>CM060920.1:934281107-936863607 GCA_030737875.1 Allium sativum | reverse complement strand
CTCCGTCTGATAAAACCGGTGTTCGCAAAGATTGTGGATTCAAGAAAATAATCGTGAAAAAGAAATATATAATAAATGAAGATGACACCAAAACTTAGGGTGCGTTTGGTTTGTGTTTTGAGTTTTGAGTTTTGTTTGTCATTTTCAATTTTTCATTTTGACAATTTTCATTATTTTAGAAAATGCGTTTGGTTTGGAATATTCTGAAAACACATTTTCAAAAATAAAAATTGAAAAATGCGTTTGGTTTAAAATATGTTTTTCATATTTTGAATTTTCCTTTTTGTAAACATTTGCCTTTAAACCACAATATATAATATACATTGATCATTATCCATAATATAAATTTATTTGATCTGTTTCAAAAAAAAAAAAAAAAAAAAAAAAAAAAATTGATGAACTTATGTATTTGTAATAAATAATCGAAACATTAACCAATATTAGACTCACTTTATATTGCAAATATACATGATGGAATTCACTAAGCTCCTTCATCCATATTGTAGTAATTTCAATACCAAATAAAAAATTAATGGAGCAAAAAATTCAACCATACGACACATGTTACGTAATAAAATACAACATAAATACACAACAATCAATGGATAATAAAATCCACACACTTCAAATCAAACATATTTTGGCCTTCAACGTAAAACCAATTATCATATGTATATTATTCATTAGACATAACATACATTATACATAATATACACAAAACCAATTATATATACATTATACATACATTATACGTAACTTGTATACACAGTATGCAGAAGTTATGCACCAAATAAGAACTGCACGCTCATCTCCTTATATATCTTACTAATGTTTCATGCATGGAAGAACGAATGAAACAAAATTTCTTTTATCTTATTCTTATTTTTGTTCTCTTCCAATACTTTTTCATATCTCCCCTCTTCTACATTAATCCCTTCTCTGTGTTCACTATAACTCCATTAATAACCCACCAAACAACCAAGATGATGGGAAAAAAGCATCTCTCGTCGTTCCATGGATCCTCAAAATTACAAGTAAGATGATGGCCATGCCTCCAATACAACAGCTAAACTGCAAGTAGCACATAAAAAAAAACCTAAAATTCAATAATGACGAACTACAAACATAATGTAAATATAATATTACCAAAAAGATGGATCAAGCCTACCTATAAGGGATCTGCATAGGAGCTACAAACCCAGAGTTTTCATATAGAGAAGTATAAACCTAGAGATCATCATTGCTAAACCAACTTGGTAATGGAGTAGCTGGATGAACGATGTCCATAATTTCTTCATCGTCTTTAGCTATTGGAAGCTCATTTCCTGAAAACATAATGTAAATATTTCTGATTACCGTTCCTGTGTCAAAACGAGCGAAATCTGCTTCAGCTCGTCCTGGTTCCTGCATAATACACAAATGAGTGCCAATATTTTTTGTCATTCTCAATGCATATTATTAAAGTGATGGCTGTAGAGGAAATAATTGGTACAATTACAAATACGGAGTGATGTTCAAACGGAAAACATAGGACAAAAAGTAAGTTCTACAGTTCACAGCAAATAAGTGGAAAAACGGAATACAACAAGCACAATGCAATTAAAATAACAAATGACAAAAAGCATTTCAGAAGTTGGCGTACCAAAATGGGTTATTGTTCTACTAAAAAATAGTACCATGACCCAAATGGTAAGTCAACATTTATATTAGCCAGTCATCTTTTATATGTATATATCATTTAAAATAGGCGTGAGGTAGGGATGGCAATGGGGCGGGGCGGGCGCGGGTAGTACCACCCCATCACCCGCCCCGTTAGGTGATTTTTTGCCCCGTGCCCGCCCCATACCCACGCGGGTACCCATTAAACGGGTTTTAAACAGGTTGCGGGTAATGGCGGGTATTCGTGGGTATCCATTATATTTATTCAAATTATTTTTTAGTCGTTTATTGAAATTATTTAAAAGTACATTTGGTAAAAAAAAAAACAAATTAGACCAATGCTCAAATGCTACCCTCAAAATACCAATACATATTTAAACCAACATCCAGAAAAAAAGAGACAACTACAGAAGTATCCATCAAAATATCAACAGCCATTTATAAATTGTTGAATAAAAGCATGCACATAAATACCGAACAACCAACAATAATGTTTTTTTTAATTGACTATTGATAATAAAACACATTCAATACGGGCACGGGTACCCACGGACATGGATATCTTACTATTCGTACCCGCCCCACTATTTAACGGATATTAAAAATACCCGTTTATTTTACCCACGGATACCATTTAACTATCCGTTTCATATCCATGACGGATTTTACCCACGGATAACCACGGGTACGATTTTTTTTGCCATCCCTAGCGTGAGGCATATTTCCTCAGCAACTACAAACTCACGCATCCCATGCCAAATGATTTTGACAATATAATTTGTGCACATAATAATATGAGAATAGCACACAAGGTAAGTTCATAATCCATACTGATCTAATGAGATATGGCTAAGAAGAGAATACATCTGCAATTGACTGCACAAATAAATAGCTTATCTTTAGTCATCCCAATAATTTAAACCATTATCTACATTATATATTTGTCAGTTTTAACGTGAATGCATGCATTTTTAGTTAAGTCAAAAAAACGGCCAAACAGACACATAACAATTGAAATATATGTTGTAAAGTTTTATTGTCCTGCTCTCTTTTGTTTTTTGATGTTTTTCATGTGACCTGTTTCACTCCTTTGTCATCAAAATGAGCAAATAAATGTACATAAAAAATTTATATCCTTGTGTTAATTCATTTCAACAATAATCCATTCGATTCATTTTGGATCTTATGGTATGTCAAACTTTTAATACATGGATGTAATTCTCTATGGCTGTCAACTCAGATAGTTCAGAGCGATCGTAAATTTGAGTACGAATGGAATAAAACTATTAATTCCGAGTAACTTTTTCAGTTGTTGCTAAGAAAATATGTATCCAAGATAAGCACAGTATCTACGATTACACGCTGCATTATCCAAATTGAATTCGATGGTTGGAGAAATAAAATACAGACAAAGATAAAATATCACAGGAACAAAGTTTGCCGTCTGTGAGGCATCTTCACAAGTATAATTGTAGTTTGCTGAGAAATGAGATTACCCCTTAAGGTTTGATGGTAAACTTGTAAAATAGAAATGACTATATACAGAACTATGATTGCAAATCAATGATTGAAAATGAGTAACCACTAGTTGAAATTTCCTAAGGTCTATATCAATATTGAATTTATTAACAAATATACATGATTAATAGATTAATTTGCAACATTATTTGACATATTTACAAAATATTTGTCTTTTTTAAACTTATTGCTTTTTTGATACTGACATAGTTAATGGTTCAAAAACTGAATGGTCATTAGTGGTTTTCTTTTAATACAACAGTACCAAATATAATTTTTGACCGTAAGTGCGCATTTAAAGCGTACATGTTTCAATTTGGCAGTAAACAAATTAATGTCATCGTTATGGTAAAGTTTAAATTTAAATTGATGGATAAACTTTTTTACCTGAAAGTCTAACTGTGACCATGAACAAAATGATATTACAAAAAAGCACAAGTTTCTCTCATTTGCACAATGTGCAGTTTAAAAGAAAAGGGAAAAAGGTAATACAAGTTACATGTTTTAGTGCTACAGAAGTTGCATAGAGGTTTTTAAGTTCAGTGCTTTTTTCTCTCTCTTAAGTCCTCATGATGGGACAAGAACATGTATTTTAGACCGACCAATTATATTAGTGCTTTATTATTGGATCACAACTATAGAAGGTAAGCATGATTCAAGGTATCATAAAACAGTTTCAGGTAAAAACATATATATGTACATAAAACAGTTTCAGGTAAAAACATATATATGTACACTATATGTTATAACCGGAAAGCAAAATTCTTTATATGTTGTAAACATATCAAAACGTATATAGGTACACCATATGTTATAGATGGGAAACAAATTTACATTAGTGGAAATCATTCTGTAAACAGGTCAAAACATATATAGGTACGCCATACGACACAGCTAGAAATGGAGAAAATTACAACCGAAAATTGCAGTCAGTATTCAAATGCGAATGAAGACGTAACTAAAAAAAATCATGTATTAGTGTTCACAGTCAAAATATTGAATTCGTATATCTATAACTATACCATAAAAATGTTTAATGATGGACAAGTTTAACTAACCTTAGGCATTAACACAATCGTCTTTGCGTGTTCTCCAAGTAGGTTCCTGACCTCGACAAGATCAGAACCTTTCCTAACAAAGGACAGAGCAATAAATGTCAATTCTATTAGGAACACCCCATTTAATGATATCCACTTTATCTTTTTCGGTAAACAATTTTGTAAACATAGCCCTTCTATGGAGATAACCCATACTATCTAACATTAGAAGCCTATTTGCCACTTAGCATTGTATGCAGCACCTTATCAAACATGTCATTAGACATTATAAGTAATGGCTGCAATTATAAGTACAAATAAAAATTCTTACAGCCTAATTGTTAAATGTTGTATTTTTATAGAAAGAAGTATATTATCCAAGCTTCCACCATTACAAATTAATACTTAAGTTCTCTCCTGCCTACAGCGTCAAAAGGCAGTAAACAAAATGGAGATTGTAAGGCAAAGATCATTACCGAGCTTATCTAAATCAAAAGCAAATCAAGTAATTGAAAAAGCATGAAATAAAACAGTTATAGATCGATAAAATTTACCTTACAAAGGTTGAATCAGAAATTCCCTAATCGATGCGAGAGAAAAGGAGCTAAATAATAATATAAAAAAAAGATGACGATCTAAGTAAATTGAATCAAAGGGGATTTGAAAGAAACAAAAAATCACGATTTTACCTGAAGAGAGAATCGCCATTTTACAGAGAAGAGAAGAGACAGACCGCGGCCAGGAAACGGAAACGGATTAGGTCTTTTTAATGCGTTTGCATTGTTTTTGGGCTTTTGAATTTTCTAAATTTTGAGTTGGGCTTGAAAACGGTGAAAACAAAAAAAAGCTGTTTTTAGTTTTCTTTGTTTAACCCATTTTCAAAAATGATAGATTTTTCAAAACAAATTTTTGAAAATGATAAAAGAAACGTGTTTTCATTGTTTTTCAAAATTGAAAAGCGAAAATGAACCGAAAATGACAAACCAAACGCACCCTTACTTTCCTTAAGATTCAGCCATGCAACTTTGGCTGCATTTATCTCTGCTTGCTTTTTTGTTTTCAACGCCTCACCAAAAAAACTATCATCCCCAATTTCAACAACGGATGAAAATATAGGCACAGGGGATGTTCCAATACTTCCAGTCTTATAGTTGCCCCTAATCTTACTTTTTGTGTCAATTCAAGTAAGAGAGTTTTACAAGAAACCATATAGTCCTGCCAGCCAATGACACATAATTTTTGAGCTGCCCAATAATAGATAATTATTACATTAGCATTTAAAAAACTCCAGTAACTGTAAAAAGATTAAAATACCTATGTAGTATTATTTTCTTCCTTTTGCAAAAGTATCAATGCATTCTTAAGTTAGAGACATCATTTTTGCTTCTTTCAAAGTTTTAAAAGATAGGGCACTATTGAAAGTTTTCCCACCAACTACAACTTATGCCTTAAAAAGGGATGCGTGTGCACCCCATTGACATACTGCTGGGTATTTAGGTAAATCAGTGAGGTGTTTTATGCATATATTTTTAGACGACTCTTGTGAGGGAGTTGATTCACTACTGCAGAAAACAAGGCAGATAGTATATGAGTTATTAAAGTAATTCATTTCAATCAATATTTCACTACAACATTAGTTCTGCTTATGATATATATTGAATCCCACTACAACAAAATACATTGCAAATCACACCTCAGTTAATAGATCAGTATTGGCCTCTGCTTCCTAAATAATAATATTATGACAAATTTATATTTTCCTCAGCATATTTGTTATTCCACAAATAACTAGTGGTTATTTACTGTTTTTACTTTTAATTACCATTGTTGTCGGTTGCATATCAATGTACATATTAACCTTGGCTATTGTTGTGCAAAAATTGCACACAAATGCGGAAGCGATGCTAAAATGGATCTAGTTTGTCGATTAGTTATCAACCACTAACTCAATCAAAATAATCACCAAAAAAAAAAAAAAAAAAAAAAAAAAAAAAAAAAAAAAGAGGAGGAGAAGACACAAAAGATTTAACGTGGTTCGAATATGAATATCCTACGTCCACGAAGACCCAACAACTTCTTTATTTATTTACTTCAAGAGAAGGTTACAAAAATGAGAAGAATTACAACAAAAAACTCAATACGAATTCTCATCCTATAATAGATACAGAAAATAGGGATCTATTGAGTAATAATATGGAGAGATATTTTTTTTTGTGATGATACAAAAGTGAATAAATGACTTCATATATATAGGAAGAATAGAGAATTCTAGAAGATAAGGATGAAGATGTTTAGGAATTTCCTTGATTTTATCCACCACAAATCTTGCGCATTAATTTGGTTTCCACATATATAAATTCTTCATTGATTCTCCAAATTAATTAATTGTTTCCCATATTTGGCTTGATTATGGGAACAATTAATGTCTCTCTCACCCTACCAATTCTTGATTGATTCTTTAAATCAGTTGCCTTCTCTATATTAATTTATTTTCCATAATTGACTTGATTATGAAAACAAATAATGCCTTCTCATTAATATAATTTAATCGCTTAAATTTAACATTCCACCTCGATTAAATATATTCATCAATCACCAAAAATCAACAAAATTGTTGGGTCTATGCCATCTAGCTCAATGTGAACTACTTTGGGCAATATTGCCCAAACAGAACTTCCAAATCTTTCCCAAGCATAAGAAAGATAATATGCACATCAACAAGCAAAATGCATATGAACAAATATCAAAATTCTTCAGAAAATCCGATGAAGGAGACAAACTTGTAGATACAGAAATCTAAGAGACTAATGGAGATATTATAGCGCGCTTCACCTTCTCCATCCTACATTGAGTGAGGACATACTCAATATTATCTACTTCAACCTCCTTTTCAAGAATTTTACTCGACTTCACCAAGTCTACCTTATCAAACTCAACACCAAGCTCCGCAGCATTCAAAGCATAAGATGAATAATCATCATTATAAATATGCTTACCAATAGGGCCAACTGAACTAAAATGCCTTAACTGCGACCGAGCTCCACCTAGAGTCCGAACCTTTGAAATCTTCTCATCAACCATGGTACCATCGGAAATACCACTTTCTCTCTGAATATGGAAACAATCTGATGACTCCAAATGTGTTTGGGGATTTTGTGTCCTCCTAATGTCATCACTTGATAGAGGCTCCACCTTCAATAAAGACCTCTCATCAAATATTACATGTCTGCTAGTCACAATTCTCTTGGTTGTTTTGCACCACAACCTATACTTCTTCATTCCTTCTCCATAGCCTAACAAAATGTGCTTGCTTCCTCTAGGCTTCAGCCTATCATGTCCCTCATCTTCTAAATAAGCTGAACAACCAAACACTTTAAGGAATGAATAACCAACATACTCTCTTTTCCTTACTTCTTCAGGGATCTTCATATCTATGACAATAGAAGGTGTACGGTTGATGAGAAATACTGCCATAGATATCGCTTCTGCCCAAAATCCCTCTTCTAGACCAGCAGTCAGTCTCAAACTTATAGCTCTTTCCCATAATATCCGACACATGCTCTCCGCCACTTCAAAAGAATGTGATTTCGTAGAAAAATCTCTAAGTACATGCTCGGATGCACAATAGTTAGTGAATTCTTGTGACGCAAATTCACTACTATTGCCAACTCTAGAACTTGCAGCCGCTTTCCTGACTTTTTTTCAACTAAGGTCTTCCACTTCTGAAATTGGGCATATATTTCGGATCTAGTCTTCATGAAATAGACCCAAACCATACACGAGAAATCATCCACAAATATGACGAAGAAACTGGCTCCACCTAAAGATGCAATTGGGGTGGGTCCCCAAGCATATGAATAAAAATACTCTAGAAACTCTGTAGCTCTAGGTCTTCCAACATCAAATGTGATATGCTTCTTCTTTCCAAAAGAACAATCTTCACAAGAGCTAGACTTTAATTGAGAATCAACAACAATTAACCTACGCTTCTTCAATACTTTCAGGCTCTCCTCATCAACATGACCTAAACGAAGGTGCCATAATTGAGTAGAATCTGGAACACTACAATCAGTAGAAACTACTGAATCTCCAAATACTGTCTGAGCATATAAATATCATCGACTCGCACCCCTTTCATCACTACTAAGGAACCCTTCGCCACTTTTAAATTCTCCCCATCTATTATTATCTTCATACCAAGCCTACTCAAAGCTCCAACTGACAACACACTCTTTTGCAGCATCGGAATATGTCGAACATCCGTGATAGTCCTAATAACACCATTATGCATCTTAAACCTCACACTACCAACGCCCACAATATGACAAGATGTGCCAGTCTCCAAATGAACTGCTCCGCCATCAATTTTCTCATAACTGACAAAACAGCTCATATCTGGCGTCATATGAAAAGAGGCTCTAGAATCAATCACCCAACTTGTACTCTCTAAAGTTGGAATGGTGGCTGAAAATAATGATGTATCACTATCACATTTATCTGCATCTGATCTAAATGTTGTCTGAATTGAAGCTTTCTCTTTCTTCTTTCTTAGGGCTGAACAATTTCGTATAAAATGTCTCTTCTTCTTACAATAATAGCAAGCACCTCTTCTAGAACCCAAGAAGTGGAATCTATGCATATCTCCTCTAAGGCGCTGCTGCATCTTATCTCTTCCTCTAAGTGAATTAAGTTGTTGCTAAAGAACACCGTCATTAGTCTTCACTTTGACCTTCCATGTCCCAAAAACTTCTCTTCTAACAAATTTGGTGACGCCATAATTTTTCATACAACTACTAGAAGAATTAGCCATTGGTAACTAATCTAGAACAAGACAGCTAGCTCTGATACCAAACTGTTGTGCAAAAATTGCACAAATGCGGAAGCGATGCTAAAATGGATCTAGCTTGTCGATTAGTTATCAACCATCAACTCAATAAAAATAATCACCAAACAAAAAGAACAAAAATAGAAGAGGAGGAGAAGACACAAAAGATTTAACGTGGTTCGGATATGAATATCCTACGTCCATGGAGACCCAACAACTTCTTTATTTCTTTACTTCAAGAGGAGGATACAAAAATGAGAAGAATTACAACAAAAAACTCAATACTAATTCTCACCCTATAATAGATACAAAAAATAAGGATCTATTGAAGAATAATATGGAGAGATATATTTTCTTGTGATGATACAAAAGTGAGCAAATGGTTTCATATATATAGGAAGAATAGAGAATTCTAGAAGATAAGAATGAAGATGTTTAGGAATTTCCTTGATTTTATCCACCACCAATCATGCGTATTAATTTGGTTTCTACCTATATAAATTCTTCATTGATTCTCCAAATCAATTAATTGTTTCCCATATTTGGCTTGATTATGGGAACAATTAATGTCTCTCTTACCCTACCAATTCTTGATTGATTCTTTAAATCAGTTGCCTTCTCTATATTAATTTATTTCCCATAATTGACTTGATTATGAAAACAAATAATGCCTTCTCATTAATATATTTTAATCGCTAAAATTTAACAGCTATAATCTAAATACGTCTTCAAAAATACTCCGGTATATATTTTTACATCTCTTCCTATTTACAAATCTTACGAAGAATTCACAAAAAAATTAACTCGAAGCAATTGTAATTTCTAACTCTGATAATGACTGACATTGAAGGTAATGTATACTGATACCCATAATATGAATAGCAAACTATCCGGCACAAATATATACATGTGCACATACATGGATGCGTGTTGAAAATTCTATTCGGACATAATTTGTAGACACAAAAGGTGGCACAACTGATCCTGACAGTAAAATCTTCTACGAATTCCACCTTCCATGTAAAAGACAAAAAGGATCCAAATGATCAATTCTTGTGGTCACAACTGTGTTTAATTTTATGTCTTAATAATCGTTCCCCACACATGTGCACATACACACACCCCAGTCTTATCAAAGTGCATTGTGATGATAACCCCTTGAAGCAAAATTTACATAAACAAATACGTTTATTCCGTTAAAAAATTTTAAACTTAACAGAAATTTAATTAGTTTGCAATATCACGATTAGTTTAATACAAAATGATGATTCTTCTTCTAAGAAATGATAAACTATTAAATTGATCAACAATAATACTTTTTACATGTTTATAACTTACATTTAAAAGAACAAATTATAAATCACAAAAAATAAATTATAAAAGACTAAAAGAAACTTAATAAATACTTATCTTCAAATTAAAAGGATAAAAATAAAATGATTAAAGATAAAACAGATTGAGGCCTTCCTACTGGTATGCCAATTTGGCTGAGATTTCATGATCTAAGTTTTTAAATGTGAGGCCTAAGAATTATTTCTGTCCTAGTGAGATCCAATCAAAATCCCCATAAATTTGGATGAAGCAAAGAGGACAAGATCCAAAACTCCTTTTCTACAGCATTGGTGCATATCAAAGCAAAATAATGTCTCCTTAATATGTTAGAAGAGATCTTTTGAAGAAGAGCTGATTTATGAAATGCTCGTCTTAAAAGAGATAATTGCCTATATATTAGGCATCTTAGGAAAGTATGTATGACGTTTAAAGCTTGGATCCCTAAGGAACAACAAAAGAGTGGTATGAAAGAAATCCCAATAAAAGAGTTTAGAGTTCTTGACGTGAAAATGGATGATATTTCTTAAGAGAATGAATTGATCATAGGTGAAGGATGTAAATAGCCATCATGAATTTTCTTAGAAGATGAAACAACCAAAACTAAGACAGATGTTGAACCAAGTAGGATGCTAAATAAAGTAGAGGAAGTTATATGTCAATCGAACCAAGTGAAAAAATCGACTCTTCAAGACCTTACTGAAAAATAAGTGAATGGCGAGAGAACAGAAGTTACAAATGAATTTTCAAAGGATAAGAGATAGGTTTATGAGGAGGAGGAAGTCACCACTAAGGTATCATAGTCCTCAGCTAGAGAGGAGAGGACAACTGCAGGGAAAGCTGATCTGCATCCAGTTACCAGATTGTCCTCCCTTAAACCTTGGCAGGAAGGAGGGGCCATTGCTTTTGTTTAGGATGGCCAAGTTCCACATCCAATTCCTTCCTATCCAGCAGAAGTTACATCAATCGGATCCCCATCTCCCTAGAACAACCAACCCACTTCTTTGCTTGATCACGTGTTTCGCCGATGAACATTTCAATGAATTTACCATAGTTTAATGTTCAAATTACTAACTTTCCCGTTTATACTAAAAAAAAAATACTTCCAAGTTCCAACCATAATATTGATAGAAAGGTAAAATTTTATATCCTTTTGCTAAATACATATTAAACAGATATAACATGTTCCTTCATATGCATCTTCAAGGAAAAAAAAGGTAATAAAATTAAGCATAAACGGAAAATTCAAACAACATAAATGGTAATGAAGCTACAATTACAAACGATTTGTACTACCAAAGCTACTAAAAGCATAAACTAAATATAAAAGTTGAATCTTCAAGTTTAGAGTTACTGGCTATTCAACTAAAGTGAGAGATATGTAAGCAACAGTAATTCAGCTTTAAATAGAAATAATATTTAGATGTACAAGAAGTTAACATGCTTTAAATTCAATAAGGAATTTCAAGTTACCTAAACATTCGGCTTTGAAACTGTGTAGATCTCTAACGCCTTATGCTTGAATGCGTTTTAAGATGATGGCTGCTTCGAGTTCAGTTAGGAACTTCAAGTTATCTTGATTTTGGCTCTAAAGGAGTATAGAAAGATGATGTTTTCGGCTTCAAATATAGTGAAGTTCATTTGATTTTCAGATTTTAATACGATCGCAGTTTTAGAATGTTTGAAGATGAATAGAAAGCAAACAGTATGGAAGAAGGGGCGTGAACGCTGGCGTTGAACAAAGAGGTAACAATGTAATTTTGCTCCTGATTGTCCTTAAAACTAATTTTTTTGATACATGGTTAATACTATGAAAAGTTTAGGCTCTTCGGTTAAAAATCCCTAATAGATACTTAACTATCAAAATTTGATTCTGTTTTCCATTGATATGCTGTTATCTATGATATATGCAAACTAATATTATAAACTTATATTTGCAACAAGTATTCAAAAAGTGAAAAATATGCACAAAGACACCAAGTATACTTTTGGGTTGAATAACAAACTTTAAAAAATATTACATTGAAGGACAATGCTAAATATAACTAGTATTTTATATAGTGTAAAACTGAATATTTTCGTGCATTGTATAAACTGAATATAATGTTAGTGCTTAGTTAAAATTTATCCTTTGGCCTAAAAATGAAACTTGGTGTTCTTCAATCTATTTTTTTCCCCAAGTTTGTCCTTCTCTCTAATCATCTCCATTTAAAACTTATATTTGCAACTCATATTTAAAACTTCGTCCTGCCAGCTATGTATTTACAGTATAATTTTTTTTTTTTAATTTAGTTTTCGCCCATATGCATGTATTTTGCACTCCATTTTTACTGACCATAATATTTTATTTTGGGAGTTTCTCAAAATAATTTTTATACAAGTTTGTAGTTATAAAATAAAAGTCAAATGTGGTTATAATTTAATTCATAAACCTTTTAAACAATTTTGGCAATACGAAGAAAATTGGGTATATATGTAAGGCTATTTTAACTTCTGGCCTCTAGTGTAAATATCCTTCTACTCTCCCCTCTAGGCTCCGTCTAGGCTCTATATTAGCCTTGCCACATAGGTTTTTTCCTAATCCATCTAGTTGATACTTAGTGCACTCCCAACCAATTAGGGTCGCTTGGAAAGCAACTGACCCCCAATTCGGGGTCAATTATGCTTTTTCGGATTGCTTTGACAACCCTGAAAGTTGCCAACAAAATCCAAGGAGTTTCTTTGAAAGCGGCTTTAGCTAGCAAATAAATTTTTTTCTCAACAGGCTCAGAAAATAGTCTGTTGAGGAAATTTTTTTTGTATTCTTTTAGTCGGCTTAAAATAAGTCAACAAAGGTGATACCTATTTTTTTCCTGTTGGAGGCAATCGAGATTGATTTGACCACAACAATCCCCTGGTTGGAAATGCACTTACTACATTATATAGTGATTTTTCTCCATGGTCGCTCCCAAATCCAATCAATTCTATGATATCCACGGTGGATCAGTTAATATTAAATAAAATACTAAAATTATATAAAATTGCATAAGTTCATAAAAAGACTTAGTTCCGATTAATTCTCGATTAGTCCCTACCTAGACAATTAACTTCTATTCAATGCTTACCGCTTAGCGATTTTTACAACCATGCTTCTGATGATGTGAATATGTAAGGCTAATTTTCTTACTACTGATTGGTAGTAGGAAATTGAGGATGATATCTTCTTTCATATTTTATCATGAGATGTTGAAATTAAGTTTTTTATTCTTTACACGGTTAAGTAGGCCTTAGGTTTATATATGTTTATCCCTCATCCTTCTACGAAAAACGAGTCTTTCCATTTGATGACTTTTTCACTATTTTCAAAGTATATATTTATTTTGTGACAAATCAATCTATAGTCAGGTGTTATAATCAAAATTTTCATGTGAGATTGGAAGAACATTTTGTAATTGGGTAGACAAATCATTCATGTTAGGAAACAATTATATAGGTATATTTTAAAACTGTCTAGCTAGAGTCTAGACTGAACAATTTGCTTATGCGTATGCACAATTTGTCCATTTATTTCATATATTTTTCTACATGTTTCAGGGAATATTTGTCTAAGTATCACTGTGCAACTTTTACCCATCTTTTTAGTGCAACTTTCTTGTAGCCAATTTTGTTGCTAAACGTACGAGTTTGAACTAGGTACAATAATGCTTATTTATTTACTATGCTATGGTAGAAAGCTGCAATAATGAAATTGGATATAGAGGCAGCTAGAGAATTCCTAGTCAAACCACATACCACATACCACGTGCTTGTCTAAAGTCCACCAAGTGGGAGACCAGCCAAAGTATATACTGCTACCTATTTCAAAATTTTAGCATATTAAAGGGATCAAGATTCAAGTTTCATTACGTAGTTCGGATTTAACGCTTTTAGTGTTATACTAACTTTTGCTAAACGCATTTTCAGTGGCATTTTTTGTCTTCCGAAAGGTCAACAAAATGTTTACTTACTGGACAAGATTTTAGGACTCTAATTTAATATCAGTTTTTGCAGGTTATGTGTCAATTCCATGCGTGGTAGATGGCAAGTGTTCCAACAAAAAATCACACAAGCAAAAGATATGTTGTACAATAAAATTAATGATTTGGCTGGGAAATGAATGATGTGTTTAAAATTAGGGTGCACCCGCATGTGGACTATGCTTTCATCGTCTCTCGGATTTGTTTCTTTGCCAGATTAACAAAGAACAAGAGGATGCTGTTTCTATGACTGTTCTATGAACAAATAATTGTGAAATCTTTTGATTTACCTCTCTTTTGTGTTGTCATAATGTACGTTAATATAATGATCTGGATATATCAGATGTAAATTCATTTTGGATTCCTATTTCATAAACAAAGTGTAAATTATTAATTTGGTCTTTTTAGTGTAACATCATGCTTTTTGACCGCTTCAAATACATAATTAAACTAACTCGAACCGTTCGAAATGATAGATTTTTGTTAGCTTTTGACGTAAATAAAATAAATCATAGAACCACAGGTCACGCATACAGAGCAATATAATGTCTTGCAACGGAAAATACAAAATACAATAGTAGTTCATAAAGCAAATAAATAAAATTTTACAACAGAGTTTACATAAACAATACAATGAAAGTCTAATACAATAATTACTAATACATAAATAAATGATAATTATCTGACTTAGAATGACAGGAATAACTGGATAATTGGAACGACCGATAAATAGGTAGATACAAGATGAATGAAACCCAATATATACATAAACAATACAATGGAAGTCTATTACAACAATAACTAATACATAAACAAATGATAATTATTTGAAATAGAATGACAGGAATAACTGGATGACTGGAACGACCAACAAATAGGTAGATACAAGATGAACAAAACCAACATATACTCCAAGCTCCAGGAGTGAATTTCGAAAGCTGTAATCCTCGATCTGATTCGAGCAATAATGCAAAAACAAAACAACTCGGATCATGACTAAAATTTTTATGGAAGTAAATCAACTCAAATGAAATGTTCAATGAAACGCATTAGTAACTTAAAGGATGTTTGGGATCACCATCCTCTAAGGATCTGTTAAACTAGATACTATATAATATGATACGCTATTATAATTCTGTATATGGTTGAATATACTATTGAAAATAGCGTAAGCCGGGTTACCATTATTACCCTTACACCGTTTATACTGTTGTCGTACAGTTTGCATATAACACACCAGTACGTCAGTGGATAGGGATGCGTCGTGATACAATAATGTTAAATCAAAATCGTAGGGGGCTCGATCAGAATAATATGACAAGGCACACAAGGAATGCTCAGAGTAGGATTATACTAGTTGCATGCCCGGACTGGTGGTAACGCATAGTCGCGGCTACCTCCCACCTCAGAACAACATTTCCAGATCAAGGATGTGCATCTTTCAAATCAAATCAACTGACGGACTATAGTAATAAAGGAAGAAGTTTTGCCGATGGAGGTAGCTAACCCTACTTGGTCCGGTATAGCCAAGTTTTAGTCATTTTAATTGTGACCCAAAAGTCAAGTCCGGTATAGCCATGTTTTAATTACACTTGTGATAGAAGTCTGCCCGGACCCGCCCGGCATATCCAGCAACCACAAGTAGTGAATCCAATGTGAGGGGTCTTAGTGCATAAACATGTAACATGCTAAGACACGAGGTTAAGTCCAACTTGTGGAAGAAGCCTGCCTGGACCTTGAAGAAAGAGAACGATGATGGATGTCCTTAACCTTCGGGTCATAATTAAAATGACTAAAATAGGGATATACCGGACCAATGGGGTTAGCTACCTCCATCGGCAATGCTTCTTTTTTATTATTATAGTCCCTCGGTTTGATTTGATTTGATGCGCATCCGTGATTTGGGTGTGTTGTTCAAGGTGGGCGGTAGCCACGGCTATGCATTACTACCAGTCCGGGCGTGCAACTAGTATATTCCTACTTTGGGCATTCCTCGTGTGCCTTATCATATTATCCTAATCAAGCCCCCTATAATTTTGATTTAACTTTGTCGTATCACGGCGCATCCCTATCCGCCGACATACTGGTGTGTTATATGCAAACTATATGGCAACGGTATGAACGGTGTAAGGGTAATAATGGTAATCCAGCTTACGCTATTTTAATATTTTATATTTAACCATAGACACTATTGTTATAGCATATTATATTATATAATATCTAGTTTAACGGATCCTTAGAAGATGGAAATTCCCATAACATATCTTAAGTTATTGCACTCATGTTATCACATAAATTTGATTTAACTGATATGAGAATATTTTAGTTCTGATCCAAGTATTTTTGTCTTTTCATTTGTGCTCGGGTCAGCTTAAGTTTCGATTATTGAAGACACTGTTTTGAAGATGAAGATGCAGCTTGCTAGAAGTATTATTATTTATTTCTGCTGCAAATATTGGTATGTTTATGATAGTTAACTCTGAAAATTATTGTAAAATAGAATCAAATGTATGTTTTAACAGCTTCATGAGCTATTATTTATTTATTATATTTTTTCCTTCCGCTGTAAGATTCTATGTTTGTTTTCCTTCTCTTCTTTTTCTTATATAAATCCCATTCACTACAACAAATACATCCTATAACAACGTCAGTTTTACAATGGGCATATAATGCCCCTTGTAATAGCGTGAAATAACAACGGTTCACTACCCGACCATTGTAATAACTGGCCTATAGGAGGACTTTTTGACAGCGGGCCTCTGACGCCCCTTGTAATAAACTCTATTACAATGGTCATTAGCCACCCGTTGTAATAGGCTTCAGGTTTAGATCACTGCATATTTTACAGTGGGCTCTTCAAGCCCGTTGTAATAGGCTTATTTTACGACGGGCTCAAGCCCCTTGTAATAGGTCTATGTAATCTCATTTTCACATCAGGCAGCTTTTGCCCATTGTAATAGGTTTCAGTTTGACTACTACATGCTAATTTTATAACCTATTATACCTAGCGATAATTAGATGTCCGTTGTAACAAATGTATGCTGTCAATTTTGATAGTCAATAATTTATTTTTACAGCGCTTTATTAAATTTTTTTATTAATATTTAATAATTAATCATTAATGATATTATATTAATCATATGCTTGTAATGGCTAATTATAATATTTTAGTACTTATTACTAATCATTAATAATATTATATTAATCATAGGTAATTAATCGCTAATTATATTACTATATTAATCATAGGTAATTAATCATTAATTTTTTTTAATTTATTAATATTTAATAATTAATCATTAATGATATTATATTAATCATATGCTATTAATTGCTAATTATAATACATTAGTACTTACTACTAATCATTAATAATATTATATTAACAAATGTATGCTGTCATAGTTTAATTATGGTGTTAATTAATTTATACTTATAATTAAGTAATACTTAATAAGTAATAATCATATATATTACTAATTTTAATAGTTTTGTTTGAAATCACGGTAGTAATTTTATCAGGTAGGATAATATATTTATTAAAGTTTTTACCTAACTATATTTTTATTTTTTAAAAAGAAACAGTACTTAATCAATACTATACAATAGTTGAAATTTGGCCTCTTCGCCGCCACTTACAACCACATTACTCATCGCTCAACCTAAAAATGTACAACTGAGCCTCCCTCTATGCCTTTATAGCCCTTCCCTCATCGCTATCACCACCTCCGATTGCCTTAGTCCCCTTCCGTCCAACCATTGGTCAGTTTCCAAGCCACCATAAGCTTCTGTTTCATCACTGGACGGTAACGTACCAACATTTGATGATCAAATGTATTTCAATTCTTAGCTTATGCAGTAGCCATCCATTTCAATTCTTTAAATATTATGACATTAATCTTAATATGATGATCAAATGTATTTTAAGTGATTGTTGTTCGTTTGAAAGGGTACACACTTATTAAAGTCAATACTAAAGATAATTCCGTATGCTCCTTGTCGTCATTCATTTCCTATAACATGTTTCCATTACTATCTTTCGATTAACATACCATATCCCATTAAGCAAAACATAATTTCCTCTCGAAAAACAATCTTCCCACAAAATCGATCATGGCGGCTCCAACGTTTTAATTTTTTCATAGCAACCGCATCACTTCTCCGAATCACAGCACAACAGGAAGTCGAATCGCAGCACAGCAGTGAACTACGATCCAGATCTACTTCTCTCGCTTCGAAGTTAGGGAAAACAAAATCGGGATCCAGATCTACTTCTCTCGCTACGAATAGGTATGGTTTGTACGAGAATTTCATTATGGGAAGAGCGAAAATTTAGGGTTTTGATTATGTGATTTAGGTTTTCTATCTGTTGATGATGATTCTTGTGCTTTTGATATCGTTTAGCTTGATTTATTTGCATGTGAGTAAATCGAACCAAAACCATTGCATGGAACTATATTACCTTGTCAGCGTTGTACTGCAATAATGTGGCAAATTCTTTGCATGGAAACTAAATCACAAACATGCATTAAATTAAGTAGTTGGAAAAAAATTGTATGAAACTGAGTGGTGGCTGAACTGAGAGAACAATACTGGATTACCTTGTCAGCGTATCTTCGAGATAGCATACGAACAATACACAATCAGACCATCCATAAGTCATTTATGTCTTTACAAATTTATTACTTTTTTTAGACGCACTGTTAAACAAGTCCAGGTTATAAACTGTATCGATGTCTTTACAATAGTCGAGATAGTAGTTCTCCTGTCTTTAATAGAAAATATCTCGCCATGGACGTTAAATATGGCTATTCAAAAAAGTCTCAAACCACCCATTATCACACCGTTGCATTGATATCAAGGTTTGAAATTTCGGCCGACACGCCGGAATTCCGACCATCTCGGCCCGGTTTCGGCGTGGATCGGAGCGGAATTCAGCTAAAAAACCGTTTTCGGTTTCTTCAGGTAGAGAGAAGAAAAAAATTTCGGGGGATCGATCTCCTGTCACTCATCAGTTTCTTCTTGGACTGGAATATTTGGCTCTTCGTCGATCTGCCTCTCTTCCGTCTTCCTCTGCCTCGCGACGCGCAGGTTTTTTTAAATTTTTTTCCATGATTCGATTGGATTAAAATTAGGGTTAGGAAGGATATGGAATGTTGGTTGCGTTTTATTTTGAACGATGAGGAGAATAAGTGGGAACAGTGGGTAATATTACGAGGTATGGGTATGGTTATGCAGCACGTAATCAATGTAATATTAATTAAACTATGGAAGGCTTGGCCCATGTTCTACTAACTTATTGATAGGATGGTTGGGCTTATAACAGTTTGACATAAACCACATGTTGTAATAATAGTTAAAACATTTTGTACAATCAGATTATCATTAGCCCATGTGTATTATAACTTATTTACTGGGTGGTTGGCTTATAATCTAATATCATGACAAAGTCTTAGACCTTGTTGTATTAATACATATAACATTTTGATATTTAACGAAACTGATTATTAGTGTTTGCATATTTATTTGTGTATTCATTAAAAAATATACCAGAAATGACAAACCGGAAATAGACCGGAATTACTGGAATTTCCGGACCAAGACCGGAACTTTAAATTTTCTACGTGACCGGAACGGAACCAGAAACCGGAATTTTAAACCTTGGTTGATACAGTAGTAAATGTTGGGATGTCAAACAAGAGAATTAAATAACAGTAGATGGAATTCAGGACCATAAACATTAGTAAATATTAAGATTCATCCGCATGTTTTAGAAAGATGCAAGAGGAAGGTGTTTGGTAGAAAGTATTAAGATTGGGTCGATATTACCTCGGTGCATCGAATAATCACCCAAAATCAATCAAATCACCACACAACCGAGAGAACAATATGTTTATTGGATTCATAGTCTTGGAAAATGGCAGAGCTGAGATCTTTAGACTATGAGGCTTTGTCATTTAAGTTGCATGCTTTAGGCCTTCGACCGTATTGGTGGTGTTGATAGTGCCAATCGTGAGCCACTCTTTAGTTAGGGTTTGGATTTTGATCAAATTAAAGAGAAGTTACGTAATTTTGAGTGTGCAGATGGATTGGTTAATGCTTGGAGCTGTTGTGGCAAGGTTTTGGGTATATCAAAAGAGTGGCAGAGAGGATGAAGAGGAAAACGCATAGGAATCTATATATTAGTTTTCATAGAGGGAAAAAGTGAGTGAGTTAAGGTGGAGTTGAGATCCCACTCTTTTGGGTTCCAACATGTAGTTTAAAGTCTGCAGTGAGAATGATTAAGAGAAGAAAGGTTATAAGAGTAATTAAAAACTAAGTGTAATTAGTGAAATCTTAGTGAAATGATTGTAATTAGTGAAATTTGATATTTAGTATGAATTACCAATTAAAATTATTTTTCAAATAGTTAAACATTTTGTCAGCGTAACAACCATATGTATGATTTGTTCTATATATAATTAAATAATCAACTGCTTATGTAAAAAACTTCTAAAAAATTTCAAAAGTTCCAAAAGCATTAGACATGAATAAAAAAATAGTTAATTAGACATGAATATATATATATAGGCATTTACAAAGATTTTCAACCTACGATTATAATGTTGTTAATTCCGTGAAGCATCAACGACTCCAAGAGTAAGAGTTGGAGGGATGTCTAAAGCGATATTCTGTCATTAGAAAGACTCATATTTTTTGGACATAACATCTTTTGATTAGGTTTTAACATCAGATGATTATCAAGATGGACAAAGCATGGATTCACCTAACAAGGTTTTGACAATTTTGATTATTAGTTTATACTTGTAATTATTTGTATAATGATTAGTGATTCGTTTATGTGTCATAGAATGTCTGAAGAATACAGACAAGCTATTCGGAATTTTGTTTATGGGCATGCAGAAAGGAAGGGAAATCCAGAAAAAATTGTTTGCCCCTGTTCAAAATGTAGGAATCTTATCCGCCATCCGTCAAGAGATGTCGTATCACACTTGACTTGTTTTGGATTTGACCCAACATATGATGTATGGATTTTTCACGGAGAAGCACGCCGTTCAGAAAATGAAGGTGATGGGGAGACAAATGCATATAAAATGTACTTAGACACACAAATGTGTAATGAAGAAATGGAAGATCATGGTAATGTAAGACATGGGGTAGAGATTAAGGAGATGGTAGAAAATTCTGGAATTCCTTTGTACCCTGGTTGTGCAAGCCACACAAAGTTATCAGCGACAATACTTCTTTATAGGCACAAGGCTCGAAATGGTGTATCTTATACGGTTTTTGCAGAACTTCTTAAACTTCTCAAAGATATGCTACCTATGGAAAACCCGCTTCCTGATTCTACATATGCAACAAAGAACCTGCTCAAATCATTTGGTTTAGGCTATAGACAAATACATGCATGTGTAAATGATTGTTGTCTTTTCAGGAAAGAGCTTGCAGATAGTGATTTTTGTCCAAAATGTGGAAACTCTCGTTGGAAAAAAAATAAGACGAAGGAAGATGGAAAGCAAACTAAAGTAGCTACAAAAATATTGAGATACTTTCCAATAATACCAAGACTGTAACGAATGTTTATGTCTTCAGAAACAGCAGAGCAATTAAGATGGCATAGCACTCATAAGAGTGAAGATGGTAAATTACGTCATCCAGTAGATTCTTCTCAGTGGGCTACAATTGATAGTATGTATACTTCATTTGCATATGATCCACGAAATTTAAGGCTTGGTCTTTCAAGTGATGGCTTTAATCCCTTTGGAGATTGGAATTCTAAATATAGTTGTTGGCCAGTATTTCTTGTTGCGTACAACTTCGCTCCGTGGCCTTGTATGCACAAAGATAATATGATGTTATCTTTATTAATTCCTGGACCATGACAACCAGGGAATGATATCGATGTGTATCTACAACCGCTTATCGAAGATTTGAAAAAATTATGGAATAAAGGGGTGAAGGCATATGATGCATACACTTGCAACGAATTTAGATTACATGCAGTTTTAATGTGGACAATAAATGATTTTCCAGCTTATGGAAATTTAGCAGGTTGTACCGTAAAGGGTAAGAAGGCATGTCCTGTTTGTGGTGTTAATACATGCTCAATATGGTTACCATTTAGTAAGAAATGTGCATATTTAGGACATAGGCGATTCCTTGATCCTAATCATGAATATCGTCAAAGAAAAAACTTGTTTGATGGAACCATAGAAAATAGATAAAAGCCTCCAATACAAACCGGTGTCCAAGTCTTTGATATTGTTGAAGATATTTGTAATGACTGGGGGAAAAAATCAAAGGAGGAAGAGAAAGAGAAGGAAAAAAGGAAAAGAAAAAGGGGAGAAGAGAAGAAAAAAAGAAGTCAAATGTGGAAGAAGAAATCTATTTTCTTTGATTTGCCTTATTGGCAGGTAAAGTTTAATTAGAAATTGCTTCTTTTTATCGATATAATCATTACTTTATTATTAATTAGTTATAATCTATTTTTGATTTTCTTAGGTACTTCCTTTGCTTCACAATCTAGATGTAATGCATGTTGAAAAAAATATTGGTGAAAGTATTCTTGGTACGTTACTTGATATTAAAGGAAAATCAAAAGATGGCATTAATTCACGTAAAGATCTAGAAGTACTGGTTATTAGGAAGAAGTTACATCCTATAGAGATGGGAAGCAAAGCATTACTTCCAGCCGCCCATGCACCTTGACTAATCAAGAAAAGGAGATCTTTTACAATAGATTGAGGAATTTGAAAGTACCCAATGGGTATAGCTCAAACATTGGGAAATGTTTTGCTAAAGAAAACAAAATTTCAAATCTTAAGTCTCATGATTATCATGTTTTGATGCAACTACTGTTGTCTGTATCGCTGAGAGGACTTCTACCTAATGGGACAAGGAATGCATTACTACGACTATGTTCTTTTTACAACGACATTTGTCAAAGAGTGCTTGATAAAGATATATTAGAATCCATCGAGAATCAGATCACATTAACACTATGCGATCTTGAGAGATTTTTTCCTCCTTCTTTTTTCGACATCATGATTCACTTAACAATACATTTATCAAGGGAAGCTAGAATTTGTGGGCCAGTACAATATCGGGTTATGTATCCATTCGAAAGGTAAAATTTGAAATTAGTACGTATAGTAGTTGATAACATATGTGCTTGTGAAAATATTTTACTTACGCATCTTGATTATAGATGCATGATAACATTAAAGGGTTTGTTAAAAATCAAGCACGACCTGAAGGATGCATAGTTAAGCGTTATTCAGCTGATGAATGCTTGAAGTATTGTGCTGGCTATATTAATGGTGCATTAGAAATTGGACAAAGAAAAAATAGAAATGAAGTGGATCAAAGTGATTCCATGCTCGAGGGGCGTCCTATTTCTAAAGGAAATCCTATGGTACTCAGTAAGGAGGTGATTGATGTTGCTCATCGATATGTATTGTTTAACATCGAGGAAATTGAGCCTTATATAAAGTAAGAAAAAGTTTAATTCAATTATTTTATATGAAATAAATTAGATTGACTTGTATGATTACGTATATAGGATGCACAATAAGAGCTGAAACATTTGCATCCTTGGCTTTCACGGGATGATTTGGAACTTTCAAAGTTGCATTCATAGACTTTTAGTAATTGGTTTAAAAAAAAGGTTGGCAATGTTATCTTTTAGGATGGATAAGTTCGGCATAGAAGTATATGTTATTGTAATTAGTCTTTATGTATAACATTATGCTTTTTCAGGTTCAAGATGGTAGAAAAACATCCGATGTTAGTGAACTAATAAATTGGCTTTCACATGGACCTCGTCATCAAGTAATTTCTTATACTGTCTATATAATTAATGGTCGCCGTTTTCATACTAAAGACAATGATAAATCTACACAAAATAGTGGTGTTTCAATTGAGGCAAGTACTATTCGCATAGACGGATCCATTGAGAAAGTATCATACTATGGTGTTTTGCGTGAGATTTTGTTGTTTGACTACCGTCAGTTTCAAATTGCCTTGTTTAAGTGTGATTGGGTAAATATTGACCGTGAAGCTAAGGTCGAAGATGGATTCACGTTAGTCAATTTACATCAATTTCAAAATCAATTTGCAAACGACCCTTTCATCTTGGCGACACAAGCCATACAAGTGTTTTTTTGTAGAGAAAGTAGTTCTTCAAATTGGTATGTTGTGCTAAGAGCACCCGCTAGAGGTTTCCATGAGTTGGAAAGCTATGATGAGGAGGATGAGTCAACTAGCAAACCAGTAGATGAGTCACTACTTGATGATAGAGATGTCGATGATGGGGACGAAAGTTATATAAGGAAGGATTGTGACGGTATTTTGGTATGATATAAGCACACTTTATTGATATTTGCATTACACATATTTATAATTATAAAGAGGGTAATTATACATAGGCTATGCATAGTCATATTAATTAATCATGCATTATTGACCATGAATTTTGATTTTAATTTTGGGGAAAAAAGTTAAAATTTCTTTTGCGGGTATTGCTATTGTATGTTAGGATTTTCATATTTTACAATAATGACTAATTAGTATGATGTTCTAATTATTTATATATATATATATATATATATATATATATATTATGATTTTTTTCTAGGTTTCTCCCTTAGCCGAAGATAGTTGAACTTGAAACATCTGTGGGTAAAATGTTGCAAGATCAGGGATAGGTACTTTGCACTTCTATTTTCATAATTTCCTGTTATGTTTTGGCCCTATATGTGTAGTAAAGTTAAGACAACTTACGTAAGATTGCATATGTTTCTAATGTCCATGTGTGCGTTATGATTATGAATATAATTACGCAGTTTACTTAAGTATGCATATGTTTTATTTAGTACTTTTAGATACTTGTTTTTCAGTCACAAGAACAAACCGTTGATCAAAAATGAAAATTAATTATGTATAAGTGAGATTTTTTTTAGATGCAACTATGAAAGATAAATGCAATTATGTATAAACGTAAACAGCTCCCGTCTCATGTCACTTCTATGAGTTGCTACCGTTCATCACTCTGCTGCCTGAACGATCATATTTACCCAATCAACATGACCTCCTTATCCATACTTCGTTAGGCATTTAACTGTTGACACTTTTGTCATGTAGAACTAATCTTGTATCTAGTGTTTATTTTCAAGACCATGGATTATTAACGTTACAGCTCAATGTCAGACAGATAATGAGCAATAAACACAATAGCATTTGCCAATATAATGTCCAAACAAGTATATCAGCATATGAAACATAGCTTGTTCATGTTAGATTAAACAACACTTGTGTTCTTATGGATGGTAAAGCAAAGATTTTTTTTTTTAAAAATGTCATTTTGGTACAACACCATATGAGTTGGCCAAAACATACATAAAAGTGAAGAACCATGCTATAAGGCCCGAAACAAACCGGTTACGGAAATTTACGAATTTGAAATTAGCGGTTGATTTCAGAGGTTATATGTTATGTTTCAATGACTGATATTCAGCCGGGCGTATTTCCTGGCAGTATTTGTGGGTCTCATAGTATTTCCGTAAATTTGATCAAGTTTACAATGTTATAACAAAAAATAACACAAAATTTGTATTTCAAACAACAGAAATTGAAATTCCCTTCTCAAACAAAAACGTTGTTCTTAAAATCAATATTTGATGTGACACAAAATTTTGTAGAATATTAAGGTATCTTTAATACTTGTTTACTATAGAGCCAAATTGAGGTATAAAGCATTAAGTTCAGAGAATTTGATAAATTTATTGGACATAACATAGGAAAGGGCACCAGCAACTCAAATCGGTCGGACTTTCACGGCTAAAGATATAGATTCGTAGCCTATTTGGAGTCGGGACACACCACACTCGCTTGGTCCACATGTAGTAGACAAACCAAACATGACAGATATCTGGTTTTATGCTATACCAGTTAATTTTATTTTGTATTCGTTATTGGTTGCAGAAGTTTGTATTTCAAGATTAATTTAACACCGAAGGTGTGACGGCAAAGAATTTCGCTCGGTCCGAACCAGTCGTTAAACCGATCCAGGCCGTTCGAAAAGCCCTATCGTTTGAGAACACGACAAAACAGAACGCATACAGAGGAACATTTCATTGTATATTACAACAATGCATCAGATTACAAGAATATACAGAGTATAAATGAATATTACACAGAAATATCAGAGATTTAAATTACATTTAAATACATAGCAGCGGAAAATAATACAATACACAACTAGAAGGAGATATACGGATACAAAGCTTTCCGGATATCATTCCAGCTGTAAACCAGGATCCTGTGAATATAAATCTGCAAAACCAAAACTACTAGCTGCCCGTGTCAAAATAGGGGCACCCAGAGTTTAGGTTAAAACAATAAACTCCAGGTCAGTCATGTGACTGGTGTGAGAACTAAAAACAGTTATTAATCTTTATTTTCAAAGTTAGGTAAATCAAGGGACCACGCCGTATAACACGGAACGAGTTTCCTCCCAAGAATACCAGTGCATAAAACAACAGCGCAATGCTAAATAAAGGAAAATGAAGCTGTTATAAGACCCAGGTCCTATCACACAATGCAACGCAAGCCGGGGGATAGGGTTTTCCCTTATAACAGCCAAAGAATGCTTGATACGTTTAAAACAAATCATTTGATACTAAAATAAGTGCATAGTGTATAAAACACTTCAAATCATAAGTATCAATCATAGGCGGCATGAGCGCCCCATCCCACTATGTCGCCATACTAGGCTCTACAAATAAAACCGCAAAGTCACGTATTTGGAAATTGGATTTCCGTCTATGAACCGAGGCAAAAGATAGTCCTCAACCGATTCGAGACAATCTAGCCCATGTCTCAGGCAAGCGCGCAGGCAAGCCTTGGATCGTCAGGGCCGGTCCACACGGAGTGGATTATTATGCCTGAACAATACGTCTCCCCACCCTATGGGGTGTAAGTCTGGTCCGTCAGCCGACCAGAATGCATTCGGCCGAAACCGATATAACCGAGGCGCCTCGCAACCGCAACAACCACATAAGTCAAACTCGTCAGGGCGTGTAAAACCACTGACGCCACTTCTAGCTAGAAAGAAACGCAAGTCCTCCCTGAGGTCCGTCTCCCGTTTTTGGTTCATACCGGGTGTGAAACACGCGAGGTAAACGTTACACAAAGCTACGCCACAAAGGCCGTGCTTTGATCATCACCACAAGACTTTGCTTTTCAACAGAAGCCTTGATCATTTGCATCTTAGCATGCCACACAGGCAAACCATCCTATGCAACCGATATCAGTCACACAGAATGAAATCCGATGTCAGACACACAGTCCATTTACAAGTCCGTTCTGGGTCTGAACGAAACCGGAGGCACCTAGTACCCCGCATATCCATCGATCTCCAAGTACGTCTGGACGATCACCAACTGTTTCCATCTTCTTGGGTGTACAGCCCAATCAAGATCATCAGTTATCACCCAAACGACGTGAAGACTTCCGGTCTTCGACCATCGTCTTCGACTTATCGTCGTATCAGTTATTCAGAACGGGATAAACCCGGTCTTTCCGAATAACTCGCGTATATTTTAAGTAAGTGTTACACAAACACAACATACGCCTCATTCCAATTCATTAGTCACTAACCGTAAATTAATCAAGAGAATAATTTCCCAAATATTAACCCCGAAGGCCGAAACCAACATCAGATCAATATCCAGAAAACCATTCTGCTTAGCTAACCGACAGTTAGTTTCTAAATTTCACATTCATAGGGAAAGGTTCCCATTAATTTTATCAAAGATAAATTCTTGAATTTATGCTTTAATCTACTTTTGAATATCAATTCAAACTAGTCGGGATTAGCGAACCTTACCGAAGTAATCATTTATTTTATTTCCCAATCCCAACCTATTCATCCCATGAAGTAAAACTGGTAATACTTCATATCTAACACCACAGTGTTATCGGTAAATTCAATTACCATTTCACGTTCAAATCTAATTAAAGATTTAACTATCGCCTGGAGCAAAACTGGTGATACTCCATTTTCGATCTTTTCAATCTAATTAAAGATTCATTAAAACTCCACTTAGTTTTAATCGTTAACTGGGTTAAAGAATCAGTGTCATTTAAAACACGGTTCACGATAAACCCAAAATCACATTCCATTAATTATCGGGTTAAAGAACAAGTGTTATTTAAAACACTGTTCACGATAAACCCAAAAATCAATATCCATTCAATTCCAATTAAATATTATTTAATTGGTACACTTCATTAAATCTAAATAAAAAGATTTAATCTTTTCTCAACTGGGTTCAAGAACAGTGTTAGTGAAGACACCATTCACGACAAACCCAAATCACATTCATTAATTATCGGGTTAAAGAACAAGTGTTATTTAAAACACTGCTCACGATAAACCCAAAAATCAATATCAATTCAATTCCAATTAAATATTATTTAATTGGTACACTTCATTAAATCTAATTAAAAGATTTAATCTTTTCTCAACTGGGTTCAAGAACAGTGTTAGTGAAGACACCATTCACGACAAACCCAAATCACATTTGATATTCAATACAAGGCTCTGAATAGAAAATATACCGGCTTATATTCAATATCAAATCCCACGACTAACAGAT
Source organism: Allium sativum (assembly GCA_030737875.1). Taxonomy (NCBI): domain Eukaryota; kingdom Viridiplantae; phylum Streptophyta; class Magnoliopsida; order Asparagales; family Amaryllidaceae; genus Allium; species Allium sativum. The sequence goes on along the minus strand of CM060920.1, from coordinate 936,834,584 downwards.
ATCGTATTGGAAATAACGATATAAATATATATCTTTCAAATTTCCATATCAACATCCATATAATCACGAATTCCAACATCGAAATATTCCGAAGACAATTTCGATTTCAAATCCACTCCAATGCGATCATTGGAATTTTGGTTACTTTTAAAACCCTTTTCTAATTCAATTTATTTATTTAAAAATAAATAGAATTATAATTCTAGTTCAAAACTAGTTCATTTCGATAAAAATCTACTTTTATCTTTTCAAATATGGAGTTTTTCATCGCAATTCTTTCTAAATCATTTCTTATGATTTTACACAAATTATTACTATTTTTAATAATTTTATCAAGGCCCGTACAGTCGATTTCCAACAATGGCCATCGAACTGCACTTACAGCGACCTTTTTCGAATTTGATTTGGACGTATCTCCAAATCCAACCGTTAGATTTCAAATTTCTAATATTCGTTAGAAAGCTCTTTTCGATACGAACCCAACGGTTCCGGTTTTAGGAGAATCCGACGGTCGGATCTCCCGTAATGTCCGTTTGAAATAAATGGTCGAAATTCGCGAACTGCCGCGGCGCGGCGCGTTCTATTCAGGCCATTATATTATATATATAATATATATAATATATATTTCGTCGATTTCTATTCAAAACGAATTATATAAATAGTTTTGAATTCGTTTCAAAAGCAATCTCAACTTCCTTTTCAATTCAAATCAAAATTGAATTCTTCTTTATAAATTCGTTTCAAAATTCATTTCTATTCAATTCAAATTTCAATTCAATTTGAATTCGTTTTCAATTCATTTCGAAATCGTTTTCAATTCAATTCATTTCGAAATCGTTTTCAATTCAATTCATTTCGAAATCGTTTTCAATTCAATTCATTTCGAAATCGTTTTCAATTCAATTCATTTCGAAATCGTTTTCAATTCAATTCATTTCGAAATCGTTTTCAATTCAATTCATTTCGAAATCGTTTTCAATTCAATTCATTTCGAAATCGTTTTCAATTCAATTCATTTCGAAATCGTTTTCAATGCAATTCATTTCGAAATCGTTTTCAATTCAATTCATTTCGAAATATTCGATTTCGAGATTACTTTTCAATATTCATTTTAAAATGAATAAAATCGATATAAATATCGTTTACGTCAAAATGGCGTCAATCTAATCAACACGGCTTCATAAATTTCTATTTTCAAATATTCTATTTCAAATATTTCCTATTATCAAAATATTTGTTATTATCAAAATATTCTTTATTTTCACGATTGGAATGAGGCCCAATCAATTACCATATAAAATTAATTATATGGATTTTCATACAACACATGTATATAATAACATTAAAAATAATCAACCATCAACCAAAGTGCACTACACTGTATAAGCATCAAATATAGATGTTCGACGCTCATAACAGCCTGTCAATCAATCGATCGACATATTTAATCAATCAGGATGAGTGAAATTCATATTTCATCCCAACACCCGTGTGGGGTTTCAAACAATCAAACACATATTTTAGTTGTGCAGTTGGGCGATGTGTAAAATTTATCGTCCCAATCAATGTCATTCAAATAAGTGTACATAAACAAACCATCTGGTTTGTAAATGAATATTTATTTATTCACTTCACTATTTTCATATTCACGTTAAAAATTATATTTTTAACGATAAAACATTTTATTTCAACCTATGAATTTCTATTCAATTCATTTATTCAATAAAATGATATTTTTATTTTTCTAACATATTTTAGAAAATTTCGGCGGCATAACGGCACGATACTAGAAACGGGACAAGGCCTAGCCTTATCCCCGGTCTAGTGAAGGCCCACGCCATTCACACATCAATCAAATCAATTTCATCTCACCAAATAATTCAATTCATTTCAAACAAATAATTCAACTAATCTATGCAACTAAACAAACAAGTCCATGGTCTGTGGACGATTGTGTCGGGTGCTACTAAGCACCGTCTGCATCCTAGTATATATATATAACTAGAAAAATAAATTGAAAGGTGAGAAATTCTCACCAATAGCTATCCAACTTCACGACTCTTCTTAATAGAAATCTTTGCCTATTTGTCGCTTTCACCCGTATTCTCTGCATATGTAAAAATAGAATTTTTACTACGCTATTCAATATATAAAAATATGATTTTTACTTTTGCTTTCAACATATAAAAATATGATTTTTACTTTTGCTTTCAACATATAAAAATATGATTTTTACTTTTGCTTTCAACATATAAAAATATGATTTTTACTTTTGCTTTCAACATATAAAAATATGATTTCTACTTTTCTAAAAGAAATCAGTTTTATTCTTTTACAAAATCAGTTTTTATCTTTTTATAAAATTCAGTTTTTACTTTTAAAAATATTCAGTTTTAAACCTTTTATAAAAACAGTTCTAACTTTTCTAAAAATTTCAGTTTTTATTTTATTTAAAAATCAGTTTTTATTTTGTTTAAAAATCAGTTTTTTTTATTAAAACCCAAATCAGTTTTTAAATCTTTTAACATCAGTTTTAAACACTTAAAAAAAATCGGTTTTTCATATTTAAACAAAACAGTTTTGTACTTTTTCAAAACAAATCAGTTTCAGTTTTTTTTTCTTCGAACAAATCAGTTTTGTTTCAGAACAAATAAATAAAATAAATAAATAAAAAAAAGAAAAAGAGAAATGCTCACCGATTAGCTGCGGGGGGGGGGGGGGGGGGGGCTGTTTCGTCGGTGATGTCTCGAGGGGGGGGCTGCTTCGTCGGTGCGATCTCGAGGGGGGGGGCTGCTTCGTCGGTGCGATCTCGAGGGGGGGGGCTGCTTCGTCGGTGCGGCGGCGATGTCTGGACTGCGGCGCGATTTTAGATTTAGGGTTTTGTGTTTTTTTTTTCTTTTTTTTTTCTGTTTGGAATTATAACGAACGGGGGGGGGCCAAGCAGAAGATAAGAGGGAGGGAGGGAATAAAAATATATATATATATATATATTTTTATTATTATTTAATTATTCAAAAAGTTGACTTTCACATACGACCTCGAAACGAGGCCCACCGCCTGTCGCCCATAGCGTTTTACCCCCATTCCGAACACAATGGGATATGTATCGCAAACTGATTTGATCGTTACAGCCAGTTTCCTTTTGAATTTTCTTTTAAATCATTATATTGAATTTTAAACGCACGTTTCAAATTACCGGGGTCACATACTAACTAGAAAAATTCCAGAAAAATATTTTCTAGCTTCGTATCGACGATACGGTTCTAACAAAACTAGTTTCGTCAAATTCTGAGACCGTTTGAAAAATGGCCAATTTCCAGTCGATTAAAATCAACAGAAACTGGTCAAACGCGTTTTCTTTTGCCACGCTCACATATTAATTCGAAAAATTATGAAATTTGGAATCTAGCAATAACTCGACATCACGGACCCAACAAAACTGGTTTCGTCGAAATCCGAGGTCGTTTGCAAAATGTCCATTTTTAAGGGCCTGAATTCCATAGCGACTATTCAGAATTTTCAACTGGACATAACTTTTGATTCCCGCTACGAACTTTTGATTTTTCGGATTCGTTGGAAAGATATCATCAATTAGATCCTATCATTTTTGGTTTCACTAAAATCCGGATTGTTTTGCACCCGGTACATTCAATTGAAGTTTGAAATCGAATTATCGAACTACCGCGCCATTTTCAATTCTAATTATAATAATAAATAAAATTATATATATTCTAACGACGACGTATATAATATATACGTCGAATTATATTCAAATTAAATTTCTCGCCGATATTATTTAAAATAATTCATTTTAAATAATCAAAATTCGCTAAAATTGCCAAAACAAAAATTTCAAACTGGCTCGCATTTTACGGGTTGTTACAATCTCCCCCACTTAAAACTTTTCGTCCCCGAAAAGGAACAAATTCGAAAGTGGTTTGATTATTCAGCTCTACGCTCGATCTGGCTTCTATTCTCCAACTCTTTAGTTTCTGAGAATTTTCAAAATTTCAAAAATTTGGCTAACACCCTAAATTTTCGAAAAATTTCGCCATAACCTCCCCTGCAATGGGAGCATCGGGGAATTTCAAATAGCTTCCCCGGTCCTTCAGATCTCAAAAAGAAAAAGAAAAAGCCAAGCGGCTAGCCAATAGGCTCATAAAATCATCATCACCCAAACAAAACAGTAAATTCTGTAGTAAACATGTACCTATTTGTCGGGCAAACAAATTTTATTCTCTGCTCTAGCCTCCTTGCTATGACCTGTTCAATGTAAGTATATGTATATGCAAGCAAATGCAACCAAATTTCAATACAAGTCAATATTTGATTCAGTTAGGCATAATGGTTCAAAATTATCAAACAATTAAACAAACAACACAAACATCAATCAATTAGTGAATTAGAGTTTCAAATTCATAATTTTGATACATATACAAAAATCATGTTTTTGATGCCAAATCACAACAAAGTGTTCTAACTATATTAGTTTTGGTTCTCACACCAGTCCAATGGAAATATATAGAAAATCACACCTTCGAAACACGAACATAAATACTGATGATGCACGTGCTATCATCAGTACTTTCTCCGGGCGACTAGAGTGTGATTCTATATCTATCCAATATATTAAAACTTCGAATACATGCGGATCAGACGTATACACAAAATCTATATATACTGGATTGTCCACATCAATATAAATAAATAATCAAATACGAATAATTGATTTAAATTTTCAAAACAAAATTTGTTTTCATTTTCAAAAATATACTCTTCACACTCGTTCTAGGATACTACTGATCCCATCTCTAACGAGTCATTCCCATTGGATTTTACTAATCCAATATCTGATGAATTCTTTCGTATGGTTCTAATGTGCCTTGTTCTCTGAGCTTTGTAAACCAAAGCTCTGATACCAACTGTGACGGCAAAGAATTTCGCTCGGTCCGAACCAGTCGTTAAACCGATCCAGGCCGTTCGAAAAGCCCTATCGTTTGAGAACACGACAAAACAGAACGCATACAGAGGAACATTTCATTGTATATTACAACAATGCATCAGATTACAAGAATATACAGAGTATAAATGAATATTACACAGAAATATCAGAGATTTAAATTACATTTAAATACATAGCAGCGGAAAATAATACAATACACAACTAGAAGGAGATATACGGATACAAAGCTTTCCGGATATCATTCCAGCTGTAAACCAGGATCCTGTGAATATAAATCTGCAAAACCAAAACTACTAGCTGCCCGTGTCAAAATAGGGGCACCCAGAGTTTAGGTTAAAACAATAAACTCCAGGTCAGTCATGTGACTGGTGTGAGAACTAAAAACAGTTATTAATCTTTATTTTCAAAGTTAGGTAAATCAAGGGACCACGCCGTATAACACGGAACGGGTTTCCTCCCAAGAATACCAGTGCATAAAACAACAGCGCAATGCTAAATAAAGGAAAATGAAGCTGTTATAAGACCCAGGTCCTATCACACAATGCAACGCAAGCCGGGGGATAGGGTTTTCCCTTATAACAGCCAAAGAATGCTTGATACGTTTAAAACAAATCATTTGATACTAAAATAAGTGCATAGTGTATAAAACACTTCAAATCATAAGTATCAATCATAGGCGGCATGAGCGCCCCATCCCACTATGTCGCCATACTAGGCTCTACAAATAAAACCGCAAAGTCACGTATTTGGAAATTGGATTTCCGTCTATGAACCGAGGCAAAAGATAGTCCTCAACCGATTCGAGACAATCTAGCCCATGTCTCAGGCAAGCGCGCAGGCAAGCCTTGGATCGTCAGGGCCGGTCCACACGGAGTGGATTATTATGCCTGAACAATACGTCTCCCCACCCTATGGGGTGTAAGTCTGGTCCGTCAGCCGACCAGAATGCATTCGGCCGAAACCGATATAACCGAGGCGCCTCGCAACCGCAACAACCACATAAGTCAAACTCGTCAGGGCGTGTAAAACCACTGACGCCACTTCTAGCTAGAAAGAAACGCAAGTCCTCCCTGAGGTCCGTCTCCCGTTTTTGGTTCATACCGGGTGTGAAACACGCGAGGTAAACGTTACACAAAGCTACGCCACAAAGGCCGTGCTTTGATCATCACCACAAGACTTTGCTTTTCAACAGAAGCCTTGATAATTTGCATCTTAGCATGCCACACAGGCAAACCATCCTATGCAACCGATATCAGTCACACAGAATGAAATCCGATGTCAGACACACAGTCCATTTACAAGTCCGTTCTGGGTCTGAACGAAACCGGAGGCACCTAGTACCCCGCATATCCATCGATCTCCAAGTACGTCTGGACGATCACCAACTGTTTCCATCTTCTTGGGTGTACAGCCCAATCAAGATCATCAGTTATCACCCAAACGACGTGAAGACTTCCGGTCTTCGACCATCGTCTTCGACTTATCGTCGTATCAGTTATTCAGAACGGGATAAACCCGGTCTTTCCGAATAACTCGCGTATATTTTAAGTAAGTGTTACACAAACACAACATACGCCTCATTCCAATTCATTAGTCACTAACCGTAAATTAATCAAGAGAATAATTTCCCAAATATTAACCCCGAAGGCCGAAACCAACATCAGATCAATATCCAGAAAACCATTCTGCTTAGCTAACCGACAGTTAGTTTCTAAATTTCACATTCATAGGGAAAGGTTCCCATTAATTTTATCAAAGATAAATTCTTGAATTTATGCTTTAATCTACTTTTGAATATCAATTCAAACTAGTCGGGATTAGCGAACCTTACCGAAGTAATCATTTATTTTATTTCCCAATCCCAACCTATTCATCCCATGAAGTAAAACTGGTAATACTTCATATCTAACACCACAGTGTTATCGGTAAATTCAATTACCATTTCACGTTCAAATCTAATTAAAGATTTAACTATCGCCTGGAGCAAAACTGGTGATACTCCATTTTCGATCTTTTCAATCTAATTAAAGATTCATTAAAACTCCACTTAGTTTTAATCGTTAACTGGGTTAAAGAATCAGTGTCATTTAAAACACGGTTCACGATAAACCCAAAATCACATTCCATTAATTATCGGGTTAAAGAACAAGTGTTATTTAAAACACTGTTCACGATAAACCCAAAAATCAATATCCATTCAATTCCAATTAAATATTATTTAATTGGTACACTTCATTAAATCTAAATAAAAAGATTTAATCTTTTCTCAACTGGGTTCAAGAACAGTGTTAGTGAAGACACCATTCACGACAAACCCAAATCACATTCATTAATTATCGGGTTAAAGAACAAGTGTTATTTAAAACACTGCTCACGATAAACCCAAAAATCAATATCAATTCAATTCCAATTAAATATTATTTAATTGGTACACTTCATTAAATCTAATTAAAAGATTTAATCTTTTCTCAACTGGGTTCAAGAACAGTGTTAGTGAAGACACCATTCACGACAAACCCAAATCACATTTGATATTCAATACAAGGCTCTGAATAGAAAATATACCGGCTTATATTCAATATCAAATCCCACGACTAACAGATATCGTATTGGAAATAACGATATAAATATATATCTTTCAAATTTCCATATCAACATCCGTATAATCACGAATTCCAACATCGAAATATTCCGAAGACAATTTCGATTTCAAATCCACTCCAATGCGATCATTGGAATTTTGGTTACTTTTAAAACCCTTTTCTAATTCAATTTATTTATTTAAAAATAAATAGAATTATAATTCTAGTTCAAAACTAGTTCATTTCGATAAAAATCTACTTTTATCTTTTCAAATATGGAGTTTTTCATCGCAATTCTTTCTAAATCATTTCTTATGATTTTACACAAATTATTACTATTTTTAATAATTTTATCAAGGCCCGTACAGTCGATTTCCAACAATGGCCATCGAACTGCACTTACAACGACCTTTTTCGAATTTGATTTTGACGTATCTCCAAATCCAACCGTTAGATTTCAAATTTCTAATATTCGTTAGAAAGCTCTTTTCGATACGAACCCAACGGTTCCGGTTTTAGGAGAATCCGACGGTCGGATCTCCCGTAATGTCCGTTTGAAATAAATGGTCGAAATTCGCGAACTGCCGCGGCGCGGCGCGTTCTATTCAGGCCATTATATTATATATATAATATATATAATATATATTTCGTCGATTTCTATTCAAAACGAATTATATAAATAGTTTTGAATTCGTTTCAAAAGCAATCTCAACTTCCTTTTCAATTCAAATCAAAATTGAATTCTTCTTTATAAATTCGTTTCAAAATTCATTTCTATTCAATTCAAATTTCAATTCAATTTGAATTCGTTTTCAATTCATTTCGAAATCGTTTTCAATTCAATTCATTTCGAAATCGTTTTCAATTCAATTCATTTCGAAATCGTTTTCAATTCAATTCATTTCGAAATCGTTTTCAATTCAATTCATTTCGAAATCGTTTTCAATTCAATTCATTTCGAAATCGTTTTCAATTCAATTCATTTCGAAATCGTTTTCAATTCAATTCATTTCGAAATCGTTTTCAATTCAATTCATTTCGAAATCGTTTTCAATGCAATTCATTTCGAAATCGTTTTCAATTCAATTCATTTCGAAATATTCGATTTTGAGATTACTTTTCAATATTCATTTTAAAATGAATAAAATCGATATAAATATCGTTTACGTCAAAATGGCGTCAATCTAATCAACACGGCTTCATAAATTTCTATTTTCAAATATTCTATTTCAAATATTTCCTATTATCAAAATATTTGTTATTATCAAAATATTCTTTATTTTCACGATTGGAATGAGGCCCAATCAATTACCATATAAAATTAATTATATGGATTTTCATACAACACATGTATATAATAACATTGAAAATAATCAACCATCAACCAGAGTGCACTACACTGTATAAGCATCAAATATAGATGTTCAACGCTCATAACAGCCTGTCAATCAATCGATCGACATATTTAATCAATCAGGATGAGTGAAATTCATATTTCATCCCAACACCCGTGTGGGGTTTCAAACAATCAAACACAGATTTTAGTTGTGCAGTTGGGCGATGTGTAAAATTTATCGTCCCAATCAATGTCATTCAAATAAGTGTACATAAACAAACCATCTGGTTTGTAAATGAATATTTATTTATTCACTTCACTATTTTCATATTCACGTTAAAAATTATATTTTTAACGATAAAACATTTTATTTCAACCTATGAATTTCTATTCAATTCATTTATTCAATAAAATGATATTTTTATTTTTCTAACATATTTTAGAAAATTTCGGCGGCATAACGGCACGATACTAGAAACGGGACAAGGCCTAGCCTTATCCCCGGTCTAGTGAAGGCCCACGCCATTCACACATCAATCAAATCAATTTCATCTCACCAAATAATTCAATTCATTTCAAACAAATAATTCAACTAATCTATGCAACTAAACAAACAAGTCCATGGTCTGTGGACGATTGTGTCGGGTGCTACTAAGCACCGTCTGCATCCTAGTATATATATATAACTAGAAAAATAAATTGAAAGGTGAGAAATTCTCACCAATAGCTATCCAACTTCACGACTCTTCTTAATAGAAATCTTCGCCTATTTGTCGCTTTCACCCGTATTCTCTGCATATGTAAAAATAGAATTTTTACTACGCTATTCAATATATAAAAATATGATTTTTACTTTTGCTTTCAACATATAAAAATATGATTTTTACTTTTGCTTTCAACATATAAAAATATGATTTTTACTTTTGCTTTCAACATATAAAAATATGATTTTTACTTTTGCTTTCAACATATAAAAATATGATTTTTACTTTTGCTTTCAACATATAAAAATATGATTTCTACTTTTCTAAAAGAAATCAGTTTTATTCTTTTACAAAATCAGTTTTTATCTTTTTATAAAATTCAGTTTTTACTTTTAAAAATATTCAGTTTTAAACCTTTTATAAAAACAGTTCTAACTTTTCTAAAAATTTCAGTTTTTATTTTATTTAAAAATCAGTTTTTATTTTGTTTAAAAATCAGTTTTTTTTATTAAAACCCAAATCAGTTTTTAAATCTTTTAACATCAGTTTTAAACACTTAAAAAAAATCGGTTTTTCATATTTAAACAAAACAGTTTTGTACTTTTTCAAAACAAATCAGTTTCAGTTTTTTTTTCTTCGAACAAATCAGTTTTGTTTCAGAACAAATAAATAAAATAAATAAATAAAAAAAAGAAAAAGAGAAATGCTCACCGATTAGCTGCGAGGGGGGGGGCTGTTTCGTCGGTGATGTCTCGAGGGGGGGGCTGCTTCGTCGGTGCGATCTCGAGGGGGGGGGGGGCTGCTTCGTCGGTGCGATCTCGAGGGGGGGGGGCTGCTTCGTCGGTGCGGCGGCGATGTCTGGACTGCGGCGCGATTTTAGATTTAGGGTTTTGTGTTTTTTTTTCTTTTTTTTTTCTGTTTGGAATTATAACGAACGGGGGGGGGGGGGGCCAAGCAGAAGATAAGAGGGAGGGAGGGAATAAAAAAATATATATATATCTTTTTTTATTATTATTTAATTATTCAAAAAGTTGACTTTCACATACGACCTCGAAACGAGGCCCACCGCCTGTCGCCCATAGCGTTTTACCCCCATTCCAAACACAATGGGATATGTATCGCAAACTGATTTGATCGTTACAGCCAGTTTCCTTTTGAATTTTCTTTTAAATCATTATATTGAATTTTAAACGCACGTTTCAAATTACCGGGGTCACATACTAACTAGAAAAATTCCAAAAAAATATTTTCTAGCTTCGTATCGACGATACGGTTCTAACAAAACTAGTTTCGTCAAATTCTGAGACCGTTTGAAAAATGGCCAATTTCCAGTCGATTAAAATCAACAGAAACTGGTCAAACGCGTTTTCTTTTGCCACGCTCACATATTAATTCGAAAAATTATGAAATTTGGAATCTAGCAATAACTCGACATCACGGACCCAACAAAACTGGTTTCGTCGAAATCCGAGGTCGTTTGCAAAATGTCCATTTTTAAGGGCCTGAATTCCATAGCGACTATTCAGAATTTTCAACTGGACATAACTTTTGATTCCCGCTACGAACTTTTGATTTTTCGGATTCGTTGGAAAGATATCATCAATTAGATCCTATCATTTTTGGTTTCACTAAAATCCGGATTGTTTTGCACCCGGTACATTCAATTGAAGTTTGAAATCGAATTATCGAACTACCGCGCCATTTTCAATTCTAATTATAATAATAAATAAAATTATATATATTCTAACGACGACGTATATAATATATACGTCGAATTATATTCAAATTAAATTTCTCGCCGATATTATTTAAAATAATTCATTTTAAATAATCAAAATTCGCTAAAATTGCCAAAACAAAAATTTCAAACTGGCTCGCATTTTACGGGTTGTTACAGAAGGTGAATAGTGTTTTATAATTTATGCGAATCTATATAAATTCTTTGAAGGTTAATATTAAACCACATAGTACTAACACAGAATTATACCAAAAAATAGACAAAGATGTAATCAGAGATAAAAATAATAGTATTAAAGTAAAAGGTAGAGAGTTTAAGAGATGATGCTAGAGATTTATACTGGTTTGGTTTTCTATTACATCTAGTCTCATATGATTGCTTGTACATATTTATTCTCAAACGAAAATATTTGAAAAGACAAACCCAAATACAATCTCGTTTTAAAGCTAAAGGTACGCCCTCATGATTTATTCGAGCCTTGGTACACCCAATTGATTTGAAAGGCCACAAACACACCCACTAATTTGATTGTGTTACAACCATGCAAACCTGACTTAAATGGACTGCATGTACTCACTTGATTTGAAAAGTACAAGCATAACTAAGTAAATTCAAGTAGAGTTGATAATTTTTCTAAAGACAAGTATTTGGATAGTGTGGATCTTATAGCCTGTTCGATGACATTTTGATATTTGAATTGAGATGGAGAGATAGGTGTTTGAACTCTTCTTCATATAGTAAATAAACAGATGTGTTCATCCATTTTTGAATTTTATTTTGGTTTAAAAGTATGACAGATTTGAAAATAAGAGATAAAGATTGAAGATTTCTATTATGGACGTTAACAATATTTGTTATGACTCTATACACTAACTTATGATCCTAAGATCTTCATATCTTGGTCTTTGAACTCATAGGTCTTTAAGCCCAAGCTCTTGGGTCTTTAGATTATACAGTCTTTGATTTAACATATGTCTAATATTCTACACTACATACTATATATGATAAAACATCGTTTTTGTTTACTATAGAGCCAAAATTTTGTAGAATATTAAGGTATCTTAAAATCATTATAATAAGGTATCTTTAATACTTGTACTATTGCCCTGTTGCAGCTTCAAATCATGTGGTCATCTCTACATGTATTTGCTAGAATGTTGCTTTAAATGACTTCTAAAACTAGCAATATCGCATTAATTCGGCTAAATAGGATCAGCCAAAAAATGAATGCTTCTAAAATAAAATTTAACATATAAAGTAAGCCAGTATTTATTAACATTAGTTGTTCTGTGCTAAATACATATGTAAATTTTGTGTCGCTTCTATTTCCTTTTTTTTTCCAACTGTCGCTTTTGTTTCCTTTTATTCAACTATTAGACCTTTATCTGATATACGTTTGTCATTTATGTTAAGAACACGCCCGGATTACCATTAAATTTTGGCACTAAAATATTCTTTTAACCCATTGTAGACGTGACGAGTAGCACTTCATCACTTTCATATAGCTAGTTTGCTAATGGTTGGACTATAAATTTTGCCTAAATCTTTGCTAAAAATTACCTTGTGTCCTACTTTAGTATGTTGCACAATTTATTATGCTACACAGTTTAACTTAACTAACTCAATAACCCATCAAACCTATATAAACATTTCAGAACTGTACTAGAATTTATGTTGACTGTGTATGCTAATTTCAGATATCAAAGGTAGCAATGAGATATTTAAAGAGTCAATCTCTAGCTGCAGTTGCAACTTCACATGTAAAAGATAAGACTGCTGGTGTGAAAATCAATGAAAAAAGATGTGCTGATGTTGCTTTTCAAAGTTTAAACAGTAATGTTAGAAGATCTCCTCGGAAGCGTATTGAAATGCAGCCTCTACCCGATAATATTCAGTCTCCGAATCCCAATCCAGTTACAAGATCCCCTCGCAAGCGTAATGAAATGCAGCCTCCACCCGATAATATTCACTCTCCAAATCTCAATTCGGTTAGAAATCCCCTCGGAAGCGTAATGAAATTCAGCCTCCACCCGATAACATTCACTCTCCAAATCTCAATCCTGGCCCTAATTCAATCGGATCTACAAATATCACCCCCACAAACATAGATCCACACAACGCAATGGTTGCCTTGAACAATCCAAATTCTAATGATGGTATTCAATAAGAGACGACAAGAAAAAAAAAGAGGGAGGACGATGATGTTTTTTTTTCTTTGACGTCGAATGAGAAGGCCGAAGATATATTCAACAATCGTGGTCAACCAATAGGCTCCAACTCTAAACACTTATCATCGTATCTTGGTACCTTAGCAAGGGAGATGATACCTTTGACCATTTCAGAGTGGAAAAAGGTTGACATAAACTTAAAGAAAGATGTATGGACTTGTATTCAGGTATGATTTTGATCTGTGCATTTAGTTTTTGGTTTTTTTTCCTTGGATAAATGTTCTCCTTTTGGCTTTAAACTACATATTGAATTTCTATTGTTCTTCGGCATACTCTGACCTGTGTCTACATCAATAACACATAGAAGAAATAAATAATGGAAGTTAATCCCTCGGAAAGATTCATCTCTTATTAAAGGTATGTTGGTATTTACAAAATAATTGGGTAGCATAGAGTTAGAGACCAAATACTAATGAAGTCCAAAAGCCAGGCAGAAGCCACACCATAATTCATGATCCTCCCAGAGTTACAGGGATAACTCGGGTCCGACCCATCCTTATAGGTTAGGGAAAACCTAGCTCCTTAGTGGAAATTTTCCAACTTCACTTGCATCCCTTTCCATCCATCTTGTTAAGTCCTTTGATCCAACATTCTGTCCTTTTTTAATTAAGTTTTATGATATATTGGAAATCCATCTTCCTTTGTTTCATACGTGGCCAATCCCTAGATTAAGTCATCAACTCTTTGCATCACCATTTGAGCATGAAGTACTGGAGTATTATGAACAACGCATTAAGTCCAAGAGGTGATTGCATGCGCACACATAGGTAGGTCCTCACCTTCAAGCTTAGCTCGGGTCTGAGTTCAATAGCGAAGCCAATTTTAAGTCAAACCTTTTCCAATTCATTCTTCAACCTTTTCTAAATGCACCTATAATGTTTCAAGTCATTTCAATTTGGTTTGAATTCCCTAAGCGTAGTTAAAGTTGTTTTGTCCCAAAAGCAGGATAACACCCCATTAACAAAAAGACAAATTATAATGTTAAAGGGACTCCTTTATTTTTACTTCATTTCATTTCAATGGTTTATCCATCATAATTCCTCAAAAATTACTTTATGCTTTGCCTGTCAACTAATCTTGTATTAGGTAAGAGCTGAAATATTCTTATTTCTATTTCCAATATATATAATAGATAACAGTTGTACATATTTGTTTCTTATTTCTTTCTTTATCTAGTAAAACTTTGCGCAAAAAAATTGAAATTTTATAACTCACCCTCTACTAAAAAAGTTAATTATAAAACTAAATAAATTACTTTCTTTTGTTTCATTCTTGAGGTTCATTTATTACAACTTCTATATCCTTTTTTATGATGTTCCAAAATATATTTGAAGAATAATATATTTGCTTCCTAAATTTATGCCTTCGAAATTAATCCTGTTATCACAATTCATTCCCCAAATCATCAAAATACTGAGCTTCTTATGCTTCAACACTTTCCTAATTTCAAACTCCAATAATTTGTTTAAACAAAAAAGTTACAGCCTTTATACTATCAATATCTTTTGTAATTTAAGACATTAACATTTTAAGGTTATTCAAGATATTAATTTTTCTACCATGGGATATGTAATAAAATAATGCAAGTACTGCATCGTTTTTTTTATCGTAGTTCATTGGAGGTATATCCGTTTATGTAAAATACTAAAATCCATTTGTATTCCCCTGATAAAACGTGGGATATGTATTAAAATAATTCGGTTTTGTGATTAAGAAATCTAACATGTATAGAACCATACAATTCAATGCAAGGACATAAAAGATCTTGGAATCACCTCGTCTATCCGTCCTTGTCAAAATGGCATATGTGTTATTTGTTTTAATTGTATTCATCTTAGTTTTGGTTGCTACCATCTCAGCACCGACTCTTACCTTTGCTCTCTCAGTTCAGATTGTCAATGCAACTCATTTTTTTGTAATTGCGTGGCATACGTGTTTTTTTACCGTAATGGGCAGTTCCAACCAATTCATAGTTGTTGGCTAAAAATTAATAATTATTTGTTGTGCAGTCTAGATTTGTGGTGGATGAAGCATATATGGATCTGTTGCTTCAGATGGTGGGAGTACGACGGAGAGAGGCGAAGTCAAAATTAGTTTCCGCTATTAATGCAGCTTCCATGTGTTCTGACTCTTCCACTAAATTGGCGATGCTAAAACCGGATACTGCAGAAGATGTTCAATAGTGGAACAACTTTGTTAAGAAAAAACTATCGGAGAAATTTGGGGTAATAAAAGTTGTATTTTATTCTTTATAAATTAAAAGGTAAATTATAGTTTATGAATGAATTTCTCCGATGTAGGAAATTAGCAAAAAATACAAAGCATTGAGAGATAAAAATAAAATTCCACATACAATGAGCAAAAAATGTTATGCGAGATTAGAAGAGGATATGGTAAGAAATTCATTACGTTTATATCAATAATATCTTTTTTTCCTTTGCTTCTTCCTTCTTACCATTGTTATTTGCAGAAAAATGAATCTGGAATATCAAATATTAGCAGGGATGAGCTATGGTGCAAAGCCCATACCAAAAAAAATGGAGACCCACTGAACTCCGTTGTTGCCGATTGCATTGTAAGTTTTTTATTTATTATCAAATATTTTGCTGGATCTATTTTTACTCCCATTGCATTCAACATGCTGCTTGTAAGATTTTTCTTTAGTTGTTGCAACAAAGTAGTTTATTCATATTTCCTTTTTCTTGGAATAGACAAGGACATGAGTTTAGGTCTAGTCCCTAATATCATGATTAACCTTTACAGCATGAATTCTAAAGAAATAACTTATTTTTGAGTATTGTATTTTTTGTGACCATTTTCATGTTCATATGCTGTTAAATTTAAGAAATTTAACTATCATCAGCTCATTTTTTTATTTTCTTTTTCTCAGACATACAATCATAATATTCATGATCATTATATGATGTTATCTCTGTAATTATATGCTTATATTGTTACTTCGTACGTAAATTATGAGGATACATAACATGAGGGACTTGACATTGGTTAATCAAAAGGATAAGAATTTCCTTTGCAGTTATTCTTCATGTCCTTGTTTATGTACTTTTACTTCATGTATACCTATAAATCGAGTTGTGTTTCTATATATAGAACAATGTAACATGCATGCCAATATTATTGGCATGTGACGATTTTAGCTCTTTTGATTACAGTTTAAAAGGCCCTAGCTTTATTAAGGAACATGAGTTTAGGGACTTGACATTAGGGACGTCACTTATAAGGGCAAATACTAATTTGCCTCTCATGTAACTTGAGGTAGAACATCATAATTATTTGCCTCTTTTTGGAAATAGAACAATGTATATCCAACAAAGTATAAATAGAACAATGTAACATGCATGCCAAGAAAAATGTTCTTCAGAAGAATATTAAGGAACAGTCCTCATACAACTTAAAATTTAATTTGTAGGCTAAGATAAAAGAGCATAGTGGTGCTCAAAGCTCAAATGGAACAACATCGATGGGTGGGGATGGAGTGTCACATCTTTTTGGAAATGAACATAGGGGAAGGGTGAGAGGACTAGGTTTTGGTGTAGTACCATCTCAAATCGGTGCTTATGCAAGTAATTCAAAAACAATGATTGCATTGAAAAATCAAGTAACTCAATTGACCGCTAAAGTAGAAGAGCTGACTTATATCGTCATGACGGTAAGTTTACAGTTAATTAGTTATTTGTTAACAAATATGTAGTATGTGCTTATGAATTACCAAGTCATCTCTTGTACTTTTATGGAGAAAAAATGATACTGTGGGGAATAAGGAGATTCCTCAGGCTCAAACACCTTAGGTTAGAATATAAAACTGGATTTTTATTTTTATTTTAAAAACCATATTAAGATATAATACTTAGAACTATTGTGATTTTGATAGGATTGTTACTGTTTAGTTATCACCTTTTCTTGGTCTGTTGAAATTGCATATTGAAAAATTCGTGATTTGCTAAATTGTAGCTCAGATTTGGTTATAATTTATTGCGTTACATAGATAAATCATCAAATAAAAAGATTAAATGGAAGCGTGTCGAAAATTTTGCTAAACCACTATAAAAGTTTTATAATAAAACTGGTTTGCTCTCAACTCCTTCATTTTTATTGTTCAACATTCGGTTAGTTTATTTTAGTCAAATACTGGGATGTTTGTGTCAATTTTAAAACAGTCGATGCATAATAGAGTATCGCTTCTTCTTTTATTTAAAAATTAGTCAGCTAGTTTTTTGTCATAATTAATTGGCCTGAAGGGCATCCCAAAATGATTGTGTGCAACTTTTTTAAATAATAATGAATAAATAGAACTTTTGGACTATAAAAGTTAAATTATTGCACGACCTTCCCCTCTTCTCTTTATCTGTTTTCTTACTTCTTGTTTCTTTTTGGTAAAATGCTGAATTGATAATAAGATCCATATCATAGTTATATCCTAAAAAATTCCTCCTCTTTACGAATTTCTGAGTTCTCTTAAAAATGCTCTTTAGTTATAACAATCGATGTCATTATTATATTAAGATTAATTTTAAATATTAGAATAATTATCAAAAAAATATTGCTGAAATCATAATACTTTCTTCGATCAAGGTCTGGCCAAAAATAATTCTTGAACGAGTGTGGAAAGAGCAATCAAATCATCCGGGTTAATTGGTTGCTTAGGATAATGTTGCATAACTACTTGATCAACTTTAGTTTCACTAATTTGAGAAATGAAATTATTTTTAAACAACAATAAGTAGGTTAGGGCTCTTTCCAGTAGTTTACCTTTGGTAATCAGGATACAGGTTAATGGTTCGAAATATATTTGTGGGTAACATTAATTATTATACAACTATTATTTTGAAAAAATAATTCTGTCCATTACAAATTATCCAATTTAATCAAAGCGATGAAAAGAATAATATGATGCAAGTTTGTTTAATAAAATTATCACATGAGTTTGTCTATTGTCTCCTGCAAATATGCTCAAAGTTCAAACCTTGCACAAGTTCATTATATTTGAATCTACTGAATATTAAGGCGCAATAGCAGGATAGAAACTGAAACCAAAGCCTGATAAGCTTACGCAGCAAAATTTAACAGATCTTTTCATTCAAAACATAACTATGGAACCAAAGTCTGATAAGCAACTTTTGTATTTTATATGTTTTGACCTTGGTATTTTATATTTGATTATGGAACATAGGCACTGTAGATTCTTTGTTCTACTCGTCAACTATTTTCGGTTTCCATTTCTTCTCAATTGTTGTCAAACAATATTCTGTAGTATGACTATGCAATCTTTATACTTCACAGATTCTTGGTTTATGCTCATATCGTACAGTTATAAAATCAACCAGTTTGTCTTCTCGAACTATTTTAATCACTTCAAGATATTTTAAGTTTGCATACACTTCAACAAGAACATGAGCCAAATTTAGACATAGTCCTTTCTTAGTATTATTATCCAATTTAATAGGAACACCACTCACACTTACAACCTGGCTAATGCCTTCATTACTCCAATATACCAAGTTGATTTGTATTAATCTTGCCGAAATAGGAATAGATGAAAAGTATTCTCTTGTAAATTTCAAATTTATCGACCAATATTTTAGAATAATAATGAGAGAATTTTAGGTGCAAGGCCCCCATCTCAATTTGATTCATATCAGCACTTGATGAAAATCGTATGAAGATGAACCCATTCGGCTTGTAAAAGAGTTTGAAATCTGAAACTGAAAATAGTTTGAAATCTAAAACTGGATTGATCACCCTCTCTAGAATCGTTTAAAGTAATAAAATATAGGGTGCCTCCCGAAAATATACATGGCAATAATATTTTCCTGCTTTTCTTCGTTACCACGATAGGAATAACGACAGCCGGACCTTCATCGTCAGGAAGAGGAGTGTAAAACTTCAAATGAGTGCTTTTTGATTAGAGCGCAACGCTTGAAACCCTAACTGCTTCAGCCCATGTACGTGATTTAGAACGTTGTGTATCTGAAACTGAAACCAAAGTTGTCTGATAAGCTTACGCAGCAAGCATTAACCCCATTGAACATATACGTCACTAGTATGGATGAAAAGCCCTATGTTTGGCCAAAACTATATGCAGTAACAGGGACATGGTTGGATACTTGTGAAAAGAAACCTTTAGAACTTAATTACTGTAGTTTGCACTTGTATCCTCTGCTGTAAGATTAACTTTTTATACACATGTCGAATTTAGTGCAATGCTGTATAATAAGTTATGAATGGTGTATTTGGTTAACAATTTTTTCTGCATTTGGTTAGCAATGCTGTAAGCTTACAGCAATATATTCTTTCTGCATTTGGTTAACTTTTTTTTTTTGTAGTCACACCGTGCTAGTAACAATATGCAGGCTCAAGATCGAAGGGATTGGGTTACTCTGGACGGTTTGGTGAACAAAAGTGAAATCTATTAGGTTGGGAGAAAAACATAGTTGCAGAGGGGACGATAGCAAGTACCGATCCCGATGCTTTGTTTCATTTTAAAATGCTTGGAGCTAATGCTTGGAAGATATGTGTGAATGTAGCGGTGGAACCGGAAGCTTTTTTGTTTAGGCCAAATTCAGAGATGTCCACTATCGGGCAGGCCGTTGGATCTACCGTCGCGTGGCACAAAGATTACGTTTCCTTGGTCTAGCACTACAACAAAAACACCATATTACAACTTTAATTTTACAACGGTGCATAAAGCACCGTTGTAATAGATCCTTTTTTACAACGGTGGAAAACACACTGTTGTAATAAATGTTTTTTACAACGGTAAAATAATCACTGTTGTAAAGAACATATATATATTACCATATCACAACTTTAATTTACAACGGTGCATTAAGCACCGTTGTAATAGATTCTTTTTTACAACGGTGCAATAATCACTGTTGTAAAGAACATATATATTACCATATTACAACTTTAATTTTACAACGGTGCAAAGGCACCGTTGTAATAGATCCTTTTTTACAACCTTGCAAAACGCACTGTTGTAATAAACATATAGATCACAACTTTTCATTTTATTCGTTGTAATTGAGACGCCTAGTGCAAACTTCATGTTTATAATATCTATAATTAATAACTAATTATATTGATACTTAATAATAATTAATAATTAACTTAGGAATAAATTATATTTGTCAATTATTATTAAATAATTAATAGTTAATAAGTAATAATTACTATTAATAGTCAATTATTATTAAACAATTACATTTATATTGATTATTTATAATTAATAACTAATAATTACTATTAATACTTAGCAATTAAGAAGAATAATTAAAAAATATCGTTAATATTACATAATTACTATTAAATAATTAATAATTAAAATATACTAATTAACGCTAATCATGAATAATACATAAGTAACTATAATTAAATTACAATATAAATAAAATTATTAAATAATTAACAACAACAATAGTAATTACTATTAGATAATGATAATGATAAGTAATTAATAATAGTAACTAATAATTAAAAAAAAAGTGTTTGAAAATAAATATTAACCAAAGTTGAAAATTAATGTTAAATAATAAAAATAATCAGTAATTAAAATATAATACTAAATAATACCAAATACTCTTAATTTATAATTGATAATGTTGAAAGTTTTACCAAAACCTTTTGTCGAATATGATCCCCTACGGAGGGGGGGTCCAGGGGGGGTGGCAACCCCCCTAGGTGGGGGTGCGGGGGCAACGCCCCCGCTAACGGGGTTCGACCTGCCCGGTCAGGTCGCGGGGGTCCAGGGGGCAGCGCCCCCGGCGGGGTGCGAGGCAGCGCCCCGTCCGAAACGGTACATTTTGTGTACTTAAAATTTTCGTTTTGCCTCTCAAGCCCGCTTCAGTATGTACTGAAATCTAATTTCTAACTATTGTCTTTCAGAATTTTCGGTGAACTTTGGCCACGTCACAAAAATTTAGCACCAACCCGCCAAAAACGAGAAGCAGCGGAAATGATTTCATTTAAGCGGGATCTTAAAAAAATTAACCCTAAAATTAGTGGACTGGTATGGTCTTGCGCTGACAAAGTCATAATTAACTCACGCTCAGCAAATACGTTTTAATGGGAACTAGGGTTTCAGCGCCGCCATCTCTTTTCCAATCATATACGTCCTCTGCTCACTTCCGCCTCCTTATCGTGCTTTTCTCCTTCCTCCTAGCTGTCCATGCTTTGATTCAGTTCGCTCTGCAGTTTCATCCGCGTCTCCCTTATCGCCGCCTTGCCGAGCTTCTCATCCTCCTTAATCGCCTATCGAGACCGATTTCAGCTAACTTGGCGTTGTTCGGATGTCGTTCTGGTGATTGGGTGGATGTCGAGGTCGTCCTGGTGTACTTTGCATCGATAGCGACTTTGATTGGTGAGAAATATTTCAGTAATTTTGTGGGTTTAATTTTCTGGATTGGTGATAAAATTAGTTGACTTGCGATAATTTTGTGGACGTCGAGGTCGTCCTGGTCTATTTTTGTTGTAGGTCTGTAGTCTAGATTGGGGATTTGGTTCAAACTCATCAGATTTAGTATGTTAGGAGTGTTCAACCTGCATGTGTTCTCTGTATCCATATTAACTGTGCTAGGCTTTAGAACTAACCAACAACACAAGACAGTTCTTTGGTTTTGGAGAAGTGGTTAGAAAAAGAAGACATCTGAACTAGAACTGGTCTTGCAGAAACCACACTACTTAAAATAACAATTAGTGTACATGAGAAACTGTAAACGAATAAAATTTAAGTTGATTCCTATTAAAAAAAAATATTGACTGTTTTTTCTAAAACCATTTAATTTGTTTTTTTGTTCCAGCCTATGAAGGATTGCAGGTCATTAAGTTGGACGTGAAAGGGATCACATTGATATCCAATAGAAATTGACAGTGATGGGAATCAGATTATAGTGAAATGGGAATATGCATGAGGAGGTATGATGGTTGTTGATGCAATTAAATTTTGAGTTTGAATATATATTATGCAGGAACAAGAATTATTGATGGAATTAAATCCACAGTTTCTCCATCTACCAAAGTAGTCTACAATGAAAGCCCAGACATGCACTTCATCAAGAAAAACAAAGAAGACATTTCGTACGCAATAATTGCAGTGGGAGAAAAATCATACGCAGAAACATTCGGTGACAGTTTAAGCTTAGATTGGGGATGCTGGAGCATAAAGACTCGGTGTATGTCAATGTGTATATATATTTATACGAAAGTGCGTATGTAACTGAGTGCATTGAGTGATCAGTTTGTAGTGAGGAATGTATGTATTGTTATGACTGTATTATGTAAAAGTGAGTTGTACGATAGTGGATCGGAAAGTTGTACTAATTCAAATATTGAAATACAATATTTAATTGATTATTTCAGATCAGTGTAGTATCATTTTATTCAATATAAATATTTATTTTTATATGAAATGTAATGTATAACGAAACAAAAATCGTATTGTTATAATTAATTGTTGCAGGAATTACTACTACAACAGTGCAAAAATGTTGTAATATGTATTACTACAACGGTGGAAAAAAGTTGTAAAATATACATATTACAACGGTGTTGCAACAGTGTAAAAATGTTGTAAAAGATATGAGTCTATTACAACTTCTTAATACACGACGGTTTGCCCACCGTTGTAAAATGTATATTACAACGGTGTTCCACCGTTGTAATAGGGTCATTTTGTTGTAGTGTAGTGTTGGTACTTAGAACTTAGAACTATGTAATTTATGTTAGAACTTAGAACTACGTCGATGCAACATATCTAAATCTTTTGGTATGTAAACTTATCTAAATATTTTGGATCAGATGTAAACTTATCTAAATCTTTTGGATCGGATGTAAACTTATCTAACTTCTTGAAACGTGTTGGAATTTTAACTTTTGCTTTAGTCTTTTATTTGTTGGGATCCCTCCTTAATTGGAGAGTTTCAAGAAAATTCTAGATGTTTCTAGAGAAATCTAGAATTTTCTAGAATATTCCGGAGAACTTTAGAGAAGTGTAGAACCCTCTAGAAGCTTGTGAAAGAGTGTGGAACCCTTTGGAATATTCTGGAGACGTGTGGAACCTTCTGGAACCTTTTGGAAGAGTATGGAAGAATAAAGAAGGGAATGGAAGAGTGTAGAGATTCCTAGAGAGTGTGGAGCATTCTAGAGGATCAATCTACCGTCGGATGCAAGTAATCTCCACCATTCATTATGGAGGTTGAGTAGTATAAATAGGAGAAGGAGCCCTATTACTAACCATCCAAGAAAGAAATCCACTTCTTAGAGTGAGAAAAATACTGATGAGTTAGTAAGCCTCTTTGAGAGAAAAGAGAGATAGCTTAAGAAGTATCCATCCTTAAGCTTGAGTCAAGTGTGAGTTACTTTTGTAATCAAATTCTTGTAATCCTACTATTCCTTTGTATAGTGGAAGAATCTCCATATTGGAGAATTATAAACTCTTGTGCACCCGTTGCTACTTTTAATCTTAATTGCCTATCTTAACTTCACGAAGCGGGAAAGACCGAGATTTCCCCAACAGTGGTATCAGAGCCAAGTTCATCTGTAGCCGTAATCAAGCTCGTGTAAGTTCAAGATGGAGGATAATGTCGCTCATGATGGAGACATGTTCAAGCTCACAGCCAACAACTACTCCTATTGGAAGCCAATGATGGAGGACCACTTGTATTGTAAGGATTTGCATGAGCCCATCATCTACAAAGATAAAGTGGCAGGGAAGAGTGATGCTCAATGGGAACTGTTGAACCGGAAGGCTGTTGCTATGATCCGTAAGTACATTGACAAAACTCTCTTCGAGCATGTTTCTACTTATACAAATGCCTACGAATTATGGACAAAGCTTGAGTCCATGATTCAGAAGAAAACGCCTCGCAATAAGGCTAGTTTAGTTCCACGGTTGGTGAAATTGGAGTATAAGGATGGTTATAGTATGATTGAGCACTTGAATAACTTCAAGGGGCTCGTAAATCAACTAACAAAAATTGATATGAAGATTGATGATGAGTTACAAGCTCTTCTACTCCTCAGTTCCTTACCGGAAAGTTGGGACACACTTGTAGTTACACTTAGTAACTCAGCTCCGGAAGGAAAGTTAACTATGGATACCGTCAGTGACAACCTTCTTGGTGAAGAAACAAGGAGAATGGAACGAGATGAGTCTATTCATCCCGAAGCTAATGTTGTTGACAATCCGGATAGGAATGAAACTCGTGGACGTAGTAAGAGCCGAAATCCACATCAATCTCGAGGAAGATCCAAGTCACGCTCGAAGATTACATGCTATTACTGTGGAAAGATAGGTCACAAGAAAATGGAATGTCGAAGCTTCAAAAGAGACCAAAAGGCCGGTAATGTTAAGCCTGACCAAATAAGCCTAATGAAGAAGCAAGAAGAAAAGAGTACTACTGCTATAGTATTGAAGGAAGATCTGTTATATCTCGTTGGTGAAAGTAACATTCTAAACATTGCTTGCGATGAGAGTTCTTGGATTATTGATTCTGGTGCTTCTTTCTATGTTACTCCACATGAAAACTTCTTCTCATCCTACCAAAGAGGTGACTTTGGCACGGTGCAAATGGGAAATCAAGATAGAAGCAAGATTGTTGGAATAAGAGACATCACTCTGACGACAAGCACCGGGTGCAAGCTTATTTTGAAAGATGTGAGGCATGTCCCAACCATGCGCCTCAGTCTTATCTCCGCTGGAAAGCTAGATGATGATGTTCTGATGAATTACTTTGGTGAGGGGAAGTGGAAGCTCACCAAAGGAAGTTTGACGATGGCTCGAGGAAAGAAGGTAGGCTCATTGTATGTAATGCAAGCTAAGCTATGCAAAGAAGAAGTAAATGTCTCTACTGATGATATGGACATATGGCATCAACGACTTGGGCACATTAGTGAGAAAGGTCTTCACATACTCATTCAGAAACAGCTCCTCCCTAACGTGAAAGGTAAACCACTTCATCCTTGTGCTCATTGTTTAGCTGAAAACAACACAGGGTTGCTTTCCAAAGATCTTCTCCGCCCACAAGGAGAAAGAACATTCTAGACCTCGTGCACACTGACGTATGCTTGATGTCTGAGAGATCCATTGATGGTGCTTTACATTTTGTCACCTTCATTGATGATCATTCAAGAAAAGTATGGTTGCACCTGTTAAAAGCAAAGGATCAAGTGCTTGATGCCTTCAAAGAATTCCATGCTCTAGTCGAGCGTGAGACTGGACGGAAGATCAAGTGTGTACGATCAGATAACGGAGGTGAGTATAGAGGCCCTTTTGAAGTCTATTTCAATAAATATGGCATTAGGCTAGAGAAGACTCCACCCAAGACACCACAATTGAATGGGCTAGCTGAGATAATGAATCAAACCATTGAAGAAAGAGTTCGTTGTGTGCTCTCTCATGCTAAGTTACCCAAATCATTTTGGGGAGAAGCTATAATGGCTGTGATCGACATTGTCAACCTCACACCATCAGTTCCTTTGGATGGGGCCATTCTTGAGGAAGTTTGGAAGGGTAAGAGGGCTTAATATAATCATCTCAAGGTGTTCGGGTGCAGGGCATTTTTTCACATCCCAAAAGATGAGAGAGCTAAGCTTGATGCAAAGACAAAGGAGTGTATCTATCTTCGTTCACCTAAGGATGAATTTGGGTACCAGTTGTGGGATCCAATTAACAAGAAGGTTATTCGCAGTAGAGATGTTGTATTTTTCGAAGACCAAACAATTGAAGATATCAAGAATTCATAGAGGCCAAGGTTGAGAAGCTATAAGAATACTGAAACTACTTTGGTTCGACATGAAGATAATAACACCCAAGAAAGTAGTGATGCTGAAGATCATGAAACTCATGATGAACCGGTCCAGGAAGAACCTCAATCTAGCACTCCAATCGCACCGGAGCCAAGACGATCCTTAAGGGACAGAAGAGCATCCAGCCGATACAACACAGAGGAGTATGTTACGCTCACTGATGAGGGGGAGCCTCAAAGCTATAAAGAAACAATGAGTGGTTGTCATAAAGAAGAGTGGAGAATAGCCATGCAAGAAGAAATGCAATCTTTGCATGAGAATAATACATATGAACTAGTTGAGCTACCAAAAGGAGAAGAGCTTTGAAGAATAAGTGGGTTTATAGAATCAAGACCGAAGAGAACTGTTCAAAGCCTCGCTACAAAGCTCGGTTAGTCGTTAAAGGATTTGGACAAGAAAAAGGTACTGACTTTGAAGAGATATTCTCTCCCGTGGTAAAGATGTCATCAATCCGAGTTGTCCTTAGCCTAGCAGCCGTGCAACATTTGGAGATTGAACAACTCGATGTCAAAACGGCATTTCTACGTGGTGACCTGGAGGAAGAGATCTACATGGAACAGCCTGAGGGATTCAAAGTTCCAGGCAAAGAAGATCTAGTGTGCCGCCTCACAAAGAGTCTATATGGACTTAAACAAGCACCAAGACAATGGTACAAGAAGTTCGACACATTCATGGCAGAACATGACTTCAAAAAGATGGAAAGCAATCATTGTGTCTTCGTAAAGAGGTATGTAAGTGGTGACTTTCTCATACTTCTGCTCTATGTTGATGATATGCTAATCATTGGACAAGATCGCATAAAGATGGCTGCTTTAAAGAAAGATCTAAGCAAGAGCTTTGCCATGAAAGATTTGGGACCGGCTAAACAAATCCTTGGGATGAGAATAACTCGTGATAGATCAAAAAGACTGTTGTGGCTATCCCAAGAGAGATATATCGAGAAAGTGTTGGAAAGGTTCAACATGCACAAATCAAAGCCGGTTAACACTCCACTAGCTGGGCACTTCAAGCAAAGTTCGAAGCAGAGTCCGACAAGTGAAAAAGACAAGGAGGAGATGAAGAAGAAACCATACTCATCTGTAGTAGGAAGTCTCATGTACGCAATGATATGCACAAGACCAGATATCGCTTATGCAGTTGGTGCTGTCAGTCGCTTCTTGGCTAACCCAGGGAATGAGCATTGGGTTGCAGTCAAATGGATCCTCCGATATCTACGTGGAACTTCCAAAATATGTTTATGCTTTGGAAAAGGAAAACCTGTGTTGGAAGGATATACAGATGCAGAATTGGCTGGTGACATTGATTCAAGGAAATCAACATCGGGATACTTAACCACTTTTGCAGGGGGAGCTATTTCATGGCAATCAAAGCTACAAAAGTGTATTGCATTATCCACTACAGAGGCAGAGTATATTGCAGCTACTGAAGCTTGCAAATAGATGTTGTGGGTGAAGAACTTGTTGCATGAATTGGGAGTGGATCAAGAAAAGTATGTCTTGAAGTGTGACAATCAAAGTGCAATTTACTTGGCAAAGAATTCAACATTTCATTCCCGCACAAAGCACATTGATACAAGATATCACTGGATCCGAGGAGTTCTCGAAGAAAAGCAAATACACCTTGACAAGGTTCACACAGATGAGAACTGGTCTGACATGATGACCAAGGTAGTACCAACAAGGAAGTTTGAAGATTGTTGTCAAGGTGCCGGCATACTACTACCCCCCAATTAAGTCGGGAGGGGGAGATTTTTTGGGATCCCTCCTTAATTGGAGAGTTTCTAGAAAATTCTAGATGTTTCTAGAAAAATTTAGAATTTTCTAGAATGTTCCGGAGAACTCTAGAGAAGTGTAGAACCCTCTAGAAGCTTGTGAAAGAGTGTGGAACCCTTTGGAATATTCTGGAGACGTGTGGAACCTTCTGGAACCTTTTGGAAGAGTATGGAAGAATAAAGAAGGGAATGGAAGAGTGTAGAGATTCCTAGAGAGTGTGGAGCATTCTAGAGGATCAATCTACCGTCGGATGCAAGTAATCTCCACCATTCATTATGGAGGTTGAGTAGTATAAATAGGAGAAGGAGCACTATTACTAACCATCCAAGAATCCAAGAAAGAAATCCACTTCTTAGAGTGAGAAAAATACTTGAGAGTTAGTAAGCCTCTTTGAGAGAAAAGAGAGATAGCTTAAGAAGTATCCATCCTTAAGCTTGAGTCAAGTGTGAGTTACTTTTGTAATCAAATTCTTGTAATCCTACTATTCCTTTGTATAGTGGAAGAATCTCCATATTGGAGAATTATAAACTCTTGTGCACCCGTTGCTACTTTTAATCTTAATTGCCTATCTTAACTTCATGAAGCGGGAAAGACCGAGATTTCTCCAACATTATTATGTGTTGAAATGTGTTGCATCACAACATTTACTGCATGTTAAAATATATATATTATTATTATGAATCAATATGGTACCAGGTATATACAAATCTATTATTTCGCAACGGGCAAACCATATTGTTATATGATATTGTAGACAGTTTACCAAGTAGTATATTACCACGATCGAAGACTGTTGCAATTTCGCAACAGGCAAAACCTGTTGTTATTTGATATTGTAGATAGTTTACCAAGTAGTATATTACCACGGTCATAGACTGTTGTAATATAATGTATTACAACGGGCAGAAGCCACTTGTAATTAATCAGCTATTACAATGGGTTTTTAGCCATTGTCATATAGTCCGTGCACGTTATTACAACAGTCTCTTACGACAGTCACTGACCGTTGTAAATTAGTAAGGACCTATTACGACAACGCATATTAGGATGGGCTTTTGCCCGTTGTGAAAAGCATATAACAACGGTTTTCGCCCGTTGTAAAAGGACTATTTTGTTGTAGTGATTAACTATCTGTATTTTTTATTTGTTTAAGTTGATACTAAGGATCAATTGTCGATTCGAATGATCGAAAATCCCGGATGTTACATTTGGTATCAGAGCATTGGTTTGGCGAAAACCTCGGCTCTATTTGGGATTAATTCATTAGAGATAGGGAACTAATACCCTAGAATGAGTTTGAGTGTATATGAGAGAACGTACTTGTAATTTTGATATAAAAATGGTTTTATATTGTGTTGATTTGTTCTGTTGAGTTTTTATGAATTCTGGTCGGTACTTGGGACGCCAATGCATCGATAATGATTTCTAAACACTTGAATAGGACTCATTAACATAATATTGTTTTAAATTATATTTTATATTTATAAAGAATTATTTGAAAATCTCTGAATTTTGATTTTGTTGATGATAATATTAAATTTTCATCATTTATCATTCGATTAATCAATAATTAAAACTATTGGTTATTGAATGGCTTAAGAAAATTTTGAAATATTGAAAATAAATTGATAATGAAATACGATGAACTCAAATATGAATTTGAGAATTTAACTTCGAGTGGTTTAGCACTATTGATTTAAAAATGGTTTTGAAATAATGTCATTATATTTTAAATTTTGCTTCATACAGAAATTGTTTTCAAATGAATTTTAGAACTAAGTGTATACTCCCCTCTTGTATTCGGGAAATGATTCCAGTAATGAGTGCACGCATCATCAATGCCTATTTTTAAGAGTTTGAGTGGGGAGACCGCTTAGAACTTTTATACCTTGTTTTGCCAAATTGAATTTCATTTAAATCTTTTATAGGATGATTTTATATAAAATATATAATAGATATTATTTTGGAAGTTGATTTGGAAATGAACCCGAATTTGAATTCTTAATTCTAGAATAATTAATGAAATGAATAAAACTGGAATTTTAGAAAATTATGGATCATATAATAAGAAACTGAACCTAAGAGAGTTTTAATATAGAATAAAACTTATGAGAATTTGAAATAATGAATTGAAACGAATTGTAACCATTGAACTTGTATAATAATCAATTCTTTTCTATAGCATATATGACTTACCAGAATCTATAAGAAGTTGAAATGTTATATGAATAATCAATTGAATAATATACAAGTGTAAGTATGAATAATGAAAGGTGAGGTAAAATTGATTGTTTATAAATATAAATATAAAATATGATAATAAATGATATATTTAGTTATGATATGGAATTGAATTCAACTAAGGAAGGAAAATAAATTAAACTAATGCAATAAACTAGTGTATGGATTGTTAGATTTATTTAACTTATGGAGATTAATGGAAATGAATCTAATTTGTGAAGTGGAACAAATATATTAAACATTGATGATTTTAAATGAGTCAAATGAGTATAAGGTTATATACATTAATTGAATATAAATTCATTGTAAAACAATTAAATGAATATAAACCTAAAAAAAATTGAGATGAATCAAATTAGATGCGAACAACTTGTATGTAAATGAAATAAATGTCAATAAATCAAGGAAAAACAACTGAACATGGATAAGGAAGGAAATATAACAAACAAATGAAAATTTGTGAATTGCATACCTTTGAAATCAACAATTTTTTTTGTAGAAATAATATATTGACTTGGCAAAAATTTGGAATTATGTTTTACATTTGATAAATGTGACTGTTTAGATGTTTTACTTATAGATTTTGCCGAAATTGCTATGTCATGTATGGTTATGGCGTATACATCGAATTATTTCTTTAATATATATGTTTTTATTTGGTTATTGAGTGTTTTAGTAGGTATGGATGCCATTTGCTTGTTTTCTAGAGCTAATTTCGTATAAAATATTATTTTTGCTTGCTTTAGAATAATCCAAATTGCTATAACGCGAATAAAAGGTACATATATCAAGTTATATATCGTATTTTGAATGTTATATGTTGTTTCCCTATTTTTGGGATGTCTCATCATTGAGATGAGATGTATATTAGTGATTATATTTATATTTTTGTTTTCTGGAGCTAACCGTACAAAGGAGACTTTGCTGAAATTTATCATCAATTTATGACTTAGAAAATTTTATGAAAATTTGAGTTTTTGAACCTATATTAAACTTTTTGTATAGGTAATTGTTTCTAAGTTGAATAAAAAATTATATGATTGTTGACAACTTTCTTACTAAGCCTTTTCGAGGACGAAAAGTTTTGAGTGGGGGTGAGTGTAACAACTCATATTTGTCAACTATTTAAATTTTAAAATTTAATATGATTTTTGAATATTCTTGGCTATAAATAAAAATTGTTTTAATCTTGAATTTTGGAATATTGTTTTAAATACAATATGAACTATGTTTTTTTTATATAAATTGATTTCCTTTGAACTTGATTTTGATTTATGAAATATAAAGCTGAAGGAAATTATTTATTTAATGTTGTAAACTGAAGTAAAACCAATTTGAATATGAATTGAATTTATCGAAATTGAAATTGTTTATCATCTTTGAAATATACTTTAAATTAACTTAAATTAAAGTTATATTTGAATTGTGAACTCGAGATTTTATAAACGAATAATTCAAATCAAGAATTATAACTGAAATTCAATTATTTGATTCAGATTATTAAATCGATTTGTTTGGATCATATGTTTAAATCAAATTGAAATATAGATTGAAAGTTGAATTGATTTGAATTGAAATATCGAAATTGATTCGAATTTATTTGAAATTTCAATACGATTTCCAGTTTGGTCAAATTTAGAAGAAACAGTTCTAATTCAAATTAATTTATTAAAAACCCTTATATATATATTTATTTTAAAAATAAATAAAAAATCACATGTAGTCCCCTATGTGATGCAACGAAAATGAGACGTTTAGATCCGATAACAGAACCATATTCAACCATATGCAAGCTTTGTACTAATGTTAAAGAGGTCATGATTTAAAGCAGACAAGCACGATGATACAACTTAGTTCCTCTTCCTAGCTGAGGATGCATTACGGGTATTTTCAACTAGTGGATAACAAACTTGCTAGGTTATGCCTCATAAAGACCAACCTGCATGTGTTTTTGTACTGGTCCATGATCATACCACTCGGTCTTTAGAGAATCGTTTCTTCTAAATTTAACCAAACTGGAAATCATATTCCAATTTTAAACCAATTTGACTCAATTTCGAAATTGAAATTGTTTATCATCTTTGAAATTTATTTTAAATTAACTTAATTTAAAGTTATATTTGAATTGTGAACTCAAGATTTTATAAACGAATAATTCAAATCGAGAATTATAATTGAAATTCAATTATTTGAATCAAATTATTAAATCGAATTTTTTGGATCAAATGTTTAAATCAAATTGAAATATAAATCGAAAGTTGAATTGATTTGAATTGAAATATCGAAATTGAGTCGAATTGATTTGAAATTGGAATATGATTTCCATTAAATTTAGAAGAAACGATTCTAATTCTAATTTATTTATTAAAAACCCTTATATACGCTATTTATTTTAACTTATATATATATTAATTATCTTTAATAAACTATTGTATTAATCAACTGTTTATTTTATAAATTACTTTAATATTTTTAACTATAGATTTTATTAAATTTTGATAATTCTATTTCATAATAAACTATTCATTTTCAAACCTTTTCCTAATTGTATATACATAAACTATTTTTTTATACTTTTCAACTATTTAAATATTCATACTACTTTAAGATTGAAATTGTTTTCAAGATTTTAAATTGGTTTTAAATGGAGATTTTAATATGAAATATTATATTTTGACTACTGAAATGAGTTCAAAGAAAAATATGATATTTTGATATGAAGTATGAACCTCTTTGAAATGTAAAAGAACCGACCAGTGTGAAAAATGTAAACATTTGGTTGTTAAAGAGACCGGGATCAGATATTGTCATGCTCTCTGCCAATACCGAAAATCACTTTAACAACTGTGTATGTGGGGGAGAATCCAAAATGAAGTAGGTTGGTTTGGCGAACGCTACTCAAATGAAGTAAGAGAACGATGATGGATGTCCTTGACCTTCAGGTCATAATTAAAATGACTAAAACAGGGATATACCGGACCAAGTGGGGTTAGCTACCTCTATCGGCAAAACTACTTCCTTTATTACTATAACAACCCGAACTTCCCCGGTAAGGAAAGCGCGGATTGCCTTGAGAACAACGCACATCTGAACGCAAACAGAAGAACATTTCATTATTTATTACAACAATTCCATCAGAATACAAGAATATACAGAGTATGAATAAATATACATTCGACAAATATCAGAGATTACAATAAATTACGTAGCAGCAGAAAAACGATACAAAACACAACTGAAAGTAATACACGGATACAGAGCTTTTCGAGCATCGTTCCAGCTATAAATCAGGATCCTGTGAATATAAATCTGCACAACCAAAACTACTAGCTGCCCGTGTGGAAAATAGGGGCACCCATAGTTTAGGTTAAAACAATAAACTCCAGGTCAGTCATGTGACTGGTGTGAGAACTAAAACAATTATTAATCTTTATTTTTAAAGTTAGGTAAATCAAGGGACCACGCCATATAACACGGAACGGGTTTCCTTTCGAGAATACCAGTGCATAAAACAAAAAGCGCAATGCTTTTTGGAAAAATGAAGCTATTATAAGACCCAGGTCCCATCACACAATGCAACGCAAGACGGAGGATAGGGTTTTTACCTAATAATAGCCAAGCATGCTTGGTACATTTAAAACAAATCATTTGATACTATAATAAGTGTATAGTGTCAAAACAATTTCAATCATAAATATCAATCATAGGCCGCATGAATGACCCATACCACTATGTCGCCATACTAGGTTCTACAAATAAAATAGAAAGTCACGTATTGGAAATTGGATTCCATCATGAGTCGAGGCAAGGGGCGAGCTCGTCTCCGGTTCTAGACACTCTATCTAATGTCTCAGGACCACACACAGCGATCCCTTGGAACCTGCAAGGCCGGTCCTCTCTTACTTTTGAGGATTGGCAATTCCTGAACACACGTTTCCCGGTCCTATAGGACCTATATATAATGGTCTGTACGTCGGCTCACATAGTGCCAGTTATCGATCGTATATTCGAGGCACCTCGCATTCCAACAACCACATAGGTGAAAAGTATATAAATGTCAGCCAGTTTAAGCACTAACACCACCACTAGCTAGAAAGAAACGTCGTGCACTCCTTGGGTCCTTATCCCCTTTTTGACTCATACCGAGGTGTGAGGCTCTAGAATTCACGCTATACACAAAGCTATGCCACACAGGCTGTGCTTTGATCATTAACTACAAGACTTTGCTTTTCAACAGAAGCCTTGATCATCTGCCACTTAGGCGTGCCACACAGGCAATTCACTCCATGCGACTGATGTCCATCGATATACAACCTCTGATCTCGTACGTCTTAGAGAAGGGCGTTAAGCAAGAGAATAAATTCTTCGCTGCCAAACAGATGTATATTTAATAGAGATCAATCAACACAAAATAAAATCCAATGTCAGACATATAGTCCATTTACAAGTTCGTTCTGGTCTGAACGAAACCGGAGGCACTTTCCTCGCATATCCATCGATCTCCAAGTACGTCTGGACGATCACCAACTGTTTCCCTCTTCTTGGGTGTACAACCCAATCAAGATCATCAGTAATCACCCAAACGATGTGAAGACTTCCGGTCTTCAACCACCGTCTTCATCTTCGAGTTATCGTCGAATCGGTTATTCAGAATGGGTATAAACCCGACCTTTCCGAATAACCCGCGTATATAATAAACAAATGTTACACAAACCCAACATACGCCTCATTCCAATTCAGAATATTCTTTTATTCAAAATTTCACATTCTTAGGGAGAGGTTCCCATTAATTATATCAAAGATAAATTCTTCTAAATTTATTCTTTAATCTTCCTTTGGATATCATTTCAAACCATATTATGGTTTTCCAAACTAGTCGGGATTAGCGAACCACACCGAAGTAATTATTTATTTTATTTCCCAATCCCAACCTATTCATCCCAGGGAGAAAAACTGGTAATACTCCATATCTGACACCATGGTGTTATCGGTAAATATTAATTACCATTTCACGTTAAAATCTAATTAAAGATTTAACTATCGCTTTGGAGCAAAACTGGTGATACTCCATCCTCGATCACTTTCCAAATTTGATAATTTAAATTATCAATTCACATTTCAATCTAATTACAAATTCATTAAAACTCCACTTAGTTTTAATCTTCTCAAAAATCAATATCCTGTCTTTAACTGGGTTAAAGAACCAATGTCATTTAAAACACGGTTCACTATAAACCCAAAAACACATTCCATTAATTATCGGGTTAAAGAACTAGTGTTATTTAAAACACCGTTCACGATAAACCCAAAAATCAATTCAAATTCAATTCCAATTAAATACCATTTAATTGGTACACTTCATTAAATCTAAATAAAAAGATTTAATCTTTTTCTCAACTGGGCTTATGAACAGTGTTAATGAAGACATTATTCACGACAAACCCAAATCCCATTTGATATTAAATACAAGGCTCTGAATAGAAAATATATCGGCTTATATTCAATATCAAATTCTACGACCAACAAATATCGTATTGGAAATAACGATATATATATCTTTCAAATTTCCATAACAATATCTGTATAATCACGAAATCCAACATCGAAATATTCCAAAGACAATTTCGATTCAAATCCATTCCAATCTAATTATTGGAAATCCTGGTTACTTTTAAAACCCCTTTCAAATTCAATTTATTTATTTCAAAAATAAATTGATTTTAATTCTAGTTCAAAACTAGTTCATTTCGATAAAAGTCTATTTTTATCTTTTCAACTAGGGAGTTTTTCATCCCAATTCTTCCCAAATCATTTCTTATGATTTTACACAAATTATTACTATTTTTAATAATTTTATCAAGGCCCGTACAGTCGATTTCCATCAACGGCCATCAAACTACACTTATAACAACCTTTTCCAAATTTGATTTGGACATAATTTCAAATCCAACCGTTAGATTTCTAATTTCTAATATCTATTAGAAAGCTCTTTTCGATACGAACCCAACGGTTCCGGTTTTAAGAAAATCCGACGGTCGGATCTCCCGTAATGTCCACTCGAAGTCAATGGTCGAAATTCACGAACTACCGCGGCGCGGCGCGTTCTATTCAGGCCATTCTATATATATATATATATATATATAATATATTATATATATTTCGTCGATTTCCTTTCAAACGTATTTTATAAATCGTTTAAATTCGTTTTCAAAATGATTTCAACTTCCTTTTCAAATTCAAATCAAGATTGAATTTTTCAATATAAATTCGTTTTAATTTCATTTCAAATCGATTACAATTCAATTTCAATTTAATTCGAATTTCTATTCATCCAATTTAATTTGAATTTCAAATCTATTCAATTTAATTCGAATTTCAATTTAATTCGAATTTTGAAATCACTTTCAATATTCATTGAAAAATGAATAAAATCGATATAGATATCGTTCACGTCAAAATGGCGTCAATCTAATCAACACGGCTTTTATTCAACACATGAATGTTTATTCTATTCAACACATGAATATTTATTCTATTCAACACATGAATTTATTTCATTCAACACATGAATATTTATTTCTATTCAACACATGAATTTTTATTCTATTCAACACATGAATTTATTTCATTCAACACATGAATATTTATTTCTATTCAACACATGAATATATATTTCTGATTTTCCAAATGGGAATGAGGCCCAATCAATTACCATACAATGTTAATTATATGGATTTTCTACAACACATGTATATAATAGCAACGATAAATAATCAACCATCATCCAGAGTGCACCACACAACTGCATAAGCATTAAATATAAATAATTAACGCTTACACAGTCTGTCAAACCATCGATTGACATACAACTAAACAATCAGGATTAGTGTACGTCAAATATCATCCCAATACCCGTGTGGGGTTTCAAATCAACAAACACAGATTTTATTTGTGTGGTTGGGCGATGTGTAAAATTTATCGTCCCAATCAATATCAGTCAAATCAGTGTATATAAACAAATCGTCCGATTTGTTATAAATATTTATTTTATATATACGTTAAAAATCATATTTTTAACTATAAAATATTTTCCACTATAAAATATTTTATTTCATTCACCATCACACAATCAAATTTCACTACACAACAATCAAACAAACAAGTCATCCATGGTCTGTGGACGACGGGTGTCGGGTGCTGCTAAGCACCGTCTACATCCTAGTATATATTTCAACTAGAAAACAAGATTTAAAGTGAGAAGTTCTCACCGACTAGCTACCAATACACCGCGACTCTTCATATGTAGAAATCTTCGTCGTGCTCGCCTTTTGTCAATTTCGTTGCCCGTAGCCACTACATATATAAAAATCACATTTTTACACTGCTACTATGTAGGTAAAAATTCTATTTTTACACCGGTGTTCATATAATAAAGATTATATTTTTATCACGCTATTCTCTATATAAAAATTATATTTTTATAACACTCTTCTTCCAATAAAGATTATATTTTTATAATGCTCCTTCCTATATAAAAATTATATTTTCATGTCTACTTCTAATACAAAGATCGAATTTTTATATCATCGCTATAAAAATCACATTTTTATCTCAACATATATATAATAAAAATCAATTTTTTATTACACTACATATATAAAGATCAAATTTTTACTATCTATATAATATAAAAATTGTATTTTTATTATCTACATCATATAAAAATTTCGCCTTTCTTTTGTATAAAAATTTCGCCTTTCTACTAATAAAAATATCGCCTTTCTACTTATATTTAACTAAGGCAAAATCCTATTTTTAATTAGTTTAAACTAATTATTTTAAAACAAATTTAAATAAGCACTTACAGTCGAAGTTAGGAGAGGGGAGGGGGCGTTCTCGTCGAGAGGAGGGGGGTTCAGCGCATCGCAGCGGTCAGGGGGGGGGGGGGGTGTTGCGGGTTTTTGAGGGAGCGAAGGGGAGAGAGAGGAGGCACAGAGGGGGAAGAGGCTGAGCGCTCGAGGTGGAGGGGGGGAACAGGTGGTGGCGGCAAGCTCAATCAGAGGGGAGTGACGGGTCTTGAACGGCGGAAGGGGAGAGGAAGGAGGAACGAAGGAGATGGAGGAAGAGGACGGAGGAGAAGGAGGGGGCCCCTCTCTCTAGCGGCGGCTCCAGCGATCTCCGATCGCGTTTCCCCTTTTTTTATATATAATCTTGAACGGTGAACGAAGAGAGA
This sequence comes from Allium sativum, assembly GCA_030737875.1. Taxonomy (NCBI): domain Eukaryota; kingdom Viridiplantae; phylum Streptophyta; class Magnoliopsida; order Asparagales; family Amaryllidaceae; genus Allium; species Allium sativum. Next base: position 936,795,962 of record CM060920.1, on the reverse strand, counting down.
AGGAAAAAGGAGTGAAGGGGGAGAAGTCAACGCTGAGTGAATATATAATATATATTTTTATTATTTTTAAATTCTGAAAAGTAACTTTTTATTTCGAACTCAAAACGGGACCCACCGCCTGTCGATCATAGCTAATTACCCCCATTCCGAACACAATGGGATATGTATCATATGCTGATTCGATCATTTCGATCAGTTTTCATCAAAATCAACATATAACTCTATATATTGAATTTGAACGCACATTTCAATTTACCGGGGCCACATACGAACTCTAAAAATTACCAAAAAATATTTTTTAGCTTCGTAATGACGATAGGGTCCTAACAAAATTAATTTTGTCAAATTCCGAGACCGTTTGAAAAATGACCATTTTCCAGTCGATTAAAATCAACTAAAACTGGTCAAACGCGTTTTCTTTTGCCACGCTCACATATTGATTCAGAAAATTACGAATTTTGAAGCCTAGCAATAACTTGACATCACGGATCCAACAAAAGTGGTTTCATCGAAAACCGAGGTCGTTTGCAAAATTTCCATTTTTAAGGGCCAGAATTCCATAGCGACTTTTCTGAATTTTCAACTGGGCATAACTTTTTATTCCCGCTATGAAATTTTGATTTTTTGGATTCGTTGGAAATATATTCTCGATTAGATTCTAATATTTTTTGTTTCGCCAAAATCCGGTTTATTTTGCACCCGGTACATTCATTTGAACTTAGAAATTGAATTTTCGAACTACTGCGCCATTTTCAATTCCTTTTATAATTATAAATAAATAATTATATTCTAACGACGATTCAAATAAATATATACTTTCTAATTCCATTCAAAATAAATTTCTTGTCATTATTATTTAAAATAATCATTTTAAATATTCAAAATTCACTAAAATTGCCAAAATAAAAATTTTAAATTGGCTAAGGTTTCCGGGTTATTACAATTACTATAGTCTCTCGGTTTGATTGGTTTGATTTTGATGTGCGCCCGTGATTTGGGAATGTTGTTCTAGGTGGGTGGTTGCCACGGCTATGCGTTACCACCAGTCTGAGCATGCAACTAGTATATTCCTACTCTGGGCATTCTTCGTGTGCCTTGTCATATTATCCGGATCAAGCTCCCAACGATTTTGATTTAATGTTGTCATATCACGGCGTATCCCTATCCGCCGACGTACTGGTGTGTTATATGAAAACTGTACGGCAATGGTATAAACGGTGCAAGGTTACCAATGGTAATTCTGCTTACGCTATTTTAATATTTTATATTTAACCATAGACACTATTGTAATAGCGTATTATATTATATAGTATCTAGTTTAATAGATCCTTAGGAGATGGAAATTCCCATAACATCTCTTAAGTTATTGCACTCATGTTATCGCATGAATTTGATTTAACTGATATAAGAATATTTTAGTTCTAATCCGAGTATTTTTGTTTTTTCATTTGTGCCCGGATTAGCCTGAATTTCAGTTATCGAAGACACTGTTTTGAAGATGAAGATGGAACTTGCTAGAAGTATTATTATTTATTTCCATTGCAAATATTGATATGCCTATGATAGTTAACTCTGAAAATTGTTGTATAATAAAATCAAATGTATGTTTTAACAGTTTTATGAACTGTTATTTATTTATTTCTTATTTTTTGTCCTTCCGCTATGAGATTCTATATTTGTTTTTCTTCTTTCTTCTTTTTCTTATATAAATCTCAATAACTATCTATATTTTTTGATTTGTTTAAGTCGACATTGAGGATTAATTGTCGATTCGAACGATCAAAAATCCCTGATGTTACACAAATTGATCGTGGTTGAGATTTGTGTCTCATGGTTTGTGTCAAATTTTTGTGTTCAAATATCTGCTCCCATTTTAAAATTTGTTATTATTTCTGAAAGACAGTTTAAATTTGTAAAGAAAATATAGTTATTAGATATGATTTTCAAGGGATACGAGAAAGCATTTTTTTTTTGCATGAGTCTGAAGCAATTGTAAGGAAATTTGATTCCCTAATTTATTAAGAAGATCGCATGCGACAATCTAATATTTAAAAGTTATATATAGACATATTTGAGGAAGTTTACAGATATACAAGGGAATTTTGAGAAGTTTGTGGTTGGACAAAAATTGTGCGCTTTCAAGACAATTATTAATAATGATTTAGAGCAAGGTCAAATATTATCATCATTGACTGCAATATAAACATTCCAAAATTCACTTTTTATGTAGTTAAGGCATGCTTGTACATTCCTCTCTAATGTATATATTCACAGACCACTAGTGCAAACAAAAACAGAACAATTTGGATTATTGTTCCATTTTTTATTTTATCCTGAAAAGTAGTTGATTTATATTAGAAAGCAAAGTATTAATTATGACGGCAACATAATGGACCAAAATCGGTCTGTTGGGGTCAGACGCGTCTGACGCATCGGATTTAGTTTAATAAATAAATATTTTGATTTAATTAAATCGGTATGTTTAGATTAATTATTTAATGTAATTAATTTATTTAATTTTATATAAATTTCAAAAATTAATAACTTGTGCAAATAAGATCCATTTGAGACGCGGTTTTTTGCATTGCGATCATATCGAAGTGCTCTACGTAATGGAGTTAGTTTGAACTGAATTGAAGTAACTTATAATTTCTCAATTTATTTATTTATTTGTGTAAATTATTGATACATATTATTTATTAATAACAAATAACAAAGTAATTAACCATAGATTAATTAAATTATAAAACTAAAATAAAATGGTCCGCTTAAATACTCCGCTTAAATGGTCCGCTTAACTGGTCCGCTTAACGCGCCAAACGCATCTCCGCTCAAATTCTTCGTTTCTGCTTGCGCCAAACGCACCCTAATACTATTTTATTATGGGGATTGTTAAAGGGACTCCATTTTTTGTTAAGGGGAGGATAAAATTAAAGGGGACTCCATCTTATTTTTTATTTGTTAAGGGGGGTTTGGAATTCAGGAAAATGATCACAAGGACAAATTTTAGGGCTTTTTTATCCATAAGGACAACCCACTAAAATTTTATTCACAAGAAGAATATACTGATTTTTTATTATTTCACGTGCGCTGATTTCTTTTTCTTCCACATTACGACATCGCGCTTCCCTCGATCTCGCATTCTCTTCTCCAGTGCATTTTTTTTCTTCTCCAGCGCATTTTCTTCTTCTGATTCATATTGAAAAATCACTCTCGAGCGTATTGATATCTCGATCAGACCTGATCTCGATATTTAATCTCACGATCTGAGTTTCAGATTGCACATCACTCTCGAGCGTCTTGATTTGGGATTTCACTCACGAGATTAAAGATGATTCTGTTTGAATCGACTTAAATTTATTAAAAAATATTTCGATTATGTTCATAAGATTAACGATGATTATGTTTGAATCGAGCAGTTTTAAGGTATCAGTTTTATATTTTTTTTAGTTATCATTTTTGTTTATTTAACACTGTTTTATATTCGTTTGTTGTGTTTTAATGTTGTATTTATTTTGTAGTTATATTGTTGCATTATCTATATATTACAGTCGAACTTATTTCGTTATAATCAACCAAACTGTGATGTAAGTAACTTTTGTGTTAGTTTTTATTTAAAACATTACAACAGTTTTTAGGTATCATTTTTATATTTTTTTGGGTATCATTTTTACTGTATTCACTGTGCTATGTTTTTTTAAGGTACTTTTTGTTGCTGTATTAATTTTGTTGCTGTACTGTTGGACTAGCTTTGTAATTCAGTTGAATTTATTTCATTTTAATCAATCAAATTGTGATTCAAACATTTTCTGTATTGCTTTTGTCGTTAAAATATTAAAGCAGTTTTTAGGTATCATTTTTACATTTTTCTAGGTATCATTTTTATGGCTTTGTGTGACGGCCCGCCCCGCACCAACCGACACTTCCTCCAAGTGTGCGCTGTACACATGTCCAACTGGCACGGAACGGTCGTCATAAGAAAAGAAAGAAGAGAATGAGCTAATCAAAGAACCTGTAGAATGTCTCACAGCGCATGGGATAAAATATAATAATAACATACTTGACATAAAACAGGCGAGACAGTGCATAAGCTGATAACTAATAATCAATGTCAACATCAAAGCAGCGGAAATCCATATACAGCTTATTACAACTTTCCAAATTTACTGTCTCTAACCAAAAGAAAGCTAAAATAGAAGATACACCAACAATGCCCAAGCAGTGATCTTCAACAACACAGGGAGAATATTATGTATATAGTACGTGGAAGCCTCCTGCTCGTCTCCGGATCATCTACCCGTGCATCACCAGCTAACCTGTCTCTAGTCTGCTCGTGTGAGCACCCAGAGTAATAAGAAGAGACATAAAACTCTGGGTCAGACATAAAGCCTGGTATGAGCGATAAGCATCTAAACAGAGAAATAACAGGTATACTAAACCATACCTGAACCTGGACCTGCAACCAAAGAGTTAGTACCACATACCGTACAATACTCCAAGGTGCCATAATAAATAGTGTAAGAATACGGGGGTGGGGTGTGCATGTCACAATGATAGCAAACAAATCATCCATAGCAACGATTCTCGCATCTCTCACTCAGTGCGTAAAGCGTACGGCATCTACCACTTTGAAACACTAGACAAACTGAGGCAACGACGAATCCCGACTTGTAGAAACCCTGCTGTGACCAAGCCAAACACTTGGAGTCATGACCAAACATTTCAATGACCCACTTCATTGGTCATAGCCCTTGGTTCTACCAATGCCATAATGGCCCTGAATCCGTCTTCGTACCTCCTACCATAGTGGTCCAAAGCTATAGGTGTCGATAACTCTTTAGCACGCGTCCCGCAGCAAAGCCCAATCATGAAGTGAACTTGTTGATTCCTATCTGAATCTTAAGCTCTAACTTCTCATTTGAGCTTCCTTTGCATCTCGGGTTTGGTCGAATTGGAGTGGGTCTTCAGAAAAGTTGTCGTACATTAACAGTCCTAGAGTTCTGTTCGGTTCGGTAGTCATCACCATCACCGGGTCGGGTCGGTGTCTCCCTCCGGGTCGGGTCGGTTCAGTGATTCTCCCCCTTCAGATCGGTTCGGCAATCATTGCCCTCGTCTGTTCGGTTCGGGTTTCTTCACTCCGGGTCGGGTCGGGTTGCTATCCTCCTTCCAGTTCATGCTCCTTCTTCGATCAGCTCCCTCGTTTCTTCTACTCCGATCCGATCACTTCGCTTTACTTCAGTCCGATCCACTCCGCTCCCTAGCCTACTCCGATCCGATCCCCTTGTCCACTCCAACTCTAAGTAAACAGCCTTCCTTTTTGCCAAGTCTTCTATGTGCCAAACTCCAGTTCGGGTCGGGTTTCTCGCCCAGTTCACATATCCGATCCGAGCCCCTACTCCGATCCGATCCGGTTCGGAACATGCACTTTTCTGCAACTTTTCCAGCAACTTGTTTACGCCGTTCGACGACGTTTTTGACAAATCTAACTATTCTAATCAATCACAATTCATGTCAAATAGTCATAGCAACATGTAAGAACAACCACAAACACCTAACAACAATTCAAATGAACCAAAATGGATCAAAAGTGGCTAAAACCTCACATTTTCCTATAATCCCTCTTAATCATGTTTAAGCATACGATTAGCAAAACACATCGAAATTAACCCAAATTTCTAACAGAGCCTTAAAACATTATTTTAGAATTTTAAGAATTTTTCCAGAATTTATTTACGTATAAATTCGCTAATCTTCACTAATTACCCTTAATCACCGTAATTAGTGCAAAAACTATGCAAATCACTCACCTTGGCCACAAATGAAATTCTCAGAACTGAAACACCTCTGATTTGGGGTGAATACTGATGTCTAACAGCGGCTCCAACCTTGCTTTGTTGCTATTTGGCCTTGCTTTGATGTAGTTTAGGCTTAATCTTCGCTAAAAATGTGTTTTGAGGTGATTTTAGAGGGTGGAAGCCATTACCAAGTTCTCAAGAAGGTTTGTGGCGGCTCAAAACTGAAATGAAAGTGATAACCTAACCCTAATCAGACCTCCTATACCTCTAAACCCGAAATTCCCCTTGGGCCTAGCTGCTAATCACCCGGTTAAGCCCAATTAAGCTGTTTTTCACCATCTGCAACTTGTTTCAGCCATATCTCCCAAACGGTAAGTCCGTTTGGCTAATGTGACCACTCTACGGAAAGAGAAACCATCATCCGAAGCCAATGGAAGTGGTTTCAGGTCAAAATTCCTTTCCAGTCAAAAGTTATGGCCAAAACAGTGATAACTAGGGGTAAAATGGTCATTTAAAAATCGAGAAAAATCATGAACATGGGAAATGACCCCAATAGTCGTCTCCCAAAGTTACACGACCATACGACTTCGTATGTGAAAGAAATAAATATTCTACGATCCTATGATGCGTAGAATGCGGGTCGTTACACTCTCCCCCCCTTAAGAAATTTCGTCCCCGAAATTCCTTAACCCTAAACATACAAAGGTTCCCGCATGCCTAACAACCACATAAAACAATCAAACATGCAAAACAAGCAAATAAGCCTATCCTAGCATGCGGAAAACTAAATCGAAGTCAAAATCTTACCAGGCAAAGAGTTCTGGGTATGTCTTCCTAATGTTCTCCTCTGTCTCCCAAGTACAATCATTCTCGTCCTCGCTCCACTGTACCTTGACTAGCTTCACCGCCTTCCTTCGAAGTTGCTTCCTGTCGTGCTCGACAATACGGGCCGGCTCGCGGTTCCCAACCGCCTCGGGTTCTACTTCGAAGTCCTCCAACTGATCAGGTGAAATAGTCATATCTGAGTCGTGAACGAACTTCCTTAGTTGGGAAACATGAAATACGTTATGAACTCCCGCCATCTTCTCTGGTAAGTTAATTCTATATGCCAAATTCCCGACTAGCTCAAGAACAGGGAATGGGCCAACAAATCTTGGTGCCAACTTGCCTCTCCTGCCAAATCGTATTACGCTCTTCAACGGAGAAATCTTGACAAACACCAAGTCGCCAACGGAGAATTTTATGTCTCTTCTCCTTTTATCAGAATAACTCTTCTGCCTATCCTGGGCAGCCTTCATTCGTTGTTGAATGATCTTAATCTTATCTGAAGTTTCCCTCACCACATCTGGTCCAAGCATAAACTTCTCGCCAGTCTCTATCCAACATGATGGTGAGTTGCATGGTCTTCCGTACAGAGCTTCAAACGGAGCCATACCGATACTGGATTGGTAGCTATTATTATATGCAAACTCTACTAGATGCAAATGGTCATCCCATGATCCACCGAAATCCAATATACATGCTCTCAAGAGATCTTCCAAAATACGGTTCACCCTCTCCGTCTGACCGTCGGTCTGAGGATGATATGCGGTACTGAGATGTAACTCTGACCCTAGAGCCTCTTGTAAGCTCTTCCAAAACCCACTAGTGAACAACGGGTCTCGGTCGCTCACAATGCCTTTAGGTATTCCATGAAATCTCACTACCCACTTCACATACAATTCTGCTAACTTAGCTACCGTTCTTGTCGATTTGACTGGTATAAACCTTGCACTTTTAGTCAGTCGGTCTACAATCACCCAAATGCTATCATATCCCGATCTAGTCCTTGGTAAACCATCGATGAAATCCATCGAGATTTGCTCCCATTTCCATTCGGGAATTTCTAAGGGCTGTAACAACCCACTAGGCTTCTTTTGCTCGGCTTTAACTAGCTGGCAATTCATGCACTTGGATATAAACTTCCCAATGTCTCTTTTCATTCCTTCCCAGTAGTAGGTCTGCTTCATATCTCGATACATCTTATTACCACCGGGGTGTATAGTCAGCTTTGAGTGATGACATTCTCTAAGCACTTCATCCCTCAATCCATTGACATTAGGTACAACAAGCCTTCCATTCTTTCTAAGCCATCTATCTCGATCAAGCCCATACTTGTTCATCTCCTCATCGATACCCATCTCTAACTTGGAGATGATTTCCAATAGGTTAGGATCGTCCCTCTGACTAGAGCCGATCCGCTCAATCAAAGTGGGTCTGATCGTCAAACTTGCTAACATTTCTGGATTCAATTCGCACTTTGGTCTGAAATCAAACCCCGCGATAAACTCCAGTTGCTTCCATTCAAGGAACATAGCCCCTAAGCTGGCATGTCTTCTACTCAATGCATCAGCCACCGCATTGCCCTTTCCTGGTGTGTATGCGATGTCAAAATCATAGGAAGCTAAGAACTCTAACCACCTCTGCTGACGGAGATTTAAATCCTTCTGGGAGAATAGATACTTCAACGACTTATGATCTGTAAACAGCTCAAATCTTTCTCCCAAGAGATAGTGTCTCCACATCTTTAACGCGAACACGATCGCTGCCAATTCTAAATCATGGGTAGGGTATCTTCTCTCGTGCGGTTTCAACTGCCGACTTGCGTAAGCTACAACCCTACCGCCTTGCATCAATACAGCACCCAGTCCGGTACCACAGGCATCCGTGTATACCGTCATCTCTTCATCCCCCTTAGGGATGGCTAACACTGGTGCGCTTGTTAACTTGTCCTTTAGACTCTTGAATGCATTCTCGCACCTTTCATCCCAGACAAAAGCTTGATTCTTCTTGGTCAACTGGGTCAATGGTGCTGCTATCTTGGAGAAACTTTGGATAAACTTACGATAATACCCCGCTAACCCCAAGAAACTTCTTACATCAGTTGCATTCTTGGGCGTAGGCCAATCTTGTACCGTAGCCACCTTCGCTGGGTCCACGGCAATACCATTCTCTGATACAACATGGCCCAAGAACCTCACTTCCCTCTTCCAGAAGTGACACTTAGAAAACTTTGCTTTCAATTGGTGTTTTCTCAACACCTCCATCGCTACTCTTAAATGTCCCTTGTGTTCTTCCTCTGTCGTCGAATAGACCAAAATATCATCAACGAACACAAGGACAAACTTATTCAACTGATCTCTGAATACCCTATTCATAAGATCCACAAAATATGCTGGGGCATTGGTCAGCCCGAATGGCATGACCAACCACTCATAAAACCCAGACGGCGTCCGAAATGCCGTTTTAGCTATACTCTCAGCTTCCCCTCTAAGCTGATGAAAACCTGTCGCGAGATCCAACTGAGAAAATACTCTCGCGCCACTCAACTGATCGAACAAATCATCTATCCGCGGTAGAGGATACTTATTCTTCCTCGTCACTTTATTCAATTCGCGGTAGTCTACACACAAACGAAGGGAACCATCCGCCTTGGTAGCAAACACAACTGGTGCTCCCCATTCAGAAACACTCCTTCTGATAAATCCCTTCTTCAAAAGATCGCTGACTTGCACCTCGAGCTCTCGCTGCTCTCTTGGTGCCATACGACGAAGTGGCATCACTATAGGCCTGGCATCCTTTACCAAATCAATACGGAACTCAATCTCTCGGTGTGGTGGAAGTCCGGTCACTTCTTCGAAGACATCCGGATACTGGCCAACCACGGGCAAACCTGACAACTCACTATGCGGAATGTCGAGGGAGTTTAGAAAACTAGCCAATACCCCCACACTGGGTAGACCACCAAACACTATCCTCCGCCCATCATCCGCTCTAGCTGTCACCAAAAAGCCCTCACAGTCTACCACCACCCCATATCTTCGGAGCCAATCTACTCCCAAAATAATGCCAAACCCAGTGAAGCCCAAAACAAAGCAATCACAAACAAACATGCATCCATGACTCGATAAGACCACATTACGACAAATCATGCTAAGGCTAGTAGAACCACCAATCGGGTTCGTCACTACTAAAGGTCTATCGACAATCTCGGGCTCCAATCCCAACCTATCTACCAGGTCACTAGATATGAAAGAACTGGAAGCTCCGGTATCAAACAAAACTCTAACAGGAACATCATAAACGGAAAGCATACCTTGAATGACGACATTCTTTCCCTTCTCCGCCGCTGTTGGGGCATTCGACGAAGAAGGAATAGCATTAAGAGCATATGCTTTCACCATTTGCTTTTCCTTAGGGGGCTGTGGACACTTGTCCTTGTGATGTCCCAATTGGCCACAATTGAAGCACTTCCTATCCGCTGGCTTGGCCCGACAATTACTAGCATAATGGCCCTTCTTACCACAGCTGAAGCACTCCACATCCTGCTTATTCTTTTTCTTCTGGCCATCCTTAGCCTGATTCTGCTTTCTCTTATTCTGGGAACCACCTTTGCCTCCACCACTAGCTTGTGGCTTTGGCTCATCTGCAGATGCAGCCTCAGTCTTCGACTTAGGGTAGAGACTTTCTGATCTTAATGCTTTCCCCACAATCGACTCAAACGTCTCATCGATGTGGTTAATAAGCTTTTCCCCTAAGTACTGATCTAACCCAGTTATGAACTTCTCATTCTTCTTCTCGGCAGTATCAATAAGAGATAACCCATACTTTGACAAAGTGTCGAATTCAGCAATGTACTCCGAGACAGCTCTGCCATTCTGCTTGAGCTCCAAGAATTTCTTAAATAGCACTGACTTCTGAGCAGCTGGAATGAACTTCTCGCTAAAGCGAGCTTTAAACTGCTCCCAAGTAATCTGATCTTCGGGAGTAGCTGCCTTTATAGCATTCCACCAATTCATTGCCCGCCCTTGCAGCTGACGGGACGCTAGCTTTCTCTTCATCGCATCCTCGATACCCAAATCCTCGAAGATACGTTCGCAACTATCCAACCAATCCTGAACATCTGTGGCCGACTCCGTACCGTGGAATGGCTTCCCACCAAGGCTAGTATAATCCTTATTCAGCTTGGCGAAGTCAACTCTTGGCGCCTGCACTATTGGACCACCACCATTTCCACCATTGGGAGCTGCCCCCCGTACATCTCTAAGCATCTCTCTCATGAGGTCTGTAAACATCGCCCTCATGTCAGCAGCATTCCCATTATTGGCTCCCCTACCAACACCTCTAGTATCTCGGCTCATCGTCAATCTGAAAAAGGAAATGATTAACGACTCCATAGTGGTGCTAGTGCAGTACGACTTCATCCTTATACTACTAATAGTATATATATATATATATAGCTTTTAAAAACCAAAGTAATCACAAATACGCTCTCTCGTATACGTATATTATCTCTCCCTGATAACTTCCCTAGGTTAACTACGCAACCTAGAGCTCTGATACCAAGTGTGACGGCCCGCCCCGCACCAACCGACACTTCCTCCAAGTGTGCGCTGTACACATGTCCAACTGGCACGGAACGGTCGTCATAAGAAAAGAAAGAAGAGAATGAGCTAATCAAAGAACCTGTAGAATGTCTCACAGCGCATGGGATAAAATATAATAATAACATACTTGACATAAAACAGGCGAGACAGTGCATAAGCTGATAACTAATAATCAATGTCAACATCAAAGCAGCGGAAATCCATATACAGCTTATTACAACTTTCCAAATTTACTGTCTCTAACCAAAAGAAAGCTAAAATAGAAGATACACCAACAATGCCCAAGCAGTGATCTTCAACAACACAGGGAGAATATTATGTATATAGTACGTGGAAGCCTCCTGCTCGTCTCCGGATCATCTACCCGTGCATCACCAGCTAACCTGTCTCTAGTCTGCTCGTGTGAGCACCCAGAGTAATAAGAAGAGACATAAAACTCTGGGTCAGACATAAAGCCTGGTATGAGCGATAAGCATCTAAACAGAGAAATAACAGGTATACTAAACCATACCTGAACCTGGACCTGCAACCAAAGAGTTAGTACCACATACCGTACAATACTCCAAGGTGCCATAATAAATAGTGTAAGAATACGGGGGTGGGGTGTGCATGTCACAATGATAGCAAACAAATCATCCATAGCAACGATTCTCGCATCTCTCACTCAGTGCGTAAAGCGTACGGCATCTACCACTTTGAAACACTAGACAAACTGAGGCAACGACGAATCCCGACTTGTAGAAACCCTGCTGTGACCAAGCCAAACACTTGGAGTCATGACCAAACATTTCAATGACCCACTTCATTGGTCATAGCCCTTGGTTCTACCAATGCCATAATGGCCCTGAATCCGTCTTCGTACCTCCTACCATAGTGGTCCAAAGCTATAGGTGTCGATAACTCTTTAGCACGCGTCCCGCAGCAAAGCCCAATCATGAAGTGAACTTGTTGATTCCTATCTGAATCTTAAGCTCTAACTTCTCATTTGAGCTTCCTTTGCATCTCGGGTTTGGTCGAATTGGAGTGGGTCTTCAGAAAAGTTGTCGTACATTAACAGTCCTAGAGTTCTGTTCGGTTCGGTAGTCATCACCATCACCGGGTCGGGTCGGTGTCTCCCTCCGGGTCGGGTCGGTTCAGTGATTCTCCCCCTTCAGATCGGTTCGGCAATCATTGCCCTCGTCTGTTCGGTTCGGGTTTCTTCACTCCGGGTCGGGTCGGGTTGCTATCCTCCTTCCAGTTCATGCTCCTTCTTCGATCAGCTCCCTCGTTTCTTCTACTCCGATCCGATCACTTCGCTTTACTTCAGTCCGATCCACTCCGCTCCCTAGCCTACTCCGATCCGATCCCCTTGTCCACTCCAACTCTAAGTAAACAGCCTTCCTTTTTGCCAAGTCTTCTATGTGCCAAACTCCAGTTCGGGTCGGGTTTCTCGCCCAGTTCACATATCCGATCCGAGCCCCTACTCCGATCCGATCCGGTTCGGAACATGCACTTTTCTGCAACTTTTCCAGCAACTTGTTTACGCCGTTCGACGACGTTTTTGACAAATCTAACTATTCTAATCAATCACAATTCATGTCAAATAGTCATAGCAACATGTAAGAACAACCACAAACACCTAACAACAATTCAAATGAACCAAAATGGATCAAAAGTGGCTAAAACCTCACATTTTCCTATAATCCCTCTTAATCATGTTTAAGCATACGATTAGCAAAACACATCGAAATTAACCCAAATTTCTAACAGAGCCTTAAAACATTATTTTAGAATTTTAAGAATTTTTCCAGAATTTATTTACGTATAAATTCGCTAATCTTCACTAATTACCCTTAATCACCGTAATTAGTGCAAAAACTATGCAAATCACTCACCTTGGCCACAAATGAAATTCTCAGAACTGAAACACCTCTGATTTGGGGCGAATACTGATGTCTAACAGCGGCTCCAACCTTGCTTTGTTGCTATTTGGCCTTGCTTTGATGTAGTTTAGGCTTAATCTTCGCTAAAAATGTGTTTTGAGGTGATTTTAGAGGGTGGAAGCCATTACCAAGTTCTCAAGAAGGTTTGTGGCGGCTCAAAACTGAAATGAAAGTGATAACCTAACCCTAATCAGACCTCCTATACCTCTAAACCCGAAATTCCCCTTGGGCCTAGCTGCTAATCACCCGGTTAAGCCCAATTAAGCTGTTTTTCACCATCTGCAACTTGTTTCAGCCATATCTCCCAAACGGTAAGTCCGTTTGGCTAATGTGACCACTCTACGGAAAGAGAAACCATCATCCGAAGCCAATGGAAGTGGTTTCAGGTCAAAATTCCTTTCCAGTCAAAAGTTATGGCCAAAACAGTGATAACTAGGGGTAAAATGGTCATTTAAAAATCGAGAAAAATCATGAACATGGGAAATGACCCCAATAGTCGTCTCCCAAAGTTACACGACCATACGACTTCGTATGTGAAAGAAATAAATATTCTACGATCCTATGATGCGTAGAATGCGGGTCGTTACACTTTGTGTATGAGAACTATGGCAAATAGGTAGATTTGTGTTGTTTGCTTTGGTAATTGACTTTTTTTGATACACAACATTAATTCTAACTGATACCCACTGATAAAAAATAACACCCATATAGTCAATTCAAATCTCATAAAAACAATATTTATTCTCAATAATACCTATTGATTTAAAAAATAATAGCAATCAATTCAATTCAATTATCACAAAAATGAGATTATTCTCAATAGTACACAATAATACCCACTTGTATCATATGATACCTACAACTATACATAACTGATATACTAGGATACATTGTTTTCCTACACAATATAAGTACATACAACACTGCTCCCCATTCCAAGAATGCATTCATGCATTTACTTTTACTTTTACTTATACACAATCCAGTCTTGAATTCAAGTAAATTCCAGCAGCATGCAGTATCTGCAAGAATTTCATACATAATCAAAACTTATACCAACATAATAATGTAAATTCAACTAGAAAATATAAAACTGATACCTTAAAAAATATAAAAATAATATCTAAAAACTGCTATGATGTAAATTCAACTAGAAAATATAAAAGAGATACCCAAAAAAATATATAAAAATGATACCTAAAAACTGGTATGATGTAAATTCAACTAGAAAATATAGAGATACCCAAAAAAATATATAAAAATGATACCTAAAAATTGGTATGATGTAAATTCAACTAGAAAATATAAAACTGATACCTAAAAACTGCTATGATGTAAATTCAACCAGAAAATATAAAACTGATACCTAAAAAAAAATATAAAAGTGATACCTAAAAACTGCATGACTTTCAGAGTATCAATACTGACAAAATTTGATATCATTAATTTTCCATCCAACTCACCAACATAACAATCATTCCATCAATCAACATGTACATAAGCAAGATTAGTGTTCAATACATTAGCATGTACATTATAGTCATTACTGATTTGCAAAACATTTTAAACTATTTACATATAAAACTGAAATAAAAAACATCATTTTCAAACACAATCTAGTTACATACAACACTATTATAGACATTAATTCATTTATTTTCTTGTAGTTTTTTTGCTCAATCCAGTGATGAATCGAACAAAATTCCAGCAGCTAGCATGATTTGATAGTATTTCGCACACAATCATTGCACTTGTTTTATCCATGTTTTCTTCTGTCACCTTCAGCGTAACTTCAGATCTGTTGTGTGATGCCATAAATATGATCACAAATATTCCACAATATGCTCTGTATGTATGAAAAATATTGATGGTTAGAAATAATAGTATAAAATTTATTCTTTATTGATGGTTAGAAATAAGAAACTGATACCACTTTTCAACTAAAATTTATGCATTATTGCTGAAAAGTAACAACAGATAAGAAAGTGATATCAATACTTAGTTAAAAATGATACTACATTCATGCATAGCTAACAAAAGAGAAGATGTAGTCAGTTTCTTGCCCGTGGATTAACAAAATCACCATCCTGGTTAATAAAAAAACATTATAGAACTGAATGATATGATTTATGAGTATCAGATGTAAATGTTAAGCATCATAAATGATCATTTCACATGCACATATCAGTTTTTTAATAGCGTAAAGTAACAGTTTTTACTTTGTATAATGAGTGAGTATCATTTTTATACCAACTTAGGTATCATTTTCTACTAAATTTAATGTTGCACTATTTTAAAACTAAAACTAATGCAAAAATGTTACATCACAGTTTGGTTGATTATAATGAAATAATTTCGACTGTTCCCCATTCTATATTTTAAAACTGATACCTAAAAAATAATATAAAACTGATACCTAAAAACTACCATGATGTAAATTCAACTATAAAATATAAGACTAATACCTAAAAAAATATAAATCTGATACCTAAAAACTGTTATGATATTTCAAAGAAAAACTAATACAAAAAATGTTTACATCCCACTTTGATTGATTAAAATGACATAATTTCGATTGAGTTGCAAAGCTAATGCAACAGTACATGTAGAAAACTAATATTGCACCAAAATTATAAACACAAAAGCATTACACAGTTAAAACACGAAAACTGATACCTAAAAAAATAGCAAACTGATACCTAAAAACTACTACTAGATTTTCAAAAAAAAAAAAAGGTATTTCCCGACGATTTTTTTTCTCGTTCATCTCTCTCGTTTGATTTTCTATGACGAACTCACGAAATCAGAAATTATGAAATCGGTGAGGAGATCGAAAAATTTGCGCGAGTCGGGTTGTTTAGGAAGAAATCGTGTTGGAAATCAGTGAGGAGATCGAGAAATTTGATGGAAGAGGCGGAAGTTGTTTGTCCGAGGCGATTAGGGTTTGATGGAAGAGGCGGCCAGTGACGTGGTAGAAGTTGATCGTCGGAGTTGAATAGGGTCTGATGGAAGAGGCGGTCAACGATTAGGGTTTTGTGTGAGAAGATGGAAACGATTAAAAGAACGTAATAAAAGAGGGATTATGTTGGGCTGACCTATTTACTGTCCTGATGGATAAATTATTAGTGGCTTGTCCTTTTGGATAAATTTTTTAATTAATTTGTCCTTATAAATTTTTTCCCTTTATTTTAACCCCCCTTAACAATTTTAAAATAAACTAAAAATGGTACTTTCCTTAATCAAAAGTGGAGTCCCTTTAACTATCCTAAAAAAATATTTGTTTTGCTTCACGCACAAGCCACCAAGTATTTCTTTGAAAGTTAGATCAGTACCGTCGGTTTATCCTCCTTCCCCTATTTTACCTCACTAGTGAGTGGCCCGTGCTTCGCACACGGGCAGTGTGTAGTATTAGTTGGTGTAATTGTTGTTTCATTATAAGAAGAAGACAGGCAAGTGTTTGTATATTTTAATATAAAGTTGGATGGGAAAATGAGGGAAAACTTTTAAATAATTCTTTCCTTTGTTATGTAATTATCGTTTGCATTATTGATAGCGAGTGGCTCATGCTACGCATACAGACAATATGAAGTAAAGAGAATGATAGTTGTAATGTTGAGTAAAAATATATGTTGCGTAAATTAAATAACTGAAATCTATTTTGTAGTTGAAGTCATAGATACTAATATACACATGTATACCAGACCACTCATTAAAAAATGTGGAAGAAAATATAATGAAAAAAGACTGTACGTAAGTCACATACCAGCTTATTATCAACATGTTGGTATACCTACAAAAGCATTATCAACAAACAATTATGTTCGATTGATGTCTGAATTGAAGATTACTAATGGAACCAGAAAGGAAGGGAAATGAAAACCCTAACTCGATTTGAGGCAGCGTAGTAAGGATTAGGGGTATTCTAAGAGTGCATATATGTGTGTGTATGTGTGTGTGTGTGTGTGTGTATATATATATATATATATATATATATATATATATATATATATATATATATATATGGGACGGCTAATGGGACACAAAACTAGACACAAACACAGAGACATAGAATCTTGACCATTGGATCTTTTTGTCTTTATGTGGAGAGGTGGAATTCAGGAGGAGATCAATTGGTGTAGATTTTGTGTTCCCTTATTTGTGTCTATTTGTTGTGTTCAAATAGACTTTCCCATATATACATATATATATATATATATATATATATATATATATATATATATATATATATATATATGGAGCGGCTATAGGGACGCAAAATTGAACACAAAATTATGTATACAAAATCTGAACCACAAGACTTGTTTGTCTTTATGTGTGAGGTGGAATTCAGAGGGAGATCTAATGGCTCAGATTTTGTGTATTTAATATTGTGTCAACATTTTGTATCCATTTATACTTTCCTATATATATATATTTATAGGCAGGTTCAGTGGCACCCGAAATAGTGGAGCATCCCTTTAGCCTTTCTATTTACTACCACACATTTCCTTTCTTCTTCCACTAATTCTCTCATCTTCCATTCACTTTCTTTAAATGAGAGGTGGAAATCAGAATGGCTATTGGGATGCTGCATTTTCAGGGTGCCATTCAACGCTTGCCATATATTTGTGTGTGTGTGTGTATATATATATATATATGAATGCACAATAGTTGCAAGTAAACAAAGGCACATGCATACAGACGACATGAATATGTATTAGACCAAAAGAAACTAAAGCACATTTATCTATTTGCTATGTACAAACCCTGCATATGTGTTGTAACATCAAAACGCATATCAATAAAATTCATTTCATTTCAGTCAAGCATTGCCTTCTCAAAAATGGCGACAACCATCCCTCTTCCCCTAATTTCCTCCTCTTTTTCTGCAGCCCCTCTGACGTCCCATCAGCCGCCTAACCCTCCCCCCCAAACCGATCCCTCCTTCACCAGATCCGCGTCCTCCTCCTCCTATCCTCTCAAGAAACATCCCAGATCCTCTCCTGAAGGTCAAATGATCAGAGCTCTTTGCCTCCAAGCCGAAGAACGCGGGATCTTTCTCCCCTTCTGATATCTCTCTGCAGTTTGAAGGTGAGAACCTGGTTATTACAGAGGATATAATTCAAGCTGGAGTTGATCAATGGCAAGGTTATCTGGTTGGGTTTTTCCTGGATTCACCTTTACCCTACTTTACTGTTGTCAACACTTTGAGATATCTATGGAAGCCGCAAGGTAATATTGACTTCAAATCGAATGGAAGTGTTTATTTTTTTCATTTTGAGTCACTTGTGGACAGAACTAGGTTTCTTGAAGCAGATCCACATATAATCCGTAACAAGTTATTTATTGTGAAGCCTTGGGAACCTAGTTTGAGCAATATCGCTAATAATGTCAGAGCAGTTCCAGTTTGGATTAAAATGTATAATATTCCACTCGTTGCTTGGTCTAAACGTGGTATAAGCTCTTTAGCTACAAGGGTCGGTAAATTCTTGTGTATGGATATCAACACAGAACGCATGGAAAGGTTGGAATACGCCAAGTGCATGGTCGAATTATCAGCTGATTCGAACCTCCTCGATTCCTTTCCTGTACGTAATTTAGATGGATCGGTGCAGGTGGTTAAAGTCCACTATCTCTGGAAACCGGATTTATGTCTACATTGCAAAGTGTTCGGACACAAAACTGAAAAATGTCAAAACTTTAAAGAAAAAACTCAGGATAAATCAGGCAATGTAGTTAGAGAAAATGCTCAAAAGCAACATAAAAGTATTAGTAAGACTGGGTCACAAAAGAACCATGGTGTAAGCAATGTTGTTGTGCATTGTGTGAGAACTTCTGTTCCCCTCAAGAAGAATTATTGGTCAACTATAGTGAAGAAGAAGCAGGCATTTAAATATGTAGTAAGTAGAAAAGATAAAGGAAAACAGGTCGTTGTCGATGTGTCACCAAAGCAGAGGAAAGATGATTTTGTTGATGGCATTGGTACCTCGAATAAATTCGCTCATTTGCAATCAAGTCTGGAGGATGAAAGTACGGATGTGGAGGAAGGAGAAATAAATCTGGTAGAGATGAGCATTAGAGG
The DNA here is from genome assembly GCA_030737875.1 of Allium sativum. NCBI lineage: Eukaryota > Viridiplantae > Streptophyta > Magnoliopsida > Asparagales > Amaryllidaceae > Allium > Allium sativum. The sequence continues at coordinate 936,776,737 of CM060920.1, read as the reverse complement.
AGAAGAAGAAAACACTAATATTAGCAAGACAATTAATGGTGCTGTTTGTGAAAATGAAATTGAAAGAGAAGAAAATAACCTTGAGGATGCAAATAAGTTGAATGAAACAGGAAGTGAAATTGAGAAAGCTGTAAATACTGACCCTATGCAGCAAATCATTGATGATGTTCTGTCGTTCGAGAGTGAAATACCGACAACGGACAACATTCAGGCAACCCATACTGGGTTTGTTGCATTGTTAAATGCTGTTACTACAGGCGGTGGAACTTTAAACTTAGTTAAGGCAGCAGCTGACACTTCGCCTACTGCTAACACCATGATCAAACCAGGTTTTTTAAAGACTTTATCTTATAAAACTGGTGAGAAAGTGGTTAGCCCAACAAAAGTTATAGAGCCCACCTAAAATTCTGACAAGAAGGCGAGAGAAAAGTTGAATCCGTATGCTCACATTTTACCACCATCAGCTTACAAACCTCCACCGCCGCTACCAGCTGCTGCTTCGGATGTAGCAACTCCACTTTCTGCATCCATGCCTGGGTATCAGACTAGAAGCAAAAGGAGTGTGCAAGTGGTAGGGAAGCTATCAGACAACGATTGACTAAACTAGTTGGTTTATGCTGCTGGACTTGTTCATGCAGATGAAACTTGAAGACAATTGTCTTAGGTAATTTAAAAAGGTTTCTGTATGCAATATAGTTGCTGAGTCATATGATCATGTAATAGCATTATGCAGTGGTTGTACGTTTCTTTTGCTTGCTTCCCTGCGTGGAAGATTTCTCAAGCTGGCTGGTGCACGCATTGTGTATCACCTGTTTTTGTTGTTTATTTTTTTTTTTATAATAAAAGTGGCCGGTCCACTATAAAAACCAGTCGGTCATGCCAAAAAAAAAAATCATTTCTGCAGACTCCCTTTTAATTGCATTCCCAACCCTGCATGAGTCCACATTTGCGATGTGGTTTAATGCGACAACCTCAAAGGAAGTAGGAACGTTGGCGCGTCTACATCTCGAAATTGTCTCTACAACAAACTAACTGACATTGGATTGAATTTGGTTTCAACAACATCCTCATCAAGGATAGGCAGAACACGTTGGTAATCTATTTTGAATCTCATTTTTTTGTCATAAAAATAGTGCTGACCAAACTTTACTTTATCATCGGTATTAGGCACGTGCTTCGGACACACGCCGTGGAAGAATCATTTGTTTATCCAAGCTTTAACTGGCAGCTTGTATCATCCAATTTAGGTTGAGGGAACTGATTGCAAATTAATGTGCTGATGGACGATCTTTCTTGCACTACCATTGAGAACATAAGTTGGTTAATGTGGAAGCATCATCAGTGCATTGGAGACACAGACTGTGCCACACGTCAATGTATGAACTTAAATTTGTATATGTAACTTAACTGCAAAGAGATATGTGTATTATTCTTATAACTACCACCATCATCTTCATTTGAAACTTAATATGCAAACATTAGAATATTCATGTTAACTAAGCATTGTTGAGGAGTTATACTTATCGATAAGTAAAAATAAATATAATATAGCCATGTCGATATTGCAACTAAAATTCAACTATATTTGTATATTATTATGCGTGTAGATAAAGTAGAGTTGCAGCAAGTGGAATACATGCAATGGCTCAGGCCATTCGGGCAATGTTTCTTTTATCATGCAACTCATTTAAATTCTTTTTTTTATCATTGATGGATTGCAATGAACGATCATGTTTCCACTACACCGAATCTTACGTAAATATAACAAAAGAGCATATACGTAAATATAACAAAATGACAAATGATTAATGCAATGCATACCATGAGGTCCAATTACGCAGAAAAGCAAGAGACCAAATTTGGGCAAGTCTTTATTTATGAAAAATTGAGTTAAACTGAGGTCACTGTTGATGCCTACATCTGCAACCGTCACATTGTTATGATGAAATTTTGGCAGAGACCAACCCAAAGAGTAATACTTGAAACCAATTATTACCCCATATATTACAATGCTCTAACAGGCAGTCATAATGCCTGCATTTGCATTCTGCCGAAGAAACCAAAATTTTACTCTTTCTAAAAGAAAATGTGACAGTTAGAAATACAAAGAACACATGAAGTGGGGTTAACTCTTTTCATTCCAAAGAAAAATAAATTAAAACAATGGTGAAGAAATAAACTGAACAAACAATATTACGTTGAAGCAACAACCAATGTCAAGTCCGTCTCTTTAGTCTAACTAAATGGTCAAGTAGGTAATTGAATGACTTATATAGTAATGGATTAACTACGCTGATGTAAGAAATGCTTAAAAAGGGCATAACATGTTTAGCGGTGTTATTTTCCAATAACAAATTCATATAAAGCGTCTACCACACAGTTGAACAGATCAACCCTTCAGGTTAGCGGTATCCCACCTAGGTTCAAATATGATATGTTTGCAAGTTGAACAAAATTAATGCTAAACACAGGAAAGGCATAAGTATCCTTAAACTGTTCTTTATCATATGCATTAATAAACTTAATTTACTATACTTAAAAGTAGTATAATATAACAATGAAAGCACCTTAAAAGGTAAATTTCGAGGAAAATGTACATCCTCTCTAAAAAGTGTTTTAATAGGGATGGTGAATTGGTAGTTAAACATACCACATGTGTAATGGTATTGCTTTAGTCGTTTGCACTATTTTTTAATGATGTTCAAGTTACGCTTAATAAAAAATGATCTTCCAGGAATGGAAGGTCCTTTTCCAAATCTAATATATAAAATAGGTAATGAAGCAATTTTAAAAAAAAACTTATAAATTCGAACATAAGTATAATCAACGTACCAAACCAAATTAATATTGGTTAATTTAGATGATAGCCAATCTAATCAATCAAAAAAAAGTAATTTATTAGTCAAGTGATCATTCACTAAAAGGAAACCGTAAACTTAGGAAGATTTGAGTTTTTTAAGCTTACAATAAATTTGACGTATTTCAATAGGTAAACCTTATTTTTTTTTAATCATCAAACCAATTATTCACTACAGTACCATAAATCTGGAAAATATCAAAATTTTTGTAAGTTTGATCAAATTTTAATCAAGGAATTTTGTTTTATGAACCAAATTAAAAATTGATTTAGTTTTGTAACCAAAACGATCTGATTTGGTCGGTTATTCCAGTTCCAAGTAACCAAAATGATCGGGTTCGATTCTTGTATTGCAGGGTCTAATCCATCTTGCCATGTAATATGTTATATACTATGTAATACTTGTATTGTTTAGATGAGAAGCACAAATGCATTCTCTAAACTTATCGCTTTCAGCTAGTTGACTAACTCGAACTGGTCAACTTGGTCTGAGTGTTGAGCCTAAGATTCGATACAACATGTAATGATCCGCCTCTCACGATAACTAAAAATTGGTGTCGTACGTTATAATCAGTCATTGTTAATAATTATTTAGTATGTTTGTGCAAAGATAAGATGTATAGTTACTCATACAGTAATCCAAGATTTGCACTATATGAAATAGACTAATAAAGTCAATAAGAAGAAGAAAAGAATACCTTTAAACAAATCAACATTTTTGATCCAAAGATCACACTGGTGCTTCTACATGTCAACAAAAATCTTCAGGTTCGAAGATTGGTTACTATTTCAGAAAGTGCTGGGGGGAGTGCTTGTTCCAAGAGCAGTATTGCTATCCTCATTTGCGACACAAACAGAATTTATAATCTTTGCATCTGTTGTCTCATCGTCAAGGTCAGTTACATCCATTTTTCACGTGTGCACTTGAGGCCAATACTAAGAGCAGTAAGATCAGCTCCAACATAAGCATATGTATCTTTTCTAATTCTTTCTAAATCAGCCAACATATATGAAAATAAATAATTTAGTTACTAATAATACCCTGAAACATAAATGTTTTAACGTGGAAGACTTGTTTTTGTTGTGGAGAAATTTTGATTCAAGACCGCTCAAATCAAAAAAAAAGAAAATCCCCAACGCCGCGGAAAACGAGATCGTGGTAATAGTGCAAAAACAACTAATCAAAACAATCTCAATCTTATCCAAGCCAATCACAATTACCAAACAATGGAAATAATAGAGCAATAACGAAAAACTAAATAACACAGGGATTTATAGTGGTTCCACCGACGTCTTGTCAGTGTACGTCCACTTTGAGAGAGAACCTTTATTAATATTAATAGAAGAGTACAAGAGATTGATTACAATGATCAAATTTACTAGAAAAATTTGATTTTGTGGAGAAAAGAATTGAAGAAGATTAGGATTACCTAAACCCTAATTAGAATAAACCTTGATCTAATCTCTTGATTTTGTTATACCTCCTCCTTTTGGATCTGATGTAGCTTATATATCAGATCTGATGTAGCTTATATAGGGAAGTATATGGAAATTCCCAAAATTTCCTCTAGATCCGAAATATCCTCCAGATCCTTAATATCCTCCAGATCCTAAATATTCTCCAGATCTGAAAATATCCTCCAGATCCTAAATATTCGAAATATCCCGAAACATCCTTCTCAATCTAACACATAGTATCACATACTTCAACACTCCACCGCGATACTATATCCATCTACATCACAAACTTCAATGCACCCAAGTATTTCCTTCTATCTTCAATCAAGAAAGCTTGAATGTTTCCCCAATGAACTCTGGCATAGCCACCGCCCATTGCACTTCACTAACGAGTTCAGGCATAGCCCCCACTCGTCAATGAAGTGTTGAAACATCCAACTCCTAAACCAGTCTCACCAAAAGACAATGTACTGGGGAGTGAAAACAAGTACTTACCATGAAGACAGAACACCAACCTCTTACCGATACTCTTCTACATCCAAGTTTCTCTCTCAACTGTGCCACCACGTGGCACCTAACATCTCTCCAAGCGAATTAAGTTCGAGCAATGCTCGAACTTTCCAATCGGCAATGCCTTAGTGAACATGTCCGCCGCGTTATCCTTTGTGTGCACTTTCCGAAGGCATACTTGCTTGTCTTCGTCCATGGCTACTAGAAATGACTCTCTCACTTCAATATGCTTCGTTCGTGAGCTAAATGCCAAATTCTCTGCCAAATGTATAACACTTTGGCTATCACAATGAACGCCGATACTCTCATGTTCGAAACCCAAGTCACACAATAGTCTCTTCAAATAGAGTGCCTCCTTTGCCGCTTCCACAGAGGCTATCAACTCCACCTCCGTAGTGGATAAAGCAACTATGGTTTGCAATCTCGATCTCCAACTAATGGTCGTATCACTAAGTGTAAAGACATACCCGGAAGTTGATTTTCTCTGATCCCTATCACCGGCGTAGTCCGAGTCACAATAACCAACTAACTTGCAACTCAATCCATCACTAACACAAAAAACAAGACCATGAGATGTTGTGCCTTTCAAGTATCTCAATATAGCCTTCACGGCTTCCCAATGCGATTTTCCTAGATTAGCCATATACCGAGTAACCATCCCGCCGGCATTTGCAATATCGGGTCTTGTACACACCATGGCATACATCAAACTTCCAAACGCACTAGCATATGACACCTTTGCCATATAAGCCTAGTCTTTCTCCTCGATAGGTGATCCCTTACTCGAAAGCTTTATATGCAAAGGTAAAGGTGTATTTAACGCCTTTGCATTCTCCATGCTAAATCGGCAAAGCACCTTCTTAATGTACTACTTTTGAGTCAATCTCAACTCTAAACGCTTTCGATCTCTTTCAATTTCCATGCCCAAAATCTTCTTTGCTTCTCCAAGATCTTTCATTACGTACTTCGCCTTTAATTTCTCTTTCAACTTGTTGATTTCTGCCTTGTCCTTAGAAGCAATGAGCATATACTCTACATACAAGAGTAAATACACCCAACAATCATTTCCTAACCTCTTGAAATAAACGCAAGCATCATTGATGCTTCGATGGAAGCCACTTTCAAGCATGAAATGATCAAATCTCTTGTACCATTGCCTAGGTGATTGCTTCAAACCATATAGTGATTTCTTCCACTTGCAAACTAGTTCAGACTTACCTTCTACAACAACCCTTCCAGTTGCTCCATGTAGATGTCTTCATCTAATTCTCAATGCAAGAAGGCAGTTTTCACATCTAGTTGCTCCAACTCCAAGTCGTAAATAGCAACTAATGCAAGTAATATCCGGATAGAAGTATGCCTCACAATCGGTGCGAAGATCTCATCATACTCCTTTCCTTTCCTCTATGCAAACCCCTTAGCCACTAGCCTAGCTTTGTATCTTCCATCGTCCTTCACCTTATATATCCATTTGCACCCAATAGCACGGTTTCCTTGAGGAAGTGGAACCAACTCCCAAGTCTGGTTCTTCATCAATGATTGCGTCTCTTCCTCCATGGCGCAAATCCACTTCGAGCTATCACTCGAATCCATGACGTCATCAAGGTCCATCGGCTCATCTTGGACTACATGAAAAGCATAATCCAAATTCTCACAAAAGCTAAGATAGTTCCAATCACCGTATCTTTCGGGCGGCCTTATAGCACGACGACCAACCCGAGTAGCAATGCCATCACCCGGTCTTTCTTCAGCTCCACCTTGAACTGAATCTTCTCTAGGCTCGTGCACATCACCAACACTACTAGAGAAATCCTGTGGACTATGTGATGTAACATCAACCACATTCACCTCGCAAGCATCTCCAACAAATCTACTCTCTCTAGGCCTGAAAGTGGTAATAGTTTCCTTCTCCTTTGATTCACTATGAACCAAATCCGGAACATCCGATGAGCCTTCGTTCTCCTTGAACATAGCCGACTCATCAAAAGTAACATGACGAGAAACCATAGCCTTCTTCGTTTCCGGATTCCCAATCCGATAGCCTTTGACACCATCCATATAACCGAGAAAATCCCTTTAAAAGCTCTAGGTGAGAGCTTATCATTCCACGGATCATGCACATAAACAAGACTGCCAAATACACGAAGATAACTCAAGTCAATGCTCTTCGTCTTCCACACTTCCTCCAGAATTTTGTTATCAATAGCCGAGCACAGAATTTGATTAATAATATGCACCGCGGTTGACAAAACTTCGGCCCAAAATCTCTTAGACAAACCCGATGTCAATCTCAAGCATCGAGCTTTATCTAGTAGAGTTCGGTTCATTCTCTCTGCCACTCCATTAGATTGCAGATCTCCCGGTGTAGTAAAATGCCTCTGAATACCATGATGCTCGCAAAAATTCAGAAATTCTCCGGAAACATATTCGCCGCCATTATTGGAACTAAGAACCTTTAAAGTCTTTCCACTCTCATTCTCAACAAGAGCCTTCCATTCTTTGAATCTTGCAAATGCCTCCGACTTGGCCTTCATTACATACACCCAAACCTTCCGAGAAAAATCATCAATGAAAGAAATATAATATCTTGCTCCTCCCAAATAAGCTACAGGCGCTGTTCCCCAAACATCCATGTGCACATACCCAAGAACCCCTCTTGAATCATGTTTTCCTTCACCGAATGATACTCTAGTTTGCTTCCTCATGACACATTCCTCGCAAAAGTCCAACTTGCTGAAACTCTCACCTTCAATCATCTCCCTTCGACGAAGAACATCTAAACACTTCTCTGAGGCATGACCCATTCTCAAATGCCACAGCTGTGTAGCATCTAAGCCACGAGAACAATCAACATTGACACAAGTTTCGCCTTCCACGGTCACTCCTTGAAGCAAATAGATACCACGAGTTCTAACACCCTTCATAACCACAAGCGCATCCTTCGAAACCCTCAAGCTATCACTCTCAATGGTGATCTTCAACCTAAAGAATCCAACTGTCCCAAAGAGATAAGTGACTTCCGTAGTCCCGGAACATAACGTACATTGGTGAGAGTACGAACCACTCCGTCAAACATCCGAATTTGCACGGATCCAATGCCCTTCGACTTGCAAACCGCACCATTTCCCATAACAATTGGTTTTCCTTCCCATTCAACATAAGAAGAAAAACAATTCCTATTAGGCGTCATGTGATATGAAGTCCCCGAATCAAGCACCCAATCACTGCTCGATACATCTGATGCTACTGCCGACAAAACATCTACGTCTCCCTCACTAACATCTCTCTCCACCGCAATTGATAAAGATGCTACTTCCTTCTTTCACTTGTCTGGACAATCATTCTTCCAGTGACCAAGTTTCTTGCATATAAAGCACTTGCCATTTCTTTCCTTTGACTTTCCTCTTTCACCGGGCTTCTTAAACTTAGAACGCCCCCGGTTTCCTTTCTTCTCTGACTTTTTTTTCTCCGCAAATAAACCTTGACCATTACCAGCACCACTACTACCATCACTCATCTCCTTCATGTGATCTCGTAATTACTCACTAAGAAGACCCGTCTTGACATCATTTAGAGTCAATGTATCCCGGCCATAGATCAAACTGTTTGAGTACCAAGTATAGCGCTCAGGCAATGAACATAACAATATCATCGCCTTCTGCTCCTCCTCAATCTTCAAATCTACTGCCTTCATCTTCATTAGCAAATCATCAAACTCATTTAAGTGCGCCTTTAGCGAAGTTCCTTCCTTCATCTTGTAGGTAAAGAAAGTTCGCAACAAGATCAGTCGATTTGTGAGTGACTTCTTCATATACAACTCCTCCAACTTGTTCCAAATACCTTTAGCAGTCGTCTCACCACTAATTTCGGAAATAACATTCTCCCCCATGGCAAGTTGAAGTGTAGTGAATGTCCACTCTTCCATTTCTTCTCTCTCCACATCTGAGATGTCCTCTGGCAATAAATGTGTATCAAACACCACCCGATGTACCCGATTCCGCCTCAGAACCGCTTTCATCTTCCATTGCCACTTTTCGAAATCATTATCGCCATTCCACTTGTCGATAACCAATTGTGAACCAGCAGCTGCATACGACCCACATACATAAGGAGCTACACCACTTGGACCAACTGTTGATGGATTATTTGAACCCGATTTCGGCATTTCTACAACTATCCACCAACACCAATGCTCTGATACCAAATGTTGTGGAGAAATTTTGATTCAAGACCGCTCAAATATAAAAAATTCCCAATCCCGCGGAAAACGAGGTCGTGGTAATAGTGCAAAAACAACCAATCGAACAATCTCAATCTTATCCAAGCCAGTCACAATCATCAAACAATGGAAATAATAAAGCAATAACGAGAAACTAAATCACACAGCGATTTATAGTGGTTCCACCGACGTCTTATCAGTGTACGTTCACTTTGAGAGAGAAACCTTTATTAATATCAATAGAAGAGTACAAGAGATTGATTACAATGATCAAATTTACTAGAAAAATTTGATTTTGTGGAGAAAGGAATTGAAGAAGATTAGGATTGCCTGAATAATTAGAATAAACCTTGATCTAATCTCATGATTTTGTTGTACCTCCTCCTTTTGGATCCGATGTAGCTTATATAGACATAAGGAAGTTTATGGAAATGCCCAAAATTTCCTCTAGATCCGAAATATCCTCCAGATCCTAAATATCCTTCAGATCCTAAATATTATCCAGATTTGAAAATATCCTGCAGATCCTAATTATTCGAAATATCCCGAAATATCCTCCTCAATCTAACACATAGTATCGCATACTTCAACAGTTTTTACATGAACAACATGCTGTTGTTTCACTACGCACACTAACATACAAATAACTAACTTGTGTTTATTGCATATTCATATGTAGAAATGAAATAGTGATTAGTTTACGATACAAATAAAGTGCATTTTAAACCAAAACTAACGTTGTTGGAATCATGGGGGACCGTACCTCATGATAATTAGAAACCAATATTTAATGACTTCTCCAGTAGCAACGTCAGAATGCAGATAAGATGCGCTCAGAGAATAGTACTGTTGGGAAACAATGGCTGAGTCGCGGGCTGGGTCGCTTTCTTGAAGACGATTCGGCGATCTGGTCGGTGGTGCAAACCAGTTCGTACTTGTCGCCGCCGCCTCTGGGATAAAACAACCGTCTGAGAAAAAATAATTGATTTTCTTGCACAACAAACCAATTCAGATTTGCACTTTCAATTTAAATTTAATTGCTCGTTCTAATTTTGTTTTTGAAGAACTTTTAATGGTGGAGGAAGAAGAAGAGAGAGATAAGAATAAAGTTGTTTTTTCTGAGTAGTTCGGGCAAAAAATAAACGTGGTAATACTTGTAGAGGAAGTAGGTTCAGATCTAAAAAAATGGATCTCAGTTTTTTACCAAGTCAAATAAAAAAAATGTTTTTTTTTCTTTTCATATAGTCTTATGATGTGGGACTATTCATATATGAGTCAACTCACACTTATCCAATTTTTTAAATAATTCATCTTTATAAAAAAATGAATCAATTTTTAAATATCTTCCCACCAATGTTTTGCTGCACCAAAATTTAATAAAATGACAATTACTAATTCGGTAAAGGTCCTATTTTTTTTAGCTTTACCGTTCATTTCAAGTGAATATGGTGCAGTTCTCGCATGTACTATACCATGTAAAAAAAATCAGAATAAACTAGATTCATATTCTGTTTCTCTATCACTATGAATTCTCTTAATTTTCTTATTACTCAATTTCAGTTTTTAATGTTTCAAACATGTCAAATGCATCACAACTTTAAGAAACACTGTCTTTCTAATTGTATGCTTTATTTTCACATTACCAATCTCTACAGTTTTAGTGTTGTGAGGATCTCCCAACAACACTTTCTGATCATCATCAGCCGTGTATATTGTGAATATATCACGATCATAGCAGACATGGTGAGAAACACCTGTGTCTACCCACCAACTCTCTGATCCACCATCAAAGTGAATCTCAGTAGTCGTAGCCGTTAAAGGCTTCTTAGTCAGGGTTGCCTGCGGTGCAGGGCTTAGCCTGTTCCAACATTGTCGTGCCATATGACTTGGTTTTCCACAGTTGTAATATAGAAGCAACTGTCCAAAATCAATTTTTTTGGTTGGTTGTTATTGTCCTTTATGGTTTCCTTGTGGATTCTCATTCTATTCTCAACTGACTAGCTGTGGAGGCTTACTATTGCTTGAGATGTTAATATGTTTGAAAATTTATATTTTTCTTATAGAAAAATATACGTAAACTCATAGACTAACATAAGTTATTCACATAAAATATTATTTTCTGCATTTGTACCATTCCACCACACTTGTGGACTATATTAATGGTAAAAAACTTACATGGTAAAGTTAATCATCACATATAGAGACTACATAAACCAAGGTATCAAAACACTTGGGTTCAAAAAATACTTAGGTTCAGTCAGTTAACATTGTTCCAATCAAATAATGAGCAGGGTTCATGATTAGTTATCAAATTTCGAAGTTTTATAAACCAATTTCCACCATGTTTTACAACTACAAAGATGACATGCTTACAGTTCTTTAAGGCTATTGGATCAATGACAACCAATAGTAACTTATAGTTTGTATCATTCTATATCCAATGAAATTCATACATATAAGCTTCCATTTTTCTTTTTCTAAAGGATTCTGATTAAAATGCAACTCAGAAGGTGATTTAAGCTCGTTGGAAAAAGAAGGCATAGCCAAGAAACCTCTATGTTGGTACTTAACAAGCCAAAATAGAATTTGTTAATTACCTCATACCTGATACCTTTCTAGTGAATTTTTCATAATACCAGGCACAATCAGCTATCAATTTAAGCATGCATTAGAAAGGGTTTAAAAAATTATATTACCTTTCTCTGATGCTCATCCTGGTGGGGGCCACAACAATAAAGAATACTGCAACCCATCAATCCATTTCTTACAAACTTGGATTTCATGATGCTACTACGTAACTGCAGCGCGAAGCCACCTTCCATGCCTACCAAATTGTCCACCTTTCAACCCTGATTTCATGTAGATGACGACAAATCCGGATTTCACATCAAATCTTTCTACTTTTTCTTTCGATATCTTGTTGCCAGAGAAGATAGTAGAAGGAGTCGCAATTACAAATTGAGTAAGATTTCAAGGCGTTGAGTATTTCAAAGCGTTGAGTAGATAGAGGAAGATGACGGCACCTTCAAGCAAGTTAGCAGCCATTGTTTCGAAATCGTCTTCAAATTGTTGGGAAACAATGGCTGAGCCGCGGACTAGGTCGCTTTCTTGAAGACGATTCGACGATCTGGTCGGTGGTGCAAACCAGTTCGTACTTGTCGTCACCGCCTCTGGGATAAAACAACCTTCTGAGAAAAAATAATTGATTTTCTTGCAGAACAAACCAATTCAGATTTGCACTTTCGATTTAAATTTAACTGCTCGTTCTGACTTTGTTTTTGAAGAACTTTTAATGGTGGAGGAAGAAGAAGAGAGAGATAAGAATAAAGTTGTTTTTTCCTGAGTAGTTCGGCAAAAAATAAACGTGATAATACTTGTAGAGGAAGTCGGTTCAGATCTAAAAAATGGATCTCAATTTTTTACCAAGCCAAATAAAAAAAATGTTTTTTTTCTTTTCATATAGTCTCATGATGTGGGACTATTCATATATGAGTCACCTCACACTTATCCAATTTTTTAAATAATTCATCTTTATAAAAAATGAATCATTTTTCCAACAAGTACAGTAGTCATATTATCTGAAATGCTAGTTCTAATCTAACCCTTTTTTTAAAGCCTACATTACACCTACTGTGTATAACAGCTCACAAAGTCCAAATAAAAATTGAATTACCTGACATTGTAATAGACAGAGACCTCAACTTTAGCAATTCATCCCTCAGATTTGATAACTATTACAGAATAACCAAAATAAGATGTGCTCAAAAGCAGAAAGATAATGCTTGCTTCATATATCAATTTGTTAGCAATGTATGGAAAAAGTAAAGTTTACAATTTGATTTTCAACCCTTGTTGTGCCTAAGATGCATAAAGAGCATCCATAAGGACCATATGATGCGTACATATGGTGATGTAATGTAGTGGTTTGTAAAGGGAAACCTATTTATTTCATATCCATACAAATTAAAAAGTGACATTCAGTCGGTAGAAAAGTGATCAAACACAGGAACCATGTCTGAGTAGAGATTTTCATCTATGTTTGCCATATAATACAGTATGCGTTATTAATCCAAACTCTAGTGTGGTAATTGTTACCCAAAAAAGAACAAAACATGATTCCATCTTAAACTCCAACTTATCAACTTTCATACCATTTGCAAGCTATGCTGAAAGCGCTATCGCAATGTTAATCAAAAGCATATAATTGCTAAGAAACGAATATATGGAATAACTGAAAATGAATAGCAGAGTACACTCTCTATAATTTGTAGTTCAGAACTACAAATTTTAGTATAAATTAACAGAGCTTGTTAGTAATCATGCCAAACCAATCAATTTTTCAATTCCTAAAAAAGTACCTGATAAAACAAAAACAAAAAACAATTCTATCCAAACACACTGAGCACGAAACGAAGAGAATAAAAGCAAGATATCGTAATATCAGGACAAATATATAATGTTACCTCTGTTTCATGCCCTTGAACTCTTTAGCATTTAGTATTTAGGTCCCTGTAATGATCATTAGCTATAAATTTTTGTAGCACCCCAATAGGAACATTGTATTTATACAAAATGCAAACCGATGCGTAGACATATGAATTCATTGCCATTTAGAAGAAAAAGGAAGTCAAAAACAATTGTGGGACAAAATTAGGTACTCTGATGCAACATCATCTCAAGGTTCGTGCTACAATAAAGGAAATATAGTGCAAAAGGTACCTTCGAAATGTTAACTTCCAAATCTAGCAGTACTCAATAGCGTAGAATACCTATTTTAGGATATATATATTGTTGAAGTATGCGATACTATGTGTTAGATCTAGAGGATATTTTGGAGCTAGAGGATATTTTGGTGCTAGAGGATACTTTGGATCTGGAGAATATTTTGGATCTAGAGAATATTTTGGATCTATAGGAAATTTTGGGAATTTCCATATACTTCTCTATGCCTATATAAGCTACATCGAATCCAAAAGGAGGTGGATCACAAATCAAGAGATTTGACCTAAGTTTATTCTAATTAGGGATTAGGCAATCCTAATCTTCTTCAATTTCTTTCTCCACAAAATCAATTTTTTCTAGTAAATTTGATCATTGTAATCAATCTCTTGTACTTTTCTATTGATATTAATAAAGGTTTTTCTCTCAAAGTGACGTACACTGACAAGACGTCGGTGGAACCACTATAAATCCCTGCGTGATTTAGTTTCTCGTTATTGCTCTATTATTTCCATTGTTTGGTGATTGTGATTGGCTTGGATAAGATTGAGATTGTTCGATTGGTTGTTTTTGCACTATTACCACGATCTCGTTTTCCGCAGCGTTGGAGATTTTTGATTTGAGCGGTCTTAAATCAAATTTCTCCACAACATTAGGTATCGGAGCATTGGTGTTGGTGGATAGTTGTAGAAATGCCGGAATCAGGTTCAAATAATCCATCAACAGGTGGTCCAAATGGTGTAGTTCCTTATGTACGTGGGTCGTATGCCGCTGCTGGTTCACAATTGGTTATCGATAAGTGGAATGACGATAATGATATCGAAAAGTGGAAATAGAAGATGAAAGCGGTTCTTAGGCGGAATCGGGTACATCGGGTGGTGTTTGATACACACTTATTGCCAGAGGACATCTCAGATGTAGAGAGAGAAGAAATGGAAGAGTGGGCATTCACTACACTTCAACTTGCCATGGGGGAGAATGTTATTTCCGAAATTAGTGGTGAGACGACTGCCAAAAGGTATTTGGAACAAGTTGGAGGAGTTGTATATGAAGAAGTCACTCACAAATCGACTGATCTTGTTGCGGACTTTCTTTACCTACAAGATGAAGGAAGGAACTTCGCTAAAGGTGCACTTAAATGTGTTGATGATTTGCTAATGAAGATGAAGGCGGTAGATTTGAAGATTGAGGAGGAGCAGAAGGCAATGATATTGCTATGTTCGTTGCCTGAACGCTATACTGGGTTCTCAAATAGTTTGATCTATGGTCGGGATACATTGACTCTAAATGATGTCAAGATGGGTCTTCTTAGTGAGGAATTGCGAGATCAGATGAAGGAGCTGAGTGATGGTAGTAGTGGTGATGGTAATGGTCAAGGTTTATTTGCGGAGAAAGAAAAGTCAGGGAAGAAGGGAAACCGGGGGCGTTCTAAGTCTAAGAAGCCCGGTGGAAGAGGAAAATCGAAGGAAAGAAATGGCAAGTGCTTTATATGTAAGAAACCCGGTCACTGGAAGAATGATTATCCAGATAAGTGGAAGAAGGAAGTAGCATCTTTATCAGTTGCGGTGGAGAGAGATGTTGGTGAGGAAGACACAGATGTTTTGTCGGCTGTTGCATCGGATGTTTTGGGCAGCGATTGGGTGCTTGATTCGGGGGCTTCATATCACATGACGCCTAATAGGAATTGTTTTTCTTCTTATGTTGATCGAGAAGGATATTCAATTTTTATGGGAAATGGTGCAGTTTGCAAGTCGAAAGGCATTGGATCCGTGCAAATTCGAATGTTTGACGGAGTAGTTCGTACTCTCACTAATGTGCGCTATGTTCCGAGACTACGAAAGTCACTTATCTCTTTGGGATAGTAGGATTCTCTAGGTTGCAAGATCACCATTGAGAGTGATAACTTGGGGTTTCGAAGGGTGCGCTTGTGGTTATGAAGGGTGCTAGAACTCATGGTATCTATTTGCTTCAAGGAGTGACTGTGAAAGGCGAAACATGTGTCAGTGTTGATAGTTCTCGTGGCTTAAATGCGACACTGCCGTGGCATTTGAGATTGAGTCATGTCTCTGAGAAGAGTTTAGATGTTCTTCGTCGAAGGGAGATGATTATGGTGAGAGTTTCAGCAAGTTAGAGTTTTGCGAGGAATGTATCATGGGGAAGCAAACTAGAGTGTCATTCGGTGAAGGAAAACATGATTCAAGAGGGAATCTTGAGTATGTGCACACGGATGTTTGGGGACCAGCACCTGTAGCTTATTTGGGAGGAGAAGGATATTATATTTCTTTCATTGATGATTTTTCTCGAAAGGTTTGGGTGTATGTAATGAAGGCCAAGTCGGAGGCATTTGCAAGATTCAAAGAATGGAAGGCTCTTGTTGAGAATGAGAGTGGAAAGACTTTGAAGATTCTTAGGTCCAATAATGACGACGAGTATGTTTCCGGAGAATTTCTGAATTTTTGCAAGCATCATGGTATTCAGAGGCATTTTACTACACCGGGAGATCTGCAATCTAATGGAGTGGCGGAAAGAATGAACCGAACTCTATTAGAGAAACCTCGATGCTTGAGATTGACATCGGGTTTGTCTAATGAATTTTGGGCCGAAGCTTTGTTAACCGCGGTGCATATTATTAATCGAATTCCATGCTCGGCTATTGGTAACAAAATTCCGGTGGAAGTGTGGAAGGGAAGAGCATTGACTTGAGTTATCTTCGTGTATTTGGCAGTCCTGTTTATGTGCATGATCCGGGGAATGATAAGCTCTCACCTAGAGCTTTCAAATGGATTTTGCTTGGTTATATGGATGGAGTCAAAGGCTATCGGATTTGGAATCCGAAAACGAAGAAGGTTTCAGTTTCTCGCCATGTTACTTTTGATGAGTCGGCTATGTTCAAGGATAATGAAGGCTCATCGGATGTTCCGGGTATGGTTCATGGTGAATCAAAGGAGAAGGAAGTTATTCCCACTTTCAGGCCGAGAGAGAGAGTAGAGTTGTTGGAGGTGCTTGCGAGGTGAATGCGGTTGATGTTACATCACATAGTCCACAGGATTCCTATAGTAGTGCTGGTGATGTGCACGAGCCTAGAGAAGATTCGATTCAAGGTGGAGCTGAAGGAAGACCGGGTGATGGTATTGCTACTCGGGTTGGTCGTCGTGCTATAAGGCCACCCGAAAGATATGGTGATTGGGACTATCTTAGCTTTTGTGAGAATTTGGACTATGCTCTTCATGTAGTCCAAGGTGAGCCGATGGACCTTGATGACGTCATGGATTCGAGAGATAGCTCGAAGTGGATTTGCACCATGGAGGAAGAGATGCAATCATTGATGAAGAACCAGACTTGGGAGTTGGTTCCACTTCCTCAAGGAAACCGTTCTATTGGGTGCAAATGGATATATAAGGTGAAGGATGATGGAAGATACAAAGCTAGGCTAGTGGCTAAGGGGTTTGCACAGAGGAAAGGAAAGGAGTATAATGAGATCTTCGCACCGGTTGTGAGGCATACTTCTATCCGGATATTACTTGCCATAGTTGCTATTCACGACTTGGAGTTGGAGCAACTAGATGTGAAAACCGCCTTCTTGCATGGAGACTTGGATGAAGACATCTACATGGAGAAACCAGAAGGGTTTGTTGTAGAAGGTAAGTCAGAACTAGTTTGCAAGTTGAAGAAATCACTGTATGGTTTTAAGCAATCACCTAGGCAATGGTACAAGAGATTTGATCATTTCATGCTTGAAAGTGGCTTCCATCGAAGCATCAAGGATGCTTGCGTTTATTTCAAGAGGTTAGGAAATGATTGTTGGGTGTATTTACTCTTGTATGTGGACTATATGCTCATTGCTTCTAAGGACAAGGCAGAAATCAACAAGTTGAAAGAGAAATTAACGGCGGAGTTCGAGATGAAAGACCTTGGAGAAGCAAAGAAAATCTTGGGCATGGAGATTGTAAGGATCGAAAGCGTTTTGAGTTGAGATTGACTCAAAAGGAGTACATTAAGAAAGTGCTTTGTCGGTTTAGCATGGAGGATGCAAAGGCGTTAAATACACCTTTACCTTTGCATATAAAGCTTTCAAGTAAGGGATCACCTATCGAGGAGAAAGACAAGGCTTACATGGCAAAGGTGTCATATGCTAGTGCGGTTGGAAGTTTGATGTATGCCATGGTGTGTACAAGACCCGATATTGCAAATGCCGTCGGGGTGGTTAGTCGGTTCATGGCTAATCCGGGGAAATCGCATTGGGAAGCAGTGGAGCTTATCTTGAGATACTTGAAAGGTACAACATGTCATGGCCTTGTTTTTGGGGGTAGAAAAGAAAAGAATTGCATGTTGGTTGGTTACTGTGACTCGGACTACGCTGGTGATAGGGATCGAAGAAAATCAACGTCTGGATATGTCTTCACTCTTGGTGGTACAGCCATAAGTTGGAGATCGAGATTGCAGACCGTAGTTGTTTTATCTACTACGGAGGTGGAGTTGATAGCTGCGGTAGAGGCAGCAAAGGAAGCACTCTATTTGAAGCGACTGTTGTGTGACTTGGGTTTTGAACATGACAGTGTTGATGTTCAATGTGATAGCCAAAGCGCTATTCACTTGGTTGAGAATTTGGCATTTAGCTCATGGACGAAGCATATTGAAGTGAGAGAGTCATTTCTAGTAGCCATGGACGAAGACAAGCAAGTATGCCTTCGGAAAGTGTACACAAAGGAGAATACGGCGGACATGTTCACTAAGGCGTTACCGGTTGGGAAGTTCGAGCATTGCTCGAACTTAATTCGCTTGGAGAGATTCTAGGTGCCACGCAGTGGCACAGTTGAGAGAGAAATTTGGATGTAGAAGAGTATCGGTGAGAGGTTGGTGTTCTATCTTCATGGTAAGTACTCGCTTTCACTCCCGAGTACATTGTCTTTTGGTAAGACTGGTTTAGGAGTTGGATGTTTCAACACTTCATTGACGGGTGGGGGCTATGCCTGAACTCGTTAGTGAAGTGCAATGGGCGGTGGCTATGCCGGAGTTCATTGGGGGCAACATTCAAGCTTTCTTGATTGAAGATAGAAGGAAATGCTTAGGTGCATTGGAGTTTGTGATGTAGACATATATAGTATCGAGGTGGAGTGTTGAAGTATGCAATACTATGCGTTAGATCTAAAGGATATTTTGGAGCTAGAGGATATTTTGGAGCTAGAAGATATTTTGGATCTGGAGGATATTTTGGATCTAGAGAATATTTTGGATCTATAGGAAATTTTGGGAATTTCCATATACTTCTCTATGCCTATATAAGCTACATCGAATCCAAAAGGAGGAGGATCACAAATCAAGAGATTATATCTAAGTTTATTCTAATTAGGGTTTAGGCAATCCTAATCTTCTTCAATTCCTTTCTCCACAAAATCAAAATTTTCTAGTAAATTTGATCGTTGTAATAAATCTCTTGTACTCTTCTATTGATATTAATAAAGGTTTCTCTCTCAAAATGGACGTACACTGACAAGACGTCGGTGGAACCACTATAAATCCCTATGTGATTTAGTTTCTCGTTATTGCTCTATTATTTCCATTGTTTGGTGATTGTGATTGGCTTGGATAAGATTGAGATTGTTCGATTGGTTGTTTTTGCACTATTACCACGATCTCGTTTTCCGCAGCGTTGGAGATTTTTGATTTGAGCGGTCTTGAATCAAAATTTCTCCACAATATATATATATATATACATACATATATATATATATATATATATATATATATGTTAAAGCTGAAGAATTACCCATCTTGAAATTAAAAAACAGGTCACAACCATATAGTGATGCCAGTAAAAGTCATAGGAACCATGTACGATTTTATGCATGGTCAACCCGATATTACAGATGTTCAAGAATTCGAGGTTCGAATTTTTTGTGAAAACAACAATTTATTATTCAAAGACTCCAACGACTGAAGAAGAAAAAGAAAGAACGGGATAGCTTTAAGTTATATAAATTGTTTGTGCTTACAAAGTGAAATTCACAGGAATTTCAGAATTAATTCTGGAAATTTATAAAAAGGATCATACATATTCAAGTTTAACAGTTATTAAACATAAAAAAAGAATTGTAGCAACAAAGTTAGATTAAAACATAAAAAAATTTGAAGATGACGGTGAAGCATAATCACAGTAAGATGTAAATAAAATCGAACAATTTATATGTTGATTGTTAAGATGAGTTTATCAAAAATAGTAAACAAAGAATTAGTCAAAGACGATAATTTTCTACAGGAAAACGAAAAGAAAATAACTGTGAGACTTACCCAAAATCTATGTCGTTGGGTGAGGGAACCCAGTGAATGTCGATGGATTTAGCTCCAGATTTGTAGTGAGATAAAAGTGGAACCGTGAATTACTGGGTTTTTGATCTTAGTCTATTGAAAGCCGACATTTGAGGAAAGAGAATATGGAATGTGGAGAAGAAACTGTATTTGAAACAAGGGTGTACACGAATAATGATGCGGAGAAGAACAATTTTCGTTTTGGAGAACGTGATCAGTTGTGGCAGTTACGGAAAATAAAAAAAAAATCAAAAATGCTATATGACAAAAACAGTTTTTATCAAAAAATACACCAGAGACAAGAAAATAGGAGGCCCACTCCCTGAATTACACAAATACCCCTCTGAGTTCAATGCATACCACCTCTGAATTCCGGATTTACCCCTATTTCTTACTTTTTGACATAAACTTTTTCGGGTATTATAGCATAACTCTAAAAAAATAAATAGTGGCAAGTTAGAATGCTTCTGTTTCGAAATAAAGAGAAGATGAGATGGCCACCTAAGCAGTGTCATTTTCCTGGTTTACAATTTGAGTAAGGGTACGGCTATTGCCACCTCATTATTTGCTCTTCACCCCCCAATTAAAATTTTAAACTATCATTCCCTCTTATATCCTTTGATTATAAAATAGTTAACTTGTCCAATGCTATGCGACAATTAAAAATAATAAAATCAGTCATGCATGGTGTTTGAGGTTAAATTATGAACAATAATTAAAATAAAAAATCAGAGGTGTATGTGATTTAAAAAATTAAAGATACGAATTACAAATAATGATTAAAATTTTGTTAACAATGATTAAAATTTTAATTTTTTTAAAAGTAAACGGTGTATATAATCATGTATTTTGAGACCGAATAGATTGGTAGCGTACAAGAATTGCAAATGTCTGAATAACAAATAATTAAAGCATCACTGCAGGTGTTAATTTAAATAAATCAACACTCAGATTGAAACATTAATTAGCATAACCAACGCTAGACATTCAACGACGTTGTCAACAAACGTTAATTAATTCGATAAAGTTGTTAAAAAGAGAGCTGCACAAACAAACTGCTATTTTGAAATGAGAAGTATAGAACAAAAAAAAGTTATAGTAAGGGCATTTTTGGAATAAGCGGGGTGGGAAGAGAAAAAGATGGGGTATGTGTTTTATTTTCTACTTAATGGGGGGTGAAGAGCAGATAATGGGGTGCGAATAGACGGACCCATTGAGTAATAGATCTCATTATGCGTTAGCTCTTCCTGTCTGAAAAAGTGAAAAAAAAAAAAAAAAAAAGTATGAAAACTCATCTATTGATGGCTCTCCATGGCCTTCTCTCCGACTTTTTTCCCGCCCTTGCTCGTTGGTTACTTCCTCCATCCGTTTGTATCTCCAAGCCCAAGGTTAATTTTTCCCTTCCTTCGTCTTTGAGGTATTTATGTTTTCTCATCTTCCCATTGTGTTTGTGGATTTCGAGTTTAGTGTCGTCTCTTTGGTTGTTTGTTATCCTCGTGTTTTTTATCCATGTGCTTTCCGCCATCTGTAGGGTTATCAGTTTCCCTCGTTCTACGTCGTTTTTAGATTTCAATTTTGTCTCTTACATCAATTTTTGGTCGCTTCGATAAAAGGGAATTTTTTTTTTTTTTGGTAGCTCGCTATTGTCCTGTTGTTAGTTTTAGATAGGTTTATTGTTGGTTGATGTTTTCTTTCATTTTGTCTCTATTAGATGCATATAGCCTGCAAATTTTCTGACCTTATATTTTACTTCATTATGCATATAGCGTCATTTTGCCCGTACATCATTGGGGTTGTGACAAGAATTTTGCGAGAAAAGTTGTTTAATATATATAATTGGTTGTTTTACACCTTACACCGCTTGGCATTAAATTTATACACAAGGGCATTGAGAATGTACTCTTTTATGTATGACTAAATTGATTGTTAAGTGTACAAGATAGTACATTATATAATGTTTATCATAATGTGGCAGGCTTCACCATCTTTGTTATTGGGATTGCAGTAATATTTGTTTGTTAATGATATCATTCTGCTAATCTAAAAATTGGATGAACACCTGAAATCAAGTTGAAAGCATCAATCCAGAAGGCAACAAACATAGATAAAGTAAAAATAATAATAAAACAAAGGAGACACATGAATTTTATAGTGGTTCGGCTTACTTCGGCCTATGTCCACTTGAGTCACTACTTTGTTATGATTGTACTAGTTGGATTTTTGCATGTTTCCTCTTGTCATTCTTCCATCTCTGGTCTAGTCACTTGATCTGATATCGAATCGTTCATAGTTGATTCGTGCATCTGTCCTCTTAACTCTTCCGTTTTATCCAAGTCAAAGAATACGTCATACAAATCTCATCCTAATCTTATGAAACTTTACAAGCACGATGTAATGAAGCAAGAGAGTTGAATTGTGGAGTCAACGAGATCAGCGCTTGAACCCAAAAGACTTGGACTTGAGTCATCACGATGACTTAGTACAAAGTCTAAGTCTTAGTGCCATTTTCCATCAAACTTTCTCAAGTTGTTTCATAGTGTCTTCGACACGTATTTTTCAAGTTTTAAGTCAGTCCAATTTCGATTAGGTTCTCTAAGTCCCGCTAAAGCTGCTGCAGTTCAAAAGCGGATGAACAGCTTTTCATGTTAATACATTCAGTATGTTGAAATTGATGATACACAAATCACAATTTTGAGCAAAAAATAATCTTACATATTTTGTTGAGAGATTTGGTGCTAGATTCGATGAAGAGATTTGGTGCTAGATTTGATGAAAAGATTTGGTGCTAGATTTTATGGAGAGATATTTGGTTGCTAGATTTGTGGACATTTATTGCAAGGATATTTGGTGCGTAACCAAATAGTTTTATAACACATGAAGATATTTGGGAGCCAAGTTTTCTTGGGCATGAAGCCAAGTTTTTCTTGGGCATGAAGCAATTCTCACTATAAAAAGGGCTAGCTAATCTCTTCATTAGGTGTGGAAAATTTGCCGTTATTCTTCATTATCTTTCTCCTCAAATTTTTAGCCATTAGATATTCTCTACCTATTTCTCAATAAGGTTATTGGTTCAAGTTGTAATTGTTTGTAACGATAGTTGAGGTCGTTTGTAAACAATTTTTATTAGTGAATCAATAAAGAGGGTGGTTGGGTGGAATATCGTGTGCTCATATTTTCGATATTATTTGTGTTTTATTTTCCAATCAATTCATCTTCAAGTGATTGGGTGATAAAGATCCAATTTTTCTTGGCATATTGTCAAGCTTCCGTTGCGCACAAAAATCACAACAGTTTGATATCAGAGCCAGATCATCACATAGCTTGGAGTGTTTGTTGGATTGAAAATTGGAGATGTCGGAGATGATGACGTTTCCAAAGATGGCTATTTTAAATGGGAAGAATTGGGGTATATGGAAGCCGAAGATGGAGGACGTTCTATATCTCAATGATTTGCATGATCCCATTGATGGAGATAGGGTGAAGCCCTCGAATATGGATGAGGGAAAGTGGAAGAAAATGGACAAAAAAGCGATTGCGTTGACTCGTCAATATTTGGATGATTCTGTATTCCACCATGTGGCTAGTTGTGAATCCGCGAAGGCGTTGTGGGACAAATTAGTATCTTTGTATGAGTCGATGAGTGCTGCAAGTAAGGCTTTTCTGGTTTGAAAGTTGGTGCAACTTCGATTGGATGAGGAGAAGTCTGTTGCAGAGCATTTGAACGAGTTTCAGGATGTCATCAATCAATTGGTAAATATGAAGGTCAATTTTGATGATGAGTTGCAGGCTCTTTTGTTGATGAGTTCTCTTTCTGAAAGTTGGGAGACTTTGGTTGTTTTATTGAGTAATTCCAATGCTAATGGAACTATCTCTTTAGAAACGGTTCGAAGCAGTCTTTTGAATGAGGAGCTAAGGAGAAAAGGGTCAGAATTGAAATCGGTTCAAACTGAGGCGATGGTAGCAAGGGACTCAGGGAAAGATACAAGAAGGAAGAAAAAAGAGGCTAATGGTAAAAGTGCTTGTTATTATGTGGCAAGAAAGACCACAAGCGCAGTGATTGTTATGCTTATCAGAGGGATAAGAAGAAGACACAAGGTGATAATAATAATGATTTGGCACAAGCAGGTTTTGCTGAAGGTACTGAAAACGATTCTTCATGTGATGTCCTATTTAGTGTTGTGGAGCCTTGAAAGATGGATTTAGGAGCCAGTTTTCACATATGTCGTGATGTGAAAAGATTTTTTTTCATATGAGAAAAGTGTTGGCATGATAAAGACGGCTAATGGAGTAGAGCTACCAATTTGTGGAGTTGGAGCTGTTAGGTTTCGGATGCATGATGAAGTGGTGAGAGAAGTGGCAGGTGTGAGGCACATACCCACTTGTTCGCATAACCTCATATCTCTCGGTCAGTTAAATCGCCGCGGTTGCACTTATGAGACTCGAGGTGGAGTTTTGAGAGTGAAGAAGTGTTATCATGTGATGATGCGAGGAGTTTTGGAGGAGGGAAACCTATATAGATTGATCGGTTCGGTGGTCAATAATGAAAGGCGGGTGACGGTTGAAGAACCTAGTCTACATCAAGGTGGAGAGGTTAATATGGTCACTGCTGATGGTCCTAAGGTGGAAGATCATGGTATCGACAAGGGTCTAGATGTTGATGATGCTCGAGGGATCCCGAAGATGAAGATATCATGTCAAGCGGAAGACAGATGTCGAGTTGTGAAATCCACAAAGATGAGATGGATGTCTTTGTGGTATTACAAATGCTTTTGAAGATCGCTAATGACATGGTGCACGGATAAGGGAGGTGCATCATTAATGGGCGATGGTGGAGGTTTGTAATGATGTTAATTGAGAAAGAAAGGTTGAAAGTGAGAGCCAAGGGGCTATTGTTTGAGTGGAGGAGATGTTGTGATTTGGTATCAAGGTGAAGTGTTGAAATTGATGATACGTCAATCACAAATTTGAGCAACAAATAATCTTACATATTTTGTGGAGAGATTTAGTGTTAGATTTGATGAAGAGATTTGGTGCTAGATTTGATGAAGAGATTTGGTGCTAGATTTTATGAAGAGATTTGGTTGCTATATTTGTGGACATTTATTGCAAGGATATTTGGTGCTTAACCAAATAGTTTTATAACATATATGAAGATATTTGAGAGTCAAGTTTTCTTGGGCATGAAGCCAAGTTTTTCTTGGGGCATGAAGCAATTCTCACTATAAAAAGGGCTAGATAATCTCTTTATTAGGTGTGGAAAATTTGCTATTATTCTTCATTATCTTTCTCCTCAATTTTTTAGCCATTAGATATTCTCTACCTATTTTTCAATAAGGTTATTGGTTCAAGTTGTAATTGTTTGTAACGATAGTTGAGGTCGTTTGGAAACAATTTTTATTAGTGAATCAATGAAGAGGGTGGTTGGGTGGAATATCGTGTGCTCATATTTCCGATATTATTTGTGTTTTTTTTCCAATCAATTCATCTTCAAGTGATTGGGTGATAAAGATCCAATTTTTCTTGGCATTTTGTCAAGCTTCCGTTGCGCAAAAAAATCATAACAGTTGGTACTTGGACTTGATTACAAGAGGGTAAACCGTTTGGTTTCAATATCACACCATGATTTTGTTTAGATCATGTATACCTTTGCTAGTCAACCGTTAAAGTTTCTACAGCTTTCTCTTTATAATGCTTATAATATAACTATAATGGTATGTGAGAGGATGACGGGTGAATTACTCAGTTAAATTCTAGAGTATACGTACATGTATGTCTTATGTACTCATGTTTGTGTATTCATGTGCAATCCTTTGCACAATAATTTATATTGATATACATGCTTTAACCGGGTTTCTGATTTTGAGGCTAGCCAGGTTAGCTATGGACGCTGTAACTCATGTGACCACACGTGTCATGGGGACATTTACATAAAATGGACAAGAGCACAGACGTGGATCAAACAATTTGTTTATACATAATTTTGAACCAGCGTTTAGAAAAATATTAATGCATGCAGTTTTGGGAATAAAGAGTTGTACCTTCACATAAAATGGACAAGAGCACAGACGTGGATCAAACAATTATTTGTTACAATAAAATTCACCCACTAATACGTTCCTCATACTAATGGAATCTACTTGTATAGTAACTAAAAAGGAAAGAGAATGAAGGATGCCTTTAACATAGCTTATGTCAGGTTTTGATTTATATAATTGACCAACTTTTAAATAGTTTGATTAATACTACATCAATATCCAATTAATGGTCTTTTATTCATTAAATCGTTTTTTCAGATACTGTGCATGCATTTCTTAATGGTTAACCGTATATACTAGTGCATTTCATTCGCTCATCAAATTAAATTACATAAAAAATTCATCTTTTCAATCAGTACAATCATGGTGCCAAAGCCATAATTTTAGATCCTTTGCAATTATCGAACCTTAAATTTGATTTATTTGAAATTATTCTAATCTTCTAATATAATTGATTGTTCTTAGTTTTCAATCTAAGATATCTAGTTTGTTCATTTTTAAAGTGCTAT
Organism: Allium sativum; assembly: GCA_030737875.1. Classification (NCBI taxonomy): domain Eukaryota; kingdom Viridiplantae; phylum Streptophyta; class Magnoliopsida; order Asparagales; family Amaryllidaceae; genus Allium; species Allium sativum. The sequence continues at coordinate 936,750,124 of CM060920.1, read as the reverse complement.
ATATTATACATAGATTCCATCAAGATATTTCCAGCTTTTAGAATATCTGGATCTATGCTACATTAATCAATTCCCGTCTGAAGTGAGCTTTGATGACCAAGTGATCATCTATGCCCGCTTGTTTTGGACAAATGTTTGGTTTTTCTCATTCTTATCTTGGCTATATCAAACTTTGGAAGTTTGGTGGTAGTTTTGTATAAGTCGGAACAATGTTATCATGACGCCAAGTTGAGCCACTATCGTCTAGAAGACTAGTCGATAAGTCTTTTATATACATATATTTATTAGACTTAAACATATAATATAATTAGATATAATTTTAAATTTATAATAAGTTCAAATTCAACAAAGATAACATAATAATAGGTTCAAATTCAACAAATATCCATAATAGATCCTAGTCACAACATAATAATAGCATAAAATCCATAATAGATCATAAAATGAGTATGAACTCAAGCAAAATCATCTATCTCAATATCATCTCCATCTCCTTCTATGTTACTCCCCATTTCAACTGCTGCATATATAATTAAAAACAAATCAGTTAATTATTAATTAGGTTATAATATAATTAACAGTATATATAAGTTTTAAATATACATATCTGGCAGCGACGAGGTGCGAGGAGAAGCAATTAGGTTTTTTTTCCTATCGATCTCGTATGTTATCGAGGTGCAACGAGGAGCAATTTGGGTTTTATCGATGTCGATCCAGGGTTTTTGGACCGGTTTAAGCTCAACATCATCGAATTGAACAAGTTGATTGTCGTCGAACTTGATCGACCGACCGGTCGACTTGTCGTCGACTAGTCGTCGACGTGATAACAATGAGTCAGAGAATATGTGATTGTTTCTAGCATGCCTAATAGCCCATACAGCGGCTTAGAAAAACACATAAGCTAAACCTCGACTCAGGTTCCTTTGATTAAATTTGTTTTGGATGACTTACATCTAGATGACAAGATCTAGGTCTTCGTTTTGAAAAATTGGATTTTGAAGATTAAAATTACATTTCCCTCCATATATTAAGCATATATAAATCTATGCTCCCCGTTTCACGGCAATTGCTAACATAATACACACTTTATGCCTATACTTATGTTTCTCTGAATTAATCACTATTTAAAAGCCAAATAATTATTAATTGCTTTGTAGAAACAAATTGCCATTTTTGGGCATCCATCTTATCCCATACGGATTAAGCCCCATTAGCACTAGCATGAATAATTCTTCCATCTTTCCATTTTTTTTTGAATGTATGAATTCCATTTTTACGGCAATTCCAGACCCATTATGCATGATTAAGGAATATGATTTTAATATAGACAAAATTAAATAATAGGATTAAGAAAATACGTTTAACACCAAAATGGCAAATTAGCATCAAAATATAAATAATCATCTAGATGATAAGATCTTGGTCTTTGTTTTGAAAAATTGGATTTTGAAGATTAAAATTACATTTTCCCCTCATATATTAAACATATAAAAATCTATGCTCCCCGTTTTCAGCCAATTGCTAACATAACACACAGGCCTTACTTATGTTTCTCTGGATTAATCAGTATTTAAAAGCCAAATAATTATTAATTGCTTTGTATAAACAAATTGCCATCTTGGGCATCCATCTTATCCCATACGAATTAAATCCCATTAGCACTAGCATGAATAATTCTTCCATCTTTTCATTTTTTTTGAATGTATGCATTCTATTTTTACTGCAATTCCAAACCCAGTACGCATGATGAATATGATTTTAATATAGACAAAATTAAATAATAGGATTAAGAAAATACGTTTAGCCCCAAAATGGCAATTTAGCATCAAAATATAAATAAAAATCACATGTAGTCCCCTGTGTGATGCAACGAAAATGAGACGTTTAGATCTGATAACAGAACCATATTCAACCATATGCAAGCCTTGTACTAACGTTAAAGAGGTCATGATTTAAAGCAGACAAACACGATGACACAACTTAGTTCCTCTTCCTAGCAGGAGGATGCATTGCAGGTATTTTCAACTAGTGGATAACAACCTTGCTAGGTTGTGCCTCATAAAGACCAACCTGCATGTATTTTTGTACTGGTCCATGATCATACCACTCGGTCTTCAGAGAACATCAAAACAATTAGCTTATTACAGGCCTGTCCAGGAGGGCTTGTTTATTGGGCCATATGTTTTGTAAAGTAGGTTGGTATTTCCAGTCCGTTAATAATTTTGATCTGTCTTTGTTTAGATTGATACATGAAAATTATGTCCAATTTTTTTCTCCTCTTGCACAAATTCATCATAACTTGTTTTTATGGGAGAAATATCTTTGCATTTATTTCATCCAGTAGGTTTAGACATAAAGAAAGCTATCCTAAATGTATATTGTATCATACTAATGCACCTATCTAATTTTAGTTAACTACATAATGGTTGTGTAAGCTTCGGAATTACAGTACTCATCTGAATAATATCATGTCCAATATTCTTCTGCTATCTTAGTGTAGTTTAATAGATTCAGCGATGTATTCAAATACTATTATCAAACTTCTCATTTTCTGCAAAATGCCCTATCGTCTGTATGTCAAAAGCTTTAGTATTTTGATTCCCCAGATTAAATGAATTGATATTTCGTAGTTTATCAATTGAAATATTCAGATGGAAACTTTTATTTTTTGTTCAAGGCAAATGCTTCATAATAATTAATATGTTATCCTCAGGCTAATGCTCCAAAATATCTCTTATCCGGGCTATCTAGGACCAACTAAACCTTGATTTAATGTAAGCCTTGATTTAGCCGTGTTGGAGAAGATGGGAGTGCTCATTGGCTTGTAGCAACAGAAAAAATCGCATTAATCGATGTTGCAGTGAAGACGAATGCAAGCGATGTGTTGGAATGCTTTGACTTAATAATGGGTAAACGAAGAATTCAGCTTTATGACTAGATTGTACGCGTAGAAAGAGGTTCAAAGGAAGTGCTAACAAAAGTTCTGAATAATTCATTCTTCACTGAACGTGATGTATGAAAATATTGACTAATTTATACTTTAGAGAATAATCCAAATTTATGATTTAAGATAATTATCAATGATGCAACTTGTTCTGGGTTACGTCATTTGATAATTATCTCAAATCATAAATTTTGATTATTCTCTAAAGTATAATATTAGTCAAGATTTTCATACATCACGTTCAGTGAAGAATGAATTATTCAGAACTTTTGTTAGCACTTCCTTTGAACCTCTTTCTACGCGTACAACCCAGTCATAAAGCCGAAATCTTCGCTTACCCATTATTAAGTCAAAGCATTCCAACACATCGCTTGCATTCGTCTTCACTGCAACATGGATTAATGTGCTTTTTTCTGTTGCTACTAGCCAATTAGCACTAACATCTTTTCCAACACTGCTAAATCAAGGCTTACATTAATTAACTCATTTTGGATAATAATTATTGGATTATCTCATAAATGTATATCTCCATTTTTTTGTATTCTCTTAATTGGTTTAAAATAAGTCGACTAAGATGGTATTCATTTTTTCCCATCGGGGGACAATCGAGTTTGATTTGACCCCAACAATCCTTCCGGTTGGGAATGCCCTTACTACATTATGTAAACATACAAACAGGTTTATAAACACCATATATACATCAGTTTGGGAATGATGCCTCTTATAAGCATCAAAATGATTATTTTTAGTGATTTTGTCTTCATGGTCGCTCCAAAATCCAGCCAAATCTATGACATCCACCGTGGATCAATAAATACTAAAATTTTATTAAAAACGCACGAGTTCCTAAAAACGCTTAGTTCTAATTAATTCTCAATTAATCCCCACTTAGATGATTAACTCCTATTCAATGCTTACCGCTTAGAGAATTTTACAACCTTGCTTCTGACGATGTAAATATGTAAGGCTAATTTTCTTACTATTGATTGGTAGTAGGAAATTGAGGATGATATCTTCTTTAATATTTGAACATGAGATGATGAAATTAAGTTTTTTTTTTTTCTTTTTTATCATGGTTAAGCAGGCCTTAGGTTTATATTTATTTATCCCTCATCCTTCTACAAAAAACGAGTCTTTCCATTTGGTGACTTTTTCACTATTTTCAAAGTAGATATTTATTTTGTGAGAAATCAATCTATAGTCAGGTGTTATACTCAAAATTTTCGTGTGAGATTGGAAAATCATTTTGGTAATTGGGTCGACAAATCATTCATGTTAGGAAACAATTATATAGGTATATTTTAAAACTGTCTAGCAAGAGTCTAGACTGAACAATTTGCTGATGGGTATGCACAATTTGTCCATTTATTTCATATATTTTTCTACATGTTTCAGGGAATATTTGTCTAAGTATCACTGTGCAACTTTTACCCATCTTTTTAGTGCAACTTTGTTGTAGCCAATTTTGTTGCTAACCGTACGAGTTTGAAGTAGGTACAATAATGCTTATTTATTTACTATGTTATGGTAGAAAGCTGCAATAATGAAATTGGATATAGAGGCAACTAGAGAATTCCTAGCCGAACCACATATCACATACCACATACAACATACCACATACCACGCGCTTGTCTAAAGTCCATCAAGTGGGAGACCAGCCAAAGTATATACTGCTATCTATTTCGAAATTTTAGCATATTAAAGGGATTAAGATTCAAGTTTCATCATCCAGATCAATTTTTTTTTAAATATTTACGTAGTTTGGATTTAACGCTTTTAGTGTTGTACTTTTAACTTTTGCTAAACGCATTTTCAGTGGCATTTTTTGTCTTCCGAAGGTCAATAAAATGTTTACTTACTGCACAAGATTTTAGAACTCTGATTTGATATTAGTTTTTGCAGGCTATGTGTCAATGTGCATGTGTGGTAGATGGCAAGTGTTCCAACGAAAAAGCACACAAGCAAAAGATATGTTATAAAATATTAAACTTACGTCTTTCTTTCGATTAAAAACGAAATTAAGCGTATTTTTAGCTGGAAAAAGTAAGGTGTTTATTTCTGATTACAAAATAAAAGGAAGCTATAGTGATGAAACTTTCACCATTTATCATGGAGAAACTGAGACCATTATAGCCCAGGTAAGAGCAATATATCATGTTGCTAGAAATTGCTTGATTTTGGAACCGATGATTATGATCCATTTTTATTTTCTTTTTTAATCTAATGCAGATGTCTGAGCACCGTACAACAAGGAGTTTTTGGCTGGGAAATGAATGATGTGTTTAAAATTACAGTGCATCCTCATGATTGTTATGCTTTCATCGTCTCTCTGATTGTGCTTCTTTACCAGATTAACAAAAAACAAGAAAACGCTGGTTTTGTGGCTGATTCTATGAACACATAATTGTGAAATCTTTTGATTTCCTCTCTTCTATGATGTCATAATGTGCGTTAATACAATGATCTGGATATATCATACACAAGTTCATTTTGGATTCCTACTTCATAAAAGAAATGTAAATTATTAATTTGGTCTCTTTAGCATTATCGGCTCCTATCGATTTAAATGAATCCACCAAATCTTTTTTTTTGAATGCCATAACTTCCTTCATGTAATGGTAATGGAACTTTTAACTACATATAAGAAGAGTGATATGTCATTCAAACTGAATACTCCTTTAGACGTTTTGACTAGAGAAATTTTCCACTAAATAATATCATGTTCCCTTTTCTTCTTCACTTTCACCTGATCCAGTCTATTTCATTTGCAAACTCATCTTTTAGCCATGTCAACTTTGAACTCAAGGATTAATTAACCTCGCCACCTACCCTAGCTTTTGTCGCCAACTATCTACGCGTCCATCACCAACACTTGCTTGGGTTATTTAGCCGCTAACTCATGCGAACTTGTCCCATTGGGCTTCAGCTTGAATCACTCGGCTTAACGCTACCATTAGTTGACAAAGTCAGGAGCACACAATAGGGACAATTTGGCAATTTAACATAATTATTAACTCTGTAATTATTCCTCATTCATAGTAAAGGTGTAATCACTATAGGACTGTAAATTTTGTCCGAATGTCCGATGTCTGTTCGTGTCCGTGACCGAAATACATCCGTCCGAGTCCGTCCGATTTTCATTTAGAACACGAGTTAGGACAACAAAATTTGTACGAGAAAAAATCATGTCCGGCCCGGACTCGTCCGAATTCGTTCGAATTACTTGTAATCCGACGTATACTTAAGTGAAAATTTAGTAAAATATGATAAAAATAGCCATGTTCGACCGGGTCCGATCGTGTTCGTGTCCGAAAAACATATGTCCGTGTCCGACCGATTTTAACTAAGGCACGAATTAGGACAACGAAATTTATTCGAAAAAAAAAATCGGTCTGATCCGTGTTCGGTCCGTTTTTTTAAAACAGAAACTGAACACGCCTTCATCCGGTCCGGTCCAACCGATTTACACCCCTAAATCACTATGCTACATATTTTATTTATTTGCACAGCAAACCGGATTATAATGACCGTTCCACTTGATTATTATTAGAAAAAGAAAATCTTAACTGTACAACCATAGAAACTGGAATCTGGTTTAAAGTGACTAACAACTAACAATAAGTACATGAATGAAACTACAAAATCTCAACTACTAATAAAGTGACCTAAACCTCTTCCTCGTTGGAGGAGAAAGCGCCTAAAACAACTGTAGAAGGCGTGATATGCTCAACAAAGGCAAAAAAGAAAAAGAAAAAAGAAAAGAGCCAAGTGCTCCACATAATTCGAAGAGTCAGTGAAGAAAATAATTTTCTTCTCCCAGTTATCATTCTTCAAAATTACATCATTATCCTCATCAAGTTAGCCCTCGTCCCACAATGCCAAATTATTTTCAACATACCTATAGAACAACCTACGGCTCTCCCCAACTTCTTTAACAAACTTGTAAAAATAGTGCTCAAAATCAATGTGCATCCCTTAGCGCCCATGGACCCATGCATTCTCTGCATCACGCCACTTAAATTCAGGAACATCTGCATCAACTAAACTAACCATAGGATCACGAGGGGAAACACTGTCAGGCACCACCTTAGTGGCCTTGGGGACCGACTTCCGAGCAGGAGGCCGCTATAGTGGGATCTTCTCAGGGATTAGCATATCAATGGCAAAAGAACAAGAGTCAGCAGTATGACCAAAAGACCTATAGGTAAAGCAAATGGAGGGTTTCTATTTATACTTCACATCGAAAAATACGCCGTGATGATCAAAGCAAACCTTAATCTTCAAGGAGAGGGGTTTATCAGGAGTAATTTCAATTAAGGCCCTTGTAAAAACAAGGTTCTTTCTGGTAACCGTATTTAAATCAAAACATTTAAGCTTACTAGAATGGCACGCCAGTCAAATCAGATCAAGAAGTGACTGTAACATGGAAGGAATGTGGGTAATTTGAGTCTAAACAGGGATTGACAATACATGCTCTCTAGCTCTATCAACAGAAATACTCCAAGTTGTTATAATATATGGTTTACAACCAACAATTGAAGGTGCAACCTCAAGCACTCTAAGCCTTTCCTCTTCAAATAAAACGTTCCATCGACAAAAGTAATACGTAAGATATCACAGATTCTCCAAACATTGCGACAAGCCATAAGCATATCCACATTCCGAGGAGAAGAGTTTGAAAAGAAGCCAACGAGCTGATTCTTCCAAAAATTGGCTGCTTCATTTAGGATTTCAGGAGGAGATCTCGATGCGCAATCAGTAATTGGAATAGCGAAATCAACCGGCTTACACTCCCCAGCAATATGCGGGAAAAAGGAGAAAAAGGAAGACCCACTGGCCTTGGAAGCAACAACCTTGGCATTTTGACAAATAGATTGAGGGCATTGTTCAGTAACCGAGTGGAAGAATCAACTAGAGATGGAGCCATTAAACCACTACGCTCTCGATCATTTCCAAAAACCCCAATCAAATAACCAGACAAAACATGATCACCCACACAATTTACGGCTGGGACATCTTCAATTGCTGCAGAAACTATAGGAGAAGCATTAATAGAAGTACTGGTGGCGAAGACGTAGGAGCAGTGGCAAGCATTGCGGAGATCGGGGACTCACGCAAGGCATATGCACCAGAAAGAGATTGTAGCACAGTACTTGAAGACAGGTCACACAGTTATAAGGCAAGAGGATTAGAATAGGAGGGGGATGTCTCAGGGACAGGAAGGTTAGAGTCTGAACAATCGGAGCCTGCAGAAGAGTCATGAACGAAGTTCGACAGGGTTGAATAAACGCGCCCAAATCTGGCATAGGATTTATGAGATCGATTCAAGGAAACCGAGAATCTAGGCTTAAACTTACGATTCTTGGCCATTGGATGATGAAAGCCATGAAGATTTACGTGGCGATGAGAGGAAGAGCGACAACTAGGTTAGAGAAACGAGAAAGATGACCGATGCAAGAATTAAAGGCTAAATGGGCACACCTAGACACACGCCATTAACGAAATTTTATAATTTGATTTGAACTATATTTAATATTATGTAGCATTTTTATGCTACCTATTTTGTCATAACTTGGTAAAATGTTTGGCTAAAACATATTTAATAGCAAATCTATAAATAATGTGTTTGTGAAATTAATTGCAAATGGTTGTAATCATAAGTATTGTATCACAATATAATAAACACACCATTTTAAATGTTTCTAGTCAAAATGTATCGAAATTGGTATCGATGCATCCTTTGAGACTTAGAGTACATAACGCTCTCCAAATGTCAGACAATGTATTACTCATGGCTGTTGGAGGCACCAAGAGGTTACGTATTGATAGTTATTGGATAAATATGGAATGACTCAATCGATGGTTGTCTATTTATTATTATAAACAGGTCAAATAAAAATGTCAATGTGACTAATTTACAAGATTCACGTGACTTGAGAATACCGTCGATCGTGAAAGCTCTACTTTGATTATATTTAAATCATAAAATAGGTCCATGACTATAGTTTAGTCAATTGGAAATATTAAAATGAAACATATTCAAGAGAGAATTAATATAAGAACAGGCCATTTACGACATCTGTGCCTATGCTTAAAGTGAAATCGGCATCGTGAACCTCACAAATAAAAGATTGTTTTAAAAATAAATCGTACATAAAACAGATCATAGAGCTACTTATAGCATACGAAACTTTCGAAAGCTCATTGTGGAAGAGATAAAATATAATAATCAATAATATAATAATCCGATACTAATTCAAATAATATAATATCAAATAGGCTTACTTATAACATTTCCCTATAAAAGCAATAAAATCGGTCTGATAACAACTAAATAAAATAATAGGCAACAATAAATAAATAAGTGTCTCCATTGTGTCGTCATGTCTTCAAGTCACCACTAGTCATCTCTATTGACCTACTTGAGTATAACTAAAAAAAAAGAAATGATATAGGGGTCAGGAACATGTTTTGCAAGCACTATGCCATAAATGACATACTGTAACGAAAATCCAAGGTGTTGCCAACTAAAATGTTGTCACAACTATGCTGATTTTTGTCTATTGCAACGCATCCTTCAATGTGTTAGCGTAGATATCAAATTGTGTTGCAGTAGCTATAGTTATAAACTTATAAGTTTAATTTGCCACGTTGTCAATCTGCATCTATAAAAAGATGCATATATATATATATATATATATATATATATATTCGTTAATTTACCTTTTAAAAACAACATTTGTAGTTGACACCTCACTAATTCGTTATAATCATCCACCATCAATAGGAAATCAACTTATGCTACTCATTCCATTCCTCTTTTCCAACCTCTCAGATTTGTTTGTTCTCACCCCCAAACTTCCAATTCTAATCCCTAATTTTCATTCACCTGCTTCTTCCATTCCAACCCTCTCTGCGTCCTCCACTTATTCCAGCTAGTCCTCGACTCTAACTCCAAACGCACTCACTTCTCCCCTTCTCCGTCATCAAACGACAGTCAATCCAAGAATAAAGGTGCCAGCTTTTTATCCTGTGTTTCTCATGTATGTTTATATTGCCTTTTTTCAATGAATCCACACTTTTTTCAGTTTGAAGTTGTATATAATTAGTTTCTGTTATTTGTGGTTCTTTTGTATGTTGATTCGCTGAAATGTTCTTCGAGCAGCTATTGGGTTGTTAATCAATTTAATAGCACATAACTTTTCTAGTGAAGTGTGGTTGTGAACAATTAGATCATCTACCTTATATGAGCTGCATGTTCTAAACAACTGCTCAAGTTTCCCAGGTTGTTATTGCTGGTGACGATTGAGATATGATAATACTAGGTTTTTTAAAATAAGATATACAATAGTTTATGAAAATGGTTTCTGAAGGATGCTTACGTATACATGATACTATTCATTTCTTAAGTATTTTCATGTTTGTCATATGCATGATTTTTCACCTAGTTCTCAATCAGATAAGTTCTGTATGCGTAGTTAGAAATTATGTGCAAATTCACTTTACTTATAAATGTTTACACCTACTGTACATTGATGTGTGCATCACCATTGACACCAAAGGCCATAAAATGATATATCTGCACACATGGATCAATAAACTGCTAATGGATGATTGTTTCTTCATGATGCATGCTTCTAAAATTTTAAGTGAGCTTTGTTTTGGGGTGTGTGTGTGTGTGTAAGACTGTATAATAAATATACGTATGTTTTTTTTTGGTGAAATGATTTGCAGTTGGTGATATCACTTCAATTCTTCCTTCAATTCGAGTTCAATGATCGCTCAATCAATTTCTACTTCAAATTCATCAACAACGGCTGCAAGAAAGAACTGCCACCATAAAATCCCAGCGAAGATGAGGATTGTGAATGTAGGGTCGAATGCGGGGAAGAAGTTTTTTGGTTGCTCCATGTGGCCGGTAAATATAAATTAGAGTTTTTTGGTTGCTTTGTTGATTATCATATCTTTCAGTGATGTTTTAGTCAAGAATTTAAGATATGTGCAGAATGACGACTGCGGGTATTTTATGTCGCATGACGAAGTGTATGAAATCAATAACAATGCGGAATTGGATGATACTACTGCCAAATTGATGGAAAAAGAAAAGACTATATCGCAATTGTTCGTGGAAATGACGATAATTGAAGAAAAGTTGCTGAAGCAAAAGCAAAAGAGGGCATAAGTCGATGAATTTGTGACAGACATGAAGAAGAGTTAGCTCTAATGCACATTAAATGTGGAAAACACGAGGAAGGAAAAAAATTTCTTTGCAACAACTTTCGCTATGTCCTGGATCATGTTTGGAGTTTCTTTGTGTGTTGCCATGGCAATGTAGTGTAGTGAAGTAACATGAAATAACATGCATGGACAGTTTTTCAGGTATAATTTTAAGTTTTGTCACATTGTAGATTAGTGGTAATTCTTGCCACATTGCAAATTAGTGATAATTTTTACCGCATTGCCCATTAAACCTAAAATGCTGATTAGTGATAATTTTATCCACATTGTAACTGTCTAATTGTTTACTCAATATCGTTTGTGTTTTGAACAAACTGAGTCATTGCATCAATTTGCAACTGAGTTACTCAGTATTTTTCAGTTATGCAACTCAATTATGCAAATGAAACTCAGTTATGTCACTCAGTTATGCAACTGAAATGCAAATGAAACTCAATTTGTGCTGAAATGAAAATGAAACTCAGTTTGTATTGAAATGTAACTGAGGAATGCAGCTGATGGAGGCAATGATGAGGTTGTTCAAAAACTTGTTACTGAAGGCACTAGAGGTACTCGAGGCAGTAGAGGCACTTGGCACTGAATGCCTTAGAGGCACGCGCTATATTTTGAAACAGTTTTAGTTTGATGTAAACATGAATTTTGTATTGGCTGTGTTTGTAACTAAAATGTCTGTAAAATTGAATTTAGTGGCTATCTTTTGTTATTTTGTAGTTGACTAAGTAGTACTTTTGTTGCTGGTTAATTTGAAATAAAAAGTTCTTTTTTATATTCCATTGTGATGTTAATTGTTGTTATGTTGTAGTATGTTATGTAATGTTGTCATAGCTATGATATAATGTTGTAGTATGTGATGTTAAATGTTGCCATCGCTATGATATAGTGTTACCATTGGACGGTAAAAGTGTTGCCATAGATTAATGCATGTGGGCCCCACAACAGGATTCCGTGAACCCGGACTATAGATTTTAGTGGTGATTTCGTGAACCTAGGATGCAGACTTTAGTGGACCTCACATTTTTGTAAATTTAGTACGTGTGGCAACACCTGTACCGTTGTTGCTTTAGGGTCGCAAAGATGTTGCCTTTGACTCTAAGGCAATGCGTCAAAACGCAACACCAAGAAAGTGTTGCCACGTATAATTTTTGGCCCATAACAACATTTTTTGGCACTTCCTACATCACTTCTCTGGTGTTGCAGTATGCAATCTATGGCATAGCGAAGTGAAACACATCATATAAGTGTATAATATTAATAAGCTAGCAAAAAAAAAAAAAACACTTACACTTGAAAAGCATACCTTAACCCGCCCAATAAGTCGGTAAAATAAAACACTATAGTGGAAACACAAGGATAAGGTCTTGCTAAAACTAAAATAAACATTTAATCATATGTACTCAGTCGAACCCAAAGTCTTAACCCATATACTAATGACAATTATAACACGCTCGAGCTTGAATTTTCAATTTGTGTAACTTATTACTAAGGAGCTATAAAGCTCAACCTACTGTACTATAGTATAAGCAAGTTGCTACAGGGGAACACAATGTCCTGAAATACTATTGTTAAAAACCATAAACGACTCAATACTAGGGAACTCAAAGTCTTAGCCACTATCATCAAAATCGTGGACGAATCGCTACTAGGGAACTCAATGTCCTAGTGTACCATCGTCAAAACCTTGGACGACTCACTACTAAGAAATCAATGTTCTAGCCTATTGTTATTCAATCTTAAGCGACTAACTACTTTAGAACAAAATCTCTCAGCACATTATTGCACAATCGTATGCAACTCGCTCCTAAGGAAAAAATTATCTCAACCCATTATAGTATAAACGAATAGCGTATAACCAATCTATAAAACATGACACTTTCAATAATTGTCTGAAAACTCGTCAAAAATATACTAAAATTTTACTCGTCTTGCGACGATAGCAATGCAGCAAACCACACATAAAAAATGTTTAAATCAATAGAATTAACTAACTATTGGTATAATTATTATGTTTATATTATTACTTTATTTTCATTCCATCTTCTTTGCACAGCTACAGCAAGGATAAATCATGGCTGCCAACCAAATTGTCACCTTCATCCAATCGATGATGCCACCTCCAATTGTTTCACCCTGATGTGACGCTTCCAACGGCTACCCTTTTTCATTAGTAATCCAGTGCTACCATTGCGATCACTCATTATTAACCTTGCAGCCAACAATCGTTATGCTAGGATTTTGGTTTTTGGTGAGCTTCGTCGACTAGAAGCTAATCAGGGAACTGCGTAGGGATCCAATCTACTTGACTTCCTCTACCTCTCTTTTCCCTTGGATCATTCTATCATTATCACTTGAACGTTGAGTTGAAATGATCTATCTGCATTTTTCGAACTTCCAACATGTTTTTTGATCAACCACACATCCAATTGACAAATGAATATCACTAATGGATTCATATCGTCGACAAATACAATTTTATATATAATATGCTAGTTGGAATAGTTGTATATTCCGATTTTTTAATTTAAACATAGATTCAAAATTGCTAATCATAGTTGATAAAAACTTGTTTTTTTAACAAACAAGACATAGCATACTAGATCCTAATCAGGCATACATATTTGAAATATTAATTGCATTATTTTAACTTGGTTTAAGATCATAACAGGTGATATATTAATCCTCACTAACATTATATACGAATATGATAAATACTACTCATTGATTAGCCTTGCCTCCTTTCTGATTCGATTATAGTTCCTACTCGGTCTTTGTTGTCCTTAAATTGCATGCCTTAAAAATGCCAAATCTCATAATAGCTTGGATTTATTTGCGTAGATCTCTTCATGGTGTCCAATTTCGAATATAAATTAGTCTAATTTGAATTTGATTTGAAGGAATTGTATTTGGTTTGGTGGCCATGAATTTTTTAATTAATTAGCGTTTTGTGAATGAGGGGCAGATCATTAGAGAGAAAAAATTAGTGAAAGAATCTATGCAGCGATAGGATCGTATAGAATGGAGTATAAGTAGAATAATAAAGTAGTAATAATAAGTAATATCACACAGTCGATTTATACTGGTTCGGACCACTGTCCTACGTCCAGTCCCAGACTCACTTCTGGAATTTCACTAACACTAAAACCCTCACGTAACCCGGAGGAATAGGTACACAATTACCCGAACCACTGAACGAGATTTCTTGCCTCAAACACTGAAGATGACTTCATAATTACAAAGGTTTTTGACTTTTGAATGTGTTCCAAACAACACTGAGTAGTTACAATATAATACAACACTCCTATAGCCCTCACAAATGATATTTTAGTGGATGTGCAAAGGGTAGGATTAATATTAGATCGATTATAAAGGATGTGAATGAAAATAATCGATCTTTTTAATAGAATTCGAGAGAATGATGGTTGTAGAGCAATTTTAGAGCAAAATCAAAAGACTTGATCAAAGTAGTTGTTGTAAAATCAATGAAGACGTTTGGGGCTTATATAATGATGAAGGGATGTCATTAAAATAGTCACAACCCTTCTGAAAGATAAAAAAACTGAAAAGATTTGGTGAAAAACGAAGTGTCTTTTCATAAAATATATCCGTTATTTACAGCACTTAAGACAGCACTGAACAGTAGCGTTTGGCCCAAAAAGGCTATCATATGTCTATTCAAAATATAGCCGTTATACCCTTTAATAGCGTGTCGGAATATAGCCGTTATAACCTTTAATAGCGTTTCTGGATAAAATGCTACCGATTTCTGCTGCGAATTTTTTTGCAAAAACAGCCTTCTATATTCATCATTTTTTGACTTTTTTATCGTTTTTCTTGCAATAAAAAATTCCAAAAAATTATGAAAAATGCTTTATGATATATTAGATGTTATGTAGAAATTTTAGGTGATTTGAAGTTAATTTGTGGGGCTTTAACAATTCTAGACTATAATGACTTTATGCACACTCAACTTATGATATGCATTCTTCTGAAGCTCTTGAGTCTGTTTCTTCTTGTCTTCTTCCATCATTAGAGTCCAAATAGATTTTCAATCACCATAATAGATATTCAAATGCTTGAACACTACATAATTGATTAGCATCCTTCATGTATACGCTTTTATCCTCTTTTGTACTGTGTATCTTCATGTTGAACGTATTTTCTTTTCTCTTTTTGATACCCATGTACCTACAAGTTAGCTCAGAAGTTCTTTGATATAATTGTATAGTTGTTGCCATCAAAATCCAACACTATAGTTTCCAACATTCTCCCCCTTTTTGATGATGACAACTATAAAATTTACAACTATATATTCATTCTATAAAATATCATTGTTACCAAAGCTCCCTTTAAGTATAACATCTCCCTCTATCAATATATACATGAATTTCTCCCCCTTTGTCATTATCTAAAAGAATGAGGAAATAAATATATTTTTCCTTTTTTCATATTCATATCCATATATATATATATATATATATTGTTTTTGAGTGTGTGATATTTGAGGATAGATTTGAATATAAAAACACAAACTAATATCACATAAAAAAAATTCTTGAATAAACATTCACCTCCATTTTGATTGATGATAGAATCTTGCGTTATCATCGTCTTGTCTTTATCTTCTCCCCCTCAACGTGTGATATATGAAAATTTCTCCCCCTGAGTATGTGATTATTATATTTCCAGATTCCCTGATTTAACTTTAAGCTCAGTTTTTAAAGATATTAGAGATACTAAAATACCCTCTTTTTTTGTTGTGGTGTACCTGCAACAAATATTATATAAATACTTTGGTACCCACTTCTTTCGTTAGGGTCCAGGGGTTAGATAGAAGGTAACCATACCCATGAGGGTTTAATGGTACCTTTGAAAATAAATTTTTTATTTTTAACTACTGATTCAAAATAATCATCTATATATTTTTCTCTGTTTTTCCAATTTACAGGAACCCAAATACTTAGATAGTTTCTAATAGTATTTCCTGTTGTACTTCTATTATAAATGTTTCTAGTCATAGAAGCATTTGAATTTCTATAGAAATTTGATCTTCAAGTTACACGTGCTTTAGTACTAGCAGTTAAATTTTTGTAATACATGAAAGCATATCTAGTACTAGTTCTATGATTGATTTTATTATACCTTAAGCCACTTTTATCGTGTAAAGGTCTAGAGCAAGATAGAATATCATTTAAATCATTTCGACCTTTATTAAATTTTACGAACTTATTTGTACATTTTTCAAATTTGATTCCAAAGTCGCAATTGAAATTTTCAAAAGAATTCTTGCAATCTTTTAAACCAATTTTCTTATTTCAGAATTCTCGCTTTTTAAAGTACTATTCTCATTTTTGAGACGACAAATTTGTGATCCTGAATTAACTAAAGAAGAGTGTAATTTTTCAAAATTTTCTTTCGAATCAGACGTTTCATTTTGCAAAGTATTATTATTAACCTTTAAAAACTCATATTCTTTAGATAATTCTAAATTCTTTTCAGTTAAAGCTCCATTCTCTTTTTCAAGAGACGAAACTAAAGAATTAGAATTTTTTAAAGAATCTTCTAATGATTCATTTCTATTTTTCAAGAGATTGATTTCCTTTAAAAGAACATTGTTTTTATCTTCTAGTCGCTCATTTTCTTTTTGAAAAAAATCTTTTTGAAAAACAAGCTCTTCTAAGGTATTTTCAAAACATTTGGCTTGTTTGACTAAAAATTGGTTTTCTTCTTTTAATTTGGAATTTTCTTGCTCACAATGTAACAACCCTGAATTTTGGGGCCAATTTAAAATTTATTTTAAATGATTTTAAATGAGTTTTGATATTTAAAATAATCTATTTTAAATAATAATGATCACAAATTTGATTCAAATCGAAGATAGAATGAATAATTTAATTTTAATTATAAAAAGAGTTAGAAATAGCGCGGTAGTTTGAAAAGTCAAACTTGAACTTTGACTAACCATACAGGACGCAAAATTTAACGGATTTTAGTGAAACCAAAAATATTAGAATCTATTTAAAAATATCTTTCCAACGAATCCGAAAAATCGAAATTTCATAACGGGAATCAAAAGTTATGTCAAAATTAAAATCTAGAAAGGTCGCTATGAAATTTATAAGGGCCCAAAATGCTACTTTTTGCATACGAAGGAACTTGGACTCGAAACCACTTCCATTGAGTCTGGAATGATGATTCTACATTGAAAAACAGTAAACACTTATATATTTTGAGTTTCGGGATTTATTTGTTTAAAAATGTATTTTTAATATCAAATATATTGGCCTTAAAAATAGTCATTTTTCAAACGACCTCGGTTTTCGACGAAATCACTTTTGTTGGAACCAGAATGTCAAATTATTGCTAGGTTTCAATTTACAGAATTTTTCGAATTAACATGTGAGCGTGGGAAAAGAAAATGTGTTTTGACTATATCAGTTAAATTTAAGTGAATATTAGGCACACATCCCTAAAACGAAACTTAATTAGGCTCACCCCCGGTCATAAACTTATTGTAAATTTAGTCCCTATTTTTTGAAAATTCATCAAAAAAATATAATTTTTTTTTAAAAAAACCATGTAAATTCGTATTTAATTAAAACAATTAATCGTGAAAAAAATCAGATCAAAAAAACATTAAAAACAACGTCAAAATCATGAAATACAGAAAATCAACGAAATGCAGTAAATTGCATCAAAACATGCATATAAATCGATTAGTTGCATACATGTATGCATTTATTTCAAATCTGCGTCAAAACTGCAGTATAAATGCATACATGTATGCACATATTGTTAAAACATGCATCTGCTGATGCATTTATTTAAAAACTGCATACCTACGTGCAACTTATTCACATTTGCATATATTTTGACATATATGCACACATGTATGCAGTTATATAGAAAAACTGCATACATGTATGCAAATTTTCAAACAGGCATGCATAAATATATGCATGTGTATTCGAATAGTTGCATAAATGTATGCAACTATTCGTAAAAGTTGCATACATTTATGCAACTTTTTTTTTTTTTTTAATTTCTGTCGACTTCCGAGAATATTTGTAGATTTTAGAATTTTTTTTTTTTAAGTGATAGCGCCTGAAAATTTGGACAGAAAACGAAAGAGGCGGAGGTATGGAAATTGGCAGGCGGAAGATTCCAGGCGGCAGCTAAAATAGGGGGCGGGTTTACAGAGAAAACATTACAGGGATGTGGTGTGAATTTAAAACTTGCAAATAGTTGCATACATGTATGCAACTTTTGCCAATAGTTGCATACATGTATGCAAGTATTTCTGAAGCTGTTTTAGTTGAAAATGTATGCAGAAACTTGCATACATGTGTGCAACTATTTGAAATACTTGCACACATGTATGCAAGTATTTACATGTGAAAATAAAATGTGTGCAGAAACTTGCATACATATATGCAACTATTTTATATACTTGCACACATGTATGCAAGTATTGCATGTAAAAATATAACAGAGAAATACTTGCAAAGATGAATGCAAGTATTCCAAATATATGAATGATTTGATGCAAATTACTGCATTTTTCGTTGTTTTCTGTATTTTTTTTGATTTTGATGCATGTTTTGATTTTATTATGATCTGAATTTTTGGGCGAGTACATGTTTAATTTAAATACGAATTATCGTGATTTTTTTATATTTTTTTTATGAATTTTCGAAAAATAGGGACTAAATTTACAATAAGTTTATGACCGGGTTTTTTTTTATATTTTGAAACTTAATAGGGACCTCTAAAAAACGCACCCTAAATTTAAACGCCTTAAAAATAGACATTTTTCAAACAGTCTTAGAATTCGATGAAATTAGTTTCGTTAGAACCGTATCGTCATAAGAAAGCTAAAAATATTTTTTTTAGAATTTTTAGAGGTCATATGTGGCCCCGGCATATTTAAATATACGGTAAATATTTAATTAATTGACTTTTAATGAAATTTTAAATAAAATATATACAAATTTCGGAATTGGGCCCCGAGACCCATCCCATTGTGTTCAGAAGGTGTCAAAACCTTAAGAACGACAGTCGTTGGGCCTAATCCTGAGTTAGTTGATAATCGGGCCTTAATTGGGTTAATTAGTTAATTAAATATATAAATATATTATTATTTTAATCCCTAACCTTAATATCCTAATGGAGCCGCCGCCAGGAGCTTCTTCAATGGCCGAAAATTGTTCAATTAATTTCTCCCTCTCCTCTTCGAATTAAAACCCTAATTCTATACCACTTCGAAGAGATTCCCCTCCTCTTCGTTTTCATACGGTTAGATCTCACCTCGTGCCACCATTACCCCGAAACCCAAACCCAAACCGCCGCCTTAAACCCACGTCGGCCACCCCCTAGCCCAGACCGAGCTGCACCATTCGGGCCCCACCTCGTGCGCCTCTTCGTCCTCTTCGCTGCAGTGTATTCTGATCGGTCCCTAGTGCCTTGAATCGGAAGAAAATAGCTACCCTAGTTTTGAACAAAATAGAACTAACGTCGGCCGAAGTCTGTAAGTGGAAGAAGGAGGTTAATTTCTAATTATTTAATTAAGTAAATAATCTAATTTGTTTTATAACTTGTTTTTATCATAACTAATTCGTTTCAACTCGGAATTCGATGATTTCAGCGACGTTGGGATCGTATTAAAAAGATCTACGCCTCTGGATTGAAACGGAGCAATTCAGAACAACTTGAATTTTGGACAAAATTCGCAATGACTGTGAGAATCTCTGATTTTTACGATTTAATTAATTTATTTAATTATTTTATTATGTTAAATATCTATCTGTAGGTTATTTAATTCGTTCTGTGTTGTGATAAGATTTTGGTTGATTGATCTGTTTGGGTTGTACTGTATTGTATAGATCCGGTATAACAAATTTAGATTTGTATATGTGGTTAGAATAAATCATGTTGTCAATATATCGATGGATAATATATATATATATATATATATATATTGACAAAAAAATGTCATCCTTATTAAAATAGAAATTACCTCTTTATTTGTAATATGGATCATTAGAGAAAAAAATAGACAATAAAATTTATATTTTTATTGTAGTATGAAACATTAGAAAAGAGTAGACAATAGGAATTGTATTTTTATTGTTAATGAAAAGAATAAAATTATGTTAATCATTTTATTTTCATTTTCTATTGTAAGTAAAAAGAATAAAATATGCTAATCATTTTATTTACATTTTCTAATGTAAAATCAAAAGAACAAAATTTGTGAATCATTTTTATTTTCATTTTCTATTGTAAATGAAAAGGATAAATATGTGAACCATTATATTTACATTCTCAAATGTAAAATCAAAAGAACAAAATATATGAATCATTTTATTTACATTTTTTTATTGTAAATGAGAAGAACAAAATATGTGAATTATTTATTTACATTTTCTAATATAAATAAAAAGAATAGAATTTAGAGATACATTTATTTACATTTTCTTAAATAAATAAAAAGAATAGAATTTAGAAATATATTTATTTACATTTTCTATAGTAGGAAAAATAGAATTGTTAATATTGAATATTTTATCGTCATTTTGAATGCGGTAAAAATAAAATTGTTAATATTGAATATTTTATCGTCATTTTGAATGCGGTAAAAATAGAATTGTTAATATTGAATATTTTATCGTCATTTTGAATGCGGTAAAAATAGAATTGTTAATGTTGAATATTTTATCGTCATTTTGAATGCGGTAAAAATAGAATTGTTAATATTGAATATTTTATCGTCATTTTGAATGCGGTAAAAATAGAATTGTTAATGTTGAATATTTTATCGTCATTTTGAACGCGGTTAAGATAGAATGATTAATGTTGTCATTTTTATTGACATTTTTGGTGCGATAAAAATAGACAATGTTAGTGATTCATTTTTATCGACATTTTTTGGTGCGATAAAAATAGACAATGTTAGTGATTCATTTTTATCGACATTTTTTGGTGCGATAAAAATAGACAATGTTAGTGATTCATTTTATTCGACATTTTTGATGTGATAAAAATAGCGATGTTAATGGTACATTTCTATCGTCATTTAGATGTGATAAAAAGAACAGAAACATGAGAATCATTTATTTACAACTCTTATTGTAAATGAAAAGAGTAAAAATATGAGGACCACTTTATTTACAACTTCTTTTGTAAATGAAAAGACCAAAATATGTTGATCATTTTATTGGTATTTCTATGGTAAAAGAAAAAGAACAAAATAATGAGAATTCTTTTATTTACATTTTTTATTGTAAATGAAAAAGAACAAAATAATGTGAATCCTTTTATTTACATTTTCTATTGTAAAAGAAAAAGAACAAAATTGTGTGAACCATTTTATTTACATTTTCTATTGTAAAGAAAAAGTAAAAAGAGAGTTACATTTCTTATTTGCATTTTTAGATGCAAATAAAGCATAGAAAGGAAATTACACTTTTATTTATCATTGTTTTGTTAAATAAAAGTAAAAGATTAAAAAGACATTTTATTTACCATTGTTTTGTTAAACAAAAGTAAAAGATTAAAAAAACATTTTATTTACCATTGTTTTGTTAAATAAAAGTACAAGATATAAAAGGACATTTTTATTAACATTGTTTTGTCAAATAAAAAGACAAATACATGAGGAACACTTTTATTTGTGTTTTATGTACAAATAAAAGTACAAGATTAGAAATACACTTTTATCTACACTGTATTTATTGAAATAGAATTGCTAACAAAATGAGTATATCACTTTCACTCATCTTTGGAGGAAACAGAAATTATGTGAAAATATAAGAATCAATTTTATTTGCATAATATACAGTAGAATTTATACGCTAATATAAAATCCAATTTTTATTTGCAAAACTTGCATTAGAATTTATATTCTAATATACAATTGTATTGTTGGTCAAAATATACACTGAAAAGTATTGTTAAGAAACTTCATACAAATAAAGAATAATGGAATTTATATTCCATTTGTCATTCGCAATAAAGCTATATAAATAAATTACTGTTTATGTGACTTTAGAAGTATATAGGGAAGTCATACGAGTAAAATATATTTTACTCGATATAAGTGACATGTTTAGTGAAATTGAAATTGGTTAAACCTATTAACCATTTATTTATTTATTTATTTATTGAATTGTTGTTGGCTGAAAACCCCACACGGGTATTGGGACGATACTTGACTGACACAAATCCCAATGTTTAATTATATGTCTATCGATTGATCGACAGGCTGCGATGAGCGTTATTGTTTCATTTTAATGATCACACAGTTGACATTGTCACTCTGGTTGTTAATGGATGGATTGAGGATTATTTCATGTTATTACCCTATACATGAAATGTATGAAACCCATATGACCCAAATTATATGGTGCATGGTTGAGTTGCATTCCAATGCAGAATTTCTTTTTAAATAAAGAATTTTTATATAATAAAAGGATTTTTGTAAAATAAAAGATTTTGTATTATAAAGAATATTTTACATTCAGAATCTTTTTTATATAGAATATTTTATTGATTATTTTAAAATATGTTTTTTTATATAGTAATGAATTAATATCTTTAGGATAAACCTTTTATTTAAGATTATTAGATCTTAACAATTATGTTTGGTGATTGATATGTGAATTGGATTTGCAGTGGACGATGTTTTAAATAACATTTATCCTTTAATCCAATTTACATTGAAATTATTATTTGAAATTTATAAATCTATTTTATAAATTTAAAAGAAGATTTTCTAAAATTAGAATTTTCCAATTTAATATATTAAATTGGAATTAAGTGGAAATTCGATCGATAATAATCGAGATGGGCTTCTGTAAAAGAAGACCGATATTATATATGGAATTTAAGAGGCTTTGCCGTTATTCCATTTATAATATTAGTCCGATACAAAAATTTATAACGATTATTTGTTGATTTGATTTCTGTAGAAATTCCATATTTTGAAAATTGGTTTTGGGTTTATCTTGAACTGTGTTTTAAATGACAATAGTTCTTTAATCCAATTTAAGACAAGATTGGCTTATTAAAATTAATAATTTTGTAATAATGATTTTTGTATTAAAAATCAAAATTGGAATATTAATAAATCGTTTTAGAAAGATTAAAATGTAATTTATTTTATCTTTGATAAAATTAATGAGAACCTTTTAACATAAATAATAATTTTTATTTAAAAGGATATTCAAAGTTGGAATGTGGCGTATGGTTGGTTTTAATTACAAATATGCGAGTTATTCAGAAAGACCGGGTCTAACCCATTCTGAATAATCATCACGACGATCAAGAGTCGAAGATGAAGACGGTGACTGAAGACCTGAGAACTTCACATCGTTTGGTTGATGATGACCGATATCTTGAATTGGGACTGATCCCCCAAGGCAAGGTAAAAAGTAATGATCTTCCAGACGTACGGGAGATCGACGGATACGTTGTTTCGTTCAGACCCAGAACGGACTTGTAAATGGATAGCATGCTTGACATTGAAATTTATTTCATGTAATTAAATTGGTTTTTATTTAATATATAAATGCATGGTGGCGGAGGATTTATTCTCTTGCTTAACACCCTTTTGTATGTTAAATAATTACCGATCGCATGAGATGAGTTGTTGATGTGGTATGCCAAGTTGCACTTGATCAAGGCTTATTGTTGCAAAGCAGAGCCTTGTGGTTGATGATCAAAGCACAGTCTATTTAGGCATAGCTTTGTGTATATCATGACTTCGCGAGCCTCACAGCCCGGTAGAGTCTAAAACGGGAGAAGGGAACGCAGGAAGTGCACACGTTTCTTTCTAGCTAGAGTAGTGCCAGGGACCTACCAGCGCTGGCATTTATTCATTGTGGTTGTTGGATTTTTCGAGGCCTCGGTTTATGCGGTCGCCACTGGCCGTATTATAGGTCCAAAAGGACCGGGGAACGTGTGTTCAGGCATTTCTAATCCACAAAAGTAAGTGTGGACCGGCCCTGCAGGATCCAAGGGTTGGACAGAGTACCAGTCCTGGGGCATTTGCTAGAGTGTCTAGAATCGGTAAGGATCTCCTCCCTAGCCTTGACTCAGATGGAAACCCAAATTTCCAATACGACATCACGCGGTTTTTATTGTATACCTATATATGGCGACATAGTGGGATGGGGCACTCATGCCGTCTAGGATTGATACATTTACTTTGATGTATTTCAAATTGGTTGCACACTATTATTATATAATACCGTGTTTATCGTATCAAGCATCTTTTGATCATTATAAGGTAAAACCCTATCCTCCAGTTTGCGTTGCATTGTGTGATGGGACTTGGGTCTTATAATGGTTTCATTTTTCAAAAAGACATTGCGTTATTCTACGATTTACTTTACTTTATGCACTGGCAATCTATAGGAGAAAACCCGTTCCGCGAAAGTGGCGTGGTCCTGTGATTAGCCTTATTATATTTTATAGATTAGGTAGAATTCTCACACCAGTCCCATGACTGACCTGTAGTTTGTCCACTGGCAAACTCGGGTGCCCATATTTTCCACACGGGCAGTCGAGTAGCTATTTTTGCAGATATATTAAACAGGATTCTGGGTTGAAGCTTAAAGCTGTGTCCAGAGATAGAGAGTCTTCCGCTGTGTTCTTCCATTGCAGTATATTACATTTTTTTGTATTTATCTTCCACTGTAATTATATTCCAATGTACTCTGATATGTATATTCTGTACTCTGATGTAACATTTATTATAGTGTTATAAAAGTCTTCTGTTATCTGTTGTAATGTGTTGTATTCCCAAAGTTAAAGTATTCGTAGATTTTCACTTTTTGGGTCAGACCTGTGTGGTTTATGGTCGATTCAAAGGGTGGGAATTTGCGGGCCTTTACTGTTGGTATCAGAGCTCAGGTTAGCTCAAATCTTTGGGGTACAACTTGTTAGAACTGAACAAAAGACTCATCAGAGATTGGATTAGTAATATCCAATAAGAATACTCATTAGAGATAGGATCAGCAGTATCCTAGAATGAGTAAACTCGTTAGAGATGGGGTTAGTAATGCCCTAGAATGAGTTCAGAGTGGAAAGATTATAACTAACGTATTTGTAATTATATATATAATCGGAATTTAGAAAATATGATTTTTGAATATATATATAAATTATATATTTTTGAAAATTTAATCAACTAATTATTAGATGATTGTGTTGTGTGAATATTAATTCAACCTATGAAATTATTAAACAATAAATAAAAGAATGGAAAATTTAATTAGGTAAATAAACGAATTTTAGCTCATTTCCTTTTCGAGGACGAAAAGTTTTTAAGTGAGGGAGACTGTAACAACCCTGAATTTTGGGGCCAATTTAAAATTTATTTTAAATGATTTTAAATGAGTTTTGATATTTAAAATAATCTATTTTAAATAATAATGATCACAAATTTGATTCAAATCGAAGATAGAATGAATAATTTAATTTTAATTATAAAAAGAGTTTGAAATAGCGCGGTAGTTTGAAAAGTCAAACTTGAACTTTGACTGACCATACAAGACGCAAAATTTAACGGATTTTAGTGAAACTAAAAATATTAGAATCTATTTAAAAATATCTTTCCAACGAATCCGAAAAATCAAAATTTCATAACGGGAATCAAAAGTTATGTCAAAATTAAAATCTAGAAAGGTCGCTATGAAATTTATAAGGGCCCAAAATGCTACTTTTTGCATACGAAGGAATTTGGACTCGAAACCACATCCATTGAGTCCGAAATGATGTTTCTACATTGAAAAACAGTAAACACTTATATATTTTGAGTTTCGGGATTTATTTGTTTAAAAATGTATTTTTAATATCAAATATATTGGCCTTAAAAATAGTCATTTTTCAAACGACCTCGGTTTTCGATGAAATCACTTTTGTTGGAACCGGAATGTCAAATTATTGCTAGGTTTCAATTTACAGAATTTTTCGAATTAATATGTGAGCGTGGGAAAAGAAAATGTGTTTTGACTATTTCAGTTAAATTTAAACGCCTTAAAAATAGACATTTTTCAAACAGTCTCAGAATTCGATGAAATTAGTCTCGTTAGAACCGTATCGTCATAAGAAAGCTAAAAATATTTTTTTTAGAATTTTTAGAGGTCATATGTGGCCCCGGCATATTTAAATATACGGTAAATATTTAATTAATTGACTTTTAATGAAATTTTAAATAAAATATATACAAATTTCGGAAGTGGGCCCCGAGACCCATCCCATTGTGTTCAGAAGGTGTCAAAACCTTAAGAACGACAGTCGTTGGGCCTAATCCTGAGTTAGTTGATAATCAGGCCTTAATTGGGTTAATTAGTTAATTAAATATATAAATATATTATTATTTTAATCCCTAACCCTAATATCCTAATGGAGCCGCCGCCAGGAGCTTCTTCAATGGCCGAAAATTGTTCAATTAATTTCTCCCTCTCCTCTTCGAATTAAAACCCAAATCCTATACCACTTCGAAGAGATTCCCCTCCTCTTCGTTTTCATACGGTTAGATCTCACCTCGTGCCACCATTACTTCGAAACCCGAACCCAAACCGCCGCCTTAAACCCACGTCGGCCACCCCCTAGCCCAGACCGAGTTGCACCATTCGGGCCCCACCTCGTGCGCCTCTTCGTCCTCTTCGCTGCAGTGTATTCTGATCGGTCCCTAGTGCCTTGAATCGGAGGAAAATAGCTACCCTAGTTTTGAACAAAATAGAACTAACGTCGGCCGAAGTCTGTAAGTGGAAGAAGGAGGTTAATTTCTAATTATTTAATTAAGTAATTAATCTAATTTGTTTTATAACTTGTTTTTATCATAACTAATTCGTTTCAACTCGGAATTCGATGATTTCAGCGACGTTGGGATCGTATTAAAAAGATCTACGCCTCTGGATTGAAACAGAGCAATTCAGAACAACTTGAATTTTGGACAAAATTCGCAATGACTGTGAGAATCTCTGATTTTTACGATTTAATTAATTTATTTAATTATTTTATTATGTTAAATATCTATCTGTAGGTTATTTAATTCGTTCTGTGTTGTGATAAGATTTTGGTTGATTGATCTGTTTAGGTTGTACTGTATTGTATAGATCCGGTATAACAAATTTAGATTTGTATATGTGGTTAGAATAAATCATGTTGTCAATATATTGATGGATAATATATATATATATATATATATATTGACAAAAAAATGTCAACCTTATTAAAATTGAAATTACCTCTTTATTTGTAATATGGATCATTAGAGAAAAAAATAGACAATAAAATTTATATTTTTATTGTAGTATGAAACATTAGAAAAGAGTAGACAATAGGAATTGTATTTTTATTGTTAATGAAAAGAATAAAATTATGTTAATCATTTTATTTTCATTTTCTATTGTAAGTAAAAAGAATAAAATATGCTAATCATTTTATTTACATTTTCTAATGTAAAATCAAAAGAACAAAATTTGTGAATCATTTTTATTTTCATTTTCTATTGTAAATGAAAAGGATAAATATGTGAACCATTATATTTACATTCTCAAATGTAAAATCAAAAGAAAAAAAATATATGAATCATTTTTTTTACATTTTTTTATTGTAAATGAGAAGAACAAAATATGTGAATTATTTATTCACATTTTCTAATATAAATAAAAAGAATAGAATTTAGAGATACATTTATTTACATTTTCTTATATAAATAAAAAGAATAGAATTTAGAAATATATTTATTTACATTTTCTATAGTAGGAAAAATAGAACTGTTAATATTGAATATTTTATCGTCATTTTGAATCCGTTAAAAATAGAATTGTTAATATTGAATATTTTATCGTCATTTTGAATGCGGTAAAAATAGAATTGTTAATATTGAATATTTTATCGTCATTTTGAATGCGGTAAAAATAGAATTGTTAATGTTGAATATTTTATCGTCATTTTGAATGCGGTAAAAATAGAATTGTTAATATTGAATATTTTATCGTTATTTTGAATGCGGTAAAAATAGAATTGTTAATGTTGAATATTTTATCGTCATTTTGAACGCGGGGAAGATAGAATGGTTAATGTTGTCATTTTTATCGATATTTTTGGTGCGATAAAAATAGACAATGTTAGTGATTCATTTTTATCGACATTTTTTGGTGCGATAAAAATAGACAATGTTAGTGATTCATTTTTATCGACATTTTTTGGTGCGATAAAAATAGACAATGTTAGTGATTCATTTTATTTGACATTTTTGATGCGATAAAAATAGCGATGTTAATGGTACATTTCTATCGTCATTTAGATGTGATAAAAAGAACAGAAATATGAGAATCATTTATTTACAACTCTTATTGTAAATGAAAAGAGTAAAAATATGAGGACCACTTTATTTACAACTTCTTTTGTAAATGAAAAGACCAAAATATGTTGATCATTTTATTGGTATTTCTATGGTAAAAGAAAAAGAAAAAAATAATGAGAATTCTTTTATTTACATTTTCTATTGTAAATGAAAAAGAACAAAATAATGTGAATCCTTTTATTTACATTTTCTATTGTAAAAGAAAAAGAACAAAATTGTGTGAACCATTTTATTTACATTTTCTATTGTAAAGAAAAAGTAAAAAGAGAGTTACATTTCTTATTTGCATTTTTAGATGCAAATAAAGCATAGAAAGGAAATTACACTTTTATTTATCATTGTTTTGTTAAATAAAAGTAAAAGATTAAAAAGACATTTTATTTACCATTGTTTTGTTAAACAAAAGTAAAAGATTAAAAAAACATTTTATTTACCATTGTTTTGTTAAATAAAAGTACAAGATATAAAAGGACATTTTTATTGACATTGTTTTGTCAAATAAAAAGACAAATACATGAGGAACACTTTTATTTGTGTTTTATGTACAAATAAAAGTACAAGATTAGAAATACACTTTTATCTACACTGTATTTGTTGAAATAGAATTGCAAAATGAGTATATCACTTTCACTCATCTTTGTAGGAAACAGAAATTATGTGAAAATATAAGAATCACTTTTATTTGCATAATATACAGTAAAATTTATACGCCAATATAAAATCCAATTTTTATTTGCAAAACTTGCATTAGAATTTATATTCTAATATACAATTGTATTGTTGGTCAAAATATACACTGAAAAGTATTGTTAAGAAACTTCAAACAAATAAAAAATAATGGAATTTATATTCCATTTGTCATCCGCAATAAAGCTATATAAATAAATTACTTTTTATGTGACTTTAGAAGTATATAGGGAAGTCATACGAGTAAAATATATTTTACTCGATATAAGTGACATGTTTAGTGAAATTGAAATTGGTTAAACCTATTAACCAATCATTTATTTATTTATTTATATGAATTGTTGTTGGCTGAAAACCCCACACGGGTATTGGGACGATACTTGACTGACACAAATCCCAATGTTTAATTATATGTCTATCGATTGATCGAAAGACTGCGATGAGCGTTATTGTTTCATTTTAATGCTCACACAGTTGACATTGTCACTCTGGTTGTTAATGGATGGATTGAGGATTATTTCCTGTTATTACCCTATACATGAAATGTATGAAACCCATATGACCCAAATTATATGGTGCATGGTTGAGTTGCATTCCAATGCAGAATTTCTTTTTAAATAAAGAATTTTTATATAATAAAAGGATTTTTGTAAAATAAAAGATTTTGTATTATAAAGAATATTTTACATTCAGAATCTTTTATATATAGAATATTTTATTGATTATTTTAAAATATGTTTTTTTTATGTAGTAATGAATTAATATCTTTAGGATAAACCTTTTATTTAAGATTATTAGATCTTAACAATTATGTTTGGTGATTGATATGTGAATTGGATTTGCAGTGGACGATGTTTTAAATAACATTTATCCTTTAATCCAATTTACATTGAAATTATTATTTGAAATTTATAAATCTATTTTATAAATTTAAAAGAAGATTTTCTAAAATTAGAATTTTTCAATTTAATATATTAAATTGGAATTAAGTGGAAATTCGATCGATAATAATCGAGATGGGCTTCTGTAAAAGAAGACCGATATTATATATGGAATTTAAGAGGCTTTGCCGTTATTCCATTTATAATATTAGTCCGATACAGAAATTTATAACGATTATTTGTTGTTTTGATTTCTGTAGAAATTCCATATTTTGAAAATTGGTTTTGGGTTTATCGTGAACTGTGTTTTAAATGACAATAGTTCTTTAATCCAATTTAAGACAAGATTGGCTTATTAAAATTAATAATCTTGTAATAATGATTTTTGTATTAAAAATCAAAATTGGAATATTAATAAATCTTTTTAGAAAGATTAAAATGTAATTTATTTTATCTTTGATAAAATTAATGAGAACCTTTTAACATAAATAATAATTTTTATTTAAAAGGATATTCAAAGTTGGAATGTGGCGTATGGTTGGTTTTAATTACAAATACGCGAGTTATTCAGAAAGACCGGGTCTAACCCATTCTGAATAATCATCACGACGATCAAGAGTCGAAGATGAAGACGGTGACTGAAGACCTGAGAACTTCACATCGTTTGGTTGATGATGACCGATATCTTGAATTGGGACTGATCCCCCAAGGCAAGGTAAAAAGTAATGATCTTCCAGACGTACGGGAGATCGACGGATACGTTGTTTCGTTCAGACCCAGAACGGACTTGTAAATGGATAGCGTGCTTGACATTGAAATTTATTTCATGTAATTAAATTGGTTTTTATTTAATATATAAATGCATGGTGGCGGAGGATTTATTCTCTTGCTTAACACCCTTTTGTATGTTAAATAATTACCGATCGCATGAGATGAGTTGTTGATGTGGTATGCCAAGTTGCACTTGATCAAGGCTTATTGTTGCAAAGCAGAGCCTTGTGGTTGATGATCAAAGCACAGTCTATTTAGGCATAGCTTTGTGTATATCGTGACTTCGCGAGCCTCACAGCCCGGTAGAGTCTAAAACGGAAGAAGGGAACGCAGGGAGTGCACACGTTTCTTTCTAGCTAGAGTAGTGCCAGAGACCTACTAGCGCTAGCATTTATTCATTGTGGTTGTTGGATTTTTCGAGGCCTCGGTTTATGCGGTCGCCACTGGCCGTATTATAGGTCCAAAAGGACCGGGGAACGTGTGTTCAGGCATTTCTAATCCACAAAAGTAAGTGTGCACCGGCCCTGCAGGATCCAAGGGTTGGACAGAGTACCAGTCTTGGGGCATTTGCTAGAGTGTCTCGAATCGGTAAGGATCTCCTCCCTAGCCTTGACTCAGATGGAAACCCAAATTTCCAATACGACATCACGTGGTTTTGATTGTATACCTATATATGGCGACATAGTGGGATGGGGCACTCATGCCGTCTAGGATTGATACATTTACTTTGATGTATTTCAAATTGGTTGCACACTATTATTATATAATACCGTGTTTATCGTATCAAGCATCTTTTGATCATTATAAGGTAACACCCTATCCTTCGGTTTGCGTTGCATTGTGTGATGCGACTTGGGTCTTATAATGGTTTCATTTTTCAAAAAGACATTGCGTTATTCTACGATTTACTTTACTTTATGCACTGACAATCTATAGGAGAAAACCCGTTCCGCGAAAGTGGCGTGGTCCTGTGATTAGCCTTATTATATTTTATAGATTAGGTAGAATTCTCACACCAGTCCCATGACTGACTTGTAGTTTGTCCACTGGCAAACTCGGGTGCCCATATTTTCCACACGGGCAGTCGAGTAGCTATTTTTGCAGATATATTAAACAGGATTCTGGGTTGAAGCTTAAAGCTGTGTCCAGAGATAGAGAGTCTTCCGCTGTGTTCTTCCGTTGTAGTATATTACATTTTTTTGTATTTATCTTCCGCTGTAATTATATTCCAATGTACTCTGATATGTATATTCTGTACTCTGATGTAACATTTATTATAGTGTTATAAAAGTCTTCTGTTATCTGTTGTAATTTGTTGTATTCCCAAAGTTAAAGTATTCGTAGATTTTCACTTTTTGGGTCAGACCTGTGTGGTTTATGGCTGATTCAAAGGGTGGGAATTTGCGGGTCTAATAAAATATAATAAGGCTAATCTTTAGACTTGGCTAAAATAATTGCATTAAGTTTACCCAAACTTTTAAAATCTCTTAATAATTTTTCGTGGTCTAATAAAAGATCTTTATATAATGAATCCTCACATACCGATTGTGATCTCACTTTAGCCATTAAACATTTGCTCTCTTGCTCCGTCGCTTCTGCTTTGTTGTTTTCCACTTTCTAATGCCTTTACTAGATTTCTTTTTTGCCATTTATTCTAGGATGTTGTTACGATCTCTAGAATACCAAGCTCTGATACCAATTGAAAGAGTCTATGCAGCGGTAGGATCGTATAGAATGGAGTATAAGTAGAATAATATAGTAGTAGTAGTAAGTAATATCACACAGTCGATTTATACTGGTTCGGACCACTGTCCTACGTCGAGTCCCAGACTCACTTCTGGAATTTCACTAACACTAAAACCCTCGCTTAACCCGGAGGAATAGGTACACAATTACCCGAACCACTGAACGAGAGTTCTTGCCTCAAACACTGAAGAGGACTTCACAATTACAAAGGTTTTTGACTTTTGAATGTGTTCCAAACAACACCGAGTAGTCACAATATAATACAACACTCCTATAGCCCTCACAAATGTTATTTTAGTGGATGTGCAAAGGGTAGGATTAATATTAGATCGATTATAAAGGATGTGAATGAAAATAATCGATCTTTTTAATAGAATTTGAGAGAATGATAGTTGTAGAGCAATTTTAGAGCAAAATCAATAGATTTGATCAAAGTAGTTGTTGTAAAATCAATGAAGATGTTTGGGGCTTATATAATGATGAAGGGATGTCATTAAAATAGTCACAACCCTTCTGAAAGATCAAAAAACTGAAAAGATTTGGTGAAAAACGAAGTGTCTTTTCATAAAATATAGCCGTTATTTACAGCACTTAAGACAACACTAAACAGTAGCGTTTGGCCCAAAAGCGCTGTCATATGTCTATTCAAAATATAGCCGTTATACCCTTTCATAGCGTCTCGGAATATAGCCGTTATAACCTTTAATAGCGTTTCTGGATAAAATGCTACCGATTTCTGCTACAAATTTTTTTGCAAAAACAGCCTTCTATATTCATCATTTTTTGACTTTTTTTATCGTTTTTCTTGCAATAAAAAATTATGAAAAATGCTTTATGATATATTAGATGTTATGTAGAAATTTTAGGTGATTTGAAGTTAATTTGTGGGGCTTTAACAATTCTAGACTATAATGACTTATGTACACTCAACTTATGAAATGCATTCTTCTGAAGCTCTTGAGTCTGTTTCTTCTTGTCTTCTTCCATCATTAGAGTCCAAATAGATTTTCAATCACCATAATAGATATTCAAATGCTTGAACACTACATAATTGATTAGCATCCTTCATGTATACGCTTTTATCCTCTTTTGTATAGTGTATCTTCATGTTGAACGTATTTTCTTTTCTCTTTTTGATACCCATGTACCTGCAAGTTAGCTCAGAAGTTCTTTGATATAATTGTATAGTTGTCGCCATCAAAATCCAACAATATAGTTTCCAACAATTAGGATTAGAGATTTATCTATAGACTCAAAATGTAATATCTAGGCAAAAATTTCGTACTTAGTTTAGTATATTACGTAAATGCCACCATAATTTGAGTTACTTTAATTTCTCGTCCGTTCAACTAATTTAATCAAGTTATACATGTTTTCTTACTATAAATAACATTATTCTTGTAGTGGAATAGGTCCCGAGACTTTATTTTAGTTCATACAAAAATTTACTATTTTGCCACTTAGTTTAAAGCTACATTTTACCCTTTAAATTTAATTATTTAATTTCATAAAATTAAGGAGCATTACAGTCTTTCTCCTTAAAAGAATTTCCACCTTGAAATTTTAAGATACGAATAATGCAACTCATATTTGAACGTACAACCATCCAAAACAAGCATAACTACATCCAACTGGCATCCATTATTTAATTCAAGTAAAGCACAACCAAAAGTATAACATAAATACGACACATGAAATATACTGATATGATATGGAATGAGTGCAAACGCAATCTAAATTGGCCATGAATATAACTGCAAATCTTGTACAACCAACATATGTGTAAATATCTAAATATATTCAAACACACATATGCGCGCGCGCGCACACACACACACACACATATTCATAAGCAAATCCATATCAAAATGTAAACAAACATGTTCACAAAACAAAATTAGTTAACACATAAACAAAGGAGTAAAAAATAACATGTATTAATACCTAACATAATTTCGAATATCCAAATATAAATGTTTATCCTACATTGGAAAGTGTATGCATAAAATCAAACATGATAAAAATTAAACTTAAATAATTCAAACATTGCAATCAAAACACATCATAAAGATGGGTATACAACCAATCCTACCATTTATACATCCATGTCTATACCAACTAGCTAGATAAAGCAATAATGCAAACAATAGCCAAATGAGCAACAAATGTATTATCTAACCAAAAGATGAACATGTTGGAAAAGAGAATATGATGGAAAACTTTTATCATCTCCTCGAGCTCCATCACACTCATGTATAAACTTTTAACTCACTATACTTCGACCAAATTCATTTTCTTATTTTTATTCTATAACATGTAAAGTCCTAAGAATCCACACACATAGTATTGTAGACTCCACCTCTATGATCTTTTTATAAGATGATTCACTTCTACATAACTCTAAATTGTCATGTAAGTTCTTGGATGGGGTTAACAAAGAAAATGCACGACTAGCCCTTCGAGAAGTTTAATCAATGTGTTGACTTCCCTACTCTCTATAAAATCGAAAAAAAACCATTAATTCATAGTGCTAGCTTTTCCAAATAACAAATCTCAATAGTGGGCCATTTACCGATCCAACTGTCTACCCACTGCAAATTTTCTATGCATGTTTATCCTAAGTTGTTTTTATTCCTTAGCACACCATCATGGGTTCTAATCATATAAAATTCAGGTATATTTAAACGTAATAAGATTGCACTACAGCCATATATTGGTTGTTGTTTAATTAATAAATATAACAAATGGGTGATTTCTAACTTTTTAGCGAATATAATATTAATACAATAAACTATAACTCAAACTTAAAAATAGTTACACTTTTTTTCAAAATTTTGTAGAAATCGTTTTCCAATAATTTACGTAAAAATACATCTTCTTTTTCAAGTTCAAAAAGCTTGAACAAAACTCAAATTTTATACTTAAAGATGTTCTTTTTAAATAAATTTAAGTATAAATATCATTTCTTACTTCAAACTAAATAACTTGAATAAAATTAAAGTGTTATATTTTGAAAATTTCTTTATTTCATAAATCTTCATTCAAATCAAAACCACATTTATATCAAAATCTGTAAAATTTCTTTTGATTTTTTTTAATATTAACATCTCCTCTTTTTTCTTTAAAATTGAATAAAAACTTACAAGGCAAACTTCGAAAAATTCAAATTTCACGCTTTAAAATACCATTTAAAAGTTATTTAATTCTTTTATAAAATTTAACCATAATTTTTTTGGCAAAGCCTACTGGTTTTTATGGTGATCGAAAACACTTACTATTATAACAAATAATAATTATAATTATTACAATTATCACAACTCCATGTAGGGAGTGAATTGCCGAAGTTAAAACAAATACATTACATACTTCATAAAACACACTGTTTTACAACATAACGAGTACAAACAGCAGGACTAAAAAGTAGCTTATTCTAGATGATTTAACTTTACACACTAACTATTCCTTGTAAGCCGCATAGCAAGAACCACCCTACATCGTAGGTACATGGGACACGAAAACAACAGGCATTTCAATCATGTAATGTATCATTTTCACATTTAAATGCCCAAAACCATTTCAAATAATTTTAAAATAACAACTAATTGGTTTAATAATGGGACAAAATGCATATCCATCCAACTTCATCAACTAGCAGCTCATTATGTATCTCTTGTTAGAAAGGGTGCACTAGCCAGAATAAATAATTAGCTTTTAACATTTTAAAAATAATATATTTTCTCAAAAATGGTAAGTTATACCTTGAAATTCCTTTATTTTCAATTTATTGCTTTTATTTTTCCCAAACATTCTTATTTAGTTCGAAAATATACAGAATTTTCAAATCGATAATATATTTTGAAAAAAAAACCTTTGATTTCATCACATTACTTCAAACATCCTAAACGTTATTGTTTAACCCAAAACCAACATTTCCAGTTATTTTTTTTGAATTAGTATCATATCATTTAACTTTGAAACAATAATACTTTTTAAATTCCTTTAGTTTATCATAATTTCTTTATGATTATATATTATTTAATAGAAACAACATTTCTATTAAATTACATTCTTCAATAAAAATAATATTTATCATAGAAACATTAACAAAAAATATCAATTTATGTGTATTATAATTCATAAAATTCCTCTTATATTATTATTTAAATAAAAATAATGATTTTTTACTCGGTAAAATGATTATATGAATAATTTCCAAATTTAGATACCCCTCTAAAAACATACTAATTTTTTATTTACATTACACCATACTAATAAACCATACCAAAACCTAAATTTGAAAATTTCGTTTTCCAATTGTTTTCAAAATTTCCCAAAATCATATAACTATTTATTTAACTTTCATTATATGTTACAAATAATATTGGATTCCAACTTTAAACTAGAATTTTCGTGATTATTTTGAAATTATTAAAAATTTGTCAACAACATTCTCATAAATTTCTCGTACAGTTCTTTATGCCCCAAATTTTTAACATTCATTTCTATCTAGTTCAAATCACATCGACAAATTAACTGTCCTAGCTAATTTGCCTGAATCACCTCAAACTCTATAAGTTGTGTAACTCTTCTCTAACTCCAAATAAATTTCCAATTGAAAATATCTCAACCTTTCAATTAAATTTTTAAATCAAAATCAACGTAATCAATTAAAAAGGAAATTAAATTATGACGTACGCAATCGGTTTAGTTAATAAACTAAAAAAGGAAATCTATGTTAGGGAATGCGAAAAGCGGATCTTAAGGCAAAACTAAAACTAAAGTGGGAGGGGGGGGGGGGTGAGTAGTGTTTTCAAGAAATTTAAGAAAAACTAAAACTTATATAAGCTACTATATGAATTACACACCACAGAGATAATCATTGACACATAATCAAATATAAACACAGAAATAAACAAAAATAAAATGCAGAAAAGGAAAGAACACACCATATTTTATACTTGTTCGGATTAATCCTACGTCCAGTCCGACGCAACGCTGGATTGCGCAGAGTTTTATTATTATAATGTCCAAGTACAATC
The DNA here is from genome assembly GCA_030737875.1 of Allium sativum. Lineage (NCBI taxonomy): Eukaryota > Viridiplantae > Streptophyta > Magnoliopsida > Asparagales > Amaryllidaceae > Allium > Allium sativum. Next base: position 936,712,444 of record CM060920.1, on the reverse strand, counting down.
CCCTTGATTTCATGGCTACAAGGTTACCACCGTTTCCACTACCCTTGATTTCCCCGACTACAATGTTACCACCGTTTCCACTACCCTTGATTTCCCCAACTATAAGGTTACCAACGTTTCCACTACCCTTGATTTCCCCAACTACAAGGCCACCACTGTTTCCTTCCTTTCACTGCTATAAGGAACACACTGCTTCTAATACTATCCCAAATGATTATAATAGCCCTATAACTCTTTAATGACACTATGATTCAGAGAGTAATGAGTAGAGAGTGAGAAGAGACGAAGTTTTATATATTTAGAATAGAAATCAACAGATTATAAGGGTAGAAATCATAAAAAGATGATATAATAACAGAGGAATGAAAAGGGATGGAGATGGAGAAGAAGAATGGTTAAAAAGTACGAAATCAACCCCTATTTATAAGATTTGAAATATTGCAATGCTTCTGGAACATTACAAATGGTGAAAAGACACTTCCTTTCAAAATTGAATATATGACGGTTATTGTCGACATGGCCACATATGTATGTCGACATATGTTCTTTGAAAGTTTGAAATTGAATTTTTTGTCAAATGTTTTAATATATATATATATAATTCTAGAAATTCTTGAATTAAAACATTGTGATATAAATAAGCATTATAAAGTAGAAAATCATCTGAAATTATAAATATAAATTATACAAACATATTTATAAAATTATAAAGTTTGAAACTATATAAATATAAAGATATAAAAGTATATAACCATATAAATATATATAAACGTATAAACTTTAAAACTCAACTTTAAAATCAAAAGTAAGATAGAAAAACTTATTTAGAATTTGAATAGAATTTAAAAATATAATTTGAAATTTGGAAATCATAATTTGAAAAATAGAATTTGAACCTGGAGTGCTATTCAGAGTCTTACATATAAACTAGACTCTATTACTATACTTGTCTTGAACTCTTGAAATCTTGATTACTCATGAGTCTTGAATCTTCTCTTAATTCTGAATCTCTTGATTGTCTAAAACTCTTAAACTGTACAGTCCTCAGTATTAATTCCCATATACAAATCTTGCGTATATGTGTGTATATATATATATATATATATTCTAGATAGAGATGTTCATATATATTTTATAATCAATTAATACTGAAATAAGGTTGTTTTCATCAAAACTCCATTCTCCAACAATCTACCCCTTTTTGATGATGACAACCTTAGTTTATAAAATATTTATACTTGTTGACACTGATCCATCTAATACTCCCCCTGTCAATATGAATCCTAAATATTTTACTTATACTAAGTCTATATTTTATAATTTCTCCCCCTTTGGCATTATCAAAAAAATTCTAAAAAATACTCCCTTTAAATCCTATATCTAGCTATATATATCCTATACTAATATTAAAGTAAATTACTCTCCCTAAATTCATGACTATAAAATAATCAATACTAAGTGTATAATATTTACAAGTGTATCAATCCATATACATACAAGTTTTTGAATCCAAGTAAACTAATCCAAACAAGCAATTCAAACAATCAATCTAAACGATCAATCAAAGCATTCTTTGTTGGAGAATGGAGTTTTGATGACAACAACCTAAATTCAATTATTATTGATTATAAAATATATACTAATTTCTCTATCTAGAATATGTTGACATATATATGCAAGATTTGTATACAAGACTTAAGTACTGAAGACAGCACAATTTTAGAGTTTCAAGAGATTCAGAATTCATGATAGATTCAAAACTCATGAGTTATCAAGCTATCAAGATTTCAAGACTTCAAGAAAAATATAGTATAGAGTTTAGTTTATATGTAAGACTCCGAATAGCACTCCAGGTTCAAATTATGTTTCAAACTTTGTTCTTCAAATTATCTCTTTTCAAAATTAATTTCAAAACTATTTTCAATTTGATTTCACACTTCTCTCAAAATAGTTTTTAATCTTCTAAGAATTACAAACTTATGATTTCAAGTATATTTCCTAATTTATAAGTATTCATATTTTTATAGTTTTATTAAATATATTTTACTAAGTTTATATTTGATTCTTCATATAACCTTTTGTTTATATATAGTTTATAAATATTTCTTTATAAATTCCTATATATATGTTAATAATTTTATTATATATGTTTGTAATTATATTATATATAGTTTTTATATCACATATATATTAAGTATTTAATCATATGTTTAAATAATATTTTCTTATGTTTTTATACTTGAAAAATAATGTTTTAACAACTAGTTTTGTTTCACGAATTTCCAGAATTTAAATATTGATTTAACTACTTTACAAATGGTTTAAAAAATCATAAAATGATGGATATGTCGACTTACATTCATGGCTATGTCGACATATAATTGCCAGAAATTTAAATTTGAAAGGATGTGTCTTTTCACCATTTGTAACATTCCAGAAGCGTTGCAACCTTTAAAGTCTTATAAATAGGGGTTGATTTCGAATTTTTTTATCATTCTTCTTCTCCATCTTCATTCCCTTTCTTTACACCATTATATCTTCTAATTTGTATGATTTCTACACTTAAACTCTACCGAATTCAATTCTATTTTCATTAAACTTCTCTTCTCACTCTCTACTCATTACTCTCTGAATCAAGTGCTATTGAAGAGTTATAGGGTTGTTTGTAATTGTTTGGGTTGTGTAAGTAATCGATGGTATCCCTTGTAGCCGTGAAATCAAGGACGGGTTATCGGTGGTATCCCTTGTTGTCGTGAAATCAAGGACGGGTAATCGGTGGTATCCCTTGTAGCCGTGAAATCCAGGAGGATTGTAAGTGGATATTGATATAGTTATAAAACTCTGCACAATATAGCGTTATGTGGGACTAGACGTAGGAGCAATTCCGAACTAGTATAAAATCCAGTATGGTCTTTCCTTTTCTGCACTTTATTTTTGTTTATCTTTGTGTTTGATTTTGTGTTTGTGATTGTTTCTGTGGTGATTGATTCATATAGCATATCACATAAGCTTTATATTTTGTTTAAATTCTCAAAAACACTATTCACCCCCCATCTAGTGTTTATTTTTTTTTTTGCCTAAATGATCCATTTTGCATCCCTAACAATTGGTATCAGAGAAACGCTTTTCAAAACGTTCATAATCCGACTTTTGAAAATTTTAATTGGAAAATTTTGTACACTAGTTTAAAGTCTTGCATTGCATCAGTATCAGATTCAATTTTATTGAAAAATCAAGTTACAGTGATACGATTTCTTGAAAAGTTTAAATGGACATGTCATAGAATCATCATGATGTTATTATTTCAAAATACAATTAGTTATTTTGAAAAGTCACTTGATTCTTTGAAAAGGTATGTTGTTTTGCAGGAAAGAAGTTATATTTGATGAATGTTGACCAAAAGACACCAAGATGATCATTCATCAATCAAGAAAAGAAGTGATATGACTTTTGGGGTTATATTAGTTAAAGTGTTTGTTCATTCAAAATTCAAAATCAAATTCAAAATTTTAGAGCCAAGTTGGTAAAACTACTAAATCATCGATCTCATCGTCAAATTATAAAAGATGTAAATATGATTCAGATTCATCAACATGTAATGAAGAGCCAGAAACTGGAAATCAAATACGTGTTTCACAGCGATTCAGGATTCAGAGAATATCGAAGAAATGGACTAAAAACCGGGTACGCCGTAATTAATTTTTAATTTTTTTGGTTGAATGGATGTTTTGTTTGCTTTGTTTTGAACTTGAAATTTAAACTTTAAAATTCAAACTTGAAATTTTAAATTCAAATTTGAAATTTGAAATTTTAAATTCATAATATCAATAATATAATAAAATAAATTTTGGATGTTTGTTAGGATTAATATTATTTCAGGAAATAGTTAAACCTGAAATATAAATTGATAATTTAAAACCAAAGTCACAAAACCATATGATATTTGATATTTCTGCATGTATGTCGACATACATAGAAGGGCATGTCGACATATTTACCAAAAAATTCAAAATTTTGAACTTTCAAATTCCCTATATCTTTTCAATAAGAAAATACAAGTTCAAATTCTAGTTATTAACTTTGTCTGTCTACTTATTTTCTTATATCTTGTTTCAAAACATATATATTAAAGGTATATAAATTAATAAAATTATATAAACATGTTAATATGATGCTTAAAGTTAATATAACTCTTTGATATTGTTATAAAAAATAAACTTATTCATCTTTTATATAGTTTAAACATGCATAGTTTAACTTATATATTATTCATAACAATTTTAGGTTACATTATCATAAATACTATTTGTAACTTAAATACTTATTTCGATTTCTTATTAAGATTTATAAAAGCTCAAATATTTAACCTAATATTTTGGTATAAAAATAATATATATGTATATATATATATATGATTTTATGTCTTAAATATAAGAAATTATAGTTTTATAGTTTAATTTATATCCAGATTTCATAATTTTGTTATGACCGCAGATTCCTTTTTTAAATAGTTTTTATATATACAATTATGACTATATGTTTACTTTATATGATGTAATTCTATATCTTTAAAGAGATCTTCAATTTTTACTATATTAAGGAAGCACCCTACTAGGATTATTTAACTCCACATTTCTCATAGAATTATTTTAAATATTTTATTATATATTATGAATACCATAAAAATTCTATCTTTACTATCCTTTCAATCTCTTTCATATGTATCATTAACCTATGTCTAGACATTAATATATATTATCCTTGTTTAGTTCAAATAATATATATGTATATGCATAATAGTTAGATAGTACTTTGAATATATTTTACCTAAATAGATATAATTTCCAAATCATTCTGCATACTATCATTACACATCTTATTTCATATCATACATCATTATTATGAATTGTGGTACATCTCAAATTAAAATCATTCACATCACAAGTTGCATTTCATTCAATATATCACTTCATATAGTTTTGCAGATGACATAATGCATTAAAGCCAACACACTGCATTACATGTTAACTTTAACTCCACACATAACAAGTATATAGTATGAGAAATTTTTATCTAATTAGAAATTTAGGATTATTAATCAAATACATAGCATATTTACTTTGTCTTGATTAACTTGATTGATTTGTTTGGTTTGGTTGAATTTATTGAATTGATTGACTTGGTTGAATTGATTGAGTTAACTGACTTATTTGGTTTGCTTGATTTGTTTGACTTAAATAACTTGATTGATTTTCTTGACACGGTAAAATTTCATTAGTGGTTGATAGGTTTGTTAGAAATATACTTTTGCATTTGTAGTTGATAGGAGCTTTGTAGATTTTAGGATAAACAGAAGTTACAAGAAATGTTTGGTTTCATGTTTGAATTGATGTTTTTTGACAACAAAACTTAAATTGATTGATTGATTGGATTGGATTGGATTGAATTGCTTTACTAATATCATAATTTTAAGGATATCTTATCAGAGTTATTTCTAAGTCTAGATTAAGATCTTATTATAGCTTTAAGGGAATTAGAGTTTAGGATATGTTTAGTCTTGTGTTAGATTAAGGGGGAGTTTTAGTGTTTTTAAGGATTAGTTGAAAGTTCAAGAATGCTTTGGTTGTTTGAATTGCTTGTTTGGATTGATTTTCTTGTTTGAATTGATTATAAATATTGATTGGTTTACTTAGTTTATTTTCCTTTTATTAGACTACATAGTCATATATTTAGGTGGAGTTATAGAAATTTATAGATATAAGGATATTATATAGGCATGAATTTAGGGGGAGTTACATATATTTAGCATAGAATCAATTATATGAATCATAGGATATGTATAGATAGATTTAGGACTTAGGTGGAGTATTTTACTTTGGTTTAGGAATTCTTTAGATAGTTACAGGATTTATGGGGAATAGTTTTAGAATTTCGTTTTGATAAGGACAAAGGGGGAGAAATTATAAAATATAAAGTTAGTTTATAGGATTCGTATAGATGGGGAGAGTATTAAAAGAATCACCATCAACAGGTATGAACATGTACTATATTTTATAAACTAAGGTTGTCATCATCAAAAGGGGGGAGATTGTTGGAGAATGGAGGTTTGATGACAATAACCTTATTTCAATTATCATTGATTATTAAATATATACTAACATCTCTATCTAGAATATATAGACATATATATGTAGGATTCATATACAGGACTTGAGTTTTGAAGACTGTACAGTTTTAGAGTTTCAAGTAGCGATGGGAATAAACCGCACCGCAATGCGGAAACCGCCCAGACCGGACCGTATAAACGGTGCGGAAAACTGCACCAGATTCTCTCTCTAATACTAACAACGCAGACCGAACCGACCCACAACGATATAGTTCGGTTGCGGTTTGAACTATTACCAAACCATATTAAACTGAACCGAACCGCATAGCTACACCGGTAATGTTACGATAGAAAATTAACAAATTCCTATCTAACTTTTTATTCTAACCATATGTATTCTATTTTCATCATATGTTGTAACTATATCAATTCAAGATAAAACTACGTGTTTTAACCTTCAGGTGACACAATGTCATACAATCATAAATTAATTGTTGATGGAAGTAATTCTCTTGTTTCATATTTAATACGGATTCAAACCGGACCGAACCAAAACCGGACCGTATTACATTGAAACTGAACCGAAACCGAACCGTTTGAATGGTTAGTATAATGGTTTGTATTTCTGATTAACCGTTTGATGCGGTGCGGAAGCGGTTTGAGCTCCAAACCGCACCGAACCGAACCGTGCCCACCCTTAGTTTCAAGAGATTCAGAATTCAAGATAGATTCAAGACTCATGAGTTATCAAGCTATCAAGATTTCAAGAGTTCAAGAAAAATATAGTAATAGAGTCTAGTTTTATATGTAAGACGTCGAATATCACTTCAGGTTCAAATTCTGTTTCAAACTCTGTTTTTTCAAATTATCGCTTTTCAAAATTAATTTCAATACTACTTTCAATATGATTTCAAACTTCTCTCAAAATAATTTTCAATCTTCCAAGAATTTAAAACTTATGATTTCAAATATATTTCCTAATTTATAAGTATTCTTATTTTTTATAGTTTTATTAAATATATTTTACTAAGTTTTTATTTGATTCTTCATATAACCTTTTGTTTATATATAGTTTATAAATATTTCTTTATAAATTCCTATATATATGTTAATAATTATAATATATATGTTTGTAATTATATTATATATAGTTTTCATATCACATATATATTAAGTATTTAATCATATGTTTAAATAATATTTTCTTAGGTTTTTATACTTGAAAAATAATGTTTTAATAACTAATTTTGTTTCACGAATTTCCAGAATTTAAATACTGATTTAACTACTTTACAAATGCTTTAAAAAATCATAAAATGATGGATAAGTCGACTTACATTCATGGCTATGTTAACATATAATTGCCAGAAATTTAAATTTGAAAGGATGTGTCTTTTCACCATTTGTAACATTCCAGAAGCGTTGCAACCTTTCAAATCTTATATATAGGGGCTGATTTCGAATTTTTTCATCATTCTTCTTCTCCATCTTCATTCCCTTTCTTTGCACCATTATATCTTATAATTTGTATGATTTCTACACTTAAACTCTGCCGAATTCGATTCTATTTTCATTAAACTTCTTCTCTTCTCACTCTCTACTCATTACTCTCTGAATCAAGTGTTATTGAAGAGTTATAGGGCTGTTTGTAATTGTTTGGGTTGTGTAAGTAATCGATGGTGTCCCTTGTAGCCGTGAAATCAAGGACGGGTAAACGGTGGTATCCCTTATTGCCGTGAAATCAAGGACGAGTAATTTGTGGTATCCCTTGTAGCCGTGAAATCCAGGAGGATTGTAATTGGATATTGATATACTAATAAAACTCTGCACAATCTAGCATTGTGTGGGACTAGACGTAGGAGCAGTTCCGAACTAGTATAAAATCCGGTGTGGTCTTTCCTTTTCTGCATTTTATTTTTGTTTATCTTTGTGTTTGTGTTTGATTCTGTGTCTATGATTGTTTCTGTGGCGATTGATTCATACAGTATATCACATAAGCTTTAGATTTTGTTTAAATTCTCAAAAACACTATTCACCCCCCATCTAGTGTTTTTTTGGCCTAAACGATCCATTCTGCAATCCCTAACATTTCGTATCAGAGCAACACTTTTCAAAAAGTTCATAATCTGATTTTTGAAAATTTTAAATGGAAAATTTTGTACACTAGTTTAAATTCGTGTATTGCATCAATATCAGATTCAATTTTATTGAAAAATCAAGTTCCAATGATAAGATTTCTTGAAAAGTTTAAATTTTGTACACTTAAACTCTACCGAATTCAATTCTATTTTCATTAAACTTCTTCTCTTCTTACTATTTACTCATTACTCTCTGAATCAAGTGCTATTGAAGAGTTATTAGGCTGTTTGTAATTATCTGGGTTGTGTAGTAATCGGTGGTATCCCTTGTAGCCGTGAAATCAAGGACGGGTAATCGGTGGTATCCCTTGTAGCCGTGAAATCAAGGACGGTAATTGGTGGTATCCCTCGTAGTCGCGAAATCAAGGACGGGTATGTGTGGTATCCCTTGTAGCCGTGAAATCAAGGATGATTGTATTGGATATTGATATAATAATAAAACTATGCGCAATCCAGCGTAGCGTGGGACTGGACGTAGGAGCAATTCCGAACCAGTATAATATCCTGTGTGTTCTTTCCTTTTCTGCATTTTATTTTTGTTATCTTTGTGTTTGTGTTTGATTCTGTATCTGTGATTGTTTCTGTGGTGATTGATTCATATAGTATATCACATAAGCTTTAGATTTTGTTTAAATTATCAAAAACAATATTCACCCCCTCTATTGTTTGTTTTTCCTTAACGATCCATTCCGCAATCCTTAGCATTCTTGAACCTTCAACTAATCGTTAGAAACTCTAAAACTCCCCCTTAATCTAATACAAGACTAAACCTATCATAAACTCTATTTCCCTTAAAACTATAACAAGGCTTTATTCTAGATTAAGAAATAACTCTGATAAGATATCCATAAAATTATAAGTAAAGCAATTTAATCCAAATAATCAATCAACTTAAGTTTTGTTGTCACAAAACATCAATTCAAAGATAAAACCAAACATTTCTTGTAACTTCTATTTCTCCTAAAATCTGTAAAGCTCCTATCAACTACAAATGCATAAATATATGTCTAACACTCCTATCAACCACTAACGAAATTAAACCATGCCAAACAATTCAAGCAAGCCAATTAATTCAAGCAAATCAATCAAGCCGAACAAGTTAATCAAGCCAAAAAAGTCAATCAAGTTAAAGTAAATATGTTATTTATTGACAATTCTATGTATTTTTAAGATAGTTATTCCCCATATAGTACACTTGTTATGTGTGGATTTAAAAGTTAACACTACAACAAAAAAGGTCTTTCATAGCGTTTGAAAAACGCTATAATAGCCTGTCATAACGTTTCAGAGAACGCCGTGGAACGACATACTATGGTAGACCTTTAGCTTTAAATAGCGTTAGTTCAAACGCTATGAAAAATAAGTATTCTATAGCATTTACGGTTATACTTCTATAGCGTTTTATATGCATGTACTATAGCTTTACTGTTATTATTCTATAGCGTTTACTGATGTGTTTCTACAACGTTTGTTAGCATAGTAGCTTCCCATATGTGTTCTCATAACGTTTACATATCTATATTATAGCGTTCATCAGAGCTAGTTTCTACAGCGGTTGTCTGATCCACAACGTTCTATAAACGCTATAATATATTTACAAATTTTTTTAATTACTGCAGTTGTTTTCATTCACACATATATAATATATTTTTCATTCACGTATAAATATAATATGTTTTCCCGGACAACAAACATATAAAGCCTATCATAATATTTAATATTATTTAAACAACTTTTCACATTATCAAATTTTGTATTTCATACATATCATTCAAACAACACATATCTAAACTTTGCATTTCATACATAATGTTTCATCAACTATTCTATGTGCATAAAAAATACATCGTACATAGTGTTCCGTAAACTATTTTACATACAAAGCAGTCAAACTGTTGATTTAACCTTGTTTTGCTTTTGATATTTTCTCTGCATCAACAATATTGATCCTGTTAATATCAAATAAAACGTCAATGTATTAGTAGTTATAATGTTATATACGCAGAAAGTAAAAGATCTCAATGGAAGAAGAAATTATGTAGCTAGGACTTCAAAATATTAAAATGTTTTCTTTCATGTAGCCAGATTTTCTCAAATAATGATGGAATAATTTGAAGCGTTCATAAATTTTTCTAATAGCCATATTCAAAAATAATTTTTATTCATTAAGAAGTCGTATCAATCCAAATTTGTTTGAAACCTCTATAAAAGAAAAGATAGCTAAAAAATCATCCACTCATTTTCAACTAGTTTGCTCCAAGATTTTATGTCAACACTGATAAGGGTGGATTTTGAAAATTTCAGGATTCAAGCTATATTGATTAGTTAGTTTCCCCTAACTCCATAAAAGCACTTCACAATTCAACTAGCTGTACCTTAAAAAAGTAAAAATATAACTGCAAATGAATACAAAGACAAAAGGACTAGTGGTACTCAAAGAAAGGATCGAGTGATATGTTATAAATAATTGGAAGGAGGAATCATTAAATTTCTTCCTGCTCTAAAGTAAAAATGAGGAATCAGATGCCTAGCTAATTTGAAATATGAGTTTGTTACACATGTAATGTATAAAGAAATAGACCTGTAACCTGGGATTCACAAATACTGACATGATTGAATAAGTAGCTCAACTTGCTCCCTTTGGAGTTGAAATATATGTCTTCCTTCTTCAAAGCCGCTACCAAATGCTGCCCAAGATATTACAGCTCCAGTAAAATTTTGGAGTTCTGGCCAAATATCAATTTCACATTCTTCATTTGGACCAACCAGTGTTTCCCATCTGCTTACAAGTTCACAACAACAAGTCGAAAAGGCTGGTAACATGCGCTGCAAATATACTTCACCTGTGATCAACGTTTGAAAATATTGAATCTCATAACATGATAGTTTTCGATTGCTTGTAATATCATATTTTGATCTGCTCTTATTTCTTCTTTTTCCACTTACTCATAATATTTAGTACACTTCTACCTGCTAACCTATTGCTTGGTTTAGGTTTTTTCTGACTTCTTCTATAAATTTTTAAATGGTCGACAAACTTTAACATATTTATTTGTTCCAAAATATGAAGTTCAAAACAACTTTTAGTATAACTTTAAATATTTGGAAATATGTTTACTTCATACTGTTAACAAAACTCTAAATAAGTCTCTTCACCGAAAGATAAACTACCCAAAATAAACTATTTGTGAGTGAAACAAAAAATGGCTTTTAGCTTAAAAAAATTAAGAATAAAAGAATATAAACCAGTAATGTAGCATAGGTAGTGTAACTGCTTTATTTTTTGCAGTGTTTATTTACTTCTTTAATTTGAGCTTAGGCCAAATAATTATGAAATGAATAATCCTTGTGCTTCCTGAATGCTTGAAAATTTACCATGACAAAGTGGTTGTACTGAGGGCAGCTACTGTTGAATCCCAGGAAAATGACAAATGTACACTTTATCGACCTCCTTTCATCAATCGCTTCATTATTGAATTTTTATAAATTCCAAACGCATAGCTGATGCCACCCAGCGATTAAAGTTTTATGTTAAAGCTTCACTCAAGGGAGATAACCATAACTTAGATTATGCAACAGACATTAAATGAAAGGAAAAAAATTGCTCAGGTTAACTTTGCAATGTCTAAGAATAATTTGCAATCATTCGCTAACACGGTGCTACTGTAGAATACAATTTAACATTGAGCAGCTTTATTTTTATGACAGGAACAAATGTCTGATAAAAAAAGAGATTTAATTTATCCATTTTTAATTGAGTACATTAATTAGTAAATAGTAACATATAATTTACCCCTTTTTAATTGAGTACATTAATTTACGTCAATTGTTCTTGTAATTAAGCATATCAGTTTAGAAATCAAGGTAAACGCTTAGCTATACTTTTCTTCTTCTGATTATGTATGTTTTAATACACCGTAAATCAAGCTTAAATGCCGGTTGTTCACATGGTTTCTTTCTGTAACGTTCTTCAAATTTAATTTCTATGCCTTCACTTAATGCCTCATTCACCTTTTACACTATCACGTTAGTTCTATACTGCTCTTTAGATTTAATTTTTGAGCCTTCAAGTAATGCCTCATTCACTTTCTACATTGTCACGTTATTAAACTATAAATCAAAATTTGATTTTTTTATCAATCAAAATTGTTGTTTCGCCTTTTCTTCTTCTGATCATTTATGTTTTAATATGCTGTAAATCAAGCTTAAACGCATGTTAACATGGTTTCATTCTACAATGCTCTTCAGATTTAATGCCTAAGCCTTTGCTTAATGACTCATTCACTTTCTGCACTGTCATGTTATTAAACTATTACATCTTTTTTAATCAATCAAAATTATTACTGGAACCTAGAATTATAAGGTCCAATTTTGCAAAGATTATGACTTCTAAAAGTAAACGTAAAGAGATGTAGATCTCCATATCTTGCAAAGATTATGTCACGTGAATTATTTTCTTATCCCTTTTTGTTTAATACTTGTCATCAAGGTATGAAATACTTGCAAGCAAGGTTTATAAGCTAATACAAAACAAAAGTAAGACCGCAAACATTGCATAACACTGAGAAATATAATTAATAATAAGCAAGGAAATCCTTAATCTTACAGTTTCTTTTAGTGAACATTATGCAATAAACAGCGATATCTGAACAAAGTTTCAGTTTAGAAAAAACTATGACATTAATTGACCATGCGAAATGATATTGGTTATGGAAAATGAATGCTCAGGGAGCAGCGATTAAACTGTTTTATTAACTCACAATTAAATTATATCAATCCAAGTCACCCTTCAAGGGGCATACACAATGAAATTAAAAAGTTGGGGTGCCTCATCATTAATGTATTTATCTATAATCAGTTGGTATTAGATGCACGCAATGTGCCTGGGTTGTAATATAGGGTATACAAAAGCTTTAGCGGCTGGACTAGCAATAGATGCAATTTAACATCATACCAAAGGAAAAAAAAACAATTTGAATAGTCAGTTTATGCTAACTTTGAAGTGACTTCCATACACTAATCTACATATATCAGTATAAACTTGAAAACGAATAAGAAGACAAATAAAGATGCACTTTCTCATGGGGCTCGCATCAGGTTTCAAAACATGTAAGGTAGGCTCTAATAAACCCTATTCAAGAAATTTTGTAAGTAATTACCAGTGCAAAATAATGAACTCTCAGTAGTGAATTAATGTAATTGCTTTTCTCCACACAAAAGTAATAATTAATTGATGTATAAACAAAAATGATGATGCACTTGTCAAATCTTGACTTTATGGACACCTAGCTCCCTAATATGTCTGAAACATCACTGTATGCATCCTAAACAACATCATTCTATTGTAAGCAGAAACTAAACAACTTATATCATCTCAAAACTCATATATGAAAAACGTTATCCATTTTGTGGAAAACAACGTCTAGTTGTTTTTAGCTTTGAACTGTTTTTGCATTTCAATGCGCATCAAAAAAAAAGGATCAATAGATAAAGAAAACCTGTGTGTGACCAGCTTTGAAGTTGGAGAAGTTCTTCTTGTCTATGTCATTTGCCATGAAGGGAATCAGACTATCCCCACTACAAGAACAACCATTTTCATATGTTAGAAACTGCAAATCCAACGCTACTGGTGCCAGTTTACCCAATACAAGATCAGGCAGTATAGAATGCATTATGTGCGTTATATGGACTGTTGGACCAAATGTTGCATATAAAAAAACTTGGCATCCCTGCATACCATAAAAGAGATCAGATGTCATCCCTAAGAGCCTATTTGGATCGACTAAACAAGTTTCTAAAGTTAACTAATGTTATTATAGAAGCATAAACTACATGAATTGCATATTCATAATAATTTTAGTATTCTTTTGATCGCAGGAACCTATTTAATTGATAATCTAATATTAAGTACCAGTGTTATAGTTTAATTGCTTATTGTTGTGTTGGAAGTCGGAAACACATTAACCCTAGAAAATGAAAATTTAATTAAAACTATATAGACAATATTGTAGAAGAAAAATGCCAGTCAAAAGCAATACAGTATCTCATGACCAAAATATAATTACTCAGCCTGATAATTGCCCAGTTCTTCATTCTTTTATTCAAACCAATCTTCATATTACTGGAACTGCTTCCAACCATGCAAAAATCACTTGTCATGCACAGTCTGTGCACACACAATCCCAATTTGCATGATACCAAATAATAGCAGTTCAATCAAATTAAAATTCTGTTTTATCTTAATGTTTAATAACGAGCTAAGCAAAAAACACTAATCACCAATGTACTAGCTAATCCAATAAACATATATAGTTTCATCACCCTGTAACATGTCCACAAACAACATACCTCCTTATTATCATAAACCAAGTCGCAATCCATAAATCAAAGAACCACCTCTGCATACATTTCTATCCATCAACAACATTTCTCACAAGAACAAACCAGTCACCATCTCCTACAAAACTCCATTATCAAATCTGCATCTACAACAACTAAACCACTTACTAAGAATGCCACTATTTACAATAGTTGACCCATTCCCCTAAGAATGCAACCATCTTAAACATTGAACTGTTAGGATAATATAGAATGAAATACTGGTTTTAGTAGATTAAAACGATGAAAAATACTTACTTTTACATCGTTTGAAAATTATGCATCACATTCATATTTACTATTGTGTGTCCCATGATTATTATAATATTTTATGATGATAGATGAATCAAGCAACTATGCCAACTTACTATTTTACTTATTTAAACTAAGACGTACTAACTGACCTAAATTGGTACTCCCATATATTAATATTATATTTATCTAATGCTAGGCATAATAGTACTTGATCCAAAAAAGAATATATGTATATATAGAAAAATAAAAAAAAGTAAAAAAAAATAATAATGGTTAAAGCATGTAACAAAACCAGGCACGAGCTAATCACAAATGAAGAAAAATAATCAACAGTAGTTAAGAAAAATAATTAAAGAGAAGCATATGACCTGCATGATAGGCTAATCACGGGCATTCATTCACTTTTGCATGCACCATTTATTTACTTTTTTGCCTACTTTCTTATTTCTTCTCTTCTTATTTTTATTTTCCTAATTTTTTTCTTATTTTTTCATCCCATATGTGCTACCCTATTTGTATATTTCATTCTTTAAAATACTCTTTTATATTATTATATGCTCCATCATATAATATTTAATTTTTACCGTTTCAATTTTATTTTCTACACTTGACAATCCTGACAGCAACGACCTTCAACTCAAACTGCGTAAAACTCCATCTACCAATGCACAAACCCATCTAACCATGAATATCAACAATGAGCTCAATTTGACACCAACAATTCCGCCATCATCAGCAAAACACTACGCCTTACACTTCAATTTGACACCGGAAACTCCTGCCATCATCTACCTATAACACTCATAACAAGCAAAACCACCACAATCCATACTAACACACTACATTCAATAGCCATACTTCGAGGGCCGGTTCTATACAATGGGTTGCCCTAGACAAGAATTTTTTTATTTCCTAATAACGTTGAGAACATCATTTCGTTAATTTCACAAACATGGAAATCTCACTCAAAATACATAATAGATAATAACAAAAAACATAGAAAAACTGCACTGAGCTGCCCCCTAAATTGACACATTCAACAAAAACAAGGCAAGTAAGTTGTATATTTAGATATTTGATTTAAAAGTTAAATAATTAATGACCAGTTATCTATAATGAACCGAATAGTATTGATATCACTAACCCACTTATCTATCAACTAACATGAATAAAAAAATAGCAGCCACCCATTATGGAAACAAAATATGAATTAGGACAACCAACAACAATGAATCATGATTTATGGGTTGAATTTTCCAGCTAATAGGAAAAAAAATATGTTAACGCTTATTTACTCAGGTAAAACCACAAACATCAGTACAAGGCTTCTGTGGTCTTCAAACGGAACACGCAACTAATTCCTATAGTACTATTTTCTAAAAACATTATTTCTTTAAAGCTTTCAAGCTAGTCAAAAACCAAAATTTTAAGATATTATCATTAGAACCATTAATTTAGTAATGCCTTTGAGCCGCAGCCTACAACGGTGTTGGAATCGAAATTGAAGGTTGAAGCTAAACTGATTCAACTGGAGAGGAGAGGTGGAGTTCCAGGGAAGCATATGCGATGCGATAATGTTGTTGATTGAGATGCAACCGCGCTGAGGTGATGGGGGCAGGTGCTGCGATTTCATTTGAAATTTGAACTAGGATTTTTATGGTTGCCCCGGACAGGTGGGTTGCCCTATTCCGTAGCCTAGCCTGCCTAGTCCAATAACCGGCCCTGCATACTTCAATCACCTAGTTTAAGTTTCCAATCTCGCAACAACATACATCACAACCCTCCTATATCCATGAATGTATGAAGCCGGAGTTGATATGAAGTAGGAAGAATGAAGTGTTAGTATGTGCTTTTGATGTAGTGCAAATAAAGAAACACGATAGTGTTCAACTAAATTCCACTGAACTTTTTCTAGGAACATGCAAAGTGTAATTAATGAATGAAAACATATTCAATATGAAGGGTGTATGAATTCTGCTCAACATTCAATGTGATGTCCTTGCGTTTGATTCTGCAGAATGCTAGTACCTCCAAGGCCGCAGCGTGTGTACATGGGAATTGTTCGGAACATACGTTCTTTCATACAAATATCATGCCCAGTTTACGTTTCAGAAGATAACAATTATACTGAAAAATCTGAATAATATGACTAGTTGTCCTTAATTAGGTACACAATTCAAAATATAATAACACCAAAAGCATGCTTCTCTTTCATGTTTCTGTTAGAGATGAGCAGTATTCAAACCAAATAAAATCAAGTTACATTAATTTAGCTATAAATATTATCAAAATAATACTATGTCACTACACTGTCTCACATAACAGCGCCAACACAACTTCATGTATAACAGGTTCAAACCACCTAAAACCAACTTTATACCATTCAATAGGTTTAAACGCTTGGATCTTGGTTGTTATTATGTTATTATACTGTTTTACCATTGTGTATTATCGCTTATAGTTATTACTATCTGTATTTTCGTTTAACTAGTACGTTAATTCATATTAGTTAACTAAAAGTTTATAAAACCATTAAATCCATACCAATTTCGGCTAAATAATTCAATAATAAACAAATTATGAAACATAAAAATGAGCAGTAAAAAAATGTATAATAAATTTTCTAGTACCTCTCATTCCTGTTCAAATTAGAGAGATCCGGCATCGGCTTTTGATAATAGAAGAGATTTGGCAATTTATGTTTCTACAGTCTAGGGTTTTTGTGATTTAACTTTGAGATTAGGGATCGATAGTTTCCTGGAGGAGAGGGAATGAAAAGCATTTTTAGAATAGAGATTTATTGTTTTCTATGTGAAAGGGCAAAAGCGTGTTCAGAAGAAAATTTAGTACCCGCGAAAAGTAATTATTTTCCGCCTTTTCTCTCTTATAGCGTTGAATACAAATTCCATTTGTTAAATAGCGTTAGCAACCCACGTTCCAACGTGTTTGAAGGGATTAGGACGGGAACGCTATTTGTTTTTGCTATTAGAACTCCATTTTGTTGTAGTGTAATATGCAATGTAGTGTGTGCAATATATTGGTTATAATGCAGTATGTCATATGCAAAGCTATATGAAGTGATATATTGAATGAAATACTACTTGTGATGTGAATGATTTTAATTTAAGATGCACCGTATGATATGAAATAAGATGTGTAATGATATTATGGTAATAACATATAGAATGATTTGATGATGATATATGTTTCTATAAAATGATGCTTAAGGTAATATCTAACTGTTATGTATATACATATATATTGTAAATTATTTGAATCAAACAAAGGTGATATATATTAATTTATAGTCTTAGGTTAATGATACTTATGAAAGAGATTGGAAGAATAGTATAGACGATTATTAAAAATATATTCATGATAAGTAGTAAAATATTCAAAATAATTTTATGAGAAATATGAAGTTATATAATCTTAGTAGAGTGCTTCTTTTAAAATAATATAGTAAACATTAAAGATCCTTAAAGAGAATATAATTTTAGCATATGAAGTAAACTATAAACATATATTCATAACTGTACTGATTTTAAAAGGACTTAAAGTTTAATTTACTATTTATCTTTTGATACAAATCAATTTTAAATTTAAACTTTAGAAATCAAAATATATTAATTTGCTAAAGAATCATTTATATTTTAAAACATTAAAATAAATATATAGTTAAGATAAAATTGACATGACCCAAACTTGCCCTTACGGGAAAGCCCGGATTGAGTTGAGAACACGACAAATCAGAACACAAACAGAAGAACATTTCATTGCTATTACAACAATTTACATCAGAGTATAAGAATATACAGAGTATGAAAAAATAATATACATTTGATAAATATCAGAGATTTACAAATTACAATGCAGCGGCAAAATAATACAAAACATAACTGAAAGAAATACACAGATTCTGAGCATTCCGAATAAAGTTCCAGCTGTAAACCAGGATCTTGTGAACTAGAAATCTGCAAAACCAAAACTACTAGCTGCCCATGTGGAAAATAGGAGAATCCAGAGTTTAGGTTAAAAAAATAAACTCCAGGTCAGTCATGTGACTGGTATGAGAACTAAAACAATTATTAAATCTTTACTTTAGAAATAAGGTAAATCAAGGGACCACGCTGTATAACATGAAACGAGTTTCCTCCCACGAATACCAGTGCATATAACAAAATAGCATAATGCTTTTTGGAAAAATGAAGCTATTATAAGACCCAGGTCCCATCACACAATGCAACGCAAGCCAGAGGATAGGATTTTCCCTTATAATAGCCAAACATGCTTGGTATGTTTAAAACAAATCATTTTGATACTATTATAAGTGCATAGTATATAAAATAATTTCAAATATAAATGTATCAATCATAGACTGCATGGGGACCATATATCATGTCTCCATACTAGTTCTACAATTAAAGCCGCACAATGTCGTATTGGAAGTTGGATTTTCATCTGTAAACCGAGGCAAGGGATCGTCCTCACCGATTCGAGACAATTTATCCTACCATGTCTCAGGCTACAGTCGCAACTGCACCTTGGATCTTCAGGGCCGGTCCTCTCTTACATTTGAGGATGGGTAATTACTGAACAATGCGTTCCCCCGCCCTGTGAGGCATAATGGTCAGTATGTCGACCATATCATCCATCGTCCCCGTAGTGACCTATATAACCGAGGTGCCTCGCTTTCCATCATCCACATAAGTAAAAATGTCTGGACTCCATACCATGACACCACTCCTAGCTAGAAAGAAACGCATGCCCTCCCTGCAGTCCTCTCCCGTTTCTAGTTCACACCAGGGTGTGAGGCTCGCGAATTAATGCTATACACAAAGCTATGCTGTAACACCCCACCTCCGCCAAGGTAACTCTTGCAAGTACATTGGCTTTGGAGGGGCGTTAAACGAGGTAAACATGCATGCAAATATCACAAGACAGAACATATAAGTAAAACAGAGTATTAAAGCAGCGGATAAAACTAGCATTTCAAAACCATAGTTAAGTTACAACAAAGTACTTGGTCATTATTTTCCAACACACAAAGTCTAGATAAAAGCATAAACTGAAAAACTGAAATACATAAAGTACTATCCCCAAAGTGAAGTGATAAATCATAGCTAGCTCAATGTCCAAAACCGTACATGAGCAAGTCCAGTAAGCAAGCTGTAAAGATCCAAGCTATGCTCCAATGTTCCCACCCTGAGGACCTGAGGGGGGGGGGGGGGAACGGAAGAAAGGAGGCGAAAGAAAACGGGTCAGTCAAAAAGACTGGTAAGCCCTACTACTATCAGTCCATGAACTAGTAAAGTTAACTGGCATGAGAAGCTGAGATGAACATAAGGATAACAACATACTGACATGGTGATTAACTAACAAGGTAGATAAAAGGTGTCATCGCATAATCAAGGTTAAGTTTTGCACCACGGGTGTACTAGCATTCTAACATGTCAAGTAAAAACAAGAATTGATCCCTTGGCCCAAGCTTGGCCCAATATCATGAGGTGACCTAAATCAAGGTCCAACTACACGGTCTAGTTGATTGGCTCCCTATAAGCCTAACTCGTCAAGTGTCGGTGTCATACGGCCCAAACATGAAATGTAGCTAACTGCGCTAGGTCCACCCCAGGGTGTATCAAGTCCTAGGGTGTAGACCTCGAACACCAATCAAGTATGCACAGTCTAGATCTACTGGTACCCGCGCCTGATTCTCCAACGCCGGACTATGTGCACGACCATAGTCCGCCTGGACCTACACCGGCGTACCTACACAGCCGTCGTTTTGGTCGCTTACATGTCATCCCAGTAATCGTGCCCCACCCTAGCCTAGTCCTAGGGTCTTATGATACTATCAAGAGGGTTACTGCTGAAAAGGACCACGCAACTAGGGTTTCTTAACGGGTTAAATGTGGTTAACCCGATCCAAAGTGGATTAAATTGGTTAAGTGTACCCAAGGTTCATGACTTAACCCCGATTAACCCATCAAGACCAAATTGGTTAAGTATTCAGTGGACCATGACTTAACCCTAATCAGGAGGCATTAATTAAATTAATGCGCTTTAACCTCTCACATTAGACCTTGTTGTGGTTACTAGTTAAGCCGGGCGGGTCCGGGTAGCTTTACACCACAACTTGGTCTAACCTCGGGTCCGAGCACAACATGACCAACTTCTCACATTGGGTCCTATTGTTTGTAGCCACTAGTTAAGCCGGGCGGGTCCGGGTAGATTTATGCTACAAACTTAACCCAACCTCGAGTTGGCTACACTCATCTTTTCTAAGTGTCATGTCCATTATGTTTCCAAAACATAATTGCATATCACGTCATGTTATAAAAACCATGTTCTTGTCATAATGTTACCCAACTCCAACGTAATCCCATCGTTTACATAATCGCAACAACGCATAAAGGATAAAATAGGGAACTTGGCATAATCATGACAAAAAGGTGTTGAAGCCACAAGTTTAACATGGTGGCATATGAAATGTACATATGTTCATATACTTGCATATTGCATTATTAGGCTTCAAAAGTATGCATAAAACCAAACTTAGCATATAAGTGATACATGGTGATAAATGACATGTAGAAGTTGCTAGAAGTTCACATTTAGCCTCACATGCAAGTTATCATAAGGGATATGATAACTTCCATGTTGCCAGAATGCAACCTTTAACATAAAGCTTGAAGCTTTAAGCTCACAAACTAAAGTTTAACTTGCATAACATGATAACATGATTAACCCAAACTTGCATAACATAGAAACATGTGTCAACTATCATAATGATCAACCAAACTTGCATATCATAATGATCAACCAAACTTGCATATCATAATGATCAACCAAACTTGCATAACATGATCAACCCAAACTTGCATAACATGATAACATGATCAACCCAAACTTGCATAACATGATCAACCCCAAACTTGCATCATTCATTTAACTTTAGAGTTCAAAAATGAAAGTAGAAAAGGACTTACAATGCTATGAAGACACAAATGAATATTTATTAAAAGATTGAGACGAAGCCCTTATGCAATCCCCCAAATATGCAAGCTCCAAATGAAAAACCCTTGAGCCAAATAAATAAAAACCCTTGCTTTGTAATAGAAATGTTGCAACTTGACTTGAATGCAAGCTAAGAACACTTATACAAGTTTGAAAACACTTGTATGAACTCAAAATCTCTCATACAAATAGACTTAGGAATTTTAGCATGAGAGTGGAGGCCATGAGAGGAACAAATTTGACATAGTTTAGTTGTAGGATTGAATAATGGTGATTTAGGCTAGGTTTAGGGGTCTTTTTTATAGAAGATTAGGATACTATTAGCCATAGGATTAACCCTAGATTCAATCCAAGCCATCAAATCCCGTCACAAGCCTCCAAAACAGGTCAAAACAGCCAAAATGGGTGCACCAGGTTGCCTGGGCCGACCAGGCAGGTCGACCCCCAGGTCAACCCTGGGGTCGACTCCCCAGTCGACCTGGAGGGGGGGAGGTCGACTCCCCAGTCGACCCCCAGGTCGACCCCCCTGGGTCTGGCGGGAATTTTCCCGCCACTTCTGATTTTCTGAAATTTGAATCTGTTTTGAATTTGAATTTTTCGTGAAACTTCGCGAGGCCATATCTTGGTCATACGGACTCTGATTTTCGAAAATTCGGACTCTATTTCGCGTATTTTTCCGAGACGAACGCAATGGCACAGCCCGTTTCCCTTGATTCAGATTTTACAGTTTAATTCTTCCTTGATTTATGTTATAACATGTTATTCAAAAATACGGGTTGTTACATTCTCCCCTCCTTAAAGGATTTCGTCCCCGAAATCTCCAAGTTAGGAAGAACGTATCCTACCATCCATCATCCATCTACTCAAAACATCATCCACGTGCAGTCATTGTCCTTAAAGGATTCTAAATGTTGTATGATCATATGCAAAGGTGTGTGTATATGTACTTATCTAATGCGAAAATCAGGCGGTTACTGATACAGTAAACCTCCTTAATGCAAAGTATGTTAGTGAAATGAGTCCATATGTATGCGAATTCCTAACATAATTTATAATCTCTACATGAGTGCACATAACATTCATCCATATGCAACATCCACATGATAGCGTAACAAGTTTCATCCATGAATAAGTATAAACACTCATGCATATGCAACATGAAAGTGTGTGAGCCAATCTTAGTGCCTAATGTGTATCATGCATCCACGAGTATCCACGTGCAAACACTTGCAACCACTTGCAACCATCAAGCATAACATGTTTCAAATACATGTTTCATCCAAAGGGTTTCTACCTAAGGTCCTCATAACATGATTAACGAGATAACAATATAAACAAGATAAACATGGATAGCAAAAGAAAGATAGGAAAAGAGATCGAGAATGTACCATAAAAAAGGAATGGATAAAGCCCACGCATCTTCTCCTCGGTTTCCCAAGTTGCGTCTTCCTCGGCTTCACCCCACTGAACTTTCACCAACTTGACCTCTCGATTTCTTAACTTCTTGATCTCTGTTCCCAAAATACGAATCGGAGCTTTTATCAGGATTGCCTCTTTCTCTACCTCAATGTCTTCGAGAATGCTTGGTTCAACCACTTTGGCGGACTCATGAAGGCACTTTCGAAGATGCGAGACATGAAAGACATTATGCACTCCGGCTAGCTTCTCGGGCAATTCCACCTTATAGGCCACCTTTCTAATTCTCTCTATGATAGGGAAGGGTCCTACGAACCTTGGTGCCAGCTTCCCCACTGCTCCAAAACGAACCACATTACGTAAAGGAGAAACCTTCACGAAAACCATGTCTCCCACTTCGAATTCCAAATCTTCCCTTCGTCTGTCAGCATAGGATTTCTGTCTATCTTGGGCCGCTTTCATCCTTCTTCTCACCAATTCAACTTTCTCGGATGTATCCCGTATCATATCGGGCCCAAGTATAAGCCTATCTGTTGTCTCCCACCAACAAGATGGTGACCTACACGACCTCCCATACAAAGCTTCAAATGGTGTCATCCCTATGCTGGCTTGATAGCTATTATTATAAGCAAACTCTACAAGAGGAAGGTGGTCTTCCCAAGTACCACCGAAGTCAAGAACACAAAGCCTCAAGAGGTCTTCTAGCACTCTATTCACCCTTTCGGTTTGGCCATCCGTCTGGGGGTGATAGGCTGTACTCAGATTCAATCGCGTACCCATTGCTTCTTGCAAACTATTCCAGAACTGGCTAGTGAAAATTGGGTCACGATCGCTAACTATGCTAGAAGGAACTCCATGCAACCGCACTATCTCCCGAAGATAAATAGATGCTAGCCATGATGCGGTCCTCTTGCTCTTTACTGGGATGAAGTGAGCACTCTTCGTAAGTCTGTCAACTATGACCCATATGCTCGTGTTCCCTCTCCGTGACCTAGGCAATCCATCCACAAAGTCCATAGAAATATTCTCCCACTTCCATTGCGGGACCTCCAATGGATGTAATAGCCCACCTGGTTTCTTTGACTCGGCTTTCACTTGTTGGCACACCATGCACCTTGAAACATACTCTGCCACATCTTTCTTCATTCCATCCCAAAAGAAAATGCACTTCATATCTCTATACATCTTATCTCCTCCCGGATGTATAGTCATCTTCGAGTGATGTGCTTCTTCGAGAACTTTATGCACCAAGTCTCCTACTTGTGGAACGCATAGCCTTCCATCACGCCTTAGCCAACCTTTATCATCAATGGTATATCTAGCAAGGTGACTAGACGTCTCACCCCGAATCAACTTATCCATGACCTCGACTATTTGCAGATCTTCCTTCTGTGAAGCCCCAACTTGATCAAGAAGTGTGGGTCTAAGCTCAAGGGATGCTAATGAACCCGTCATCGACTCAACAGTCGTCGTGAAATCAAAGGTCGCCAAGAATTCTAAGTTCTTCATCTCAATGAACAAGGGACTCAAAGTCAACCTCCTTCTGCTTAGTGCATCTGCCACAACATTACCCTTGCCAGGGGTATAAGCTATCTCGAAGTCATAAGATTCCAAGAATTCCATCCACCTTTGCTGCCTTAGATTCAGATCTTTTTGCGAGAAGAGGTACTTGAGCGACTTGTGATCAGTATACAACTCAAACCTTTCGCCTAGAAGATAGTGGCGCCAAGATTTGAGTGCAAAGACGATCGCCGCCAACTCTAAATCATGAGTGGGATAGTTCTTCTCATGAACTTTAAGTTGCCTACCCCCATAACATATCACTCTTCCCTCTTGCATCAGAACGACACCTAACCCCGTGCCACATGCATCTGTGTACACGGTAAACATCTTACCACTATCGGATAATGCCAAAACTGGAGCTGAGGTAAGGGCTATCTTGAGCCTTTGAAAAGCAAGCTCACACTCCAAGTCCCATGCAAAGACTAAGTTCTTCTTCGTCAACTTAGTAAGAGGGGCCGAAATCTTAGCGAAGTCCCTGATGAACTTTCTATAGTAGCCCGCCAGACCGAGAAAGCTTCTTACTTCGGTTGCATTCCTAGGAGTCTTCCAGTCTTGAACCACAACCACCTTCGGGGGATCCACCGCTATGCCTTGCTTAGAGACTATATGTCCAAGAAACCGAACTTCCTTTCTCCAGAAATGACATTTGGAGAACTTGGCTTTCAACTGACGCGCTCTAAGCGTATCCATCACTTCCTTGAGATGCCTAGCATGCTCTTCCTCATCCTTTGAGAAGATCAGAATATCATCCACGAAGACAACAACAAATTTGTTAAGGAACTCCCTGAACACCCTACTCATCAAGTCTATGAAGTAGGCGGGTGCATTGGTCAAACCGAATGGCATGACAAGCCATTCAAAGAATCCATCTGGAGTCCTGAACGCAGTTTTATCAATGCTATCCTCAGCTACTCTAAGCTGATGGAATCCGGTGGCTAGATCGAGCTGCGAGAAAACAGAAGCACCTACAAGCTGGTCAAAGAGATCATCAATTCTCGGTAACGGGTGCCTATTCTTCTTTGTCAGCTTGTTCAACTCTCGATAATCAACACATAGACGAAGCGAGCCATCCGCCTTAGTAGCGAATACCACCGAAGCACCCCATTCAGAAATGCTTCGCCTAATAAAATTCTTCTCAAGCAACTCCTTGATTTGCTTACTGAGCTCCCTTCTCTCATGAGGGGCCATGTGCCTAACGGGCAATGATACTGGCTTGGCATTATCAACTAGATAAATGCGAAAATCTATCTCTCGTTTAGGGGGTAACCCCTTAACTTCTTCAAAGACATCAGGATAGTCTCGGACCACCCTTACAGATTGCAGATCATCGATGGACGAGTCGAGAGATTGAAGATAACATAACATGACGGGACCTCTAGGGTTACAAGAAATTTCTAGGGTATTACCGAGGCGAGTCATGAGCCTCACCACCCTATGCTCACAATCGAGGATGGCTCCATAACTGGACAACCAATCCATGCCCAAGATCAACCCATGTCCCGTGAATCCGAGAACATAAGCATTACACGTGAATTCCACGGCCAAGATAGAAATCTTCAAATCCACACAAATCATAGATAGATGGGCGGAACCCCCAATTGGATTTGAAACACAAACGGGATCCTCAACTAGGCTAGTACTTAGGTGTAAACTTTCAACAACGTCAGAAGAAATAAAACTATGCGATGCGCCAGAATCAAATAAGGTGCGAATAGGATAATCAGAAATATAAACAAGACTTTCTACAGAAATACTACCTCGGTCCTGAACTGGAGCAGCAGTTTGAGCATGCACTTGCCCTCCAGAAGGTCCTGCACGCTGATTCTGCCCTTGCTTCTTGGGGCATTCCTTGCTAAAATGTTCGGTCTCTCCACAATGAAAGCATTCGCCCGACTTCCTCTTCCTCTTCTTACAGTCTTTAGCTATGTGCCCAACATTTCCACAGTAGTAGCATTTTCTTGGATCCTTTGCCTTGGCCTTGTTTCCCTTGTTGTTCTTGTTGTTCTGATTGCTCTGATTTCCTCCCCACTTGGAGTCTGTCTTCTTGGCTTGAGTCTCACTAGCCTTGACTTCCTTCTTGCCATTCTTATCGTCTCCTTGAAGCAATGCCATGTCAACTAGTCCCTCAAAAGTGGCCTCCATGGGTATATGAGATAGGGCTAAACCTTGTAATGGCTCATTCAACCCTCGTGCAAAGCGTAAAGCCTTCTTCTGGGGAGTATTAATCACGTCCAAACCGAATCGGGCGAGCTGGTTGAACTCATTCACATACTCCCTCACTGTCATGTCCCCTTGCTTCAAAGATATGAACTTCTCCAATTGCAGATTCGCCTCAGCTGATGATAGAAACTTAAGCCCAAATCTTGTCCTAAAGTCGGCCCAAGTCTCTATAGGCCTCGTAGCATTGGTGACCTCCCACCAATAAGCAGCTTCTTCTTTTAATAGCCATGCTGCAAATAGAATCTTTCTATGGTCTTCCACATCAAAGATAGCGAAAAGATCTTCGGTTTCTTTCAACCAATTTCGTGCCTCCACAAAAGTCTCCGTCCCTATGAAATTCTTGCCCCCCATCGCCTTAAAGTCCTTACAAACTTTAGCGAAATCCGCTTGTGGATTCTGTGGAGGGGGAGGAGGAGGAACCTCAGTTATATTGGGGGTATTTGCTGGGCCCACATCGTTGGCCCTAGCTTCTAAGTACCTCCGGAACCATCCGGGAATGGTCACTCCCTCGGGAAGGTTAAGATCGGCCATACTGAAAAAGAAAAAGATAGATTCAGAACGAGGAAACGAAGGATAGTGCTATGGCTTTTGGGGAATAGCCTTTTTAAAATAACTAGACTTTTCTTGGAAAATACTTAATTGGTTTTGAAAATAGTTTTTCAAAAGGTAAGTTTTAAAAACACTTTTGCTCAAATCTTGTAAACCTTATGCTCTGATACCAAATGTAACACCCCACCTCCGCCAAGGTAACTCTTGCAAGTACATTGGCTTTGGAGGGGCGTTAAACGAGGTAAACATGCATACAGATATCACAAGACAGGACATATAAGTAAAACAGAGTATTAAAGCAGCGGATAAAACTAGCATTTCAAAACCATAGTTAAGTTACAACAAAGTACTTGGTCATTATTTTCCAACACACAAAGTCTAGATAAAAGCATAAACTGAAAAACTGAAATACATAAACTACTATCCCCAATGTGAAGTGATAAACCATAGCTAGCTCAATGTCCAAAACCGTACATGAGCAAGTCCAGTAAGCTAGCTGTAAAGATCTAAGCTAAGCTCCAATGTTCCCACCCTGAGGACCTGAGGGGGGGGGGGGAACGGAAGAAAAGAGGCGAAAGAAAACGGGTCAGTCAAAAAGACTGGTAAGCCCTACTACTATCAGTCCATGAACTAGTAAAGTTAACTGGCATGAGAAGCTGAGATGAACATAAGGATAACAACATACTGACATGGTGATTAACTAACAAGGTAGATAAAAGGTGTCATCGCATAATCAAGGTTAAGTTTTGCACCACGGGTGTACTAGCATTCTAACATGTCAAGTAAAAACAAGAATTGATCCCTTGGCCCAAGCTTGGCCCAATATAATGAGGTGACCTAAATCAAGGTCCAACTACACGGTCTAGTTGATCGGCTCCCTATAAGCCTAACTCGTCAAGTGTCGGTGTCATACGGCCCAAACATGAAATGTAGCTAACTGCGCTAGGTCCACCCCAGGGTGTATCAAGTCCTAGGGTGTAGACCTCGGACACCAATCAAGTATGCACAGTCTAGATCTACTGGTACCCATGCCTGATTCTCCAACGCCGGACTATGTGCACGACCATAGTCCGCCTGGACCTACACCGGCGTACCTACACAGCCGTCGTTTTGGTCGCTTACATGTCAGCCCAGTAATCGTGCCCCACCCTAGCCTAGTCCTAGGGTCTTATGATACTATCAGGAGGGTTACTGCTTGAAAGGACCACGCAACTAGGGTTTCTTAACGGGTTAAATGTGGTTAACCCGATCCAAACGTGGATTAAATTGGTTAAGTGTACCCAAGGTTCATGACTTAACCCCGATTAACCCATCAAGACCAAATTGGTTAAGTATTCAGTGGACCATGACTTAACCCTAATCAGGAGGCATTAATTAACTTAATGCGCTTTAACCTCTCACATTAGACCTTGTTGTGGTTACTAGTTAAGCCGGGCGGGTCCGGGTAGCTTTACACCATAACTTGGTCTAACCTCGGGTCCGAGCACAACATGACCAACTTCTCACATTGGGTCCTATTGTTTGTAGCCACTAGTTAAGCCGGGCGGGTCCGGGTAGATTTATGCTACAAACTCAACCCAACCTCGAGTTGGCCACACTCATCTTTTCTAAGTGTCATGTCCATTATGTTTCCAAAACATAATTGCATATCACGTCATGTTATAAAAACCATGTTCTTGTCATAATGTTACCCAACCCCAATGTAATCCCATCGTTTACATAATCGCAACAACGCATAAAGGATAAAATAGGGAACTTGGCATAATCATGACAAAAAGGTGTTGAAGCCACAAGTTTAACATGGTGGCATATGAAATGTACATATGTTCATATACTTGCATATTGCATTATTAGGCTTCAAAAGTATGCATAAAACCAAACTTAGCATATAAGTGATACATGGTGATAAATGACATGTAGAAGTTGCTAGAAGTTCGCATTTAGCCTCACATGCAAGTTATCATAAGGGATATGATAACTTCCATGTTGCCAAAATGCAACCTTTAACATAAAGCTTGAAGCTTTAAGCTCACAAACTAAAGTTTAACTTGCATAACATGATAACATGATTAACCCAAACTTGCATAACATAGCAACATGTGTCAACTATCATAATGATCAACCAAACTTGCATATCATAATGATCAACCAAACTTGCATATCATAATGATCAACCAAACTTGCATAACATGATAACATGATCAACCCAAACTTGCATAACATGATAACATGATCAACCCAAACTTGCATAACATGATCAACCCCAAACTTGCATCATTCATTTAACTTTAGAGTTCAAAAATGAAAGTAGAAAAGGGCTTACAATGCTATGAAGACACAAATGAATATTTATTAAAAGATTGAGACGAAGCCCTTATGCAATCCCCCAAATATGCAAGCTCCAAATGAAAAACCCTTGAGCCAAATCAATAAAAACCCTTGCTTTGTAATAGAAATGTTGCAACTTGACTTGAATGCAAGATAAGAACACTCATACAAGTTTGAAAACACTTGTATGAACTCAAAATCTCTCATACAAATAGACTTAGGAATTTTAGCATGAGAGTGGAGGCCATGAGAGGAACAAATTTGACATAGTTTAGTTGTAGGATTGAATAATGGTGATTTAGGCTAGGTTTAGGGGTCTTTTTATAGAAGATTAGGATAGTATTAGCAATAGGATTAACCCTAGATTCAATCCAAGCCATCAAATCCCGTCACAAGCCTCCAAAACAGGTCAAAACAGCCAAAATGGGTGCACCAGGTTGCCTGGGCCGACCAGGCAGGTCGACCCCCAGGTCGACCCTGGGGTCGACTCCCCAGTCGACCTGGGGGGGAGGTCGACCCCCCCCGGGTCTGGCGGGAATTTCCCCGCCACTTCTGATTTTCTGAAATTTGAATCTGTTTTGAATTTAAATTTTTCGTGAAACTTCGCGAGGCCATATCTTGGTCATACAGACCCTGATTTTCGAAAACTCGGACTCTATTTCGTGTATTTTTCCGAGACGAACGAAATGGCACAGCCCGTTTCCCTTGATTCAGATTTTACAGTTTAATTCTACCTTGATTTATGTTATAACATGTTATTCAAAAATACGGGTTGTTACAAATGCTATATTAAAGCCGTGCTTTGATCATCAACAACAAGACTCTTCTTTTCAACAGAAGCCTTGATCATTTGCATCTCAGCATGCCACACATGAATTCACGCCATGCGATTGATGTCTATCGATATATAACCTCTGAGCTCGTACGTCTCAGAGAAGGGCGTTAAGCAAGAGAATAAATTCTTCGCCGCCAAACAGATATATATCTAATAGAGATCAATCAACACAGAATAAAATCCAATGTCAGACACACATCCATTTACAAGTTCGTTCTGGGTCTGGACGAAATCAGAGCCACCTTATTCCGCGTCCCATATGTCCAATACAGGAGAGAGGTCCTCGCATAACCGGTCGATCTTCAAGTACGTCTAGACGATCACCACTTATTACCCTATCTTGGGTGTACAACCCAATCAAGACATCAGTAATCATCCAAACGATGTAAAGAACTCCGGTCTTCAACCACCGTCTTCATCATCGACTTATCGTCGAATCAGTTATTCAGAATGGGTATAAACCCGACCTTTCCGAATAACTCGCTTATTTTATAAACAAGTTCTACACAAACACAGCATACGCATCATTCCAATTCAGAATATTCTTTTATTCAAATATTTACATCATTAGGGAAAGGTTCCCATTGATTTTATCAAAGATAAATTCTTTAAATTTACTCTTTAATCTTCCTTTAGATATCAATTCAAACCAAAATTAAGGTTTATCCAAACTAGTCGGGATTAGCGAACCTTACCGAAGTAATCACTTGTTTAATTTCTCAATCCCAACCTATTCACCCCATGGAGCAAAACTGGTAATACTTGTTGGATCTAGATTAACCCTAGAGGGGGGGGGGTGAATAGGGTTTATCACAGTTTTTAACTGAATTAAAATTCTAACGAGATATTAAAATAATAAATAGATCACAGATTATAGCAGAAACAGCAATGCAGAAAATAAATCACACACAGATATACCCAGCTTCGACAAAAACCCTGCCTACTGCTGCATTTCTAAGGTTTCTACTAGGTGATAGAACAGATCCCGCATACAAGACCATGTACACTAGCGACTCTTGCTCCTATCCTAACCCTACGCTCAAAACCCTAGACTGATTGATATTCACTCGATCAGATTTCCCGAATTACAAACCCTGTAACTCGTAACCCAGATTTTACAGACTCCAGTGGACTGCCAGTCAACACCCTGACTGGAACTCTAGAATTTTACAGATTTCTAAAAAAAAACTGTTCAGAATTGTTTTCAGAAGAAAAATCAAAATCAAAACAAAAATAAACAAAGAAAACCAGAATTTAAATATAAGAGGTTATCCCCTTTTAAACTAGGCTAAACCCTCAAGAGAAATTAGCCGGCCCATTTCATTTGTGTTTGCCCAAAATCATTTGCTCTATCTCTTTCTGGAATTGTAAATGGCGGCCGATTGAAAAATAGCTAGGGTTTCAGAATTGAATCCCAAATCGAGGCCGATGTCTGATGAATTTGCTGCTCTCTGAAACTCGAATCTGGTGTTCCTCCTTTGTCTACGATTTGGTGTTGATTTCTGGTTCTCTGAAGAACTTTGATTTGGCTTCCCTCTCTGGCGCTCGATCGAAACCCTAATGAAACGTTGTAAGTGACTTTCGACTTCAATTGCTCTGCCTTTTGATTTATTGATGCTTGGGTTTTCGATTTGAGACGTTGGGTTGGTTTTCGATTTGCTGTCCTTTTTTGAATTGTTGCGTGTGGATTCGATGCCCTTTTGCCAGTGATGAAAATGGTGTAACTATATAGGATTATACAAAATCCTAATCCCTGATTTCGCCAATGACTTGATATGATTGCGGTTTTCAAATTGTTTCCACTTTTGATGTTTTCGGCTGAAATGAATTGTATGGCATTAAAATGGCTTGTGAGATTTTTTTTGCTTTCAAACCGATTTACTCCTTTTGATTCTTGAATGGATTCGGCATAATGTATTTCCAGTTTTGTGTTCCTTGATTTAAATGATTTGATGAATCTAAACCATTGTGGATCTAGAGAAAATACTTGCCAAAATTCTTGCCAAACAATGACTTATGTATAGCCCTTTGTCCCATTCGATATTATGGTATGAAATCGATTTCTGGATGTTGCCTTGTATGCCATGAATGAATATTTGCCAAATAAGAGATTAATTCTTGTGAATTGATTTTTGCCCACAACCATTCCATATTACTCACTGATCCCATGCATGATTTCTAAAAATCAAATTATGATTTTCTGAACATTGATTGCTTGCCAAAAATGCTACTCCATTTCTGGAAAAAGATTTGCAGATTCTGATGTCAAAAATGAATTGTTTGCTGCCAAAAACTGTTGTGCATTTTTGGAAAATAAATTGAAATAAATTATGCTCAACAATGACTCCAAAAAAAAACTGTTTCCCCATGTTTAAATCATGTTGTGTTCATCCATGCTTATGTATATGTATTCCTTGGCTTGTTTGTATGTTCCATACCCATGCCTTGTTGTGTGAATAAATGAAACTGCACCACCTCGTTGTTGCACCATCTTTGCATTGGATTCGTATTTGAGTGATCTTCCATGATGAACTCTTGATCTTCAATGATCTGCCACACCTTGTTTGTCCCATTGATTTATGTTGTTGCCTATTTAATTATGTTGTTTCACTTATTTGTTATCTCGACCATGCTGACTTGAATTTCATGTTGGCTCGACTGCTTGTGTACACTATGTCTTGGCTGCACCATATTGAACCCGCCTTGGTGTTGAGCTTGTGTCGCATTGTATTGCGCCATGCATTGCTCTGAATTGTTGCACCCCTGGTCACTTCATGTAGGCTGAAATATGCTTTGTTCATTACTGACTTGTTGACACCATGTCTCACCATTTCTGAACTGATTTGCCACACTTTAACTGATCTGAAATAGCATGCTGCTTTATACACCATGTTTGTTGACATTTTCCATGCATATGTGTCATGTTGATACTGACTTGTGTTGACTTTGACTTTGCTGGTTGACATTTGTTTTGAGTTCACTTGTCCATTTCACTGAGTCGAGACAGTCCTAGTGGCTACTCCTCAGTTGCTCGCTGATTGGCGTGGCAGTGCACACGTGTATATTCATGCACATGTGTACATGCAGCCATTAAACGAGTTTTCCTGTCCCTGCACTGTAATATGTGTATATACATACACATGTATGTGTATACATGTATCGTGCGCGTGCTATATTATATATCAGATCAAGTCATGAAAAATGATGAGAAACACACCAGAAAACTGAGGCAAATAATATTTTAAAAATAAAATTTATATTTGTACATTTTCTGTTTCATTTCTATTGCAGTGTACTGTGTGTGTGTGTGTTTCATATGTGACAGGTAAGCAGGGATGACTGGACTGACTGTGATGACTGAACTGGACAGAGAGCAGTGAAGACTGAAGATGAAAGCCAGTGAATGAAGCAGTGTCAGTAAATAAAAAAATCTGTATATAGAGACTGTGAATGTATAAGTGAAAAAAAATACCGAGTGTTGAGTGATATAGTGAGGAGCTTATTTATATGAAAAAATGATTGTACTGATTATTTGTAATAAAACAAAATCTGTTTGAAATAAAATATCATTTCATTGTTGTTAAACAGACTTGTCTATTCTATTCTGTTTATTTGTAAGTACAAATATGTGAAGTGATTAAATAGTGGAGTTAATATAGATGTACTGTTTGATATTGAAATAAAATATTATATTCCAGTCTGTGATTTACAATAACAGTACAATATCAAACACATTAAAATAATATTTATTTGGTTGTTATCATCAAACAAAAATCATATAATTGTGTATACAACACCGTTATATACAACAATCTCCCCCTTTTGATGATGACAAACAAATAAAAGATTTTGTATACAACAGATGTGTTTGACAGTGAATATTGAACTCCCCCTACAACAGACAACTCCCCCTATACAATAGATGTGTTTGGCAGTGAATATTGAACTCCCCCTACAACAGACAACTCCCCCTATAACTGTGCATGAGTGAAATGTATGAATAATAATAAATTTTCAAAAATTAAAAATATTTATAAAATATTCACTCATAAATCAAAATCTCAACCCATTCTCCCCCTTTTGTTATCATCAAAAGGTTACAGAATTTAAAATACAGATGAAAAAATGACTAAAAAATGTAATTTCAGCATAAGAGGAAGAATGATCATCATAAATCTCAATCAGTCAAACAAAAATCATAATAAACTAAGAACTGGTGGCATATTTCACGTTGTAGAGAATGATGGATTCACGATGAATTTTATATAAAAATGGAGAGAGTTTTAAAAACAATTCATTTCCAATTATTTTCAAAGGATTTTTATAAAAAAAATAAAGCACAAAAACAGTGATGGATTTGGACTATAATTAATAATTCAATTTAAGTGACAAGATTGAATAATCTCAAATCCCAATACCTATCAATCAACAAATAATACGTCAAAAATTTCAACATATTTCACAGAATAGAGGATGGATTGATAGGCTGGCTTTTATACTCAGAGGAGAATTTCAAAATTTATTTTATATTTTTAGCACTTTTTTTTTTAAGAGCACACTGACCACGCATAACCAGAGCTTGGATTTTTAAATGGGATCAGTCGCAGCTTAAATTGTAAGTTGTCTCATAACCATGCATAACCAGAGCTTGGATTTTTAAATGAGGTTAGAGACATGCTTATGTATCAATTATATATTTTATCATTTTCAGCTTTAAATATGAAAAAACTCCCCAGTATATACAACCAATATGAATGATAGAAATGTGATAGGTACAGAAATGGACTGTGAAATAAATTTCTAAATTAATTATATTATGAAATATGACCAACTGTACCGGGATTTTTGAAAATTTTCAATTGACACTAATTCTGAAAAATAACATAACCACAATTCCATCACGAATATTTTCACTGTTTATTCAAGATGATTTTTAAAAAAATATTAAACTCTCCATATTTAAAAAAATTACCATGGATGGCAGAATGATGATAGATAATGAGTATGGTCGTGAAATAATTGCCAGTTCAAAGATATTATAATAAATATTCAACCATCATGAAAATCCAGATAAAATCTCCTCTTGTTGTGAAATATATTGCACTCATAATTCATCACAATTTCAGATTCTGATATATTTTGATGAATTATAAATACAGAACAATTCGGATATTGATTTCAATTTGTGAATGAATAAATAATAAATAGTTTTAAAATTGAAAATCAATTACAAGAGGAATATGAAGAGCTATACAAAGCACAAGAGGGAAAAGAAAAATATATACATGATGAGAGTAAAAAAAAAATTCAGCACTTCCTAATCTGATACCACTTGTAGTCTCTATTAAAGAGGATTTTTAAAATGACACTGGTGGCTAAACAAGGGTATCTCAGTCAACAGAAAGACTTAATTACAAAGCAAGCAACTCAAGCACACAAGTTTCATTTATCAGAGCACGATAAACCTTTGATACCAAATCAAGCAGTCCTCAAAAAATATATACAATTCAATTTCTTATAATCAGAGCAGCATGATTCCAAAAAAAAAACATTTTTCAAAACAGTATCAGAGCAGCACAAAATTAGTTTCAAAGCACACTTGTCAAGACATATCTGATGGCCACAGAATATGATTCACGATCCAATATTAAAAATACCGTTTATTTTAAATCATTTGAAGAAATATGAAAATATCAGGATTTAATAAATCAATCACACCAATTTATAAATTTTTGGAATTGAGATATGTGTGAGATTTAATAAATCAATAATTTCAAATGATTTTAAACAAACAAATACTTAAATCATATAACCATGAAATAACAGAGAAATTCAAGACCGGATTTTCAAAGAATTTTCACACGAATTTTCTGACAAGTCCTCAAGAAATTTCAGATCATCTACATCAATTTTGTGAGATATTCATGATCCAAAGAATACAAATAATTTATTTGAAATCATTTGAATCAATGTCAAATTTTGAGATATAATGAATCAGTCACACAAGGTTAATAATTTCAGATTTAAGTGGTGTGTGAGATTCAGAATATCAATAGTTTCAGATAATTTCAAACAAACAAATTTTAACTATAATGATCATGACTAACTATGATTTTCAAGATGTATCACTGGTTCAAGCCAATCCAAAAAAAAATTACTGGAATTGTCAGAACTGATAAATAACAAAGTGCTGTAATGAGTATAATATTTTGAGCTTTTCTAAAATGAGTTAGAATAAACTCAGAATAGCAAAAGTGTGAAATTCCATCAATTTTCAGATCTTCAAAAATTTAGAATTCAAATTAATTAACAGTGTTCAAGATATGACATGAATACAACAACACTGTTATGAATTCAGAATCAGGAAAATAAACTTCAAAACAATTGCAGATATTTACACAAATAAATTCAAGATCTGGAAATGATTATAAACACGAGAGTTTTCTAAAATGAATTTCCAGACAAATATGAATTCTACAATTTGAAGTTTTAGAAAGCACAATTTTTTTTTTTTTACAATGATATGACAGTGACAAACCAAACAGACAAAGAAAGATAAACAGATGAGATAAAGAAGATACACAGAAGGGGTAGAAGGAGGAATACACAAAGAAAAAGAAAAATATTTACAAAGGTTGAGTTTAGAGGTTATACCTGAAATTGACGTGAGTAAATGAATCTCTAGCTCAACAAGCTTGGCTAAGGAACTCTGAAAGATACAGAAAATATACAATAGCTTGAAAACATCCTCTTTTCACCACAACAATTTCTACGCCATCCTTTGGTACCTATGAATTTATAGAATCGAGTGGTCTAACAAAATTAGTAAAACCACTCACAGTTGTGTTCACAGCTTTAGGTACCCAAACTTGTTTATATAATAATCCATCAGAACCTTTAGGGACCCAAATCTGTTTGAAATTAAATGAATTCACTGTATTTCCTTTTGGGGCCTGGAATGATTTAAAAGGACTATTATCAAACAAATTCACATCACGTTTATGATTTTAAAAATCCTTTGAATTTATCAGAGTTCAAATTATCAACTTGATTCTTTTGAAAGAAGTTTGAAGGATTTTTCAAATCATTTGAATTTTGTTTTTCAAAAACATTAATTTTCTCAAACCCAAGTCCACGTTTATTTTGAACAGAAAATTGGTTTTTTAATAACATATTCAAAGATTTTTCACCGTTTGAAAAATTAGACAAGATTGTTTCAAGTTGTTGAATTTCAGTTTTAAGATCACCATTTTCTTTCAATAAATCTGAACAACGATTTTTAGTGATCTCACATCTTTCAAAATCAGATTTCAAAAACAAATTTTCATCATCGAGTAACTTTATTTTGGTTTGGGACTCAGCAATCTCAGACTCAAAATGTTTTCGACTTTCAGACTCAAATTTCTTGAAATTTTCAATCTCGTTTTCAAGTTCTTTCAAAATCGAATTCGATTTCAACAAATTTTCCTTTTCTGCAATTTCAAGTTTGGAATGAATATTAATTTTAAAAATTTCAAATTCCTTTTGCAGATGATTGTTCAAATTTGATACCTCAATCTTGTTTGCTTTTAAGATCAAAATTTCATCTTCAAACTTTTGAATATTTTTATTGAGTTGAACAAGATTGGTTTTCAATTTCAAACAATTTTTACAATCTGAATCTGAAAGGTTTTTAAAATATTCAAGCTGTGATTCCAAATCATCAATTTTGCTGGTCGACTCAGAATTCCTAGATTTTAGAGTTTTGTTTTTAGATTTGAGTTTATCAACAGATTTAGTTAAATCAACACACATATAAACCAAATCTTCGTATGAAAAATTTTTAACTTCAGCATCCGTTGATTCTCCATCATCTGATCCTTCTGAATTCTCATTTGTAAATCCTGTTAAACAGAATTCTGAATCTGAGTTGACAATCTGGGGTTTTGAGCTGGAGTTGTCAATTTGACCATACTTCGTATTGAGAGCTGTCCAAATTTCCTGCGCAGTTAAACAATGGGAAATCAGACTGTATTGATTATCATCAAGATGAGAATAAAGAATATGTGTAGCATGAGAATTAAAAACTTTATCTACCATCTCGTACCCATTGATAACAACATCCCAACATTTAATATTAACAGATTTTAAATAAAATTCCATTTTGGATTTCCAGTTTAAAAAATCTGTTCCAGTGAAAATAGTTGGAGATGAACTGGACTGACTCTCGCTAGACAGACAACTAGGGTTACCCATGACTCTAGAGTTAAAAAAAATACCTGCTATGATACCACTTGTTGGATCTAGATTAACCCTAGAGGGGGGGGGTGAATAGGGTTTATCACAGTTTTTAACTGAATTAAAATTCTAACGAGATATTAAAATAATAAATAGATCACAGATTATAGCAGAAACAACAATGCAGAAAATAAATCACACACAGATATACCCAGCTTCGGCAAAAACCCTGCCTACTGCTGCATTTCTAAGGTTTCTACTAGGTGATAGAACAGATCCCGCATACAAGACCATGTACACTAGCGACTCTCGCTCCTATCCTAACCCTACGCTCAAAACCCTAGACTGATTGATATTCACTCGATCAGATTTCCCGAATTACAAACCCTGTAACTCGTAACCCAGATTTTACAGACTCCAGTGGACTGCCAGTCAACACCCTGACTGGAACTCTAGAATTTTACAGATTTCTAAAAAAAAAACTGTTCAGAATTGTTTTCAGAAGAAAAATCAAAATCAAAACAAAAATAAACAAAGAAAACCAGAATTTAAATTAAGGGGTTATCCCCTTTTAAACTAGGCTAAACCCTCAAGAGAAATTAGCCGGCCCATTTCATTTGCGTTTGCCCAAAATCATTTGCTCTATCTCTTTCTGGAATTGTAAATGGCGGCCGATTGAAAAATAGCTAGGGTTTCAGAATTGAATCCCAAATCGAGGCCGATGTCTGATGAATTTGCTGCTCTCTGAAACTCGAATCTGGTGTTCCTCCTTTGTCTACGATTTGGTGTTGATTTCTGGTTCTCTGAAG
This sequence comes from Allium sativum, assembly GCA_030737875.1. Classification (NCBI taxonomy): domain Eukaryota; kingdom Viridiplantae; phylum Streptophyta; class Magnoliopsida; order Asparagales; family Amaryllidaceae; genus Allium; species Allium sativum. Next base: position 936,672,613 of record CM060920.1, on the reverse strand, counting down.
AACTTTGATTTGGCTTCCCTCTCTGGCGCTCGATCGAAACCCTAATGAAACGTTGTAAGTGACTTTCGACTTCAATTGCTCTGCCTTTTGATTTATTGATGCTTGGGTTTTCGATTTGAGACGTTGGGTTGGTTTTCGATTTGCTGTCCTTTTTTGAATTGTTGCGTGTGGATTCGATGCCCTTTTGCCAGTGATGAAAATGGTGTAACTATATAGGATTATACAAAATCCTAATCCCTGATTTCGCCAATGACTTGATATGATTGCGGTTTTCAAATTGTTTCCACTTTTGATGTTTTCGGCTGAAATGAATTGTATGGCATTAAAATGGCTTGTGAGATTTTTTTTGCTTTCAAACCGATTTACTCCTTTTGATTCTTGAATGGATTCGGCATAATGTATTTCCAGTTTTGTGTTCCTTGATTTAAATGATTTGATGAATCTAAACCATTGTGGATCTAGAGAAAATACTTGCCAAAATTCCTGCCAAACAATGACTTATGTATAGCCCTTTGTCCCATTCGATATTATGGTATGAAATCGATTTCTGGATGTTGCCTTGTATGCCATGAATGAATATTTGCCAAATAAGAGATTAATTCTTGTGAATTGATTTTTGCCCACAACCATTCCTTATTACTCACTGATCCCATGCATGATTTCTCAAAATCAAATTATGATTTTCTGAACATTGATTGCTTGCCAAAAATGCTACTCCATTTCTGGAAAAAGATTTGCAGATTCTGATGTCAAAAATGAATTGTTTGCTGCCAAAAACTGTTGTGCATTTTTGGAAAATAAATTGAAATAAATTATGCTCAACAATGACTCCAAAAAAAAAACTGTTTTCCCATGTTTAAATCATGTTGTGTTCATCCATGCTTATGTATATGTATTCCTTGGCTTGTTTGTATGTTCCATACCCATGCCTTGTTGTGTGAATAAATGAAACTGCACCACCTCGTTGTTGCACCATCTTTGCATTGGATTCGTATTTGAGTGATCTTCCATGATGAACTCTTGATCTTCAATGATCTGCCACACCTTGTTTGTCCCATTGATTTATGTTGTTGCCTATTTAATTATGTTGCTTCACTTATTTGTTATCTCGACCATGCTGACTTGAATTTCATGTTGGCTCGACTGCTTGTGTACACTATGTCTTGGCTGCACCATATTGAACCTGCCTTGGTGTTGAGCTTGTGTCGCATTGTATTGCGCCATGCATTGCTCTGAATTGTTGCACCCCTGGTCACTTCATGTAGGCTGAAATATGCTTTGTTCATTACTGACTTGTTGACACCATGTCTCACCATTTCTGAACTGATTTGCCACACTTTAACTGATCTGAAATAGCATGCTGCTTTATACACCATGTTTGTTGACATTTTCCATGCATATGTGTCATGTTGATACTGACTTGTGTTGACTTTGACTTTGCTGGTTGACATTTGTTTTGAGTTCACTTGTCCATTTCACTGAGTCGAGACAGTCCTAGTGGCTACTCCTCAGTTGCTCGCTGATTGGCGTGGCAGTGCACACGTGTATATTCATGCACGTGTGTACATGCAGCCATTAGACGAGTTTTCCTGTCCCTGCACTGTAATATGTGTATATACATACACATGTATGTGTATACATGTATCGTGCGCGTGCTATATTATATATCAGATCAAGTCATGAAAAATGATGAGAAACACACCAGAAAACTGAGGCAAATAATATTTTAAAAATAAAATTTATGTTTGTACATTTTCTGTTTCATTTCTATTGCAGTGTACTGTGTGTGTGTGTTTCATATGTGATAGGTAAGCAGGGATGACTGGACTGACTGTGATGACTGAACTGGACAGAGAGCAGTGAAGACTGAAGATGAAAGCCAGTGAATGAAGCAGTGTCAGTAAATAAAAAAATCTGTATATAGAGACTGTGAATGTATAAGTGAAAAAAAATACCGAGTGTTGAGTGATATAGTGAGGAGCTTATTTATATGAAAAAATGATTGTACTGATTATTTGTAATAAAACAAAATCTGTTTGAAATAAAATATCATTTCATTGTTGTTAAACAGACTTGTCTATTCTATTCTGTTTATTTGTAAGTACAAATATGTGAAGTGATTAAATAGTGGAGTTAATATAGATGTACTGTTTGATATTGAAATAAAATATTATATTCCAGTCTATGATTTACAATAACAGTACAATATCAAACACATTAAAATAATATTTATTTGGTTGTTATCATCAAACAAAAATCATATAATTGTGTATACAACACCGTTATATACAACAATACTCCATATCTAACACCACGGTTTTATCGGTAAATTTAATTACCATTTCATGTTCCAATCTAATTAAAGATTTAACTATTTCTTGGAGCAAAAATGGTGATACTCCACTCTCGATCATTTCCCAAATTTGATAATTTAAATTATCACATTCTCATTTCAATCTAAATAAATATTCCTTAAAACTCCACTTGGTTTTAATCTTCCCAAAAATCAATATTAATGATTATTTAACTTTGGAAAATCAAACATGCTGCATCGACAATCTACACCGTACTATTGATTTGTGCCGATATATAACCTCTAAGCTCGTACATCTTAGAGAAGGGTGTTAAGCAAGAGAATAAATTCTCCACCACCAAATAGATATATATTTAGCAGAGATCAACCATACAGTTCGAAATACAATGTTAGACATGTAATCCTGTCTTTAAATGGGTTAAAGAGCTAATGTCCTTTAAAACACAGTTCACGATAAACCCAATTCACATACCATTAATTATGGAATCTTCACGGAAAACAGATTAATATATAATCGATATTAATTTCCGTATCCGATTTATAATATAAATGGAATAACGACAAAGCCTTTTAAGTTCCATATATATATATATTAACAGTCTTACTCCACAAAAGTTCACTTTGATTATTATCAAACCGAATTCCATTCAATTCCAATCCAATATATTAAATTGGAAAACCTTTCTTTGGAAAATTTCCCTTAAATCTTAACGAAAAGATTTATAAATTCCAAATCACATTTCACTGCAAATCGGGTTAAAGAACGAATGTTGTTAAAACATAGTTAACAATAAACCCAATTCACATTCCATTTTATTCCAATCAAATGTTAATTAACTGGAAACACTAATAATCCTAATTAAAAGATTTATCCTTTTCACACGGGGTTTAGGAACAGTGTTATTTAAGACACCATTCACGACAAACCCAAAATTCAATTCTTTTATTCAATTCCAATTAAATATTAATTAATTGGAAAACTTCACTAAATCTTCATTCTTTTTTTTCTCAATCAGGTTTAAGAACAGTGTTATTTAAGACACCGTTCATGACAAACCCAACATCCAATTTGATATTAAATACAAGGCTCTGAATAGAAATTATATCGGCTAATATACAATATCCAATTTTGAAACCAACAAATATAATATTGGAGCTAACGATATAAAATATATCTTCCAAATTTCCATAACAATATCCGTATAATCACGGAATCCAATATTGAAATATTCCGAAGATTATTTCTATTCCAAACCCATTCCAATTTGTTCGTTGGAAATTTCTGGTTTTATTAAAACCATTCACATATCCAATTTATTTTATTTAAAAATTATTGGATTTCAAATCTAGTTAATAACTAGTTCATTTTGATGAAAATATATCTTTACCTTTTCAAATATGGAATTTTTCATCCCAATTCTCTTTAAATCATTTATTTTGATTTTAGACAAATTGTCAATATTTTTAATAATTTTATTAAGGCCCTTTTAGTCGATTTCCATTAACAGTCATCGAACTGCACTTACAACGAACTTTTCAAAATTTGATTTGGACATAATTCCAAATCCTACCGTTAGATTTCAAATATCTTATATTCGTTGGAAGCTCTTTTCGATACGAACCAAACTGTTCTGGTATTAGGTGAATCCGACGGTCGGATCTCCTGTAATGTCTATTCGAAGTCAATGGTTGAAATTCACGAACTGCCGCGGCGCGGTGTGTTCTATTCAGGCTATTAAATATATATAGTATATATATTATATATATTTCGTCGATTTTCATTTAAAATGTATTTTATAAATCATTTTAAATTCGTTTTAAAAACGATTTCAACTTCATATTCAATTTTAAATCAAAATCGAATATTCAATATCATTAATATATAAATGATAATATTTTCAAAATATTAAATTTTGAAATCACTTTCTTTTTATATTCATTATAAAAATAAATAAAATCGATATAAATATCGTTCACGTCAAAATGGCGCATATCTAATCAACACGGCTTCATATATTTCAATATTTCCGTGTCCATCCCAAATCGGACATCAAAATCATATTTTGATCCCTTACTGAATATTATTTTAAAATATTAGTTATTTTAAAATATTCATTATTTGTCATTTTAAAATATTCTTTAAGTTATAATATTCATTTTTTCCGAATTGGAATCATACACAGTCAATTGCCATATAATTTTATTTATTTGGATTTCATACACACATGTACACAACAATCGTCAAACACAGTCAGCCATAATCCAAAGTGCATTGCACAACTGCATAAGCGTTGAATATAAATAATTAACGCTTACAACCATTTGTCAACCCATCGATTGACATACAACTAAACAATTGGGATTAGTGTACGTCAAATATCATCCCAATACCCGTGTGGGGTTTCAACCAACAAATATTGAATATTATTCGTGTAGTTGGGCGATGTGTAAAATTATTATCCCAATCAATATCAGTTAAATGGGTGTGCATAAACAAATCGTCCGATTTGTAAATGATTTTTTTTATTCATATACATGTTAAAATTTTATTTTTAACGATAAATTATTTATTTCAACACATGAATATTTATACAGTTTATTTATACAATAAAAATGATATTTTTATTATTCAAATATTTTATTCATCACATGAATATTTTTCATTTCACATCACAACACTATACAGTCCAAACAAACAATCATGGTTTGTACAATAAATGGTGTTGGGTGCTGCTAAGCACCGTCTGCATCCTTGTATATATTTTACTGGAAAATAAATAAAGTGAGAAGGAGTTATCACTTTGGGATCCACTCCCCGGTTTTATTTCTGAATTTTTGAACAGTTTGGATTTGAATTTGTCCGAAATTCTAACGTGCTACAAATTGGATCTGGTCAGTTTTGCGAAGCACTCGGCTCCACGATCGCAATGGATCCAGTTTCATGCAATTTCGACATTATAGCAAAAAGTTATTGAGGTACAAATTTTAAATAAATTAAATTACCCCTAAAACTGTTCAACGTCGGTTCCCCCTTGCCGGAGCTTCACCACCGCATCTACAGGCCCCCAGACCATCGGCCAACCACCTGTGTGACGGCCCACCCTGCACCAACCGACATTTACTCCAAAAGTGCGTTGTACACATGTCCAGTTAGCATGGTACGGTCGCCAAAGAAAAAGAAAGAAGACAAGGAATCAACAAAGAACCTGTAGATTGTCTCATAGCGCATGGAACAAAATATAATAATAACATAATCTTGACATAAAACAGGCGAGACAATGCATAAGCTGAAAACAAACTACATAGCAGCGGAAAATCCAAATATATGTTCCACAACATCATTATTACAACTTTTAAAACTGTCTCTAAAAGCAAGATAAGGAAGGTACACTACTAATGCCCAAGTAGTGACCACCAACGACGCAGGGAGAACATATATATATATATATATATATATCATACGTGGAAGCCTCCTGCTCGTCTTCGGATCAGCTACTCGTGCATACCCAGCTAACCTGTCTCTAGTCTGCTCGTGAGAGCACCCAGAGTAATAAGAACAGACATAAAACTCTGGGTCAGACAAAAGTCTGGTATGAGCGATAAGCAGCTAAAAAGAACAATAACAGGTACACTAAACAATACCTGAACTTGGACCTGCAACCAAAGAGTTAGCACTACATACTGTACAACAGTCTAAGGTGCCACTAACATATGGTGTACAAGCATACGGGGGTGGGGGTGTGCATGTCATAGTGATGGCAAATAATCAAGTATAGCAACTATCCTCACATCTCTCACTCGGTGCGTAAAGCATACGATATCCACCACTTCGATCACCCAATACTTTGCTATGATCACTCTGCCCCGTGAAGTCACAACGGTTTCACTGAACTGATCCATAGCCACTAATCCTTCGCTATGTCCACTTTGCCCCCTGGAGTCGTACACACCCCACTGCACTGGCTCATAGCCTTACTAATCCTTTACTATGTCCACTCTGCCCCATGGAGTCACAATGTCTCCACTGCACTGGTTCATAGTCTTACTACGATCACTTTGCCCCTCGAGTCACGGTGACTCTACTGCACTGATACGTAGCCCATCATTCCTTTTCAGTGGTGAATCGAAATTATGAACGTCGACAACTCCTTAGCACACATCCCGCAGCAAAGCCCAATCATGAAGTGAACTCATTGGTTCCCAACTGGATCCTGAGCTCTAAATTCCATTTGGAATTCCTTTGCATCTCGGGTTTTTGGTCATCACCAGATCGGTTCGGATCCCTCTCTTGAGCATCGGTTCGGTTCAGCCTTCTGGTCTCCATCGTCAACACGGTTTGGCTCGTGGCATCCACCTGGTGGCGGTTCAGATCGTCAACACCCCAGCGGGTCAGGTCGGGGTCTCCAAGTCCAGTCGTAGTACATCGGTTCGGGTCGGGGTACTATGGCGGATCGGGTCGGAGTACTTCTGGTGGATCGGGTCGGTCATGATCTCCTCCAGGTTTCAAGTCAACTCGTAGCATACAGGCTCGGTTCGGGTGCAAGGGACGGATCGTGAATGGGCCACACGAACGGTTCGGTTCAGACCTCCCCATCCGATCCGGTCCGATCCCTGCACATTTCCTGCACTTTGTCCAACGAGTTGTTTACGCCATTCGACGGCGTTTTCGACCATTCTTACTATTCTAAAGAATCACAAAGCATACCATACAGTCATAGCAACAAGTAGAAGTGACTTCAAACACCAAAACATCAATATGATAGGTTAAAATGAATCAAACATAGCCAAGAACCCATATTTTCCCTTAAGCGTGCTTAAGCAAAACTAATGACATGATTAGCAAAACTTAACCAAATCAAACCCAATTCTTAATAGAGGTATAAAACATTATTCAAGAATTTATAAATATTTTTCCAGAACTTATTAATGCATAAACTCGCTAATCTTCACTAATTACCCTTAATTGACCATAATTAGTGAGAAACTATGCAAATCACTCACCTTAGCCACAAATAAACCTTAGATCTGAAATAAATCTCTGATATGGCGCGTAATCAGCATCTTTAATATTGATTTGGTGAAGTTCTCCCTTGATTTGACGTTGCTAAGCTTAATCCTTGATTAGAAAGTGATTTGGAGGTGATTTAGAGGTTGGAGACCATTTTTAGGGTTTCTAAGAGGTAAGTGGAGGCTAGAAAACTGGAATGGAATGAAACCCTAACTCTTTTCAGCCTCCCCATAACCCTAATCCCGAAATGGGTTATGGGCCCATTCACTAATCACCCTATTTGGCCCGGTTAAGCAGTTTTTCACCTTCCAAACCTTATTTCAGCCATTTCTCCCAAACGGTAAGTCCGTTTTCCACATGTGACCACTCTACGGAAAGGTAAACCATCATCCGAAGCCAATGGAAGTGGTTTCAGGTCAAAAATCCTTTCCAATCAAAAGTTTTGGCCGAAACAAGATCAGCTAGGGGCAAAATGGTAATTTAAAAATCGGCAAAAATCATGAACATGGGAAATAACCCCAATGGTCGTTTCCTAAAGCCACATGACCATACGACTTCATATAAGAAAGAAATAAATATTCTACGATCCTCCGATGCGTAGAATGTGGGTTGTTACATTCTCCCCTCCTTAAGAAATTTCGCCCCCGAAATTCCCTAACCAAAACACACAAAGGGTCCCGCATGCCTATTAGCCATAAAACAACAATCAAACATGCAAAACAAGCAAAACTAGTCTATCCTAGCATGCAGAATAACTAAATTGCAAAGTAAATCTTACCAGGCAAAGAGTTCTGGATACGTCTTACTAATGCTCTCCTCTGTCTCCCAAGAACAATCATTCTCGTTCTCGCCCCACTGAACCTTGACTAGCTTCACCGCCTTCCTTTGAAGTTGCTTCGTATCATGCTCGACAATACGAATCGGCTTGCGGTTCCCAACTGCCTCGGGTTCCACTTCGAAGTCCTCTAACTGATCAGGTGAAATAGTCATATTTGGGTCGTGCACGAACTTCCTTAGCTGGGAAACATGAAATACGTTGTGAACTTCCGCCATCTTCTCGGGTAAATCAACTCTATACGCCAAATTCCCAACTTATTCGAGAACTGGGAATGGGCGAACAAATCTTGGTGCCAACTTGCCTCTCCTGCCAAATCGTATCACGCTCTTCAATGGAGAAATCTTGACAAACACTAAGTCACCAACGGAGAATTTTAAGTCTCTTCTCCTCTTATCAGCATAACTCTTCTGCCTATCCTGGGCAGCCTTCATTCGTTGTTGAATGATCTTAATTTTATCTTAAGTTTCCCTTACCACATCTGGTCCAAGCACAAACTTCTCACCGGTCTCTATCCAACATGATGGTGAGTTGCACGTTCTTCCGTATAAAGCTTCATATGGAGTCATACCGATACTGGATTGGTAGCTATTATTATATGCAAACTCTACTAGATGCAAATGGTCATCCCATGATCCACCAAAATCCAATATACAAGCTCTCAAGAGATCTTCCAATATACGATTCACCCTCTCTATCTGACCTTCGGTTTGAGGATGATACGCGGTACTGAGATATAATTCCGACCCTAGAGTCTCTTGTAAGCTCTTCCAAAACCCACTAGTAAACAACGGGTCTCGGTCACTCACAATGCTTTTAGGTACTCCATGAAATCTCACTACCCACTTCATATATAGTTCTTCTAACTTAGCAGCCGTTCTGGTCGATTTGACTGGTAAAAATCTTGCACTCTTGGTCAATCGATGCACAATTACCCAAATGCTATCATGTCCCGATTTAGTCCTTGGTAAACCATCAATGAAATCCATCGAGACTTGCTCCCATTTCCATTCGAGAATTTCTAATGGTTGCAACAAACCATTAGGCTTCTTTTGCTCGGCTTTAACTAGCTGGCAATTCATGCACTTGGATATAAACTTCCCAACGTCTCTTTTCATCCCTTCCCAGTAGTAAGTCTGCTTCATGTCTCGATACATCTTATCACCACCGGGGTGTATAGTCAGTTTTGAGTGATGACATTCCCTAAGCACTTCATCTCTCAAACCATTCACGTTGGGTACAACTAGTCTTCCATTCTTTCGAAGCCATCTTTCTCGATCAAACCCATACAAATTCATCTCCTCACCGTCGATATTCATCTCTAACTTAGAGATGATTTCCAATAGACTAGGATCGTCCCTCTGACTGAAACCAATCCGCTCAATCAAAGTGGGTTTGATCGTCAGACTAGCCAACATCTCTGGATCCAATTCACACTTTGGTCTGAAATCATACCCTGCGATATACTCCAGTTGCTTCCATTCAAGAAACATAGCCCCTAAACTAGCATGTCTCCTACTTAAGGCATCGGCTACCGCATTGCCTTTCCCAGGTGTATACGCGATATCAAAATCATACGAAGCCAAGAACTCTAACCATCTCTGCTGACGGAGATTCAGATCCTTCTGAGAGAAGAGATACTTTAACGATTTATGATCGGTGAACTACTCAAATCTCTCTCCCAAGAGATAATGTCTCCACATCTTCAACGTGAACATGATCGCTGCCAGTTCCAAATCATGGGTAGGATACCTTTTCTCATGCGGCTTTAGTTGTCGACTAGCATAAGCTACAACCCTACCTCTTTGCATCAATATAGCACCTAGTCCGGTACCATAAGCATCTGTGTATACCATCATCTCTTCATTCCCTTTAGGAATGACTAACACTGGCGCACACGTCAACTTTTCTTTTAGACTCTTGAATGCATTCTCACACACTCCGTCCCAGACAAAGGCTTGATTCTTCTTAGTCAACTGAGTCAACGGTGCTGCTATCTTGGAGAAGTCCTGAATAAACTTACGATAATATCCAGCTAACCCCAAGAAGCTTCTTACGTCTGTTGCATTCTTGGGAGTAGACCAATCCTGTACCGTAGCCACCTTTGCAGGGTCCACGGCAATAGCATTCTTTGAAACAACATGGCCCAAGAATCTCACTTCCCTCCTGTAGAAGTGACACTTAGAAAATTTCGCTTTCAATTGGTGTTTTCTCAAAACCTCCATCACTATCCTCAAATGTCCCTTGTGTTCTTCCTCTGTCCTCGAGTAAACAAGGATTTCGTCTACGAACACAAGAACAAACTTATTCAACTGATCTCTGAATACCCGATTCATAAGATCCACGAAGTATGCTGGTGCATTGGTCAACCCAAATGGCATGACCAACCACTCATAAAACCCAGACGGCGTCCTAAATGCCGTTTTCGGAACACTCTCAGCCGCTACTCGGAGCTGATGAAATCCTGTCGCGAGGTCCAACTGGGAGAACACTCTTGCTCCTTCCAGTTGATCAAACAAATCATCTATCTGCGGTAGAGGATACTTATTCTTCCTCGTCACTTTATTCAACTCGTGATAGTCCACACATAAACGAAGGGAACCAACTGCCTTAGTGGCAAACACAACTGGTGCTCTGCACTCGGAGACACTTCTTCTAATAAACCCCTTCTTCAAAAGATCGCTTACTTGCACCCCGAGTTCTCGCTACTCCCTTGGTGCCATACGACGAAGTGGCATCACTATAGGTATGGCATCTTTCACTAAATCAATACGGAACTCAATCTCTCGGTGTGGTGGAAGTCCGGTCACTTCCTCGAAGACGTCCGGATACTGGCCAACCACGGGCACATCTGACAACCCATCATGCGGGATATCGAGGGAATTTATAAAACTACCCATTACCCCATCACTAGGTAGACTACCAAACACTACCCTCCGCCCATCATCCGCCCTAACTGTCACCAAAAAGCCCTCACAGTCTACCACCACCCCGTATCTTTGGAGCCAATCGACCCCCAATATAATGCCATACCCAGTAAAGTCCAAAACAAAGCAATCAAAAACAAACATACATCCATGACTCGATAAGACCAAATTTCGGCAAATCATACTAAGGTTAGTCGAACCACCAATCGGGTTCGTCACAACCAATGGTATATCGACTATCTCGGGTTCCAGTCCCAACCTATCTACCAAGTCACTAGATATGAAGGAACGGGAAGCCCCCGTATCAAACAAAACTCGAACATGTACATCAAGAATAGAAAGCATACCTTGAATGATGACATTCTTTCCTTTCTTCGCCACAGTTGGGGCTTTCGACGAAGAAGGAATAGCATTGATAGCATATGCTTTCACAATCAGCTTCTCCTTAAGAGGTTGTGAACATTTATCCTTATGATGTCCCACTTGGCCACAGTTGTAGCACTTCCTATCCGCTGTCTTGGCCCGACATTCTTTGGAATAATGGCCCTTCTTACCACAGCTGAAGAACTCAACATCTTTCTTGCTCTTTTTCTGGCCATACTTAGTTTGGTTCTGCTTCCTCTTGTTCTGAGTGTTATTTTTGCCTCCACCGCCTGCTTGCGGCTTCAGCCCTTCTGCAGATGCAACCTCAGTCTTTGACTTAGGGTAAAGACTCTCTGATCTCAAAGCTTTCCCCACAATCGATTCAAAAGTCTCATCGATGTGATTGATAAGCCTTTCCCCCAAGTATCCATCCAAACCAGTAATGAACTTCTCATTCTTCTTCTCAGGAGTATAGATAAGGGATAATCCATACTTCGACAAAGTGTCGAACTCAGCAATATATTCCGAGACTGCCCTACATTCTGCTTAAGCTCCAAGAAGTTCCTAAACAATTCCGACTTCTGAGCAGTTGGGATAAACTTGTCGCTAAAGCGAGCCTTAAACTGATCCCAAGTAACCTGATCCTCTGGAGTGGCTGTCTTAATAGCAATCTACCAATTCATCGCTCGCCCTTACGATTGACGAGACGCTAGCCTTCTCTTCATCGCATCCTCGATACCCAAGTCGTCGAAGATACGATCACAGCTAGCCAACCAATCCTGAACATATGTGGCCAACTCCATTCCGTGGAATGGCTTCCCACCAAGGTTAGTGTAATCCTTGCACAGCTTGGAGAAATCGGCCCTAGGCGCCTGCACTACTGGACCACCATCATTACCGGCATTGGGAACTGCTCCCTGAACATCCTAAAGCATCTTTCTCATGAAGTCAGTGAACATCGTCCTCATGTCAGGAGCATTCCCATTATTGGCCCCTCTACCAGCACCCCTCGTGTCTCGACTCATCGTTCAATCTGTAAAGAGAAAACGATTAACTATCTCCATAGTGGTGCTGGTGCAGTACGACTTCATCCTTATACTACTAATAATATATATATAGCTTTTGAAAACCAAAGTAATCACAAATACGCACTCTCATATACGTACTATCTCTCCCTAGTGTCTTTTCCTAGGTTAACTACACAACCTAGGGCTCTGATACCAAATGTGATGGTCCACCCTGCACCAATCGACATTTACTCCAAAAGTGCGCTGTACACATGTCTAGTTAGCAGGGATGGTCACCAAAGAAAAAGAAAGAAGACAAGGAATCAACAAAGAATCTGTAGAATGTCTCACAGCGCATGGAACAAAATATAATAATAACATAATCTTGACATAAAACAGGCGAGACAGTGCATAAGCTGAAAACCAACTATCATAGCAGCGGAAAATCCAAATACAGCTTATGTTCCACAACATCATTATTACAACTTTTAAAACTGTCTCTAAAAGCAAGATAAGGAAGGTACACTACTAATGCCCAAGTAGTGACCACCAACGACACATGAAGAATATCTATATATATATATCATACGTGGAAGCCTCCTGCTCGTCTTCGGATCAGCTACTTGTGCATACCCAGCTAATCTGTCTCTAGTCTTCTCGTGAGAGCACCCAGAGTAATAAGAACAGACATAAAACTCTGGGTCAGACAAAAGTCTGGTATGAGCGATAAGCAGCTAAACAGAACAATAACAGGTACACTAAACAATACCTGAACTTGGACCTACAACCAAAGAGTTAGCACTACATACTATACAACACTCTAAGGTGCCACTAACATATGGTGTACAAGCATACGGGGGTGGGGGTGTGCATGTCATAGTGATGGCAAACAATCAAGCATAGCAACTATCCTCGCATCTCTCACTCAGTGAGTAAAGCATACGATATCCACCACTTCGATCACCCAATACTTTGCTATAATCACTCTGCCCCGTGAAGTCACAACGGCTTCACTGCACTGATCCACAGCCACTAATCCTTCGCTATGTCCACTTTTCCCCATGGAGTCGTACACACACCACTGCACTAGCTCATAGCCTTACTAATCCTTTACTATGTCCACTCTGCCCCATGGAGTCACAATGGCTCCACTGCACTGGCTCACAGTCTTACTACGATCACTTTGCCCCTCGAGTCACGGTGACTCTACTGCACTGATACGTAGCCCATCATTCCTTTTCAGTGGTGAATCGAAGTTATGAACGTCGACAACTCCTTAGCACACGTCCCGCAGCAAAGCCCAATCATGAAGTGAACTCATTGGTTCCCAACTGGATCCTGAGCTCTAACTTCCAATTGGACTTCCTTTGCATCTCGGGTTTTTGGTCATCACCAGATCGGTTCAGATCCCTCACTTGAGCATCGGTTCGGTTCGGCCTTCAGGTCTCTAAAGTCAACACGGTTTGGCCCGTTGCATCCACCTGGCAGCAGTTCGGATCGTCAACACCCCATCTGGTCGGGGTCTCCAAGTCCAGTCGTAGTACATCGGTTCGGGTCGGGGAACTATGGCGGATCAGGTCGAAGTACTTCTGGTGGATCGGGTCGGTCGTGATCTCCTCCAAGTTTCAAGTCAACTCGTAGCATACAGGCTCGGTTCGGGTGCAAGGGATAGATCGTGAATGGGCCACACGAACGGTTTGGTTCGGACCTCCCCATCCGATCCGGTCCGATCCCTGCACATTTCTCGCACTTTGTCCAACGAGTTGTTTACGCCATTCGACGGCATTTTTGACTATTCTTACTATTCTAAACAATCACAAAGCATACCATACAGTCATAGCAACAAATAGAAGTGACCTCAAACACTAAAACATCAATATGATAGGTTAAAATGGATCAAACATAGTCAAAAACCCATATTTTCCCTTAAGCGTGCTTAAGCAAAACTAATGATATGATTAGCAAAACGTAACCAAATCAAACCCAAATCCTAACAGAGGTATAAAACATTATTCAAGAATTTATAAACATTTTTCCAGAACTTATTAATGCATAAACTCGCTAATCTTCACTAATTACCCTTAATTGACCATAATTAGTGAGAAACTATGCAAATCACTCACCTTAGCCACAAATAAACCTTAGATCTGAAATAAATCTCTGATATGGCGCGAATACCAATGCTAAACAGCAGCTCTAATCTTGATTTGGTGAAGTTCTCCCTTGATTTGATGTTGCTAAGCTTAATCCTTGATTAGAAAGTGATTTGGAGGTGATTTAGAGGTTGGAGGCCATTTTTAGGGTTTCTAAGAGGTAAGTGGAGGCTAGAAAACTGAAATGGAATGAAACCCTAACTCTTTTCAGCCTCCCCATAACCCTAATCCCGAAATGGGTTATGGGCCCATTCACTAATCACCCTATTTGGCCCGGTTAAGCAGTTTTTCACCTTCCAAACTTTATTTCAGCCATTTCTCCCAAACGGTAAGTACGTTTTCCACATGTGACCACTCTACGGAAAGGTAAACCATCATCCGAAGCCAATGGAAGTGGTTTCAGGTCAAAACTCCTTTCCAATCAAAAGTTATGGCCGAAACAAGACCAGCTAGGGGCAAAATGGTAATTTAAAAATTGGCAAAAATCATGAACATAGGAAATGACCCCAATGGTCGTTTCCCAAAGCCATATGACCATACAACCTTGCCGACTTCCCCTAAGCACGACATGCCCGCGCCTGAAGCGGCGCTGCCTAGTTCGCCACTGGCGAACGGAATCGTCGGTTCCCCCCTTTTGCTTCTTGCCTCGATTTCTCCGTTGTCCGGCCACATCACCGTCGCGCACCACCGGGGTTCGACGTGCCCCGCCACCGTGTTCTGACCACCTTCATGACCATCACCAGAAAATGCCCCATGCCGTCGGAATATGCCAAAACCCTTTCGTACTTCGCCTGAAAAAACAACCACGTTCATCTCTTATTTGGCACCACCTCAGGCGTTTTCAGACCAACCACTTAAAGGCAAAGTCGTAGAGCACTCTCTCCTCTATAATTTCTTCAACTAGGCAATCATCTAATTCTTCACGAATTGGCCACAATTCGCCTAAAACTGAAACGTGTTTTCTGGCTTTGGACATCGATTTCTCCCAATCCTTGTGATGATAGGCCTTGGACTTAATGTTGCAGGTACAGGCCATGATGGTCTTCAGAACCCAGAAACCGTTTACGGAAATTGTTTGTGGGTTGAGAGATATGATTCATTTTGTGTTGAGGGGCTTTCCTGCAAATTTACCAAAGTGGCTGCTGCAAATTTGGAGGAGAAGGAGTTAATGAGTGTTTATGAGGTGGTAGGGGTGTTATATAGTTGTGGGGTGTGTTATTTTAATATTTTCTAGTTCATGTTGTCTCTGATCGACAGTATCGATGCGACGACCATATACGATCTCCGTTGGTGATTAAAATTGACATGCTACTTTGTCTTAACGATACAGCCCCAACAAAGCTGGTTCCGTCGAAATCCGAGTCCTTTTGCTCAGAAAGCTCTGTTTCTGGCTTAAATGACTGATCGACTCACAATTTATTGTGTACGACATACTAGCTCCAAAAATTACAAAATTTGGAATTCTCACTATGTTTTTCAAATACGGTTTCAACAAAACTAATTTCATTGAATTTGGAGACCGTTTGAAAATGGCCTTTTTAACTGATCGATTTAATTCGAATTTAAATTGAAAACACATTTAAGTTTACCGTGCTCACATATTAATTCCAAAAATTATAAAAATTGGAATCTTGCAATAATTTGACATTCCGGATCCAACAAAAGTGGTTTCATCGAAAACGGAGGTCGTTTGCAAAATGGCTTTTTCAAAGGGCTATATATTATATAAATTCCATCGCGATTATTTTGAATTTTCAACTGGACATAACTTTTTAATCCTGTTATGAAATCTGGATTTTTCACATTTGTTGAAAAGATATTTTCAAACAGATTCAAATATTTCTAGTTTTACTAAAATCCAGTTTATTTTGAATCATGTACGTTCAATTGAAATTTGAAATCGAATTTTCAAACTACCGCGCCATTTCTGGCTCGTTATATAATTAAAAAAAATTATTCGTTCTAACTTCGATTTAAATAAATTTTAGTCGTTAATATTTAAAATAAATCATTCTAAATATTCAAAATTCATTAAAATTGCTAAAATAAAAATTTTAAATTGGTTTCGATTTTCTGGGTTGTTACAATCTCCCCCACTTAAAATCTTTTCGTCCTAAAAAAGAAACGAAGCTGGAAGTTGTTTAACTAATCAACTCAACTTTCATTCTGGCTTTAATTCTTCAACTTTTCAGTTTCTAAGAATTTTCAAATTCTTCAAAAATTTGGCTAACACCCTAAATTTTCGAAAAATTTCGCCATAACCTCCTTTGTACGGGGAGACATTTAAAACCTCAACTAGCCACGTAGGGCCCTCACCAAGCCAAAAGAAAAAGAAAAAGCGAAGCGGCTAGCTAATCGGCTCATAAAATCATCCAAACCTAATAAATATAGTAAACATGTACCTATTTGTCGGGCATACAATTTTATTCCTCTTCTTAGCCTCCTTGCTTTGACCTGTTCATTCTATACACATGTACATATATGCAATTGCAATCAATTTTAAAGTCGTTCAATATTTAATTCAATTTGGCTTAACGGTTCAAAATTTTAATTAATCAAACCAATAATCAAACAACACAATCATCAATTAATTAGTTGATTATCGTTTCAAACATGTAACTTTTATATATAAAAAATCCATTTTTGATGCCAAGTCACAACAACAGACCCTATCTAGTTTTGGTTCTCACACCAGTCAATTGGAAATATATAGAAATCCCACTATCGCACTCGAACATAAGTACTGATGATGATGCCTCATCATCAGAATCATCTCTGGGAGACTACAGTGTGATTCTATATCTATCTAGCATCTGAGGCTTCGAATATACCTCTCGTCAGGCATATACTCGAAATCTCCCTATACTAGATTGTCCAAATTCAATTTTAAAAAATATTCAAATACATTTAATAAGGTTTAAAATTTCAAAACAAAATTTGTTTTCATTTTTATTTTAAAAATAACACTCTTTCAACTCATTCTAGGATACTACTGATCCCATCTCTAATGAGTCATTCTCATTGGACATTACTAACCCAATCTCTAATGAATTCTTTCGCGTGGTTCTAATATGCCTTGTTCTCGAGCTCTGTAAACCAAAGCTCTGATACCAAGCTGACATGAGCTAAACTTGCCCTTACAGGAAAGCCCAGATTGAGTTGAGAACACGACAAATCAGAACACAAACAGAAGAACATTCATTGCTATTACAACAATTTACATCAGAGTACAAGAATATACAGAGTGTGAACAAATAGTATACATTTGATAAATATCATAGATTTACAAATTACAATGCAACGCAAAATAATACAAAACACAACTGAAAGAAATACACGGATACAGAGCGTTTTGTATATAGCTCCAGCTGTAAACCATGATCCTGTGAACTAGAAATCTGCAAAACCAAAACTACTAGCTGCCCGTGTGAAAAATAAGGGCACCCAAAGTTTAGGTTAAAACAATGAACTCTAGGTCAGTCATGTGACTGGTGTGAGAACTAAAACAATTATTAAATCTTTACTTTAGAAATAAGGTAAATCAAGGGACTACGCCGTATAACACGGAACGAGTTTCCTCCCAAGAATACCGGTGCATATAACTAAACATCGCAATGCTTATTGGAAAAATGAAGCTACTATAAGACTCAGGTTCCATCACACAATGCAACACAAGCCGGAGGATAGGGTTTTCCCTTATAATAGCCAAACATGCTTGGTACGTTTAAAACAAATCATTTTGATACTATTATAAGTGCATAGTATATAAAACAATTTCGAATATAAATGTATCAATCATAGATGGCATGGGTACCATATATCATGTCGCCATACTACTTCTACAATTAAAACCCCACAATATCGTATTGGAAGTTGGATTTCCATCTGTGAACCGAGGCAAGGGATCGTCCTCACTGATTTGAGACAATCTATCCTACCATGTCTCAGGATACAGCCACAACGCACCTTGGATCTTCAGGGCCGGTCCTCTCTTACGTTTGAGGATTGGTAATTCCTGAACAATGCGTTTCCCCGCCCTATGTGGCGTAATGGTCAGTATGTCGACCATATCATCCATTGGCCCCATAGTGACCGATATAACCGAGGTGCCTTGCTTTTCATCATCCACATAAGTAAAAATGTCTGGGCTCCATACCATGACACCACTCCTAACTAGAAAGAAACGCATGTCTTCCCTGTAGTCCTCTCCCGTTTCTGGTTCACACCTGGGTTTGAGGGTCGCGAATTAATGCTATATACGAAGATATGCTATATTAAAGTCGTGCTTTGATCATCAACCACAAGACTCTGCTTTTCAACAGAAGCCTTGATCATTTGCATCTCAGCATGCCACACAGGCAATTCACGTCATGCGACTAATGTTTATCGATATATAACCTCTGAGCTCGTACATCTCAGAGAAAAGCATTAAGCAAGAGAATAAATTCTCCACCGCCAAACAGATATATATATTTAATAGAGATCAATCAACACAGAATAAAATCCAATGCCAGACACACATCCATTTACAAGTTCATTCTGGGTTTGAACGAAACCGGAGGCACCTTATTCCTCGTCCCATATGTCCAATACAGGAGAGAGGTCCTCTCATATCCGGTCAATCTCCAAGTACATCTGGATAATCACCACTTATTATGTTGTCTTGGGTGTACATCCCAATCAAGACATCAGTAATCATCCAAACGATGTGAAGACCTCCGATCTTCAACCACCGTCTTCATCGTCGAATCAGTTATTCAGAATGGGTATAAACCAGGCTTTTCGAATAACTCGCGCATATTATAACTGAGTGCTACACAAACACAACATACGCCTCATTCCAATTCAAGATATTCTTTTATTTCACATCATTAGGGAAAGGTTCCCATTAATTTTATCAAAGATGAATTCTTTAAATTTATTCTTTAATCTTCCTTTGGATATCAATTCAAACCAAAATAAGGTTTATCCAAACTAGTCGGGATTAGCGAACCTTACCGAAGTAATCATTTGTTTAATTTTTCAATCCCAACCTATTCATCCCATGGAGAAAAACTGGTAATACTCTATACCTAACACCATGGTGTTACCGGTAAATTTAATTACCATTTCACGTTCCAATCTAATTAAAGATCTAACTATCGCTTGGAGCAAAACTGGTGATACTCCACTCTCGATCATTTCCCGAATTTGATAATTTAAATTATCACAATCTCATTTCGATCTAATTAAAAATTCCTTAAAACTCCACTTGGTTTTAATCTTCCCAAAATCAATATTAATGATTATTTAACTTTCGAAAATCAAACATGCTGCATCGACAATCTACACCGTACTATTGAATTCTACCAATATATAACCTCTATGCTCATACGTCTTAGAGAAGAGTGTTAAGCAAGAGAATAAATTCTATGCCACCAAATAGATATATATTTAGTAGAGATCAACCATACAGTTCGAAATACAATGTTAGACATGTAATCCTGTCTTTAACTGGGTTAAAGAACTAATGTCCTTTAAAACACATTTCACGATAAACCTAAATTACATTCCATTAATTATGGAATCTTCACGGAAAACAGATCAATATATAATCGATATCAATTTCCGTATCCGACTAATAATATAAATAGAATAATGACAAAGCCTTTTAAATTCCATATTTATTAATAGTCTTCCTCCACAGAAGTTCACTTCGATTATTATCAAATCAAATTCCATTCAATTCCAATCCAATATATTAAATTGGAAAACCTTTCTTTGGGAAATTTTCTTTAAATCTTAATGAAAAGATTTATAAATTCCAAATCACATTTCACTGCAAATCAGGTTAAAGAACGAATGCCGTTAAAAACATAGTTCACAATAAACCCAATTCACATTCCATTTTATTCCAATTAAATGTTAATCAACTGAAAACACTAATAAGCTTAATTAAAAGATTTATCCTTTTCACACGGGGTTTAAGAACAGTGTTATTTAAGACACCATTCACGGCAAACCAAAAATCCAATTCTTTTATTCAATTCCAATTAAATATTAATTAATTGGAAAACTTCACTAAATCTTCATTCAAAGATTCATTCTTTTTTTTCTCAAATGGGTTTAAGAACAGTGTTATTTAAGACACCATACACGGCAAACCCAAAATCCAATTTGATATTATATACAAGGCTCTGAATAGAAATTATATAGACTTATATTCAATATCCAATTTTGAAACCAACAAATATCGTATTGGAACTAATGATATAAAATATATCTTCCAAATTTCCATAACAATATCCGTATAATCATGGAATACAATATCAAAATATTCCGAAGATTATTACTATTCCAAATCCATTCCAATTTCATTCCAATTTGTTCGTTGGAAATTTTTGGTTATATTAAAGAGGTAATTAGGAAGAAGGACAAACTTTGCCGAAAAATTAGGCTGAAGGACACCAAGTTTTATTTTTAGTCTGAAGGATAAACTTTGAACCAAAATTAAGCTGAAGGAAAATGCTAAATGTAATTAGCATTATATTCAGTTTTTTACACTACACGAAAATGCTAATTTTAACTAGCATTATTCAGTTTTACACTGCAGAAAATGCTAATTATATTTAGCATTGTCCTTCAGCCTAATTTTTTTTAAAGTTTGTCCTTCAGCCTAAAAATAAAACTTGACGTCCTTCAAACTAATTTTTTTCCAAAGTTTATCCTTATGCTTATTTTCCACTATATTAAAACCATTCACATATCCAATTTATTTTATTTAAAAATTATTGGATTTCAAATCTAGTTAATAACTAGTTAATTTTGATGAAAATAAAATTTTTACCTTTTCAAATATGTAATTTTTCATCCTAATTCTTTCCAAATCATTTATTATGATTTTACACAAATTATCAATATTTTTAATAATTTTATTAAGGCCCTTTCAGTCGATTTCCATCAACGGTCATCGAACTGCACTTAGAGCGACCTTTTCCAAATTTGATTTGGACATAATTCCAAATCCAATCTTTAGATTTCAAATCGCTTATATTCGTTGGAAAGCCCTTTCCGATACGAACCCATCGGTTCTGGTTTTCGGAGAATCCGACGGCCGGATCTCCCGTAATGTCCATTAGAAGTCAATGGCCGAAATTCGTAAACTACCGCGGCGCGATGCGTTCTATTCAGGCCATTAAATATAGGGGTGGGCATAAACCGCACCGCAATGCGGAAACCGCCTGGACCGAACCGCAAAAACGGTGCAGAAAACCACACCGAATTCTCTCTCTAAAGCAAACAACCCAAACCGAACCGACTCGGAACGATATGATTCGGTTGCGGTTTGAACTTTTACCAATCCGTATTAAACCGAACCGAACCGCGTAGCTACACGAATAATATTATGATAAAAAATTTAACAAATTCCTATCTAACTTTTAATTTAATGATATATATTCTATTTTCAACGTATATTGTAGTTATATTAATTTAAGATAACACTATATGTTTTAATTTTTCGGTGACACAACGTTATACAATCGTAAATTGATTGTTGATGGAAGTAATTTTCTTGTTTCATATTTAATACGGGTTCAAACTAGACTGAACCAAAACCGGACCGTATAGAACGAAACCGAACCAAAATCGAACCATTTGAACGGTTAGTATAATGGTTTGTATTTTTGATCAACCGTTTGATGCGGTGCGGAAGCGGTTTGAGCTTCAAACTGCACCGAACTGAACCGCGCCCACCCCTAATTAAATATACATAATATATATTATATATATTTCGTCGATTTCCATTTAAAATGTATTTTATAAATCATTTTAAATTCGTTTTAAAAACGATTTCAACATCATAATTTTAAATCAAAATTGAATATTTCATATCATTAATATATAAATGATAATATTTTCAAAACATTAGATTTTGAAATCACTTCCTTTTTTATATTCATTATAAAGATGAATAAAATCGATATAAATATCGTTCACGACAAAATGGTGCATATCTAATCAACACGGCTTCATATATTTCCATATATTTGTGTCTATCCCAAATCAGACATCAAAATCATATTTTGATCCCTTACTGAATATTATTTTAAAATATTAGTTATTTTAAAATATTCATTATTCGTCATTTTAAAATATTTGTTCTTTCCGAATTGGAATCAGACATAGTTAATTACCATATAATTTTATTTATATGGATTTCGTACACACATGTACACAACAATTGTCAAACACAATCAGCCATCATCCAGAGTGCATTACACAACTGCATAAGCGTTAAATATAAATAATTAACGCTTACAACTATCTATCAACCCATCGACCGACATACGACTAAACAATTAGGATTAGTGTACGTCAAATATCATCCTAATACCCATGGGGGTTTCAAACAACAAATATAGAATATTATTCGTGCAGTTGGGTGATGTGTAAAATTATCGTTCCAATCAATATCAGTTAAATGGGTGTGCATAGACAAATCATCTGATTTGTAAATGAATATTTTATTTTATTTATATACATGTTAAAAATTATATTTTTAACCATAAAATATTTATTTCAACACATGAATATTTATACAGTTTATATACAATAAAAATGATATTTTTATTATTCAAGTATTTTAGTCATCACATGAATATTTTTCATTTCACATCGCAACACAATACAGTTCAAACGTACAATCATGGTTTGTACAATAAATGGTGTCGGGTGCTGCTAAGCACCGTCTTCATCCTAGTATATATTTTGCTAGAAAATAAATAGAGTGAGAAGGAGTTCTCACTTTGGGATCCACTCCGCCGGTTTTATTTTTGTATTTCTGAACAGTTTGGATTTGGATTTGTCCGAAATTCTAACGTGGTCCAAACTGGACCCGGCCAGTTTTATTGTGAAGCTCTCGGCTCCACGATCGCAACGGATCCAGTTTCATGCAATTTCGACGTCATGGCAAAAAGTTATCGAGGTACGAATTTTAAATAAATTAAAATAGAAATTAAATAAATTAAATTACCCCCAAAACTGTTCAACGTCAGTTCCCCCTTACCGGAGCTTTACCACCGCCTCTACAGGCCCTCAGACTGTCGGCCAACCCCCTGGCCGACTTCCCCTACGCATGGTGTGCCCGCGCCTGAAGCGGCGCCGCTCAGTTCGCCACGGGCGTACAGAATCGTCGGTTTCCAACCTTTTGCTTCATGCCTTGATTTCTCCGTCGTCCGGCCACATCATCATTGCGCGCCACCAGGGTTTGATGCGCCCCGCCATCGTGTTCCGACCTCCTTCATGACCTATCACTAGAAAATGCCCCGCGCCGCCGGAATATGCCAAAAACCCTTTCGTACTTCGCCTGAAACAACAACAACGTTCATCTCTTATTTTCGCCACCTCAGGCGTTTTCAGACCGACCACCTAAAGGCAAAGTCGTAGAGTACTCTCTCCTCTACAATTTCTTCAACTGGGCCATCATATAATTCTTCACGGATTGGCCACACTTCACCCAAAACCGAAACGTGTTTTCTAGCTTTGGACGTCGATTTCTCCTAATCCGTGCGACGATAGGCCTTGGAAATTTTGTGGTAGGTAGAGTCCATGATGGTCTTCAAAACCCAAAAACTGTGTGTGGGTTGAGAGATATGATTCATTTTGTGTTGAGGGGCATTTCTGCAAATTTACCAAAGTGGCTACTGCAAATTTAGAGGAGGAGGAGTTAATGAGTGTTTATGAGGTGGTGGGTGTATTATATAGTAGTGAGGTGTGTTATTTTAATATTTTCCTAGTTCACGTTGTCTCCAATCGACAGTTATCGATGTCACGCCCACACACGATCTCTGTTGGTGATGAAAATTAACATGCTGCTATATCTTGATGATACGGCCCCAGGAAAACTGGTTTCGTCAAATTCCGAGTCCGTTTGCTTAGAAAGCTCTGTTTCTGGCTTAAATGGCTGATCGACTCACAATTTATTGTGTACAGCCACATACTAGCTCCAAAAATTACGAAATTTGGAATTCTCGCTATGTTTTTCAAATACGGTTTCATCAAAACTAATTTCATCGAATTTGGAGACCGTTTGAAAAATGACCTTTTTAACTAATCTATTTAATTCAAATTTAAATTGAAAACACATTTAAATTTACTGTGCTCACATATTAATTCCAAAAATTATGAAAATTGGAATCTAGTAATAATTTGACATTCCGGATCCAACAAAATTGGTTTCGTCGAAAATGGAGGTCATTTGCAAATTGGCTATTTTTAAGGGCCATATATTATGTAAATTCCACAGCAACTATTCTGAATTTTCAACTGGACATAACTTTTTATTCCTGTTATGAAATCTGGATTTTTCACATTCGTTGAAAAGATATTTTCAAACAGATTCAAATATTTTTGGTTTTACTAAAATCCGGTTTATTTTGAATCATGTACATTCAATTGAAATTTGAAATTGAATTTTCAAACTACCGCGTCATTTCTGGCTCGTTATATAATTAAAATAAATTTATTTGTTATAACTTATATTTAAATAAATTTTTAATCGTTAATATTTAAAATAAATCATTTTAAATATTCAAACTTCATTATAATTGCTAAAATAAAAATTTTAAATTGCTTCCGATTTTTCGGGTTACAAAAATAATAATAATTTTTAATGAAATTTGGTAATATAATTGTAAAACTATAACTTCTTATTTTTAAAATACATATTTAAGGCATGAAAGATGTATATATATATTCCAAATATTAAGTTTAGTATACAAGTTTTATAAACCAAAATAAACTAACAAATAAAAATTAGTATTTAATTTGTTACAAATAATATTTATGATAATGTAACCCAAAATTGTTACGAAATTATATGAAAAATATAATTTAAACTATGTATGTTTAAACTACATATAAAAGATATGTAAATTTATATTTTATAATATAAAATGATTAAAAAAATTTAAATTATTTCAGGCATATATCTATGTACTATAAATAATTTTATAATTTTAATATATATATATGTATATGTATTTTTGAAACAAAGTATATGAAACATAAGTAGATAAACAAAATTAATAATTAGTGTTTGAACAGATATTTCATATTGAAAAAAATGTCCTTTCAAATTTTCAAATCCAAATTGAACAGTAATAAGATTTAAATTTAGAACAAGAAAAGATTAGATTCGTATGTCGATAAGTATACTATGACATATTGATATATGACCAAATTATCTAAAAATTTTAATAAATTTCTATCCCTAACTATGTGAATAGATATATATTCCTAAATTTAATGATAATTATGAAGTAATTGTAAAGCATACCAATTTTTGCAATCCTTCTTTTTGTTGTTCTTCCATTGTCATGAATCATATATTCACATCCTCCAGAATTTGATGATGAAATCTGCTTTATTGCGATGGGATCGTATTTCTGATCAGGATAGCATATTCGTTTGCTGAATTTGAATATTGCATGAGAAAGATATTGAAGATTTAGTAGTTTAACCAACTTGGCGCCAAAATTTTGAATTTGAATTTTGAATTTGAATGAAAAGACACTTCAGTCATTATAAATAGGCCCAAAAGTCATGTCTCTTCATAAAATTTCCTCTTCCTCTTCTTCTTCTTCTTCTTCTTCTCAGTTTTCACTTTCAATCAAACTTTTATGAGGCATAACTTCTTCGTTTCCTAATGGAGTTGGACGAAATCAGCTATAAATCGATGAGGAATGTAAGAACTATGATCGAGTAATAGTTTGGGGATGAATTTGGATGGTATTAGGGTGCAGAAAGTCGAAACATTAGGAGAGATGTAAGAAATCCCATACCCAATTTTCATTTTTTCATAGCCAAATTCAAATAATCATATCTCACTCAATTTTGATTGGAGTTTGATTATCTACCCTTCAAAACAACTGCAAGAACAAGAACTATAATCTGAAAAAGGATTTGGGACAAAATAGTCTAACCTATGGATGCAATTTGAAGATAATAGTCGATATTTTTGGTTTCCTTCTCTCTTTATTCACCAAAACTTCATTTGATCATTACTTAGTCAATTCTTGATGGATTCACATGAAACCAGCGGCGTTACAAAGCAAATGAAGAGAAGTATAGTATGAAGATAAGTTGTAGATGAAAATCCAAAGTTATAAATTGATCTGTTACCCATTTCTTTGTTGATTTACATTATATATTTCCATTTATTCTTCAAGTCTTTTCACCAACCGTCATTACTCTTCTCCTGCAAAACTAGACACCTTTTCAAATAATCAAATAACTTTTCAAATAATCAAATGACTTTACAAATAATCAAATGAATTTCCAAATAATCAAATGACTTTTAAAACTAACTATCTATAATTTAAAAAAAATGATGATGTTTTTGTAACACATCCATATATAAAAAAATTCAAATTTTAAAAATCAAATTTCAAAAATCAGATTATGAGTTTTAATTAGTGTTATAAATCATTTCAAAATTCGTAATTTAATATTTTCAAAAATCAGATTATGAACTTTTGAAACACCAAGTTGTGATACCAATTGTTAGGGAATGCACAAAGTGGATCTTAAGGCAAAACTAACACTAGAGGGAGGGTGAATAGTGTTTTCAAGAAATTTAAGAAAATCTAAAACTTATATGATCTACTATATGAATTGCACACCGCAGAGATAATCACCGACAAAGAATCAAAAACAAACACAGAAATAAACAAAAAAATGCAGAAAAGGAAAGAACACACCAGATTTTATGCTGGTTCGGATTATTCCAACGTCCAGTCCCACACAACGCTGGATTGCACAAAGTTTTATTACTATATCAATATCCAAATATAATCCTCTTGATTTCACGGCTACAAGGTTACCACCGTTTCCACTACCCTTGATTTCCGCGACTACAAGGTTAGCACAGTTTCCGCTACCCTTGATTTCCTTGGCTACAAGGTTACCACCGTTTCCACTACCCTTGATTTCTCCGGCTAAAAGGTTACCACCATTTCCTTGATTTCGTGGCTACAAGAAACACACCGTTACCAAGACTATCCCAAAACTATCCCAAATGATTACAACAACCCTATAACACTTCAAAAGCACTTCGATCCAGAGAGTAATGAGTAGAGAGTGAGAAGAGAAGACATTTTATATATTTAGAATAGAAATCGACATTGTATAAGTGTAGAAATCACAAAAATGATGATATAATAATGGAGGAATGAAAAGGGATGAAGATGGAGAAGAAGAATGGTTAAAAAGTTCGAAATCTATCCCTATTTATAATATTTGAGAGGTTGCAACGCTTTTGGAACATTCCAAATGGCGAAAAGACACCTCCTTTCAAAATTGAAAATATGACGGTCATATGTCGACATGGCCACATATGTATGTCGACATATGTTCTTCGAAAATTTGAAATTTGAATCTTTTTCAAGTGTTTTAATATATATATATAATTCTGTAAATTCTTGAATTAAAACATAGTGATGTAAATAAGTATTATAAAGTAGAAATTCATACGAAATCATAAATATAAATTATACAAACATATTTATAAAATTATAAAGTTTAAAACTATATAAATATAAATATATAAAAGTATATAAATATATATGAACTTATAAACTTTAAAACTCAACTGTAAAATCAAAAGTAAGATAGAAAACTTAATTTTAATTTGAATAGAATTTAAAAATAGAATTTGAAAATTGAAAATCAGAATTTGAAAAATAGAATTTGAATTTGAAAAATAGAATTTGAATTTGAAAAATAGAATTTGAATCTGGAGTGCTATTCAGAGTCTTACATATGAACTAGACTTTATTACTATATTTGTCTTGAAATCTTGATTACTCATGAGTCTTGAATCTTCTCTGAATTCTGAATCTCTTGAATGTCTAAAACTCTTAAACTGTACAGTCTTCAGTATTAATTCCTGTATATAGATCCTGCATATATGTATATATATATATATTCTATATAGAGATGTTAGTATATATTTTATAATCAATTAATATTGAAATAAGGTTGTTGTCATTGAAACTCCATTCTCCAACAATCTATAAATTAATATAACTAAAATACATTACAAAGCGAAGAAATCTGCATACGTAGAGAAGAAAAGGAATGAAGTGAAACTATAATTGCAGTCGACTGTTGATAGAGTGGTATGCCCGCACGTGTGTGAAGGCGATAATTAATTTAATGCCCTATGCGGCTTAGATCCGGTGAGATTTGATCTGATAGTTGGCGCTGAATTAAACCGCTTTAAATGAGCACGTAGAGCTTCACTTCTAACTCACTATTTTCTATTGAGCATGGAAGCTCTATCACTATTCTTTCTTTTAAAAATTGTAATCTCAAATTTTTATTTTTAGGATGCACAGGTTCAAATTAGAAGAGAATAGAATAGAAAAACATAGAGGATTAGGAATTTTCTCACACAAGAAATCTACATAAAAAGGTTATTAACCCTAAAAATAATTAACACCCCAAAGTGATGAATTCCTTGTAAAACCCTTATCCGAGTCAGATTTGCTTGAGTAACATCTTTCCATTTAACAGAAAATTAAAGCATCCATCAAAGTCTGGCACTACTACAAATCTAAGATTTTCTAATGCCTATTTGGCATCGTTATGGCATCGCTCAACTTTTTAGTGACCCCACAATAACACTAAATGGTGGTTAGAAAAATGGGGGTTACTAAATTGTATGGTGTCACTAGACGTCTCAAAATTGGCATAGCTATGGCGTCGTTAAATATTAGTTACCACTTTGCGATATGTGTTTAAATCAAAATTATACAGTCGCAATGGCGTCGTTAATTTTTTAGCAATGTCATAATGACTCCAAATGCATGTTAGAAAAATGGACATTACTAAATTGTTTGGCATCACTAAATTATCGCAATACTGGCATAAGTATGGCATCACTAAATATTGGAAACGTATTTGTGATGGGCTGAAAAATAATATTACAATGGCATTGTTTAATTTTAGTAAGGCCGTTATGATGTCAAGGCTTTAATATAAAATTAATCGTTGTGTCAAACTTAATAGAATCATCATATAAACCCAAATATTATGTACCAAACATTCAACATAATCAACATATATTACCTCAAACAATCATATACATGCAAAACTTTTTTATTTATCTAACTTCGAATAAGGAAATACAATTCTAGTCTCAACAAATACAATTTAAGTTATAGGAGAACTCAATCGCAGTCTAATATGTCCGAATAACACTAAATAACATAAATACATAGTGCATAAATCACGTTGTTTATATGCTTTAGGTTATTAGCGAATGAATTTACTCCTCCTATGTCAGGATTTGGTTGGGGGTATATCTTCATTGTCATCTTCATATCTTTGACCAATTGGGTTACCACTTTAGTTTCAATCTTTTTTGTGCCTTTAACTTACAACTTCTTTCACTTGTAAGCTCCCTCACAGGTGAAGGTGTGCCGTGTCAGCATACCTCATACCTGAAAGCATTTAAAAATATCTTGATAAGTAAATATGATTATCAAATTCATTCGGTACTGCCCTCTTCTACCTACCAGCAAAAAAAAGAAAAAAAAGAATTAATTTACAAATATTACCTCAAATGACATAGAAATTAGAAGAAATAAATTTTGCACTAAAGTCCATCTCAACTAAGCATGTCGTGCCTGCAACAAAAACGTCAAAACATCTAAATACGAACACAAATCAACAATTTTCTGTTAAACGATTATATCTTTGTTTAACTTGAACTTCTCCATTGCAGCTTTAAAATAGTTGAACTTTCTACTTGATATTCATCCATTTTGCTATATAAAAACAATTTAACACACGATTGAATGTATCTAATCCAACCAAACTTGGTGAAGTGACATAGAAATATTCGTTGAAGAGTCACACTCTCACGGGTTTCAGATATTTGATATAGTATAATTTTCGGTTAACTTAATCGATGGAAAAAGGGTAGAACATGCGCACAGAGTTACAAAGGCTAAATTGATACATTCACTGGAAAGGATAAATAATAAAGTAGCAGAAATTTGTTAAAAGAGCATTCTTTTTCCAAAATTTTGGCCAGCCATGTCTGAATTTAATAATCATATCCAACTTATTAGTTACAAGTTACCATGTCATCAGGAAATTTTCAACGTGAATTAAGGTAGCAAGGACATGTAAAAATCGTAGAAAGCATCTTTATAACATCTGACAACAATTATTATATCATACCTCATTTTGGTTAAAGTACATATGAACCATGTTCAAGTCCATTGACATATTTCAGGTTGTTGTTGTTTCATCAAACCCATAGCTTGTATCTACCTTACAATATAACATGTGGTATCAAACTCCTACTCTATAATTTCTAGCATAATCTGTGAAAATCCAAATCCATTAATTTCTTTAAGGCTAGTAACTTTGATTTTATTATATATATATATATATATATATATATATATATATATTGTCTTTAGCTAGCTATTGGTACCAACTAAAGTGCTCAAAAAACATGATAACTTACGTGTGTTTTCATAACTATTCAATAATCAAACGCCTTTTTCGACTAGAAAGGTCAAAATAGCATGCCACATACCATTTTTTATATCACCACTGAAGTTTTTGGGGCTGTCTTTTGTATTTAATGACACTTGACACTCACTCAGAAATAAAGGTCAAAATAAGAGGGGGAAGAGGTGATTCTAACTAAGTGCTAATAAGTTTGTTATTATAGTTAAGAAATTTATTGGCGATGACAATGTGCATTTCAGTACGCCATAGATAGCCTTCTGCAATAGATTTGCAAGGTGATGCCAGCTAAAATCTTAGATAGCTATAGACTTTTGGTTCTACTGCATCATTCTCTTCAAGGTATTAGCATAGATATCAACAAGATGTTGCAGTAGCTATAATTATATTCAAATTGAAAAAATAAAATAAAAATTACACCTCAGTAAACCACACCATCATTTAAAACAAAATATCAACCATCAATCCACACCTTAGCTATTTTTATTTTCCACTTTTTTTTCATTCGTCCACTTTCCTTTTCATTTCGTTCTCACCCCCAAATTTCCAAAATCATTTTGATCCCGAATTCTCATTTTCATTTTCTCTTGTTGTTTTTCCTCTCCCATAGGGAGAGCGAAGAGGCGATTTGGTTTTCATTGCTAAATCCAAAGGCTGGATCCAATTTTCATACCTCTAATATTTCACAAATCCTACAATCTTCAACTTAATTCCAATTTGCATTTCGAGATGCAGAGGAAAACGCAACACACAAACTTTTTACAAATCAACCCTAGTTTCAGATCTGTAAGTCACAGGCTCCTTTGATCTTCACGAATCAAGCCGTCAGATAAGATAGGCTTCGGTGTTATCGGACCAATGCTCAACTAAAACCCTCGAATGATTGTACCTGCTTCCGCGCATTGTTCAGATCTACGAAGGGTATGTCTCTTTCTATTGGTTTTAAATTCAAAGATTTGGGTGACTTTTATAGTACGATTGGTTACTGAATTCAAGTATCATATTTGGATCTGTTATTTCGAAAGCACAATTTTTCTTAATATAACCGTTTTACATTCCAGTTGTTAACTAGATGTAAACGAAAATTTGGATCTATCTATAACCATTACAAGGTCCATACAATGCTTCATATTGTTTCATACTAATACGACTGGTAACTATTGTTGTAAGCAAACTCTACAAGATGAGTATTGTCTTCCCATGATCCTCCAAATTCTAATACAGAAGCTCTTAGAAGATCTTCCAATGCTCAGTTGACTCTCTCTGTTTGACCATCGATTTGGGAATGATAAGCCGTACTCATATATGGCTCAGTTCCCCGTGCCTCTTGCAAACTCTTCCAGAATCTACAGATAAACAAAGGATTTCGACCACTTACTATAATCTTAGGAACTCCATGGAATTGAGCTATCCATTTAATATATAACTTAGCCAATTTAGAAGTTGTCCTAGTAGATTTAATAGGAATAAACCTTGCACTTTTGGCCAAGCGATCCACGATAACCTATATACCATTATATTCTACCCAAATCCTCGGTAATCTGACGATAAATTCCATCAATACTTGTTCCCACTTCCATTTAGGATCCTCCAATGGATGCAATAACCCACTCGTCTTCTTTTGCTCAGC
Source organism: Allium sativum (assembly GCA_030737875.1). NCBI lineage: Eukaryota > Viridiplantae > Streptophyta > Magnoliopsida > Asparagales > Amaryllidaceae > Allium > Allium sativum. The sequence continues at coordinate 936,639,849 of CM060920.1, read as the reverse complement.
TTTAATTAACTAGCAGTTCATAAACTTTGAGACAAACCTCCCGAAATCCCCTTTCTTACCTTTCCAGTAGTAAACTCTCTTCATATATTGATACATCTTATTAGTACCAGGGTGGATAACTACCTTGGACTGATGACTCTCATAACCACATCTCACAATCCATCTATGCCAGAAACAACCAATCTTCCATCCTTGCAAAGTCAACCATCTCGGTCGACTTCATAACTATTCAGTTCCTTAGACTCGACTCTCATTTTCAATTTCTGAATGATCACAATAAGCATAGCATCTCTCTTCTGGCTCTCCCAATCCTTTTGATGAGAGTAGGTCTAATCGAGAAGCTCACTAGCATTTCAGGCTCTAATCCAGTGAAGCCTGAAATCAAACCCAGCCAAATACTCTTCCGTTAAGTGAACATGGCTCTCAAACTCGCATGTCTTATACCGAACGCATCGGCCATTGCGTTTACATTTCCTGGAGTATAAGTTATACCAAAATCATATGAGGTGGAAACTCTAATCACCGTTCCTACTGAAGATTCAATTCCTTATGGAAGAAAAGATACTTCAACAACTTATGATCTGTAAACCGCTCGAATATAACTCCCAACAAATAATGTCTCCACATCTTTAGAGAAAACACTACCGCTGCTAAATCAAAATCATGAATCGGGTAATTCCTTTCATGCGGCTTTAGTTGTTGACTCGCACAAGACACAACTTTATTCTTCTGCATTAGCATTTCTCCCATTCTAATATCACATGCATCGGTATAAATAACCATCTCTTCATTTCCACTCGGAATAACCAATACTGGAGTGCTCATCAATCTCTCTTTAAAGACTATAAAAGCATGCTCGCACTTCGCAACCCATGCGACGATCTAATTCTTCTTTGTCAATCCAATCGATAGTGTAATTATCTTTGGAAAATGTTTCATTTAACGTCGATAATACCCAACTAAATCAAGGAAACTTCTAACATCTGTAGCATTCTTAGGTCGATCCAAATTCCGAAACACTGCAACCTTAATGGGATCCATCGCTATTCCTTATCCTAATATGACATGACCTAAGAATCTTACTTCCTCCTTACAGAAGTGATACTTCGAAAACTAGCTCTCAGCTGATACTTTCGCGGGATTTCCAAAACAGTTCTCAAATGAATCTTGTGTTCTTCCTTAGTCCTAGAGTAAACCAGTATATCATCCACAAATACGAGCACAAACTTATTCAACTGATCTCTGAAAGTCAATTTATAAGATCTACAAAATATGCTGGTGCGCTAGTCAATCCAAATGACATCACTAGCCACTCATAAAATCTAGATAGTGTCCTAAAAGCAATCTTCGGCACACTATCCCTGTCCATTCCGAGTTGGTGAAATCCTATCATTAGAATCCATTTGTAAAAACATCTTAGTTTCTTGAGGCCGATCAAACAAGCCATTGTTTCTCGACAATTAATACTTGTTCTTCTTGGTTACCTTATTCAGCTCATGATAATCCACACACAATCTCAACGATCCATCAGTCTTGGTTGCAAATACAATTGGTCACCTACTCGAATACGCTTCTCCGAATGAATTCATTAATCAATAGACCGTTCACTTGCACCTCTAACTCTTGCTGTTCCTTTGGCGCTATCTGCCTAAGATGCATAACAATACATCTGGCTCCTTCCACTAAATAAATAAGAAACTCAATTTCCCTTTTTGGTGAAAGTCCCTTGACCTCGTCAAAGACATCAAAAAATATCGAACCATCAATACAGACGACAATCCATTCCGTGGAATCGCAAGCGAATAGAAAATGCTGATTTAGACCTCATCCTCTCGCAGACATCGTGCCCTTCCACATTCTCTGTATTAACCCGCCATTTTTAATGATTTAAATTCCGATTTAAATTGATATTTTTATTTTGTAAATATTCTACATTTTTTCATAATAGAAATTTGGAATTTGAAATACGTACCGTGAGATGCAGTAGCTGCGAAAATTCCATTGGAAAATTTGAATGATTGTCGGTCGCGCAATTTTCAGCGCAAAGCTGCGCAAAACAGTTCAAATTTTAATGATTTTAAAATCACCCCGAAACCAGTTCGGACAAACAAAAAAAATATTCTATTCGTTGTCACGAATATAACGTGAAATTCATTTCGCGAAATTTGGATGTTTTGACCACCGTTTTCCTATCCGTATTTTACATTTAAAGGGGTCCGTAATGCGTTTTTGAACGGAGCATCTTGGCGTCGAAAATTTTATATTATTGTGTTTGTCTCGTCGCGCTGATTTCCGCAATATATTCATTTTTCAGTTTCGGTGTTCGGTTCGCGTTGAAACTGTGAAAATGCTTACACAGTTCATTTTTGAAACAGAGCCATTTGAGTTCGATGTGTCCATTTTTCGATCTTACATACTTTTATTGATATTTTGGGTCTGCAAAAGATGTCTTTTTAATTTGCTAAACTGCCTAATTATTTTTTTAATTTTTTCCCAAAACATAGTGAATGGAACCATAGTTATCAGGACCCGACCGGACCACGGTCGGACCCCGATTAACCGTCGACCGTAGGCCTCCATGGCCCGGAGAAGATTCAAACCTCTCATATGCTGGAATCTTTGATTGAATCGCAGAACCGCGGTCTTCGGTCGTACATCGACCGTAAGAAGCCGTCGGTTCAACAATGGTATGATGCAGAGTAAATTTGGGGAAGATGAGATGAAAGAAGAGGAGTAAATTTGAGTAAGATGCAGAGTAAATGTGGAGAAGATGAGATGAAATAAAGGAATTGTTGAGGTAAGGAATCACGTGGCGTATTGATGCAGAAAGAATTACTGAGTAAATTTGGAGTAAATCACGTGGTGTATTGAGGAAAGGAATCACGTCTTTTTTTTGGGATAGTAATCAGCTTTAGTTATTATTTATTTGTAAAAGTTTTTATTTATTTGTTTATTCTACCAAAAAGTTACATGCAGACTACCATGCCAGTGATCTTGTGATTTTATAAATTTTTGTGTATATACTGATTTTTTATATTGCATATTTTGTCAAAAAATAACATGCACGGTTCTGACGGTTCAACCGGTCGAACCCTGAAAACCTTAAACCTTAGGACATCACGGTTCCATTAACGGTCCGGTCATGATAACATTGAATGGAACATTTACCCTTATTTTCAAATTCATGCATATGCACGTTCTATGCAAACCATTCAATTTTCAATGCATAAGTTATATTTTTCAATGGACTGCACACACCTCTCTTTACATTTGCAAACGGTCAGTTATGTTTATATATAAATCCACACATGGAATTCAAATTCAAAGCTATTCTCCTCTAACTTTCCATTTCCATGCATACGTTTAACACATAATTCACCTATACTCTCATGTAAGTTTCCATCCGTTCACTCATGGATATGGGTTGAAAAGAATGTGTAAGGATACATAAGCATGTTATTTTATTATATATAAAATGAACGAAATGTTTTAGATTTTCTTTTCTCTGAAGTTTGAACACTTGCAGAAGTATTTATCTTAAATAAAATATGTAGGTATGTTTCCATTTCATTTCCTATTGTAAATGTTTATCTGTTTAGTTTCAACTTAGCCGATATAACAATTTCAAATTTTGAATCGAAACCGTTCAACGGAAAGTGCTGATATATATTTTTTATTTTTATTTGATCTGAGAACTCGCACATGTTTGGACTTATTTTGTAGAAATTATAGGGTTACATGTACACGAATTGCAGGTGAAATTAAAAATTTTCTATTTCTTTGTATGGCTGACTTCATTTGTTTGTACTACTACTCGCCATCTTATAATTATTCCTTTCTCCCTCTCCATTTTTGTGACCTCCAGCTCTCCATTTTTCATTTCACCATTTTCCCCTTTATCTCATTTTACTTTTTCTTCAAACTCGTTCTCTTCACAACAACTCTTCCATCTCACCACGCTTTGCATTAAGCCACCAACCGATCTTCCCACCCCAATCAGCTACTGACCGCGCCCATGAACAACCGCCGCCAAAGCCACCATGTCCAGCATTTTCCCACAACCGCTGACCTAAAGCCGATCGAAGCTGCTGCCAAGCCATCCCGCTTTTGCATTTGAACCGCTTCCAGTCTGAGCCTTCCCATCTGCGCCTGTTCCTCTTGTTCACCGGCCTGAAACCACCCCCACCAATCCAAACTCCTCGCTCCTACCTGAGCCAAGCTCGACCCCATACATTCGCCCGCCCAAAACCCTTTGCTAGCGAACCCGAACGAAATCCATTTCAAACCCATATCCGAACTTGAAGCCAAAGCAAACCGTATCCCACCTGTCCTCTCGCTCCACTCTTTCAGCACTCTGCTCCTCCACCTATATTGACCCTTGCGTATGCTTTCCCTGTTGGCTTGGTGTGCATGTGTTGTGATAGTCGTGGTATGTGTTGCTATGTGGTGTTGTGTCAGTGCATTTTCTGTGTGTGCGTGAGTTTAATTTCATTTGGGTAGAGTGGTATTATGTTGGTATGAGTCGCGTGAGTTGTGTTGATGGTTTATCTGTGTTTTATATAAAAGTATATTATGCATGGTTTGAGTTTTTGTACGAGTTTTAAAATATAAATAATATATACGACTATGATTTTGGGTGTGTTCGCATGGTGTTTATAATTTACATTATATATATAGTTTCGATGCATGTAAAATTATATATATATATGTTAATTTCTATGTAATCGTATATTAAAAAGGTATTTATATAATATTTTATTTTATAAAAGAATATTGTGTTTATTTTGTTGAATTGGATTTGGGTGTTGAGTTCCGAAACCTTTCCAAAACCCAATACCGTACAGTCCAACACCCAATTGTTGTACTGGTCAATTGAGAAATTCCCCAACTTCCTCTCATGAAAATAAATATATATTGAGTGATAGCGATTTGAATCTGTTCTGAATCGTGCTTGTAAGTTGCCATCTCACTTGATGTCAGTCCATCTGTTGCCTCCGTTCTGTGCCACGAAAGGTGAGTTTATCTCACATCTGACTCACATTATTTCATAGATGTTAGATCAACTAAATGAACTATTATGAAATGTATAGGATTACTAGCAGAAATTGTTTGTTTAAAATATACACTTTCATACGTGACATGATATTCATATGACCTGTTTGTGCACTTATTATATATGACTATGATGTGATTGATGATATGTAATGATTTGTTATGTTGTAGATACCCCAAGTTTAGGAAAAATCACTAAGGGTTGAAATGATATATACCCGAACGGACATTAGATTAAGGAAAAATTGTTATGGGTTGTGACAGACCTGAACGATTTTTACTGAATTTGGGATCGCGAGTTGAAATGATAGACCCGTTGAAATTTATAAATTGTGGGTTGAAATAATAAATATCCGTATCACTTGACCATAGGGTAGAAATTTATATACGAACATCATTGGTCATGTTTCTAGAAGTAAAGTAAATTAAAATTTTGAGTTTTAAATAATAATTTAATATTTTATATTTATAATTTAAGTATTTTAAACTTAAACTTAATTTTTGTAAATTTTAAATTATATGATTTAAAATGATGTTTGAGTAAAAATGGTTTTGAATACCTATTTAAGATTTTACCCATAATTTTATTTATTTTAATCCATATAATTTAATCATATGTAGTTTAAACTTATATTTTAATACTTTCTTTAAACATATTTTATATTATTTTAAATCTATATATGTTTATAATCTATTTTCTAATTATTATTAGAATTTTATAAACATATATATATATATATATTTTAAAAATTAAATTATCTTTATATATATATTGCAAACTTTAAACTCAAAGTTGGTTTAAGTAAGATTTTGTGACTTAAGTCTAGGTTTGAATTTGTAATAACGATATTTGATTTTAACATTGAACTCATATGAGATATGGATTTGAAATCAAATTGAATTAAACTTAATGTGACTAAATGCGATTTAGAATATATATAATTTCATATACGGAATTGATTTTTATAACCGTTTAATTGAATTACGAAATTTATGAAATCGAATTTATAAAATGGATTTGAAATGTATGATTTGAATTCTGCCAATAAAGAATTGTACAACTTGAGTAAATAAGATATGATTTGTCGAATTTGAAATGTAAGTGTCTGATTCGAATTTTTAAATAATGAAACTGAATTTATGATTCGAGTTATAAAGTATGATACGATATGTTTTGAATTATATAAGCGAAATATGAGATTTTGATTTAAAGTGTATGTATTGAATTTGAACCGAAATATTGGAATTGATAAATCGATTTAAACGATATCTTGTAATGGTAAAATTTAAACAATTGAACTTTTTGAACTTGAGTTAAGATTAGTATAAATCAAATCGAAATATTATCCAAATAAATATTTTACATCGATTTAAATGGAAATTACGATTGTTAAGATATGATTTGAAAATAAGTCGTTTTTGGATTTAAAATTGTTATGTAAATAATTTCGGAAAATTATATTAAACCGAAGTTAAATAGTATAGCATTAGTTTATACTATATTTTGAGATCTTTATGATATGGTTTTGAAATCGATTTGATTAAAGAGATATAATTGAGTTGTTTTCAGAATTAATTAAAAAGCAAAGTTAAATATTTAATTTTGAATTTGATTTGAATTTGAGAATTCGTATAATGATTTTATAATGTGATTTATAATATATTGACCACGGTGTGAATAATGTAAGCGATTGGTTGTTAAAGAGGCCGGGATCGGATATTGTCATACTCTCCGCCAATACCCAAAACCACTTTAACAACTGTGTATGCGGTGGAGTTCCAGAATGAAGTAGGTTGACTTGGAGGCAATTACTGGATTTGAAGAAAGAGAACGATGATGGATTGCCTTGACCTTCGGGTCATAATTAAAATGACTAAAACATATCGGACACACTTCTTCGAACCCATATTTACTATTTTGTGATTTGATTGGTGCACCTTTGATTTTGGAGTGTGTTTCGAGGTGGGCGGTAGTCGTGGCTATGCGTTGCCACCGGTCACGGGCATGCATCGGTAGAATCCTACCGTGGGTATTCCTCGTGTTCCTTGTCATACTATCCCAATTAAGCCCCTACGATTTGATTTGTACCGTACCTATGGAGTGCCCTCTGATAGCCACTACGTTACTATGGGCTTTAAGGTATCTTTATGGACTACGGTATTATAAACGATGTATGGGTAAAAATGTAATCCTGCATATGCTATTTTAATATTTATATTTAACCACAGACATTATTATAATAGCGTATTACATTATATGATATAAGTTTTACGGAGCCACAGAGGATGGTGATCCAAAACATCCTTTGAGTTACTGATTGCATTTCATCGAACATTTCATTTGAGTTGATTTACTTCTATGAGAATGTTAGTCCTGATCCGAATTGTTTTGTTTTGCATTATTTCTCAGGTCAGATCGAGTATTACAGCTTTCAGATTCACCTTTGGAGTTTGGAGTTTATATCAGATCTGCTCACATACATCTATTTGTTCAGTTGTTCAAGTTCAGCTCTTGTCATTCTGTTTCATACAGTTATTATTTATTTGTGTATTGGAAATCATTGCTTTAGACTTATGTTGTATTATTTATGTAAACTCTGTTGTAAAATTTTATTTATTGGCTTCATGAACTACTATTTTATTATGTTATTTCCGCTGCGAGATATTATATTACTTTGTGTCTGTGGTATGTGATTTGTTCTATTTACCTCAGAAGCTAATAACATTCTGTCATTTTGGACGGTTTGGGTTGGTTTAATTACTGGCTTGAACCGGATGAAAGACAGTATGTTACATGTGGTATCAGAGCTTTGGTTTATCAAAGCTTTAGCTTATGGGGTAAAAGCTCATTAGAGATAGGGTAGTAATACCCTAGTATGAGTGGAATCAGTTGCAGAATCATTCCCGAGAGAGCGTATTTTGAAAGAATAAATTGTTTTTAAATTGGTTTTAAATGTTTTAAAACAAATATTTTTAAACATGATTTTTTTAGTATTTTTCTGAAATTTCCTTTCCATTTGAATTCATCTTCCTTCATTTATCCTCTTTGATTAGGTTCTTTCGTTCGTTCAGCTTTTAACTCGAATTTTATTACTTACCTTTGTCTATATCAAGGTACAAAGTAGAAGGTGAGTATAAATCTTATAGCGATTCCATTCTATTTAATATTGGGTTAAAATTTGTATTTTGAAAGGTATTATAGTATAGGATTTTCTTGTATAATATTTAAATTTATATATATATATATATTTGTGCAATATGTATATTTGTAAATAATATTATGTTTTGGTAATGCCAATATTTCGAAAAGATTTGATGTTTATATTTTTATAAACCATATATTTTACATAAAATTTAAGGATGAAGATTTTGTAAGAAAATGATTTTATCTTGTTTGAAATCTATAATGGTATTGTTTATAAATGTATATATGTTTATATATAGAATTTTATAATTTAAACTGGTTTACAAGGATTTTATTTTGTGATGTGTATGTATATGTTAAACATATGAGATTAAAAAAGTTTTATTGGTTTTAAATATAGTTAACATGGATTTGAAAATCTTTATGTATAGTATAATATTGTTATGTATTTGATTTAATAATAATATTGTTAACATATTTATTTTTATTTAAGTTGAATTTTAATAAATAAATGAGTAGGGGAGAGATATAATTTTCCTACTTAAATATTTTAATGATTTGAAATATATTATTTATAATATATGATTTAAAATTTTGTATATATTGTATTTAATTACAGAAAGATGTTTTGAGTATTTATTTGACGTTAAAACTGGCCTGTCGAATACCTAGTGAATTTGGTATACGTCTGATCAATGTCTATGTTAAATCATATGTGTATTAGACAGATCTAGAAACACACACTCTAGTCACCTGAAAATGATTTTGGTCATGACTATAGCATCATCGATATCTATATTCAGGTTTCGAAAGTGGGATAAATATATATCGCCAATCGAGACGTCGAGCGAATGCTTAAAATAGTTTTTGAAATGTTTGAAATTATTTTAACTTTTGATTTATATATATATTTCAAATTATATATGTATATATGTATGATAACAAATATAAACCATTAGTTTTAATATATTTAAATTATTTAATTACTATTTTTCTGCCTCGTTCCTTTTCGGGGACGAAAAGTTTTAAGTGAGGGAGATTGTAACAACCCGCCGTTTTTAATGATTTAAATTCCAATTCAAATCGATATTTTTATTTTGTAAATATTCTATAGTTTTTTGTAACAGAAATTGTAAAACCCCGGAAATCCGAGCCAATTTAAAATTTTTATTTTGGCAATTTTGACGAATTTTGAATATTTAAAATGAATTATTTTAAATAATATCGACGAGAAATTTATTTCGAATAGAAATAGATGTATATATTTATTTGAATCGTCGTTAGAATATAAATATTTATTTTAAAATATAAAAGGAATTGAAAATGGCGCGGTAGTTTGAAAATTCGTTTTCGAATTTCAAATGAATGTACAGGATTCAAAATAAACCGGATTTTAGCGAAACCAAAAATATTAGAATCTAGTTATGAATATGTTTTCAACGAATCCGAGAAATCAAAATTTCATAGCGGGAATCGAAAGTTATGTCCAGTTGAAAATTTAGAATAGTCGCTATGGAATTCTGGCCCTTAAAAATGGAAGTTTTGCAAACGACCTTGTTTTTCGACGAAAACATTTTTGTTGGATCCGTGATGTCAAATTATTGCTAGGTTTCAAAATTCATAATTTTTCGAATCAAAATGTGAGTTTGGCAAAGGAAAACGCGTTTGACCAGTTTCAGTTGATTTTAATCGACTGGAAAATGACCATTTTTCAAACAGTCTCAGAATTTGACGAAATTAGTTTTGTTAGGACCGTATCATCAATACAAAGATAGAAAATATTTTTCGGGAATTTTTAGAGTCCGTATGTGGCCCTGGTAAATTGAAATGTGCATTCAAATTCAATATATAGATTTATATTTTGATTTTGACAGAAACTGATTGAAACAGCCGAACTGGCTTGCGAAACGTATCCCATTGTGTTCGGAATGGGGGTAATTAGCTATGGACGATGGTCGATGAGCTTGATTTTGTGGTCGAAATAAAAAGTAACTTTATGGATTATAAAATTAATAAAATAAATATAAATTATATAATACCCCTCCCCTTATTTCTCTCCCTCTCCATTATCAATCAACCCCCCTTTTAACCGTTCATTCAAAATCAAATGAAAAAAAAAAGAGAAGCGATGGAAGAGCCACCGCTTTCTCCAACGCACCGCGCCTCCTTCCCCCACACTCCGCCGCCTGGCCTAGCGCCGCCCCGGCTACCGATTGCTTTCTGTCTCGCACCCCCTCTCTCCTATTAAACCCGAACCCTAACCACCTTGAACCCCCTTTTAATCGATCATGCGCCACACCCCCAGGCAGCCGCCACCAGCGTCGAGGCTCCCCGATCAGCCGACGCCAACTACCGCAACAAACCCCCCCTCGACAGCTACTCCAGCCCCCTTCCTCTCGAATCGGTGAGTTCTCTTCCCCCTTTCCTTATTCTATTTTATTTAAGCTTAAAAACTGAAGATAACATGATTTTAAAACTGAAGTTAGGATTGTTTTTAAATTATAAAAAGATAATATTTTTAATAGTAAAAAAAAAAATCAGTTTTGTTTAGATATAAGGATGAAAAGATTTGATTGTATTTAAAGTGATAAAGATTTGATTTTTAACATCGTAAAGATTTGATTTTTAAAGTGATAAAGATTCAAATTTTAAAGTGATAAAGATTATATTTTTAATAATGAAAAGAGTAGATTTTTATCATATGAAAGCGATGAAAAAAAATTTAGATCTTTATATATGAAGTAGAAGAATAAAAATATGATTTTTATATTATAGAAAGAATAAAAATATGATTTTTATTTATGTAGAGTAATAAAAGTATAATTTTTATTATATTACTAGCAAGATAAAAATATAATTTTTATCATGGAAGTAGCGGTGTAAAGGAGTGATTTTTACATATGTAGCAGAGATATAAAAATACGATCTTTATATATCAAAATGTGATTTTTATATGGAGAACGGCGAGAGAAAAATAGAATTTTTATCTATATAGTAGCAATATAAAAATGTTATTTTTATATACATAACTACAATATAAAAATGTGATTTTTATATATGTAGTGAATACGGGCAACGAAAGTGACAAAAGGCGAGAACGGCGAAGATTTTCCACATATGAAGAGTTGTGGCGTTTGGTTTAGCTTATAGGTGAGAACTCCTCATTTTTTTTTATTTCTAGTTTAAAATATATACTAGGATGCAGACGGTGCTTAGCAGCACCCGACACCCGTCGTCCACAGACCATGGACGACTTGTATGCTTGTTTGATGTGTTGTGAAGTTTGTTTGTGATGTTGATGTGAAATAGAAAATATATATTCATGTGTTGAAATAAATTAATTATCGTTAAAAATATAATTTTTAACGTGAATATGAATATAGTGAATGTAAATAAATAAATATTCATTTACAAATCGGACGGTTTGTTTATGTACGCCTATTTGAAGGATATCGATTAGGACGATAAATTTTACACGTCGCCCAACTGCACAAATAATATTCAGTGTTTGTGGATTGAAACCCCACACGGGTGTTGGGATGATATTTGGCGTACACTAATCCCAATTATTTAGTTGTATGTCGATCGATTGGTCGATAGACTGTGTAAGCGTTAATTATTTATATTTAATGCTTATGCAGTAGTGTGGTGCACTCTGGTTGATGGTCGATTAATTATCATAGCTATTATGTACATGTGTTGTAGAAAATCCATATAATTAACATTATATGGTAATTGATTGGGCCTCATTCCAATATAGAAATAAATTCATGTATTGAATAGAAATAAATTCATGTGTTGAATAGAAATAAATTCATGTGTTGAATAAGAATAAATTCATGTGTTTAATTGAAAATAAATTCATGTGTTGAATAGAATAAATATTCATGTGTTGAATAAAAACCGTGTTGATTAGATTGACTCCATTTTAACGTGAGCGATATTTATATTGATTTTATTCATTTTTATAATGAATATAAAAAAGAAAGTGATATCAAAATATAACGTTTTGAAAATATTATCATTTGTATATCGATGATGTGGAATATTCAATTTTGTTTTGAAATTGAATATGAAGTTGAAATCGTTTTGAAAACGAATTTAAAACGATTTATAAAATACGTTTTAAAAGAAAATCGACGAAATATATAATATATATATATATATATATATTATATATATAATGGCCTGAATAGAAAGCGCTGCGCCGCGGCAGTTCGCGAATTTCGGCCATTGACTTCGAATGGACATTACGAGAGATCCGACCGTCAAATTCTCGTAAAACCGGAACCGTTGGGTTCGTATCGAAAAAAGCTTTCCAATGAATATTATAAATTTAAAATCTAATGTTTGGATTTGGAATTATGTCCAATTCAAATTTGGAAAAGGTCGTTGTAAGTGCAGCTCGATGGCCGTTGATGGAAATCGACTGTACGGACCTTGATAAAGTTATTAAAAATATCATTAATTTGTGTAAAATCATAAGAAATGATTTGTGAAGAATTGGGATGAAAAATTCCACATTTGAAAGGATAAAATATATTTTTATTGAAATGAACTAGTTTTGAACTAGAATTAAAATCAATTTATTTTTGAAATAAATAAATTGAATTTGAAGTGGTTTTAAAAATAATCAGAATTTCCAATACGTGAATTGGGGTGGATTTGAATTGGAATTATCTTCGGAATATTTCGATGTTGGATTTCGTGATTATACAGATATGGTTATGGAAATTTGAAAGATATATGTATATCGTTATTTCCAATACGATATTTGTGGTCATAGAATTTGATATTGAATATAAGCCGATATATTTTCTATTCAGACCTTTGTATTTAATATCAAATGTGATTTGGGTTTGTCGTGAATTATGCCTTCATTAACACTGTTCTTAAACCCAGTTGAGAAAAAGATTAAATCTTTTTGTTTAGATTTAACGAAGTATACCAATTAAATGGTATTTAATTGGAATTGAATTTGAATTGATTTTTGGGTTTATCATGAACATTGTTTTAAATAACACTTATTCTTTAACCCGATAATTATTGAATGTGATTTTGGGTTTTTCGTGAACCGTGTTTTAGATGACATTGGTTCTTTAACCCAGTTAAAGACAGGATGTGATTTCCCAAGTTAAATAATCATTAATATTGATTTTTGGGAAGATTAAAACCAAGTGGAGTTTTAATGAATCTTTAATTAGATTGAAATGGTCGAGAATGGAGTATCACCAGTTTTGCTCCAGGCGATAGTTAAATCTTTAATTAGATTTGAGCGTGAAATGGTAATTGAATTTACCGATAACACCGTGGTGTTAGATATGAAGTATGACCAGTTTTACTTCATGGGATGAATAGGTTGGGATTGGGAAATAAAACAAATGATTACTTCGGTGTGGTTCGCTAATCCGGACTAGTTTGAATTGATATTCAAAGAAGATTAAAGAATAAATTTAAAGAATTTATCTTTGATAAAATTAATGGGAACCTTTCCCAAAGTGTAAGAATATTGGAATAAAAGAATATTCTGAATTGGAATGAGTTGTATATTGTGTTTGTGTATCACTTGTTTATTATATATGCGAGTTATTCAGAAAGACCGGGTTTATCCCATTCTGAATAACTGATTCGACGTGGTGTCGAAGATGAAGACGGTGGTTGAAGACCGGAGGTCTTCACGTCGTTTGGAGGATTACTGATGATCTTGATTGGGCCGTACACCCAAGAGGAGGGAATCAGTTGGTGATCGTCTAGACGTACTTGGAGATCGATGGATATGCGAGGTACAAGGTGCCTCCGGTTTCGTTCAGACCCAAAACGGACTTGTAAATGGACTGTGTCTCTAACATTGGATTTTATTTTGTGTGATTGATTGCTATTAAATATATATCTGTTCGGCGGCGGAGAATTTATTCTCTTGCTTAACGCCCTTCTCTCAGACGTACGAGTTCAGGGTTTATATATTGATGGATATCAAACATATGGAGTGAATTGCCTGTGTGGCATGCCTAAGTGGCAATATGATCAAGGCTTCTGTTGAAAAGCAGAGTCTTGTGGTTGACGATCAAAGCACGACCTGTGTGGCATAACTTTGTGTAACGTTGATTCGTGAGCCTCACACCCCAGTTGTGAACCAAAAACGGGAGAGGACATCAGGGAAGGCATGTGTTTCTTTCTAGCTAAAAGTGGCATCAGTGGTTTTACACGCCCTGACGAGTTTGACTTATGTGGTTGTTGCTGTTGCGAGGCGCCTCGGTTAGATCGAACGATCCGGGTCCGATGGAGTCATTCGTTGGATCATTTACGCCCCAACGGGTAGGGAAACGCAGTGTTCAGGCATTTTAATCCACATCGGTGGACCGGCTCTGACGATCCAAGGGCCCACCTGAGTCTGGGTCCTGAGACATGGTAGGCTAGATTGTCTCGAAATGGTGAGGACGATCCCTGGCCTCGGTTTACAGATGGAAATCCTACTTCCAATACGTGACATTTGCGGTTTTGATTGTAGAGCCTAGTATTGGCGACATGATATATGGTACCTATGTCGTCTATGATTGATATTTATGATTGAAATTGTTTGACACTATACACTTATAATAGTATCAAATGATTTGTTTTTAACGTACCAAGCATGTTTGGCTATTATAAGGAAAACCCTATCATCCGGCTTGCGTTGCATTGTGTGATGGGACCTGGGTCTTATAATAGCTTCATTTTTCTTTATTTAGCATTGCGCTGTTGTTTTATGCACTGGTATTCTTGGAAGGAAACCCGTTCCGTGTTATACGGCGTGGTCCCTTGATTTACCTAACTTTAAAATAAAGATTAATAACTGTTTTAGTTCTCACACCAGTCCCATGATTGACCTGGAGTTTATTGTTTTAACCTAAACTCTGGGTGCCCTTATTTTCTGCATGGGCAACTAGTAGTTTTGGTTTTGCAGATTTATATTCACAGGAACCTGATTTACAGCTGGAATGATATCCGGAAAGCTCTGTATCTGTATATCTCTTTCAGTTGTGTATTGTATTATTTTTCCGCTGCTATGTAATGTATTGTAATCTCTGATATTTTGTGATGTATTTTATTTGTTTATACTTTGTATATTCTTGTAATCTGATGAAATTGTTGTAATTAGCAATGAAATGTTCTTCTGTCTGCGTTCCGATGTGTGTTGTCCTCAAAATATCCGCTTTTTCCTTCACGGGGAAGTTACGGATCATTACAGAAATTTGGAATTTAAAACACATATCGTGAGATGCAACAACTGCGAAAATTCCATCTGAAAATTTGAATGTTTGTCGGTCGCGTAATTTTCAACACAAAGCTGCGCATAACATTTCAAATTTTAACGATTTTAAAATCACCCCGAAACCAGTTCGGACATACATGAAAAATATTCTATTCGTTGTCACAAATATAATGGTGAAATTCGTTTCGCAAAATTCGGACGTTTTGACCACTGTTTTCCTATTTGTATTTTACATTTAAGGGGGTCCGTAACTCATTTTTGAACGGAGCATCTTGGCCCTGCAAATTTTATACCGCTGTGTCCGTCTCGTCGCGTTGATTTCTGCAATATATTCATTTGTCAGTTTTCGGTGTTCGGTTCGCGCTGAAATTGTGAAAATGCTTACACATTTCATTTTTGAAACAGAGCCATCTGAGTTCGATGTATCCCTTTTCCGATCTTACATACTTTTCTATATATTTTGGGTATGCAAAAGATGTCTTTTTATTTTGCTAAACTACCTAATTATTATTTTGTTTCTTTTTCCAAAACATAGTGAATGGAACATTTACCCTTATTTTCAAATTCATGCATATGCACGTTCCATGCAAACGATTCAATTTTCAATGCATAAGTTATATTTTTCAATGGCCAGCACGCACCTCTCTTTTCATTTGCAAATAGTCAGTTATGTTTATATATAAATCTATGCATGGAATTCAAATTCAAATCTATGCGTACATCCTTTTCTCTTCTAAATTTCCATTTCCATGCATGCGTTTAACGCATAATTCACCTATACTCTCATGTAAGTTTCCATCCGTTCACTCATGGATATGGGTTGAAAAGAATGTGTAAGGATCAAGGTTTTAAATCTTGGATATCGGTCGTGTTTCGTCCTGGGGATTTTATAGACTCGGTCTCGTATCGGGGAAGATCTCAGACGAGATGAATCTAACTCGAGAGTTCATCTCGGATTTTCATCTCGGGTCTGAAAGTTCATGTCGGAACAATCTCGGGGTACATGATATGTTAAAAATGATATTTTAACAAAATGATTTTATGAATGCTATCAAAAACATAGTACCTTAAACTTAAAATGAAAAATAACTTTATTATTCTTTATTTTGCGAAAGATCATTCATTCTCTAAATCGTAATATGCTTAAAACTGGAATATTGTTAGACAGGAAACATTAAAAGGGCCCAAAACAATAAAAAAAATTCAGCATAAATAGACCATAAGATACATAATTTCATAAGTAACATGTATGTAAAAAGACAAATATGTAAATCATAAGTATTGTAAAACATATACGAACATACAATATAGCCATTTAACATGCAAAATGTAAAATAACAAAAGATTGATATGGCTAGATTTTTTTTAATTATAGTTCTAGTTCAGGCACAAATTTAAAATTTAACCAAAAAAACTAAGATCTCGGATGATATTCCAGTATTTCGTCTTGGTCGATATATCGTTCGATATTGCAATATCTCAAATGATATATCGAAAGGAGATTTAGAGTGATATTTGTTGTTTCGTTTCGGAAGGAGCCCAAAGGGAGATCTCGGGGGAGATCTCGGGCGATATTTGCGAGATTTGAAATAGTGGTAAGGATACAAAAGCATGTTACTTTATTATATATAAAATGAACGAAATGTTTTAGATTTTCTTTTCTCGGAAGTTTGAACACTTGCAGAAGTATGTATCTTAAATAAAATATGTAGCTATGTTTCCATTTCATTTCCTACTTTAAATGTTTATCTGTTTAGTTTCAACTCAGCCCGCATAACAATTTCGAATTTTGAATCTACACTGTTCAACGGAAAGTGCTGAAATATTTATTTTTATTTTTATTTGATATGAGAACTCGTACATGTTTGGACCTATTCTATAGGAATTATTGGGTTACGTGTACACGAATTGCAGGTGAAATTCAAAATTTTCTGTTTCTTTGTGTGGCCGACTTCATTTGTTTGTACTACTACTCGCCATCCTTTAATTATTCCTTTCTCCCTCACCATTTTCGTGATGTTCAGCTCCACATTTTTCATTTCGCCATTTTTCCCTTTATCTCGTTTTATGTTTTCTTCAAACCAATTCTCTTCACAACAACCCTTCCATCTCACCGCCGCTCTACATGAAGCCACCAATCGATCTTCCCACCCCAATCACCTACCGACCGCGCCCATGGATAGCCGCCGACAAAGCCACCATGTCCAGCGTTTTCCCACAACCGCTGACCTGAAGGATTGAAGTTTCTGCCAAGCCATCCAGCTTTTGCACTTGAACCGCTGCCAGTCCGACCCTCCCCACCTGCGCCTCTTTCTCCCATTCACTGTCCTGAAACCACCCCCACCAACCCAACCTCCTCACTCCTCCCTGAGCCAAGCTCCGCCCCATACAGTCGCCCGCCCAAAACCCTTTGCAAGTGAACCCAAACGAAATCCATGTCAAACCCATACCCAGACCTGAAGCCAATGCAAACCGCATCCCACCTGTCCTCTCGCTCCACTCTTTCAGCACCCTGCTCCTCCACCTATACTGACCCTTGCGTGTGCTTTCCCTATTGGCTTGGCTTCCGTGTGTTGTGATAGTCACGGTATGTGTTGCTGTGTGGTGTTGTGACGGTGAATCCTCTGTGTGTGCGTGAGTTTAATTTCATTTGGGTGGAGTGGTATTATGTTGGTATGAGTCGCGTGAGTTATGTTAATGGTCTATCTATGTTTTATATAAAAGTATATTATGTATGGTTTGAGGTTTTGTGCGTGTTTTAAAATATAAATAATATATACGTATATGATTTTGGGTGTGCTCGCGTGGTGTTTATAATTTATATTATATATATATATAGTTTCAATGTATATAAAATTTTAAATATATATATGTTAATTTCTGTGTAATCATATAAAAAAGTGTTTATATAATATTTTATTTTATAAAATAATTTTATGTTTATTTTGTTGAATTGGATTTGGGTGTTGAGTTCCAAAACCTTTCCAAAACCCAATACCATACCGTCGAACACCCAATTGTTGTACCGATCAATTGAGAAATTCCCCAACTTCCTCTCATGAAAATAAATATATATTGAGTGATCGCGAGTTGAATCCGTTCTGAATCATGCTGGTAAGTTGCTATCTCATTGGATGTTAGTCCATCTGTTGTCTCCATTCTGTGCCACGAAAGGTGAGTTTTATCTCACACCCGACTCACATTATTTCATAGATGTTAGATCAACTTAATGAACTGTTATGAAATGTATAGGATTGCTAGTAGAAGTTGTTTTTTTAAAATATACACTTTCATATGTGACACGATATTCATATGACATGTATGTGCACTGATTATATATGACTGTGATGTGATTGATGATATGTAATGATTTGTTATGTTGTAGATACCCCTAGTTTAGGAAAAATCACTAAGGGTTGAAATGATATATACCCGAACGGACATTTGATTAAGGAAAAATCGTTATGGATTGAAATGATAGACCTGAACGATTTTTACTGAATTTGGGATCATGGGTTGAATGATATGCCCGTAGGAATTTATAAATCGTGGGTTGAAATGATAAATATCCGTATCACTTAACCATACGGTAGAAATTTATATACGGACATCCTTGTTCATGTTTCTAAAAGTAAAGTAATAAAAATTTTGTGTTTTAAATAATAATTTAATATTTTATATTTATAATTTAAGAATCTTAAACTTAAGTTTTGTAAATTTTAAATTATATGATTTAAAATGATGTTTGAGTAAAAATGGTTTTAAATACTTATTTGAGATTTTACCTATAATTCTATTTATTTTAATCCATATAATTTAATCATATGTAATTTAAACTTTTATATTTTAATACTTTCTTTAAACCTATTTTATATTATTTTAAATCTATATATGTTTATAATCTATTTTCTAATTATTATTAGAATTATAAACTTATATATATAAATATTTTTTTAAAATTAAATTATCTTTTATATATATTTTGCAAACTTTAAACTCAAAGTTGGTTTAAGTAAGATTTTGTGACTTAAGTCAAGGTTTGAATTTGTAATAACGATATTTAATTTTAACATTGAACTCATATGAGATATGGATTTGAATTCAAATTGAATTGAACTTAATGCGACTAAGTGTGACTTAGAATATATATAATTTCATATACGGAATTGATTTTATAATCGTTTAATTGAATTACAAAATTTATGAAATCGAATTTATAAAATGGATTCGAAATATATGATTTGAATTCTGCCAATACATAATTGTACGACTTGAGTAAATAAGATATGATTTGTCGAATTTGAAATGTAAGAGCCTGATTCGAATTTTTAAGTAATGAAATTGAATTTATGATTCGAGTTATAAAGTATGATATGATATGTTTTGAATTATATAAGCGAAATATGAGATCTTGATTTAAAGTGTATGTATTGAGTTTGAACCGAAATATTGGAATTGATAAATCGATTTAAACGATATCTTATAATGGCAAACTTGAAACAATTGAATTGTTTGAACTTGAGTTAAGATTAGTATAAACCAAACTGAAATATTATCCATATAAATATTTTGCATCGATTTAAATGGAAATTGCGATCGTTAAGATATGATTTGAAAATAAATCGTTTTTGGATTTAAAATTGTTATGTAAATAATTTTGGAAAATTATATTAAACCAAAGTTAAATAGTATAGCATTAGTTTATACTATATTTTGAGATCTTTATGATATGGTTTTGAAATCAATTTGATTAAAGAGATATAAGTAAGTTGTTTTCAGAATTAATTAAAAATCAAAGTTAAATATTTAATTTTGAATTTGATTTGAATTTGGGAATTCGTATAATGATTTTATAATGTGATTTATAAAATATTGACCACGATGTGAATAATGTAAACGATGGGTTGTTAAAGAGACCGGGATCGGATATTGTCACTCTCTGCCAATATCGAAGACCACTTTAATAACTGTGTATGCGGTGGAGTTCCAGAATGAAGTAGGTTGTCTTGGAGTCGATTACTGGATTTGAAGAAAGAGAACGATGATGGATTTCCTTGACCTTCGGGTCATAATTAAAATGACTAAAACAAGTGTTATACCGTGATTAATTTAGGTAGCCCCTTCTATCGGACGCACTTCTTCGAACCTATATTTACTATTTTTAATTTGATTGGTGCACCTTTGATTTTGGAGTGTGTTTTGAGGTGGGCTGTAGTCTTGGCTATGCGTTACCACTGGTCATGGGCATGCATCTGTAGAATCCTACCATGGGTATTCCTCGTGTTCTTTGTCATATTATCCTGATCGATCCCGTACGATTTGATTTATACCATACCTATGGAGTGCCCTCTCATAGCCACTACGTTACTATGGACTTTACGTTATCTGTATAGACTACGGTATTATAAACGGTGTAAGGGTAAAAATGTAATCCCGCTTTTGCTATTTTAATATTTATATTTAACCATAGACATTATTATAATAGCATATTATATCATATGATATTAGTTTGACGGATCCTCAGAGGTTGGTGATCCCAAACATCCTTTGAGTTACTGATTGCATTTCATCGAACATTTCATTTGAGTTGATTTACTTCCATGAGAATGTTAGTTCTGATCCGAGTTGTTTTGTTTTGCTTTATTTCTCGTGTGAGATCGAGTATTACAGCTTTCAGATTCACCATTGGAGATTGGAGTTTATATCAGATCTGCTCACATATGTCTATCTATTCAGTTGTTCAAGTTTAGCTCTTATCGTTCTGTTTCATACTGTTATTATTTATTTATGTATTGGAAATCATTGTATTAGACATTTGTTGTATTATTTATGTAAACTCTGTTGTAAACTTTTATTTAGTAGCTTCATGAGCTACTATTTTACTATGTATTTTCTGCTGCGTGATATTATATTACTCTGTGTCTGTGACATGTGATTCTGTGATTTGTTCTATTTACCTAAGAAGCTAATAACATTCTGTTATTTTAGATGGTTTGGGTTGGTTTAATTACTGGCTTGAACCAGACGAAAGACTGTATGTTACATTCTCAATCGTCACCTCAACCCTCTCGCCATCCACTATAGCTGCATATCTCTTGATCTAATCCATACCCCAAATCTATCCAAATCCAGTGAAGTTTAAAACAAAGCAATCACACACAAAGGATCAACCATGACTCGTCAAAACTAGACCACAACAAAACATACAAAGCCTAGAAGAACCTATATTGGGTTAGTCATGACCAATGGTCTATCAACAATCTCTTGCTCTAAACCTAAATTGCACACAAGATCATTACAGATAAAAGAATGCGATACTCCAGTATCAGACAAAACTCGAACTGAAATACCTCTGATAGAACTCATACCTTGCACAATAACACCCTTCCCTTTCTCCACTACAGTCGGAGCTTTCGAAGAACACATCATAACATCCAATGCATATGCTCTCACAACCTGCTTATCCCTTGGAGATTCCGAACAATTCCTCCTCAAGTGCCCATGTCACAGTTATAACATTTCCTTTCCGCGTTAGGATCCTTGCAATCCTTGGAATAATGGCCCTTCTCATGACAGTTGAAGCAAGTAACCTCACCCCTAGGTTTCTCCTAGCCATTCTTCCCTTGTTGTTGTTGCTTCCTCTTTCCATTCAACTTTTTCTTATTTCCGCTACCTTTCTATGGCTTTGAATCCTCTTTATTTTCAACAACAGCTCCACCTTCCTCTGGAAACAAACTCACGTGTCTCAAAGCCTTCTCGACCAACATCTCATATGGATCCTCGATATGGTCTATCAATTGTTTTCCAAGACACTCATCCAATCCCATAATAAACTTCTCATTTTTCTGGTTTAGTCTCAATATAAGAACGAGCATACTTTGATGAAGCCTTAAACTCCAATACATACTTAGCCATTGGTATCCCATTTTGCTTTAGCTCACAAAATATCTTAAAGATAATTGACTTCTGAACCATAGAAATAAACTTCTCCTCAAACTTAGTCCTAACTGATTCCAAGTAATATGTTCCTCTAGAGTCTCAAGAGTAACGGAGTTCCACTAATCCACCGCTCTCCCTTGAAGCTCCCTTGATGCGAGCTTTTTTTTATTGCATAGTCGATTCCCTAGTCTCCGGCGATGAGAACACAAGTATCTAACCAACTCTGCACTTCAATCATAGTTTTCATCCCACTAAACGATTTTCCACCTAGAGAAGTATAGTCCTTACACAACTTGACAAAATCAACAACCTTAAGGCTTATACAGGAGCACCACCATCTACTGCTACCTTTGGAGTAGCTATCCACCTCATGATTGCTTCCATCGTGGCCTCGAATGTAGCAGGAAAATCAGATGAAGCAGTAACCACTCGGATTGACTACCCTCGCCAGCCTTCGGTTTTTGGCTCATCCCTTGCAGCGTTCCTCGTATTTCAATGACTCGTTATTTATCTGAAATAAGATTGATCATAATACGTTAGAGAAAGTCGACAATGGTGCTCAAATGCTTATTAATCCACTATACTATATATACTATAATACAATAATTATCCAATAAAATTACAAGTACATCTATCATACGCTTTTACGCTCTCGAACTTTAGGTAAAATCGATTAACCTTGCTCTAATACCAAGTGTGACGACCGCCCCATACCTCCTACACCAACTATAGGGAATAGTGCATTGGATGAAGTGCCAGGCGATATGGGATGATTATTAAGGAAAGTAAACCAAAACAGAACCTGTTTTATAACTCACAGTGCATGGATAATATATAATAGCAAAATATACAATAGGATATAGTAGTGAAGCATAACAAAGCAGGAAAATCTCCATAAAATATTAGAATATCAAGTACAAAATATCTCAGTAATTGAATATTTGAATACATCAAGCCTCACTACATCCCTCATTAGAGTACATAACAAGCAGAAATCGTCTAAATAGCTGTATAGTAAGAATAGTAATACATCAACCTCCTGATCGTCGCCGCACAACTTCATCATCCTTAACCTATCACATGTACTTAATCTACTCATCAGCATCATCAACGAGCATCCCAAGGTAATAAACGGAGACATAAAACTTTAAGTCAGACAACATTCTTGTATAAGCATAAAAGACTATCAAAAACTACACAGGCTATTATGATAATAGATAGTTTAGGTCTCACCTGACCAGTCCATACAACTAAAGATTTAGCACGTAATAATCTCATTAAATATGTTATTCAAACACATAGAAGTAGACACTAGTCAAAATAGGATTCCCAATCCCCACTTCTTTTCAACATTCTACGGTGATAGCCTACCCAGAAGAATATAAGAGAACACACCAACAACCATAGCAATCAATGAACTAGATATCACTGACTAAAGGCTTGAATACGTTTGTATCGATTAACTAACCTTTGCCATCCGTCAAGGGCTAGTGGAAAACCCCGATTCTAGTCATACTATCACATGTCCCACGTGTGTTTGTCTTCTCAAGACAACTAAAGCACTTCTCAAGCGACCGTGGGTATTCGATCTCTCAGATCTTAACTGGTGTCCCTACAATACCCCTGCTTCGTCCGCTAGAACCTTCGACTTATCAATGATTCCTTATCACTTCCAATCATATAAGCCATCCACGACTCCATCTTTTAGCCCGAGTCCCACTCGAGTTAGTCCGTTATCTTGCAGTGTCATCCCACTTTGAGGTACCTATTACTTTTTCCTTCTTCCACTCTCTCCCGAGTCCACAATTGAAAGATAAACATCACTTTGATGATAACTACAACTCCATGGATGTTGTCGACTAATGGAGACCACCGACATGGTCTTAAAGATCACAACTTTTCACACTAGGACCCCCGACCCCTAACCATCAATCGTGATGGATCGGTACTGGTCCATCCCCTATGGATTAGTACTGGCCCGTACACTTAGCCAATTTTGGCTAAGTGTTGGACTACTTTCTTCGCCACCCCGAATATATCCCTCCGATTCATCCACATATTAAATCTCTTTTCCAAAGCTTCTCCTTCCAATCCATTAATGAGTATTCGAGCGTTTGTACTTCGATCTATCCAATCATCATCAAACTTTGTGCATGATCCATTATTGACCCTGGTGAGCCACACAAGGAGTTTCGTCATCCCTCGACCATCCGTGATGCATCGATACCTGTCTATGGCCTATGGACTAATATGGGTTCATATACTTAATGTACTTTTTGATGAAAATTTTCGAGCACCATCCCGATGCCCTCCAAAACACCTCCGCCAAGTTTCATCTGAACCTCTGATTTGCTCCATTCTTTTATTCTAAACCCTATGACACACAATTTTAACCAAAAAATCATGCATAACATACAATTAAACTAGTAAAACAACAATTCATCCAATTTCAATCATGCACATCATATAAACATACATAAACATTATTCATGTCATAATCACCACAGGTCTAGCATAATTTGACACTGAAAACACATAAAACATGATAGATCTAGCGAATTACATAATATACAATCAAATTGGATTATCCTAGGGATTCAAGACCTATATCAAACATGTATGACCTGGTTTGGTTAAATTAGCATATGAGGTATTTAATTAACCTAGTTAACACATATAATCTGCAGTAAGCATGTGAGAGATCTCTATCACTCACCAGAACCTAGATCCGATGTAATATGGATAAAGTTAAATCTGGATAATAAAGAGACACTGAAGAAACACTTGAATTCAATGTGAAACAGTGAAATCTGATCTTCCTTGATGTAGATCTTGCTTCTAAATGCAATATTGAATGATTTGAGAGAGAAATCCAGGTTAGGTTAAACCGGAGGTTCACAAGCGCTCAACCTAATGTGTAGAATGAGGAGAAGAACCTTAATTCTCTTATCAAAATCCTTATTTATAATCTTAGGTCATTAGAATAATGGGCTCACTAATCAGCCCATTAGTTGCTATTTAACCTGGCCAGTAGAAACTAAAACTTTAAAAACAATTCTCCTAAATTGCTAGGCCAAATCTTTATTGTGAACAGTCTATGAAATGGCCAGCCATCATCCCAAACCAATGAGACCAATTACAACATCTGATTCAGTCCTAACAAAAGTTATAGCTAAAAGAGTAAGTCATAGGGGTAAAATGGTAATAAAACAATTCAGTAAAAATCACGGACGTGTTTAACATCCCGGTGAATAACATATTAAAATATGAGAATGAATCGACCACTAGGGAATTAAATAAAATAATTTTACGATCCTTTCATATGTGAAATACGGGTCGTTAAAGGAAGGCCGATCTTCATTATTCCTTTTGCGACTACCTATCAGTTGGTTCATTAGGATAATGTTAGCCTGAGTTTTTTAGTTTACCTGCTTGTAGGCATTGAGCACCCTTTTCATCATGTTCTCTAAAGACCAGTAGGACTACGTATATTCATTCTAGCGGTGTCAAGTAGTGAACTCCTTTCATTGATTTCTAGCATTACCCTTATCTCACATAGCATTGGAAGACATAGATTTGGTAGTAGTAACCATTAATGGTAGTAGCTTCCTTTCAATCTTTAGGATTCTAACTAGTGGAAGTAAACTTGGAAGGTAGAAAACATATCTATCTCGCGAACGCAACGACCCACAGATAGATGATGAGAACCAATGTAACGACCCGGGGGATTTGCGACCTTGGTTATCGACATAAACTCAATGTCGACTATCCAACGGAAATACCGGATAGTTAATAGAAAGAAGTAAGAGGGTGAGAATAGATAAGATAGAAAATTAGAATAGAAGAAGAAGATCACAACAACAGAATCAGAGTAAAACGAATCTCACAGTGGAACGAATAAAATATAACATAACTTTGAAATAAAACCAGTATAATACAATTACATTTATCAGAGTACAACTCTTACAACACAGCGGAAATAAACAATTGCTATAAAATCCTGAAGCCTCCTGCTCCAAGCCCTCAGTATATCTGTAAAATCCTGACTACTTGACTGCCCGTACAAAATTGGGCACCCAGGAGTTTAGGAGAACAAAAAAAAATAAACTCTAGGTCAGTCATGTGACTGGTGTGAGTAACTCCAACCATTTGTTTAACTTTTAAAATCCTTTTAAAAGAAAGAATAATCATAAGACCGACCCACACATAAACATGGATGGTTATTACTTTACAATAACCCAAAACATTCTTTTATAATCCATACTCTTTTGATATTATAATAATGTTTAAATCAAATAAATAGCAATCTAGTAGAATGCTTTCATCTCACGCTCTACATATATAATATACAATCAAAAATCGTGGGATCTTATTGGATAATATGACAAGGTATGGAACCACCTTCTGATTAGTGTACTCTAGAAGCGATACACTGGAGTTCAACAAGAACATCTTGTAACTCAGCCACAAATAACCAGCCATTCATTTCGCTTGAATGTTCCGAATATATTGTCACCTTATGGTTGGTAAACCAACATAACCATTCTCGGGAGATACAAAATTGAAAGAAGTAACTAATATGAATATTCTCTAGATGGTGACAATATACCCTAATTGGGTGCGATCCACTTAGCCATGCAGCCTGCACGATTTCTGTCATTTCTCGGTTGATGAGGCTTGAGGTCGTAACGTATCATTATGCAGATCACATCTTTATTTCCTTTGAATGCCACATCGTCATACTCGCCAAATCACAAATTGATTTCTCAAAAAATACCATGGGTATATAGCTAAGAGAAACGAATTCCTATGCCACCAAACGTTCGTTTGAAGAGATCAACTTACGCGATATATTAAATATAATCTGTCAGACATTCTTTCATGCAGGTTGTCCTGCGACTGGACAATCCGAAGGCACTATTCTTTAAACCCATCTTAGGCAATTTCTACCTAGGATTAGCCCGAACAGCCCTTGCACAAACTCCTTCTTCAATTATCTTCATCATATTTGATTCGCAACGCTAATGCCCATACGGAGTGGTTTTCAGATAATAAATCTGATCCTGGTCTCACCGTATTGACAACGGAAATGGTCAAAAACTTTGATAGTGGGTTATTTAACTATCAAAGGAAAACATGTATACAAACAACAGTCGTATTTCCAAATGGAAATCTTACCGAGCAAATCATCGATCAACACTGATTCCCTTTAGTTTAATTTGTCATTCAATTATCCATTTCCCTATTCCCGTTTCCATATATTTGTAAATTCTTATTTTCTACATTTAGAAAATATATGTTATTAATCATTGGAAAATATTTCCATATTTACTCTCATTTCTATTTTTTTAATATTAGAAAACACTTCTGATTCTTATTTAGAAAACAGTTCCATAACTCCTTCATTGGATCTAAACAGATGTTTAAATTAAACATTGTTATGCCAACTCAAACAATTACACTCATTAACAAAATACACTTAACCAACCTTCACTATAGAACCTTAACCATTCCTTAGTTAAAAATGAAGTCAATCAAGTTGGGGTATAACTACCTCTTAGACCTTAACTGAACAACATTTCTAACCTCAAAATAGAAAAAGTTCACATTTTAAATCTTCAACAAACTTACTTACGTAACTCTCGGATTCTATTTACAAATGCGCTTCTTTTACAGAAATCATTTGATTATAACAATAGTGTTATAATCCCATGCTTCCGAAATATAATAACTTAAATATAACTTTTATTTATTAGTTTGGATAAATAAACAAACAACTAATTT
Source organism: Allium sativum (assembly GCA_030737875.1). Taxonomy (NCBI): domain Eukaryota; kingdom Viridiplantae; phylum Streptophyta; class Magnoliopsida; order Asparagales; family Amaryllidaceae; genus Allium; species Allium sativum. The sequence goes on along the minus strand of CM060920.1, from coordinate 936,611,677 downwards.
AATAATAAACAAATAAATCTTGATTAAAAATGGAAAGTGAATAGTACTTTCCCGAATTCGATATAATCGAATTTCAATACATAACTCTCTTTCGAATAAACTATATTCGATAACTCTCTTTCGAATAAACTCTATTCGATAACTCTTTTCTTCGAATAAACTATATTCGATAATCTCTCTTTCAAATAAACTATTTTTGATAATCATTCTTCGAATAACAATATTCGATAACTCTTATTCTTCGAATAAACTATATTCGATAATCTCTCTTTGAATATCTATATTCAATTAACTCTATTCGAATAACTAATATTCGACTAACTCTAATTCGATTAACTCTATTTGATTAACTCTTATTCGCTTAACTAGTATTCGATTAACTCTATTCGAACAACCGATATTCAATTAACTCTTATTCGATTAACTATTAGATTAACTCTATTCGAATAACTAATATTCGATTAACTCTGATTCGATTAGCTAATATTCGATTAACTCTAATTCGATTAACTCTATTCGAATAACTAATATTCGATTAATTCTTATTCAATTAACTAATATTCGATTAACTCTAATTTGATTAACTCTAATTCGATTAACTCTATTCGAATAACTAATATTCAATTAACTCTATTCGAATAACTAATATTCGATTTACTCTATTCGAATAACCAATATTCGATTAACTCTTATTCGATTAACTAATATTCGATTGACTCTAATTTGATTAACTCTATTCGAATAACTAATATTCGATTAACTCTAATCGAATAACTAATATTCGATTTACTCTATTCGAATAACCAATATTCAACTAACTCTTATTCGATTAACTAATATTCGATTAACTCTTGTTCGAATAACTAATATTCGATTAACTCTTATTCGATTAACTAATATTCGATTAATTCTAATTTGATTAAATCTATCCAAATAACTAATATTCGATTAACTCTAATCGAATAACTAATATTCGATTAACTATTATTCCTATCTCATTCAAATTTCCATTTGAATTCCTATTTCAAAACCAAATTTTCCTTATAAATGTTTTAATTTATAAAATGTTTATTTTAATCCATTATTCACGTCGAATGTAAAAAATATTTCTTTTATATAATCCATTAAGCTTGACTTTGTATTTTAAAATAATAACCCATTTCCAAATTCTTTTTGTACTTCTATTTATAGAATTATTCATACGAAATCTCCTTTTTTTTCTAACACTTAAAATCTCATTTATAATTCCCTTTATAAATGCTGAGTTCACATTCTATTTAAAATATCGATGTCAAAACCCATTTCTACTTCTCTATATAAGTTCAGACTTATATATTTTATTTATCACATGATAAGTATTTTATTTTATTTATAAAACATTATTTATAAATTAATCTTCTTAATTTATCTGTTAAAACAGATTCTATTTAAAATCTACTTTAAATTAATCTTTTCCATTTATTTGTTAAAATCGATTTCCATTTAATATTTATTTTCCACGTATTTCCTTTTATAAAATTCTATTCATTTTATAAATATTACCTTTTATATATAATTCTATTTATTTTCCAAATAAATATTTCTTTTATCTTTTATAAAATCCTTTGATTTTATAAATATTTTCTTTTATAAAATCCTTTGATGTTATAAATATTTTCTTTTATAAAATCCTTTGATTTTATAAATATTTTCTTTTATACAATCCTTTGATGTTATAAATATTTTCTTTTATAAAATCTTTTGATTTTATAAATATTTTCTTTTATAAAATCCTTTGATGTTATAAATATTTTCTTTTATAAAATCCTTTGATTTTATAAATATTTTCTTTTATAAAATCTTTTGATTTTATAAATAATTTCATTTTCAATATACACTTTGAAAAATTCCCTTTTTACATCCCAGTATTACTTATGGTATTTTAGAAATACCAAATCACAGTGCCAGTGTCATCCACACATAAAAAATCAATCACAGAAAATATATCATATCATATATCACAATATATGAAAATTAACAGTAATAATATTTGAGGAATCCAGTTGGATCCCTCCAACCTGTTTCCCTGCATCCACAGATGTTAAACAATATAAATAACATCGATTTCATTTCAATATGAAATATTATGATAAACAGAATCAATAATTGATTAGTGATATATATATATATATGATTATCTATAATTTCAACCACTAAATCAGCAATTCAACCAAACAATCATCACACAGCAATCAAACATCATTTATCAATACTGGATTATATTTATAAAATTATAAACTGGCAGAGTTAGTGAGATTTACTCATATTGGTCGGTTATCGTTAAATAACGATAAGCGATCGTTAATTCTGATTAGGCAATTTATTTCACCATAAATTGTAACGAGCTCCAATTCACTCCGAATCAGTTCCATTGTGTGGCCGTCGTCCATACAATCCCAACAGATCTTGTTTTACTGAATTTGGACAACGTATGATCAAGATATTAATTTAACAAATGCCATACATTGTTTAAATTAAAACTAACTTAGATTATATAAATTTACTAGGCCTTACTTTATGAACCCGGCCCATCATCCTATTTCACAACACATACCCGATCCATATAACTCCTCCTTCTTCCCCATCTGAAAGAAATCTCGCTACTTTCACAGTTCTCACGTCATTTGCCCCGGTTCATGCTTCGACCATTCCCTCTCCTCTTCACGATTTAATCCCCAAAAATCACCAATGCTCATCTTTTCAATTCCTCTATCCGATCATACCAATTTCGATCAACTCGAACCAGATTTCCTCACTGCATCGAACAGTGTCAAGCTGCGCTATATAGGAACCCGCGTCACTTTTTGTGATCGCATTCCACCAAAAGACTTACGGAAATGCTAAATGACTTCACAAATTCAAACACAACACCAATTTTACAAATCGATGCTTGTTCTTCCCAAATTCCTGAACCCTAGAACGCTGCTGGTAAAACCACCATCGAACTAAAATGGTTTGAATCCATCAAAACAAGTATAGAAATGAAAAGCAGCTTGAAACAAATTCAGAAATACTTGTTTCAAGATTTATAATTTTTTTAAGAATTTAAATGATTATTTTTAAAGATCACGATAGTTGGTTTACAAGAGGGAAACATGACGGAGGAAAATCTCGTTGACTGTGGAATGAATAACATTAGGGTTGGGGTATGGTAGTGGCACTTATAGGAGGATTTTAAATATTTTTATATTTGAGCATTATATTAATTTTTAAGCAACCACTATATGTATTTGTTGTCTAAAAATTCGTATGACCACATACAATATCCAATTTTGATGAAAATGGACATGCAACTACAGTTCGACATTATGAACTTAACAAAACTTGTTTCGTCGAATTCTGACTTCATTTGCTCTCAAAGCGTATTTTTAATGTCAAATTATTGACTATTTTCATATTAAAATCCCGTACGGCCACATACTGACTCCAAAAATCATGAAAATTGAAATCTAGCAATAATTTAATATTCTGGATCCAAAAAAATTAGTTTCATCGAAAACAGAGCTCGTTTGCAAAAATGGCTTTTTTAAAGCTCTAAATAAACCCATTTATATATTAATATATTTAAAAATAATTAAATAAAATATTTACAAATAAATATTATTGTATATATTCACATAGAATAGCATTTAGCTCCAAAATAAATATATCGGGATTTATAACTCTATATTTCAAAGTTCCCAGTTATATCTATATTCGATTTATATAAAAAATCCTTTTATAATATAAATAAATCATTATAAATTATAAAGGAATTCCATAGCGACTTTTCAAAAATTTGATTTGGACACAACTCACAATCTACACGATGAAATCTCGATTTTTCTCTTCCATTAGAAAAATATCGTTTAACAGATTCGAACGTTTCTTGTTTCACAGAAATCCGACTTAAAGCGGATTCTATATATTCGTTTAAAGTTCGAATCGCCAAATTACGAACTGCCGCGCCATTTCGGGCTCGATTATAATTATAATATAAATTAAACGTTCAACTGACATTTATAAATAAATTTGTTAATATAATTCAATTCTAAACTGATTTATATATTTTAACTTGTCCAATTCACACAATATAATCAATTCAACTTAATTTCGATAATTTCAGAATTAAATATATTATTTATACTAATTAAATATTCAATATTATTTAAATAAACAACCATTTTATATTACCAAACCATTATTTAAATAATTGAATAAATTATTTATTATCCGTTAAAAATACAGGGGCATTACAACCAATCAGGCCAAGAATTTAGATTTCTCGGTGAAAGCATAAAAAATGGAATAAAAACACCCAATAATTTTTTGTAGATGGACATACAAATTCACAAATCATAAAACGAGAACAAAGAAATAAAAGTATAAAATGAAAGAGAATAACACAAACAGTTTTACAGTGGTTCAACGTTTGTAGCCTACATCCACTTGGAATTTTTACAACTTTACTGCTCACTTTTCTAATTACAAGGTATGGATCTATAAGGGTAATGGAATTCAAGCTTTACAAAAGCTAAAATGAACCCAATTTTTCTAAGGCAACTAGTATTTATAGTTAGAGACAACCTCAGATCGGGCTTAAATTTTGCCAAGAGAATCTCGGGTAGAAGGCGAACTAGTCATGAACTCAAGGGACCAACTCGATAGTTGAATGGATCGGCATCCATCTAGAATCATACCAATCTGGATTTTAGATTCATAACGATCCAGGTTCTCATCGAAATAGTAACTATGATTTGAGGTTTGAACTTCCCTGCATGTTAGAATCCTGATCCTAATATTGCTTGGTGAAGTTACCTATCGTTCTTGAGATGTTAAGGGAACTTCATTGAGTTTGAACTAGTTTAGTTGAAGCACCGAATGGAAAATGATTTGAACCCAATAGCCGGATGGATGGCAATTTGTTCATGATAATTAAGGATGGATGATCTGAATTATGAAAATCCGAACATGAGGCATAATGATCTGAATTATCACGTTTTGAATATGAAGATCCAACTATAAAAACCCGAACGTAATGACCTAATGCCTATGTAGTGTGCCAGTCATACTTATCCAAATTTGAAAGGATGTTTTCTTGATTCTACTCAACTACTATCTTGTGTTCTTATCAACCCATTCTGATGAATAATCGCTCTAGGCTATTTGACTCTATAACTGTTAACTAGCTCTTGTTCGGTCAGTTGGATATGGTTAGGACAACATGCTGGATTGAAATATAAAATTTATATCTGATATTTATTATATACTATAACACATTTATAATGTAATACATATAACATACATATATTATTTAATTGATCAACCTTCAATTATTAATTTAATTAAACTACTTAATATCTAAATTGATCTGTAAATTCAGTTAATATACGTAAATGTACGCTTATGTTATTTCAAACATTTTAAAATAACATAATACATATCATAATATATGTGTATATTTAATAACTAATTAACTTATTTAATTAATATATTTTATTAATCATGTATATATATATATTAAAATTTTGACACTAAATTACATTATTTTCAAACCTATCAAAAAAAATTATGCTATATTATCGTTTAAAATACTTTTGTTCTAAGTTTAACAATTAAATTTAAAACTTTTATTTAATTTGATTTGGAAATTGGCCGAAGACCAATTCTAATTTGGGCATTTTTCTATTAGGGAAGACCTTTAGGCTCACATCCCATTTCGGGCTAGGCCGGTTACCAAGTAGAACAGGGTACGTGATTACCCAGTTCTGATTTTAGACATTGCCTTCAAGACACCTTTCTAAATGCGGCAAGCTTGATTAATTAGCCATAACATGACGAATTTAGATCACATAGGAATAGGGCTTTAATACCATTATTGAAAACGCATTAGCCCAAGATGGAAGTTATAAATGAATTTCAATTTTTTTTAACCATATTTGGGCTATGAAGTTTAATTTTTTAGAACATATCTAAATTTAGTTCAAACAAAATTATATATTTATTTAGTTTATAAATTTTCGTGCTAAGTTTACTTGATTTTATTTTTCATTATATATGATTATGCATATGTATCTTATACGTATGTATATGTATGTGCATGAGTAGCAAGATAACCTATACGTGGTATAACATTGCATGGATATTAGCATTTACATGGCAATGAACATGTTAGCTCATTCTATATGTATTACTTGTTGTCTAAATATGTGCATGAGTATATAGTTATGAATATCCGACATATAATATATATATATATATACATACATACATGGATACATAAATATGTTTTGTTATATAAACTTTTATATAGAAATACATATACACATATTACAAGTACAATTAATATAATTATAAATTTAATAATTTTTGCAATATATGGATTAAAATGTGCTAAAAATTTTTTTTGGCAAAACTGATCGGTTTTTATAGTGATCTGTAACACTTTTTGTTATAAAAAATAATAAATACATATAAGTATAGGAGATAGACATACTGCCTAACTACTACATTTAGTTTTTAGAGTGGACCGACCACTATAAACTAAAAAACTCCACATAAGAAGCGCTTAGAACATCCTACAAATTGACATCAGCTATAGAGAGCAGACTAAGCTAACAATGACTAAGTGTTTCCAAAGGGGCACACCATACAAACTGACATACACCACTACAGTCAGAAAATTGCCTAAAAATAAATAGAATAGTAGTCGAACCAGCAAGTTACCATGCCTCTCTTACAACAATAGTTGTACATTTTTCACCATACACCAAGAATCACCTACTGGTAATACAAGAAGCAGACACAAACAGTAATGACACAGAAGTTCCCCAATTCATAAAATTGGTATGGACCAGTTCACCAAACACAACAAATTAACTTGACTTGCTCAGAGTACCAAGAAGAACTCATTTAAAAAAAAAGCATTCCATGACATGGCTGCATATAACAAATAACAAATAACGCAAGGTTGATAGAGCGAGCATAAAACCGAAATGCCTAACCAGGCGGTCTCCTCGGTTGCAAGCATTCGCCCAGGGAACACAAAGGCATGGAGTAGAACAAACTCAGTTTAAATTCAATCAACAGCAGATCAAAACAACAGAAAGCTAAAAGAAAGTTTCCAACCAACAAAAAATGACATCAAGACATTACCAACAACCTAGAAGAATTATACGTACATTAACAATACCAAAAGAAACAGTTAAACCCCTACACACCTAGACAATCAAAACAAATCCCGATTCGACCACGTGAGGAAGCAATATCTAATCATCAGTAAACCATAACCTGCCCTGCACGTCGGTAAGTCGATCCAAATCCAACTCCAATTTCAAACCATTGTGAAGTGAGGGAGCTGGACCAACATAAGGCAGACAAGGGGAATGGCATGTCAATGAGATGTAAGGACATGATGGTTAGAAAAATTGGATCGGGGAGCGACTTGGCGGTAAAGGATGCAAAAAAAAATCTGATACGTTTTAGGAACAGAGAGGAGCAAATGTATACGGAGTCAAAGAAAATACGGAGAAAGGGTTTTAGTAAGGAGAAGCAAAGGTTTGATCCTAATAATAAGGAAGAAAGATATGAGAAAATTGTGAAGAGAAGTGACAGTAAATGGGGCGAAGATCGAAGAAATAGGGTTAAAGAGAGAGAGAGGTAGCATAGAAAGGAAGACCTAGTTGCCATTGGAGAAAGGATCATGCTCTCTAGATGAAATATAAATGGTAAACATAATAATTAGGAGCACATTATTTCATACTACATTATATATATATATATATATATATATATATATATATATATATATATATATATATATATGGCGAGCGTTCAGTGGCACCCCAAAAATTGAGCACCCCTTTGGCCTCCCTATTTTCCACCTCTCGTTTATATTAGTAAATGTTAGTGGAAGGTGAGAGAATGAGTGGAAGGAGAGAGGGAGAAAATGTGTGGTGGAAAAGTGGTAGGCTATTGGGGTGCTAATTAATCGGGGTGCCATTGAACCTGCCTCTCTCTCTCTCTCTCTCTCTCTCTCTCTATATATATATATATATATATATATATATATATATATATATATATATATAACTACCTAATTAGAAAAGATTCCAAACATGAAATTACATGATTTTAATAATTAATTATATACATATGATGGATGAATATATTTGTTTGCCTTTAATTAAATAATATAACACAATCACATAATAAATGTCAAAATTTAAATTTTTCGAAAATCCAGGATTACATTTAGAGGTGGCCAAAAAATAAGTCAAGATTTGTCTAAATTAAATTAATTAAATAAATATTAAAAAGTGGGTTTTCATTTATTTTTAAAACAATAAAAATAAATAAAAAATTATGAACTTTTTATGAAGCATCTGATGTGGTAAACTGATATTAAAAGGTATAAAATAAAATCATAGAAGCATTATTTTTTATATGAATTTATTAAATCTTATTGAATAACATCTAGTAATAATGTAAAAATTGGTGTTGGCCCTTATAATTCATAATGGACATAAAAGCGTATCTACAAAAATATTATATCAATATTAAGTTGTATATATAAACATACATGCTTTGATACAGATTGTGTATATGTATTAATTCAAAATTTAATGTGTATGTATGTTCATTAATATAATATTAAATTAACTGATATTTTTTAAGATAGAACATTACATTGTAGACAAATTATGACTACATGTATATATATGTATGAAAAATAAATTTTGTGCGTATAACCAATCTCTATTGTGACAACAACATTACCTATATATCTAACTAATTTAGCAATACTGTTATGTGTACACAGAGGTGTGCATTAGCAATAAATTATAATAGCCTGATGATATATATAACATATAAACAAAAGACTACCCACTATATCCATCTTCAATTCACGTTGAGACAATGAATCTCATCCTTTAAAGGTTCTTTGACTCATCAGATTGCTAGTGTAGACTCACCAACCTTTTGCTTTCAAATAACTTTTGTATTAACTTGATTTTTTTTTATCTTTAGTTAGAAAGATGAGGGTAGATGTGGCCAAAAAAGCGAGGTCATTAGGGTTTTGAGATCACTACTTAAAATGGACGAATAAGAGAAAAAACAAGAAAATATCTAATAATCCTCACTTAATCTTAACTATATCTCTTTAAACCAAAATCCTTTATTTTTTCCACCTCCTTCCCATGCCACAAAAGTCGATCACTTTCTCAAACTATCATGGGCTATTTTCCCATTTAACCCTTTTTTCCAAGCTAAGTAGTGTGTTTAATGAGGACCCTTACCTCTTAATATTAGTAGAAGAGGTGTTACAAAAACTTGGTTATAAACAAATACCAAGCCATCTATAATATACACATCAATCATTAAAATCATAATCTAGAAAATGTCACTAGGTATAATGTAGCGCCCCACATCTATACTCTGATTAGCCAAGGTAATTGCAAGCAATGATGTCAAAAAACCCAAAGAATAAGCTGTTGAGGAGCGACCATTTGTATATTTGCTTTGAATGAGTGTTAAACATGCCGGATAATGTGGTCTTACTTCTTAAATCTCATGATAAAATCCAACATATCTAATTAAAGTTCAAATATACTACACAATGGCTATTTATAATTCGAAAAGTAATATAAAATACATAACAATGTAATCAGAGTCAGACATAGATATTCACATCACTACGGCGGAAATAGATATGAATATAACACAAAAGAGTAAATACAAAGATAATGGTCATAGTTGATCCACTATACATCAAAAGAATTGGTACATGTTATTGTCAAAAGATATTACATACATAGAAGTCTCATATACATATAATCGAGATTACTACAATAATAATGTAGTTGCAAAAAGCCAAAAAGGTAGTCCCTATTAGAAGTCCAATATACGCACCTGTTATACTATGTCTGACCCGAGTATTATTCGTAAGACAATGAAAATAAACATATCAGTCTAACTATACTCATCATAATAAACCGAAATAGGATAGAGATAATCAGAAAATGAAATATAAGAAACAATAACAATGTTCATATGTGAAATTTAAAGGCTCGATATGTTCGTAAAATATGTAAAAGAAATCTCGGTGCTATATAAGGATATCTCATTCAAACTAATTAGTCTACTTCTAACATATGATATCACATATCTCGCTGATACTAAATGATCCGAAGATCATTGAGATAATCAAATGAACCAAAGTTCCTCAGGATGACCCAAAGATCATCGATCTTAAGGAATGAACCGAAGTTCCTCTCGATATAATTGAATGAACCAAAGTTCCTCAAGATGATCCGAAGATCACCGATATAATCAAATGAACCGAAGTTCCTCTCGATATAATCAAATGAACCAAAGTTCCTTAAGATGATCCGAAGATCATCAGAGTGACCCGAAGGTTGAAATGATCCGAAGATCCATAAGATGATAAGAAGATCATCAGAATGACCCGAAGGTCGGATTGATCCGAAGATCCACCGGAACCGAAGTTCCTAAGATATGATGATTCGAAGATCGTCGATAATCAAAATTGATCGATTATAGTGTAAACTGCGCCAAGCTAAAGAGTCAAGCTACATGTCTTATAACCACTTGTTCTACTCGAATATTTCTGAACAAGTTTTATATTCCACTAGAAATATGAAGCGATCTTTACCATAGTGTTTAATCGAACGAGTCCAAGAGTTAACCGTCAAAGCAAACACTAGGGTTCATAATCCTTGTTTTTACCATGGCGTTTAATTAGATTTCTCATACGAATGAGAAAAAGGTTTATTTAAATATATACTAGTAGATTGGAAAACAGTTTATAAAATGTTTGTGTAAAATAAGTTCGTATAATGAAGTAGGATTAGAAACCATTTCTATGAAGGATTTAGCATCTACTAGTAATACAAAACTCTTTATAGTTTTGAAGTGGCAATTCTCATCAAATATCAATTGCAATTGCAATCGATCTCAAAATTCATGTTTCAATAACGTAAATTAAATCCCATGACTATCGATTATAAATTCTTTTACCACGAATAAATCAGAAGTCCATAAAATTGAAATATAGAAATCTGTGAATAAGAGAAACTGAAAAGTCATAGAAAAATGCCATACGGGCCGAAACTCAGCCAGGAAAGAGCCTGGAATAACCTATTCTGTTGATCGTAGAAATTTGGTCCTTAGACGTCTTAGCACTCAGGACAGACGTCTGAGCTGATAATCTGCTATTTTTTATTTTTTCAGCGAGCTTAGACAAACGTCTGACCTATCTGGTCAGACGCCTGGGCTGAAGCCCGGGCAATTGTTTGCCAAGGCAATTAATGTGCAACTAGCCTCAGACGAGCCCGGATCAATGGTGATGGTTCATAATGTTTTCTAAGAGAAAATGAAGCCTTTATAACTTGCTGAAGCAACTCATAACACAAAACTCATATGCACAAACATATATACATGAAATTGCAATGATTTTGATTATAAACTACAGAACGAATAAATCTCTAACTCAAGCAATCAAATGCAATCCAATGGGTTGGCAATGCTAAAGGGAAATTGTAAGGACTTGTGTGCGTATAAGAACTTCACCTATAGCATACACAATCCGAACACAAAATATATTAAGAATTTAAATACTCAAAAAATAAGGAAACCAACAACCCAGTCAATTAACTCAATGCATACACAATTTATGCATGACATATTTGTGCCACGGACACACTTTACAAGCATATAGCTTGAGAAATAGACGTGAGTTTTCCAAGAACTCACCTTTGCTTGCTAAAAGCAAGAAATTGATCTGAAGTTTAGCTAAATCAACATCTCCTCCAATATATCTTGCTAATCTCCAATCTAAACACATATAAATGAATTTACTAATAGTTAGGATTAGCAAATTTCAGAAATTAAAGAGGAGTTAATTTGGAGAATATGGAGAGAAAGATGGAGAAGCTTACCCTAGTTTCTATGTTTGATTTCCTCTTGATTTGAACTCCAAACTGAAATCTCTAGCTTATGAATTTTGATTTCTCATTCCCCATTTTCTATTTTTGCTAAGTGTTCGAAGTGAATGAAGAGGGAGAGAGTTGTGGGAGCTTTAAGGAAGTGGGCTAGGCTGGCTAAACCAAATCAAAGTCCAAATTTTTATAACTCGAAATATATCAATGTTATTGTTTTTCATGTAGTAAATGGCATTTTGAAATCAATGGAAGTGGTTTCGATTCCAAATTCAACTGTATGCAATATGTGACTTTTGGACCCATACTCGATTAATGATATTATATTTAAATAAAATACTTAGATATATTATCGTGCAATGTGCAGGTTATTAAAGACTTCCCCCTTAAAGAAATTGCAATCCTCGTAGTTACTTAAAGAAAAAATCATTATAAATAACAACCACGTATCAACAAAAAGAACCTATATAAAAATAGATTAACTCAAGAAATTCACTTTTGAATTATTTTATAGATTTTAACTTTGAGTTATAATCACTTTATAACTTAAATTTAAATGTATACAATGTTCCAATAAAAAGTCAAGAACATATATGTGCAATTAATTTATTTTAATCATAAGTGGTTTCAATAAATAAGAATTTTCCTTACTTCAATTCTACACATTCTAAACCTCAATTTCAATAATTATTTAAATTTTAAATCGCAGACCACCGCATTGTATTTTTTCTGAAAATTTTGTTTAGACATATCTCAAAATCTACAAGATGAAACTCAAATATTTTTCTTTTATTAGAAAACAATAAGAATGAGGTCAAACCAATTGGGTAATGATCACAAAAACTTTGGTTTGTTAAAATAAAAAAATAAACTAGAATATTTGTTAACTCCAATGACAAAACAAGCACGATAATAAAGAGTTGGCAAAAACCAATTGCTAAGTCAAATAATGGAATGACTTAAGCACTACTAACCTATTAAATTGATCATTGAGGCAAGGGACTTCAAAGATGGATGATTCTTTTTTTTTTGTGAAAAATAAAATATGGACCTAAAAGTGATTAGGCCAATTCATTCCTAAAAATCATAGCAAATCCCGAACGAACTAGGCATGCGAATAAGCATGTAAAGAATGTTCACTCTTCATGGAAAGAGTTTGAACTTCCACGAATACGTAAGCAGCCAAAAGAAAGAAATGGCTACTTCCTAATCGAAAGTCACCAAATAAACTAGTTTTAAACTTGGTGGAGGTATAAGCAACTTTGTTCACCACATGTTTGCAATTCATTACATGGAACATTTTGTCATTTGACAAGGTAGTCCGAGACGGCAAAAGAAAGCGATCAAGCTCGATGTACATGGAGATATACAACAAATGCGATCTCTGGGCGGCTAACCTATAATGTCCGAGACCAGAAGGATCCAGATATCCAGTCCAACAACCAAAACGATCCGAAAATATGATCCAATGACTAAAATGATCCAGAGATATGGTTCAACAACCAAAACAATCTGAAAATATGTTCCAATGACCAAAACAATCAGAAGATCCGGTCCAATGACCAAAATATCTAAAAATATGGTCCAATGACCAAATCGATCCATAGATCCGTGTTGGCTAGCTTTTGGATCAAGCCACTAGGATTTAAACATGTATGAAGCAAACAAGAAAGAGTAGCCTCATATACTCATATGCACCATGAGTCGTGATACATCCCCTTTACCCTCTTGTGGCCCAGCCTTAAACCTCGACTCGCGGTCCAGTTTTCATCCCTGGCTCGTGATTGAGCATCACGATCCGCTCGTGCTAAGGATCATGACCCGATCGTGGTAAGGGGAGACGAACCAACTTTAAACTTGAGTCATGGTGACCACGACTTGGTCATCCACGATCCATATTTTGAGGATCTGATGACAACTGTCCACAACCATCATATTGAGCATTTCTTCATCAAGCCACGAACGAGTCCAAGATCCTCGGGATTTGTGCCACGTGTCTTCACGAACCGCCTATAGAAATCACCTATAAATAGCTCCATACTTGGCATTTTCAGGATCTTTTTGGGCAATTCAGAGCTCTGATTGCACCATTATCCTAAATTCATTATTTATTGTAATCTCGAATTTACTAAGTGAATTATCATTGTAAAAGTGAGATTGAGAGAAAATCTTGATTCTACTTGCATTCAAACGTATAATCAAAGTCATATAAAGTGGATGTAGGCTCGTTAACGCCGAACCACTATAAATTTGGTGTGTTTGTTGCATTTTCTTTCATTTTTAATTATTATTCTCCGCAATTTAAGACAATTTGGGTGTTAGAGCCATAATTTGGTCTAACATTTTGGTGCTTTCACTGAGAATTGAATTCTCAGCTCATTGGATTATTGCTCTACTATTTGGATTTTCAAGTCCGAAGAAAATAGTCCGAACTTCCACTGTTCTGGTTTTTGAAGATTTTAGCAAAGACAAGATGTTATGGCTGCAAAGAAATCCAAGGATTCATGAGAAAATAAAGCTGCAAATGAAGGTAATGAAGAAAGTGTTCAAGAGCACGCTAAAGTGGCCTCCCCAGCTCGCGGCTCGCAGGGGGAGTACCGACCCCGGGGGGAGTCACAACCCGCTCTCAGATGGAACTCACGAGCCTCCCAGAAGATGGAACCACGAGCCGCCAAGGAGATCAAGTCATGAGCCATGTCTAGGTAGGATCCACGAGCCACTTCCAGCAGGGCACCACGAGGCGAATGTAGGAGGGAACCATGAGCCATCAACCAGAGGGGGTCATGAACCGCCCTCACCAAGGGACCACAACTCAACCTGGAAAGGAGATTATGGACCGTTCTGCTCATGCTGGTGCTTCTGCTCGACCTAGCTCGAGTACTCTATGTTTGACGGCTAATATTGATGATTAGCTACATGCTTTTGCTCCAGTGACAGAAGGAGATCTCTCTCGTGTACTCGATATGTTGGAAAGGATGAATGATGAGTTAGCAGGTCAAAGGTAAGATAGTTCTTTGCTAAGATAGAATATTACTGAAATGGGCAGACAAATCGACGAACTCCGAAGGTAGAGAACACCTTCACCGATTCATCGCTTCACCATCGACTATTCCTCCTCATCGGAAGAACCTCCGAGACACCAACGATGGCCTCCGCTAGGAAGAGCTGAAAATGTGGAGCAGCTCCGGTTGGATCACTACCCTCTAGAGAAGAGACAACGCTCAACCTGGGATAGGACAATCGTAATATGAATAATCCTGCCTCGTTACCTACAGAAGGGCCCACATCACTTCCTAGTGCTTAGGTTATCAATAACCCTATCGAGAATCAACCATTTCAAGCCCCTCGCCGCGTGATTGGCCGTGACTACAGGGGGCAAGGAAGTTTTGCTCAAGCACTAGACTTTAGAGGACCCTACAGGGCAAGAAGCGCTGATCCTGAATCCACCTTGACCAGTGCCGATGTTGAAGCAATGGTGAGGCAGATCATGGTAGATAGCCGTGGACAAAGAAATGAAGATTGGGGTATAGACCGCAGTCATATGCCAGTTACTGATGATATATTAGATGTTTGGTTCCTAAGACAATTTACTATGCCAACGATGAATCGTTATTCGGGCAGGACGGACCCGGTCCAACAATTAATGAGATATTCATGGTATATGAATGCTGCAGCTGCTCCCGATGCCGTAAAGTACAAAGCATTCCCTATATTTTTAGAGGAGGTGGCATTAATGTGGTTTACCTGCTTGCCCACTCGATCGATTTCCAGCTTCAAGGAATTGAGCGAAAGATTCATAAATCAATTTCGACTTCATGCCCAAAGGTCCAAAAACGTCGTTGAGTTATCACTCATCAACCAGCGTCTTGATGAAACTCTGAGATCGTACTTGGACTACTTTGATTTGACAGTCACAGAGGTTAGTGATCCTCATGAGCAGTCGGTCCTGATGGCCTTAATTGACGGAGTAGATAAAGATATGGAATTCGATAGATACTTAGCTAGGAAACCGCCCCTCACCAGGGAAATATTCTATGAAAAAACCAATATTCGTCTGCGCCAAGAGGAGTTGTATGCAAATCGAAAGAGGAAAGCCGCTGATAAGGAAGATATACAGAGTAATGTGGCCGTCAAACAGTCCAGAAATAGCTCTGGAAAGGTAGAGGTGAATGTTGGAAATAAAAACCAAGGTGGCAGCTGCCAGAATGGGAACGACGGTCGGAAGAAGAATCGGGGAAATGATTCACAAAAGAGACCTTGGTTCAAAGCATTTGAGAATTTTACACCACTGAATGATACGTTAGAAAATATCTTTCTAGACACTTAAAATGTTCTCCAATATAATAGGCCACCACCAAGAGATTCAACAGAGAAAGAGCGTGAGACAGGAAAATTCTGCATTTTCCATCAAACTCAATGTCACTCCACTAACGAGTGCCGTCACCTGAGAGATGTCATTGCAAAACTACTTAAAGAAGGGAAGTTGGACTAATACAAGGTCGCTCCAAGAGACAGGGGGCAAGCCGGACAAGCCCCGAATCAAAATCAACCTACTTCTAGACCAACTGCTCAGTAGAAGGGAAGAATGTTGTTATCAACACTATAGTTGCAGGACCTCACCCAGCTGGACATAGCTTAAGAGCAATGGATCAATATGTAAATGCAACCAAGCACGTTGGAGTAGGATAGTGCAGTAATCCCGAAGATACCGCCCCGATCAAGCAGCAGAAAACAATGTTTGACGATGTGTATTTCGTGATAGAGATAGTAGCGGAGTTCACTCCCATACCGAAGACCCCTTAGTCATCACCGCTATTATTGGTCCTGCTCTAGTCCACAAAGTATTAGTAGACAACAAAAGCTCGGTTAATATTCTGTTTAAGAAAGCATTTGATCAGATGAAGCTCAAAGCCGAGGATTTGAAGCCCTGTGATGGATGGATATGCGGCTTCAATGGGGCATCGACGGCTCCGATGGGATATGTAGACTAGTCAATGACCTTGGGAGGAGGAGATCGCCGGAGAGTGAGAATTTTCTCATTTGTAGTTTTGGACATTGATTCTCCCTATAAGGCCTTTTTGGGTCGACCAGCCGTAGCAAAATTCAGGGCCTACATTGCGCCCTCGTGATTATTGTTGATATTCCCAACAGATGCAGGAGTGGGAGTGATTAGAGGTGACCAGGCCACTAGACGAGCCTGTTACATGGCGGAATTGAAAATGCTGACGAAAGGATTGAATATAAAATCCAAAGGTGCTTCCCCTCCCGCGAAGGAAGGGTCAGCATAGCAACTAAGGGGGACGACCCCGAGGGAGTCGCCCAGAGAATTGCCCAAGGACATAGATCCCAGAGAGGACGAAGAGCCTGGGGGCAGAATGGCGATGCCCAATGAAACAACTGTGGATATCCCAATTGACAATAATGACCCAGCGAAGGTTTTGAAAATTGTATCCCAGTTAGACCCTCTTCGAGTAAATAAATTGACTGATTTCTTAAAGGACAACTTGGACGTGTTTGCCTGGACCCATGCTTATATGTGTGGGATATTGCTTTCAATTATGAGCCACTCATTGAGTATCAACCCAAAACATTCGCCCGTTAAGCAAAAGAGACGAGTGCTCGGCCCAGAGAGGCCAGCTGCTCTGAAGGAAGAAGTTGAGAAGTTGAGGAACAACGAATTCATTAGAGATTCGGTTTACACGGAATGGATCTCAAATCCCGTTTTAGTAAAGAAGTCTAATGGAAAGTGGTGTACATGCATTGATTTTTCCAGACTTGAATAAAGCTTGCCCGAAGGACAGTTTTCCTCTTCCTAGGATTGATCAACTAGTGGATTCAACAGCAGGTCATGAACTCTTATCCTTTATGGATGTGTATTCCGTATATAACCAGATTCTCATGTATGTTCCGAACCAAGAGCATACCAGCTTCATCACAGATATGGGATTGTACTGCTATGTAGTGATGCCTTTCGGTCTAAAGAATGTTGGAGCTTCATATCAATGGCTAGTGAACTGGATGTTCTATAATCAGATCGGAAAGACAATGGAAGTATATGTTGACGATATGTTAGTAAAATCCAGACAATCGTATGACCATACCGGTGACCTAGCAGAAATGTTCGACACTCTTTGACGATATGGGATGAAACTTAACCCTATGAAGTGTTCATTTGGAGTTGTCTCCAGAAAATTCCTAGGCTTTATAGTTAGCTCACATGGAATTGAAATCAACCCAGATCAAATTGTAACAATCGGGAATATTCAAACACGAAGGCAGATTAAAGATGTGCAAAGCCTTGTTGGAAAGTACCAGCATTGAGCAGATTCATTTCTAAAGCTACAGATAAGTGCATTCCATTCTTCGACTTGATAAAGCGAGAAAAATGCAATTTCAAATGGACTCCAGATTGTTGGAAGCTTTTCAGAACTTGTTGAATCATCTAGAATAAACCCCGATACTGTCCAAGCCAGTAGACCATGAGGATTTGTTTGTGTACTTGGCAGTGTCGTCCCATGCAATAAGTTCAGCCTTAGTAAGAGAAGAAGATAAAGTCCAAATGCCCGTGTACTATGTGAGTAAGAAGCTAGCGGCAGCAGAACAAAACTACCCAAAGATAGAAAAGCTTGCATACAGTCTACTGATCACATCTAGAAAGCTTCCTAACTATTCCAAGCTCATCCCATCACTGTGTACACCGACCATCCACTCCAACAAGTTTTACAGAGACCAGTGGCGTCAGGAAGGCTACTCAAATGGAATATAGTGTTGAGTCAATTCGATTTGAATTTCCAGCCCCGAAGATCGATAAGGGGGCAAGTATTAGCAAACTTCATAGCAGAATTTACTATCCCAGAGGATGATGTAGCGAGTGAAGAAGTGGATACCTTAAAACAACTAGTTGATCCTGACACCTGGAAATTATATACTGACGGAGCCAAGAATGACAGACGAACTGGCGCTGGAGTGGTACTTGTAACTCCAGAAGAACGGCCGATATACTATGCCCTGAGATTAGAGTTCCATGCCACGAACAATGACTCGTAGTACAGATCCCTGATTGTCGGGCTTAGGCTTGCAAAGGAGTTGGGGATAGCAAAGCTGGATATCTTTGCAATTCTAAGAGAGTTGTGAACCAGGTCAATGAAGAGTTTCAGGCCAAAGGGCCAAGGCTTGTATCATATTTGAAGAAAGCGAGAAAATTGCTAGGTGAATTTGAACACTACAGCATAACTCATGTCCCTCGATCAAAGAATCAAAAGGTAGATAAGTTGGCCAAACTGGCTAGTTCTGACAGTCCTGAGGACACGAAGATGGTCCCAATTGAGATATTGCATTCTCCAAGTATCGATCAGATGGAAATTGATTTTGTACTGGAGATTGAGCCGGAAAGGGAGTCGTGGATGACGCCCTTAAAGAACTTCCTGATAAGTGGGATGCTTCCCACCAAAAAGAGCGAAAGTCGTTCCAACATTCGTAAAGCCTCCAGAAATGTCATGCAAGGTGAAGTCCTATATCGACAAGGGTTCTCGATGCCACTCCTTCGGTGTATATCTCATGATGACATTGAATGAGTACTGAGAGAAGTACATGAAGGTGAATGTGGTGACCACACTGAAGGCCAAACATTGGCAAAGAAGATTCTACGGTATGGCTATTTCTGGCTAACTGTGAACAAAGATGCAGCTAAATATGCACGGCGTTGCGAAAGATGCCAGAAATATTCTAAGATTCCCAGGGAACCTCCCAGCCGATTGAAGACGATGATGAGCCCATGGCCCTTTGCTGTCTAGGGAATTGACATTAGTGGAAGCCTCCCCATTGCAAAGGGCGGAGTAAAGTTCGCTATTGTGGCTGTGGATTACTTCACAATGTGGGTCGAAGCAAAGCCATTGACCACGATCACGACCAAGCAAGTGATTAATTTCGTCGTCAGAAATATTATATGTCAGTTTAAAATCCCGAAGGTCATCATACCAGATAACGGGACCCAATTCGATAGCACGGAGTTTCGGGACTTTTGCCAGAGATATCATATCGAGAAAAGATACACGGCTGTGGCACATCCGCAATCAAATGGACAAGTATAAGCAACAAACAAGGTAATCAAATCCATTCTGAAGAAGCAATTAAAGCGGGCCAGAGCCATGTGGGTTGACAAGCTACCTTTGGCATTGTGGGCCTACAGAACGACTTACAAATCGGCAACTGGGCACACGCCTTTCTCCCTTGCATTTAGATCAAAGATGGTCATCCCGGTCGAGCAAGAAGTACCATCCCATAGAACCACTTATTACGACCTGATAACCAACAATAAGTTGCTCCTCGAATCCCTGGATATGGTTAAAGAAAAAAGGGACGATGCGGACCTACGTGCCTTGAGGCACAAGCAGCAGATTGCTCAGTATTACAATAAAACGGTCCAAGCTTGAACCTTTGAACCAGGAGACTTGGTTCTAAAGCATGTCTTTCCACCTCCAGTCCATCTGGGTCCGAAATGGTAAGGACCATACACCATCCTACGGAGGCTTGATAATGGATCCTTCAAGTTAACTACCATGGACGGGGACGAAATCCCCAGAGTGTGAACACCCAGCATTTGAGGCGTTACTTGACATGAAATTGTCATCTTTACTCTTTTGTTTATTAGGACCATGTAAAAAGGCACGACTTGCCTAGAACGGTCTGGTTATATATAAGAAAAAGATTATAAAGTGGACGTAGGTCATGATTTGACCGAACCACTATAAAATGATGTATGTCATTTACTTTTATCGCACCATTTCTTATTTACTCTTTTATTCTTTACTTACGTGTGCTTTATAATTATGAAATATTCTATCAACCTTGCGGCAGTCTTGAAGCACGTAATTCAAAGTGCCTTCTGCAAGATCAAGAGGTCAAAAGTATACAAAGCATTGAGGGTGCAACAAAGTAAATGACACAGCTATCGACACTCCAGTTCTCGTGACCTAAGAACCGGTATAAAGAACAAGGAGATAAATTGTCCACGAGGCGTGAAGGTAAACCATGATTAAAAAGACCGTCTCAACTAAACTCTACCCTTGGCATTCGACGGGACAGTATAAAGGCGCCAGGGACTGAGCGCTGCAAATGAACTCCTACCCAACTGAAGGATTGGGGGGCAAACTAAAAGCTGAGTTCGAACTCTATCGTGGACATATGACAAGAGAGTATAAAGGCGTTTTGATTAACTGCCACAAAAGGGCTCCTACCCCGTTACAGAACCGGGGACAAGAATGAAAGCTGAGCCTGAACCCCTCATTTTCGAACTTGGGGGGAAATATATGCTTAACTCTAATCAATCCTCAAAAAGCCCTGGCCAGGAATCACGTTAGTGATTGATTGAGGGCATACTCGTACTCATACACATACACGTGTAGCGCCTAAATTTTAAAACTTTCATTATGCATGATTCTGACTTAGTTATGATTCAACTATTTATATGTATGAATATTGCAGTTGCACAATAATACAAAAGAAATAGATCTTCATTTACTAATGCAGGTTTACAAAAAAAATCTGGACAAAAAAAGTGAGGGCTATTCTCACTTCTACATCATAAGGCTAGTGGAAGATCTAAAAGTCATAAACAAACGAGCTCTATTTGGGATTTGGGGATGACTTCGACTTTTTCTCTTTCTTCTGCTTCTCTGGCTCCTCCTTGTCGGTGTCAGATTTGTCATGCTTCTTCCTCTTTCTCTTATCTGAAGGAGGATCTTGTGGGATGTCAGAGGACTGGGACGCAAGTTGTGTAGTTATCGACTTGGTGGAGAGTTTTATAATCAATCCAGATTTGGGATTAGCTGCATAGATAGCTGGCACATTCAGGGGACCTTCCTCTATTTTCAATTTTAGCTGTTCATCCTGTTTGGCCTTCATGTCGGCTAAGGTCATGCTGTCATCATCCTTTGTTTCCTCCGTGATGGCAACCTCTTCTTCTTCAACCCTGTTGTCACCGCCGGTATCCTTTAAGGCTCCGATGATCTCAGCATCCTTAGGTACATTAGTACTTGATACCACAATGACCTTCTCGATTTCCTTGACCTCAGTTTTCTTCGGGACCTCAGTACTTAATGGTACGTCGACCTTCTCGATTTCTGCCTGATTTTCTACAATCCCTTCGACTGACTTGGCACCTATATCATGAGAAACAACTGTTATTAATTTGGGAGAAAATGTTGTCTTCTCAATTATTTACTCTATAATGCGACGTCAAGTTACAACAGCTTTGACAAATTGTGGAGAGAAAATGGAGATACCTTCCGCTGACACCTCGCCTGGGGTTGTTGTAGAAACCCCAACAGATGGAGGAACTTGGATTTTGGAGATCAACGGATCATCCGGAATATACTCCTCAACCTCAGAAGTTTTGGGCTCCGTTGCTAATCTAGAGCCTTCATCGATCTTGTTCTTGCCTTTGAGCCTAAGCCTCTCCGCCTCCATAGATTCCTTAATTTGACGCCTGCCCTCTGCTAAAGCCTCAGTCTCTCCACCCTTGAGAAAGGTTTGCATAAGCTGGTTCTCATCGATATCCTCGACCTTTAAGCATTGCCTTTCACTCTCGACAATCTATTCCCTTACATCAACTAAGGTAGTGGGATAGTTGTTGAACCAAGAAATATCTCGGGTTCGGATGACTTGAGCAAAAAAGTTTAGTATTAGTTCGTCAAACCCCTATATCTCCTGTTCAGCCGCGACAAGCTTAGTGGTAGCATTGGAGGAAGACTCAAGGGCTTCATTGGCATTACTTTCGACGAGAGCTACCCTCTCCTCATCATGAGCAAGTTTATCATTAAATCCATCCATTTATTTCTCCCAAGCAGCCTTTTCCACAGCAAAGCGATCCTGTGATGTTTTCAGCTCGGTATTAACTGACTTGAGATCCTCTATTTTCTTTTTCAGAGCCAACCACTCTTGGCTGCTTAAATCAAGTTCAAGGTGAAAGCATTTCTTTGCACTCTCTAACTCTATTTTATAGTTTTGGCGTCTCTCCGAGCTAAGGCGAGAAGAGCTTGAGTATCTTCAAGTTCTTTCTCGGTCTTGTTTCTGGCCTTAATACCATGATCAATCTTCACTCTAGCCCTAGCCGCATCCACCTCCAAACAGCGGATAACCTCTGAAAGATTTTTGGCGTGCTTTTTCATTTCCCTGTATTGTTTAGACACATGACTGACTTGACCCATGAATTCTGTATCCCATTCATCAGGAACCGGTTCAAGATCAGGAACGAAAATCATCCTTTTAAATTAGATGTCGGGGAACTGCTTTCGCAAACGCTCCAGCTTTGCCTTGTTATCAGGAGTTAGGGCCACCTCCTGTGCGGTGGAAGTGTCCAAGTGGTGCTGATCAGAAGGAACAAGAGTTGCTTTCTCCTTTTCCAAACTTTTGCTTGGGTCCTTGTGTTTATCCTTGGATTCATGATGCTTTTTGGATGATTTTCCTTGGGGAGGTATACCCTTCGGGGGAGTCGGAGCCTTAAGAAGTTGTTTGCCTCCTGCATATGGCATTTAACGACTAGGATACTTCCCGGGATCTTGCCTCGAAGGAGAGCGAGAGCGCGTAGAATGGGACTGATAGGAATCATGGTGTCTTTGACTATCTCTTCCCCGACTATCACTGTGATCGTGCTCAGCCACGGGATTGAGTCTGGGTGTGCAGTCACAAAGTTCACGCTGAGAATATGAGCAGCGACGAGGCATTTTTCCTGTAAATAATAACAAGCGAGTATAAGGGTCGTGAATAAAACAGTATATGGGTGTTGTGACAAGTGGTGCATGTGATTTGTGTATCTCGTGTAATCCCCTCCCCCCTCCCCCACCAGGGCCTGGAGCTGGGCTCATCTGTGCAGTATCCTTCTTTTTAATGGGATTAGTTTCTTCCTCAGAGATAGAGAAGAACGGTTTCGCTCCCAAATCCTCAGATGTGTAAATGTTATCTGGCAGGGGGATCTTGTCCAAATCCCCAAATATTTGCTCCTCTATTAACAAGTCATGAGTCGTGGGCTCCACTGGTTGTGGAGTCTTTGGAGGAGACTGCTCCTTGGATACTGAGTCATCCTTTGGTTCATCAATTTGAATTTCACTCCCTTTGTAGACGCTCAACTCCTCGTTATCCTGAATGGTCATAGGCGAAGAACTTTTAGGGAACTCGGTCGCCTTTGTAGTTTCCGTGGTCACTTGCCACTCGACTGGGGGCATGCCACTAGATTCCCCAATCATCTGAGTAGGGGACACGTACTTGTAGAGCTTAACGCCCGAACTGAGACCGAATCTTACATCCAGAAGATGGTGTTCGTGAAAGTTCTTGTCAGTTATACATTTCTTGATTTTGCAGAATTCATACTTGCTTTCTAAAAGGCGGGACAATCGATCTTCGTACACTGGACCCTCTATCTTTTGGAAATTATGAGCTGCACATAAAAAAAAAATATTAGCACTTGAATCATGCAGTTAGAACATACATTGAAGGATTATGAACCTACTTGACTGTAGCCATTTCCTTGCACATCTAGCCTGATGTTTTATGTAAAACCAGTCAGATTTAGCATTTCCTAGATTACTTTGTCCATCCATCAGGACCTTTTTGGAGGGAATCGACTCAAAGAAAATGAAGTTCGGAGTCCTGTGGAACGACGTTTGAAATAATAATAGAAGTTCAAATTTTTGAAGGTAAGATCAGTCTCTAAAATCTCTGCGTATGTGATATACAAGGTGTGTAGAGCAGTGTAAGCATTGTGATGGAGTTGCATGGGAGAAATACGTAGTCATCTCAGGAGATCAACGAGAATCATAGGAAATGGAGGAATAACACCTACCAAGCACATGACTCTACTGATAGCCATGTACACTTCCGGAGAAGAATGGGGTATGTCCCCTTCCTATGGAGTTTCCACGTCAAGCCAGGGGATCCCATGTCTTAAACATAGTCTCTTTATCTTTATGTCATTCAGTTTGGAGGCTACAGAGTCACTCAGCTTGTTAACTTCTTTAACACCTTCGATTTTGTCAGGAGCTCGATCATCTTCTTCTTCCTCAACTGATGTGCTCTCGGAAGTGGTTGATTCTATATCAAGATCTGTTTCATACTCGGATCTAGAGTTATTCCAGTCCTGGTCCGATGGGAGTACGTCGGGATTATAATAACTCGATGACTTTGGATCTGCACTTTTCTCCGATAACCTTGTTGGGTGTCTATTAGACATGCCTGTGTTGGCGAATAAACATGAGAGATTAGAATACAATTACCGTGAACCCCGTGCGTGTGCAAGTGTTGAGTGCACCAGTGTATACGGTACTGAAAAGGAAAACATAAAGTTAAGCAGATAAACATGAAATTGGTCATTATATGTTGCTAAGTTATGTTGTCGTCCAGTTCAGAAGGTTCATCTTTAAGGCTCTAAACCTAACCATTCATTGAATTATTCAAGTCATAATGGACTGTCAGTTGAAGTGTACGTCAACATATTCGATTGGTTGGTGTAACTTAGTCGGGTATGGTCATAAAATAGGGACTAGCCCGGAGATAGGCTAATTCATGAGATTCTATGGTTCGGCTCGTGATGGGGCTCCGGCTCGTGAAAGGGATTCAGCTCAAGATGGAGGACAGGCTCGTGGTACAGTTTGAGTTCTTGGATATGCATTGGTTCGTGATATGATTCATTTTTGAAATTGGCTCGCACTTAACCAACTCGTGGGCTATCATCACAATCCGACTCCGTCTCCCATCCCACGATCTGATCTGTTCACATATCCCACGATCCGCTTCGCAACTGCAGCCCACGACCTGAATTGCTAAAGCTAGTTTATCTCCCTACCGGCTTCTTCTTCCACTTGCGAAACAATCACCACCAACACATTTTCCTCCCTAGCTCTCTATCTTCCACCTCCACGAGTTGACCCACCACGATAAAGCCATCCTTGTGACTCTCCCTTAACCCGCAACCTCTCAACCCGTCCTTCCTCTCGATCCTTAATCACCCGAGCTCCGCCGCCATCATCACAAACACTGGCGACGACTTCGAGATCAACAGAAAATCCATTGGAATCAAGAAAAAACGAAGGAGAAACTGATACTCGAGTCGGTATCCAAAAAATAGCAATCGAAATCATAATCATTACCTTCTCAAATTGGTTGGATGATCTCTAGTTTTGTGAATTGGAGAAAGTTGCGGGTTAAGGTTTCAGAATTGGTGATATCGAAAAGAAAAATAGGGGCTGTAGCAGTTAAAAAAATGATTAAGAAAGTGAAGGGGAAAATGGCTTATATAGCCTTTAAGGAGACTCTTAACCTCCTCTCTTTTGATTTATTAGGATAGTCGGCCCGATGGGTCACGAGTGCCCAGAGCAGTCCATCGCGGCTCACGTAAGAGTAGCTGACGACGGTTCGTGACATACTCCAACCCGAGAGATATAGACCGCAGCACGACTCAATGACGATGACTTAGGAATGAGTACCGGGTTGAAAAGCTAGAATTCTTCATCCATAGGTGTAATGAATTTCTTTTAAAAACTTATGGATTTAGAGCTTACCTGAAGAAGTAATCACGGTATGCTCTGAAATTCAAAAGATCGAAGTCAACCAATAAATAGAAAAGTGATTGGAAGCTCAATCCTGTATTTATATTCGTCAGAGAACGCGACCCTTTGAAACAACATGACGATACATAGAGACACGACTGTCAGCACTCGTCTATTTAGAAATAGGCATTTTGATTAATTTCGAAGTACGTTCCATCTCTGATAAAACGTAC
Organism: Allium sativum; assembly: GCA_030737875.1. Taxonomy (NCBI): domain Eukaryota; kingdom Viridiplantae; phylum Streptophyta; class Magnoliopsida; order Asparagales; family Amaryllidaceae; genus Allium; species Allium sativum. Next base: position 936,584,926 of record CM060920.1, on the reverse strand, counting down.
TTCGAGAGGCCAAAATGTTGGCTAGCTTTTGGATCAAGCCACTAGGATTTAAACATGTATGAAGCAGACAAGAAAGAGTAGCCTCATATACTCATATGCACCATGACTCGTGATACATCCCCTTAACCCTCTCGTGTCCTAGCCATCTCCCTCGACTCGCGGTCCAGTTTTCAACAACAACTCGTGATTGAGCATCAAGACCTGCTCGTGCTAAGGATCACGACCCGCTCATGGTAAGGGGACATGAACCGACTTTAAACTTGAGCTATGGTGATCACGACTTGGTCATCCATGAGCCATATTTTGTGGATCTGATGACACCTGTCCACAACCATTATATTGACCATTTGTTCATCGAGCCATGAACGGGTCCGAGATCCTCGAGATTTGTGTCATGTGTCATCACGAACCGCCTGCAAAAATCACCTATAAATAGCTCCATACTTGGCATTTTTAAGGATCTTTTTAGGCAATTCAGAGCTCTGATTCCACCATTATCATACCCCCATTATTTTTAGTAATCTCGAATTTACTGAGTGAATTATCATTGTAAAGATGAGATTGAGAGAAAATCTTGATTGTATTTGCATTCAAATGTATAATCAAAGTCATATAAAGTGGAGTAGGCTCGTTAAGACCGAAGCACTATAAATTTGGTGTGTTTGTTGCATTTTCTTTCATTTCTAGTTATAATTCTCTGCAATTCAAGACAATTTGAGAGTTAGAGCCATAATTTGGTCTAACAATCAGTAATGAACAAAACGATCTAAAGATCAATAAGGTCCAAAGATCACAACTATCCAAAGATCAATACAGTCCAAGGACCACAAGATCCAAAGATCAATCAAAGGAAAGCGAAATCTCAAAAGTAAGAGGTTGAAGAATTCACCAATAGGGGCCTGAACTCCACAAAGTGTGCACTTGAGAACTCTACAAAGTAATCATTGATGATTTTAAGATTTCATCGAAAATCGAGGTTGAGTTTCAATCGACTAGGTTCAGAAACTAACCGATGAAATAAACGCAAGTGTGTCAACCAACTCGTTTTTACCAAGACATTTGATTAAATTCCTTATTCAATCGAAAAAGACGAAATTACCTATTTGGAACAAGTAATACTCCAAAGTAAATGAGAATACTCAATCATTGCCCGAAGAAAGCTAAAAATGTCTCGATAGCGAAATAAATGGGTAACAAAAATTTAAGATAAGCATGTAAGAATTTTCATAAAACATAGGTTTGGAAAATTTGACACACTTAAATATATACAACAAACGTTTTATAGCTCTTAAGGACTTAGTGTCCCTAGGTTCCTTTGATGTAAGGAATGTGAATGATCACAATTCAAACGAACTTAAATGAGACGGTTATGGAAATCAATACCATAACGAACAAAGAGAGAGGTATCTTGTTAGGAATTAATTTTTCTTCTTCTTATCCTTACGCTTGGGGCCCGAGTTTTTGCAATTACGACAAAAAAGAGACTCAGGACACTTGTTAGCATAATGGCCTCTAGCTCCACAATTGTGGCATACTCCATAGCTAGAGGTAGGAGTCGTAGTTACTGAAGCGGGTTGCTTCCCTTTCTTGTTCTTGAGTTTAGGGCAAGCAAGCATGAAATGACCCGGGGCCTTGCAATATCGGCAAGAGAGAGGTTTCAGGCATTTGCTAGAATAATGATCCTTGGTGCCACAATTAAAACAAGATCCATGACCAGGGATAGAGGTTTTAGTCAACGAAGTTGTTTTATTTTCCTCTCTAGTAAGGATGGAAATTTGTGGATTTGTTATATAGGTGCCGCTTTTTGACACCATACACAATACCAACACTTCCCGATCCCTTGAATGGCCTTCCTTTGGGATGAGTGCAATATCAATATGAGCATGTCAATTCCGACTCTAGGTGGATAGGTTTGGAAGAAAGGGAGGACTCTTCAGCAATCTTTATAATATCCAGGAATTGTTGATTAGTCAAGAATACGCCATCCAGAGTTAGATGGTTAGGTTGCCCAATATTGGAAGGAGAACTGCTAACTATTCTTCTTCTTTAGTAGAATGAAGAGGAAAAAGTTAGACTCAGATAAATGTGGTTGGTCAAACAAAGGATCATGATATAAGATAGGATATGATAGGTCCTAAGACTCGAATAAAATCATAAAAATGATTTCCTAACAGTGACTTAGGATAATGATCCTCGCCATATATATTATATTGTTCAGAACTTGGCTCTGATACCAAATGTAGCGCCTCACCTCTATACTCGCGTTAGCCAAGGTCATTGCAAGCAATGGTGTCAACTAACTCGAAGAATAAGGCTGTTGAGGAGCGAGCATCTATATATTAGCTCTGAACGAGCGTTAAACATGCTGGATCGTGTAGTTTTACTTCTTAAATTTCATGAGGAAATCCGACATATCTAATTCAAGTTCAAATCTACTACATAGTAGCTATATATAATTTGGAAAGCAATATAAAATACATTGCAATATAACCTGAGTCAGACAAAGATATTCACATCACTAAGACTTAAATATATATTTGAATATAACACTTAAGAGCGAATAAAAAGATAGTGGTCATAGCCGATCCACTATTCATCAAAAGAATAGTACATGTTCTAGCCAAAAGAATATGCATACATAGAAGTCTCATATGCATATAATCTAGATTACTACAATAATCATGTAGTTGCAAAAAAGCAAAAAAAAGTAGCCCGTCCTAGAAGTCTAGTATATGCACCTATAATACTCGGTCTGTCTTAAGTATTATTTATAAGAAAATAAACAATAAACGGACTAGTCTAGCTGTACTCATCATAGTAAACTGAAATAGGATAAAGAAAATCAGAAAATGACATATAAGAAAACAATAAAAATGTTCACATGTAAAATGTGAAGGCTCGATATGTCCAGAAAATATGTCAAAGAAATCTCAGTTCTGTATAAGGATATCTCATCCTAACTATTGAATTCACTCTTAAGATATGATATCACGTACTTCGTCGATACTAAATAATCCGCAGATCATTGAGATAATCAAATGAATCGAAGTTCCTCAGGAAGACTCGAAGATCATCAATATAAAAGAATGAACCGAAGTTCCTCTCAACATAATCAAATGAACCAAAGTTCCTCAAGATGATCGATAGATCACCAATATAATCAAATGAACTGAAGCACCTCTCGATATAATCGAATTGCAAAAATCTGCGAATCAGAGAAACTGAAATGTCATTGAAAAAGGCCAAACGGGCTGAAACTCAGTCGGGAAAGAGCCTGGAATAATCTAATCTATTGACCGTGGTCTCCACTGGTCAACACCAAAAATTTGGTCCTAAGACGTCTGAGCACTCAGGACAAACTTCTAAGCCAACAGTATGCTATTTTTTTATTTTTCCCGAAAGCTTGGACATACATCTGACCTATCCATTCAGACGTCTAAGTTGAAGTATAGACAATTGTTTGCCAAGGTAATGAATGTGCAATCGGCCTCGTACGAGCCTGGATCATTGGTGATGGCTTGTAACGTTTTCTAAGCGAAAATGAAGCCTTTATAACTCGCCGAAGCAACTCATAATACAAAACTTACATGCACAAACATATATACATGAGAATGCAATGATTTTGATTATAAACTCCAAAACGAATAAATTCCCTAACTCAAGCAATCAAATGCAATCCAAGCTAGGACACGATGGTTTGGCAATGCTAAAGGGAAATTGTAAGGATGTGTGTGCACACACAAGAACTTCACCTATAACATACACAATCCAAACATAGAACATACTATGATTTTCAATACTCGAAAAGAAAGGAAATTAACAACCCAATCAATTAACTCAATGCATACATAATTCATTCACAATATATTCGTGCCATAGGCACACTTTTCAAGCATATATCTTGAGGCATAGATGTGAGTTCTCCAAGAACACACCTTTTCTAGCTAGAAGCATGAAATCGATCCAAAGCTTAGCTAAATCAACCTCTCCTCCAATATAGCTTGCTAATCTCCAATCTAAACACATATAATGAATTTCCTAAGAGTTAGGATTAGGAAATTTCAGAAATTAAAGAGCAGTTGGGTTGAATAAGATGGAGAAGCTTACCCTAGCTTCTATGCTTGATTTCCTCTTAATTTGAGCTCCAAATTGATATATCTAGCTTAGGAATTTTGATTTCCCTTTCCCATTCCTCATTTTCTATTTTTGCTATGTTTTGGAAGTGACTGAAGGGGGAGATGGCTGTGGGAGCTTTAAGGAAGTTGGCTGGGTTGGCTAATCCATACCCAAGTCCAAATTTTCGTAACTCAAAATATATCGATGTTTATAATTTTTCTTGTCGTAAACGGAATTTTGAACTTAATGGAAGTGATTTCGAGCCTAGATCCAACCGTATGCAAAATGTGACTTTTTGGTCCAATACTCGATTAACGATGTTATATTTATATAAAATACTTAAATATATTATCATGAAATTTGCGGGTTATTACATATAAACTTTCCTTTTGTTTAAATATAATTATGAGCGACTTCATTAACATTCCTGTAAGTTCTTCCAAACAATCTTATGTTCGTGTATCTCTAAACTAATTACAGACAAATTTCAGGGAATAGAGACGAACCATAGATCTACCACTGCGTCGTTTTGTCCCATACACACATTATGCCATTCCTCGCTTTTGTTCCTTGTAGGAACATGGTACTCCTTGCTTCAAGCACTCTCTCCAAATAACATAAGCGTAGATACACCTAAAATGGAGGTGCTTGTAAGTTTTTGTTTCCATTTGACACAGGAAGCAATATGAGTCAATGTTCGTCCCCATACGAGTAAACTTGTTTTGGTAAGCAATCCATTTCTGATAACTCTCCCAGGAATCAAGTTCTGCTGTTGTTTCCTAGTAATATCCCAAATATGTTTAGCCCATGGGTCGGGCATTTGGATGTTGCATGTAATGACCCGGTATTTACACGGATCACTGATATTGATTGACCGTGAGTGCGTACAAATACGATTTAAAATCTAGACTTTAAAATTTCAAAGCATGTTAATTTATGAATAACAACATTTACATATGCATATATCACAGCACTTGCTAAAACTAATTTTTACTCATTTAGGTATGATAGCATGTATTTAGTAGCGTTTGTTTAAAGTGATTTTATACATGGATGAAATTGACACTTTTACATAGCATGTTTTAAAAATGCCATTTTTTCCCCACATGTTTTGTTTCAAAGGATTTAGAACTTTGAGTATTTTTGCAAATACTTGAATTTGAAAACTTATGACACTTGAATTTAAAACATGTCAAGACCCTTTTGTTGTCAAAGCAAAGTTCAAAAGCAAGTTCATGTTCACAAGTACATACACCAAAACATGAAAATACCAATTTCTTTTGCAAGCATGTGTTTCATGAACAAGATGCAAGAAAAACACCTACCCTAGGAATTGGCTAGTAAAGAAAATCTAGTAAAATATTTGGTCACATGGCAAATCTTTTGTATCTTGTATTTTCAGTTTTTAAACCATTTTCTTTTCTCATGAATTTTCTGAAAATTTGTCACTCTCTTTTTCATTTTCAAAAACATGATTTGTCTTGTCATAACATGTGCCTTAAATCTTGCTAGCTCTTGTGTATATCAACCACAAACCTTGCCTACACTAGTTAGATACTAAAACATAAGATTTTCCAAAGATTTCCGTATCCATTTCATCACATGCCGGGATCAAATGGTACAAATAATTTTCAGATTTTGTAATTCCTTTTAAGGCAAGTAAATATATTTATGTGTTCATGTTACATCAAATTTTCATGTAAGATTTTGGTTTGAAAACCCAATGCAAAACTGATTTTATGTGGTACAACAATGGATGCTATAATTTGTGTAAACCAAGAAAGATTAGAGAAAGATCATGGTTGTACCTAGCAAGTATTTTGTGACATTTCATAGAGGCCAATAGGAAGGAGAAAAGATCATGTGCAAGGGATTTTCATGGTGAAGTAAGGCTGATATAAGCCATGTGTTCTTGGGTAATGGTGCTTTGATTTGGCAAGAGAAAGGATTTTTATTCTTTTTTTTTTGAGTCATCAATCACTTGTCAAACACAAGATCTGAAAACTTGTTATTTTGTCTTGCATGTACTCTAAAATGTGTTGCCACTCAAACGAAAACATATATAACAAGAAATCTTTAATTTACAGTAGGAAACCAAACATACTCAAATTTCAAACATCGAATTATTAGGATTTAGATGTACAGATGGATTCGTATTTAAAAACCATGAATTTTAATTAAAAAAAATATGATTTTTAATAGCTTAGCTGATGGGAATTTTTCAGTTCATCTAAAATGGATTTTTAGGAAAATTGGGGAGGTGGAGTTGATCGTGGGTGGCAGCATCAAGGTCAGAGGAGCGAGGAGGATAAGGGAGTGTAGGAAAAATATAACTTAAATTTTTAATTACATAGTTTTGTTGATTTTGACTTTATTATTAACCAACTTTTGTTTTGGGTCAGCCGAGTTTGGTGGTGAACTGTGCCACCGTGGTGACGAGGTGGGAATGCGCACCAGAGGGAATCGGAAAGGGAGTTCGTCAGCGAGCCTGTAGTGGAGTTTCACGACGATCGATGGTCTACGGCGGTAGTACAAGGCAAATTCCTATTAGTGGTTGAGTTTAAAGTTTTCGGTTGGAGCATGAAAAGTTGGAACATTAGGGCGTTGGGATTATCGATGGTGGAGTTGGAATAAGAGCAGGCTTTAGGGTTTGTGACGATAGCCAGAACGTTGGTACGGTGGTGAAGTCGGTTGTGCATGTGCACACTGATGATGGCGTACGGGAGTTCCAAGGAAGCTTCAGGAGAAGAAGAAATGTTTGGCAAAGTTTAACAGGGAAATTGCAAAACTGATGTAAAGGGAGAAGTGTTTGATGTGCTTTGGGCCAAGAAGAATAAGGGAAAGGTGGATAGGCCTGTAAAGCATATTGGGCCGATGGGTAGCAAATAAAAAGAAATAAGAAAATAAGCATAAAAGTATAGAAAAGAAAAGGAAATAACAAAAAAAGAAAGAAGGAACTAAAGGAAAAGAAATGGAAATAAATTATACAAGAGTTTTCTTAGAATTTATATTTAGAATATATAGAAATATTTATCTTAAAAGAAATAAAGAGAAGTAGCGTTGTGATGGTTGATGAAATCAGGAATGAAGATAGTAGCCGATCAAACAGGGATCGGTGTAAATAAGGTTGTACTTGGTCGGAATAAATAAATTTATTTTATTTTAAATTAAAAGAATGCATACCCACTTAGTCAAAAATCCAGATGCGTAATCCTAGTTGTTTTAATTGAATCAAAATTGACAATATGTCATAAGTAATGAATGACGGCTAATAATCAGTAATAGGGTGGTGTGATTAACTCAATGGCTTTAAAATAAACATTTAAATAATATTATTATTTTAAAATAAATAAAACTATTTAAAGGTTGAATTAACAAAGATTAAACCAAGTGTTAAATAATCATGTAAACGTGAATCTATGAAATGGGTAAATAGATAGAATTTAATCATGTACGAATAAAAATCAATGAAATCAATTGGCATTTAGAAGGAAGAATATTTACAATCCAAAGTGCATATCGTCAGAAGCAAATGATATGCAAATAAGAAGGGATGTAGGAGATATTGGTAAGAGAAATTTGGGTGACCAATAACAATGGATTATTCTGAAGTTCAGAAAATCAAATGGAATATAGATAAATCAGAAGAGATGCTGATCTAATAATTAACGAAGTCGATTTTAGGAAAGTGTATTTTACTTTCCATCTTAAATAAGAATTAAAATTAATTATATATTAATTTAATTATTCTTCTAAATAAATATAATAATAGTTAAATCGTTAAGTCGTGTATACTCAAGTATGAATTATACGATACAGTTATAATCAATGAAAAAAATAAATGGGATTCTCAAAATGTATAAAATCTTAGATCGATATGATTCGGGAAATATAGTTATTTTCCAAGATCAACCAATTGATAAATGACGTTTATTTGAAATGTTAACAATGATAGACCGGATCTATGTGATAATTGATTCGTTGGAATGTTATGCCATGACCCAATTAACTTGTTCAGTTTGATTTAATCATTCATATATATTATTTAGATGATATTAAACTATTGTTGAAATCTAGAAAGGTGTAGATAAGTCTTGGTATTTTAGATAATGGAATTTGTTTAATATGATAACATGATCATTTAAGTAGCACTTGGCCTAAAAGATTTTATCGTTCATCGATTCAAAGAGACCGGGGTTGGTTTTCTAAATGAAATCCTAATACCACTTTGTTTCGACCTAGGCATTGTTTAATTTGAAGTCAAAATAAACTCCATTGAAGTCGGTGTTTATGCAAGGGTTGTTCTGTTTACAGAGAAGTGCCTTCGGTTTGTCCAGTCCCAGGACAACTTGTATGGACGAATGTCTGACAGAGTATGCCTAACAGATCGCGTAAGTTGATCTCTTCAAAACTATGTTTGGTGGTGGAGGAATTCGTTTCTCTTAGCTTTTTACCTGTGGTTTTGGGGAAATCAATTTGTGATTTGACGGGTTTGACAATGTGGCATTCAAAGTAAAAATAGACGTGATATATCTAAAGGTAAGTTTTGACCTCAAGCCTCACATCCAGGAAATGGCAAAAATCGGGCAGACAGCATGGCTATGTGGGTCGCTCCCATTAGGATGTATAATCACCTATCTAGAGAAATTCCTTTTACTTCTTTAATCTATTTCGATGCTGTCCCTTTTCGGGAAACGGTGGTTTGAGCCCAACCGTTGGTGATATACATTCGATACACTCAAGAGAAATGAATGGTCGGTCATGTGTGGGCCGGTTTGCATGACGTTCTCGTTGAACCCAGGTGTATTCGCCTCTAGAGATACATCATCTGAAGGTGGTCCCATACCTTGTCATAGTTGGAAATCCAATTTCCATAAGCGCCAAATGGTTTTTATTTGTATACTATATAGGAGAATCTAAGATGCAAGCATTCTTCTATATTCTGATTTATTTGTGAAAAACCCTAGACACTAAGATAATATCTGATTTCAAGTATACGAAGTGTTTTGATCTCATAAGGTAAAAACCTGTTCCGTATTTACGGCATGGTCTTATGAGATATTTTATGTGTTTTAAACTGTTTACTCATACCAGTCCCCTGACTGACCCGGAGTTTATTTTTCTGTGTTTCCCTTAAACTCTTGGGTATTCATAACACTTGTTATGAATAGACAAGGGAATCAGGACCGGATAAACTTGAGAAGCTAGAGTGGTACTTTCTGTGTGCTAATCCACTTATTTTATCTACTATATAATTAAGTCTGCAAGATGGTCATCAATGATATGTATAATAAATGATGTACTATGGAATGGCTTGTATCACTAGTTCAGTATGCTCTGATATAATATATTCCGCTGTGTAATATTATGAAGTATCATCTTTTGTAAAAATTCCGCTGTGAGATTCTGATGTTTTCTGTGATTTTATCTTATATCTATTCTTATTCTTATTAATGGCACGACTTTCGATGTGTTCGAAAGTTGGGTCGTTAGAGTTGGTATTAGAGCTTAGGTTACTGATTACCTAGGCTTAGGGTGAGTGTGTGAGAGCATATTTTTGAAAATTTGAAATAAATCAACTTGGATGGTATACCTAAGTTAGTTATATCCAATCAAGCTCGATTGACGACCTGTTATATTCAGTTGATTAAGATGAGTAACCAAGGACGAAGAGGTCGAGCTAGGGGTCTTCCACTATTACTGGTCAAAATACTGGATCCCAAGATCAAGGAGAAACTATGGAGGAAGTTGCACCAGCCGAGCAGGATAAAAGGAGTTAAGTAACCAGGGTCAGCCTTAAGATTAATTAAATATGGTTGGATTAAATTAGAATAATATCCAATCATATTGATACCAGAAATCAAGATAAAATTTGGATTTCTTGAAATTAAGTCTGAACTTAAGTATGAATTCAGGAAATGTGAATTGGTCAATTTATGAGATTAAATTGTATTTGTGAGTCCCAAAATGGAGATCATTTACTAAGTGAAGGAAGATTGTGGGTAATACTTAACGGTTAAGTGGATTGGCTGATGAGTTGAAAAGGGAATTTGGACAGATATTTTTGGTTATGAATAGGAAGATTGCTGATGTATGTTAAATATTTATTGGTGGGAGTCAATAACTCTAATCTACTGTTTACAAATTTCGAGGATGAAATTTTAATAAGGGGGGGTAGAATGTAATGACCCGATATTTACACGGATCACTGATATTGATTGATCGTGAGTACGTACAAATACGATTTAAAATCTAGACTTTAAAATTTCAAAGCATGTTAATTTATGAATAACAGCATTTACATATGCATATATCACAGCACTTGCTAAAACTAATTTTTACTCATTCAGGTATGATAGCATGTATTTAGTAGCGTTTGTTTAAAGTGATTTTTATACATGGATGAAAATGACACTTTTACATAGCATGTTTTAAAAATGCCATTTTTTTCCACATGTTTTGTTTCAAAGGATTTAGAATTTTGAGTTTTTTTGCAAATACTTGAATTTGAAAACTTATGACACTTGAATTTAAAATATGTCAAGACCCTTTTGTTGTCAAAGCAAAGTTCAAAAGCAAGTTCATGTTCACAAGTACATACACCAAAACATGAAAATACCAATTTCTTTTGCAAGCATGTGTTTCATGAACAAGATGCAAGAAAAAAACCTACCCTAGGAATTGGCTAGTAAAGAAAATCTAGTAAAATATTTGGTCACATAGCAAATCTTTTGTATCTTGTATTTTCAGTTTTTAAACCATTTTCTTTTCTCATGAATTTTCTGAAAATTTGTCACTCTCTTTTGCATTTTCAAAAACATGATTTGTCTTGTCATAACATGTGCCTTAAATCTTGTTAGCACTTGTGTATATCAACCACAAACCTTGCCTACACTAGTTAGATAAAAACATAAGATTTTCCAAAGATTTCCATATCCATTTCATCACATGCCGAGATCAAATGGTATAAAGAATTTTCAGATTTTGTAATTCCTTTTTAGGCAAGTAAATATATTTTATGTGTTCATGTTACATCAAATTTTCATGTAAGATTTTGGTTTGAAAACCCAATGCAAAATTGATTTTATGTGGTACAACAATGGATGCTATAATTTGTGCAAACCAAGAAAGATTAGAGAAAGATCATGGTTGTACCTAGCAAGTATTTTGTGACATTTCATAGAGGCTAATAGGAAGGAGAAAAGATCATGTGCAAGGGATTTTCATGGCGAAGTAAGGCTGATATAAGCCATGTGTTCTTGGGTAATGGTGCTTTGATTTGGCAAGAGAAAGGATTTTTATTCTTTTTTTTGAGTCATCAATCATTTGTCAAACACAAGATCTAAAAAACTGATTTTGCCACTATTATTTTATGGTTTTCTACCACTATGAATAGGACCTAAGCAGACACATTTTCCTCACACAACACAAGTCTTTAGAATTTGATTAGTAAAGGAGTAAAGGAAGTTAAGGGTTCAAGCTTTCCTGGTGAGTAAAACACCCTTAAGCCCTCTTTGTTTTATGTCTAATTCTAGTAGTCCAACCATAGATGTGTTGCTAGTATATTTGATGAGTATATTATAAGATTGATCTCGGAAAACTTGCTAAATTTAAACTTGAGAGTTTTGAAAAGAAAAACCTGGGGAAAAACAGAGATGAAAATATGACAGCAAGCTATATTGGTGAGTAAACCACTTAAACCTCCCTATTGTTTTATATTTATCTTGAGTAGATTCAGGTTATATGTAGGCTGATGTGTGATTCATTAAAATATTGAAATTGTAAAGGAGTTAGTCTCGGAAATAGAGGAGGGTTTAAACAAACTGGGTAAATAAAAACAAAAGACAGTAATCATAAAATTGTCTGTAAATACCTTAAGCATCTTTACTGTTTGATATAAATCTTTAAATGGATTCAAACTATATGTATGTAACTATGTCAATAGTTTATAGAATTCAAATATTGTTATTTAGAAGTATAAAAACTTTGGAACTGTTAGTTATAAAACAACTGAGAAAGGAAATATAAAGAGAACAGAAACACAGTAATACATAAGGTATGAAAACTCTTACCACTCCTCTTGGACCCATTCTAGTGTGGTATGTATAAATGGGATCCAACCATAGGTTGGTCATGACAGTGATACTGGGTGTATAGCATCCTTTATACATGTTGCTTGTGGTGCTTTGGGTCACTGAAAAACAAAACAAGAATGTCTGTATGCTTAGAAGTGTACATATATGCATCCTCATCAAAATTCAACAGCTTAACCTCTAGACCGTTTTAAAGTTTTAAATTAACATCAAACTTTGTTATTTTGTCTTGCATGTACTCTAAAATGTGTTGCCACTCAAACGAAAACAGATATAACAAGAAATCTTTAATTTACAGTAGGAAACCAAACATACTCAAATTTCAAACATCGAATTATTAGGATTTAGATATACAGATGGATTCGTATTTAAAAACCATGAATTTTATTAAAAAAAAATATGATTTTTAATAGCTTAGTTGATAGGAAATTTTCAGTTCATCTGAAATGGGTTTTTAGGAAATTGGGGAGGTGGAGTTGATCGTGGGTGGCGGCATCATGGTCAGAGGAGCGAGGAGGATAGGGGAGTGTAGGAAAAATATAACTTAAATATTTAATTGCATAGTTTAGCTAATTTTGATTTTATTATGAACCAATTTCTGTTTTGGGTCAGCCGAGTTTGGTGGTGAACCGTGCCACCGTGGTGACGAGGTGGGAATGCGCACCAGAGGGAATTGGAAGGGGAGTTCGTCAGCGAGCCTATAGTGGAGTTTCACGACGATCGATGGTCTACGGCGATAGTACGAGGCAAATTCCTATTAGTGGTTGAGTTTAAAGTTTTCAGTTGGAGCATGAAAAGTTGGAATAGTAGGGCGTTGGGATTATCGATGGTGGAGTTAGAATAGGAGCAGGCTTTAGGGTTTGTGGCGATAGCCAGAACGTTGGTACGGTGGTGAAGTCGGTTGTGCATGTGCACACTGATAATGGTGTACAGGAGTTCGAAGGAATCTTCAGGAGAAGAAGAAATGTTTGGCAAAGTTTAACAGGGAAATGGCAAAACTGATGTAAAGGGAGAAGTGTTTGATGGGCTTTGGGCCAAGAAGAATAAGGGAAAGGTGGATAGGCCTGTAAAGCATATTGGGCCAATGGGTAGCAAATAAAAAGAAATAAGAAAATAAGCATAAAAGTATAGAAAAGAAAAGGAAATACACAAAAAAAGAAAGAAGGAACTAAAGGAAAAGAAATGGAAATAAATTATACAAGAGTTTTCTTAGAATTTATATTTAGAATATATAGAAATATTTATCTTAAAAGAAATAAAGAGAAGTAGCGTTGTGATGGTTGATGAAATCAGGAGTGAAGATAGTAGCCAATCAAACAGGGATCGGTGTAAATAAGGTTGTACTTGATCGGAATAAATAAATTTATTTTATTTTAAATTAAAAGAATACATACCAACTTAGTCAAAAACCCAGATGCGTAATCTCAGTTGTTTTAATTGAATCAAAATTGACAATATGTCGTAAGTAATGAATGACGGCTAATAGTCAGTAATAGGGTGGTGTGATTAACTCTATGGTTTTAAAATAAATATTTAAATAATATTATTATTTTAAAATAAATAAAACGATTTAAAGGTTGAATTAACAATGATTAAATCAAGTGTTAAATAATCATGTAAACATGAATCTATGAAATGGTTAAATGGATAGAATTTGATCATGTACGAATAAATATCAATGAAATCAATTGGCTTTCAGAAGGAAGAATATTTACAATCCAAAGTGCATATTGTTAGAAGAAAATGATCTGCAAATAAGAAGGGATGTGGGAGATATTGGTAAGGGAAAGTTGGGTGACCAATAACAATGGATTATTCTAAAGTTCAGAAAATCAAACGGAATACAGATAAATCAGAAGAGATGTTGATCTAGTAATTGACAAAGTCGATTTTAGGAAAGTATATTTTACTTTCCATCTTAAATAAGAAATAAAATTAATTATATATTAAATTAATTATTCTTCTAAATAAATATAATAATAGTTAAATCGTTAAGTCGTGTATACTCAAGTATGAATTATACGATACAGTTATAATCAATAAAACATAAATGGGATTCTCAAAATGTATAAAATCTTAGATCGATATGATTCAGGAAATATAGTTAATTTCCAAGATCAACCAATTGATTAACGACGTTTATTTGAAATGTTAATAATGATAGACCAGATTTATGTGATAATTGATTCGTTGGAATGTTATGCCATGACCCAATTAACTTGTTCAGTTTGATTTAATCATTCATATATCTTATTTAGATGATATTAAACTATTGTTGAAATCTAGAAAGATGTAGATAAGTCCTGGTATTTTAGATAATGGAATTTTTTTAATATGATAACATGATCATTTAAGTAGCACTTGGCCTAAAAGATTTTATCGTTCATCGATTCAAAGAGACCGGGGTTGGTTTTCTAAACGAAATCCAAATACCACTTTGTTTCGACCTAGGCATTGATTAATTTGAAGTAAAAATAAAGACCATTGAAGATGGTGTTTATTCAAGGGTTGTTCTATTTACAGAACAGTGCCTTCGGTTTGTCCAGTCCCATGACAACTTGTATGGATGAATGTCTGACAGAGTATGCCTAACAGATCGCGTAAGTTGATCTCTTCAAAACTATGTTTGGTGGCGGAGGAATTCGTTTCTCTTAGCTTTTTACCTGTGGTTTTGGGGAAATCAATTTGTGACTTGACGGGTTTGAAAATGTGGCATTCAAAGTAAAAATAGATGTGATATATCTAAAGGTAAGTTTTGACCTCAAGCCTCACACCCAGGAAATGACAAAAATCGGGCTGGCAGCATTGCTATGTGGGTCGCTTCCATTAGGATGTATAATTACCTATCTAGAGAAATTCCTTTTATTTCTTTAATCTATTTCGATGCTGTCCCTTTTCGGGAAACGGTGGTTTGAGACCAATCTTGGTGATATACATTCGATACACTCAAGAGAAATGAGTGGTCGGTCATGTGTGGGCCGGGTTGCAAGACGTTCTTGTTGAACCCAGGTGTATTCGCCTCTAGAGATACATCATCGGAAGGTGGTCCCATTCCTTTCCATAGTTGGAAATCCAATTTCCATAAGCGCCAAGTGGTTTTTATTGTATACTATATAAGAGAATGTGAGATGCAAGCATTCTTCTAGATTCTAATTTATTTGTGAAAAACCCTAGACACTATGATAATATCTGATTTCAACTATACAAAGTGTTTTGATCTCATAAGGTAAAAACCCGTTCCATATTTACGGCGTGGTCTTATGAGATATTTTATCTGTTTTAAACTGTTTACTTATACCAGTCCCCTGACTGACCCGGAGTTTATTTTTCTGTGTTTCCCTTAAACTCTTGGGTATTCATAACACTTGTTATGAATAGACAAGTGAATCAGGATTGGATAAACTTAAGAAGCTAGAGTGGAACTTCCTGTGTGCTGGTCCACTTATTTTATCAACTGTATAATTAAGTCTGCAAGATGGTCATCAATGATATGCATAATAAATGATGTACTATGGAATGGCTTGTATCACTAGTTCAGTATGCTCTGATATAATATATTCCGCTGTGTAATATTATGAAGTATCATCTTTTGTAAAAATTCCGCTTTGAGATTCTGATGTTTTCTGTGATTTTATCTTCTATCTATTCTTATTCTTATTAATGGCACGACTTCCGATGTGTTCGAAAGTTGGGTCGTTACATTGCATCGGGTTATGAGCTTATACACCCAACTGATGAAGTGTTTCACGCAGGTCTCCCCAGAGCAGAGTATTATTTTAGCATAACCCAGTTTAGATCACTGGAGTTATTGACTAAGATTCTATATTCTTTGATTGCTTGTATGAGGCAAGTTTATACTGCCGTCTTGAAAGTAATCAGCTACCTTAGCTTGCACAGGAATTCCGGTCTGTACCATATCATAAAACTGAGTTTTTCCGCATAGCAACACGCCTTTGACAGTCTTAGGAGCGTTCCAAAACTAGGCATTAGAGTTAGGGGACTCAACTAATTGCATGTGCTCTTAAGTTTATCTCAGGTAGCCTAAATCTCCTTCTAGACCCATCTAGTATTTTTTCACCTTTCAACACCCAAAAAATCCTTTGATCTGATATAATGTTTGGAACACCACCTTGTCCATATAGACTTCCTCCCGCTAACCAAATTATTCAAATGCATTGAGAAAGCTGCATCGTTCCAACTGATCAAGTCCACAATGCCTAACCCCCCATGATTCAATGGCAGTTGCGCACTACAAGAAAATGGGGTCTTTACCTACTAATTGTAAACATAGGTAAAACTAACATAATGGTAGGTAATTTATTTTAGCTACCAATATTGAACTAGTAGAAACTGGTAGGTAAAGCTTAGTAGAGAAAGAGTTTTACCTACATTTATTGATATTGGTAGGTAAAAGAATCAATGGATCCCACTACGTTATGACTCAAATAACGAGTCATTAGCTGAAGTGGCTGATGATGTGTCATCCTACATGGCTGCTGACATGGCAGATGATGTGTGATCATACATGGATGTTAACATGGTTGTCGTAGTGGCATACACATGACACGTATTAATGTTGACACTTGGCATTTAATGGTTGTCCATCTTTCAAACATTAATTTTTCCAGGTGTCATCATTTGATTAGTGCATATGACATCTTTTTTTAGGCCACATGGCATTATTTACTACAAATAAATATTTACAAGAATTGAATATTTATATAGAATTTATTTTTATAAACAAATAACAAATATTTATTCAAATAAATATTTATTACTCTTTCGAATAGTACACATATTGTTTCCTCACTATTACACAATGAATTATACAAACACTTTCTTGCTACATTTCACTCGTATACATTGGCTCCTTACTACATACTCATTCACTCATATACATATACACAGTCACTCACACTCTCACTCTAGTTTTAGTCATTGAATTATTGTTCCAGAATTTTTCCAGTCGTTTGTCGTGCCTGTCATAATAAAATAGCACGGTAAATTGGAAAAGAAACAATTTAATTTGCAAATATAAATTTGATATATTTGCTTAAAACACACCATGGAACTTAAGGACGGTTAAGAAGACTACCGTATAACATGTTCAGCTTTGCCTTGCTTCGGTTTCATTTAGTTGGCAAGCTATTTCCTTTAAATTCCCCAGTTCAAACTCTTCGTAGCTCAAATTTTTTCTTCTTTTCTCTTAACATTAGTAGGAAGAACATGTTGATTGGTTGAATAGCTTGAACAGTGAATAGCGAGTTTCAGAGTTGAGGTTGCTACTGAAGTTGAATTGCGAATAGCGAATACCAAATTTTGCACAGCAGAGCTTTAACGTAGGTACAAAGAAGATGCCCCAATCCAATGTTTCCAATTTGCAAAGGGATGATATGGTATGTCAAGTAAAGGCATTTAAGATAAAGTGATGATTTATCTTTGTGAAAACCCGTTGAAGAAAGAAGGGAAGATAATTGATCAGTCAATTACCAGACGCTTTTCATTTAAGCTCAATTTTACTTGGTTTGGGCGGTAGAACCCATTTTAATGGATTAATTTTTTACAAGGGCGTAGTATCAAACTTAAAACAGTACTCAAAACTCCGTACTATAGCGCCACAATGCAAATCAGATAAAAAGTTCTAATACTTGAACATATAACAATCACAAAAACATATTCAGAAATGTTTCCATGCCCGTTAGTGCCCCCTCGCAATTAAAAATACAACAAAACAATCATGTTGATTGTGCTTAAAAATATACTATTTATCCGAGAAATGTAAAGCAATATATATATATATATATATATATATATATATATATATATATATATATATATATATGTGTGTATATATATATATATATATATATATATATATATATATATATATATATATATGTGTATGTATGTATAAAAAAACTATTTCTTATCTTCTTGATACTCTGCCTCAGGAATATCTCACCATTACCAGAAGAAGATGAACCATTTCCCCCACTGCTTCCACCACTACCCTTCTGCATATGCTCTCCAATTTTAGACACTGCCTTATTAGCCGCGTCCAGTTTAGCCTTCAACTTCTCCAAATCTTCACCGCTCATCGCTTGCCTCAACTATGAAATTGTGGTTTCAAATTTATTCTTTTCTCTTCACTTCTCAACTTTGAAATCTTATTTGTAAAAAACAACGAATTACCTGAACATAGATCGCTTGAATAGCGAGTTGGCCCAACATTATGTTGTTGTCGATTGTCCATGTCGATGAGTAGCAAGTGGAGATTGAATTGCGGTCAGCGAGGAAGAATTTTAAGGCTGAGTAGCAGGTGGAGACTGAATTGAGAAATGAAATATAGAATTTGGTAAAGGTGAATGAAGGAGGTAAGGGAAACACGGTTTAGGAGCGAAATAAAAGAGAAGAATAGTGTTAAAGGTGAATGACAAGACAACAATGATTCACATAAATATGAGGATTATAGTTTCTACGTTAATCCAATTTCTTATTTAATTAGTTAGCAAAATTTTAGAGTGGATATTTAGCTGAAAATCCAAACCCATATATGACTCAATATTACTATTAGTATTTTGATTCATTCACTTTGTTTCCCAATTTGTCATACTCAACTTTTGTTTTCAATTGTTGGTTCATATTACATTTTTTTATCAAAATTAGTTACATCAAATTAACATACCAAGGATTATGTATTGGTGGAAAGGTATACAAATTAAATCTCAAATTCATTAATACTACCATAAGGAATTTTAGGGTAATTAGTAACATATTTGGTTATTTTAATACAATTTTTTTATATTTCTATAATAGCTGATATGTAATAATTACACATAAATGGTGTTTGACTATGGTTTAAAAGTTCTATACATTTCATATTAATTTCCAAAATTTATTCATTGAAGATGTTGCAGAAAAGGTAAGAACATTGTAATTCAAATTTTTACTGTAAATAATTACTCCCTTAATGTCATATATTAAATAATGATAATGTAAATTTTGGTGATTTACTACCTTAATGTGATCGGGAAATAATTAATGAGAAATCATGCATTATTTGTACATTATTACCTTAATGAGTGACCTCTCTGTCAACGCATTTCTTTCCTTGGATCCCACTTTATAGTGTTAATCACTTAGCATTTTAATCATTTATTCAGTTTGGGAGTAAAATGATACAATATTTATAAATCAAATTATTAGAGTATGAATATGTATGCAATTATAAAATAGATCCAGATCCGATACGAAGCTCGAACTGCAAACAGGGAAACCCACGAATAAAACGCGACCAGTTATTAACTTATTATATTTGTAACGTGCGCATAAATAAAACAAAGCATCAACAGAGATGCTTATTCCATTTTTATTCACGTAGAAAAAACAGTGATACTTTTAGAAAGTGAGATATGACATGAATATTAACCGTTGGATGTTGATGCATTATTTCGTAGGTGCGATATTTGCTTGGTTCGAATCGGATCCTACTGTTATGATTTTTGCGCGCAGCGGAAGCTTGAAAAAAAACGCCAAGAAAAATAGGATCTTTATCACCCAGTCACTTGAATATGAATATGAATTTGATTGAAAAAATAAATAACACCACAAAAATATCGGAAATATGAGCACACAATATTCCACCCAACCACCCTCTTTATTGATTCACTAATAAAAAATTGTTTACAATCGATCTCAACCATCGTTTCAAACAATTACAACTTGAACCAATAACCTTATTGATAAATAGGTAGAGAATATCTAATGGATAAAAAATTTGAAGGAGAACACTCAATTTGGAATAGCTAGAATGATCACTTTTGGTGGCTCTCACCCACTCTTGGTGGCTCTCACCCACACCTAATGAAGATGTCAGGTGGCCCTTTTTATAGAGAGAATTGCTCCATGCCCAAGAAAACTTGGCATCCAAATTATCTTCATATTTGTTATAAAACTATTTGGATAAGCACCAAATATCCTTGCTATAAATGTCCATAAATATAGCAATCAATATCTCTCCATAAAATCTAGCACCAAATCTCTTCATCAAATCTAGCACCAAATCTCATCATCAAATCTAGCACCAAATCTAGCAACAATTCTCTCCACATAATATGTAAGATTATATGTTGCCCAAAATTATGATTTGCGTATCACCAATTTCAGCACTCCACCTTGATACCAAATCACAACTTCTCCTCCACTCAAAAAATAGCCCCTTAGTTCTCACTTTCAACCTCTTCTTTCTCAATTAACACCATCTCGATTTTAACGGCTACGAGATAAAACATCCCATCTTCTCTTCAAGTCCAAGCTCAATTGATTTACAAGCTCAATTACACCTTCTTTTCATCAGGCCACAAGATTACCTAATTGATTTCCAGGCTCAATCACACCTTCTTGATTTGATCAGGCCACAAGATAACCTAATTGATTTCCAGGCTCAATCACACCTCCTCTTTATCGATATACGCCTACCACTTGATCCCTCTTCATCTACATGGATCCCTCGAGAATTATCAACGTGAAGACAAAAATTGATAACATGATCCTCAACGGATCCTCAGCAGTGATCAAAACCAACATCTCCACCTTGCTGCGGACTAGGTTCTTCATTCCAAATTCTCAAAATCTCCACTCCACAATAGCCATCCATGAAAGCAACATCATCTCCGACATCTACAATCTTCAATTCAAAATCACTCCAAGTTATGTGATGAACTGGCTCTGATACCAAACTGTTATGATTTTTACGCGCAGTGGAAGCTTGACAAAACGCCAAGAAAAATAGGATCTTTATCACCCAATCACTTGATGATGAATTTGATTGAAAAAATAAATAACACCACAAAAATATCGGAAATATGAGCACACAATATTCCACCTTACCACCCTCTTTATTGATTCACTAATAGAAAATTGTTTACAATCGATCTCAACTATCGTTACAAACAATTACAACTTGAACCAATAACCTTATTGAGAAATAGGTAGATAATATCTAATGGCTAAAAAATTTGAAGGAGAACACTCAATTTGGAATAGCTAGAATGATCACTTTTGGTGGCTCTCACCCACTGTTAGTGGCTCTCACCCACCCCTAATGAAGATGTCAGCTGGCCCTTTTTATAAAGAGAATTGCTACATGCCCAAGAAAACTTGGCATCCAAATTATCTTCATATTTGTTATAAAATTATTTGGATAAGCACCAAATATCCTTGCAATAAATGTCCACAAATATAGCAATCAATATCTCTCCATAAAATCTAGCATCTAATCTCTTCATCAAATCTAGCACCAAATCTCTTCACCAAATCTAGCAACAAATCTCTCCACAAAATATGTAAGATTATATGTTGCCCAAAATTGTGATTTGCATACCACCAATTTCAACACCTACTTCGCTAAACAATACACAAGGCCACGTGTTAGTAATTCATTTTGATATTATAACTTAAGTAAACTAGTTGACATGCGTTAAAAAAAGAACTAGGATAAGGATAATATTGTGCTTTTCTTTTGAAAATTGGAAATAAGTTATGCTTGAGTGATAGCTAAATTGAACACGACCAATTAATTAACATCTTCGGTTGCCTAGTTGCAACAAATTATCAATATTTTGACCGATAAATTGTTTCATATGTAGTGTTCTGTTAAAAATATTTTGACCATATTTAACCTTTATAATATAATATTAAGACATATAAACATAGCAATTACAATAAAAGCAAATTCTATTCAAACACCAAAAACTGCTTAACATACACTGTTTCCTTCCTATAAGATCCATTACTAAAACACCTTTTTTTTTCCTTAACTTCTTTTTTAAATTTTTACATAAAATTCATGAAACTAACCATAAAATAATGAAATTTGGTTTAAACTACATATTTTAATGAAAAATTATTTTATCATGAAACCTAAAATTTCAATTATGATAATAATAAGAACTAACCGCTATAATTCGGAAGTGTTTTAATTTTCTTTTTTACGTTAGTTATTTTACTCAAATTGATAAAAAAAAATAAAAGCATAAAATGATACAATATTAATATTAAAATAAAAGATTAGTTTGTTATATTTGACGTTGGTGAAAAGAATTTCTACTTTTGGGTAAATGGATTTTGGGTTTGAAAAAGACAGGATAGAAAAAATGAAAATAAGGATAATTTTGTAAAAGACATAATGTGTGTAAAGCAATATTTGGTGTCTAGTATTGTTATATTTTTTTGGTGTATATTTAGCAAACTTCAGTGGACGAATAGAATTAGTCTATAATAGATAGTCGTCATCAAGATTATTGTTATTTATTTGTAGTGGCAGTCTTTGTGGTTTATATTGTGGCCAATCAAAAGAGACTACGTGAATCCACAAAACAGATCATGTGGATTGAGATTTGTACAGTTAGATTTGATCTAAAATAAATTGTTAAATTTATAGTCGGAGAGGATGGTATGGATCACGTCTCTGCAATAAACTAGAGAAAATATGTTTTAGTCATTTGAGATGATGACATATTAATGTGAAATTATGAAATATTTTAGAAAAATTTAAAGTTAACTTTTATAGACAATTGTTTGGAAAAAAATAACAATGTATGATAAGTTATTAACGAATGATTATTTAATATTAATTATTGTCAATCAATTCATTAACTGTTAATTATTTCAAAATAATTATTAATAATTAATAAAGAAATGATATTACAAAAAACATTGCTAGAATATGTAAACGAAATCTTCAATTCAGAAAAATTGCTAAATTTCTTTTTTACACATCATCACACAACTCACCATTATTTTTAACGAAATGTTAAAACGATATGAGAAAAATGTAGGGGCTAATTACAAAAAAGTTTCTCCTTCTATATATGTGTAGATAATACGTTTACCTACCTATAAATATTGCTAGATAATCATCCTTCAACAATTTTATAACATTTACAATATTTACCTACCAAAATTTTGCCATTGAATATTGGTAGAAAATTGGTAGGAAAATATTGGTAGGTAAAGGTCAAATCAACTATGTTTCCCAATTTATCATACTCAACTTTGTTTCCCAATTAAAATACTAATAGGGGTTGGCTTTCAACAGAATGGATTGCCAGTGCATAAGAAGTGATAACATGCTTTCTTGATCATTTGCATCGGCTTCATGGGAAAAACAAAAATTTTCGAAAAATATATTTACATGGAAAATATAATGGAATTTACAATAGTCAGTCTACCAGCAGCTAAAATAGTTTTATTAAACCACAAATTCGTCTTCTTGGTTATCTTCTAAAAAAGTGTGAGGCAATGTTTCGTTTGTACACACATCGAAGTGAGCGGGACACCTAAATAATTGAAACCGGGGTTTTCAAGGAGAATGCAGATCGTCAAAGCAAGCTCGTTTTTGACGTTGCTGCAAACACCAGTGATAATGATCGACAATTCCGAGGAGTTAACACTTAGTCCAGTGACCATTTTGAATTGGTCCAAGGAAAGCAAAAGCTCCTGCAGTGACTTCAAGTTTGTTTTTTTTTGAAGATCATAAGGTCATCAGCAAAGTAAAGAGAAGTAGTGAGAGGCTTGAGACATTTTGGATGAAAGTAAATCAACATTGGTCATTGAGTATTGTAAGCGATTCCATTATCAGCAAGAAAAGGTAGGAGCTCAGTGGATCTCCCTGTCTGGTACCATTTTTCCCTTCAAAATATCAATACAGCATTTCATTAAACGGAACAGAAAATTTGGCTATGGAGAGACAAACTTCAATCCACCTAATGTACACTTGAGGAAACCGATTCTAGAGAGAACATAGAAGAAAACACTCCATCTCAGAGAGTCATATGCCTTCTTTAAGTTGATATTGAGGCAACATCTCGGACTAAGGTAGCTGTTATTGTACCTTCTTAGCAGCTCATGAGATATTAAGCCATTATCCGTTATGCTACGTTCTCCAAGATAGGGGATTTGGTTGTAAGAGATCAGCTCAGGAAAAACACTTTCGGAGCATACATGCTAGGATTTTGGAAATGCACTTGTATATCATGTTACAACAACTAATGGGCCTAAAGAGGTTTACAAAATTAGGGTTCAGGACTTTGGGGATTAAGCATATGACCGCAGAGTAAATACCACTTAATAATTTGTTTCTTATAAATAAATTGCATATGGCTCTTAAAAAATCTGGTTTGACAATCTCCCAACAAGAAATAAAGAAACTGGAGTTGAAACCGTCGGGGCCACCAGTGTTGTATTTCGGTATGCTAAATAGCGCATATTTGGTCTCCTCGTTGGTAATCACTTTGCAATGAAGAACTTTATGAATCTGAGATATTTCCGGATAAGGCAGATGATCAAATGCAGAAGAATCAAAAGATCCTTCAATATCACTTCAAAATGAGTTAGAGGAATGCTTAACAAAAGCTTCAAAGACTGTTTCTTGACCCGCACACAGGATATTGGCCTCGTTTACTGCAGAACATATTTCTCTGGACTTGGTTCTGAACTTAAGGAAGTTGCGATAGAAAGCAGTGCTCTTATCTCCTTGCTGATCCTCTCTCTCCCTACATTTCTGATGTAGCATGCTAGCCTCCTGTTGGTGAGCTTATCAAATGGTCCGCTAATTGGTGCTCCGACATTGGTAAATTTAAATCGAGTGGATTACTAATGAGATTGTGTTGTACCTAATTTGTAAATGAAGTGTGGAGGAAGATTTGTAGCGCCTTCGCCAAAGGTATGTTTGCTCCAATTTTTGAGGGTTTCCTTGGTTAGTTTAAATTTGGTTTGGAAGATGTACATCGGGTTTCCAAAAACGAGAGTCGATCGGATATTGGCAACGATGGAAAGGAAGTCCGGTTGTTTATTCCATGAGTTGAAAAAGCAAAAAATAGCAGGTGGTTTAAGGTCGAGGGTACGAAAGAGAGCACAAGCGCGGAATGGTCGGATAAACTAAGGGCAAGTTGTTCATATGTCATATTAGGCCAAACAAAGAAGGCTTGTTGGTTTACAAAGATGTGATCGAGTTTTAAGAAGGTACGTGGACCACATCTAGCTTTGTTGTTCCAGATATACTCCAGACTTTTGCTAATGCATTCAAAAAGCACTTATTTCTGAATAGCTTCATTAAGGCGTTGCAACTCCTTAAAGGATAACAAGTTACCTCCAATTTTATCAGTGGAGAGGAGCATACAGTTCCAATCTCCTAAAGAAACCCACGGCAGATTCCTGAGGCTAAGATTGTTGGAAATATAATTTGAAATTTATCCTTATTTAATATTAGTTTATGAAGTCAAAGTGTCAGTTTGTGAGTAATGTGTCATTATGTTCAAAAGTCATATGGAAGTTTGTGTGTCTATTTAAATAAGTATGTGTCTCTTAGTGAAATGTTGTGTCTATTAAGTGAAGTGTCATGTAAGGCTCATATATAAAAAGCCTACTATCATTTGGTTATGGAATGTAAGCAAAATTATAAACAAGCAAGTATATGTAAGGAAAATTATAAACAAGATTATATTAAAATAAAAATATCCCTCAAATTTTGCTACATTTGGTATTAGAGTAAGTTAAAATTCCTACATTGATTAGGTAAGGTTTCAAGAAGAGAGGCTATACTTGCTCGGGTATTTAAAGCATAGACAAAGGTGCATTGAAATTCCTAAGTGATGGGGTCGTGAGCAACCGTAGTGTTACAAAAGTGGTTTGTTTTGCTCAAAACAGTAAGATTGAACACCTCAGGATTCCACGTGATTAAAATGCACCTAAGTAGATCTTTGTGAAGATTGTGCATAAAACACATACCAGTCAGGCCGAATACTTTTACAAGTTTTAGAGATCATACTGAGGTTGAGCTTACTCTCAAGAATGGCTAACATGTGGATATTTTGGTTTTTAATGAACTTTCTTATTTTACTATGTTTAGATACATCATTTCATCCCCTCACATTCCAAACAACGAGATTTTGTATCATTGGGAAACAATGGTAGAGTTTTGAGCATGGTTGTCGTCTTGCATGATGTAGTCGTTGTCGATAAAATGAGAACTGGTTTAGGTATTGTGTGTGGCTGCTGAACATTATGTAAAGACATCTTATATCATTCTCTTGGGTCCATCAGTGTTCGGATTTAAAGCCCATAGCTCTTTTTCTCTCTACCGAAATTTTTGTATTGGCACCTGTACATATATCTGTACCAATACCGGTATGTAAACTCATGATTTCGTTTTCAATACAAGAACAGAGTTGATTCTATCTGAACACAAAATTCAATATTTTGTTTCTCCTCTTTGTTCAACAAATCTAAATCATAATACATCAAATTTAACATGGTATGTGTTATCCTGCCATGTAGCAAGGTCGTCTAATGACAAGAATAATCATAGTAACAAGCCTTGGATATCAAAAGTCATGCCTGCACAAGAAACAAGCTTCAGATGAGATCGAGTTCACAACGACTCAAATGACTTTCTGCACTACATGTTGATCAAAAATAAGAATTCAGATTGAATTGTCCCTGGATCGAACTATGTCAAATCGAGTGACTAGATCCAATCACCCTCTCAACCCCACATAAGACAGTTGCCCATGTCTCTACTACGTACTTCATGATATGTTGAATGCGCGAGATCTCTGCCATGTGCCCCACGATCTGATCCCACCTTCCACATGAAGCTGCTTCCACTCACCACCGAAAACTGTGGATCGAAGGCCACCTGTAGCAAACGTTCCCACTTTAAATTCAAATTGCTGCATCGCTGCTATAAATACTCGACTCAAGAGCTAGAAAAGGACTTTTGACACTTGAAACATTGAAGCTCTATATATCATCCGCCATTTCTGCTCGATCCAAAATCGATTTTCACAATATTTCAATGAATTTACAAGTTTTTGAGAGAATTTTGATTATATCTTGAGTGTTTGAAGGATTTCAATTTTGTAGCTATGATTCTTTGTTGAATAGAAGAATTATAAAGTGGACGTAGGTTCATTAATGCCGAACCACTATAAATCTTATATGTCTGTTATTTTATATTTCTTCATTAATCTCTATAAATTCTAGTCTATTGGGTGTTAGATACATTTTTTGGTCTAACATTTTAGTACTTTCAATGAGAAATTATGAATTCTCAGCCTTTTGGATTATTTATCTACTAATTCGATCGCCAAGTCCGTTGAGATAATTCACATTTTCATCATCTTCGATAATCACAGTCATTACGGTTTCAATAAGAGACAAAGCTCATCAAGCGTCTCATAAAGCGTCAACCAGCAACGCGCAATAGCCCAACTCTCAGATTGTACCAGCACAGGGTCTCAGATTGAGTGAACCCAGCTTGAGTCGTCCCGGATCGAACTCGATCCGAACTGAACCTTCAACTCGATCTGATCCCATCACTCGATCTGAGCCCATATTTAAGACAAATGATCTGAATCCCAATCAAGCCCCATCTTCAGCATTCTTTACGCGAAATGATTTCACGTGCCTTTCCAGCAAACTAGAAGAGACTACCACTGCCTTGGATGTACAAAGGAGAGATAAAGCTGCATTGAGAAATGATATGGGCACCATTGCTAGGTAGTGGGAAGAGTTCTAAACGCAAAGGACGCCATCCCCTCCATTTCATCAAATGGAAGAGGACTTATCTTCATCTAAGGAAGGTGGACGACGACGACCATGTTAGAGAAGACCTATGAGAGACCATAATACTTTCGCCAACTCCGATTCAGTTCAGTACCTTCATGAGATGCCGCAATTCGTCTTGGCCCTAATGACCTTAGTTTGGATGAACTTATTCTAATGCCAACCCGATCTCGAGTTCCCTTAAGGGAATAAGGCAATTCCATAACTGCTCGCGCTTCTGTATCTCCTCCCACTCGTCCTGTGATTGAGCGGGGGAGTAGAGGGCAAGGAAACACCACCCAAACGGCGACTCTGGCGACATTGCCTATAATGGGAATAGTGATAGTTCAACTAGCCGAGAGTGTCTAATCAGTGCATGTGATGGCTAGTGCAGAGGTAGAAGCAATGATAAGGTAGATAATGCATAAAAGTAGGGGCTACACTAACAAGGATTGGGACATAGATTGTAGCCATACTCCCTTTACCTACGACATCTTGGAGGCCCAATTACTAAGGAGGTTTAATTTTCATAATATAAGCCACTACTCAAGAAGGACGAATCTGCAACAATATTTAATGCGCCATTTATGGTATGCGAATGGAATGGAGGCTCCTGATGCCATTTTGTTTAAAGCCTTCCTGATATATCTTAAAGAAGTAACGATATTGTGGTTTACTAGGCTTCCTTCCTAGTCAGTTCCTAACTTCAAAGATCTAAGAGAGAAGTTCTTGATTTAATTCTGATTGCGCACGTCAAAGTTTAAACATGTTTTGGAGCTTTCAGCTATTAAGCAGGCCCTTGGAGAGACATTGAGGGGGTATCTTGACCGCTTTAGCATGTTCGCCATCAAAGTGAGTAACCCTAATCCAGAGACCATTCTGATAACAATTGTTGATGGCATGGATAAGGATTCAGAGTTCGATAGATATTTGATTGGAAAACCTCCTACGACAAAAGAGCTATTTTATGAAAAGGTGAATGTACGCCTATGACAGGAGGACGTATATTTTCATCGAAAAAGAAGGTCTACCGAGGTTATGTAGAAAGAGATCCACAGCAATATTGCAGCAAAATAGTCAGGTGATAATTTTTGAAAGGTGGAAGTTAATGTCGGGAACCAAAATAAGAAGATTGATTTCCAAGGGAAGAATGGAAATAAAGTAAATCGGAATCAGAAAGGGAATGCTAAGAAGTGATCCTGATTCCAATCATTTGAAAGTGACACAATGTAAATGATGAATTGTAAAATATATATCTCGACACATGTAGCGTGATGCAGCATAAGGAACTGCTTTTGCGAGAATCGACGGAGAAAGAACATAAGACAAGAAAGTACTATTTGTTTAATGAGATGTTTGGACGTTCGATAAATGAATGTCATCACCTAAGAGATATGGTTGAAAAATTGTTAAGAGAGGGAAATCTTGATGAGTATAATATAGTCCTAAGGGATAGGAGGTAAGGAGCTCCAGCCCCGAATCAAAATCAAGGGCCCTCTAGAGCCACTGCCAAACAAAAAGGAAAGGGGATTGTTATCAATGCAGTCGTCTGAGGACCACATCCGGTAGGATTTAGTGCGAGGACAATGAAGCGGTTTGTGAACGCGGCCAAGCATATATAAGTTATAGAATGTAGCAACCCCGAAAATGGTGTTTCGACCAAGCAGCAAAAGACGATGAAGGATGAAGTCGTATTCCGTGACAAAGAGAGTTCAGTGGTAGAGACCCTAAGCATTGATCCGTTAGTGATATCGACAATTACTGGCCTTGCAACAGTACGGAAAGTCCTTGTTGATTGCTGGAGTTTCTTCAATATCTTGTTTAAGAAAGGATTTAAGCAGATGAAATTAATGTCGAGAGATCTGAAGCCAAATACAAGATGGATACGTGTTTTCAATGATTCGATTACTAAACCAGTTAGTTTAGTAGAGTTTCCTGTTGAGTTAGGTGAGGGAGATCGTCGAAAAGTGCGAACCCTCCCATTACTTGGGATGGACATTAATTCTCCTTACAATGCTTTCCTAGGCCGATCGACCATAGTAGAATTTGAGGTCTGTATAGCTTCTTGGTGTGTGTTCCTGAAATTCCCGACTGAAGTTGGAGCGAGAATAGTAAGGGGTGATCAGGTGATAGAAAGAGCGTGTTATTTGGTGGAATGGAAGGAGATCTGCAATGGAGAAGGAGAAGAGCCGCAAGAAGCAACCTCCCCAGCCAAGGAGGCTGCAGTATTGGAAATAATGGATTCGTCCCAACCAGGATCGCTCAGTCATTAATTTTAAGATATATATCCTAGAGAAGATGAAGAGTTTGGATGTTGAAGGGCAGAACTTAACAAAGATACGATAGAAGTTCCGATCAGTGACGACAACCCGGCTAAGGTCTTGAAGATCAGATCCAATTTGCATTCCTTTCGAACGAAGGAATTGATTGATTTTCTCAAGGAAAATATGGACCTATTTGCTTGCTCCTATACTGATATGTATGGGATATATCTGTCGATTATGAGTCATTCATTAAGCATCGATTCAAAGTATGTTCCAATTAAGCAGAAGAGATGCATGCTTGGCCCGGAGAGGTCAGTAGCTTTAAAGGATGGAGTTGAGAAGCTGAAGGGCAATAGATTCATTCATGATGCAACATACCTAGAGTGGATATTGAATATGGTAGTTGTGATGAAAGCTAACGAGAAGTGGCGTACATGCATCGACTTCTCAAATCTAAACAAGGCATGACCGAAGGATTACTTTCCACTTCCAAGGATTGATCAATTAGTAGATTCGACAGCTGGACACAAAGTCCTCTCATTTATCGATGCATACTCTGGATATAACCAAATTCCAATGCATGTTCCAGATCAGGAGCATACCAGTTTCATTACGGATCTTGGTTTGTATTGCAACGTAGTGATGCCTTTTGGTCTGAAGAACGTTGGGGCAACGTATCAACGATTGGTTAACCGTATGTTCCATAATCAGATCAGGAAATCAATGGAGGTACGTGTGGCGACATGCTGGTGAAGTCAAAACAGTCAGCTGATTAAGTTAGAGACTTAGTGGAAATGTTCAATATCCTCGACATGCTGGTGAAGTCGAAACAGTCAGCCGATCATGTTAGATACTTGGCGAAAATGCTCAATATCCTCTGACATTACAGAATAAAACTCAACCCTTTGAAATGCTCGTTTGGCATTGCGTCTGTTGATGGAAAAAAATGTCATAAACCCAAGATTCCAATTACTAGGAATTATCGTTTTGGTCGTGTAAGTGAGTGCGGAAAGCAATAAATGACACGAGAGATTTATTGTGGTTCGACCTCGCGAGAGACCTACGTCCACTTTGAAGAGTCATTGGAACATTATTTGTTACCAAGGATTACAAAGTCGAGACTATCTCATGACATTTTATTACATTCATTTCCAAGTCATATGAGTTCATAATGGCTATATGCAAAGTATTTGGGAAAAAAGACAATTAAGTCCTTCTTCCTCCTTAAAGTGGAGATGCCATTAAAGAGGCTCTTGAAGCTCTCTAGAGATGCTAAGTGATAGGATTCCAACCTCTTTGAAGTATGAGGTCAAGGGGTATTTATAGAAGAGAGGTTAGATAGGAGTAGGTAGAAATAGGGGACCACACCCGGAATTTCAAACCCCCGTGTTGTTGGTATCTGGAATTTCGAACCCCCCTGCTAACAGGTGCAAACATAGGATTCGTACCCCTCCCTGGGGTACGAACTTCGCACCCCGTGGGGTACGAAATATGTACCCCATGGGGGTACGAATTTCATAACCCGTTGGGTACTAGTTTCATACGCCTTAGGGGTATGAAATTCATACGCCGAGGGGTTTGAATTTCGTACCTCGCCGAGTATGAATTTTGTACCCCTTAGGGGTACGAAATTCGTACCCCTAGTGGTACGAATATCGCATCCTGTTGGGTACGAATTTCGTACCCCTTAGGGGTACGAAATTCGCACCTCAAGGGGTACGAAATCTGTGCCCCGAGGGGTGCGAAGACTATGTAAGCGGGTGCCTGAGGGTTCAAGACTTGGGCTCGCGACTCCTAGAGGTTCGAGGCCTTGTTTGGAAATATGTTAGGGGAGTTGTGAGGTTTTCGTTGGTGCGATCCTTCTTCAACCTGTTTCCTTCGCTCGTGGGTGACACTCTCGGTTTTAGCTTCACGCGATACATTGAGTCGAGCGTGTCTTGTGTACTTTTGGGAACCGGACCAAAAATCCATTTAACAATTGCCCCCCCCCCCAAAGTACGTTTTGTCTTGACATGATGTGCTTTGCGTTGGTTGAGGTAGTAGTCGAGTTGTCGACTTGTCCTATAAACTAAAGGAAAACAGATATTAGTTGTTTGGCTCGTTCGCTGTGGAATTGCGAACGATCTGTCGTTGGTGTAGCGATGTGTTTACATCTCTAAGTATTTGCATTGCATCACCTCCACATGCTCGCGGTGATTGGTATGAATGTGTGTTGAATTCGTTTATGCGTGCGTGTTGCCATCGTCATAATTGATAAAAATTTTTTGCATAGGTACGAAATTCCAAACCCAGGGGGTACGAAATTTCGCACCCAAGGGGTTCGAAATTTTGTACCTTGGGGGTGTAAAATTTCAAACCCAGGAGGTTTGAAATTTCAAACCCAGTGGGTTCGAAACTTTGGGAATACCAAGGGACGTCTCCCTTTTCTTTATAAATGGGCCCCTCCCTCACTTTATTTTCTTTCTTCCACTATTTATTGCTTTGACTGCCATTGATTTGGAACTCCAAGGCCCAACACCCTCGATTACTTCGAATCGGACTTAGGTAATGCTCATGGTCGAAAAAAGAGGAGTACGGAGGTCGAAGCGTCGAGGCCTGGACGGAGTGGCGTGGCACGGAGGAAAGAGGCGTAGGTCAGTGCCTCGGGCCGCCGATGGCGGCCTCGTACCCGCGTAGGCTACGGAAACTTCGAAACCAAAGGGGCTTCGAAAATCCGAACCCTATAGGGGTTCGAGCTTTTGAACCCTGAGTGGGGTTTGAATTTCCGAACCTTTAACGGGGTTCGAATCTTTTATCCTTGTTGGGTTCGAATTTCCTTCGAACCCTAATAGGGGTCTAATTATCGAACCCTGAATGGGGTTCAAATTTTCGAACCCTGAAATGGGTTTGGATTTTTTGAACCTAATGCGGGGTTCGGGTTTGTTGCTAGCCTCACTGCTCCGTGCAGCGTCTTTGTGGGGTACTGCTTTTCTTGTCCAGGACTCTGATCTCCCAACTACCCACCTTTGGATTTATATATCACGTGTACCCTTAGGCGATTGCGCCAATGCATATGTAGATAATTTTGCGGACAGTGATTCAAATATTTCACATAGGATAGCGTATATACTCGAACTTTGAGTAAACTGTTGGACTATCTGATTTCTTCTATGTACCCCGATTTTGCATAACACTGCACGCACATGTTAGTTTTTACCAACATAGGGGGTATAGGTTATTCTATTGTGATGTGTGAACTAGTGTGTTAAAGTATAACTGGCGATGCATACAAGATCGATGACTGCGAAGACTTCAGAAGCCGAGGCTTCCTTGCTACCATCACACACATCCGATTCTACCAATAGTGGTAGCACGACTGGCAGCAAGCTTGAGCGAAACGACCTGAAATCCCCCTTACGGGAAAGCCTGGATTGCTTTGAGAACACAACGCATCAGAACACAAACAACAGAACATTTCATTGCTATTACAACAATTATGTCAGAGTACAAGAATATATCAGAGTATGAATAAACATTACACATTGTAAATACTATATCAGAGATTAAGAATTTACATAGCAGCGGAAAATACATACATAAATATAATGTGTAGCAAGAAATGACAATTGACACAACTGAAAGAGATATACGAATACAAAGCTTTCCGAATATAGCTCCATCTGTAATCCAGAATCCTATGAAAAGAAGTATCTGTGAAAACCAAAACTACTAGCTGCCCGTGTGGAAAATATGAGCACCCAGAGTTTAGGTTAAAGCAATAAACTCCGAGATAATCATGGGACTGGTGTGAGAACTAAAACAGTTGTTAAATCTTAAATTTAAAAGTTAGGAAATCATGGGACCATGCCGTATGACACGGAACGGGTTTACTCCACATGAATACTAGTTTAAAATAGAACAACGCTATGCTTTTTGGAAAAATGAAGCTATTATAAGACTCATGTCCTATCACACAATGCAACACAAGCCGGAGGATAGAGTTTTACCTTATAATGGCCAAACATGCTTGGTACGTTTTGAAAACAAATCATTTTGATATTACTATAACTGCATAGTGTATCAAACAACTTCGAATATAAATGTATCAATCATAGATGACATGAGTGTCCCATGCCACTATGCTGCCATATAGTTTTACAACTAAAACCGAAAAGTCACGTATTAGAAATTAGATTTCCGCCATGAACAAGGGCAAGGGATCTTCCTTCCAATTTGAGAAACTCTAGCCCATGCCTCAGGACTCAGACTCAGGTGAGCCTTTGGATATGGCAGGGCCGGTCCACACTTACTTTAGTGGATTGGCAATTCCTGAACAATACGTTTCCCTGCTCTATAGGGCATAAAATCTGGTTAGTATATCGACTATCAAGAGCCACTAGGGACTCAAATCCGAGGTACCTCGCTTTCCAATAACCACATAAGTAAAATGTCTGGGCTCCATACCATGACACCACTTCTAGCTAGAAAGAAACGCATGCACTCCCTGCGATCCTCTCCCGTTTCTGGTTCATACCAGGGCGTGAAGCTCGCAAACTAATGCTACACAAATCTATACTAATTAAAGCAGTGCTTTGATCATCAATCACAAGACTCTGCTTTTCAACAAAAGCCTTGATCATTTGCATCTCAACATGCCACACTATCCATCCATACCATACCACTGATGTCCACCAATATATAACCTCTAAGCTCGTACGTCTCAGAGAAGGGTGTTAAGAAAAAGAATATATTCTCCGCCACCAAACAGATATACATTTAGCAGAATCAACGAATACAGTACAAAGGAATACAATGTCAGACAAACTATCCATTTGTAAGTTCGTTCTGGGTCTAAACGAAACCGGAGGCACCTTATTCCTCGTCCTATATGTCCAATACAGGAGAGAGGTCCTCACATATCCAGTCAATCTCCAAGTACGTCTGGATGATAACCACTTATTACCTTGTCTCGGGTGTACTACCCAATCAAGACATCAGTGATCATCCAAACGATGTGAAGATCTCCGGTCTTCAACCACCGTCTTCATCGTTGACTTTTTGTCGTCATATTAGCTATTCAGAATGAGATAAACCCGATCTTTCCAAATAACTCGTGTATTTTATAATCAATAATTAAGTGCTATAAAAACATGTCATATGCCTTATTCCAATTCGGAATATTATTTTATTCAAATATTCTTTTCATAATTTAAACCAAATTAAGGTTTATCAAACTAGTCGGGATTATTGACCCTTACCGAAGTAATCATTTATTTTATTTTTTGGATCGCAACCCATTCATCCCATGAAGCAAAACTGGTAGTACTCCATATCTAACACCCACTGTGTTATCGATAAAAGTAATTACCCTTTTTTCTCGTTTCAAATCTAATCAAAGATTTAACTATGCATGAAGTAAAATTGGTGGTACTCCATTCTCGATTGTTTCTCGAATTCGATAAATTTAATCATCCCATTCTCATTTCAATGTAATTAAAGACTCTTTAAAACTCCAACTTGGTTTTAACATCTAAAATTGTTACTTCATGATTATTCAATTTTAAGGAATTAATCTTGCCTTTAACTGGGTTAAAAAATCATTGTCCTTTAAAACAAAGTTCATGATAAACCCAAAATCGTCTTCCATCAAAATGGAATCTACACGGAAATCATAACAGTGTGTAATCAGTATAAATTCCCATATCAGACTAATAGTATAATGGAATAGGGACAAAGCCTTTTTTAATTCCATATATAGTAATGGTATTAATTCACAAAAGCTCATCTCGATTATTACTAAATCGAATTCCATTCAATTCCAATTTAATCTACTAAATTGAAAAAATTTACATTGGAAAATTTCCACTAAATCTTAATAAAAAGATTTATAAATTCTAAATCATATCTTCACTATTAATTGGGTTAAAGAACAAATGTTATTTAAAACACCGTTCACGATAAACCCAGAAATCCAATTCTTTTATTCAAGGCCAATTAAAGACACCATTCACGACAAACCCAAAATCCAATTTGATATTAAATACAAGCCTCTGAATAGAAAATAATATCGGCTTCTATTCAATATCAAATTCTGAAATTAACAAATATCGTATTGGGAATAACGATATATATATATATGCACACACATATATACATATCTTCCAAATTCCTCCACAATATCCATATAATTATGGAATCCACTATCAAAATATTCCGAAGATTATTTCCACTCAAATCCATCCCAATTCATTCCTTGGAAAATTCTGGTTATATTCAAACCCATTTACAAATCCAAACTATTTATTTAAAAATTATTTGGATTATTATTCTAGTTAATAACTAGTTCATTTTGATAAAAAAAATATTTTTATCTTTCCAAATACGGAATTTTTCCTTCAAAATCTTTCCAAATCATTTATTATGATTTTACACAATTTTTCTATATTTTTAATAATTTTGTTAAGGACCTTACAGTCGGTTTCCAATAACGAACATCGAACTGTATTCATAGAGACCTTTTCTGAAATTAATTTGGACATAATTCCAAATCCCACCATTAGATTTCAGATCTCTTATAATCATTGGAAAGCTCTTTTCGATACGAACCCGACGGTTCCAGTTTTAGGAGAATCCGACCGTCGGATCTCACGTTACATCCATTTGAAGTTAATGGTCGGAATTCGCGAATGGTCGCGGTGTGTTATATTCAGGCCATTTAATGTATATAAATATATATCGTTGATTTCCATTTAAAATGTATTTTATAAACTTGTTTTAAAAACGATTCCAACTTCATTTTCAATTCAAAATTGAATATTCCATATAATTATAATATTAAAATGATAATATTTTCAAAATATCAAATATTGAAATCAATTTCCTTTTCCGTATTTATTGTAAAATGAATAAAGTCGATCAATAAACCCGTTCGGGTTAAAATGGCATATACACTTACCTCGACTCCACATATTTCAATATTTTCGTGTCCATCCAAAATCGGACATTAAAATCATATTTTGATTATTCACTGAATATTATTTTAAAAATATTCTTTATTTCGGAATCAGAATGCGACTTAATCAATTAGCATATTTTTTCAGCTATATGAATTTCATGCATCACATGTATTCAACAATAGTGATAAATAATCATCAAATAGTCAATTCACATCCAGAGTGCAATTTATAATTGTATAGCATTAAATAATTAAATAACGTTTATCATGGTCTGTCAACTAATCGATTGACATACAACTAAATATTGGGATTAGTGTATGTCAAATATCATCCCAGTGCCCGTGTGGGGTTTTCAAACAACAACAGTCTATTTAAAGTAATCACTGATTAATTAATTTAACTAGTTCTAATTCAATTTGAATCATTTTTCTAATTAACCAATTTTCATTGTTAAATTATAAATGAATAATTATAATTTAATTTCAACTACCATAAAATAATATTAAATTATTTTTATTATTTTAAACATTGCAGCATCACAATCAAAACACAATACAGCCAGTTAAATCATCCATGGTCTGTGGACGAGGGAGGCGAGCTAACAGGCATTGTATACAATTTATAATGATTAAAACTGATAAAAATCTACACTGGCAATTCTATATATATTTTATACATGAATACAATAACATGATAAAACAAAATTTAGTGAGGAGTTCTCATATTGGGTCCCAATCTACCATTCTTTATTTGAAGAATTTTA
Source organism: Allium sativum (assembly GCA_030737875.1). Taxonomy (NCBI): domain Eukaryota; kingdom Viridiplantae; phylum Streptophyta; class Magnoliopsida; order Asparagales; family Amaryllidaceae; genus Allium; species Allium sativum. Next base: position 936,547,149 of record CM060920.1, on the reverse strand, counting down.
TTTAATAAAATTAAACTGGACATTTAATTTTATCAAAACTTACAAGTAACTCCATTTCCATTTCGGTCAGTTCTTTGTTGTAGATCTTGATCCCACGATCGCAATGCAACCAAAATCGTCGGATTTGGACCTCGTATGGAAAAGTTACGATAATATTGCGTTAATTATATTGACGAGATAATTAATTAATACTTAATTAATAATTAACCCCTTATTACATTGCTATTCCATCTTCCCGTCGCTCTGTAAAAAACCCGACTTCATTTGAACCCAATGCCATATTTTAGGGTTGGAAAATGCACCACCATCGTTGAGCCGGAGCAAGGTCGGAAACCTCCATAACGTCGGCCTCCTCGAGCTCCACCGGCGCCTCCCTACAATGGCGAACTCGCTCTCGTCCTCCAGCCAGAAATCTCCATCGAACGACGCCTGTTTGCACGACGTTTCCCCCAGTTTATAAAACTATATACGATCAACTCTACACGAAATTAAAACCCTCAATCTACTCTTGAATTCTTGTTTTGGTTTCCTGAATTAAATCGGCGTGGGCTTGAAGAAAATGGAGAATTATTTTCGGAAGTTTTGGGCCGCTGAATACTGAAGTGGTGGCGCCATTTCTGAGTGTTAGGGTTCAGCGGCAAACGTGTATTTATATAATATTTATTTTAATTCCAAAAATTACACCAATATGGTTCCAATCCCCAAATCATACCCAACGACTGTTGCCCCTATCCAAATACCCCTATTCCGGATACAATGGGATATGTTTTGTAAGCCAATTCGACTGTTTTGATTAGTTTTTCTCAAAATTAAAATATAAATCAATATATGATGGTCAATATTTAATTTCAATGTATATTTTAATTTACCGGGGCTACATACTGACTCCAAAAATTACAGAAAAATAAATCTAGCTATGTTTTGATGATAAGATCCTAACAAAATTAATTTCGTCGAATTTGGAGATCGTTTTAAGAATGGCCCTTTCTGTAGTCGATTAAATTTACAATTAAAATTACCAAACACATTTAAATTCATCACACTCCCATATTGATTCCCAAAATTATTAAATTTGAATACAAATAATAATTTGACATTCCGGATCCAACAAAAGTGGTTTCGTAGAAAACGGAGGTCGTTTGCAAAATGGCTATTTTTAAGGGCTATATACTATATTAAAATATATATAAATTCCATAGCGACTATTTTGAATTTTAAACTAGATGTAACTTTCAATTTATATTATGAAATTTGAATTTCTTACATTCGTTAAAAAGATATGGTAAAACAGATTCTAACATTTCCTGTTTGGTCCAATTCTGATTTATTTTGAATTCTGTATGTTCATTTGAAGTTTAAAATCGAATTTTCAAACTACCGCGCCATTTCGGGCTCATTTTATAATTAACATAAATTTATACGTTCTAACTTCAATTTAAATAAATTTTTAGTCATTATTATTTAAAATAAATCATTTTAAATATTCAAAATCCACTAAAATAGCTAAATTAAAAGTCTTAAGTTGGTTCAAAAATTCCGGGTTGTTACAATCTCTTCCACTTATAATCTTTTCGACCTCGAAAAGGAACGGAGCTGAAAGTTGTTTAACTAACCAACTCAACTTTCATTACGGCTTTCATTCTTCAACTTTTCAGTTTCTAAGAATTTTTCAATTTCTCAAAAATTTGGCTAACACCCTAAATTTTCGAAAAATTTCGCCATAACCCCTTTTTATGGGCTGATCGGTAAAACCGCAACTAGCCTCACAGGGCCCTCATCAATCCCAAAAAAAAAAGCCAAGTGGCATGCCAATCGGCTCATAAAATCATAAAACCCTAAACATGTACCTATTTGTTGGGCATTGTTATGACCTGTTCATATATATATATATACACACACACACATGTATACATATGCAGTTCCAACCAATTTTCAATTCAGTTCAAAATTTGATTCGATTTGGCTTAATTTACCTTTCATTTTCATATTGGTTTAATTATTCCAATATTTTTATTAGTCAAACTAATAATCACACAACACAACCAACAATCAATTTGTTGATTAAATTTTCAAATATATAAGTATTATATACTTAAAAATCGTATTTTAAAGCGAAATCACAAACAATAAATTCTAGCTAAGTTTGGTTCTCACACCAGTCAATTGGAAATACAAAGATATCCCACTTTCGAAACTCGAACATAAACATTGATGATGCTAGCTATCATCAGAATCATCTCCGGGTGACTAGAGTGTGATTCTATATCTACAAGTATATTTGAGGCTTCAGATACAAGTGCATCAGATGTATATTCAAAATCTCCATATACCCGATAGTCCAAATCAATATAAAATAAAATACTCAAATACCTAGAATAAGGTATAATTTTTCAAAATCAAATTTGTTTTTAAAAAACAACACTCTTCAAACTCATTCTAGGATATTATTAACACTATCTCTAACGAGTTACTCTTATAGGATGTTACTAATCCTATCTCTGATGAATTCTTTAGTTCGGTTCTAATGTGCCTTTTTCTCGAGCTCTGTAAACCAAAGCTCTGATACCAAAATGAAACGACCCGAAATCCCCCTTATGGGAAAGCCTGGATTGCTTTGAGAACACAATGCATCAGAACACAAACTACAGAATATTTCATTGCTATTACAACAACTACATTAGAGTACAAGAATATATCAAAGTATGAACAAATATTACACATTGGAAATACTATAACAGAGATTAAGAATTTACATAGCAGCGGAAAATATATACATAAATATAATGTGTAGTGGGAAATGACAACTGACACAACTAAAAGTGATATACGGATAAAAAGCTTTCTGAATATAGCTCTGGCTGTAATCCAGGATCCTGTGAAAAGAATTATCTTCGAAAACCAAAACTACTAGCTGCCTGTGTGGAAAATAAGGGCACCCAGAGTTTAGGTTAAAACAATAAACTCCGAGTAAGTCATGGGACTGGTGTGAGAACTAAAACAGTTATTAAATCTTTAATCTAAAAGTTAGGAAATCATGGGACCACGTTGTATAACACAGAACGGGTTTACTCCAAATGAATACTAGTTTAAAATAGTACAACGCTATGCTTTTTGGAAAAATGAAGCTATTATAAGACTTACGTCCCATCACATAATGCAAGACGGCCGGAGGATAGAGTTTTACCTTATAATAGCCAAACATGCTTGGTACATTTTAAAAACAAATCATTTTGATATTACTATAAGTGCATAGTGTATCAAACAACTTCAAATATAAATGTATCAATCATAGACGACAGAGCGTCCCATGCCACTATGCCGCCATATAGGGTTAGAACTAAAACCGAAAAGTCGCGTATTGGAAACTAGATTTCCATCATAAACCAAGGCAAGGGATCATACTTCCGATTAGAGACACTCTAGCCCATGCCTCAGGACTCATACTCAGGTGAGCCCTTGGATCTGGCAGGGCCGGTCCACACTTACTTTAGTGGATTGGCAATTCTTGAACAATACGTTTCCCAGCCATATGGGGCATAAAATCTGGTCAGTATGTCGACCATCAAGGGCCACTAGGGACTCAAATCCAAGGTACCTCGCTTTCCAACAACCACATAAGTAAAATGTCAGGGATCCATACCATGACACCACTCCTAGCTAGAAATAAACGCATGCACTCCTTACATTCCTCTCCCGTTTCTGGTTAATACTGGGGTGTGAAGCACGCGAATTAACGCTACACAAAGCTATGGTAATTAAAGCTATGCTTTGATCATCAACCACAAGACTCTGCTTTTCAACAAAATCCTTGATCATTTGCATCTCAGCATGCCATAATGTCAATCCATACCGTACCGCTAATTTCCACCAATATATAACCTCTAAGCTCGTACGTCTCAGAGAAGGGTGTTAAGCAGGAGAATATATTCTCCGCCACTAAACAGATATATATTTAGCAAAGATCAACTGATACAACATAAAGGAATACAATGTTAGACACATTATCCATTTTCAAGTCTATTCTGGGTCTGAACAAAACCAGAGGCACCTTATTCCTCGTCTCATATGTCTAATACAGGAGAGAGGTCCTCGCATATCCGGTCGATCTCCAAGTACGTCTAGACAGTCACCACTTATTACCTTGTCTTGGTGTATAGCCCAATCAATACATCAGTAATCATCCAAACGATGTGAAGATCTCCGGTCTTCAACCATCGTCTTCATCATCGACTTTTTGTCGTCGTATTAGCTATTCAGAATTGGATAAACCCGGTCTTTCCAAATAACTCAGGTATTTTATAATCAATAATCAAGTGCTATAAAAACACATCATACGCCTCATTCCAATTCAGAATATTATTTTATTCAAATATTCTTTTCATAATTTAAACCAAATTCAGGTTTATCAAACTAGTCGGGATTATAGAGCTGTACTGAAGTAATCATTTATTCTATTTTTCCAATCCCAACCTATTCATCCCATGGAGCAAAACTGGCAGTACTCCATATCTAACACCCACTGTGTTATTGGTAAAATTAATTACCCTTTTTTTCTTGTTTCAAATCTAATTAAAGATTTAACTATCGCGTGGACTAAAACTGGTGGCACTCCATTCTCGGTTATTTCTCAAATTCGATAAATTTAATTATCTCATTCTCATTTCAAAATAATTAAAGATTCATTAAAACTCCAACTTAGTTTTAATATCTAAAATCTTTACTTTATGATTATTTAATTTTAAGAAATTAATCTTTCCTTTAACTTGGTTAAAGAACCAATGTCATTTAAAACAAAGCTCACGATAAACCCAAAGTCATCTTCCATCAAAATGGAATCTACACGGAAATCATAACAGTATATAATAGATATAAATTCCCATATCAGACTAATAATATAAATGGAATATCGGCAGAGCCTTCTTGAATTCCATATATAGTAATGTTCTTCATTCGCAGAAGCTCATCTCAATTATTACTAAATCGAATTCCGTTCAATTCCAATTTAATCTATTAAATTGGAAAACTTTCCTTTGGAAAATTTTCGTTAAATCTTAATAAAAAGATTTATAAATTCCAAATCATATCTTCACTATTAATTGGGTTAAAGAACAAATGTTATTTAAAACACTATTCAGGATAAACCCAAAAATCCAATTCTGTTGTTCAAATCCAATTAAATATTTATAATTAGTAAACTTCACTATATCTTAATTAAAAAAATTATTCTTTTCTCAATTAGGTTTAAGAACAGTGTTATTAAAGACACCATTCACGACAAACCCAAAATCCAATTTGATATTAAATACAAGGCTCTCAATAGAAAACAATATCGGCTTATATTCAATATCAAATTCTAAAACTAACAAATATCGTATTGGGAATAACAATATATATATCTTCCAAATTCCTCCACAATATCCGTATAATTACGTAATCCAGTGTCGAAATATTCCGAGGACTATTTCCACTTAAATCCATCAAAATTCATTCCTTGGAAAATTCTGGTTATATTCAAACCCATTTACAAATTCAATTTATTTATTTAAAAATTATTTGGATTATTATTCTAGTTAATAACTAGTTCATTTCGATAAAAATATATTTTTATCTTTCCAAATATAGAATTTTTCTTTAAAATATTTCCAAATCATTGATTATGATTTTACACAATTTTTCCATATTTTAATAATTTTGTTAAGGCCCTTACAGTCGGTTTCCAATAATGGCCACCGAATTGCATTCATAGCGACCTTTTCTAAAATTAATTTAGACATAATTCCAAATCCAACTGTTAGATTTCAAATCTCTTATAATCATTGGAAATATCTTTTCGATACGAACCCAACGCTTCCAGTTTTAGGAGAATCGACGGTCGGATCTCTTGTTATGTCCATTTGAAGTTAATGGTCGGAATTAGCGAACAGTCGCCGCACGGCGCGTTTTATTCAGGCTATTTAATATATATATCGTCGATTTCCATTTAAAAAGTATTTTATAAATTCGTTTTAAAAACGATTCCAACTTCATTTTCAATTCAAAATTGAATATTCCATATCATTATAATATTAAAATGATAATATTTTCAAAATATCAAATTTCGAAATCAATTTCCTTTTCCGTATTCATTGTAAAATGAATAAAATCGATCGATAAACCCATTTGGGTTAAAATACACTTACCTCGGCTCCATATATTTCAATATTTTCGTGTCTATCCAAAATCGGATATCAAAATCATATTTTGATTATTCACTGAATATTATGTTAAAAATATTCCTTATTTTAAAATATTCGTTATTTCAAAATATTCTTTATTTCTGAATCGGAATGCGACTCAATCAATTAGCATATAGTTTCAGTTATATGGATTTCATACATAACATGTATTCAACAATAATGATAAATAAACATCAAATAGTCTATTCACATCCAGAGTGCAGTTTATAAGTGTATAAGCATTAAATAATTAAATAACGTTTATCATGGTTTGTCAACCAATCGATTGACATACAACTAAATATTGGGATTAGTGTATGTCAAATATCGTCCCAGTACCCGTGTAGGGTTTTCAAACAATAACAGTCTATTTAAAATAATCACTGGTTAATAAATTTAACTAGTTCTAATTCTATTTGAATTATTTTTCTAATTAACCAATTTTCTCTGTTTAAATTATAAATGAATAATTATAGTTTAATTTCAACTACCATAAAATAATACTAAATTATTTTTATTATTTTAAACATTACAGCATCAAAATCAAAACACAATACAACCAGTTAAATCGTCCATGGTCCGTGGACGAGGGAGGCGAGCTAACAGGCACCGTATACAATTTATAATGATTAAAACTGATAAAAATTTACATTGGCAATTCTATATATATTTTATACATGATTACAATAACATGATAAAACATAATTTAGTGAGAAGGAGTTCTCACATTGGGTTCCACTCCGCCATTCTTTATTTGAAGAATTTTATTTTTGTTAGACCAAAAAGTGGTTCTAACACCCAAATTGACTAAAAGCAGAATGAAATAAGATCAAAAGTAAAATAGAGACACAGAATTTATAGTGGTTCGGCGAAGAAAAGCCTACGTCCACTTGTCAATCACTATTCTCAATGATATAGTTGCAATTACAATGAGATATTCACTCAATTTCACTCACAACTCACATACATTCACTCAATTGTCTCAAAACAAATGTTGAAAGATGATTTGGATTATCCGGGAGTGCTGGAATTCGGTTTATGAAAGTGGTTGAACTCTCAAAGTGCTAAAAAGAAGATCCTTTTCATTGTCTCCAGACAGGGTATTTATAGGTGAAAATTTTGCTCAGAACCCGATCCGGATCGGAGCCACGTGTCTTCCATCCCATCAGCTTCGGGTTCGGATGAATTTCAGTGTTGACAACGCATCAGAGCAGTGGACGTTGTGGGTAGGAACTGGTCATAACCGCTCCGAATAACCAGGCGATCATGGGGGAGAGTGATGAGAAATATGGGTTCGGATCGGAGCAGCGTGCAAGAGGGGTCCGGATCGGGGTATCCGATCTGATCCGGATTGTCCCAAGGCTAAGTCTTCATCCACTTTTACTCCATTCCGATCTGTCTCTGTAGCAGGTAGCCCTCTGCTCAGTAGGTTGCTCTCCGATCCGAATAGCAGTGCCTCTCTGATTCCAACAATAACAGCTCACCGATCCGAACAGCAAAACCTCTCCGATCCGACCCGCTACATCTCTCCGATCCGACCCGCTATAATGCTTTCCAAGTTCTTCAATGTTTCACATCTCGACTTTGTGTTGCCCAGTTCACAAAGTGGGCTAACATTTTGCCCCCTCAAAGGATGCTTCTATTGAAAATGGAGCGTGCTTTGACATTATCCGTACGCTAGTCTCTGACTTTGAACTGTTGAATAGTTGCTTCCATTCGCGTGTAGGAATGCGTTGCTTCATAAAGTCATGTCTCTTGTTGCTTATATATACACGTCATAGAATGTATGAATTATCTTTTTCATCTTAAACAGCTCTGAGAATTCTTCTTGATGTCCAATGATTCCTCTAGGTAAGCATTTTGTTTATTTTTCTCTTTGTTCATTTCGAGTATCGGATTAATTTTGGTAACCAAATTTGGGCTCGGTTCCGGTCCGAACAGCTTTCTTACACTCAACTATCACTGAATGAATGGGTTGAATAACTATATGGTCCAGCACTCCAGTCCGATCCGGACAACTTTCTTACACTCCACTATCACTGAACGAATGGGCTGAATAACTATATGGGCTAGCACTCCGGTCCGAACGGAATGAGGCGTTGGGGAATACTAAGAGCCATTTTAAATCTATATAAGTTCTCTGTTCAGCCCCTTCTTCCTTCTTTCCTTCATTATTACCACTCCCCAAGTTTTGCAAAACGAAAAACCCTAATTCCTGAAGCATCGAAATTCCTTTTAATTCTCGAAGTAATTACATAGGTAGGTTACAAAACTTTAGATAATTCCTTTTTTAATTGATCTCGATTCGAATTCGTGGATGATTAGGACGATTTGAGCATGGAACTTGGATGACCTTGACACCGTGACCCCCCCTCGTCATCGTTGTTAGTGGCCTCGTCGCCATCTCGAGGTAGTAACGGAGGGGGTTAGAATCCGTTGTTGAATGTGCCAGCGCATAAATGCTTGGCTTTGATTTGGGTGTTTGGCACGAGACTGGCTTTGGTGTTGGTTAGGAAAGAAAGAGGATGGAGAAGAAGAAGAAGAGGGAACGGTTTGGGATCGGTTTGGGTGAAGAGGCATAAGAGCGAATAGGAGGAAGGAGTTCATCTGACCGAGTCGGGTCGGAGAAGATTCTCAAAATCGGATCGGACCGGAAAGTAAAAAGGAGGAGAAGGGTGTTCACCTAACCGGATCGGGTCGGACTGTAAAGTAAAGGAGGAGAAGTATGACTACGTGGTCCAATCCGAACCGTTAGGGGAGTCTACCTCCGAGCCGATCCGACTTTGATTTCTGAGTTTCAAAGTTTATCCGAACCCAAGCCAAGGCCATGCCCCCGATCCGATCCCAATGAATGCGCCCGAACCGAACCGAAGGGCAGTCCATCTTAATGCATAAAAACTTGTTTAACTGGCCCAATCAACTTTTGGCATAATCTTCAACTTAATGGACAGTTAGGATAGTGCCTTGCGAATGTAACTGGACATCAAGAACTACTTCAATTCTTTATACTTTGCCAAACTTTTGCGTCGCACTTTTAAACATTTACTTTACACTTTCTGCATACACTGTTTACACTTTAGTTCACACACATGCATGGGGGGATATGGGCTAATTTGCTCTAATTTGTGCTATTGCTTCTTCAATAGTTTTATGACCATGAGACCCAGATGCTCTTCTAGACTAGCTGCGAAGAAAGAGGCCCCAGAGACATCCAACAAAGTTACTCTCGAGGACATATCTTCCCCTTCGGATCCAGAATGGAATGATGAGGGTTCAGATTATGAGGTTGGAAATCGCGAAAGTGACAATGTGTCTTCGGAGGATGAAGTTTCTCTAGATTTTGAAGAGGAAGGAGGGATTGGTGACAACCGGGCTCCTGATGAGTTTGAATCGGCTGTCATATTGGAATCACCCCAAGATTTTGTTGAATCAACAATCGACAACGACAGACTTATCCGAATTTGTTTAAAATACGAGATACTAAAAAGGGACACTCTAGTGCCTTCGAGATCTGACCGTCCCCACAACCCTCCAGAAGGATATATGGCAATCACTCGGTTGATGTGCATGGTCGGTGCTATCCCTCCATTTTCTCCCTTCATCGTTGATTTTCTTAGACAAATGCGGATTGCCCCCATGCAGCTGCATCCCAATTCTTATGCCTACTTACACACCTTATATATAGCATATCGCGAGATCTTAGGCATAGAGCTCACTTTCGTTGACGTTCATTTCTTCTACAACTTCAAGCATCAGACTCGAGAAACTCCTTCTTTCTGTTATTTTGAGTCTGTCCCTAAGAGGAGGATAATTTCAACGCCATTCAGTAGTAAAGCTGGAGATTCCAAACTGGAATGGTTTTATGTGAAGCAACAGCCTGGGTGTGCCAGGAGGTGGACGAAATCAAGTAAAGCACTGATTTTCTAAATCTTGGCTCTATGCATTCAAGTCATCGCCTTAACTCATTTTTCTTTTTGTTTGCAGTCGACAATCCAAAACAAATATCAGACCAGGTGTTCTTTGACCGGATGCACCAGCTCCTTAATGGCAATCAAAAATTCCTGACTATTGATGAAGTCCTTAAGTACGAATATCTTCATTTTCATGGGCTGCTATCTGTTACTCGTAGTATCGGTCATGGGACGGCTCCATACGTATGTATTCCTCCAGTGGATGTAGTCCCAGAGACAGGAGAAGGTTCGGGAGCTCCTACAGTGCCTCTTCAAACTTCACCTTCTCCATCTTCTACTCAAGATGATGAATTGGCTAACTTGGCCGAAAAGCATCGTGAAGGGTATACTGCTCCTGAGGATGCCATTTCTCCAGAAAAGTCAACGTCTTCCAAAGAGTCGCCAATTGATGCTTCCGAGGGAGATGTCCCTAGTACTGATGACCCATTATTTCAGGGTTTGGGGGATCTCCCCTTACCTGAAACTATATAAACTTCAGAGGATTTTAGGAAGGATCCTTTAGTTCTCACCTCTTCTGAAGAGACCACTCCTGCTAAGGCCAAAGAGCCTGCCCGTACTAGTCTAGCTTCGGACTCGGGTTGGTTGGGGGGAACACACCACTTAGGACACACTTTACACAATAGCATTACAACTCATTGCACCTCTCTCTCTGTGAAACTATTGATTCTGAATTTCATTTGTCTTATTGTGCAGGCACGATGTCCCGATCTTACTATGATATCAGAAAGCTCCGCCGCAGCATGTCCAATCCGCCTTATGACACTGAGTATGATCGCCGCGACGATCGCAGTAGGGAGGAGAGAAGGCCTTATGAACCCTTCGCTCTCGAACCTCGCGTTCTCGCTCTCCCGTTCGGTCGGACCCAGAGAGATATAAAGGTTATCAAGGCCGTAGGGAAGAGGACAGGCCGCAACCAAAAGACTCCACCTCTTCTCAACAGAAGCGCAGCAGGGAGAGAATCCCGCCAAAAGATACTGAGTCACGAAGTAAACGCAAGGTCCCTGCTAAACGGCCTAGAACAGATAAAGAGACTATTGAATCCTCCACGCACAGGGATACTGAGTTGACGATCCCTGCCCCTCCACCACTAGATGCTGAAACTGCAATCAAGCGGGCGTATTTGGAGGAGCAATTTCCCGAACATTTCTTCGAGAACTTGACTTTTTTACCTGCCCTCGAGCCTATTTCTTCCAGGTGGGAAGATGAGGCCAAAGCAAAGATAGATGCGGTCGAAAAACAGTATTCTGAAATGTTCAAATATTCACGCAAACTTTCCAGAATCATTCGTACTCTAATCACGAATGCTGATTCGATGCAAAAAACCACGGAAGAAGATGCAAAGGCCTTAAAGAATCTAGGAAAAGATTTAGAGGACACACAGGCCCAGCTTGCTGTTGCTCAAAGGGACGCTACTAGCTTCAAACAACAATTTGAAGATATGCAAAAACGTTATCATGATTTGCTTGAATCTCACACTCAAGAGCGTTTTGAGTTAAAAAGTAAGCTGAAGATGCTAAGTCAGATGCCGCTAAAACACGCCTTGCTTACGCTGATCTTGAACGGAAAAATGCCGAGTTAGCAAGGAGGAATGCTGAGCTTGAAAAGAAAAACGCTGACTTGGCATCTAAGCTAATGGAGGCAGAGAACAGAGCTGCCCTGGCGGAGGGTAACATCGAATGTGCTATCAAATCCGCTGAGGAGGCCCGCAAACAATTGTCAGAGGCGGAGGCAGAGATTCAGGGTTTCGGCGAATTAATGATTGAATTCTTTGCACATATCATCCGTCGCCGGAACATTTCTTGGATTGAGGATTATCCATCTACTCTAGTCCAAGTATGGAGTCAGATCGTTGAGTGGGAAAAAGAGGAGCTCAAGGTTGATTCCATCGATGAAGACAAGTTGATGGAGAAATACCTAAGAGATGATGAGCCAGAACGCCTAGCTGAAGGGCGCCGCCTCATCGCTGATGTTATGGATGAAGAGAGGCGGAGGACTAAACAGAAGAACGTTCCCGAGACCGGTTCCTCTTCTACTGCCCCCGCAACTTCTGAAGTAGAGGGGTATGATCCTGAAAACCTGGGAATCCCTCGAACGACTCTGCTATCCCCTATCCCCGAAATGGCATCAGAGACAGCAGTTACCCCTGCTGAGAAGTCTTCAGAAGGTATCCCTACATTTTCTCCTCAATTCGTCAAGGCTATTTCTACCTTTCGCCACGTGATTGAGCAATCGATGAAAAACCCATTATTTTCTCCTGAGTTGATAACTGTTGCTTCTCACTCTGTAGGTATTGAGCCATCCGGAAAGACAGATGTGACTCAGGGAGCCGCCTCTGGGGCAGAGCCTACGGAAAAGGCAAAAGGAGGGAAGGACAAGGCTGCTCCTATAGATTTGGGAGAAGGAAGCGAACCGTCTAAGGCTGACATTCCCCGTGATGAAGAAATGATAGCAGCCTTAAAGGATGATAGCGGCGATGGAGGACATGAGGAAGATCCAGAGGTGACAATAGTCGGGGAGTCGAAAAGTGCAGATGATGTTACTTTGGCTGCAATGAAAGCTGACCAAGATAAACACTTGCAGTTAAAAGCTGAAGACTTAGACCCTGAAATCCTCAACTCTCGCAGTTGTGGATGCGGGATCAAGGTTAGTTTTTAAGCTTTCAACTAGATCTATTACAGAGGAACTCGCTAAAAAATCTTCTCTTGATTCCAGCACTCCGCCCTCCGGGAAGAAGTCAACCGAGTCCAGCGCTGCATCTTCAGGAAAGAAAAAATCAAAGCGCATATTGACGGAGGCCGAGAAAGAGGCGAAGGATGCGGAGAAAGCCACCAAGAAGTCCAAGCCTCACTCGAAATCTAAATAGTGGGTTGTCTTGCGTTGTTTTAGCATTTGGTAGACCAACGATTGCTGCTATAAGGGTGGCTCTTGCACCTTCTTTTTGGCTACTTTCCTGTACAAATTCATTTATTCGTAAATAAAAAATAATTCATTTTCTGCAATGTCTGTTAGCCATTAGTTCTGCACTTATGTAAGAATGCATGTTTTACTATAGTTGTGTAATGAAGTTATGGTAGGGGGAAATATGTGTATACATATATGCCCCCAGTCGATCTCAAAAAACTATTCAAGATTTAATCAAGTAGTCTGAATGTCCCCGATTTTCTGACGGGATTGCATTTTCTGTGTCGTCAATGCCTGTCGTTTTTTCTGGCACTTTTTTTATATACTCCTGTCTTATACTCAGGTTAGAGTTCTTACTGAGGCGGTCTCTTATCTGGGTGCACCTTCACGCCTCAGAGGACGTCGTCTTCCCGTCCTTTTATACTCTCTCTCAATTCTCGAGAGTTAGAGTTAAGAATGTCGTTTTCTCATTCTTTTATGTCTTGTCGCACAAATAGTCGTTGTGCTTTTTCTTGCGTATAAACTGTTTTCAACCTTTCAGGTTTTAAATCATCTTATATTCCATAATCGCAACAGAATAGTAGATGAAGGTATATATATAATGCATGAAAGTAAATGACACAGGATATTTTTATAGTGGTTCGGCTAAGTCGTAGCCTACATCCACTTTATAGTCCTTTATTCATATCATCGGATTTTCCTAAGGCAAGTCGTGCCTTTTTACATAGTTCATAAGAAAAACAACAAATAGTACAACATTTCTAATCCAAATATCGCATCAAGTGTTGGGCATTCCATGCCCTAGGGACTTCTTCGCCATCTACAGTCGTTAACTTGAAGGTTCCTTTTTCAAGTTTCCGTTGGATGACAAAGGGTCCTTCCCATTTTGGACCGAGGTGAGGAAAGGATGGAAAGACTCTCTTTAGCACCAAATCTCCTAGTTCAAAAGTCCTAAGGCGAACTTTTTTGTCGTAACAGCGTGCCATCTGACGTCGATGTCTTGCCGCACGCAAATCCGCTTCGTCCCTTTTTTCTTCGATTTCATCAAGAGACTCGAGTAAGAGTGCCCGATTCGTCATCGGGTCATAATACGTTACCCGGTGGGAAGGAACTTCAAGCTCTACTGGAATTACTGCTTCTGAACCAAAAGAGAGAGAGAAAGGGGTATGACCAGTAGCGGTCTTAAATGTTGTTCGATATGCCCACAAAGCTAAGGGCAATTCGTCAACCCATTTTGCCTTTGCGCGCTCTAACCGTTTCTTGAGGATGGATTTTATAACTTTGTTTATTGCTTCAACTTGCCCGTTCGACTGCGGATAAGCAACCGCAGTATACCGTTTGTCGATCTTATATTTCGGGCAGAAATTTCTGAATTCAGTACCATCGAACTGGGTTCCGTTGTAATTTATAATGGTTCTTGGGATCCCGAATCGGCATATAATATTTCTAACCACGAAACTTATCACCTTTCTTGCCGTGATCTTGGTTAAGGGCTCGGCTTCCACCCACTTCGTAAAATAGTCCACAGTGACTATCGCATATTTCGCTCCTCCTTTAGCAATCGGTAGAACTCCAATGATATCAATTCCCCACGTGGCAAAAGGCCAAGGACTCACCATCGATTTGAGTTGGGTCGACGGTGCTCTGGGGATTTTGGCGAATCTCTGGCACTTATCGCAGCGTCGTGAATAATCAGCTGCATCTTTATTAATTGTGGGTCAGAAGTATCCATACCGCAATAACTTTTTCGCTAAAGTCTGACCTCCTGTATGATCTCCACACTCACCTTCGTGTACTTTTCTTAGTACACGTCTGATGTCGTCGTGTGCTATACATCGTAATAGGGGCATAGAAAATCCTTGCCTATAAAGAATATCATCTTATAGGACATATCTGGTAGCCTTGCGAACTACAGCCCTTCTCTCACTCTTCTTTGATGAGAGCGTCTCATTCTTAAGGAAGTTCTTAATTGGGGTCATCCACGACTCCTTTTCCGGTTCTGCTTCGAAAGCGAACTCAATTTCCATCGATTCAAAGCTTGGTGATTCCAACATTTCAATTGGAATTATTTCAGTTTCCTTTGGGTTGTCAGAACTAGCTAGCTTTGCCAACCTGTCTGCCTTCTGGTTTTCGGCCCTTAGGATATGCGTTATACTGTACCGCTCCAGGTTGCTCAACAGCTTTTCCACTTTCTCAAGGTAGGCGATGAGTCGAGGTCCCCGAGCCACAAATTCCTTTCGCACTTGGCAAACAACGACTTTGGAGTCGCAGAATATGTCCAACATTTTTATTCCGAGGTCTTTAGCAAGCTTCAGCCCGGCAATCAGGGCTTCGTATTCAGAGTCATTGTTAGTCGCCGAAAATTCTAATCGCAGAGCGTAATATAACGACTGCCCTTCAGGAGTAACTAAGACGATTCCAGCTCCGGACCTTCGGTCGTTTTTGGCTCCATCTGTGCATAGCTTCCATGAATCTATCTTTAACTCATCTTCGGACTTGAACACTCTGTCATTGATCACTTCCTCCTCTGGGATAGTGAACTCTGCTATAAAGTCTGCCAGAGCTTGCCCCCTGATCGACCTTCGTGGCTAAAAATTTAAATCAAACTGACTTAATTCTATATTCCATTTGATCAACCTTCCCGATGCTTCGGGTCTCTGCAACACCTTCCTTAGAGGCTGGTCAGTGTATACGGTTATTGGATGAGCTTGGAAATAGTGATGAAGTTTTCGGGATGCGATTAGGAGGCTGTAAGCGAGCTTCTCAATCTTTGGGTAGTTGCGTTCTGCCGCTGCCAATTTCTTGCTTACATAATATACTGGCCTTTGCACTTTGTCTTTTTCTCGAACCAAAGCTGTGCTAACAGCGTGAGCCGAGACTGCCAGGTAAACAAACAATTCTTCGTGATCCACTGGCTTTGACAGAATCAGCGGTTTTTCTAGTAGTTCCAATAAATTTCGAAAGGCTGCAACATAGTCCGGAGTCCACTCGAAGTTCTTCTTTCCCCTTTTAATCAAATCAAAAAACGGAACGCATTTGTCTGTGGCTTTGGAGATAAATCTACTCAACGCGGCTACTTTCCCTGCAAGACTTTGGACATCTTTAATTCTTCTCGGCTCTTCAATGTTTCTAATCGCTGCTATTTGGCTGGGATTGATCTCAATTCCTCGGGAGCTCACAATGAAGCCTAGAAACTTTCCCGATGCCACTCCAAATGAACACTTCAAAGGATTCAACTTCATCCGATACTTTCGCAGGATACCGAACATTTCTGCCAAGTCTTGCGTATGGCGGGAGGACTGTTTCGATTTGACAAGCATATCATCTACATAAACTTCCATAGTCTTCCCTATTTGATTATAAAACATTCTGTTCACTAAGCGCTGATAAGTGGCTCTGGCGTTTTTCAATCCGAATGGCATTACAACATAACAATATAACCCCAAATTTGTAATGAAGCTCGTATGTTCTTGATCTGGCATGTGCATAGGAATTTGGTTGTACCCAGAATATGCATCCATGAAAGAAAGAAGTTCATGTCCCGCTGTCGAATCTACAAGCTGGTCAATCCTGGGAAGTGGGAAACTATCTTTCGGGCAAGCTTTGTTCAAATCTGAAAAATCAATGCAAGTCCGCCACTTTCCATTCGGCTTCTTTACTTAGACGGGATTCGATATCCAGTCGGGATATGTCGAATCTCGAATAAACCCGTTCTGTTTCATCTTCTCCACTTCTTCTTTGAGAGCAGCCGACCTCTCTGGGCCCAGCATACGTCTCTTTTGCTTCACAGGCGGGTGTTTCGGGTTTACATTTAGTGAGTGACTCATGATGGATGGCGATATCCCACACATGTCAGCGTGGGTCCAGGCAAACACGTCCAAGTTTGCCTTCAAGAAGTCCGTTAGTTCTTCGGCCCGACGTGGATCCAACTGACATCCAATCTTCAAAACTCTTGTTGGATCAGCTTCATCAATAGAAATGTCCACTGTCGCTTCATTAGGAGTTGCATTTCTAGTCTCTGGTTCCTCGTCTTTCCTGGGATCCAGGTCTTCAGGCGTTCCTTTGGGCAACTCCTTCGGGGTCGATCCCTCTAATTGCTACGCCGAGCCCTCCTTCGGAGGAGGCGAGGCATCTTTACTCTCGATGTTAAGTCCTTTCATCAACATCTATAATTCGACAACATAGCAGGCCCGTCCGGAGACTTGATCCCCTCTCATTACTCCAATTCCGGCTTCAGTTGGGAACTTAAGCAATAAACACCAAGGGGTGATGCAAGCCCTGAACTCAGCAATGGCAGGCCTTCCCAAAAATGCATTATAAGGCGAATCTACGTCCAACACTACGAACTGAAGCATCCGTACTCTTCGGCGTTCTCCTTGTCCCAAGGTTACGGGCAATTCTATGTACCCCATTGGGGCTGTCGACGCCCCGTTGAAGCCTCAGATCCAACCTTCGCATGGCTTCAAATCTTCAGATTCAAGCTTCATCTGATCGAATGACTTTTTAAATAAAATATTAATAGAGCTTCCGTTGTCTACTAACACCTTATGAACCAAGGCCGGCCCAATGGTGGTAGTAATGACCAACGGATCATCGGTAGGTGACTGAATCTCAGTATTATCTCTGCTACGGAATACCACGTCGTCAAACATTGTCTTTTGTTGCTTTATGGGGGCGATATCTTCCAAATCATCACATTCATCCACCTCTACATGCTTGGCAGCATTTACATATTGATCCATCGCTCTAAAACTGCGGATTGCTGGGTGGGGTCCACCCACTATGGAGTTGATAACAATTCCCTTGCCTTTCTACTGCGCCGTAGGCTTGGGGGCAGATTGAATCTGTTTTGGAGCCTGCTCTCCTTGCCCCCTGTCCCTCGGGGCAACCTTATATTCATCCAGTTTCCCTTCGCGCAGCAGCTTCTCAATCACGTCTCTCAAATGTCGACATTCATTGGTTGAATGCCCAAGAGTTCCATGAAACAAACAAAACTTCCTAGTTGCCATTTCTTTCTCCGTTGAGTCGCGAGGTGGCGGTCTTTTATATTGCAAAACATTGTATGTATCCAAGTAAATGTTCTCCAGAGTGTCGTTCAACGGTGTATAATTCTCATGAATCGGGGTCTTTTGTTAGGATCACTTCCCCTATTTCTATTTCTTCTGTTACCATTCGCGTTACGGTTATTATTGTTGCCCCCATTTCCAGAATTGTCGTTTCCACTCTTGTTTCCCACATTTACTTCAACTTTTCCGGAACTTTCCCCAGACTGCTTCACGGCGACGTTACTCTGAACATTTTCTTTTGAAGCTGCTTCAGACTTCCTCTTCCGGTTTGCCCTGGCCTCCTCTCGTTTTAAGTGAATATCGGCCTTTTCATAAAATAACTCTCTCATGGAGGGTGTCTTTCCAGAAAGGTAATCTCCAAACTCGGAGTCAGGATCGACTCCTTCCATCAAAGCCATCAAGATGGTGGGCTCATGCGGGTCACTAACTTCAGTCACAGCTAAGTTGAAACGGTCGAGATGTGACCTCAAAGATTCTCCTGGCGCCTGCTTAATTCTTGATAATTCAATAACACTCTTAGACTTTCGGGTATGGAGTCGGAACTGATTCATAAAACATTCGCTCAATTCCCTGTAATTCGATATCGAACGAGGGGGAAGTCGGGTAAACCATAGCAGCGCCAAATCTTCTAAATAGATCGGGAATGCTTTACACTTCACTGCGTCAGGAGCAGCAGAAGCATTCATGAGCCACGAGTATCGCATCAAATGTTGTCCCGGATCGGTTCTTCCATTGTACTTGTCCATCTGCGGCAGGTTAAAACGTCGGGGAAATTGAAAATTGAGGATGTCGTCAGTGAAAGGAGTATGGCTTCGCTCAATGCCATAACCTTCATTGGTATAGTTCCGGCTTTCGGACATAATCTGGCGTACCATTGCCTGTACATCAGCATTAGTTAGGGGCCGTTCCGGCTCCCTGGCCCTGGTATCCGGGTTCCTTCTGGGCTCTTGTTCAGGAGATGCCCTTCTTCTTTGAGCTGCTTCTGCTCTGCTTCGTTCCCTACGCCCCCGGTCGATCTCGGGAGGAGGGGGCTGGAGCATCTGCCTCTGAGTGGGATTAGTATGGTTAGGGTCTCTCACGCCTGGATCATTGGTTCCTAGTGCTCGTGCAATATCCTCACGGGACCCCAAAGATCCGAACGTCAGTTGCTCCAAATTCTGAGGTCGTTCGAGCGGCCTTCTTTCACGGGCCCGTTCTTCCTCGGAAGAAGAAGACTGATCTATTGATGTGTGGTGAACCGGGGATGGGGTTCTCTGTCTACGGAGTTCGCTGATTTCCCTGCTCATGAGTCTCATGTTTTCTTGCATCATGAGATTGGTACGCTCGTGGACTTTCATAGCCTCCCTAGTACTCTCAAGCATGTCAGGTAGGCGCGAGAAATCTCCTTGAGTAATAGGTGCGGATGGATTGACCTGATCATTGACCCTGGTGGCTGGAATCGGAGCATTTGTGGGGGCTCGAGTAGAGGTTCCAACATCACCAAGTGTCGGGTCGGTTCGGAGATGGGAATTCGGGTCGGGTCGGAACTGGGAAGCCTGTTCGGGTCGGAGCTGGAAAGCCAGGTCGGGTCGATGTAGGGCGAGCTGCTCGGATCGGTTCAGGTTGGGGGAATGCACTGCTCCAGATTCTCCTACCCGGATCGGATCGGAGCTCTCCCCCTGAGTGCGGTTAGGATTTCCTGTATCAGTCCGTCCTGCTACTGAGCTCTGCCCACGAGACCTTGTCACAACTGCATTTTGCTGATCTTCGCCAACTCCGTTTCCTCGATTAGTTTGAACTTCCTTACCTTTTCCTTTGGCCATAGTTCTTCAACAATCAATTCAACAAATATTCAAGAGCGTCGAAACTTGAGGATTAACTTCTTTGAACTCAACGGTCCAAAAAGTAGAACGATAATCCCGAAAAACAAAGAATTCAGATGGTTCTCAGTGAAAGCACCAAAATGTTAGACCAAAAAGTGGTTCTAACACCCAAATTGACTAAAAGCAGAATGAAATAAGATCAAAAGTAAAATAGAGACACAGAATTTATAGTGGTTCGGCGATGAAAAGCCTACGTCCACTTGTCAATCACTATTCTCAATGATATAGTTGCAATTACAATGAGATATTCACTCAATTTCACTCACAACTCACATACATTCACTCAATTGTCTAAAAACAAATGTTGAAAGATGATTTGGATTATCCGGGAGTGCTGGAATTCGGTTTATGAAAGTGGTTGAACTCTCAAAGTGCTAAAAAGAAGATCCTTTTCATTGTCTCCAGACAGGGTATTTATAGGTGAAAATTTTGCTCAGAACCCGATCCAGATCGGAGCCACGTGTCTTCCATCCCATCAGCTTCGGGTTCGGATGGATTTTAGTGTTGACAACGCATCAGAGCAGTGGACGTTGTGGGTAGGAACTGGTCATAACTGCTCCGAATAACCAGGCGATCATGAGGGAGAGTGATGAGAAATATGGGTTCGGATCGGAGCAGCGTGCAAGAGGGGTTCAGATCGGGGTATCCGATCCGGATTGTCCCAAGGCTAAGTCTTCATCCACTTTTACTCCATTCCGATCTGTCTCTGTAGCAGGTAGCCCTCCGCTCAGTAGGTTGCTCTCCGATCCGAATAGCAGTGCCTCTCTGATTCCAACAATAACAGCTCACCGATCCGAACAGCAAAACCTCTCCGATCCGACCCGCTACATCTCTCCGATCCGACCCGCTATAATGCTTTCCAAGTTCTTCAATGTTTCACATCTCGACTTTGTGTTGCCCAGTTCACAAAGTGGGCTAACAATTTTAATAAAATTAAACTGGACGTTTAATTTAATCAAAAAATGTAAGTAGCTCCGTTTCCATTCTGATCAGTTCCATGTTGTAGATGTTGATCCCACGTTCCCAATGCAACTGAAATCATTGGATTTGGACCTCATTTGGAAAAGTTACGATAATATTTGTGTTAATTACATTGACGAGATAATTAATTAATAATTAACCCCTTATTACATTGCAAATCCATCTTCCCATCGCTACGTAAAAAACCTGACTTCATTTGAACCCAACGCCATATTTTTGGGTTGGAAAATGCACCACCGTTGTTGAGCCGGAGCAAGATCGGAAACCTCCATGACGTTGGCCTCCTCGAGCTCCACCGACGCCTCCCCACAACGATGAATTCGCTCTCGTACTCCAGCTAGAAATCTCCATCGAACGATGCCTTTTTGCACAGCAGTTTCCCCCAATTTACAAAACCATATACGATCAACTCTACACGAAATTAAAGGTCCCAATCTGCTCTTGAATTCTTGTTTTGGTTTCCTAAATTAAATCGGCGTAGGTTTGAAGAAAATGGAGAATTATTTTCAGAAGTTTTGGGTCGTTGAATACAAAAGTGGCGGTGACATTTCCGAGGGTTAGGGTTAAGGGGCAAACGTTTATTTATATAATATTTATTTTATTATTTATTTTAATTCCAAAAATTACCCCAGTATGGTTCCAAACCCCAAATCAAACCCAACGACTATTGCCTCCAGCCAAATACCCCCATTCCGGACACAATGGGATATGTGTTGTAAGCCAATTTGACTATTTCGATCATTTTTTCTCAGAACTAAAATATAAATTAATATATAATGGTCAATATTGAATTTCAATTTACCGGGCCACATATTGACTCCAAAAATTACAGAAAAATAAATCTAGGTATGTTATGACGATACAGTCCTTAAATATTAATTTCGTAGAATTTGGAGATCGTTTGAAAAATGGCCCTTTTATAGTCGATTAAATTTACAATTAAAATTACTAAACACATTTAAATTCACCACGCTCACATATTGATTCCAAAAATTATGAAATTTGAAACCAAACAATAATTTGACATTTCGGATGCAACAAATGTGGTTTCATCGAAAACGGAGGTCGTTTGCAAAATGGCTATTCTTAGGGGCTATATATTATATTAAAAATATATAAATTCCACAGCGACTGTTTTGAATTTTAAGCTGGATGTAACTTTCAATTTATATTATGAAATTTGAATTTCTTATATTCGTTAAAAAGGTATAGTTAAACACATTCTAACGTTTCTTGTTTCGTCCAATTCTGATTTATTTCGAATTCTGTATATTCATTTGAATTTTCAAACTACCGTGCCATTTTAGGCTCGTTTTATAATAAAAATAAAATTATACATTCTAATTTCGATTTAAATAAATTTTTAGTCGTTATTATTTAAAATAAATCATTTTAAATATTCAAAATCCACTAAAATAGCTAAAAGAAAAATTTTAAATTGGTTCAGAAATTCCGGGTTGTTACTTTGAGACTAAAAGGATCCACTACTTCGCAAACAGCCAGTTTACCTGAAGTGTCAGAACATGGGGAACAAACTGAGAGACAACATTCTCCGGTCATACATGAGGAGGTCGAGAATATGGATATTATTAGTGGGCACACACCGACAGCCCCGGATATGATGCCCGATGTAGTTATTTTGGAAAATCTAATAGATTCGGTACCATCGCGCTTGGATGCTACAGCAGTTTGCTGCGGTCCAACGTACTGGTGGATGATGTCCATGCACCGGGAGAGGGTGGCAGGGATCATATGCCGCTCAAGGGTTTTACTGCTTGGAACAGACATACCCGTTTTGTTGGGTGTGTGCCCCCGGCCAATGACTTTATTCGGGACATGTTATGCTATTTCCGCCTTTCACCGTCGCAACTGCATCCGAACGCTTATTCTTCACTCTTAGGCATTATGTTCTCTGTCGAGAGTATTTGCATTTGGAACCTACCGTAGAGGACATTCGGTATTTTTTCCAGCTTAAGAGGATGGTTAACACATCGCCCGCCCAATGGTTCTAGAAATTGTCATCTGCCACCAAATATTTTGTAGTGAAGTGGCTTAGGCTGTCCGTGCTTGAACACAAGTGGTTCTTTGTGTGTTTTCCTCCTGAATTTGCAAGGAGATGGATAGAAGGGAGTGAGTACTTTTGAACTTCACTTCTTATTGCAAAGTTTTTGGGAACCATGTCTCATTTTTGGTCATATTTTGATCATGGCAGGGGATCCTGAGGCGCCTACGGCGACGAGTACCAGCAACGCCTTAATGCTCTACGAGAGATTCCAGCGGATTTTTGCAAAACTGACACAGTGACAAGTCAGGAGCGCCTTCGTCGCACCAAGCTGCTCCCTAGCGATCGAGCTGTAATCAGGCCTGCGGTTGCAAGCAGTGTCAAACGAGAAGATGGTGAAAGATCGAACAACCATTAGGCGGAAGAGAAAAATGCCCCTTGCTTGGGCGAAAAAGCAAAAAAATGCCAAATCTCAAGGAGATGTAAACAGAGACGAGGTTCACGGTCAGAAGAAGGCTATTGGGGATGAGGGTTTGTCAAGCGCTCCAGTCATGCCTTCGACAGGAGAGGCGGGGGGAGAGGCACCGGATAGACCACAGTTTCAAGTGACTCTTTCGGAGACCACCTCTTCGCTAGAGGAAGAAGGCCAGTTTGATGTCCTTAATCAACTCGACCTAGAGTTGTCTCCTTGGCTAGGTATGACAAACATGGAAGAGCTAATTCTTGTTGCGGAGGGTTTAATCCCTTCGAGTGGACCACAATCTGGTCTATTGAGAGAACACTTTGGGCATAAACTCGTAAACACTGCATAGCATAGAGGTTCGTTTGAGTGTGTGACTAGACTGACTTTGATTTGCTCCTTTGACAGGTGATATGGCTAGAGGGCGTGGAGGACGAGGCTATGGACACGGAGGCCGCCGACACCCTTAGAACACTTTCATTGAGGGCTTTAGAAGAGGGACTAGGATGTACGACACTCTACCCCTATCAAATCGGGGCAGTGGACACTTAAGTAAGGATCGATCTAGGTGATCTCCGAACCCTCCTCCTCCTCCGATTCACATGTCCGAGGGAGACTCTTGACTTAACTTAGTTGGTTCCAGGCACATGTCTTTGACAACTCCTTCACATACAGCACCTTTGGCTCCCACTCAAACCGCTAAGGGGAAGGAGTTGGCGCCTAGCCATTCGAGACCGATGGGAGTGATGGTAGTGGGGAGGCAAGACCTTGCAGAGCCCGAGAGGCAAGAGTCCTCTGTTGATGAAAGGAAAACATTACTGAAGCGAAATTTTCCTAAGCATTATTTTGTTGAGCTAATATTCCTCCCTGATCTCTATCCGCCCTCTGTCAGGGAGTCCTGGGAGGTCTGGATGCGTGTGAGGGCAGAGTATCATTAGGCTGACCAACTTATGAATTACTCCTGCCAACTCTCAGAACTAATTAGGAAGAAAAACACGGGGCTCATCAACCAGAGGCTGACCATCGATGCTGAGCGGACCACCTTTAGCAACTTGAACACAGAAATAGGTGAGTCTGCTTTTTTGCATTGTGAACCTTTTGTTGCTCACCTCTGTACCTTTGAATATTAACTCTCTGGTCCCATTGTCGCAGCGAAGATGAAGCATGCATATGAGACACAAAAGAGGGAGGCCGAGCATTCTCGCTCTTCCTTCGCGGAGACCGTAGCTAAACTAACCGCCGAGAACACGACCCTAAAGAGGGACAATACCGAGGTGGAGAAAGCATATGCCAATCTGGAAAGGGATAACGCAAGAGCCACCCAGCTCCAAAATGTCAATAATGCTTTGAGAGCAGAGAATGAGAGCTTAAAGAGGTAGCTTGAGGAGATGAAGAAGGCAAATGAAGAGGCAGAGGCCAGCAACAGAGATGTATTGAGCACGGTTGATGGATTGAAAGCCGAGCACCTAATCGAGGTGGAGCAGTTAAGAGGGGAGCTTGAGGCCACAGAGTCTCAGGTTGAGGAGTCCTTGGTGGAGCATATCCGAGACATGCTTGTCAAATTCTTGAATTTTCACGGACTTTCGTGGCTCGAGGACTATTCCCAAGAGTTAGCTCGGACCTGGGAGAGGCTGGTGCCTATGAGGCTTACTTGTGCCAAGTGTATGTCTTGTCTTTGGATGAATGCCAACTTATTATTGATCTCCTATTTGTTGAGGAGCGTGAGACGCTAAAGCAAGGGAAGAAGCTGTTGCTAGAGAATGCCAAGAGAGAGAGAGAGTTGGCGAAAGTTACTGCTGAAAAAGGGAAGTCTTCCATGACTGAGAGTGTGGTGGTAGCGGAGACATTTGGAGAGGGGAGCTCTTATCGGCCTCTGGACCCTGAATCCGCCATGACAAGCGATCCCACAGCCTTAGATCAGGCTTCGATCGAGTACAACCTTGAGTATCCAGGGCAAGAAGAGACCATATTCACCTTATCTGCCATGGTGAGCATGCTTCCCGTCTTTCCTACACTATACCTGACCAAAGATAAATTCCCGTTATCAAGTATTTATGAGGATGCCGTTATTACCGAATTTGCGGAATAAAAGGTTATGTTTTTACTGTGCAGCCCTTCACGAACCTGTCAGGACACCGAACCTGCCAGCGCCACAAGGAATGCAACTCGAAGAACGCGACAATCAATTGGACACATTTTCCAATATCAGGTTGGGATCCAACGTTCACGAGTGCTTCATAGAGGAAGGAGAGTTTGTGGATGGAAGAAGTGCCCATGTGATGGGCCCAATGGACACCGATGTGCCCTCGATGTAGGATCTGGTGGATAGTTTAAAGGGACGGACGATGGCTAAGTGAGAGGAGATAGAGGAGAAGCATAAGCAAGACGAGGTTGCCAGGCAGGAGGTCCTAATGAAGGCCAGACAAGATGCCGAGAAGGGCATCACTGAGACAACTGAGCAGAGGAAGGCCGGTGAAGAGGTGGAGAAGAAGAGGGCTGCTAACGAGGCCCAAAAGAAGAAGGAGGACGACGAAGCCCAGCGGAGGGCCACCGAAACCCTTGAGAAACCCAAGGCTGACGATGCTACGACTCAAAAGTCCCAGATGTTGGCTGACCGACGGGCTGCCAAGGAGGCGAAGGAGAAGGCAGGGAGGGAAGCCAAGGAGGTCCCGGGGAAGAGTGATGATGTGGTATCCCTTGTTGTGGGGAATGTACCTAGGCCATTGCTGCATACACTTCCCACTGTTATCACGAAGATCTCGAGCGGCGATGGAAAAAGGTAGAAGCGCCTCTCGCTCTCTCATGAGTCAGCGAATTCCCCGAGGGGTAGAAGAGGAAAGAGCGGGTCAGGAAAGAAGAGGCGTGGCACTGATGGAGAACCGTCGAGTGCGGAATCTGTAAAGAAAAAGAGCAAGCACAAGAGGAAAAAGCACGATTAGTGTTAGCAACCAAAGTAGAAGTTACCATCATTTTGGTAGTGTAGGCTGATAGTTTATGTGAGTACGGCTCTCGCTTTTGGGTTTTCAAGACATGGTGTGGTTTTCATGTACACCCTGTCATTAGAAAAGAAAGATGTTAGACATGTAGTCCGTTTAGTGTGTGTGTGAAAATGGAATATGAATTAGTAAAGATCGCAATTTATGTTGAGTGTTCGGATGTTCTTCTAATGTTTTCTAGCATCCTGTGCTTGCATAAGCATACTTATAGTTACACTTAATAAAAACGCGATCAGAGACCGCGCTCTGAGTTGATTCCAGAGGGGTGATATAGAGCGCTGGTTTCAACAAGTTTCCCTCATCTCAGGAAACCCGTAGGTTGCGAAACCAGGCTAGTCGCTTGCTGTTTTGGACTGCCCAAAGTAAGTCCCAAGTAGAGCGAAGGCGTAGGACGTTGATTAGTCTGGTGAGGGGGTTCTCACATTGTTCATTCGGGTTGTGAGCGCAGGCGTTGTTTATTCTCCGAAAGAGAAGCCAGGATCATCAGCCCGTAGGGTCCGATCGTGGCCATGGGCTACCCCTAAGCCTTGAGAGCTTTGGGGAAGAAACGATTTAAAGTTGGTCTCGGTGTTGTGCCGAGATTAGACCAGCACCCGTAGCCAAATGAAAAGCTTGTACCACTCTAGGTTGGCTGTTAGGTGGCTCCAAGTCTCGTGGAACTTGGGCGCGGAATGATTTATCCTCGGTCTTGGTGCGGGGCCGAGGTTCGAGTTAGTGGTTATTTATACTCGGTCGCGTTGTGGGCCGGCGGTTCGAGTTAGTGGTTATTTATACTCAGTCGCATTGTGCTCGGGGTGTCAGTCATAGCCAGCGTTGTTTGGCCTCGAGGTTGGCTCGAGGTTCGGACGATAGCACCAGCTCCCATGCTCGGGGTGCCGGTGTGGCGATCGAATGTTTGCACGCAAGCTGGTTTTCAGGACTAATCAAACGTGTCATGCGCGGAGTAAATAAAAATTAGATAGGAATTTGAACATCGTTTCTACTAGTAACTTTGGCAGTAATAACCTTTACAATGCCTTGAATTGCTAGAAAAAAAATCGTTGGAAAGCATAGACAACTATGTACTAAGTTATGTAAAGTAGCGATGGGGATGTTCGATGTTCCATGCCCTTGGGAGTTTGCCTTCATCCACAGTTGCGAGTCTGAAAGTTCCACAACTGAGCTTCCATTATGTGGAGTATGGGCCTTCTCGACGAGGAGCGAGGCCTGCTAGTGGAGGGAAAATCCGTTTTAAGACGACGTCGCTGATGTTGAGGTCCTTATAGCAGACACTGGAATTGAAGTATCGGGCTTTTCCTCTAGCAAATCGAGCGACCCCAAAAGTAATCCTTGATTCGTCTCTGGATCGTAATAAGTAACTCGATGAGATTGGAGCTTTAGCTCAATGGGGATGACGGCTTCAGATCCATAGGCAAGGGCGAAAGGAATGTGTTCGGTTGCTGTCTTGTGAGTGGCTCGGTAGGCCCATAGGGCTAGTGGGAGTTCGTCCGCCCACATGCACCCGGTCTATTCTAGACGCTTCTTGATGATGGATTTAATGACTTTGTTAATCACCTCGACTTGCCCGTTGGCTTGAGGATGAGCCACCGCTGAGAATCTTTTTTCGATGTTGTACCGCTGAAAGAAGGCTTTGAATTCAGCGCTCTCGAACTACTGTCGGAAATGGTAGCTTGTGGGACTCCATAACGGGTAATGATGTTGCGGACAACGAAGTTGATCATCTTCTTGGTGGTTATTGTGGCAAGAGCTTTGGCCTCTGCCCACTTGGTGAAATAATCAACTGCGACGACAGCGTATCATGCCCCACCTCTGACCATTGGAAGAGTTCCAACGATGTCAATTCCCCACATGGCGAACGGCCACAGGCTGATCATTTGTGTCAACTCTGTAGGCGAGGCTCCTGGGATTTTTGAGAAGCGCTGACACTTATCGCACTTGCGAGCATAGTCTGTGGCATCTTGATCGGGCGTAGGCCAATAGTAACCATGTCTGAGTATTTTTCTTGCCAGTTTTTTCCCTTTAGTATGGTCGCTGCACTCGCTTTCATGTACATTGGTTAGCACTCAGTTGGGGTCGTCATGGGCTACGCACATGAGCAACGGGACAGAGAATGCTCTGCGATAGAGCACACCATCCATGAGAAGGTAGCGAGTTAATTGGCGAGTGAGCGCTCGTCTTTCACTTTAGCATCCCGGAAGGGTCCCGTGTTGCAGATAGTTCTTGATTGGTGTCATCCAAGGTTCAGGTTCGGATTTGGCGTTCATGACCACCTCGGTTTGCATTTGTTTGATCCTTGGGAAATTGAGAACCTCGACTGGGACGAACCCTGTGAGTTGTGAATCCTTGAAGCTCGCCAATTTGGCTAATGATTCTACTTTTTCATTTTATTCTCAGGGAATATGTGTGATAACAAAGTGGTCGAAGCTGGTGAGCAATTCCTGAACCTGGGTCAGATAGAGAGTGAGTCGTTCCCCTTGGCTTGATATTCTCCTTGTATTTGGCGCACGACGAGTTGTGAGTCAGAGAAGATTTGGATGGTTTTTAGTTTAAGTTCAATTGCAATTCTAAGCCCGACCATTGAGGCCTCATACTCTATTTCGTTGTTGGTAGCAGGGAAGCTGAGTTTTAATGCATAGTATATCGGGCGTTCCTCGGGAGTGATGACATGACTCCGACCCTAGAGCATTTGCTGTTGGAGGTCTCGTCCATGAATAATTTCCATTTAAGTGTCGGGAGCATCGATGTTCTCTGTAGGAGTCTCCTCGGGAATAGTGAGTTTTACTACGAAATCATCGAGAGCTTGTCCGAGGATGGCTCGACGGGGAATGAATGTCATCTCAAATTGGCTTAGCTCCATACTCCACTTTAATAGCCGTCCTTATGCCTCAGGTCATTGTAGGACTGGTCGTAGTAGCTAGTTGGTGTAAACCTTTATGGAATGAGACTGTAAGTATGGTCGAAGTTTTCAAGAGGAAATCAATAAGCAGAACGCCAGTTTTTTCAACTACGGAAAATTCTTCTCTGCCCCTGTCAATCGTTTGCTTATGTAGTAAACGAGTCGTTGGACACGACCTTCGAGGCATACTAATGACAAGCTGATTGCATGCATGGAAACAGCCAAATAAACGTATAAGTCTTCATGATCTATAGGTTTGGACAAGATAGGTGGTCACTCTAAGTGATTCAATAGGTCCTTGAATTCCGCGACGCATTCTGGGGTCCATTTGAAGTTGCGCTTCCCCTTTCTAAGTTAGTCAATAAAGGGAATGCATTTGTCTGCAGCTTTGGAGATTAACCGACTTAAAGCGGCGACCCTTCCGTTTAGACTCGGAATATCTTTGATGTTCTGAGGGACTTGAATATCCCGGATAGCTTGGATTTTTTTGGGTTGGCTTCGATACCTCGAGAATTGACGATGAAACCCAAGAACTTTCCTGAGGTGACTTCAAAGGAGCACTTCAGAGGATTGAGTTTCATGTCAAATTGGCAAAGGACATCAAACATTTCAGAGAGGTCATGGACGTGGTTGCTTGATACTTTAGATTTTACCAGCATATCATCCACGTATACCTCCATGGATTTCCCAATTTGGTTTTTAAAGAGACGATTAACCATTCGCTGAAAAGTGGCACAAACATTCTTGAGACCAAAGGGCACGACGCGATAGCAATAAAGTCCCGGATCAGTTATGAAAGGGGTATTTTCCTGGCCGTGGAGACAC
This sequence comes from Allium sativum, assembly GCA_030737875.1. Taxonomy (NCBI): domain Eukaryota; kingdom Viridiplantae; phylum Streptophyta; class Magnoliopsida; order Asparagales; family Amaryllidaceae; genus Allium; species Allium sativum. The sequence goes on along the minus strand of CM060920.1, from coordinate 936,516,974 downwards.
ATTGGAATTTGATTATAGCCCAAATAGGCATCTATGAAAGATAGGAGTTGGTATCCGGCGGTTGAATCAACAAGTCGGTCGATCTTCTGAAGCGGGAAGATGCCCTTGGGACAAGCCTTGTTTAAGTCGGAGAAGTCGACACATGTTCGCAATTTACCATTGCCTTTTTTGACCAGAACTGGATTGGAGACACATTCAGGGTAGTCGGCTTCGCGGATGAAGTTGCTGTTGAGTAGGCAGTCCACCTCTTCCTCGAGTGCTTCTAACCTCTCGGGTCCCAAGAAACCACGTTTCTGCTTGATCGAAGGCATCGTAGGATCAAGACTCAGATTATGGTAAGCGACTACGGGATCGATGCCATTCATGTGGGAGTGAGTCCATGCGAACATGTCTAGGTTAGCCTTCAAGAAATTCATAAGATATTCGTTGAATGTGAGGTGGAGTTACGATCCTATCTTTAGCACCCTTGATGGATCATCGGGGTTGATCAGAACATCCACTGTAGGTTCAACCAGAGTAGCCCTCTCGTATTCCGGCTCTTCGTCCTTCCCTGGATCAAGGTCTTCAGAAAGATGGCAGTGGCGCCTGATCCAAGTCCCAGACGTCGCTGATTGCTATGCGGAAATAGACTTGGCGCAAGAAGGTGTGGGTATGGTCTTACCTTTGTCCTTATTGCGTGCATTTTTCCACTCTATTGCATAGCATTCCCTAGCGTTTGCTTGGTCGCCTCCAACTGTTCCGATCCCATTCTCCATCGGGAATTTCATTATGAGGGAGCATAGTGACTTGTAGATCCGAAATTCTGTGAGAAAAGGACGTCCAAAGAAGACGTTGTAAGGGAAAATGATGTCGATAACCTAGAAGGTGAGGACTCAGACCCGGCTCCAATCCCCCTCGCCAAGTTCTACAGGTAAGTCGATCATTCCCACTAGATGACTGGAAGCTCCGTTGAAGCCATGGATCGTGGAACAACATGGTTTTAAGTCTTTTGTTTCCAATTTCATCTAGTAATAAGCAGCTTTGAAAATGATGTTGACCGAGCTTCCCGAGTCAACCAATACACTTTGGACGGAAGCGACACCGATTTGAGCTGTGATAATGAAAGGATCAGTAGTCGAGATCTCAATTTCCGTAGAATCACTTTCGTAGAAGACAATGTCGCCCCTCATGGATTTCTTGAGCTTGGCTGGGATGGATTCGTCTGGAGCGAAGAAGGCCTCATAAGTGGCATGCTTTATAGAACTCACATACTCTTCCATTTTCTAAAAGTTGTCTTGCGTTGGATAAGGTCCACCACAAGTAGTGTTGATCACAATTCCTAGCCTTGGGTTAGACAGATCCGGGATCGTCTTGGCGAGCGCCGGAGGTGCTGGTACCGAAGGCTTTGAGTTTGCTTCAGGTGGAAATGGTTCTTGGAAGTACTGTTCGAGTCATTTTTCACGGATAAGCTTTTCGATTGCGTCATCAAGCTAGTGATATTCATTTGTATTATGATCATACACGTCGTGGTATCGACAGTACCTGCCTATATTTTTCTCGAAGTCGGTGGATTCCCATGTGCGCGACTACTTATATGGCAATGTGTTGCATGTATCCAAGTAAATTGTTACTAAGTCTTCATTCAGCGAGGTGTAGGTCTCGAAAGCGTGGTAAGGACCATGTTTTCTTGGTTCAGCCAGGACCTAATCGTTGTTTCGGCCACCCTACCTACCATTACATGGCCTTTAGCTGTAGAGACATGCCCCCTAGTTGTGATCGAAGGGCTCTCCGACTTGTTTCCCTTTAATGTTGTTTTTTGTGGTATCCGTTTGCGGGTCGTTGGGGCGACTTGTTTCGGAGAGCCGATTTCGTCTTCCTTCCTCCTAGCAAAAAGTACTGCCCTGCCTTTTCGTAGAAAGCGTCGAGGCTTTTTGGTTGCTTCCGATCGATCCACGCTCCGAATTCGTAAGTAGGGAGGACACCTTTTGCTAGTTGAAAAATTACGATGTGAGGATTCGGTTCTTTGACATCGACGAGGCCGTGTTGAACCGGGAAAGGTAGCTTTTGAGCGATTCGGTGGGCCCTTGGCATAGATTGGACATAGTGAGGGGCGTTCTTTGGAATCGGGATATGTACCCTAAATTGCTCGACCAACTCTGTCTCTAACTTGCCGAAGTTGTTTATTGAATCAAGTGGGAGAAGAAAGAACCATGGCAAAGTAGTTGCTGATAAGAAGACTGGGAAGCACTTGCACTTGACTGGGTCGTTGGCCTGGCTCAAGTCCATTTGCCATTCATATCGATTTAGGAAGGTACATGGATCGGTTGTGCTATCGTAGAGCGGCATCTGTGGCATACTGAAACGTCGCGGCCACTTGGCTTCGTTTACCCTTCTTGTGAAGGGGTTACGTCTAATATGGGCCTCATATGAACCATGTACGTTCTCCCACATTTCCTTTATGATCCGTCAGACCATGTCAGGGAGACAAGTTGGATAGGGATCTGCCATCGGTATCAAGGGATTTTGGCAAGGTTCCGGAGTTCTGTTGCGAGGGCGTCTCCTATGATGAATATCCAGGTCGTCTTCTTCCATATCCTCGATATCTATGATCGGGTTTTGGTACGGACAATGAAGCAGAGCGAGTTGATGTGGATCCTGTTCTGGAAGAGTGCAGGCCGCTGGAATAGTAGGTCCATCATCCTGATTGGTGACCGTTGGGTTTTGTCGAGGAAGGGGTTGATTGTTCGGACCTGGTCCGTCATTGATGATCAAGCGAAAGTAATATCGGTATTGTTCCCCTACCTATATGTGAGTGTAATTCGGTCGTTGTTGCCATTTCCATTGTCGTTGGTGTAGCCATTGCCATTGCTATTGTCCAGCGCATTGGTGCGGATGACGACGTTGTTGATGAGACTAAACCTCCTTCTTTGATGCGGACCCCTCGACTCGAAAGCGGAAGTTTCCGAGATAGTTGGTCGAGGTCGAGCGTTGTTCCGAGATAGCTGAAGCCATGCGATGCTGTGCGGACTTTCATGAAGTTGCCGCATAAGGTCGATGTTATTCCTTAATGCCTGATTGAGCTCCTACGACTGTATTCTCATATTTTTCATTAAGTGCGCGGATCTGTGCTTGTGTTGCGGGCACTTAGGGGTCCACAGGAGGAGCGGTTTCTGTAGTGGCGGGATATCCGCCGGATGAGCTTATTGGGATGTTCCAGTTCGACTACGGCTGAAGAGCTGACCATTGCATTCTTTGGTCGCTTTGCCATCGTGAGAGGACTCGGCGGCAGGTTTAGCAAAGGACTCTAAAGCTCGTCGACATCGAGAAGACAATGTGCGAAAAAGGCGCAAATACGAGTTTTCTTAGTGAAAGCACCAAATGTTGACGGTAAAAAATGTCGTAAACACCCAAGATTCCAATTACTATGAATTATCTTTTTGGTCGTGTAACTAAGTTTGGAAAGCAATAAATGACACAAGAGATTTATAGTGGTTCGGCCTCGCGAGAGACGTACGTCCACTTTGAAGAGTCATTGGAATATTATTTATAACCAAGGATTACAAAGTCAAGACTATCTCATGACAACTCATTACATTCATTTCCAAGTCATATGAGTTCATAATGGCTATATGCAAAGTATTCGGGAAAAAGACAATTTAGTCATTCTTCCTCCTTAAAATGGAGATGCCATTAACGAGGCTCCTGAAGCTCTTTAGAGTTGCTAAGTGATAGGATTCCAACCTCTTTGAAGTATGAGGCCAATGGGTATTTATAGAAGAAAGGTTAGGTAGGAGTAGGTAGAAATATGGGACTACACCCAGAATTTTGAACCCCATGCGGCTGGTCTCCGGAATTTCAAACCCCCCTCCTAACAAGCACGAACATAGGATTTGTACCCCTCCCTGGGGTACGAACTTTGTACCTTTTAGGGATATGAACTTCGTACCCCTTGGGGGTACAAAATTTGTACCCCGTTGGGTACAAATTTCATACACCTTAGGGGTATGAAATTCGTACCCCAAGGTGTACGAATTCGGAACCCTGTTGGATACGAATTTCGTGCCCCTCAGGGTTATGAAATTCGCACCTCAAAGGGTATGAAATTTGTGACTTAAGGGGTATGAAGATTGTGTAACTGGGTGCTTGGGTGTTCGAGACTTAGGCTCGCAACTCCTAGAGGTTTAAGGCCTTGGTTCGGAAATATGTTAGGGGAGCTGTGAGGTTTTCATTGGCACGATCCCTCTTCAACTTGTATCCTTCGCTCCTCAGCGACACTCTAGGTTTTAGCTTCACGCGATACGTTGAGTCGAGCGTGTCTTGTGTACTTTTGGGAACCTGACCAAAAAGCCTGTTAATAGCGAAAGGGAAATTTTTAGGTTTCGTTGTCAGTTTACGTGGGATTTAAATCAATCAAGATCAGATTGCGGCAAATAAAAAAAATCTGAGAACTACAAAAGATTAAGGATGTGCAGACCATGGCAGGAAAAGTAGTAGCCTTAAGCAGGTTCATCTCTAGAGCTACTGACAAGTGCATTCCCTTCTTTGAATTAATAAAGTGAGGGAAGCACAACTTTGAGTGGACTCCATATTGTATCGAGGTTTCCATAATCTATTAAATCACTTAGATAGACCCCCAAAACTATCTAAGCTTGTAGATCATGAGGACTTGTTTGTATGCTTAGTCATATCATCGCATGTAATCAGTTTAACACGCGTCCGTGAGGAAGATAAGACTTAGAGAGGAGAGAGCATTGTTATTAGTCAATTGTGTTAATGGAAACCAATAATTTGAAAACTCCTAAATCTCTTTCAAAGTTCGTCAGTACTTCAGATTCTGATCATCGTCATGTTATTCCGCCATATCTAAGTTATTCCCTTCAACATGAAGATTGAAGAAACTCCTCAACCGCAGGTAACTCTAAACTTCTAGATATAAACTCAAAAAAGGAATTTCCAGATCTAATAGAGAAAGATTAAAACTTGAATTATCTGGATAGTTTCAAGTAGTAGTAATCTTGGATAGATATAATTATTGAGAATAAATACCACTAAAATTCTATCCAACTTTGTTTCTTTGAAACATTTGTTAAGAATGGTATCAAACTAGCGGTAATCAATGAAGAACTGACAAATAGGGCTAGAGAACGATAGTTTAACTCCATTGTTTTTATGTCTTCGGTAGCAAGCCTTGTTATAATTTTCTCAAGAATTATATTGATCGAACTTGGAGTCCGAAGGGTAGTTATCAGTTGTATTCGACAAAAAAAGGGATTTTATATCTTAAAATGCGAAAGTGAAGAAGAATGTGATCATATATTTCCCTGTGGACTATACTTTTACAGTAAGAGGCTATTTTTATGAAACTATGACAATGAGTTAAGATAACTATGGAATTCCTGAATTCAATTCATATTTGGATTCATTTACCCGATCTTGACCGAGATTTCTAGTCTGTATAGTCTATAAGTATAATAGCCTCAGTTTTGGGTAATCCTCAAAAGCTAGACAATGATACAGAAAGGTGAATTAGGATTTCGTATGCTAGAATTTTATTTGAAGTAGATTCTGATTTCAAATTTCCTGAAACTATGCCTATTCAATGATTTAATGGAAAAATAGTTTGGTAAAGGGTAGCCTATGAATGGGTTCCCTCTTTACGTTCAAGCTGCAAAATATTTGGTCATCCGAATCCAAATTGTAAATCATTAAGATTTAATCTCCAAAAAACAAAGTTAATCCAGAAAATGGGATGGATATAAATGAGAAAGATACTGATAACATGAATATGGATACTAATAGTGACTATGTAAAGGGCTGTAAGGATAAGGTTATCACAGCAGAATCAGGGAAAAGAATTGTTGAGGCTAGTAATGTAGAAACTGTGAATCCCTTTAATGTATTAGATGGCTATAATGTGAATGTGCAAGACAATGGAGAGGAAACTGTAAAGGCTGCAACAAATTGTAAAGATGATAGAGGTAACATTATGGTTGATAAAATACAGGATAAAGAGAAAGATGTCTTCGTGTAGGGTATAAAAGAACAATCAATTGAGGATATCAAAAAAGTTGGAAAATCAGGTGCATATATTGAAACTGATAGCATGCAAATTAGGGAGGAATTCTATGAGAAGCAAATTAGTGATGATGTTTTAAACACGGATTACTTGATGGTAGAATCGTATAGTTCTACTAGTAGCACTAAGAAGAGGAGATCTAAATTCAAAAATAGTAAGGTTAAAGGTGGGAACAAAGTGATGAATGGTGATCCTCTTGTTGAAACAAAACTAGAATGGGTGAAATTGATTTCAAAAATTCAGAAAAGATCAAAATAAAGAAAGCCAAAGGAAGACGGAAGCACTGTAGGTGGAATTATTAATGGAGGTGTTTTTTTTAAAAATGATTTGGGTTTTCTATATTCATCTGCTTGGTTTTCTATTTATATCATGTTGTTGATTTTGTCTCTATGTTTTTGGTATGAGAATCTATGGTTTGCTTCTTTTCGGGGTTATTATTTGTGTTGTTTAGTGGTGTTGATTTTTCCTTTGAGCTGCAGTATAGGTTCTCTGAGTTGACCTTGAAGTTTTACTGTTTGATAACATCTCATTGGTGCTAATGGGTTTTGCAGTTGATGGTTGTGTGAGTTTGGATTTATTTTGGAGGTTTTCCGTTGTTTTGGATTCTGATGTTATACTTGCTGGAGGTGAATTCTTCTATGCTGATTGGTTGGCAAGCAGTACTTGGATTTCTCTTTTCTTCTGTTTATTGCTTTGGGAAGTTTTCTCTTTGGTGTTTCAGTGCATGGTGTTTTTTGACAGGTTTTCTTTGTTAGTCGTTACATTTAGCAAGATGTTGTCTTCCATGTATATTTTTTTGAGCTTGCTGTGTATTTTTGGATTAGCTGGATTTGTCATTTTATTGTATAGTATTGGTTATATAAGGCATTGCATTTCGTTTCCAGCCCAATCTTCTCTTTGTAGTCTTTATTCTGTAATATAATGTGACGACCCGAACTTCCCCGGTCTCTGAAGAGAAGAGAAAGAATGAACTGTTTTAGAACATGACAAATCAGAACACAAACAAAAGAAAATTTCATTGCTTATTTCAACAATTTACATCAGTGTACAAGAATATACAGAGTATGAATAAATATTAAACATTGTAAAATATCAGAGATTAAAATACATTACATAGCATCGGAAAATAATATATAACACGACTGAAAGAGATAAACAGATACAGAGCGTTCCGAATATAGCTCCAGCTGCAAACCAAGATCCTGTGAATATAATATCTGCAAAACCAAAACTACTAGCTGTCCATATGGAAAATAGGGGCACCCGGATTTTAGGTTAAAACAGTAAACTCCAAGTCAGTCATGTGACTGGTGTGAGAACTAAAACAGTTATTTGAAACTTTATTTTAAAATAAAGTAAATCAAGGGACCACGCCATATAACACGGAATGGGTTCCCTCTCAAGAATACCAGTACAAAAACAGTTCATAAACAGCGCAATGCTTTTCGAAAAATGAAGCTATTATAAGACCCAGGTCCCATCACACAATGCAACGCAAGTTGGAGGATAGGGTTTTCCCTTATAATAGCCAAACATGCTTGGTACATTTAAAACAAATCATTTGATACTATAATAAGTGCATAGTGTATAAAACAACTTCAAATATAAATGTATCAATCATAGAGGGCATGGGTACCATATATGATGTCGTCAATACTAGGCTCTACAATCAATATCACAATGTCGTATTGGAAGTTGGATTCCATCTATGAACCAAGGAAAGGGTTCGTCCTTACCACTTCGAGACTCTCAAGTCCGAGCCTCAGGGACAAAATGCATCGCCACTTGCATCTTCAGGGTCGGTCCATATTTTAAGTGGATTAATAATCCCTGAACAATACGTTTCCTCGCCCTATGAGGCGTAAGTCTGGTCAGTATGTCGACCATATCCATCCATCGGCCCGTAGTGACCGATATATCTGAGGTACCTCGCTTTTTATCATCCACATAAGTAAAAATGTCTGGGCTCAATACCATGACACCACTCCTAGCTAGAATGAAACACATGTTCTCCTTGCAGTCCTCTCCCATTTCTGGTTCATACCGGGGTGTGAGACTCGCGAATTAACACTACACAAAGCTATGCTATATTAAATCCATGCTTTCATCATCAACAATAAGACTCTGCTTTTCAACAGAAGCCTCGATCCTTTGCATCTCAACATGCCACACAGTCCATTCACGCCATGCGAATGATGTCTATTGATATATAACCTTTGTGCTCATACATCTCAGAGAAGGGTGTTAAGCAAGAGAATAAATTCTCCGCCACCAAACAGATATATATTTAATAGAGATCAATCAACACAGAATAAAATCCAATGTCAGATACACATCCATTTAGAAGTTCGTTCTGGGTTTGAACGAAACCGGAGGCACCTTATTCATCGTTCCATATGTCCAACACAGGAGAGAGGTCCTCGCATATCCGGTCGATCTCCAAGTACGTTGGGACGATCACCACTTATTACCTCGTCCTGGGTGTACAGCCAATTAAGACATCGGTAATCATCCGAATGATGTAAAGACCTCCGGTCTACAACCACCGTCTTCATCGTCAACTTATCGTCGAATCAGTTATTCAGAATGGGTATAAACCTGGCCTTTCCGAATAACTCGTGTATATAATAAACAAGTGCTATAAAACACAACATATGCCTCATTCCAATTCTAAATATTCTTATATTTAAATATTCATATCTTTTGGAAAACGTTCCCATTAATTTTATCAAAGATAAATTCTTTAAATTTATTCTTTAATCTTCCTTTGGATATCAATTCAAACCATATTAAGGTTTTCCAAACTAGTCAGGATTAACGCACCTTACTGAAGTAATCATTTATCATATTTCCCAATCCCAACCTATTCATCCCATGAAGAAAAACTGGTAATACATCATATCTAACACCATGGTGTTATGGGTAAATTTAATTACCATTTCTCGTTCAAATCTGATTAAAGATTTAACTATCGCTTAGAGTAAAGTTGGTGCTACTCCATTCTCGATTGTTTCCCAAATTTGATAATTTAAATTATCAATTCATGTTTCAATCTAATTAAAGATTCATTAAAACTCCACTTGGTTTTGATCTTCCCAAAAATCAATATTGATGATTATTTAACTTTGGAAAACCAAACATGCCGCATCGACAATCTACAATGTACTATTGATTTCTGCCGATATATAACCTCTAAGCTCGTACGTCTTAGAGAAGGGTGTTAAGCAAGAGAATAAATTCTCCTCCACCGAACAAATATATATTTAGCAGACATCAACCATACAGTTCGAAATACAATGTTAGACATGTAATCCTGTCTTTAACTGGGTTAAAGAACTAATGTCATTTAAAACGCAGTTCATGATAAATCCAAAATCACATTCCATTAATTATGGAATTTTCACGGAAAACAGATCAATATATAATCGATATTAGTTTCCGTATCCGACTAATAATATAAATGCAATAACGACAAAGCCTTTTAAATCCCATATATATTAACAGTCTTCCTCCACAGAATCTTACTCCAATCATTACCGAATCGAATTCCATTCCATTACAATTCATTTTATTAAATTGGAAAACTTTACTTTGGAAATTTCCATTAAATCTTAATAAAAGATTTATATATTCCAAATCACATTTCACTGCAAATCGGGTTAAAGAACGAATGTCGTTAAAAACATAGTACACAATAAACCCAATTCACATTTCATTTTGTTCCAATTACTTAATATTACTGGAAACTCCAATAATCTTAATTAAAAAATTTATTCTTCTCACACGGGGCTTAAGAACAGTGTTATTTAAGACATTATTCCGATAAACCCAAAATCCAATTCTTTTATTCAATTCCTATTAGATCTTAATTAATTGGAAAACTCCACTAAATCTTAATTAAAAGATTTATTCTTACCTCGACTAGGTTTAAGAATAGTTTTAATGAAGACACCATTCGCGAAAAACCCAAAATCCAATTCAATTTTAAATAAAAGGCTCTGAATAGAAATTTTATCGGCTTATATTCAATATCAAATTCTAAGATCAACAAATACTATATTGGGAATAACGATATATACTGTATTGGAAGCTATATACAGACGGTGCTCGCAATGATCGATGATCCGACGCTGGGATTGTCTTGGTAACTCGTGAGGGATGATCGATCTATAATGCCTTAAGACTGAATTTTCCCTCTATTAATAATGATTTCGAGTACTAAGCCCTAATTTCCAGGCTAAGAGTTGCAAAGGAATTGGGGGTTGTTGCATTGGATATTTTCTGTGACTCTCAAATTGTTGTGTTTCAAGTTCGGAAGGATTACCAGACGAAGGGACCATGGCTTGCTGCTTAGCAGGTACGGGTAGAGGAACTGTTGGATGACTTTGAGTACCATAGCATTTCCCACATCCCGCGAGTGGAGAATAAAAAAGCAGACCGATTAGCCAAGATGGCCAACTCCGATAGCCCATAGGAAACAGAGATGGTGCAAATTGAAGTCCTGAATGCTCTAAGTCTTGATCAGATCGAAGTTGATCAAACATTGGATGTTGATCCTGAAAGAGAGCCATGGATGACCCCTATAAAGAGTTTTCTGCAGCATGGAACACTTCTAGAAAAGATGAGAGAAAGGCATGCCATTGTCCGTAAAGCTTCAAGATATATCATGCAACATGGTACGTTTTACATAAGAGGATTTTCTGTGCCTTTACTCTGGTGCATCGCTAATGACGACGTCAATTGCGTTTTGCAAGAAGTGCACGAAGGTAATTACAACGATCACACTAGAGGGAAGACCTTAGAAACAAGATATTATGGTATGGCAATTTTTGGTCTACCATAAACCGAGCGCGGAAGATTATTCATGACGCTACGACGAATACTAAAGGTTTGCGAAATTTCCTAGAGCTCCGTCTAACCAACTCACCCAGATGGTGAGTCCTTGGCCATTTGCAGTATGGGGAGTAGACATCATCGAGAGTCTTCTGATATCCAAATGTAGTGCAAAGTATGCAATCGTGGCAGTGGATTACTTCATGAAGTGGGCTAAAACATAACCATTAACCACCAATAAGATCAAGCGGGTGATCAGCTTTACCGTTAGAAATATCATATGTCAATTTGGGTCACCTCGCACTATCATCACTGATAATGGAACCCAATTCGATATCTCAAATTGTAAAAAAAATGTCAACGGTATCACATCAAGAAGAGATATACAGTAGTTGCATACCGCAATCGAATGGACAAGTAGAAGCCGTGAATAAGATCATCAAAACGATTCTGAAGAAATTACTGGAACAAGCAAAGGCCAAGTGGGTTGACGAATTGCCATTATCTCTCTGGGCATATCGAACTACTTATAAGTCATCTACTGGCCATACTCCTTTTGCACTCTTTTTTGGTTCGGAGCCAGTCAACCCCGTAGAACTTGAGGTCCCATCCTAAAAACAACGTACTATGATCCTTTAACTAATAAGGCTCTTCGCCTGAACTAGATCGACATGATCGATGAGAAGAGAGAGGAAGCAAACTCACATGCTTCAAAGCATAGACATTGGGTTTCCCGGTAAAGTACGATCTAGGACTTTCGATTCTGGCAACATGTTCTGAAGTGTGTCTTCCCGACCCCCCGTTTTCATGGGCCCAAAGTGGGAAGGACCATACGTCATTCATTGGAAGCTTGATAATGGAGCTTTTAGGCTAACGACCATTAATGGCTATCATCTCCCCAGAGCATGGAATGTCGAGCGTCTACGGCCCTATTTGACTTAGGTTCTTATTTTGTCTTGGATTATGTAATAAGGCGGGATTAGCCTGAAATTATTATTCATAATTAAAAGCTTTTTCCATGCTCTGCAATTTTTTGTGTTGATTTAATTAAGTTTTATAATTTGAATGACTGTACCGAATGTGAACGAAGGGGTGGTTATCTCTAAGACGACATTAACGTGTTCGTGCTTTGACAAGTTACCCCAATTCTGTGACTAACTAGACTTGGGTTAACAAAGGTAGAGCTCGATATCAATGCTCGACATAGGGACCCTCACTTTGTGAACCAAAGTGAGGAGACAACGCTTAAACGACATGTATAACTCTTCCCAACTTTGATGGGATGAGTATAAACAACAGGGATGGAATTAGACCATTCTTGAAGGCAAATTTTTCCCTCGAGTGGAGAGAAAAAGACATGATCTGAACAAGTGTCATCCGACCACTTATCCAATTAATTTTATTCCTCAGAGTTTGGAATGGAAGATTGACGTAATTCTAGTTCGATATCGACACTCGACTTTGCAAAATCCCACTTTAGGACTTAAAGTGTAGACTGGATGCCGAAGCGAATGATATGATAGTTCGCACGACCAACTCTAACTCTCATGACTCGAGAGTGAGTATAAAATCGAGGTAGGCATGAAATAGTACACCATGACTCAAGACAACCTTAACCCATAACTCTAATCTGAATTAACGATGGGAGATTATAAAAACATTTAGATCTAATATCCAAAGGACTTAGCTCTTACCCCACAGAAGGCTTAGGGGCATGAGTACAGATTGAACTTGAAATCCCCACTGATGATGGGGGCAATGGCATGATCCTATAAATTAACCTCGAATTTTCCGGGGACTTGGCTTATAATTCAAGGTTAATTGGGGGCATATACACTATACCTCCAAGTTACATACTTACGCATCTAAAAATTAAATTGCAAATAAATTAAATGGAAAGCAAGTAAATAGACACAAACAATTACTTCATTAATTACGAATTTGTACAAATTGTTAACTACTTTACTAATAATTTGCTTTATACAGAACAAAAAATCAAAATGCAAGGGTCGCACTCGCAACAACCACAACAGACTAGTGGAAAACTGTAACTCCTCGTGAATTATATAACGTTAAGCTTCACAAATTAAAGTGTAATTAATTCTAAATGAAAGAATTAAGGGAAATGGGTTACGCCATTGCGTTCGCCTCGGAATTCTGCTTGAGATAGAGTCCGAGTTTGCGGGAATCGGACTCCGTATGAAGGAGTTATGACCTTCAGAAGTTTCAGAATAAAATTTAAATTCAAACAGCTCAGTTTCAAATTCGAAATTCGAAAAACAGGTTCAAACTGGGCTGGGCGGGAAAATTTCCGCCCAGGGACTAGGTAGACCATGGTATCGACCTGGTCACCCCAGGTTGACCATAGTGTCGACCTGGGTGTCGACCTACCTGGTCGACCTGGCTGGCTAGGTCTGGCTCTGGCTCGAATTTCTGTGGCTCAGTGTGTCACTAGGGCTGACATGTCACCTCTTGATTGGCTCTTTGAACTTTGTATGGTCTAGATTCCTCCTGTCTTCATTTGATGGCTCAAAACAATTTAAAAAATCTATAAATACACCCTAAGTCACAACTAAAAATTCACACAAAAAAAATAAGATGGGAGTCGTCATGCTGCCAGGGAGGAATTGAGGATAGCCGTCAAGAGAGAGAAGCTTAGAGACGAATCAAATTAAGAAGAAGATTAAAGCTTAATCAAATTAATCAACGCAACGTTAATCTACCCAAAGGAGCGCATCTCAATTTCAGAATTCAGAATCCAGAATTCAAGATTCTGCATTCGTTGTAAGTATAGTGACCTTTCAGAATATGAATAAAAACTGTGATGTGATTCAATGTAAATGAAAATAGAATTGTGTTATTGTATGATAATGATATAAATTCTGTGTATTGTAATGATTCTGTCATGACTTGTGTATTGATATTTGTGGCCTAAATCGATTGATGCAAGCCTATTGAACAAATTGTATATGAAAATAATGGCACTTGCAAGTTTGTGGAAAAAACTAGAATTTGATCCCTTTATGTTTATGTCTATGGCATGGACTATATACATTCACTAAATCTAAATTAAGGCTTATGTAAACATGTTCTAGATTTGAGACCTTTTATGCCTACATGACCCAAAACCTATGATATCATTATTATGTTTATTTGTAAGTATAATTGGATCTATGTTAATTATCGTTTGGGTTACATAAACTATGCAAGTTCATGTTGAAATAGGCTATATGATTAGATGTTAAAATTGGACATTTTGGTGAATATACAACATGTTAGTTTTGTGGTTGACATTATGCCAAGTTAAACATGTTTAAACCCAAGTTTGTATAAGCCTAAACTATGCCATTTCATATGTCACCTACTTAGGTATACTTTGATTTGAATGCAAGTTCACATGACCCATAATTTATGTTAGTTGAATCGCTAAATTGCAAGTTCATGCGCCACACACCTTTATGTATTACATGTTCTTGATTTCCCCTTTTTCTCATGTTTAAAAATTGGGCTGAATTGTGTTGAGCCCAACATTTGTTATAATGTTGCGAGCGTACAAACGTGGGTAATAACGTTGGGTGTAAAATATGAAAATATATGTTGGCATGTTTGGCACATGCCAACGACAATGACATTTAAGCGGTATGAATTGTTATACCCAAGAATAAAAGACATGACATTGACATAAAGTTGAGAAGTAATAAAATATGTAAATTTAGAAAATACGGTATGCTTAACCCGAGGTTGGATTGAGTTGTGACGTAAACCTGCCCGGACCCGCCCGGCTATCCAGTAGTAACAGCAATACCTATCCAATGTGGGCGGTTAAGCATTGAGCCCAATAAGGACCCGAGGTTAGACTGAGATACGGTGTAAACCTGCCCGGAACCGACCGGCACATCCAGTAACCGTAGCAATATCTGTCTAATGTGAGTGGTCAGGTGCTCTAAGAGGCTAAGGACAGATGGTAGGGTTAAGTCAACTATAAAACACTTAACCAAATTCAACATGTTAACAGGAATTGATGGGTGAGGTTAGGTAAATACAGACACTTAACCACTTAACATGCTTGACTAGAAAACCCTAGTAACGAGGGACCCATTTCAGCAGTAACCCAAGTTAGGTATCATGGTACCATGAAACTAGGCAGGGTGGGGCACGATTACTAGGCTGATTGTAAGCGGTCAAAACGACGGCGGTGGGTGCACAGTGTAGGTTCTAACGGGGTGCGGGCGTGCACACACTCCAGAGCAGACAAACAGGGCACTGGGGACACCAGTAGTATCGCCTATGCCTTCTAGAAATTGTATCGGGCCGCCACCATGGGTCTTGATACACCCCATGGTGGGACCAGCATAGGTATCTACAATTCTTGGGGCCGTATGACACATGTTTACGCGAGTATGAGCCGATATTTAAATAAAAATGGGGATCACTTCACCCTCAGCATGGGGTGCCAGTTAGAATAAGCTCAAGTAGGTGCAGAGATATAGTATGGATGCGATAGTACATTCGATTCTAAACGACACTTTCCTATTTTCAGTTTATATCTATCATGCCCTTTTCTTATTCACATACTGAAGAGTTACTAGATTTACTCAGGCTTTATGTCTGACTCTATTTTCTTTTCGTCTTCTTTTCTTTCGTCCCCCTCCCCCCGGTCCACAGGGAGGAAACAACTCAGCTCAGTCAGACTCTTTACAAGCTCCAAGAACGTAGATGTATGATTTGGATCTCTTTTGCTCGGATTATGGCTTTGGATATCACTATGGGGATTTTTGTCACTTTATTTATGTTTTATGCTTCTTTAGTAATCAAGACAGTAATGAGGTTGTAATGTTGGAAGTATTTTGAGACAATTATGGAATGTTTTGTTTGAACACGTATTGATGAATAAAAGTCTGTTTGGTTTCCGCTATTTAAAATATGTGTATTTATATCTGTCTTGAGTTTATCTGTGGCTTTTACTTATAAACATCCATCATGGTTAAGGCATTCCCTTTGTGAGTGACCTTAATGGAGGTGGGGTGTTTCACTTGGTATCAGAGCCTAGGTTTACCAGATAAGATAAAAGTTTTTGAAATTGTTTTCAAAAAGAAAATTTAAAGAAGCAATTTTCAAGAAAAAGTGTTATAGTTTTAAAGATGCATAATCCCCCAATGCTATATGCACTATCTCTCTCTATCCTTCGTTTTGAATCTTTCCTTTCTGTTTCAGCATGCCTGGGGACCTTACTTCCCAGGTACAGATGCTTTTACTCCTCCTCCTCCTCTACGTGAACCAGCAACCGGAAGAATCCCCGAACAAGAAGACGGATAATAGTCAAGGAGGAAAGGACCACAACAATTATAACAAGACACGTGAGAAAAGGAAATGTTATTTCTATGGCATTGTTGGACATGTGATGAACGACAACAGAAAGAAGAAGATGAGTGCTACTTGCTTCCATTGCTGTGAGGCTGGACACATGGCTAAGGACTGCACTAAGAAGCAAGGGCGAGGCCCGCATGCAAGACCTTCTGGGGGTACCTCTTTAACTTCTTCTCCTAGATGTTTTGTTTTATCCTGCTTATCTTCTCAATCCTATCTTGAGAACTTGAGGTAGTAATATTTCTGTAGAAAGTGTAGTTTATCTTAATGATCATCCAGTTCGCACACTTTTTGACTCTGGCGCATCACACTCTTTTATTTCTTCTGCCTTAGTAGAATCCCTGCATCTAGACACTAGTATGGTAGAAGATCCCTTAGTAGTTTCAAATCCAATTGGGGGCTCCGCTTACTTGTCAATGGTTTGCTTGGGTTTGAAAATCTCTATTCTCAACGTTGAGTTTAGTTGTAATGCCTTTGTATTGGGCTTCTCGGGATATGGTTTGATCTTAGGCATGGACTGGTTATCCAGTAATAGTGCCATTCTTGATTGTGAGAAAAGAGTAGTTAGACTCTTGACTCGGCTTGGTAACACTCTAGAAATTTCTTGTAATCCCTTGAATGTTGTTATGCTTAGTTATCTAGAGTCGCTTGATGCTTCTGATGAGAATTTGCAATTAGTTAGAGTAGTCCGGGAATATTCGGATGTCTTTGAGGAGGTGAAAGGCTTACCTTCGAGGCAGGAAATAGACTTCCGCATATATCTTGTGGATAATGCAAAGCCTGTAGCTTTACCTGTCAGACACATGGCTCCAAAGGAGAGAAAGGAGCTCAGTAAGCAGGTTAAAGAACATCTCGAAAAGGGGTTCATTAGACGGAGCATTTCGGAATAGGGTGCTCTAATGGTGATCGCAACCAAAGCGGACGGTTCGCTTCGCCTTTGCGTCGACTATAGGGAGTTAAACAAATTGACCAAGAAAAATAGGCACTCTCTTCCCCGAATCGACGATTTGTTTGATCATCTTGTAGGTGTGACGGTCTTCTCCCAACTTGATCTGGCAACTGGGTTCCATCAGCTAAGAGTAGCTGAAGATAGCATTGATAAAACGGCGTTCAGAACCCCAGACGGTTTCTTCGAGTGGCTTGTCATGCCTTTCGGCTTGACAAACGCTCCCGCTTATTTCGTAGACCTAATGAGCATGGTGCTCAGAGAATTCCTCAACAAATTTGTGGTTGTCTTCGTAGATGATATCTTAATCTTCTCAAAGAATGAGGAAGAACATGCTCAGCATCTGAAAGAAATCATGGATACTCTCCGTGCGCATCAGCTAAAAGCCAAATTCTCCAAGTGCCACTTTTGGAGAAAGGAGGTAAGATTTCTAGGACATATAGTGTCCAAAGAGGGGTTGGCTATGGACCCCGAAAAGTGGTGGCAGTGCAAGAATGGAAGACACCAAGAAATGCAATCGAAGTTCGAAGCTTTCTTGGGCTAGCCGGTTTTTACCGAAAGTTTATTAGGGATTTCGCGAAAATCTCAGCCCCACTCACTACGTTAACAAAGAAGAATCTAGCATTCGCTTGGGATTTGGACTGTGACATTGCCTTCCAACGCCTAAAAAGGGCTCTAACAACAGCTCCAGTTCTAACTCTGCCTGACGGAAGCAAAATGTTCACAGTGTACACAGATGCATGTGGAACGGGACTAGGCGTTGTTCTAATTCAAGAAGGAAGGGTAGTAGCTTATGGTGGAAGACAATTGAAAGTTCATGAAAAGAACTACCCAACCCACGATCTTGAGTTAGCCGCCATCGTCTTTGCGCTTAAGTCTTGGCGCCATTATCTCCTAGGTGAGAAGTTTGAATTATACACTGACCATAAATCATTGAAATATCTCTTCTCCCAGAAGGATCTTAACTTGAGGCAACAAAGATGGATGGAGTTTCTTGCCTCGTATGACATTGAAATTTCCTATACTCCCGGAAAAGGCAACGTAGTAGCAGACGCGTTGAGCCGAAAGAAACTGACCTTAAGCCCGCTCTTTGTGGAAAGGCAAAGCTTGGAGTATATAGCCAGTTTTAACTTTAGGCCCTCCTCTGATTTTGTACCGGGTTTGTTAGCATCTCTCGAAGTACACCCTACTCTCCTGGACTCAATAGGGGCTGCACAACGTGAAGACCCTCAGCTTATTGATGTGATTGATAAACTTATTAGGAGTAGACTTCTAGTCACCTCAGTAGATACGCCATCGATGATAAGGGTCAGCTGAGGCGAGATGGAAGATTATGCATCCCACAAGCAAGGGAGTTGACAAAGAAGGTTCTCGAGGAAGCGCATCATTCCAATATGACTATACATCCTGGCGGTGATAAAATGTACAAGGATATAAAAAGAACTTTCTTTTGGAGCGGCAAAAAGCAAGACTGGCAGATTTCGTTTCTAAGTGCATGACCTGCCAACAGGTCAAGGCAGAACAGAAGAAGCCTGGAGGACAACTTCATCCTTTAGAGGTCCCACAGTGGAAGTGAGATAGCATTTCAATGGACTTCATTGATGGAATGCCTAGGTCGAGAAGAGGCAACACTAGCATTTGGGTAATAGTGGATAGGCTTACTAAAAGTGCCCACCTTATACCTATCAAGAGTAAAAGGACTGCCGCATCTCTAGCATCTCTTTATCTCAAGGAAATAGTTCGACTCCATGGGATACCCTCCAGCATTATTAGTGATCAAGACCGTATCTTCACAAGTGAGTTTTGGCGGAGTCTACAAGAAGCTGTAGGCACACAGTTATGTTTGAGCACGGCCTATCACCCCCAAACCGATGGCCAGACGGAAAGGGTGAATAGAGTTTTAGAGGATCTTTTAAGACTTTGCGTTATTGACTTTGGAGGGATGTGGGAGGATCACCTTCCTTTAGTGGAATTTGCCTACAACAACAGCTACCAAGCTACCATAGGCATGGCACCCTTCGAAGCCTTGCATGGAAGACCGTGCAAATCACCAACTTGTTGGTGGGAGTCTACAGATAAGCTTATACTTGGGCCAGACATGATTCGAGAGACTTCGGAGAAAGTGGACTTGATACGTAGGAGAATGAAGACTGCCCAAGACAGACAGAAATCCTACACCGACAAAAGAAGGACCGACCTTGAGTTTGAGGTTAGGGACAGGGTTTTCCTTAAGGTATCTCCTTTAAGGAAAGTCGTTTGCTTTGTATCCGCAGGAAAGCTAGCACCAAGATTTGTAGGACCGTTTCCTATCATCGAGAAGGTTGGGAATATAGCCTATAGATTAGAGCTACCCGAGAGACTGGCCGGAGTTCACAACGTCTTTCATGTTTCTCACCTCCGGAAGTGTTTGCATGAGTCTGCGGAAGTGGTGGAACCTAGCATTCTAGAAGAAGCCGAAGTGGAACGTGAAGCAACTGTGAGAGTTCCAACCCGCATCTTAGGAACTGAAGTGAAAAAGCTACGCAACCGCGAAGTCAAACTGGTTAAAGTTCAGTGGAGCGATGCCGAGGAAGACGCGACTTGGGAAACCGAGGACAGAATACGTGTTGCCTACGCTCTTCTTTTTGAGGGTGCATCTTTGATCTCTCTGTTTCCTTAAGTTATGCTTTATCTATCTTTTTAGGTATATCTCCTCGGTCCTTTTCCTAACTCCTTAAGTAGAAAACAAATGGATGCAAACATGTATTTGAAACATGTTATGGATGATGGCTGCAAATGGTTGTTATTGACTGCTAGTGGTTGCTCGTGGATGCATATACACACACACCCTAGGTTATATATCGACTCAGTCACTTCATATTGCATATGCATATATGTATTCTCATTTGTATATGATTGAAACTTGATATGCTGTCATACGGTCGTCACATTTGTATGAATAGTTGTGCACACATGTAGAATTATGAGTAGGAAAAATTTGCATACATAATGGATTCATGACACCTACATGATTCGCATTAAGGAGGTCAACTGAATCAGTAGACCGCCTGATTTCTGCATTAGATAAGGACATGTACACACACTATGCATATGATCATGAAGCATTAGAAGTTTTTTAAGGACAGTGGATGCATGTGTTTGTTGGTTGAGTAGATGGACTGTTGGATGGTAGGATATACATTCTTCCTAACTTGAAGATTTCGGGGACGAAATCCTTTTAAGGGGGGGTGGGAATGTAACACCCTATGAATTCTATAATGTTAAGCTTCACAAATTAAAGTGTAATTAATTCTAAATGAAAGAATTAAGGGAAATGGGTTACGCCATTGCGTTCGTCTCGGAATTCTGCTTGAGATAGAGTCCGAGTTTGCGTGAATCGGACTCCATATGAAGGAGTTATGACCTTCGGAAGTTTCAGAATAAAATTTAAATTCATACAGCTCAGTTTCAAATTCGGAATTCGAAAAAACAGGTTCAAACTGGGCTGGGCGGGAAATTTCCCGCCCAGGGACCAGGTCGACCATAGGGTCGACCATGGTGTCGACCTGCTCACCCTAGGTCGACCATAGTGTCGACCTGGGTGTTGACCTGCCAGTCGACCTACCTGGTCGACCTGGCTGGCTAGGTCTAGCTCTGGCTCGAATTTCTGTGGCTTGGTGTGTCACTAGGGCTGACATGTCACCTCTTGATTGGCTCTTTGAACTTTGTATGGTCTAGATTCCTCTTGTCTTCATTTGACGGCTCAAAACAATTTAAAAATCTATAAATACACCCTAAGTCACAACTAAAAATTCACACAAATAAATAAGATGGGAGTCGTCATGCTGCCAGAGAGGATTGAGCATAGCCGTCAAGAGAGAGAAGCTTAGAGACGAATCAAATTAAGAAGAAGATTAAAGCTTAATCAAATTAATCAACGCAACGTTAATCTGCCCAAAGGAGCGCATCTCAATTTCAGAATCTAGAATTCAAGATTTTGCATTCGTTGTAAGTATAGTGACCTTTCAGAATATGAATAAAAACTGTGATGTGATTCGATGTAAATGAAAATAGAATTGTGTTATTGTATGATAATGATATAAATTCTATGTATTGTAATGATTCTGTCATGACTTGTGTATTGATATTTGTGGCCTAAATCGATTGATGCAAACCTATTGAACAAATTGTACATGAAAACAATGGCACTTGCAAGTTTGTGGAAAAAACTAGAATTTGATCCCTTTATGTTTATGTCTATGGCATGGACTATATACATTCACTAAATCTAAATTAAGGCTTATGTAAACATGTTCTAGATTTGAGACCTTTTATGCCTACATGACCCAAAACCTATGATATCATTCTTATGTTTATTTGCAAGTATAATTGGATCTATGTTAAGTATCGTTTGGGTTACATAAACTATGCAAGTTCATGTTGAAATAGGCTATATGATTAGATGTTAAAATTGGACATTTTGGTGAATATACAACATGTTAGTTTTGTGGTTGACATTATGCCAAGTTAAACATGTTTAAACCCAAGTTTGTATAAGCCTAAACTATGCCATTTCATATGTCACCTACTTAGTTATACTTTGATTTGAATGCAAGTTCACATGACCCATAATTTATGTTAGTTAAATCGCTAAATTGCAAGTTCATGTGCCACACACCTTTATGTATTACATGTTCTTGATTTCCCCTTTTTCTCACGTTTAAAAATTGGGCTGAATTGTGTCGAGCCCAACATTTGTTATAATGTTGCGAGCGTACAAACGGGGATAATAACGTTGGGTGTAAAATATGAAAATATATGTTGGCATGTTTGGCACATGCCAACGACAATGACATTTAAGCGGTATGAATTGTTATACCCAAGAATAAAAGACATGACATTGACATAAAGTTGAGAAGTAATAAAATATGTAAATTTAGAAAATACGGTATGCTTAACCCGAGGTTGGACTGAGTTGTGACGTAAACCTGCCCGGACCCGCCCGGCTATCCAGTAGTAACAGCAATAACTATCCAATGTGGGCGGTTAAGCATTGAGCCCAATAAGGACCCGAGGTTAGACTGAGCTACGGTGTAAACCTACCCGGAACCGACCGGCACATCCAGTAACCGTAGCAATATCTGTCTAATGTGAGTGGTCAGGTGCTCTAAGAGGCTAAGGACAGATGGTAGGGTTAAGTCAACTATAAAACACTTAACCAAATTCAACATGTTAACAAGAATTGATGGGTGAGGTTAGGTAAATATAGACACTTAACCACTTAACATGCTTGACTAGAAAACCCTAGTAACGAGGGACCCGTTTCAGCAGTAACCCAAGTTAGGTATCATGGTACCCTGAAACTAGACATGGTGGGGCACGATTACTGGGCTGATTGTAAGCGGTCAAAACGATGGCGGTGGGTGCACAGTTAGGTTCTAACGGGGTGCGGGCGTGCACACACTTCGGAGCAGACAAATAGGGCACTGGGGACACCAGTAGTATTACCTATGCCTTCTAGAAATTGTGTCGGGGCCGCCACCATGGGTCTTGATACACCCCATGGTGGGACCAACATAGGTATCTACAATTCTTGGGGATGTATGACACATGTTTACGCGAGTAGGAGCCGATCTTTAAATAAAAATGGGGATCACTTCACCCTCAGCATGGGGTGCCAGTTAGAATAAGCTCAAGTAGGTGCAGAGATATAGTATGGGTGCTATAGTACATTCGATTCTAAACGACACTTCCTTAGCTGGTGACACTTTCTTGTTTTCAGTTTATATCTATCATGCCCTTTTCTTATTCACATACTGAAAAGTTACTAGATTTACTCAGGCTTTATGTTTGACTCTATTTTCTTTTCGTCTTCTTTTCTTTCGTCCCCCCTCTCAGGTCCACAGGGAGGAAACAACTCAGCTCAGTCAGACTCTTTACAAGCTCCAAGAACGTAGATGTATGATTTGGATCTCTTTTGCTCGGATTATAGCTTTGGATATCAATATGGGGATTTTTGTCACTTTATTTATGTTTTACGCTTCTTTAATAATCAAGACAGTAATGAGGTTGTAACTTTGGAAGTATTTTGAGATAATTATGGAATGTTTTGTTTGAACACGTATTGACGAAATAAAAGTCTGTTTTGTTTCCGCTTTTAAAATATGTGTATTTATATCTGTCTTGAGTTTATCTGTGGCTTTTACTTATAAACCTCCACCAAAGTTAAGGCATTCACTTTGTGAGTGACCTTAACGGAGGTGGGGTGTTTCAAAAACTAAAAGAAATAAATTCGAAAGCATCTAAGACTTAGATGTCTTGTTCTTCTTGAGCTTCCTGAGCTTCTTTTTCTCCTTCTTCTCCATCTTGGTAAGTATACGTTTCTTCTTTTGCTTCTTTCTGGTTGAAGATTCTTTAGGTTTAGGAGTAGGCGGAGCTTGGACTTTGTAATGGAGGGAGATCAGAGGAAACTTTGGTGCTGGAAGGGAGGACCACATTAAAGGGAGTATCAAGAAGTGGCGCAGATAAGGTCTTGATCTTGAAAATGTAAAATCTCACCCACCTTTCTCGCCTTCATCTCAACAAGTGTCAGCTCCCTAGTCTTATCGGACTTCCCAGTGTAGATGATATCGTTATCACCATCTTTGCTATCAAGATCTTTTAGCACAGCTATCATCTCTCCCTCTTTTGGAGCATCATCACCATGAGGCACTTCAAACTCGTCATATGACTTAATCTCCAGTTCCTTAGCTACATCAGCAAGCTTTGTACCTAAAGTGGGGAGAGAAAAGGTTACTAGCTCTGGAGAAATAACAGGCCTCTTAATCGGATGCCTCATATCACGACGACACGCCAAGATAGCTTCAGTAAACTGTGGAGAGAATGTGGAAATATCTTTGGTTGATTGATCTCCAGGAGTGATAGGAGTTAGTGATGGGGGAGAGGAGTGTGTGTGTGATAAGTCCTGGATGTTCAGGATCGTACCCCTCTATCTCCCCAGCCTTGAGCCTTGTAGAGGAAGAGATAGAGCCACCTTCAATGGCATTTTTACCCTTAGCCTGAAGCACTCTGGCATTGTTCCTTGAGAGTTGTACGTTCTTCGCTATTAACATCGAGCTTGCAGTGGAAGCGCTGTAACAATTCATCATGCTCTTTCTTATACTTCGCGGCGTCGCGTTCTGCAAGTGCAAGCTTAGCTTGGGAATCCTCACACTCTTTCTTAGCAGCCCATATAGCTAAGACGTCGTGTTCTGATATATTTTTCTGGTTGTCCAAATCCAGTTGGAGGTTCTATAAAATTTCAGATAGTTTCCAGGCAAACTTGCAAGATTCTTTGTACTATTGGTCGAATGTCTATTTGTGTCCTGGCACTATCGGACGAATTTGCAGGTACTTGATGGAGGTTAGGAACGAAATGCATATTCCCAAGGTGATATTTAGGGAATTGGTCCTTTAATATTTTTATCCTTTCGGCAGTAGAGGGTCAAGCACTACAGGCTTCAATGTAGAGATGTCAATGGATTTGCATTTGGTTGGAACGATAACTACACTATCATTATTTTTATCTTTGGATTTTTCCTTAGGGTCGGATTCTTCTTGGAGTGCTTGTCCTGAGGATGTGGCTCTTTAGGAGGAACAAGAGCTATGGGAATCTCTTTATCCTCTTCTTGGTGGCCTTGCTAACTTTTATGCTTGTCAAAATCTTAGCAAACCAGAGAGTAGGAGCATGAAGAGGGATAATACTTTGATTGATAACACTTTCTATCATCTCTCCTATGATCATCTCTATAATCATGCTCGGCGTCGGAATAATATTTCAAGAGACTGCCGCGGAGCTTTCTAGGATCATAAATTTGGTGAGATATCATCCCTGCAAGTTAGCACAAGCTAGTATTAAAATCGATAAATGCTATAGCTCAAAATTGTTGTGACATGCAGTGTCTGTGTCGTGTGCGTCCTAAGTGATCCCCCTAACGGACAGAAACCCAGACTTTGGCTAGTAGGTGTCGTTTTCCCCATCTTAGTGGGTGTTATTTCTTCCTCAGTATTAGCATGAGGTAGAGTCTTGGGAGAAGGTTTCTTTTTTGAAATGGATGTATCTTTCGGTGAAAGACACCTAGACTCCTCCTCGGTCGTCTTTTCTAAAAGTTCCTCCGTAAATACGTTTATCAGAGAGGGACTCTTGAGTATTTTGCTAGTCACTTTCTCATAAGGTTTTTCTCTATCTCCCGGTTGAAATACCTGACTGGAACTTGCAGGATCTTTGCTCTTCGAGGCCTACCCACCCTTAGACAATACTGTTGTATGCCCCTCAACTTGGAGCATGCTTCCAGCCTCTAGTGACGTCGGAGGAATCTGAGCTGGGGGTACATATACAGGAGCACGGCCTCCACTAACTCCTACACTTTGTTGCAGACTAAGCAAATGATACTGATAAAGAAACTCATACACTAAGCAGCTTTTAATCCTTAACAAAGCTAGTTGAGTATTTAGTAAAGCGGTCAGATGATCTTGATACACTTAGCCTTGCAGTTTCTTCTGATTCAGAACTAAAAGTAAAAAAAGGTCAGAAAACCTGTAAGCAAGGTTAAAGTAAGGAAACCAAAACTTGAAGCTCACCAGATTGAAGCCATTTCCTGGCACGTACAGCTTGAAGTCGGATGTAGAACCAATTAGGCCTTATATCACCCACTTTACTAAATCCCTCAATGATAAATTTCCTTTTGGGTGCAGATTCGAAATAGAGGAAGGAGGGAGCCCATCTTTTCGATGCTTGAAGTTATAGGAAAAAGTTATATCTACGTAAGCGGGCACCACATCTAAGACTTCCAACATGCAATGTACAAAGTATACAAATATGAATACGTTTGTCGAGTAAAGATGCATGGGAGCTATTTTCAATTGTCTAAGAAAATAGACGACGAAAGGGTGAAACAAAGGAATGCTCCTGACTAAGCACATCTGCCAGGTTATCGCCATATTTCCCTCTAAAGGATTGTGAGGTCTATCTAAGACGTCGACAACTCGAACCTCATCCTAAGATATCAGACATAATCGATGAAATCTTGACTCATCAGTAGTTGACGCCCAAGAGTCATGGGGCTCTTCTAGAAATACAGCATCGTTGAATGTGTCGGGAGCCCTATTGTCTCATACTCCTCCTACCTCCTCATCCATAGGATTTGCTTCTTCAGAAGATTCTACCTCTTGATTTCAAATTCTAGACCTGTGTCGTCAGACTTAGAATTTGACGGAAAAATATTGGGATTGGTTGTTGTCTTAATAGCTTTGCCTTTTTCCAACTCATAATCCTCGGTCGTCTCATCAACTACTTCAACAATAAAGGAATAGGTCATAGAACTACCTATCCTTATACATCTGAACAAAATGGCTTAGTTGAGAGAAAGCATAAACATATAGTAGAACATGGCTTAACTTTATTAGCACGAGCATCTTTACTACTAAATTTTTGGTCTAAATCCTTTAATACTGTTGTATATCTAATTAATAGAATGACAACAAAGGTATTAAAGGATATAAGTCCACTTGAAGCACTGTATAAAGTTAAGCCATATTATTTTATGTTAAAACCATTTGGGTGTTTATGATTCCCTTATCTAAGGTCGTACTATAATAACAAGTTAAATTTTAGATCTAAACCCTGTACTTTCATAGGCTATGCTGTTAAACAGAAGAGATACAAAATGATGAGAATGGCATAATATCTATTAGTAGGCATGTCACTTTCAATGATATATATTCCATATACACAAGTTGGCATCAAAACAACCAGTAAAGTTATGAGTGGAAAGCTGAATATACCTGATTTCCCATAATATTTTGACTTCTCTAAGTAGCCAGTGTTGAAATGGATGTTGATGCTCAAAGAATGCACATAACTAAGGCTAAACAACCCACTAAGGACATTGCTGAACCACCGAGTCTCGCCTGATTTTCACCTGCAAGAGAAGATAATGAAAATACAACTTTAGAAAGTCATCAGAGTATGAATAATTACTCAAACAGCTCAAGTGAAAACTCGCCAGCTAATGAAGAAAGCTCAAATCATACTGAACACTAAGCAGATTGACCACCACCTACCTCTGGTCATCCAATGATAACCAGGGCTAAAGTTGAAATATTTAATCGAAAAACTTATGTGGCTACATTGAATCATGAGGAACCATATACTATTGATCAAGATGTTAAACACAAAGAGTGGAAAGTCTATGGATGTAGAATAAAATGCTCTCGTCGGAAATCAGACCTAAAAACTTGTGCCACAACCAAGAAACAAAAATATGGTTGGATGTAAACGAATATACAAAGTAAAGAAAAATCCAGATGGAAACGGATATAAGGCCAGGCTAGCTGCTAAGGAATTCACCGAAGAATAGGGACACACGCCTACTAAATCTGACAACTCCTTATTTATTAAAATTAATTTTTCATGTGTGTATATATATATATATATATATATATATATATATATGTTCATGATTTAATTGCTATAGGTAGCAGTGATGATGAAGTGACAGAGATAACATAATATTTAAGTAAGGAGTTCTCAATTAAAGACTTGGGTGAAATCTCCTTCTTTCTAGGCATTGAAGCAAAAGGAAACTCAAAATCAGAAATATTTCTTTGTAAAAGAAATATATAACTGAATTATTGATCAATACTGAAATGAATGAAGCTAAACCATAACCAACACCAATGATATCCAGTCAAAACTATTATGAAAACAAGGCAGAAGCTATAAATAATAGTAAACAATATAGAAGTGTTGTGGATATATTGCAATATGCAACTATAAGTAAACCTGATATTGCATTCAGTGTTAAAAAGTTGTCTCAATTTTTACAGGATCCCATGGATGAAAATTGGAGAGAATTGAAAATAATATTAAGATATCTGAAAGGGATTATAAATTATGGGTAACCCTAAAAGAAGGAAAGCATTTAAACATCACATGATTCGCTCATTCAGATTGGGATGCAGACCTAGATGACAGAAGATCCATCACTGGATAATGCATCTATATTGATGACAAATTAATGTCATGGAGTTGTAAAAAGCAATCAATAATATCAAAATCTAGTGTCAAAGCCGAATACTGAAGTATTGCTAGTGCCACTATCGAGATAATGTGCTTAAAGTCCAGTCTAAAGGAGCGACAACTAAATACTTCAACAAAGGCAATAGTATGGTGTGACAATCAAATCTCGATATACATGTCAACCAATCCAGTTTAACATGTCCGAACAAAACACATAGAAATAGATCTTTATTTTGTTCGGAAATAAGTAAAAGAAGGAAAACTACAAGTCAACTATATACCTACCTTTCCATCAAAGAGTATATATTTTTACCAAAGCTCTATTGGTAAATATTTTTACCAAAATTGGAGAAAAGTTGAAGATTCAGCACTGCAAAGCGCTTGAGTCCTCCTCTACAGCTAAATATGATAAGATCCAGTTTCAATCTACTTCAGATCTAAGCTCCTCAATCCATCTGAAGCCATAACTTCAGTAACACGCTCTAGTCACTCAGAGAGCAAAAGAGATAAAGTCACCTGAAGTTTGCTTCAAATCAATAAGATTAAAAGGAATTTCATCTGAAAAAGAAGCAACTTTTCTCTCTTCGACATCTAATCTAGGGTTAACCCTAACCGTAGATTTGAAGGGGGGGAATAAAGAGAAAACTGGTTTCAGTATTGTGTGTAGCTGCTCAACATTATGTAAAGACATCTTATATCAATCTCTTGGGTCCATCAGTGTTGGGATTTAAAGCCCAAAGCTTATTTTCTCTCTGCCAAAACTTTTGTATTGGCACCTGTATATATATCTGTACCAATACAGCTATGTAAACTCATGATTTCCCTTTAATACAAGAACAAAGTGCATTCTATCTCAATACAAAATTCAATATTTTTTCTCCTCTCTGTTTAACAATTTTAAACCATAATACATCAAATTTAACATTGTCCTTAAGGCCTAAGTAGACTTCTTCAGAGGGGCATGTCTCTGGTATAATATTTTCGCATAGGAAGGTTAATCCATTGTCATGGTCCTTCGATTTGCTTATCTTAACTCTTGGGGACAGCTTGGGGTTTGATCTTTTAACAGGGGTACATGGTCTGGCTTTGCTGGTAGAGGAGGATTTGGAAGTTAACTGGATGTTCGAAGGTGGAGTGTTTGGGTGGGGGAGCTATGTTTGATAGAGTCGTCGTGATCATTGGAAGGGTTGGAATTTGCAAGGTTATGCTCATTCAGATGAACTAGAACTTGGATAATAGGCATGCATGTGCTTGAAGCCATTGTGCATAATAAGCAAACAAAGAGACATGATGTGGTGGCTTCTTTGAGAGGTGAGTTCAAAGAAATATCAGCAGGAGGTTTGGATTTTTCATTGTCATATATAGTTTCTTCATGATGATCAGTTGCATGTGTGTAAGGATGTAGAGCATAGTATTGTCCAAGGGCTTAGGTAGAATAGTAGTTTTCAAGCAAATACGTGGTGAAACAATGCATTATTAGCAAGTGGAAGGGGTGGTTTTGGACTTTTCATTAAAAGAGTTGAATACGTAACGTCTTTATCCTGATGAGAATTTACTATCTTCGTGCGGATGAGTTTCACTGCTACAGTTTCTGGTTGCATGCTCAGAATTCCAAAGGGGTTGAAAGTTTTAGGTAGCGTTTGGTTTAGATTTTTCAATTTTGAGTTTTCGTACATACAAAAACACTAACAATGCACATATATCATGAAAAATGACCGTTTTACAAAACAGAGTTAACACACAAAACCAAAAACAACTTTTTATTATTTTTCATATTTTAAGAAATAAGGGAATGACAATAACACATCCGTCTATCCACCATTCACGCGGTCCCCTCCGTCACTCCCATTCCCTTTGATCCATCACCACCGCTACACTTAAAATCTTCACAACTTTCATAATTAACGCCGAAAACTAAAAATGCAAAACACAAAATAAACCAAACGCTACCTTAGGTTTTGCATGGGAAATGAGTTGTTTGATTTAATCGCGGTAGGTAGGGGTTTAAATTATGGTTTGGGATTCCAACCGGTTGGAATCACATCCATTCCGGTCCTGTTTCGATGATAAACGGACCATAATTTGCTTCAAAATCCATTTCTAGTGATACTGTAGAAACGTTTACCTCGGAGGGGGGAGAATGTAAGAAAAGGAAGATGCACAAGTAGGAGAAAAAGGCTAAGTCAAGAACCCAAAAAAATACGCAGTAGAAGGTAGGAGGAGGAAGCGACAAAATGTATTTAGAGTTTTTTCCCTCTTTGTTCTGTGCGCCGGCATCGTCTCGGCTTTGGTACCTTTCTTGAGTTGGGCAGACGTGGGGATAACATTGGACTAGGCATGTTTCCTTTTCAGAACATAAAATTGAGGCTTAACAACAAGTTTCTTGGAGGCATTTTGGCAAAAAAAATTTGTTGGGAAGGGTTTATGGTTGTGGATGATTGGTTCGGAAGACGGTTGGCTTCTGCTTTCCGGTTATCTTTCCGGTTGGCTTCTGCTATCCAATTAATCACTTTTAAGATCCAAAAAAGCCTCATGACATCAATTAAGTAAACTCAAATTAGAATCAATCTGATTTTCTCCACGGCTATCAACGAATACTTCCGGATACAGATAGTGCTATCTCTGTATCTGCATCCGAAATCTTTTTCAATTATCGGATACCTGTATCTGCGGATTCAGAAGGATATCGGATAATTATCCTATCCGCCCACGGTTGATAAATCAAGATATATAAATGAATTTTTTTTTGTTTAATATAAATGTATTTCAATTACATTGATCATGAAAGTGTTAAAAATAAATAGATATAATGAAGCTAAATAGATTTAAGTAGCTAATTTGCATTTAGTGCATATAATATAAAACTTCGACTTAATAAAACAACAAATAAATCTCATTCGTTAGACAAAAATACATATAATTTTGAGTATTATGTCAAAAATTCGAATAGATAATTTTCGGGTGCAGATATCTGCGTATTTGTATCCGCATTCATTTTTTCAGATATCAAATATTTATCCCCTTTTCAGATACAGATGTAGATGAATTTCAGTTATTTTGAGTATCCACTGATAGCCCTAATTTTCTTTTGAATCCTAAAATAGTCAAACACCATTTAGACACAATGAAAACCTTTCTATTAATAATAGTTGGATCTAACTCTAGTGTTTTGGATCATCTTCGAAATGAAAATAGAAAAACTTGTCATTCGATCTTACTTGAATAGCATGCATGTTAACCAAAGCAAGACGCAAGTTGTGCAGCACTGTCATACAGGAGAAGGATTTATCTAGAAAAAACCAAATCAAGTGATTTTCCCAGCAAGAAACACCATCTCCTCTATTTCTACAGGAGGCACGCTTGAGATTGTAGTAGATAAAGAGAAATATGCATGTATTATATTATTATGTTTAATATATAAACGGGCTATGTACAAATGGGCAGAAGCCTACAACGTTTATTTTTGGCTTATATATACAAGGCAAACATTATATACAATTCATTATTTTGTACAGTAAATTTTACAAGTAAATAAAACTTAGCATTTTCTTTCTTCTCATTTTATGGTATCAGAGCTGATAATTGCCTAACGACTTTGGTTTATGCACTCTTAAGGAAGAGGACATCATCCCACGGAGATCAGGGGTTCTAGCATGATTGAATATAATAGAGGAACATTGCTGATTCCCCCAGTCATGATAGAGGATAGTTAGATCAACACGGTCAACAATCCAGTGTACTCAAGATATCTGAAACAAGATAGCTTCTTGGCTTGTTGGTTCCTCTCTTCGATCACTGCTAACCTTCTATCTCAAATTACTGGATGTAATAACTCCCATGAAATTTGGATAGGCATAGAACAGATTTCGAAGGCTCGAAGCACAATCATCTGCACGTATCTTTCATTATAGGAGAAAACCACACAATTTAAAGAAAGAATACATGAGTATGCCTGAACATCTTACCAAGATCAAGACTTTATGCGATAAATTGAATTCGGTTGGTCACAAAATTTCAAGCAGTGAGCAAGTATTGCTTATTATCACCAATGGATTAGATCAAGATTATGAGTCTTTAATTACTTACATTGCAACACAGCAAACCCTTCCTGATATCCAATTCGTTCACTCATCACTATTAGCTTACAAGGTTCATATTGAGCAAAGAAAGGTCGTGAAGGAGACCTATATGCAAATTTTCCTGCTATATCTAGAAATAATTTTCAGTAAAGAAATACATACAACTAACCTAAGAAAGAAAGTTAAGGTTCGAGAGGAGGTCAATCTCAGAGAGTTTGGGGAAGGGGCAGGAACAATAAAATTAGCCATGTCAAGTGTCAGATTTGTGAGAAGTTTAACTAGATGGCCAATAGATGTTATTTCAGACTCAGGCACCACAAATCACATCACCAATAATCTTCAAAATCTTAATCTTGAAAATAAGAACTATACAGGTACGCATAAATTACATATGGTAATAGCAAAGACATAAGTATTTCACATGTTGGTAGTGGCTATATAAAAGGTAAAAGGCAACTCTACTTAAATAATTTATTGAGAGTTCCAGTATAAAGAAGAATTTAATTAGTGTTTCTCAATTTGCCAACGACAATAATGTGTACTTTGAGTTTCACCCCAATTTTTGTTTAGTAAAAGATTTACTAAACAAAACCACATTGTCGCAGGGTAACTTGCACAATAGATTATACAAGTTCAGCAACATCAAGTCAAGGAATGATGCTAATAAAAGAAACTGGTGTTCTAATGCATGTACTAAAAGTTTTTGAACTATTAATAAGAATTATGTAGATAATTATGCTCATATAAGCGCTTGTAAGAATTCTGCTAATAACGAGGAGACTACTATTCATAACCATGTTTATTCTGACATGTTTGATCACATTAATTACCACAATGATGGACTTGATGATAATCAAAATAACCATAACAAACCCATTGACTATGGTCATGATAAGAAAACCTTTTACTCATGGCACTGCAAATTGCGGAAAACTAGTGTCAAGATGGCGAAACAAATCTCACATGATAATAATATAAACTGTGAATTCATACCTGCATCCTACACATGCACACACTGTATACTTGGCAGAGCTACAAATTACCCTTTAGCAATTTTGAGATAGAATACAGCAAACTACTGAAGCTAATTGCAGCATATCTATGAGGTCTTGCACCATTGAGATCCACTCAAGGGCACAAGTACTATCTTTCCTTAGTTGCTGCTCATACTAGATGTACCTGGATTTACTTCCTCAAGGCTAAATCACAAACACATAATACTATTATACAATTTATAACATTTATTGAAAAATAGATTAACTGTAATGTAAAGATATTTCAATATGATAGGGGAGGTGAATTCATGTCTCTTAAGAAATATTTCCATGATAAAGGCATTTTATGTAGGACCACATGCCCCCACACATCAGAGCAAAATGGTCTCGTAGAGAGAAAACGTATACACATTATTGATACTAGCATCACTATTTTATCTCAAGCATTCTTACCTATGAGATATTGGTATGAGGCTTTTAGTACTGCAGTATATCTCATAAATAAGTTGCACACCAAAGTATTGAATCGTGAATGTCCTCATGAGATGTAAAGTCAAACTAGATTATAGAAGTTTAAAAACGTTTTGATGTCTATGTTCTCCCTACCTCAGACCATATAATAAACATAAACTCGGTCTAAGGTCCAGTCCATGTACCTTTATGGGGTATGCCCATAATAAAAAAGGATACAGGTGCCTGGACAAGAAAGGAAGAGAGTTTACTTCAAGGCATGTTATTTTTAATGAATAAATTTTCCTTTTGCAGCAAAGGATGACAAACCTAATATCAAAAATAGAAAATATAGTACTCAAATTCCAACTATACCTATTTTACCTGAGAGTCCTGATGAAGTTAGAGTGAAGGCCAGTCAAGGTCATCAAGACAATAGACAGGCAACCATCTCTATATCTAGATCAGACAAGAGTTCGAGTGACTCCAACATCCAGATTTATTTACATGACAGAAGTAGTGAGGGCGACTCCACCAACAACCATCACACCAATGATCATGGAGGGGATCAATGAAAAGTCATGTCTTGTGACTTAGAGTAGGATCTTTCTACATGGAATATATGGAAGTGAATATGATATTATGACTTATCTAATATAATAGTTACGCAAGTAAATATTAAAAAATATAAGATATCATAGATAAGTAAGTGTAGTAAAAAAAAGTGACACCAAGAATTTTATACTGATTTGGACAATCCGTCCTACGTCCAGTCTCAGACTCCTTCTTGAATTCAACTATCAACACCCTCACTTCACCCGGAGGAATAGGTTCACAATACACCCGAACATCAACACCGATTTCCCACCTGAGCACCGACATAGGACTTCAACATTACAACCAAACACTAACATAGTTTTCCCGCCAGAGCACCAACACAGTACTTCAACAATACAACCAAGCATCGACACAGTTTTCCCGCCTAAGCACCGATATAGGACTTTAACAAACAATAGAAGTTTGACTTCTGATTGTGTTCTTGAATAACACTGAATAACCAACAGTTGAGTACACCCTTCCTATAATCTTATACTCAAGTATACACTACACCATACTGTTAGAATTTGATATAGAGAGGAGGAGAGAGATAAAATGTAGAACAATTGAACGACTACATTGTTATTTCATTATACTGGAAATGAGAAATACAAAGCTTTAAATAGAAAAATAAAATATCATAATCCTTCCTAAACTCAAGCTAAAATAATTTAAACTGGTCCACTAAAAAAGGAAGACTTGATCTAATCTAAAATAATACGTTGAATCATTCACTAACACACCCTCTTGATTCAAAGTTATTGAGATGATAAACGAAGCACTTCTCTTTGATTTGTGATGCACTTCTCATCACCTTCAATTGTTGAAGCACGTCTGTTCAACTCTACTCTTTGAATATTGGAGCACTTCTCTTCCACAACTCTAAAATAAATTCTCTTCCACAACCACTTGTGTCATGTTCACTTGCTCTTCATCTTCGAACTTACAATTCCTTGCCATATGCCCAAATTTTTGACACTTGACATACTCAGGTTTTCCCTTATGCCAACAATCATTTTCTTCATAGCCCAATCTGCTTGCTTTTATTGTGCTTTAGCTGGTCCGTCTTTGAATTGTTTAAAAAAAAACTGATTTTTTTCGCTCTCTAGAGATCTCTCTATCCCCTCTCATCAACCTAGCTCTGATACCATGTTAGAATTTGATATAAAGAGGAGGAGAGAGATAAAACGTAGAACAATTGAACGACTACATTGTTATTTCATTATACTGGAAATGAAAAATAGAAAGCTTTAAATAGAAAAATAAAATATCCTTATCCTTCCTAAACTCAAGCTAAAATAATTTAAACTGATCCACTAAAAAAGGAAGACTTGATCTAATCTAAAATAATACTTTGAATAATTCACTAACACATACAAGTAGTTTTGCAACTCCCCAATGTGGAAAAACTGCAACAGCAATGAGGGCTATTGTCTGTTGCATCCTCATCTAATATGGTTGGGAGCCGTCCTAAATCTTAGAACGGATTTAGTCCGTCCTAAAACTAAATACAGCCTCCAATACACCCATGTTCCCCACTACGCTTTCATTTGTTAATTCATGCAGGGAAAGGAAAAAAAACCAGAAAAAGACGCTTGCCCTAGATCTTGAAAACTCGACCTCTCCTGCCATCATCTAGTCATATCATAATCGTAGTACCAGTGGCGGAGCTAGCTTCAAGGCTCAGCTGGGGCAAAGCAAAAAAATATTTAGTCCTACATTGTCAAATTAAGAAAAAATCAATTGTATATATACAAACAAGTGCACATTTACTACAAAATGTGATGCAGTTGGCCCTAATTGGCCCTGTATCAGCCAAACGTTGGCTGCTAAAGCCCTCAGATAGGGCAAAGCTTCCAGTTCAGCTGGGGCAAATGCTGGAAGTTATTTTTTTTCAGCCAGGATTTCAATTTCTGAGGTAGGGCCTCCGCCCCAGCTAGGCTACACTTCCCTCCGCCCCTGCGTAGTACCCTGTAAAATGTAAACGTCACCGTATTCTCTCCATGGATTCGTTCAATTCCGCCCATGATGGCTGCATTCGAATGGAGAAGCCAATGCTACTTCAACATGGGATGACGATGTCGGATTTGGGTCTATTGCAGACTAGCGGGTGTAAGCGTTTGGCGAAGCAGTATATGGATGCACAGAAGACTATCAGATCTACGAATTAGACCGCTGCCTTCATTTCTTTAGGCGTTCGTATGTAGGATAGCAGCAGTGGTGCGGAGGTGAAACCAGCATGGGCTGGCAGATCGACAGGATCAAAAATTACAGGTTTGTTTATCTTCTTATTATTCGAGTTTTTAATGCAGTCAAATTTGATATAAATCAATAACTGATTTACTATGTTACCATATTTCGAATAGTTAAAGCTAATGGATTTTTGTACAGTTGATATGTTGCTTACTGCCTGGTTCAACTTGGTCTTCTAAAGTGTTTTTGAAATCTTCAGATAATGAAGTGGTGCCATACTGCATTTTGTCAGTTTAAAGGGCAAAAGTTTTGTAAGGAAATTGAATGAAACAGAGAAGCTTGGATCATATTTGCATTCTATAGTGATTAAAAAATTTCCGAGTATATAATGTCTAACTGTATATCAACTCAAAGTGTTTGATTTTGCAGAAGCATTAAATAATCCATGAAGAAATAACAGTGTCAAAAAATACATAAAACACACTTCCAATATTTCAGTGGCATTCCATTATAAATAGTTGTTTATGACTTTAGTTTTTTCTTAATTTCTATGTAACAAGCAGCTTTGTAAGTGTGAATTGTTACATGCACAATTCAAGCATTAACTATTTTGCACATAAGTACAAAGGTGGTCCGAGGAAGTGCTTGTTTGTGCAGTTATGTCTCCATCATGTTAAGATATAGGGAAACAACTAATTTTAGTGATTATTTTCAATAGAATAGTGATAGTTCAACATTAAGCTTGCTTAGGATTTTAATACGGTAACTGTTGAACACCAACATACTACTATCTTATGCAAACTTTGGAAGAATGAAAGTAGCACTTTGCATTTGTTGTAGCAGTTAAACTATATAAGTTGCATGATATGTATTTGTGTTGAAGCATTGTGGAATAAGAGAAGATTGCTGTGATTGAAATTGTGATGTATTTGGGTCAAGCGGTAGTGTAAATTGAGCATAAGCATTGAGCATGACGGTTTTGAAGTGGTGGTGTTGAATGCGAAATTAATCTAAAAAACACCAATGCTAGTTTTGTGAAGCAAGAGTAAAATGTAAATCATATTTGCAAATGGTATTCCAAACCAACAAAGTCTTTAATCAATTGTGTTGCTTCTAAGACATTCGCTGTAAAAACTCTTCTTTATTAACTTTTACTTCTTTTTTTGTCCTAATTGTGAAACAAAACCACCCCATGTACGATTGTCTTGTGAAGTATGGTGTGATGCATGTGCAGACGTGCAAGTTTAGTTTATTATTATGTGAGAGTGCTGTGGGCCTCTTACCTGTGTGGCCATACTCTATATAATGCATCATTTTGTAAGGGTTTGCTGACAGAGAAAAAAAGGAGCCGCCACAAAACTGAAGGTGAAAAGCAGCAGCTTCATATGAAAAGGAGAAGACAGTGAGCTGAGTGAAATTTGTAAGCTTTGTATGAGATTTATGTGTGTGTTCTCCATTGTGAGGTAATAAAATCACTCTCTCTTTGCCCGTGGATGTAGGCTATTGCCGAACCACGTTAAACCTGTGTGTTCTCTAGTTTGTTGTCTATGTTAATCTGTGCATTATACTGAGCTGTTGTGTGTGTTGAGTTTGGCCTCCGCTGCGCCCCTAATCTCGACAATTGGTATCGGAGCTTGCGGTTGCAATCTTTGGATTTGTGTGTTCAGTTTAGTGCACGGAAGGTGTTCGACGAAATTCCTGTGAAGCCGGTTATTTGCATTTGTGGTTGTTTCTCTTGTGTAAGTTGCTTGTGTTGCGAAAATGGGTGAATCTAATCAATCTGAAAAAATAGTGTATCACAGAGCAAGGTTAGATATAGAAAAATTTAATGGAAACAATAACTTTGGTTTGTGGAGAACAGATGTGTCTGATGCTCTTGAACATTTGGATTTGGAACCTTGTTTAAGAATAGAGAAACCAGAAGAATGGTCAGACAAACAATGGGAAAAGAATCAAAGGCTTTGTTTAGCTACGATCAGGGGTTGCTTGGAAGCTGATATCAGAGTGAACTATCAACATGAGACCTCGCCGAAAGAATTATGGGAAAAACTTGAAGCGAAGTACCTTGTGAAGAATGTGGCAAACCGAATTCATCTAAAAAGAAATTTGTATCGGTTCAATTTGAAGAAGGGTGCAACTCTGACTGAGCATCTGGATTCCTTTAACAAGCTCCTTACGGAGTTGGTTAATTATGATGAGATCATTCCAGATGAGGAGAAAGCTTTGTGCTTAGTGAATTCTCTTCCGGAGAAATATGAACCCATGATTAAGTCGCTAATTCATGGCAAAGACAAGCTGATTTATGATGAAGTCGCTACATCATTACGTAGTGAAGAATTCCGAAAGATGGATAGAGATGATATCTCCAGAGAAGATGGTGGTGATGCTCTTGTAGTGAGAGGCGGAAAATCAAACCACAAGAAAAATGTTGGCCAACATCCTGGTAAGGGTAAAGGATACTCGAAAGCAAAAGGGCGTTTGGCTAAGGATGAATGTGCGTGGTGTCATGAAAAAGGCCATTGGGCTAAAGATTGTCCTAAGGTCAAGGAGCGGGATAGGAAAGGCAAAAGTGCAGCAAATGTCGTCCAGTCCAGCAAAGACACAGGTAATGAGTCAGATTACTCTTTAACCACGTTACCTTCTAACTCTAAGGCAAAAGATGATGAGCGGATACTTGATTCGGGTGCTACTTTTCATGTGACTCCAAATAGAGAATGGTTTTCAAATTTTACGAAGTTTGAGGGCGAAGTATTGATGGGAAATCACAATTCTTGTAGCATTGTGGGAATTGGTAGTATTCGCCTGAAACTGCATGATGGCAAGGTTAGAGAACTGAAAAATGTGAGGTGTGTGCCGAGTATGAAAAAGAATCTGATTTCTTTAGGAATGCTTGAATCCAAGGGATTAAGACTTGATGGTCAAAATGGAGTTATGAAGGTGATTTCTGGAGCTATGGTTGTTATGAAAGGTACACGTCATCACAACTTGTATTACTTAAATGGGGGAACAGTGACTGGGGATGTAGCTACAGCTGAGCAGAGTGAAATTGCTGTTAAGGAATCTGCAATGCTATGGCACATGAGGCTTGCACATCCAGGTGAGAAATCTTTGAATGCTTTAATTAAGCAAAATCTGTTGAAAGAGGTTGTTGTCTGTAAGTTAGATTTCTGTGAACATTGTGTAAAAGGCAAGAAGACAAGATCTCGCTTTGGTAAGGGAATCCATAAATCTAGTGGAGTTCTAGATTATGTTCATTCAGATGTATGGGGTCCTTCCAAAAATGCATCTTTGGGAGGTAAGCATTGGTTTGTCTCTTTTATTGATGATTATTCTAGACGTGTATGGGTGTATGTCATGAGACAGAAAAGTGATGTTCTGGAAATATTTGTGAGATGGAAGAAAGCAGTTGAAACTCAAACGGGTAGAAAACTCAAAGTACTTCGTTCAGACAACGGTGGAGAGTACACAAGTGATCCATTTCACAAAGTATGTCAAGATGAGGGAATCAAGAGACATTTCACGGTTAGAGGAACACCACAGCAGAATGGAGTCGCAGAAAGGATGAATCGTACACTGCTAGAGAGAGTACGATGTATGTTGTCTAATTCTGGATTAGACAAAGCATTCTGGGCTGAAGCTGTTACTTATGCATGTTTTCTCATCAATCGGTTGCCTTCTTCTGCATTAGGAGGCAAGACACCAATGGAATTCTGGTATGGTAAGCCTGCTTATGACTATGAGTTGATTCATGTATTTGGTTGTCCTGCTTGGTTTCATGTGAAGGACAATAAGCTTGGAGTTCGTGCTGTTGAGGCAATATTTGTTGGCATGAAGACTGGAGTCAAAGGGTTCAAACTTTGGAATCCGGTTACCAAGAAAATGATTATAAGCAGGGATGTTACGTTTAATGAAGCTGCTATGCTAAAGCCTAAGGGTTCTCATCAGGTGGAGAATAAGAGCAGTAATTGTGATATTGTTACACAAGTCCCAGATGAAACTGTACCAGTGGGACCAGCTTCTGAAGAGGTGACAGATTCAGTTGTTGAAACAGATGAAGTTACGGTTGACCGGGGCAGTGCTGATTATTCCGACGATGGGTTAGAAATAGAAACAGAGGCTGAGAGAAGTGTTCCAGAGTCAATTGCTTCTAGCAGACCGAAAAGGGATATCAGGAAACCAGGTTGGTTTCGAGATTGTGTAACTTATGCTTTACCAGTTACTGATGAAGGCATTCCCGAGACGTACACACAAGCTATTCATAGCGTTGAGTGTGAAGAATGGAAAGATGCTATGGGTGAAGAAATGACATCTCTTCACAAGAATGACACCTGGGTTCTTGCCAAGCTCCCTAAGGGCAAGAAAGCGATTGGATGTAAGTGGGTATATGCTAAGAAAGAAGGAGTGAAGAAAAATGAGATTCGCTACAAGGCAAGGCTGGTTGCAAAAGGCTATGCCCAGAAGGAGGGAATTGACTACAGTGAAGTATTCTCTCCAGTTGTGAAGCACTCCTCTATTCGTATTTTGTTAGCCTTGGTAGCGCAGTATGACTTGAATCTGGTTCAGATGGATGTAAAAACAGCGTTCTTACATGGAGATCTAGATGAGAAGATCTATATGACTCAGCCAAATGGATTCAAATCTCCCGGTGAAGATGATCTGGTGTGTAAGTTGAAAAGATCGTTGTATGGACTGAAACAGTCTCCGAGACAGTGGTATAAACGATTTGATCGTTTTATGTTAGGCCAAACGTACATAAGAAGCCACCATGATCACTGTGTATATCTGAAGAAGCTGAGCTGAGTGATGGTTCTTTCATTTATTTGCTTTTGTATGTAGATGATATGTTGATTGCATCTACTTGCAAGTCTGAGATTGAGAAGCTGAAATGTAAGTTGTCAGCTGAATTTGAAATGAAAGATCTTGGAGATGCGAAGAAGATTCTTGGCATGGAGATTCAGAGAGACAGAATGAAGGGCAAGGTGTGTTTATCTCAAAAGACATATTTGAAGAAGGTATTAAGAAAATTTGGCATTTCTAAAGAAACCAAATCAGTAAGTACTCCTCTTGCTGCTCATTTTAAATTGAATGCAACTATGTGTCCTTCCTCTGATGATGAGATTCAGTGTATGGCACATGTGCCTTATGCTAATGCTATTGGGAGTCTTATGTATGCGATGGTGTGTACACGACCTGACATTTCACATGCCGTGAGTATGGTCAGTCGCTACATGCATGCTCCTGGAAAAGAGCATTGGAATGCTGTCAAATGGATTTTGAGATATCTTTTGGGAACTATTGATGCGGGTTTAGAATTTGTGAGGGATATGAAGAACAGTCATTTATGTGTTGGTTATGTAGACTCAGATTATGCCGGTGATCTGGATAAGAGACGCTCTACTACAGGGTATGTGTTTACCTTGGCAGGAGGCCCGATATGTTGGAGGTCTATTCTGCAGTCGACAGTGGCTCTATCTACTATAGAGGCAGAGTATATGGCAGTGACTGAAGCTTTCAAAGAAGCTATATGGTTGCAAGGTTTGTTGGATGATTTGGGAGTGGTGCAAGATCAACTTCCTGTGTATTGTGATAGTATGAGTGCCATTCACCTAGCAAAGAATCAAGTTCATCATGCCCGAACAAAGCATATTGATGTGCGTTATCATTTCATCAGAGAAGTATTAGCTGAGAGCCATATTCTGTTGGTGAAGATTGATACAAAAGAGAATCTTGCAGACATGTTGACTAAAGTGGTTCCTAGTGTCAAGTTCAAGCATTGTCTTGACTTGATTAATGTTTTGTATGTTTGATGTATGATACCCCGATGGGGTGGAGGTTCTTCGGAACACTGTGAAGTCTCGCTTGCGAGACATTATGATGAACTACGGCAGCTTGATCATTTGGGTACGTAGGCAACTACTTTGGTGGTGCAGCTGGATATGTGGCAATCAGAGTGCTTTGTGTGTGATCGTCTCATGCTTTTGTGCATGATCTGAGGTGGAGAATTATGAAGTATGGTGTGATGCATGTGCAGACGTGCAAGTTTAGTTTATTATTATGTGAGAGTGTTGTGGGCCTCTTACCTGTGTGGCCATACTCTATATAATGCATCATTTTGTAAGGGTTTGCTGACAGAGAAAAAAAGGAGCCGCCGCAAAACTGAAGGTGAAAAGCAGCAGCTTCATATGAAAAGGAGAAGACAGTGTGCTGAGTGAAATTTGTAAGCTTTGTATGAGATTTATGTGTGTGTTCTCCATTGTAAAGTAATAAAATCACTCTCTCTTTGCCCGTGGATGTAGGCTATTGCCGAACCACGTTAAACCTGTGTGTTCTCTAGTTTGTTGTCTATGTTAATCTGTGCATCATACTGAGCTGTTGTGTGTGTTGAGTTTGGCCTCCGCTGCGCCCCTAATCTCGACATGTCTATATAATGTCCTTAGCAGCACTATCACTTGTAGTTATTGGTGAACTTTCTGCTCTCATTTTCCTTGTTTTCCTAGTTCTACTTTTAGCGTCGTCACCCATTGTCTGATTTACAACTGCATCGTCCAACAAAAGCTTTTGTTTGACTGCACCTTCATGAGAGTAGCATCCTCAGGGTCCTTGCTATTTTCAGCTTAGGGATATTTGACTTCATTTCAGTTGGGGAGCATCTGTTTTCAGTTTCACAATCCATGCAGCATGTGAGGGTGACATGTTGACTAACATTATAATTGCTTACCAACAAAGATTGTTTCAAATCATTTTTGCAAACGGTGCAAATTAAACTCAAAGTCCACTTAGATTCACATCAAAAATTTAACCAATGCTACTTTTGTGAAGCAAGAGTGAAAATACTCTAGTTTGTTTTGTTTGAAACACTAAAAAAAACATGTTACAAACATGTATTTTCTAAATATACCCAGTGTCAGCTAGTTGTGGGTTTTCATTAAAGTGCAGGTTGTTGCTATCGTCTATGTATTCGGCTATCTTTAAGGTAAATTAATGATATAAATGCTTCAATAGTCTTAGTTGTGACTGGGAGAAATTGACTATTGTAGATCGTATCTTTTGGACTTCATATATTTATTTACTAATCTTCTCCAGCTGTAGTCTCTTTATTATACTATACCTGAACGTTTTTCATTATTTAGGTTGAATATGTGTTCCTTTTTTTGTTTTGTTTTGAAAGTTAAGCGCTAATTATATTAATCAACGAAATATTTACAAATTTAAGTTTTCAAGCATATACAAACATATGCAAAGCTTACAAAATGAAAAGACTCAAAACATTGCTAATGTCACTGTAACTTGCTGCATAGCTCATTGGAGCATGATGTATCAATTAGATGACCTCAAAACATCTTCCAATTTATAAAGCATTCCATGAAAGTACGCTATCTTCAGGTCTGCATGTTGATGAACAACATAACATGAATTCAAATCACATCATGTAAGAGATGGGTCATACATCGGATTGTTCCGTGTATGCCTTTTGGTTGTTTTCAGCTTACTACTAACAGGTAACACATCCTCTGAACCATAATCATTACCATCATCGAGATCATCATCTGCCCAAAACTTTCCTTTCGGTTTTTTGTGCTTGGAATTAAAAGAAGGAAGGGAGGAGGTGGGCACCGCAGTTGAAAGCAGGGCGTTGTTAACAATGGGAAATGTCAAACCTGCGTCTGTTACATTAGAAGGAGGTAGTTGAAAGTTTGACGGAGGTTTCAAGTGTCCATATGGGGATGTAGAAGCTACATGAGCTGATTTCGCGGCGATAGGAGAGGATTTAGAACAGACTGGATTTAAACCAGTGGTACGCATCGGACCACATGTTGCAGAAGTATTGCTCATGCCTGAATTTTCTTTTGGCGATTTGTCAACATTAACAGAATTTTCATCAAAGAGATTACCTAGCAGATCCTCCTCGCCTTCAACTTGATTGACTTGTTCTATATTTTGAGCTGCAACCTCCTGCATGGTATTGATTAACGCTACAAAGCTAGTT
This sequence comes from Allium sativum, assembly GCA_030737875.1. Classification (NCBI taxonomy): domain Eukaryota; kingdom Viridiplantae; phylum Streptophyta; class Magnoliopsida; order Asparagales; family Amaryllidaceae; genus Allium; species Allium sativum. The sequence continues at coordinate 936,472,434 of CM060920.1, read as the reverse complement.
GCAGCTTCAGCATTACCTCCAATATTATAATCAACCTGTTGACTATTAGCTTGCACATTTGTGTTAGTATTGATCTCATTATTAACCGTCCCTTCATCTACTACTGCTTGTTCGTCCTCACCAACGTGTTCCACATTTGCAGCAGCAAGATTCTCAAAAGGATTGGAGCTACCATTTCCTATCTCCACATCTCGACTCCCATTAACCATACTATTACTCATGGTTTTCATTCTCCAATATTTCTTTTTCCTATTATTAACTGTTTTCCAATTGTTCTGAAAAGAGATATCCTGTGTCTTTTTTATGTTATTCCCATTGTGATCATTGACTTGATGTTGCTTGCTAGTATCAATCTGAACATCTTTTGCAACCTTCTTGTTATTATTTAACTCAAATGAGGATGTTTCATGACCAAATTCTTTGCACAAGGTACAAATCAACGGCTTCCAGTCGTAAGAGAGTTTAACAGGGGGACAATTTTCGCCTAAGGCTGATATTGGAATAGAATCAGGCAGTACATACTCAGGGGAGATTTCCACTAACGCCTTTGCATATCTAAATCTGTTCATTCTCTCTGTGCTACTATAAAAGTAGTTTAATTTTTCTACATGACACACTAACCAGTTTATACCAATTAGAGTCCAAAAAAATAGTGGGAATTCGATAGAAGTGAATCCTTACAGGAACTTTCCTGATTTGCGACTGAACATTACCGATCATTGGATCCCATTTAGTCAGAATAAACATTCTTCCTCTAATAAAAATCGGATCAGCATTTAAGATCCGATCCTTTTCATCATCGTTAAAAAACTTGAAATAGTAAAATCTACCATCAAATTTGATGTCCACATCCTCTTTTAATTTCCAATGCTTCTTCAGAAAATTGGTCGCAGCAAGATAATTCAGTGTACCATCCAGAAAAAACCTACTAAATAACTACTCCAATAATTCATACCTGTTTTTCTGACCAAATCAGGCAACGATTTAGGGAGGGGGAGGGGGTGTCCCTGGGAATATCAAAGTGGATAGGCTCATAAACGCCAACGTTTCTTGGAAGGGAATTGAAGAGAGAAGCGTAGTCGCACTTAGTAGATGGATTCGATGACGACAATGGGATCTGATTGGGTTGCGATTGCTTATTTTCTTGGCGCCTATCAGAAGATACAGCACCAGAATTCGGGAGCGATGGGTTCATGATAAGGTTAAGAGAAGAGGAATTTGAGTTTAATTGCGCAGCCGCCATGACTAATGTTCATGATAGGGTCTTATTTTTGAAAATAACCATCTACCCATTTGTTTAATTTGACCATCATGTGTTCCTTTTTTAATCTCTTCGTAATTACCCTGAAGTTACATGAGCTATTTGACTGAGAATGGCAGCATTCGAGTTATATCATTAGTAAAGAACGTCCTGGACTGTTAAATTGGAAAAGATATAGGTTCATATTTCATAATGGTAGTAAAGCGCTGCTAATATTTTTATATGAACTCATTATAACTTGTTGCACATAGAATTTATAACTTGTATATCACATGGTCAAACTACATTTCTCACACATATAATTCCTATACTTGTACTAGTTACAGCATTCTCTGGACGTGAGATTGTTTCAAAAAGTTATTTGGTTACTTTTGGATCTAACCATTCTTAATTGGTTTAACAGTCACGTAGTGTCTAACGATCATAAAAAATGTACAATAGCCACAATAATGCCAGTTAACAAGCACAACGCCACAACCTATGATTTAACATAAATTTTCAAATATGTAAAACATGAAGTAGGTTTTAATAGGACAGTCTAGTTACAAATTTGAAATATTATCTTACTCGAATGTTTTGAATAATTTTAAATTAATTAGAGTAGGCGAAAAGTGTAACTGAAAATGAATGGTTAGAGTCATCACAATAATTTCGTTGGAAAAAATAATATAACATGAGTCGGTCCAAATACAAGTTTGGAAAAAAGTCCGATCCTTTTGGTTTAAGAGTTTCATTGCAAAATAAATGTTTTGGTATCTTTCATTACAAAGCACCTGGCTATTTATACTATACTGCATGCTTGCCATAAGATGCATTTAATTAATACACGTTAAAATTTATATTTATATTCATAGACCTTAAACATTTCAATACAATTCAGTAAATGGAAACATGTATTATGTCCACGATGGGTCCAAGAAATTTTTTTACAACTCGGTTATATGGGGGATTGTGTTTAAAGTAGTCACCCAGGATCCCAACAGACAAGGAGACTAGTAATTCAACGAATAAATTACATAAAGATCACAGTGAAACAGCTTACTATTTTCTTTTGAAACGCATAACATATGAATGTAGAGTGATTAGATTAGATTACATGAAGTTTTCTTTAAGAATCTTATTTAATACTTGTTATTTTTGTTTCACAATATAGCTCCTTTAATGTCAATCAAAGTTAGGCTATTGTTTTTTGTTTATTCAACCACTTGTTATTTTTTTCAGTAACATAGTTTTTGTTGAATATGAAATTGTAGCTGAGCCTGGAATTAACTCCAAATCTAAACATGGTTACAACTGTTTGATTTATAGGAAGTACTAGAGGCCATAAAGTGGAAATATTGGTTTACTAAAGTGACTTGAGCATGAAATAAATTAAATCTACCACTTGGAGATCCTATCACTTTATACTGGACATGACAATCGGCAGTCCTGAGCGGGAAGTATGAATTTTTTTTGAGTTTATTGCAGCTTGAAAACTTTAAGATAATATTGCGGTATGAAAAATTTTGCTCAGTGTTGCATGATACTGATGGAGATTGTTTACAAATTAATGTTAAATCAAGAAAATATCATTTTTATCAACAATTTGCACTCAAGTTGCGTTTTTATTCTAACGGTATTTTTCATGTGCTTATTATCCCTTCTTATCTTTATTCATGTATTATTGGTTTTGAAGCTTTTGACCTTTATGTTAGGTGGTTCGAAGCTAAATTTGGATTCCTGACAAGTGGTAGTTGCTCCTTCAATACCGATTCAGGTAAATGTTTTTATCATGTAACATTGCTGAGTTATGGTAGCACTTGAATGTCAGCTGTTAGTTTAGTATGTGAAATATATGTTGTTAGTGTTTGTATGGGAATGAAATGTGTTTAGTCATATCATATACAATTGTGAATGTTCACCTATAAAAAATAGTGTGAATTAGTTAGAGCAAAGACCCTGTCATTGTTGGTCATATAAACATTGCATAAACATGCTCATTTAGGAAGTGTAAGCTTTTCATAGTTGGTTATATAAGTAGTAGGTTTAATTAAAATTATCAAGCGCAAGCATAGACTCAAAAGCACATGGTTGATTAATGACCATATGAGTTGACATGAGTTAGGTGTGGCAGTAGGTGGTGTTTTGTTTTTGGCTGGTGCACAATCTGATATGTCACCTCAAAATCTTACATGCTACATGTATATGTATATCATCATGTACATAACGTCTGTATTGAATTTTGGATACATGCATGAGTAGCATCGACACGCCAATGTACAACTCCAATACAAACAAAAGCAGTTCAATCGTTCAAGACATTAAATAATATAAAGAGTTACATTTACAATGTTGGTGAGACGACCCGAACTTCCCCGTGAAGAAAAGCAGGGATTGAGTTGAGAACACGACAAATTAGAACACAAACAGAAGAACATTTCATTGCTTATTACAACAATTTACATCAGATACAAGAATATACAGAGTATGAACAAATAATATACATTTGATAAATATCAGAGATTTACAAATTACAATGCAGCGGAAAATAATACAAAACACAACAGAAAGAGATATATACACGGATACAGAGCTTTCCAAATATCATTCCAGCTGTAAATCAGGATCCTGTGAATACAAATCTGCAAAACCAAAACTACTAGCTGCCCGTGTGGAAAATAGGGGCACCCAAAGTTTAGGTTAAAACAATAAACTCCATGTCAGTTATGTGACAGGTGTGAGAATTAAGACAGTTGTTTAAAACTTTACTTTAAAATAAAGTAAATCAAGGGACCACGCCGTATAACACGGAACGGGTTTCCTACCAAGAATACCAGTGCATCAAACCAACAGCGCAATGCTTTTTAGAAAAATGAAGATATTATAAGACCCACGTCCCATCACACAATGCAACGCAAACCGGAGGATAGGGTTTTCCCTTATAATAGCCAAACATGCTTGGTACGTTTAAAACAAATCATTTGATACTATTATAAGTGCATAGTGTATAAAACAACTTAAAATATAAATGTATCAATCATAGACGGCATGAGCACCTCATCCTACTATGTCGCCATACTAGGCTCTACAATCAAAACCGCAAAATGTCGTATTGGAAGTTGGATTTCCATCTGTGAACCAAGACAAGGGATCGTCTTTACCGCTTCGAGACGCTCTAGCCCGTGTCTCAGGACCAGAGCTCGAGTGATCCTTAGATCGTCAGGGTTGGTCCACCCGAAGTACAAAGGGTGAATTAAAATAACTGAACATGCGTTTCTCTGCCCTATGGGGGTCAATCTGGTCTGTATAAAGACCATACCATCCATCGGCTCCACAGTGCCGATATATCTGAGGCGTCTCGCTATCCATCATCCACATAAGTAAAACATCTGAACGTGCAAAACCTAGACACCACTCCTAGCTTGAGGGAAACGCATGTCCTCCTTGATGTCCTCTCCCGTTTCTAGTTCACACCGGGGTGTGAAGCTCCCGAATTAACGCTATACACAAAGCTATGCTATATTAAAGCCATGCTTTGATCATCAACCACAAGACTCTGTTTTTTCAACAGAAGCCTTGATCATTTGCATCTTAGCATGCCACACAGGAAATTTACGCTATGCAACTGATATCTATCAATCACACAGAATGAAATCCGATGTCAGACACACATCCATTTACAAGTTCGTTCTGGGTCTGAACGAAACCGGAAGCACCTTATTCCTCGTCCCATATGTCCAATATAGGAGTGAGTTCCTCGCATATCCGGTCGATCTCCAAGTACGTCTACAATGATCATCACATATTACCACGTCTTGGGTGTACAGTCCAATTAAGGCATCAGTAATCATCCAAACAATGTGAAGACCTCTGGTCTTCAACAACGGTCTTCATCCTCGACATGTCGTCGAATCAGTTATTCAGAATGGGATAAACCCGGTCTTTCTGAATAACTCGCGTATATAATAAATAAGTGCTATAAAAAAACAACATACGCCCAATTCCAATCCAGAATATTCCTTTATTCAAATATTCTTATACTTTGTGAAAGGTTCCCATTAATTTTATCAAAGATAAATTCTTTAATCTTCCTTTGGATATCAGTTCAAACCAAATTATGGTTTACCCAACTAGTCGGAATTAGCGATCCTTACCGAGGTAATCGTTTGTTTAATTTCTCAATCCCAACCTATTCATCCCATGAAGTAAAACTGGTAATACTTCATATCTAACACCACGGTGTTATCGGTAAAATTAACCACCATTTCACGTTCAAATCTAATTAAAGATTTAACTATTGCTTGGAGCAAAACTGGTGATACTCCATTCTCGATCATTTCTTGAATTTGATAATTTTAGTTATCAGATTCACATTTCAATCTAATTAAAGATTCATTAAAACTCTAATTCAGTTTTAATCTCCAAAAATCATTAGTTAATGGTTTTCTTCAAAGTTAAGAAATTAATCTTATCTTTAATTGAGTAAAAGAACTAATGTCATTTATAACACAGCTCACGATAAACCCAAAATCTCATTCCATTAACAATGGAATTTTCATGGAAAACAGATCGATATATATATAATCGATATAAACTTCCACATCCAACCGATAATATAAATGGAATGACGGCAAAGCCTTTTAAATTCCATATATATTAACAGTCTTCCTCTACAGAAGCTCACTTCGATTATTACCAAATCGAATTCCATTCAATTCCAATTTAATATGTTAAATTGAAAAACTTTACTTTGGAAATTCTCCTTTAAATCTTAACAAAAGATTTATAAATTCCAAATTAAATTTCGTTGTAAATCGGGTTAAAGAACGAATCATAGTAGTCAGGGCGCTAAGGCGCAAAAAGGCGCAAGAATTGAGCCTGCGGTTTTTTTGCACCTTGGGCTTTTTTGTGTGCCTTTTATATGAGTTTTGATCTGCTATTTTACTAACTACAAATTAATTTTTTAAACCATATTTTATAATTCATTCAATTATCTACATATTTTATTAATAAGATTCAAAATTTAAACCATATTTTATAATTTATTGAACAATTAATTTTTTTTTATTTAACTATTTGTAAACAAAATTTTGAATTTAGCAAAAAAAAAAGGCCTCAAACTACAAAAAGACGCACTCAAACTGCAAAAAAGCCCCTTAAACTACAAAAAGACGCACTCAAACTTCAAAAAAGCGCAAACCATGAGCTTGAGCTTTTCTGCACTTAGGTGCGCATAAGCACGCACCTTGATAACTATGGAACGAATGTCGTTAAAAACACAGTTAACGATAAACCCAATTCACATTCCATTTTATTCCAATTATTAAATATAATTGGAAACTCTAACAATCTTAATTAAAAGATTTATTCTCTTCACATGGGATTCAAGAACAGTGTTACTGAAGACACCGTTTACAACAAACCCAAAATCCCATTTGATATTAAATACAAAACTCTGAATAGAAAATATATCGGCTTATATTCAATATCAAATTCTACAACCAATAAATATCGTATTGGAAATAATGATATAAATATATCTTTCAAATTTCCATAACAATATCTGTATAATCACGGAATCCAACATCGAAATATTCCGAAGACAATTTCGATTCAAATCCATTCCAATTTATATATTGGAAATCCTGGTTATTTTTATACCATTCCAAATCCAATTTATTTTATTTAAAAATGATTGGATTTCAAATCTAGTTAATAACTAGTTCATTTTGATAAAAATATATTTTTATCTTTACAAATATGGAATTTTTCATCCCAATTCTTTACAAATCATTTATTATGATTTTACACAAATTATTAGTATTTTTAATAATTTTATCAAGGCCCGTACAGTCGATTTCCATAAACGGCCATTGAACTGCACTTACATCAACCTTTTCCAAATTTGATTTGGACATAATTCCAAATCCAACTGTTAGATTTCAAATTTCTTGTATTCGTTAGAAAGCTCTTTTCGATACAAACCCAACAGTTCCGGTTTTAGGAGAATCCGACGGTCGGATCTCCCGTAATATCCATTCAAAGTCAATGGTCGAAATTCGCGAACTGTCGCCGCGCGGCACGTTCTATTCAGGCCATTAAATATACATAATATATATTATATATATTTCGTCGATTTCCATTTAAAATGTATTTCATAAATCGTTTTAAATTCATTTTCAAAATGATTTCAACTTCATATTCAATTTCAAATCAAATTTGAGTATTCCTTGATAAATTCGTTTTAAATTCATTTTAAAACGATTTCAATTTCATTTCAAATTTCAAATCAAATTTGAATATTCCTTAATAAATTCGTTTTAAATTCATTTTAAAATCATTTCGATTTCATTTCAAATTTCGAATCAAATTTGAATATTCCTTATCATTTTAATATTAAAATGATAATATTTTCAAAATTCCAAATTTTGAAATCACTTTTCGATATTCATTAAAAAATGAATAAAATCGACAAAATTCCCATTTGTGTTAAAATGGCGTTTAACCACTTAACACGGCTTCACATTTCAATATTCACTGAATATTATTTTAAAATATTCGTTAATTCTGAACTGGAATCAAACATAGTCAATTGCCACACTACACCAAACAGCTCATTTTATCACATTTTTTCCGTCTTCAATAGTAACAGTTATATCGGTGACTAACTAATCACGATTATTACCATTACAATTGGTTATCATGGTTATTACCGTTACAGCTGTTGGTGATGCCGTAAATAAGTTGTAGTATGGCGGATGAGATAGTAATTTTAAGTTCACCTCATTTATTACACAGTTTTATGCTTTCGTTCGCCCCCCATCCTTGTTTTAAAACTTAAAATTCCCCAAATCCTTTAACGTCGCTGCCTAGGGTTCTACCTTCAGGCATCGTTTCTGCTTCACTTCTACACCGCCGAAGTATAATTCTCGATCGTCTTGTCCTCGTACTGTCACTCTCTTTCTCATCCATTCAATTTTTAAGGTAATTTATGTACGGTTGAATACTCTTTTCCCTTGAAATATCGTTTCGAAATCGGACCTGGTTTATACTTCAGATTTGTTTAAGCGTACTGCTACTTTCAATATCAAGAACAAAGTTAGGTATTCCATTAATTAGATGTAGGAGTATGTTTAAAAACCTCTAGTATTTAGGTTGCTAACTGACATTTCAAATTACAAAAGTAACATATGAGCTACTTTTGCTATTTATAAGTTGTTGGCAAACACCCTTTGAATCGATATGCAATACAGTGATAATAGAAAATATAACATAGTTTTTTCTCCTTGGCATTGAGCGTAAATATTTAGTACTTACTTATTTCAGTGGTTTTAGATGGTTGAGGTTTTAAAAACCAGCAGTCAAAATGCTTACCAAGTAAAACTTGGATTTATGTATGCTCATGTCTAAAAGGGCATCGAGTAAACTACTTACACAGTCATGTATCAGTTTCTGATGATACAATGATAATGGCATATGAGTTTTCCATGTTGGGTAAAAAGGCTGTTGTTAATGTTTATACATAGCTGAGTCCTTACGAATAATATTTGTGATGTTTTGTCCAGGACTAAGACCTCGGATTTTGATTCATCTGCAGTCCTTCTCCAAAAGTTGCAGGATCCAGTAATTTCTTTCCAGTGCATCTAGCTTCTTTTATGGTATTTGTTCTACTTGAAGTTTGATATGAGCACGACTGAATATTTTCAAGACATTACATGTAAATATTCTGGTGGTGTGTCATTTAAAAAATAATGGACTATTTAAATGAAAAAATATTTAAGTGTCATGTTGCTTTATCACAAATATTACCCAGTTATTGAATTATATGTTTTTTAGGTATAATTCTGATTTTATTTATTTTTGGACTCAACAGCTAAAACATAATTATGTTCTATTTTTCAATAGTGATTGAGAATTGAGGTATGACAAACATAGCTCATATTCATCATTGTGAAAATACGTGATATTGCACCATTACCATGTTTGATGTAATACCATTAACTATGTATTATTGTACAAATTTGATATTACATGTGATCAGATATGTTTGGTGCTTCGCAGTACTAATTGGTTACTAAAATTATGGGTAGCATAAGATTTGATAAAAATAAAGGTATGGATGGTTTAGTTCTATGAAAATTGGGTTTTTTGGATTTGATTCGATTGGGCTGTTTATTCTTGAATCAAATAGCAAGTACTGATAATATAAGAATAATCAAAGTAGGTAATAAATGGGTGCAACTTAGTTTTTTTATTTGATTGCATGTAAAATGTTTTTTAATGCACTACTATTTATCAGTACCCTTAAAATGTACAAAAAATCTTTTGAAACTTTGAAATTGTGTTTCCGACCATCGCCAATAATGATAAGTCAAACTTAGGCCTGTGATGATAAAGATATGTCATCATTATCTCACATGTTTGAAAACTGAACTTTGGGTGGGGGGAAGGGGGGCTAGTGAGTCTTATTGAATTCTGAATTCTGATTTAAAGGTTGCTTTGTTATCTGAGATGTTGAAAAGTCTTAAATAATAACTAGTATTGAATTAACAACTATGGACATGTTTTGAATTTGGTCTGAGATCTGTAGCCACAGAAATATAAAAACATTTAGAGAACTAAAACTTAAAATTTCTTAATCCTAATGCATATCTATATAGTTAGAGCTGATCATCTTCACTCTTATACATATCAAGTGTAAAGTGCTTGGATATGCGAATACCAATGCTTTATAAAATATACATGCTTTTTTAAACTCATGTAGTACAGCACATCCCTACACTGCATTTTGTTGATGTGTGACTTAGGTGCTGAGTACCGGTACATTGCTGAGATTTATTAGATATTGGTTTAGGTTTTGACATTATGTATGTTTGTTTATTGGCTGCGGTTCATCTCCAAAGATAGTAACATTTAAATTAGGCATGATGTTGCTGCGTATTATTGAATAGTTTAATGTTGGATATCATAATAAGTAGTGATATTTTCAAAGCACTTAAATGTGATCAATTAATCCACTTATATTATGGCTTACTATCTTAGACATTGTTTTCAACCATCTAACTTATTAAATATCCTTTTTTGCCTACTGATCCTATATTTTATTATATTAATTAATTGAGTGCAGTTTGTTGAAGTAACCTTGAGGCTAAAAGCAGACACAGAGGTATGCTTTAATATGCATATATGTCTACTGTTAATAAGCGAAAAAAGTGATATTCTAGAATGTTAAGAAATTCGTTGATTTGTATGCACCATTTTTAGGCTTTAGTCATGCCATTAGATTATCCTATTATCAACTTAGTTTTTGGTTTTCTTACAAGTTTACTTACCATGTCAATAAGAGCTGGCAAATACAAATACAGTGTTGATAATGTTTCCTCTGCTGTAAGATCCATAATCCATTAAAAACATAAATTTCAATGATAATGTTTAAACTTCCAATAATTGAACAATTCCAATAAGGGCAATATAATTTTATGCATCACCAAATCTTACTAAGACTTCTTCTATAACAGGTGCAGTGCACATTAGTCACAGATTCAAATATGCAAGGAGGAATCAGCAGTGTCCAGTTTGAAGTCTTTTGTGAGGTCATTTTCGAAAATAGATAAATAAGCCCACTTTTTTCTTTTTTTCTTTTTGTCATTGAATGGTAATAAAACGTGGTCCATGCACATACAACTATCTTGACTGACTTACATGAAAATTTCTGTTTTTCATATAATATTGTTTTTCTTTCGCAAAACATATTTATTTAAGCTTTATTTCCATATTTTGAGATATATAGAAGAATTACTTGCGTGCCTCTCTTTGCCTTACCCGACCATCACATTTAACTAACTTATAACTGCTACCGACACCCATTGCCTTGCCTTGTGACCCTTAATTCATAATCATGCATTTTCATTAGCTGCATCACAAACTTACATAAAACGATACCGTATGAGTATATATAGGTGCATAGATATTTGATTAGGATAGAAACTACAACAACATTACATTTTATCATATAAAATGGATTTAAGAGATTGGAAGGTCGGTTGTCAAAATAGAGGCAACAAACTCAGTCCAAACCATTGACCAATTAATGAAACAAATAGATAGAACTAAATATACAACTTATTCTAGTAGTAGTGGCTGACATGTAGTAATAATTTTATATGTACACATATTATTAATTTGACTTTTTATTCGTTATTTAAGTTCCTAATAGTTTTATTCCATTTATTCGTCCCAATAATTAAATAGTATTCCATTTATAAACAGTAATATTACACCGTTATCAAAATCAAAAATATATTTTTAGCCAAGATTTAACTAGACTGTAATATTTTCTTCGAATTACAGTTATATATATGTAAAGAATTCAAGTTCCTATATGAACATAATTATATTGCTTTAACTATTATGGAAATGGAATAATTTTAGTAAACTATATCAGCATTTGAAAAAAATCCCAATAAAACGAACCAATAGTTTATAAAACAATCTCATATGCACTATAATATCATTTATTTTTCACTTTAATTAAGTAATAAATTTTCTTATGTGCAAGCACTTGATGTGCAAATAAAGCAAGAAACTATATTAACACATATTCCTAATGAGAGTAATCAATGGTTTTTCACATTTTTATATGAAGTAAGATATCTGGGATGACTGGCGTTTTTATATAGAGTAAGGAATTAATGATTTATACTATTCTCATAAAATGAAGGAATTATTAATTTGTTTCATTTTCATATTCATGTAAATATGCAAACGAAGGAGCTTGTTTATTTTAGTCAACATAATATATAGATTTGCTAAAGTAATTCAAATCCATGCCAGACATAGAACCAAACTTGATTGCACTTTTATGGAAATTTTTCGTGCAGATTGTCTGAAGTAGGAAATAAATTATGCATGTGCTTTAATTGTCTTTAACTATTATAACAATGATATTTTAAAACGTAAGCAATCAAAATGAACAGTATTGTTTAGCTAATTATTTTAGCAAACATCATCAAAATGATAGAACAGAATAACAAAGTAGTTTGATATGATGTGGTGTGGCTACAAAGAGAGGTTTGAGGTTATTGGCAAGCAGTTTAAATGGCTGAAAAAGGTTTAAACTGAAGCAAACATGACTTGGGTGAAAGAAACTTGGCTATAGCATCGCCGTGAAAGACTTGGTACGAGACATGTATTGCGGCAGAGTTGCTATCTTTTGCATTTTAGTGCAGGAATTCTGTGTTAGGAAGAAATACTTCATGGCACAGGTGCATTCGTACAATAAATGGCAGCAAACTTGAGAGTTATGTTTTTTTTATTTGCTACTGATATCTGATTGGAAGAGTATGAATACTTGATTTTGAGGCCTTTAACAGCATACTTTTGTGACAATTTTGACCAAACAAGATAAGGAGGATAGGTAATATCCTCAAAGCCTGTCAGGAAGTAGGTTTTGTAGCATTTAATCATTGGTCTTATTTGTTGACTTTTTTTTGTTAAATGTCTACATCCACTCTCAGTTTTATATAGACGATTTTTGTACCTATCGTTTTTTCCCCTTAACAATATGAGGGCATAGGATATTTGGAGTTCAATCAGAACATTCTAAATCACTAGTGCTATGAATGGAATCAGAATACATTTCATGTTGTTTAGTAATAGTAAATTGAAACTGTGGATATTCAATCTTATGGAAGTGAATGCTAAGCTTAAGAAAAAAAAAAATCAACTTCGATTTCAGCATATTTTTTCTCAGAACGGATATGAATTTGCAATAGATCTAACTTGTAGTAGCTGTTTACTTGTTTAGTTAATTCATTAGATACTGATCAAGGCTCACATGTTCTGTTTATACTCTTATCTGTCAATACATCATATCACTGGAAGTGTATTTACATTTTAAATATATTGCTTGATGATATTCTAAACTCGTTAGAAATCTGTAAACTGCAAATGCTTTTTTTGATTTGGATGCTTTTCTTTGTTAAATGTTTACATCCACTTCCAGTTTTATACAGACGATTTTTTTAACTAGCATCTTTTTTTAACCTAGAAATTATTTTTTCAGATAATTTCAGAGCTCGAAGTAAGCAATGAACTGATTGAAGAAGTAAAATTTTGCTATACTTTAGCTGCATATGCTCTAACTGAGACTATTGGTGACTTTAGAATTTCTAAAATGATAAATATTGAAGTTTCTTGTACTCATAAGGATATGGGTTTAAAAATTTACCAGTTTATGTCTAACATTATATATCCTTTTCTACAGAATATCAAGGAAAACAAAATGTAACTGAAGAACCAACGATTCCTCATGCTAATATGCCACAGGTATTTCTTTTGAGCAGGTTTTTGAATTTTAGGCGGAACTGCAAGATGGTATATGATATATGTCTTTAAATTGCTAGATGGGTTTTTATTGTTTTCTATTGTTTACTCCCTTTATTCTAAGAAATAAAGATGAATAAACACTTGCAAGCAAAATAATAATACAATTGTATCATCATCGTTATTCAGGACTTTTTTTTCTAATTTATACACAAATACAAGAGATGTTTCTAGTTAGGAATGGATTCTGATTTTTAAAAATGTACGCAGGCTCAATGGTAAGAACTACTTTTGATTCTTCGATTTCAGAAAATGTTTCTACAAGTTAATGCATGTGCGTGAGTGATGTTTTCTTCTTCTTAAAAGTTGATGCTGACCTTATTAAGGTTTCTACTGCAAACCTTAGCAAGCACTCATATTTATTCTTAGAGTAAAACAAGGAGTTGTCATGAATAAGTAGTATGACCTAATGGTTAAGCAAATTATTCGATGCTTCAGTTTAACCATGGAAAAGTTGTTTCTACCCATAATTATCTTACATGCTCTTATATCTTATACATTGCATGTGCGACGAAAATGCAATACATTTCCTTTTGTTGATTTTTTTCCCCTACTCATGATTTTTCATCCTATATGGTCAGGATGCTGTTTAGGTTTCTAATATATGACTAATCTAGGACATTTGATGTTATTTGTAGGCAAAATTACAAATGTCTCTTAACAGTTACGGTTATCGTGCACTTACAAGCTCTTGGTTTCTTGGTACTAGATTCCTTGTTGTATAGCCAGGTACCTAGGCTGCTTAATTTTGTAATACATCAGTGGCAATATTTGCCCATATGAATGAATAAATATTTATACATATGTCTGTATTATTTTCAGTTACTCCTAAATGTTTTTGGATGTCGCATGTATTGGCGTTGTGGAATACAGATCTGGCAAGAAGTGGCTTCGAAATGTACGGTGAAGGTAACATTATCATTGTTACTATGTAGAAAATAAACCTGTATATATGAGACATATGATCTACATGTTTCTAATTTTGAAAGCACTTAAGCACTGGCATTTCTTTAAACTTGGCTCAGATGATATCACTTATAGAAGATGGTTGTTTACATGAAAAGTGCATAAAAATCAACCAATTTTCCCTTTGTACAAGTTCGAGAAACTTTAAAATGCAAAATTTGAACTTAATTTGTTTGTAAAAATTGATTACATATTCAACTACAACCCATATACTAAAGTCGTCAATCAATTCATACATTTAAATATCATTATTTTGATTTACTTATACAATATTATTAATATCTTTTAGATGTTGCATATTGCAGAATGTCAGCTGGTTCATCGAGACAAGTAGAAAGCACATAAGTAGATGCTACTTTGCTCCATAAAAAGTACTTAATAGCCGTAAATTCTTTAAAGTCGGATGTAAGCTCCTTAATTTTTAGTTGTAAGCTTCTTAGTTTGTTTATAGGTTGTGGTACTTTGATCTATGTTGTGATATTTCTAAATTATTAAGTATTTTGATGATTGTTTTTTTTAAATGGTTGTACGATGAAATTTGACATTTTGATTTATGAAATTAAAATTTTCTCCAAATGAATTGTTATATTTTGCTATATATGCTTTCAGGCAATAAAATTGTTACATGTTGCTATATGAGTTTTGTGATATACTGGTGTAAACTGTGATTGTTAAATGCCTGTAAATTCAATAACAGTTATAAATGTTACAGGTTTTCACTTTGTAATGGTTATAAGCGCCACAATTTTTACATTCATCACGGTTATAAATGTTAGGGAAGTTTTGTTTGTAACAGTTATAAGTGTTACAAATTTTATGATTTATAACGGTTATGACCGTGACATTATCCATGACGAAAAATTACCACGCACGTTGGGATAACGGTTATAACCGTGACAAAGTGAATTTGTCACGCTTATAAGCGTTGCAGTTGCCCTTTTTTGGTGTTGTGCCATATAATTTTATTTATATGGATTTCATACACACATGTACACAACAATAATCAAACATAGTCAACCATCATCCAGAGTGCATTACACAACTGTATAAGTGTTAAAAATAAATAAATAACGCTTAACACAGCCTGTCAACCCATCGATTGACATACCACTAATTATTGGGATCAGTGTATGTCAAATATCATCCCAATACCTGTGTGGGATTTTCAAACAACAAATACTAGTTATTATTTGTGTAGTTGGGCGATGTGCAAAATTTATCGACCCAATCAGTATTAGATAAATGAGTGTACATAAACAAATCGTCCGATTTGTTTATGAATATTTATTTCAATACATGACTATTTCACACAGTCCATATATAAAATAAAAATGATATTTTTATTGTTCAAATATTTTATTCCATACATGAATATTTTACACAGTTCATTTATACAATAAAAATGATATTTTTATTGTTCAAATAATTTATTCGTCACATGAATATTTTATACAGTTCATATATACAACACAATCTCAATCAAATTCCACAACACAATACAATCAAACAAGTCATCCATGGTCTGTGGGCGACGAGGAACAGTTCATATATGGAGTTATAAAATAAATAACTATACAGAAATAATTTTAGTGTGAAGTTCTCACCTTTGGGATCCACTCCGTCCTTCTTTAGCGGACGATGGTTCGGATTTATTTCCAATGTGTAGCGTTCTTCACCGTGCTTTCAACGCAGTCTGTTTCATGCGGTATATATATTAAAAATTATATTTTTAATACGATGATATTTATAAATAAAAATCACATTTTTATAACAGTACTTCATATACAAAAATCACACACACACACATACACACACACACACACACACACATATATATATATATATATATATATATATATATATATATATATATATATGTTAAACCCTGTTATTTGTATTTTAAAAATCCATATTTTTGTACAGTGCTTTTTCTTATAAAAATCTGATTTTAAACTAATGCTTTTCTAAAATAAAAATCAGATTTCTTTAGCCCAGTTATTTATATAAAAGAATTCAGCTATATATATATAATCATATTTTTATTATTGCTATTTCTCTTTTAAAAATAACGTTAATTTTATTTTAAAATCAATGCTCTTTTTATTTTTAAAACAATGATCTTTTTATAAAAATTACATTTTATTACACTGTTTTATATATTTAAGAAAAAAATTAGATTTTTATGCAATGGTATTTTATATTAAAAACTGATTTTTAAACAAGGTAATATAATTAACATTTACTAATATAATTAATAAATAATTAACTAAAGTATATAATGTTTGAAAACAACTAAAAAAAATTCATTACCTTCCCCCGTTTCGTTTTCCTCTGTAACACATCGATCCCCAAACCATCAACCACTAGAGATTCACACTGCACCACACTCCATAGATCGGAGTCCCATCCATCTGTGCCACCGGAAGCGATGAGGCGCCGCCCTCCAGTCGCCGGTGGTCCCTACAATTCCGGCGGCTCCCTTGGCCAGGAAAATGCATTTAAACGCTGGCTCTTTGAGCCTTGAATTCGCGAGAAATACTGCTCTAGGTATAATCATACCCATTCGAAATTGGAGATCAGAGATTTGTCTATAATTTTCGTTAATGAATCGCCGGTCAGTTCATTTTTTTTGGGAGGAATTGACAATTTATTTTAGAACGATATGGTTCGTTCGTGAGAGTGGAGGCCAACGATTTCAGGGGCGTTGAAATGTGTGGAGAATTTGAGGTTTTGGCCTTTTATAATATATATATAAATTAATAGTTTATTCAATTAATTATGTTATTGTGAAAACTTGTGTTTGAACTCCGATTCAAACCCAACGAATGTCGCCCCTAGCTAATTACCCCCATTCCGGGCATAATGAGATATGTTACGCTAACCATTTCGGCTGTTTCGAACAGTTTTTATCAAAATTAAAATTTAGAACAATATACATTGAATTTAAACATACATTTTAAATTACCGAGGCCATATACTGACTCAAAAAAATTCCAGAAAAATAAATCTAGCTATATTTTGATGATACGGTCCTAAAAAACTAATTTCGTCGAATTTAGAGGCCATTTGAAAAATGGTCAATTTCTGGTCGATCCAAATTGACTAAAACTGTCAAAACACGTTTTCTTTTGTCATGCTCACATATTGGTTCCAAAAATTTTGAATTTTGGAATCTAGCAATAATTTGACATTCTAAATCCAACAAAAGTGGCCTCGTCGAAAATGGATGCAAAATGGCTATTTTTAAGAGCTATATTTCCATAGCGACTATTCTGAATTTTCAACTAGGCATAACTTTTTATTCCCGCTATGAAATTTGGATTTTTTAGATTCGTTGGAAAGATATTTTCAAACAGATTCTAATATTTCTGGTTTCACTAAAATCTGGTTTATTTCGAATCCTGTACAGTCATTTGAATTTTGAAATCGAATTTCAAACTACCGCGCCATTTTCAATTCCTTTTATAATTAAAATAAATATTTATATTCTGACTTCGATTTAAATAAATTTATACGTTCTAATTCTATTCAAAATAAATTTCTAGTCATTATTATTTAAAATAAATCATTTTAAGTATCCAAAATTCATTAAAATTGCCAAAATAAAATTTTTTAATTGGTTCTGATTTTCCAGGTTGTTACATTCTCCCCCACTTAAAATCTTTTCGTCCTCGAAAAGGAACGGAGCTGAAAGTTGTTTAACTAATCAACTCAACCTTCATTCTGGCTTTCATTCTTCAGCTTTTCAGTTTCTAAGAATTTTCAAATTATTCAAAAAAATTGGCTAACACCCTAAATTTTCGAAAAATTTCGCCATAACCTCCTTTGTATGGGGAGCACCGAGAAAATCCCCAAACCACCACACAGACCCTCTCATCTCAAAAGGAAAAAGAAAAAGCCAAAGCAGCAAGACAATCGGCTAATAAAATCATCCAAACCAATAAATTTGTAAACATGTACCCATTTGTTGGGCATATAATTTTATTCCTCTGCTTAGCTTCCCTACTATGACCTGTTCAATATATATGCATGTATATGCATGCAATTTCAAACAATTTTCAATTCAGTTCAATATTCGATACAATTTGGCTAAATGTACCGTTCTTTCACATAAGGGTTTTATTAGATAACAAATAATCATACAACACAACCATCAATCAATTAGTGAATTAACGTTTCAAATTCATAATTTTGACATATATATAGGAAATCATGTTTTTGATGCCAATTTACAACAATGACACTATCTAGTTTTGGTTCTCACACCAGTCAATTGGAAATATATAGATATTCCACTTTCGAAACTCGAACACAAACTATTGATGCTATATAGTCATCAACAGTTTCATCCCCGAGCAACTATAGTGTGATTCCATATTTATCCGGCATATTTGAGGATTAAATACACGTGAATCAAACGTATATTAAAAACTCTATATACTTGATTGTCCAAATTCATATAAAATAAATATTCAAATACGTATAATATGATTTAAATTTTCAAAACAAAAATTGTTTCCATCTTTATTTGGAAAACAACACTCTTCCGACTCGTTCTAGGATACTACTGATCCCTTCTCAAACTCCCATTGGATACTACTAATCCAATCTCTGATGAATTATTTCGTTTGGTTCTAAGGTCCCTTGTTCTCGAGCTCTATAAACCAAAGCTTAGATCCCAAATGAGACGACCCGAACTTCCCCATGAAGGAAAGCCCGGATTGAGTTGAGAACATGACAAATCAAAACACAAACAGAGAACATTTCATTGCTTATTACAACAATTTACATCAGATACAAGAATATACAGAGTATGAACAAATAATATACATTTGATAAATATCAGAGATTTACAAATTACAATGCAGCGGAAAATAATACAAAACACAAATAAAAGAGATACACGGATACAGAGCTTTCCGAATATCATTCCAGCTGTAAACCAACATGTTGTGAATATAAATCTGCAAAATCAAAACTACTAGATGCCCGTGTGGAAAATAGGGGCACCCAGTGTTTAAGTTAAAACAATAAGCTCTAGGTCAGTCATGTGACTAGTGTGAGAACTAAAACAGTTGTTTAAAACTTTACTTTAAAATAAAGTAAATCAAGGGACCACGCCGTATAACACGGAACGGGTTTCCTCCCAAGAATACTAGTGGATCAAACCAACAGCGCAATGTTTTTTAGAAAAATAAAGCTATTATTAGACCCAGGCCCCATCACACAATGCAACGCAAGCCGGAGGATAGAGTTTTCCCTTATAATAGCCAAACATGCTTGGTATGTTTAAAACAAATCATTTGATACTATTATAAGTGCATAATGTATAAAACAATTTCAAATATAAATGTATCAATCATAGACGGCATGAGCACCCCATCCTACTATGTCGCCATACTAGGCTCTACAATCAAAACCGCAAAATGTCGTATTGGAAGTTGGATTTCCATCTGTGAACCAAGGCAAGGGATCGTCCTTACCGCTTCGAGATGCTCTAGCCCGTGTCTCAGGACCAGAGCTCGAGTGACCCTTAGATCGTTAGGGTCGGTCCACCCGAAGTACAAAGGGTGAATTAAAATACCTAAACGTGCTTTTCCCCACCCTATGAGGGTAAATCTGGTCTGTATAAAGACCATACCATCCATCGGTCCCACAGTGCCGATATATCTGAAGTGTCACGCTATCCATCATCCACGTAAGTAAAACATCTGGACGTGTAAAACCTAAACACCACTCCTAGCTAGAAGGAAACGCATGTCCTCCCTGATGTCCTCTCCCATTTCTAGTCCAAACCGGGGTGTGAGGCTCCCGAATTAACGCTATACACAAAGCTATGCTATATTAAAGTCGTGCTTTGTTCATCAACCACAAGACTCTGCATTTCAACAGAAGTCTTGATCATTTGCATCTCAGAATGCCACACAGGAAATTTACGCTATGAAACTGATATCTATCAATCACACAGAATGAAATCTGATGTCAGACACACATCCATTTACAAGTTCGTTCTGGGTCTGAACGAAACCGGAGGCACCTTATTCCTCGTCCCATATGTCCAATATAGGAGTGAGTTCCTCGCATATCCGGTCGATCTCCAAGTACGTCTGCAACGATCATCACATATTACCACGTCTTGGGTGTACAGCCCAATTAAGGCATCAGTAATCATCCAAACAATGTGAAGACCTCCGGTCTTCAACCACCGTCTTCATCCTCGACATGTCGCCGAATCAGTTATTCAGAATGGGATAAACCCTGTCTTTCTGAATAACTCGCGTATATAATAAATAAGTGCTATAAAAACACAACATACACCCCATTCCAATCCAGAATATTCCTTTATTCAAATATTCTTATACTTTGGGAAAGCTTCCCATTAATTTTATCAAAGATAAATTCTTTAATCTTCCTTTGGACATCAATTCAAACCAAATTATGGTTTACCCAACTAGTCGGAATTAGCGATCCTTACCTAGGTAATCGTTTGTTTAATTTCCCAATCCCAACCTATTCATCCCATGAAATAAAACTGGTAATACTTCATATCTAACACTACGGTGTTATCGTTAAAATTAACTACCATTTCACGTTCAAATCTAATTAAAGATTTAACTATCGCTTGGAGCAAAACTGGTGATTCTCCATTCTCGATCATTTCTTGTATTTGATAATTTTAGTTATCAGATTCACATTTCAATCTAATTAAAGATTTATTAAAACTCTAATTCAGATTTAATCTCCAAAAATCATTAGTTAATGATATTCTTCAAAGTTAAGTAATTAATCTTATCTTTAATTGAGTTAAAGAACTAATGTCATTGTTAACACAGCTCACGATAAACCCAAAATCTCATTCCATTAACAATGGGATTTTCGTGGAAAACAGATCGATATATATATAATCCATATAAACTTCCACATCCAACCGATAATATAAATGGAATAACGGCAAAGCCTTTTAAATTCCATATATATTAGGAGTCCTCCTCTACAGAAGCTCACTTCGATTATTACCAAATCGAA
Source organism: Allium sativum (assembly GCA_030737875.1). Taxonomy (NCBI): domain Eukaryota; kingdom Viridiplantae; phylum Streptophyta; class Magnoliopsida; order Asparagales; family Amaryllidaceae; genus Allium; species Allium sativum. The sequence continues at coordinate 936,450,818 of CM060920.1, read as the reverse complement.
TTCCATTCAATTCCAATTTAAAATGTTAAATTGGAAAACTTTACTTTGGAAAATCTTCTTTTGAATCTTAACAAAAGATTTATAAATTCCAAATTACATTTCGCTGTAAATCGGGTTAAAGAACGAATCATAGTAGTCAAGGCGCTAAGGCGCAAAAAGGCGCGAAGAATGAGCCTGCGGCATTTTTGCGCCTTGGGCTTTTTTGTGTGCCTTTTATATGAGTTTTGATATGCTATTTTACTAACTACAAATTAATTTTCTAAACCATATTTTATAATTCATTCAATTATCTACATATTTTATTAATAAGATTCAAAATTTAAACCATATTTTATAATTTATTGAGCAATTATTTTTTTTATTTAACTATTTGTAAACAAAATTTTGAATTTAGCAAAAAATAGCGCCTCAAACTACAAAAAGACGAACTCAAACTGCAAAAAAGCGCCTCAAACTACAAAAAGACGCACTCAAACTGCAAAAAAGCGCAAACCATGAGCCTTGGGCTTTTCTGCGCTTAGGCGCGCATAAGCACGCGCCTTGATAACTATGGAACGAATGTCGTTAAAAACACAGTTAATGATAAACCCAATTCACATTCCATTTTATTCCAATTATTAAATATAATTGGAAACTCTAACAATCTTAATTAAAAGATTTATTCTCTTCACATGGGGTTCAAGAACAGTGTTACTGAAGACACCGTTTACGACAAACCCAAAATCTCATTTGATATTAAATACAAAACTTTGAATCGAAAATATATCAGCTTATATTTAATATCAAATTCTACAACCAATAAATATCGTATTGGAAATAACGATATAAATATATCTTTCAAATTTCCATAACAATATCTGTATAATTACGAAATCCAACATCGAAATATTCCGAAGACAATTTCGATTCAAATCCATTCCAATTCATATACTGGAAATCCTGGTTATTTTTACAACCATTCCAAATCTAATTTATTTTATTTAAAAATGATTGGACTTCAAATCTAGTTAATAACTAGTTCATTTTGATAAAAATATATTTTTATCTTTACAAATATGAAATTTTTCATCTCAATTCTTTACAAATCATTTATTTTGATTTTACGCAAGTTATTAATTTTTTTAATAATTTTATCAAGGCCCGTACAGTCGGTTTCCATAAACGGCCATTGAACTGCACTTACAGCGACCTTTTCCAAATTTGATTTGGACATAGTTCCAAATCCAACTGTTAGAATTCAAATTTCTTTTATTCGTTAGAAAGCTCTTTTCGATACAAACCCAAAGGTTCTGGTTTTAGGAGAATCCGACGGTCGGATCTCCCGTAATGTCCATTCAAAGTCAATGGTCGAAATTCGCGAACTGTCGCCGCACGGCGCGTTCTATTCAGGCCATTAAATATACTTAATATATATATTATGTATATTTCGTCGATTTCCATTTAAAACGTATTGTATAAATCGTTTTAAATTCGTTTTCAAAATGATTTCAACTTCATATTCAATTTCAAATCAAATTTGAATATTCCTTAATAAATTCGTTTTAAATTCATTTTAAAACGATTTCAATTTCATTTCAAATTTCAAATCAAATTTGAATATTCCTTAATAATTCGTTTTAAATTCATTTTAAAATCATTTCGATTTCATTTCAAATTTCAAATCAATTTTGAATATTCCTTATCATTTTAATATTAAAATGATAATATTTTCAAAATTCCAAATTTTGAAATCACTTTTCGATAATCATTAAAAAATGAATAAAATCGACAAAATTCCCATTTGTGTTAAAATGGCGTTTAACTACTTAACATGGCTTCACATTTCAATATTCACTGAATATTATTTTAAAATATTCGTTAATTCTGAACTGGAATCAGACACAGTCAATTACCATATAATTTTATTTATATGGATTTCATACAAACATGTACACAACAATAATTAAACATAGTCAACCATCATCCAGAGTGCATTACACAACTGTAAAAGTGTTAAAAATAAATAAATAACGCTCAACACCGCCTGTCAACCCATTGATTGACATACCACTAATTAATGGGATCAGTGTATGTCAAATATAATCCCAATACCCGTGTGCGGTTTTCAAACAACAAATCCTAGTTATTATTTGTGCAGTTGGGCGATGTGTAAAATTTATCGACCCAATCAGTATTAGATAAATGAGTGTACATAAACAAATCGTTCGATTTGTTTATGAATATTTATTTCAATACATGACTATTTCACACAGTCCATATATACAATAAAAATGATATTTTTATTGTTCAAATATTTTATTCCATACATGAATATTTTACACAGTTCATTTATACAATAAAAATGATATTTTTATTGTTCAAATAATTTATTCATTACATGAATATTTTATACAGTTCATATATACAACACAATCTCAATCAAATTCCACAACACAATACAATCAAACAAGTCGTCCATGGTCTGTGGGCGACGAGGAACAGTTCAAATTTGGAGTTATAAAATAAATAACTATACAGAAATAATTTTAGTGAGAAGTTCTCACCTTTGAGATCCACTTCGTCCTTCTTTAGCGGATGATGGTTTGGATTTATTTCCAATGCGTAGCGTTCTTCACCGTGCTTTCAACGCAGTCTGTTTCACGCCGTATATATATTAAAAATCATATTTTTAATACGATGATATTTATAAATAAAAATCACATTTTTATAACAGTACTTCATATACAAAAATCACACATATATAATTGTAAAACCCTGCTATTTTTATTTTAAAAATCCTTATTTTTGTACAATGCTTTTTCTTATAAAAATCTGATTTTAAACTAATGCTTTTCTAAAATAAAAATCAGATTTCTTTAGCCCAGTTATTTATATAAAAGAATTCAGCTATATATATAATTATATTTTTATTATTGATATTTCTATTTTAAAAACAACGTAATTTTATTTTAAAATCAATGCCCTTTTTATTTTTAAAACAATGATCTTTTTATAAAAATTACATTTTATTACACTGTTTTATATATTTAAGAAAAAAAATTAGATTTTTATGCAACGGTATTTTATATTAAAAACTGATTTTTAAACAAGGTAATATAATTAACATTTACTAATATATTTAATAAATAATTAAGTAAATTATATAATGTTTGAAAACAACAAAAAAGAATTCGTTACCTTCCCCGTTTCGTTTTCCTCTGTAACACATCGATCCCCAAATCATCAACCACTAGAGATTCACGCTGCACCACACTCCGTCGATCGGAGTCCCATCCATCTATGCAACCGGAAGCGGTGAGGCGCCGCCCTCCAGTCATCAGTGGTCTCTACAATTCCGGCGGCCCCCTTGGCTAGGAAAAGGCATTCAAACCCTGGCTCTTTGAGCCTTGAATTCGCGAGAAATACTGCTCTAGGTATAATCATAACCATTCGAAATTGGAGATCAGAGATTTGTCTATAATTTTCGTTAATCAATCGCCGGTCAATTCATTTTTTTTTTGGAGGAATTGACAAATTATTTTAGAACGATAAGGTTCGTTCGTGAGGGTGGAGGCAGACAATTTCAGGGGCGTTGAACTTGTGGAGAATTTGAGGTTTTGGCCTTTTATAATATATATATATATTAATAGTTTATTTAATTAATTATATTATTGTGAAAACTTGTGTTTGAACTCCGATTCAAACCCAACGAATGTCGCCCCTAGATAATTACCCCCATTCTGGACACAATGAGATATGTTACGCCAGCCAATTCGGCTATTTCGAATAGTTTTTATCAAAATTAAAATTTAGATCAATATATATTGAATTTAAACGTACATTTTAAATTACCAAGGCCATGTACTGACTCAAAAAAATTCCAGAAAAATAAATCTAGCTATGTTTTGACGATACGGTCCTAAAAAACTAATTTCGACGAATTTGGAGGCCATTTGAAAAATGGCCAATTTCTGGTTGATCCAAATTGACTGAAACTATCAAAACACGTTTTCTTTTGCCACGCTCACATATTGGTTCCAAAAATTATGAATTTTGGAATCTAGCAATAATTTGACATTCCGAATCCAACAAAAGTGGCCTCATCTAAAACGGATGCAAAGTGGCTATTTTTAAGGGCTATATTTCTAAAGCGACTATTCTGAATTTTCAACTGGGCATAACTTTTTTTCCCCTATGAAATTTGGATTTTTCAGATTCGTTGGAAAGATATTTTCAAACAGATTCTAATATTTTTGGTTTCACTAAAATCTGGTTTATTTTGAATCATGTACATTCATTTGAAATTTGAAATTTGAAATCGAATTTCAAACTACCATGCCATTTTCAATTCCTTTTATAATTAAAATAAATATTTATATTCTGACTTCGATTTAAATAAATTTATACGTTCTAATTCTATTCAAAATAAATTTCTAGTCATTATTATTTAAAATAAATCATTTTAAATATCCAAAATTCATTAAAATTGCCAAAATAAAAATTTTAAATTGGTTCTGATTTTCCAGATTATTACATTCTCCCCCAATTAAAAAAATTTCGTCGTCGAAAAGGAATAGAGCTGAAAGTTGTTTAACTAATCAACTCAACTTTCATTCTGGCTTTCATTCTTTAGCTTTTTAGTTTCTAAGAATTTTCAAATTATTCAAAAAATTTGGCTAACACCTTAAATTTTCGAAAAATTTCGCCATAACCTCCTTTTTACGGGGAGCACCGAGAAAATCCCCAAACTACCACACGGACCCTCTCATCTTAAAAAGAAAAGGAAAAAGCCAAAGCAGCTAGACAATTGGCTCATAAAATCATCCAAACCCAATAAATTTGTAAACATGTACCTACTTGTCGGGCATATAATTTTATTCCTCTGCTTAGCTTCCCTACTATGACCTGTTCAATATATATGCATGTATATGCATGAAATTTCAAACAATTTTCAATTCAGTTCAATATTCGATACAATTTGGCTAAATGTACCGTTCTTTCACATAAGGGTTTTATTAGATAACAAATAATCATAAAACACAACCATTAATCAATTAGTGAATTAACGTTTCAAATTCATAATTTTGACATATATACAGAAAATCATGTTTTTGATGCCAATTTACAACAATAACACTATCTAGTTTTGGTTCTCACACCAGTCGATTGGAAATATATAGATATCCCACTTTTGAATCTCGAACACAAACTACTGATGCTATATAGTCATCAACAGTTTCATCCCCAAGCGACTAGAGTGTGATTCCATATCTATCCGGTATATTTGAGGATTCAATACACGTGAATCAGGCGTATATTAAAATCTCTATATACTTGATTGTCCAAATTCATATAAAATAAATATTCAAATATGTATAATATGATTTAAATTTTCAAAACAAAAATTGTTTCCATCTTTATTTGAAAAACAACACTCTTCCGACTCATTCTAGGATACTACTGATCCCATCTCGAACGAGTCATTCCTATTGGATATTACTAATCTAATCTCTGATGAATTCTTTCGTTTGGTATAAGGTGCCTTGTTCTCGAGCTCTATAAACCAAAGCTTTAATATCAAATGAGACGACCCGAACTTCCCCGTGAAGGAAAGCCCGGATTGAGTTGAGAACACGACAAATCAGAACACAAACAGAGAACATTTCATTGCTTATTACAATAATTTACATCAGATACAAGAATATACAGAGTATGAACAAATAATATACATTTGATAAATATCAGAGATTTACAAATTACAATGCAGCGGAAAATAATACAAAACACAACTGAAAGAGATGCACGGATACAGAGCTTTCCGAATATCATTCCAGCTGTAAACCAGCATCCTGTGAATATAAATCTGCAAAATCAAAACTACTAGATGCCCGTGTGGAAAATAGGGACACCCAGTGTTTAGGTTAAAACAATAAACTCCAGGTCAGTCATGTGACAAGTGTGAGAACTAAAACAGTTGTTTAAAACTTTACTTTAAAATAAAGTAAATCAAGGGACCATATCGTATAACACGGAACGGATTTCCTCCTAAGAATACCAGTGCATCAAACAAACAACGCAATGCGTTTTGGAAAAATGAAGCTATTATAAGACCCAGGTCCCATCACACAATGCAACGCAAGCCGGAGGATAGGGTTTTCCCTTATAATAGCCAAACATAACAAATCATTTGATACTATTATAAGTGCATAGTGCATAAAACAACTTCAAATAAAAATGTATCAATCATAGACGGCATGAGTGCCCCATCCCACTATGTCGCCATACTAGGCTCTACAATCAAAACCGCGAAATGTCGTATTGGAAGTTGAATTTCCATCTGTGAACCAAGGCACAGGATCATCCTTACCGCTTGGAGACGCTCTAGCCTGTGTCTTAGGATCAGAGCACGAGCGACCCTTGGATCGTTAGGGCCGGTCCACCCGAAGTGTAAAGGGTGAATTTAAATGTCTGAACATGCGTTTCCTCACCCTATGGGGCGTCAATCTGGTCTGTATAAAGACCATACCATTCGGCCCCACAGCGCCGATATATCCAAGGCGCCTCGCTATCTATCATCCACATAAGTAAAACATCTAGGCGTGCAAAACCCAAACACCACTCCCAGCTGAAGGAAACGCATTTCCTTCCTGATGTCCTTTCTCGTTTCTGGTTCACACCAGGGTGTGAGGCTCATGAATTAACGCTATACACAAAGCTATGCTATATTAAAGTCGTGCTTTGATCATCAACCACAAGACTCTGCTTTTCAACAGAAGCCTTGGTCATTTGCATCTCAGCACGCCACACAGCCAATACACGTTATGCAACCGATATCTATCAATCACACAGAATGAAATCTGATGTCAGACACACATCCATTTAGCAGTTCGTTCTGGATCTGAACGAAACCGGAGGCACCTTATTCCTCGTCCCATATGCCCAATATAGGAGAGAGGTCCTCGCATATCATGTCGATCTCCAAGTACGTCTGCAAAGATCGCCACTTATTACCTCGTCTTGGGTGTACAGCCCAATCAAGCCATCAGTAATCATCCAAACGATGTGAAGACCTCCGATCTTCAACGACCGTCTTCATCCTTGACATATCGTCAAATCAGTTATTCAGAATGGGATCAACCCGGTCTTTCTGAATAACACGTGTATATAATAAACAAGTGTTATAAAAACACAACATACGCCTCATTCTAATCTAGAATATTCCTTTATTCAAATATTCTTATACTTTGGGAAAGGATCCCATTAATTTTATCAAAGATAAATTATTTAAATTTATTCTTTAATCTTCCTTTGGATATCAATTCAAACCAAATTATGGTTTATCCAAACTAGTCGGAATTAGCGATCCTTACTGTGGTAATCGTTTGTTTAATTTCCCAATCCCAACCAATTCATCCCATGAAGTAAAACTGGTAATACTTCATATCTAACACCACGGTGTTATCGGTAAAATTAATTACTATTTCACGTTCAAATCTAATTAAAGATTTAACTATCGCTTGGAGGAAAACTGATGATACTCCATTCTTGATCATTTCTTGAATTTGATAATTTTAGTTATCAGATTCACATTTCAATCTAATTAAAGATTCATTAAAACTCTAATTCAGTTTTAATCTCCAAAAATCATTAGTTAATGATTTTCTCCAAAGTTAAGAAATTAATCTTATCTTTAACTGAGTTAAAGAACTAATGTCATTTGAAACACGGCTCACGATAAACCCAAAGTCTCATTCCATTAACAATGGAATTTTCATGGAAAACAGACCGATATTTATAATCGATATAAACTTCCCCATCCAACCGATAATATAAATGGAATAACGGCAAAGCCTTTTAAATTCCATATATATATATATATATTAACAGTCTTCCTCTACAGAAGCTCACTCCGGTTATTACCATATCGAATTCCATTCAATTCCAATTTAATATGTTAAATTGAAAAACTTTACTTTGGAAAATCTCCTTTAAATCTTAACGAAAGATTTATAAATTCCAAATCACATTTCACTGTAAATCGGGTTAAAGAAAGAATGTCGTTGAAAACACAGTTCATGATAAACCCAATTCACATTCCATTTTATTCCAATTATTAAATATAATTGGAAACTCTAACAGTCTTAATTAAAAGATTTATTCTCTTCATATGGGGTTCAAGAACAGTGTTACTGAAGACACCGTTCACGACCAAAATTCCATTTGATATTAAATACAAGACTCTAAATAGAAAATATATCGGCTTATATTCAATATCAAATTCTACAACCAACAAATATCGTATTGGAAATAACGATATAATATATCTTCCAAATTTCCATAATAATATCTGTATAATCCCGAAATCCAACATCGAAATATTCAGAAGAGAATTTCAATTCAAATCCATTCCAATTTATATATTGGAAATCCTGGTTATTTTTAAAACCATTCCAAATCCAATTTATTTTATTTAAAAATTATTGGATTTCAAATCTAGTTAATAACTAGTTCATTTTGATAAGAATATATTTTTATCTTTACAAATATGGAATTTTCATCCCAATTCTTTCCAAATCATTTATTATGATTTTACACAAATTATTAATATTTTTAATAATTTTATCAAGGCCCGTACAGTCGATTACCATAAACGGCCATCGAACTGCACTTACAGCGACCTTTTTCAAATTTGGTTTGGACATAATTCCAAATCCAACCGTTAGATTTCAAATTTCTTGTATTCGTTAGAAAGCTCTTTTCGATACAAACCCAACAGTTCCGGTTTTAGGAGAATCCGATGGTCGGATCTCCCGTAATGTCCAATCGAAGTCAATAGTCAAAATACGCGAACTGTCGCGGCGCGTTCTATTCAGGCCAATAAATATATATTATATATATTTCATCGATTTCCATTTAAAACGTATTTTATAAATCGTTTTAAATTCGTTTTCAAAGCGATTTCAACTTCATATTCAATTTAAAATCAAATTTGAATATTCCTTAATAAATTCATTTTAAAACGATTTCAATTTCATTTCAAATCTCAAATCAAATTTGAATATTCCTTAATAAATTCATTTTAAAACGATTTCAATTTCATTTCAAATTTCAAATCAAATTTGAATATTCCTAATATTAAAATGATAATATTTTCAAAATTCCAAATTTTGAAATCACTTTTCGATATTCATTAAAAAATGAATAAAATCGACAAAATTCCCATTTGTGTTAAAATGGCATTTAACTACTTAACACGGCTTCACATTTCAATATTCACTTAATATTATTTTAAAATATTCGTTAATTCTGAATTGGAATCAGACATAGTCAATTACCATACAATTTTATTTATATGGATTTCATACAGACATGTACACAACAATAATCAAACACAGTCAACCATCATCCAGAGTGCATTACACAACTGTATAAGTGTTAAAAATAAATAAATAACGCTCAACACAGTCTATCAACCCATCGATTGACATACCACTAATTATGGGATCAGTGTATGTCAAATATCATCCCAATACCCATGTGGGGTTTTCAAACAACAAATACTAGTTATTATTTGTGTAGTTGGGCGATGTGTAAAATTTATCGACCCAATCAGTATTAGATAAATGAGTGTACATAAACAAATCGTCCGATTTGTTTATGAATATTTATTTCAATACATGACTATTTCACACAGTCCATATATACAATAAAAATGATATTTTTATTGTTCAAATATTATATTCCATACATGAATATTTTATACAGTTCATTTATACAATAAAAATGATATTTTTATTGTTCAAATAATTTATTCATCACATGAATATTTTATACAGTTCATATATACAACACAATCTCAATCAAATTCCACAACACAATAGCATCAAACAAGTCGTCCATGGTCTGTCGGCGATGGGGAGCAGTTCATATATAAATAATTGTACAGAAATAATTTTGGTGAGAAGTTCTCACCTTTGGGATCCACTCCGTCTTTCTTTAGCGGACGATGGTTTGGATTTATTTCCAATGTGTAGTGTTCTTCACCGTGCTTACAACGCAGTCTGTTTCACGCGGTATATATATTAAAATCATATTTTTAATATGATGATATTTATAAATAAAAATCACATTTTTATAACAGTACTTCATATACAAAAATCATATATATATATATATATATATATATGTTAAACCCTGCTATTTTTATTTTAAAAATCCATATTTTTATACAGTGCTATTTCTTATAAAAATTTGATTTTAAACTAATGCTTTTCTAAAATAAAAATCATATTTCTTTAGTCTGGTTATTTATATAAAAAAATTCAGCTATATATATAATCATATTTTTATTATTGCTATTTCTATTTCAAAAAAAATGTTAATTTTATTTTAAAATCAATGCTCTTTAATTTTTAAAACAATGATCTTTTTATAAAAATTACATTTTATTACAATGTTATATATATTTAAGAAAAAAATTAGATTTTTATGCAATGGTATTTTATATTAAAAACTGATTTTTAAACAAGGTAATATAATTAACATTCACTGATATAAGTAATAAATAATTAACTTAATTATATAATGTTTAAAAACAACGAAAATGAATTCGTTACCTTCCCCATTTTTTTTCCTCTGTAACACGTCGATCCCCGAACCATCAACCACTAGGGATTCACGCTGCACCACACTCCGTCGATTGGAGTCCTATCCATCTGCGCCATCTGAAGCGGTGCGACGCCGCCCTCCAGTCGTCGGTGGTCTCAGCAATTCTGGTGGCCCCTTGGCCAGAAAAAGGCATTCAAACCCCGACTCTTTGAGCCTTGAATTCACGAGAAATACTGCTCTAGGTATAATCATAACCATTCAAAATTGGAGATCGGAGATTTGTCTATAATTTTCGTTAATGAATCGGCGGTCATTTCATTTTGTTTTAGGAGGAATCGACGATTTATTTTAGAATGATATGGTTTGTTCGTGAGGGTGGAGGAGGAAGATTTTAGGGACATTGACCTATGTGGAGAATTTGAGGGTTTTGGCCTTTTATAATATATATATATATATATATAAATTAACAATTTATTCAATTAATTATGTTGTTGTGAAAACTTGTGTTCGAACTCCGACTCAAATCCAACGAATGTCTCCCCTAGCTAATTACCCCCATTCCGGACATAAAGAGATATGTTACGCCGGTCAGTTCGGTTGTTTCGAACAGTTTTTATCAAAATTAAAATTTGAATCAATATATATTGAATTGAAACATACATTTTAAATTACCGAAGCCACATACTGACTCAAAAAAATACAAGAAAAATAAATCTAGCTATGTTTTAACGATACGGTCCTAAAAAACTAATTTCGTCGAATTTGGAGGCCATTTGAAAAATGGCCAATTTCTGGTCGATCCAAATTGAGTAAAACTGTCAAAACACGTTTTTTTTGCCACGCTCACATATTGGTTCCAAAAATTATGAATTTTGGAATCTAGCAATAATTTGATATTCCGAATCCAACAAAAGAGGTCTCATCGAAAAAGGAGGTCGTTTGCTAAATGGCTATTTTTAAGGGCTATATTTCCATAGCGACTATTCTGAATTTTCAGCTGGGCATAACTTTTTATCCCCGCTATGAAATTTGGATTTTTCAGACTCTTTGGAAAGATATTTTCAAACAGATTCTAATATTTCTGGTTTCACTAAAATCCGGTTTATTTTGAATCATGTACAGTCATTTGAAATTTGAAATCGAATTTTCAAACTACTGCGCCATTTTCAATTCCTTTTATAATTAAAATAAATATTTATATTCTAACTTCAATCTAAATAAATTTATATGTTCTAATTCTATTCAAAATAAATTTGTAGTCATTATTATTTAAAATAAATCATTTTAAATATTCAAAATTCATTAAAATTGCCAAAATAAAAATTTTAAATTGGTTCTGATTTTCCGGGTTGTTACACTTGGAAGCATAAGCTTAATCAAATTGAGTCTTCTTAACCTTGTATGTACTTAAGATGTAAACCGGAATATGGATTTTCGTTTTGTTGATATTACTTTATCTCGTGCGGATGCGGAGTTGACAATTTCACAGGTAATCCATAAAATTTTCAAGTTTATTTTTTTGTTCTGAATATTGTTGCAATACTGAATGTTAATTGTTACGCCTGAGTTATTTTATCTTCCTTGTAATATTTTCTAGATTTATGTATTTTCTTATTAGAGCTAGAAGATAGTCTTTAACCTTCACATTATGCTTACTGTGCAGGATTGGATTTCAGAAAATTAGTTTAATGGGAGTGAAAATTGCAGTCTACTTTTGTTAGCCATCATTTTTCAAAGAAAAAATATATCTCAGGTGTAAATCTACATGCGTTTTTGGTTAAAAATAGAAATATTACCAACTAGTCCTTTACAAGGTGCAGAGGTCAAAGATGAGCTTGTTTGAGCTTTGCTGCTGTTGCATGCTTCATTGTTAGCTTTACGGTCACCAGATCGAACGGGAGGTACAGATTTCAAGTATCCATGTATTTGATGGTTTTGGGAAATGTTTGTGCATTTAAACTTTTTGCATTTTGATACACATAATACATAGAAGCGCTGAGCACTGACAATGATATTTACTTATCGATAAGAAAAGAACTTACATTAAAGGTTATAAGTCCATGCAGTAACTCTAAACTAGACGGTATGGATTTTAGACCCTTTAACAAGCTTCAAATTTCATGAATAAATTAAGATTAACATAAGTTTATATATATTTTTACGTGGTTAAATTAATGCTAATCAATCACAAATTATGTGCATGTTCCATCCTAAAGAACTATGGCAGAAATTTTGTTTGCTAACAGGTAATAGAAATTGGAAGCTTCAACGCATTTATGTTACATTTTCTAGCACTCTAATCAGTTTACATGTACTTATAAGGCAATAACTCAGCACACTTTCCAATCCAAAAAGGTGTTTTTAAAGTACCACATTTAAAGAACCTGCATATTTCAGCTGCCACAATTATTATCTAACCCCTTCAAGTATATGAATGTTCAAATATATGATTATACATTATCGTTAATAACTTAATTCTGATATTTATATTTGACTTTTCATGATTGTCGTTACAAATTTATTTTTTATTATATTGCTTTACTTTTCTATTCATCTACGATATATTGACATATCATGTCTTGAATGTTAGCATATTTTATCCCCTTTTTTCATGTTCTTATGCATGCTTTTTATATAACATTATAATCATGATTGTATACTAATTAGTTATGTCATGATGCAATAACGCTAGTCATTTCTTTTATGCAGGGAGATGCTGTAGCATTATAGACTGGCTTTTTCTCCAAAAGAAAGCATCTTCATTTAGCAGGAGGTCTATACAATTAACATTGTAATATTCTTTCGGTGAAGTTGAAATGTACTATAATATTATTTTTGTTACTGCTGTTGAACTCAATAATGCGCAGTAATATTATTTTTGCTGCTACAAACTATTAGAAATTTGAAGCTTGTAATAGTATATTTTGTTAAATTTTAAGAGTTTGTTGTGAAGTTTGGTTTTTATGCCGAATCAATTGGAAATATTCTTCTTATGTCAGATCTGCAAATATTTATATTAGGCATGAAAATTAAAATAATTTGGTATTGTAGCAGAGTACAAAAAAGTAATATTTTTAATTTAAAAATATATGTGAATTCGCAACTGCTATAAACCGTTGCTAAATGCAAAATAGCAACGACTTTGGGCTGTTGTAAAATCATAATTTTGCAACGGCTCAAAGCCGTTGGTAATTTTTTGCTACTCCTCATTTTGCAACGGCTCATAGCCATTTCCAAATGATTTTGCAACGTCCTAAAGCCGTTGCGAAATTGCATTTCTGGTGTAGTGATATATAATGTGTACGTGAAGTTGAAGGAAGTATATTGCTTATTGAATTAAGAGATTTGAAAAAAATTCAATGATTCAAAAAGCAATTTGAACATATGAGAGAGCTTTTGCAATGCAAGAAAGTATTGAGTTTAAGATCGAAAAATATAAGAAGATTCTGTAAGAATTGTAATTTGTAAAATAAGTTTGTCGTGTATATATATTGGTTGAAGAGTAGTCAATGCTCATGAAGAGTTTTAAAGAAGAGAAGCAACCATTTCCATTATAAATGAAGAGGAATCTCTTCATCAAAGATTGGCGACATTTCAGAAAATATGTTTGTTATTGTCGAGTTAGTCGATTGGTATAGAAATCACTACTCAAAAAAGTGTATATATATATATATATATATATATGTGTATATCTTTATTTAAAATTACAAAAAAAAGCCATTACTGGGCAAATTTTACCTGACCAGTCGACTAGTTGATTTCTAACCAGTCGACTGGTTATAAAAAATAACCCAGTTAATGGCTATTTTGTGCCACTAATATATATATATATATATATATATATATATATATATATATATATACACACACACACACACATACATACATACATACATACATACATACATACATATATATATATGAAATTATGTTAAAATGTGTTTGTGTTATGACAAATGAGGATAGATTTTAACATATTCTAACACAACTAAAACACACACACATACACACACACATATATACATACATACATATATATATATATATATATATATATGTTAACTAACTCTTCAGTCGATCTTCATTTCTTCGTTGTCGTTAATCAAAAACCTCGTGAACAACAATCAACACTAGGGTCAAACTGATGTTGGACATCCCATGATCACTAGAGCGAAGAGTGGGATTTTTAAACCCAAAGCCTACACTGCATCTATCAATAATAGAGAACTTGTTTCATATGAAGAATCTGTTAAAGACAGTAAATGGAAAGATGCTATGGACACTGAAAGAATGCACTTATCAAAAACAAGACATGGATAGTTGTGAATGTACCTAAACATTAGAATATCATGGGATGTAGATAGACATATAAAATCAAGAAAAAGGCACATGGCAGCATAGATAAATATGAAACCGGGATAGTTGAGAAAGGGTATTCTCAACAATTTGGCTTTGATTTCAATGAAACCTTTTCTTTTATTGTTAAACCTACGACCATTAGAATGATTTTGGCTATATCTATGCACAAGCAATGAAGCAATAGAGTCGATTACAAAAATTACTAGTTTGAAGGGATCGCTGGAATTGATCCACTATGGGATTTACATTATACGCTAGAGAAGCACCTGAAGTACTAAACAGAATAGGTATGAGTTTTGTAATGGTTGGATCAGCAAACTCAGGTTCGGTAAGAATCTCATTTTTACGTAGTACGAAGGGGATGTCAATAATGCATTTCTTGATATAGAACTACAAGAGGAAGTTTACATGTAGCAACCAAATGGATATTGTTCAGAGAATAGTAATCATGTGTGCAAACTACATAAGGCTATTTATGGATTGAAAAAAGAATCTAAAGCTTGGCATGAGGAGTTAAAGCTTACCCTCACAGGATTAAACTTCCATCCAACCAAGTCAGATTCATCATTATACATTTAGAAAAATGAGCATTATCTTATCTACATCTTGGTGTATGTAGATGACATATTAATTACTAGCAGCAACAATGAAGAGATCGGTAAAGTTGTAAGCTACATAGATAACACCTTTGCTATCAAAGATCTCTGTCCCATAGACTACTTCCTGGGTATTCACATCAAGAGAATATCACAGGAGTAATTTTTTTATCACAAAAGCATTACATAGAAGAAATTTAGCAAGAGCCAAGTTGGATCAGGCTAAACCCCTATCTACTCCCATGACAAGTAATCTAAGCTTATTTTAAAACAATGATGAACCCATTGATAATGTGAAGTAGTATAGGAGTGTAGTAGGGGCCCTACAGTACGTGATGATTACTAGACTCGACATATGTTTCAGAGTCAATCGCGTATGTCAGTTCATGCAAAGCCCACTTGATCATCACTGGAAAACCATGAGACATATACTGTGAAATCAAAAAGGCACTATTAATCATGGTTTAACTATCAGATCTAGCAATCAATTGTATGTAAATGCTCACAGTGATGCTGACTCGGCTAACGACCCAAATGATAGGAAATCCATCATCGGTTATTGCGTTTATCTGGGAAGTAATCCAATATATTGGTGTACCCAAAATCAAGGGAATGTCTCATGATCAAATAATGGAAGAGGAGTATCGAGCCATCACAAACACGACAGTGGAAATTATTTGGATTGAGAGCTTCTCCAACTCGAGTTTGCACCATAGAGAATGTCGATAATGGGTGTGATGATCGAAGTTCGATCTCACTCTACATGAACTTAATACAACATTCTCGAACAAAACACATGGAAATTTATCTTCATTTTGTTTGAGATAGAACTGGCAGTTACAAATTGATGATAAACCACATACCATCATTCTACCAGAGTGTCAATGTTCTCAGAGCAAAATTAAAGGTGGAAGAGGCGAAAGCCATGAAGAGTTAGGGGAAGGAAACCTTAGCCGAAATTGGGGCTATGTAAAGAGAAATATGCCCGTGCTATATTATTTTATTTCATATATAAACAGGCTTTGTACAAATGGGTTGAAGCCTGCAAGATTTATTTTCATCTTATATATGCAGTGCTAACATTATGTTTAATTCATTCATTTTGTACATTACGTTTTACAAGTAAATAAAACTTAGCATTTTCTTTGTTCCGATTTTAGCAGAAGCAACCTGAACGTAGTGTATTGGTTTAAACTTCTTTGTGTTACTAATTTACTTTTTGAGTATGCTAGTCTAGGCTTTAGCTGGTGAAACAATATTATCTTTTCCTACTAAAGGGAGGGAAATGACCAAAGACTGGCAATTTCTTATGTGATCCAAACTATGAAAAGAGGCAGAAGTTGCATCTATAGGCGAGGACGATTTTACAAACAACAACATGGGAGAAGGTGCCGGGTTACTGGGCTGCAACACTGATGGTAGGTAGGGCGACCGCTTAGGCAGAGGAGGTGGTGGGGGATCTGATGGCTGGTCAAAGGTTGGTTCTGGAGGTAGGTCAGAAAGAAGGGTAGGCTGTAAGTATAGGATAATGTGAGAGGTAGGCAATGGTAAAGTGAAAATGGAAATTGGAGAAGATGAAGAAGTGGCCATGGCAAAGGCGAGTTAACCCAAATCAAATATATAAAACTATATTTAACTTAACTGTTATTGATATCTCATATCAATCAATATATTTATAACAATTATAAACAATGTTTATTTGTCGAATTTTATTCAAATTTTATAACTAATGTCTCACAAATAATTTTTAATTTATAATAGTTATACAAATTAAATCATTCACTTTAAAAAGAGTTCATTATTTTGGTCGTATAACTCTTAGAATGGTCTACAATAACATCAAAGTATTTGAATATTATCATTCACATGTCACTTAGCAGGTGATGTAACATTATTGTCAAATTTATTTCTTACTTAGTTTAGGCAAAATCTCATTTTACTTAATTAAGCAATACCCATTTATGTTATATATATATATATGTGTGTGTGTGTGTGTGTGTGTGTGTGTGTGTGTGTGAGAGAGAGAGAGAGAGAGAGAGAGAGAGGGAGAGAGTAAGTGAGTGAGGAACGCTCCGAGGCACCCCTATTTAGCAGCACCCTTACTGCATCGTGAGCTACATGAATTCAAATTCAACAAAAAATTATAGATGTTCAATCCACATATATATTATCATTTATCCAAAGTTTGATCTCGTTTCCGCATTCTCATAGAATAATATATTTGATGTTTAAATTTAACGATTGAAATAAATGTCTGAACGGTGAATAATTAAGCTAAGATTTTGAAAATGTTACGAATGTCGAAACAAGCTCAGATTTTGAATAGATGATAATATATATATGAGTTGAACATCTACAAAATCTTGTTGGATTTGGGTTAGTGCAGCCCACGGTAGGTAGGGGTGCTAAAGGGATGCTGCAAAATATGGGTGCCCCGAAATGCTCCTGATGTGTACGTAAAAATGCACATTTATATTCACATATTTATCCTTGTTTAGTTTAAATAAATGTCATATGCGGTATATTATCACGATATTTCATGCGATGCATTTCTAATTCATAGAATATTCGTCATCGAACAAGTTTTTGGAGCCGTTGCCGAGGTAAGTTAATTAATTTTGATTTTATTCTTCGGATTAATTTTGTTGTTCTTCTTAAAAAAAAGAGTGTTTGTTTTATTTGTTTTTCCTTCTATTTTCTTGTATATATAGAAAGAAAATTCTTGTTTAGGGGGTTTGGTATTATTTATTGGTACTATAATCTCAAAACAAGAGAAAAAATATATAATTATTCTTGCCATTTTTTCCCATCAATTTCTTGCCATTTATTTTCTCAAATTTCTTTCCGTTTTTCAATTTCATTTCCAATTTATTTCTGCAGTCTCTTTTTCCTTTCGTTTACAATTTATTTCCAAAGAAAATCCTTTGCATTTTTGTCATTTTTTGCGTCTTTCCTTCTTTTGTGTTTTTACTGCCATCTTCACTTCTTGCCACAATACTCTTCTATTTTCTCTAAGAAAAAAGGAAAAAAAAGCCATCTTTTCTCTTATTTCTTTCTATCTTCAATCTCCTTGCTATTTTTTATTACTTTCCTCCTTCTTTTACAATTCTTAAAAAAAAATCTTTCCAAATTTTCTTATCCTTGGTTTATATTTCTTTTGTGTTTATCTCCGGTAACCTCCCAATTTATTGCTTGCCTTTTTCCTTTCTTTTCAAGTTTCTTTCCAATTTTTCATATTTCTTCTTTTACAGTAAAAAAAAACAAATAAAAATTCTTGCCAATTTTTGTGCAGTTTCATTTCTTTTTTTTTTCATTTATTTCTTTCGTGTCTACAAAGTCTTTCCCTCTTACAATTCTTTTCTACTTTCACAACAATAAAAAAACTCTTTTACAATTATTTTTCCACCTTCAATACTTTCCCCTTTTCAGTCTCCTTTCCAATCTTTACGAAAATCCTTCTACAAATTCTTTTATTTCTTCTGCCATACAAAGTTCAACAATCAATTCATCAACATTTTTCTACCAGCATCATATACAGTGACGAGACCAGGTATAACATGGGGTGGGCAACTGCCAAGCCCAAGATTCAGAAATATTTGTACTTACTAGTATAATAAAAAATATTGATCACATATAACTTAAACTAGTATTTATTGCTTGTATAGATCTGGTTACTGCATTTCAAATTAAAAGTGACAGACACTCTAACGAATGTATTACTCCATGCTACTTAAAAAATTAGTTTTGGGACCCATCAAATTCATATGACTAATTCATTATTATTTCTCTTTTATGGATACAAAAGTTGGTTACAACTTGTTTTGAATAACAATTCAAATCTATCTTACTTTGTCTTTAAACCTGATTTAAATTTGATTTCTTTAGTTTTCATCAAATTCTTCTACAATTGTATGGGTACTGTTTTATTATTATAGTTCGATTATCCAAAAATCACTTTATTACTTTTTGCCCACTGCAACCAGAAATCATGGTTTCGTCGCTAATCACGTACCAACTTCGTTACCATCTCCTCCACAAACTGAATTCATCACCACTTCAAACCTTCTTCCCAATCCGCAACCACAAAAATCCATCCTCACGCAATACCCTCTTTTCCTTCTCCTACAACTCACACCCAATTAAAATTCACCATTATAAACCACCTCTTCTCATAAATCTACTCTTCTCTCTTCAAACAAAAAAGGGCTTTGTTGTGTGTGTTGCTTTTTTTTTGTTCTTTATGTTCATTTGAGTGTTGTTTGTGTGTGTGTGTTTCTTTGTTTTATTTGAGTTCACATTCCTTAAAAAAAAAAATCCATTTGTTTTGCTTCCCCTTGCTTCAAGTTTATTTGTGTATGATTGCATTTGTTTTTGTGTTTTGATTTTCTTTTGTATTTGTTGTTCATGTGTGTTCACTTTCATTTATGTTAGTTTAAAAAAAAAAGGATCACTTTCCTTTCACTTGTACATACATTGCAGTCACTTTTCAGATTTGCAGAATTTAGCGGAAGAAAATTGCTTGCTTGCCCGCATCGCTTTGCTTGCTAATAAATAAGTTGCCGCTTAAAAAAATTGCTAATAATTCTGCACGCTCTGGTATTGTGCTCTTATCCCTTGTTTTTATTTTTCTTGCATTGTTGATTGCTTGCATTTGCATTCACAAAAAAAGATAAAAAAAATTCACTGTAGTTCACGTTTAATTTCCGTTTTGCATTAAACTCATTTTATTTTTATTTTCTAAGGACATCATTATATTTTGACAAAATGGTTTATTTCTAATGAATTATTTCTCGGTGTCAAGACTACAGCAGAGTAATAACCATTTATAAATATTACGGTGATTTGTAAATATTATATCGATTGTTCATATGAAGGTACTTAAACCTTCGACTGCATTGCTAGGGTGATTCCTGATGCAACGATAACTCCTGTCCGTTAACTGGTTAAGAAATCTTTTATTGAAATTATTCTAATAGAAAATTTGTAAATAAGTAGGTAACATTCATATAGTTGCATTAGGTTCATGCATATATTAAAAAAACCAAAAAAAATCCAAAATAAAAAAAAAACAATTTTCTTTTGTGAATATTTCTTTTTCTCATACCAAAAAAAAAACTTCCTTGAAAATGACCCAATTTCCTTATTCTCATGAATTTTGCGATAGTTGTGAAAATCAATATAATCCATATATTTTTACACCAAATTCATATGGATATTTTAATAACAACTATTGTGTGAACAATTTGGATTTTACACCACCAACTTTTCAAAATTTTCAAAATAATCCTAATTTTGTGCAACAAAGTTTCAAAATCACGACCAACCTTCAATTTTTGAAACAAATGTTGAATCTTTACTTGAAATGTGCACACAACAAAATCAAAGAATAAGTGAATGCTGTAATTCATACTTGGGCAACAATTCAAGTCAAAGTTTTCAAAATAATCAAAATTTGGATTCGCTTCCAAATTCAAATGATTTTGATTATAAGCCTTGTCAATTCAATTTCGAACTCCAAAATGAATTTCAAAATGGAAATGTGAATCACTTTACAAATGATTTTGGCAATTCACGGGAATAGTTTCAATGATGGTGCGATTAACGATTTTTGTTCTCAACAATATCAAATTTAAACTTCTTAAGTTAATAACTATAACTTTGATTTTGTTGAGAAAATGAATGAAATTAACGATAATCACACGAATTTGTTGTTTCAAGACTACTTGAATTTTCATGAAAAACAAAATAATCAAAATCGAAGGTGTGACGATTCGAATGATAATCCATCTTTTACCAAAATTGTCGATCTTTTACTAACAAGTTTTGAAATTGATGAAAATATTAATGAAGTTGTTAAAAGCTCTGTGATTAATTTGAATTTAAATTCTCATGAAAAAGTATACGTCAATTTTCAATTTGATCTTCCTCTCTCAGATTCTGAATATTTTGAAAATTTAGCAAATTTTGATTGTCAACATGACAAAAATGATGAAGTTGTTAATAATTGTTTAAGTGAGGACGACTTTGATGAGCGAAAACTTCTTAAACTGATTAACGATGATGTTGTCAGGTCTAAACCTGAAAATGAAACATTTGGAAACTTTGAAATTCTTGAGGTTGAAAACAAAGAAACTACTTAATGTAATCTTGAACACAATGACGATTTTTAAAAAACCATTGAAACTCCTTGCGACTTAATCGTTTCAACTGAACCTCACTGTGATTACTTGTTTTTCAATGATAAATTTCTGCAGTATATGAATTCTTTTTGGAATAACACTGTTTTTGAGAAAACATAATTTCGAAATTTACTGAAAATTCATTTGTTTGTTTTTAACTTTAGGTTTATGAATGAACCTTTAGTAAACAAAATTTCAGATGTTAAAGCAAAACTGAACAATATTTCTCAAAACGAGTGTGGGGGTGAGAATATTGATGCACACATCTCTCAATTTATACATCATTTGAACAAATCAAACTTTGTTCTTAAAACTTTTACTGAACCCCAGCTCGATGACCTCTCTTTAGTTTCTACAGATATTCAATTCGATTTTAGGATCAATTGTAAGCTAAAATTTTTAAAATTAGCAACTCAAAAAACAAATTTTGTTTTTCCAAATCTGAAACGCAACATACCATCCTCTATGATTTGGTTTTCTATTCTTAAGTTGTGTCTCCCATACTTGAAGAGACAAATGAATCGGTCTTTAGAAGACTGTTTCATTTACTTCTTATCAATATATTTTCTGATATACTGCAAATAATTTTTTTTCTTTTCTCTTGTAAAAATAAGTCATATTTTAAAAAAAAATCATTTTCTTTCCATTTGGGTTGACTGTGGGAACACAGTCTAAACCAAGTGTGGGGACTGTTTCATATTTATTTTGTTTTTGCATAGAATTTTCCTTTCTCTTTCCAGCCAAAAAAGAAAAGAAAAAAAAAGAGTTTCGCATTTCTATTTACTTTTAAATAAGACATGATGGAGTTAGCATACAATTTTGGTCGTTCAATTAAATTGTTTGGAGATTTACTTCTCTTAACAGATAACGAAAGGAAAGTTTGAATTATGATCAAATTTGATGTAATTGGTATATAGTGAGATTCGTAGGTGATGAGCATGAAATGTTTTCTGAATTGTAATCCGATTAAATGAGTGGTTGATTTAGACTACTTGCGATAACATTTTAGATCTTTTAATTGAAGTTGTGCTAAGATATTCTCGCTTAACTCTCTCTCTCTCTCTTTCTTATGTAAAAAAAGAAAAAGAAGAAAACAGAAAAAAGATAAAAGAAAAGTGTGTGTGTGTGTGTGTGTATATATAATAATCCAAGGGTATCCAACATTACCAATACATCTAGCATTGGTGTACAAACCTGCCAAGCTCTTTCCGACATCTTGTTGACAAAGTCAACATTGGTATACCTTGGTCTCATTTTATGAGTTGGATACCTTAGGATTACCGACCCTCATGTAAATCTTAATGCAGCGTAGGGATGGTACACCAAGGTATTTGTAAATAATGATAATGTGAAAATTTTGTAATAAAGTGAGAGTTAGCACTTAAAATCCAAGCACACTCTTCACTTATTCGACCTAACTTGTTAACAAAAAGGAAGTTGAGATGCCATTTTACGACTGTTGATATCGATTATAGAATTCATTTCATATTTGCATTATGTTTCAACCAAAACAACTGGCCAAGCTGGAGGAGTTTGTGATGATAACATGACTTTTGTTTGAAGTTTTGATTAGTAATGAACACAAATTTCATAGTGACGACCCAAATTTGTGTTAACTCATTCGATGTCTTATTTAAAAGTAAATTACCCGTTTGTAAATATTTTTTTTTTGAAAATTTGCATTCATCTTGTAAATATATTCGAATCTTTCATTTTGTAATTTTGTTTTTTTTGCATTTAACTTTTAGATTTTGTGGGTAGTATCTGCTAAAAACCATCACGAGACAACACCCGTCGTTCAGGGGACACCCAGAGGTTTAACAGCTTGTTGCATACGGTCAATGCAATCGTGGTCTCTGCGAAAACGGATTTATCCTACTTTTTTTTTACTTTATTCGAGGATGAATAAAAAGATAAGTGTTGGGGTATTTGATGTGTACGTAAATATGCACATTTATATTCACATATTTATCCTTGATAGTTTAAATAAATGTCATATGCAGTATATTATCACGATATTTCGTGCGACACATTTCTAATTTATAGAATATTCGTCGTCGAACTTCGTCGTCGAACAGCTCCTATATATATACTAGTTCTCTACATCAAAACTATATTTGAACTTATGAAATTTGGTAATGGTCAAAATTCTAATATTTTTCGTATCTAATTTTAAGTCCAAACAAAAAACTTTGAATCAATAATAATAATAATTAATTGAACTACTTTGCCTAGACATTTTGACTTTGGGTCAAATATAATTGACCATGATACTAACAACTGATAACTAAGAAGATGAATTCTCTCTTAGATAGTGCATCCCTTCCAATTCTTTCACTCGACCCAACTATAATCGCTTAACGGATGTCTTTCCAGGATTTGACTATAATCAAAGTGGTTTTTTCATATTAAAGGTTGACAATATTCCCAAGTTAAGTGATTTGGGTAAATTAGTCACATCAAATTTTTTCCGTTTGACCTGAACTATATTAAACAATAGAAAACTATCGGGTGAGTTGCGCCATAATTAACCAATAACAACTAGTACGTAGTTTCTAGGTCCCTCCGGCATTCGTGAGTAATACATTGTCCAATATTTAGAGAACGTTATGTACTCTAGTCTCGACAGATACATCGATATCCAGTCTTGATGTATCTTAACTAGTAACCAGAGGTAAGTGTTCGGTTGGTTTTAGGGTAAAAAAGTTCGAACCGAATTAGAACCGAAAATTTTCAGAACCAAAATGACCCGAGCCAAAATAATTTTGGTTAATTTGGTCGGTAACCGATTTAACCGAAATTGAAGGATATCTTTTTGTTCAAATGAATAATTCACCCAAATAAAAACATAAATTTATGTTTGGAAAAATTTTAATCATTAAATTTTATGTTTACAATAAAATTTGACTTATCTTTAACAAATGTTTTTGTATTTTATCACTAAACAAATTATTTATTGTATGACAATAACATAAAATTAGATAATACGGTAAAAGTTCAGTTAAACCGATAACCAAAAAATATCAAATCGAATTCAAACCGATTTAGTTTCAAAACCGAACTGAACTGACCAAAATAAACCGTTCAGTCAGTTAATTCGATTCTAATCAAATATTGCTTACCCCTACTAGGAACAACTTAAAAAAATGTTTTTTCATAGTATGTTATGATACAATACTCATAATTACAATCATTTTGTAATTGCTATCCTACTTATAGGTATTTGTTAAATAATTTTTCATTAAGTTTTAACTACTTATAACACATTATGATAAATATATGATAAAAAGGGAAAAAATCTTTTAGTACAGATGATAATTGATTGTCAAGTTACTTAAATTACAATAAACTACCGAATTGCCACTAGGTCGTACTTTTTACTCACAATCCTATTTATCTATTTTTAGGAATATATATGGATTATAAAAATTTGTACTGCCTATTTTTGGCTAATATAAAAGGATCATGCTAACACTTATGTGAGTTATGCTTTACTAAATAAAAGGTGGATACCTAGTGCCGAAGGCTCCCGTACTCAAGCGTGAGGACTTCCTAGACAGTCTCCCATCTGGTACTATTCTCACGGCTTTCCAGGCTCTAGCGGTGGTCGATTAGCGCGCGCAGCCTTTCCCTCACATTATGTGAAGAGGCCGGGGCTTTTTCTACATTTACGTTTTCAACACAAACTTGAATGGTGGGGAACATTGATCAGGTTGCATCTTCTACCATATTGTTGATTAGATTCTCCATAACATAATCGTTATCCAACTCATCCTCTAACACTATTAGATCACGTGCAAAAAATTCTCTACGACGATCACAGAACCAATAATTTGGCTTAAAACTAGCTTGACACAAATGTATTATGGCTTTCAATCCTTTAAATGTTTGTTCATGCTATATGGGTGACAAATAAATATGTTATGTGATAACCCACTCGATTCCCTACCGTTCGGGTTGCCGACGAAAGGGTAAAGACCTTGCAAAGACGCTTGAAGAAAGATACTACAGGGTGAGAAAGGAAAAAGAAAGAACTTTTAGAATAAAATGAGAAAATATGATATAACAACATTCTTTCCAATAAAAGAGTAAAAAAATTATGTTTATACATATTACAAACATACATTAATCACAGTACACCACATAATTCAACATGGACAATCATAATCACTTGTTCTCACAAATACTGATATATACAAGACATAGCACAACATAAATACAACATCAGTCAACATAACATAATAGAAATATAGCTAATAAAAAAAATGCGAGAATACGTTTTGACTCGAGCTCCTTTACAAAGCACCAAGAAACTCCAAGGATAACCTGAAAATTACACTCGGTCTGACCCGAGCATTAAGGAAAAAATGCTTGAATTAGTCTGGAATACTAGAGTGAGAGAACTCACATAACAAACAACTTGCTTAAATTTAGAAAATCCTTCGAAAGAACGATACTCTCGTAAGACACGACCATACATAAACATTGCTCACGTTTTTACCTAATGATAACCAAAACATTAATATCAAATCAAGTGATATTATTATAATGTCTATCTTGGGATAAAATCCAGTAAAGTAAATCAATTCAAAGGGAGAAATTATTATAAATATTAAATTACGCACCACTGATGGGGATATACAATAGTAACTATTTGTTTGTATTGGGAATGGATTGCATAACGATGGTAATGTATGGTACTATCTTCCATACGGGCCATCTTTAGATGGAATATACCGAGGGCCACTCTTCTCTGCCAAAATAACAAGGCCATGATAGTTACACAGACTCCCCTTGATGATGCACTGCACGAATAAATCATCGCTTGAGTCATTACCGATATATCCCCCGGGTAACCGCAAACTCCACTTCTTGATATAAAATGTGAAAATCTAGAAGGACGATAAAGGTTTCCTAATGTGCGCTACCCACTTGACTTCACTACATGCCCTATTTCTGCTATATCCGGGTTTTGAGGCTAAGGCCTATGATTACCTTACATCGGGGAATTCTTCTTTCGCTTTAGATGCCACGTTGTTATTCATCGCGATCACTAATTGACTTCCAAAAAATACAATCTCTAAGCTCATACATCTCAAAGAAGGGTGTTAAGTTAAGAGAAGTTACCTGCTCCACCACCGACAGATGTACATTTGTAAAAAAAAAAATTAATATTCATTATCTAATAATGTAATGTCAAACACACATCCATGCAAGTTGTTAAGGAACATGGAAAACCGAAGGAAATCTTTTGCCACATCCCGTCGGGTATCACCACTAGGATTAGTATCAAGGAATCCTTTCACATGCAGATCTTCAGAATGTCAGGACCTTTGCTAAGGGTGTGTAATATAAACCCTAGAAGCTAACCAGGACATCAATAAGAAGTCATTTCCGCCCAAAGATTCACATCTTCACTTCAAAGATATAAGTACAGTCTTTCGGTCACTTGCATAACAGTTCGAATGCAACTGTAACACCCTGCATTTTTAATTGAATACTAAAATAAAAATCGTATCTTTTTTTAAGAATTCAGTCACAAAAATAGTATTAATGCGTTCGTGTTGATTTTCTGATCAATTTGAACCTTTGGTTTGTAGAAAACGAACTTAAAACGAAGAAGATATCATAGAAGCACAATTCTATGGGTAAAAGTAAGAATATAACATAAGAGTTATAATTATAAGTGAAATGAGAGAGATAGGCTTATTTATGAATAAACTTAAAATTGTGAAATAAGTTTAATATGCATAATTGTATAGTGGCCACGTAAATAGGCATTCCATAGTATTCCATGGTTCTATGGTAGCCTCATAAATAGACACTCTGTGGTTATTTGATGGTCCTAGGATGGCCAATAACATTGATAGACAAATAATTAAAGTTCAAATTAAATGAATTAGATAATAATATTAATTAATGAGAAGAAAAGTAAGTTAAACGCATAATGGAAGATTAGACATAGGGCTAATAAGATAGCCAGATGTGTCTGGAAAAATCCAAGGAATTTTGAATAAAGAGCCTAATAGACAGATCATAGCAGGTGTCTTGAGACACGATGGAAGCACATCCAACTTGATATTCGATAAGACTGGAGGGAAGTTTTAGGCTTCTACGGGATGTAAGAAAGACCTCTAAGGATAGGCTGTGGAAAGCAGAGCCCTAGAGGCAGGAAGTTTGAGACTTTATAAGACGTGAGGATACTCTAAGATGGTCCTCGAGGGATTCCCGTTGTCAGCTATTCTAGAGGCAGGTCTATATGGTTTCATCCATAGAGTATGCCTTGGGTGCATTTATCTTGACCGCAACTAGAAGACAAATGGAATGACTTTAGGATTCGGCGGTTGCCTCGGCTCCAAGAGAAGAGTTCATGGTCAGGATCCAATAAGGATAATAAATCTCGGATACTTATCATCCTCATTTAGAGCGAGTACGCGAAAGATTAGAGCTAAACCAATAGGCAAACGGTCTTTCACTATCGAGATATTGGGTGAGGGGCAATGCCAAATGGATGTTTAGATTTTTTTTTGTTAGGGGCATTGTCACTTAGATCTTGAAACGATCTTTCATTAGTTAAGGGGGCGAGTGTGGCCATAACCTGAGGAGAAGAGACAGACCAATCTAGTAGATATCTGTATTATAGGCCTAACAAATCTATCCTTTACAAATATAGAAATCCTCTGGCTGAGTTTGGTGAAAGGGTTTAGCCTGATAGCGGAGCTCAGATAGTAGACAGTACAAGCACATGTATGTCCTCGATGTACACACTAGGTAGTGCATCGTGTATGTCCGGGTATTAGATCCATGCAAGGGTTTAGCCTGGTAGTGGAGCTCGAATAATAGACAGCAAAGCATTTTCTCCATGCAAGAGTTCAGCCTGATAGCGTAACTAGTACACTTTCGTAACATGACGAAGGAAACCTTTCGAGGAGGGTACTATATATAGTACCTAGATATGTTGGGCATATAGCGCTATATATATATATATATGGACTATTAGGTTTGATCCAAGAGGCGAGAGTGCTATAAACCTTAACAAACCTAATAAAAGTAAATCAGTGATAGAACGATATATGTAGTGTTATCCTTAAACAGTATAATTTATCCATTCACTAAAACTGTTGTTCTGACCCTCTCCTCATAATAAACATGCATGTCAGAGAGGTGGTAGTGATTTTACAACTTCGAGATACTTTCTAGTCAGTGTCATTATTAAGTAATTTCTTACTATTATGGTTTATTTGTTCCGCTTTGAGATATTTATTATGAGCTATGATATAATTATTTTTGTCTTTCTGCAGGATACACTACACCAGAAAATGATTTTAGTAGCGTTGTAAAAACGCTACAATAACTTGTAGTAGCGTTTCGATAAACACTGATGTACGACATGCAGCTAAAAGTCTGAAAGTTTTTGTTGCGTTTTAGTAAACGCAACTGAAAATGTAAATATTGTAGCGTTTCTGAAACCCTACAAAAAGATTTTTTGGCAGCGTCCTAAAAATGCTACTAAAGTGATACTTGCACCATTTTTCAATTTTTTTTGTAGCGGTTTTTTAGTCCTACTATATGTTTTTTGTAGCGGTTTTTCAGTCCTACCATATGTTTTTTGTAGCAATTTTTCAATCCTACTATATGTATTTTGTTGTGTTTCATTTCAGCTACAATATCTTTTGTCGATTACATTTGTAGCACTTTTTCAATGCTACTAAAACTAACTGATGTACATCACATTTTAGTTGCGGTTATTTACTGTTAATAGCTTCTAATATTTCCATTAACCACTTATATATACTAGAAATATTAAAACAAATAATTATAGGAGTATCATTCTCAAACTAAAATCAATAATTGCCATATTTAAATACTTAAAAAACACATTACTTGCAATATCAATATAACACCCATAATCATCTCAATAGTAGCATTTTGACAAAATAAGTGAATCCACATACCACAATTGCTTACAAGCAAGTCTACCCGACTAATATAAATAAAATAATAGTTGAAGTCTTCTTAGCTTAATAACCACCGGTTCTTTGATGCGGGCGTTCTTCACTTTGAAAATCTAATTACCTGCACATAAGTATAACGATCAACGATAAGAATTACATACAAATATAACGGTAAGAATTACTGGCTCTTTCAATCTAATGGTGGTAGTCTTAACACTTACATAAAAATCTAACACTGATTCTCATATGAAATTGGTGCTTATATGAAGTGGGTGTATGTCTAACATGAATATCCAAAGACATTGACATAACTGTCATATGAAATTGGTGCTTATATGAAGTAGGTGTATGTTTGAACATAAATTTCCAAAGCTTGATTCAAATATTTGCAGTCATACTAATCATCATTAGAGGTTCATTTATGTGCAAGATAAACCTGAACTAGCATGCAAAAATGAGGACAGTGGACACTTCCAATACTACTTAAAGGTCGGAGATGTTCAAAACTGACATATGTGAAATAATTAATGACTGGGTTGACAGTATTGGCCATATTGTGTTTGCAAAAGTGTAAGTGGCAATGATACATGAATGACAAATCAATGGAAACATGGAAACTGTTTGCAGTGGTTCAAACAGAAACACGGATAACAAACATGTCTTGTTGGCCGTAAAAGAACCAATATACTTTGCATTCTTCCTTTTTTTCCGTCTTTCCTTTATTTTTTAACTGAGATTTATTAGGGAGTCCATTAGCTATACGATGTCACATTGTCAATTGCCTTGAGTGTATCACGTTAGTTGTACATCATACATATACGTATACCCAGCAATCAACCTAGTAGTTGCATATTAGTTTTTAACTTTGTTTTGAAACAATTAATGACATAATTTGCATATTTAATACAAATTTTTCCACGTGAAATACTTATCTACTTGTAGAAGGAGGTGAAATATGCAAATACTAGCCATATTGGAAATATATAAAGTGATGGGATAAATATTGTTTGCTATAGTGTTTTTTTTCTTTCTCAAAATGCCAATAAAGTTTGTCAAAAAAAAAAAGTTTGCAAATGAATGTATGCTATTACAACCAAACTATGAAATAAACTAGAAGTTTCCAGTGAACTTTAAAACTGTACCTCCTTCACTGATGAGAATTTTCTAGCATACTAGTTGGCACGGCAGTGAGTGCACCAGAATTTTGCAGTGATCATTCAACTTCTGGTTCAATGGTAAGTGCATCAAAAATCTAAAAGTTGATCCTCTAAATTGCTAGAATCCAGCAAAAAATTCCAAACAGTACACTTTGCTAAAGGTTTTTTCCCCCAATGTCATTTTTTCCCCTTTTTTCTGCACCATCGTTTTTTGGACATATGCTGTTGAAAACTACAATCTGACCACAATGATATCTTCTA
The DNA here is from genome assembly GCA_030737875.1 of Allium sativum. Taxonomy (NCBI): domain Eukaryota; kingdom Viridiplantae; phylum Streptophyta; class Magnoliopsida; order Asparagales; family Amaryllidaceae; genus Allium; species Allium sativum. The sequence continues at coordinate 936,419,724 of CM060920.1, read as the reverse complement.
TCCACCTAGCTACTCAGAAAACAATGCAATCTGAAAAATACTTAAACTGACTGTTCGACTAAGACTTGATGACTCCACAAAAATTATAAAACATTCAATTTTAAAACTGATAACATCAAATAAAGATTCTATGCTTTTTGATATCAGAAGTCAGATAGTAGTTCAAAAATAAGGTCGTGTTGGCTGCTGCTAATCAAAAACCTGCAGCTATGTCAGGTTTGACGCAAAATTCTTCTGTTGTAGCTATTTCATTGAGATCAATACAAGTACCAGAGCATTTTCACTTTCGCTTGCCTTGCTCTTATCCACTACCGAGTTGGTTGACAGACTAGTTGATTTACCAGGGTTGATTCTGGTGTCTTCTTCATGTCTTGTCTGAAAAATTCTCTAATCTTTCTTTGACTTCATCAAAGCGCAAATTTGATAATTTGAAATAAACGATTTTACATTTGAAATTTTTAACAAGAACTTCCATTGCCTCTTCGTGAGTTCCTCCAACGGATATACTGCACTTGTGAAATTTTGGGTTTGGTTTGATATGTTGGGAAACAAATGGCTGAGTCACGTACTCTGTCGCTTTCTTGAAGAAGATTCGGCGATCTGGCCGGTGGTGCAAAACCAGTTCGTACTTTCGTCGCCGCCTCTAGGATAAAACAGCCTCTCCGAAATTAATAACTGATTTGCATTGCACAAACAAACCAATGCAGATTTGCACTTTCTGATTTTTAACTACTCGAAAATTTCTTAAGAATATTTTTAATGGCGGAGGAAGAGAAAAGCAGAATTTTTTCTATATATGGATCTCGTCTGATCTGATGATAATATATAGACGAGGATTTGGTTATTCGAAAATACTGGTCAGTGGAGGAAAATAGGATCTACGAAATACTTGGTCAAAATTTTTACCGCTTCATATTAAAGTCGGTTCAGAAATATTCGGATTAAAAAAAAACAGGTTCGAAAAATGCAGTGTTTTCTGGACCAAAAATATAAGTGTCTACACCACATAGCCAAGACCCAAAGCCCAAGCCCAATACCGAACCGAACCGAACCGAGCCGGGCCGGGCCGGGTCGGGTCGAGTCGAGTGATTCGGTCGGTCGCGCGCGCGTGTGTGGTGGCCATGATGCATGGGCTCCCTCCTCACAACAAAGCATGTATTGGGAGCCCCAAGGCCCCATCAAAGCTTCTTAGAAACAAGTATAAATACTTGCTTCTTTCATATAATCCCATGATGTGGGACTATTCACATTAAGGAGCCACTCATACACTTATTCCAATATTTTAATAATTCACACAAATTTCCAACAATCCCCCACTTGAATTTTTAAAATATTATCGAGCAGTTTCTAAAAAACATAAGACTATGCATAAACAAAGGTGTCATCCGACTTGAACCTTTGCATAATGAGTAAGATTCAGTTTTTACTAGAGTGACACGTAGTCTTGAACTCTATTCCTGACATCAAACCACACACAATCTTTTCTATAGTGCAATCAAATAATCCCGTGCGTTTATGGCCATGCACGTCTATTCCAGTTTAGTGAACGCTCTAGAAGTTTTGCCCAAAACTCCATAGCAAAAGGGCCTCATTTCCACATTCACATAGGTGAATCTATCAAGAGTACTCCTGAAGGTAGGTACTCCACTCCAAATAGAGTATAGATCTCATTAAGAGTTTCTATTAACTCATCCTCTATCACTTCAGGAATACATGCTTCTTAGTTTGTTAAATAGCATGTTCAACTTCTATCACTACACAACTTGTTTTTACCCATTGAACATATTTCTTGGGATCTCCAGTCATTTAGGTCGGGTTACCATTGTGTGTGACTCAACAATCTAAGGGCAATAGTCCCATTCTTTTAGAAGAATTACGGACTTTCTCTCTTGACAGTCCTTTCGTCAAAGGATCTGCCAAATTTTCTTCACTACGTACGTAATCTACTCTAATGGTACCTGTAGAAAGTAGCTCTCTAACCGTGCTGTGCTTATGACGTATATGTCGTCTCTTACCATTATAATAACGGTTCTGAACTTTTGCAATAGCCGCGGTACTATCGCAATGTATCAGCACAGCCGGTATCGGTTTTTCCCATAAGGGAATCTCAGCTAGCAGATTTCTCAAATACTCTGCTTCTTCACTAGCTGTTGCTAGTGCTATCATCTCAGACTCCATAGTAGACTGAGCCAAAATAGTCTGTTTCTTGGATTTCCAAGAAACAGCTCCTCCAGCGATGCTAAATATATAGCCACTGGTCGCTTTAGAATCATCAGATAAAGTATTCCAGTCTGCATCTGAATATCCTTCAAGTACAGCTGGAAACTTTTCATAATGTAATCCAAGGTTCATAGTTCGTTTAAGGTATCTCATGACCCTTTCAATAGCATGCCAGTGCTCTATACTAGGTCTACTGGTAAACCTGCACAATAATCCCATGACATAGGCAATGTCGGGTCTAGTACAATCAGTGGCATACCGAAGGCTGCCAATGATGCTCGCATAATCAGACTGTCTTACACCTTCACCAGTGTTCTTAAATAACTTTACACTTGGATCGTATGGTGTACATGCAGGTTTACAGTCAAAGTAATTATATTTCTTTAGTATCTTCTCAATGTAATGAGACTGATCCAAAGAAATTCCCTTTTCTGACCTAGTAATTTTACCAAGGATTACACTCGCCTCAACTAGATCTTTCATATCAAAATTGGCACTTAATAAGGATTTGACTGAGTTTATGGCATGAATGTTTGACCCAAAGATGAGTAGGTCATCTACATAAAGACATATAATAGTGCAAATGTCATTCTCATATTTGTAATAAATGCATTTGTCACTTTCATTAACTTTAAAACCATTTGAAATGATTAAGTTGTCAAATTTTTCATGTCATTGCTTAGGTGCTTGTTTTAAACCATATAATGATTTATCCAATTTGCATACTTTATGTTCTTGACCATGTACTACAAATCCTTCAGGCTGGTCCATATAAATTTCTTCGTCTAATTCACCGTTCAAAAAGGCAGTTTTAACATCCATTTGGTGTATTAGTAAATTATGAATGGAAGCAAGTGAGATTAATACCCGAATGGATGTTATTCTAGTTACAGGTGAAAAAGTATCGAAGAAGTCTATATTTTCTTTTTGTCTGTATTGCTTTGTATTTATCTATAGTACCATCAGGTTTTAGTTTCTTTTTAAGTACCCATTTACAGCCTATAGATTTACAACCAGGGGGTAAATCTGTCAAATGCCAAGTCTTATTGGATTCAAGAGGATCCATCTCATCATTTATAGCCTCTCGCCAGAAATCGGCATCTATTGAAGATAAGGCCTCTTGGAGGTTTAAGGGATCCTCCTCTATAGTAAAAGCGCTAAAATCCGAACCAAAATCTTTTACGGTTCTTGCTCTTTTACTTCTTCTAGGTTCAACTTCAGAACTTTTATCAAGTTCTGTTCTAATAGGCGTACTTGATATGCCCCCACTATTCCTTAATTTAAAAGGAAATTTAGTTTCATAAAAATCGGCATCATTTGATTCAATTATATTATGTGCATTTAGATCATAAAATCTGTATGCTTTGCTATTAATAGCATAGCCTATAAATGCACATTCATATGCTCTACTTGCCAATTTTATTCTCTTAGGGTCTGGAATGCGAACATATGCTAAACAACCCCAAGTTCTAAAGTACGAGACATTGGGTTTATGATTCTTTAAAATTTCATAAGGTGAAATTTTATTCTTAGATTTGGGGATTCTATTCAGAACATAGCATACAGTCAATAAAATATCCCCCCACTAATGTTTTGCTGCACCAGAATTTAGTAGGATGGCCACTACTAATTCGGTAAAAGTCCTATTTTTTCTTTCAGCTTTACCGTTCATTTCAGGTGAATAGGGTGCAGTTCTCTCATGTACAATACCGTGTAATTTATAGAAGTCCAGAATTGAATTAGATTCATATTCTGTTCCTCTATCACTACGAAGTCTCTTAATTTTTCTGTTTACTTGATTCTCAATTTCAGTTTTGAATGTTTTAAACATTTCAAAAGCATCACTTTTATTTTTCATAAGATATACATATGTGAAATCAGAACAATCATCGATAAAAGTGATAAAATAGCGATGTCCATGTCTAGTCAAAGTACCATCAAGTTTACATATATCAGAATGAATCAAGTCTAAGGGTTCAGTTTCTCTATCAACAGACTTGTGAGGTTTCTTTGTGATTTTTGCTTGTGTACAGAATTCACATTTATCATATTCAGATTCTGCTATCTAAGGTATCATATCTAGAGTGCTCATGTTATGAATTATTCGTTTATTAACATGACATAATCTAGAATGCCAAATATTAAAATCACACAACGTATAAGCAGAATTATTCACTTTATTAGATTCAACATTTAATTTGAACATTCCCTCACAAGCATAACCCTTTCCTACAAAGTTTCCCTTATACACAATGGTATACAAGTCAGCCCCAATAAATTGAGTAAACCCTGCCTTATTAAGGAGATAGCCAGAAACCAGATTCTTCCTCATCTCTGGAGTATGCAAAACATCTTTGAGGATCACAGTCTTTCCAGAGGTAAACTTGATCTCCACGTTTCCAACCCCTGCAACTTTAGTGGTGTGAGAATGTCCTAGCAACACTTTCTGATCTTCAGCAGCCGTGTATGTGGAGAACATAGCACGATCATAGCAGACATGGCGAGAAGCACCAGTGTCTACCCACCAACCCTCTGATCCACCAACAAGGTGAATCTCAGTAATCATAGCCATAAGAGGCTCCTCTTCAGTCAAGTTAGCCTGTGGTACAGAGCTAGGCTTGTTCCGACACTTTCGTGCCATATGACCTGGTTTTCCACAGTTGTAACATAGAAAAAACTGTCCAGAGTCATTCTTTTGGGCTGATTTTTGCTGTCCTTTTGGGTTTCCTTGCGAATTCCCATTCTGTTTGTTGCGTCTGTTCTGATTCTTGAAAGACTTCTGATTTGGTTTCAGAACTGCGGGTTTGGTCTTTTTAGTGTTGTTGTTTGAAACAAACAACACTTCCTCTTTCTGGTCCTGTTTGCGTGCTGCCTCCTCAATGCGAAGGCGAGTGATCAAAATCTCTAAGGAAAATTCCTTAGTCTTATGCCGTAAGAAATTTTTAAAGTCTTTCCAACCTGGGGGCAGTTTGTCAATAATAACAGCAATTTGAAACTGTTCATCTAAAACCATACCTTCGGAGATGATCTCATGAGCTATTTTCTGCAGCTCATGAGACTGCATCTCTACTGACCTATCGTCTGTCATCTGGTACTTCATATAGCGGCTCACAGCATACTTCTTCGCCCCTGCCTCCTCTGTATCGTATTTCTTCTGCAACGCTTCCCAGATCTGCTTCGCTGTCTTGTCTTCTGAGTTGTAGTAATCATACAGATCATCGCTCAATCCGTTCAGAATAAAATTTTTGCACAGATAATCCTGTTCAGTCTAGCTCTGCAACTGCTTTGATTGTTCAGTCCAGGATGTCATCTGCGCTTCATCAGCTCCGTCAGGCTTGTCTGGCAGCTGTGGTTTGTCGGTGGTCAGAGCAGTAGCCACCTTTCTCATCGTCAGGTAGAACTCCATTTTCTGACGCCATCGTTTGAAGTGCAGACCCTCGAAACGAAACGGGGCAGCAGTCACCAATGGAATCTGGAATGCAGAGGAAGGAGCAGCATCATCTATGGTTGTTGTCGAATCCATTGTTTCTAATCGTCTTCAATTTGTTGGGAAACAAATGGCTGAGTCGCGTACTCTGTCGCTTTCTTGAAGACGATTCGGCGATCTGGCCGGTGGTGCAAAACCAGCTCGTACTTTCGCCGCCGTCTGTAGGATAAAACAACCTCTCCGAAATTAATAACTGATTTGCTTTGCACAAACAAACCAGTGCAGATTTGCACTTTCTGATTTTTAACTGCTCGAAAATTTCTTAAAAATATTTTTAATGGCGGAGGAAGTGAAAGGCAGAATTTTTTTTATATATGGATCTCGTCTGATCTGATGATAATATATAGACGAGGATTTGGTTATTCGAAAATACTGGTTAGTGGAGGAAAATAGGATCTGTGAAATACTTAAAATGAAGTGTTTTCTGGACCAAAAATATAAGTGTCTACACCACATAGCCAAGGCCCCAAGCCCAATACCGAACCGGGTCGGGTCAGTCGGTTGCGCGTGCGTGTGTGGTGGTCATGATGCATAGGCTCCCTCCTCACAACAAAGCATGTATTGGGAGCCCCAAGGCCCCATCAAAGCTTCTTAGAAACAAGTATAAATACTTGCTTCTTTCATATAATCCCATGATGTGGGACTATTCACATTAATGAGCCACTCATACACTTATTCAAATATTTTAATAATTCACACAAATTTCTAACATGATACATCAGAGCAAATTTTGTTGTACTTTCCCTCTTTATGAAAAACAGTAGAAGAATATCTATAGTTGTTTAAATCCAAATATGATGAATATAAGTGTCTTTTTAAAGGAACACACTTACACTCAATAAGATTCGCAGCAGTAGTAGCACATGTAGATTCAAATCCATGATTGGGGTAAGTATAGTGTGTTTTAGGACTAAGACGATGACAGTCTTGCGCAAAATAATTATCAAGTTGTGACATTGAGCCAATCACATTGTGTGGTTGGTAGCACATTAGGATATGTGGTATGCTCTGCTTTCATTGTCAAGCTCACCATGTTTCTTGAAAACTTGATCAGGAACACTGTATGTTTTCCCACTAACCTATCACTGGAATCCATATCAAGGCTTGTGTGTAATTCATTACTATTTGTATCCCTATTCCTATATCTGTCCCTTGTTAAGTGATCTCGAAGATCAGAATCGCTGCCATGGATCTTGTGAGCTAGTTCAGAATGTTGTTCATACACTGCTCCTTCATAATCTAGATTTGACTCAAAATCCATTTCATTCGTCGAAGCAAACCTTTTTTCTGATCGCATTGTTGGCATTTTCCAGCCTGTGGCTTTCGTGGTAATCAACACCCCGTTGATTCTTTGGCACTACCTTCCTTTGAGAAAACAAGTCAAGAATCATGCTCACCTGTTAATGTGACAATCCAAAGTGGAATTTGTATGAAGCAAAATAGTTATCTCGGATCAGGGATGGAACCAGGAATCCGCTCAGCGGGGGGCGGATTCGAAGGGGGGGCCAAAAAAATTTTTTTATACCAGTTTACCCTGAATTTATCATAATTTCAACCAATAATATTTCATATTGTTAAGTTTTAAACAAAAATATTGCATAAATACTAATAAAAATGCCTTAAAAATGGTTACTTTGGTATCAAAGGGGTAAAAAAATTTTTTTTTTATATAATTTTAAAATCAAGGGGGGGCCGCCGCCCCCACTTGCCCCCCCCCCTTGGTTCCGTCCCTGTCTCGGATGGAACCTTTAAATTCATCTACAGTTAAAGGATGACATCTCCATATAATTTTAAATGCAACCTTTTTAGACTTTGTATGCTCTAATATTCTTTTAAGAAGGTCAGTCCTTTTTATGTGCGCATTATTATCATTCATGTCAAAACAATATTTATTTTCCGAAGGAGAGCAAGGTACCTGAGCTGGAAAAGTACCCTTTGTTTTGGAAAATGCTGAAGTATTAATATTTATTCCACCATCAGTAGTAGCCTCAAATACTCCAGACAATTTCCTCTCTACGTACTCTAATAAAAATAAAAGCATGCCAGCTTTCACCTTACCCACAAACTCAGCGTACTTAGAAGGCAGGCTAAATATCCTGCTTCTGAAACATTCTTTCTTTGTTGCTTGATTGCACATGAAAATTGCACCTACCATCTCATCTTCACTAATCTCCATTGATGTCCTTGCGAATATACAAGTATCAACCACACCAACTGTGTCTAATAAAATTCAATTGAAGATATCTTTCAGAATAGATCAGATGAAACTGCTCCAGAAAGCAAATCTCCTATAGCCCAGACATATGGAGAAGGAATAATCAAAGCTAGCTCTTTGCAGAAAAATGACATAATCATCCAAGTAAGACAAGAACATAGGGACAAAGTGTAAAGATTGTAATTGTCAATTTGTCATCAATATTGGTACCCTCCCAATGATGATGATAAATGATGCTACTGAGGATTCGGAAAGGATAACCGTAACAGATAGTATCTAGAATCTTCGGAGTTCTAATTCGATCTTTTTGAATAAAACCCCAAGTTTGCGATGGTGACGCAAATCGGACAGTTTCTGAATGTTTGCTATAGTGTTAGCTAATAATAATATTTCTTTCAATGTGACTTACATTCTTTTAATCTTACCCAACTTGGCATATATTGAGATATTACAGGCGTACATCTGTAACATTCAAATATGTTGAACAGAGGGCCTCACTACATCAAAACTCACTACCTCAAACATTGCACCATCCATCCGAAACCCATACGTCCATTCAGCTCCTCCATCTGACCTATTTGCTACCAGCTACATCCTATTTTTTCTTGACTGCCCTCTATTCACAAATTTCATCTCTCCACCCTCTTTCAAAAACATCCTAATTTCTCATGCTCTTCTATATGATTTTCCAAACCCAATGCAGGGTTGGCCTATTTCACAAAATTATTTAAAAAATTACATGATTATACATTATAATAGAGACTGAACAATAAGTTGCCTTTGTTTCTGTGTTGGACTCATTTAACTTAACGGTAGCCTGTTTGGCTGAGATCAGCTCATAAAGTACAATACCAAATGCATATACATATATCTTGGGTGAAACACCACCGTATTGAGCATATCCACACACATGTTAAAACAAATAGTAAAAAAATAAATGCACACCCATTGTCAAAAAAAAAGAGGCCACAGAGCTGGCATGTGTATTGATTTAAAGTTATGAAAGAAGATATCTTTGAGATATAAATGGAAAGCATTAAAATGATAACCATTGGTTTGACCTTAGAAAGTTCAAAATTCATATTAAAATAATCATCCACTGTGCTAAAACTGAGACTATGAACAATCTTTTTTTCACGTATTACAAGCATTTTCTTTTTTATATGCCTCATGTTGGGTTTGAACTTAAAGAAAAAAAATCAATAAACAATTAGAGGACCTAGACAGAAACAAAAAGACTGATGTATGCTTAAGATTGATGTAAGTTGAAGTATGAATTGAGAACGAGGCGTACAACGCTAGTAAAAATCACACATGTCTTAAAGCCAAATGTACCCACTTTAGATTAGTCGCATCAGTTTCTAATTTATCATCATCTAATATGTACCTTCAGAGGCCTATTACACAGGATATTTGCCTGACAATGTAGTGCCCATTTTAGTTGATTAAGGTGACAATTCTCCATAAATAACACTGACTATGACTCAGTAACTCATGATTTAAAAAAGTATGCAAGTTCATTCTCTCTTATCCAATTCGTTATCTTAGTCTACATAGATGATTTCAATAATTACACGCACATGCACGCGCGCGCGCACGCGCGCGCGCACACACACACACACACACACACATATATATATATATATATATATATATATATATATATATGGAAGAAATTGGAAAAAAAATAAACAAAAAGATTTAAAATAAAATAAAAAGTGCTAACAGATCACAAGTTAAGAGAAAAAAAAAGAAACAACAACACATAGTAGTCAAGGCGCTAAGGCGCAAACATTGAGCTTGAGGGTTTTTTGAGTCTTGGGCTATTTTGTGTGCCTTCTATATGAATTTGATCTGTTATTTTAGTAACTACAAAATAATTTTTAAACCATATTTTATAATTCATTCAATTATCTATATATTTTATTAATAAGATTTAAATTTTAGACCATATTTTATAATTTATTGAACAATTAAATTTTTTATTTAATTATTTATAAAAAAAATTGAATTTAACAAAAAAAGCGCCTCGAACTGCAAAAATGCGCAAGCCTTGAGCCTTGGGCTTTTCTGCGCGCGCCTTGATATTTATGCAACAACATAGTAATCAAACGAGGGTAAGTGAAAAATGTAGAAAGTCAGTGATAGGATACCTTTATGTTGTTAATCATATAGCCTGTATGCTCATTCTCATCTTCCCCTCCTCCTCATTATTCATCTGAGAAAGTTAAGAGAATATACATGTCTTTTTCCTCAATTTTGATTGACAGGGAATACTCCTACATAATTAAAAAGTCAACAAATTAATTTAACAATAAGAAATCCACAAAAATCCAACCGAACGATCATCTTCTCAAAGTGATAAATTATCATCTTAATTCGTTGATAAAACCACTACTGCAATCTATTTGCAACTCTCCATCCCAAATGAAATCTAACACACACTAGCATCAATTGCTCTCTGCATTCTCAAAAGAATTAATGTAATACAAATGCATTCCATCTAGAATAATAGGTGCAAACACTTATGGAGCATTATAATGAGGATATATGCTGCCTAGCCAATGAATATGATTTCCTTCCAAACGTTGAAAGATAATCAAACTTCTGTCATTTTGCTAGTTTCTATAATTGCATTACTAGAACCGTTAATATTATACATGACTTACCTAAATAATTGTTACCAGTAAGCTTTCATTCGCAGGAGTGCGTTAAAACACTTTATACATTGTAATAACCCGGAAATACGAGCCAATTTAAAAAATTTATTTTGGCAATTTTAGTGAATTTTGAATATTTAAAATTAATAATTTTAAATAATAATGACGAGAAATTTATTTTGAATAGAGATAGAACGTATATATTTATTTGAATCGTCGTTGGAATATATATATTTATTTTAAATTATAAAAGGAATTGAAAATGGCGCCGTAGTTCGATAATTCGATTTCAAGTTTCAAATGAATGTACGGAATTCAAAATAAACCGAATTTTAGTGAAACCAAAAATATTTGAATCTATTTGATATTATCTTTCCAACGAATCCGAAAAATTGAAATTTCATAGCGGGGATAAAAAGTTATGTCCAGTTGAAAATTCAGAATAGTCGCTATAGAAATATAGCCCTTAAAAATGGAAATTTTGCAAATGACCTCAGAATTCAATGAAACCACTTTTGTTCAATCCGGGATATCAAAATATTGCTAGATTCCAAAATTCGTAATTTTTTGAATCAATATGTGAACGTGGCAAAGGAAAACGCGTTTGACCAGTTTTAGTTGATTTTAATCAACTGAAAATTGTCATTTTTTAAACGGTCTCGGAATTTGACGAAATTAGTTTTGTTAGGACCGTATCGTCAATACGAAGCTAGAAAATATTTTTCTGGAATTTTCCGAGTTAGTATGCGACCCCAATAAATTGAAATGTGCGTTCAAATTCAATATATAGAGTTATATTTTGATTTTGACGAAAACTGATCGAAACAGTCGATCAGCCTGCGAAACATATCCCATTGTATTCGTAATGGGGTAATTAGCTAGGGACGACAGTCGGTGGGTTCGATTTTGAATTGAAAATAAAAAGTTGTTTTTAGAATTTAAAATAAATAATTAAATATATATATTCATATAACCTTTACCCCACCCTTCTCTCCTCACTCAGACAAAACAGAAAAGAAAAAAAACGAAATAAAACCCATTGACCGTCAGCCCCCCCCCCCCCCCCCCCCCCCCGCGCGATCGACGCCACCCACCGGAGGTCCACCGTGCTTGCGCCACCTCCACCGCCGGAGCTTCCCTTCGTTGTCGCTGCCCACTGACAGCCATCAGCCTTCGTTCAACTACCCCAAAGCACCACGACCCAAAACCAGCGCGCCTCGCACTAAACCCTAACCGACGCCGCCAATAAATCCCCCCCCCCCCCCAAAGCCTCTCCACCGCGACCCTACTTCCTCAAACCAATCAAAAGACCGCCGCCTGAAGCCCAAGACAGCGCCGAGCGCCACCAAAGGCCGTCGACCTCCTCGAGCACCTCTCTGACAGGAAACCCCCCTCCCCTCCTATTTCGATGTAGGTTCCTTTATTTATTTACTTTATTTTTTTTAATGAAAGTAGGGTTTTTTTAAAACGAAAAAAAATACTGATTTAATTTTATTTACTCGTATAAGGTCTTGCTTTTTATATATATAAAGTAATGATTTTTATTTATTTAAAAGTTAGGTTTTATATGAAAGACTATATTTTTCATATGAAATATCATATTTTTATATGCAATAAAGATTGGATTTTTGTAATGTTTTCATAGCAGCAAAAATTAGATTTATCTATATATGAATGTGAAGTAAAAATTCAATTTTTATATACATATGAAGTGAAGATAAAGATGTGATCTTTATAGAAGCAGCAATATAAAAATATGATTTTTATATTATAAAAAGAAAAAAAATATGATTTTTATATTATAGGAAGAATAAAAATATGATTTTTATATTATATAAAGAAAAAAATATGATTTTTATATTATAGGAAGAATAAAAATATGATTTTTATATTATAGAAAGAAAAAATATGATTTTTATATTATAGGAAGAATAAAATTATGATTTTTACATTATAGAAAGAAAAAATATGATTTTTATATTATAGAGATAATAAAAATATGATTTTTATATAAGCAGTGAATAAAAAATATAATTTTTATAGTGTGAGAAGTATAAAAATATGATTTTTATCATATAGTTAGCAAAGTAAAAATATGATTTTTATTGTTTGAATGGTTAAATAAAAATGTGGTTTTTATTTAGATGACTTCGCTTTAAAATATATGATCTTTATTTATAGAAGGGCGAGATAAAAAAATGGAATTTTCATATAATAGAGAATATAAAAATATAATTTTATATATGTAGCGAAATAAAAATCTGATTTTTATTATATATATATAGTGAAATAAAAATGTGATTTTTATTATGAATAGCCTGAAACATTGTGTGATGGAACTGGTGGAAAACAAATGTGAATCTAAACCACTCAGAAATATAGAATGGCGGAGTGGAACCCTCAGTGAGAACTTCTCACCTTTAATTTATTTCTAGTTTGAAATATATACTAGGATGCAGACGGTGTTTTGTAGCACCCGACACCCGTCGTCCACAGACCATGGATGACTTGTTTGTTTGATTGCTATGTTGTGAAATTTTATTGTGTGATGTGGGATGGAATAAAATATTCTATAGTGGAAATTATTTTATAGTTAAAATTATAATTTTTAACGTGTATATAAAACAAATATTAATAGACAAATCGGAGATTTGTTTATATACACTAATTTGATTTATATTGATTGGGACGATAAATTTTACAAATCGCCCAACTGCACAAATACAAATCTGTGTTTGTTGATTTAAAACCCCACACGGGTATTGGGATGATATTTGGCGTACACTAATCCCAATTATTTAGCTGCATGTCGATCGATTGGTCGACAGACTGTGTAAGCGTTAATTATTTATATTTAATGCTTATGCAGTTGTGTGGTGTACTCTGGATGATGGTTGATTATTTATCGTTGCTGTTATATACATGTGTTGTAGAGAACCCATATAATTAACATTATATGGTAATTGATTGGGCCCTCATTCCAATTGAGAAAATAAGAAATATAAATATTCATGTGTTGAATAAAATATATATTCATGTGTTGAAGAAAATATTCATTTGTTGAATAGAATAACGAAGTTATTGAAATATATAAAGTCGTGTTGATTAGATTGACGCCATTTTGACGTGAACGATATTTATATCGATTTTATTCATTTTTATAATGAAAAAAAAAAGTGATTTCAAAGTATAACGTTTTGAATATATTATCATTTATAGATTAATGATATGGAATATTCAATTTTGACTAGAAATTGAATATAAAGTTGAAATCGTTTTAAAAACGAATTTAAAACGATTTACAAAATACGTTTTGAAAGGAAATCGATGATATATATAATATATATATTATATATAATGGCCTGAATAGAACGTGTCGCGCCGCGGCAGTTCGCAAATTTCGACCATTGACTTCGAATTGACGTTGCGGGAGATCCGACCATCGGATTCTCCTAAAACCAGAACCATTGGGTTCGTATCGAAAAGAGCTTTCTAACGAATATTAGAAATTAGAAATCTAACGGTTGGATTTGGAATTATATCCAAATCAAATTTGGAAAAGGTCGGTGTAAGTGCAGTTCGATGGCCATTGGTGGAAATCGACTGTACGGGCCTTGATAAAATTATTAAAAATAGTAATAATTTATGTAAAATCATAAGAAATTATTTGTGAAGAATTGGGATGAAAATTTCCATATTTTAAAAGATAAAACATGTTTTTATCGAAATGAACTAGTTTTGAACTAGAAATATAATCCCATTTATTTTTACAATAAATAAAGTGGATTTGAAATGGTTTTAAAAGTAACCAGAATTTCCAATGATTGAATTGGAATAGATTTGAATCGAAATTATCTTTGGAATATTTCGATGTTGGATTTCATGATTATACAGATATTATTATGGAAATTTGAAAGATATATTTATATCGTTATTTCCAATACGATATTTGTTGGTCGTAGAATTTGATATTGAATATAAGCCGATATATTTTCTATTCAGAGCCTTGTATATAATATCAAATGTGATTTGGGTTTGTTGTGAATGATGTCTTCATTAACATTGTTCTTAAACCCAGTTGAGAAAAAGATTAAATCTTTTTATTTAGAATTAATGAAGTGTACCAACTAAATGGTATTTAATTGGAATTGACATTGAATTGATTTTTGGGTTTATCGTGAACAATTTTTTAAATAACACCTGTTCTTTAACCCGATAGTTAATGAATGTGATTTTGGGTTTATCGTGAACTGAGTTTTAGATGACATTGGTTCTTTAACCCAGTTAAAGGAAGGATATCGATTTTTGGGAAGATTAAAACCAAGTGGAGTTTTAATGAATCTTTAATTAGATTGAAGTGATCGAGAATGGAGTATCACCAGTTTTGCTCCAGGAGATAGTTAAATCTTTAATTAGATTTGAATGTGAAATGGTAATTGAATTTACCGATAACACTGTGGTGTTAGGTATGAAGTATTACCAGTTTTACTTCATGGGATGAATAGGTTGGGATTGGGAAAATAAAATAAATGATTACTTCGGTGTGGTTCGCTAATCCCGACTAGTTTGAATTGATATTCAAAAGAAGATTAAAGAATAAATTTAAAGAATTTATCTTTGATAAAATTAATGGGAACCTTTCCCAAAGTATAAGAATATTTGAATAAAAGAATATTCTAAATTGGAATGAGGCGTATGTTGTGTTTGTGTAACACTTGTTTATTATATACGCGAGTTATTCAGAAAGACCGTGTTTATCCCATTCTGAATAACTGATTCGACGTGGTGTCGAGGATGAAGACGGTGGTCGAAGAACGGAGGTCTTCACATCGTTTGGGTGATTACTGATGATCTTGATTGGGTTGTACACCCAAGAGGAGGGAATCAGTTGGTGATCGTCCAGACGTACTTGGAGATCGATGGATATGCGAGGTACAAGGTGCCTCCGGTTTCGTTCAGACCCAGAACGAACTTGTAAATGGACTGTGTGTCTGACATTGGATTTTATTCTGTGTGATTGATTTCTATTAAATATATATCTGTTTGGCGACGGAGAATTTATTCTCTTGCTTAACGCCCTTCTCTGAGATGTACGAGCTCATAGGTTATATATTTATGGATATCAATCGCATGGAGTGAATTGCCTGTGTGGCATGCCTAAGTGGCAATTGATCAAGGCTTTTGTTGAAAAGCAAAGTCTTGTGGTGATGATCAAAGCACCGCCTGTGTGGCATAGCTTTGTGTAACGTTGATTCGCGAGCCTCACACCCCGGTTGTGAACCAGAAACAGGAGAGGACATCAGGGAGGGAATGCGTTTCCTTCTAGCTAGAAGTGGCGTCAGTGGTTTTACACGCCCTGACGAGTTTGATTTATGTGGTTGTTGTTGTTGCGAGGCGCCTCGGATATATCGGTGACTGTGTGGAGCTGATGGAGTCATTTGGCTCATTTACGCCCCAAAGGGCGGGGAAACGCAGTGTTCAGACATTTTAATCCACATCGGTGGACCGACCCTGACGATCCAAGGGTCGATGCGTTCTGTCCCTGAGACATGGGCTAGACTGTCTCAAATCGGTGAGGACTATCTTTTGCCTCGGTTCACAGATGGAAATCCAACTTCCAATACGTGACTTTGTGGTTTTAATTGTAGAACTAGTATGGCGACATGATATATGGTACCCGTGTCGTCTATGATTGATATTTATGATTGAAATTGTTTTGACACTATACACTTATAGTAATAAAACATGAAATTTAGCGTATCAAGCATGCTTTGGCTATTATAAGGTAAAACCCTATCCTCCGGCTTGTGTTGCATTGTGTGATGGGACCTGGGTCTTATAATAGCTTCATTGTTCTTTATTTTAACATTGCGCTATTGTTTTATGCACTGATATTCTTGGGAGGAAACCCGTTCCGTGTTATACGGCGTGGTCCCTTGATTTACCTAACTTTAAAATAAAGATTAATAACTGTTTTAGTTCTCACACCAGTCACATGACTGATCTGGAGTTTATTGTTTTAACCTAAACTCTGGGTGCCCTTATTTTGACACGGGCAGCTAGTAGTTTTGGTTTTGCAGATTTATATTCACAGGATCCTGATTTACAGCTGGAACGATACTCGGAAAGCTCTGTATCCGTGTATAACTTATAGTTGTGTTTTGTAATATCTTCCGCGGCGATGTATTTAAATGTAATTTAAATCTCTGATATTTTCTGTGTAATATTTATTCTTACTCTGTATATTCTTGTATTCTGATGAAATTGTTGTAATAAGCAATGAAATGTTCTTCTGTTTGCGTTCTAATGTGGCTTGTCCTCAATTCAATCCGGGCTTTCCTTACCGGGGAAGTTCGGGTCGTTAAATCGTGGTATCAGAGCTTTGGTTTACAGAGCTCGGAGAACAAGACACGTTAGAACCAAACGAAAGAATTCATCAAAGATTGGATTAGTAATATCTAATGGGAATGGCTCGTTAGAGATGGGATCAGTAGTATCCTAGAACGAGTGTGAAGAGTGTTAACTTTTCAAAATAAAATTGAAAACAAGTTTTGTTTTAAAAATTTAAATTCAATTATTCGTATTTGAATATTTATTTTAAATATATTTGGACAATCGAGTATATAGAGATTTTTAATATACGTCTGATCCACGTGTTTACGAAGTCTTAATATATTGTATAGATATAGAATCACACTCTAGTCGCCCGAAGATGGTTCTGATGATCGCTATAGCGATCGCATCATCAATATTCATGTTCGAGTTTCGAAAGTGGGATTTCTATATATTTCCAATTGACTGGTGTGAGAACCAAAATTAGATAAGGCCTATTGTTGTGATTTGGCATCAAAAATGTTATTTTTGACTATATATCAAAGTTATGAATTTGAAATGATAATCAACAAATTGATTGCTGATTGTGTTGTTTGATTATTGTTGGATTAATTAAATGTTGAACCTTTAGCCAAATTGAACTAAATAGTGAGTTGTACTGAAAATTAGTCGCACTTGCATACATATGCATGTACTTACATTGAACAGGTGAAACACCCCACCTCCGTTAGGGTCACTCTCAAAGGGAATGCCCTAATTTTGGTGGAGGTTTATAAGTCACAGATATACAAGACAGATATAAGAACACATATTTGTAAACAGCGGAAAATCAACAAACTTTTATTTCATGAAAGCAAATACGTGCTACAACAACATCACCATAATTGTCTTACATCTTTTCCAAAACATAACATAACTCTTTCATAATCTGTCTTGATTACATTATTTAAAGAAGCATAAATAAAACATAGATAAACTGCAAAAGCCCCATAGTGGTTGTCCAAAGCCATAGTTCAAGACGAAAAGGACCAAGCAATACATTTCTCTTCTTCAAGCTGGATGTTAAGGCTGGTCAAGCTGCAGTGTTCCCTCCCTGTGGACCTTGGGGGGGGGAACGGAAGAAAAGAAGACGAAAGAAAAGTAGAGTCAGACATAAAGCCTGAGTATGTCTAGTACTATTCTGTCTATGAATAAAGAACTGGGTATGATAAGTATAAACAAGAAGTGGGAAAGCACTATAAACTTGGTTAAGTTGTCTAGGGTCGAATATACTATCGTACCCCATGTTAATCTCTGAACCCATATAAACTAGTTCCCAACTGGCACCCCATAATCAGGGTGATATGATCCGTTCTATGATGATCGGCTCCTACTCGCATGGTTACATGTGTCTTACGGCCCCCGATGTTGTAGTTACCTATGCTGGTCCCACCATGGGGTGTATCAAGTCCCATGGTGGCGGCCCGACACAATCCTAGAATGCACAGGTATGCTACTGGTGTCCAGTGCCTTATTTTTCTGCGCCGGAGTGTGTGCACGCTCGCACCCCGTTAGAACCTACACTGTTACACCACCGCCGTCGATTTGACCTCTTACAATCAGCCCAGTAATCGTGCCCCACCCTGCCTAGTTTCAGGGTATCCTGATACACCTTCTAGGGTTACTGCTGAAAAGGGTCCCCCGTTACTAGGTTTTCTATCTCTAGCCAACATGCTAAGTTGGTTAAGTGTTTCTAACCTAACCCCCACCAGTCCGTTTAGTTTAGCATGTTCCATTTTGATTAAGTCTTTAGTTCACTTAATCCTAACAATCCTGACTCAGCCTTAATTGTCTTATTAAGGCCCTGACCTCTCACATTAGACAGGTATTGTTGTGGCTGCCTGTTGCCGGTTGGTTCCGGGCAGTCTTACGCCACAACTCAGTCTAACCTCGGGTCCTTATTGGGCTCCATGTTTAACCTCCCACATTGGATAGGTATTGTTGTGACTACTGGACAGCCGGGCGGTTCCGGGCAGGTTTACATCACAACTCAATCCAACCTCGGGTTAAACACATCGTATGTTCTACATTTACATGTTTTGTCTTTCTTCTTTATTTTTCTTATATGTAAATATTTGCGGCCCATTATTAAGTTAATGGTGTAAAGGTTACACCAATCATGGGCCCAACCCATACTTGAATTTGGGCCCTTCTACTTTATGTTTTCATTTATTAGTAATTTTAACCCAACGTTATTTTCCTCCGTTTAACTCGTCCGTTTATTATATATATGTTGGGCTTAGCCTTTTAAAGCCCAACTTAGCCATGCGAAAAGGGGAGGCTTAAAGCGTGATTACATACACAAAAAGGGGAATGTGAACGCATGAACTTGCAATATGACGTTGGAAATACAAAATAGAAACTGGTGTACTTGCATAGTAGTGACATATACTTTGGTCATAAAGCATAAGTGACATAAATCAAAGCATGTAAACTTGTAGTTAAGTTAAGAATATCACTATCGACACATAGGCTTTAACTACAACATAAACCTATATTTTTATTTAGGCATAATGTCAAACATAAGCAAATCATGTTCACAAGACTACTACATGTTTACAAAGGTGTCTAATTTTGTGACTAATACAAAAGTATAGTTAAATTTGTTCACATAACCATGGCATAAATATTTCTAACATGAAACCATGATTTTTACTTTAGTCATGCAAACTTGCACAAAGGATTTTGAAACTAACCTAGCTATGTACCACATATGTCATCATATAACTCTTGTAAACAATATAGACTTAATTATGCAAAATATCAATCATGGCCTAGTCATATTCATAAGTTTGCAAATAGGTTTTCTAGTACAAAAGCATGACTTAATACATAGATCATGATGCCAAATTTTTAACATAATTTCATATGGACTATGATAACCCAAGCTTATTCCAATTACTTCACAAAAATGATGTTTGTATAAAAATACACAATATGATGGCATAGTAGCAAAACCCCAAACTTGCATGAGTTTCAATTAAACAACTACATACATGTAGCTTCAACAAGGATTACATAATTTGCGAATATTCCAAACGTATACTTGCATAAAACTACCGCATGTAGTTTTTCATAACTGAATAACATAATTCGAGAATATCCAAACGTATACAATATTCCAAATCGATAAGAATCATAGTAACGCACAAATTATGAATTATTTATCACCACAACCAAGTATACAAACCAACACAATTATTTGTTCATACCAAAGTAATACTCTACTTACAATGGTGAGGCGAATTCTCAAATTTAGGGATTTGAAGATGCGGTTTGATTTGATTGAGTTGCTTTATGCCTTAGAATTTGCCTCCTAATCCTCTCTCCAATTGGTGGCTACTCCTAGTCGTTCCTCAGCAACATGGCGGCTTTGTTCTTATTTTTGAATGAATAGATTAGGGTTGAGTCTAGGGTCATTTTTATAGGGGTTATGAACTGATTAGGACCATTGATGTTGCTTGGATTGATCGTAGCCATTCATCCTAAGGAGAGACCAATTAGAGCCTGCCACCTAGCCCTAATGACAAAGTAGTCCACAGAAAATCGACCAACATAAAATAGGCCAGTCAGGTTGGACTGGGTTCGACCTGGTCTGGACCAGGTCGACATGCCTGTCGACAGCCCTGTCGACAGCCCTGTCGACCTGGCTAGACCAGGTCGACAGCCCAGTCGACCTGGGTGCGTTAGGCGGGTGTTTTTCCGCCCCGGCCCATTGGGCCCCATTTTGGAATTTAAATTTGATTTTCTGAGTTATTTTATTCTGTTTGAATTTTAAACTTAATTTAAAAACTTCCGAAGGCCATATCTTCTTCATACGGACTCCGTTTTTCGAAAACTCGGACTCTATTTCGCGTATTTTTCCGAGACGAACGCAATGGCGTATCCCGTTTCCCTTAGTTCTTTAATTTGAAATTAATTATACTTTAATTTATGAATTTCACAGTTATAGAATTCGCGGGGTGTTACATTCTCCCCCACTTAAAAGGATTTCGTCCCCGAAATCTTCAAGTTAGGAGGAATGTATATCCTAACATCCAATCATCCATCTACTCATCCATCAAACACGAGCATCCATTGTCCTTAAAAGACTTCTAATGCTTCATGATCATATGCGAAGTGTGTGTGTATATGTACTTATCTAATGCAAAATCAGGCGGTCTACTGATTCAGTTGACCTCCTTAATGCGAATTATGTAAGTGCCATGAATCCATTATGTATGCAAATTTTCCTATTCATGATTCTACATGAGTGCACAATCATTCAATACAAATGCAACATCCACATGACAACACATTAAAGTTCAACCACATACGAATGCAAACATATATGCATATGCAATATGAAGTGACTGAGCCGATCTAAAACCCTAGATTGTGTGTGTGTATATGCAACCACGAGCAACCAATAGCAATCACTTGCAACCACTTGCAACCATCATTCATAACATGTTTCAATTACATGTTTTCATCCAAAAGGTTTCTACCTAAAAGATAAGGTCGAGGAAATATACCTAAAAAGATAGATAAAAGCGCAACTTAAGGAAAAGGAAAGATCAAGGATGTACCCTCGAACAGAAAAGGGTAGGCAGTGCGTATTCTAGCTTCAGTTTCCCAAGTCGCGTCTCCCTCGGCGTCGCTCCACTGAACTTTGACGAGCTTGACTTCGCGGTTGCGTAGCTTCTTCACTTCCGTTCCTAATATGCGGGTTGGAACTTTTCTTATGGTTGCTTCGCGTTCTACTTCGGCCTCTTCGAGGATATTTGGCTCTACCACCTCAGCAGACTCATGTAGACATTTCCGGAGATGTGAAACGTGAAAAACGTTGTGGACTCCAGCCAACTTCTCGGGTAGCTCTAATCTATAGGCCATTTTCCCAATTTTCTCGATGATAGGGAATGGCCCTATGAACCTTGGTGCCAGTTTTCCTGTGGTTCCAAAACGAACAACGTTTCTTAGTGGTGATACCTTGAGAAAAACTCTGTCTCCAACCTCAAATTCAAGGTCGGTCCTTCTCTTGTCGGCATAGGACTTTTGTCTATCTTGGGCCGTCTTCATCCTTCTTCGTATTAAGTCTACTTTCTCTGAAGTTTCTCGGATCATATCTGGTCCAAGTATGAGCTTATCAGTAGACTCCCACCAACAAGTGGGCGATCAGCACGGTCTTCCATATAAAGCTTCGAAGGGCGCCATTCCGATGGTTGCTTGATAGCTGTTGTTGTAGGAAAATTCCACCAAAGGAAGGTGGTCTTCCCATGTCCCTCCGAAGTCGAGGACGCATAGCCTTAAAAGGTCTTCCAAAACTCTGTTCACTCTCTCTGTTTGGCCGTCGGTTTGGGGATGATAGGCTGTGCTCAAGCATAACTGCGTTCCTACTGCTTCTTGCAGACTCCGCCAAAACTCACTGGTGAAGATGGGGTCTCGGTCACTAACAATGCTAGATGGTATTCCATGGAGTCGAACGATTTCCTTGAGGTAAAGTGATGCTAGGGATGAGGCAGTTCTTTTACTTTTGACAGGTAAAAAGTGGGCGCTTTTAGTAAGCCTATCCACTATTACCCAAATGCTAGTGTTGCCTCTCCTAGACCTAGGCAGCCCATCGATGAAGTCCATTGAGATGCTATCCCACTTCCACTGTGGGACCTCCAGAGGATGTAGCAGTCCGCCAGGCTTTTTCTGTTCCGCCTTAACCTGTTGGCACACCATGCACTTAGAAACGAATTCTGCCACGTCCTTTTTCATGCCGTTCTAGAAGAAAGTCCTTTTTATGTCTTTGTACATTTTATCTCCGCCTGGGTGTATCGTCATCTTGGAGTGATGTGCTTCCCCGAGAACCTTCTCTATTAAATCTTTTGTCTGTGGGACGCATAGTCTTCCGTCTCGCCTTAGCAAACCCTTATTGTCGATGGAGTATCTGTTGAGGTGACTTGAAGTCTCACCCCTAATTAGCCTATCAATTGTTTCCACAAGCTGAGGGTCTTCGCGTTGTGCTGTCCCTACTGAATCCACTAAAGTTGGGCGCACTTCGAGAGATGCTAGCAAGCCTGGTACGAAATCGGAGGAGGGCCTAAAGTCGAAGCTGGCTATAAACTCTAGGCTTTGTCTTTCAACAAACAACGGGCTTAGGGTCAATTTCTTTCGGCTCAACGCGTCTGCCACTACGTTGCCTTTGCCCGGAGTGTAGGAGATTTCGAAATCGTACGAGGCAAGAAACTCCATCCATCTTTGTTGCCTCAAGTTAAGATCCTTCTGCGAGAAAAGATATTTCAACGATTTATGGTCAGTGTAAAGTTCGAACTTCTCACCTAGGAGATAGTGTCGCCAAGACTTGAGTGCAAAGACGATGGCGGCTAACTCAAGATCGTGGGTTGGGTAGTTCTTTTCGTGCACTTTCAACTGCCTCCCGCCATAAGCTACTACCCTTCCTTCTTGCATTAAGACGACGCCTAGCCCTGTCCCACATGCATCCGTATAAACAGTGAACATCTTGCTCCCATCTGGCAGCGTCAAAACTGGGGCTGTTGTAAGAGCCCTTTTCAGTCGTTGGAAAGCAAATTCGCAATCCAAATCCCAATTGAACACTAGATTCTTCTTAGTCAATTTCGTGAGCGGAGCTGAGATTTTCGCAAAATCCCTTATAAATTTTCAATAGAAACCCGCTAGTCCTAGAAAGCTTCTGACCTCAGTTGCATTCCTTGGTGTCTTCCAATCCTGTACCGCCACTACCTTCGCAGGGTCCACTGCTAACCCTTGTTTGGATACTATGTGTCCAAGGAACCTCACCTCTTCTCTCCAAAAGTGGCATTTGGAGAATTTGGCTTTTAGTTGATGGACTCGCAAAGTTTCCATGATTTCCCTTAAGTGCTGAGCATGTTCCTCTTCACTCTTTGAGAAGATAAGGATATCATCTACGAAGACCACTACGAATTTGTTGAGGAAATCTCTAAATACCCTACTCATCAGGTCCACAAAGTAAGCAGGTGCATTTGTCAAGCCGAAAGGCATGACAAGCCATTCAAAGAAGCCGTCTGGGGTTCTGAACGCCGTTTTATCGATGCTATCTTCAGCCACCCTTAGCTGATGAAAACCGGTTGCTAAATCGAGTTGGGAGAAAACAGACGCTCCTACAAGCTGGTCAAATAAATCGTCAATTCTAGGGAGAGGGTGCCTATTCTTTTTCGTTAGCTTGTTGAGATCCCTATAGTCAACACATAGACGGAGTGAACCATCCGCCTTTGTAGCGAACACCACTGGAGCGCCCCATTCTGAAATGCTCCTCCTAATGAACCCCTTTTCTAGAAGCTCTTTAATCTGTTTACTGAGCTCTTTCCTTTCTCGTGGAGCCATGTGTCTAACGGGCAACGCAACGGGCTTTGCATTATCTACAAGATATATGCGGAAGTCTATTTCCCGCTTCGGAGGCAAGCCCTTCACCTCTTCGAAGACATCCGGATATTATCGGACCATTCTAACTGATTGCAAATTTTCAACAGAGGCATCTAGCGATTCAAGATAACTAAGCATAACCGCATACGAGGGATTACAAGAAATTTCCAAAGTATTACCGAGCTGGGTTAGGAGCCTTACAACCCTTTTCTCACAATCAAGGATGGCCCCATTACTGGATAGCCAATCCATACCCAAAATCAAACCATACCCGAAAAGCCCAAAACAAAGGCACTACATTGAAATTCTACACTTAGAATAGAAATTTTCAATCCCACACAGATCATAGACAAATGAGCTGGGCCCCCAATTGGGTTTGAAACAATTAAGGGGTCCTCTACCATACTAGTTTTTAGGTGCAGAGATTCTACTAAAGCAGACGAGATAAAGGAGTGTGATGCACCAGAATCAAATAAAGTGCGAACGGGGTGATCATAAAGATAAACTACACTTTCTACAGAAGTATTTATACCTCGCTGTTGCAGAGGTGGCGCTTCCAGCACATGAACCTGTGCCCCTGGGGTGGATCCAGCCCTCAGCCCCTGTCCTCGCTTCTTTGGGCAGTCCTTAGCTCTGTGGCCTGTCTCACCGCAAGAAAAGCACCCACCATTCTCCTTGGCCTTCTTTTTCCGGCAGTCCTTTACTAAGTGCCCCACTTTGCCACAAAAATTGCACTTCCTCTTCTCTTTGTTGCCTTTCCCGCCCTTCTTAAAGTCTGTCTTCTTAGGCTGCAAACCCTCTTTCTTCCCTTGAGAGCTTTCTGCCTTTGTCTCCTTCTTGCCCTTATCCTCTTCATTCAGCAATGCCATTTGCACCAATCTTTCATACGTGGCTCCCATGGGTATATGGGTCATGGCCAAACTGTGTAATGGCTCATTCAACCCTTTGACGAAACGGAGAGCCTTCTTGTGCGGGGTGTTGACTAGGTCAAGCCCAAACCTAGCCAGCTCATCGAACTGATTCACATACTCTCTGACTGTCTTGTCCCCTTGCTTAAGAAATAGGAATTTTTCCAACTGCAAACTTCTTTCTGCATCTGAGAGAAATTTAGTCTCAAACCTTGCCCTAAAGTCCTCCCATGTCTCCACTGGTCTTTCAGCATTAGTGACTTCCCACCAGTAGGAAGCCTTGCCCTTCAATAGCCATACTGCCAATTGTACTTTTTGTCTATCCTCTACCTCAAAGATGATGAATAGGTCCTCCGTTTCTTTCAGCCAATTCCTAGCTGCCACGAAGGACTCGGTTCCATGGAAATCCCTTCCTCCCATAGCTTTAAAATCTTTACATATCTTAGCAAACGTGTTTCCCCGTGGAGGAGGTGGAGGAAAAGGTGCCGCTGCAGCTGGATGATTTCCTTCAGCTGGGGGAGGAGGAACGGTAGGACCTGGTTGAGTGGCCCTTGCTTCTAAGAACCGTCTAAACCAACCAGGTATTGGCACCCCTTCCGGCAAGTTAAGTTCTTGGGACATGCTGAAACAAAAAGGATAGATTCAAAACGAAGGACAAGAGATAGTACCTATGACTTTGGGGGGACTTTGCCTTTTTAAAATAACATTTCCCCTTTAAAAATGCTTCTTTAAATTTCCTTTTTGAAAATAATTTTTCAAAACTTTTTATCTTATCTGGTAAACCTATGCTCTGATACCAAGTGAAACACCCCACCTCCGTTAGGGTCACTCTCAAAGGGAATGCCCTAATTTTGGTGGAGGTTTATAAGTCACAGATATACAAGACAGATATAAGAACACATATTTGTAAACAGCAGAAAATCAACAAACTTTTATTTCATGAAAGCAAATACGTGCTACAACAACATCACCATAATTGTCTTACATCTTTTCCAAAACATAACATAACTCTTTCATAATCTGTCTTGATTACATTATTTAAAGAAGCATAAATAAAACATAGATAAACTGCAAAAGCCCCATAGTGGTTGTCCAAAGCCATAGTTCAAGACGAAAAGGACCAAGCAATACATTTCTCTTCTTCAAGCTGGATGTTAAGGCTGGTCAAGCTGCAGTGTTCCCTCCCTGTGGACCTGGGGGGGAACGGAAGAAAAGAAGACGAAAGAAAAGTAGAGTCAGTCATAAAGCCTGAGTAAGTCTAGTACTATTCTGTCTATGAATAAAGAACTGGGTATGATAAGTATAAACAAGAAGTGGGAAAGCACTATAAACTTGGTTAAGTTGTCTAGGGTCGAATATACTATCGTACCCCATGTTAATCTCTGAACCCATATAAACTAGTTCCCAACTGGCACCCCATAATCAGGGTGATATGATCCGTTCTATGATGATCGGCTCCTACTCGCATGGTTACATGTGTCTTACGGCCCCCGATGTTGTAGTTACCTATGCTGGTCCCATCATGGGGTGTATCAAGTCCCATGGTGGCGGCCCGACACAATCCTAGAATGCACAGGTATGCTACTGGTGTCCAGTGCCTTATTTTTCTACGCCGGAGTGTGTGCACGCCCGCACCCCGTTAGAACCTACACTGCTACACCACCGCCGTCGATTTGACCTCTTACAATCAGCCCAGTAATCGTGCCCCACCCTGCCTAGTTTCAGGGTATCCTGATACACCTTCTAGGGTTACTGCTGAAAAGGGTCCCCCGTTACTAGGTTTTCTATCTCTAGCCAACATGCTAAGTTGGTTAAGTGTTTCTAACCTAACCCCCACCAGTCCGTTTAGTTTAGCATGTTCCATTTTGATTAAGTCTTTAGTTCACTTAATCCTAACAATCCTGACTCAGCCTTAATTGTCTTATTAAGGCCCTGACCTCTCACATTAGACAGGTATTGTTGTGGCTGCCTGTTGCCGGTTGGTTCCGGGCAGTCTTACGCCACAACTCAGTCTAACCTCGGGTCCTTATTGGGCTCCATGTTTAACCTCCCACATTGGATAGGTATTGTTGTGACTACTGGACAGCCGGGCGGTTCCGGGCAGGTTTACATCACAACTCAATCCAACCTCGGGTTAAACACATCGTATGTTCTACATTTACATGTTTTGTCTTTCTTCTTTATTTTTCTTATATGTAAATATTTGCGGCCCATTATTAAGTTAATGGTGTAAAGGTTACACCAATCATGGGCCCAACCCATACTTGAATTTGGGCCCTTCTACTTTATGTTTTCATTTATTAGTAATTTTAACCCAACGTTATTTTCCCCCGTTTAACTCGTCCGTTTATTATATATATGTTGGGCTTAGCCTTTTAAAGCCCAACTTAGCCATGCGAAAAGGGGAGGCTTAAAGCGTGATTACATACACAAAAAGGGGAATGTGAACGCATGAACTTGCAATATGACGTTGGAAATACAAAATAGAAACTGGTGTACTTGCATAGTAGTGACATATACTTTGGTCATAAAGCATAAGTGACATAAATCAAAGCATGTAAACTTGTAGTTAAGTTAAGAATATCACTATCGACACATAGGCTTTAACTACAACATAAACCTATATTTTTATTTAGGCATAATGTCAAACATAAGCAAATCATGTTCACAAGACTACTACATGTTTACAAAGGTGTCTAATTTTGTGACTAATACAAAAGTATAGTTAAATTTGTTCACATAACCATGGCATAAATATTTCTAACATGAAACCATGATTTTTACTTTAGTCATGCAAACTTGCACAAAGGGATTTTGAAACTAACCTAGCTATGTACCACATATGTCATCATATAACTCTTGTAAACAATATAGACTTAATTATGCAAAATATCAATCATGGCCTAGTCATATTCATAAGTTTGCAAATAGGTTTTCTAGTACAAAAGCATGACTTAATACATAGATCATGATGCCAAATTTTTAACATAATTTCATATGGACTATGATAACCCAAGCTTATTCCAATTACTTCACAAAAATGATGTTTGTATAAAAATACACAATATAATGGCATAGTAGCAAAACCCCAAACTTGCATGAGTTTCAATTAAACAACTACATACATGTAGCTTCAACAAGGATTACATAATTTGCGAATATTCCAAACGTATACTTGCATAAAACTACCGCATGTAGTTTTTCATAACTGAATAACATAATTCGAGAATATCCAAACGTATACAATATTCCAAATCGATAAGAATCATAGTAACGCACAAATTATGAATTATTTATCACCACAACCAAGTATACAAACCAACACAATTATTTGTTCATACCAAAGTAATACTCTACTTACAATGGTGAGGCGAATTCTCAAATTTAGGGATTTGAAGATGCGGTTTGATTTGATTGAGTTGCTTTATGCCTTAGAATTTGCCTCCTAATCCTCTCTCCAATTGGTGGCTACTCCTAGTCGTTCCTCAGCAACATGGCGGCTTTGTTCTTATTTTTGAATGAATAGATTAGGGTTGAGTCTAGGGTCATTTTTATAGGGGTTATGAACTGATTAGGACCATTGATGTTGCTTGGATTGATCGTAGCCATTCATCCTAAGGAGAGACAAATTAGAGCCTGCCACCTAGCCCTAATGACAAAGAAGTCCATAGAAAATCGACCAACATAAAATAGGCCAGCCAGGTTGGACTGGGTTCGACCTGGTCTGGACCAGGTCGACATGCCTGTCGACAGCCCTGTCGACAGCCCTGTCGACCTGGCTAGACCAGGTCGACAGCCCAGTCGACCTGGGTGCGTTAGGCGGGTGTTTTTCCGCCCTGGCCCATTGGGCCCCATTTTGGAATTTAAATTTGATTTTCTGAGTTATTTTATTCTGTTTGAATTTTAAACTTAATTTAAAAACTTCCGAAGGCCATATCTTCTTCATACGGACTCCGTTTTTCGAAAACTCGGACTCTATTTCGCGTATTTTTCCGAGACGAACGCAATGGCGTATCCCATTTCCCTTAGTTCTTTAATTTGAAATTAATTATACTTTAATTTATGAATTTCACAGTTATAGAATTCGCGGGGTGTTACAACAGGTCATAGCAAGGAGGCTAGAGCAGAAGAATAAAATTGTTTGCCCGACAAATAGGTACATGTTTACTAATTTATTGCGTTTTGGATGATTTCATGAGCCGATTGGCTAGCCGCTTGGCTGTTTCTTTTTCTTTTTGGATTGGTGAGGGCCATGGGAGGCTATTTGAAATATCCCGAAGTCCCCGGTGCAGGGGAGGTTATGGCGAAATTTTTCGAAAATTTAGGGTGTTAGCCAAATTTTTGAAAATTTTGAAAAGTTCTTAAAAACTGAAAAGTTGAAGAACTTAAGCCATAATGAAAATAATGGAAGTTGAGTTGATTTGTGAAACAACTTTCAGCTTCGTTCCTTTTCGGGGACGAAAAGTTTTAAGTGGGGGAGATTGTAATAACCCGGAAATACGAGCCAATTTAAAATTTTTATTTTGGCAATTTTAGTGAATTTTGAATATTTAAAATGAATTATTTTAAATAATAACAACGAGAAATTTATTTTGAATAGAGTAGAACGTATATATTTATTTGAATCATCGTTAGAATATATATTTATTTTAAATTATAAAAGGAATTGAAAATGGCGCGGTAGTTCGATAATTCGATTTCAAGTTTCAAATGAATGTACAGAATTCAAAATAAACCGGATTTTAGTGAAACCAAAAATATTTGAATCTATTTGAGAATATCTTTCCAACGAATCCAAAAAATTGAAATTTCATAGCGGGGATAAAAAGTTATGTCCAGTGGAAAATTCAGAATAGTCGCTATAGAAGTATAGCCCTTAAAATGGAAATTTTGCAAACGACCTTAGAATTCGACGAAACCACTTTTGTTGGATCCGGGATGTCAAATTATTGCTAGATTCCAAAATTCGTAATTTTTCGAATCAATATGTGAGCGTGGCAAAAGAAAACGCGTTTGACCAGTTTTAGTTGATTTTAATCGACTGAAAAATGGCCATTTTTCAAATGGTCTCGGAATTTGACGAAATTAGTTTTGTTAGGACCGTATTGTCAATACGAAGCTAGAAAATATTTTCTGGAATTTTCCGAGTTAGTATGTGACCCTAGTAAATTGAAATGTGCGTTCAAATTCAATATATATAGTTATATTTTGATTTTGACGAAAACTGATCGAACAGTCGAATCAGCCTGCGAAACATATCCCATTTTGTTCGTAACGGGGGTAATTAACTAGGGACGACAGTTGGTGGGTTCGATTTTGAATTGAAAATAATAAGTTGCTTTTTAGAATTTAAAATAAATAATTAAATATATATATATATATATATTCTTATAACATTTACCCCACCCTTCTCTCCTCACTCAGGCAAAACAGGAAAGAAAAAAAACGAAATAAAACCCGTTGACCCTCTGCCCCCCCGTCGATCGACGCCACCCACCGGACGTCCACCGTGCTTGCGCCGCCTGCACCGCCGGAGCTTCCCTTCGCCGCCGCTGGCCTTCGTTCAACTCCCCCAAAGCACCACGACCCCAAACCAGCGCGCCTCAGGCCAAACCCTAGCCGGCACCGCCAATAAATCCCCCCCCCCCCAAGCCTCTCCACCGCAACCCTACTCCCTCAAACCAATCAAAAGACCGCCGCCTGAAGCCCAAGACATCGCTGAGCGCCACCAGAGGCCGTCGACCTCCTCGAGTACCTCTCTGACAGGAAACCCCCCTCCTATTTCGATGTAAGTTCCTTTATTTATTTACTTTATTTTGTTTAACGAAAATAGGTTTTTTTTTAAAACAAAAAAAATACTGATTTAATTTTATTTACTCTATAAGGTCTTGCTTTTTATATATAAAAAGTAATGATTTTTATTTATTTAAAAGTTAGATTTTTATATGAAAGACTATATTTTTCATATGAAAGATCACATTTTTATATGCAATAAAGATTGGATTTTTGTAATGTTTTCATAGCAGTAAAAATTAGATTTATCTATATATGAATGTGAAGTAAAAATTCAATTTTTATATGCATATGAAGTGAGGATAAAGATGTGATCTTTATAGAAGTAGCAATATAAAAATATGATTTTTATATTATAGAAAGAAAAAAATATGATTTTTATATTATAGGAAGAATAAAAAGTATGATTTTTATATTATAGAAAGAAAAAAAATATGATTTTTATATTATAGGAAGAATAAAATTATGATTTTTATATTATAGAAAGAATAAAAATATGATTTTTATATTATAAGAAGAATAAAAATATGATTTTTATATTATAGAAAGAAAAAAATATGATTTTTATATTGTAGAGATAATAAAAATATGATTTTTACATAAGTAGTGAATCAAAAATATAATTTTTATAGTGTGAGAATTATAAAAATGTGATTTTTATCATATAGTTAGCAAAGTAAAAATATGATTTTTATTGTTTGAATGGTTAAATAAAAATGTGGCTTTTATTTAGATGACTTCGCTTTAAAATATATGATCTTTATTTATAGAAGGGCGAGATAAAAAAAAGGAATTTTCATATAATAAAGAATATAAAAATATAATTTTATATATGTAGCAAAATAAAAATCTGATTTTTAGTATATATATATAGTGAAATAAAAATGAGATTTTTATTATGAACAGCCTGAAACATTGTGTGACGGAACTGGTGGAAAACAAATGTGAATCTGAACCGCTCAGAAATATAGAATGGCGGAGTGGAACCCTTGGTGAGAACTCCTCACGTTTAATTTATTTCTAGTTTGAAATATATACTAGGATCCAGACGGTATTTAGTAGCACCCGACACCCGTCGTCCACAGACCATGGATGACATGTTTATTTGATTGCTGTGTTGTGAAATTTTATTATGTGATGTGGGATGGAATAAAATATTCTGTAGTGGAAATTGTTTTATAGTTAAAATTATAATTTTTAACGTGTATATAAAATAAATAGTAATGAACAAATCGGAGATTTGTTTATATACACTGATTTGACTGATATTGATTGGGACGATAAATTTTACACTTCGCCCAACTGCACAAATAAAAATCTGTGTTTGTTGATTTGAAACCCCACACGGGTATTGGGATAATATTTGGTGTACTCTAATCCAAATTATTTAGCTGTATGTCGATCGATTGGCCGACAGACTGTGTAAGCGTTAATTATTTATATTTAATGCTTATGCAGTTGTGTGGTGCACTCTGGATGATGGTTGATTATTTATCGTTGCTGTTATATACATGTGTTTTAGAGAATCCATATAATTAACATTATATGGTAATTGATTGGGCCCTTATTCCAATTGGGAAAATAAGAAATATCAATATTTATGTGTTGAATAAAATATATATTCATGTGTTGAAGAAAATATTCATTTCTTGAATAGAATAACGAAGTTATTGAAATATATAAAGTCGTGTTGATTAGATTGACGTCATTTTGACGTGAACGATATTTATATCGATTGTATTCATTTTTATAATGAAAAAAAAAGTGATTTCAAAATATAATGTTTTGAAAATATTATCATTTATAGATTAATGATATGGAGTATTCAATTTTGACTAGAAATTGAATATGAAGTTGAAATCGTTTTGAAAACGAATTTAAAACGATTTACAAAATACGTTTTGAAAGGAAATCGACGATATATATATATTATAATATTATATATATAATGGCCTTAATAGAATGCGCCGCGCCGCGGTAGTTCACGAATTTCGACCATTGATTTCGAATTGTCGTTGCGGGAGATACGACCGTCGGATTCTCCTAAAATTGGAACCATTGGGTTCGTATCGAAAAGAGATTTCTAACGAATATTAGAAATTATAAATCTAACGGTTGGATTTGGAATTATGTCCAAATCAAATTTGGAAAATGTCGCTGTAAGTGCAGTTTGATGGCCATTGGTGGAAATCGACTGTACGGGCCTTGATAAAATTATTAAATATAGAAATAATTTATGTAAAATCATAAGAAATGATTTGTGAAGAATTGGGATGAAAATTTCCATATTTGAAAAGATAAAAACAGGTTTTTATCGAAATGAACTAGTTTTGAACTAGTAATATAATCCCATTTATTTTTACAATAAATAAAGTGGATTTGAAGTGGTTTTAAAAGTAACCAGAATTTCCAATGATTGAATTGGAATGGATTTGAATCGAAATTATCTTTGGAATATTTCGATGTTGGATTTCGTGATTATATAGATATTGTTATGGAAATTTGAAAGATATATTTATATCGTTATTTCCAATACGATATTTGTTGGTCGTAGAATTTGATATTGAATATAAGCCGATATATTTTCTATTCAGAGCCTTGTATATAATATCAAATGTGATTTGGGTTTGTTGTGAATGATGTCTTCATTAACATTGTTCTTAAACCCAGTTGAGAAAAAGATTAAATCTTTTTATTTAGATTTAATGAAGTGTACCAGTTAAATGGTATTTAATTGGAATTGAATTTGAATTGATTTTTGGGTTTATCGTGAACATTATTTTAAATAACACCTGTTCTTTAACCCGATAGTTAATGAATGTGATTTTGGGTTTATCGTGAACCGTGTTTTAGATGACATTGGTTCTTTAACCCAGTTAAAGGCAGAATATTGATTTTTGGGAAGATTAAAACCAAGTGGAGTTTTAATGAATCTTTAATTAGATTGAAGTGATCGAGAATGGAATACCACCAGTTTTGCTCCTGCCGATAGTTAAATCTTTAATTAGATTTGAACGTGAAATGGTAATTGAATTTACCGATAACACCGTGGTGTTAGATATGAAGTATTACCAGTTTTACTTCATGGGATGAATAGGTTGGGATTGGTAAAATAAGATAAATGATTACTTCGGTGTGGTTCGCTAATCCAGACTAGTTTGAATTGATCTTCAAAAGAAGATTAAAGAATAAATTTAAAGAATTTATCTTTGATAAAATTAATGGGAACCTTTCCCAAAGTATAAGAATATTTGAATAAAAGAATAGTCTAAATTGGAATGAGGCGTATGCTATATTTGTGTAACACTTGTTTATTATATACGCGAGTTATTCAGAAAGACCGGGTTTATCCCATTCTGAATAACTGATTCAACGTGGTGTCGAGGATGAAGACGGTGGTCGAAGACCGGAGGTCTTCACATCGTTTGGATGATTACTGATGATCTTGATTGGGCTGTACACCCAAGAGGAGGGAATCAGTTGGTGATCGTCCAGACGTACTTGGAGATCGATGGATATGCGAGGTACAAGGTGCCTCCGGTTTCGTTCAGACCCAGAACGAATTTGTAAATGGACTGTGTGTCTAACATTGGATTTTATTCTGTGTGATTGATTTCTATTAAATATATATCTGTTTGGCGGCGGTGAATTTATTCTCTTGCTTAACGGCCTTCTCTGAGACGTACGAGATCAGAGGTTATATATTGATGGATATCAATCGCATGGAGTGAATTGCCTGTGTGGCATGCCTAAGTGGCAATTGATTAAGGCTTCTGTTGAAAAGCAAAGTCTTGTGGTGATGATCAAAGCACCGCCTATGTGGCATAGCTTTGTGTAACATTGATTCGCGAGCCTCACACCCCGGTTGTGAACCAGAAATAGGAGATGACATCAGGGAGGGCATGCGTTTCCTTCTAGATAGAAGTGGCGTCAGTGGTTTTACACGCCCTGACGAGTTCGACTTATGTGGTCGTTGCTGTTGCGAGGCGCCTCGGATATATCGGTGATTGTGTGGAGCCGATGGAGTCATTTGGCTCATTTACGCCCCAAAGGGCGGGAAAACGCAGTGTTCAGGCATTTTAATCCACATCGGTGGACCGGCCCTGACGATCCAAGGGTCGATGCGTTCTGTCCCTGAGACATGGGCTAGATTGACTCGAATCGGTGAGGACTATCTTTTGCCTCGGTTCAAAGATGGAAATCCAACTTCCAATACTTGAATTTGCGGTTTTAATTGTAGAACTAGTATGGCGACATGATATATGGTACCCATGCCCTCTATGATTGATATTTATGATTGAAATTGTTTTGACACTATACACTTATAGTAATAAAACATGAAATTTAGCGTATCAAGCATGCTTTGGCTATTATAAGGTAAAGTCCTATCCTCTGGCTTGTGTTGCATTGTGTGATGGGACCTGGGTCTTATAATAGCTTCATTGTTCTTTATTTTAGCATTGCGCTGTTGTTTTATGCACTGGTATTCTTGGGAGAAAACCCGTTCCGTGTTATACGGCGTGGTCCCTTGATTTACCTAACTTTAAAATAAAGATTAATAACTGTTTTAGTTCTCACACCAGTCACATGACTGATCTGGAGTTTATTGTTTTAACCTAAACTCTGGGTGCCCTTATTTTGACACGTGCAGCTAGTAGTTTTGGTTTTGCAGATTTATATTCACAGGATCCTGATTTACAGCTGGAACGATACTTGGAAAGCTCTGTATCCGTGTATTACTTCTAGTTGTGTTTTGTAATATTTTCCGTTGCGATGTATTCAGAAAATGACACTTGGTAATATTCTTTTACCATAATAGCTATTATCCTCTTAAATCAATTTTGTTTTTGTTTATTGTTTCCGTCCACTAATGTATGCTAAATGTCTAATGTTGAATAATGTTCATTTATAGATATACCCAGCAAGTCAATCATGCTATCTTTTTTGTAGTCTGAACAAAAAACTTTCTCGAACATACTAAAAAGTTAAGTTCAATGAGGTTCAATAATTTTTTTTCTTTTCTTAATCAAGGTTGGCTATTTGGTTGGATCATGAACTTTTCCAAATTATGTTTTTCCATTTGCATACTAACCTTAATCACGGTTGATTAAATATATTATATATGTACAGGTCACTACTATAACATCAAAGTCGACTGATATACAATGATATAAAATATGAATAGTAAATAGGATAATTACTCTTAGAATTCATCATCTATTAAAATTCTTGATTATCTAAGAGGGAAATTCACAAATAGTAAGTGGTATTCAAATTCTCTTTATTGTTGTGATCATTGTTTAGGGTAACTTATAAATATTCAATTTCAAAATTAATTTCGTACTGTAGCAGGCTAATTAAAATTACCGTAATAATGAGCTAAACCCCAATAACCACAGGATTTTTAAAAAAATCAACGAAACATCCATAGAAGCAGCAGGCTTGTTTATGAAAAACCCAAATTAAAGTTATATTCCAATATTAACTCCAAAATATACTTAAAACACAAGCACAAACCGTAAATGAAAAATTAGGGTCTGGAAAATACTTAGTTGTCTGGATGAGAAAAGTACCTAGCTCAGATGAGCGACGCAAAAATTGAGGCAAAGGATTTTGAATTAGGGCTGGAAAGCTGAAGAAGTTGCGGAGCGATTCAAAGATGTTTTGAAAATTAAGGTGGAAGGATTCCCTGATAAATTTGAAAATTAGGATGGAGCAATAGAATTGGGAATTTCGTGGAACGGAGGTTTCTCAAAACAGAATATTCAAAGAACGAAAATTAGACGGTGGTAAG
Organism: Allium sativum; assembly: GCA_030737875.1. Classification (NCBI taxonomy): domain Eukaryota; kingdom Viridiplantae; phylum Streptophyta; class Magnoliopsida; order Asparagales; family Amaryllidaceae; genus Allium; species Allium sativum. The sequence continues at coordinate 936,382,889 of CM060920.1, read as the reverse complement.
CGGGAAAGAAGAAATAAACCCCGCCCATTATACATAAAACACAAAAAAAATGGTGGGCCTAACGAAACCGATGCACTTATGTTTAAACGCAACAATACCATGTAACCAAAAGCATAATTTCTTGCAGCGATACCAGACAAACTACCTTGTGTTTTAATGGACTTGGATTTTAGCAATACGCAAAAAATTTGGACCCACTGGAATTTAGATCATTACAGATGGTACCAGGGCTTAGGTTTAAGATTCCTATACAGATAATGAGTGAACGTATTTGTATTTTCAATATATATACACAAACCCCTAAATCCATAGGAAAATCCACTAGGAAAGAGGAACAACATATGGAAAAGTTAGAATATTAGTTTTGTACACTTATGCAATAGTTATGTAAATTTGAGAAAAAGTAAGTCTATGAATGACTGGAATATAAAGTGTACAAAATGTTTTGAAATAAAGGAGGATTCCATGTGTTAACATCCGAAAATTTAGTATTTTAGATTTGTGGGTAGGGTAGTTGTAACACCCCACATCCGTTAGTGTTACTCACAAAGGGAATGCACTAAGTTCTATGGAGCATTTAGGGTAAAAGATGCAGATAAATTACAAGACAGACAGAAATTAAACAGCGGAAAATAAAACTTTTCTTTATTGATAAAATAGTTTATACAATGATTTCTTTACAATATCAGAGTATCATCTGTCTTGCAAAATAAAGAAGCATAAAACAGCATTTATATTCCCCAATTTTAGCAAGAGCCAGGCATAGCATCTGAAAAGAGAATCTAATCAAAACTTCGACAAATCTTCAAGCTGGGAAAGAGTGACAGTCCAACTTAACCTGAGCTATACTATTCCCTCCTTTACTACCTTGGGGGGGGGGGAACGGAAGAAAAGAAGACGAAAGAAAAACAGAGTCAGACATAAAGCCTGAGTAAGTTCAGTAACTTCTAGCATGTGAACATGGAAAAACAAACGACATGAATTAACTGAATACAAGATAATACCATGATGATAGGGTCAGTAAGATTAGACAAGATAAACACAAGATATGCTAAGATAAGATAAACTGGATATGCTCTAATACTTTCGCCGCTTCGCTATTTCCTTGTTATACTGGTTTCTATATCTCTGCACCACCTAACTAGCGTCCCAACTAGTAACGATAACGTGATCCCAATCCCTGTATTTTCCATTGCCTTCGGGAATAAATTTATTATTTATTACCTAGATCTAATCTAGGGTTTTCTATCAAGTGCTTTCTAGATTCAACTAGAGTTTACGCTATCTGCTGAATGCTTCTCGGATTCAGGGTTTATTCCACCTAGTCCAACTATGGATTATGCTACCTGTCGAACGATGCCCCCAAGTCTAGGACACACTACCTAGAGTGGTATATGTTCCTATACTTCCCCACGCATGTATCGCGAATCGTTTATCGCTTGTCTAGATGCACATATCCTGTAATGTGCGGCCCGAGTCCTGTGGCAGGGCAAATCAAGGAATACAAAACTTGGTCGAGAGCTTTCAGATATCTGCCGATGCAGATGCTAAGGTCTGTTTTTGTTCCAGTGGCTATGGTCCCACTTGACCCCTCCCTCAACTAATGAAAGGCACACCTTGAAAAAAGAGAATTATACGCAGGCCCCCGGTGCCCCACTATCCTATGGCCATCCTCACCCATAACTAGATAGCAAGTATATGGTCTTTTGGAGTTCTCCGCCTTTCCGCTTTACGTATCTCGATTGACTCAAGATGGATGGTAGACGACGAGTTGCTATCACAGGGCTACCGTTTTCTCGCCGAATCACGCCGGTCCATCCTAATCTTTAGGTTGCCATATATTGCAACCAAGGCATACCCCTGGTTCTTCTAACGCAAACCTTAACCTCTGTGAGCCCAGGAGGATCATCTGCAGCCTCACAGAGGGATACCAAGAGTACCCTCACGTCCCCTCGAAGCCTCGGGCTTCGTAACCCAATTCGTTGGAGCCTTCTTTTTACTCAGACGGGCATTCGCTCCTTCCCGTGTTATACTAAGAATTACTACTTAGTTCTACTAACTAAGGTTTACCACTTAGTTTCCAGAATCGTTGTTTTCTTAACTAAGGTTTATTACTTAGCTCCTTTTAACTAAGGTTTACTACTTAATTCTCTTTCCCGTAAATTTGGATTGGTTATGTGTCATTAGTCAATTCAAGCTAACTTAACCCTCTTCATTTATCCTGTTAAACTGGTTAAGTGTTATCAGTAATTCATGTTGACTTAACCCTACCATAAACAAAGTTATATTGGTTAAGTATTTCTTATTACTTAACCGTACCCATTCGTCCTGTATTGGTTAAGTGTTCCTTTTTAACTTAACCTTGCCCGTCCGTTTTAACTAACATTTTATTAATGGTTAAGTGTTATCCCTTCATATTTTAGACTTAACCCTATTCATTTATCACAATCTGATGGTTAAGTGTTCAAGTTTACTTAACCCTATGGTCTAGCCCAGCTAACATGTCAAATTGGCTAAGTGTATTTACGTAACCCTACGGTCTAGTCCAGCTAACATGTCAAATTGGCTAAGTGTATTTACTTAACCCCAACCTCCAGTCTAGTTAACATGTTAATTTGGCTAAGTGCTTCCTTAGTTACTTAACCCCTACAAATCTTGCCTTGTTACCATGTGAAGTTGGTTAAGTGTCCCTATGGACTTAGCCCTCCCATCCTAGCTTAACTGTGTTAAGTTGGTTAAGTGTTCCTATGGACTTAACCCTCCCATTCTAGCTTAACTGTGTTGAGTGTCTGTATGAACCTAACCCCACCTACCGGTCTGGTTATCATATTGAATTGGTTAAGTGTCTTAGTTAACTTAACCCTACCATTCTTGTTCTAGCTTTAATAAAATTGATTAAAGCCGCGACCACTCACATTAGACAGATATTGTTGCGATTACTGGATGTGCCGGTTGGTTCCGGGCAAGTTTACATCGCAACTCAGTCTAACCTAGGGTTAGGCACATTCGTGTTTTCTAAGTTCAAAGGGTTTGATAAATTTTCAAATCAGGTTTTGAAAGTAACCATCCCATCCGTCGGATCAGTTAGGGATAGCCAGGGAGAGCATGAAACTTGTATTTTCCAAACCCAAGCCTAGACACTATCCTCTCTGTCACCCTAGAACTTTATGGTGTATTATTAAAAGAGATGTCGTTAAGAAACCTCTAATTTGTCTAAATTTATATTTTCTCATTTAGGACAAATTCTATAAGTAAATTATTCCTAATTTACTTATTCCATAATTACTCTTTTAATGTAAATTATCAGCCTTTATTCTTATGGCCCATTTTCCCCTCTATATCATATTTATGCTTTTTGGTATGTAAACTATACCAAATTAAGTGTCACTAACCATGATTTTGCTAAACATGACTATTACTCCCTATTATGGCCAATTTCAAATTTATGCCAATATAATTCTTATGCCAAATTAGCTAATCCAATTTTGATTTAACATTCTAATTACGGTTCATGTCAACTAGACTTATTATTCTAGTTCAAAATTCATGTAAATGCTAGATTTACAAGTCAATTCTAGATTCAAATTACACATCCTATAATCCTTGTCAAATTTATCCAAGTTACACTTCTATGAACATGCCATAATACATGTTCCCAATTTATGCCAATTTCCAAGTTTACAACCACGTTTTTAGTAAATTTCATATTTTGCCCAAATCGTATTCCCACTGTTCGTACAATCGTGATTCAATCTAGATTATAGATAAATCTAGATTCGTAGAAAATAGAGAATGAACCAAAAATACTATGAAAAAGATGGACATAACAACTGGCATAAAATGATAATTTACTAATTACAGACCTAACGATTTTCACTGAAATTGATCTAAAACATCGAAGGCCTATAAGTCTAAAAATCTTATGACATAAAAAGGGTTGAATAACGACGTAGGTTCAAGAGCATGGGTAGACCTAACTTAATAGGTAAATTCCCAAGATCTAAAACCAAAGAAAACCAAGAATAGATAGAATAGATAAACATGGGTAGACCTAACTTAATAGGTAAATTCCCAAGATCTAAAACCAAAGAAAACCAAGAATAGACAGAATAGATAATCGGGTTCAGACCCAATTTCAAAGTCACAAAACTTAGGCAACACTTTCCTAGTCATGAATCATAGGTGTTTAATCACAGTTGTCCCTATTATGTTATAGGCAATAGTTTATGTTTCCTAATCAAAGGCATAGGCTTGTGTTCATAGTCAAGGAAATAATTCTCATAGTCACAGTCACAGTCATAGGCAATGTTCATAGTCATAGGAAATGTTCATAGTCATAGGCAATGTTCATAGTCATAGGCAAGGCCTAATTGGTCATCGAATCATAACAGTTCTTAATTAGGTCCAAAGATATAGGCACAGATTCATATAGAAAGATTTGGCATATTCTTTTATTCCTTTAATTTCATATCACGAATAGAGAAAGCGTTCAAATCTAAAAAGTTACCGACTTACAGAGATTAGATTAGATTCGTAGAAAACAGTCGTTGCAGTCGTTTGAATCTTCACTTGAAATCCTAGCTTGACTTGAACCTTTTCTTGAAAGTCTTAAGCAGCATTTCCTCGTCTTGATTTATTATATATATATATATATATATATATATATATTATTTTATTTATTTATACATTTTCTCAGAGGCAGCATAAGGATAGAAAAGAATTGTGAATAGAGAAGAAGACTAGGGCTGTTTATATAGGATTAGGCGGACGAACCTAGGCAGAAAACGTGACCAAATACATCAGAACGAACCAGGTTCAGAAAGCTGGAAAAGCGGGGGGGTCGACCCCCAGGTGGACTACCCAGTCCATCCCAATCTGGGTCCGATTTTCGAATTTTGAACTCATTTCTGAACTGTTTCTGTCTGTTTGAATTTTAAACTGTATTCTGAATCTTCCGGAGGTCATATCTCCCTCATACGGAGTCCGATTCTCGCAAACTCGGGCTTGTTTTCATGCAGAATTCCGAGACAAACGCAATGGCGCAGCCCATTTCCCTTGATTTTGATTTTAACTTTTAATTCTGCTTTGATTTGTGAATCCTTAGTGTTACAGAATTACGGGGTGTTACATTCTCCCCCACTTAAAAGGATTTCGTCCCCGAAATCTTCAAGTTAGGAAGAATGTGTCCTACCATCCAATCACCCATCTACTCAACCATTCAATCACAGGCATTCATTGTCCTTAAAATATTTCTAATGCTTTAATGTTCATATGCATAGTGTGTGTATATGTCTTTATCTAATGCAAAATCAGGCGGCCTACTGATTCAGTTGACCTCCTTAATGCGAATTGTGTCAGTGCCATGCGTCCAATCATGTATGCAAGAATCCCTAGTTATGTAAATACTACATGTGTGCATAGCCATTCATCCATATGCAACATCCATATGATAACATATCAAGTTCAACTTACAAACAAATACATATCTGTAAATGCAATATGAAAGCGTCCGAACTGATCTAGTGCCTAATACGTATGCATATGCAGTCACGAGCAACCATTAGCAACCACTTGCAACCATCAACCATAACATGTTTCAAATACATGTTTACATCCATTGGCTTCTACCTAAGGATCGAAGATACGACCTAGAGGATATACTTTGGAAAGAGAGAAACAATTATGCGTAAAGCTCCTAAACAAAGAAATCAAGGATGCACCCTTAAGGAAAAAGGGTATGATGCTAGTACCTAGCCTTCTTGAGCTTTACTCCACTGTATCTTAACTAACTTAACTTCACGATTGTGAAGTTTCTAACCTCCATTTCCAAAATAAACAGATGTTAACTATGATACCAAGTGTACATACCAAGATGGTTTGAGGTCTCCCTTCTTATCCGCCGTGCCATAACTATAAGGGTCGAAAGGTTACTACGTGCTTTTTGGAGTGCCTGCCACAACTATTTATCTCTCACGCAAACCATCCTAGTCGAACTCAACATTCCTCAAGTACAAACCCCAAAGGCCTAAACCAATATCAGACAAGCACCCAAGGAATATCTCCTCCGAATTTAGACGATCTATGTGAGATGATATAAGCAAACTTGATAGCTATTCTCAAATCCCTACTAACCAAAAATAAACTGGTCGGACCACCAATTGGATTTGAGACTCTAGTGGGATCCTTCTACTATACAAGTACTATGGTGCAGAGACTCAACTATGGAAGTGGATATGAACAAATGCGAAGCGCTAAAACCAAAGGAAAGAGTACGAACAGCAAAACTAGACTCTTCCAACGGAACTTTACTACCTTTCTCCTAGGTGTGGTGAAAGTATGTACTTTCCCTTCTGAAAATCTTGTTCCTCGTTCTTGCCCTTGTCCTTAATTATATGCCCTATCATACCCTAGTAAAGATACTTCCTATTGTCTTCGGTTTTATAATTCCTTCCTCCTTTGTGAGCTAAATCTACATCCATGAATTCCTCATCCTAGGGTTGTGCTCCTTTGCCAAACTCCTCATCCCCTTCCATGTGTACTCATGTTGACAAATCTCTCGAAAGCTGCTTCCATCGTACAGAAAACCCTATAAGCTTTGAAAGAAAACTGGCCGTAACTGAAACAACCACAGCCATAGATAGAAGTCGGGCACTACTTCGCCCTTCGATGAGGTTACCTCCCAGAAAGCCAGGAGCCCCAGAGACTCAAGAAAGAAGGAGACAAGAATTCAAACAGAGGAAGAGAAGATAATGCGTATGGATTTGGGGAATATGCCTTTAAAACAAATCATTTCTTTTGAAAATGCTTCTTTTAAAACCGTTTTGAAAACAATTTTTCAAATCCATTATCTGATCTGGTAACCTTCAGCTCTGATACCACGTGTAACACCCCACATCCGTTAGTGTCACTCATAAAGGGAATGCACTAAGTTCTATGGAGCATTTAGGGTAAAAGATGCAGATAAATTACAAGACAAACAGAAATTAAATAGCGGAAAATAAAACTTTGCTTTATTGATAAAATAGTTTATACAATGATTTCTTTACAATATCAGAGTATCATCTGTCTTACAAAATAAAGAAGCATAAAACAGCATTTATATTCCCCAATTTTAGCAAGAGCCAGCCATAGCATCTGAAAAGAGAATCCAAGCAAAACTTCAACAAATCTTCAAGCTGGGAAAGAGTGACAGTCCAACTTTACCTGAGCTATACTATTCCCTCTTTTACTACCTGGGGGGAGGGGGAAACGGAAGAAAAGAAGACGAAAGAAAAACAGAGTCAGACTTAAAGCCTGAGTAAGTTCAGTAACTTCTAGCATGTGAACATGGAAAAACAAACGACATGAATTAACTGAATACAAGATAATACCATGATGATAGGGTCAGCAAGATTAGACAATATAAACACAAGATATGCTAAGATAAGATAAACTGGATATGCTCTAATACTTTCGCCGCTTCGCTATTTCCTTGTTATACTGGTTTCTATATCTCTACACCACCTAACTAGCGTCCCAACTAGTAACGATAACGTGATCCCAATCCCTGTATTTTCCATTGCCTTCGGGCATACATTTATTATTTATTACCTAGATCTAATCTAGGGTTTTCTATCAAGTGCTTTCTAGATTCAACTAGAGTTTACGCTATCTGTTGAACGCTTCTCGGATTCAGGGTTTATGCCACCTAGTCCAACTAGGGATTATGCTACCTGTCGAACGATGCCCCCAAGTCTAGGACACACTACCTAGAGTGGTATATGTTCCTATACTTCCCCATGCATGTATCGCGAATCGTTTATCGCTTGCCTAGATGCACATGTCCTGTAATGTGCGGCCCGAGTCCTGTGGTAGGGCAAATCAAGGAATACAGAACTCGGTCGGGAGCTTTCAGATATCTGCCGATGCAGATGCTAAGGTCTGTTTTTGTTCCAGTGGCTATGGTCCCACTTGACCCCTCCCTCAACTAATGAAAGGCACACCTTGAAAAATGAAAATTATACGTAGGCCCCCGGTGCCCCACTATCCAATGGCCATCCTCACCCATAACTAGATAGCAAGTATATGGTCTTTTGGAGTTCTCCGCCTTTCCGCTTTACGTATCTCGATTGACTCAAGATGGATGGTAGACGACGAGTTGCTATCACAAGGCTACCGTTTTCTCGCCGAATCACGCCGGTCCATCCTAGTCTTTAGGTTGCCATATATTGCAACCAAGGCATACCCCTGGTTCTTCTAACGCAGACCTTAACCTTTGTGAGCCCAGGAGGATCATCTGCAGCCTCGCAGAGGGACACCAAGAGTACCCTCATGTCCCCTCGAAGCCTCGGGCTTCGTAACCCAATTCGTTGGAGCCTTCTTTTTACTCAGACGGGCATTCGCTCCTTCCCGTGTTATACTAAGAATTACTACTTAGTTCTACTAACTAAGGTTTACCACTTAGTTTCCAGAATCGTTGTTTTCTTAACTAAGGTTTATTAATTAGCTCCTTTTAACTAAGGTTTACTACTTAGTTCTATTTCCCGTCAATTTGGATTGGTTAAGTGTCATTAGTCAATTCAAGCTAACTTAACCCTCTTCATTTATCCTGTTAAACTGGTTAAGTGTTATCAGTAATTCATGTTGACTTAACCCTACCACAAACCAAGTTATATTGGTTAAGTATTTCTTATTACTTAACCCTACCCATTCATCCTGTATTGGTTAAGTGTTCCTTTTTAACTTAACTTTGCCCGTCTGTTTTAACTAACATGTTATTAATGGTTAAGTGTTATCCCTTCATATTTTAGACTTAACCCCATTCATTTATCACAATCTGATGGTAAAGTGTTCAAGTTTACTTAACCCTACGGTCTAGCCCAGCTAACATGTCAAATTGGCTAAGTGTATTTACTTAACCCTACGGTCTAGTCCAGCTAACATGTCAAATTGGCTAAGTGTATTTACTTAACCCCAACCTCCAGTCTAGTTAACATGTTAATTTGGCCAAGTGCTTCCTTAGTTACTTAACCCCTACAAATCTTGCCTTGTTACCATGTGAAGTTGGTTAAGTGTCCCTATGGACTTAGCCCTCCCATCCTAGCTTAACTGTGTTAAGTTGGTTAAGTGTTCCTATGGACTTAACCCTCCCATTCTAGCTTAACTGTGTTGAGTGTCTGTATGAACCTAACCCCACCTACTGGTCTGGTTATCATGTTGAATTGGTTAAGTGTCTTAGTTAACTTAACCCTACCATTCTTGTTCTAGCTTTAATTAAATTGATTAAAGCCGCGACCACTCACATTAGACAGATATTGTTGCGATTACTGGATGTGCCAGTTGATTCCGGGCAGGTTTACATCGCAACTCAGTCTAACCTCGGGTTAGGCATATTCTTATTTTCTAAGTTCAAAGGGTTTGATAAATTTTCAAATCATGTTTTGAAAGTAACCATCTCGTCCGTCGGATCAGTTAGGGATAGCCAGGGAGAGCAGGAAACTTGTATTTTCCAAACCCAAGCCTAGACACTATCCTCTCTGTCACCCTAGAACTTTCTGGTGTATTATTAAAAGAGATGTCATTAAGAAACCTCTAATTTGTCTAAATTTATATTTTCTCATTTAGGACAAATTCTATAAGTAAATTATTCCTAATTTACTTATTCCATAATTACTTTTTTAATGTAAATTGTCAGCCTTTATTCTTATGGCCCATTTTCCCCTCTATATCATATTTATGCTTTTTGGTATGTAAACTATACCAAATTAAGTGTCACTAACCATGATTTTGCTAAACATGACTATTACTCCCTATTATGGCCAATTTCAAATTTATGCCAATATACTTCTTATGTTAAATTAGCTAATCCAATTCTGATTTAACATTCTAATTACGGTTCATGTCCAACTAGACTTATTATTCTAGTTCAAAATTCATGTAAATGCTAGATTTACAAGTCAATTCTAGATTCAAATTACACATCCTATAATCCTTGTCAAATTTATCCAAGTTACACTTCTATGAACATGCCATATTACATGTTCCCAATTTATGCCAATTTCCAAGTTTACAACCACGTTTTTAGTAAATTTCATATTTTGCCCAAATCGTATACCTACCGTTCGTACAATCGTGATTCAATCTAGATTATAGATAAATCCAGATTCGTAGAAAATAGGGAATGAACCAAAGATGCTATGAAAAAGATGGACATAACAACTGGCATAAAATGATAATTTACTAATTACAGACCTAACGATTTTCACTGAAATTGATCTAAAACATCGAAGGCCTATAGGTCTAAAAATCTTATGACATAAAAAGGATTGAATAACGATGTAGGTTCAAGAGCATGGGTAAACCTAACTTAATAGGTAAATTCCCAAGATCTAAAACCAAAGAAAACCAAGAATAGACATATTAGATAAACATGGGTAGACCTAACTTAATAGGTAAATTCCCAAGATCTAAAACCAAAGAAAACCAAGAATATACAGAATAGATAATCGGGTTTAGACCCAATTTCAAAGTCACAAAACTTAGGCAACACTTTCCTAGTCATGAATCATAGGTGTTTAATCACAGTTGTCCCTATTATGTCATAGGCAATAGTTTATGTTTCCTAATCAAAGGCATAAGCTTGTGTTCATAGTCAAGGAAATAATTCTCAAAGTCCCAGTCACAGTCGTAGGTAATGTTCATAGTCATAGGCAATGTTCATAGTCATAGGCAATGTTCATAGTCATAGGCAAGGCCTAATTGGTCATCGAATCATAACAGTTCTTAATTAGGTCCAAAGATATAGGCACAGATTCGTATAGAAAGATTTGGCATATTCTTTTATTCCTTTAATTTCATGTCATGAATAGAGAAAGCGTTCAAATCTATAAAGTAACCGACTTACAGAGATTAGATTAGATTCGTAGAAAACAGTCGTTGCAGTCGTTTGAATCTTCACTTGAAATCCTAGCTTGACTTGAACCTTTTCTTGAAAGTCTTGAGCAGCATTTCCTCGTCTTGATTTATTATATATATATATATAATATTATTTATTTATACATTTTCTCAGAGGCAGCATAAGGATAGAAAAGAATTGTGAATAGAGAAGAAGACTAGGGCTGTTTATATAGGATTAGTCGGACGAACCTAGGCAGAAAACGTGACTAAATACATCAGAACGAACCAGGTTCAGAAAGCTGGAAAAGCGGGGCGGTCGACCCCAGGTCGACTACCCAGTCGACCTGGGTGCCTTGGGCGGGAAAATTCCCGCCCAGCCCAATCTGGGTCCGATTTTCGAATTTTGAACTCATTTCTGAACTGTTTCTGTCTGTTTGAATTTTAAACTGAATTCTGAAACTTCCGGAGGTCATATCTCCCTCATATGGAGTCCGATTCTCGCAAACTCGAGGTTGTTTTCATGCAGAATTCCGAGACGAACGCAATGGCGCAGGCCGTTTCCCTTGATTTTTATTTTAACTTTTAATTCTGTCTTGATTTGTGAATCCTTAGTGTTATAGAATTACGGGGTGTTACAGTAGTAGAGCCTTATAATATGAGAAGGAAAATAGATAAGGAGTTTATATATATTTATACACACACATTTGACATAAAAGTGGCATTAAACTCAGACTTCTGTTCAGCATCGCTTTAGAGGAATTAGTGTGAAAAAGGACTTAAAGAAAGAATAATAATTTCACGTAAAGAATTTTGGAATGCATAAATTTAGAAAGCACCTTGTGCTTAGCCGTACAATTAAACTATTGAAGGAACTTGGAATATATATATATATGTGTGTGTGTATGTATATGTATATGTACATGTATATATACATGTATATGTATATGTATATATAAAAGGATATCTAAAAAGAGTTTTCAAGCTTCAAATTTAAAAGTTTACAATTTCGGAAATTTTTTGGTTTTGGCATTTAAATAATCTTTGAGAAAAGTGCATAGATTTGTTTCGTAAAGAACAGAAACCATAGGCAAGTTGTGGGATTAAGAGATATAAGTGGTTAAGTGAAAGCGTGAATACAAATGAACTAGACATGTATGCTGATCACGAATATGCTAGAGGCGAATTTCGGGATAAAAATAAATGATCTTAATAAAATGACTATATGGAATGGAAGTTACAAAACCTATAATTAAAACTTTTAGGAACTTGAAAAAGAAAATAGATTTGTTTTAGAAGAAAGAATAGGAGTTTTTATAAAGAACGGGTTGCGACACACTTTAACTTATTGGAACAAGAATAATTGTAGGATAAGGTTATATGAATCATAAAGCTTATAAGTAAAGATGTTTTGTTGAAGTGACAAAAAAAGGGCAGTGAAATCTATATAATAAAATCCCCTCCCCACCCCCCCCCCCCCACCCCCCCACCAAACAACAAGACAAAAAGTGGTTTAGATTTAATATTAGAAAAGACATCAGATGGCTAACAATATGACACCTCAGCAGTTGTTAGAATTAATTGAATGAACCCATGTTTTGTTCCACCCACTTCTGTAATTTCTTCCACGAACACACTATTGATTTCCGTCTAAATTAACTGTTGAGCTTGATCGTGGGCCACTTCTCTTCTCCATTTATTTCTGTTGTACCACGTTCTCAAAGCCCTTTCGTTACTTCTGCTTTGTGATAGCTGTAATGTTTTGCATTCATCTTTGGAATGCATGCCCAGATTTAATTCAAAGTATTTATTTATTATGACATCTTTTTCATCTATTATTTTAATTAAGTTCATTATTTTCTCTTTTAATGGGTAAGACTATTGTTAATTGGATAAATATTTCCTTAAGTTTACGTTTATTGGCATGTGGATAATCCACTTCAATAATGCTAATGAATAATGTTTTCACATATATAGTTATACAAAATCATTTTATTTTAAATTTCCAGCCATTCATACCACCATACATCTTTGGAATGCATGTGACCCCATAATTCAAGGTATTTATTTATTATGGCATCTTTTTCATCTATTATTTATGCATATGTATTTTCGGTAGGCTACGAATACCTTGGTATTATGTTGCTAGATTAAATGCATGGTAGCATTGGTGCCTCCTGTTCATTTGTTTTTAAAAATATATTTCCATTGATTAATATATAGTTATAAGATTTCTAAATCAATGTTATTGTATTAATGTTACTATTCTTACTTTAAACAGTCAAACTAGGCAGTCATATATATTATAATGTCATTAATGAAAATAATTCCTAAATCAGTGTTATTACTTTCTCTTTAAATAGGTAAGACTATTGTTAATTGGATAAATATTTCCTTAAGTTTACGTTTATTTTCATGTGGATAATCCACTTCATTAATGATAATGAATAATGCTTTAACATATATAGTTATACAAAATCGTTTTATTTTAAATTGACAGCCATTCATACCATCCATGTTTGACAATCCGCTTCATATAATTTTAGTCGTGGACAATTGTACGTTGCTGTATCTAGATGCACTGCATTCCTTAGAATTTCAATTCTACTAGATTCAACCACAACAATGTCGTTTATCCTGAGGTTTTGCTGTAATTTCACATAAAAAATTAGAGTATAAATGTACTTACTTTTCTCCTCAAAAGTTAGTTTACTCAAACATTTTTTTTCAACAATAATTCTTACTGTATTTTTACAACTTTATTTTCGCTATAGATAACTTCATTTTCGCTACAGATGCTTTGCATTATAAGTATTTGGGCTGCCACCGACGTAATCACCAATCTCCATCTTTTTGATTAGTTTATTAGTTTGCAAGTTCTTATTTCTTTCACTATTACAACTGTTTTCGAAATTACTTATTCAGTTTGATACCTTAACACTATGGCTTCGTGCTAATGTACCGTATCTATACTGCCATAACAGCTTGAATATTTTGAAGACCCTAATGGCCAACCTGAAGCAAATATAGAACCCAGCGAACAACACTGGCATTTCTTTATTCCATCAATGAATCTGAGGTTCAACCTTTAGCGGATCACCTGATACCTAACACGGCAACACCCATTTTTTTATTCCTCTATAGCTGACTAACATGCATGTATATATGTCTTTGTATATATGTGTTGCGGTTTTTTTTTCCTTTAGTGGGTCTCTGTTTTTCTCTCCTCTGTTTGTTTCCTCTATATGTTAGCATGTGCTTTATCTTCTTGAATTTTGCTCTATTTGTCATTTTCTTTTGCTTCACTGCATTATGTCTATTCTGTAAAGCACTACATTAATTGATGAGTGTGTCTGAAAGATAGTTTCATAACTAATCCTATTTCTGGAACTATGCTATGTTGTCCATTTCATACGAGATAACTTTTTCATTCTGTGCATGTTCTTTCTCTATTCTTTACTCATATTTTATATCCTCATTGTGTTCAATCAATGCAGCATATCCTACAATAAGGTTGCTTAATTCATCATTTCATATATATGTCTTATCATCAACTCAATAGGGATACATAAAATTTTAAACTGTTTACCATACGTGCAACCTATACCTACACGCTATGCATGCATTATTTACTGATTGCTGCAAAATTTAGTTTCTATATTAGAAAACAAACACAAACATATATCACTTACAGTATATATCTTGCTATTATAGAATATGATCCCACCTCTTATTCACAAATGCAAACTACAACACTTGAATAGTGCATTCTTACCATACTAAAAATAGAAGCTTATTTCATAATATTTCTTTCTTGGTTTATTTACCCTATCAATGACTATGATTGTTATCCATGATTTAATTTTCATCAACCATTCAATACAATAGCATCTATATATCTGACTACAAACTAAGCATCTATATATCTAACTACAAACTATAGCTACTTTGCATTACGATATACATACATCACTCAATGCTACATGCAACATTTCATTTTTATAATAGAAAGGAACATAGAAATTACTTCTATAATTATACCCATCTAATATGTTCCTGCAACTTATTCATACATTCAGATTCAAATGTTGTTGCATATTATATAAAGAAAGTTGTTGCATGCATGCCATTTAATGCATACACTATTGCATATTGTTATTTCATGCAGCTTTGTCTTCTTTTCTAACATATAGTTAGTATGAATGTAAAAAGGAGGATTGGAACATAACATTAAACCACAGAAAATTACTTTAACTCGCTGTGTTTCAGGAAAAAATACAAAATCCTATTTATTATATATTAAAAGAATCAATTACTAGCCGTATAACCCCGCATTTGTTCACATACGGTTTCCACCCATTTCTCTCATTTCTTTATATTTTTTGACTTCTTTCTCTGCCACAAATACTAATTTATAGAATATAAACGCATGTTGTAACGTATACAAACTCTCCATAATATCACCTGAATTTAACCTACCATAACTTTGAACATAATGATGATATATAATTTAACCTTTCAAAACTCTTCATAATCCCTTTTCATGAACTCTCCTTGATTATATTTCTTCTTACCGAATTAATAGTTTTATTCGTACTTTTTTCATGCATTGAATCTTTATATTTTTTTCGCTTTCATTTTGTATTCTTTTGTCATATTCTTCCATCCTTTATTACTTACGTGATATAATTCAATAATATTACATTCAATAACATCCAATTTTCATTACATTACCTACTACAACCAAAAATTAAAACATGATATTACTACACACATAAAAAAACATTTCACGAACATCATTCCACGCACGTGCCAACACCACACGTGCAAACTACAACACCCCGTACTCTATGCTCCCGTGCAAACTATAACACCTCGTACTCTATGCTTCCATGAAGCGCACGGGTTTCCACTCGTCTATATAATAAAATCCCTTGGTAGGACAAACCAAGAGACAAAGAGCTGTCAAGATTTAATTTTGAGATAGACATCAGAAGGCTAGAACTGATCCACCTCATTCGATTGACGTCAAAACATAACTCCAATAAATAATCCGTTAATTCAAACAAAACAAAAATGGTCCACGATTGTTGCTTTCCACGATGTTCTCCTATTGTTTCCACAATGTTATCCACAGTTTTCTTTCTCTCAGTTTTCCCTCATCAAAACGCAGGGTTTTTTTTTTCGACAAAAAGCATAATTCTTTTCCCAGATCTAAATGGAAATTATGGTTTTGATGCTTGGAGAGAGGAACTGTAGCCTTCCAAGAGGATTTGTAGTCCTTTTTCTTCTTCCCAGTGATATGATGAAGGTCAGATTTTCTTCTTTACTGCTAATTAATTTCAGTTTACTGTTTGAAATCACGGGGACTAAGATAAAACATATAGTTTGGAAAAGGATATAGTGTGAAAGGAAGGAAAGCAAAAGCAACGTACGCCTTTGAGAAAGGAGTGGTGGATGGTGTAAAAAGGATTACAGAGGAAGTGATCAGTGCAGTGTTGGACATAGCAGAGGGTTTTCTGAAGAGGAAATGCGATGGAAAAGTGTATGCATCGATTAGGATATGGGTGTTTTGAGGGAATCTGTAATGCGGTTGGGTTGGAAAAGGAGAGTCAGGAGGATAGAGATAAGCTTCTGATTTCAAAGCTTTGAATCATGAAAAATAGGTATGAATGATAACTGTAAGTTAATGAGTAAGACTATCAACTTATCCCTATTAGAAAGAATTTACTGCGAGAAATAAAAATTGAATTCACAAATTATTTTTTACACTTCCAAGAAGATCTTTAGCCCCTTTTTTATAATAGGGTAACTTGACAGTGAAGTGACATAAAATTGTAACTGGAGTTTGATATATATACACAAACATACTAAGACATACATATATATGTATATACATATGTGTGTGCCAAGCAATCGGTTATATATAACAAATTCTTGATGCTTCTTTCACTAGTTACTAGCAAAATACAATGTTTCTTATGGTGGGATAATCATTTGCACCATGATAGAAAACATTTTCTTCTAGCTGTCAAGATTGATAGATAAGTGACATAAAATAGTAACTGGAATTTCATATATGCACAAACATACCAAGACATGCGTATACATATTCATATATGTACATATGTGTGTGTGCAAAGCAACCGGATATATGTAACACAACATGACAATGCATTTGCATATCAGCCATTTTTTATATTATTTAAATCAGATAAAGTGTATCAGTGAAGAAACATGGAAGAAGCATAGTATCTTACAAAATAAACTGAATATTACGATAGGAAATTGTCTGTGGTATCTTTTCCACGATACATCTTTAGTTAATGCTTTAACTGTTTGAGGTTTCTTTCCCTTCGATCCGGTCAAGTGAACAACACTATGAAAAATTAAGCAAGAAAATGAACCAATGGTTAATGACAACAAAATGAAGTGTTGTACTATTACGAGCTAATCTTAGTTGCTTTTCTTAGTTACAAATTATTTTTCCTCATCAAAACCATATGTATGTTTGATCTATCTTAGTTCTAAAATGTTCCTTTTCTTTTCGTATAACATGAATTTGGTCTTTATATGTTTCCCGACGTTCTAGCCCATGTCATATATTCTTGCCTCATCGCTGATATTTATCATATAACAAAACAAAACATTTGTTTCAACTATTATTCTAACCACTCCATTTTGATGCCCTTCAAAACTATTAACTATAACTTCGTTGCTTTTTTGATTTAATGTTGTATCTTTTAGCGGTGAGCATTATTTGGTTAAATCGAATAAACCAACCAAACCAATTGAATTTGGTCGGTTTGGTTTGGTTTTGAAATTAGAACGGTTTGTAATTGGTTTGAAAAAATATTTAGTTTGGTTATCGGTTTAACCAAATTAACCGAACATTTATTATATTTTCAAAATTATCGATATTATAGTAAATATTTTAGGTTAATTTAGTTATCTAAATTAATTTTAATCGTCACATATGTAACATAATTACTTTTGAGAAGCATAAAAATCATAAATAATAATACTTTAATTATATATTTATAATTTATTTCAAATTGTAGTTAATATTACGAGCATAAATTCTAAAATAGTTTAAGTTCGGTTAAATCAGATAACCAACCGAACCAACCAATCTTAATTTGGTCGGTTTGGTTTGGTTTTCATTTTTATCGGTTTTCGTTTGGTTTGACAATTTTCATCATCGGATAAACCAAACCAACCAAACGCTCACCCGTAGTATCTTTTTAGGTTTATATTATGGTTCGAGCATTCTTGCAAGGGTGTGGTGGCCACAAATGGCGGGTTTGATTGCACTTTGTTATTTGGTTTCAAGAGTTCCAGTGAAGACAGCGGTTCAAAAACTGATGGTAGTTTTAATTCTCAACATTAATATGGTAATGATCGAGGTACTCCATTATTAATTGCTTCAGCAAAATGTTATGAACTCTTTTGGCATAATGCAATAGATTTCCTCATTACTTATTTTTTATTCACATTATCTTCTTTTTCCATTGGTGGAATTCTCTTCTTCTTTTTTTGGAAAATTGGGTACTTATATACAAGCTATTAGTGCATTTGTTTCAATGGTATTCTTTTCCTAGCAGTTATAAAAGAGGTAGAGCATTACTCCAAAAATCCGACTTCTAAAGAGGTGTTTAACTGCTACATATAAGGAAAGACTGATGTATTGTAGTCATTTTATTTTACCAATACATTTTTTTAACTTTCCTATCTAAATAGATTACATACAATAAATGCATACCTTAAACTCTTTGTTGTTTCCCTAACTATTAAGTTTTCGATTGAATAATATATGCAGAATAATTAGTAACCATTTACCCGTTGTTAACCATTTAGTTTACCTTTGTTCTTAATGACTGTTTTTATTATTCTTTTCACTTATGTTTCTTCGAACTGTATAGTGTCTACATCATATTGGTAATGGTCTTAGAGGGTCATATAACTTATTTCGTATATGTTTCTTATCATATTACATTGCTATGCCCAATACTGCATAAATAATTATAGAAAACTAGATGTTAAAAAGATGTAGGATATGGATAATACTTTTTTATTAGCATGTTTCCTCAATAATATGACATATAATGTTATTTTCAAACTAATTATAGCAGGACATCCGCTAATCAAATTCTATGTGCCCCTTTTTCGTTCCCTTGAGTATCTAAAATAAACTTATGGTACATTTTGAAACTTGAAGCTCAAAACTGCATTAAATTTTGTCTACTAAATTAATGTCGCACAGTAAATTTATTTGCAAATCTTCTGATTCATGCTAAAAATAATAAATATGAAGATGTTTGCATATTGTGTTAAATAATGACTTTAAATGCTTATTTAACGTTATGCTATAATCCATTAAATGTTGTTTTGATATTTAATGTCATTGCAATAGGTTGTCAGTTTTGAATGTTATTTTATATGGTAATGCCTACTCAGCTCCTCGTTTAATTGGAAAGTGAAATGCAGACATGTGAAACTAATTTACACAATTAAGTATAATGTTATGACTAAGAAACTTTTGATATTCAATGATACAAATATTTGGAAAGGTATATTAGCTCTATTTTTCTTTTAAGGGTATAAATATCGTTCATTCAATGAATTTTGAACAATATTACAGTAACAAAGGAAAAGTTTCTATTACATCTTACAAGTCAGTAAACCTTCTTCAATTTATTACAAACCAATTTCAACACTATTAATGTTGATAATATTATTAAGATATAGTCAATTGTATATTGGTCATTTCTTATTTATCTGCTTCCTCGATAACAACTCATATAGTACTATTTTCAAACTAATAATAGTTGGACATCTGCGAATCTAATTCTACATGTCCATTTCGTGTTCCCTTTAGTTTATTTGCATGATATTATATTGAAAATAGTGTATGAAGCATTTTTGGAAATTAAATTCTTGAAGCTTAGAGACGCGTGAAATTTTATTGGTCGAATTTACGTAGCCCGATAAAATTATTTGCAAATACTAAAAATTAATGAATGTGTAGATATTTGCATGTTGTGTTATAAATCGACCTTCAATTTATATTTTGTGTTCTGTTATAATGCATTGAATGTTGCTTTGATATTTAATGTGGTTCCCTCAGGTTATAATTTTTGAATGTTACGTGTATTTATTCCAATTTGTAGCTTTAACCCATGTTACGTGTATTTTTATGAATCAATTTGTACCCTGCTCTATTGTTTAAATCAACACTTTTGATTAATGCTGGAATTATTATGTTTCTTGACATTCATGCTATCTTTCTGACGTATGTACTACGTTTTAGATAACTTGACTTTCTTCTTTCCAGCTGAGCTGATAATTATAGTATACGTATGCGGCGTGAATGCATGAAGATGCATGAAAAAAATACCCTAACTCTTTAATATACTGAAACTGCCGAATATTTTCCTGGCCTTTTATGAAACATGTTATTTATCAATAATTTACTTCGAAAAAAAGGATCCCCGCATATAATTTTTTGCTGCTACCTATTATTACTCACTAATATTAAATAAACATGAGTTGCATGCAATTTTCTACTGAAAAACGAGAGAAAACACATTAGCACAATGTATGTTATACAAACATGCAAAGGGCCACATGATATAATGGGAAGAAACATACTACCCAAATGGTTGCTTTTGTCTCCAAATATAATGGGAAATAGCTAACTAAGCGACAATATTATAATGTAATCATACTGCACACAGTACCTTTGTCTTATAACCAAGCAAGAGTGCACTCTATGGTTTGTTAGTACTGATTTTGTTCATATGCATTGCTAATTATTCATTCTTTTGAAACTGCAATTGTTGACATCGAATGTGTAAGTGTTGATTCATTATGTTTTAATCTATTGCTCTATGTTTCACAACCAACTATGTCAGAATTTATAATTCATGAATGTAATAAATATTAGAATGCACAATCCATTGGGAAGAAACAATGCAATATTTGTACTAACAAATACCCAACCAAAACAAATATCAGTCTTAAAGACCCGTGCAACGCACGGGCTGTGTACTAGTAGGAGTACAAAATATAGGTGGAACACTATATTTTGTGCTGCCTATTTCATCAAAGAAATGAACAATAACGACGATCTCTTATTACTTTACAAAGAACACAATGTCCTCTTTAGAAAAGATTCATAGAAACTTAATCTTATCCATTCCTCTTGAAAAAGGAACATGTATTAAAATAGCTAAATAGCTTCAATTGAGTCAAAGTGCATAATCCTTTTCAAAAGAAGAAAAACACAACGAATGAATAAAAGTAATAAGTCTTACCTTTCTCAAAAGTCCTATCTTCCTCAATTTCTAACTTTTGAGAAAGGTTTTTGAGAACATACAACTTTAGACAATTAAATGTGGTTTAGTATAATGGTCCTAGCAGTGTGTTTGAACATTAGCTAGAGCTTTAAGGAATAATTTTGGTACATAGATAAACCATAAATTTTATTAGTAATTATAAAAGTATTTTGGAAGAAATCGAGAAGTAAAAACGGAGATGGCCAACACACAAAGGTTATAAGAATATGTATAATTTATATGGAAAGGATAAAAAGCAATGGATTCCATATAAATACAAATTCAATAAAGGGCACAAGTTAAGTGAAAAAGGATTGTTAATTCAAATGAGAATTAAGTTCCCATGTAAATTAGTAATACAATAGTAAATAAATGAATTTTCAAGGAAAGGCCTAGAACATACATAATGAGACAAGGAAAAATAAAATGTAAGAGCAATTTTGGTATTTTTGTTAGGAAATTATTATATGGTTTTTAATTAATGAAAATCCCTTTTTTAGCACTTCTTGAAGAAATAAAAGGTATGACATGTTATCTTACTTTATGGTAGGATAAGAACTAGGTACAAGGATACGAGGTTATTTCAATGTAAAGTAAGGTTTCTCAAATTTATATCTATCAAGGTATTGGTAATAGTTACCCTATGGATATTGGTATATCATTAGTAGACAATTGGAAATGGCGCATAGAACTAGCAGATATGCGACATGAGTTTGCATAGAATGGTAGATGGAAAGGAGGAACTCCATGGTTGTTAGATTCAGTGAAGACCTTTTTATGTCAGAAGGACATTTTCATAGTCCTCCAAGTCCTAGAGGATAACCACATTTAACCGTTGTATCTTTTTCCTTGTAGTGATTGCAGTAGGACATGTTTTCTTTTAGTACAGAATTGCACTCCTACGTAGTATTCTATTTTATTATTGAAAATAGAATAATTTACTATGGCATTCTCCTTCTAGTTGTTTATGATGATCACTATAAAATAATAAAGACAAAGGATATTATAAATAAAATAAAAATGAAAGGAAAAGATGAATAGCTAAAAAAAGAACAAACAACATTTACAGAAAGCAACAATGACAATAAATGAGAACAACAAGAGAAAATAAATTATTCTAAAATAAGTTTGAGAAAATTGAAAAAGAAATTCTCCTTATGTAAGCTGTGCTTGGAATAGAAAATAGGAATTTTTATAGAGTACCGATAAAGGTTTCCAAGTATAGGGAAAATGTGCATAAAAATGAAGTGAAAAATGCAGAATTTCCCACTTCCTATCTTTTTCTAACATAAGAAATTGAAATTGGACAATTAGATTTTCCTGAAATTCGCAAATTTAAAGTTGTTGGTAGAATTTGGATGAAAAAATTGGATGGACTATGCCCTAATCCAGGAAGGGTATGGGAAAAATTGAATGAAAATATATTTTTGTTTTTAAAATTATTGCATTCACATAGAAATTGCTAGTATATTTAGGTTATATGCATCATTTTTTCTAAAGAAATTGGAAGAAAAGAGCATTTTTATAGGAGGTACCGCTTAGGCATTCATTGCATTCTTGAATTTTTATGATGTATTGCACTGCACAAGTATCCAGATGGTTGCAGAATTGAAAATACACGCAACGGTTGTAAATTGTGCAAGAAATTGCATAATTTTACCCTTGCCAAATTTCAGGGACGAAATTTCCTAAAGGATGGAAGAATGTAACGCCTCACATTTTTAATTGAATAATTAAAAAAATTAGTAAATTTTTTCAGAATTTGGTTAAGGAACTAGCGTCATTGCACCTGTGGCCATTTTCCGACCAATTTAGATCTTTGATTTGCAAAAAGTGGATTTAAAATAAGGAAGATATAGTAGAATGAAATTTCAAAAATAAATGAAAAAGAAAAAGTACATTCATAAGGGCTAGGTCGACCCAGGGTATGGTCGGGTCGACCCGTAGGTTGACTCGCCTTTCGACCAAGTCAACAAGCCCATTACCTGTGCGCGAGTTTGGCCCAGGCACGAAGCCGAGTGCGAACGTGGCTTGATATCGGTGGTTTAGTGATGTGAATTGGATTATTTCTGCTGACTTGACACTTTTTATTCATTGGTTTTGAATTTCTAGTTGACATGGAGAAAGCCCTATTAGTTGAATAACAATGTTGACCTCTAGGGATCCAACAGACTGAAATCCCTAGCCTACCTATAAATAAACCCCTAAGCTAAGCTAATTCTTCACAACACAATATCTTCCTCGCCTTGGTTCAGTATCTTATTTTAGAGATGGATCAGCTCAGTTTCTTTTGTAAAGACTAGCAAATCTTAATTTTAAACTTTTAGGGGAAGGAGGTTTTCAAATAAAAATTTGTATACTCCTATTTTGGAGGTGAGATTCTCAATAGTCAATGATTAAAGCTTAGGACGACAACTGACTGAATTTAAATCTTTTTAGTAATGTTATATATTATCGTTTGATTCCTATTAATTAAGTTTAATTTAGATAAATTTAGAATTAATCAGTTTATTTCCCATTAAACTTATGTATAATTTAATTAGGATTATTTACAGTACTTTAGTTTCTACTGTAATTTTATTTGCCATATTATAAGTGGGATTATTTACTGTAAGCCTGTAACTAGAATGTAAATTTAGTTACATTGTACGTACACGCATAAATTGATTGTTTAGGATTAATTTTAGGCAAATATAAAGCAAGAAAGTTAAATAAGGGGTAATATGGCAATAGTGGAATTTGAACCCCTTACATCTCAGAAAGTTGCGCAACATATTAACCAGTTGGGCTAAGGAACCCTTATATTAGCTTTCTGAGAGGAGTGTTACTGGTATAAGCCCAACTATGCTTAAATTTACAGTAATTATGTCAAATTTTGGGAAATAAATTAAGAATAGGAATTAAAATATACCTATTCAAAATAGGAAGTTAGGAATGGCCTAGATTAATTGGTTTAAAAAAGGATACATTTACATAGGTTGGTTTGAAATTAATATAGGAAAGGTAACTGCAAGAATGAAAGGAAAATGACATGGATTAGTGTGAAATAGGAATTTAGCCGTATTACGCACTAATCATCAACCTAAAAATAATTAAAAGAAATGTCTTGCAATTACGGATTTCTATTGTCTTATACTATGGAAATAGATTTGGACATTTTCAGTAACCAATCAATTAGGCATAAGCATAACTTTCTAAAAGGTAAGCTTACAAAATGGTAAGTAAACGAGTAACATAACGAAGAGTTGTAATGTAAGAAAATAACGTGAAATCAATATAGCACGCGATAGACAGAAAATAATGTAACCTATTATAACAATTGATGGACATGTAAATGGATCATAATAAGACAAGTTGAACATGTTGTTAAGAATAATATTATGATAATTGTATAGACATAGGAATGAATCATAGTAGATTGTTTTGATATGTGTTTAAGTAAGGTTATAGCATGAAGGTTATAATTAGAAATGAAATGAAGTAAGATAGGCTTATTATGAATAAACTTACAATGGTAAATTTAGTTTCATAAGCACAATTCTATGGTTTTATGGTGAAATTAATAAACTTAACATTGTGAACTGAGTTTAATAAGCATAATTTCATGATGACCTCATAATAGTCTTTCTATGATATTTTATATTTCTATGGTTACCTCGTAAATTGGCGTTTTATGGTTCTATGGTGGCCAATAAAGTTGATAAACAAGTAATTAAAGTTCAGATTAAATTAATTAAATAATAATATTAATTAGCAAGAAGAAAAGTAAGTTAAATGCATAATAGAAGATCATACATAAGATCTAATAAGATTGCGAGACGCCTTTGACTAGTCCGTAGGAATTCTGAATGAAGAGCCCAATGTGGCAGATCATCAAAGGTGTCTGGAGACGCGGTGGTAGCACGTCCAATTTGATATTCGACGAGACTGGAGGGAAGCCTGAGGCTTCTATGGGACGTAAGAAAGACCTCTGGGGAAAGCCCATGGTTAGCTGAGCACCAGAGGCAGGAAGTTCGAGACTTCTACGAGATGTGAGGATACTTTAAGATTGCCCTTTAGGGAATTCCCATGGTCGGCTACCCTAGAGGCAGGTTTGTATGATTCCATCCATTAACTATGCCTTTGCTGCATTTATATTGAGGGCAGCCTAAAGACTAATGTGATGCCTTTATGATTCGTCAGTTGCCTTGCCTTTGTTGGAATGCTTCATAGTCAAGACTCGATAAGGATAGTAGATCGTTGTATTTTTGTCATCGTCGGTCAAAGCAAGTATGGAAAGACTAGAGCTAAACAAAGAAGCCAATGATATTTCACTATCAGGACACAGGAAGAGGAACATTGCTAATTGGATGGTTAGAATGTTTGTTTAAGGCACAGTCACTTAGCTCTTCAAATGGTCTTTCATTAATTGAAGAGAAGGGGTCGAGTGAGGCCATAGCCACAAGTAAAGAAGCAGACCAATCTAATAGATACATGTATTGTAGGCCTAACGAAGCTATTCTTTATAGATATAGAAACCCCCCGGCTGAGTTCCGTGCAAGGGTTTAGCTTGATAGCAGAGCTCAAATAGTAGACAGTACAATTGTGCATAGGTCCTCAGTGTACACACTGGGTGGTGCATCGTGGATGTTCGAGTATTAGTTATGTGCAAGGGTTTACCCTAATAGCGGAGCTCGAATAGTAGACAGTAGAGCATTACTTCTGTGCAAGGCTTTAGCCTAATAGCGCAACTTAGATAGTAGATAGTACTCTTTTGTAGCATGGCGACGAAGACCTAGTACGCTTTCGTAGGGTAGTGGTGGAGAGATTGTACGCTTTCGCAGCATGACGATGGAGACCTTTTGAGGAAGGTACTATTACCTCGATATGTTGGGCATGTAGCTACATATATATGGATTATTAGTTTTGATCCACTGGAGAGTAGATGAATATGATTTATGCGCAGAGGCAAGAGTACTGTAACCTTAACAAACTTAATAAAAGTAAATTAGTGATAGAACGACATATGTAGTGTTACCTTTAAGAAGTATAATTCATCCACTTATTTGAACATTTTTCATAGCCCTCTCCTCGTAACAAACCCGCAGGTTGGACAGGTGGTAGAGATTTTAAAGCTTAGAGACACTTGCTAGCCTGTGTCATTATTATTGCAGGTTTTTTCTTACTATTATATTTTATTCGTTCCAATGTAAGATATTTAAAATGAGCTCTGATATTATCATCTTTGTCTTTTTATAGGCACCAGACAAACCAACTCGGATATTATTGGACTTAAATTTTAGCATTTTGCGAAAATTTCGGACCCATTAGAAATTGGGTTGTTACGACAATGCTGATGCAAATTGGTTTCGGATCCATTCTGATCCCGGTTTCTTGAACGAGCATGCTATAATTTAGAATGGGAATTTAGGTGATGGTCGGTTATTTCACTATCAGCTGTAATCATATAGCCCAGCGCATCATCTGCTTCACCCCTTTTAATTAAATTCTTCATTAAAGTCATTTCATCGATTCTTACAAATTGATTCCATATAGTATTTTATCTGAATAAGCATATTCACATATCTCTTCATTTTCATTCTTGGAAATCATATCCATACACTTACCTCAAGAGAATAGGTGTATTCACAAATCATAGTTTTCATACTTCGAAAACATGTTTATACTTAAAGGTATAAGTATAGTCATAAATCATAGGTGGATCAAAAACAATATCATTTCTTTGCCAAAAAGCCAGGATCAGGTGATCCATGGACGGTGATTGCAACTCGAAGTTCTTTCTTTCCCCTATAAAGAAGAAAAAGAAAATCCTTTTCATTAATCAGGTCTGTTGATCCAAATCTTATTTGACCTCCTCTCCTTTGCAAGTTGAAGAGACCCTTATATCTCACTTTAGAGTTCTTTTGGAGTGTCCCTTTGCCAATAAACCTATTCCTGATGTTTCAGTCCATATTCCTAGTCTTACTCTTCAACCTGAGACCTCTGGCCTTCCCCCTTCCTCTTTGGAGGAAATATCAACGGTCTTTGCCCATAACAAGGACAGTGCAAGTAAGCCCGATGGGTTTAATGGAACTTTCTACCCTTTCCCTAGGTGGTCATCCTCCATGACTTCTCTCGCAATTCAGTATTTCTTATCTGAGGGTCTTCTCCCTAGAAGTTGTACCTCTACCAACCTTATGATTATTCCTAAAATCGATAATCCTTAGTGTTGCTTCGATTTTCGACTGATTAGTCTCACTAATTTCTTGAACAAAGTCATTTCAAATATTTTGGCTTCTCACCTAACACCTCTTCTAGACTGCATCATTTCATCCTCTCAAGCAAGGTTCATCAAAGGAAAGCTCACTACTGATAATGTCCTTATTGCTCAGGAGCTGATTTCTCAAATCGACAAGAAGATTCGCGGCTCTAACGTGGTCATCAAGATTATGGCCAAATCATATGATCACATTTCATGGTTTTTTTGTCATTCTGGCTCTGCATGCCTTCGGGTTTTCCAAATCTCTCATTGACCTTATTTGGCATCTTATTTCTAACTGTTGGTTCTCAATTCTCGTTATCAGGGCGGTCAAAGGTTTCTTTCCCTTTAGTAAGGGAATGCGCTAAGGAGACCCGTTAGCGTCAACGTTGTTTGTTATTGCGATGGAGGCTTTGGTACGAGGTATTCACTCCCTCACGATCATAGGGAAAATTAAGAGGTTTGGTATTCCCTCAGATTATCCAGTCATTTCTTTATTTCATTCGCTGATAATATTATGATCTTTACTAACAATCACCGTTAATTCATGCAGCGTCTTAAGGCCTTTCTTCATCTTTTTACAAACTTTGCCTAGGGAAATTGGTTAATGTTACGAAGAGCTACTTCCTTTCTTTCCCATTCATTGTTCCTAGGAGGACAATGTGGATTTTGTCTTTTACTGGCTTTAGATTGGCCACCCTCCGTGTTACCTACCTTGGGTACCATTGGTGTAAGAACAATGCTCTTTTCAACCCCTTGACTGACAAAGTTAGGGGTAATATCTCCAGGTAGAACTCTAGCTATCTTTACCAAGAGGGAAGGCTAGTTCTTGTTAAATATTTTCTTGATTCTCTTGGGTCACGTGTCTTCACTTCCATGACACCTACTAAGTCTTTCTTTCGGTCCTACAGATCTCTTGCCTCGCCTTTCTTCTGAGGTAGAAGAGACGACCATTAAGTTTACTGAGATTCCATTTGTCTCCCTAGGTGGGAGTGCGGGCTGGGATTATGCAAGAACGAGGATGTGTGCAAGGCTTATGCATGCAATCTTTAGGCACGTTTCTGAGAAAACAACTCATTACGGGTTTCCTTCCTCCATGATAAATAAAAGAGGTTGCTCTCGATTAATTTTACAAGTTCCCCATCTTATGGTGGCTAGACCTAAAATCATATGCAATCAATTAAGTCCATTTCTGATAGCCATGGTCGAGACTTTGCCTGGAATGGCTATCCATTTTCTCTAGGGATGCATGGAACTCCATTCGGATTCCCACGTGGAGAAACCCTCATTTTCTTTGCATCTAGAATAAGTGAATTCCCTCTAAGGTTTTTATTCTGATATGGGAGGTTCTCTTTAATGCTCTTCCATTGGATAATAACCATATGAGGATTGGCAGTCCGCTTGTTTCTCATTATCCTTGCCTCTTGGTCGGGTCAGTTTAGGCATTGTCCCATTTGCTATGGGATAATGAGTCAACCATGGTCTTTTTTTTTGGAATGTGGTTGGTGGCAAGGTCGTCGCTCTTCTTATCTGCTTACTTCGCTCCTGTTGGGCCAAGGGCCGCAAGAAGGATCTTCGATCCATTCTTTTCCGCCTAGTTCATTTCCCTATCAACTGGCACATTTTGTGTGTTCAAAACAAGGCGGTCTTTAATGGTTCTTCCATGACCTCTGAATCCATCATCAGGAAGGTACCTTCTGATATTAATCTCATCTTTAGTAAGAGACCTTTCTTGGGTTCCCTTAACCCTTCAGCGCTCCTTCTTGCCCGAGGGCTTGGTATCTCTTTGGGATGTATACCTTGTATGAGGGTGAGATAATTAATTGACATTTATATGGTTTGTGACACTAGATGTTTGTTTGTTTGTTTTTGTAATTTTATGGTTGGACTTCTTGGGCTTAACTAGCATAGCTTTGTGGGTTAGAGTGGAATGGAGGGACTGGGGCCTTATGGTTAAACTGTGGGAGCTTGTCCTTCTCGATTCTCATTCTTTAGGTCTATGACGCGTTCTTCACATTTCGTTTTACTCCACGGCCAGTCTGGTGGTGCCTCAGTGGTTTTGAAGTTTTTGTGGGGTTGTTATAAGATGTTGCGGCGGGTTTCATTCTTTTTCCCGTTTTGCCTTTTTAGTATGAGTGGCCTTAAGGGGGTCATCCGCTGTGTTGAATTCTGCTTTTTTTCGCTCAGTTTTGCTTCATGTCCAATAGTATATAACTTTGGACTATTATTGTCAGTTATCGGAGAAAGGTGTTTTTTCTTCTCCTACTTTATTATAGATTTATTTGTTTTGTAAAAAAAATCAAAAATAGTGTCATGGAATACATCATTTCCTACAAAACCCAAAACACTGGTAATAAGTACAATCAACACGTATAATGATAATAATAAACATATTTAATACCAGTCTCCAAGTTCCACATATATCATTCATTGAATAGTGGTGATAACAACTTCCAAATTCGTATAAATGGTACAAACTTCATATTCAAAATTCAATATAGTTAAATCAGAATATTAAAATTACTCTATTCCAAACATGTTAGTTTGGAAACTTCAAGTCTTTGTTTCATATCTTAGAAAAATTCTTTGATTATAAATCAAATCATTTAGAACTTAGCTTACAAGTCAATTTTGCATTATTTGTAAGTTGTCGTTTATTACTAAACTTCATAAATCTACATTTCTAAGATCTAATCATCATTTATAAGTTTCTTACACATTCTTACATTGTTTTATAAATTTATTTCAAACACTTGAAATGAATTATAAAACATCTTCATTTATAAAAATGGGCTTTAGTACTTCACAAACTTTTTTGTGAAAACTTAATCAAGTTTAAACACTTAGAAAAACTATTTATCAAACTTGATCATTTAATAAAATCTTCAATTTTTACTTCATAAAACTTAATCTTAAACTTAATTAATTTCAATGCTTGAAAAAACTTATTTATAACACTTTTTTATAAAAAAAGGAATTCATTCTAAGATCATTTACAAAATCCTTTTACAAAATCCGAATATAAAATCATGATTAAATTTTAAAGCTTCATTTTTATAAATCTTACATAAAATCAATTTAAAATCTTACTTTTGTTATAAAATATATTTCAACTTCAAAACATGGTAAATTCTGCCTTATAGCGAATCACCTTCTTCAAAATGATGGGTTTAGGTCGTCTTCCACCAGTCGTTTAACCAGTACTGTTTATTGATTAATAACATAGCAATATTGAATTTAATTCAGCAAACATCATTCAAATCAGGTCTTAGTGATACTTAGGTTAGACAATTCATGGGTGTATAAAACGAAGGCGAATAACATCCAAAAGATTAAGGAATTCTCTTAGACCCCTCCAACATGTTCCCCTGCATCACATCTCATATATCAACACATATATGCATAATAATTAGATTATAAATTTTATTTCATATATGGTGAATCTTCAGCTTAAAAGAAGGTTGTGTCAAAGGTCATCCGTTCATATACAAGAATATATAACCATAACCAACCAACTAAGCAATAAACCATCTAATCACATAATAAAATAGGTACTCGATAGTAAATACAATCCTATGTTACGATAATGCTTTAGAAAGTGAGAGAGTGGCCTTGTGATACAAACAGAGTATCTAAGAGTTAACTTACTATCCATCAATCAACGTTTTCACGTCGTATTATCGAATTTCAAACAGGCATTTGAAATTAAATAAAATTCCAAATAGCTCCAAACTACTCCTATCCAACTTGTACATGTATGATTGATCGTCACTAATCTATGAATCAGAAAAGCACGACATTTAAATTAAATTCTGCAAGCATACAGGTGTATAGCATACAGGTCGAACACAGGGAGGTGTAATTAAAAATTATTATTTATTCTTGGGCGAGTTAGGCAAAATTTGGAGTTGTTTTTAGTGTTGTTGAAATTACTCTGAATCTAAATCTGAATCTAATCAGTATCAAATTCAACAATTGAAAAGAAAAGAAACAATTACTAGAAAAAGAAAATAACAACTAGAACAACAACAGAGAATTAAAAAGCAGAATTGCCGTTGAATCTAATCGAACGGACAATAGCTAACAAGCAGTAATAAAAGAAAATAACAATGTGTTCTACCAAAACTAATTGGATAGATACACAAATTGTTATGAAAGAAAAAGACAGTCAACTAATAAAACTTTTTATTAATAAACGAGAGTACAGAATAATGGAGATGCCCGCTACAATGGGTATACATGTGCTTATATAGGTGAACTGAAAAACCCTAATCCTCTAATGGGCCATGACTCAACCTCTTGAAAATAATATATTCACAAAAAGAGATAAGATAAACTTGAAATATTCCATGCAGCTTTCCTCTTTTGATTGGTCTTGTGGCAATTTGATTGGCATTTTCCAAGAGATTTGAAGTTGATTGGTAAATTGATTGGAATCATGATTGGCATCTATCTAATCAAATCTTCATCTTTATGGAGAGTAAAAATGAAAGATTCCCTTTGATTTATCTATGAAGAATACTTCCAATTCTTGAAATATTTATCAGTGTATATCATATATTCATACATATGAATATATACATACACCATAAATTACCAATCCATAAATTCTTCAAAGCAAGGGAGGCAGTGTGAACGCGTTCCATTCTTCAGCAAAAAGAGAGTTTGATGGGAATCGAACCCAGGTCTTTCTGTACAGATTTCCATGCCTTAACCAATGTGCTACGGCTTCCTCTGTGATTGAAAACTTGTTGAGATGGGAAAGCAGCTTCTTTTTCTTATCAGTGGTCTTTTATTTAATGAAGGAGACAATTAATAAATTACCTGTAAAAACGCACAAAATACCCAAAGTAGCATTTATTTATATACAATAAAGATAAGATATAAGCATAAAAATAAACACATTTCTGTGCTAATCAATGATTCACAAATATGAACCCAATGCAACTTGTTTCGCCCAAATCCGACCTAATATGGAAGAGATAAATATGTTACAATTTTGTACGCGAAGTAAAATAATTAAATAACTAACCCAGGTCATTATCTCATTTAATCACCGCATTAGCCTTAATTGATCTCCCTTCCCTTTTTCGTTACCAAGTTCGAATGAACCAGTATCACCTCCCCACCTTCAATCAACCCCTGTGACCAGTACGAGCCATCGAACCCCCGCCATTATCCCCTACCGCCTTCGCCTTCCCACATTGACCCCGCGCAAAGCCCAGTACTCCTAATCGCGCCTACTAGCCAGTAAATGTGAGATGACAAAAAACTGATCACCTTCAAATTCGGGCGCCAATGAGCCACCATAGTAGCTTCGACAAATCTAGATCGGAAGTTCTCCCTCCTCTCCACCTTTTCCTTTAGACCCCTCCCCTGAAAGTTCACCATTGGTGAACTATAGGAAAAAGAACGAAACGAGGGAAGTAGGATTTTTGGACGATTTTGGCCAACTTTGATGCCCGATCGATGAATGGCTTACCTGGATGAGTTCGTGTTGTGGATACGAACAACTTTCATGTTCGGAGTTTAAGA
The DNA here is from genome assembly GCA_030737875.1 of Allium sativum. Classification (NCBI taxonomy): domain Eukaryota; kingdom Viridiplantae; phylum Streptophyta; class Magnoliopsida; order Asparagales; family Amaryllidaceae; genus Allium; species Allium sativum. The sequence continues at coordinate 936,349,907 of CM060920.1, read as the reverse complement.
TATATGTGGAGAGATAAAGATGAGCATTTTCGGGAATTAATGGCTTGTGATGGCTAGGGTGCAAATTATGACGAGAGATGAGATGCTTATATAGCCTCCTCAAAAACATTATTCATCTAATTTGAAAAGTTCCAAACTCAAAACGAGACGTTGTAGCAACCCAAGGATTTTCAACCCTGAAAATCAACATAAACACCATGTCGACTATTCAAATATCAGAAATACCAGATCATTAATAGAAAGAAGTTAGAGAATGAGAAATAAAAAGAAAGAAAGTTAGAATAGAAGAAGAAGATCACAACACGATAGAATCAGAGTAACCACGAATCTCACAACGGAACAAATAAAATATAATATATAACATAACTTGAAAATACAAAACTGAAGTGGTATATACATACCATTATCATATAACATCACAGTGGAAAATAAATTCTATATATATATCTAGAAATGAAGCCTTCCTATCCAAGCTCCTCCAAGTATATCTATAAAATTCCAACTACTTGACTGCCCGTACAAATTTGGGCACCCAAGAGTTTAGGGTAAAACAGAACAAAATAAACTCTGGGTCAGTCATGTGACTGGTGTGAGTAAACGCCAAACTTTTGGTTTAACTTTTCCAAATCGTTTTCCAAATAAATGATAATCGTAAGACCGATATACACATAAACACGGACGGTTTTTACCTTACGACAACCCAAACCATTTCTTAAAGTTAATACTAATATGATATTATAATAGTGTCTAAATCAAGTAAATAGCGATCTAGTAGAACGCTCGCATCTCGCATTCTACATACATAATATACAATCAAAAACTGCAGGTTCTTATTCGGTAATATATTTCCAACTATGACAAGGTATGGAACAACCTTCCGATCAGTGTACTCTATAAGCGATACACTGGAGTTCAACAAGAACATCTTGTAACTCAGCCACACATAACCGTCCATTCGTTTCGCTTGAATGTTCCGAATATATTGCCACCTTACAGTTGGTATACCAACATAACCATTCCCGAGAGATACATAAATGAAAGAAGTAACAAATATGAATATTCTCTAGATGATGACAAGATACCCTAATTGGGTGTGACCCAATTAGCCATGTTGCTTGCCCGATTTTGTTCATTTCCCGGTTGATGAGGCTTGAGGTCATAACGTATCTCCTAACAGATCACACCTTCATTTACTCTGAATGCCACATCGTCCAACCTGCCAAATCACAAAATACCACGGGTATAAAGCTAAGAGAAATGAACTCCTTCGCCACCAACGTAAGCACGTTTGAAGAGATCAACTCACGCGATCCATTAGATACACTCTGTCAGACATTTGTCCATACATGTTGTCCTGGGACTGGACAAACCGAAGGCACTATTATGTAAATCCATCTTAGGCAATTTCTATCTAGGATTGCCAGAACAGCCCTTGCATAAACTCTGTCTTCAATTATCCCTATCACAACGCTAATGCCCATACGGAGTGGTTTTTAGATAATAAATCTGATCCCGGTCTCTCCGTATTAACAACGGAAAAATGGTCAACAACTTTGATAGTCGGTTATTTAACTATCAAAGGAAAACATCCATACAAACAACGATCTTATTTCCAAATGGAAATTATATCGATCAACCATCATTGAACACTGAGCCCCTTTATTAGATTTATCAAAAATAATTTCATTTCTCAATTTCCCTTAAATATCTTTATCTATATATTTTCCCAACTCGCTTAGCCTTTCACGATTTCTGGGAAATGTTTCCATATATTCACAAATCTTTATTTCCCGTATTCTGAAAACATACATTATTAACATTGGAAAATATTTCCATATCTTATTCACGTATCACTATTATTTCATATCCATCAGTCCCTAACTGTAAACTAGTAAGAGAATAACTCTCTAAGTATTAACCCCGAAGGCCGAAACCAACATCAGATCGATACTTAAGAAGCCAGTCAACATAATTAATCCCCAGTCGGTTTCTAATTTCCTTAACATCACTCTTACAAAAATCATGTCATTTTCTACGCTTAGAAATCATTTCTGGTTATATTTCGAAAACATTTCCAAAATCCATTTATATCGATTTAATGACGTTGTATAAAACATTGATTATAACAATAACGTTATAATATCTACTTCCCAAAATATTTAAATATAACCTTGATTCTTTATTCGAATAAATAAATAATATTTAATTAATTAAATAAAAAATCTTGATTAAGAACGGAAGGTAAATAGTACCTTCTGGAATTCGATATAATCATATTTCACCGGATAACTCTCTTTCGAATAATCTGTATTCGATTAACGTTCCGAATGTCAGAATAAACTCACCATTTCAGGTTAACTCAATTTCTAAATTCATTCTTGAATTTATCACTTCAAATATTCACCACCTTCCTTTTATAACCAATTTAATCTGCAACACGTTTGCCTTTAAACCGTTTTATACTTTAAAATCTGAATATTATATCTTTACCGAAAGCTGGACTCGTTATATCAAATCAAATCCTGGTTTATATTTATAAATACCATTATAGGTTCAATTCTTATTTATCGAGTCAAATAATAAAAACATGTTCATATTCCACTTCATAAACCCTATTTACACGTAACTTCTTGTTAATTATATACCAAGTTTACAATTAAATCTCGACTTCATATTCTATTATAATTTATTGGTTCCAAGCCAAATCTTAGCTATCTTATCAAATCCCAACTTACATAATATATAATTTCTAAAAATAAATTATTTTAATAACATTCGACATCGTCCAATTATAATTACAACCCTTATGGTTTTATTTCAATTCTATTCCCATTTCAAACATCGAAATTTATTCCATTATTTCCTTTTTAAACGATTTCCATTTCTCTTTCTATTATTCCTTCTCAATTTTACATTCTTAAATTATTTAATAATAATTAATTCGTTTCATTTATAGTTATCGTTTACATACCAAATTACTTATTTTATATAACTAGACGAGTTATTTTATTCTAGCCAATCGAAATTCAAATTTCTATTTTAAAGTAGAAATTCCTTTTTAAAACCCCAAATTCTTTTCCTATATATTCGAATATATTTGACGGTATTTTAATACCAATTATTTTAGGTCAACGTTGTTCAAACATCCCAACCACAAAATAATCAACCATGGATTATTTGTCATGTAATATATGAAAATCAATAATAATAATTATTATTGAGGAATCCAGCCTGTTTCCCTACATCTATAGATGTTAATAACACTAATTATAATAAGTAGAATTAGTATTAAATCAAATTTTTATATATAAAGAACTATGTGTATTATTTCAATTAATTAATTAGCAAATCATCAAAACATCCATCACATACAGCATTCAATCATTTTCATCAATATTAAATAACGTTTATAAAATTATAAAACTGGATACAGTAAGTGAGTTTACTAACTTTGGTCGTTAATTGTTGAATAATGGTTAACGGTCAATCATTTCAACCAGTTGTTTTATCATGAATTTCAAACGAACTCCCCATGACTGCAGACTAGTTTTATTGTGTACTCTGCGTTCATATGATCCCAACATGACGAGCGGTGTTCCATTCTGATAACGTATGGATGAGATAATAAATTAACAAGTAATATGTGTTTTAAACATATCATTTATATTAGTTTTAAATCGTTTTGGACCTTACCTTAAGTCAACCCGGCCCATCTCCCTACCTATATCTCTACAGCTTCATAGTATTAACGTTCAAACATCCAATCCTTTCCAGCGGTTTTTCTTCTCCTCCCAAGGAAATTTACCGCGAGCTCCCTTTATTTTATTTTTTTAACTTTTATTGTTCTTATCTTGGCCTCAGTACATCCACCTTAGAAAAGAAACAGACCCACCTTATGTTACAGTCCTTCTTCTTCAACCTGTAGCATATCCGCTCCTGCCTTTTATTTGCAAGACTATTTTCGAATGTTTCGAACTTTCATGCTCCACTGTTTTCTCAACAAATCCCAGTGCTACCTTCACTGCTCTCCCTCTTCATCTCCTCTCCATAGCTGTGCCCACCTTGTGAAACTCGAACTCCATATATCACTATTGGCCAGCTGCTCCATCACGTATTGCTAGGTTATGAGCGATCCAAAATCATCTAAAAAATCCTCAAAAAAACTCACGTAAATGCTGTTCGATCCCCACAACGTGAATATAAAGTTAGTTTCACTCATTGGTGCTTTTGTACGCTATGTCTTCCCACTCCCTACACGGTGATATTTTCCAGCAATAAGAGATGGTGCTAGCGCTTCGTAATCCATGCGGATGCATGTTTCTTCTCGCTGAGTTCAAAGATATGGGTTTCATAATTTATACAATTTTTATTTTGGTTATAATATTTTAAGAAGCTTGCGTTTTGATTTCCTATCGCCATTTGTAAAGCTCACGACAAAGAAGGAAAGTGAATGATGGGTATGTATTGGCCAAGGAGAGGATTTTAAATGAAGATAAAAAAAATAAGAGAAGATCATCAGATGGCTATTATATATGTATCCCTTCCTTAGCATCGAAGAAAAGGAAAACAATAACGTGTATGTACCTAGTTTTACATAACTCCTAAGCGCTAAAGTTTGCAGAACACATGACTTGAGGGGATGTGAGGGAAACAATACTAAATGAAGGGCAGACATGGGAATGGGCGTATACTTCTCTGCTAAGGAATTGAATGCCTACTGCCTTGATGTGCACGTGATGGATATATATAAAATCAACCTTTCTTCTTAGCTAAGAAATAACGTACCCCACTACGTAGAACTTCGTACAATTATGGATGATTACGGACAAAAAGAAAAATACAGTCGTGTCGAGCGGTGTGCCACGATCCCAAAATTATATTAAAATAGACAAGATAACTTATTGTGTGAAACCCCAACATGCTGGTTTAGGGTATAAAAAACTTCAAATAAAAAGTTGCTTATTTTTCAAAATAAAAATTACAGAAAAATTACACAAATTAAAATAAAAATACGTCTTAAAATTTTTATCCAAATTCGAAGCCAATATTTAATTATAATTAAATATATTGTTATGGTTTATAAACGATTCCATAGCGACTACTTGAAAATTTGATTTGGACATAACTCACAACCTATAAGACGAAATCTCGATTTTTCACTTCCATTAGAAAAATATAGCTCAACAGATTTGAAAGTTTCTTATTTCAAAGAAATCCGACTTATAAAGGATCCTGTATACTCAGTTGATGTTCAAAATTCAATATTACGAACTACAGCGACGCTACGAGCTCGGTTATAATTTATATTATAATTAATACGTTCAATAGTCGATTTAATAATATATTTGTTGTTATAACTCGAATATAAACTAAATTTAATATGTTAAATAAACCAATTTTCACCAAATTGCCAGTTCAACCATTTCCAAATATTTCATAAATAAATAAACTATCATCTGTTTTATTTAAAATAATTAAATAATGAATTATTATTTAAATTCAAACCATTATATTAAAATAATAAAATAAATAAATTATTAAATTTCAATAAAAATCTGAGACGTTACATTCCTTCCCTCTTAAAAGAATTTCGTCCCCGAAATTACTAAGCTAAGAAAATGCTACAAACACAATTACAGGTTATAAGTTTAATTCTTAACTTTAGTTTCAACTAAACCGCTTTATTTTAATTAAAATATTAATTAATTCTTATAAATGAAAATTTTCAAAAATTATTAAATTTTTCTAACACTCTGAATTTCCGAAAAATTTCGCCAACGTCTCCTGTACACAGCTCAATCGGTACAACTACAAATCTCCTCTCTGGGTCATCTCCAATTCAAAAGAAAATCAAACAGCCAAACATGATCATAAAAATCTCATACCCAATTAAAATATAAACTCGTACCTTTTTGTCGGGCATTCCAAATCTATCTTTTCCATTTGCTATCAATTTAGCATATACAAATCCATTCCCAATTGATCTCAAATCAAATTATCCTCAAGTCCAATCATTCTCATATACCCAAACCCCATTCCATTTTCAATTTCAACTCTTCACTCGACAATCCAATTCCATTTTTATTAACTTAGTTCAAATTAAATTCTGATTTATTTATCCACCTTTACCATTTCAATCCATTTAACATCATGGTTTATATTTAAATTTCAAAATTTCAATTCCTGGGTTTTATTTCAAATCAGATCGAAATCATATATATTTACATAAAATAATAGCAATTCAAAACATTTTGAATCTTTGGCAATTTGTTTCCTCAAAACAATTTAAAACAAACCTTTGGTGGTAATATGTCACTTAGAAATCTTGAAAATGACACTGATGATGTGGCCGTCATCATCAGAATTATTTTCCAGTTATTGAAGTGAGTTCAATACTATATCATCTTCAAAACTTGTTTTCAAACATTTCCATTTTGAAATCAATTTCAAAATATACTTTACAGTGCTTGGAAAACATTTTAATATTTTCTCAGGATCTTAAAATTTCCTTATATTCAATCCAAAATCATTTACAAACACTTTTCCAATTTTCCAGAGTTTCAATCTCAGTTCTATTTTAAATCAAGATTTAATTCATTTGAATTTATATATCACTCTTACACGAATTCTGATTTGTTATTTATAACTATCTCGATTATAATCTAATTCGATTATATTACAAATCAACCCATCCAATATATAATATAATAATTCAAATATACATGATTTCTTTATATAAAAATATAATTCTAGTAAAATTATTTCATTTAACCAGCTTTGAAAACTATACTATGTCGAATTACTCTATTCAAGAGTTTAGAAACACCTATCGATATAGTTTGCATTGCGGTATCGACTAGAATTCATAAATCACTCGACAAACCAATCCTCACAATATAAAACAGTTTTTATATCAATTTACAAATACACGCTCATATACATACACTCAAACTCAATCTAGGGTATTACTAACCTTATCTCTATTGAGTTACACCATAGAGCCAAGGTAATTACTCAACCTTCGGCTCTGATACCACTGTAACAACCCAAGGATTTTCGACCCTGAAAATCAACATAAACACCATGTCGACTATTCAAGTATCAGAAATACCAGATAATTAATGGAAAGAAGTTAGAGGGTGAGAAATAGAAAGAAAGAAAGTTAGAATAGAAGAAGAAGAAGATCATAACATGACATAATCATAGTAACCACGAATCACACAGCGGAATGAATAAAATATAATATATAATATAACTTGAAAATACAGAACTGAAGCTGTATATACATACCATTAGCACATAACATCACATCGGAAAATAATTTCTATATATATCTAGTAATGAAACCTCTTGCTCCAAGCTCCTCCAAGTATATCTGTAAAATCCCGACTACTTGACTGCCCGTACAAATTTGGGCACCCAAGGGTATAGGGTAAAACAAAACTAAATAAACTCTGGGTCAGTTATGTGACTGGTGTGAGTAAACTCCATAAACTTGGTTTAACTTTTCCAAATCCTTTTCAAAAGCAATGATAATCGTAAGACCGATCCACACATAAACACGGATGGGTTTTACCTTACGACAACCCAAAACATTTCTTAGAATCAATACTAATATGATATTATAATAGTGTCTAAATTAAGTAAATAGTAATCTAGCAGAACGCTTGCATCTCACGTTCTACATACATAATATATAATCAAAAAATTCAGGCTTTTATTGGGTAATGGATGACCAACTATGACAAGGTACGGAACCACCTTCCGATCAGTGTACTCTAGAAGCGATACGTTGGAATTCAATAAGAACATCTTGTAACTCAATCACACATGACCGGCTATTCATTTCGCTTGAAGGTTCCATATATATATTGTCACCTTACGGTTGTTATACCAACATAACCGTTCCTGGGAGATACAGAAATGAAAGAAGTAAAAAATACGAATATTCTCTAGATTATGGCAATATACCCTAATTGGGTGCGACCCACTTAGCCATGTTGCTTGCCCGATTTTTGTCATTTCCCAGTTGATGAGGCTAGAGGTCATAACGTATCTCCTGACAGATCACAACTTCATTTACTCTGAATGCCACATCGTCCTACTCGTCAAATCACAAATTGATTTTCCTAAAAGTACCACAGGTATAAAGCTAAGAGAAATGAATTCCTCCACCACCAACGTAAATACGTTTGAAGAGATCAACTCACGCGATCCATTAGATATACTATGTCAGACATTCATCTATACATGTTGTCTTAAGGCTGGACAAACCGAAGGCACTATTTTGTAAATCCAGCTTAGGCAATTTCTTTCTAGGATTGCCTAAACATCCCCTTCATAAACTCCATCTTCAATTATCTTTATCATATTTGATTCGCAACGCTAATGCCCATACAGAGTGGTTTTCAAATAATAAATATGATCCCGGTCTCTCCGTATTAACAACGGAAAAATGGTCAACAACTTTGATAGTCGGTTATTTAGCTATCAAAGGAAAACATCAATACAAACAACGATCTTATTTCCAAATGGAAATCATATCGATCAACCATCATTCAACACTAAGCCCCTTTATTTGATTTATCAAAAATCATTTCATTTCCCAATTTCCCATAAATATCTTTACCCATATATTTTCCCAACTCTCTTAGCCTTTCACGATTTATGGAAAACGTTTCCATATATTCACAACTCTTTATTTCCCATATTTTGAAAATATACGCTATTAACATTGGAAAATATTTCCATATCTTATTCACGTACACTATTATTTCACATCCATCAGTCCCTAACTGTAAACTAGTAAGAGAACAACTCTCTAAGTATTAACCCCGAAGGCCGAAACCAACATCAGATCGATACTCAAGAAGCCATTCAACATAACTAATCCCCAGTCAGTTTCTAATTTCCTGAACATCATTCTTAACTTCAAAAATCATTTCATTTTCTATGCTTAGAGATCATTTCTGGTTATATTTCGAAAACATTTCCAAAATCCATTTATATCGATTTAACAACGTTGTATAAAACATTGATTATAACAATAACGTTATAATATTTACTTCCCAAAATATTTAAATATAACTTTGATTCTTTATTCTAATAAATAAATAATATTTAATTAATTAAATAAATAATCTTGATTATGAATGGAAGGTAAATAGTACCTTCCTAAATTTGATATAATCTATTTCACCGGATAACTCTCTTTCGAATAATCTGTATTCGATCAACGTTCCAAGTGTCGGAATAAACTCACCATTTCAGGTTAACTCGATTTATAAATTCATTCTTGAATCTGTCACTTCAAGTATTCGCCAACTTCCTTTTCTAACCAATTTAATCTGCAAAACATTCGCCTTTAAACCATTTTACACTTTAAAATGTGAATATTATTTCTTTACCGAAAGCTAGATTCGTTATATCAAATCAAATCCTGATTTATATTTATAAATACCATTATAGGTTCAATTCTTATTTATCGAGTCAAATAATAAAAACATGTTCATATTCCACTTCATAAACCCTATTTACACGTAGCTTCTTATTAATTATATACTAAGTTTATAATTAAATCTCGACTTCATATTCTATTGTAATTTATTGGTTCCAAGCCAAATCTTAGCTATCTTATCAAATCTCAACTTATATAATATATAATTTCTAAAAATAAATTATTTTAATAACATTCGACATCGTCGAATTATAATTACAACCCTTATGGTTTTATTTCAATTCTATTCCCATTTCGAACATCGAAATTTACTCCATCATTTCCTTTTGAAATGATTTCCATTTCTCTTTCTATTATTCCTTCTAAATTTTACATTCTCAAATTATTTAATAATAATTAATTCGTTTCATTTATAATTAGCGTTTACAAACCAAACTACTTATTTTATATAATTAAAGGAGTTATTTTATTTTAGCCAACCGAAATTCAAATTTCTATTTTAAAATAGAAATTCCTTTTTAAACCCCAAACTCTTTTCCAAAATATTCGAATATATTTGACGGTATTTTTATACCAATTATTTTAGGTCAATTTTGTTCAAACATCCCAACCACACAATAATCAACCACGAATTATTTGTCATGTAATATGTGAAAATCAACAACAATAATTATTGAGGAATCCAGTTGGATTCCTCCAACCTTTTTCCCTGCATCCACAAATGTTAATAACACTAATTATAATAAATATAATCAGTATTAAATAAACAATATATATAAAGTACTATATATATATATATTATTTTAAATAATTAATTAGCAAATCATCCAAACATCCATCACACACAACATTCAATCATATTCATCAATATTAAATAACGTTTATAAAATTATAAAACTGGACAGTGTCAGTGAGTATACTCACTTTGTTCGTTAATCGTTGAAAAAGGTTAATAGTCAATCATTTCAACCAGTTGTTTTATCATGAATTTCAAACGAACTCCCCATGACTGCAGACTCGCTTTATCGTGTACTATGCTTTCATATGATTCCAACATGACGAGCGGTGTTCTATTCTGATAACGTATGGATGAGATAATAAATTAACAGGTAATAAGTATTTTAAACATATAATTTATATTTGTTTTAAATCATTTTGGGCCTTACCTTAATTCAACCCGGCCGATCTCCCTACCCATATCTCTACAGCTTCCTCGTATTAACGTTCAAAGGTCCAATCCTTTCCAGCGGTTTTGCTTCTCCTCCCAAAGAAATTTACTGCAAGCTCCTTTTTTTGTTCTTATTTGTGCCTCAGCCCATCCACCTTCAGAAAGAAACAGACCTGCCTCTTATTACAATCCTTCTTCTTCAACCTGTAGCATATATGCTCCTGCCTTTTATTTGCAAGACTATTTTCTAATGTTTCAAACTCCTATGCCCCACCGTTTTCTCAACAAATCCCAGCGCTACCTTAACGACCCTCTCCCTCTTCATCTCCTCTCCACATCTATGCCCACCTTGTGAAACTAGAACGCCATATATCACTAACGGCCGGCTGCTCCATCACGTATTGCCAAATTTTGAGCGATCCAAAATCATCTCAAAAATCCTTTAAAAAACTCACGTAGATGCTGCTCGATCCCCACAACGTGAATATAAACTTCGTTTCACTCATTGGTGCTTCTACACTCTATGTCTTCTGACAGGACCCGTAACTTCCCCGTGAAGGAAAGCACGAATACTTTGAGAACAACACACAAATGAACGCAGACGGAAGAACATTTCATTGTTATTACAACAATTCCATCAGATACAAGAATATACAGAGTATAAATGAATAAATTACATTCGACAAATATCAGAGATTACAATAAATTACATAGCAGCGGAAAATAATACAAAAGCACAACTAGAAGTGATACACGGATACAGAGCTTTCCGAGCATCGTTCCAGCTGTAAATCAGGACCCTGTGGATATAAATCTGCAAAACCAAAACTACTAGCTGCCCGCGTGAAAAATAGGGGCACCCAGAGTTTAGGTTAAAACAATAAACTCCAGGTCAGTCATGTGACTGGTGTGAGAACTAAAACGGTTATTAATCTTTATTTTTAAAGTTTGGTAAATCAAGGGACCACGCCGTATAACACGGAACGGGTTTCCTCCCAAGAATACCAGTGCATAGAACAAACAGCGCAATGCTAAGTAAAGAAAAATGAAGCTGTTATAAGACCCAGGTCCCATCACACAATGCAACGCAAGCCGGAGGATAGGGTTTTTACCTTATAACAGCCAAAGCATGCTTGATACGTTTAAAACACATTATTTGATACTATTATAGGTGTATAGTGTCAAAACAATTCAATCATAAATATAAATCATAGACGGCATGAGTGCCCCATCCCACTATGTCGCCATACTAGGCTCTACAAATAAAACCGCACTATCATGTATTGGAAATTGGATTTCCATCATGAGCCGAGGCAAGGGGCAAGCTCCTCTCCGATTCGAGACACTCTAGCAAATGCCTCAGGACCCCACTATGATCCTTAAATCTTCAGGGCCGGTCCTCTCTTACTTTTGAGGATTAGTTATTCCTGAACACACGTTTCCCGGTCCTTACAAACATATATCCGAGGCGCCTCGCATTCCAACAACCACACAGGTGAAAAGTATATAAATGTCAGGGCTGGTAGGTCACTGACACCACCCTAGCTAGAAAGAAACGTCGTGCTCTCCCTGCAGTCACTATCCCGTTTTTGACTCATACCGAGGTGTGAGGCTCGCGAATTCACGTTATACACAAAGCTATGCCACACAGGCCGTGCTTTGATCATCAACCACAAGACTTTGCTTTTCAACAAAAGCCTTGATCAATTGCCACTTACGCATGCCACATTGGCAATTCACTCCATGCAACCGATGTCCATCGATATACAACCTCTGAGCTCGTACGTCTCAGAGAAGGGCGTTAAGCAAGAGAATAAATTCTCCGCCGCCAAACAGATGTATATTTAATAGAGATCAATCAACACAGAATAAAATCCAATGTCAGACACACAATCCATTTACAAGTTCGTTCTGGGTCTGAACGAATCCGGAGGCACTTTCCTCGCATATCCATCCATCTCCAAGTACGTCTGGACGATCACCAACTGTTTCCCTCATCTTGGGTGTACAGCCCAATCAAGATCATCAGTAATCACCCAAACGATGTGAAGACTCCCGGTCTTCAACCACCGTCTTCATCTTCGACATCTCGTCGAATCGGTTATTCAAAATGGGTATAAACCCGGCCTTTCTGAATAACCCACGTATAAAATAAACGAATGTTACACAAACACAACAAACGCCTCATTCCAATTCAGAATATTCTTTTATTCACAAAGTCACATTCTTAGGGAAAGGTTCCCATTAATTTTATCCAAGATAAATTCTTCTAAATTTATTCTTTAATCCTCCTTTGGATATCATATCAAACTAGTCGGGATTAACGAACCACACCGAAGTAATTATTTATTTTATTTCCCAATCCCAACCTATATATCCCATGGAGAAAAACTGGTGATACTCCATTCCTAACACCACGGTGTTATCGGTAAAATTAATTACCATTTCACGTTCAAATCTAATTAAAGATTTAGCTATCGCTTTGGAGCAAAACTGGTGGTACTCCATTCTCGATCACCTTTCAGATTTGATAATTTAAATTATCAATTCACATTTTAATCTAATTAAAGATTCATTAAAACTCCACTTAGTTTTAATCTTTTCAAAAATCAATATCCTGCCTTTAACTGGGTTAAAGAACCAATGTCATCTAAAACACGATCCACGACAAACCCAAATCACATTTGATATTAAATACAAGGCTCTGAATAGAAAATATATCGGCTTATATTCAATATCAAATTCTGAAACCAACAAATATCGTATTGGAAATAACGATATAAAATATATCTTTCAAATTCCCATAACAATATCTGTATAGTCACGAAATCCAACATCGAAATATTCCGAAGATAATTTCGATTCAACTCCAGTCCAATTCACGTATTGGAAGTATTGATTATTTTCAAAATCACTTTCAAATTCAATTTATTTATTTCAAAAATAAATTGATTTCAATTCTAGTTCAAAACTAGTTCATTTCGATAGAAATCTATTTTTACCTATTCAAATGTGGAATTTTCCAGCCCAATTCTTTCCAATTCACATATTATAATTTTACACAAATTATAGATATTTTTAATAATTTTATCAAGGCCCGTACAGTCGATTTCCAACAACGGCCATCGAACTGCACTTACAGCGACCTTTTTCGAATTTGATTTGGACATAATTCCAAATCCAACCGTTAGAATTCAAATTTCTAATATTCATTGGAAAGCTCTTTTCGATACGAACCCAACGGTTCCGGTTTTATGAGAATCCGACGGTCGGATCTCCCGTAATGTCTGTTTGAAATAAATGGTCGAAATTCACGAACTGCCGCGGCGCGGCGCGTTCTATTCAGGCCATTATATTATATATATATAATATATATAATATATATTTCTTCGATTTCTATTTAAAACGAATTTTATAAATCGTTTTAAAATCGTTTCAAAAGCAATTTCAACTTTCTTTTCAATTCAAATCAAAATTGAATTCTTCTTTATAAATTCGTTTTAAAATTCATTTCTATTCAATTCAAATTTTAATTCAATTTGAATTCATTTCAATTCAATTTGAATTCGTTTTCAATTCAATTCATTTCGAAATCGTTTTCAATTCAATTCATTTCGAAATCGTTTTCAATTCAATTCATTTCGAAATCGTTTTCAATTCAATTCATTTCGAAATCGTTTTCAATTCAGTTCATTTCGAAATCGTTTTCAATTCAATTCATTTCGAAATCGTTTTCTATTCAGTTCATTTCGAAATCGTTTTCAATTCAGTTCATTTCGAAATCGTTTTCAATTCAATTCATTTCGAAATCGTTTTCAATTCAGTTCATTTCGAAATCGTTTTCAATTCAATTCATTTCGAAATCGTTTTCAATTCAGTTCATTTCGAAATCGTTTTCAATTCAATTCATTTTAAATTTCAATTTCAAAATATTTAATTTCGAAATCACTTTTCAATATTCATTATACAACGAATAAAATCGATATAAATATCGTTCACGTCAAAATGGCGCAAAACTAATCAACACGGCTTTATATTTTTCACAACTTCTTTATTTTATTCAACAAATGAATATTTATCCCATTCAACACATGAATCTATATTTTTTTCAACCCACGACTAATCTCAACACATGAGTACTGTCAACACATCACTATTTTTGTTATGTAAAATATTTTATAAAACTATGGTATCTATCGTTTGATTTTAATTAGACTTCTACTGATAAGTAGTTCTAATTTTAAATATGATGAAGATGTAATTTTTATTATATAAAATATTTCACTCAACACATGAACATCGTCAACACATGACTATTTTTATATTCAACACATGAATTTTCTTTTATAATATTCATTATTTTCCCGATCGGAATGAGGCCCAATCAATCACCATATAATGTTAATTATACGGATTCCATACAACACATGTATATAATAGCAATAATAAACAATCAACCATCATCCAAAGTGCATCACACTATATAAGCATCAAATATAGATATCTAACGCTTATAACAGCATGTCAATCAATCGATCGACATATTTAATCAATCAGGATGAGTGAACTTCAAATTTCATCCCAACACCCGTGTGGGGTTTCAAACAATCAAACACAGATTTTAGTTGTGCAGTTGGGCGACGTGTAAAATTTATCGACCCAATCAATATCAGTCAAATCAGTGTATATAAACAAATCGGTCGATTTGTTTATAAATATTCATTTATTCACTTTCACGTTAAAAATTATATTTTTAACGATAAAACATTTTATTTTAACACTTGAATTTCTATTCAGTTCATTTACACAATAAAAATGATATTTTTATTTTTCTAACATATTTTAGAAAATTTCGGCGGCATAACGGCACGATACTAGAAACGGGACGAGGCCTAGCCTTATCCCCGGTCTAGTGAAGGCCCACGCCATTCACACATCAATCAAATCACTTTCGTTATGCAAACCACAAAATTTGGAGTAAGAGTCTAACCTAGCCTTACTCCTTCGCCTTATAACGGCGCACGTCTAATCCTAACCCATTTATCGATTCGATTTTCCACACCACAAACCACATTCAAACCAATATCGCAATCAAACACCAAACAGCCAAACAAACAAGTCCATGGTCTGTGGACGATTGTGTCGGGTGCTACTAAACACCGTCTGCATCCTAGTATATATATATATAACTAGAAAATAAATTGAAGAGTGCGAAATTCTCACCGAAAGCTATCCAATACCACGACACTCCTATTGTAGAGATCTTCGTCGTTCTCGCCTTTTCTTCTCCTTTGTTGCCCGTAGCCACTACATATAGAAATCACACATTTTTATATTTCGATGTCTTTAAAATAAAAATCACATTTTTATTTATTCACTTTCAATTTAAAAATCATATTTTAATAATCACTTCATATATTTAAAAATCGAATTTTCACTACGATGTTCAATATATAAAAATCATATTTTTACTATCACGCTCTATGGATAAAAATTCTATTTCTACATTGCTACTATATAGATAAAAATTCCATTTCAAAAATATAGATTTCGCCCTTATAAAAATATAGATTTCGCCTTTTCTAATATGAAGTTTTCGCCTTTATAAAAATAAAGTTTTCGCCTTTATAAAAATAAAGTTTTCGCCTTTATAAAAATAAAGACTTCATCCTTTCAAAAATATAGATTTCATCATTATAAAAATTACCACTTCATCTCAACGTATATAAAATAAAAATCAGATTTTTATTTCGCTACATATACAAAGATGATATTTTTATATTCTCTATCCTATAAAGATTATATTTTTAATACTTTAAAAATATAAAAATCATATTTTTAATATTTCTATATAGTAAAGATTATATTTTTAATACTTTAAAAATATAAAAATCATATTTTTACTTCTTCTACTCAATAAAAATTCCGTCTTTTCTATTTTAAAGTTCAAACCTTTCTCTTTTTAAAGTTTAAATCTTTTTCTATTTAAAATCTAAAAAATAAAATCAGTTTTTAAATCCTCTATTTATATAAAATAAAAATAAAATAAATAAATTAAAAAAACTTACAGAGGGGGGGCGGTTCCTGTCGGTTTCAAGGTTTTCGGGTTTGTGGTTCGGGGCTCGCGCTAAGGGAGGAGAGGCGATGGGGCTGGGGTCGCGGCGCTGGTGCAGGGGAGGCGGAGGGGCTCGAAGGCGGCGGCGATCTGGTAGAGGGGGGTGGCGACTGGAGGTTTGTGGAGGGAGCGGGTTCTGGCGATTTGGAGGGAGAGTGGGGGCGATGGGGCACAGCAACTGGAGGAGGAGGTGGCGCGAACGTCGAGGCGGCGGTGGGAGGGCGTGGCAGCGATGGTAATCGCCTGGAGCACAGGCGACGGGGTTTTTTTATTTTATTTTGGTCAACGGTTGAATGAAAACGAGAAGGGGGGGTTATATGAAATATATATATATATATATATATATATATATATTTAATTATTTAATTACTTTCAAAAAGCAACTTTTATTTTCGACCTCAAAATGAGACCCACCGCCTGTCGTCCATAGCGTTTCACCCCCATTCCGAACACAATGAGATATGTATCGCAAGCCAATTCGACTGTTTGAATCAGTTTCCGTTGAATTTAAAATATAAATCAGTATATTGAATTTTAAACGTACATTTCAAATTACCAGGGTCACATACTAACTAGAAAAATTCCAGAAAAATATTTTCTAGCTTCGTATTGACGATACGGTCCTAACAAAACTAGTTTCGTCAAATTCTGAGACCGTTGGAAAAATGGCCAATTTCTAGTCGATTAAAATCAACTGAAACTGGTCAAACGCGTTTTCCTTTGCCACGCTCACATATTGATTCTAAAAATTATGAAATTTGAAACCTAGCAATAACTTGACACCACGGATCCAACAAAAGTGGTTTCGTCGAAATCCGAGGTCATTTGCAAAATGTCCATTTTTAAGGGCCTGAATTCCATAGCGACTATTCAGAATTTTCAACTGGACATATCTTTTGATTCCCGCTATGAAATCTTGATCTTTCGGATTTGTTGGAAAGATATTCACAATTAGATCCTATCATTTTTGGTTTCACTAAAATCCGGATTGTTTTGCACCCGGTATATTCAATTGAAGTTTGAAATCGAATTATCGAACTACCGCACCATTTTCAATTCCTTTTATAATTATATATAAATATTTATATTCCAACGACGACGCGTATAATATATACATCGAATTATATTCAAAATAAATTTCTCGTCGATTATATTTAAAATAATCTATTTTAAATATTCAAATTCAGCTAAAATTGCCAAAATAAAAATTTCAAACTGGCCCAGATTTTGCGGGTTATTACAATCTCCCCCACTTAAAACTTTTCGTCCCCGAAAAGGAACAAAGTCCAAAGTGGTTTGATTAATCAACTCTACGTTCGATCTGGCTTCTATTCTCCAACTGTTCAGTTTCGGAGAATTTTCAAAATTTCAAAAATTTGGCTAACACCCTAAATTTTTGAAAAATTTCGCCATAACCTCCCCTGCACCGGGAGCATCGGGGAATTTCAAATAGCTTCTCCGGTCCTTCAGATCTCAAAAAGAAAAAGAAAAAGCCAAGCGGCTAGCCAATAGGCTCATAAAATCATCATCACCCAAACAAAACAGTAAATTATGTAGTAAACATGTACCTATTTGTTGGGCAAACAAATTTTATTCTCTGCTCTAGCCTTCTTGCTATGACCTGTTCAATGTAAGTATATGTATATGCAAGCAAATGTGGCCAATTTCAATACAATTCAATATTTGATTCAATTAGGCATAATGGTTAAAAATTAGCAAACAAATAAACAAACAACACTAACATTAATCAATTAGTGGATTAGAGTTTCAAATTCATAACTTTGATATATATAAAGAAAATCACGTTTTTGATGCCAATTCACAACAATGTGTTCTAGCTATATTAGTTTTGGTTCTCACACCAGCCTAGTGGAAATATATAGATATCACACCTTCGAAACATGAATATTAATACTGATGATGTGGCCACATCACCAGAATTATCCCCGGGTGTCTAGAATGTGACTCTATATCTATCCAGTATATTAAAACTTCGACTATACGTTCAT
Source organism: Allium sativum (assembly GCA_030737875.1). Taxonomy (NCBI): domain Eukaryota; kingdom Viridiplantae; phylum Streptophyta; class Magnoliopsida; order Asparagales; family Amaryllidaceae; genus Allium; species Allium sativum. The sequence goes on along the minus strand of CM060920.1, from coordinate 936,331,158 downwards.
GACGCATATACGCGAAATCTATATATACTCGATTGTCCATATTCAAAATAATTAATTAATCAAATACGAATAAAGAGATTTAAATTTTCAAAACAAAATTGTTTTCATTTGAAATATATACTCTTTACACTCGTTCTAGGATACTACTGATCCTATCTCTAACGAGTCATTCTAATTGGATGTTGCTAATCCAATATCTGATGAATTCTTTCGTATGGTTCTAATGTGTCTTGTTCTCGAGCTCTGTAAACCAAAGCTCTGATACCAAACTGACAGGACCCGTAACTTCCGCGTGAAGGAAAGCACGAATACTTTGAGAACAACACACAAATGAACGCAGACGGAAGAACATTTCATTGTTATTACAACAATTCCATCAGATACAAGAATATACAGAGTATAAATGAATAAATTACATTCGACAAATATCAGAGATTACAATAAATTACATAGCAGCGGAAAATAATACAAAAGCACAACTAGAAGTGATACACGGATACAGAGCTTTCCGAGCATCGTTCCAGCTGTAAATCAGGACCCTGTGGATATAAATCTGCAAAACCAAAACTACTAGCTGCCCGCGTGAAAAATAGGGGCACCCAGAGTTTAGGTTAAAACAATAAACTCCAGGTCAGTCATGTGACTGGTGTGAGAACTAAAACGGTTATTAATCTTTATTTTTAAAGTTTGGTAAATCAAGGGACCACGCCGTATAACACGGAACGGGTTTCCTCCCAAGAATACCAGTGCATAGAACAAACAGCGCAATGCTAAGTAAAGAAAAATGAAGCTGTTATAAGACCCAGGTCCCATCACACAATGCAACGCAAGCCGGAGGATAGGGTTTTTACCTTATAACAGCCAAAGCATGCTTGATACGTTTAAAACACATTATTTGATACTATTATAGGTGTATAGTGTCAAAACAATTCAATCATAAATATAAATCATAGACGGCATGAGTGCCCCATCCCACTATGTCGCCATACTAGGCTCTACAAATAAAACCGCACTATCACGTATTGGAAATTGGATTTCCGTCATGAGCCGAGGCAAGGGGCAAGCTCCTCTCCGATTCGAGACACTCTAGCAAATGCCTCAGGACCCCACTATGATCCTTTGATCTTCAGGGCCGGTCCTCTCTTACTTTTGAGGATTAGTTATTCCTGAACACACGTTTCCCGGTCCTTACAGACCTATATCCGAGGCGCCTCGCATTCCAATAACCACACAGGTGAAAAGTATATAAATGTCAGGGCTGGTAGGTCACTGACACCACCCTAGCTAGAAAGAAACCTCGTGCTCTCCCTGCAGTCACTATCCCGTTTTTGACTCATACCGAGGTGTGAGGCTCGCGAATTCACGTTATACACAAAGCTATGCCACACAGGCCGTGCTTTGATCATCAACCACAAGACTTTGCTTTTCAACAGAAGCCTTGATCAATTGCCACTTACGCATGCCACATTGGCAATTCACTCCATGCGACCGATGTCCATCGATATACAACCTCTGAGCTCGTACGTCTCAGAGAAGGGCGTTAAGCAAGAGAATAAATTCTCCGCCGCCAAACAGATGTATATTTATTAGAGATCAATCAACACAGAATAAAATCCAATGTCAGACACACAATCCATTTACAAGTTCGTTCTGGGTCTGAACGAATCCGGAAGCACTTTCCTCGCATATCCATCCATCTCCAAGTACGTCTGGACGATCACCAACTGTTTCCCTCATCTTGGGTGTACAACCCAATCAAGATCATCAGTAATCACCCAAACGATGTGAAGACTCCCGGTCTTCAACCACCGTCTTCATCTTCGACATCTCGTCGAATCGGTTATTCAGAATGGGTATAAACCCGGCCTTTCTGAATAACCCATGTATAAAATAAATGAATGTTACACAAACACAACAAACGCCTCATTCCAATTCAGAATATTCTTTTATTCACAAAGTCACATTCTTAGGGAAAGGTTCCCATTAATTTTATCCAAGATAAATTCTTCTAAATTTATTCTTTAATCCTCCTTTGGATATCATATCAAACTAGTCGGGATTAACGAACCACACCGAAGTAATTATTTATTTTATTTCCCAATCCCAACCTATATATCCCATGGAGAAAAACTGGTGATACTCCATTCCTAACACCACGGTGTTATCGGTAAAATTAATTACCATTTCACGTTCAAATCTAATTAAAGATTTAGCTATCGCTTTGGAGCAAAACTGGTGGTACTCCATTCTCGATCACCTTTCAGATTTGATAATTTAAATTATCAATTCACATTTTAATCTAATTAAAGATTCATTAAAACTCCACTTAGTTTTAATCTTTTCAAAAATCAATATCCTGCCTTTAACTGGGTTAAAGAACCAATGTCATCTAAAACACGATCCACGACAAACCCAAATCACATTTGATATTAAATACAAGGCTCTGAATAGAAAATATATCGGCTTATATTCAATATCAAATTCTGAAACCAACAAATATCGTATTGGAAATAACGATATAAAATATATCTTTCAAATTCCCATAACAATATCTGTATAGTCACGAAATCCAACATCGAAATATTCCGAAGATAATTTCGATTCAACTCCAGTCCAATTCACGTATTGGAAGTATTGATTATTTTCAAAATCACTTTCAAATTCAATTTATTTATTTCAAAAATAAATTGATTTCAATTCTAGTTCAAAACTAGTTCATTTCGATAGAAATCTATTTTTACCTATTCAAATGTGGAATTTTCCAGCCCAATTCTTTCCAATTCACATATTATAATTTTACACAAATTATAGATATTTTTAATAATTTTATCAAGGCCCGTACAGTCGATTTCCAACAACGGCCATCGAACTGCACTTACAGCGACCTTTTTCGAATTTGATTTGGACATAATTCCAAATCCAACCGTTAGAATTCAAATTTCTAATATTCATTGGAAAGCTCTTTTCGATACGAACCCAACGGTTCCGGTTTTATGAGAATCCGACGGTCGGATCTCCCGTAATGTCTGTTTGAAATAAATGGTCGAAATTCACGAACTGCCGCGGCGCGGCGCGTTCTATTCAGGCCATTATATTATATATATAATATATATAATATATATTTCTTCGATTTCTATTTAAAACGAATTTTATAAATCGTTTTAAAATCGTTTCAAAAGCAATTTCAACTTTCTTTTCAATTCAAATCAAAATTGAATTCTTCTTTATAAATTCGTTTTAAAATTCATTTCTATTCAATTCAAATTTTAATTCAATTTGAATTCATTTCAATTCACTTTCAATTCAATTTGAATTCGTTTTCAATTCAATTCATTTCGAAATCGTTTTCAATTCAATTCATTTCGAAATCGTTTTCAATTCAATTCATTTCGAAATCGTTTTCAATTCAATTCATTTCGAAATCGTTTTCAATTCAGTTCATTTCGAAATCGTTTTCAATTCAATTCATTTCGAAATCGTTTTCTATTCAGTTCATTTCGAAATCGTTTTCAATTCAGTTCATTTCGAAATCGTTTTCAATTCAATTCATTTCGAAATCGTTTTCAATTCAGTTCATTTCGAAATCGTTTTCAATTCAATTCATTTCGAAATCGTTTTCAATTCAGTTCATTTCGAAATCGTTTTCAATTCAATTCATTTTAAATTTCAATTTCAAAATATTTAATTTCGAAATCACTTTTCAATATTCATTATACAACGAATAAAATCGATATAAATATCGTTCACGTCAAAATGGCGCAAAACTAATCAACACGGCTTTATATTTTTCACAACTTCTTTATTTTATTCAACAAATGAATATTTATCCCATTCAACACATGAATCTATATTTTTTTCAACCCACGACTAATCTCAACACATGAGTACTGTCAACACATCACTATTTTTGTTATGTAAAATATTTTATAAAACTATGGTATCTATCGTTTGATTTTAATTAGACTTCTACTGATAAGTAGTTCTAATTTTAAATATGATGAAGATGTAATTTTTATTATATAAAATATTTCACTCAACACATGAACATCGTCAACACATGACTATTTTTATATTCAACACATGAATTTTCTTTTATAATATTCATTATTTTCCCGATCGGAATGAGGCCCAATCAATCACCATATAATGTTAATTATACGGATTCCATACAACACATGTATATAATAGCAATAATAAACAATCAACCATCATCCAAAGTGCATCACACTGTATAAGCATCAAATATAGATATCTAACGCTTATAACAGCATGTCAATCAATCGATCGACATATTTAATCAATCAGGATGAGTGAACTTCAAATTTCATCCCAACACCCGTGTGGGGTTTCAAACAATCAAACACAGATTTTAGTTGTGCAGTTGGGCGACGTGTAAAATTTATCGACCCAATCAATATCAGTCAAATCAGTGTATATAAACAAATCGGTCGATTTGTTTATAAATATTCATTTATTCACTTTCACGTTAAAAATTATATTTTTAACGATAAAATATTTTATTTTAACACTTGAATTTCTATTCAGTTCATTTACACAATAAAAATGATATTTTTATTTTTCTAACATATTTTAGAAAATTTCGGCGGCATAACGGCATGATACTAGAAACGGGACGAGGCCTAGCCTTATCCCCGGTCTAGTGAAGGCCCACGCCATTCACACATCAATCAAATCACTTTCGTTATGCAAACCACAAAATTTGGAGTAAGAGTCTAACCTAGCCTTACTCCTTCGCCTTATAACGGCGCACGTCTAATCCTAACCCATTTATCGATTCGATTTTCCACACCACAAACCACATTCAAACCAATATCGCAATCAATCACCAAACAGTCAAACAAACAAGTCCATGGTCTGTGGACGATTGTGTCGGGTGCTACTAAACACCGTCTGCATCCTAGTATATATATATATAACTAGAAAATAAATTGAAGAGTGAGAAATTCTCACCGAAAGCTATCCAATACCACGACACTCCTATTGTAGAGATCTTCGTCGTTCTCGCCTTTTTTTCTCCTTTGTTGCCCGTAGCCACTACATATAGAAATCACACATTTTTATATTTCGATGTCTTTAAAATAAAAATCACATTTTTATTTATTCACTTTCAATTTAAAAATCATATTTTAATAATCACTTCATATATTTAAAAATCGAATTTTCACTACGATGTTCAATATATAAAAATCATATTTTTACTATCACGCTCTATGGATAAAAATTCTATTTCTACATTGCTACTATATAGATAAAAATTCCATTTCAAAAATATAGATTTCGCCCTTATAAAAATATTGATTTCGCCTTTTCTAATATGAAGTTTTCGCCTTTATAAAAATAAAGTTTTCGCCTTTATAAAAATAAAGTTTTCGCCTTTATAAAAATAAAGACTTCATCCTTTCAAAAATATAGATTTCATCATTATAAAAATTACCACTTTATCTCAACGTATATAAAATAAAAATCAGATTTTTATTTCGCTACATATACAAAGATGATATTTTTATATTCTCTATCCTATAAAGATTATATTTTTAATACTTTAAAAATATAAAAATCATATTTTTAATATTTCTATATAGTAAAGATTATATTTTTAATACTTTAAAAATATAAAAATCATATTTTTACTTCTTCTACTCAATAAAAATTCCGTCTTTTCTATTTTAAAGTTCAAACCTTTCTCTTTTTAAAGTTTAAATCTTTTTCTATTTAAAATCTAAAAAATAAAATCAGTTTTTAAATCCTCTATTTATATAAAATAAAAATAAAATAAATAAATTAAAAAAACTTACAGAGGGGGGCGGTTCCGGTCGGTTTCAAGGTTTTCGGGTTTGTGGTTCGGGGCTCGCGCTAAGGGAGGAGAGGCGATGGGGCTGGGGTCGCGGCGCTGGTGCAGGGGAGGCGGAGGGGCTCGAAGGCGGCGGCGATCTGGTAGAGGGGGGTGGCGACTGGAGGTTTGTGGAGGGAGCGGGTTCTGGCGATTTGGAGGGAGAGTGGGGGCGATGGGGCACAGCAACTGGAGGAGGAGGTGGCGCGAACGTCGAGGCGGCGGTGGGAGGGCGTGGCGGCGATGGTAATCGCCTGGAGCACAGGCGACGGGGTTTTTTTATTTTATTTTGGTCAACGGTTGAATGAAAACGAGAAGGGGGGGTTATATGAAAAATATATATATATTTAATTATTTAATTACTTTCAAAAAGCAACTTTTATTTTCGACCTCAAAACGAGACCCACCGCCTGTCGTCCATAGCGTTTCACCCCCATTCCGAACACAATGGGATATGTATCGCAAGCCAATTCGACTGTTTGAATCAGTTTCCGTTAAATTTAAAATATAAATCAGTATATTGAATTTTAAACGTACATTTCAAATTACCGGGGTCACATACTAACTAGAAAAATTCCAGAAAAATATTTTCTAGCTTCGTATTGACGATACGGTCCTAACAAAACTAGTTTCGTCGAATTCTGAGACCGTTGGAAAAATGGCCAATTTCTAGTCGATTAAAATCAACTAAAACTGGTCAAACGCGTTTTCCTTTGCCACGCTCACATATTGATTCTAAAAATTATGAAATTTGAAACCTAGAAATAACTTGACACCACGGATCCAACAAAAGTTGTTTCGTCGAAATCCGAGGTCATTTGCAAAATGTCCATTTTTAAGGGCCTGAATTCCATAGCGACTATTCAGAATTTTCAACTGGACATATCTTTTGATTCCCGCTATGAAATCTTGATCTTTCGGATTCGTTGGAAAGATATTCACAATTAGATCCTATCATTTTTGGTTTCACTAAAATCCGGATTGTTTTGCACCCGGTATATTCAATTGAAGTTTGAAATCGAATTATCGAACTACCGCGCCATTTTCAATTCCTTTTATAATTATATATAAATATTTATATTCCAACGACGATGCGTATAATATATACATCGAATTATATTCAAAATAAATTTCTCGTCGATTATATTTAAAATAATCTAATTTAAATATTCAAATTCAGCTAAAATTGCCAAAATAAAAATTTCAAACTGGCCCAGATTTTGCGGGTTATTTCAATCTCCCCCACTTAAAACTTTTCGTCCCCGAAAAGGAACAAAGTCCAAAGTGGTTTGATTAATCAACTCTACGTTCGATCTGGCTTCTATTCTCCAACTGTTCAGTTTCGGAGAATTTTCAAAATTTCAAAAATTTGGCTAACACCCTAAATTTTTGAAAAATTTCGCCATAACCTCCCCTGCACCGGGAGCATCGGGGAATTTCAAATAGCTTCCCCGGTCCTTCAGATCTCAAAAAGAAAAAGAAAAAGCCAAGCGGCTAGCCAATAGGCTCATAAAATCATCATCACCCAAACAAAACAGTAAATTATGTAGTAAACATGTACCTATTTGTCGGGCAAACAAATTTTATTCTCTGCTCTAGCCTTCTTGCTATGACCTGTTCAATGTAAGTATATGTATATGCAAGCAAATGTGGCCAATTTCAATACAATTCAATATTTGATTCAATTAGGCATAATGGTTAAAAATTAGCAAACAAATAAACAAACAACACTAACATTAATCAATTAGTGGATTAGAGTTTCAAATTCATAACTTTGATATATATAAAGAAAATCACGTTTTTGATGCCAATTCACAACAATGTGTTCTAGCTATATTAGTTTTGGTTCTCACACCAGCCTAGTGGAAATATATAGATATCACACCTTCGAAACATGAATATTAATACTGATGATGTGGCCACATCACCAGAATTATCCCCGGGTGTCTAGAATGTGACTCTATATCTATCCAGTATATTAAAACTTCGACTATACGTTCATGACGCATATACGCGAAATCTATATATACTCGATTGTCCATATTCAAAATAATTAATTAATCAAATACGAATAAAGAGATTTAAATTTTCAAAACAAAATTGTTTTCATTTGAAATATATACTCTTTACACTCGTTCTAGGATACTACTGATCCTATCTCTAACGAGTCATTCTAATTGGATGTTGCTAATCCAATATCTGATGAATTCTTTCGTATGGTTCTAATGTGTCTTGTTCTCGAGCTCTGTAAACCAAAGCTCTGATACCAAACTGACAGGACCCGTAACTTCCCCGTGAAGGAAAGCACGAATACTTTGAGAACAACACACAAATGAACGCAGACGGAAGAACATTTCATTGTTATTACAACAATTCCATCAGATACAAGAATATACAGAGTATAAATGAATAAATTACATTCGACAAATATCAGAGATTACAATAAATTACATAGCAGCGGAAAATAATACAAAAGCACAACTAGAAGTGATACACGGATACAGAGCTTTCCGAGCATCGTTCCAGCTGTCAATCAGGACACTGTGGATATAAATCTGCAAAACCAAAACTACTAGCTGCCCGCGTGAAAAATAGGGGCACCCAGAGTTTAGGTTAAAACAATAAACTCCAGGTCAGTCATGTGACTGGTGTGAGAACTAAAACGGTTATTAATCTTTATTTTTAAAGTTTGGTAAATCAAGGGACCACGCCGTATAACATGGAACGGGTTTCCTCCCAAGAATACCAGTGCATAGAACAAACAGCGCAATGCTAAGTAAAGAAAAATGAAGCTGTTATAAGACCCAGGTCCCATCACACAATGCAACGCAAGCCGGAGGATAGGGTTTTTACCTTATAACAGCCAAAGCATGCTTGATACGTTTAAAACACATTATTTGATACTATTATAGGTGTATAGTGTCAAAACAATTCAATCATAAATATAAATCATAGACGGCATGAGTGCCCCATCCCACTATGTCGCCATACTAGGCTCTACAAATAAAACCGCACTATCACGTATTGGAAATTGGATTTCCGTCATGAGCCGAGGCAAGGGGCAAGCTCCTCTCCGATTCGAGACACTCTAGCAAATGCCTCAGGACCCCACTATGATCCTTGGATCTTCAGGGCCGGTCCTCTCTTACTTTTGAGGATTAGTTATTCCTGAACACACGTTTCCCGGTCCTTACAGACCTATATCCGAGGCGCCTCGCATTCCAACAACCACACAGGTGAAAAGTATATAAATGTCAGGGCTGGTAGGTCACTGACACCACCCTAGCTAAAAAGAAACGTCGTGCTCTCCCTGCAGTCACTATCCCGTTTTTGACTCATACCGAGGTGTGAGGCTCGCGAATTCACGTTATACACAAAGCTATGCCACACAGGCCGTGCTTTGATCATCAACCACAAGACTTTGCTTTTCAACAGAAGCCTTGATCAATTGCCACTTACGCATGCCACATTGGCAATTCACTCCATGCGATTGATGTCCATCGATATACAACCTCTGAGCTCGTACGTCTCAGAGAAGGGCGTTAAGCAAGAGAATAAATTCTCCGCCGCCAAACAGATGTATATTTTATAGAGATCAATCAACACAGAATAAAATCCAATGTCAGACACACAATCCATTTACAAGTTCGTTCTGGGTCTGAACGAATCCGGAGGCACTTTCCTCGCATATCCATCCATCTCCAAGTACGTCTGGACGATCACCAACTGTTTCCCTCATCTTGGGTGTACAGCCCAATCAAGATCATCAGTAATCACCCAAACGATGTGAAGACTCCCGGTCTTCAACCACCGTCTTCATCTTCGACATCTCGTCGAATCGGTTATTCAGAATGGGTATAAACCCGGCCTTTCTGAATAACCCACGTATAAAATAAACGAATGTTACACAAACACAACAAACGCCTCATTCCAATTCAGAATATTCTTTTATTCACAAAGTCACAATTTAGGGAAAGGTTCCCATTAATTTTATCCAAGATAAATTCTTCTAAATTTATTCTTTAATCCTCCTTTGGATATCATATCAAACTAGTCGGGATTAACGAACCACACCGAAGTAATTATTTATTTTATTTCCCAATCCCAACCTATATATCATATGGAGAAAAACTGGTGATACTCCATTCCTAACACCACGGTGTTATCGGTAAAATTAATTACCATTTCACGTTCAAATCTAATTAAAGATTTAGCTATCGCTTTGGAGCAAAACTGGTGGTTCTCCATTCTCGATCACCTTTCAGATTTGATAATTTAAATTATCAATTCACATTTTAATCTAATTAAAGATTCATTAAAACTCCACTTAGTTTTAATCTTTTCAAAAATCAATATCCTGCCTTTAACTGGGTTAAAGAACCAATGTCATCTAAAACACGATCCACGACAAACCCAAATCACATTTGATATTAAATACAAGGCTCTGAATAGAAAATATATCGGCTTATATTCAATATCAAATTCTGAAACCAACAAATATCGTATTGGAAATAACGATATAAAATATATCTTTCAAATTCCCATAACAATATCTGTATAGTCACGAAATCCAACATCGAAATATTCCGAAGATAATTTCGATTCAACTCCAATCCAATTCACGTATTGGAAATATTGATTATTTTCAAAATCACTTTCAAATTCAATTTATCTATTTCAAAAATAAATTGATTTCAATTCTAGTTCAAAACTAGTTCATTTCGATAGAAATCTATTTTTACCTATTCAAATGTGGAATTTTCCAGCCCAATTCTTTCCAATTCACATATTATAATTTTACACAAATTATAGATATTTTTAATAATTCTATCAAGGCCCGTACAGTCGATTTCCAACAACGGCCATCGAACTGCACTTACAGCGACCTTTTTCGAATTTGATTTGGACATAATTCCCAATCCAACCGTTAGATTTCAAATTTCTAATATTAATTGGAAAGCTCTTTTCGATATGAACCCAACGGTTCCGGTTTTATGAGAATCCGACGGTCGGATCTCCCGTAATGTCTGTTTGAAATAAATGGTCGAAATTCACGAACTGCCGCGGCGCGGCGCGTTCTATTCAGGCCATTATATTATATATATAATATATATAATATATATTTCGTCGATTTCTATTTAAAACGAATTTTATAAATCGTTTTAAAATCGTTTCAAAAGCAATTTCAACTTTCTTTTCAATTCAAATCAAAATTGAATTCTTCTTTATAAATTCGTTTTAAAATTCATTTCTATTCAATTCAAATTTTAATTCAATTTGAATTCATTTCAATTCACTTTCAATTCAATTTGAATTCGTTTTCAATTCAATTCATTTCGAAATCGTTTTCAATTCAATTCATTTCGAAATCGTTTTCAATTCAATTCATTTCGAAATCGTTTTCAATTCAATTCATTTCGAAATCGTTTTCAATTCAGTTCATTTCGAAATCGTTTTCAATTCAATTCATTTCGAAATCGTTTTCAATTCAGTTCATTTCGAAATCGTTTTCAATTCAGTTCATTTTGAAATCGTTTTCAATTCAATTCATTTCGAAATTGTTTTCAATTCAGTTCATTTCAAAATCGTTTTCAATTCAATTCATTTCGAAATCGTTTTCAATTCAGTTCATTTCGAAATCGTTTTCAATTCAATTCATTTTAAATTTCAATTTCAAAATATTTAATTTCGAAATCACTTTTCAATATTCATTATACAACGAATAAAATCGATATAAATATCGTTCACGTCAAAATGGCGCAAAACTAATCAACACGGCTTTATATTTTTCACAACTTCTTTATTTTATTCAACAAATGAATATTTATCCCATTCAACACATGAATCTATATTTTTTTTCAACCCACGACTAATCTCAACACATGAGTACTGTCAACACATCACTATTTTTGTTATGTAAAATATTTTATAAAACTATGGTATCTATCGTTTGATTTTAATTAGACTTCTACTGATAAGTAGTTCTAATTTTAAATATGATGAAGATGTAATTTTTATTATATAAAATATTTCACTCAACACATGAACATCGTCAACACATGACTATTTTTATATTCAACACATGAATTTTCTTTTATAATATTCATTATTTTCCCGATCGGAATGAGGCCCAATCAATCACCATATAATGTTAATTATACGGATTCCATACAACACATGTATATAATAGCAATAATAAACAATCAACCATCATCCAAAGTGCATCACACTGTATAAGCATCAAATATAGATATCTAACGCTTATAACAGCATGTCAATCAATCGATTGACATATTTAATCAATCAGGATGAGTGAACTTCAAATTTCATCCCAACACCCGTGTGGGGTTTCAAACAATCAAACACAGATTTTAGTTGTGCAGTTGGGCGACGTGTAAAATTTATCGACCCAATCAATATCAGTCAAATCAGTGTATATAAACAAATCGGTCGATTTGTTTATAAATATTCATTTATTCACTTTCACGTTAAAAATTATATTTTTAACGATAAAACATTTTATTTTAACACTTGAATTTCTATTCAGTTCATTTACACAATAAAAATGATATTTTTATTTTTCTAACATATTTTAGAATATTTCGGCGGCATAACGGCACGATACTAGAAACGGGACGAGGCCTAGCCTTATCCCCGGTCTAGTGAAGGCCCACGCCATTCACACATCAATCAAATCACTTTCGTTATGCAAACCACAAAATTTGGAGTAAGAGTCTAACCTAGCCTTACTCCTTCGCCTTATAACGGCGCACGTCTAATCCTAACCCATTTATCGATTCGATTTTCCACACCACAAACCACATTCAAACCAATATCGCAATCAATCACCAAACAGCCAAACAAACAAGTCCATGGTCTGTGGACGATTGTGTCGGGTGCTACTAAACACCGTCTGCATCCTAGTATATATATATATATATAACTAGAAAATAAATTGAAGAGTGAGAAATTCTCACCGAAAGCTATCCAATACCACGACACTCCTATTGTAGAGATCTTCGTCGTTCTCGCCTTTTCTTCTCCTTTGTTGCCCGTAGCCACTACATATAGAAATCACACATTTTTATATTTCGATGTCTTTAAAATAAAAATCACATTTTTATTTATTCACTTTCAATTTAAAAATCATATTTTAATAATCACTTCATATATTTAAAAATCGAATTTTCACTACGATGTTCAATATATAAAAATCATATTTTTACTATCACGCTCTATGGATAAAAATTCTATTTCTACATTGCTACTATATAGATAAAAATTCCATTTCAAAAATATAGATTTCGCCCTTATAAAAATATAGATTTCGCCTTTTCTAATATGAAGTTTTCGCCTTTATAAAAATAAAGTTTTCGCCTTTATAAAAATAAAGTTTTCGCCTTTATAAAAATAAAGACTTCATCCTTTCAAAAATATAGATTTCATCATTATAAAAATTACCACTTTATCTCAACGTATATAAAATAAAAATCAGATTTTTATTTCGCTACATATACAAAGATGATATTTTTATATTCTCTATCCTATAAAGATTATATTTTTAATACTTTAAAAATATAAAAATCATATTTTTAATATTTCTATATAGTAAAGATTATATTTTTAATACTTTAAAAATATAAAAATCATATTTTTACTTCTTCTACTCAATAAAAATTCCGTCTTTTCTATTTTAAAGTTCAAACCTTTCTCTTTTTAAAGTTTAAATCTTTTTCTATTTAAAATCTAAAAAATAAAATCAGTTTTTAAATCCTCTATTTATATAAAATAAAAATAAAATAAATAAATTAAAAAAACTTACAGAGGGGGGGCGGTTCCTGTCGGTTTCAAGGTTTTCGGGTTTGTGGTTCGGGGCTCGCGCTAAGGGAGGAGAGGCGATGGGGCTGGGGTCGCGGCGCTGGTGCAGGGGAGGCAGAGGGGCTCGAAGGCGGCGGCGATCTGGTAGAGGGGGGTGGCGACTGGAGGTTTGTGGAGGGAGCGGGTTCTGGCGATTTGGAGGGAGAGTGGGGGCGATGGGGCACAGCAACTGGAGGAGGAGGTGGCGCGAACGTCGAGGCGGCGGTGGGAGGGCGTGGCGGCGATGGTAATCGCCTGGAGCACAGGCGACGGGGTTTTTTTTATTTTATTTTGGTCAACGGTTGAATGAAAACGAGAAGGGGGGTTATATGAAAAATATATATATATATATATATTTAATTATTTAATTACTTTCAAAAAGCAACTTTTATTTTCGACCTCAAAACGAGACCCACCGCCTGTCGTCCATAGCGTTTCACCCCCATTCCGAACACAATGGGATATGTATCGCAAGCCAATTCGACTGTTTGAATCAGTTTCCGTTGAATTTAAAATATAAATCAGTATATTGAATTTTAAACGTACATTTCAAATTACCGGGGTCACATACTAACTAGAAAAATTCCAGAAAAATATTTTCTAGCTTCGTATTGACGATACGGTCCTAACAAAACTAGTTTCGTCGAATTCTGAGACCGTTGGAAAAATGGCCAATTTCTAGTCGATTAAAATCAACTAAAACTGGTCAAACGCGTTTTCCTTTGCCACGCTCACATATTGATTCTAAAAATTATGAAATTTGAAACCTAGCAATAACTTGATACCACGGATCCAACAAAAGTGGTTTCGTCGAAATCCGAGGTCATTTGCAAAATGTCCATTTTTAAGGGCCTGAATTCCATAGCGACTATTCAGAATTTTCAACTGGACATATCTTTTGATTCCCGCTATGAAATCTTGATCTTTCGGATTCGTTGGAAAGATATTCACAATTAGATCCTATCATTTTTGGTTTCACTAAAATCCGGATTGTTTTGCACCCGGTATATTCAATTGAAGTTTGAAATCGAATTATCGAACTACCGCGCCATTTTCAATTCCTTTTATAATTATATATAAATATTTATATTCCAACGACGACGCGTATAATATATACATCGAATTATATTCAAAATAAATTTCTCGTCGATTATATTTAAAATAATCTATTTTAAATATTCAAATTCAGCTAAAATTGCCAAAATAAAAATTTCAAACTGGCCCAGATTTTGCGGGTTATTACATCTTCCCACTCTAGGCACAGTGATATTTTCCAGCAATAAGAAATGGTGCTAAAGCTTCAAAATGCATGCAGATGCGTGTTCCATCTCACTAAGTTCAAAGATAAGGGGTTCATAATTTATACAATATTTATTTTAGTTATAATATTTTAGGAAGCTTGCATTTTGATTTCCTATCGCCATTTGTAAAGCTCACAACAAAGAAGGGAATTGAACGATTGGTATGTATTGGCTGAGGAGAGGATTTATATGGAGAGGAAAAAACAAGAGATGATCATCAAATGGCTATTATATATGTATCTCTTCCTTAGCATTGAAGAAAAGGAAAACAATAATATATATATATATATGACACACACACACACACACCTAATTTTACCTCCTAAGAACTGAAGTTTGCAGAACACATGACTTGAGAGGACGTGAGGGAAAAATTACTAAATGAAGGGCAGACATGGTAACAGGGGTATACTTCCCTGCTAAGGAATTGAATGCCTGCTGCCTTGATGTGTACGTGATGGATATATATATATATATAATCAACCTTTCTTCATAGCTAAGAAATAGCGTACCCCACTACGTAGAACTCCGTACAATTATGGACGGTTACGGACAAAAATAAAAATACAGTCATGTAGAGTGGTGTGCCACGATCGCAAAAATATATTAAAATAGACAAAATAACTTATTCTGTGAAACCCCAAAATGATGGTTTAGGGTATAAAATACCGCAAATAAAAAGTTTCTTATTTTCCAAAATAAAAATTACGGAAAAATTCTATAAATTAAAATAAAAATACATCTTAAAATCCTTATCCAAATTCGAAGCCAATATTTATTTATAAATAAATATATCATTATAGTTTATAAACAATTCCATAACGACTATTTGAAAATTTGATTTAGACATAACTCACAACCTAAGACGAAATCTCAATTTTTCACTTCCATTAGAAAAATATAGCTCAATGGATTCGAACGTTTCTTGTTTCAAAGAAATCCGACTTATAACGGATCCTATATACTCTGCAGAAGTTCAAAACACATTATTACGAACTATCGCGATATTACGTGCTCGATTATAATTTATGTTTTAATTAATATGGTCAATAGTCGTTTTAGTCGTTTTAATGATATATTCGTTGTTATAACTCGAATATAAACTAAATTTTATATCTTAAATAAATCAAGTTACACCGAATTGCCAATTCAACCATTTCCCACTATTTCAGAAATAAATATACTGTCATCTATTTTATTTAAAATAATTAAATAATCAATTATTATTTAAATTCAAACTATTATATTAAAATAATCAAATAAATTATTAAATTGCAATAAAAATTCGGGATGTTACAGACGTGCTGTAACAACCCAGAATTTTGACAATAAATAAACTAGTTTCTAATTATATTTTAAAAATAGGAATTTCTGTAAACGATGGAATTTGACCATGAGACTTTAACCTTTGTGTTCGTCTCAGAATTTTGATTAACTTTCATGTTTGAAGTTTTACGAATGGAGTCCTGTATGAAAAAGTTACGGACAAAATACGAAAAATAGACGGAAATAATAAAATAGAATAAATAAAATATTTAATACCGTTTATAACCTGCCTTCACTGGGGAAATTTGCCGAAGGGCAGTCGACACCTTCGTTAGAGCGGTTGACCGCTTCAGGCAATTTCAGTCCAGTGATGGCTAGGGTTATACGGTTTTTAATATATAAATTATTGTATAAGAGGCAGACGATAATTAGAATAAATCTAATGGTTCATGGCCAATTCAGCTCCTATAAATAAATGGGTAAGCCCTCATTATTTTCCACACAAATATGTAGGCAACAACGAAGTTTTACCATTTCCCTTTCTCTTTAAATAATTTTCTAAAAAAATAGGCTCATATCCAATTAATCAAACATAAATCTATATGGATTTGAAAGGGATAATCAGATTCAAGTGTAAAAGGGTATGAATTGATGTCTTATAAGCTCTTCTTCATCAAATCCTCCCCTCTTTTCCTATTTTCTTATAAATTTACAAATCTGAAAATATCCCCCTTTTAAGAATAATTGTAGATCTGTTAGAATTTGGGAGCTATAGGCGTGAAAGATTATCCATATTTCAAATTTGGATGCTTTCAAACGAGTGAGAAATTTATATACAAAGTTATAATAACTTATTATCTCGTCTGTATTAGATATTAAATCAGTGCCTCACATTTATCAGATCTGTTTATAATATTGTAAAAATCTAAAATGATACATATCAGATCTATTTATGAATGTTATCAAAATCTGAAAGTATGAATTTGTAGTTTGAATAATATTATAATTTGTAGGCTTACTTAATTGATTATATTATTGCCTACAATTGTGTTTAAAATATATTGTGGCTATTGTAAACACCGTAAATCTGGAAATCAATCCCTCATAACAATGTTAAGATGTAGTTTTATTTCAGATCTGTAGTTTTGCTTTAAACAGTGATTCAAGTAATTTTGATCAAAAAGAGATAAATCTGTTTGTACTCAATTTTGTTGGGGTTTTAACTTATTTATTGTAAATATGTCTTTTTATTCTTTTAAATAAAATGACACTATTTGAAACCAATAAGAAATATGTCAAATATTGAAAAAGGGGAAAAGTTATATAAATTCATGTACAAATATAAATGTAAATATTTATGCTTAGTTTATATCAACTATTCCAAAACATACATAATATATATTTCTTGTGGTTTGAAATGTGTTTGTCCTAATATTCAGGCATAATTTACAATAATTATAGTTGATAGTCTTTTTGTAAGATTTAGAACCTTATTTCAAAATTGAGGGCAAAAAGGAATGTTTGGTTATTAGTTGAACCAAAACATTAAAATTAACAACAACAACAACAACAACAACAATAATAATAAAAGAAAAATAACTACATTAACAGCGTGAAATATATATATATATATATATGTGTGTGTGTGTGTGTGTGTGTGTGTGTGTGTGTAGACATACATACATTATCCATCCAAATCTACGTAAACAACGAAATATATATTATAATGAATGTTTGAATGGCTTTCATTTTATGGAATGGTACATATAAATGTAATCCATATTAAATGAAAATATTTGTGGTGACCGTTGTAGCAATTATGTAATTGATGACTATAAATAGGGCCATAAATAAATAACTATTGTAACCGTAACTGATTTGGGAAAACAAATTTAATTTGGTAGTTAAGCCTAACGATTACAATTTTTAAATTGACTAATATTAATGTTGTAAACCCCAATTAGGAAATTAAACTATAACTGCACTAAGGCACGAGGTTAAGCTCAACTTGTGGTATAAGTCAAACCAGAACCGTCCGGCAAATCCAACATTCACAAGTGCTCGGCTTAATATGAAGGGTCTAGTGCATAAACACACACACACACACACACACACACACACACACACATATATATATATATATATATATGTATGTATGTATGTATGTATGTATGTATGTATGTATGTATGTATGTATGTATGTATGTATGTGTATGTATGTATGTATGTATGTATGTATGTATGTATGTACAACAGAGGATAAACTAGCAGTGTCTGTTAAGGTACAACAAATAGATATTTCAGGACTGATAATTAAGGATAATTAATGTCTTAGAGAATTATGATCGTTAGGTGACATTAATTATAATCAATGGCAGTAAATAACAATTAAGAGATAAATTGTTGCCTTAGGGAAATATGAGTGTTATGGCCATAAATTTCAATAACCCTATTGAATAGAAATAATGAATAAAAGGGGATTAATGGGTATTGATTGTTGTTTTAAATACTAAGTCCAATAAGGAAAATAATTAAATAAATATCCTAGGCTTAGAATGGTATAACTTTTATTATTTTATACTAGTTAATCTAGAACTTATAGTTAAAAAGTTATAGTTGGACTTGGTAGGTTAATGATGCGAGGTTAGTTACCTTCTTCGACGGAAGTCTGCACTTTCCAACAGTCGAATATATGTCCAATTGATGTGAGATATCATTAACTATAGGAACCCCTAACGATAGTTAGTTTGTATATGTATAGTATTTCTGTAAAGAGAAACTGAATGGGAATAACTCAATAACATACCCTACTTTGGGATTAAGGTCTTAAGTGGCTAGATCCGCCTATAAAAAGGTATTAAGCAGTTGCATAGCCCACTTCCCATAAATGGAAGCATAAAAAGCTAATTGGGTACGAGCTTGATAATCTTCGCAAATATTCCACTTCCTTAAGTCTTAAGTGACTTTGTGTCGAGGAGTCCACTTGACATTAGGTTTTCCAGTTAGGGGTCTTACATGGTGTGTGAATCCTACCTAAACCTAGATTTAAAAATGTCTGATATGGTCATTCCATAGGATTATCTATCCTACGGGAAGTATTAAGCATCTAGGAGATTATCCAATAAGGTCAACTAGATGATAACACTGCGATTCCACCATAGGAAGGTCATAAATGGCGAGATGTCGTTTATCTAGTCCTATCGGTCTTAAGCGATGAGATACCATCTCTCACCTTATGTGAGGCACGAGTTTATATGCGTGAATGACAGAAGCCTTAATTAGTAGGACCTTGTAGCTAGTATTCTCTAGTTTATTATAACGTTGAGTAAATCATCTAGAGGTATTAAATGACCAATAGGTCCGCCTAGGGTCTTAAGTGATCGAGAGGATCCACTCTTATCTACCAACTGATAGTGAGGCGTTAAGTGGCTAAGTATACACATATAAGTAACTAAACTTCATAGTCAGAATTCTCTTCTTGGTTTAATAATCAGTTAAATGATGGTTTAAAGGCTTCATAAATGTATGCGTAAACGTTCTATCTTGGTAACATTATCATTGGGAATACTACCTCGGCATGGTGGTTAAGGTCATGCGTAAATGTTTACAAGGTTAGGTTAGAATTACTAGCCTTGGCAGGCATATATCTTGGGTTGAATCAAACGGGATACATTTGGGTATTGTAAACTATGTTGTACTCTTCTTTTTCACCAGAACTTGTTGTTTTGGCCCCCCTCCTCATTACAACCTCCCAGGTTTACTTCAGAAGGTCGAATTCTCATAGGTGTCTAAGTTTGGCTTTCGGTTCTCGTTCTCTCTCATGCTCGGTATTGACATGGTGACCCACTTTTAAAAAGGCAGTTACTTGAGTTAATACTAGTCTATCGTATTTTGTTTCCACTATGAGTTATTTTAGCATACTCTGATTATGCTCATGCTTATTTATTTACAGGTACTAGATTTACATGCTCCATGCTTGGATGTATTCGATTTTCGATTTTTATCGAAATTTGAGCTCAAAAAAGTGTGGGGTGTTACAGGTGCCCACTATCGTTCATAACTAATAACCTAAATTCCGAACACAGTGAACTAGTTTCGAAAGCTAATTGGATCGTAAGTAAAGTCTAGTTTTCGAAATTATGTTATACTATTATAATTTATATCGTTTATAATACGTGTTTATATCACGTACGATTACATGACAAATCCAATTGACACGAAATTTGGAAACTTACGATAATTAACGATTCCGGATCCGAGAAAGTTAGTTTCGTCGAATTCCGAGACCATCTGCAAAATGGTTATTTCCGCGCGATAACGAAATCGAGTAAATATAAATTAATTTTCAAACACTCAAATTTATCGAGTACAATTTATTATTATCATTATAATTCAAATGAATTATAATTATACTTCAAATCAATTTAATTTCATATTAAATTCAAGATTCAAAATTTCAAGCTCATTCCATATTCAATTCATCGTATAAATTTAATCAAAGTCATTAAATTTCAAATTCATCCATTTTAATATTTGAATTCTTTAAATATTCAAGCCCCGTAATTCCGAGTTGTTACATGTTATTTCCAATATTAGATCTAGTGAATCTAATAAATTCATGTGCACTAACGTAGAAATATTCCTTCATTGAACAGTTCATATTAGTTCGATCCTCATGCATCCAACTGCGATCAAGAAAATAATTTAATATTGTTCGAATATATATATATATATATATATATATATATATATATATATATATATATATATATATATAGGGAGCGGCTATTGGGACACAAAATTAAACACACAAATGGGGACACAAAATTTACACCATTGGATTTGTTTGTCTTTATGTGTGAGGTGTAATTCAGGGGGAAATCTAGTGGTTGAGTGTAACACCCCATGTCCGTTAGTGTCACTCACAAAGGGAATGCACTAAGTTCTGTGGAGCATTTAGGGTAAAAGATGCAGATAAATTACAAGACAGATAAAAATTAAACAGCGGAAAATAGAACTTTGCTTTATTGATAAAATAGTTTGTACAATGATTTCTTTACAATATCAGAGTATCATCTGTCTTACAAAATAAAGAAGCATACAACAACATTTATATTCCCCAATTTTAGCAAGAGCCAACCATAGCATCTGAAAAGAGAATCCAAGCAAACTTCGACAAATCTTCAAGCTGGGAAAGAGTGACGGTCCAACTCAACCTGAGCTATACTATTCCCTCCTTTACTACCTGGGGGGGGAAACGGAAGAAAAGAAGACGAAAGAAAAACAGAGTCAGACATAAAGCCTAAGTAAGTTCAGTAACTTCTAGCATGTGAACATGGAAAACAAAACGACATGAATTAACTGAATACAAGATTACACCATGATGATAGGGTTGGCAAGATTAGACGAGATTAACACAAGATATGCTAAGATAAGATAATCTGGATATGCTCTAATACTTTCGCTGCTTCGCTATTTCCTTATTATACTGGTTTCTATATCTCTGCACCAGCTATCTAATGTCCCAACTAGTAATGCTAACGTGATCCCAATCCCTGTATTTTCCATCGCCTTCAGGCATCCATTTATTTATTTGTTACCTAGATTTAATCTAGGGTTTTCTACCAAGTACCTTCTAGATTCAACTAGAGTTTACGCTGTCTGCTGAATGCTTCTCGGATTCAGGATTTATGCCACCTAGTTCAACTAGGAATTATGCTACCTGTCGAACGATGCCCCCAAGTCTAGGACACACTACCTAGAGTGGTATATGTTCCTATACTTCCCCACGCATGTATCGCGAATCGTTGTCGCTTGTCTAGATGCACATGTCCCGTAATGTGCGACCCGAGTCCTGTGTCAGGGCAAATCAAGGAATACAGAACTCGGTCGGGAGCTTTCAGATATCTGTCGATGCAGATGCTAAGGTCTGTTTTTATTTCAGTGGCTATGGTCCCACTTGACCCCTCCCTCAACTAATGAAAGTCACACCTTGTAAAATGAGAACTATACGCTGGCCCCCGGTGCCCCACTATCCTATGGCCATCCTCACTCATAACTAGATAGCAAGTATATGGTCTTTTGGAGTTCTCCGCCTTTCCGCTTCACGTATCTCGATTGACTGAAGATGGATGGTAGACGACGAGTCGCTATCACAGGGCTACCGTTTGCACGCCGAATCACGCCGGTCCATCCTAGTCTTTAGGTTGCCATGTATTGCAACCAAGGCATACCCCTGGTTCTTCTACGCAGACCTTAACCTCTGTGGGCCCAGGCGGATCATCTGCAGCCTCACAGAGGGATACCAAGAGTACCCTCACGTCCCCTCGAAGCCTCAGGCTTCGTAACCCAATTCGTTGGAGCCTTTTTTCTAATCAGACAGACGTTCGCTCCTCCTCGTATTATACTAAGAATTACTACTTAGTTTTGTCAACTAAGGTTTACCACTTAGTTTCCAGAATCATTATTTTCTTAACTAAGGTTTACTACTTAGTTCTCTTTCCCGTCAATTTGGATTGGTTAAGTGTCATTAGTCAATTCGAGCCAACTTAACCCTCTTCATTCGTCCTGTTAAACTGGTTAAGTGTTATCAGTGATTCATGGTGACTTAACCCTACCACAAACCAAGTTATATTTGTTAAGTATTTCTTATTACTTAACCCTACCCGTTTATCCTTTATTGGTTAAGTGTTCCTTTTTAACTTAACCCTGTCCGTCTGTTTTAACTAACATGTTATTAATGGTTAAGTATTATCCCTTCATGTTTTAGACTTAACCCCATTCCTTTATCACAACCTGATGGTTAAGTGTTCAAGTTTACTTAACCCTACGGTCTAGCCCAGCTAACATATCAAATTGGCTAAGCGTATTAGATTTTACTTAACCCCAACCTCTAGTCTAGTTAACATGTTAAATTGGCTAAGTGTATTAATTTTACTTAACCCCTACAAACCTTGTCTTGCTACCTTGAGTTTGGTTAAGTGTCTCTATGGACTTAGCCCTCCCATTCTAGCTTAACTGTGTTAAGTTGGTTAAGTGTTCCTATGGACTTAATCCTCCCATTCTAGCTTAACTGTGTTAAGTTGGTTAAGTGTTCCTATGGACTTAACCCTCCCATTCTAGCTTAACTGTATTAAGTGTCAGTCTGAACCTAACCCCACCCATCAGTCTAGTTATCATGTTGAACTGGTTAAGTGTCTTAGTTAACTTAACCCTACCATTCTTGTTCTAGCTTTAACTAAATAAATTAAAGCCGCTACCACTCACATTAGACAGGTATTGTTGCGACTACTGGATGTGCCGGTTGCTTCCGGGCAGGTTTACATCGCAACTTAGTCTAACCTCGGGTTAGGCATATTCGTGTTTTCTAAGTTCAAAGGGTTTAATTAATTTTCAAATCAGATTGGTTTTAAAAGTAACCATCCCGTCCGTCGGATCAGTTAGGGATAGCCAGGGAGAGCAGGAAACTTGTATTTTCCAAACCCAAGCCTAGACACTATCCTCTCTGTCACTCTAGAACTTTCTGGTGTGTTATTAAAAGAGATGTCGTTAATAAACCTTTAATTTGTCTAAATTTATGTTTCCTCATTTAGGCCAAATTCTATAAGTAAATTATTCCTAATTTACTTATTTCCTAATTACCCTTTTAATGTAAACTGTCAACATTTATTCTTATGGTCCATTTTACCCTCTATATCATATTTATGCTTTTTGGTATGTAAACTATACCAAATTAAGTGTCACTAACCATGATTTTGCTAAACCTGCCAATTACTCCCAATTATGGTCAATTTCAAATTTATGCTAATATACTTACCGTGCCAAATTAGCTAATCCAATTCCGATTCAACAATTCTAATTCATGTCAAACTAGACTTATTACTCTAGTTCACTATTCATGTAAATGCTAGATTTACACGCCAATACTAGATTCAAATTACACATCTTATAATTCATGTCAAATTTATCCAATTTGCATTTCTATGAACATGCCATAATACATGTTCCCAATTTATGCCAAATTCCAAGTTTATAACTACGTTTTTAGTACATTATGCCCAAATCGTATTACCACCGTTCGTATAATTGCGATTCAATCTAGATTATGGATAAATCTAGACTGGTAGAAAATAGGGAATGAACCAAAGATGCTATGAAAAAGGATGGACATAATAACTGGCATAAAAGGTTTGAATAACGACGTAGGTTCAAGAACATGGGTAGACCTAACTTAATAGGTAAATTCCCAAGGTCTAAAACCAAGAATAGACAGAGTAGGTTCAAGAACATGGGTAGACCTAACTTAATAGGTAAATTCCCAAGGTCTAAAACCAAGAATAGACAGAATAGATAATCGGGTTTAGACCCAATTTCATAGTCACCAAACTTAAGCAACACTTTCCTAGTCATGAATCATAGGTGTTTAATCACAGTCGTCCTTGTTATGTCCTAGGCAACAGTTTATGTTTTCTAATCAAAGGCATAGGCTTAGTAAAGGAAATAATCCTCATAGTCACAGTCACAGTCATAAGCAATGTTCATAGTCATAGGCAATGTCCATAGTCATAGGCAATGTTCATAGTCATAGGCAAATGTTCATAGTCATAGGCATATGGTTTTAAGGTCCATAGTTTCATAGTCACGGTCTTATTTGTCCTCGAATCATTACAGTTCTTAATTAGGTTAAGAGTATAGGCACTGATTCGAATAGGGAGAGAGAGATTTGGCATATTCTTTTATTCCTTTAATTTCATGTCACGAACAGAGAAAAACGTTCAAATCTAAAAATAACTGACTTACAGAGATTAGATTAGAATAGAAAGATGGCGTTGCTATGATTCGTAGAAAAACAGTCGTTGCAGTCGTTCGAATCTTCACTTGAAATCTAGCTTGAATCTCCTCTTTGAAAGTCTTTGAGCAGCACCTCCTCGTCTTGATTTATTTTATATATATATTATTTTATTTATTATTTAATTAAGAGGAGGAGAGGAAGCCATGTTCACTAAGAATCTTTGCAGCATAAGGGTAGAGAAGAATTGTGAATAGAGAAGGAGTCTAGGGCTGTTTATATAGTGTAGAAGTCAACGAATCTGGTCAGGATGGTGTCCGAATACAGAAGAACGAACCAGGTGCAGAAAACAGGAAAAAGCAGGGGGGGTCGACCCCTAGGTCGACTACCCAGTCGACCTGGGTGCCCCAGGTCGACTACCCAGTCGACCTGGGTGCCTTGGGCGGGAAAATTCCCGCCCAATCTGGGTCCAATTTGAATTTTGAACTTGACTTGTTTTGAAATTTGAACTTCGCTGAATCTTCCGGAGGCCATATCTTCCTCATACGGACTCCGATTTACGCAAACTCGAACTCGTTTCATGCAGAATTCCGAGACGAACGCAATGGCGCAGCCCATTTCCCTTGATTTTGATATTAACTTTTAATTCTGCCCTGATTTGTGAATCCTAGTGTTACAGAATTACGGGGTGTTACATTGAGATTGTTTGTGTTTACATTTGTGTAACCATTTTGTGTTTAAATAGAATTTCCCATATATATATATATATATATATATATATATATATATATATATATATATATATATATATATATATATTAAAAATTCGATAGTACTTCACTTCTTTGTCTTGTACGCATAACTTCGCATCTAATGATTGTGTTGTTATTGTACTTTCTAAAATAAGTTAAAACTTTTTGGGACTAGAGGTTTTGATTTGTTGTTTTATTTATGAAAAATAATTTTTAACCATTATTTTAAAATAAATATTATATAATTTTTTAATTCTAACAAATCGATTTCAGTATAACATTTGCATTAAAATTAATTTATTAAGTAAACCTACTTCTAAAAATGTACAAAATATTATTTTAACACGATATTAAAATACATTCAACCATTTAAATATTTATTAACTAAATTTTAAATTTTAAAAAATATTTTATAATCCATTTAACAGCTTAAAATATAACTTACCATTTTGTGAACTAATATTTGAAGTTTGAAAAATGACGTACTGATTAATTAATAATTAAAAATAATTAATAATCAAAAATAACTTTATTTTATAAATACTGCTAACTTATATATAACACACACTAATTAAGTAGCATAAACTAATATTGTTTAACTGCTAGCATAATCTTAATATACTCACTATTTAACCAAATATATTATTTTCATTAAAATTAATCTAACTACAACAAACAATCGCATAAGCTAAGAAACACACATATTAATCAATAATCATATATTAATTTTTAGATTTTAAAATGACTCTGATTTATAATCGCAAATTAAACAATCACAAGACTAATTATTATCTCCAAATCAAGCAATACGTTATTACAACCAATTCATATGCAATACTCGTCAATTTTAAACCCTAAATGCTACGAATTGTCCCTAAAACTCAAAAATAGCATGTTAAAATTTTAGATGCTCCAATAAGACGCAATGACCTATGGTGACATTGATGACGGGGCGACGACTGTTGAAGGGCGATGTCAACTTAAGTTCGTTGTTTTTTTTTTTTGCATGCGAAATATAGGATAAAAAGAGGAAAGGTCGCGCTGTTTTTTTGTATACTCGACATTACGTCAATTGTAAACACACATATTAATCAATAATCATATATTAATTTTTAGATTTTAAAATGACTCTGATTATAATCGCAAACTAAACAATCACAAGACTAAGTATTATCTCCAAATCAAGCAATACGCTGTTACAACCAATAAATATGCAATACTCGTCAATTTTAAGCCCTAAATGCTACGAATTGGCCCCAAAACTCAAAAATAGCAGGTTAAAATTTTAGATGCTCCAATGAGACGTAATGACCTATGGTGACATTGATGATGGGGCGACGACTGTTGAAGGGCGATGTCAACTTTAGTTCATTGTTCTTTTTTTTTTTTTTTTTTTTTTTTTTTTTTTTTTTGCATGCGAAATATAGGATAAAAAGAGGAAAGGTCGAGCTGTTTTTTAATGTATACTCGACATTACGTCAATTGATTATTATTATTTTCCTTACCCTTATAACATTTTAATAAACATTTAAAAATACTGCTTTAATTTCTGTGAAATAAACAAGATATTTCATCACAACCATTCAATTCAACCATTGTTTACGATTGATTAAATTAGAATTTTCGTCAAACTATGCTCGCGTAATTCATTTATTTAATGTTAATTTAACTCGCATAACCATTCTATGCCACTTTTAGTTGGTCCATTAATCAACTTTGATAAAGTTTAGTATATTTAAACAATTTTATGAATTAAAATATATTTTTAAACTACTGGATAACTAATTATTAATTTTTTAGTGTATTTAGCATGGCAAAGTTATATAAAATAAAATATTTGACAAAAAGATAAATTTATTTGATTTATGTTGATCAAAAGTATATAGACCTATTTTCAAAATAAAGATGATAAATATATATATAATTCTATATTGTCGATCGTCAATTGTTTGTCAATGTTCGAACTAAGGTCCTACGCCCTTGAAACGTGACCAAATTCGAACTAGCCGTGCTTGGTGTGTCAATCCGATTCATAATGTCGAATCAGTATAACAAAATGGCTATAAAAAAAAGGGAATAAAATAAATTCAAAATATGTTTGTTTGTTAATTTTTTTTGTTATATATATATATATATATATATATATATATATATATATATATATATATATATATATATATATATATATATATATATATATATAGACACACACACACATACACACACATTTGGTTAATACATCACTAGATCTAAGGGGAGTCTTGAGCTTCCAACCGTTAGCTCGGTAGGTATACACCATACCACACTATGTTGACAAAAATGGGTTGTTATAAACATAAGTACTGCTTAAGTTTTAAAGAGACTTGTTATACAACTACATTATAAAGTTGCTCATCATACATTAACATAAGCCTCTTTCTTCTACAATGGCTAGAAATAATTTTAATGAAACAACTAAATCACTTAACGTTAATTCAACCATCATCGTCTCAATTATCATCTCTAAGTTCCATTATCATTCCTTTTTGCATTTCTGATGGTATTCATCAAAATGGTCTGTGCTTTATTTACATTACCATTAAAAGAATTCTACCCAGAACGATGTGTACTTGCATATTTATATCTAAAATCATCGATGATAACATACTTCCTCAATTCCATTTCGAAATCGGAATTATTGTCGAAATTGGACAACAAGTTAAGTTTTGGTTGCCAACTTCCTCAATTCCATTTTGAAACATTCATAGATGATAGAAGAATTATACACATCACGTATTCCATTTGTCGTCTTCAATGTTTAATTTGACCATAGTATTAAAATTATTTATCAAACAAAACACCCACGTAAGCATTCAACCACCTTCTTGAGCCTTCGTTGAAGATCTCTTCAAAGAGAATAAGAAGGAACGTTGAACGGAATCTGCAAAATAGGTATTAAATCACCTATAATAGGAATCTCTTTGAAAATAGAGAGCATTTAAATGGAAAACTTGGAAAGGCATTATCAAGAGACTGGTTCATATCTTCATACAGTTTCGTACTTTTGTTGCTCATTATGAACTTAACAAGCTAACTAATTATATAATTAAAAAAAAAAAAAAAAAAAAACTATTTATCCGCAACTAATAATACTGGGACATTTCGCAAAGAACAAGAAGAAGCATAATTAACGTTGAAATCCCCTGGATTTCTGTTTCCAGAGAACTGGATTATCAGTAAGCAAAAATTACCGATGCATATTGAAAACAATAACGTACATAACTCATACATAATCCACCATTCAAATAAACCGATACATATAAGCCAGCTTTGTAAATTAAATTATGAGAACCACTACCATGATAAAATCAAAATTTGCTAAGTTCAAGGATTCGAATCCAGTTCGTAACAAATTTCTTTGTGCCACTAACAGATCACACAGTTTTGACCCTTAGTCTTAGTCCTAGACCTGCTGCTTCTTTTGTTTCTTCCGCTTCTTCCATATGTTGATGTATTCGTTTCGGTATAATCACCATAAGTTGTAGCTGTGCCGTAATCACCATAAGAAGCCGTAGCTTCACCATCATCACCATAAGTAGTAGTTTGACCATAATAGCTGGAAGTTGCTCCATCTGCACCATAATCAGCATAAGCAGTCGTAGTTTGACCATAATCACCATAAGTAGCCGTAGCATCACCATAATCACCATAAGTAGTGGTAGTTCCGCCATAATTGCCATAAGTAGTCATTGTTTCACCATAATCACGTTCAGTAGTACTTGCACGGCCTCCACCATAATCGCCATAAGTTGTTGCACCACCTTCCCCATAATCACCATAAGTAGTAGTTCCACCATAATTGTCGTAAGTGGTATTTCCACCATAACCGCCATAACTAATTGCGCCACCTTCACCATAGTTGCCATAAGTAGTTGCGCCACCTTCCCCATGATCACCATAATTACTTGCACCACCTTCCCCATAATCACCATAAGTAGACATTGATGTACCACCTCGACCGTAATCACCGAACCCACCATAGGTGTCACTTCCACCAATGTCATAATAACCTCCATAAGGACTAGCAACAGGGAATCCAGAGCCACCGGAACTACCGTGGTACACAGGGACTGGATCAAACTGACTGGAATGGCTGTTTCGGTGCTCGACCCGCAGCTGTTCGAGGAAGTCATAGAAATCCTGACCATGCCCATCATATTCGTTGTGAGCAAGCTCATGAAGCATGGTGTCGAGCACTTCAGAATAAGGGAAGAAGTCAGCTCCATCGGTGGTTTCCCGTAGCCTGATGCTTATTTTTTCTCCACGATAGGCATTGGTGCCTAGACGCGTGGGATCAAAGTACTCTACCAGGAGGGGTACCTTCCAGTTGTGGTTTCTCATGAGCGGTTCTACGTCCTCTGCAATTCTGAACAGGAAACTCAGGGCTTTGTCAGAGTGAGGAAGATCCATTACCATTATCTCAGTAAAGTAGTCCGTCATGATTGCTTGTGATTTTTCTCTTCTCTTTGTAATTAGAGATATAAGAATTATGTTGTGGGTTTGGACTGATTTATAGAAGTTTAAAGATGTATGGTTTGTTAGGGTTTTATATAATTGGTAAGTTACGATTTATTTTAAGAGAATAAAATATTAATGGTACGTGGAAATTTGGAAAATGTTTGTAGAGTATAGAATAACATCGAACTTACCTGTTATACACCTTTACAATCTGTAAATGGTCGCAGAAGCAAATGTTTGATTTGATTGAGAAGATATGCTTACCTTTTGTATATTGATTATTTGTTTCCAGTTAGACAAATTAAATGAACATTTCTGTGAATACCTAAAATTAATCATATTGCGTATATAGGAGGTATGCTATTAAAACGAAATCAATCTTGTTATAGGAGGTATTCTTTTAAAACAAAATCAATTTGTTTTTCATGAAAGTTGCCCATTTGACGAAAATTAGGGAGAATTTTTTAATTTAAATTAGCGAATTGTACAAGTGAAAATTTGTTATGTGAAATTTCAAGCATTTGTACTGAACTATATAAGATTTTATACCATATACAGTGCACCATTAATTAATTCGTTCTTAAAATTTTCCAGTTGGATTTGATTTTATATCTTCCGTTCATTTGTGAAAGATTAATAACAACAAGCATGAATTTAATGAGAAAAAACTACAAGTTCATGTTATTTTTATTTTGTTGTAAGAAAAATTCCTGCATAAATGATTTTATAATTAGATCCTTTTCTTTAAAATAACACAAAATATCCTTTTGTTTAAAATAACACAAAATACAAGATAATTTATACTTTTCCGACACAGAATGCCACCAAAAAAAAAAAGGAAAGGAAGAAGTAGTTCTATATATATATATATGTATATATATATATATATATATATATATATATATATATATATATATGTATATATATATATATATATGTAGGAAAAATTCCTGCATAAATGATTTTATAATTAGATCCTTTTCTTTAAAATAACACAAAATATCCTTTTGTTTAAAATAACACAAAATACAAGATAATTTATACTTTTCCGACACAGAATGCCACCAAAAAAAAAAAGGAAAGGAAGAAGTAGTTCTATATATATATATATATATGTATATATATATATGTATATATATATATATGTATATATATATATATATATATATATATATATATATATGTATATATATATATTATTGTTGTTCTTGTTGTTTAGTTTTTATATGTACATTCAACTCTCATTTTTTTTTGTAAGGATCCATAAACGAAGGATTGAATGTTAAATAATTTAAGTTATTTAAATATTTTATAATCAACATAACTAATTCAATTAAAGAGTTGAATGTAAAAAAGATGAAAAAACTGAGAAAATCTTTACACGTACTTATATTTGAGAAAAACTTTTGTTTATCATTGGTTTCAGTTTTTAAACAGTTTTATCTTTGAAGTCAACCGTGTATTTCATGTAAATTGTAAGAATCATACTTACATCTGTAATCACTGAACAAAATAATGTTATGTAGCACTAAGGTGAATTTTATTTTGGATACGATGCATAACAAGATGAACGACTGAATGTTATTATATTTTTTATCAACTAATCTATGCGTTTATATCCTAATGTTTTAAAATATAAATTTTCCTTTTAGAAGCTGCTAAAAATATAATTACTTTATGTAATGAATAACAACTTTTAACTGGATAAATGAATTATATTAGAAATTAAAAGAGATATTATATTTAAGTATACATTTATATTACTTCATTTGACTAAAGAAATTATTTTATTAATAGTTTTAATTGTATAGGAATATTGCATATATTTAAATCATCGTATTTTTAGGATTAATCGGATGGACTAACGAATTATGGTTAATCAAATATTTACATTAAGATTTACATAATTAATTAGATATAACGACTTGACCATAAAATATTAAGAGAGAACTGAGAATGATTTTTAAGTAACTGTACAAAAAAAAAAAAAAAAAAAAAAAAAAAAAGATGTTTAAGTTAATGATAATCTACATCTTAATATATGATAAACTTGTGAACAAATTATTATAAAATAAAATTATTAATGACGTTAATGTATATAATATGTGTTATGCGATTTATATATTTTTGTACCTTAATGGTCTTATAACCAACTTGTTGACGTGATCGTAGAACGCATATTGAATTTTTTTGAACATAAGTTGACTACTCTTATCAATTAGTTTAAATTAAAGTTTATTCAATTCACTAATTTAAATATGTGCTTCTTAATGTAAAACATTTGGAGAAAATTGAGAAATATTTGAAAACAATTATAGGATTTTTAAAAGTGGATATTTTAATGTAAAATTGTGTAAGTAATTAGTAAATAATTGTAAAACGGCAGATATTAGAATTTTAAAAATAAAATATCTAAGATTGGAGAGAATTAAAGAGAATGAAGATAACCCCAAAACTTAACGAGACAACTTAAACTTATTCTGCTTTTAGGGGGGATTTAAGGGGACTTCATTTGATTTATTTTTTGTTAAAAGGAGATTGGATATAAAAAAATAAAAAAAGACAAATGTACCCTTGCCTATGTCATCATATGTCGCTTTACTTAAACCCTATCTTCAAATTAAGTCTTCAAAAATTGAATGAGAGAAGCCGCACTGCTTTAAAAACCAAACTAAATTGCCTAGTTAACCTTAATTCCTCTATCTTGGTTCAAATGAAAATAACTTAGAGAAGGCAATTAGTTCCCAATGTAACGAGGCAAATTTTTGGAATGGTTAGCTCATTTGTTCTTTTTTTTTAAAATCAAATGTTTTGGTGAAGAAGAGGAAAATAGTGGAGGGTTGTAGTGTATATTGATGAAGAAACGTCGAGAATATATTAACGTAAATACCCGATAATAGAATGTCACCAAAAAAATGGGTAACCTCCTACTGTTATATGTTAATATATTTTTTGTTGTCTTCTCCTTGTTCTTGTATCACCATTACATTTTCAAATTCCATTTATAATTCATATCTAAAATAAGTTCGTATTCACCATTAATCAAATATGTTTAGTTCAAATTAAGGAAGATTATAAAATCTATATCGGAATTTTTATTTTTGTGGAAAATAGGGAGAAGGACAAACTTAACAAAAAAATTGGCGAAAAGTATGGAAAGTTTAGAATTTAGTAAGAAGAACAAATGTTAGTGTAAATGGGTAAATGATAGTGGCCCCCTGAATTCCACTTTTAGTGTAAATGTGTCCTCCCTAATTTTGAAACTTTCCATATTTTTCACTAATTTTCTTGCAAAGTTTGTCCTTTAAAAGAAAATCCTCTTCCCTACTATTATTTGATAGATTCGATAATGGCAATGGGATTTTTACTCTCAAGGACAAAAGAAACCAAAAAATGTTTAGAAGGATAAGGGGGTAAAATTTTATCCTCAAGGAAAAAATGTAGATGTATTGTAAATGGAGAAATTCAGGGGCCCACTATAATTCATCCCTTTACACCAAAACTTGTCCTTTTGGACAAAATTTTGCCTCTTGTCCTTATGAGATAAATTTTTGTTCATTTTTTCCTTCAAGGTATTTTCCACTTTAATCAATTTATTACACAAATAGATGGAAAATATACACAAACACAAATTTAGGGAAAAAAAATAGGTTGAAATATAGGATTTTTTTTATTTGGCAGAAGAACAATGCTAATTACAACTAACATTTTGTATGACATAAAGCTGAATCTAATACTAATTATAACTAGCATTTTTTCGTAATGTACAATAATGGAAATTACAACAAATCATTTGTTCTTCAGTTTTAAATAAAACTAGATGCCCATTAACCTATATTTTTTCTCAAAGTTTGTCATTTTCCCTATTTTAAATATGTTTGGAAAATACCTTTTTATGTTTTACAAAATTAAAGTGAAGATTAGAGATGCTCTTGGTGAAATATAAATAAATCATATTTTGATTCATTTATTTTTAGTCGAAATAGAAGAAAATTAATATAAATTGAAAAAAAATTGGAATAACTTTTCAAAGAGTAAAATATCATTTAGGATTTGCTGAAAACTTAAAATTTAAAATAATGTTTTGAAATAATTTTTTAGTCCGTATTTTGTTAGTTATAAAATGGACACTAAAAGGATATAAAGTATTTCAATAAAAAATTATTGTAAACACATTCGAAGCATAAAATATGATTTATTTATCTATCTATTTCTGAAAAGCTAATGGGATAACGGATATAATTTGATATAATTATGGTAAACATGTCAAATTGATATAGTTTGTCATTTATTATACTGTACAATTACAAATACTGTTGAATTTTATATAAAGAAGTAGAGCAAAGTGTTGAGGGAGGCTATGGCGATGTCCTTGGCATGTGTCAGAGAGTCAGAGGAAGAAAATGTCAGTAAAAGATTCCGTAGAAATAAGGCCCTGAGGCGTATTTATAGATGTACAGGAATCAATTTTGGCTAAGACACATGACATTCGATCTGAGGTTCGCGGCATAATTAGTGGATCATGTTCAGATGATTGAAATAGTCTCTAGAAAATATCCCAAATCTAGGTCAGCATAGTTGAACGGGTTAGTTCGACATAGCCGAACTGGGAGTGCCGACCCGAAAGCCAAATGGCCATTGTGACGTGGCATACCGAGCCGGATTAGTCAAACCAACTTCATATCGAGTAGTAGTCCATCCTTCTATTCATCCTTCATGCTGATGGGTCCCATGCTGAACCGACTTGGTCGATCCGAGATGGTCGAACCGGATCCCTCGATCCGAGAAAGGTCGAACCAAAATTCAATACATCTGAAATCTAAGTCTTTGAGTGCTTCGAGGCTTCAACCAAGTGTGTCTGGGCTTACCTAAGTCCATGCTCAAGTTTTTAGCGATCCAGTGATGCGAAGTCCAAAGTGTGACAACCTTGTGAAAAGACATATCAAAAGATATATATTGTATACGGGTATTACATTTGATTGCTGTAGTTGACTCAATGTTCTATACTATTTAGTTGGATAATGCATAATGTTTTATCCTAAAGGAACACTTATTTATGGTTCTATACGGATACTATGTAGGTATATTTCAGATATTTGTCTGATGTTTTAATATACCAGTATTAGTCCAATAGAAATGTTATCGCTTTCTAGTCATATAACCCGATCGTGAATGTTGCATAGTTCATAATCTCATGGCCTCCCATCCTCTATACACAACTGTATACTCTCTACAGGTCCTATGGTTGAATATGTTTTTCGCATCTCAATCCCTTCTCATTACCGTAAGTCATTTATTGTTTGTAAATTATAAATATTTCACGCCTATCATAAATGCAAATCCAAGGGGATGTGTATGTATTTATTCTTCTTATGTTCTTTTTATTTCTCAGTGTCTTTATGCTTTACAACAAGTCTTTATTTTTATTATCCATTTATCTTTTGCTTTATCAAATTCGTTAAACGCTTCTCATTTTTAGTTAACAAAATCATTGCTACTATATTCATTAGTTTCAACTCTGATATTTATTCCACTTCATTTTCTACTTCCTTTTCTTGCCTATTATCAAGCTTCATTTTTCAATACTTTCTATTTATTTGGTACATTTTTTTCATTCTTATCTTAATTCTCATCTCTTTGGATTAATACATTTTAATAGATTATAACTGCATCACATATGTTAACACAATAAGTTTTCATATCTCATTACTAAGGGAGTCTGTCTAATGTTTGCAATTACAATAAATTGCCTTTTCTTTTCGGGTGTTGTTATTGACACTCCAACTATTGTTAAGGGGGGCCATTTTTTAAAAACACTCCACCTTTTTGAAAAATTGTTAAGGGGATACACAAACATATTATTTTACACTACTCAATATTCCTGGATTGCCCCTTTAAATTAGATTAAAAAAATTATCCGATAGGGGAAACCAAATTAAAATAAGCAGTTTATCACCACTGCACCGAATGCAGCACGTAATCAATTATATATGTATTCGACAGTGATATGTCAAAAATTTATAATCATTTCGGTGCATTACCTGCGTAATTATAAAATTTGGCATATTTAAGTCAAAAAAAAAAAAAAAAGTTCGATCATATTCCTCTAGAAACGCTTATTCTTTAGGGTTTAAAAGAATCGAAAAAAAAATTACTATGGTATTTGTAATATTTGTTAAGGTAAAATTATCTTTATTTGTTAAGGGGCTAAATTGGTAATAAGATAAAATTATGCTTATTTGTTAAGGGACTACTTTTCTCATTGGTACCCCCCTTGACAATTTTTGAGGAAAAAAAATTGGTCCTTCTCTTAACAATATTTGGAATGTCAATAACAATGCCTTTATTTCCTTATTTTAGTTTCTTTCGAAATAGACGGTACAAAACATCAGAATTTTCCATTATTTTATAATCTAATTTTTTTGGGTATGTGCATTCTTTGTTATTTTAAGCAACATGCTTTTTTTTTTTGTTTCTCATTTGATAATATGCAAAAATCTATTTGCAACACTTCAAGTTGCAACACAATAAAATGTCCCTAAGACCTTAAAGGACTAAATAATTTGACATTTCACCTATACCCATGCGTTTAAAAAATTAAGATCTTAATCACTGCGCATTTTAGATCATTTTTTTTTTGTAACTGCAGAATAAATATAATCATTTTGCAATTACAGAATTAAACTTAATCATTATGCTTCTGCTATTATCAACATAAATTCACAAAAAAGTTTAACAACTACACTGTTTCACATTTATGGATCCATTCACAATTTAAATTCAATTCTTAAGCATCTAGGAATAAATTTGCAATGATGTATTCTAATATTATAGAAAGAACATACAATACACCCACTCATTGTGGTCGTTTCTATTTTCCAGATTTGAATCCATCCCTTTTTTTATTTTACCTCCTTTTATTTAAATGGTATAGAACATTTTAATTGATTTACATTTGAACTAAGGTTTAGATCTATAATTTCAGCTTAATTGTGCCAATTTGATTTGAATTCATTCTTTATTATAGCAATCTTCTAATTTATTGTGTTCATCACACTACTAGAAAGGAACAGTATAGCAACATACACTTCAACGGCCTCTAACGGCCATTGACCAACGGAAGCCAAAATACGTATTTTTCTTACGTATACAAAAAATACGCCGTTGGAAACCATTTGCGGCCATTGGTTTTTAATCCGTTGGAAGTCGTTTCCTCCCGTTACACGGACTGGAACACAAATCAGCTGAAGCTTCTCCTTCTTCCTCATTCACCTAAACCCATGATTTTCCCCCTAAATTCCCGAAACTTTCCCTTCTTCAATTCGGAAATCACCAGTCCTACTCCATCATCCGCCTAGGATCTCTCCAACTCAATCAAAGCACTCTCTCATCCTCTCTAATCTCCTATTCTCTCCGATTATAAGGTATGTGTTTACCCTAAAATTTGTTTAATACCCTAGGTTTAGTGTAATTTATAATTACAGTATGTTTGTGTGTCTAGTGTTGTTAATTAGTTGCTAATGTTGGGTTTAATCATTTAAGTTGCTAATCTAGGGTTTTTATTTATAAATTACTTAATTGTTATGATATAGGGTTTTAATTAGTTTAAATAGTTGTTGTTAATGAGTTTGTATTCATAGATTTTTTTGATTATGTTGTTAATCTAGGGTTTAATTAGTTAAAGTTGACTATGTATATATGCATATATATAGTGTTGTGTGTGTGTGTATATATATATATATATATATATATATTAATTATATATACACACACACACACACATATATAATTGACAATCTATGTATTTTTTTATTTGGTTAAGCCCTAATTCATTGAAAACAATATTTAATTTGTCGAAAACGTATCGTGGAAGTGCAAATATTTAAGTTTGTGTTTTTTGGGCTAAGGCACACAAAGGCGCTAAGTCGTACAAAAAAGACTTCAATCACGAAAAAAAACCAAATCATAATATGTTATATTTATAATGCCTTAGAGAGTTTTTTTGGCCCCGTTTGATAAGTATTGTATATAATCGTTATGTAAATGTTCGTTTTATTAACGAAATGGACATTTATATTCATTGTATACAACATTTGTTGGATTTGTCCTTTGTATTGGACAAGTTACGAACACAATAACGAAATTAAATCTCGTAAAATATTTCATTTTAAACGGTTCTCAAAATTTCGAAAGCACTTCCTTCATGTTCCCAATGGACTTTAAAGGAAAACCCTGTTTCTCTTGTAGTGTCAAAACTACATTATTTTAATTTTCAAGATGATTTAAAGGTAAAGAAGAGGATACAATTTCGACAATATTTCATTACTGCAAATTGATGTGAGAATTTAAGGTTATATTTAGTTTTCTTATATAAGAGTTTGTGATTAATTTGAAGCATTAAACTAACCTTAGGTAAAATCTAATTAAATCACAGACGTATGTGGCCTGTAGGAGGACCCATGCCATTTTTTAGTACATGAATTTATTAATGTGAATTTATTACGTTAATTCCCTTCCTCTTTTAGTTGATTGTATGTTTTAACTGATCTTATCTTTCATGTTTATTAAGGGTATTGTTATTGACACTCCAACTATTGTTTAGGGGGGGGGGTCATTTTTTTAAAAACACTTCACTCTTTGAAAAATTGTTAAGAGGCTACACAAACATATTATTTCACACTACTCAATATTCCTGGATTGTCCCTTTAAATTAGATTAAAAAAAAACTTATTTGATAAGGGAAACCGAATTAAAATAAACAATTCGTCAGCACTGCACCGAATGCAGTACATAATCAATTATATATGAATTCGACAGAGTTATGTCGAAAATTAAAAATCATTTCGGTGCATTGCCTCCATAATAATAATAAAATTCGGCATATTTATGTCAATAAAAAAAAATAGTTCGATCATATTCCTCCGAAAACGCTTATTCTTTAGGGTTAAAAAAAATCGATATATGCGAATCGAAAAAAATTACTATGGCATTTGCAATATTTGTTAAGGTAAAATTACCATTATTTGTTATGGGACTAAATGAGTAATAAGGTAAAATTACCTTTATTTGTTAAGGGCTACTTTCCTCGTTGGTACTCCCCTTAACAATTTTTGAAAAGAAAAAAAAATTGGCCCCCCCTAACAATATTTGGAGTGTCAATAACAATGCCCTTTATTAATTGAAAATTCTACCAAAATTTTAGTTTAGTGTTAGGTTATTTAACTTCCAAGTACTAATTTTATTGCTATATTTACATATATAATTATTAATAATGCTAAAACTTATTCAAACATTAATAATTTTTGGTAAATTATATTCATACACCGAAAATTGCATTAATGTACACTACTATTTTACTAAAAAAATATTACTAAATTATTCTTCTTCTTTATTGCATTCTCAGTATGATTTGAAGGGACGAAGCTTTCATGTAGAAGATAATGATGAAGCTTCTATTTATCTCTAGCATGATTATGCAAAATAACTTGAATAATAGCATACATTTTGGCATAGATAAGATTTGCTTTAATTTCCTTCGAAATATAGGTATTTTTGTAGATTCTTCGACACCTTCCTTTCCAAATCATACTGTACCAATTGTAATATTAAATTTATTGATTATTTCAAGCGTTTTTTTATTCCGACTTTGTTTTTCAATATTTGAAATGATGCTTAGAATATTGTATGAGCTGCTTGAATTCATTTTGAATTTGGACTTGGTATAATTCCAGATAAATTTGGAGCAGAATCGAAAAATAAATGATTTCTGTCTTTCGTATACAATTCCAGATAAATCAATGGTCGTCTGAGCTTTGTAACTTGCCTACTACAATTCGTGACTCAATTAAAAATATAAAAATTCACAACGACAAGCAAGAAGACTATTGGTTTCAGAATGGTAATGAGGAATTCTCATACATATATGATATTATTTCCTCTTCTCCCAATACTTTAAAATAGTCTACATTTTTGTAGAAGAAGCCTAATGTTCTCAAATTTTCCACTATAAAATGTTATTTTAACACCATATTTTATAATTCATTCAAACATTTAATTATTTTGTTAACTAAATTTTGAATTTTAAAAAATACTTTATAATTCATTTAATAGCTTAAAATTTAATCTAACAATCTTGTAAACTAATACTTGAAGTTTGAAAAACGACGTACTGATTAATTAATAACTAAAATTAATTAATCGTTAAAAGTAAATTTATTTTATAAATACTGCTAACTTATAATTAAAACACACTAATTTAGTAGCATAAATTAATACTGCTTAATTGTTAGCCATAATTTTAACGTACTCACTATTTAACCATGTATATTTTCATCAAAATTAATTTAACTATAAAAAACAATCACATAAGCTAAGTAACACATGTATTAATCAATAATTATATATTAATCTTTAGATTTTAAAATGACTCTAATTTATAATCACAAGACTGATTAATATCTCCAGATCAAGCAATACATTATTACAACCAATTAATATGCAATGGTCATCAATTTTGAAACCTATGTGCTATGAATCAGCCCCAAATCCCAAAAATAGCGAGTTAAAATTTTATTACAATTGAGATGAGATTGAATACTCTGATGAGACGTGATGATCTATGGCGACTTCGACAAGAGGGAGACGACTGTTGGAGGGCGGCGTCGGCTCATGTTCATTGTTTTTTGTTTACATGGTAAATATAGGATAGAAATAGGAAAGGTCGCGTTGGTTTTTTTATATATACTCGACACTACGTCAATTGATTATTTTTTTCCTTACCCTTATAACATTTTAACATTTTAAGAAACATTTATAATACTAATTTATGTTAGAATTGTCTTGCATGTTGTTAAGGAGGAAATAATGATGGTTTGGATGCAAAAGTCTCACATCATGAAATAAATTAGAGGAGACAAGTACAAATATGAGCTGGTAGAAACGTAACACCAGAGATTCCTTTTGTTATAAGAATATGTGTGCTAACTCATATGCGTGCGCCCTACGCAGGAAGGAGGGGGCTTTGTTCCTACCGTCGTTACAGAACAATTTAATTCTTATGAAATAAACAAGATATTTCAACACAACCATTCAATTCAATCATTGTTTATGATTTTGATTAAATTTGGAATTTTCGTCGAGCTATGCTTGCGTAATTCAATTATTTAACATTACTAAAAATCTAAGTTGCACGTCCAATAATCTATGCAACTTTTAGTTGGTCCATTAATCAACTTCCCATACAGCCTCTTTCTTCTGCAATGGCTAGAAATAATTTTAATGAAACAACTAAACCACTTCAAGTTATTCTCAATTGTCATCTCCAAGTTTCCTTATCATTGCTTTTGCACTTCTGATGGTATTTAGGGATGACAATGGGGTGGGTTTAGGGTCCAAACCCGCTTGATCCTCCTTTGTTTTGACCCATTTAGACCCGCCCCACAGGGTCTTCGGGGCGGGTAGACCCGCGATCTGCTTTTGAAGGTCCGGGATCTAGGGTCGGGTCTGGGGCACGGCTAATCCGCCCCAACCCGACCCACGTGATTGAAAGATTATTAAAACACTTCATGTTAGACCAAAAAATGGCACTAACGCCTAATTGAATATGATTTGTGAAGAATAATAAGAAATCATGTACGAAAAAGCAAGAGAAATCAATCAAACACACAAGATTTATAGTGGTTCGGCGTTAATGAGCCTACATCCACTTTATAGTTCCTCATTTCATTATGGAATTACAATTACACTGAATATTTACAATCAAACACTCAAAAACAATGAATCACTCTCTCCGAATTCATTGTTTTCATTGGAGAATAAGGAGGTTATTTATTGAGGAATTCGGTCATGCTGCCATGAATAAATGAAGTGCCAAAAAATGATGCATTGTATGTGTATTTATAGGTAGAAATTCGGTTAGGATTGAGTGGTCACGTGGCAGCTTTAGAGTAAATCCCGAAAGTAGTGGAGAACATGGGGAAATGGTCTTTAACTGCCCAGAATTCGGTTAGGGTGAGTGACCCGATCCAAATGGTCCGATCCGGATGACCCGATCCGGTTTGGTCGGTCAGAAATATTCGCTTTAGCTTGATCCAAAATGGTGGAATCCAACCCAAGGCTTATGTGCGCAGAAATACGAGTTTTCCATCCTTCGTTACTTCGTCCAAGCAGATGCCGATCTCTGCCAGTTCATACTCAATCCCTGAGTGGCATTCCTGATAGAGTTCTTGGGCTTTGGATAGTCTGGTCACAAAGCAGGCTAACACTTCATAACTTTAATTATTACATATTAATTTTCTTAGGTATACATGGTTATAACTTGAATATTATATTCTTTCAATCAATAAACTATAAATTTTTCATAGTATTAGGTTGCATCAATGTTAATCATACAATAACAAATGCATACATTTTGAACTATTATCTTAGAACTTATTTTATTATATTCTCTTATCGTTGTGAACACATTATAATATGTATATAATTTATCATTTAGTGCTGAAAAATACATGTATATAAATTTTTATATATTAGAACACAATATCACCGGGTCGCGGGGCGGGTTGGGTCTACCTTGACCTGTACGAGTTTTGGATACGGGGTGAAATTTCAGATCCACACCGGGTCTACCGGGTCTACGAGACGAGTTTAGGGCGGGGTTTAAAAAGTCCAGATCGGATCCGAGGAACGAGAAACCCGCCCCAAGTCGCCCTTTTGTCATTGCTAATGGTATTCATCAAATGGTCTGTGCTTTATTTACATTACCATTAAAAAAATCTACCGAGAACAATGTGTACGTGCATCTTTATATCTAAAATCATTGTTTAATTTGACCATAGTATTAAAATTATTTATCAAACAAATATCCACAAAAGCATTC
Organism: Allium sativum; assembly: GCA_030737875.1. Classification (NCBI taxonomy): domain Eukaryota; kingdom Viridiplantae; phylum Streptophyta; class Magnoliopsida; order Asparagales; family Amaryllidaceae; genus Allium; species Allium sativum. The sequence goes on along the minus strand of CM060920.1, from coordinate 936,287,969 downwards.
AACCATCTTCTTGAGCAATCTCTTTCAAGACAATCAAAAGCAACGTTGAACGAAATCTGCAAAATAGGTATTAAATCACCCATAATAGGAATCTCTTTGAAAATAGAGAGCATTATTTTAGTGGAAAACTTGGAAAGGCATTATCAAGAGTCTGGTTCATATCTTCATACAATTTCGTACTTTTATTGCTCATTATGAACTTAACAAGCCAACTAATTATATAATTAAAAAAAAAAAAAAAAAAAAAAACTATTTATCTGCAAGTAATAATATTGGGACATTTCGCAAAGAACAAGGAGAAACATAATTAACGTTGAAATCCTCTGGATTTCTGTTTCTGTTTCCAGAGAACTGAATTATCACTAAGCAAAAATCACCAATGCATATTGAAAACAATAACGTACAGAACTCATACATAATCCACCATTCAAATAAAGCAATACATATAAGCCAGCTCTGTGAATTAAATTATGAAAACCACTACCATAATAAAAATCAAAATTTGCTAAGTTCAAGGATTCAAATCCAGTTTGTAACAAATTTCTTTGTGCCACTAAGAGATCACACAGTTAGGAGCCTTAGTCTTAGTCCTAGCCCTGCTGCTTCTTTTGCTTCTTCTGCTTCTTCCATATGTTGTTGTGTTCGTTTCGGCATAATCACCATAAGTTGTAGCCGTGCCGTAATCACCATAAGAAGCCGTAGCTTCACCATCATCACCATAAGTAGTAGTTTGACCATAATAGCTTGAAATTGCTTCATCTGCACCATAATCACCATAAGCAGTCGTAGTTTGACTATAATCACCATAAGTAGCCGTAGCATCACCATAATCACCATAAGTAGTGGAAGTTCCACCATAATTGCCATAAGTAGTCGTTGTTTCACCATAATCGCGTTCAGTAGTACTTGCACAGCCTCCACCATAATCGCCATAAGTTGTTGCACCACCTTCCCCATAATCACCATAAGTAGTAGTTCCACCATAATTGCCATAAGTAGTATTTCCAACATAACCACCATAACTAATTGCACCACCTTCACCATAGTTGCCATAAGTAGTTGCGCCACCTTCCCCATAATCACCATAATTACTTGCACCACCTTCCCCATAATCACCATAAGTAGTCATTGATGTACCACCTCCACCATAATCACTGAACCCACCATAAGTGTCACTTCCACCATAGCCATAATAACCTCCGTAAGGACTAGCAACAGGGAATCCAGAGCCACCAGAACTGCCATGGTACACGGGGACTGGATCAGACTGACCGGAATAGCCGTTACGGTGCTCGACCCACAGCTGTTCAAGGAAGTCGTAGAAATCCTGACCATGCCCATCGTATTCGTTGTGAGCAAGCTCATGAAGCATGGTGTCGAGTACTTCAGAGTAAGGGTAGAAGTCTGCTCCGTTGGTAGTTTCACTTAGCCTGATGCTTATTTTTTCTCCGTGATAGGCATTGGAGCCTAGACGCGTGGGATCTAAGTACTCTACCAAGAGGGTACCTTCCAGTTGTGTTTTCTCATGAGTGGTTCCACGTCCTCTGCAATTTTGAACAGGAAAGTCAGGGCTTTGTCAGAGTGAGGAAGGCCCATTACCATTATTTCAGTAAAGTAGTCCGTCATGATCGCTTGTGATTTTTCTCCTCTCTTGGAATTAGAGAAATAAGAATTATGTTGTGGGTTTGGACTGATTTATAGAAGTTTAAAGAGGTGTGGTTTGTTAGGGTTTTATATAATTGGTAAGTTACGATTTATTTTAAGAGAATAAAATACAAATGATACGTGAAAATTTGGAAAATATTTGTAGAGCGTAGAATAAAATCGAACTTACCTGTTATATACCTTTACAATCCGTAAATGGTTGCACAAGCAAATGTTTGATTTGATTGAGAAGATATGCTTACCTTTTGTATATTGATTGTTTGTTTCCAGTTAGACAATTAAATGAACATTTCTGTGAATACCTAAAATTGATCATATTGCGTATATAGGAGGCCGGTATGCTTTTAAAACGAAATCAATCTTGTTATAGGAGGTACTCTTTTAAAACGAAATTAATCTTTGTTTTTCATGACAAGTTTCCTAGTCGAATGTTCATTTGGCGAAGATTAGGAAGATAAATTTTATTTAAATTAGCGAATGGTATAAGTGAAAATTTGTTATGTGAAATTTCAAGCATTTGTACTGAACTAGATAAGATTTCATACCACACACAATGCACCATTAATTATTTCGTTCTTATAAAATTTTCCAGTTGGATTTGATTTTATATCTTCCGTTGGTTTAGTGAAAGATTAATAACAACAAGCACGAGTTTAATGAGAAAAAACTACAAGTTCATGTTATTTTTATTTTGTTGCAAGAAAAATTCCTGCATAAATGATTTTATAAAGTAGATCCATATCTTTAAAATAACACAAAATACAAGATAATTTATACTTTTCTGACATAGAATGCAAAAAAAAAAAAAAAATTATGTTCTATATATATATATATATATATATATATATATATATATATATATATATATATATATATATATATATATATATATATATATATATATAGAACTATGGTGTGTAATCTGTGTTCTGCATACGACAATGTTATTAACAATAATAATTGTATTTTAGTTATTGTTCAAAATTGTATGATATATACAATATTTGAAAATTTTATATAGCTATTAATGTCTTAATATAAGGGAAAAAAAAACTAAATTTCTAGTTTTATATATGTAAAGAATTTCTTTTGTGTGAGATATCTATCTTCTATATAATAATTCTCACTAATCTTGAATGATTAATAATTGTCCAACAGTAAAATACCCAAATTGCCCATATTTACTTTAAAAAAAAAACTTTCCTATCCTACTATAGTATTATTATTTCCCAACTTAGATACGATGCAAGGGATATGAAATTATTTATATTCTATATATAACACATGAAACTATTATACTAAGATCGAGCCTTGGTATTATAATATGTGGCTATATGAGTCATGGTCTCTTATGTTTTTGTTCTGCTGACATTCTCAAGATTGGCTCGAATAATGCAAAAATGTTGTTAAAAAAAAAATTTAAATCTTTGGTTGATATCTTTTTGCACTTCAGGTTTTTATCGAATAATTTTTTACCCTAAAATTCATTCAGAACTGTTGTTTTGTATTCTATACGGAACATATACTTTTTTTTTCCTATGTGATAAATGATGCAAAAAAGTTATTAAAGATATTAAATTTCTTTCTTTTATATCTTTTTACATTTCAGATATTTTTTTTTACCCTAAAATTTATTGGCAACTATGAATTAGATTCGAATTCCTCAAGGATTTCATTATTTTTCCATAAAAATGATCTATGTCGTCTTATTCTCATTTTTGTTTGGTAACTGTTTCAGACTTATGTGAATTTTTTTGTTGAATAATTCTAGAATGTATAAAATTATTGCATTTTGATTCTTGCATCTTTTCTGGATTGTGATAAATATATCTTTCTATTCTCTGTATGATCATATTATTTCAATAACAATTGTTAAATGATGTTAATTCTTATCCATTAATATCATTTAACACATGTGTTGATACAATAAGCTAATTTACATGTTCTCAATATTATTATGACAATATGATGATACGAGGGTAAGCGGTTCATTTCTTACACGGGCATTTTGAATTACATTTTGTAGTTTGCTTGAACGGCAGTTTATCTGGAAGCAAGACGTTGGTGAGGACTGACTTGATGAATTAGTTATGGAGGGGCAGGTTTTCCCTTCCTACTATAGCATAGACGAGCTTAACATATTCTGATCTCTTGAGTTTGAGGCTGAGTAGTCTACTTAGGTTGTAATGGTATTTTTCAGCTTTACGTCAACTAAGCCTTCACAAGATGTTGTCTTTGAGCTTTACAGTATCAATTCGAGGCAAACACAGGGAGGATGACATTTCAATTGTAGGTTTTTTCCAACCAATTAATGATTCAACCGATAATGGTAAAATGTATAAAGTAACACAAGGAAAGCCTTACGTGGCTTATCTTCAATCTCTATGATGGTTGCTGCATAACTAGATTATGTTACTTTCTTTTTGTGGCAGCAAAGGAAGAAAATGACCTAAATTCTTAAGTGACATTTTATTATTTCGAAAGTGCCCACTTTTTGAATTATATATAAGGATAGGTTTTATTACCGTTTTAAATTACCTACAACAAATAAACTAATCTGAGATATAGTTTCACAAGATAACAACAACAAAAATCTATGCAACGAAGCCACCCACTAGCATAAGTCAACAAGTCTTAATTTCACCAGCACATCTTTTCTCTTATTTATTTTTTTGTCTTATCCATTAACATTGGTCAATATACTTTTTAACTGATATAGATCGGAAGTACCTGGACCTTTGTGACTATAGTACATCTTATATGACATATTTTCATAACATGAACACACTAAATCATATAACTGCATTACTGATGAGTCCAGTGCTTCATTATTTCAAAGGAGTCCAATGTATCATTATATTATGATTTCTATCAATGGCTACTATGGTTATATTATGTTGTCGATTTTCATCCTATCTTTTTTAATTGCTACTATCCATATATCAACTAACTGCGCCTTTTTACTGAAGATGCCAGCATGTCTTCTACATTTTTTACCTGTGAAGTAAGATGCCAAGTATACCTTGCTATCTAATGTAGCATGCAACTGGAAAAAAAAAGTAGCCGCCCTTTAGAGAGTTTCTCCATCACTATATTTATTACTCATTGCTCCATTAATTGTCTTTACGAAAATAAGTCTGTTTTTTTTCAATCTTTATTGTTCATGTTTCTACTTTTATAAAATTCTACTGTAGTTTCAATACCACGGTATAATTATTCATGTCTCCATCACTAAAAAACAGGATGTCAGACAATATAAAAAAGAATAGTACATTAGATCCTATTAAATACAGATAGTTAGAATTTTTAAAATTCAGTTTTGTAATTATTATTCACTATCGTTAAAGGGATTCATAAATATATTGATGTATGAGCTATAGATATTTACATAAAATTTGATAGCCCTCACCAAACATGGTTTATGGTGACCGTAACAAAATAATCCCCAAATTTTCTTATTTTATCAATGTCAACTCATACTAGCTTTAGTTGCAAGTGAACTTTCACTATGATACATGCAATAGTTTCTTTATATGTCAGCTTACAGTCAAAAGACGATACAACAAGGGTTGACAATTGTAATTTTTTAATTATTATAAAAGGGATGATTTGGGAAAAACCGTCTCTTACTTCTGGAAGCAAGATTAAAGAGCGAATTTGTTTTTCATTCTACCATTGTTTTAAATCATCATTCATTGTCCAAATTTTCGTTGTCGACTATGTTTTATTAATTGAAAATCTAACCAACATGTATCTGTGATATTACATATATGTAGAATTTTAAATCTCATAACTATGATTATTTTTGCCTATGCAAGATTGACTATATGTGTTGGTAAGAATAATGTACACAGAGGTTCAAGCATGTACACGGCCACAGACATATTTGAAGGTTTTAAGTTGATTGAGAATTCTATGATAGAAAGTGAAGACGGTGCAGTTGCGTTACAAAGTTCACAGGTATTTTGTTGTCACACACACAGACACGCATATATATATATATATATATATATATATATACACACACACACACACACACACACATATATATGTATGTATGTATATATATATATATACATATATATATGTATGTATATGTATATGTATATGTATATGTATATATAAATAGTTAGTCATGTTCATTACACCAAGTTATATTATTTCATTTATACGCAGATATCTATACCAAGTTTCAGCACTCAATCTAATATTGACATCAATATGCAAAGGCATGTTACTGAAAAATCTACAAACACTAATAGTTTGAAGATGAAAAGCAAAGAGATTGATAATGATATCAAGCTGCCATACATTTTTGATGACTTTAATGATAGAAAAGATGATGAAAACAGATGAAATTAGATGAAATTAGATGAAAACAGATGAAAAGATGATGATATCAAGCTGCCATACAAGCACTCAAATGGTCTCCAAATTCGATGAAATTAGTTTTGTTAAGACCGTATCGTCAAAACAAAGCGAGATTTCAACATTCGAAATTTTTGGAGTCAGAATATGGCCTCGGTAAATTAAAATGTGTGATGGAATTCAATATTGAACGTTATAATAATTTATATTTTAATTTTGGTGAAAACAGATCAAAACAGTCGAATTGGCTTATGAAACATATCCCATTGTGCCCGGAATGAAGGTATTAGGCTAGAAGCGACAATCGTTGGGATTCGTTTGGGGTTAGGGCGCAAAACTCCATCATGAAGTAAAATTAGAGGATTAAATAATAATATTTTATACTTCCATTATAAAGCCTACCACGCAAAACCCTAGTTCTCTTTTTGCCTGCACCGACATTCACGTTTTTAATGGCCAAATTAATCCCTAATTCATTTCTTAAATCGTTCTAATTCATTCAGTAATTTCGCAAACTTGTAAAACAAAAATGGTGGATCTCTCTTAGTTCTTCACTTTCATGCAGAGGAGATTATCTTTAGTTCCCAGAAATACATTATTTCTGAGCTCAAAGCACCAAAGCTCGAGCTCGGTTTTTGTGCAAGGGAGGGCGTCGAGTCAGCTCCTGTGGTAGGCGATGGTCGAAGTCGGTCAACCCTTCGAAGTGGCATTCCCTAATCGATGGATTGCGTCTCGTGGAAGCAACGGTGGCTAACCCTAGACGGTGGTTATGGGTTCTTTTGTTTCGTGACCTGAAGATGATGAGTAACAGGAGAGGGAGCCTTAATTTTCTACTTAGTAAAAATAATTAAAAGTTGTTGATTAATTATTTTAATTAAGGTAAATTATGTGATTAAAATTTAAAATGCTATAACTCGTCCAAATGAAAACAGAATCAGACGAAACAAATTGTAGTGGGATCATGATAACAAGAACTACAACAAGGAACTGACTAGAACAGATATTGAAGCTGTCGCAGTTCTTGATAAAATTAAACGCTTGTTTAATTTTATTAAAACAATCCTCAAATAAAGACTGACAGAGTGGAAACCAAAGTGAGAACTCTCTCACTCAAATCATTTTTGTTATGTTATTTATTTTTGGAGTTTAACACACGAACTCTTCACAAATCATTTGAAATAAAAGTGATGTATGGATATTAGCGACACTCGCATTTCATACTCCGTGGATGGAGACTTGTGGCGTGTTAAATGGCATTTGGATGTTGAGTATTTATTTATATGGATGGTTTGGTGATTTGTGTACTATGATTGTGATGCTTAACATGTTAAAAATAATGCTAGTATTATTATGGTTGTTGAAATTAAATTAGAAATCTCTATTTATAATTTAAACAGTGAAAATTGGTCAAGTAGAAAAATAATTTGAATCGAACTACTTGGTTAAATTTATTAATCAGTGATTAATTTGTATCGACTATTGTTGTTTGAAAACCCCAAACGCGCCACGCAACGACCGTTCGCGAATTTCAACCATTGACTTCAAATTGATGTAACGGGAGATCGGCCATTAGATTCTCCTAAACCCGAAACCGTTGGGTTCGTATCGAAAAGGTCTTTCCAATAAATATAAGAGATTAAAATTTGAATGGTTGGATTTCAAATTATTTCCAAATCAATTTTAGGAAAGGTCGCTATGGATGCAGTTCGGTGGTTGTTATTGGAAACCAACTGTAAGGGCCTTAATAAAATTATTAAAAATACATAAAATCATAATGAATGATTTGCAAAGATTTTGGGATGAAAAATTCCAAGTTTGAAAAGATAAAAATATATTTTTTTCAAAATGAACTTGTTAATAACTATAATAATAATCCAATGATTTTTAGAAAGAATAAATTGGATCGAGAAATGGGTTTTAAAACAACCAGAGTTTTCCAACGAATAAATTGGAATGGATTTGAATGGAAATAATCTTCGGAATATTTTGATATTACATTCCGTGATAATATAGATCTTGTTGAGGAATTTGGAAGATGCAGATATCATTATTCCCAATGCGATATTTGTGGGTTTCAGAATTTGATATTGAATATAAGCCAATATTATTTCTATTTAGAGCCTTGTATTTAATATCAAATTGAATTTTGGGGTTTGTCCTGAATGGTGTCTTTAATAATGCCATTCTTAAAACCTATTGAGAAAAGAATAAATCTTTTAATTAAGATAAATGAAGTTTTCCAATCTATAATTATAAATCTAAATTAAATGGAACATGATTTTGGGTTCGTTGTGAATGATGTTTTAAATGACATTTGTTCTTTAGCCCAATTAACGGTGAAGATATGATTTAGAAGTTATCTTTTAAACAAGATTAATGGAAAATTTCCAAAGTATAGTTTTCCAGTTTAATATATTTAATTGGAATTTAATGGAATTCGATTTGGTAATAATCGAGATGAACGTCAGTAAAGAAAGACCGTTACTATTTATGGGATTTAAAAGGCTTTTCCATTATTCCATTTATATTATTAGTCTGATATGAAAATTTATATGGATTATATATTGATCTGTTTTCTGTGAAGATTCCATAGTTGATGGAAGTTGATTGGGGTTTATCGTGAACGATGTTTTAAATGACATTGGTTCTTTAACCCAGTTAAAGACAAGATTAATTTCTTAAAGTTGAATAATAATAAATAATGATTTTTGAGATTAAAACTGAACTAGAGTTTTAATGAATCTTTAATTAGAGTGGAATGAGAATGGGATAATTATATTTATCGAATTAATGAAATGATCGAGAGTGGAGTTCCACCAGTTTTACTCCAGGCGATAATTAAATCTTTAATTAGATTTGAACGTGAAATGGTAATTAATTTTACCGATAACACAGTGGGTGTTAGATATGGAGCATTACCAGTTTTTCTCCATGGGATGTATAGGTTGGGATTGGAAAAAATAAAATAAATGATTTCTTCGGTAAGGCTCGATAATCCCGACTAGTTTTATAAACCTTAATTGTGTTTAGACTTGTTAAAAGATAAGTTAAAATATTTTGAAATTGATACTCAAAGGAAGATTAAAGAATAAGTTTAAAAGAATTTATCTTTGATAAAATTATTGGGAACCTTTCCCAAAAGATGTGAATATTTGAATAAAAAGAATATTCTAAATTGGAATGAGGCATATGATGTGTTTTTATAGCACTTGATTATTGATTATAAAATACGCGAGTGATTCGGAATGACCGGGTTTAACCCATTCTGAATAACTAATACGACGACTAAAAGTCGACGATGAAGACGGTGGTTGAGGACCGGAGAGCTTCACATCATTTGGATGATTACTGATGTCTTGATTGGGCCGTACACCCAAGACAAGGTAATAAGTGGTGCTCATTCAGACGTACTTGGAAATCGATCGGATATGCGAGGACCTCTCTCCTGTATTGGACATATGGGACGAGGAATAAGGTGCCTCGGGTTTCGTTCAGACTCAGAACAAACTTGTAAATGGATGTGTGTCTGACATTGTATTTCATTCTGTGTTGATTGATTTCTATTAAATATGTCTATTTTTGTGGCGGAGAATTTATTCTCTTGCTTAACACCCTTCTTTGAGACGTACAAGCTTAGAGGTTATATATTGATAGACATCGGTCATATGGCGTGAATTGTCAGTGTGACATGATGCAATGATCAAGGCTTTTGTTGAAAAGTAGAGTCATATGGATGATGATAAAAGCACGACTTTAATTAGCATTGCTTTGTGGATAGCGTTAATTCGCAAGCCTCACACTCGGTATGAGTCAAAACGGGATAGTGACTGCAGGGAGTGCACGACATTTCTTTCTAGCTAGGAGTGGTGTCATGGTATGGATCCCAGACATTTTTACTTATGTGGATGATGGATTGCGAGGCGCCTCGGATATTGAGTCGTACTGGCTTAGAGATAAGTTCGATTGGACAGGGAAACATGTATTCAGGAATAACTAATCCACTAAAGTAAGTGTGGACCGGCCCTGAAGATCCAAGGGTTGTGCGTAAGTGTGATCCTAAGACGTTTGCTAGAGTGTCTCAAATCGGAGAGGAGCCATCCCTTGCCTCGACTCATAGATGGAATCCAATTTCCAATATGACATTTTTTGGTTTTAGTTGTAAACCTATATGGTGGCATGGTGGCATAGTGGCATGGGATGCTTATGTCGTCTATGATTGATACATTTATATTTGAAGTTTTTTTTGACATTATGCACTTATAATAGTATCAAATAATTTGTTTTAAACGTTCAAAGCATGTTTGGCTATTATAAGATAAAACTCTATCCTCTGGCTTGCGTTGCATTGTGTGATGGGACCTGAGTCTTATAATAGCTCCATTTTTTCAAAAGCATTGCGTTGTTTATAAACTGTTTTATTTCAGAGTATTCGCGGGAGTAAACCCGTCCCGTGACATACGGCGTGGTCCCGTGAATTACCCTATTTTAAAGTTAAATTTTAATAACTGTTTCAAGTTCTCACACCAGTCCCATGACTGACTTAGAGTTTATTGTTTCTACCTAAACTCTGGGTGCCCATATTTTCCACACGGGCAGCTAGTAGTTTTGGTTTTTGCATATATTTCTTTTCATAGGATCCTGGATTACGGTTGGAGCAATATTCGGAAAGCGTTGTATCCGTATATTGCATTCTATTGGGGTAGTTGATGTTTATTCTGCTGCATTATATTTATGTATATATTTTCCGCTGTTTTATAATTTAAATCTCTGATATTTTTCTACGATATATTATTTATTCTCTGATATTCTTGTACTCTGATGTAATTGTTGTAATATTAATGAAACGTTCTATTGTTTATGTTCCAATGCGTCATGTTCTCAAAGAAATCTGGCCTCCTCCGTCTCCTCGGGGATCGGGAAAGTCTGGGTCGTTTCAATAACAGAATAATTAATCAAATAATCATCTATGGCAAAATTATTATTGGGTGAACAACACGATAATTAATTATTGTTACTGCATAAATTATTAGATGGATAACAGAACAATTAATCAAAATAATCATCCATGATAAAATTATTTTTGAATGAACAACAGAACAATTTAATCATTACAATAATTTTTTTAAAAAAAATTTAATGCTCAGCAAAGCAGGCAAAAAAATACTATATTTATAATATGTATAAGTGAACAAACAGCTTTTGTCATTCTTGTTATTTATTTTTTATATATACATCCAACTCTCATTTTCTTGTAAAGATCTATAAACAAAGGATTAAATGTTAAATAATTTAAGTTATTTAAATATTTTATAATCAATATAGTTAATTCAATTAAAGAGTTGAATGTAAAAAAGCTGAAAAAACTAAGAAAATCTTTATACGTACTTATATTGAGAAAAACTTTTGTTTATCATTGGTTTCAGTTTTTAAACAGTTTTATCTTTGTGATCAACCGTGTATTTTATATAAATTGTAAGAATCATACTTACAACTGTGACCACTAAACAAAATAATGTTATGTAGCACTAAGATGTATTTTGTTTTGGATATGATGTATAACTATATGAACGACTGAATGTTAAAATATTTTTTAGCAACAAATCATGCTTTCGCATCCTAATGTTTAAAATATGAATTTTCCTTTTAGAAGTTATTAAAAATAAAACTACTTTATGCAATGAATAACAACTTATTATGGGATAATTGAATTATATAAGAAATTAAAAGAGATATCATATTTAAGTATACATTTTTATTACTTCATTTGACTAAAGAAATTATTTTATTAATATTTTTAATTGTATAAGAATATTGCTCACATTTAAATCATCGTATTTTTAGGATTTGTCGAATAGACTAATGAATTATAGTAAGTCAAATATTTAAACTAAGATTTACACAATTAATTAGATATAATGACTTGAGCATAAAATATTAAGAGGGAACTGAGAATGATTTTTAAGTAACTGTAAAAAATTAATTTTAGATGTTTAAGTTAATGAGAATCTACATCTTAATATATGATAAACTTGTGAACAAACTATTATAAAATAAAATTTTTAGTAACGTTAATGTATATAATTTACGCTATGCGATTTATATATTTTTGTACCTGAATGGTCTTATAACCAACTTGTTGACATGATCGTAGTATGCATATTGAAATTTTTAGAACATAAGTTGACTACTTTTATTAAATAGTTTAAATTAAAGTTTACATCAATTCATTGATTTAAATATGTGCTTCTTAATGTAAAACATTTGGAGAAAATTGAGAAATATTTGTAAATAATTATAGGATTTTTAAAAGTGGATATTTGAATGTAAAATTTTGTAAGTGATTAGTAAATAATTGAGAAACGACAGATACTATAATTTTAAAAATAAAATATCTAAGATTGGAGAGAATTAAAGAGAATGAAGATAACTCCAAAATTTAACGAGACAACTTAAATTCTGCTTTTATGGGGGAGAGAAATTTAAGGGGACTTCATTTGTTTTACTTTTTGTTAAAAGGAGATAGGATATAAAAAAATAAAAAAATACGAATGTACCCTTGCCTATGTCATCATAAGTTGCTTTACTTAAACCCTACCTTTAAATTAAGTCTTCAAAAATTGATCCATAGACACTGCATTGTTTTAAAAACTAAACTAAATCACCTAGCTAACCCTAGTTCCTCTACCGTGGTTCGAATGGAGATAATGAAGAGAAAGCAGTCAGATCCCAATGTAATGAGGCAAATTTTGGAAATTTTAGTTCATTTGTTCTTTTTTTAAAATCGAATGTTTTGGTGAAGAAGAGGAAAATAGTGGAGGGTTATAGTGTATATTAATGAAAATACATTGAGAATATATTAACGTAAATACCCGATAATAGAATGTCACTAAAAAAAAGGGTGACCTCCTTCCGTAATACGTTAATGTACTTTTTGTTGTCTTCTCCTTGTTCTTGTTCTTGTGTCACCATTACATTATCAAATTCCGTTTATAATTCATATCTAACATAAATTTGTATTCACCATTAATAAAAATGTTTAGTGAGACAATCAAAACTCGCCGTTATGGGAAAGCCTGGATTGAATTGAGAACACGACAAATCAGAACACAAAAAATAGAACATTTCATTGCTAGCACAACAATTTACATCAGAGTACAAAATATCAAAGTATGAATAATTATATAACAGAAAAATATCAGAGATTTAAAATACAAAGCAGGGGAAATTTAAATGTATAAATACAATGACTAACACAACTGAATGAAATACATAGATACAAAGCTTTCTGAATATAGCTCCAACTATAATCCAGGATGCTGGGAAAAGAAGTATCTACAAAAACCAAAACTACTAGCTGCCCATATGGAAAATATGGGCACCCAGAGTAAACTCTGAGTCAATCATGGGACTGGTGTGAGAACTAAAACAATTATTAAAACTTTACTTTAAAATAAGGTAAATCAAGGGACCACGCTATATAACATGGAACAGGTTTACCCCCAAGAATACCAGTGCCTAAAACAAACAGCGCAATGCTAATTAAAGAAAAATGAAGCTATTATAAGACTCGGGTCCCATCACACAATGCAACTCAAGCTGAAGGATAGAGTTTTACCCTATCATAGCCAAACATGTTTGGTACTTTTTAAATCAAATCATTTTGATATTACTATAAGTGCATAGTGTTAAAAACAACTTCAAATATAAATGTATCAATCCTAGGAAACATGAATGTCCCATACCACTATGCCGCCAATAGTATACAACTAAAACCGTAAGTGCATACTGTTATAGCATTTGATTAGGGTTATGGGGAGGCTGAGAACAGTAGGAAAACGATTTTTATTTCACTTTTCAGCTGCCTAAAACATTTCTCTAACCCTAGCCATGGCCTCCACCTTCTAATTTCATCCCATATCTCTCATAATCGCTTTCTAATTGAAGGTTAAGCCAAGCTACGTCAAATTAAGGGGAAATAACACCAAATTAGAGCTGGAGCTGCTGTGTTGCATTAGAATTCAACCCAAATCAGATAATATTTCATATATATAGTTTGTTTGTGGCCAAGGTGAGTGATTAGCATTGTTTTTACAGTAATTATGGTTAATTAGGTGTAATTAGCGAATTTATGGATTAATAAATTCTGGAAAAATGTTTAGAAATTCTTAAACACCATTTAGACCTCTATTAGAAGTTTGGGTTAATTTGGTTAAGTTTTGCTAATCTATCATTAGATTTGCTTAAACATGCTTAAGAGAAAAATATGGGTTTTGGGCATGTTTGATCCGTTTTGACACATAAAATTGTTGTTTTGGTGATTATGGTCAATTCTATATGTTGCTATGACTGTATGGTATGCTTTGTGATTGATTAGAACAGTTAGAATGGTCGAAAACGTTGTCGTATGGCGTAAAACAGTTGCTGGAAAAGTTGCAGGAAATGGAGCAGGAACTGGATCGGATCCGTGGTGGGCGACCTGACCCGCTCGTAGGAAACCCCCTTCTCACGAACCGCCTCCCATAACTGCTGCATCATGAACCAGAGCACGCGATTGAACCGATGCACCACAAGTGGACTGCCACAAATTGAGGAGGCCGACCCGACCCGGAGTGGACTGTCACGAACCGACCTGGATGGGGAAACTGACACGACCCGATGGCTGATGTAACACCCCGTATTTTCTTTTAACGTTATAATAATGAATCCTAGAATACTTAATTTAAAATGTGAGAATTAAGGGAAACGGGTTATGCCATAGTGTTCGTCTCGGAATTCTGGTTGAGATAGAGTCCGAGTTTGCATAAATTGTACTTCATATGAAGAAGTTATGGCCTCCAGAAGTTTCAGAAATTCAAATAAATTCAAACAGCTCGAAGAAAAACAAGTTCAAATTCAAACAGAAGCCAGAAGCGGGCAGGGCGGAAAAATTCCCGCCCAGGTAGGTCTACCAGGGGTCGACCCTAGTGTCGACCTCCCCCCTAGAGGTCGACCTGGGGGTCGACCTGGCCCCCGGCCAGATCTGAAACTTGAACGACTGATGACATGCTGCTGAGTCTCTAGGGTTTCCCGATGGTCCTGATCTAGTCTGAGTGGCTATGATTAACCCTAGGTTCATCTGACGGCTATAATCAAACAGAAATCCTATACAAACAACTCAATTCTCAACCTAAAAACACATAAAAAAATAAACCTAGAACTGAAATGCCGTCAGTAGAAGACTTGGAATAGCCATCACCCTTTTCAATTCAAAAACAAGTTGAAAGCTTACATCTAAAATCAAAATTAAAACTAGTCTAATTCAACGATTTTCTTCAAAGGCGCGCATCTCCAATTTCAGAATTCAGATTTCAGAACGTAAGAATTCTTTTTAGTCTGTAAGTGGGTTATTACGTAGATTTAAACATTCTTTCGCTTGAATCATGACATGTTGTACTTGGGATATAGAATGATGCTTATGTATAAGATTTGATTCTCGTGTATTTTAAATTATCGTTGTAATTAATCATGTCTATATGCTTGTGGCGATGAACATGTTGTATATTTCATGTCTATATGCTTATGGTGATGAACATGTTGTATATTTCATGTCTATATGCTTGTGGTGATGTACAACATTGTATGTTATTGGAATCTATTATGATTGGGTAAAGAACTTATTATGCTCACAAAATGGTGAAAAATGTCATGTTGTAATTTGGTGGTTATTTGCAAGTTTAGGATCTAAATCACATGTTTACATGTAGACTAACATTCATGAATAGTTAGAACCATGTCAAGTTGAATATATTTATGTTGTAAAAAGTTGGAATTGCAATCCTCTTATGTTAATCACACATAAGTTATCATACTAAGTTGCAATTTAAAAATGTTTAGAGTAACTTTCTTATGTTTTGACATACATAAGTTAGTATGTTAAATTTTGGTTTAAAATCTTGTTTATGTGTTAAACCTCCATGTTAGACCCATATCAAGTTTACATGACTTAGTCACAAGTTCACCTTTACCTTTTTAGTTGAGATAATGATACATCTATGCCAAATTACATGTGATAAGTTTAATGTATGCTATTTTATGTTTATGTCATGTTCCTTGATTATTACCCCTTTTTGTTTTTGGTTTTGGGCTAATTTGTTAGCCCAACATTTTATGTAATTCATACGTACGTTCTACGGGATAACGATGGGAAAACATGAAAATTCATTGCATAGGTTTTTTCATAAAATGGTATATTTAATATACCATTTATTGTGAGCAATATTTGAAAAGATAATCATGGCATGAGTAAATTAAAATTAATTTACATAAAGAAAATTTGACATATATAGAAAATATGAATTTAGAAAACACGAATATACCTAACCCGAGGTTAGACTGAGTTGTGGTGTAAATCTTCCGGAACTGACCGGCATATCTAGTGACCACAACAAGACCTGTCTAATGTGGTTGGTTAGTGCATCAAGCCCAAAAAGAACCCGAGGTTAGACTGAGTTGTGGTGTAAATCTGCCCGGAACCGACCGGCACATCCAGTGACCACAACAAGACCTGTCTAATGTGAGTGGTTGGTGCTTTAATAAATTAAAGCTAAGTCAGGATTGGTAGGGTTAAGTAAATTAGGAAAACACTTAACCGATTCAACATGTTAACTAAAGAATGGGCGGCGTTAGGTAAGCTTGGACACTTAACCAAATAAACATGTTGATTAGAAAACCCTAGTAATGAGGACCCATTTCAGCAGTAACCCACATAGATGTATCATGCTACCCTGAAACTTGGCAGGGTGGGGCACGATTACTAGGCTGAATTATAAGCGGTCAAAACGTCGGCGGTTGGTGGGCCAGTGTAGGTTCCGATGGAGTATGGGCGTGCACGTACTCCAAAGTGGAAAAATCAGGCACTGGGCATTAGTAGTGTACACCGTGCATCTTGAATCGTGTCGGGTTGCCACCAGAGGGACTGATACACCCCATGGTGGGACCAGCACAGGTAGCTACAGTCAAGCGGGGGGCGAATGACACAGGATATGAATGCATGCGAGTAGGAGCCGATCGTTAAGGACATCGTTTGTTGTAAACACGTGGGCTGGTTGAACCAATGGTTAAGTAGGTGCAGAGACTATAGAAATGGGTGTGATCACACATCCCTCTTATCTTATATTAGGGTATTGTCCTATGTTCTTTTATCACGGTCATGATCCCTTTCCTTGTTTAAATACTAGTAATCACTGAACTTACCAGACTTATTTTCTGACCCATTTTCTCTCGTCTTCTTTTCTCCCCCCCCCCCCCCCCAGGTCCATAGGGAGGGAATACTGCAACTTAGTCAGACTCTTTGCAAGCTTCAAGAAAGTAGATGTATGATTTGGACTCTCTCTCTCACCTTGGCTATGGCTCTTGGACATTATCCTTGGGGATTTATGCATTTTTACTTTTGATTTATGCTTCTTTATTTAATAATCAAGACAGAGGTTATGTTGTAATGCTTTGGAAGTTATTTTGAAGCAATTTGATGTAATGCTTTTGTATTGAACTACGTATGAAATAAATATTTGAATTCCGCTGCTTAAATTTATCTGTCTTGTAAATTTTGTTGTGTCTTGTACCTATAACCCTCCACCAAAGTTAAGGCATTCCCTTTGTGAGTGACCTTAATGGAGGTGGGGTGTTACACTTGGTATCAGAGCAAATGTTTACCAGATCAGATAAGAGTTTTTGAAAACTATTTTCAAAAAGAAATATAAAGAAGCATTTTTTAAGAAAAAGTGTTTTAAATTTAAAAAGGCATAATCCCCAAAAGCCATATGCACTGTCTTTCTATCCTTCGTTTTGAATCTTTTATTTTTCATTTCAGCATGTCTGGGAATCTTAACCTTCCAGAGGGTGTGCCGATACCTGGCTGGTTCAGGAGGTACTTAGAGGCTGGGGCTAATGACGCAGGCCCAGCAGATATTCCTGCTCCAGCTGCAGCAGTTCCTCATCTTCCTCCTCCTCGTGCAAATGCTTTCTCAAAGATTTGTAGAGACTTTAGGGCCATGGGTGGAACGGATGAATCATTCGTGGAAGCAAGGAATTGGCTTAAAGAAACTGAGGATCTATTCGTTATCTTTGAGGTGGACGATGGACAAAAGATACAGTTGGCAGTATTGTTGCTCAAAGACGAAGCTTCCTATTGGTGGGAAGTCACTAACGCTGAAATACCTATTGACACATGGATGGATTTCAGGATAAGATTTGAGATGAAATTCCTCTCATAGGCTGAACGAAGTTTACAGCTGGAAAAGTTTTTATCTCTTAAGCAAGGATGTATGACGTTCAAGGAGTACATCAATCAATTCAATCAGCTGGCCCGATTTGGACTGGACTTAATGAATACTCCTCATAAGAAGGCTCTCCGTTTTGTCAAGGGATTTAATAAGCCACTTCACAACTTGGCTATGACCCATATACCTATGGGGCTACTTACGAAAGGTTAGTGGATATGACACTCTTACATGAGGAAGGCAAGGCCCGATTTGGACTGGACTTAATGAATACTCCTCATAAGAAGGCTCTCCGTTTTGTCAAGGGATTAAATGAGCCACTTCACAACTTGGCTATGACCCATATACATATAGGGCTACTTACGAAAGGTTAGTGGATATGGCACTCTTACATGAGGAAGGCAAGGGCAAGAATGAGGCAAAAATGGAAGTGCCTCAAGATAAGAAGGGGAAGGGTCGCAAAACAAGAAGGCTGATTCAAAGAAAGGCGGGAAGAACAACAAACCTCATGAAAAGAGAAAATGTAATTTCTGTGGCATTCCTGGACATCTGATCAAAGACTGCAAGAAGAAGAAAAGGACGATGGGTGGCTGTTTCCACTGTGGTGAGACAGGACACATGGCTAGAGCTTGTCCAAAGAAGCAAGGGCAGGGAGCTGGACCTTCTTCTGGAGGACAAGTCCACGCTCTCACGGCACCTCCACAAGAACGAGGTAGAAATATTTCTGTTGAAAGTTTAGTCTATCTTGTTGATCATCCTGTATGTACACTATTTAATTCTGGTGCATCGCACTCTTTTATATCTACTGCTTTAGTGGAATCTTTGCACATAGACACCAGTATAGTAGAGGATCCCTTGGTTGTTTCAAATCCAATTAGGGGCTCAGCCTATTTGTCAATGGTTTGTTTGGATTTGAAAATATCTATACTAAGCCTTGAGTTTAGATGTAATGCCTATGTTTTGGGCTTCACGGGCTATGGATTGATTCTAGGCATGGACCGGTTATCCAGTAATGGCGCCGTCCTCGATTGTGAAAAGAGAGTGGTTAGACTCCTGACTCGCCTTGGTAACACTCTTGAAATTTCTTGCAATCCCCTGAACTCTATTATACTTAGTTATCTAGAATCACTTGATGCATCTGTTGAGGACTTACAGTCTGTAAGGATAGTCCGAGAATACTCGTATGTTTTTGAAGAGGTGGAGGGCTTACCTCCGAAGTGGGAGATAGACTTCCGCATATACGTCGTTGATAATGCAAAGCCTGTTGCCTTACCCGTTAGGCACATGGCCCCAAGGGAGAGAAAGGATCTCAGCAAGCAAATCAAAGAGCTGCTTGAAAAGGGGGTTCATAAGACGGAGTATTTCTGAATGGGGTGCTCCGTTAGTGTTCGCAACCAAAGCTGATGGTTCTCTTTGCCTGTGCGTTGATTATAGAGAGCTAAACAAGCTGACCAAGAAGAATAGACACCCAATCCCAAGAATATATGATTTGTTCGATCACCTTGTAGGTGTGTCGGTTTTCTCCCAATTAGATTTAGCTACCGGGTTTCATCAGCTAAGAGTGGCTGAAGACAACATTGATAAGACCGCGTTCAGAACTCCCGATGGTTTCTTCGAGCGGCTTGTCATGCCTTTCGGCTTGACAAACGCACCCGCTTAATTCGTTGATTTAATGAGCAGGGTGTTCCGAGAGTTCCTAAATAAATTTGTTGTGGTCTTCATAGAGGATATTTTGATCTTCTCAAAGAATGAGGAAGAGCATGCTCAACATCTAAAAGAAGTCATGGATACTCTCCTTGCACATCAATTGAAGGCGAAATTCTCCAAATTTCTAGAGAGAAGAAGTTAGGTTCCTTGGGCACGTGATGTCCAAAGAGGGGATAGCTGTGGACCCCGCGAAAGTGGTTGATGTGCAAGATTGGAAGGTTCCTCGAAACGCAACCGAAGTCCAAAGCTTTCTCGGGCTAGCAGGCTTTTATCAAAAGTTCATCAAAGATTTTGCAAAAATCTCAGCTCCACTAACAAGATTGACAAAGAAGAACCTAACTTTCAATTGGGATTTGGATTGCGATATTGCTTTCCAACTTTTGAAAAGGGCTCTAACAACAGTCCCAGTTCTGACATTGCCTAACGGAAGCAAGATATTTACAGTATACACAGATGCATGCAGAATGGGACTAGGTGTTGTTCTGATGCAAGAAGGGAAGGTAGTGGCTTATGGTGGAAGGCAGTTAAAAGTAAATGAGAAAAACTACCCATCCCACGACCTAGAGTTGGCAGCCATCGTTTTTGTGCTTAAGTCTTGGCGCCATTATCTCCTAAGTGAGAAATTTGAACTGTATACTGACCATAAATCATTGAAATACCTATTCTCGCAGAAAGATCTCAACTTGAGCAACAAAGATGGATGGAGTTTCTTGCCTCGTACGATTTTGAGATTTCCTACACTCCTGGAAAGGGCAATGCAGTAGCTAACGCCTTGAGTAGAAAGAAACTGACCTTAAGCCCTCTCTTTGTGGAAAGGCAAAGCTTGGAGTTCATATCAAGCTTTAACTTTAGACCCTCCACTGACTTTGTACCTGGCTTGCTAGCAACGTTAGAAGTGCGACCAACTCTATTAGACTCAATCAGAGCCGCGCAAGGAGAAGACCCTCAGCTAGCCGAAGTGATGGACAAATTAATTAGGGTTGAGACTTTTAGTCACCTCAATAGATACTCCATTGATGCCAAGGGCTGGTTGAGATGAGATAGAAGACTATGTGTCCCATAAGCAAGGGGTTTGGTAAAGACGGTTCTAGAAGAGGCACACCATTCCAAACTAACCATACACCCAGGCGGGGACAAAATGTATAAAGACGTCAAAAGAGTTTTCTTTTGGAATGGCATGAAGAAAGACGTAGCTTAATTTGTTTCTAAATGCTTAATATGCCAACAAGTCAAGGCGGAGCAGAAGAAGCCTAGTGGTCTGCTCCATCCTCTAGAGGTCCCACATTGGAAATGGGATAGCATCTCAATGAACTTTGTAGATGGGTTGCCTAGGTCAAGAAGAGGCAATACTAGCATTTGGGTAATAGTGGATAGGCTCACAAAAAGCGCCCACTTTATACCCGTCAAAAGTAGAAGGACTGCCTCATCTCTAGCATCCATATATCTTAAGGAGATAGTTCGAATCCATGGGATACCCTCCAGCATAGTTAGAGATCGAGACCCTATCTTCACGAGCAAGTTTTGGAAGAGTTTACAAGAGGCTATAGGCATACAGTTATGCTTAATCATGGCCTATCACCCTTAAACTGATGGCCAAACAGAAAGAGTCAACAGAGTATTAGAAGACCTCTTGAGGTTATGCATTATTGACTTCGGAGGAACATGGGAGGATCATCTACCTTTGGTGGAATTCGCTTACAACAATAGCTACCAAGCCACCATCGGCATGGCACCTTTCGGAGCTTTATATGGAAGACTGTGCAGGTCACCAACTTGCTGGTGGGAGTCCACAGACAAGCTCATACTTGGACCAGACATGATTAGGGAGACTTCAGAGAAAGTAGACTTGATACGAAGAAGATTGAAGACTTCCCAAGATAGACAGAAGTCCTACGTAGACAAAAGAAGAACTGACCTTGAGTTCGAAGTTGGAGACAAGGTGTTCCTTAAAGTATCTCCTTTGAGGAACGTCGTTCGCTTTGGATCCGCAGGAAAGTTAGCACCAAGATTTGTAGGGTCGTTCCCTATCATCGAGAAGATTGGGAAGATAGCTTATTGGCTACAACTGCCCGAAAGATTGGCCGGGGTTCATAATGTCTTTCATGCTTACACAAATCTGTGGAAGTGGTAGAACCAAGTATGCTAGAAGAAGTTGAAGTTGAAGGAGAAGCAACTGTGAGAAGAGTTCCAACCCGTATCTTGGGAGCAGAGGTCAGAAAGCTACGCAACCGTGAAGTTAAGCTCGTCAAAGTTCAATGGAGCGACGCCGAGGAAGACGCGACTTAGGAAACTGAGGACCGTATACGCACAACCTACCCTTTTCTTTTTAAGGGTACATCTTTAATCTCTTTTTCCTCAAGTTTATACTCGTATCTATCTTTTTAGGTATACCTCGATCCTATCCTTTATCCTTAGGTAGGAACCTATTTGGATGTAAACATGTAATTGAAACATGTTATGATTGATGATTGCTAGTGGATGCATATACACACACATTAGGTATTAGATCGGCTCAGTCACTCCCATATTGCATATGCATATATGTGTTGGTTTATGGATTAAAACTTGATGTGTTATCATATGGACATTGCATTTGTATGAATGGTTGTCCACTCATGTAAGAAAATTTGAGTAGGAAAAATTGCATTTATAATGGACTCATGGCACTGACATAATTTGCATTAAGGAGGTCAACTAAATCAGTAGACCGCCTAATTTTGCATTGGATAAGGACATATACACACAATGCATATGATCATGAAGCATTAGAAACCTTGTAAGGACAATGGATGCCTGTGCTTGATGGTTGAGTAGATGGATGATTGGATGGGAGGATATAAGTTCTTCTCGACTTGGAGATTTCGGGGACGAAATCCTAAAAGGAGGGTAGAATGTAACACCCCGTATTTTCTTTTAATGTTATAATAATGAATCCTAGAATACTTAATTTAAAATGTGAGAATTAAGGGAAATGGGTTACGCCATTGTGTTCGTCTCGGAATTCAGGTTGAGATAGAGTCTGAGTTTGCGTAAATTGGACTTCGTATGAAGAAGTTATGGCCTCCAGAAGTATTGGACTTCGTATGAAGAAGTTATGGCCTCCAGAAGTTTCAGAAATTCAAATAAATTCAAACAGCTCGAAGAAAAACAAGTTCAAATAGAAGCCAGAAGCAGGCGGGGCGGGAAAATTCCCGCCCAAGCAGGACGACCAAGGGGTCGACCCTAGTGTCGATCTCCCCCCTAGAGGTCGACCTAGGGGTCGACCTTAGGGTCGACCTGGCCCTTGGCCCCTGGCCAGATATGAAATTTGAACGACTGATGACATGCTACTGAGTCACTAAGGTTTCTGGATGGTTCTGATCTAGTCTGAGTGGTTGTGATTAACCCTAGGTTCATTTGATGGCTATAATCAAACTAAAATTCTTTATAAACAACTCAATTCTCAACCTAAAAACACACAGAAAAATAAACCTAGAACTGAAATGCCGTTAGTAGAAGACTTGGAGTAGCCGTCACCCTTTTCAATTCAAAGACAAGTTGAAAGCTTACATCTAAAACCAAAATTAAAACTAGTCTAACTCAATGATCTTCTTCAAAGGCGCGCATCTCCAATTTCAGATTTCAGATTTCAGAACGCAAGAATTCTTTTTAGTTTGTAAGTGGGTTATTACGTAGATTTAAACATTCTTTCGCTCGAATCATGACATATTATAATTGGGATATAGAATAATGCTTATGTATAAGATTTGATTCTCGTGTATTTTAAAGTATCGTTGTAATTAATCATGTCTATATGCTTGTGGCGATGAACATGTTGTATATTTCATGTCTATATGCTTATGGCGTTGAACATGTTGTATATTTCATGTTTATATGCTTGTGGTGATGTACAACATTGTATGTTATTGGAACTATTACGATTGGGTAAAGAACTTATTATGCTCACAAAATGGTGAAACATGTCATGTTGTAATTTGGGGGTTATTTGCAAGTTTAGGATCTAAATCACATGTTTACATGTAGATTAACATTCATGAATAGTTAGAACCATGTCAAGTTGAATCTACTTACGTTGTAAAAATTTGGAATTGCAATCCTCTTATGTTAAACACAAATAAGTTATCATGCTAAGTTGCAATTTAAAAATGGTTAGAGTAACTTTCTTGTGTTTTGACATACATAAGTTAGTATGTTAAATTGTGGTTTAAAATCTTGTTTATGTGTTAAACCTCCATGTTAGACCCATATCAAGTTTACATGACTTAGTCACAAGTTCACCTTTACCTGTTTAGTTGAGATAATGATACGTCTACGCCAAGTAAAATGTGATAAGTTTAATGTATGCTATTTTCTGTTTATGTCATGTTCCTTGATTATTACCCATTTTTGTTTATGGGTTTGGGCTAATTTGTTAGCCCAACATTTTATGTAATTCATACGTACATTCTACGGGGATAACGATGGGAAAACATGAAAATTCATGGCATAGGTCTGTTCATGAAATGGTATATTTAAGATACCATTTATTGTGAGCAATATTTGAAAAGATAATCTTGACACGAGTAAATTAAAATTAATTTACATAAAGAAAATTTGACTATATAGAAAAATATGAATTTAGAAAAGACGAATATGCCTAACCTGAGGTTAGACTGAGTTGTGGTGTAAATCTGCCGGGAACTGACTGGCATATCCAGTGACCACAACAAGACTTGTCTAATGTGGGTGGTTTGTGCATCAAGCCCAAAAAGAACCCGAGGTTAGACTGAGTTGTGGTGTAAATCTGCCCGGAACCGACCGACACATCCAGTGACCACAACAAGACCTGTCTAATGTGAGTGGTTGGTGCTTTAATAAATTAAAGCTAAGCCAGGATTGGTAGGGTTAAGTAAATTAGGAAAACACTTAACTGATTTAACATGTTAACTAAATGAATGGGCGGGGTTAGGTAAACTTGGACACTTAACCAAATAAACATGTTGATTAGAAAACCCTAGTAATGGGGACCCATTTCAGCAGTAACCCACATAGATGTATCATGGTACCCTGAAACTAGGCAGGGTGGGGCACGATTACTGGGCTGAATTATAAGCGGTCAAAATGTCGGCGGTTGGTCGGCCAGTGTAGGTTCCGACGGAGTATGGGCGTGCACATACTCCGGAGTGGAAAAATCAGGCACTGGGCATCAGTAGTGTATACTATGCATCTTGAATCGTGTCGGGTTGGCCACCAGAGGGACTGATACACCCCATGGTAGGACCAGCACAGGTAGCTACAGTCAAGCGGGGGTCGAATGACACAGGATATGAATGCATGCGAGTAGGAGCCGATCATTAAGGACATCGTTTGTTGTAAACATGTAGGCTGGTTGAACCAATGGTTAAGTAGGTGTAGAGACTATAGAAATGGGTGCGATCACGTCCCTCTTATCTTATATTAGGGTATTGTCCTATGTTCTTTTATCACTGTCATGATCCCTTTCCTTGTTTAAATACTAGTAATCGTTGAACTTACCAGACTTATTATCTGACCCATTTTCTATCGTCTTCTTTTCTTCCGTTCCTCCCCCCCAAGGTCCACAGGGAAGGAATACTGTAGGTTAGACAGACTCTTTGCAAGCTTCAAGAAAGTAGATGTATGATTTGTACTCTCTCTCACCTTGGCTATGGCTCTTGGACATTATCCTTGGGGATTTATGCATTTTTTTACTTTTGGTTTATGCTTCTTTATTTAATAATCAAGACAGAGGTTATGTTGTAATGCTTTGGAAGTTATTTTGAGACAATTTGATGTAATGCTTTTGTATTGAACTACGTATGTAATAAATATTTGAATTCCGCTACTTAAATTTATCTGTCTTGTAAATTTTGCTGCGTCTTGTACCTATAACCCTCCACCAAAGTTAAGGCATTCCCTTTGTGAGTGACCTTAATGGAGGTGGGGTGTTATAGTTGAGCACGATCCGACCCGCTTGGTGGGCCACGAACCATGCTTTCATACTCAAACTGACCCGATGCTCTGGAGTCAGGACCACGAAATGACCCGGGGAGAGCACCACGACCCGACCCGTATGGAGCAATCTGATCCGAAGAAGGTGATCACGAACTGAACCAGGATGCAGTCACGAGCTGAATTGATCTGGTGCTAAGAAGAGGAATCACGAACTAGTGAGCAACATGATGAACGAACCAAACCACTTAAGTAAGCATGAACGGAAGCAAAGTGAAGTGAAGAACCGAACCGATCCGGAGGAGACCAAAACCCGAGATGCAAAGGTAGTCCAAACGGGAAGTAGGACTCAGGATCCAGATAGGAACCAACGAGTTGACTTCATGATTGGTCTTTGCTGCGAGACGTGTGCTAAGGATTTGTCAACGTCCATAGCTTTGATTCACCACCAAGAGACGATTGTTAGGCTACGGATCAGTGTAGTGGGGTAGTTATTACTCTATGGAGGCAGAGTGATCGTAACATGGCTATGAGTCAGTGAAGTGGGGGTAGTTATTACTTTATGGGGGCAGAGTGATCGTAGCATGGCTATGAGCCAGTGCAGTGGAGTCGTTATGACTTCATGGGGCAGAGTGGACATAGCAAGGACTAGTGGCTATGGATTAGTGCAGTGGAGTCGCCATGACTCCATGGGGCAGAGTGATCATAGCAAGGATATGGGTGATCAAAGCGGTGGATTTCATATGCTTTACACACTGAGTGAGAGAAGTGAGGATGATTGCTATGTTTGATGTTTGATATCACCATGACCCACACCCCCATTTACACTTATGTTAGTTTTACCTTAGAGTACTGTACATCTTGTTGTGCTAACTCTTTGGTTGCAGGTCCACGTTCATGTATGGTTTAGTATACCTGTTATTGTTTTGTTTTGCTGCTTATCGCTCATACTAAACTTTTGTCTGACCCAGAGTTTTATGTCTCTTCTTATTGCCCTGGGTGCTCTTAAACAGGCAGACTAGAGACATGTTAGCTGGTTATGCACGAGTAGCTGATCCGGAGACGTGCAGGAGGCTCCCATGTATGATATATATATATATGTATGTATGTATGTATTCTCCCTGTGTTGCTGTTGGTCACTACTTTGGGCATTAATAGTGTACCTTTCTTATCTTGCTTTAGAGATAGTTTGAAAAGTTGTAATAATGATGATGTGGAACATAAGCTATATTTTGAATTTTCCGTTGTTATCATGGTTTAGTTTTCAACTTAGGCACTGTCTCGCCTGTTTATGTAAAGTATGTTTTTATTATATTTTATTGCATGCGCTGTGAGACATTCTACAGGTACCTTACTAGTTCAAATTCCCTTCTTTTCTTTTCTTTGGCGACCGTCCCATGCTGGTCGGACATGGACACATCACACTTTCATTGGAAATGTCGGTTGGTGCGGGACGGGCCGTCACATTTGGTATCAGAGCTCTAGGTTGCGTGGTTAACCTAGGGAAAGACACCAGGGAGAGATAGTACGTATATGAGAGCGTGTATTTTTTATATTTTGATTTTCAAAAGTTATATATATATATATATTATTAGTGTATTTAAGGATGAAGTCTCATTGCACTGGCACCACTGAAGAGATGGCTAATCGTTTTCTCCTTACAGATTGAACGATGAGCCGATATACTAGGGGTACTGGTAGAGGAGCTAATAATGGGAATGTTTCTGATATGTGGGCGATGTTCACTGACTTGCTTAGAAATGCGCAAGGAGCAGTTCCCAATGCGGAAAATGGTGGTGGTGCAGCGGTGCAGGCGCCTAGGGCCGATTTCGCTAAGCTATGCAAGGATTACACTAGCCTTCGTGGGAAGCCGTTCCACGAAACAGAATCGGCTACAGAAGTTCAGGATTGGTTGGATAACTATGAGCGTATCTTTGAAGACTTGGGTATCGAGGATGCGACGAAGAGAAAGCTAGCATCCCGTCAGCTGCAAGGACGGGCGATGAATTGGTGGAATGCTATTAAGGCAGCTACCCCTGAGGACCAAGTTACTTGGGATCAATTTAAGACCCGCTTTTGCGATAAGTTCATCCCAGCTGCCCAGAAGTCAGAATTGTTTAGGAAATTTCTGGAGCTTAAGCAGAATGGTAGGGCAGTCTCGGAGTATATCGCCGAGTTTGATACTTTATCGAAGTATGGATTATCTCTTATTGACACTTCCGAGAAGAAGAATGAGAAGTTCATAACTAGTTTGGATGGTACTTGAGGGAAAGGCTTATTAACCACATCGATGAGACGTTTGAATTGACTGTTTGAAAAGCTTTGAGATCAGAGAGTCTATACCCTAAGTCAAAGACTGAGGTTGCGTCTGCAGAAGAGCCAAAGCCGCAAGCAAGCGGTGGAGGAAAGAATGGTTCTTAGAATAAGAGAAAGCAAAATCAGACCAAGGATGTCCAGAAGAAAAAGATTAAGAAAGATGTTGAGTGCTTTAGCTGTGGCAAGAAGGGCCGTTATGCTAGAGAATGTCGAACGAAGCCAGCGGACAGGAAGTGCTTCAACTGCGGCCAAGTGGGACATCACAAGGATAAATGTCCGCAACCCCCTAAAGAGAAGTAGATTATGAAAGCATATGCTCTTAATGTCGTTCCTTCTTTGTCGAATGCCCCAACCGCGGCGAAGAAAGGAAAGAATGTCGTCATTCAAGGTATGCGTTCTATTTATGATGTTCCTATTCGAATATTGTTTGATACCGGAGCTTCCCGTTCCTTCATATCTAGTGACCTAGTAGATAGGTTGGGATTGAAACCCAAGATAGTCGATAGACCTTTAGCGGTGATGAACCCGATTTGTGGTTCAACTAGCCTTAGCATGATTTGTCGTAATGTGGTCTTATCGAGTCATGGATGCATGTTTTTTTGTGATTGCTTTGTTTTGGGCTTCACTGGGTTTGGCATTATTTTGGGAGTCGATTGGCTCCAAAGGTATGGGGTGGTGGTAGATTGTGAGGGATTTTTAGTGATAGTTAGAGCAGATGATGGGCGGAGGGTAGTGTTTGGTGGTCTACCTGGTGATGGGGTAATGGCTAATTTTCTAGATTCCCTCGACATCCTCGACATCCCGCATGATGAGTTGTCAGATGTGCCCGTGCCTGGCCAGTATCTGGATGTCTTCGAGGAAGTGACCGGACTTCCACTACACCGAGAGATTGAGTTCCATATTGATTTAGTGAAAGATGCCAGACCTATAGTGATGTCACTTCGTCGTATGGCACCAAGGGAGCAGTAAGAGCTCGGGGTGCAAATGAGCGATCTTTTGAAGAAGGGGTTTATCAGAAGAAGTGTTTCTAGTGGGGAGCACCAGTTGTGTTTACTACCAAGGCAGATGGTTCCCTTCGATTGTGTGTGGACTACAGCTAGTTGAATAATGTGATGAGGAAGAATAAGTATCCTCTACCGCGGATAGATGATTTGTTTGATTAGTTGAGTGCCACAAGATTGTTCTCCCAGTTGGATCTCGCGACAGATTTTCATCAGCTTAGAGTGGAAGCTGAGAGTATAGCTAAAATAGCCTTTCGGACGCCGTCTAGATTCTATGAGTGGTTGGTCATGCCATTCGGGTTGACCAATGCACCAACATATTTTGTGGATCTTATGAATAGAGTATTCAGAGATCGATTGAATAAGTTTGTTCTTGTGTTCGTAGACGATATCTTGGTTTTATTTGAGGACATAGAGGAACACAAGGAACATCTGAGGATAGTGATAGAGTTGTTGAGAAAAACCAATTGAAAGCAAAGTTCTCTAAGTGTCACTTCTAGAGGAGGGAAGTGAAATTCTTGGGCCATGTTGTTTCAGAAAATGGTATTGTCATGGAGCCTACGAAGGTGGCTATGGTACAAGATTGGTCTACACCCAAGAATGCAAAAGATGTAAGAATTTTCTTGGGTTTAGCTGGATATTATCGTAAGTTCATCCAAGACTTCTCCAAGATAGCGGCACCGTTGACTCAGTTGACCAAGAAAAATCAAACTTTTGTTTGGGATGAAAAGTGCGAGAATGCATTTAAGATTCTAAAGGAAAAGTTGACATGTGCACCAGTGTTAGTCATTCCTAAAGGAAATGAAGAGATGACAGTATACACAGATGCCTGTGGTACCGGACTAGGTGCTGTATTGGTGCAAGGAGGTAGGGTTGTAGCTTATACTAGTCGGCAACTAAAACCGCATGAGGAAAGATATCCTAACCATGAATTGGAATTGGCAGCGATCGTGTTCGCATTGAAGATGTGGAGACATTATCTCTTCAGACAAAGATTCGAGTTTTTTACCGATCATAAATCGTTAAAGTATCTTTTCTCTGAGAAGGATTTAAACCTCCGACAGCAAAGATGGCTAGAATTCTTGGCTTCCGATGATTTCAATATCGCATATACACCAGGAAAGGGAAATGCGGTAGCTGATGCATTAAGTAGAAGACATTCTAGTTTAGGGGCTATGTTTCTAGAATGGAAGCAACTGGAGTATATCGCTGGGTATGATTTCTGACCAAAGTGCGAATTGGATGCAGAAGTATTAGCAAGTCTGACGATCAGACCCACTTTGAATGAGTCGGTATACGACTTAGGCAGGATCAGTAATATGGATATGCGCGGAATGTATGTGATAGACTAACTTGTATATTTACAATAGTTATGCAAATGAATATGAGATAGTGAAATATATCACAAAATAAAAAATAGTAAAGTAAAGTAATAACACCAGGGCTTTTTGTACTGGTTCGGAGCACCGTCCTACGTCCAGTCCCAGACCTCTCTCTAGATTTTCACTAATCAACCACCTCGCTTCACCCGGAGGAACAGGTTCACAACACCTGAACAGCCAAACGGGACTTCACAACTTGCCTCTCGCAACACGAGGACTTCACAACTTGCCTCTCACAACACGAGGACTTCACAACACGAGGACTTCACAACTTGCCCCTCACAACACAAAGGACTTTACACAAGATGAGTAGACTTGTAATTTGACGATGTGTGCTCTTAATAACACGAATTTGTCAATTCTTGTACATCCTTCCTATAATCTTATCCTCAAATAGAATTTGAATTTGTGAAGATTTGGAAGATGATATCGTGTTTGAATCAAAAGAATAATATATAGTTTCTAGGATTCAACAACGATATAAGAAGATTATGAGTGTTTGAGTGCTTTGAATGATCAAGAATGAAATCAACAATAAATGGAATAGATAGAAAGAAATTAGTTGTTTGAATAGATGATTTCATGTTGTTTTTATAGAGGATAAAGAGTTGCAACCATTAGTGAAGAGAAGTATTGAAGAGAAATGATATATGGTGAAAGGTAAAGGAAGCAACTTTTTATGAGAAGAGATGTCTGTATGAAGAGTTGCTTTCAGTTCGAAAATTGGTCGATAGGTCAAAAATAACCAGTAGACTGAATTTTGAAATATATATACTTTACATATATATGTACATGTTTATTGTGCATTCTGCCTAGAAATGGTCGACCGCCTATATTTAAACCGGTCAATCGGTTTCTGGCAATATGAACAATAAATGTGCATTCATATATATACATATATATATATATATTCACAATATAGAGGTATATGATTATTTGAGGATGTATTTTAACATTTATAACACGACTAAACCACTAAATAATCAACCTCTAACTTACGTTATCATTGATTCTCTTCTTTTTGTCGATCATGAAACTTCTCCTTGTCATTAATCAAAATTCTATAAATCCTTTGACTCAACATTCTCCCCCTTTTTGATTGATGACAACATAGCTCTGAATACATTGGTAAACTCCCCCTATATATGTATTCCTCCTGAAATATATATTAAAAATCTGCAAAAAATATTGTTAGTAACATTTTTCTCCCGTTTTGTCATCGACAAAAAGGAGTAGTTAAGACATACATCCCATAAAACAGATTTAGGTCTTAATATAATGTTCAAACTACGTACATACATACCCAACCAAGTCATGTAGCTAAGAGTTAATACGTACAAACCCAAAATAAAATAAAGCACTACTTATGTACAAGTTCTGATTTAGGTCTTAATATAATGTTCATACTGCCATAAACGAGCGATAGAAAGAACTAGTGAGATGGTGAATCAGATTGAGTCATAACCCCTTCTTCTTCTTTGTCTCCTTCTTCTTCGTCGTCTTCTTCCTCAGTTTCAGTTGTTCCACGACCACGTCCAGTACTTGTTCCTGAACTTGTGCCTTCCTCTGAAGTTGACCATGTAAAAGTAGGAGGCATTGGACGTTTTCCTGGGTCTTGTATATGCGTAGAGGAGGAAGATGCTCCACAAGATATCGTATCCCTAAGTATACCGAAGAAAGACTTGAGTTTTGAAAAGCGTTTGTCAAGTTTTGTATTTAAATGATCAATTTTATTGTCCGTATGCTTAACCCTAGCTTCAAGAATAAATTGATTTTGTGCGATTTGTTCAAGCGAATCTTTTGTCGAGGAGGATGGTTGAAGAAACCTAACCTCTTCCGGTTTCGGTCTAGCAGGCGGTGAAGAAGTACTTTCTTGGTGACTTTGTTCCTGATAACGTTCGAAGGGCATAATACTTAAACACGGTTCAGGAAGCTTCATTCTCTTCTTCGTTGCTTTGTTGATACATTTTGGGTTGGAGATTTTAGATTCAGGAGATTTGAGACCACAATCAAGTAGAAGACGCATGATGTATTCGTTATAGAATAAATGTGGTCTTGTACAATCATTTACAAGCAAGACCTCATCAAAGATCATACTTATCCAATTGATTTCTATATCTCCATATATAGCGTACAAAGCCTTAAAATTCTCTTTATATATAGCATCAAAGTCACCAACTCTCAGTAATAAAGAATGCGTAAGAGCATGATGTAGAATTCTAGCAGTAAGTCGTAAGTTGATTACTTTTGTACTGAGTTTATGATCTTCAATAAATAGATGGCTTACCTTGTCTCGAGTATGAACAATACAAAAATCGCTAGAGAACTTTCTTACACTATTACCGGATCCAAGAATCGATGCCATTCTTTCCTTTGAAATAAAAGCGTGCTCACCACACACAACCGACCATAGACAGTGAGCGGAATTCTCTGGTTTAAACTTTTCTAAGTTAATATTAGCATAGAACAACTATACCATGATATGATTGATTTCGACGTTGTTCTTGTCAAAGTCAAGAAGGGGTTTAATACGGGCTTTGACCGCTAATTCTTCAACATCATAGAGAATGAAATCAGAGAATTTGATCAATGAACCTTCATGAATCGTATAATCTTTCATTTCATTCCACCTCTTAATTGCTATAGATCCATTACCATCGTTTTATATTAGCATCAATGGGTTGAGGTTGAGTAGAAGTTGAATTCTTTGTCTTCTTTTGCTGTCGAGCCATTGATTTTGAAGGAGAATGAATTTGGGGATTTTCGGTTTGATAAGGGTTTGTGAGTTTGAGAGATATAAAGGGTAAGTGAATGGGTGTGATGGAGGAACCAACGTGTAGGTTCAGATTTAAAAAAAAAAACAGCATAACCGGTCGACCGTGATGATTTTACTGGTCGAATGGTTTTCAAACACAAACTTTTCCGGTCGACTAGTGAAAGTTTAACCGGTCGACTGGTTATTGAAGAATTTGTATTGTTTCCAGAGAAATAAACGGTCGACCGTTGATATCATACCGGTCGACCGGTATGAGAAAAAAATATGTTTTCCAGAAACATAAATGGTCGACTGGTTTTCCTGTGCTTTGTTTTCTGTATTTTTGAGATTTTTCGAAGCTCTACAATGTCATATAAGAAGAATTTATTTCAAAATTTGAAAAGAACAAATAAAATACATGAGAAGAAATCCTTCAAGATTTTGAAAATATTTATTAGAACATCAAAATAATAACGATATATAACTAACGTGAGGTGGAGGACTTGTCTTCAGAAATTCTTTGATATTGGTAACTCCTGGTGTCTATGGTGACCAAGTTTCCTTTGTTCCTTCATTTCGCATGTAGTTACGATCCCAGGAGTTAGGACTCCTAGATGAAGACGGAGCATGTGGCATTGGTTCATGAACTCGTTGTTTGTTCGTGCCACAGAAAAATGACGCCATGCGTTCTAAGAGTGTTAAACGGTCGTACGTAAGTTTTTGTTCGTAATGAAGTTGAAGCTGGAGATCCATCTGATGTTTCTGGTAGTGGTGAATCTCACTTATCTTTTCTCTAGTTTGTGGGGAGCAAAATAATGCCTACTTTGCACGTTTGGACTTTGGTGTATGTCCGGGGGTATGAGTACATTTTGGTCTATTTTTTGGTATCTCTGGAGAAAAATATTCCTTCGGTTCAGAACTGGTGACCAAAATGTGGGATCACTGAGCGCATTCGTCGCAAATGTGAGCCATTAGATAGAATTGAATTCGTTTAAGAGTAGTATGGACTCAAAGATGGGAGATGTAGAAAAGAGACAGAATAAACTCATATATATAGGTTTTTATAAATAAATAAATAATGGGTGAAAACATTTAGAGAATATATACCATAAAAAAAATGTAAAGCTCATTTTGGGTAGTCCTCTAACTAGGTCATTTTTGGCTAGTTTGTCAGTAGTTTTGAAGTTTATATGACATAAACGTCTGTGCCATAGCCATGGATCATTATCATTTACTACAAGACACATATCTGAATTATGATTGACATTCATATTCAGAATATAAATATTTCTGTCTCTATATCCTTCGAAAACTAAATTTCGATCTTTATCTAAAATACTACATTTGTTATCCGAAAAGGAAATGGTAAAACCCTTATCGCATAATTGACTGATACTAAGTAAATTATGTTTCAAATTTCTAACTAGCATGAAATTAGTAATAAGAGGTAAGTTAGATGTACCGCAATTGCTCACATCGCCTTTGCCGATGATATAACCTTTTGAATTATCTCCGAAAGTGACGGAGCCACCATTTGAATAATTGGTATTTGTCAATAAGCTCTTGTCTCCAGTCATATGCTTCGAGCAACCACTGTCCAGTATCCACTTTCTTCTTTTCTTAAGTGGGACCTGCAAAAAATAAAATTAAGTCCATGGTACCCACCTTTTGTAGGGTCCTAAGTGTCAGGTCTTAGGAGTCCAAACCCATACGGGTCCGGTATCCCCTTTATATAAATAATTGGAATTATGATGCACATTATTCAAAAAGTTTGGAATGTATTTGTCCCTAATTAAATTGTTATTTGTTTTAGGAACCCATATTTTGATAGTCTTGACATTTTTCTTTTGAAATTTCACAACCGGTTTTGGTTTGGAATATAATAAACTAAGATTTTTCTTAACCTCGGTTTCTTGTACTATTTTATTTTTTCTTTTTCTTTTATTACCAAGATATTTCTTGGTATCTTGTTTCTTATACCCCAAACCTTGTTTATTCGAAGCATATTGTGAATTTTCAATAATTTTTGTCAAGTTTTCTCGACCTTTGTTGAAGTTAGGGACATTTTGAGTAATGTCGTCTAACATAGTTTGTAAACTAGCTTTTTCTAGGTCTAGAATCTTGACTTTTGCCTTAAGCTCATGATTTTCAGTAGCAAGAGCATCATTTTTCTCTTTTTGAGTTTCAATTTCTTGACTTAAAAGAGATAATTGAGAATCAGTATTAGATGATGATTCTTGAACTTTTTCAAGTTCCTCCTCTAATATTTTCTTCTCGTCTTTTAACATATCTCGTTCAAATTCTACTCTACTTAAATCTGCTTTAGCTTGTCTGCATTGACGTTTCATATCTTTAAATTTAAAAATTAATTCAGTATTAATATCAAGAACTTCTTCAAAAGTAGAAATTTGTACCTCATCTTCTGTTGCCATGAAACATACATTAGCTTGTTCATTGTCTGAATCACTTTCACTATCAGATAAAGATGAGTCTGGATCATCCCATGTTACCGAGAATGCTCGTTTCTTTGACTTTTCTTTCTTGTATTTAATTTTGTCATTTTCTGACTTCTTCTTTTGCTCTGGACAATCCTTTTGTATATGCCCCTTTTTATGAAAATTGAAGCATTCTATATTTGAAGAAGATGGTTTATTTGAACCGAACTTCTTTCTGTTGTATCGACTAGCCTTTCGTTGCTTTAAGAATTTCTTGATCCTTTTGCAATGAACGCTAGATTTTCATCTTCGGAGTCTGAGTTGTCCTCATCTTTTTCAGCATGAAAAGCTACATTTTTCTTTTCTTCTTTTATTTCTTTTCTCGCCTGCAAGTTAGCTTCATAGGACATTAGATTTCCTATTAATTCATCTGGCTTCATAGTGGAAAGGTCATTAGCTTCTTCAATGGCTAATACTTTTCCTTCCCATTCACTAGTCAGAGAATGTAGGACTGTTGAGACAACGTCAAAATAAGAATATTTTTGTCCTAAACCAATAAGTGCATGATGAATAGTTTGAAATCGTGAATACATCTCATTGATTGTTTCATTTGGCTTCATTTTGAAAATTTGGAACTGACTTTTCAGCATAGCTATTTTGGCTTGCTTAACCTTGTTAGTACCTTCATGAGTGGTTTTTAGCGTTTGACAAATTAGATATGCAGTGGTACAGATACTAACACGATTATATTCGTTTTGATCTAATGCAAAAAACAACATATTTATTACTTTTGCATTTACGGATGCTGCAGTTTTCTCAGCAGGTGTCCATTCTGAATACTTAGTTGTTGGATTCACAATTTCTTTCTGAGTAGCATTCCAAGCATCATAGCTAGTTGATTGCATGTAAAAAGCCATACGTGTTGCCAATAGCTATAGTTAAGACCATTGAAAAATGGAGGTCTTTGTGTTGATTGACCTTCCGTGTAAGTGTTAGTGCTAGAGTTTGCGTTATATGCCATATTACTAGAATATATCAAATAACTATGTTACGGTTATATGATGATCGTGCTCTGATACCAATTGAATGAGTCGGTATATGACTTAGGCAGGATCAGTAATATGGATATGAGGAAAGTATGTGATAAACTAACTTGTATATTTACATTAGTTATGCAAATGAATATGAGATAGTGAAATATATCACAAAATAAAAAGCAATAAAGTAAAGTAATAACACCAGGGCTTTTTATACTGGTTCGGAGCACCGTCCTACGTCCAGTCCCAGACCTCTCTCTGGATTTTCACTAATCAACCACCTCGCTTCACCCGGAGGAACATGTTCACAACACCGGAATAGTCGAACGGGATTTTACGCCTCTCACAACACGAGGACTTCACAACTTGCCTCTCACAACACGAGGACTTCACAACTTTCCCCTCACAACACAAAGGACTTTACAAAAGATGAGTAGACTTGTAATTTGACAATATGTGTTCTTAATAACACGAATTTGTCAATTCTTGTACAACCTTCCTATAATCTTATCCTCAAATAGAATTTGAATTTGTGAAGATTTGCAAGACGATATCGTGTTTGAATCAAAAGAATAATATATAAATTCTAGGATTCAACGGCGATATAATAAGATTATGAGCGTTTGAGTGCTTTGAATGATCAAGAATGAAATCAACAATAGATAGAATAGATAGAAAGAAATTAGTTGTTTGAATAGATGATTTCATGTTGTTTTTATAGAGGATAAAGAGTTGCAACCATTAGTGAAGAGAAGTATTGAAGAGAAATGTTATATTGTGAAAGGTAAAGGAAGTAACTTTTGATGAGAAGAGATGTCTGTATGAAGAGTTGCTTTCAGTTCGAAAATCGGTCGACAGGTCAAAAATAACCAGTAGACTGAATTTTGAAATATATATACGTTACATATATGTGTACACGTTTATTGTGCATTCTTCCTAGAAACGGTCGACCGCCTATATTTAAACCGGTCGACCGGTTTTTGGCAATATGCACAATAAATGTGCATTCATATATATATACATATATATTCACGATATAGAGGTATATGATTATTTGAGGATAGATTTTAACATTTATAACACGACTAAACCACTAAATAATCAACCTCTAACTTACATTACCATTGATTCACAATAAATAGATTATTTCATTTTTCCGTCGCCTAAAACATTTCTCTAACCCTATCCATAGCCTTCACCTTCTAATTTCATCCTAAATCGCTCCTTTAATCGCTTTCTAATTGAAGATTAAGCCAAGCTACGTCAAATCAAGGGGAAATAACACCAAATCAGAGTTGGAGCTGCTGTGTTGCATTGGAATACAACCCAAATCAGATAATATTTCAGATCTATTGTTTGTTTGTGGCCAAGGTGAGTGATTAGCATTGTTTTTACACTAATTATGGTTAATTAGGGGTAATTAGTGTTAGTTAGCGAATTTATGTATTAATAAATTCTGGATAAATGTTTAGAAATTCTTAAACACCGTTTTAAACCTCTTTAGAAGTTTGGGTAAATTTGGTTAAGTTTTGCTAATCCTATCATTAGAGTTGCTTAAACATGCTTAAGGGAAAAATATGGGTTTTGGGCATTTGATCCGTTTTAACATATCAAATTGTTGTTTTGTGTTTGTGGTCTATTCTATATGTTGCTATGACTGTATGGTATGCTTTGTGATTTATTAGAACAGTTAGAATGGTCGAAAACTCTGTCGTATAGCGTAGAACAGTTGCTGGAAAAGTTGCAGGAAATGGAGCAGGAACCGGATCGGATCGGTGGAGGGCGACCCGACCCACTCGTGGGGAACCCCCTTCTCACGAACCGCCTCCCAGAACTGCTACATCATGAACCAGAGAACACGACCGAACCGATGCACCATAAGTGGACTGCTACGAATTGAGAAGCTCGACCCGACCTAGAGTGGACTGTCACGAACCGACTTGGATGAGGAAACCGGCCCGACCCGATGGTTGAGCACGATCCGAACCGCCTAGTGGACCACGAACCATGCTTGCACACTCAAACTGACCCGATGCTCTGGAGTTAGGACAATGAAATGACCCAGGGAGAGCACCACGACCGACCCATATGGAGCAATCCGATCCGAAGCAGGTGATCACGAACTGAACCAGGATGGAGTCACGAGCCGAATTGATCTGGTGCTAAGAAGACGAATCACGAACCAGTGAGCAACATGATGAGTGAACCGAACCATTTAAGGAAGCATGAATGGAAGCAAAGTGAAGTGAAGAACCGAACCGATCCGGAGGAGACCAAAACCCGAGATGCAAAGGTTGTCCAAACGGGAAGTAGAACCCAGGATCCAGATGGTAACCAACGAGTTAACTTCATGATTGGGCTTTGCTGCGGGACGTGTGCTAAGGAGTGGTCGATGTTCATAGCTTTGATTCACCACCAAGAGACGATTGTTAGGGTACGGATCAGTGCAGTGGGGTAGTTATTACTCCATGGGACAGAGTGATTGTAGCATGGCTACGATTCAGTGCAGTGGGGTATTTATTACTCCATGGGGCAGAGTGATCGTAGCATGGCCATGAGCCAGTGCAGTGGAGTCGTTATGATTTCATGGGGCAGAGTGGACATAGCAAGGACTAATGGCTATGGATCAGCGCAGTGGAGTCGCCATGAATCCATAGGGCAGAGTGATCATAGCTAGGATATGGATAATTAAAGTGGTGGATATTGTATGCTTTCGCACTGAGTGAGAGAAGTGAGGATGTTTGCTATGTTTGATATTTGCTATCACCATGACTCACACCCCCATTTACACTTATGTTAGTGCTACCTTAGAGTACTGTACATCTTGTTGTGCTAACTCTTTGGTTGCAGGTACAGGTATGGTTTAGTATACCTGTGATTGTTCGGTTTTGCTGCTTATCGCTCATACCAGACTTTTGTCTGACTCAGAGTTTTATGTCTTTTATTATTGCTCTAGGTGCTCTTAAATAGGCAGACTAGAGATAGGTTAGCTGGTTATGCACGAGTAGTTGATCCAGCGACGTGCAGGAGGCTCCCACGTATGATATATATATATATATATATATATATATATATATATATATGTGTGTGTGTGTATGTATTCTCCTTGTGTCGCTGCTGGTCACTACTTTGGGCATTAGTAGTGTACCTTTCTTATCTTGCTTTAGAGATAGTTAGAAAAGTTGTAATAACGATGATGTGGAACATAAGCTGTATTTTGAATTTTCCGCTGCTATCGTGGTTTAGTTTTCAGCTTATTCACTGTCTCGCTTATTTATGTCAAGTATGTTATTATTATATTTTATTCCATGCGCTTTGAGACATTCTACAGGTTCCTTGCTGTAACACTCCACGTACATTAATATCACTCACAAAGGGAATGCATTAACTTCTATGTAGCGTTTTAAGTAAGTATATATTAGAAACTTAATAACAAGACAGATATAAACAGTACTTGAAAATTTAAAACTTTATTTCATTACAGTGGAAAACACATATGTTTGATTACATCATCAAAACTAGAGTCAAGTAAAAAATATCCATCTTGACTAAATCCAAGTACTTAAACTGAAAGACATAATCCCCAATACAAAATAGCCGTAAATAAAAGAGAAGCTGCACTTTACTTCAGCGATCCAAGCAATCTTCTAAAAGCAGTCCAAAATCAAGCTCCACTGGTGCTAGTTCCAACCTGAGCACCTGGAGAAGGGAGGGAAGGGAGAAAAGAGGAGGAAACAAAGGGGGTCAGGCATAAAGTCTGACGAGTGCAATAACTTTAACAATATAATTAACAAAGTAACTAGGCTAAGGCATAAGTTGGAAAATAAGGAAATGAGCATGAACCATTGAGTATGACAGAGTAAACAAGGAAACAAGATGAACAACGATATCGTTAAAGCGCACCTAACCCACTAAGATAATTACTAAACTACACCAACACTATGAGATAATTGCTATACTGCACCGCCACTAGTATACTGCACCACCACTAGTCACCCTAAGGTTGATCCTGCCTACAAACTTAATAATGATATTGGTAGTTTCGTGCACCCCTAGCTGCCTTTATAGGTGCCGTCTGCCCCTATCTCCACTAGGTGTACCCACTACCCCCAAGCGATCGACTCCCTAAGTCATAGATACCCGTGCTGGCCCCACAGTGGGGTGTATCACTCCCCAAAGTGGCAACCCGATACCACCAAGAATGCACGGCTTATATCTACACGATGTAACAACGTCTTACCTACCAGCCCGGGTCCACACACGCATATGAACCCGTTGGACTTGCGTTGCCATCGCTAACCCGGTTTGGCCTCTTACAGTCAAGCCCAGTATGCGTGTCCCGTCCTCGACTTGGGTCGAGCCCACAGAGATACGTATGGGTTACTGGTTGAAACGGGACCCTATTACTTGACACAAGCTATCCACCTAAGCTTGGTCCCCTCTAGTACATCCCACTTAACCCACTTCTTATTCATGTTCCAATTACATGTTTCAATTTTGGTTAAGTGTTTCTAATCGTATTTCCAAATGCCACCCAAGGCACCTACTAGATTCCACATGCCACCCAAGGCACCCACTTAACACCCTCATGTCCCACTACATGCTTATCTGGTTAAGTGTTTCTTAGTTCATTAAGACCGTAACCTCATAAAGACCTCTCACATTAGACTGGCATTTGTGGCAGCTGGATTTACCGGGTGGGTCCGGGCAGTCTTACACCATAAAAGAGCCTAACCTCGTGTCTTTACAATTGTTATGTATTTAGTTTATGCCTAAGACCTCTCAGGTTAGACTGACATTTGTGGCACCTGGATTTGCCGAGCGGGTTTGGGCAGTCTTACACCACAAAATAGCCTAACCTCGTGTCTTAAACGATTAATTACTCCTAATCAATCATTCCCCAATTTGAATTACTTTCCCTATTCAAATTATCAATCAATTCCAAATTTAACGATGCCATAATTGACTCAATTATGTCCACCCATTTATGATATGTAAAATCATACCAATTTTCACCACAATTATATTTTATGCCTTTTAAGGCATTTATGCCAATTAAATCTTTTTAATATTATCCCCTTTAACCCACGTTGTACGTTTGTTCGTTTAACGTAAAAATATACGTTAGACTCGAATAGTCTAACTCATGGAATAAAGAGATAACATCACAATATACACATAATTAAAACACAAATCTAAACATAGGGGTGAACTTGCATGTGTGAATGATGTTCTACACCTAAAACTTGCATAGGCCAAAATTACAACTTGCATAAACAACATATGTCATGGATCCAAATCTAAAGGTGTGAACTTGATGAGAAAATGGCCACAAACTTGCATAAATCATGTATGTCATAGATCTATATCTAAAGGAATAGACTTGCATAGGTAATAACCCTAAACTTGCATAACATGATTCATATCCAACTCACAAACTTACATATGTGATTTATACATCGCAATAATGGTGTAAACTAGTATCTAACATGTAAAATATCATGTAGAATTTAGTATATAACTCACACATATTATAGCCTAACTTTCAATTAAATTTTCACATAAACTAGGTGTCATAACCATGTAAGTTCACATATAATTCTACCCAACTTGTATATGATTCATGTTTAATCAAAATCTAAACTTGCCTACATATGATTTATCATATAAATCAACATAACCAAACTAGCATATGAAACATGATGATTTGATTGTATATAAAATCACAACATGGATGATAGCAACATAACTTTACATCATAAATGATAGCATCACAACATAACGTCATAGAGATTTCAATTAAAATCCTACAACATAATTACAACATGCAATCAATACTTCACATCACATCCATATAATCCGCATTATATCTTAATCCAATTAAATTACTAATTATTTTGTTAAAACCATCGAACTCACAACTCAAAAGCGGTCTTGAGTTCTAAATTCTGATTTTTGGAGTTGAATTAGCTCTCCTTTGAAGAAAATTCGCAGTTAGGGTTGAGTAGAAATGATTTGATTTGCTGTTCTTCCTCTTTAATTTGTGGCTGCTACTCTAGGGTTCAAGATGACAGCAACAGTTTTAATTCTGATTTAGGGTTTGAGTCTATGGGTCTTTTTATAGAGTTTTGAATTAATTTAAGCCGTCGGATGATCCTAGGGTTAATCAAAACCATTCAGTCATGACAGGGTGACACCTCAGCCCTAATGACTCAGCAAGGAGTCAGAAAGGACTCAGCAACATGGGTCAGTCTGAACCAGAAAGCTGTGCAGGCCTGCTGCCTCGGCCTGGGCGCACTTGGCAGGTGCGCCAGTGCAAATTTGTACTGGCGCACTTCCCAAGTGCGCC
The DNA here is from genome assembly GCA_030737875.1 of Allium sativum. Lineage (NCBI taxonomy): Eukaryota > Viridiplantae > Streptophyta > Magnoliopsida > Asparagales > Amaryllidaceae > Allium > Allium sativum. The sequence goes on along the minus strand of CM060920.1, from coordinate 936,244,748 downwards.
AGTGCAATTTTTTTTTCACCACACTTCGTTCGTCCATAACTCCTTCATCCGATACCCGTTTCCCGCAAATTCAGACTCTATTTCAACCAAAATTCCGAGACGAACACAATGGAGCAACCCCATTCCCTTAATTCTCACGTCTGAGATTAATTATTCTTTATTTTAGTTAATTCGATTATTCAAAAATCTGGGGTGTTACATTCTCCCCTCCTTAAAGGATTTCGCCCCTGAAATCTCCAAGTTAAGGAGAATGCATATCCTACCATCCAAACAACCATCTACTCGACCATCAAACAAAGGCATCCATTGTCCTTATAAAATTTCTAATGGTGTATGAACATATGCAAGAAGTGTGTGTATATGTTCCTAATCTAATGCAAAATCAGGCGGTCTACTGATTCAGTTGACCTCCTTAATGCAAACCATGATAGTGCCATGCACCCATTATGTATGCGAAAGAACCTTATCGATACATATCATTTCTACATGTGTGCACAACCATTCTCCAAAATGCAACATCCATATGATGGTACAACCATTATACATCCATTACTTAAATATGTACACACATTTATATGCAATATGCGATATGAAGTGACTGAGCCGATCTAGTGTGTGTATATGCATCCACGAGCAACCACTAGCAAACACTTGCATCCACATGCATCCATAACACATAACATGTCTCAAACACATATTTCAACCATAGGACTATCCTATCAAAGGTCAAAGATACTAGCGAGAGGACATACTAAAAATAAGATAAGCACAAGATAAGCGATAAAGGAGAAATTAAAAGACATACCCTTGAAAAGAAAAGGGTATAATGAACACATCTTCGCTTCCGTCTCCCAAGTAGCGTTGCTCTCATCATCTCCCCATTGCACTATGACTAGTTTGACCTCTCGATTCCTCAACTTCTTAATCTCCGACCCAAGAATGCGCGTAGGAGCTCGTTGAATCGTCGCATCACGCTCGATCTCCACCTCTTTAAGCAAGCTCGGCTCTACCACTTCCGCGGTCTCGTACAAGCACTTCCTCAAATGTGTTACATGGAATACGTCGTGTACACCATTAAGTCTCTCGGGCAACTCCACTCTATATGCCATCTTCCCAATCCTTTCCTTAATAGGAAACGACCCTATGAATCTTGGTGCTAACTTCCCAACGGACCCAAAGCGAACGACATTCCGTAACGGAGACACCTTGACAAAGACTATGTCCCCAATATCAAATTCGAGCTCTGTCCTCTTCTTGTTCGCATAAGATTTCTGTCTATCTTGCGCCGTCTTCATCCTCCTTCGAAACAAATTGATCTTTTCCGAAGTCTCTCTAATCATATCGGGTCCAAGCAAGATCTTATCTGTAGACTCCCACCAACATGTAGGCGAACGACATGCCCGTCCATAAAGAGCCTCGAACGGTGCAATGCTAATGCTAGAATGAAAGCTATTATTATATGCGAACTCTACCAACAGAAGATGTTCCTCCCATGTACCTCCGAAATCTAAGATACATAACCTCAATAGGTCCTCTAGAATATGATTCACCCTCTCGGTCTGGCCGTCCGTCTAAGGATGATATGCGGTGCTCAAACATAACTGAGTCCCTACCACCTCTTGCAAGCTCTTCCAAAACTCGCTAGTGAAGATAGGATCACGATCACTCACTATGCTAGAAGGAACACCGTGCAAACGAACTATTTCTCGAATGTATACGGAGGCTAAACATGGAGCAGTCCTCTTACTCTTCACGAGAATGAAATGGGCGCTCTTAGTAAGTCTGTCTACCATGACCCAAATCCCCGTATTACCCTTCCTCGATCTTGGTAATCCGTCAACAAAGTTCATCGAAACACTTTCCCACTTCCATTGTGGGACCTCCAATGGGTGAAGCAATCCACCGGGCTTCTTTTGCTCTACTTTTACTTGTTGGCACAACAAGCATCTAGCGACATACTCAGCCACATCTTTCTTCATGTTGGTCCAAAAGTAAACTCGTCTCATGTTCATGTACATCTTGTCCTCGCCGGGATGGATGGTCATCTTCGAACGATGTGCATCATCAAGAATGGTCTTCCTCAGATTCTCGTCCTGTGGTACACAAAGTCTACCGTCCCTACGCAACCAACCCTTATCATCTAGGGTATAGCTACGGAGATGGCTCGATGACTCCCCTCCTTTGAGCTTTTCTACTAACTCAACCAACTGTGGGTCATCTTGCTGTGCCTCACCAATCCGTCCCAAAAGCGTAGGTCTGACCTCTAAGGATGCTAGCAAACCGGGTATAAAGTCAATGGAAGGTTTAAAGTCAAACGTAGAGATAAACTCTAAGCTTCGCCGCTCAACAAACAATGGACTATGGGAACAGAATGTAAATCATCATCGGATGCGTCAAGGGGTTCAAGGTAACTAAGCATTACTGGACCTCTAGGGTCACAAGAAATATCAAGGGTCTTTCCAGAACGAGTCAAAAATCTAACTACCCTTTTTTCACAATCTAGGATGGCCCCATATATAGTTAGCCAATCCATACCTAGAATTAAACCGTAGCCTATGAAGCCAAGAACAAAAGCTTTGCACTCAAACTCAACGCCCAAGATAAAAACTCTCAAATCCCGACAAATCATAGAAAGATGAGACGATCAACTAATAGGATTTGAGACTACTAAGGGATCAATAACAAGACTAGTATCTAGGTGCAGTGTTTCAACTAATGATGTAGAAATAAACGAATGTGATGCGCCAGAATCGAATAAAGTACAGACATGATGATCAAACAGAAAAACTAAACTTTCAACGGAAATTGCTCTAACTCGTTCTTGCAGCGGTGGGACCACGAGAGCCTGAACTTGTCCCCTTGCCTGCCCTGGTGCCATAAGAGCCTGCACTTGTCCTCCCGAGGTAGACCCTGCCCTCTGTCCTTTCTTTGGGCAATCCTTAATAAGATGTCCCGCCTCGCCACAGTGGAAACAACCAATCTTCTTTTTCTTCCTACAATCTTTGCTTAGATGGCCGGGTGTCCCACAGTTAAAGCATTTCTTCTTCCCTTTAGCATTGTTGCCTTTGCCACCTTTCTTGTTTTGTTGTTGTTGTTGCGGCTTCTTTTGATCCTCTTTCTTCTCGGGTGCCTTATTAGCATTGGCGCCCTTCTCCTCTTCATGCATGAGCGCCATGTCAACCAATCTCTCAAAGTTAGCCCCCATGGGAATGAGGGTCATAGATAACCCATGAAGCGGCTCGTTTAAACCCTTAACAAATCTTAGAGCCTTCTTTTCTAGAGTATTCACGAAGTCTAAGCCAAACCTTGCCAATTGGTTGAATTTGTTGACGTGCTCTTTCACTGATAGATTTCCTTGCTTCAGCGCCAAAAACCTTTCCATATATAGATTATCTTCAGCCCGCGAGAGAAACTTCGGCTCAAACCTCTTCCTAAAATCTGGCCATGTATCGACTGGACGTCCCCCATTAGTGACCTCCCACCAAAACGAGGTCTCATCCTTCATTAGCCAGGCAGCTAGCTGGACTTTTATTCCATCATCCGCTTCAAAGATTCCAAACAATTCTTCCACCTCCTTTAGCCAGTTACGAGCTTCAACAAATGTCTCCGTCCCATGAAAAGGTTTACCACCCATTGCCCTAAAGTCCTTACATATCTTTGCGAAATTATCGACACAAGGAGGAGGAGCAACATTTGTTAGACCTGCGGTGGTGGCCGTAGCCTCGAGATATTGACGAAACCAACCGGGTACATGAACACCCTCTGTTATCTCAGATGCTTCAGACATGCTGAAACGAAAAAGGAAAGATTCAATATAAAAGAACCGAGGGAAGATATATGGATCTTGGGGTTATGTTTTCTAAAATAAGCTTTTCTCTTGAAAATACTTTCCTTAAAACATACTTTTGAAGGTACTTCTTTATAACAATTGTTTTGAAAAATAGTTTTTCAAAAATTCATATCTGTTCTGGTAACCTTCAACTCTGATACCACGTGAAACACCCCACATCCATTAATGTCACTCACAAAGGGAATGCATTAAATTCTATGGAGCGTTTTAAGTAAGCAAAGATCAGAAACTTAACAACAAGACATATATAAACAGTACTTGAAAATTTAAAACTTTATTTCATTGCAGCGGAAAACACATATGTTTGATAACATCATCAAAACCAATGTCAAGTACAAAATATCCATCTTGACTAAATCCAAGTACATAAACTGAAAGACATAATCCCCAATGCAAAATAGCCATAAATAAAAGAGAAGCTGAACTTTACTTCAGCGATCCAAGCAATCTTCTAAAAGCAGTCCAAAATCAAGCTCCATTGGTGCTGGTTCCAACCTGAGCACCTGGGGGGGGGAGGGAGAAAAGACGAGGAAACAAAGGGGTTCAGACATAAAGTCTGGCAAGTGCGATAACTTTAACAATATAATTAACAAAGTAACTAGGCTAAGTCATAAGTTGGAAAATAAGGAAATGACCATGAACCATTGAGTAAGACAGAGTAAACAAGGAGACAAGATGAACAACGATATCGTTAAAGTGCACCTAACCCACTAAGATAATTACTAAACTACACCAACACTATGAGATAATTGCTATACTGCACCGCCACTAGTATACTGCACCACCACTAGTCACCCTAAGGTTGATCACGCCTACAAACTTAATAATGATATAGGTAGTTTCGTGCACCCCTAGCTGCCTTCATAGGTGTCGTCTGCTCCTATCTCCACTAGGTGTACCCACCACCCCCAAGCGATCGGCTCCCTAACTCGTAGATACCCGTGCTGGCCCCACAGTGGGGTGTATCACTCCCCAAAGTGGCAACCCGATACCACCAAGAATGCACGGCTTATACCTACACGATGCAACAACGTATTACCTACCAGCCCGGGTCCACACACGCATATGAACCTGTTGGACTTGCGTTGCCACCGCTAACCCGGTGTGGCCTCTTATAGTCAAGCCCAGTATGCGTGTCCTGTCCTCAACTTGGTTCGAGCCCACAAAGATACGTATGGGTTACTGGTTGAAACGGGCCCCCATTACTTGACACAAGCTATCCACCTAAGCTTGGTCCCCTATAGTACGTCCCACTTAACCTAGTTCTTATTCATGTTTCAATTTTGGTTAAGTGTTTCTAATCATATTTCCAAATGCCACCTAAGGCACCCACTAGATTTCACATGCCACCCCAGGCACCCACTTAACCCCCTCATGTCCCACTACATGCTTATCTGGCTAAGTGTTTCTTAATTCAATAAGACCGTAACCTCATAAGACCTCTCACATTAGACTGGCATTTGTGGCAGCTGGATTTGCCGGGCGGGTCCGGGTAGTCTTACACAACAAAAGAGCCTAACCTCATGTCTTTACAATTGTTACGTATTTAGTTTATGTCTAAGACCTCTCACATTAGACTGACATTTGTGGCAGCTGGATTTGCCGGGCAGGTCCGGGCAGTCTTACACCACAAAAGAGCCTAACCTTGTGTCTTAGACGATTAATTATTCCTAATTAATCATTCCCTAATTTGATTTACTGTCCCTATTCAAATTATCAATCAATTCCAAATTTAACGATGTCCATAATTGACTCAATTATGTCCATCCATTTATGGTATGTAAAATCATACCAATTTTCACCACAATTATATTTTATGCCTTTTAAGGCATTTATGCCAATTAAATCTTTTTAATATTATCCCCTTTACCCCACGTTGTACGTTTGTTCGTTTAACGTAAAAATATACGTTAGACTCGAATAGTCTAACTAATGGAATAACGAGAAAACATCACAAAATACACATAATTAAAACATAAATCTAAACATAGGAGGAACTTGCATGTGTGAATGATGTTCTACACCTAAAATTTGCATAGGCCAAAATTACAACTTGCATAAACAACATATGTCATGGATCCAAATCTAAAGGTGTGAACTTGATGAGAAAATGGCCACAAACTTGGATAAATCATGTATGTCATAGATCTATATCTAAAGGAATAGACTTGCATAGGTAATAACCCTAAACTTGCATAACATGATTCATATCCAACTCATAAACTTACATATGTGATTTATACATCGCAATAATGGTGTAAACTAGTATATAACATGTAAAGTATCATGTAGAATTTAGCATATAACTCACACATGTTATAGCCTAACATTCAATTAAATTTTAACATAAACTAGGTGTCATAACCATGTAAGTTCACATATAATTCTATCCAACTTGTATATGATTCATGTTTAATCAAAATCTAAACTTGCCTACATATGATTTATCATATAAATCAACATAACCAAACTAGCATATGAAACATGATGATTTGATTGTATATAAAATTACAACATGGATGATAGCAACATAACTTTACATCATAAATGATATCATCACAACATAACGTCATAGAGATTTCAATTACAATCCTAAAATATAATTACACATGCAATCAATACTTCACATCACATCCATATAATCCGCATTATATCTTAATCCAATTAAATTACTAATTATTCTGTTAAAACCATAGAACTCACAACTCAAAAGCGGTCTTGAGTTCTAAATTCTGATTTCTGAAGTTGAATTAACTCTCCTTTGAAGAAGATTCGCTGTTAGGGTTGAGTAGAACTGATTTGATTTGTTGTTCTTCCTCTTTAATTTGTGGCGGCTACTCTTGGGTTCAAGACGACAGCATGACGACCATAGTTTCAGTTTTAATTCTGATTTAGGGTTTGAGTTTATGGATCTTTTTATAGAGTTTTGAATTAATTTAAGCCGTCGGATGATCCTTGGGTTAATCAAAACCATTCAGTCATGATAGGGTGACACCTCAGCCCTAATGACTTAGCAAGGAGTCAGAAAGGACTCAACAACATGGGTCAGTCTGAACCAGAAAGCTGTGCAGGCGTGCTGCCTCGGCCTGGGCGCGCTTGGCAGGTGTGCCAGTGCAAATTTGTACTGGCGCACTTCCCAAGTGCGCCAGTGCAATCTTTTTTTTTTCACCACACTTCGTTCGCCCATAACTCCTTCATCCGGTACCCGTTTCCCGCAAACTCGGACTCTATTTCAACCAGAATTCCGAGATGAACACAATGGCGTAACCCCATTCCCTTAATTCTCACGTCTAAGATTAATTATTCTTTATTTTAGTTAATTCGATTATTCAAAAATCCGGGGTGTTACACTTGCTAGTTCAAATTCCCTTCTTTTCCTTACTTTGGCGACCATCCCAAGCTCGTCGGACATGGACACAGTGCGCTTTCATTGGAAATGTCGGCTGGTGTGGGGCGGGCCGTCACATTTTCATAGTTTAAACCAAATTATGGTTTATCAAACTAGTCGGGATTAACGCCTTACCAAAGTAATCATTCATTTTATTATCCCATCCCAACCTGTTCATCCCATTGAACAAAACTGATAGTACTCCATGTCTAACACCACTGTGTTATCGGTAAATTCAATTACCATTTCACGTTTAAATCTAATTAAAGATTTATCTATCGCCTGGAGTAAAACTGGTGGTACTCCATTTTCGAACACTTTTTAAATTTGGCAAATTTAATACCACATTAACATTTCAATCTAATTAAAGATTTATTAAAACTCTATTTAGTTTTAACCTCTAAAAATCATTATTTAATGATTACTCAAATTTTAGGAAATAATCCTGTCATTACTGGGTTCAAGAACGAGTGTCATTTAAAACACAGTTCACGATAAACCCAAAATCATCTTCCATTAAAATGGAATCTACACAGAAATCATAATAGTATATTATTGATATAAATTCCTGTATCAGACTGATAATATAAATGGAATAACGACTAAGCCTTTTATATTCCATATATAGTAACGGTCTTCCTTTACAAAAGCTCATCTCGATTATTACCAATATGATTCCATTCAATTCCAATTTAATATATTAAATTGGAAAACTTTACTTTGGATAATTTCCATTAAATCTTAGAATAAAGATTTATAAATTCCAAATCTTAACTTCACCGTTATTTGGGTTAAAGAACAAATGTTATTTAAAATACCATTCACGATAAACCCAAAAATCCAATTTTTAATTCAATTCCAATTAAATATTAATTAACTGGTAAACCTATCTACATCTTAGTTAAAAGATTTATTCTTTTCTCAACTAGGATTAAGAACAGTGTTATTTAAGACACCGTTCCACGACAAACCCAAAATCCAATTTGATATCAAATACATGGCTCAGAATAGAAATTATACCGGCTTATATTCAATATCAAATTCTGAAACCAACGGATATCATATTGGGAATAACGATATCTTTATCTTCCAACTTCCTCAACAATATCTGTATAATCACAGAATCCAATATCGAAATATTCCGAAGATTATTTCCATTCCAAATCCATTCCAATTTAGTCATTGGAAAATTCTAGTTATTTTAAAACCATTTTCAAATCCAATTTATTTATTTCTAAAAATAATTGGATTATTATTCTAGTTATTAACTAGTTGATTTAGATAAAAATATATTTTTATCTTTTCAAAAACTGAAAATTTTCACCCAAAATCTTTCCAAATCATTTATTATGATTTAACACAATTTTTCCGTAATTTTAATAATTTAATTAAGGCCTGTACAGTCGATTTCCATAAACGGCCATCGAAGTGCATTCATATCTACTTTTTCAGAAATTGATTTGGACATAATTCCAAATATAACCGTTCAAATTTAAATCTCTTATTATCATTGGAAAGCTTTTTTTGATACGAACCCAACAGTTCCGGTTTTAGGAGAATCCGACAGTCGAATCCCCCGTTACGACCATTTGAAGTTAATGGTCGAAATTCGCGAACGGTCGCTGCGGCCGCGTTCTTTTCAAACCATTATATATATTTAAAATATATCATCGATTTCCATTTAAAATGTATTTTATAAATTCATTTTAAAATGATTTCAACTTCTATTTCAATTCTAAATCAAAATTGAACATTCTATATCATTATAATATTAAAATGATAATATTTTCAAAATATCAGATTTTGAAATCACTTTTCGATATTCATTATAAAATGAATAAAATCGACAGAAAATCCCGTTCATGTTAAAATGGCGTTTAACTACTTAACACGACTTCACATTTCAATATTTTTCTTATTCATCCAAAATCGGACATCAAAATCACATTTTGATTATTCACTGAATATTATTTTAAAATATTATTTAATTCTAAACTAGAATCAGACTCAATCAATTACCATATATTTTAATTATATGGATTTCATACATTGCATGTATACAACAATAGTGATAAACAACTATTATAATTCATACAACATCCAGAATGCATTTTACAACTGTATAAGCATTAAAATAAATAAATAACGCTTGTACAGTCTGTCAACTCATAGATTGACATACCACTAATTATTGGGATCATTTTATGTCAAATATCATCCCAATACCCATGTGGGGTTTTCAAAAAACAAATACTGATTATTATTTGTGCAGTTGGGCGATGTGTAAAATATTATCGTCCCAATAAATATTAGTTAAATAGGTGTACATAAACAAGTCATCCGATTTGTAAATGAATATTTATTTTATTTCTTTTCATGAAAATTTTATATACATTTTTATATAAATAATTTTATATACAACAATATCAATTAATGATAATCCTAATCACAATCCAAACAAACAATCAACTAGGGCTGTCAACGGGTCGTGTCGGGTCGGGATCGGGTCGGGTCAAGTCGGGTTCGGGTTGGTTTATAAACTGGTCGGGTCAACCCGTTTATTAAACGGGTCATATTTTCCCAACCCTAACCTGACCCGTTTATAAACGGGTTGACCCGACCCAATCCGTGTAACTCGTTTAACTAAATGGGTCGTATCGGGTCATGTTGGGTCGGGTTTACCCATTTGACTCATTGATAGATATTGCCTACTAATATAAGCAACAAAAGAGCCAAATCACCAACATGCACACTATTATATAATCACCAACATGCAACAAGTTGCAAAGTCACCAACAGACAACGCATATATAAAGCATTAAATCACCATATCCAAAAATCATTTTCTATACATAAGTATATATTCCCATACTTCAAAAATTAAAGACTCCCAGTATGGAAGAGATACAATTGTTATAAGAAATATATAACTAACAAAATACAAGAATAAATTATTAAAATATAACAGCTTATACATCCAAGCGTACTGAATACTGCATACATAAAAGATTAACACTAACAGTATACATAAAAGACTTACAATATGGAGGAGATACAACATATAATTGGGTTTGGCGGGTCAAAATCGGGTTAGCGTGTCAACCCTAAACCCACCCGTTTATAAACGGGCCAAATTCGGGTTGACCCGAAAATGACCTACTAACTAAACGGGTCGGATTAACCTGCTAATTTTCGTGCGGGTTTCAGGTTGGGTCACGGGTCGTTAGGAAATTGACAGCCCTACAATCAACCATGGTTTGTACAAAAAAATAGTGTCAGGAGCAACTAAGACCCATCTGCACCCTATGATATAATGATTGTAAAATAATTTGAGTGAGAGGGTTCACACAATCGGTTTCCACTCTGCCATTCTTTGTTTGTGAATTTCAGTTTTGTTTGGATTTGAATTTTCCTGAAATTCTAATGTGCTTCGTTTCCGTTCTGGACTGTTCTGAAATGTAGTTCTCGAAGAGAGGATTCCAACGCCTCTAAATTTGCTGAATTCTGACATCGTATCGCATAGATATCAATTTTACTAGTTTCACTCAAATCTAAATTAATAAAAACAATACTAATCACTTCGCATTACATTAATCACGTCATTAAGCGTTGCTAACCATTCTTCCTCTTCGCATAAATTTTCTGGACAATGAAACCCATGTTGACTTCGTCCATCCATCCATGCGCCGCGTACACCTCACCGTACTCCGTTCAGAAGCCACCCCATCACTTGCCTCCACGCTAGCTCCTGCTACCCTGTCCTTGTCATATTCGATCGCCTCCACGGCCAAGAAATCCGCCCCGAACGCGCCGAGTTCCAGCTTAGAAATCGAGCCCAATCCCAAACAAAAATTGATCATACCCCTATAGTTTTGAAGCGCTCAAAATCCCCTTCCATTTTCGCTTTATGGGTTTTTGAAATTATAACGTGGATTTGGAGTTTTTGGGATTAAAAATTTGAACAATTTCCGTCCTTATTTTAGAGATGGCGGAGGCAAACATTAATGAGCTAGGGTTTCTCTTTATATATATATATATATATATATATTAATTTATTATTTTAATTCGAAAATATGTGTTTTTGCATATGAACTCTAAATCGAACCCAACGACTATCATTCCTAGCTAATTACCGCCATTTCGGACACAACGGGATATGTTTCGTAAGCTAATTCTATCATTTCAATCAGTTTTTATTTAAATTAAAATATAAATCAATATATATTGAATTTAAACGTACATTTTAATTTATCTAGGCCACATACTTACTCCAAAAATTCACGAAAATAAATCTAGTTATGTTGTGACAATACAATCCTAACAAAACTAATTTCATCGAATTTGGAGACTGTTTGAAAAATGGCCATTTTCTGGTAGATCCAATTCAAACTAAAACTGTCAAAACACATTTAAATTTACCACGCTCACATATTAAATCCAAAAATTGAGAAATTTGAAATCTAGAAATAATTTGACGTTATGGATCCAACAAAAGTGGTTTCGTTGAAAACGGAGGTCGTTTGCAAAATGGCTATTTTTAAGGGCTGTATATTATATTAAAATATATAAATCCATAGCGACTATTCTAAATTTTAAACTGGATATAACTTTCAATTTATAAAGTGGAATATCAAATTTTCACATTCGTTAGAAGATATAGTCAAACAGATTCTAACGTTTCTTGTTTTGTCCAATTCTGATTTATTGTGAATTCTCTATAACCATTTGAAATTAGAAATCGAATTTTCAAACTACCGCGCCATTTCAAACTCTATTTATAATTAAAATAGATTTATACGTCTAACTTCGATTTAAATAAATTTTAGTCATTATTATTTAAAATAAACCACTTTAAATATATAAAATCCATTAAAATAGCTAAAATAAAAAATTTAAATTGGCTTTGAAATTCCGGGTTGTTACATTTAGTTCTAATTAAGGAGGATTATAAGATTAACATTGGAATTTTTATTTATAGATTTAAAAGGAGGAGACAAATTAAAATTGTAACCCCCTTAATCAAAATTGGAGCCTCATTGACAATCCCCTACGATTATTTAACAGATTCTATAATGGCAAAAAATGCAGTTTTTTTTGCAAAAGTTATACTTATATTACAATTTCTATAATTTGCAAATAACATTTTTAGATTTTTTGAATTTTGAAAAACCTTTTAAAAGGTGTAGGATGACTATTAAAATATTTTTTTGATCAATATTTTAATATTATTTTAATAAATTTATTACACAAACAAATAGAAAAATATACACAAGCACAAATTTAGGAAAACTAGGCTGAAATACAAGAATTTTTTTGTTAGGCAGAAGGACAATGCTAATTATAGCTTGCATTTTGTATGATATAAAGCTGAATCTAATGCTAATTATAACTAGCAATTTTTTGTAATGTACAATAATTGTAATTACAACAAATCATTTGTTCTTCAGTTTTAAATAAAACTAAATGCCCTTTAGCCTATATTTTATTTTCAAAGTTTGTCATTATCCCTGTTTTAAATATGTTTATCCCTGTTTTAAACATGTTTAGAAAATTCCTTTTTATGATTTACACAATTAAAGTGAAGATTAGAGATGTTCTCAGTGAAATATAAATAAATCATATTTTGATTCACATATTTTTAGTCGAAATAGAAGAAAATTAATTTTTAATTAATATAAATTGAAAAAAATTGGAATAACTTTTCAATGAGTAAAATATCATTTAGGATTTACTGAATACTTAAAATTTAAAATAAAGTTTTGAAATAATTTTTTAGTCCATATTTTTTTTGTTATAAAATGGACACTAAAAGGAGATATAGTATTTTCAATAAAGAATTATTATAAACACATTCAAGTATAAAATATGATTTATTTATCTATCTATCTAGTACTGAAAAGCTAATGGGATAACATATATAATTTGATATAATTATGGTAAACACATCCACTTTATATAATTTGTCATTTATTATACTATACAATTACAAATATTGTTGATTTTGATATAAAAAGTAGAGAAAAGTGTCGAGGGAGGCCATGATGATGTCCTTGCGCATGTGCCAGAGAGTCAAGGGAGGAAAATATCAGTAGAAGATCCCCTGAAAATAAGGCCCTAAGGCGTATTTATAGATGTGCAGGAATCAGTGTCGGCTAAGGCACATGGCATCCGATTTGAGGTTCACGACATAATTAGTTGATCACGTTCCAATGATTGAATAAGTCTCCAGAATTTATCCTAAATCTGGGTCGGCATAGTCGAATGGGTCAGTTCGACATAGAAAACCAAGAGTGTCGACCCGAAAGCCAAATGGTCATGGTGACGTGGCACACCGTGCCGGATTAGCCATACCAACTTCATGCCGAGAAGTAGTCCATCCTTCTATTCATCCTTCATGCTAGTGGGTCCCATGCTGAACCGACTTGGTCGAACCGAGATGGTCGAACCGGATCTACCGATCTGGGAAAGGTCGAACTAGAATTCAATACATCTGAAATCTAAGTCTTTGAGAGCTTCGAGGCTTCAACCAAGTGTGTTTAGGTTTGCCTAATTCCATGTCAAGTTTCTAGCGATCCAGTGGTGTGAAGTCCAATGTGTGACAACTTTGTGAAAAGACAGATCAATAGATATATATTGTGTACGGGTATTACATTTGATCGCTGTGATTGACTCAATGTTCTAAACTATTTAGTTGGACAATGTATATTGTTTTATCCTAAAGGCACACTTATTTATGGCTCTATACAGATACTATGTAGGTATATTTCAGATATTTGCCTGATGTTTTAGTATGTACCAGTATTAGTCCAATAGAAATGTTATCACTTTCTAGTCATATAACCCAATCGTAAATGTTGCATACTTCATAATCTCATGGCATCCCATCCTCTATGCACAAGTGTATACTCTCTATAGGTCCTATGGTTGAATATGTTTTTTGCATCCAAACCCATTCTCATTACCATAAGTCATTTATTGTTTGCAAATTATAATTAATAAAATATAATTATTTCATACCTATCATAAATGCGAATCCAAAGGGATGTGTATGTATTTATTCTTCTTATGTTCTTTTTATTTATCAGTGTCTTTTATGCTTTACAACAATTCTTTAATTTTATTATCCATTAATCTTTTGCTTTATCAAGTTCATTAAACGATTCTCATTTTCAGTTAACAATATCATTGCTACTATATTCATTAGTTTCAACTTTGATATTTATTCCACTTCATTTTCTACTTCCTTTTCTTGCCTATTATCAAGCTTCTTTTTTCAATACTTTCTATTTATTTGGTACATTTTTTTCATTCTTATCTTAATTCTCATCTCTTTGGATTTAATATATTTTAATAGATTATAACTGCATGACATACGTTAACACAATAAGTTTTCATATCTTATTAATAGGGGAGTTTGTCTAGTGTTTGCAATTACAATAAATTGCCTTTATCGTTTCTTTTTTTATTTCTTTCGAGATAGACAGTAAAAAACATTGGAATTTTCCGTTATTTTATAATCTATTTTTTTGGTATGTGCATTCTTTGTTATTTTAAGCATCACACTTTTTTCATATCCCGTTTGATAATATGCAAAAATCTATTTGCAACATTTCAAGTTGCAACACATTAAATTGTCCCGAAGACCGTAAAGGACTAAATAATTTTGACATTTCACCTATACTCGTAGCATTAAAAATAATTAAATTCCCAAGCACTGTGCAATTTAGATCAATTTTTTTTTGTAACTGAAGAATTAAATATAATCATTTTGCAATTACAGAATTAAACCTAATCATTATGCTTTTGCTATTATCAATGTTTTCTCCAAAAATGGTTCAAACACTAAGGGTACAATGAATATACTTCACCAATATGGTTATAAGATAAGTGGAGCCGCACTCAACAGCAATTGAAAGAAAATAATGTAAAGGAAACAAAATGAAGATGAGGTTTTTTAGTGGTTTTGCCTTGTGTTAGGCCTACATCCACTATGAATAGAGTTTGTATTATCATGATGATGATGATTCCAAGACATATCAGTTCTTGCTCTTTATATATCCTTTTATCCACTCAATATAATTTCAAATTTACACGCAAATTCCGCTTAGATTTATGAGATTCGATGGAAGAATGGCATAATCGGTAATGAAGAAGGATGGATAGGCGATGGAGGAGGAGGAGGATGTCTTGGATTTTTCACACTTATCAGATTTTGACGAACGCCATGGCCGAATGGATGAAGGATCTTCAGATGATGATGATCATGGCTGAAAAATCTATAAGGATGGAATTTAGCAGCACTTCGTGGTGGCTTTTTTCCCTCTCTTCTTAGTGGAGGGTCTGTCCCCTTTATATGTGAGCCCCTGTGGAGGTTTGAACTTAAATTCATCTGAGTCGGTTGTCCCATTAATTACTAAAATATCATTGCCTCGTTGTAGCCAACTGTCAGTACTCGTTTTTGGCCACCCAGCGTGGGTGACTTTACATTATCGAACAACCTTCTGAGAGTGAGCGACTGCTTTCGGTTCAAACAATCTAGACGAACGATTCCATGCAGGCGAGTGGGTTATGTTTGACTGTTGATGAGTGGAAGATCGTTACCACAATTGAAGGAGAGTGCCTGACTGAAATAATGATGACGGATTGAGGAGCAAGCGTCTAGGGCTATAATTTTTAAGTGGACATATAGTGCATGCACGACCCCTAGTATTTTGGATTTTCATCTAACTATTCGAGAGTGGAATGTGCCACCAGGACAAATCTTTTCCTTGTTCCGTTCAATTGAATTTTCTTGACATGGGGATGGGTGGAGAGACCTTCCAACATGCGCGAGCTTTACTGTTGTCGTGTCATGTGTGGTCGCCCCTGACCTTTTATAGATTGTTTGAGTGTACTGGATAGCATTTTACACGACTAGGTTCAATGATGTTTGACTCATAACGTGGATTTAATAGACGGGTGATCTCTAATGCACATATGATCGTTGAGGGATAATCATTTGCCCCTCGAAGTTTGTAATTTTCAGCTTGCGAAGATTACATACATCGAAAAAATGAAATCTAATATCATTTGATGGATTAAGTCTGATCTCCTATGTGATGATCGCGCTTTTAAGGTTCATACGTATATGTATACCTGATTAGGTTTATGGTTGTGTGCTCGTTGTCCCACTTAGTTGAAGCTAAACTCGTTTGCATGTTATGTACGAGCAAGCGAACTGACGCGTTGTTTCAGTATATTGGTTCTTTTAACCTTCCTTTTACTTTATATTTCACCTCCTTACTTTTCCGTTTCTTATTTCCTTTCTTCTAAAGAAACCTTTAATGGTGTCATTGTTCTAAGCACTTGCTCATCATTGAAATCTTTGATTACTTTGGCCTTTTCAGCATTTTGACTTTCAGCCGCTTGTGGTACTTCTATTGAAATCCTGCAACTTCAACATCGATTTAGGCGGTCTACTTGCCCAGACTTGAGACTGTTTGTTTGCTTGTAAGTAGGTTTTTCTTCTTCTTAATCTTTATTCTGATTGAATCTAGGGAATGAACTTGATAAATTGAAAGCCCCAAACTTTAACCAAGATTATTCCCTATAGATTTCTCGAAGATTCTTGTGATTCCAATTAGGTTTTTACAGGGTTATATGAGCAAATTTTTGTTTGTCAAAAATGTATAGCCTTTTCCAATCTTTCAATAGTGCACTTGTCTTATTGCATGTTTGTAAAAAAAATTGATTGCCATCCGAATTATCAATGGTTTTTGTCTTTGTATCACGGAATTCAGGTATTTGTAAAACCTGTTCGTTATCTGTATCTGTCTTGATTTTGGAAAATTTTCTTTCCCTCTATTATGCATACTTATGCCTGAGTTCTGTGGTAGCCCACCATTAGTTTTACATGGGTCGCTCTAGCTTGGCTTCTCTACGAAGTCAGTTATGAATGACTTATTGTGTCTGACTATGTGCGACCACCTTGATTTGAACTTAAGTAGTTGACTTGACATAATTATGCGTGCTTATGCTGAAAATGGTATGAACTTAGATATGGAACCTGGTTGTTCACTCATAGGTGATCGAAACCCGCTGCAACTAATCAAGCAGGCGTTGTGCGAATAGTAAATTATCTGGGTTGTGTTATCCCTTAAAGAATTAAATTCGGCCGGGCTATTTCCATTTGTCCTATAAGGATTGGTCATACATGATTTCATTTTGGTTTGCACTTGTTCCGCTTCTATCCTTTTGATAAAATTAATTCTTTGGTGGCATGCTAACTCGTTATTATTCACTTCTGAGTCCTGAAACCAAATCATGTCTGGCCAAACTGGGAGCTCTGACCAAACTGCTGCAATCACGCTAAACGTTGCCCCTGGTGTAGATACTGCTTGACGTTTCCCAAAGCCTTGGGCTCTTTCTACTACTCCTTGTGAAAGGAATCCTACAGAGCTTTCTGTTAGCTCGTTTCAACAATTGTTCAATCAGTTTGGAATTTTGGAAAAGGAGGAAGCCAAGCTGCCCGATGAGAAAGAGTTCGCAGATATTCCTCCAATTGGATATGTTGCCATCACTCATGGTATGCGTTAAGTGGAGCGATTCCTTCCTTTAATCCTTATCTGGAAATGATTATTCAGAGCTTGGCCATTGCCCCATACCAACTACACCCAAATGGCTACGCGATTTTAACAAGCCTTTATGTTCTTTTTATGAGGAAAAAGCAATGTGCTCCTTCATTTGATGATATATGCTCCTTATATTCTTTCATGAAGAGGAATCAGCATCCCTCCATCATTTTTGTACAAATCCGGGGTCCTAGTATTATTACTGGCCTGGTGAATAGTGTTCGAGGATTCCCTAATCAATACTTTTTTGTTCGATGCCCTAATAATTGCTGTCTCTTATGGATTGAAGGCGGTGAGCATATTTACTTCCTAAATCCTTCTTCTTTCTTTTTTTTAAATCACATTACTCGGGTCCTTAATTATGTTTCAGTACTTCCTGATCAGAATATCTTATTTAATCAAGATCTCTGGTGACTCTTTACTGTTGTTGGGGAAGATGAGAGGAGTAGGAAATTTTTGATTACTGAAGATTTTCTTCGTCACTACGGCTTGCTTTCTCCTTTACGTACTCTTGCAATGGATGCGTCTGATAAAAAGGGTGCTGCCGGCAGATCTCTGGTTAAGAGGGTCTCGAAGAAGAAGTGCTCTAACCCTGCGAAAAGCAGCAAAGCAACTCTTAGGCCTAAATCGGCTTCCGCCAAAAAGGCGGTATCCAAGTGTCGTAAGGGTAAAGAGCTCATGATTTCTTCGGACCAAACTGAGAGGGAGGATCTTTCCTTTGGGTGGCTGACTAGGAGAATGTAAGTGAAGCTTCCTCCAAGACTGCCTCGGATCTAGTGAAAGAGCGTGAACGACCTGATGATATTGCGGTGACTTCTAAGGAAAATTTAAAAGTTGTTGAAAGTTCTTCTGTTCGGGATAACCAAGAAGAAGGTGGTTTGGCGACTTTTAAGAATTTTAATGTTCCTAATTTGGTTGAAGGCTTTGTCCAAGGTAATGTGGTCGCTCGAATATTTAGCCCCCAAGTCTTAAACAAAGGAATTCCCAAAGCTCTTGTCCTTAAGTAAAGAAAGTATTCTTGCATAATTAGGGATCGCTTCAGTTCCTCCTTATATATCTAGCATATCTTCTTTCTCATTTTGCCCCAGTATTTTACGATACTAGTGCTAAAGTTTTTCTTTTTTTTCTTTTCCTTTTAGAATCAGGAATGGGATCATCTTTGTCAGACAGTTTCTCCCAACAAGCTGGTCTTGTTAATCCACAAAAACTTCTACAATCTCATCTTTATCGCTGTTCCAAGCGTCCTCGATTACCTTCAGACTCCTCAGATGAACAAGCTTCCAAGCCATCTTTTGGCAAATCAGCGGAAGAAAAGAAGCATGATTATTTGCAAATATCCGAAAAAGAGGCTACTGGTAGTGAGAGTGCTAAGAAGAAGGGAGACAATGATGAATAAGGTGAGGATGAGCCCAGGAAAACTCATAAACCGATCGAACTCTTAGGCTCCAGTTTTCTGGTTCCCCCAGAACAATCTTCTACAACTTCTCAACTTATTGTCTCCACTTCCTGTCAGATCCAAACGATCCTTGACAGGCATCCTTACGAGATTGTCCCTGGAAATTCAAAATTGAAGGATCGACTCGAAGGCTGGGATTTAAGAGGAATAGATCTCGACTTGGACTTGCTCCTGTATGATGATCAAAATGTCGTTGGAGAGCTGAGTGCTATAAAACATTATATGACCACCTAACTTGATATTGTTAAGAATCAACTCAAGGCGCTATTAAATGAAGCCAAGGATACTAGCAGAAGCCGATTTGAGTCATGGAACAAACTTTGCTTTGAGTTCCAGAAATTAAACACTCAACATCTCGAGCGTATTGAACTTCTTGAAAGTGATAAGTCCAAGCTGACCGGTATGATTAAATTTAAGGAATCTGAAATTATGTCTTTGAAGAGTGGATGTCATGTGACAAGTAGTTTGGAAGATGAAAATGAGAGACTTCAGGGGGAGATTGAGGGTAAAAACAAGTTCAAGAGGTTCAATCTGGAAAAGAATCTACTGAATCTCAGTTGGCTCTGGAACGACAAACTGTAGCTTCTTGCCCATAGGAGAGGATAGCTTTGGAAGAGGAGGTTGCTTCCCGGACCACAGCCCTCAAAACTTTGGAAGAAGAAAAGGCAAAGCTAACCAATGATCTTGAGCAAGCTAATGTTAAAATTGACGAAACCATATTCCAATTTTACGTTTTCAGTGTTATTAACTGCAGAAGTCTTAGTTTTCTGACCAAGGATTTCCCTTGAACGCTGGCTCTTATTTGGGAACAAGTACTTAAATATTCCAAGGATAAAGAAGACAGTGCTCTCCAAAAGACCCTCCTAGATGCAATAGGTCATGCTGCATTAGATAAAGGCAGAAAAATACTAGCAGGTGTACAAGCTCAGTCTTTAGGGAAGGGGGCTCTGAATACTGTCTCTGCTTATACCCCTTGTCCTGCTGATGTCGAAGCTTCAAGTAATCAGATTTATCCTGCAAAATTCCTCCATTATTAACGAAAATGCTTCTGAGGCTCTACTCACTGACGATCATGCTATTCGGGATGGAAGCTCCAAGCGATGTACCGGGGATGGTGAAGAGGAATGATAATCTTCTGACTAGTTGTACATGCAAGTGCCAGTCCTCGCCCGCTATTTTATACTTGTGTTGCCTACTTTATGACCCAGCATCAGATCTGTGATTCTGCGATGAATTTATGTTTTGCTTAGTCAACTTTTCTGCCAGTACGTTGCATATTATATTCTCATCGCGGTTTATTCGTATATGATTATACCTTGTTCGTCGTATGATAGTTACGTTCTCATTGTGCGTTATGCTAGTATTGCGGGTTCGTTTTAACGTCATATTTATTTCCCCACAACGAGGTACGTTACGATCTTAGAATCTCACTTCAGTTCTTCACTTCCCCATAAGGGGTCTTATTTTATTGCGCACTTATATATATTTCTCAATACTTTGGTATTTCAAGCCCTTCGAAGTTTGCGTTCGAATACATGCCCACTCCATGAAAAGGTGTGTGTATCCTATGATGCGTCCAATCATGTTTCAGACTGACCCGACGTCCTAGATCTTTCTGAAATTTAATTAGACATATACTCGTATATATATATATATATATATATATATATATATATTATTTTTTATGTGTACTCAACCCCACTTTAGAGACTGGTTTTGAGTACGTGCCCCCATGGGAGGACTTGGGTTTCAAGTTTTCGACCCAATCTTGGACCCGCTTGATTTGGTTTGTTAAGTTCAAACAAAGATCTAAACTGGATACCCCTTTCGGCTAGGATTTCTGCTACCCCCTTTCGATTAGGATTTCTGAATTGTTTTTGTACCCCCTTTCGGCTAGGATATCTGAATTGTTTTTGTACCTCCTTTCGATTATGATTTATGAATTGTTTTTGTACCCCCTTTCTGCTAGGATTTCTGAATTGTTTATGTACCCCTTTTCGGCTAGGATTTCTGAATTGGACGTTTGTTGGGAATTGTGTTTTTTGTAACGAAAAGCATAGCTTTTCTGTCTTGATGCGATCCCATCTTCTGACCCAGATTGATTCTCTCTTTTGGGACTTGCAAGATGATTGGCTTGATTACTTTGCTTGGTTTGAATGGTGTTGTCGGCGTTTGATGCCTGAATTGCTCCAATCAGGATGTGCTTGGGATTTTTTTGGTTATGGTTGAGCTATGGATGAGCGGTCTTCTGTCTCTTTTTAGCCTTATATTTAAGAGATTAATTTTAATGTGAGCCAGCAAATACATGATTTTTGTAAGCAAATAACTTTCAACTTGTAGAGCTCTTACTTAGTATAGTATAGGTAAATCACAGATTGTCTGTAGGAATATAGCAAGAAATAAACCAAAAAAAAGTAATTGAAAAATAAAGTTGGTGAGGGTTGCGCATTTTAATCTTTGGATGTTGAGTTGTAGTTGATGGTTGCTAATCGATAACCGGCCGTAAGCCTATTGACATCTGGGCTTTTTCATGTGCCCCGGGTTGACCGGTAGCATCACTCTGCCCCTGGACTTCTGGAGCATTTTGAGGATTTTTGACATATTGCTGAAGTTGATTCTTTTGGATGAGCTCCTCAGTTAAGCTTCTCAGGTGCCGACATTCATTTGTATTATGCCCTGGCTGATTATGAAACCGACAGAATTTCCCGGAATTGGCTTGCTGCTCCTTGATCCTTTGAGGTTTTACCTGAGGGAACACCCTAGAGTCTTTTGTGGTGGAATAAATCTTCTCTGGGGTCTCATTTAATGGAGTCAACCCTGTATGCTTAAAAAATCGTGACTTCTTATGTGCTTTGTTATCCTTCTCAACGGTTCCTCTTTTCTACCCAAGGTCATTCTTCTGCCTTATTCGGGACTCGTTACTTTTTCCTTCTTTGGTAGTATTACCGTTTGTGCCCTTTTGGACATTTGAGGCATCATCTTCCACGATCATGTATTCTTCGGCTTTCTTATAGAACTTCTTCAGAGTCTTGGGTTTCTTCATTTTGAACCATTTCCCAAATTCTGACTTCTTGTTGATAACACCTTTCAGGGCTGCCAATAGGTACCAAGCTCCGGTTCTACGACCTCAACTGCCGCAGCATGGAACTGGGTAAGGAAGGCCTTGATGGTTTCCCCAGACATCTGCTCCATTTCGCTGAGCAAAATTATGTCCCCTGCTTTGGTAGTTTGTAGGCGGAACTGGTCTTGGAATCTCTTCTCTAAGTCGGAGAATTGATCAACGCACTTAGGTGGGAGTATTGCAAAACATAGCGAAGCCACATCTTCTAAGCATACAGGGAAGTACAAGCATTTTATCTCGTCGGTTGCTCTAGCTCCATTCATGTTTTGATCGTATTTGAATAGGAAGATGTTTGAATCTCCGGTTCCG
This sequence comes from Allium sativum, assembly GCA_030737875.1. Lineage (NCBI taxonomy): Eukaryota > Viridiplantae > Streptophyta > Magnoliopsida > Asparagales > Amaryllidaceae > Allium > Allium sativum. Next base: position 936,222,014 of record CM060920.1, on the reverse strand, counting down.
CCATAAGGCACTATTGTCGGGGGTGTGAATTTTTTAGGAAACTTTGCTTGTTGGATCCTTTCTATAAATGAGTTTTTACTGGGTGAAAATTCCCACTCTTTCTCATCGTCTTCTCGATCCACTTTTTCTCTCATTATTCGCTGGATCATGTCCATAATACGCTTTTCGTCGTCCGCTTGCTCCCCTGGACTAGCATTTATGTTTTTGCTAGTGCGAACGCAGTTCGAGCTCCGACGCTTTTCATTTTTTTTGGGAGGGCTTGCGACATTTTGAACTGCACGCTTCTCTGTAAGCTGCGGAGATCTGACCTTAGAGTCCTCAACCCCGACCTCCCCCTTATTTCCCATTAAGGAGTGGGGTCGATTAGGGTCTGAGGCTGAAGAGTCCTCTCTTTCGTCAGCATTGTTCACAGCATCTGGTGGTGGAAGGTTGGCTCGAGTATTAATTAAAGCATCAAGCCTTTCCATTATCATTTTAGTCATGGCATCTATTTTTTCATTCAAACCGGTCACAACCACATTAAATTCATCCCGTGTTACAGATGGCTTGGAGGATTCTTCAACTTCTCGATTTAAAGCCTGCAGTGTGGTTTTGTCACTGCGAAAATCCTCAGCGGTCATGATAGTTTTACTGGATTTGTTATTTATCTTTGAACCGGCTATGGCTTTGAGAAAAGATGGCAGTTCAGGATTTCGACGGTAGGCTACTAAATTTTATAGGGAAGTATGGAGGAAGGATACGAGAATCGGCACCATAGTGGGTGCCAAATGCTTTCACCAAAAATGGTTCAAACACTAAGGGTACAATGAATATACTTCACCAATATGGTTATAAGATAAGTGGAGCTGCACTCAATGGCAATTGAAAGAAAAGATGTAAAGGAAACAAAATGAAGACGAGGTTTTTTAGTGGTTCAGCCTTGTGTTAGGCCAACATCCACTGTGAATAGAGTTTGTATTATCATAATGATGATTGCAAGACATATCAGTTCTTGCTCTTTATACATCCTTTTATCCACTCAATATAATTTCAAATTTACATACAAATTCTGCTTAGATTCACGAGATTCGATGGAAGAATGGTAGAATCGGTAATGAAGAAGGATGGATAGGCGAAGGAGGAGGAGGATGTCTTGGATTTTTCATACTTATCATATTTTGACGGATGCCATGGCCGAATGGATTAAGGATCCTCGGATGATGATGATCATGGATGAAAAATGTCTAAGGATGGAATTTAACAGCACTTCGTGGTGGCTTTTTTTTCCTTTCTTCTTGATGGAGGGTCTGTCCCCTTTATATGTGAGCCCGTGTGGAGGTTTGAACTTAAATTCATCCGAGTTGGTTGTCCCATTAATTACCAAAATGCCATTGCCTTGTTGTAGCTAGCTGTCAGTAACCGTTTCTGGCCATCCAGCGTGGGTGACTTTACATTAGCGAACGACCTTCTGAGAGTGCGCGGCCGCCTTCGGTTCAAACAATCTAGAGGAACGATTCCATGTAGGTGAGTGGGTTGTGTTTGACTGTTGATGAGTCGGCGATCGTTACCACAATTGAAGGAGAGTGCTTGATTGAAATAATGATGACAGATTGAGGAACAAGCGACTAGGGCTATAATTTGTAAGTGGACATATAGTGCATGTGTAACCCCTAGTATTTTGGACTTTCATCTAACTAATCGGGAGTGGAATGTGCCACCGGGACAATTCTTCTCCTTGTTCCATTCAATTGAATTTTCTTGACATGGGGATGAGTGGAGAGACCTTCCAAGATGCACGAGCTTTACTGTTGTCCTATCATGTGTGGTTGCCCCTGACCTTTTATAGACTGTTTGAGTGTACCAGATAACATTTTTCATGACCGGGTTCAATGACGTTCGACTCATAACGTGGATTTAATAGATGGGTGGTCTCTAATGCACATATGATCCTTGAGGGATAACAATCAACATAAATTCATAAAATTTTTTTTAACAACTTCACTGTTTCGTACTTATGAATCCATTCGCAATTTAAATTCAATTCTTAAGCATATAGGAATAAATTTGCAATGATGTAATCTAATATTATAGAAGAACATATAATACCCCCACTCATCATGCTCTTCTCTATTTTCCAGATTTGAATCCATACCTTTTTTATTTTACCTCATTTTATTTAAATGGTATAGATCTTTTTAGTTGATTTACATTTGAATTAAGGTTTAGATCTATAATTTTACATTAATTGTGCCAATTTGATTTGAATCCATTCTTTATTATAGCAATCTTCTAATTTATTGTGTTCACCAAAACCACTTTATTTTAATTTTCAAGATGAATTAAAGGTGAAGAAGAGGATTCAATTTCAAGAACATTTCATTACTGCAAATTGGTGCGAGTGTTTATGGTTAGGTTTAGTTTCCTTATATAAGAGTTTGTGAATAATTTGAAGCATTAAGCTAACCTTAGGTAATGCCTAATTATATCATAGACGTTCCCCAATAACTTAGCAGTGAATTAAGACACTAGTACGTATCATGTCCATCCCTTGTTATTTTGAAATCATGCCCGAACATTGACATAGGACGACCGCCTATTGCTCATGGTTGACTGCGACCTAGGTGGCACGTAGGAAGACCCATGCCAATTTTAGTACATGTATTTATTTATGTGAATTTATTACTTTAATTCCCTTCCTCTTTTAGTTGATTGTATATATTAACTAATCTTATCTTTCATTTTTATTAATTGAAAATTCTATGAAATTTTAGTTTAGTGTTAGGTTATTTAACTTCCAATCAGTAATTTTATTGCTATATTTACATATATAATTATTAACAATGCGAAAACTTCAAATATTAATATTTTTTTGGCAAATTTTATTCATACACCGAAAATTACCTAACATACACCACTATTTTGCTAAAAATATATATTACTAAATTATCCTTCCTTTTCATTGCATTCTTACTTTTTTAATTATAACCCATCAAACTAAAACATGGCATTTAACGATATTGACCAAAATCTATGTAAAAAAATTTGTAGAACTTAATGTGTTTTTAAACATGAAACCTAAAATTTGAACTACGGGAACTTCTACAAGAAAATGCTCAAATTTAAAATCATTTAATTTAGAAGTAGTTCTTTTGCTGAATTTAAGATTTTTTTGCAGCATGATAAACTGGTTACCGTATATTAAAAAAATTGAAATTCATTTTACTAAACTTAAAAATATTTTAGTGTTATAATTTTTTTTCATTTTCTGTAAAAAATATTAAAGTGTTAAAGAAGGAAGATGATGAAGAATAACAAGGCAAATATTGTAAAAGAAACGGTGTATGTAAAGTAATTTTTGATGTTTTTAGTTTATGGTGTATATTAAAAGATTGTTGGTGTATGAATAGAATTAGCCATAATTTTTTTGAACTCTAATCACAGAAGTTTATATATGAAAATTGTTCAAAAAACCACCACAAATAGAATGGTAAATGTTTGATAGCCAAATTTTATTTTTTTCTCAAAATTCTAGTGTTATTAAATTATCGTAAAAATGCGGGTGTTGAAATTTTATAACGATTTGATATGCTTATGGTGTGGTTTCTTACAAGGTTATGAATATTTGATCAACATATTATTATATATAAGTGTTATCTGGTGATCGATCAAAATTCGTTATGTATGATACTTCGATGAATATAGTTAATTCTAGGTAAGCCTATAAACCATCCTACAAGATCTAGTATTCAATACGATTGATTAAAATAAATTTCATATTTTGTTAAATATAACACTCACAACAACAAAAAGGGCATTTGTTACAATTATTAACAATATAAATTAAATTTATAATAATTATAATTTTTACTAGTGCATGTTGGCAAATTGTTGTCACGACAATTGTAACAGTTATAACCGTAAGATAGAAAATAGGTTATAGCACTTAAAACCATTATGAAATATGATTTTACAATGCTTCTAATTATTCCTGGTGATAAATTATCATATTTATAATCATTACCAAATTCATCTTTATCACACATTACTGGTACAGATGTAGGATCAAGAATAACCCTAGAGGTGGGGTGAATAGGGTTTTAACAAAAAATAAAACAAACACAGAGATATAAAATAAGCAGTAAAAGAAAAACACACACAGAGATACCCAACTTCTGCAAACTGTGCCTACTGCTGCCTTTCTAAGATTTCTACTAGGAGATACAAACAGATCCCGCTTACAATTCTATGCAAACTTGCAACTCCTGCTCATGTCTGACCCTAAGCTTAAAATCCTAGATTGGTCTATGAACTCTAGAACAGATTTTCCCAGACTACTATCCAGTAATCTGTATCCTAGTTTTACAAGAAACTAGAAACAAGAAATCTTAAAAAAAACATACACCAAAACAATTACAAAGGAGATTCAAAAGCAAGGAGAACAAATTAAAAGGCACCCCCTTTTATCAATGACTTGGCTTAGCCAACTGACCGGCCCACTTTCTTTTATTTGCACGATTCCCCTTTCACTTGATAATGGCGGCTCTCTAAAAATATCGTGGCTAGGGTTTCTGAAAAAGATGAAATTTCTTGGCTTTGAAATCCTTCTGCAAATCTGAAAAATACTGGGCTTTGATTGCTGCTTGTTTCTGCGACGTGCTCTTCCTTTCTCTCGATCAATCAAGTAAGCAAATCTGATTTTTACAATTAGGGTTTCGGTTTTTCTGTGTATTGTTCGATGATCTCTGTCGATGATGAATTGTGTGTATTTATAGGGTTTTTACGAGACCCTTATCCTCTGATTTCAGTTTAATGACTTGCCCCTTTTGATTTTGGAATATTCGAATCGAATTTGTTTTCTTGGAAAATCCGTTGTCCAAAAATCGATTGATTTTGAAAACTTTCTGTCTTTATCCCTGATTCCCTCTGTTAAATTTGTAAATGAAATATATACGGCTGATTTTATCCACCGTGGCTTTCTTCATTCGATCTGATTGGAATTGTTTTCCTCTTTTGAAAAATCAGTGTGCTTATTGAAATTAATACTGCTTAGTCACCACATCAAAACCGATTTGATCCACAAACTAATTTTCCATTTATGATATATTATAGATTTTGAGAAAGAAGTTAAAAAAATATTGAAAACTTTCCAAGAACAACACACACTGATTTCGTTTATCATAAACAAAAAAAAATTGTTTATCTGCCATGTTACATTTCATGTTTGCTCCACTTTTTGTTGATTTGATCCATGCATTTATTTTAATTTTTTTGTTGCTGAGTTGCTAACTTGGATGCATCTGAGTTTTCTGTACAAACCTGAAGCATGTTGCTGAACCATTTCCTAAGAACTAATTTGTTCACTTGCTGCTGCATTGACCTATCTTGTGTGTGTTTGTGAACCATTTCTGCCGTGTATTGCTTTGCCATGATGGGTTGCCTTATCTGTGTTTAAATCTGTCTTGATCTGTTTGCATTTTCATACCTGATATGCATTGCCATGTTGTTTCATTGAGTGATCATTTTGAACATGTTGATAACTGTTTTCTCTTGCCTGCATATGTTCTTGGGCATGCACCATACACACATGTACATGTTGCATGTTAATTTTGATGCTGACATGAACATAGCTTGAATTGGCTTGTAGCACCACCATGTATATGCTGAAAATAATCTGCCTTTATGCTTGTTCATGCTTCCACCATTTTGACTGTTCTGTATATATATTTTGTGAACACTGATCTGTAGCACCACCAGTTTTGATATGCATTTTCACAAACTTGTTACAAGCTTATTGCTTCAACCTTGAGCTCGACCACTTTGCTGTTTCACTGTCTACATGCTTGGTCATCCTTATATGTTGAAGATGATGGTCCCCTTTCATATGATGTGCCATCTTCATGTTGTTGTATCCATCTTGGTAGCAGAACCATATCTGCCTTGCATTTGCACCCTTTAAACTTTGTGTTGATCACCCATGTGCACTGCCTTGTTGAGCACCATGTCTTCATGCTGTTAGAACTGCTCTATGCTTATTCATCATGTTTGCTAGTATTTGCATTTCACTTGCATTTCTGCTTATACTTGATGTTGCTTCATCTTTTGCCCACTTATTCTTGCCTGATCTGAGCTGATTTGTAATGCTGATTTTCCATACTTGTATAGCTGTGTTGGCATGTCATTTGAATATTTGCTTGTTTACTTGCATTTTGACTTGAACCATTTGCACATGCTTTCTGCACATTTTGATTTGAACTTTGCTCGGCCATTTGTTTGCACCATGTATTTGATTTTTACCTTGTCCTGAAACACAAGGAAACAAAATAGCAGTCAAGCTGTACTGTGTTGAGGCTGGTCAGAAATAGCTGGTTTGATCAGCAAACCAGTATGGTTATGGCATGGTTGTTCAAGTCTGAAATATGATGAGAAAAACACACAGAAAACTGAGACAAACAGAGAATCAACCAAACAGTAAAATTTTATTTGTCTAGTATTTATTTTAGTTCCAGCGTAGTGTGTGTATCTTCTTTTGTGACAGGTTTCAAGATGATGCACCAGAAGCTTGGGACAGTCAAAGTGTGCAAAACAAGATTAATCTAGTAAAGAGATGTATATGAAGTGTAGACATTTGGGTTGAGTTTATTTGTAATTGTGAACTGAAAAGCCATGTAATAAGTGAGACTTAGATTGTATATAATTGTTAAAAAATATTATTGGAAGGCAAATACTTGTGTAAATTTCCTGTATTTTGTGTAAAGCATCATCACCCAATAATACTAATTATTTCACCATCAAACATATCAGTAAAAATCTATTTGTTATCATCAAACAAAAACAGTATTCAACAAACTCCCCCTTTTGATGATGACAAACAGACTTAAGATTTTTGAGGATAACGAGATGTGTTTGAGCAAAACTCCCCTTATATTTGTGCTCCCCCTATAACACAGCTCCCCCTACTAATTGTAAACAGACACAAGTTAAGAATTTGGAATAAGAAGAAAAATAATTAAACACTTAGCATTAATGGAAAAATAAAATCTATCGATGTCTGTAAACAACACAAAATCTTAACTTCTTCTCCCCCTTTGTAATCATCAAAAGATGAACAGTCCTGGACATTTGCAAAGGATATGTACTACAGTTAGAAAGCAAAACATTTGACAGAGCCAGTGCCACAACTCCAAACAATCAAACAAAAAATTATAATAATCCTTAAAATAGGAACATAGTTCACAAATCAGAGAGTGAAGGGAATTTTTTTTTTCAAGAGCACACTAACCACGCATAACCAGAACTTGGATTTTTAAATGGGATTAGTTGCAGCATGAAAGAAAAAAAATCTCATGACCATGCATAACCAGAACTTGGATTTTTAAATGAGGTCAGAGAAATTATTAGTATATAATTTTATAATGGATGATAGAAAGATGATAGAGATAGAGACGGATGAACAAAAAATTCCTAATTTACTCATATTATAAAGAATATTCAATCATATCAGAGTTGCAGACAAACTTTCAACCATCTCATATTCTGAAATCTTACACAGTCACAATTTTATCAAAAATGTCCAAACAAAAACTGTTCTTTTCTTGATGGTTTGAAGATTGGATTATTTGTCAGAAAAAAATGTTATTGATAACAGAACATCTTAAGAGAAAATTTACCCAAAAATGCAAAGAGATTAATTTATTTCTATAATTCCCAAATCTAAACGCAATCCGCAAAATCTGTCTTCGGGAAGAGGTTTTGTGAAAATATCAGCCAGTTGTGATTCAGTTGGAATATATTCAATACAAAGGTCCTCACTGCTAATATGATCTCTAAGAAAGTGGTGTCATACATCAATGTGTTTTGTGCGTGAGTGATGTATTGGATTGTTTGATAAATCAATCGCACTCTTACTATCACATTTTAAAGGAACTCGTTTATAGCAAAAACCAAAATTAGATAGAGCCTGCATCATCCATAAAATCTGTGCACAACAACTTCCTAAAGCAATATACTCAGCCTCAGTGGTGGATAAAGCAACACAGTTTTGTTTACGACTTGACCAAGAAACCAGTGAATGCCCTAACATGAAACAAGTTCCACTAGTGCTCTTCCTATCTGTGAGTGAGCCAGCATAATCAGCATCAGTAAATCCAACTAAATTATAGTTATCACAAGATGGATACCATAGTCCTAAATTTGGTGTGTGTGTACCAGATATCTCAGAATTCGTTTTGTGGCTTTTAAATGAGATTCTTTTGGATTAGATTGAAAACGAGCACACAAACAAACAGAAAACATAATATCGGGTCGAGAAGCAGAAAGATAAAGAAGTGAACCCATAATACCGCGATATTTTTTCTGATCAACAGCAACACTTTTTTCATCTTTGTCAAGCTTGGTTGTTGGACTCATTGGTGTTTTCATCGGTTTTGCATCTTCAACTCCAAATTTCTTCAGTAACTCCATCACATACTTTGTTAGAGATAAAGATACCTTTGCTGCTCTATTTGATTTGAAAGCCAAGAAAATATTTCAGTTCTCCCACCAAGCTCATCTCAAATTTGTCCTGCATAACTTTTTCAAATTTTTCACACAAGACATCATTAGTAGCACCGTATATGATATCATCAACATAGATTTGAACAATCAAAAAATCATCACCGTTATGTAATTGAAACAAAATTGTGTCAGCACACCCCTTTTTAAAACCGTTCTCCAAAAGATAAGTACAGAGACAGTCATACCAAGCTCGAGGAGCTTGCTTAAGGCCATACAATGCTTTTTCTAGTTTATACACATGATTTGGTAAATCGTGACTCTCAAAACCAGGGGGTTGTTCAACATAAACTTCTTCTTTTAGTTCTCCATTCAGAAAAGCACTTTTCACATCCGTTTGTTTCAGTTTAAAACCTTTAAAACATGCAAAGCTCAACAAGATTCTAATTGCTTCTAACCTAGCAACTGGGGAAAACGTCTCATCAAAGTCAATGCCTTCGATCTGATTGTATCCCTTAGCAACCAACCTAGCTTTGTTTCTAATTATATTTCCAGACTCGTCAAGCTTATTTTTAAACACCCACTTTGTTCCAACTACTGGATAGTCTTTTGGCCTAGGTACCAAGTTCCAGACTTTGTTTCTCTCAAACTGGTTAAGTTCTTCTTGCATAGCTAACAACAAAATTAATCATTAAGAGCAATATCATAAGAACCTGGTTCTATTTCAGATACAAAAGCATTATGAATACAAAAAGTACAAACATCCTTATTGAGAGAGGAACGTGTACGAACACCAGCTGTTGGGCTTCCAATTGCCAAAACTGGAGGATGATTGGGCTTGAATTTCAGTCTTTCAACATTTGCTACTGCTTCAGCGGCTTCTTCGTTGTTTGCTTCAACATCATTGCTTTCTTGTTCAACTTCTTGTGCACCACCATCATCTTTATCATCTTCAGAGATCATATGCACATTTGATTCATTGAACTTTACATTGACGGTTTCCACAATTGTTCTTGATTGTTTATTGAAGATTCTGTAAGCTTTGCTTCTTGACAAAATAACCCATGAAAATCCCATCAATCGTTTTTGGCTCAAATTTCCCAAGTTGTTCTCCTGTGTTCAAAATATAACAAGGACATCCAAACACTCTAAAGTACGAAATGTTAGGCTTTTTGTCAGACTAAAGTTCATATGATGTTTTATTAAGTATTGGTCTAATCATAACTCTGTTCATTACATAGCATGAAGTATTTACTGCCTCAGCCCAGAAGGTTTGAGGCAAATTATATTCACATAACATAGATCTAGCCATTTCTTGTAATGTACGATTTTTCCTTTCAACCACCCCATTTTATTGAGGTGTTCAAGGAGCGGAAAATTCATGTTTAAAACCATTTTCTTCACAATGTTTTTCAAAGTCTAAATTTTCAAATTCACCTCCATGATCACTTCACAAAGTTTTAATTGAAAACCCTTTTTCATTTTGATCAAGTTTTGAAAATTTTGAAAAATAATCAAAAGCTTCGGACTTTTTGGCTAGAAAGTAAACCCATGTAAATCTAGAGTAATCATCAACCAATACATAACAATAATGTTTACCATTTAAGCTAGCAATGTCAGTAGGTCCAAACAAATCCATATGAATCAATTCAAGCACGCGTGACGTACTAACAGCATTTTTTGGACGAAAAGAGGAGCGACTAAGTTTTCCCATAGTACAGGCTTTACACACTTTGTTATTTTTGAATTTATGATAAGGTAAACCTCTGACAAGTTCATTTGTTTCCAGTCTTTCAAGAAGACCCATACTTGCATGTGCCAGCCTTCTGTGCCATAGAATTGCCTCCTCTTCCGTTGCTACCAAGCACCTAGAAACAGTTACATCATCGAAGGAGAGTGTGCAAACATTTTCAATTCTTTTCCCTGTAAAAACAACCTTTCTAGAGGATATTTCTATGATTTTGCAGACATTACTATTAAGCACAACATTCATTCCTTTATCACAGAGTTGACTGATAGAGATAAGATTGTGAAATAGATTATCAACATATAAGACATCGGTTAAGGCAAAAATACTGTTACCTACTTTTCCTTTACCTATTATTTTACATTTGCTGTTGTCACCTAAAGTCACATTCCCATCTTTATGTTTTTCAAGGCTAAGGAACAGTCTTTTGTCCCCTGTCGTATGTTGGGAGCAACCTGAATCCAAATACCATTTTTGTTGCTCCTTAGCCCGCCAACATACCTACATAAACATAGAAGAGGATGACCCAGAGAATCTTCTAGGTCCAAGTATATCAGTCGTAGAAAAGTGATCATCACAAGACTCTTTCGGAATTCAGATTTGATTTTTCTTATTATTTGTGTTCCAATCATTATGATAATTATGTGCCAAGTGTTTAGGAATCCAAACCTTTTTGAACTTACGAATTTTATTATTGTTCTTGCAGTTTTCATGACTGTGGCCAATTACTCCACATTTTACACATTTGGGAAAGATGCCTCTTCCTTTAGCATTGTCAATCCCGGTCATTTTTCCTTGTATCTTTCCAAAACCAAGTCCTTTTCTATTATTTACAACCAGTTGATTTCCAAGTAACATTTTAAAAGACGTTTGACCGATTGAGAATTTATTCAAAGCAACTTCAAGATCTTGAACTTTAGTTCTCAACATTGTGTTTTCATTTACCAATGAAGTGCATCGTTCAACATAATTCTTTCTTTGGGTGTCATCATTCTTTTTAAGAGTCGAATTTACTTTTTCAAGATTCTCAATGGTGCACTTGAGTGTTAAAAGTTCTAGATTCACATCCTTACAAATTTCACAATCTAGATTATTGATTTTTGAAGCTTTTTCAATCTTAGATTCCAACTTCTTATTATTGTGAACAAGGTTGAGGTTTTTCGCTTTCAATTTCTCTGCGTCTGATTCTAATGTGTCAATAATTTCAGAAAGATGTTTACACATTAAAACTAGATCGTCATAACTGTATACCTCAGTGGTTTCCTCGTCGGTATCTTCTAGATCTGACTTTAACATGAAGCACAAATTTCTTTCTTCCTCACTGCTGTCTGAATCTTCTTCTCCTTCCTCATCATCCCAAGTTATAGCAAAAGCTTTCTTCTTCTTCTTGTTTCATTGAAGAAGTGGACAGTTTGGTTTTACGTGTCCTGGCTTTTGACAGTTGTAGCAGAGTGGTTCGTCTTCTGAATTGTTGGTCTTTGGTTTATTTCTCCGAGGTTTGAATTTTCTCCACTTCGTGAGTTGTCTGACTGCCATAGCAAGCTGTTCAATAGGATCTTCACTATCGCTGGTGACGGTGTTGGACAGAGCTATTGACTTCTTTTTCAGGTCCGAGTTGTTGCGATCTTCTCTTGCTTTTAGCTCCATTTCATACGTCATTAAATTCCCGATAAGCTCTTCCATGCTTAGCTTACTCAGGTCTTTAGATTCCTGAATGGCTATAACTTTTGCTTCAAAGTTCATTGGCAGAACACGCAGAATCTTTCTCACAAGTTACACTTCTGTAAAGACCTTTCCAAGGGATCTAGCATTGTAGACCAGTACAGAGAAGCGTCCATACATGTACTTGATGCTCTCGTCCTTCTGCATGATGAAGTTTTCATATTCATTGCTGAACATGGCAAGACGGGATTTTTTTAACCTGTGAAGTCCCTTCGTGTGTGACTTCCAGAGTATGCCAAATTTTCTGGGCTGTATTACAATGAGAAATTCTGTTATATTCTGTTTTATCAAGAGCACAAATCAGAGCATTCATAGATTTAGAATCTATAGAGTATAGTTTCTTATCATTTGCATCCCATCTACTTTTTGGTTTAGGTGTTACAGTTCCATTAACAGTTTCAGTAGGAGGTTTATATCCAGTTTCAATGATATCCCAGACATCATAATCAATAGACACGAGATAGATTTTCATCCTAGCTTTCCAATACGTGTAATCACCACCATTGAACATGGGTGGTCTAGCAATAGATTGACCTTCAGAAAAATCATTGTTCATTGAAGTCATGATTCTAGGGTTACACACTGGCTCAGATACCAATTGTAGGATCAAGAATAACCTTAGAGGGGGGTGAATAGGGTTTTAACAAAAAATAAAACAGACACAGAGATATAAAATAAGCAGTAAAAGAAAAACACACACAGAGATACCCAGCTTCGGCAAACTGTGCCTACTGCTGCCTTTCTAAGATTTCTACTAGGAGATACAAACAGATCTCGCTTACAATTCTATGCAAACTTGCAACTCCTGCTCCTGTCTGACCCTAAGCTTTAAATCCTAGACTGGTCTATGAACTCTAGACCAGATTTTCCCAGACTACTATCCAGTAATATGTATCCTAGTTTTACAAGAAACTAGAAACAAGAAATCTTAAAAAAAAAATATACACCAAAACAATTACAAAGGAGATTCAAAAGCAAGGAGAACAAATTAAAAGGCACCCCCTTTTATCAAGGACTTGGCTTAGCCAACTGACCGGCCCACTTTCTTTTATTTGCACGATTCCCCTTTCACTTGATAATGGCGGCTCTCTAAAAATATCGTGGCTAGGGTTTCTGAAAAAGATGAAATTTCTTGGCTTTGAAATCCTTCTACAAATCTAAAAAATACTGGGCTTTGGTTGCTGCTTGTTTCTGCGACGTTCTCTTCCTTTCTCTCAATCAATCAAGTAAGCAAATCTGATTTTTACAATTAGGGTTTCGGTCTTTCTGTGTATTGTTCGATGATCTCTGCCGATGATGAATTGTGTGTATTTATAGGGTTTTTACGAGACCCTTATCCTCTGATTTCAGTTTAATGACTTGCCCCTTTTGATTTAGGAATATTCGAATCGAATTTGTTTTCTCTGCAAATCCGTTGTCCAAAAATCGATTGATTTTGAAAACTTTCTGTCTTTATCCTTGATTCCCTTTGTTAAATTTGTAAATGAAATATACATGGCTGATTTTGTCCACCGTGGCTTTTTTCATTCGATCTGATTGGAATTGTTTTCCTCTTTTGAAAAAGCAGCGTGCTTATTGAAATTAATACTGCTTAGTCACCACATCAAAACCGATTTGATCCAAAAACTTATTTTCCATTTATGATATATTATAGATTTTGAGAAAGAAGTTAAAAAATATTTAAAACTTTCCAAGAACAACACACACTTATTTCGTTTATCATAAACAAAAAAAAAATTTGTTTATCTGCCATGTTACATGTCATGTTTGCTCCACTTTTTGTTGATTTGCTCCATGCATTTATTTTAATTTTTTTGTTGTTGAGTTGCTAACTTGGATGCATCTGAGTTTTCTGAACGAACCTGAAGCATGTTGCTGAACCATTTCCTAAGAACTAATTTGTTCACTTGTTGCTGCATTGACCTATCTTGTGTGTGTGGACCATTTCTGCCGTGTATTGCTCTGCCATGATGGGCTGCCTTATCTGTGTTTAAATCTGTCTTGATCTGTTTGCATTTTCACACCTGATATGCATTGCCATGTTGTTTCATTGAGTGATCATTTTGAACATGTTGATAACTGTTTTCTCTTGCCTGCATATGTTCTTGGGCATGCACCATACACACATGTACATGCTGCATGTTAATTTTGATGCTGACATGAACATAGCTTGAATTGGCTTGTAGCACCACCATGTATATGCTGAAAATAATCTGCCTTTATGCTTGTTCATGCTTCATCCATTTTGACTGTTCTGCATATATATTTTGTGAACACTGATCTGTAGCACCACCAGTTTTGATATGCATTTTAACAAACTTGTTACAAGCTTATTGCTTCAACCTTGAGCTCGACCACTTTGCTGTTTCACTGTCTACATGCTTGGTCATCCTTATATGTTGAAGATGATGGTCCCCTTTCTTATGTTGTGCCATCTTCATGTTGTTGTATCCATCTTGGTAGCAGAACCATATCTGCCTTGCATTTGCACCCTTTAAACTTTGTGTTGATCACCCATGTGCACTGCCTTGTTGAGCACCATGTCTACTTCATGCTGTTAGAACTGCTCTATGCTTATTCATCATGTTTGCTAGTATTTGCACTGCATTTGCATTTCTGCTTGTACTTGATGCTGCTTCATCTTTTGCCCACTTATTCTTGCCTGATCTGAGCTGATTTGTAATGCTGATTTTCCATACTTGTATAGCTGTGTTGGCATGTCATTTGAATATTTGCTTGTTTACTTGCATTTTGACTTGAACCATTTGCACATGCTTTCTGCACATTTTGATTTGAACTTTGCTCGGCCATTTGTTTGCACCATGTATCTGATTTTTACTTTGTCCTGAAACACAAGGAAACAAAACAGCAGCCAAGCTGTACTGTGTTGAGGCTGGTCAGAAACAGCTGGTTTTGATCAGCAAACCAGTATGGTTATGGCGTGGCTGTTCAAGTCTGAAATATGATGAGAAAAACACACAGAAAACTGGGACAAACAGAGAATCAACCAAACAGTAAAATTTTATTTGTCCAGTGTTTATTTTAGTTCCAGCGTACTGTGTGTATCTTCTTTTGTGGCAGGTTTCAGGATGATGCACCAGAAGCTTGGGACAGTCAAAGTGTGCACAACAAGATTAATCCAGTAAAGAGATGTATATGAAGTGTAGACATTTGGGTTAAGTTTATTTGTAATTGTGAAATGAAAAGCCATGTAATAAGTGAGACTTAGATTGTATATAATTGTTAAAAAATATTATTGGAAGGCAAATACTTGTGTAAATTTCCTGTATTTTGTGTAAAGAATCATCACCCAATAATACTAATTATTTCACCATCAAACATATCAATAAAAATCTATTTGTTATCATCAAACAAAAACAGTATTCAACAACAGATAGAAATTTATAAAGGTTGCTACTAGTAATTCTCAAAACTTTAACTATTTACTACTGTAAATTTTGTAATAGTTAAAACTTTTATAAATTTTTAAATTGTTATCTATATAATAAAATTCCCCCCTTGGACAAACAACAAGACAAAGAGTGGTTCAGATTTAATCCTGCAAAAACAAATCCACCGTCCTAATTTAAACACATCCCCTGATATTTTGATTGCCACCTCATCCGCATTTTCCTTATATTGATTGATGTAATTCTTGCTACTAACCATATTTGCTTTGCCAGTAGTCAAATTTACAAAGCATTTCTTCATTTATTAACACATTAATATTAAATTTATATTGTACTAAGAATATTTGCCCACTTTTTTTTATCGATTTATCGTATACTCACTTTTAAATTGACATATAATCAAACAGAATGATTATGTATACATGTTATGTAAATTTGTTTTGTGTAACACACCTTTTAAATTTTCAACATGCTAATTACTACAACGAGAGGAAATGGATTTAGAGTTGCATCATCTTTATGCCTCTCTACATACTTCATCTTCCTTCTTATCATAAGTTAAATAATTAGCTCTTCAAATATTATATCGCTTAATGGAAAGGTTAATTTCTCCATATAGAAATCAAATTGTGTTTATTAGTTTTTACATATTTTTCGTTTAATAATAACTACTTATATTAAAGCTTTAGATGCCATATAATGCTAATTACAACATATGTAATTATACTAGCCTCGATTATGAAAATTAAATTAAATATTTTCCTTCAATAACTTTGCACTTTGTTTGAATTTATGTGCCCATTTTGGCAACTTCTAAAACTACTAACAAAATGTTTTTGGGTAAATAAATGTAATAAATATCAAATTAGTCCTTTAATTGATTCTCATTTGTGTTGTTCTCCATTTTTTCAACAAGTGTTTCAGATTCAATCAATAGTTTTATTCCCATTTATTTCAGTTACTATCCATTGTCAAAAAATTCAACTATTATCTGTTGATAACCAAAAACAAATATGTTTTCACATTGACTTTTGGGGTTTACCAACATTGATTAGTAAAATTCTCTTCAAATCAAAATGCAGTAAAATCAATTATCATATCCACTGCAGATTGTACATGATTTTAGGACTGATCACTTTTGAATTTTACTGAATTGAACTTAATATGATGTTAACAAGACAAATTAGAATTTTGACGCCAGTAGATTCATGTCTATAATAAATTTTACGATCCTTATGAAGGAAAATCTATGCCAATTATAGTTCATTTATTAGTAACCTATTGTTGTTTGTTAACCGTAATATTCATAAACTATGCTCAATTGTAGCTGTCATTCCTATATAATATATGTCAGTTTAAACGACTGTGTTGATTAGTAGTCATCAAAAACTCATACAAATTGGATTACTATTTGGAATATCCTACAAATATAAGCTCTTATATTTTTTGTTTTGCACCAAAGATTTATTTACTACTAAAACTATAAGTTCATCCGAAAATTATTGTGGCTTTTTTTTGTATTTTGCTGAAGTTTACTCTTTTTCTATATCATGTAATTATTACGTTAATCAAAGAAATAAAAGCTAATTATCAATGATTTTTTTCCTTTAATAACTTTGCACTTTGGTTGAATTTATGCGCTCATTTTGGCAACTTCTAAAACTGCTAACAAGATGTTTATGGATAAATAAACGTAATAAATCTCAAATCACCTTTAATTGATTCTCATTTGTATTCACTTCTCCATTTTTTCAACAAGTGTTTCAATTTCAATCAATAATTTTATTCCCATTTATTTTAATTACTATCTGTTGACAATTTTTTTTTTTGACTATTATCTGTTGCTAACCAAAAACAAATATGTTTTCACATTGACTCTTGGGGTTTACCATGTTAAAATCCATTTTCATTTTGCATTTCAGGCAACATTGATTAGTAGAATTCTCTTCATATCAAAATGTAGTAAAATCAAATATCATGTCTCAGATTGTACCTGTTTTTGGACTGGTCACTTTTGAATTTAATTGAATAGAACTTAATATGATGTTAACAAGACAAATTAGAATTTTGACGCCAGTAGATTTATGTCCATAATAAATTTTACGATCCTTATGAATGAAAATATATGCCAATTATAGTTTATTTATTAGTAACCTATTGTTGTTTGTTGGCCATAGTATTCATAAACTATGCTCAATTGTAGTTGTCATTCCTATATTATGTAATATATGTCAGTTCAAATGACTTTATTGATTAATTGTCTTCGAAAACTCATACAAATAGGACTGTTTGGAACATCCTACAAATTTAAGCTGTTATATTTTTTTGTTTTGTACCAAAGATTTATTTACTACTAAAACTATAAGTTCGTCCGAAAATTATTGTGGCTTTTTTTTTTATTTTGCTGATGTTTACTCTTTTTCTATATCATGTATTATGTTAATCAAAGAAATAAAAGCTAATTATCAATGATTTTTTTTTGTATACTTTTTGTTGTTAAAGTGGTAGGTGCATAAATGTGAACATTGTTCTCATTCGATTGCCATTTTTTATCTTTATGGTAATTGTCATATTTACAAAAAATGGTAAGCAAGTTATTTTCCAGTATAACATTACCTTTTTTACCGTAAATACTTTCCATATTTACTTTCTTCATATATACACATAAAACCATAAATAAACAAGATAAAGAATATGTCATGCATTCAAATATGTGTTTCTACAGCAAACCTTCACCCACTTGACCTCTTTCAAACGTTGGTTTGCAGTCCCACCGCCTGCTGTGTGTGCTGGAATACATATTAGATTAATGCCAATACACTATATTGTACATAAGTGGATATTTAAACTGAAAAATGTAAATTTAGTTCATGTTCTGTTGTGTACCTTCATCCACAGTATCATATTGACGCAGCACATGTGGGGACTAAATTCAAAGTTGTTGCTTCCATTACTGTTATGCTTGCTTTTAGCAATGGTGACCAGACTATTTTTTAACCTAAAAGCGTTAACAGTAAAGATAATATTATATCACAAATGCAGAGTTGACAATCCTTTTGATGTTTTTTGATCTTGCACTGAATTTTATTTTTGTATTTTTATATAAAGCTTAAAGTCTTTATATCCATCAAGCCTTCAACAAAAAAATTCAGCTTTTTGTTGGTCTAATTTGCCAAAGAACTTATACTTCACACCTGATTGTAGACTTTTTCCTAATGTATTTGAAGGTTTGATTTATTTTGACATGTATGATATGAAAGAGATAAGTCACTTAATTCAGTGCTTATGTATAGGCCTGTAAAAGACAGCGCAAAATTATGGTTTAAAAGTTTTTTGGCAGCTTCTCTGGACCATACAAAGCGAGAGATTGCAAAGGCAAGATAGCAATATAAGACACGAATACTTGAGCTCCCAACTGGCAGATATATGGAACAATAACCTATGTGTGTTTCTTCTTTAATGTGAAGCTGTAACACCCCATCTTCATTAAGGTCACTCGCAAAGGGAATGCTTTAACTTTGATAGAGCGTTTTAGTAGACAGAACAGAATATTACAAGAACAGATACGTAAAGCAGTACTTGAAAATTTTATAACTTTATTACAGCGAAAACAGAAATCAGTTTGGTTACATCTTTCAAAATCACTTTACTAAGACTCAAGTACATATATATATCAGCCTTGTTCAAAAGCCCTCAGAGTACAAAACTTTAAAATCATAATCCCCACAAAAGATGCCATAAGAAGTCAAGCCATACTTTAAGTACTTCAAGCAGAAGTAATCCAGATTAAGCTAGAGTATCCCCTCCTTGGAAATCGCGGGGGAAGGGGGGGCAAAGAAATAGGGCAAAAACAAACAAGGTCAGACATAAAGTCTGGCAAGTCCAATAACTTTCAGCATATGAACAGATAATAATATCATGACATGAAAATAAAGCTGGATAAGAGACAACAACAATAGGGGTAACTGGTATACTTAAGCTAAATAGAAGAAACAGAATGATATAGCCCAAGTTATGCTTCTTACTTATATCTTACTTCTTTGCACTAATACTAGTATGACAGGATCAGATGTTACCCTAATGTCTAAACTGAAACAGAAACGGAACAGAATAATTTATACAGAACCAGAATGCTAATAATGGGCCATTACCACCCCAACAGACAGAAGGTACATAAACGAAATCAGAGACGGAAACAGAATAATCCCTACGGAAACAGAATGTTAGAACTAGGTGTACACTAGTAAATGGGCCTTTACCACCCCAGCAGATGGTACCACGCAGAAACAGATAAGTGTTAACACCCAACAGAAACAAACGGTACCCCAACAGAAACAGACAGAACTAAGTGTACCCTAAATCTACCCCAAGCGATCGACTCCCTAATACATAAATACCCTGTGCCATCCCCATAGAAGGGTGTATCATTCCCTAAAGTGGCAACCTTTGAATGACACAGACCTATTTATAGATGTCACGGCATCTTACATCCTCAAAGGCAGACCAGGATCCATGCACGCACATGACCCGGTTGGAACGCACCATCAACACCCCTTGCCACTATCAGAATGAACCGCTTATAATTAGTTCAGTAAGCGTGCCCGGACCCTACCTACTGTTGGTTCATAGTTTTGATACAAAAAAAGGGTTACTGACTAATATGGGTCCCAAACAATAGATGACACAAGTATTTTCCCTCCTAACCTTGTGTCCCTAGACTAACAGATTTCAGATTAACTTGTTTACAAGTTTTCAGACCTACAGAGTTCAGATCAACTAGTTCACAGATCAGAAAATCAAATTAACAGGCTTTCAGACTAATGGATCAGATGTACAGTTTTAACAGACTTACAGATTGTCTAACTTTGTATTGGGCTTATAGATTCACGAAACAAGTTTATTAAATTCATCAGTCCAGTTGGTTTAGTCCTATCCACCCAACACGTTTTAGACATCATATTTATCTCATATTTGCATTAATTAAATATTAATGCGAAGATCTCTCACATTAGGTCGGTAGCTTGTGGCCGCTGGATATGCCGGGCGGTTCCCGGCATACTTCTTCCACAAGCCAGACCTAACCTCGTGTCTAAGCATATCTTAGTTATGCCTAAGACCTCTCACATTAGACTAGCAGTTTGTGGTTGCTGGTTAAGCCGGTTGGGTCCGGGCAGGTCTATCGCAAACATGAGTCTAACCTCGTGTCTCAGCATTTTTATTATAACCAGTTTATTCCATTACAAATTATACAAATATCAGACTAATTATGTCCGTTTAACAGATTTGACTTCTTTTCAAGTCGCAGCAGATTAATCAAATTAACATGTTTTACTCAATCTTAGATCGAGCCTACGGATTTTCATAAACAAATTACAATCATTCAGCTTTTCCACAGATTTAGCAGCTCAGGCGGTTCAACATATTTAACAGATTATGCAACTCAACAGATTTAGCCGATTAGGCAGTTTAACATAATTAGTAGATTAGGCGATTTAACATATTTAGCAGTTTAGGCAATTCAACAGATTAAACAAGTAACAGATTTAGCAGATTAGGCAATTTAACATATTAAGCAGATAACAGTTTTAGTCGATTTGAACATTCCTTAAAGTCCTATTCACATATCTTGCCTAATCATAAAGTAAGCCTAAAATTACATGCTCGAATTATGGTCATAATTCACCATATAACATATGTCCCAAATTTTAGTTAAACTTGCATAGTTCAGAATATTCCCCAAAAACCCTAATCGTGATTCACATATAAATTATGCCAAATATAGCCATTGATTACAACGCATGTCACATATCCAAAAAAAAAACCTCCCCACCTAGGTGTATTCACACTTAATAGTCATCAAATCTTAATATAGATTTTTACACCTAAGTCATATGCAAATTAATTCTCCTACTTCCAATTGACAGACTATCAGATTTAATATGCCCAGATCCAGATCTTAAATTATGACATATGTTCTTTATGTTCTAAGTCACTATAATCCTCTTCTTCCAAGTCATAGATCATCTTATGCAATATGTCTCAAATTTATGTCCAGAATTACAACATGCATTGTGTCCTCAAATTCGTTACAAATCAATTTTGCCCAAATATGCCTCATTCAATATTCTTCCCAAATTTTGCGTTTATGCGTTCATCTCTTATGAGACTTGGCTCAGGCTCGTGGTAGCCTGGCTATCAAACAAAAAGAAAGAAAGAAGGAAGAAATACAGAACAAACAGAATAATAAAACAGAGGAACAGATCTGATAAATAGAAAATGGGCCTAGTCTCAGATTCAAATTTATAATTATGTCAAGATCATGATTAAATTTCATATCGGAAAATAACTGTACTTGCCTCGGTTGGATCCTAGAAGAAGAGTTGCAGATGTTCTCTTTTAATCTTAGTCAGAATTGGAAAAAAATGCACTAGTTCTAGTTTTGATTCCAACAGAGCAGTGACGCCATTATTTTATTTTAATTAGAACGGAGGTAGAGTATAGGTAGAATGAAATTGAGTGGAGAGAAAGTTGGGTTTGGGGTTTTTTAAATAGTTTAAAGCTCATGAATCTGGTCAGAAAGGCGTTCAGGTGCAGAAAAATGGATCTGTCTACAGATCGGGGGGGGGGGGGGGGGGGGGAGGTCGACCCTAGTGTCGACCTATTTACCCAGGTCGACCCTAGTGTCGACCTAGGCCCTAGGAAGAAATTTTCCCACCCAGCCCAGGTGTCTGTTTTTGAATTTCGAATCTGAATTTTTGAATTCCAGGCTGATTTTTACTGAAACTTCTGAAGGCCATATCTTCTTCATACGGAGTCCGATTTATGCAAACTTGGACTTTATTCCAAGCAGAATTTCGAGACGAACGCAATGGCGCAATCCGTTTCCCTTAATTATTTTATTACAATTTAATTATTCTCTGATTTGTTACTCTTATGTTCACAGAAAATACGGGGTGTTACATTCTCCCCTCCTTAAAGGATTTCGTCCCCGAAATCTTCAAGTTAGGAAGAATGTGTCCTACCATCCAATCACCCATCTACTCAAACATCATCCACAAGCTTCCATTGTCCTTAAAAAAACTTCTAATGTTGTATGAACATATGCAAAAGTGTGTGTATATGTTCCTTATCTGATGCAAAGATCAGGCGGTCCACTGATTCAGTTGACCTCCTTAATGCGAATTATGTCAGTACCATGAGTCCAACATGTATGCAATTTTCCTATTTGATACATATCATTTCTGTATGAGTGCACAACCATTCATTCATATGAAACATCCATGTGCTGAGTCAACCATTTTGCATCCATAAAAATTTTAAAAATGCTCACACATCCATATGCAGTATGAGAGTGTTTTTGAGCCGATCTAGTGCCTAGTGTGTGTATATGCTTCCACGAGCAACCACTATCAACCACTTGCATCCACTTGCAACTATCAAACATAACATGTCTCAAACACATGTTTACACCCATTAGTTTCTACCTAAAGGTCGAAGATTCGGTCGATAGGATAAAGTCGAGCGATAGAAGCAAGTATAATTAAAACTAAAGCTAGGTTCCCATTAGACATCGGTTTAAGAGAATAACCCCCTAAGTATAAACCTCGAAGACCGAAATCAACATCATATTAACACTCAGAGAATCACTCCCATTAAACAAATGCCCAATTGGAAATCTATTTCACGCTTTGAGTAAAAACTCCTATCCTTTTCATAAATATTCAGATACCTACAGGCTACTAATACAGATCAAATTACCAAATGATTCTTAGGAAACTAAGCATGCTAAAAACTCAGAATATATGCGTCATGGTCAACTTAACGCCCAACACAGATACCCTCAAACCCCAACTTATCACAAACAGATGAGTCGTAACCCTCATGGGGTTTGAGACTATAACGGAACAAGAAACAAGACTAGTATTAAAGTGCAGAGTTTCAATTACAGAATCAAAATGCCAGAATCAGAAAGAGTTTTTAACTCCACAATCAGATAAGGAAATTAAAGCTTCTACATAAATTTTCTTACTTATACCCTATCTACCAATCACTTGAGCATTCGCCTATCCTCCAGAAGTGGGTTCTGCCCTCTGCCCTTGCCCCCGTTTCTTTGGGAAGTCCCTAGTGAAGTGCCCCATTTCTCCACAGTTGAAGCAAGTGCCCTTCATTTTTCTGCAATCCTTGTTCAGATGGGTCGAGCTTCCACAAGTAAAGCACTTCTTCTCTTTTTTATCTTCAGTCTTCACATCCTTCTTTTGTGTTTCCCTTTTTGGGCCCCGCCTTCTTGTTCTGTGGTCCTTCAAGCTTTTCCTCTTTCTTTTTACTTTCGGCTTCCTCTTCATGCATTAACGCCATGTCCACCAATTTTTCGAAGGTTGTCCCCATAGGAATGTGGGACATCGCCAATCCGTATAGCGGCTCATTCAAACCTTTAGCAAACCTTAGTGCCTTCTTATGCGTTGTATTTATCAAATCTTAGCTGAATCTTGCCAACTAATTAAACTTGTTGACGTATTCTCTCACTGATAAATTCCCCTGCTTCAACGCCAAGAACCTCTCTACGTATAGACTCTCTTCCGCTCGTGAGAGAAATTTCATCTCGAACCTATGCTTGAAATCCATCCACCTCTCTACCGGACGCTCTCCATTTGTGACCTCCCACCAAAAAGAAGCTTCGTCCTTAAGCAACCATACTGCCAATTGTATCTTCTACCTATCGTCCACCTCGAAGATAACGAACAAATCCTTAGTTTCTTTGAGCCAGTTCCTTGCCTCCACGAAGGATTCAGTTCCATTGAAGTTCTTCCTACCCATGGCTCGAAAGTCTCTACATATCTTCAAGAAAGTATTCACGCGCAGAGGAGGAGGAGGAGGAGGAGAAGGAACCGCTGCAGCTGGGGGAGGAGGGACGTTTGTTGGGCCCGCATCATTAGCCCTAGCTTCTAGGTACCTACTGAACCAGCCAGGTATCGGTATGCCCTTCGGAAGGTTAAGATCCCCAGATATGCTGAAACGAAAGAAAAGGAAAGATTCAAGACAAAGGATAGAAAAATAGGCTATGGCTTTGGGGATTATGTTTTTTAAGAAATAAACTCTACTTTTGAAAATACTTCCTTTTTAAAACCTTTTTGAAAATAGTTTTCAAAACTTTTTATCAAATCTGGTAACCTTTGGCTCTGATACCAAGAGCAACACCCCACCTCCATTAAGGTCACTCGCAAAGGGAATGCCCTAACTTTGATGGAGCGTTTTAGTAAACAGAACAGAATATTACAAGAACAGATACGTAAAGTAGTACTTGAAAAATTTATAACTTTATTACAGCGGAAAAAAGAAATCAGTTTGATTACATCTTTCAAAATCACTTTACCAAAACTAAAGTACATATATATATCAGCCTTGTTCAAAAGCCCTCAGAGTACAAAATTTAAAATCATAATCCCCACAAAAGATGCCATAAGAATTCAAGCCATACTTTAAGCACTTCAAGCAGAAGTAATCCAGATCAAGCTAGAGTATCCCCTCCTTGGAAAGGGGGGGACGAAAGAAAAGGGGCGAAAACAAGCAATGTCAGACATAAAGTCTGGCAAGTCCAGTAACTTTCAGCATATGAACAGATAATAATATCATGACATGAAAATAAAGCTGGATGAGAGACAACAACAACAACAGGAGTAACTGGTATACTTAAGCTAAACAGAAGAAACATAATGATATAACCCAAGTTATGCTTCTTACTTATATCTTACTTCTCTACACTAATACTAGTATGACAGGATTAGGTGTTACCCTAGTGTCTAAACTGAAACAGAAACGGAACAGAATAATCTATACAGAAACAGAATGCTAGTAATGGGCCTTTACCACCCCAACAGATAGAAGGTACATAAATGGAATCAGAGACGAAAACAGAATATTCCCTACGGAAACAGAATGTTAGAATTAGGTATACACTAGTAAATGGGCCTTTACCACCCCAACAAATGTTACCATGCAGAAGCAGACTGGTGTTAACACCCAACAGAAATAGACGGTACCCCAATGGAAACTCACAGAACTAAGTGTACCCTAAATCTACCCCAAGCGATCGGCTCCCTAATACATAAATACCCTGTGCCAACCCCACAGAAGGGTGTATCATTCCCTAAAGTGGCAACCTTTGAATGACACAAACCTATTTACAGATGTCACGGCGTTTTACATCCTCAGAAGCAGACCGGGATCCATGCACGCACATGACCCGGCTGGAACGCACCATCAACACCCCTCGCAACTATCAGAATGAACCGCTTATAATTAGTTCAGAAAGCATGCCCGGATCCTACCTACTGTTGGGTCATAGTTTTGATACCAGAAAGGGTTACTGACTAATATGGGTCCCAAACAACAGATGACACAAGTATTTTCCCTCCTAACCTTGTGTCCCCAGACTAATAGATTTTAGATTAACTTGTTTACAAGTTTTCATACCTACAGAATTCAGATCAACTAGTTCATAGATCAGAAAATCAAGTTAACAGGTTTTTAGACTAACAGATCAGATGTATAGTTTTAACAGACTTACAAATTGTATAACTTTGTATTGGGCTTACAAATTCACGAAACAGGTTTATTAAATTCATCAGTCCAGTTGGTTTAGCCCTATCCACCAAACACGTTTTAGACATCATATTTTATCTCAGATTTGCATTAATTAAATATTAATGCGCAGACCTCTCACATTAGGTCGGTAGCTTATGGTCGTTGGCTATGCCGGGCGGTTCCGGGCAGACTTCTACCACAAGCCAGACTTAACCTCGTGTCTAAGCATATCTTAGTTATGCCTATGACCTCTCACATTAGAGTAGCAGTTTGCGGTTGCTGGTTAAGCCGGTTGGGTCCGGGCAGGCTTCTACCGCAAACATGAGTCTAACCTCGTGTCTCAGCATTTTTATTATAACCAGTTTATTCCATTACAAATTATACAAATATCAGACTAATTATGTCCATTTAACAGATTTGACTTCTTTTCAAGTCGCAGCAGATTAATCAAATTAACATGTTTTACTCAATCTTAGATCGAGCCTACAGATTTTCATAAACAAACTACAATCATTCAGCTTTTCCGTAGATTTAACAGATTTAGCAGCTCAGGCAGTTCAACAGATTTAACAGATTAGCCAACTCAACAGATTTAGCAGATTAGGCAGTTTAACATAATTAGCAGATTAGACGATTTAACATATTTAGCAGTTTAGGCAATTCAACAGATTAAACAGGTAATAGATTTAGCAGATTAGGCAATTTAACATATTAAGCAGATAACAGCTTTAGCCGATTTAAACATTCCTTAAGTCCTATTCACATATCTTGCCTAATCATAAAGTAAGCCTAAACTTACATGCCCAAATTATGGTCATAATTCACCATATAACATATGTCCCAAATTTTAGTTAAACTTGCATAGTTTAGAATATTCCCCAAAAACCCTAATCGTGATTCACTTACAAATTATGCCAAATATAGCCATTGATTACAATGTATGTCACATATCCAAAAAAAAAACCTTCCCTTTAGGTATATTCACACATAATAGTCATCAAATCTTAATATAGATTTTTACACCTAAGTCATAAGCAAATTAATTCTCCTACTTCCAAATGACAGACTATCAGATTTAATATGCTTAGATCCAGATCTTAAATTATGACATATGTTCTAAGTCACTATAATGCTCTTCTTCCAAGTCATAGATCATCTTATGCAATATGTCTCAAATTTATGTCCAGAATTACAACATGCGTTGTGTCCTCAAATTAGTTACAAATCAATTTTGCCTAAATATGCCTCATTCAATATTCTTCCCAAATTTAGCGTTTATGCGTACATCTCTTATGAGGCTTGTCTTAGGCTCGTGGTAGCCTGGCTATCAAACAAAAAGAAAGAAAGGAGGAAGAAATATAGAACAAACAGAATAATAAAACAGAGGAACAGTTCTGATAAATAGAAAAAGGGCCTAGTCTCAGATTCAGATTTAAAATTATCTCAGGATCATGATTAAATTTCATATCAAAAAATAACTGTACTTGCCTCGGTTGGATCCTAGAAGAAGAGTTGTAGTTGTTCTCTTTTAATCTTAGTCAGAATTGGAAGAAGATGCACTAGTTCTAGTTTTGATTCCAGAAGAGTAGCGACGCCATTATTTTATTTTAATTAGAACGGAGGCAGAGTATAGGAAGAATGAAATTGTGTAGAGAGAAAGCTAGGTTTGGGGGTGTTTAAATAGGTTAGATCTCATGAATCCGGTCAGAAAGGCGTCCAGGTGCAGAAAAATGGATCTGTCTACAAATCTGGGAAAAGGGGGGGAGGAGGTCGACCCTAGTGTCGACCTGTTTACCCAGGTCGACCCCCAGGTCGACCCTAGTGTCGACCTGGGCCTTGGGCGAGAATTTTCCTGCCCAGCCCGTGTGTCTGTTTTTGGATTCGAATCTGAATTTTTGAATTTCGGGCTGATTTTTACTGAAAATTCTGAAGGTCATATCTTCTTCATACGGAGTCCAATTTACGCAAACTTGGACTCTACTCCAAGCCGAATTTCGAGACGAAAGCAATGGCGCAACCCGTTTCCCTTAATTATTTTATTGCAATTTAATTATTCTCTGATTTGTTACTCTTATGTTCACAGAAAATACGGGGTGTTACAGAAGCTAGCTATTCATCCGTTATCGTATATTGTTTTGTTTACGTATGCACATTCAAATATGTTTACTTCTCCTCTAATGGGAAGTTTATATGAGAACGACTTCAATTGACCTGTAATTTATATTTGCCAACAAATCTAATTTTGTTGAAGCTGATTTTATTTTGTCAACTTTATTAATTAGGCATTATATATGATTATTGCATGGTTTATAAGATTAACTTTTTCACTTTAGTTTTAGAATAATTGTTATGAACTGTTATTTTTTCAATCATAGTTCCAACATATCTTTCGTTGTTCAGAAAGATTTATGTAAGACATATTTAATGCACACTGATATTCGTACTCTTTCTTATATAGTAACGTTTGTATTTTCTTATAAGAGGATATTTACTGTTTGATTTGCAAATAGACGTATTTAATGCACACTGATATTTATATTGTTGCACATTGCATGTTATGGTGCCACCATACACCATCTTGAACTATGCTGACTTTTTAACTACTACAGTTTTTTATCTCCATCTTAAGAATGCTATTTTTTTACTACTTACTGCTCTTTTGTTTCAATCATTTTGATTGGTAACTACTGTTCACTTTGTTATGGTGTGGTTACTTTCGTATGACAAAACCTTTTATTTCTATGCATATGCTTTTTTCAATTCCTTACTCATATTTCTATGCTCGCTATGTTCAATCAATGCAAATTAACACATACATGGTTGTTTAATTCATCATTTCATATATACATCTTTTCATCAACTGAATAAAGATACATGAAATTTGACATAGTTTACACCATGTTCAAACTGTAGCCACTAGCTATACATGAATCATTTACTTACTGGAAAATTTAATATCTACGGTTGAATCCTAACAAATACATGTATCATTTACACTATATTTCTCACTATCATACATCACGTTCTCATACCTTATTCATAAATGCAAACTACAAAACTTGAAAGTTTATGCTTCCATGCATCGCACGAGTTTCCACTCTTGGGTAATAAACGTCGATAGATTCCTAAACAATATAACAAACCTCCAACAACCAATTTCTTAAAGCATATAACAATCAAAATATACAATTAATTTCATAAAGCATATAATAATAATATAAAACATGTAATATGACAATATCCCAAAACATATACATCATATCGCCATTTGTTTGCTAAAGAAAAAATAATTTCAACAAACATCAAAATACCTTCATTTCACTTCCAACCATTCATCGTACAAACAAATGTTAGATAACTTCTAAGTACCTAGTTTTGCATATCATTCCTAAGAATAATTGACAAGCATAACAAATTGAGAAGCTTACACAAAACACAAATGATAAGGTCAGATTATGATCTTCATCTTGCTTCCACTACTTCGATCAAAACCTACATTATTTAACAAATATAATAATACGAATCAAGATTTGAAAACAGTACATATTAACCATGCTAACCTAACCAAGTTGCTTAGTTTATTTAACCAAGCAATGCTCAGTTCATCAACTAAGCCATTGCCAAATTCTAAAAACTAAGCAATTCTCAGTTTTAGCAACTCTTAGGGGGTGTTTGGTTTATTTTGTGTTTTTAAAATTAATTATAAAAGGTAAGAAGAGTTTATGGATGACGGAGGGGACCGAAAAGGGATTGAAGGGGTCATGGATGAATAAATTTGGCTATCATTCTTTTGTTATTCTTGAAAACATGGAAAATAATAAATAGTTGTTTTCTCTTTTGTGTGTTATCTTCATTTCTTAAAACGATTGTTTTTAACTACGTATGTACGTCGTTCATACTTTTACACTTAGGAAAACCCAAAACTAAAATGGGTAAAGAGAAGGCAGCCTTAGTTTCTGAAACTGAACATAGCGATGATCAGGTTTTGAAATCGAGCCATTGCCCAATTTTCAAAACTAAGCGCTGCTCAGATTTAGTATTGCTCGGTTCTGGAATATGCGATGCTCGGTTTCAGATCTAAAACTGCAAAATCTGAAATTGAGTATGGCTCAATTTCTCGGAACTGAGGCCTTATTTCAGTTAACTGAAACTGAGTGACTGACGATAGAGCAATTTCTTGATCTGAAACTAGTAAAGTGCCCTGCAAAAAAGAGTGGCAGTTCTGCAAATTCATAAAAGAGAGATCAATGTTTACGATTTGGATGCCCTATGAAAAAGCATAACCCAACAGAACAATATATGTATGCATTATCCACTGAATGTTCCCACCAAAAGGAAAAAATCATTCATATTTTTTACTATTATCCAAATTTCATTATAGGACGTTAAAAAGGTCAGTGTACATTAATCAATTTCAGGACACTGACATTGGTTAATGGTTAAATATTAGACGAAAAGGAAAAATGACGAGGAAACACAAAAGATAACGCCAAGTTAAAATAATTAATCACTAAATTATTTTCATAATCTTAATTAACATGTATTCTAATGAGTTCATTCTCTAGAAATTAGGCCTACAATCTTTGGAAATTTAATGGAAATACAACTTGGCTTAGCTCAGTTTAAACTTTGCTTGAGCTGCATTTAAACTGAGACCTCGGGCTTAGCTTAATAACCAAGCTTGAGCTCAGGCTCAGATTAAACTGAGAACCAGTACTGGTGGACCAGGGTAATAATCAATCAAATATCATTCACGATAGACCATATCTATTCCGTATGGTCATATCAAGATGACTGGTTTCAATTATCATTATTTCATTGTGAACATAAGACTACACTTGTATTCTGTCCTTTCATTTGGCTATAACTAACTTATATTACACATCTAGGAAAGTTTTTTCTTAAAAAGAAGGAAACCATAAAAGAGCCGTAAGGTTGACCTAAACTATTTGATTCACTCCATCGCACTATATTGTAACACCCCACGTCTATTAATGTCACTCACAGAGGGAATGCATTAACTTCCATGGAGGTTATAAGTGAATATAGAACAGAAAAATTACAACAAGACAGATAATAAATAGTACTTGGAAGTCTAAAACTTTATTTTATTGCAGCGGAAATTAAACATGTTTGTTACATCATAAAACCATAGATCATAACCAAGTACAATATCCATCTTCATAAAAACAAAATACATAATCCCATTACATAAATAGCCATTAAAAAGATAACAAGTTGGACTTTACTTCAACGGTCCAAGCTTTCCAAAGAGAGATGAAGCAATTCAATCAAACTCCACTAGAGCTGGGCCCAACCTGAGGACCTGGAGGGGGAAAAAGGATAGAAATAGAGGGGGTCAGACATAAAGTCTGGCGAGTATGATAATTCTAACAATACTATTATCAAAATAACTAGACTAAGGCATAAGCTGGAAGACAAGTAAATATCTATGAACTCTTAGGAAGATAAAGATAGCGTTAAAGATAACGTTAAAGATAACGGTAAAGGCACACTTAATTACTAACGAATGATTACTACACTGCACCGCACATTACTACACTGCACCACACCAGTCACCCTATTGTTTGATCCCACTTGCTTCACACAGAAACTTTATAAATAGCCTTACGTACCCATAGCTGACTACATAGGTGTCGTCTGCCCCTATCTCCACTAGGTGTACCCCACTACCCACTTTCGATCGGCTCCCTACTCGTAGATACCCATGCTGGCCCCATAGTGGGCCCTAAAGTGGCAACCCGATACAACTTGAGAATGCACGGCTTATACCTACACGATGCAACAACGTCTTACCTACCAGCCCGATTCCACACACGCATATGAAACCCGTTGGACTTGCGTTGCCACCGCTCCTCGTTTTGGCCTCTTACAGTCAAACCCAGCATGCGTGTCCCGTCCTCGACTTGGGTCGAGCCCACAAAGATATGTTTGTCGGGCGGGTCCGGCAGTCTTACACCATAAAAGAGTCCAACCTCGTGTCTTTACAACCGTTATGCTTTAGTTTAGGCCTAGGACCTCTCACATTGGGCTGACATTTGTGACCACTGGATTTGCCGGGCGGGTCCGGGCAGGTTTACGTCACAAACGAGTCCAACCTCGTGTCCTAAGCATTGATTAACACTTAAAATCTTTTACCCCAGTTTTAATAATTCCCTATTCAAATTATTAATTAAGTCAACTTTTAATGATTTCCATAATTGACTCAATTATGGCCATCCACTTATGGCATGCAAAATCAAATCAATTGCACCCCAACTTTTTAATATTAAATCCTTAATATTACCCCTACCCCACGTTTATACGTTCGCTTATTCAACGCATAATATAGGCTAAACTTGTATAGTCTAACACCTAGCACAAAGATAAATCATCACAACATATAGACAATTAAAATAAATCTAATCATAATAGGGGTGAAGCTTGCAAAAACTACACATGTTAAGGATCAAAAGGTGTCAACTTGTTAAATGTCTCAATTTACATGATATGATCATAGCCCAGATCTATACATAAACTTGCATATGGGGTTTTTAGGCAACATAATGATGGTGTGAACTAGCATAGGATATCACATATGTCATAGCATAATTCTAGATGTCATAATAGATGTCTTGCCATATGTTCATAATTTTTCTAATCAATCTAACTTGCATATGTGACTTGTCATATAGATCAACATAACCCAAACATGATGATTTAATTAATATGAACTAACTAGCATAGATGGTAACATCATGGCCTTTTTAACATGTATGATTCATCACAACTTAGCATAGAAACTTTCAACATACATAACATCATCATAGCATGATTTACAACATATAAGATATCATCATCACATAACATTGGATTTACAATATACATGATAGAAAAAGGGGTTTACAACAACATATATGATAATTCACATCATCTACTCATAATCCATTCATAACTCAACCTAACTAAAATGATAATAATCTTGTTAAGATCATCATACTCACAATTTAGAGAAAAAAAGAGAGAGTTTTGCTTTGCTTTAGGGTTGAGAGAATTAGAATTGAATTAGCTTTTCTTCCTTCTTAGTTGGCGGCGGCTCCATTGATTTCCATGGCGACGGTAACTATTCTATTTTAATTAGGTTTAGGGTTAGCATTAGGATGTATTTATCGGTGTAGGAAGTTATTTAGGACCATTAGATTAACCCTGAATCATGAGAACCAATCAATTGCAAAATCTGCATTTGAGCGAATCGGCCCACGGGTTGACAGCCAAACACCCTGGATTAACCCCTAGTCGACCCAGCGAGGCTCGGGTCGACCTCAAAAATGGGCCGGTTCGGTTATTTCCCCTCCCAATTCGCTGTTTTGAACTTTTTCGCATATTTATTTATTTAATTTTTTAATTTATATGTATATATATATATCAATTTATATATATATATTTCTCTGCGCAACCCATTTCACTTAATTCTTTTCTAAAAATTAAGTATACTTTAATTTGTGAATTTTAATGTTATAAAATTACGGGGTGTTACATATATTTTCTAGTTTCTTTCCCCTTACAGAACATAATTTATTAGGGTATAGCTTTTTTTCCATAATTTTCCATTATTGAGAAACAAAATGCACTAGTCTTCATTTTTGGAAAATTATGACTGAAATAAAATGTTTCTTATGGAGAACGGTGATTTGAGTTATTAACGTTTAAAGTTCATTTACATTGACTCTTTTATTGTCATTTCTTACTATGGAAACAATGGTAAGAATGACACTATAGGGTCCACGGGTCAGATGGCAAAATATGATGCAATCTAACATATTGTAACCGTACAACATATGCTGAAAAGAAAAATAAGAAAAATAAATTCTTGTCTCGATTGTTTAGCTGGTCTACATTTAACATCTTCAGGAGAAGAACGAATTTCTGCGTAGGAAAGCATTTTATAAACGCTGATTACTCCCACTATTCTTGCACAAAGTGGGGACTTCTTATTTAATTTTTTTTAATTATAAGATATAAAGGGGTTACAAAAAACCGTTTATATCTAAACGGTTTTATTTGACCCGTTTTCCCTTTTTTAAATAAAATGAAGTTAAATTGGGTTTAATCATTTTGCTCTAATTGGGGTTTTGAACCCCATTTAATCAAATGGGGTTCAAAACCACACACAAAACCTAAACGGGAAAACCCAACTTTTAATCCACATTATTTTTCTCATAAATGGGGCGTTGTGCCATTCAATACTCCTCCCCATGATTGCACTCACAACTCACGTAGCTCAAGCATGGGGATAAGAATTAAAATAGGACAACGCCCCATTTAAGCATCTCCATCCACTGCTAGAGATGCTCTTAAACATCACTTTTATGCCCTTAACTCATATTTGCCTATGTGCTTCCCCATTCATCTATTGCATTTATCGTGTAATTATGTGGTACTAGAAATTTTCATAGTTATTAATTTTAAATAATAAGAAACGTACATAAGTTCACTCAATAGCAAACATGAACATATCATATCGGTGCTGGTGGAACAGTGCTTAACTAGTCTTATTAGAGAAACATGGAATTTCTAAAAAAGTTCATTTCCTGTTTGGGTCATATCGTTCATCAATACTAATAATGGGTAGCGTAGGAATTTTTTTCTTTTTAAATTTCTCGTTTTACCCCTATACCAATGCACCTGATTGAACAAAGGTACCTCAACCTAGTAAGCATGGTAATCGCTAAAAAGTAGGATTATCATTAATCTGATTATGTGTATGACAGTCCATGCCTTCAACGACTCCTCCAACATGCGAGTGGGTATGGTGGACCTACCGGTCAAGCTCGGGGAAGGGCATCACAGCACATTCCGGATCCTCGCTTTCGTAGTTATCAATGTGACTTCTACCTATAACATCTTTTTAGGACATCTTTCCCTTGCAGAATTCCAAGTCTATATGGTACCATGGTCCATTCTCATGAAGCTTTCAACCGAGAACGGGATCGAAACCATAAGGGTGACAAAGCCACCACGCGAGCCTGCAATCTTGCTAAATGGAAAGATGCCATCAAAAAAGAGAAGGGAAAGATCGCTGAACCAATCCACTATGCCAAAACCACCAGTGCATACAACTACTGTAGTCTGTGTTCTGGCTTAGATGTCACTGTTGTCTTTCCAACGATCTCAATCCAAGGGAAGACGAAGAGCCTGATTTTGAAGTGGCTACCCCGGTGGAGCCAACTGTCGATGTTCCAATCAACCCCGCCGACCCGACTAGGGTCTTGAAAATTGGATCACAACTCCATCCAGTAATAAAGGAAGAGATTGTGGATTTCTTAGGGGACAACCTCAATGTATTTTCTTGGACCCATTCAAATATGTGAGGCATCGACCTAGGAATCGCCTGCCACATGCTCAGTATCAACCCGATGCATCTTCCTGTAAAGCAAAAGCGCCTAATCTTAGGAATAGAGAGATCGGTGGCACTCAAAGAGGAGGTGATAGGCTGCTTTATAATATCTTTATCCACGACACCCTCTACCCAGAATGGGTCTCCAACCTGGTCTTGATTAAGAAATCGAATGGGAAGGATCAAACGTGTGTCGACTACTCAGACTTGAATAAAACTTGCCCAAAGGATAGCTTCCCGCTCCTAAAGATCGACCAACTCGTCAATTCAACTACGGGTTACCAACTTCTTTCCTTTATGAACGCGTACTCAGGCTACAATCAGATTCCAATGTACCTTCCACGTCAGGAGCACACCTCATTCATCACCGACCTTGGGTCTATTGCTATGTTATCATGCCTTTCGAACTCAAGAATGCAAGAGTTACCTATCAGCGATTGGTCAACCGCATGATCAAGGACCAAATTAGGAGGTCCATCGAGGTCTACGTGGACGATAAGATCGTGAAAACAAGGGTGCAAACTACCACGTTAATGACCTCGTGGAAAAGTTCGACGTTCTACGTAAATATGTCTTGAAAGCCAATCCCTTGAAATACTCTTTCAGCGTTGCATCAGGAAAATTCCTGGGTTTCATTGTCAATTCACGGGGAATCCAGATAAATCCAAAAAAAACAAGCTATCCAGGATATTCAGGCCCCTTAGGGCATCGAAGATGTCCAAATCTTAAACGAGAAAGTGGCTTCCCTAATTCAATTCATATCAAAAGCTACTGACAAGTGCATTCCCTTTTTCGACTTGCTCAAGAAAGGGAAGCACATTTCTCATTGACATCGGAGTGCATTGTCGCATTCCATGACCACTTTAATCACTTAGAGTGACAACCTATCCTATCGAGACTCGTGGATCATGAAGACTTATTTATCTACTTTGTTGTTTCTATGCAAGCAATTAGCTCGACGCTAGTGCGTGAAGAAGATCATGCCCAACGACCCGTTTACTACATCAGCAAAAGATTGACAGGTGCAGAAAATAATTATCCAGAGCTTGAGAAGCTTGCTTATGCATATTGATCTCTTCTCGGAAGCTACAGTCATACTTTCAATCCCATCCAATCAAAATCTACACTGACCAGCCGCTACGATAGTACCTATAATGACCTGAGGCGTCTGGGCGACTTTTGAAATGGAATATAGAGCTGAGACAATTTGGGATCACTTTCGCTCCCCGTCGAGTCGTCCTTGGACAAGCCCTAGCATACTTCATCGCGGTGTTCACATTCCTGAAGAAGCACCTTCGGAAGACAATGAGCCTCCCAACATTCAGTGGAAACTATTCGTGGATGGTTCATCTAACAGTTAGTGTTCAGACGTTGGAGTCATACTCATTACTCCTGTGGGATGCTCGATTTGTTATGCTTTGAAGCTCGAATTCTCTGCCACCAACAACGATGAAAAACATGAAGCCTTGATTGCTGAACTCAGAAATGCAATCGAAATCAACATCAAGGCTATCCAAATTTACTCTGACTCACAGCTCATCATACGCTAGGTGCAGGGCGAATATCAAGCCAAGGGGCACGACTGGCTCCCTACCTTGCTCGGGTATGTGAACTGCTTACCAACTTCGACCGCTGCATCATCACATACATCCCTCGAGAACGTAATAAAAAAGCCAATTCATTGGCTAAGCTAGAAAGTTCTAGGGATGCACAAATCTTAGGAATTATCCCAACTGAAGTATTTTATTCTCTGAGTATCGATCAGATGTAGAATAATCCGATATTGACGATGGAGACCGAGACTGAACCTGAGTCTTGGATAACACCAATCAAGAATTACTTGCTTCATGAGATCCTCCCAAATAACTCAAAGGAGAAACGAGCACTCATCCACAAATCATCATGCTACATCATTCAAGATGGAGTGCTCTACCGAAGAGGATTCTCTGTTCCATTACTCTAGTGTGTAGCCCACAACGACACCGATCGTGTACTACTAGTGTAACAACCTGAATTTTTAACAAACAATAATAATGAATTAATTAATCGAGGAATAAACTAATATAATAAATATTAATTAGAAAAATATTGAGAATTGGACAAAGGGAGTTGTGCCATTGGATCCATTATGAAATTCTGATTTAGATAGACATTTGGTTTGCTGAAATCGGGTTTTAAACAAAGAAGTTGCAGTCATTTAAAGATTAAACAAAAATCAAAAGAAAAAACAAACAAAACCTTAAGACGGGTTTACCCTCGGCTCAACCCACGGCCCGAGTGGGTTGACCCCTATGTCGACCTACATAAGGGGCGGGTTGACCAGTAGGTTGACACACCCAAGAAATGTGTCGACACAAACAATGTTATTTTTCCAACAAACGATCTTTCCTTTTTGGCCTTGCTTCTGGACTATTCTTTTTCATCTAACGGCCAAAAATCTGAACATAAAATACAATGAACCTAGACTTAAAATCCAATGAACTTAGACACCTAACACTATTATAAATAGCCTCCAAAAACTAACCTAATCTTAACTACTCCGTTTCTCTACCTCTTTCAAATAACCTTCTTCTCAAATATAATTTTAATGTAGTATTGGGGGTTTAATTCTACACATATTTCTGGGGATATTCATACATAAAGAGTATCTTCAGAGGCTTATTGGATTTGCTCAAATTTTATGTGAGTATTACTATGATTACAAGATTTCTTCCAAGTTAAGGTTAAAATTGATTTTTGTTCTTGTTCTTGTTCTTCCCTTTTGTCTATTTTAGTAAATTCATTACCATAATTTATTTTTGTTATCTACAGCTTTGTTCTTCGAATGAAATTTTATTTCAATTTTGTCGTTGGCCTTATTTTTTATTTTAGATCTATTGTTGTCCATCTGAGCCTAGGCCATTTCCTTTTTATTTTTGATGATGAATTTAGGTCTTTTGAGCCTAAACCTTTCTTTCTTATTTTTGCGCAAATTATGTTAAACCACATTATAAGATGATAACAGTATAATTGGATAATAATGAGAATTATGCATAAAAAGGAATAATTGGGGATTAATGAAATTTTATACAATAACGGGTATAAAAGAAACATGTTGAAATTTGATTAAAAGGTGTAATCAACAAACGAACTGTAATATTGGGATAATATTGAAAGCATGTTAAAAGAGGACCTTGGGCATAAATATTATATTCAAGTAATGGAATGTAAATTGGAATTAATTGCACTTAATTAGACATTAAATGACATGAATTTGTAAAACATTTTAATTGTAATGAATTGTACTTAGTTTAACATTAAGTAACTTATATCTAGAAAATATGTTAATTGGAATGAATTTCACTTAATTCGACATTAAGTAACATGTATTTGGAAAACATGTTAACTGGAATGAATTGTACTTAATTTGACATTAAGTAACCTTTATTTGGAAAACATGTTAATTGGAATATATTGTACTTAATTTGACATTAAGTAATATGTATTTGGAAAACATGTTAATTGGAATGCATTGTACCTAATTTGACATTAAGTAACCTGAATTTGGAAAAACATGTTAATTGGAGTGAATTGTACTTAATTTGACATTAAGTAGCTGTATTTGGAAAACATGTTAATTGGAGTGAATTGTACTAAATTTGACATTAAGTAACCTGTATTTGGAAAATGTAACAACCCGAAAATCTGGGCCAGTTTAAAATTTTTATTTTGGCAATTTTAGCGAATTTTGATTATTTAAAATGAATTATTTTAAATAATATCGACGAGAAAAATGTTTAGAATTGAATTCGACGTATATAATTATATACGCCGTCGTTAGAATATAAATAATTATATATATTTATAAAAGGAATTGAAAATGGTGCGATAGTTCGATAATTCGATTTCAAACTTCAAATGAATGTACCGGGTGCAAAACAATCCGGATTTTTGAGAAGCCAAAAACATTAGGATCTAATTGATGATATCTTTCCAATGAATCCGGAAAATCGAAATTTCATAACGGGAATCAAAAGATATGTCTAGTTGAAAATTCTGAATAGTCGCTATGGAATTCAGGCCCTTAAAAATGGGAATTTTGCAAACAACCTCGGATTTCGACGAAACCACTTTTGTTGGGTCTGTGATGTAAAGTTATTGCTAGATTCCAAATTTCATAATTTTTCGAATCAATATGTGAGCGTGGCAAAGGAAAACGCGTTTTGACCATTTCAGTTGAATTTAATCGACTGGAAAATGGCCATTTTTCAAACAGTCTCAGAATTCGGCGAAACTAGTTTTGTTAGGACCGTATCGTCAACACGAAGCTAGAAAATATTTTTCTGGAATTTTTCGAGTTAGTATGTGGCCCCGGTAATTTGAAATGTACGTTTAAAATTCAATATAATGATTTGAATGTAAATTCAACGGAAACTGATTGTAACTATCGAATCAACCTACGATACATATCCCATTGTGTTCGGAATGGGGGTAAAACGCTATAGACGGCAGGCGGTGGGCCTCGTTTAGAGGTAGTATGAAAAAGTCAACTTTTGGAGGATTAATTAAATAATTAATTAAATTACATATACCCCCCCTTAGTTTCCTCCTTCCCCCGTCAGTTTCAATCGAAAAAAAAACTCGATCCCCAAATCCCATAACCCACCATCGCGCCCCCCCAGGTGGCGTCGCCGCCTGCGCCAAACCCACCCCCCCTCGCCTCCGCATCCCCTATCTCCTCCTCCCCCCTTCTCCGCTGCTCATCCCCTTTTCTACCTCACGAACCGCAAACCGCCACCCTCGAGACCCCAAAACCCGCCAGACCGCCGCCTCCAACTGCCTCCGCTGCTGCCACACACCCACAGCCCACTGACGACGTGAAACCCCCTCTCCGACGATGGTGCAACAGTCCCCTTCTTCCAAAATTGATATTGTAAGCTCCGAGTTAATTACTATATATTTTTATATATACATGAATTGATTACGATTTTTATACCTGAGTAAAAATAGAATTTTTATTTATTTATATAAGATAGAGCATAAAAATAGGATTTTTATACAAAGGAATTGAAAATAAAAATTTGATTTTTATAGATATTAAAGCATAGATTTTGATAAATATGAAAAGATGAGATTTTGATTAGAGAAGTTTGGATTTTTAATTTTTGAGAAGTTAGGATTTTAATTCGTATATATGAAAATGGCAAATAAAAATACGATTTTTATTCGATGCAAACTATGATTTATATTCAATGAAAGTTATGATTTTATTCATTGAAAGCAGTGATGTAAAAATTTGATTTTTACATATAAGAAGTAGCGATAAAAATTTGATTTTTACATATATGAAGTAACGATAAAAATATGATTTTTATATATTGAACATCGAAGTAAAAATTTGATTTTTATATATTGAACATCGAAGTAAAAATGTGATTTTTATACACTGAACATCGAAGTAAAAATTTGATTTTTATATATTGAACATCGAAGTAAAAATTTGATTTTTATATATTGAACATCGAAGTAAAAATGTGATTTTTTATATATTGAATAGCGAAGTAAAAAAATTCGATTTTTATATATGTAGTGGCTACGGGCAAAGAA
This sequence comes from Allium sativum, assembly GCA_030737875.1. Classification (NCBI taxonomy): domain Eukaryota; kingdom Viridiplantae; phylum Streptophyta; class Magnoliopsida; order Asparagales; family Amaryllidaceae; genus Allium; species Allium sativum. The sequence goes on along the minus strand of CM060920.1, from coordinate 936,181,102 downwards.
AGTGATTAGAGTCGAGAACAGTGAAGATTTCCTGCCTTAGAAGTGCCGTGGAGATTAGGATAGCTATCGGTGAGAATTTCTCACTTTTCAATTTCTTTTCTAGTTAAATATATATACTAGGATGCAGACGGTGCTTAGTAGCACCCGACACAATCGTCCACAGACCATGGACTTGTTTGTTTGGTTGCATAGATTAGTTAGATGATTTGATTTGAAATTGAATTGTTTGGTGAATTTGATTGATGTGTGAATGGCGTGGGCCTTCACTAGACCGGGGATAAGGCTAGGCCTTGTCCCGTTTCTAGTATCGTGCCGTTATGCCGCCGAAATTTTCTAAAATATGTTAGAAAAATAAAAATATCATTTTATTGAATAAATGAACAGAATAGAATATTCATAGTTTGAATAAAATGTTTTATCGTTAAAATATAATTTTTAACGTGAAGTGAATAAAATAAAATATTCATTTACAAACCGGACGGTTTGTTTATGTACACCTATTTGAAGGACATTGATTGGGACGATAAATTTTACACATCGCCCAACTGCACAAATAAAATCTATGTTTGATTGTTTGAAACCCCACACGGGTGTTGGGATGAAATATGAAGTTCACTCATCCTGATTGATTAAATATGTCGATCGATTGATTGACAGGCTGTTATAAGCGTTAGATATCTATATTTGATGCTTATACAGTGTAGTGCACTTTGGGTGATGGTTGATTATTTTTCAATGCTATTATATTCATGTGTTGTATGAAAATCCATATAATTATTTTTATATGGTGATTGATTGAGCCTCATTCCAATCGGAAAAATAAAGAATATTATTAAATAAAGGTTCATGTGTTGACTGTACTCATCCGTTGAGATTAGTCATGTGTTGAACGAAATAATTTAACAAAAATAGTCACACGTGGACAGTACTCATTCGTTGAGATTAGTCGTGTGTTGACAAAAATAAATATTCATTTGTTGAATAGAATAAAGGAATATATGAAGCCGTGTTGATTAGATTGACGTCCTTTTTGACGTGAACGATATTTATATCGATTTTATTCATTTTAAAATGAATATTGAAAAGTAATTTTGAAAACGATTTCGAAATGAATTGAAAACGATTTCGAAATGAAATGAATGGAAAACGATTTCAAAATGAATTGAAAACGATTTCGAAATGAATTGAATATAAAACAATTTCGAAATGAATTGAATATAGAACGAATCCGAATTGAATTTAAAACGAATTGAAATGAATTCAAATTGAATTGAAACTTGAATTAAATAGAAATGAATTTAAAACGAATTTATAAGGAAAGATTCAATTTTGATTTGAATTGAGATGGAAGTTGAAATTGTTTTTGAAACGAATTCAAAACTATTTATAAAATTCGTTTTAAATAGTAATCGACGAAATATATTATATATATATATAATATAATGGCCTGAATAGAACGCGCCGCGCCGCGACAGTTCGCGAATTTCGACCATTGATTTCAAACGGACATTACGGGAGATCCGACCGTCGGATTCTCCTAAAACTGGAACCGTTGGGTTCGTATCGAAAAGAGCTTTCCAAAGAATATTAGAAATTAGAAATCTAACGGTTGAATTTGGAATTATGTTCAAATCAAATTTGAAAAAGGTCGCTGTAAGTTCAGTTCGATGGCCATTGATGGAAATCGACTGTACTGGCCTTGATAAAATTATTAAAAATAGTAATAATTTGTGTAAAATCATAAGAAATGATTTGGGAAAAATTGGGATGAAAAACTCCATATTTGAAAAGATAAAAATAGATTTTTATCGAAATGAACTAGTTTCGAACTAGAATTATAATTCTATTTATTTTCAAATAAATAAATTGAATTTGAAATGGTTTTGAAAACAACCGGAATTTCCAATGATTGCATTGGAATGGATTTGAATCGAAATTGTCTTCGGAATATTTCGATGTTGGATTTCGTGATTATACAGATGTTGTTATGGAAATTTGAAAGATATAGATATGTATATCGTTATTTCCAATACGATATCTGTTGGTCGTAGAATTTGATATTGAATATAAGCCGATATATTTTCTATTCAGAGCCTTGTATTTAATATCAAATGTGATTTGGGTTTGTCGTGAACGGTGTCTTGACTAACACTGTTCTTGAACCCAGTTAAGAAAAGATTAAATCTTTTTATTTGGATTTAATGAAGTGTACCAATTAAATAATATTTAATTGGAATTGAATTGATATTGATTTTTGGGTTTATCGTGAACTGTGTTTTAAATGACACTGATTCTTTAACCCAGTTAAAGATTAAAACTAAGTCGAATTTTAATGAACCTTTAATTAGATTGAAATGATCGAGAATGGAGTATCACCAGTTTTGCTCCAGGCGATAGTTAAATCTTTAATTAGATTTGAACGAAAAATGGTAATTGAATTTACCGATAACACCGTGGTGTTAGATATGAAGTAGGACCAGTTTTACTTCATGGGATTAATAGGTTGGGGTTGGGAAATTAAACAAATGATTATTTTGGTAAGGTTCGTTAACCCCGACTAGTTGAATCGAAATTCAAAGGAAGATTAGAGAATAAATTAAAGAATTTATCTTTGATAAAATTAATGGGAACCTTTCCCTATGAATGTGAAATTTACAAACTAACTGTCGGTTAGCTAAGCAGAATGGTTTTCTGGATATTGATCTGATGTCGGTTTCGGCCTTCGGGGTTAATATTTAGGGAATTATTCTCTTGATTAATTTACGGTTAGTGACTGATGAATTGGAATGAGGCGTATGTTGTGTTTGTGTAACACTTATTTAAAAATATACGCGAGTTATTCGGAAAGACCGGGTTTATCCCATTCTGAATAACTGATACGTCGATAAGTCGAAGATGAAGATGATGGTCGAAGACCGGAAGTCTTCACGTCGTTTGGGTGATTACTGATGATCTTGATTGGGATGTACACCCAAGAAGATGGAAACAGTTGGTGATCGTCCAGACGTGCTTGGAGATCGATGGATATGCGGGGTACTAGGTGCCTCCGGTTTCGTTCAGACCCAGAACGGACTTGTAAATGGACTGTGTGTCTGACATTGGATTCTAGTCTGTGTGATTGATCTCTATTAAATATATATCTGTTTGGCGGCGGAGAATTTATTCTCTTGCTTAACGCCCTTCTTTGAGACGTACGAGCTCAGGGGTTATATATTGATGGATATCAAACGCATGGAGTGAATTGCCTGTGTGGCATGCCTGAGTGGCAATTGATCAAGGCTTCTGTTGAAAAGCAAAGTCTTGTGGTTGATGATCAAAGCATGGCCTTTGTGGCGTAGCTGTGTGTAACGTTTACTTCACGAGTTTCACACCCGGTATGAACCAAAAACGGGAGAGGACCTCAGGGAGGGCATGCGTTTCCTTCTAGCTAAAAAGTGGCGTCAGTGGTTTTACATGCCCTGACGAGTTTGACTTATGTGGTTGTTGCTGTTGCGAGGCGCCTCGGATATATCAGTCGTTCTCGAACCGATGGAGTCATTTGTTGGCTCATTGACACCCCAAAGGGTGGGGAAACGCAGTGTTCAGGAATTTTAATCCACATCGGTGGACCGACCCTGACGATCCAAGGGTCACTCGAGCTCTGATCCTGAGACACGGGCTAGAGCGTCTCGAATCGGTTGAGGACTATCTTTTGCCTCGGTTCATAGATGGAAATCCAATTTACAAATACGTGACATTTGCGGTTTTATTTGTAAACCTATATATGGCGGCATAGTGGCATGGGACGCTCATGTCGCCTATGATTGATACTTATGATTTGAAGTTGTTTTATGCATTATGCACTTATTACAATAGTATCAAATGATTTGTTTTAAACGTATCAAGCATTCTTTAGCTGTTATAAGGAAAAACCCTATCCCCCGGCTTGCGTTGCATTGTGTAATAGGACCTGGGTCTTATAACAGCTTCATTTTTCTTTATTTAGCATTGCGCTGTTTGTTTTATGCACTGGTATTCTTGGGAGGAAACCCGTTCCGTGTTATACGGCGTGGTCCCTTGATTTACCTAACTTTAAAAATAAAGATTAATAACTGTTTTAGTTCTCACACTAGTCACATGACTGACCTGGAGTTTATTGTTTTGACCTAAACTCTAGGTGCCCCTATTTTCCGCACGGGCAGCTAGTAGTTTTGGTTTTGCAGATTTATATTCACAGGATCCTGGTTTACAGCTAGAACGATATCCGGAAAGCTTTGTATCCGTATATCTCTTCTAGTTGTGTATTGTATTAATTCCACTGCTATGTATTTAAATGTAATTTAAATCTCTGATATTTCTGTGTAATATTTATTCATTTATACTCTGTATATTCTTGTATTCTGATGCATTGTTGTAATATACAATGAAATGTTCTTTCGTATGCGTTCTGATTTGTCGTGTTCTCAAAACAATCCGCGCTTTCTCTCTCTCTTCGAGGACCGGGGAAGTTCGGGTCGTTTCAGAAAATATGTTAACTGGAATGAATTGTACTTAATTTGACATTAAGTAACCTGTATTTGGAAAATATGTTAACTGGAATGAATTGTACTTAATTTAACATTAAGTAACCTATATTTGGAAAAACATGTTAATTAGAATGAATTGTACTTAATTTGACATTAAATAACCTATATTTTTAAAACATGTTAATTGCAATGCATTGTACTTAATTTGACATTAAGTAACGTGTATTTGGAAAAACATGTTGATAGGAATGAATTGTAATTAATTTGACATTAAGTAATTTGTATTTGGAAAACATGTTAATTGGAATAAAATATACTTAATTGTACATTAAGTAACTTGTAATTGTAAAACATATGAGCAGGAATGCATTGGATCTGTCTGACTTGGGGAAGGGTTTTATAAAAATATTGCATTTAATGTTAATTACGACCTAAGAATATAACACAAGGTTATATTAAGCTTATTAATGAACTTAAAACTGCTACGTTACACATGTCTAATTAATAAGCTAAGGAGTCCATTCTGGTTAAATATAAGGGGACTCGTAAAATTTCTAGTTAACTTAGGGACCAAGTCTAGGGGTCACTTGTGTCTAATGCTTGCTTGTTTGGAACCAATATAAATAAGTACCTTTCTTTTATCATCTGAGTCTTGCACTAGATAGAGGCTAGGGGACATTTTAGTGAACGAGATTATAAGAGGTTCAAACCATAGGTGGGTACGGGCGCATTTTGATGGAACGACGAGCGTGCATCATTACGGATAAGGAAGATAAGACGTTGTAACGCTTGTCATTCACGTCTGGAAAGCTAATCGATGGGTAGCACTAGGAAATTCCTTTCTAATTACTTGTTTCTGTCTGAATCTGTAGAAGTGCAAAACAGTCAATCTACTTGATATGATCATTGTCTTTGTAAAGAATAGTCAATCCTTATTATCAATTCATATCAGTTATTGTTCGCCTTTAGATATGTACATACACTTACCCTTTTACGACACTGTAATCATTATTTATCCATTTTCCTTAATGTAGCAGTTGAGCTGGTAATCATGGAAGCTCACCAGGCTTTATGTCTGACCCATTTCTTTTATTCCTTTCTCTTTTCTTTCCTCCAGGCTTACAGCGAGAAAGTGTATAGTTCAGATTTCTTTGTTGATTTTGTCGTGAAGGATTTCTATAAAAGATGGATTACTTCCTGTTCTCTTTCCAAGGTTAGGTTTTATCTTATTGACTATTTGGGGGACAATATTATTTTACTCTGATGTTGTTTTTTTACTGAGATTTTGAGACATGATATTTTGTAATTGTTTGGTTAATTGAAACAAAGATTGTTTTGTATTTATAAAATGAAAGTTTCTTCTTCCACTGTAAATTTATTATTTTATGCCTAGTGAAATATTTTTCTCTATGATGTTTTATGTCTTTATACCTACAATGCTCCATAATTTCATAATGAAATCCTCATGTGGGTGACATTAAGGAATGTGGGTGTTACACATGGTATCAAAGACTAAGTTTGACATGATTACTAAATTTCTATTTTAAAATAAAGTATTTCAAAAGAAACCACATTTTCAGAAATCAAAAGTTGCTTTTGAAAATAAAATATCCCCTATAGTCGGTTACAACCTTCCTTCGACTCTTTCGAATTTTGAATCTTTATCTTTTTAGTTGAGTTATAAGGTATTTTATCTAATCTTTTCTTTATAGGTTGAAAATTCGATTAGTGGACAAAACTCATTTAGCTCAGTAGTTGGGAAAGGTCGAGGTTAGAAAGGAACTTACTACTTGGCAAATATTAAAAAGAGTTGATCATGGATGGAATAACCTTATTAGTTCAGTGATAAAAAGGATAGTTTAGATGTTAAGAATAATCTAGATTGATTGGTTAAGGAAAAAGGATGGGTTTCTATAGTTTGGTTTGAAATTAACATGGAAAACGTCATTGCAAGAATGAATGGATATGTGCGAAATAGTGGTTTTACCGTATTGTGCACTATCCGCCAACTTAAACATAATTAAAAAGAAATATCTTGCAATTACAGATTTCTATTGAATGGATTGTCTTATACTATAGAAATAGTTTTTATACATTTTCAGTAACCAATCAATTAGGAATAAGCAAAATTTCCAAAAAGGTAAATTTAAGGATGGAAGTGAAAGATCAACAGGAATATATTAATGTCAAAAGGATTGTGAGGGAAGGTGTTGATCAAAAGTGATTGAGGAATGGGAGAAGGCAATGGTTAGTGAAAGAAAGGATTTTACCTAACTTTAGTTCTTGCTAGTTTTCCTATTTTTTTTAGGAATATTTAACCCTTTTTCCTTTGATGTATTGGTTAAGGTGGCTGCGTGGAGCCATATCCATAATGAGTTGAGTCTTGTAGAGCATCTGAATTGCAGGCTTAATGAAGCGGTCATTTACAGATATGGTAAATCCCTTAGTGTGTGAAGATGGCACCAGTGACTATTTTACACGTAGGCTCAATAGTAGTTTTTGAACTTCGTAGAGATCGGCTTGATTACCTGTGGTGAGTCGGGCTTGAAACTAAAATCTTGATGTTCTGGGTATGGATTAGTTTGCCATGATAAGGTCTCATATGACACTTTGATTTACAATGAAGGGGTAAATTACGAGCTTAAAATATGGCATAGGCTTTAATATGACATATGGAATTATAGGAAAAAGCTACGGGCCTTATATCTGTTAAATATTTCTGAGGGTGATTTTGACTGCTAAAAGGAGATGGTTAGGCTAAGTCATGCGATGGACTAATTTTAGGACTTCTTGCGACCTGAAGGGTTAGTCATGTTGATATTCTATTTTTCTTAGTGCATTTCTAGGCAGTATCGATTCAGTTCTCTTTTTACTATATGTCTCAAATATGGTAATCAGGTGAAAGATTATCTATAGGAGAGAGATTGATTTTTGGATCTATATTTATGACTAGAATCCTTCCTTGCTAGGGAAGTATGCTGTCAATGGATGGGCTTGAAGTTTAGACAAGCTATCCGAGCTATCTCATATATTGGAAGGAAACTGGTTTTTCTTGGAGGCAAACCCAAGGATTAGTTGGATTGGAATATTTTACTCTCTAAAGCCTATCTTTTGAAAAGAATAGTGTGACTCTTATGTTGGAGCCTTCCGCATGTATAATAAGAAAGTAGTTGGGCTTTAGTTGTAATGGAAAAGTTTTCGGAAAATCCAAGTAAAACAGTTTTGGAACTAGTTACCATACCATTTGGGCTAGCTTGTATCTAAGCCTAATTATTAACTTGTGTAGTAGGAAGATTAGTAAAACTTATTGGTGGAATGTTGTCCTAGGATGGGAATAACTTTCCCGGATTAATGCTTTAGTACCAATTCTATTAAAGTACCATTGGTTAGAAAACCTGTAAAAGTAGTTATCTCGGATTAACCACCGTTATTTGTTATAAGAGAAGGACCATTACCTAATATGTGAGAAGCCTGAATTTTCGGTAAGCACAAGTTGATGGTTAGTGGTTTCCTTACTTGGAATTGGGGCTTTAACACAAGTAAAATAAATCGAATATGTAATCAACAATTTTTTGCTTTTTGAAGTTTTAAAGTTCATGTAATATGAATGGGAATATCCTGTAGGACCAAGAAATTTAACCCTAAATGATATCTTAAGATTAGATATGAATTCACCATTCACTAAGACATATTATTGAGATTTAATGCTTATCAGGATTTTGTCATTTAGACAAAAGAGGTGGATTTTAGGAGTTAAAATTAAGGCAAGTAATAGATTTGTAATGAATAAGTGAATAAAAAGAATATGGAGATTCCAAACAAAAAATTATGTTCCATGGCAAGAGTGTAACAAGAAGGTCTTGTAACGAAACTTGTGGAACCATTTGAGTTGAAACCCCATATGTATAAAGTTTTAAGAAACTGGAATTTTGAAAGACTAATGTATTTTGCATATGAAATTTGTATTTTTGGAAATTTCATAAAAGCAACTATGTATATATATTTCAAAAAGAAATTTTTGCGACTAAAATATTGCCTCATTAAGATATTTCAAATAAGGTTTTGGGAAAATATATATAGAAAGTGGGGCAATCTTTATGGGATTGGACAATATAAGTGTTTACCAATATTTTGGCAAGGCGGTCAAGGCTCATCAACATCCAGAACCTCGACCAAATTGACATGAAGAATCGTATGAGTCTGACCAAGATACTAGTTGATCGAAACATGATTCGACCCGAGTCTAGAACATAGGTCGAGTGAAGGAGCCCAACGTGCCAGTCTGCTAGGATTGATGGTCTTTGATTCGATCAAGATAGGCCAAGCCTGATTCCATACAAAATATCCTCTTGAATAATTGCTCTTATTCCTACTTGATCGCTCCCTGCCATCCTTGAGTATCAAATAATTTGCCACCTTCCGCTACATGCTCAAATCACGCCATTCTTTGTTAAAAGAACATTTCTTCGCGCTCTCCTAAAATCATGGATTGAACAACACGTGCCTCAGCCAATTTGAACACTGTAGCATATATAAATAGACCTTCTGGACTCTAAAGAAGGGACTTTTTAGCCAATCTCTGATCATATTGTTATTGCAACAATTCGGTTTGTAACAGATAATTTCATATAAAAGAAATTATAAAGTGGATGTTGGCTCGTTAACGCCGAACCACTATAAGTCTGTGAATGATTGCTTTTCTCTTCATTTTTCCATTGAATTATCTTCATTTTTTCTCTACATTTTCATTCTTTTGGGTGTTGTACCATTTTTAGGTGTCAACACTTTGGAGCTTTCACGGAGAACGTTGATATTCCCAGCCTTTGAAGGATTTTGATCTACTTTTGAATCACCAAGTCCGAGATAAGGTCCTACATATTTTCCAACATCGTTGAATCATGGTTTCCAAATCCTCAGCACGCACTTCCGGAAAGCAGCTAGTTCTAGTGCTAGCGGAGGCGGCTGAGGGATCGACTGTCCCTAGATCAACTGCAGATCAGCATGCACTACTACCTCCAGTACAACCATCCATGATGGATCAAGTTCCCCCCTCAGATTTGTCTACCCATGATGAGTTTATGACTGTGATTACTCAACTGAGGGAAACAACGGCGGCACTAGGTGCTCAACCCAAGGAGAATGCTACAATGAGGCAAGACATGGGTCATATGTCGAGACAATGGGAAGAATTTAAGAAGCAATCCCCTTACCTACAGGACCAAAACTCAGAAGGCTCATCGTAATCATGAGGAAGTAAAGATCATCCTCATCCATGACGTCCACTGGAAAGGCCTGAAAATATTCGATAGTTACAATTGGAAGGACGCTCAAACCAGCTCGGAATAGCTAATGAAGCTCAGGTTTATCTGGCGGACCCAGAGTACATCGATCTAATGACCCGATATGATCGAATTACCTCTCCTTTGTCCCACTAAAATACCATTCAAATAGCCTAGTCTCATGTTCTTCTTCCTAGGAATCTTGTGAATAATCGGGATGTCAGGGGCCGAGGAAGTTCTGCCCGGATGGCGACTCAGGTGACATAGCCTGGAGAGGAAGCAGGAAGAACTCGGTCAGTTGATGACGCCGATCTATGCGCACTTATCCCTCCCAATCTGACCGCCATGGTACGCCAAATCATGAATGATAGTAAGGGCTACAAGAATAAAGATTGGAGGATTGACCGAAGTCATACGCCATTCACATATGGAATTCTACATGCAGAGTTTCCCAAAAGATTTAATATGCCCTAGATGAGCCACTATGAGGGAACCACCGACCCGCAACAACATTTGATGAGGTACTCATGGCATATGGAGGTAGTTGTAGCTCCAAACACTATCAAGTGTAAGGCTTTCCCTATTTTCATGAGCGGGGTAGCGCTTATGTGGTTCTCTCGACTTCCCCCGAGATCGGTCCCAAACTTAAAGGACTTAAGTGAGAAATTCTTGAAGCCTCCATGCTTCTAAGTCGAAGATTGTTATGGCCCTTTCCACAATAAAGCAAGCAAGGGGTGAATCCCTGAGAAACTACCACAGTAGATTCTACCGGGCTGCTACTGATGTAAACAATCCTAATCCTGAGATAGTCTTAATGGCCATTGTGGATGGTACCGACAAGGGCGGAGTTTTGGAAGTATATGATCGGGGAAGCCCCCAAAGACAATTGAGATGTTCTATGAAAGAGCCAACATCTGATTATGACAGGAAGATGCGCAATTGGCTAAAGAGGATGGATCGAAAGACATATCTGCCAAGCCAGTTTAGAGCAGCGTGGCAATCAAGCAGTCTGGGGATAACTCCAGAAAGGTGGAAGTGAATGTTGGAAATTATGGCGAACAAAATGGTAATGAATAGAAAGGTGCCAATGAAAACCCTATATAAAGAGGGAATTCTAGGAAACGACCACGGTTCCAAGTTTTCGAAAGCTATACTACATTGAATGTTATGCTTGAAAATATCTATCTCGACACTTGTAGTACAGCTCAGTATAAGAGGCCACCCATGCGTGAATCTACAGAAAAGGTGCAAGCGACTGGGAAGTTTTGTTTGTTCCATGAGATTTACAGCCATGAGACTAATGAATGTCGTCACCTTCGGGACATCTTGAAAAGCTAATTCGGGAAGGAAAATGAGACGGCCCGAACTTCCCGGCCGACCTACACTGAATAAGAAGGCGGACTGCTTTGAGAACAGGACACATCAGAACACAAACATGAGAACATTTCACTACTATTACAACAATTTACATTTCCATATTCCTTAAAATAGCTTAAATCAAAATTTTAAATTGGTTCTGAAATTGCATATTGTTACAATCTCCCCCACTTAAATCTTTTTCGTCCTTAAAAAAGAACAGAGCTGAATGTTGTTCAACTAACCAAATCAACTTTCATTTTGGCTTGAGTTCTTCAACTCTGTAGTTTCTAAGAAATTTCACTTTTTCTCTGAAATTTGGCTAACACCCTAAATTTCTGAAAATTTTCGTCATAACCTACTTTGTACGGGTTGACCTAAACAATTTATTGGGCCGTATTAGGTACCTGATAAATCAATATATCGCACACTAATCAAATGTGCAGATGCATTTTGATTTAAATATCCTGCTCCCCCATCCCCACGCACCGAAACTAAAAAAAAGAGAGACGTGTGTATTTTTGTCATCTCAAGACCTGTATAGGGTTCGTTATTAAATCCTGCAATTTACCATTATAGGTTTATAGATTATTAAGTCCATAATCAGTCCTCAATTCAACCTGTAGTTCAGTCCTCAATTCAACCTGTAGTTCAGTCCTCGCCATACAAGCATTTTGCTTATATAGTCATCCAAACCTCGTCATATAAGCACCAATTGCTTATATGGAATATGTTGTGCTATCTTCAATAGTATGTTATATGGTGTAATCCATAATTTATTTGTTACGATCCTATGACGTATGTTTAATTTCACACAGAGCAACCATCACAGCGCATCCAAATCATTCGAAGTAGTTATAATAAATAATAAAATTTCGCATCCAACTAAATAAGGTGCACCTGTTACTCGGACACATAATTTATTTCTTTACTTAGCATCAAATCAATAACCTGCTTAACAAATATATGTATGTATATATGTATATATATCCATGTATATAAATCCGGTTCGAACTAATTTTCAATTCAACATTAAATTCGATTTGGCAAAATTTTACCCTTTCATTTTCATATTGGTTTTATTATTCTAATATTTTAACTGGTCAAACTAAATATCATCCATCATAACCAGCAATCAATTAGTTGATTAGGTTTTCAAATACATAACTTTAATATACTTAAAATCATATTTTGAATGCCAAATCACAATAACAAACTCTAACTATGTTTTGGTTCTCACACCAGTCAACTGGAAATATATAGATATCCTACTTTCGAAACTCAAACATAAATACTGACAATACTGCAGTAATCATAAGGATCATCCACTAGCGACTAAAGTATGATTCTATATCTATCCAGTATTTTGAGACTTTGAATACATGCGGATCAGACGTGTATTCAAAAATCTTCTTATACTCGATAGTCCAAAATCAATATCAAATAAAATACTCAAATATGTATAGTAAGATGTGATTTTCAAAACTAAATTCATTTTTAATAAATAACATTCTTCAAACTCATTCTAGAGTATTACTAACCCTATCTTTAACTATTTATTCTTATAGGATGTCACTAATCCTATCTCCGATGAATTCTTTCATTCGATTGTAATGTTACTTGTCCTCTGACCTTTGTAAACCAAAGCTCTGACACCAAATGAGATGACCCGAACTTCTCGGCCGGCTTAAACCAAACAAGAAGGCACACTGCCTTGAGAACACGATGCATTAGAACACAAACATGAGACCATTTCACTGATATTACAACAGTTTACATTTCCATATTCCTTAAAATAGCTTAAATCAAAATTTTAAATTGGTTCTGAAATTCTGGGTTGTTACAGAAAACTTGATGAATACATAATAGCCCCAAGAGACAGCGGGCAAGGAACGTCAATCCTCTGACAACGTCAAGTGATGCCTAGAGACACTACCCAAGGAAAGGCTAAAAGGATAGTGATCAATACTATTGTCGGAGGACCCCATCAAGCCGGGCATAGCGTTTGGACTATCGAACATTATGTAAACTATGCAAAACATCTCGGTGTTAGAGAGTCCCGCATCCCTGAAGCTGCAAGTCCCGTAAAGAAAAGGAAGACGATGAATGATGACATCATCTTCCATGATTGAGAACCAATCGGGGTAGAATCCCTAAGCATCGACCCGTTGGTGATAACTTCCATCATCGCCCTTGCCATAATGCAAAAAGTTCTTGTTGAAAGTGGAAGTTCATTCAATATTATGTTCAAACAGGCTTATGACCAGATGAAGTTGGAATTAAGAGACCTGAAACAATGCATGGGCAGATGTGTAGCTTCAATGGGTCATCCACTGAACTATTCAGTCTAGTCTATCTTTCAGTAGAGTTGGAAGACAGAGACAGTAGAAGGGTACGGATCGTACCATTCGTCGTGATGAATATATGCTCTCAATACAACACGTTTTTGGGACGACAGGCGTTAGCAGAGTTCAGAGCTTGCATTGCTCCTTGGTGTCTGCTTATGTAATTACCCACTGATGGGGGAATCGGGGCTATATGTGGAGACCAGGTGACTAAGAGAGCATGTTACTTGGCGGAGTGGAAGGAATTTCGAGGCAAAGACGACACGGTGTTGGGAGATAATCCCCCTCCTCCAAAAAGGATGGAAGCATAGCAATTAAAGAAGACATCCTGACTATGACTGTCCACTTACCAACTCGAGAATATTGATCCGAGAGAGGGCGAAGAGCCGAGACGTAGAAAAGCATACCCTAACGATACTACAGTGGAAATTTCAATCAAAGACGACGACCCGACTATGTTCCTGAAGATCGAATCTCATCTCGACCCTCTCCAAATGGAGGAGTTAACCGAATTCCTCTGCACTAAACTTGACGTATTTGCGTAAACCTATGCTAACATGTGTGTGATTTCACCTTCCATCATAACCCATTCTCTTAATTTCAAGTAGATAAGGAGAATGCTCGTCCCAGAAAGGTCGACAACTTTGAAAGAAGAAGTTGAAAAGCTTCAGAGTAATGGATTCGTTTGAGATGCAACTAACCCCCAAGTGGATATCCAACCCGGTACTTGTGAAGAAAGCAAACGGGAAGTGGTTGACTTGTATCAACTTCTCAGATTTAAATAAGGTATGCCCCCAAGATAACTTCTCATTGCCTAGGATTGATCAGCTGGTCGACTCTACAGCGGGGCATGAACTCCTTTCATGTATGGATGCATACTCGGGATACAACCAGATTGCAATACATATCCCAGACCAAGATCACACCATGTTCATAATAGATCTCAGACTATATTATTATATAGTTATGCCTTTCGGCTGAAAAACGCTGGGGCGACTTACTAGCATTCGGTCAATCGAATGTTTCATGAACAGATAGGAAGAACGATGGAGGTTTATGTGGATGATATGCTGGTAAAGTCAATGCAATCGTCCGATCTCGTCAGGGATATGTCATAATTGTTAGTCATTCTTCGAAAATATGGGATGAAGCTCAATCCCTTAAAGTGCTCCTTTGGAGTTGCATCTTGAATATTCTTGGGTTTCATAGTCAGCTCCCGAGGGATTAAGATCAATCCCGATTAGATCTTAGCAATTAAGGGAATAAAGGAACCTAGAAGGATCATGGACGTTAAAATTCTAGCAGGGAAGGTCGCAGCCATGGGTCGATTTATATCCATATCAACAGATAAGTGCCTCCCTTTCTTTGAATTGATCGAGAGAGGGAAACAAAACTTTGCTTGGATGCTTGGCTATGTCTAAGCCTTCCATAGTTTACTTGACCACCAGGAAAAACCTATTATCTTGTCCAAGCCTATCGACCATGAGGATCTATTTGTATATTTGGCAGTGTCTACACATGCAATCAGCTCGGTCCTAATCCGTGAAGAGGATCGTGTACAACGTCCGGTTTATTATGTAAGCAAGAAACTTATAAGGGCTGAACGCAACTATCCAAGGATTGAGAAGCTCGCCTATAGTTTATTGATTGCATCACGAAAACTCAGTCACTACTTCTGGCCTCGCCCCATCAAGGTGTTCACCGACCAACCGCTACGGCTGGTCCTATAATGGCCCGAGGCAAGCAGGAGGCTACTTAAGTGGAACATCGAGCTAAGTCAATTCGACCTCACTTTTGTTCCATGGAAATCCATACGGGGGGAAAGCACTAGCTGATTTTATAGCCGAATTTACTACCTCAGAAGACGACAACCTGGAGGATAGTTCCTGGCCCTCAGACATCGAATTGAGATCAGACACTTGGAAAATATAAACGGATGAGGCTCGTAACGATCGGTGCTCTGGCGCCGGCATAGTACTGTTGACCCCTGAAGGGCGGTCGATCTATTGTGCCCTGAGATTGAATTTCCCTACTACCAACAATGACCCCGAGTATGAAGGCTTGATTGCCAGGCTTAAACTCACGAGGGACTTAAGAGTGACAACATTAAATATTTTCTACAATTTACAACTTATGTTTTTCAGGTTCGAAGAGAGTATCATACTAAGGGGGACCAACTTGCCGCCTATCTTAAGAAGGTGAAGAATTATTGAATGACTTTAATCAATACAGTATCTGCCACATTCCTAAGGAAGAAAACTGAAAGGCAGACATATTGACAAAACTGGCTGGCTCTGATGGTTCGAGGGAGGCCGAATTGGTCCCCATAGAGACTTTGAACATCCCAAGCATAGAGAAAATGGAGGTCGATTAGTTGGAAACCGAACCTGAAAAGGATTCTTTGATCACCCCATCAGGAATTTTCTCCTACATGGAACTCTCCAAAAAAAAAAAAGAATGAAAGACAAGCCCTCGTACAACAAAACTCTAGGTATGTCATCCAACAAGACCAACTTTGCAGAAGGGGTTTCTCAATTCCGATGCTTAGATGTATGGCTAATGACGATGTCATGAGAGTATTGAAATAAGTACACGAGGGAGAGTGTAGCGCCCATACTGAAGGACAAACCTGGTCTAAAAGGTGTTGCGGTACGGATACTTCTGGTCGACCGCTAGCAAAAATGCGGTAACTCTAGGCAACGTGACAGATGCCAGATATTTTCTCAGATCCCTCGGGCTCCTCCAACTGAGCTCATCCAAATGTTAGTCCCTGGCCCTTTGTTTTTTGGATAATAGATATTATCGGAAGTTTACCAATCGCCAAGGGGGGCACCAAGTATGAAATCGTGGTTGTAGACTACTTTAAAAGTGGGCGGAAGCTGAACAGCTAACCATGATCACAACGAAATTAGTCATCTATTTTGTTGTCAAGAATATCACATGCCGATTTGGATTGCCTCGGAATATCATTACTGATAATGGGACTCAGTTAGATAGCTCAGAATTCGGATATTTTTGCAAATGATATTGTACCGAGAAGTACACAACAGTTGCACATCCGCAATCCAAAGGACACGTTGAAGCTGTCAACAAAATTATCAAGTATATCCAGAAGAAGCGCCTGGAGTGAGCCAAAGGCAAGTAAGTCAATGAATTGCATTTAGCCCTTTGGGCCTATCGAACCACTCATACGACTGCCATAGGTCATACTTCTTTCACTTTGTCTCACAGCTTTGAAGCATTCATTCCCATAGAATTTGAAGTTCCTTCCCATAGAACTAAATACTATGACTTGTTATCGAACAAAGTCCTTCTCTTGGAATCATTAGACATGATAGATGAAAACAAGAAGAAGCTAACCTCTGCGCAGAGGCTCATCTGCGTCGAGTCGCTCGATATTACAAAAAGAAGGTCCAACCTAAGACCTTTGATATTGGCGACCTTGTTTTAAAACGGGTTTTCCCGACTCCCGTTCATATGGGACCCAAGTGAGAAGAACCTTATGTCATCCAACAGAAGCTTGATAATTGAACCTTCAGGTTTGCGACTGTTGACAGCGGTCTTTTTCAAAGAGCATGAAATGTTGAGCATTTATGATGTTATCTTTCTTAGGACTTTTATTTTATTTAAGTCTTGTAATAAGGTGTGTTTTGTCACCCATTGTAGTCTATGAATAAAAGCTCCTTTCCTGCTTTGTCTTACTACTCTAATTACTGTGACCAGATGTTGTGACTCAACCAACATAGGTTTAACTCTGGGAATAGGGGGAAAAGTATGTTCCCTAACCCTGCTTATCGATCCATGTCTCAATTAGAATACCTTGCCCGGGACCGAGAGGGGATATGGGTCGATTAATTTCGAGTTTGATATAAATACTCGAGCCTTCAGATCGCACTTTGTAGACCAAAAGTGGGATGATATCGACACAAACAACATAACTACTATTTTAATAATTCCGACTCTTACGACTTGAGAAGGAGTATAAAATTGTGGAGCGTGTGAAAAGTGCACCCAGACTAAAGACCACTCAATTCCCGAAACTCTAACTCCTGAACGCTAAGGAGAGAGTATAAGAAGACTTACATGCCTTTATCAAAGATCAATCAACCCCCATCCAAGATCGGGTCGATTGCAGAAGTCTACAAAAGGACCCACTATTTCAAATCTCACAAATATCGCCCGGGATCTCCTCCGAGATCTCGATTTGGGCTCCTTCCGAAACGAAACAACAAATATCACTCTAAATCTCCTTTCGAATATATCGCCCGAGATATTGCAATATCGAACGATATATCGACCGAGACGAAATACTGAATATCGTCCGAGATCTTAGTATTTTTGGTTAAAATTTAACTTTGTGCCTAAACTAGAACTAAATTAAAAAACTTAAATCTAGCCATATCAATCTTTTGTTATTTTACATTTCGCATATTAAATGACTATATGGTATGTTCGTATATATTTTACAGTTCTTATGATTTTCATATTCGTCTTTTTATATACATGTTACTTATGAAATTATGTATTTTATGGTTTATTTATGTTGGATTTTTAATGTTTTGGATCCTTTTAATGTTTCCTATCTAACAATATTCTTGTTTTAAGCATATTACGATTTAGAGTATGAATGAACTTTAGCAAAAGAATAATAAAGTTAATTTGCATTTTTAAGTTTAAATTAATATGTTTTTGATAGCATTGATAAATATCATTTTGTTAAAATATCATTTTTAACATATCATGTACCCCGAGATTGTTCCGATATGAACTTTCAGACCCGAGATGAAAATCCAAGACGAACTCCCGAGTTAGACTCATCTCATCGAGATCTCCCCCGATACGAGACCGAGTCAGTAGAATCACCGAGATGAAACATGACCGATAACCGAGATTTAAAACCTTGAAAGGACCTGATGTCCAAACCTCTCCCTCACAACACTAAGGGTACAATAATGGATAAGTAAGCCGACTATGGGCTTCACTTAGTTGATCCTCAGAATTTGAAACTAACTAGGAGGACTTGTAAGGTTCCCCTAGGATTTAATTGCATTTTAATCCTATAACATATTATTAGCAATGTAAATACGTGAAGGCAAATAACATTGTTTATAGGTACATTGTACTTTGTACCCAAAATACTAGACTTAACGAAGGAAAAATGCGAGGTCCGCACTCGCAAACAACTTCCAAAGGGCCTACTACAGACATACAACAAAGGGTTTCTAAACTCGAGGTGGCATACCACCGGACTTCTTGATTTCCTCCATCTCTTTCTATTTGATCATCCTCAAGGTCTTCTCGGTCGTCGAATGATGCCTTGGCTTCTTGGGCATGCTTCTAAAGGGAACATAGTGACCCGACGCTATTGCATCACTTTTTCTCTTACTTCGATCAGTCGAGGCTGGAAAAGGAGGTACCTTGATAGATGTGATTATAGTTGGAGTCTTAGACAGATAGTTTTGATTGGAGGAATATCGACTGGTTCATCAGATGTTTCGTCTTTAAAAGAAGAAACCTTGTCTTCATCTCTGGCTTTCATCTCAGTAGTTGTCATTGAATCAGTCCCTCTGATCTCCCCTATGATCACCACATCATCCTCTTCCGACTAAGCATTTTGAGCTTCTGTTTCCTAGGAAGGATCGATCATTTCTACATCTTTACTTGACAGGCAGCAAAGCCTTCTCGTGGTAATTCAGACTCAAGCCCAGTACATGTCTTCCATCCTGAAGTACCTATGGCAAGGAATATAACAATTAGACTTAGAAAGATGAATACTTCCTAGGATTGAGACGAAAGCAATGATTTGTCGTCAGCTGAGAGGTCTCTCGGCTTGATAGAAGCCTCTACATCAGAAGTAGGAGCGATTGGTTTATTTTTGGAACAAAGGCAGAGGGGGGTCATCCGGGATGTACGCTTCCACCTCATCTGAAGACTAATTTGGGTGAGGAGGAACAACGGATGGACCGACAACAACATAACCTGCAAAATATTTGAGACATTTTCTCTTTTCTCATGCAAGCCTCCCCAACTGGGATCGACTTTCCTTTCATCTTTTGTCATTCGGCGTCTCTCATCTCACTCAATATCTTCCTCCACTCGGCCAGTGCAAGCTCACCACACGCAAGAATTGAGTTATCAAAGCCTCCTCATTCACCAATTGCCCCTGTGCAGCCTCGACTTCTTCCTTCATAAACACCTCCCAAGTATCTGACAATACCCGCTAATAATTATCTATCCACGAATGATCTATGTGGCAAAGGAATTGAGCGAAAAGAAACTATGAATTGTCCCCGAACTCAGTGAGCATCTCTTTTATCTTTGCTGCATGATCAACCTTAACGGTTTGGATCTCGACTTCTGTTACTATCAAAGTGACCTTGGCACAAGACGGCGGGTGAAGGGATGTCAAATGAATACAAAGAAAGAATAAGGAACTCAAGAGCAACTCAGGCCGATACCCCCTCTGGAGAAAAGGGACCCGAAACCTACCAGGTATCGGCAAAGGTTCATCCGACGGGATCCACTCACCAAGAATCAACCGACGGATACCAGCACATTAAAGGAGGAGTATCGGGTCAGAACATAAAGATGGATTGAAATCAACCCTCAAAAAACAGATCCATAGATATAGAAAGAGGTTACTTTCGTAACCAACACAACGAGGAGGACCGATAGGCCGATGTCCGAAACCTAGAAAGAAGCGACCGACAGGAATCGCTCAGGACCAACAACCTACTGATGGAAAGAATCTGGATTCTCTATAAATATGACCCTAGATACTCTGCAAAGGGGGATGAACTTTTCATTCCTCAATTTATCTCCTTCTTTCTCAAGGAAAGCAAATCATCAATTCTTGTAATCTATCTACAATCTATAAATAATTCCGCATCCCATATGTCTTACGATTCGATAATCTTGTAGTATCATAATGATGAAACAGGGAGTTAACATTGACCTTTCTGATGAGGAGATCAATCAAGGTGTTCCAGTGGTGGAGGAAATGGATTTGATAGAAATATGAATTCCCCTTCTCCCCACCTCACAGAGCCATCATGATTGATCCATACCCTCATGCTGAGCCTAACGCTTCGCAAACATGGATGTTACAAAATCGTATATGAATTCCTTGCCCGACCTCCATTGTAATTCAGACTCCTCCCTTAGGAAGATCTAGTACAAAGGAGTTATCCGAGTTAGCGAATACTGCGACGCTTTCATCCACGAACCCAAGAGAGGCATTAGCCTGTTTTCTTCTTATTTAAATACACTGTGCAGCCGTCATGACCTAGAAACCTACCCATCCTAGATCCGGCATCATTTCCTGAGGATTTTGAGTCATGACCTAAGCAAATTTTGTGAATACACACATTACACTTTGTAATTCGGGTGTTGACGAAAAATATCATTAACATTTTGGCGCTAGAAGGAGCGCTGAACCTCCGATCCTGTGGTTAATTTGTTTAAACTAACTAGCTGAATTCATCGTTCCATGATAGGAAATAATGAAGACGAAGAAATTGAAGGAACAAAACAAAGAACTAGACCCTAATGTCATTGTTGAAGGAAATGAGGGCCCATCACTCAATCCGAATAATAACGAAAAAGAGGGTGCGCCTAACCCACAGCTGCATCCAGACCCAAACGCCATGGAGGATAATGTTGCGAGAATTTTGGTCTTGGAAAAGAAACTTCAAGAAATGCGGGCTCAGGTCGACACTGTATAGGCGCAGAAGTCCTCGAGGCTCACCAGATCTAGGTGGATAGATGAATGAACCCCCAAATAAGAAGGCCTTTATTCAACAGTCAGAAGCGAAAGGGAGACCTAAAGCAACCTCTTCTATGAAAAAGAAGTCTCATTTGATGGGAGTATATCATCAAGGAAATCAATGCGATCAGGAACAATCCGGGAACCCCACCTCCAAAGGCTATGACCCCAAGAGGGAAGATTATGACAACACGGAGGCTTACATTAGAGATGTCACTCATAAGACCGTCAAAGACTTGCTGGGAAGCAAAGGGAAGAGAGTCCAGGATGACAAGTTAATGACAACGAGAGGGTAGCCCTGTTCATTGATGAGATTATGAACACTGTGATACCATCAAGAGTCAAAGTCCCAACCATGAAATATCTGGGAACGACCGACCCAGATGACCATTTGATGGATTTCGACAGCCGGATGGATCTTTACAACGCTTCCAGAGCTGTCAGATGTCGCCTCTTCCTAGTGACCTTCCAGGGTGCAGCGGCAAAATGGTATCGCCAGTACAAGGAAAACACCATTTACTCGTGGAAACAATTCTCCTATGAATTCTCCACGCAGTTCTGCATCTGTAAGGATCCAACCATAGATTATACAGTAATCGTTAACATCAAACAGAGAAAGGGGGAGTCTCTCGGGGACTATCTCAAAAGGTTCAACATCAAGGCCTTAAAGGCCAAAGATATGAATGACCGCGACAAGCTGATCGGCGTACATTCAAAGTTGATAGAAAGCACCCCCTTCTGGAAGGAGTTATATGTCCATGGCTGCAAGAACTTGTAAGTTTTTCATTTTCAAGCTGACAAGTTTATCCGCATGGATGAACTATACTTCACAAAAGAGGAAGTTCGGGCCTTGAGGAGAAGGAGGAAGGCCTAACTTCGGACGAAAGCTCCCAAAAGGGAATCAGAGAAGACCAATATTGGAAGACTCTAACACCAACTCAGTTGCCTTGAACAAGCCCATCTCGTATGTGTATGCTGTCACAGAAGAAATGGTAAATAACTTCCCGGTCTTGTTCAAAATCAAAAATTGCCCCGAACCACATGCCGGCGGTAAATATTGTGACTTCTATAAAACCCAATGGGCGCAAGACAGACGAATGCAAGGTCTTAAACATAATTATCCAGAAGCTAATCTGAGAGGGGCACCTGAAGGAGTTCGTTTCAAATACAGCAGTACCAACTCAATGTGCAGGAGGACAGCAGAAGGTTTCGGCAAACACGATAGGAGTCACTACAGGGGAAACATCCTAGATTTGGGGCCTCTTGTGAACCGAATCAATGTGATTCATGGGGGACCTCACCCTGTCGAAAGCTGTCCAAAAGCCAGGAACCATTACGCGAAAGAAGTTTTGGAGAGAATCTTCTCCATTCAGGAGGAATTGTCATTAAAAAGCGCGCTTATGCCTTCAAAATGCATAACCTCGTGGTCTCTCCGCAAGAAATGAAGAAAGGGGTCCATCACCCATATAATGAAACCCTCATGATAATGGCGCAGATAGGGCTTTTGGTCATTTCTAAAATATTGGTGGATACCAGAAGCACTGTCAATGTCATCTTCAAGCATGCCTTCAGTCAGATAAGAATTTCCGAAAAGAATCTGGAGCCTAGCAACGAACCGATTTTAGGGTTCAACAATAAAGGGTGGACTCCGGTGCATCAAATCAACCTCTTGGTTCAAGTAGGGTTGTCTCCTCTTCACAGGACTTTCGAAACTCTCTTTGTCGAGAGTGATCAGCCGTCCTATTACAATGCCTTCTTCGGACGATGGGCTTTAGAGGAGATGGATGCCTTGGTTTCTTCCAAATATCTCACGTTAAAATTTCATACCAAATAGGGATGGGGTACCATCTGGGGAGAACAGTTTAGCTCCCGAGAATTGTACTTTGCAACGGTCGAAAAATACAAAAGGGAGTATTCTTCGTATTTTGATTCTTCTACTGTTTTTATGCCTTCAGATAAGGGATTCTTACATCCCTCATTTGAAGCCAAGATAAAATAAATAAGACTGACAAACGCACTAATGGTAGGTACACTTCTCTAAAAAGGAAGAGGTCCAATGAGGCAAACTCAACTGAAGAAGGAGAAATCATCATAGATTTGGACTCTAGAGGAGACATCGAGAGGATCAAACCAATAGAGGAAATAGAAGAAGTAAACGTTGACCCGAAGGATGAGTCGAAGGTCATCAACATAGGGAAGAGGTTAACGGAACCTCTCCGAAGCAACTTAATTTGCTTCCTGTTGTTCAACAAAGACGTCTTCGCTTGGACCCATTCGAACATGGTGGATATCGATCCTTCAATCATGAGCCACGCCTTAAACATCGATCCTTCGATAATTCCGATCCGACAGAAGAAGAGACATAATAGGGACTGGATTGAGGCCTTGAAGGAGGAAGTCAAAAGGTTGGAAACTAATGGGTTTATCCGAGAGGTCCGTTACCCGAAGTGGTTAGCCAATCCCATGCTAGTGAAGTTCACCGAAACAGAGAATCATCTAAAGGACCTGGGAGAAATGTTTGGTATCTTGAGATGTTGCCATATGAAGATGAATCCTCAAAAGTGTTCCTTCAGAGGTCAAACTGGGAAGTTTCTGGGATATGTGGTGAGCGAGCAAGGAATCGAGGCCAGCCTAGACCAAATATAGGCCATTAAGGACATGGAGGAACCTAAAACTAGCAAGGAAGTCATGAGCCTAAACGGAAAGGTAGCAACACTCAACAGGTTCATTTCTAAAGCCACCGATAAATGCATCCATTTCTTCAATGTCATAAGAAGAAGAAGAATTTTTAATGGAACGAGGAGTGCAGCAAAGCATTCCAAGAATTGAAAGTTTATATGGGAACACCTCCGATTTTATCTAGTCCCGAGAAGGGAGAAACCCTATACCTATACATAGCTGTCTCCGAACATGCAGTGAGCTCAGTATTGATAAGAGAGAATAAGGGGACCCAACACCCTATCTAATATGTTAGCTGGAGGCTAAAAGACGCGGAAACTCGATACCCCGTCATAGAGAAATTGGCGTATTACTTAATCCTTACTGCATAAAAGCTTAGAGGTTATTTCTAGGCACACCCTATTAAAATCTTAACTAGCTTCCCGCTCGAACAAGTGTTCAGCAAACCAGAAACCTCAAGGAGACTGATTAAATGGGGTATTGATCTCAGCCAATACGATATTGAGTTCCATCCTCAAGTCGTAATCAAAGGGCAAGCTCTCGTAGATTTCATGAACGAGTGCATAAACTTCATTTCAGAACAGTCGGTTAAGGAAAATGACTCAAAGGACAAATGGCAGCTCTTGTAGATGGGGCTTCCAACGAGCAGGGTGCGGGGGCAGGTTATTTTATAATCACCCCTGATGGACACCGCTTGCACTACTTCATGAAGTTAGGGTTCCCGGCAACCAACAAAGTGGATGAATATGAATCTATGATAGCTGGTCTGAATCTGGCGTTACAGTTGTAGATACCAAGTATAGAAATTTTCAGTGACTTGCAACTAATGGTAATAAAGATGCCTTCCCTTATTGAGGACTTCTCAGTTCATCAAATACCCTATGGGGAGAATACCCAGGCAGATTCGTTAGCCAAATTAGCCAGCTCCCGAGGAGCCCCTGAAACACGGATAGTGCCGGTGGAATATCAGGAGATGCCCAACATTGAACATAAAGAATCGAAAATAGGAAAAGAGTCATTGGATTTGACTCGATCCCAAGCCTTGAGAAATGGAGACGGAGAAGACCGAGAAGGAAACTCCGAGAGGGAATTCCCCATAATGGAAACACGCCCCCAACAAGAAGTCACATGGATGACTCCCATAGAGGACTACCACTTGAAAGGGACACTACCCCTTAGTAAGCAAGATGCAAGAAAAATAAAACACCAAGCTCCCACATTTGTAATCATAGACGATGTACTTTACAAAAAGAAACACTCACTTCCTTATCTAAGGTGTGTGAGTTTCGAAGACGGACTCAGCCTATTAGAAGAAACCACGAAGGATGGTGTGGGGACCATTCTAATGGGGTTAAACTAGCCAAAAGGGTCATGCGATAGGATTATTATTGGCCACAGATCATTAGTAAGCGGTCGAATACGTCAAGAGATGTGACAAATGTCAGAAATACTCTAAGGTACCACGACTTCCTCTTACCAACCTAACCACTATATCGAGCCCCTGGCCTTTCGAAATATGGGGGATAGATTTGATCGGGCCCTTGCCACTCACCAATGGATGAGCTAAATATGTCGTAGTAGCTATCGACTACTTCATCAAGTGGGTGAAGGCAGAACCCTTCTGATTATCACATCTAAGAAAGTGTTAAGATTCGTGATAAAGAATATCTTTACCCATTTTGGGATCCCCCATAAGATCATATCGGATAACGAAACACAATTCGAGAGCGAGGAATTCACCCAGTTCTACGAGAAAAATGGAATCATCAAAAGTTTCTCCTCAGTGGCCCATCCGAAAGCAAACGGAGCTGTGGAAGCCGCAAATAAGACCATTAAGATGATCCTTAAGAAACGCCTAAATCAGGCTAAAGGAAATTAGGCGGAGGAGTTGCCTCTAGTGCTATGGGATACAGGACTTCCACCAAAACAGCTATGGGACACACCCCTTTTTCCCTGACATATGGTTGCGAGACTTTGCTTCCGGTTGAGGTCGAAGTTCCGTCGCATCGAAGGATAGAATAAACGTTTGACCCCAACCAGGAGTTAAGAAAAGAATCATTAGACTTGATACAGGAACTAAGGGATGAGGCTTCGATCAGAACTGCCGAATACCAAAGAAGGATCACAAAATATTACAATTTGAAGGTCAAAGCTAGAACCTTCGCTAAGGATGAATTAGTACTAAGAAGAGTAATGGCTAACACTAAAGATCCGGCTGATGGTCCTCTCGGCCCAAATTGGGAAGGACCCCTAATTGTCATCAAGAAGTCATACCTGGTACATACCGGATATGTAGGCCCAACAGAGATCTTGTTCCAAGGACATGGAACTCAAAACATTTGAGGCCATATTTTCCAACCATAAAAGAATAGAGGACAAGATCTTTTCCCCAAGAAATCATCATACAGTTGGGGGCATGGAAACCCTCCTGGAAGCTCGTAAGAAACCCAAAAGGGGTCGAGCTGAAAAAAGGATTGAATCCCACATCATCACCAAATTGGCCAGGGCAAGGCATCACCCGAAGGGGGATGATTGTGTTAGTTTTTCTCTTTGCCCAAACCAGAGGGGGCAGGGTTAAAGCATCGAAATCATAAGCCGCCTTTTCACACCAGAGATGGTCGTGGCAGTGCATCTAAAAATTAGCACTCCCTGCCTCTTCTCGTAGAAGAGTATGCCCTGCTTTTGCTTGAACTAAGTACGTCCTACCTCGTCTCGCAGAAGAGCACGTCCTACCTCTGCTTATGTTACGTGTTACCCGTAGAAGGGAACACAAACCACTATCATCGCCTATGATGGTCAGGATAGGGCACTCCTTGGAGGGGGTGGCGTATAAGCCTCTATCAGTGTCTGCAATGGCCCGTGTAGAGCATCAAAAGAGTAAACCTTAGTTCTGTGCCTACGAAGTACCCATCTAAGTTTCTAAGCCCTTATCATCGCCTACGATGGTTAGGATAAGGCGCCTCCTGGAGGGAGGTCGGGTAAGTCCTTGGGCCCTGCTTGTGGATAAGCTAGTCAAGCGCTCCGGGCGCACAGGCCCAGGAAGTGGCTAACAAAGCACATACATCCTCTGCTTTGACAAAAAAATCCCAAGAGGAGGCTCAAGAAGCACATACAACCTCTGCTTCCCTAATCAAATCCGAGGGGGATACTCGCTCTATTAACAATGAAGGAGGTTCCAGCTTTCTGTACTAATACCCGAATCTGTGTCGATTCGGCGCTCTATTAATACCGGAAGGGTTCCGGTCCCCAAATCTACTAATACCCGAATCTAGGTCGATTCGGTGATCTATTAATACCGGAAGGGTTTCCGGTCCCCAAATCTACTAATACCCGAATCTGGATCGATTCGGCGCTCTATTAATACCAGAAGGGTTTCCTGTCCTAAACCCAAAAATACTGGAATTTGGGTGGATTTAGCTCTTCATTAATGATGGAAGAGCTTCTGGTCCTTAAATTTAAAAATACCCGAATCTAGATGTATTTGATTCTTCATTAATACCGGGAGGGTTCCCGGCCTTCAACCTTTAAGTTCACGAGTCTAGGCGAAGTCAGCTCTTTAATCTTGATTCGCCCAAGCCTGGTTCGTGTTCGACTCCACATAATTATCGAAAAAGGTTTACAATCTCCCACTTAAACCTAAATCTAGGTTACTTCATTCCTTCACAAGGCTTCGGAAGCAGATCTCTTTGGCAGGACTTGTGGCACAACTTAGCATGGGAGAATAATTGGCAAGCAAATAGGTGAAGGGCAGGTGAAAGAAGCTTGACTTGGAAAGTCAAAGGCACCCCTTCACTGAAGTGGGGGGAATGTTACTATCAAAGTGATCTTGGCACAAGACGGCAGGTGAAGGGATGTCAAATAAATATAAAGAAAGAACAAGGAACTTAAGAGCAACTCAGGCTGATACCCCCTCTGGAGAAAAGGGACCCAAAACCTACCAGGTATTGACAAAGGTTCATCCGATGGGATCCACTTGCCAAGAATCAACCGATGGATACCAACACATTGAAGGAGGAGTATCGGGTCAGAACATAAAGATGGTTTGAAATCAACCCTAGAAGAACGACTCCATGGATATAGAAAGAGGTTACTTTCATAAGTAGCACGAGTGTCACTGAAAGCTACCCTTCAGGGAGCTAAACCGGAAGGTTAAACCGAGACTCAAGAAAGGATACAGGCTGCTCGTACTAGTCCACTTAGTACTTGAACCATCGACGGTTCTAAACCGGTAGACATCTGCGTACGGCACGAGGTAGGGCCCCTCTGAGTCCCCACGATAAAGCCGAAAGCATACATTTGAAAGCCCACAACGAAGGACCAACACTGAGAGCATCCGCCAAGAAATCCAAAATGCCTCCGCGATCCATCTCGGCAACCAGGCCCCTTCCACCTAGCAGAGACCCCAATTCACCCAGAGTCATCACTTCAAAAAAACTATAACCAACACTACGAGGAGGACCGATAGGCCGATGTTTGAAACCTAGAAAGAAGCGGCCAATAGGAATCGTTCAAAACCAACAACATACTGATGGAAAGACCCCGGATTCTCTATAAATAGGACTCTAGATACTCCGCAAAGGGGGACGAACTTTTCATTCCTCAATTTAGCTCGTTCTTTCTAAAGGAGAGCAAATCATCAATTCCTAAAATCTATCTACAATATATAAATGGAGAATTCCGTGTCCCATATGTCTTACGATTCGATATCTTGTAGTATCATAATGATGAAACAGGGAGTTAACACTAACCTTTCTGATAAGGAGATCAATCAAGGTGTTCTAGTGGCGGAGGAAGAGGATTTGATAGAAATACGAATTCCCCTTCTCCTCACCTCAGGGAGCCATCATGATTGATCCATACCCTGATGGTAAGCTTAAAGCTTCTTAACCATGGATGTGACAAAATCGTATATGAATTCCTAGCCCGACCTCCGTTGTAATTCAGAATTCTCCCTTAGGAAAATTTAGTACAAAGGAGTCATCAAAGTTAGTGAATATAGCGATGCTTTCATCCATGAACCCAAGGGAGGCTTTAGCTTGTATTCTTCTTATTGAAATACACTGTGCAGTCGTCATGACCCAGAAACCTACCCATCCCAGATCCAGGATCATTTCCTGAGGATTTTGAGTCATGATCTCAGCAAATTTCGTGAATACACACACTACACTTTGTAATTCGTGTGTTGATGAAAATATCGTCAACAACCTCATGTTGAAGCCGGGTATTATTGGCATTCTCGATCACAGACTAGACATTGTCTTCAGTTTGCCTTCTAGCCACTTAAGAGGCAGCAAGTCTGGTCTTGAGACTCTATACCTCCAAGTCTAAGCACCCTTTATTACTTTTTAAAATCTCATTTTTGGCTTTGAGGGATGCACATTCTTTCCCTGCTGATCTTACTTTGTTTTGAACAGTTCGGGTGAGTGAAGATGAAAACTTTTTAAGGAGAGAGCCGAAATTATCATAATAGTATCAACTTCCCAAGGTGCCTGTAAAAAAAACTTTGTTCAATATTCAACATATACAAGAGAAAATAATGTTGTGACATGCAGTGCTAGCATTATGTATGTGTCCTAAGTGGTCCCCCTAGACCAACCCGAGCCAGGGACTTGGATCGTCTCTCTCACTTCTTTTGGACCAGCAAACATGGAATCTTCCCTGGACTTAGAGAAAAAGTAGCTGAATCTAAGTCTTGTGAAGAGAGGATTGTACCAGGGAGCCCTAGGTTGTCTAAACCATCATAAGGAGAATTCACTTCTTCCTCATGTGGATCCTAAATGAAAGGAAGATCCTTTTCGATAGCATAACCTTTCGGTTGATGATAATGAGTATCTTCGACAATCGTCTCTTTTGGGAGTTTTTCTGCAACACTCGCGGCCGAGCCTTTCTGTGCCTTTAAAAGGTCGGCCTAACTTTTGAGTCTTCTTTTAGCAACTTTATTCCCTTACTCATGGGGATGAACGATGGGGGAACTTTCTCCCCAACGACAATTTGATCGGACGACCTCCCGACCAAAGGTACATTCCTGGCTATGGTTGATGCTCCTACGGCTGGAGGCAAGATAGTTTGAGGATCCACCAAGGGTGAAGTCCGACTTACATGAGGATCCAATGACCTGTTCACATCTAGAAGATAATAATGATGCAACTGTGCATCTGTTAGACATGTCTTGATGCTTCGGCTTTCCTCGTCTAAGCCAGCCAACGTATCAAAGTGTTCCTGGAACTCTCTCCCCGTAGGCTTTTCAGGGTCACCAACTACATAAAAATGATATATGTAAGAAGTCTCCTTATGGGTCAATCAACTAAAATGTGGAACTTACTACTTTGGAGCCAACAATGGGCGCATCCTAGTTGCTGAAGGACATATAACCATTCATGTTTAATTTCATCCAGCTTGGGTATGTCTTCTTTATCTTTTAATAATGGCCCGCTTCAAAGAAAGCAAACGAAGGGGAATTTCCGTCTCAATGCCTAAAGTTAAAGGAAAAGACTATGTCCTCTAATGTTGGGGGTTAATGTAAGTGTTCTATGTATAAAATATACAGTGACACCATATTAGTATATGATATTGGATGGAGTTACATTGGTGCTAAGTTCATTCGCCTTAAAAATCCACTATGAAAGGAGAAAACGGGGGGATGACCCCTGCATAACACATTGGGCGAGTTAACGCCATGTACCCGATCGACAGGTTATGGGGATGGTCACCTTCTTGAGGAATTCAGATGTCTCCCCAGGGGATATTATGTTTGGCGCTCATCCTCTTTAATTGCTTTAGATTCATTGTACAAGGCCGAGTGTCCGGAGGGTTTTCATGAACTACGGCACCAGGGTGAGTGTTACATGCTTGTATCATAGTTGGTCACCCCACTTGTTCCTTCTCCAACAAGTGGCTAGTTTGTTGACCGATCTTGAGTTTCGGTGTTTAGGCCAGGATCAGAATTAGTCCTAGACACAGAGGCCGAGATACTATCTAAGTCTTCATGAGTGGATAGAACCTTACCCCTGCCTACTCTAGCGTTGCGAGTCTAGTATCTCTCGGCCAATTCTGTGCTATTCATAAGAAATTATTTGTTAGAATATGGAAGACCGTGACCCTCTAATGTACATACTAATACATGCGTATAATGAGGTAATGGTATAAGTGAAAAATAATAATGAGGGGCATGCTCAAACTCAAGATGTCCTATTACAATTATCTACAATATGCGAGTGAAATAGATCGATCGATTTGGAAATGTAAATCGAGGTACACGTCTCCTAACCACGTCGTCATGATGAATGGATATGTGGTTCGACGGATCCCCTGAGGGTTGGTAAGTAGTTCTATCGGCTCGGAACTTGGTTTTACTTTTAAAATTTTCGAAGATGGTTGCCATTGCCAATCAGACCTACTTTTTTACGATATCAACTCCATAAGAATCAATCCTGGGATTACTTTTTTTCCACCAGTCACATCAGAAGCCTACATCATTAGCTGAACGTGCTAATCCAATCACACCCTTTTTCTCTCTGCCACATATCCTCAGAATTAATGGTGCCTCGAAATTCAAAATGCTTTGAAGAATGAAATACCTCTTCATCCTCCTGCCTTTCCACAAAGGTAACTCCACTTCCATCACCGACTATCGTTATGCTACCAGAACCGCCTGTGACCGCCGCCTTACATCGAATCAAAACTCCGGCGAACTCGAAATTAGCGATTCATACAATGATTATATTGGATGCAAATTAAGATAGGAAAAGAAAAAGGGTGGATTATATGCGAAATCATATCATAATGTGTTTAAAGATAAGAAAAAGAAGATTAATTCATGTCTGCGAAGAAATCGGAAGAAACAATCTTGATCTTCAATGGAGAAGGCTTTTCTAATTTCTTTGAGAAGTAACGAGTTTGGATGCTGTAAAGAAGTAATAGTAAATAATGGAAGTGGGCCAGCCTTTTATAATAAGAACATAGGAGCTCTTCGTAATCTGTTGACATGATTGGTGATTATAACTATGAGGCCGATGTGTCATTATGATAATGAGCCAGGCCAGGACGAATGGACATATGGCTGTGAAGCTTCATCGTCTCTTGGATCAATGTTAATTCCAAAATATCCGACTGATCAATTCTAAGCTCACATAATTCACGGAAAAGTCTTTAAGCCGATGCAAACAAGGTCTTCCGATTTCCCTACACTTAAAAATAATCCATAATGAAAAAATACAAAGCGTTCCTCGTTCTTAACATGACATGCATTGGGGGGCAAAGTGTTGACTAGTATTTTGGAAAGGTCGTCAAGACTCATCGACGTCCAAAACCTCGACCTGATTGACATAATGAATCATATGGCTCCGACCAAGATACTAGTTGATCGAAACATGATTCGACTCAAGTCTAGGACCTAGGTCGAGTGAAGGAGCCCAGCGTGCCGGTCAAGGATCGATGGTCTTTGATTTGACCAAGACGGGCCAAGCCTGATTTTATAAAAATTATCCACCTGAAGAATTGCTCCTATTCCTACTTGATCGCTGCTGGCCATCCTTGAGTATCAGATCAGTTGCCACCTTCCGCTACATGCACAAACCATGCCATTCTTTGCAAGAAGAATACTTGTCCGCGCTCTCCTAAAATCTTGGATCGAACAACACATGCCTCAGCCAATTTGAGCACTAGCATTTATAAATAGACCTTCCGGGCTCTAAAGAAGATACTTTTTTGGCTAATCTCTAATTATATTGTTATTGTAACAGTTTGGTTTGTGATAGATAATTTCATATAAAAGAGATTATAAAGTGGATGTAGGCTTGTTAACAATGAACCACTATAAATTTGTGTGTGGTTGCTTTTCTCTTTATTTATCCATTTATTTATCTTCATTTGTTCTATACATTTTCATTTTATGGCATCAACAATAAGTGGAATGAACCAAGCAACACAAAAATGGGTAAAATGAAGACTAGAAATTTAAGGATGGAAAGAAGGAAAAATGTAAATTTACTTGTAAGATTAAGGTAAGCTTTTGGATTAGTTCACTTAACAGTTCTCCCTGAAGTAACTAAGATTGGTGAGATGAAAGAACTACACCGAGGGATTCAAGTTTCTTACCTGTATTCTTTTGACAAGTATTTCCTCTTTGATATTCTATCAGTAGCTTCTTCCTTTGATTAGGGACTTCCTTCTTGTACATCCTTGGTAAGTGTAGTTCTGAGGATTTGAGCTTATAGATGATGGGATATAGTTGAAATATGTGTTTGAGACATGTTATATTTGATGGTTGCAAGTGGATGAAAGTGTTTCCTAGTGGACGTAATGGATGCATTTACACACACTAGGCACTAGATTAGGGACCAACTGAACTAGGACACTTACATATGGATGTGTGTGCATTTTAATTTATTTTCACTATGGATGGGAAAAAAGGATGAATCATCACTTGGAAGTTGTATTTTGGTGAATGGTTATTGCACACAGATAGAATTTTATATGTATCATTAGGGCTCATATTGGATACATGGTACATACATAAATGCATTAAGGAGATCAACTGAATCAGTATATGTCCCGAAGAAATGTGTTGACACAAACAACGTTGTTTTTCCAACAAACGATCGTTTCTTTTTGGCCTCGCTTCTAGACTATTCTTTTTCATCTAACGGCCTAAAAACTAAAAATAAAATACAATGAACCTAGAAATTAAATCCAATGAACCTGGACACCTAACTCTATTATAAATAGCCTCCAAAACCCAACCTAATCTTCATTACTTCATTTCTCTACCTCCCTCAAATAACATTCTTCTTGTATATAATTTTAATGGACTATTGGGGGCTTAATTCTACACATATTTCTGGGGGATATTCATAGATAGAGAGGATCTACATTGGCTTATTGGATTTACCCAAATGTGAGTATTACTGTGATTACAAGATTTCTTCGAACTTAGGGTTAAAACTTTAAGAATAGTTGTTCTAATGTTTCAGATCTAAATCTTTATGTTTAATTGTTATATATTTACTGATCGAGTAATCCCTAATTCTTTTTTCTGTGAATAATTCTTTTAGATCTGATTTTTTTTCCTGTTCTTCCCTTTTGCCTATTTTAGTAAATTCATAACTATAATTTATTTTAGTTATCTACAAATTTGTTCTTCATATGAAATTTTATTTCATTTTTTTCAGTAGCCCTATTTTTTATTTTAGATCTATTTCTGTCCATCTGAGCCTTGGTCATTTCCTTTTTATTTCTGACATTGAATTTAGGTCTTTTGAGCCTAACTTTCTTATTTTTATGCAAGTTGGGTTAAACCGTATAATAAGACGATAACAACGCAATTAGACAATAATGAGAATTATGCATAAAGAGGAATAATCGGGGCTTAGTGAAATTTTATACAATAACGGGTATAAAAGAGACATGTTTAAATTTGATTAAAAGGCGTAATCAACAAATGAACTGTAATATTGGGATAATATTGAAAGCAAGTTAAAAAGAGGACTTTAGGCATAAATATTATATTCATGTAATGGAACATAAATTGGAATTAATTGCATTTAATTAGACATTAAGTTACATAAATTTGGAAATCATGTTAATTGTAATGAATTGATTAAGTAATCTGTATCAAGAATTCATGTTAATTTGAAGGAATTGTACTTAATTTGACATTAAGTAACCTGTATTTGGTAAACATGTTAATTGGAAAGAAATAAACCAAACAATTTATTTTGAAAGAAAACACGTAATGGTAGCTACCTCCGGAAACACTTTTGTGTAATTGTCCTTCTTCTTCCACCTTCGCCCAATTCTCCATGCCGCACATCCGCGCCACATCCCCGCCTTCTAAGCCTCAATTCCCTTCCTCTCTCACACGGTCTGGACGAATTTTCAACTCTGCACCTTCTTTTCCAGATCTATTTCTGGTACGTCAGAGGCTAATCTAAACGTCATGCTTGAGGTTGTCTACACTGAAGCTTCGCTACACACTAGAGCAGCTCAACCATTGTCTGAAGCCATCGGTAACCTGATGAAGACCCCTCTGTCACCCATTATAGCCGTTGTTGCTAACTCCCATTGGAATGACCAATCTATGTCAATGCATGAATTGATGCAAATGTGACTATTGCATTTCCTGTTATGTTTGGTCTAGAAGGATCTAAGGTTGTTTTAGAAGATGTCGATGAAGATAATGTTTTTTTCTATAGGGAAGTTTCAGCGTGCACAAACTGTTTTCCAAAATGCCACAACATGCAATAATCTTGCATGCATATCCCTAACCGAAGTTCCGAACACTGCAACCCCATCCTGATTACCACGTTGGACCTCCTTATTCGATAAGCTTCCTAATGTTGCGGGTGAACATTCACCACAGCTGAATTTTGAAACTGAGCTAGTAAATGGTCGATCTGTAATTTCGTCAGAAGTTCATCGAGTTGGAAAGGAATGCTGGTCCGATCATCTTATTGGATTCTTTATTGATTCAGCTCCTTCATACCAAGTGGTGCGTAAACAATGCAATAAATATTGGAGATTAAGAGGTTGACTACTTGTACAATTTTTTGATTCAATGTTTTACCTGAAGTTCATTAATCCTAACGAAAAATTGAGTATTCTTGAGAGGAATTTCCTTATTATTGAAGATTAGCCATCCATCATAACCCCATGGAGTGTCACTATTGGTAAAGCTAGAGAATAAGGTTTATCCATTCCTGTTTGGGCAACGTTCACCAATGTGTCGTCGGTTCTTTAGCCATTGATTGGTTTGGATTGGTTACCTAGTTTGGTTAGCGAAATTAGATGTTTTGATTGAAATATAGTTGCTAGGAATAGTCTTAACTATATTACAGCGCTTATAGAAATTACACCAATGAGGCCTCTACCCATGAAACTACATGTGACACTTGTGGTAGGACGTGATGTGGATGTTAGTTATAGCTGGAGTTTGGATGTATGCATCAAATGTCAATCCTTTGGTCACATTTTAGATGCTTGCTTGGCTACTTCAGCGACTTCTGCTAAGATACCACTCGGTAAGCCTAACCTACAATGGGTATCGAAGCCTCGACCACCGCCTTCTCCCCCAGTTGTTCCTGGGTATCCAGACGCTGCAAACCAAAACACATTGTAAGATGATGATTTACTAGATGGTGAAATCTTTACATGGATTGCTATGGATGAAGCCTTGATTCATACAAACTCTCAAATGTGATATAATCCGAAGCTATAGAGATATTATTTATATGTAGGCGGAGACGGTGAAACAAGAAGGTTATTTTATCCAGTTGAAAAAGTAGGACTCGTTCTGGCTAAAGAAGGTGAAGATGGAATTAAAAATATGCAACTGCTTAATGATACAACATGGGACAAATGTTTCCTTTATTCAGAGCAATCTCCGCACTTGGTAGTCGACTAGGCCTGGCATTTTGCTGAGGTCATCCAGGGTATTCCACCAGGTGATGCTAATGGGAAGTAACTACCCTGATAGCACTTAGTAGTCTTGACATATGTGTTAAGCTCCTGTACTTTCTTTGTAATTGCAGTCTAGTGACATTGCTAGCTCCTATGTTGTAAGCCTGTTAGGCATAGTGGACGGAACACTACAAACTCCGTATGTGGTGGACGGACCACCTTAAAAACTGATGTAGCTGATTGTCAACTAACAATCACCTATACTTTTCTATTTTTTATTATTAGTTTTAATAAAAGGTGTTTGCGATCACCTTAAAAACTGGCCAGCTTTGCCAAAAAAACATGTTAATTGGAATGAATTGTACTTAATTTGACATTAAATAACCTATATTTGGAGAACATGTTAATTGCAATGCATTGTACTTAATTTGACATTAAGTAACATGTATTTGGAAAAACATGTTAATTGGAATGAATTGTTCTTAATTTGACATTAAGTAATATGTAATTGGAAAACATGTTAATTGGAATAAAATATACTTAATTGTACATTAAGTTACTTGTAACTTGTAATTGTAAAACATCCGAGCAGGAAGGCATTGGATCGGTCTGACCTGGGGAAGGGTTGTATATAAAAGATTGCATTTAATGTTAATTACGACCTAAGAATATAACACAAAATTATGTTAAGCTTATTAATGAACTTAAATCTGCTAAGTTAAACCTGTCTAATTAATAAGCCAAGGAGTCCATTCTGGTTAAATATAAGGGGACTCATAAAATTTCTAGTTAACTTGGGGACCAAGTCTAGGGGTCACTTGTGTCTAATACTTGCTTACTTGTTGGAACCCATATCAATCAGTACCTTTCTTTTATCATCTGAGTCTCGCACTAGGTAGAGGCTAGGTGATGCTTTACTGACCGAGATTATAAGAGGTTCAAACCAGAGGTGGGTACGGGCGCATTTCGGTGGAACGACGAGCGTGCATCGTTACTTACATGGAAGGTAAGACGCTGCAACTCCTGTAATTAAGGCTGTGTCTTTTTAGTTAATGGCTTCAGAACAGATAACCCAGAATTTCATAGCTAGCACAAGTTATTCACGTCTGGAAAGCCGATCGATGGGTATCATTAGGAAACTCTTTACTAATTACTAGTTTCTGTATGAATTTGTAGAAGTGCAAAACAGTCAATTTGCTTAATATGATCATTGTCATTGTAAAGAATAGTCAATCCTTATTATCAATTTATATCAGTTATTGTTCACCTTTAGATATGAACAGACACTAACCCTTTATGATACTAGAACCACTATTTAACTGTTTTCCTTAACTTAGCAGTCGAGCTGGTTATCATGGTGGCTCACCAGACTTTAAGTCTAACCCATTTCCTTTCTTCCTTTCTCTTTTCTTTCCCCCTGGCTTAGAGGGAGAAAGTACATAGTTCAGTTCTTTGTTGATTTTGTCGTGAAGGATTTCTAGAAAAGACAGACTACTTCTTGTTCTCTTTCCAAGGTTAGGTTGTATCTTTTTGACAATTTGGGGGATAATATTATTTTACTCTTATGTCATTTTTAACTGAGATTTCGAGACATGATATTTTGTAACTATTTGGTTAATTAAATCAAAGATGGTTTTGTATTTATAAAATGAAAGTTTCTTCTTCCGCTATAAATTTATTATTTTATGTCTTGTGAAATCTTAGTCTCTGTGATGTTTTATGTCTTTATACCTACAATACTCCATAATTTCTTAACGAAATCCTCATATGGGTAACATTAAGGAATTTGGGGTGTTACAGCTGGAAGTGCACGAAGGCAAGCGCGACGACCACACTAAGGGGCCAACCATGGCAAAGAAGATTCTCAGATATGGTTATTTTTGGCTAACACTTAAGGGGGATGCAACCGGCTAGTCCCGCAAGTGCGACAAATGCAAGAAGTTTTCAAGATTCCAAGATCCCCGCCTACAAAAATTACGCAAATGGTCAGCCCATGACCATTTGATACGTGGGAAATTGATATCATCGGAACTCTTCCAATGGCCAAAGGCGGTTAAGGATATGCTATCATCACAGTTGATTACTTTAAGAAGTGGGCCAAAGTTAAGCCCCTCACTACAATTACTACCAAGTGATCAACTTCGTCGTCCGCAACATAATTTGTCATTTTGGAGTTCTCAAGACTATCATTTTTAATCACGGGACCCATTCGATAGCGCTGAGTTCAAGACTGTAAAAGCCCCCATTTTACATACAGTAGGATCGTAAAATATTTCTATTTAATTTCCTGAGGGTTGGATCATTCTCATATTTTGATATGTTGGTTATGGGGATGTGAGACATGTCCATAATTTTTACCAATTTTATTTATGACCATTTTGCCCATGTTAGTTTTGTATAGGGATGGCTTTTGATTGGGATAGAATCAGGTGTTGAGATTGTTTCATTAGAAAGGAAATGGTGTTGTTAATTCCGTAGAGTGGTCACATTAAAGATTTGTTTAGCGATTTGGGAGGAATCGTTGTTTTAGTGTTTCACAATTTCTGTTTATGTTTTATAAGCTATTGATGGGCTGATTTGGTGTGGCCCATTAATGGGCTGGTGGGAGGCTACAAATAGGGGGTCAGAGGCATGGATAATAGTTACTTTCTTCATTCTCTCATTTGGTTGAGCTCGTGATCCTCCTTGCTCAATCAAATACCCTTTTCCACCATTAAAATTCTAGATCTAAGTGAGAAGATTGAAGATCTATATCAAGCAAAGCTAGATCTACATCAAGTGAAGAGAGATCGCATCAAATTGAGAGGTCTGAAGTTCATTCTTCACTATAAGGATTGGGAATTTAGTGATTTCAAATCAAATCAAAGAATTTGCGAGTGATAAGCATCTCTCACACTATTTCAATCAATTATATGGGTTGTTTGATCTATTTTCTTCACTTTAAGTTGTTTACACCAAGATCTACGTCATAGTGAGTATATTTTCATTTGAATCGCCATAGAATCTAATCTAGCAACTTAAATTGGTAAATTCTTATGTTAATTCATATGTTTATGCAAGTTAGATTGATTGTTTTAGTTTATTCATTAATTTATCATGATTTGGTGAATTTTATATGATTGTTGATGAATAATTGTCATTTTAGTGTTATTGATGATTTCATAAAGTGTTGATTGTTGAACTGGATGATTTGGATGAGTTGTTTGAATCGATGTTGTCATTTGGTGATGATTTGGTCAAGATTAGAGCTAGATTGGTCAGATCTGGTGTCGGGTCATTTTTCATAGGTTTTTCGTGATGTGGCATAAGGCTTGGGTAATATGTCTTGTTTCTTAAGAAATGGATTGATCGATGGTCGGTTCGTTAATTTCAAGTCGTGGGTACCAGGTCGTTGGAGCTTGAGTTGCTTGGGTTGTTCGTACGGGTGTGTTGATGGAGTGGTTTGTGTTGAAGGGCTTCGGGTCGTAGGTTGTTTGGCTTGGGGAACAAGATACAAGGCGAGTCATTGGAGCTTTGTGGTGAGCTCGAGTATGCTTGGGTCGAGTCGGCCTGGGTAGTATGGTGATTGGGTCGTTGATGTTAGGTCGTGTAACAACCCGAATTTTAATAACATGTTAAAACAACAAATCAAGGTATAATTAATTTTTTAAAATGAGAATAAAGGGAAACGAGTTTCTCCAATGCGTTCATCTCGGAATTCTACATGGAATCGAGCCCAAGTTTTTGAAAATCGGAGTCCGGATGAAGAAGTTATGGCCTGTAGAAGATTCAGCAAATTTCAGGCAGCACAGAACCAAGCAGGTCGACCTGGGGGTCGACGTGGGAGTTAGGTCGACCAAGTGGTCGACCAGGGGGTCAACCTACCCCCTACAGGTTGACCATGTGGTCGACCTCCCACCTTACAGGTCGACCTGTTTTGGCCCGGAACCCATTTTTGAAGACCGAGACGTGTTTTTATGGTCCGGATTGATTCTAGGGTTGATCTAAAGGCCCTTAATAGTTCTTACACCTATAAATATACCCTAATACCTAACCTAATTCATAAAAAATCATTCTTACACCATTATGCTGCTAAAATATCTCTTGAACCATGGTCGTCGTCTCCAAATCAAAGTACAAGCATTCAAACTCAAATATTTCAAAAAACAAAGCTTCAACAATGATTCAAGACAATAAATCAACAACGCCGCAACACTTTTGCAACAAAATTCAGTTCTTAATTCCTTGTCCATGATCTGTAAGTTCTAGTTATTTTCAGATTAAAATAATTAAATTTAATATGGACATGTGATGAAGTGAAATTGGACTTTTGATTCAAGTCTATTCTTGTTTCTTCTTTGATATTGATTTTGGGAACTTTTCTATCTTTATTCTCATGACAAGTTTATGGTCTATTCAGCTTGTTGTAAACCAATTTTCTTGGTTCATGTTGATTTTATTGTCAAGATCTATTCTTTATGCCTGAGATGATGTTTTTATGCCGTTTTCTCTCTGATCTTTTTTTATTGCAACTTCTTCCTTCCCCTATTTATTTTCTTTTGATAAACCTAGGTCAATTTCGGAGCTAGGCCTAAACTACGATATACGTGCGATGGTATATGGGGGAAATATTGGAATATTGCCTAGTGGAAAATATGTGTCTGGTGGAATTAAAGGCATAATATGAAAATTGGATGTTTGGGGATAATTTACCATTAACATGAAGCGGGGTAATTTTGTGTATTGTCATTATAATGGTTATCGCGCGAATAGGATTGATATATGTAATTTGACATGGATCTTGATAAATGTAATTTGGCTAGAACTTGTTATGGGTAAATTGGTGTAAACATGGTATACGTGTAATTTTGGGTATAAAACTTGATCTATGTAAATTAAGCATAACTTTGTAAACATGTAAATCATGAATCTTGACATATGTAAAACGGCATGAAACTTGGTATATGTGTAAATTGGCATAAAATTGGCATACATGTAAAACGGCATGAATTGAACATATGTAAATTAGGTATGAATTGGGCATATGTAAAACTGACATGTAATCTAGAACTTGGGCATATGTTAATTATGTAAAATTTGGAGTTGAAACATGTATGATAATTTATGACTTGGTAGAGGTTTAATATGAACGCGCCTATGTTGGGTTTTGGGTAGTTGGCATGTATTGTAAATAAAAGGCTATAACTTGGCATAACCTTATAGTGAATTATGATAATAATTTGGGAATACGTTTTGGGGCAAAAACGTGAATTATGAACTTGATAATTGGCATATAACTGGAAATATGAATGTGGTTGAAACATGAACATGAACGTGAATATGAACATGAACATGGCTAACTTGAGGTTGGGTTGAGTTTGCAGTGTAATTCTGCCCGGAACCGCTCGGCATATCCAGTGACTGCAAATAATAAGATCCAATATGATAAGTTAGTCATATCGTGCTTAAACCCGAGGTTAGACCGAGTTGTGGTGTAATTCTGCCCGGAACCGCCCGGCATATCCAGTGACCGCAACAACAGGTCTAATGTGAGTGGTTAT
Source organism: Allium sativum (assembly GCA_030737875.1). Taxonomy (NCBI): domain Eukaryota; kingdom Viridiplantae; phylum Streptophyta; class Magnoliopsida; order Asparagales; family Amaryllidaceae; genus Allium; species Allium sativum. The sequence goes on along the minus strand of CM060920.1, from coordinate 936,139,237 downwards.
GCATTAATAATTAATTAATGCCAATAAACAGACATGCTAAGAATGGAAAGGTTAAGTAACGTATGAATAGTCGACACTTAACCAATATAACATGTTAATTAGACAAGTGGGTGAGGTTGAGTAAATTAAGAACGCTTAACCAACGTAACATGTTAATTAGACCATTAGGTAGGGTTAAGTAAACTAAGAACGCTTAACCAACATAACTGTTAATCAGACCAATGTGTGGGTTAAGTAATATGACTAGGCTAATGACACTTAACCGATATGACATGAATGGGTGGATTAAGTAATATGACTAGACTAATGACACTTAACCAATATAACATGATGCGTGGCAGGGTTAAGTCAACTTGAACATATAGATAATACTTAACTAACTTAGCATGATAGTGGGCAGGTTAAGTCATGAACTGCTTGAAAACACTTAACCAATTTGATATGCTAAGATAGCGGGGTTAAGTTATGAATCACTAGACAGCACTTAACCAACTTGACATGATACGTGGGCGGGTTAAGCCATGAATTACTTTAAAACACTTAACCAATGCAATCTGACGAATGGGAGGGTTAAGTTAAATGGGTTGGCGATGCTTAACCAATATGACATGGTGTGTGGTAGGGTTAAGTAAACACGCGAAGGAAACACTTAACCAATATAACAAGACATGCCGTAGAGTTAAGTAACACAAGAAAGAACACTTAACCAAGGTAACATGATGGGTGGTGGGGTTAAGTTAACTTGAATGGATAACACTTAACCAACCTGTGGGGTATACGAATAGACCTTAGGAAAACCCTAGCAGCGGGACCCGTTTAAGCAGTAACCCACATTAGGTATCAACGGTACCCTGAGCTAGGCAGGGTGGGGCACGACTACTGGGCTGATTATAAGCGGTCAAAATGGTGGTAGGTGATGCAGCAATGCAGGTTCCGACAGATTACGGGTGTGCACGTATTCCGGAGTGGAAAATTTAGCCACTGGGAATCAGCAGATATAAAGCTGTGCATCAAGAATTGTGTCGGGGTTGCCATCCTAGGGATTGATACATCCTAGGGTGGGACCAGCACAGGTATCTACAAGTAGGGGGCCGCCTGACACAAACGAGAACTAGGTCGAGTAGGAGCCGATCGATTAAGGTAGTAAGGATACATCTAACACTTCCATGGCAATTGGGCTGGTTGAGTTAAGATCCTCATATTAGATGTAGTCCTGGAGGCTACCACAACTACGGGATTGGATCACCTTATTATATAACACGGGCTACTAGTTGGGACACTAGTAGGGGGTAAGTATCCTTGTTACATAGGACACTAGTTGGAACACTAGTAGGAATACGAAACATTCCATGTAAGACACTTGTGAGGATGCTAGTTAGGTGGTTCAAAGTAAATAGATATCATAGAAATATTTTAATGGTGAAGCTTAGAATTCTTGCGATGTGATACTTGATAGAAACATTGTGATGCTACTCTTGATAGGAATTATGGGATGTTATACTTGATTCATCGTGCCTGTAACTTATCTTGTCATCATGCTTATATTTACTTTCAGTTTATTCACTCCATGTTATCTTTACCTGTTTTTATGCTGAAAGTCACTAGGACTTACTCAGTCTTTATGACTGACCTGTTTTGTTTTGCCTCTTTTTCTTCCATTTTCCCCCCAGGTTCGCAACATGGGAATACAGCTTAGTTCGGATCTTACCAAGCTCCAAGGCTCTTTCATGTACGACTTGGATTTCTCTTGGCTATGGCTTGCTTTGCTTTATTGGGGAATACCACAATTTATTTTTATGCTTCTTTGTTTTTTTTTGGAGCAAGACAGATATTTTAGCTATGTAATTGGGTATTGGAAGTTGATGGGCTTTTATTTTAAACAATTATATTAAATAAATGATTTGAAGTACTTCTACTTTACTTTCTACTATTTTATAAATGTTTGTCTTGTAATAGTTCTGTTCCAGTACCCATAATGCTCCATTGAAGTTAAGGCATTCCCTTTGTGAGTGACCTTAATGGATGTGGGATGTTACATTTGGTATCAGAGTCGAAGGTTACCAGACTGGGCAAAAGCTTTTAAAAATCTTCTGAAATTATTTTCAAAACGTTTACAAAGAAGCATTTTTCTAAGAAAAGTTTTGTTTTACGAAAGGCATATTCCCTAAAGCCATATGCACTATCTTTTGATTCTCTCCTTGAGTCTCTTCTCTCTTCCTTTTTCACCATAGTTTTGTAGGTGTACGACACATGTAGGAGGGCAAAGAAGTGCCCAACTTCCATCTATAGCCGTAGTAGTTCCATCTGCAACTAATCTTATTTCAAGCTTTGTATGGTTACCGTGCGATGGAGGTAGCTTTCGAGAAACTTGTCAACAAACTATACAAGGATAGTAGGAACGAGGATAAATAACACAAGCCTAAGGATGAGAAACTGGTTGATATGGATTAATCCATGAAGGAGGAAAAGGTGAAAGGAAAGAGGCCAAAGTGAAAGAATAATAAAACCCATGACAAGAGAAAGTATCTTTAGTATGGTAAAAAGGGACATGTAGTTAAGTATTATAGGACAAGTACAAGGGCAAAGGACAAGATCTCGAGAGGGAAATTGTATGCTCTCACTACTAGCGTACCTAAGAGAGGTGATAATGTTTCTGTTAAAAGTTTAGCTTTTCTTTTCTATCATACCATGGGAACTTTGTTTTTGTACATCGCATCCTTTTTATTCTGCTTCAATAGTTGAGTCTCTGCACCTTAGTACTAGCGTGGTAGAGGGTCCCAATTTTTGTCTCAAATTCTACTGGAGAATCGGCTTGCTTATTCATGACTTGTTTGGATTTGAGAATGTCTATGCCAAGTATTAAGTTTAGATGTAACGCTTATGTTTTTGGGTTATGGGTTGATTCTAGGGATGGAGTGGTTACCCAGTAAGGGTGCCATTCTCGGTTTTGAAAGAAGGGAAGTTAGACTCTTGACTTGCCTCGGTAATACCCTCGAAGTCTCGTGTAACCTTTAGGGTTTTGTCATGATTAGTTACCTAGAATCTCTTGACACATTTATTGGTAATTTGTAGTCCGCTCGAGTAGTGTTCGCCATTAAGGCGATGGTTCATTTCGTTTACACATGAGTTATAGAAAATCAACTTAGTAGGTACACTTGGCAACATGGTCGGCATCTGTTTATTTTCAATAGATAATTCATTGATGTGGAATACCTTCTAGTAAGTGAACGAGATCCAAGATTCATTAGTGAATTTTGGAGAGCTTGCATGAAACCATGAGTACGCAGTTATGTTTGAATCGGGTATACTAGAAAGAGAATAAGTGAAATTGGAACGAGAGGCGATAGTGAAATGAGTTCCAACTCATATTTTGGAAATAGGAATTAAGAAGCTACGAAATCATGAAGTTAAAGAAGGTCACGGCACAATGGAGTTAAGCTCAAAGAAATACGACTTAGAAGGCTGAAGACTAGATACGCGAATCATATCTTTTTTTTGAGACTATATTCTTGATCTTTCTTTTTCTGTAAAACTTATTTGCATGCTATCTTTTTAGTGTATCCACTCGGTCTTATTTTCAATCCTATTTATATTGCAAACCGCATAGGAAGTTTGACTCATATGTTTGTAAGATATGTTAGGGTTTGAGGGTGTCCATTGGGTTGACCAAACCTTTAGGGTTTTATAGGATATGGGTGGGTTTAGGAAGGGATTTCTTGTGACTAAAAGGAGTCTATCATGCTTTGTTTCCTAGAATCATATATATTAGTTGGGTTGAGTAATTCTTTGGGTGTCAGCATGATGTTGATTTCGGTCTTCGGGGCTGGTGCTTAGGGAGTTCTTCTCCAAATCAGTATATACGTAATGTAGATTTCTAGTTTTGACATTGCCTAATGGGCACAAAGTTTTTACTTGCTTCTATCGTTCGACTATATCTTTAGGTAGGAACCTATGAATGAAAACATGTGTTTGAGACATGTTATGGTTGATGGTTGTAAGTGTTTGCTAGTGGTTGCTCGTGGATTCATATACACGCATATTAGACACTAGATCGGCTCAGTCACCTTTCATATTGTATGTGCATGAGTGTTTATACTTGTTTATGGGTGAATTTGAATGTGTAATCATGTGGATGTTGCATATGGATAGATGTTTGTGCACACATGTAGTGTTTATGTGACTAGGACTATTTGCATACATGTTGGACTCATGGCACTAAACATATTTTGCATTAAGAAGATCAATCAGGCCTGATCATTTGCATTAAACAAGGAACATATACACACACTTCTAGCATATGTTCATACAACATTAGAAATCTCTTAAGGACAATGAATGCCTGTGATTGATGACTGAGTAGATGGATGATTGGATGGTAGGACACATTCTTCTTAACTTGAAGATTTCAGGGACGAAATCCTTTAAGGAGGGGAGAATGTAACAACCCGAATTTTAATAACATGTTAAAACAAGAAATCAAGGTATAATTAATTTTTAATATAGAATCAAGGGAAATGGGTTGCGCCAATGCGTTCGTCTCGGAATTCTACATGGAATCGAGCCCAAGTTTTCGAAAATCGGAGTCCGGATGAAGAAGTTATGGCATGTAGAAGATTCAGCAAATTTCAGGTAGCGCAGAACCAAGCAGGTCGAGCTGTGGGTCGACCTGGGAGTCAGGTCGACCAGGTGGTCGACCTGGGCGTCGACCAGGTGGTCGACCTGGGGGTCGACCTACCCCCTACAGGTCGACCATGTGGTCGACCTCCCCCCTTACAGGTCGACCTGGTCGGCTTGTTTTGGCCCAGAACCTATTTTTGAAGCCCGAGACGTGTTTTGATAGTCCGGATTGATTCATGGGTTGATCTAAAGGCCCTAAATAGTTACTACACCTATAAATATACCCTAAGACCTAACCTAATTCATAACAAACCATTCTTACACCATTATGCTGCTAAAATATCTCTTGAACCATGGTCGCCGTCTCCAAATCAAAGTACAAGCATTCAAACTCAAATCAATTCAAAAAACAAAGCTTCAACAATGATTCAAGACAATAAATCAACAACGCCGCAACACTTTTGCAACAAAATTCAGTTCCTAATTCCTTGTCCACGAACTAAAAGCTATAGTTATTTTCAGATTAAAATAATTAAATTTAATATGGACATGTGATGAAGTGAAATTGGACTTTTGATTCAAGTCTATTCTTGTTTCTTCTCGGATCTTGATTTTGGGAACTTTTCTATCTTTATTCTCATGACAAGTTTATGGTCTATTCAGCTTGTTGTAAATCAATTTTCTTCGTTCATGTTGATATTATTATCAAGATCTATTCTTTATGTATGAGATGATGTTTTTATGTCGTTTTCTCTCTGGTCTTGTTTTTATTGCAACTTCTACCTTCCCCTATTTATTTTCTTTTGATGAACCTAGGTCAATTTTGGACCTAGTCCTAAACTACGATATACTGCGATGGTATACGGGGGAAATATTGGAATATTGCCTAGTGGAAAATATGTGTTTGGTGGAATTGAAGGCATAATATGAAAATTGTATGTTTGGGGATAATTTACCATTAACATGAAACAGGGTAATTTTGTGTATTGTCATTATAATGGTTATTGCGCGATTGGGATTGGTATATGTAATTTGACATGGATCTTGATATATGTAATTTGGCTAGAACTTGTTATGGGTAAATTGGTGTAAACATGGTATACATGTAATTTTGGGTATAAAACTTGATCTATGTAAATTAAGCATAGCTTTGTAAACATGTAAATCATGAATCTTGACATATGTAAAACAGCATGAAACTTGGTATATGTGTAAATTGACATAAAATTGGCATACATGTAAAACAGCATAAATTGAACATATGTAAATTTGGTATGAATTGGGCATATGTAAAACTGACATGTAATCTAGAACTTGGGCATATGTTAATTATGTAAAATTTGGAGTTGAAACATGTATGATAATTTATGACTTGGTAGAGGTTTAATATGAACGCGCCTAAGTTGGGTTTTGGGTAGTTGGCATGTATTGTAAATAAATGGCTATAACTTGGCATAACCTTATAGTGAATTATGATAATAATTTGGGAATACGTTTTGGGGCAAAAATGTGAATTATGAACTTGATAAGTGGCATATAACTGGAAATATGAATGTGGTTGAAACATGAACATGAACGTGAATATGAACACGAACGTGAACATGGCTAACTCGAGGCTGGGTTGAGTTTGCAGTGTAATTCTGCCCGGAAAAGCCCGGCATATCCAGTGACTGCAAATAATAAGATCCAATATGAGAAGTTAGTCATATCGTGCTTAAACCCGAGGTTAGACTGAGTTGTGGTGTAATTCTGCCCGGAACCGCCCGGCATATCCAGTGACCGCAACAACAGGTCTAATGTGAGTGGTTATGCATTAATAATTAATTAATGCCAATAAACAGACATGCTAAGAATGGAAAGGTTAAGTAACATATGAATAGTCGACACTTAACCAATATAACATGTTAATTAGACAAGTGGGTGGGGTTGAGTAAATTAAGAACGCTTAACCAACGTAACATGTTAATTAGACCAGTGGGTAGGGTTAAGTAAACTAAGAATGCTTAACCAACATAACTGTTAATCAGACCAATGGGTGGGTTAAGTAATATGACTAGGCTAATGACACTTAACCGATATGACATGAATGGGTGGGTTAAGTAATATGACTAGACTAATGACACTTAACCAATATAACATGATGCGTGGCAGGGTTAAGTCAACTTGAACATATAGATAATACTTAACCAACTTAGCATGATATTTGGGCGGGTTAAGTCATGAACTGCTTGAAAACACTTAACCAATTTGAGATGCTAAGATAGCGGGGTTAAGTTATGAGCCACCAGATAGCACTTAACCAACTTGACATGATACGTGGACAGGTTAAGCCATGAATTACTTGAAAACACTTAAATAATTCAATCTGACGAATGGGAGGGTTAAGTTAAATGGGTTGGCTATGATTAACCAATATGACATGGTGTGTGGTAGGGTTAAGTAAACACGCGAAGGCAACACTTAACCGATATAACAAGACATGCGGTAGGGTTAAGTAACACAAGAGAGAACACTTAACCAAGGTAACATGATGGGTGGTGGGGTTAAGTTAACTTGAATGGATAACACTTAACCAACCTGTGGGGTATACGAATAGACCCTAGGAAAACCCTAGTAGCAGGACCCGTTTCAGTAGTGACCCACATTAGGTATCAACGGTACCCTGAGCTAGGCAGGGTAGGGCACGATTACTGGGCTGATTATAAGCGGTCAAAATGGCGGCAGGTGATGCAGCAGTGCAAGTTCCAACGGATTACGGGCATGCACGTATTCCGGAGTGGAAAATTTAGCCACTGGGCATCCATATATATAAAGATGTGCATCAAGAATTATGTCGGGGTTTCCATCCTAGGGATTGATACACCCTAGGGGGGACCAGCACAGGTATCTACAAGTATGGGGCCGCGTGACACAGACGAGAACTAGGTCGAGTAGGAGCCGATCGATTAAGGTAGTATCGATACATCTAACACTTTCGTGGCAATTGGGCTAGTTGAGGTAAGATCCTCATATTAGATGTAGTCCTGGAGGCTACCACAGCTACGGGATTGGATCACCTTATTGTAAAACACGGGGTACTAGTTGGAACACTAGTAGGGGGTAAGGATCCTTGTTACACAGGACACTAGTTGGAACACTAGTAAGAATATGAAACATTCCATGTAAGACACTTGTGAGGATGCTAGTTAGGTGGTGCGGAGTAAATAGATATCATAGAAATATTTTAATGTTGAAGCTTAGAATTCTTGCGATGTGATACTTGATAGAAACCTTGTGATGCTACTCTTGATAGGAATTATAGGACGTTATACTCGATTCATCGTGTCTGTAGCTTATCTTGTCATCATGCTTATGTTTACTTTCAGTTCATTCATGCCATGTTATCTTTACCTGTTTTTATGCTGAAAGTAACTAGGACTTACTCAGTCTTTATGACTAACCCATTTTGTTTTGCCTCTTTTTCTTTCGTTTTCCCCCCAGGTTCGCAGGGTAGGAATACAGCTTAGTTCGGATCTTACCAAGCTCCAAGGCTCTTTCATGTACGGCTGGGATTTCTCTTGGCTATGGCTTGCTTTGCTTAATTGGGGAATACTACAATTTATTTTTATGTTTTTTTTTTGAGCAAGACAGATATTTTAGCTATGTAATTGGGTAATGGAAGTTGATGGTCTTTTATTGTAAACAATTATATTTAATAAATGATTTGAAGTACTTCTACTTTACTTTCCGCTGTTTTATAAATGTCTATCTTGTAATATTTCTATTCCAGTACCCATAATGCTCCATTGAAATTAAGGCATTCCCTTTGTGAGTGACCTTAACGGACGTGGGATGTTATAGGTCGGGTCGTTAGAGATGAGTGACAACCCGGTTGGATCAAGATGTTTGTCCTTAGGTCGTTCGTGTGTTGTGATGGTTTGTTGGGTGAGTTAGATCGTTGCACGACCTAGTGGTTTAGGTTGTGGAAGTGAAGGGGAAACTCACAGTGTCGGGTCGTTGGTCATGGGTCCATCGCGACCTATAGGGGATGACCTGATTAAGATGGACCAGGGATGGATGTTATTTTGGTTCATTGATGGATGTGACTTCGAAGTAAATTCAAGGGGGAATGTTCTAAGTGTTGTGATGTGTTCGTTGATCGTCAAAATGCAATGAATGTGAAAACGACTCAAGGTGGTGAGTCCATAGATAATGGTTGCTCGAGAAGGGGCTTGAGCTTATAACAGTCATCGGGTTGGATGGCTAGAGATACCTAAGGCTGAGCGATTATCGTTATCGTTGGTTCTAGCGGACTCAAAGAAGGGGTATAATAGGGACGCTTAAAAGACTAGAAGTGACTGGTCGAATATCGTAGGTAGTTCAACAGGCCTACATATGTTTCATCGTATGGCGTATGGAATTTTGCTAGAACCGGGTTTTACCATTAGCCCTTGACAGTCGATGACAAGGTGTTTAGCCGGTCATACGATTAACGATGGTTTCAAAGCAGGATTGGTAGTAATAGCTAGAGTCATGGATGAATGCTTTTTTGCATGTATCGTCTTGTGTAGATTATTCTACGTCGTAGGAGATATCTCTTGGGTGCTTGTCTAATGTTGGTTTAGGCCGTCGGGGCTTGTGCTTGGGAGATATCGATATCGATTAAGATGGTCTACGCTTGATAACTGATTGCCATGAATGTACTATGGTTTCAAATTGTTTGTTGTAAAGACTATCACCGTCGGATGTAAGGAAGACGGGTTTGGCTTCTTCCCTGGTGAGTTGGTAGATTGGTTGATTATTCTGCCTATTCTCATATACTTTATTGATGATGTTAGATAGTTGTTTTATCGCTCATTAAGACTGTTATATGACTCAAGGTTTATGTTTCCCTCTTTTTACCTTGAGCTATTCATCCATTGTGTGGATGCATAGACTGAGTAGCTGGTAACAGGTAGTAGATCTTAGTGGATGATGCTGCAGATCGATTACGAGCTAGAGGCTTGCGTACTAGTTTTCTACTATCTAATATTTGTTGTTTCAATTGTTTGATGTATTCTCTGAGTGGTCGCAGTGGGGCTTATTGTACAGACTCTTATAAAGTTATCAAGGTTGTACGGATATTTTCTTGGTGACATGGAAAAGTGTAAGATTCTGCTCAATTCTGCTTCACTATTATTACCTATTGTATATGTTCTATTATATTTTATCTTTGCACTATGAGTTATACGACAGGTTCTTCTTATATTATCCTACCTTGAAGATCATCCACAGCTGTCTAGCACATCTTTCAGCGAACTATTTCCCTTGTTAAGTGAAGGAGTTGTGGGCGGTCCTCACGTTTGGTATCACATCTCTGGTTATTGATTTTAGCCAAAGTTCAAAGACGTAATTACATATGAGAGACATATTTGTAAATTTTTGATGGATGTATACTATATAACAGTGTATATTATAAAAGCGTTTGAACTCCATTTACAATTTTCTTGTGCATGGACAAATCATTCTATATTACAGATTTAGAATGAGTTGTCGACCAACAAGACACGATGCTAGGGAGGAGACTGTTCCAATAGGAGGTAATAATGGTATACCAGACTACCCAGCTGTGTTTGAGGCCATGATGGCAGTGATCATGAGGAGGGTACCCACTCAAGAGACATCCGGGGTAGATGTAGGAGTTCAAGTGCAGGTGCCTAGAGCCGTGGACTTCGAAAAGCTGTGCAAAGATTTCACTACTTAGGAAGGAAGCAGTTTAAGGGGACAAAACGATTGAAGAAATTCAAGGGTGGATTGATACTTTCATCGGATCTTTGGAGACTTAGGAATTGATGATGAGACGAAGAGGAAGTTTGCATCAAGACAACTACGAGGAAGATCTATGGATTGGTGGAACACTGTCACTCTAGAAACTCCAGAAGAAGATATTACATAGGAGCTATTCCAAGTCAAGGTTGTGATGAAGTTTATCTCAACCGTTTAGAAGTATATTATATTTAAGAGGTTTGTAGAGGTAATGCATAATGGTCAACCAGCGCTAGAGTATGTTTCTGATTTTGAAGGTTTGTCAAAGTATGCTCGTTTATATGTTGAGACTCCTTATCAGAAGAACTAGAAGTTTGTCATGAGCTTGGAAAAATATCTTGGGAATCAGTTGGTTGATCATTAAGATGATAGTTATGAAAAGATCGTTGAGAAAGCTCTGAGGCACAAGATTCTATTTCCTAAGGAAGAGATTGTTGTTGCAACTGAGGAAGAACCGAAACTACATCAGGGTGGTAATAACAACAAAAAGAGGAATCAGCAACAACATAAAGGAAAGGATGGACTGAAAAAGCAGAAAGCTAAGTGACTTGTTTAACTGCTGGCAGAAGGGCCATTATTCCAAGGATTGAAAGAATCCAAAGGCTGAAAAGAAGTGCTTTAAGTGTGGAAAGCTTGGCATGATAAGAAATATTATCCTGGACTAGTTAAGGGTAAGAAGGTTGTGAAGGTGTATGTTATGGAAGTTGTGCCATCATCATCGAGGCTCCTACGGCAGAGGAGAAGGGGAAGAGTCCCATCGTTCAAGGTATTCATTCCGTTAGAGATGTTTTAGTTCGTGTGTTGTTTGATACTGGAGCATCGCATTCATTCACTTGTAATGAGCTTGTGTGCTGCTTGGGTTTGGAACCCGATATTTGTGACAGATGTTTTGTTGTGACTAATCGAGTTGGGAGTTCATCTGATTTGTGTATGATTTTTCATGGTCTAGTGTTGTCGAGTCATGGTTGCTCCTTTGTGTATGATTGCTTTGCTTTGAACTTCACTGGGTTTGGGATTATTTTGGGTATGGAATGGCTCAAGAGGTATGCGGAAAAGGTGGATTGCGAGAAGATGGAGGTGACAGTCAGGAATGTGGAAGCGCGAATGGTTGTGATTCGCTGTAAGCCTGAAGATGGTGTATTCGTGAGATATTTATATTCGCTTGTGAATCCACAGGAAGACTTTTCATTGGTGTCGATCGCTAGTTAGTTTGATGACGTCGTTGATGAGGTCAAAGGGTTGTCACCACATTGTAAGATTGAATACAAAATCGATTTGGTCGAAGGTGCTAGACCTATCGTCATGCCTCTTAGGCGGATGGTGCCTAAGAAACAATGAGAGTTAGAGGTTTAAGAATGCAACAATTTGGGAAAAGAATTCATTCGGAGAAGTGTATCCGAATGAGGTGCACCAGTTGTGTTTGCAACCAACGATGATGGCTCGTTGAGATTGTGTGTGGACTATGGTAAGCTGAACAAGATGACCAAGAATAACAAGTATCTATTGCCAAAGATCGATGACATGTTCAATCGGCTTCACGAGGCTAAAACGTTTTCTTAGATGGATTTGGCAATGACATTCCACCAGTTGAGAGTGGCAAAGGATAGTGTGCCGAAGACTTCTTTTAGGACACCATCTAGTTTCTTCGAATGGTTGGTGACACCATTTGGGTTGACTAACGCACCAATGTATTTCATGGATCTTATGAATAGAGTGTTCAGAGATCAGTTGAACAAGTTCGTGCTTGTGTTCGTGGATGATATTCTGGTTTATTCCTAGAATGAGGAAGAACATAAGAAGCACTTATGAGTTTTTTTGGACATTTTGGAAATGCATCAGCTGAGAGCTAAGATTTCAAAGTGTCACTTTTGGTAGAGCGAAGTGAGATTTTTAGGCCATATTGTTTCTAGAAATGGAATAGTGGTTGACTCTGCTAAGGTGGTAGCAATCCAGGACTAGGATAGACTTAAGAATGCAATGGATGTTAGGAGTTTCCTTGGGTTAGCGTGATAATATCGCCATTTTATAAAGGATTCCTCCAAGGTAGTTGCACCATTAACAGGAATGACGAAGAAGAAACAAGTGTTCACGTAGGATGTGAAGTGTGAGCAAGCTTTCGGAATCCTGAAAGAGAGATTGACATGTGCTCATGTTTTGATGATTCCAAATGGGAATGAAGAGATGGTGGTACACACTGATGCATGTGGTACTGGACTTGGAGCAGTGTTGATGCAGAAGGATAAGGTTATGGCCCACGCGAGTCGACAGTTGACGTCGCACGAAAGGAATTATCCAACTCACGATTTGGAGTTGGCAATGATCATGTTTGCTCTGAAGATGTGAAAACATTACATGTTGCGAGTTCGATTCGAGTTGTTTGCGGATCACAAGTCGTTAAAGTATCTTTTCTCCCAAAAGGATTTGAACCTTCGGCAGAACGGTGGTTAGAGTTTCTAACTTCGTATGATTTTGGTATAGCCTATACTCCTGGTAAAGGTAACGCCGTGCAGGATGTGTTGAGTCAAAGACACCCAAGTTTGGGAGCAATGTTTTCAGAATGGAAGCACCTCGAGTACTTGGCGGGATTTGATTCTAGACCATGGTGTGAGTTGGAACCTGAAATGTTGGCAAGCTTATCGATAAGACCTACTCTCATCGAAAGGATAAGCAAGGGACAAAAGCATGATGCAAAGCTTGTCGAGGTTATCCAGAAGTTGGAACCATATGATAAAGAGTTCAAGGTCGATCGAGAAGGTTGGCATTGAAAGAAAGAACGACCGATTGTTCCTGATTTCAACGGATTGAGAGATGAGGTTCTAAGGGAATGTCATCACTCCAAGTTGACGATTCATCCCAGTTGTAACAAGATGTATCAGGACATGAAGCGAGCCTACTACTGGGAAGGTATGAAAAGGGATATTGGAAAGTTCATTTCCAAGTATATGAACTGTCACTGGTGAAAGCTGAACAGAAGAAGCCAAGTGGATTGCTTCAGCCATTGGAAGTTCCAACATGGAAGTGGGAGCAGATAACGATGGACTACCTAGAACCAGGGCAGGAAACGAAGGAATTGGGTCATTGTGAATCGCTTGACCAAACGTGCAAGGTTTATTCCTGTCAGATCGACTAGGACAACATCGAAGTTGGCTGACTTTCATAATAAATGGATAGTTTGATTCCATGGTATCCCTAAGAGCATAGTCAGTGCTCGAGATTCATTGTTCACAAGTGGATTTTGGAAGATTCTGCAAGAGACTTTGGGAACCGAGATGTGTTTGAGTACGGCTTATCATCCCCAAACTGACGGTCAAACCGGGAGGGTTAACCGAGTTTTGGAAGATCCCTAAGAGCTTATGTATTGGACTTCGATGGATCATGGGAAGACCATCTAAATCTAACCGAGTTTGCGTATAACAACAGCTACCAGTCGAGCATTGGGATGGCACCATACGAGGCGTTGTATGGTAGACCATGTAATTCTCCGGCTTGTTGGTTAGAAACTGGAGATAAGTTGATATTTGGGGCAGATATGATAAGAGAAACATCGGTTTAGATTGTTCAGCAATGAATGAAGGCAACCCAAGACCGTCAGAAGAGTTATGCCAATAAACGTCGAAAAGATTTGGAATTCGACGTTGGTGACATGGTTTTTGTGAAGATTTCACAGTTAAAGCATGTTGTTCGATTCAGAAGTAAAGGAAAGTTGGCCCCAAGGTTTGTTGGACCATTTCCGATAGTCGAGCGGATTAGAAAGCTCACGTATAGATTGGATTTACCTGAGAAGATGTCGAGTGTGCTGAATGTTTTCCATGTGTCATTTCTATGGAAGTATGTGAATGATTCGAATATGGTGGTATTTGCGGAACAGTATGAAGACCTAGAAGTCGAGACCGTAGTTGCGAAACCTCGTAACCACTTCGCGTTGTGGGGAATGACAAGAAACAACTTATGAGGAAGACAATTAAGCTAGTTAAGGTTCAATGGAGTGAGGATGATGGCACTTGTACATGGGAGACATAAGAGAGTATGAAGACGAGCCATCCAGAACTCTTCATCAGTACAACCCATTAATGTCGTGTCACCTTACATCATTGTTTGGATGGTAAATTGGCAACACATGGATGATAGGCATGCGGAATTATTTTGGTTGCTTGTGTTTTCTTGGGATTTCGAGGGCAAAATTCCTAAAGTGGGATGAATGTAACAACCAGCATTTTACGTATCGAAGGATCGTAAAATATTTTTATTTAATTCCCTGGGGGTTGGATCATTCTCATATTTTTATATATTAGTTACGGGGATGTAAGACATGTCCATAATTTTTACCAATTTTATTTGTGACCATTTTACCCCTATCAGTTTTGTACAAGGAATAACTTTTAAATAAGATCGAAACAGGTGTTGAGATCGATTTCATTGGAAAGGAAATGGTGTTGCCAATCCCGTAGAGTGGTCACATTAAAGATTTGGTTCAACGGTTTGAGAGGAATCGCTATTTTAGTGTTTCACAATTTCTGTTCAGGTTTTATAAGCCATTGATGGGCTGATTTGGTATGGCCCATTAGTGGGCTGATGGGTGGCTATAAATAGGGGATTAGAGGCATGGATAATAGTTTACTTTCTTTATTTTCTTATTTGGTTGAGCTCGTGATCCTCCTTGCTTGATCAAATACACATTTCCACAATTAAAATTCTAGATCTAAGTGAGAAGATTGAAGTTCAGCATTAAGAAAAGATAGATCTACATCAAGTGAAGAGAGATCACATCAACTCGATAGGTTTGAAGTTCATTCTTTGCTGTTCGGATTAGGAATTTAGTGATTTCAAGTTAATTCGAAGAATTGGTGAGTTATAAGCGTCTCTCACATGGATTCAATCAAGTATATGGGTTGTTTGATCTTATTTTCATTATGTTAAGTTTTTTCACCAAGATCTACATCATGGTAATTATATTTTTAATTGAATCACCATAGAATCTAACCTCGCAACTTAAATCGATAAATTCTTATGTTAATTCATATGTTTATGCAAGTTAGATCCATTGTTTTAGTCTATTCATTTATTTATCATGCTTTATTGAATTTTATATGATTGTTGATGAATAATTATCATTTTATTGTTGCTAATGATTTCATAAAGCGTTGATTGTTGGGTTGGATGATTTGGATGAGTTGTTTGAATCGATGCTGTCGTTTGATGATGATTTGGTCAAGATGGGAGTTAGATTTGTTAGATCTGGAGTTAGGTCGTTTTTCTTATGTCGTTGGTGATACGTGGCATAAGGCTTGGACCCTGTGGCTTGTTGCTTAAGAAATGGATTGATCG
Source organism: Allium sativum (assembly GCA_030737875.1). Lineage (NCBI taxonomy): Eukaryota > Viridiplantae > Streptophyta > Magnoliopsida > Asparagales > Amaryllidaceae > Allium > Allium sativum. Next base: position 936,123,511 of record CM060920.1, on the reverse strand, counting down.
AAGGTCGGGACGTTAATTTCAGGTCATGGGCACTAGGTCATTGGAGCATGGGTTGCTTAGGTCGTTCGTATGTATGCGTTGATGGAGTGGCTTGTGTTGAAGGGCTTCGGGTCGCAGGTCCACCGGCTTGGGGAACAAGACACAAGGCGGGTCATTGGAGCCTTGTGGTGAGCTCGAGTATGCTTAGGTCGGGTCGGCCTGGGTGGTATGGTTCTCGGGCTGTTGGTGTTAAGTCGGGTCATTGGAGATGAGGGACAACCCGATTGGGTCAAAATGTTTGGCCCTAGGTCATTCGTGTGTTGTTCGGTGAGTTAGATCGTTGCATGACATGGTGGTTTAGGTCGTGGATGTAACAACCCGATTTCTGGTGATTACCTATTATATTAAATTATGATATAATAGGCAATTACCAGAAATCATGTTGTTACAGTGGAAGTGAAAGGGCAACTCAGAGGGACGGGTCGTTGGTCAAGGGTCGGTCGCGAGTACCTACAGGGGATGACCTGATTAAGATGGACCAGGGATGGATGCTATTTTGGTTCAGTGATGGATGTGACTTCGAAGTAACTTCAAGGGGGAATGTTCGAAGTGTTGTGAGGTGTTCATTGATCGTCGAAATGCAACGAATGTGAAGACAAATTAAGTTGCTGAGTTCATGGATAATGGTTGCTCGAGAAGGGGCTTGAGCTTATGAACAGTCATCGAGACGGATGGCTACAAGATACTGAAGGCTGAGGGCTTATAGTTGTCGCAGGTTCTAGCAGACTCAAAGCAGGGGTACAACAGGGACCCCTAAAACACTAGAAGTGACTGGTCGAGTACCCTAGGCAGCTCAATGGGCCTATATACTTTTCGTCGTATGGAGTTTCGCTAGAACCAGGGTTTAGCATTTGCCCTTGACAGTCGATGGCAAGGTGTTTAGCCGGTCATACAATTAATGATGGTTTCAAAGCAGGATTGGCAGTGATATCTAGAGTCATGGATGAATGATTGTTTGCTTGTATCGTCTTAGGTAGATTATTCGATGTCGAAGGAGATATCTCTTGGGTGCTTGCCTGATGTTGGTTTAGGCCTTCGGAGCTTGTGCTTGGGAGATATCGATATCGATTAGGATGGTCTACGCTTGATAAATGATTGCCATGAATGTACTATGGTTTCAAATTGTTTGTTGTAAAGGCTATCACTGTCGGATGTGGGTAAGATGTGTTTGGGTTCTTCTCTAGTGAGCTAGTAGATTGATTGATTAATCGGCATATTCTCGTATACTATATTGATGATGTTAGATAGCTGTTTTATCGTTCACTAAGACCATTGTATGACTCAAGGTTTTATGTTTCCCTCTTATTACCTCGGGATGTTCATCCATTTTGTTGATGGGCAGATTAAATAGCAGGTAACAGGTAGTAGATCTTAGTGGACGATGTTGCAGATCGTTGACGAGCTAGAGGCTTGCATACCAGTTTTCTACTATCAAGATTGATGTATTCTCTGAGTGGTTGTAGTGAGGCTTATTGCACAGACTCTTATTGTGTTATCTAAGGCTATATGGATATTTTCATGGTGATATGGAAAAGTTCAAGATTTTGCTCAATTCTGCTTTACTATTATTGCCTATTGTATATGTTCTATTATATTTTATCCTTGCCCTGTGAGTTATATGACAAGTTCCTCTTATATTATCCTACCCTGATGATCGTCCACAACTGCCTGGCCTGTCTTATAATGCACTATCTCTCCTGTTAAGTGCAGGAGTTGTGGGCGGTCCTCACAAAGGCCTTCTGCCAATGACACAACATTGAGAATAAATTCTTAGTAGTAGCTTATCCTCAAGCCAATGAGCATGTCAAAGCTATTAACAAGATGGACCCCCTCTAGCCCATTGGGCTTACCAGACTACTCATAAGTCAGTGACCGGTCACAATCCATTCGCACTCTCGAATGGATGTGAAGCCGTCATTCCCATTGAGCTCAAGCTCCAATCTCTTCGAGTCACTTATTATGATCCGAAGACCAACCAAGATCTTCTGTTGGAATCACTTGACTTACTCGAAGAGAAAAGAGAGGAAGCTGAACTCATAGCAACTGCCCAACAACAACGAGTTGCTTGGTACATCAATTCCAAAATCCTCCCAAAGCACTTTGATATTGACAACCTCATCCTGAAGCAGATATTTCCCATACCTACCGGTTTCGGCCCTCGCTGCCATACAACAGTGGCTTCAAGATGGAACCTTCAAGCTAACAACCGTTGATGGCGTCGAACTGCCAAGAGAATGGAATAGCAAACACCTCCTCCGCTACTTCACTTAGTCAATTGTATATATTTATTATTTTCCACCAATGTTTTGTTTCCAAATTCAAGGGATTGTAAAGAAAAGGCCATTACTGCCAAAAGTTATTAGTAAAGAAATTTCAAATGTCCATGCACTTGGTGTGTTTACTTTCTACATAGTATGTTTGAGGTATTATTACAACCAACTTGCACACACAAGTGAGCAAAACTGGGTCGACACCTCGAAGCTTGGATCGATCCAACCGCTCTAGTATTTACAAAGACTCAAACCTTGTGATGTGGTCGACCCTTCACAAGTCTGTTGGAGAATGTAGTTTTGATGACAACAACCTTAGATCAAATTTTCAATTATTATTGATTATAAAATATATATACTAACATCTCTATCTATAACACACACACACACACACACACACACACATATATATATATATATATACAGGATTTGTATACAGGACTTAAATACTAAAGACTGTACAGTTTTAGAGATTCAAGATATTCATGACTCATGAGTAATCAAGTTATCAAGAGTTCAAGACAAATATAGTAATAGTGTCTAGATTGAATGTAAGACTCTGAATAGCACTCCAGGTTCAAATTCAAATTAAGTTTTTCAAATTCTGATTTTCAAATTTCAAATTCCGATTTTCAAAATTCTAATTTCAAATAGTTTTCTATCTTACTTTTGATTTCAAATATTAGTTTTAAAGTTTGTTTAAGTTTTTAGATATTTATATACTTATACACTTTTATAGTTTTATATTTATATAGTTTTAAACTTTATAATTTAATAAATATGTTTATATAATATATAATTATGTTTTCGTATGATTTTATACTTTAGAATGCTCATTTATATCACTAAGTTTTAATTCAAGAATTTCCAGAAATAAATAAATAAATATAGTTAAACACTTGAAAATATTTTAAAAAATATTTTACACACACATATATATATATATATATATGTCGACATACATATGTCATTTTTTTTCAATTTTCAAAGGAATTGTCTTTTCACTATTTGTAACATTCTTGGAGCATTGCAACCTTTCAAATCTTATAAATAGGGTTTGAATTCGAAATTTTTAACCATTCTTCTTCTCCATCTTCACCCCTCTTCATCCCACCATTAATATTTCTTATTTTATTGATTTCTACACTTCTACTTTGCCGATTTCCACGCTAACTATATAAAACTTCTTCTTTTCTTACTCTCTACTCATTAATAGGGTTGTCAGCAGATACGATCGGGTGCGGATAGTGCCATTTCCGCATCTGCACCCGAAATAATTTTTGGATATCCACATCTGCGGATACGGATGGATATCGGATAATTATTCGTTCCGCTAACGATCCATAAATAAATGAACATAAATGAATCTTTTTGGTTTAATATTACGTTTTTTTAACCCAGTAGAATACTAAAGCGTTAAAAATAAATAAATAAATATGATGATAATTTATTATTTTGAGCAATTAGCATAAATTTAGTGGACTTTCAACGTTACGACATAATAAATTAGTATATTTAATTATGTAAAAATGCACATAATTTAAGCTAAAATCATGGAAAAAGCAGAAGGATAATTTTTGGATGCGGATGTGGCTATGTGCGCATCCGCATTCGTTTTCTCAGATATCGGATATTTATCCTCTTTTCGGATGCGGATGCGGACGGATTTTGGATTTTTCCTATATCCATTGACAGAATTACTCATTACTCTCTGAATTGGAGTGCTATTAAAGAGTTATAGAGCTGTCGTAATCTTTGGGGAAGTGTTTGGGAGAGGATGTGTTCCTTGTATTCTTGAAATCAAGGAAAGGGAGCGGTTTGAACCTTGTAGCCGTGAAATCAAGGGTGTTTGGAGCGGTGTTAACCTTATAGTCGTGAAATCAAGAGTGTTTGGAGCGGTGTTAACCTTGTAGCCGTAAATCAAGGGTATTGTACTTGGATAAGAAATATTAATAAAACTCTATGCAATCCAGCGTTGCGTAGGACCGGACGTAGGAGTAATCTGAAATAGTATAAAATCCAGTGTGTTCTTTCCTTTACTGCATTTTATATTTATCTATTTGTTGGCTTGTGTTTTATTTTGTATCTGTGATCATTTCTGTTGTGTGTGACTCATATAGTAGATCATATAAATTGTAGATTTTCTTAAATTCTTTGAAAACACTATTCACCCCCTCTAGTGTTAGTCTTGCCTTAAGATCCGCATTCCGCAATTCCTTACAATTGTTATCAGAGCAAGGTTTTCAAAAAGTTCATATCTGATATTTGAAAATATTAAATGGCGACCAACATTGGAAATAATAGTTCTTTTATAGAGGGTCAGTCCACTTTTAGACCACCACTATTTAATAGTAGTAGTTATTCATATTTGGCATGTAGAATGAAAATATATTTACAGTCAGTAGGATTAGACACATGGAATATTACATAGACTGAGTATGTTGAACCCACAACTAATTTTGCTCAATGGACTAATGAACAAAAGGCTACTGCACAAAGCAATTCTAAAGCCATGAATATGTTGTTCTGTTCATTAGATAGGAGAGTGTAAGTTTGTAAATCTGTTTACAAAATATGGAGAACTTTACAAGTTACTCATGAAGGAACTAGTAAAGTAAAGAAACAAAGATATCAATGCTAATTAATCAGTTTGAGTTATTCAAAATGAACGAGAATGAATCTATCTTCGATATGTATTACAAATTTCAAGAGATAGTGCATTCGTTGATAGCATTATGAAAAACTTATTCAAAAGAAGATCAAGTCAGAAAAATATTGAGTTCATTGACTCTAGAATGGGATAAACATTGGCGATTCAAGAAGCCAATAATATCAATGAAATGAAGATTGAGGAGCTAATAGGGAATTTGAGGTCTTTTGTAGTCCAATTACAGAAAAGAAAATTGCATTCAAAGTGACAACAAATAGTTCTGACTCAAACAGCCTTAATGACACGTAATTTCACTAAATTTCTGAAATAAAGAAGAAGAAGTAACTTTCCAAGAAAAAATCAAGGAAGTTTAGGAAGAAATGATAATCAATGTTATAATTGCAATAAACAAAGCCATATTAAGAGAATGTGTCCATATCCAGATAAATCAATTCAACAGACGGACAAAAGAAATTCATAAAAGGTTAGAAAGAGGGCACATGCAGCAACTTTAGATGAATCAGATTCATCATCAAGCGATGATGAGACAGAAACCAGAAATTCAAATATGTGTTTCACATCAATTCAGAATTCAAATAATATCGACGAGATGGGTGTAAAAACCAGGTATGCATTAATTAATTTCTAATTTTTTTTGGTTGAATGAATGTCTTGATTGCCTCGCTTGTTTGCTTTTATTTTGATTTTGAAATTTAAACTTTAAAATTCAAACTTGAAATTTAAAATTCAAACTGAAATTTAAATTTTGAAATTCAAAATATTAATAAAATAAAAAAATAATAATAATAAAATAAATTTTGGATGTTTGTCAGGATTAATATTATTTCAGGAAATAGTTAAACCTGAAATATAAATCGATAATATAAAACCAAAAGTCACAAAATCATATGTTCTTTGAAATTTATGCATGTATGTCTACATACATATGTCCTTATGTCGACATAAAGGCCTGCAAAATGAAATTCAAATTTTGAATTTTAAAGGTTTAAACTTTCGAACATCCCTCCAACTTCCATGGACTGAAAAGATGTCATTGATTTCAGAAAAGTTGTGTGTATTCAATTTATATCTATTCAATCTCTATTTATATATATCTATTGATTCTTATCCTCTCTACCTTTCATTTAAAATTCAAACAACAATCTTCATATTTATTCTCTTCAAAAACAAATATCTAATGGCTTCGTCTAGCAGTCCTCAAACAATAAGATTGTCAAAAACCATCAAGGGATACCTCAATAATGATAGAGAAGCAGTTGAAACCTATGTTGACTATGTTGCAAATGCAAATGCAAAAGTCAATACGGGAGATTTTTCCATCTTTGGAGACTTTCCATCTTATAATCTTCCTTCACTTTTCAATCATAATGAAGTATTGAACTTGATTGACGCGTAGGATAATGATGAAGTATGTTATCCAAAACTCGTCAAAATGTTCTATGTAAATCTTAATCGTGGCTTTTACGAAAGAGATGAAAATCAAATTTAGATTAGCGTAAAAGGCACATAAATTGTTCTAGATTGTGAAATTTTGGGCAATATCTTAAATTGCGAAAGTACGGGCTCAGATTTTTCGGAATTCAAAATCGAAGAAACGGATTTAGAAACTTATCATCACATATTTGAAAGCAATGCTCATATGGAATTCAAAAATCGCTTTTTCCACTGAAAAACAAGAATCCTAAACCTCCTCCTTCAACATACCATTACACCTCGTTCCAGAGACTTCAACAACAAACCTCTAAAAGTCCAAAAGGCACACCTTGCTATTATTAATGGCTATGACATCAATTGGGATGATATGATATTAAAAGAATTTAATTCTATAGAAACATCAACAAGAGAAAACACTCTTTATTATGGAGTTTATCTTACTCGTATCTTTAAATATTTTGGAGTTGATCTCAAGGGAGAAGAGCATGTACAAAGAAAGGTATTTGGCTCCACAAATATACACCTTATCCAAATTCCACTCACTTTCAAACCTTATGAGACATTCGAAGACAAACAAGCTCGAATGCAACAAGAACCTATGGACATCGAAGAAGAAGAAACTTCTTCGAAAGTGTTGAGTGTCCAATCAGCATTAGAACCATTTCAAAAGAGATGCTAGTTCAAAATCAAGTAAAATAGTCAAGAACCAAAATAATCTCAAAAAAATTCTTACTCATATGTCTAAGTTCATTGGCAAGATAGGAAGAAAACTTGGAATTTCATTTTCCTCCTCCTCACCCGCTAAAATCTAACCCTATCCAGTTTAAGATTATCCTTAGTATTTTTTTGTATTTGCTTTCGAATCTCATATTTAGTATTTCGTAATTAGATGGATGTATTTGCTTTTTAGTAGTAATGAATGGAGTTCTACTTATGTCAAAACTATCTTTAAAGTTACAATGAAAAGATTAGAATTAAATATATTAATATAATACAGTAATAAATGATTCAAAATTGAAAATTCCCAAAAAAAAAAATATCAAGTATGAAAACATACATGTGTTACAATGTCGACATGTAAGTGCCAGTTTTTCAAAATTGTTACTCATGTCCATTCAAATCTAATGAATTCTAGACCCTATATAAACCTATTTCTTCCAGAAAAATTTATTCTATCATTTCTCCTTCCTCTCTAATCAATTATAATCCAAAACTATCAGAATATGGCAAATCCAATACGTAATTTGAGTGAAATCTTGAAGAAAATTTGAATTCTTTCAAGAACATCCTTTCCATAATTCTACCAAATCTGCGTCATCTAGAATTAATTTAGATGTGAATGGTTGAATATCAAGAGAAACACTTTGACATAATTCGTTGGTCAATCTCTTCTCATTTCAGAGATGAAAACATCAAAGCACCACTCACCAATAAAGAAGATTGGAAGGACACCAAGAAGAGCCCAATCACTGGAAAAGATGAATGTGTAGAAGCTCCAAAAAACGTTTTATTTGAAATTATTTGGTATGATTTGATTGGTTTGATTTGTTTGAGTTTGTTTAAACTTATGTATTAATTGATTTGGATTGCTTGACTTGAAACCTATATATATATATATTAAAACATATATAAATATTTCTTGGATTAGTTTGCTTGGATTTAAAAACTTATATGTATATAGATTGATACACTTGTAAATATTATACACTTGGTATTGATTATTTTATATAGCCATGAATTTAGGGGGAGTAATTTACTTTAGTATGAATATAGGATATGATAAATATAGGATTTAGTTTGGCGTAGTTTGTTTAAAATTTCTTTTTAATAATGACAACGGGGGAGGAGTTTTAAAATAAGGATTAGTTTAAGAGAGAGAATATAGAATTCATATTGACAGGGGGAGTATTAGAAGGATCAGAATCAACAGGTATAAATATTTTATAGACTAAGGTTGTCATCATCGAAAAGGGGGAGATTGTTAGAGAATGGAGTTTTGATAACAACAACCTCATTTCAATTACCATTGATTATAAAATATATACTAACTTCTCTATCTAGAATATATATATACACAACCACACACACATATGCAGGATTTGTATATAGGACTTAAATACTGAAGACTGTACAATTTTAGAGATTCAAGAGATTCATAATTCAGAAGAGATTTAAGACTCATGAGTAATCAAGTTATCAAGAGTTCAAGACAAATATAGTAATTGAGTCTATTTTAAATGTAAGACTCTAAGCAACACTCTAGGTTCAAATTCAAATTCTGATTTTCAAATTTCAAATTCTAATTTTCAAAATTCTAATTCTAATTTCAAATAGTTTTCTATCTTACTTTTGATTTAAAATATTAGTTTTAAAGTTTATTTACATTTATATATATTTATATAGTTATATACTTTTACAGTTTTATATTTATGTACCTTTAAACTTAATAATTTTATAAATATGTTTATATAATATATAATTATGTTTTCATATGATTTATACTTTAGAATACTCATTTATATCACTAAGTTTTAATTTAAGAATTTCCAGAAATATATATAGTTAAATAATTGAAAATTAGTTAAAAATATATTTTACACATATATATGTCGACATACATATGTATCTATGTAGACATACAACTGTCATTTTTCCAATTTTCAAAGGAAGTGTCTTTTCACTATTTGTAACATTGCAGAATCATTGCAACCTTTCAAATCTTATAAATAGGGGTTGAATTCGAATTTTTTAACCATTCTTCGTCTCCATCTTCACCCTTTTTCATCCCACAATAAATATTTCTTATTTTATTGATTTCTACACTTCTACTTTGACGATTTCTACTCTAATTATATAAAACTTCTTCTTTTCTCACTCTATACTCATTACTCTCTGAATTAAAGTGTTATTGAAGAGTTATAGGGTTGTTGTAATCTTTTGGGAAGTGTTTAGGAGAGGGTGTGTTCCTTGTGGCCCTGAAATCAAGGAAAGGGAGCGGTGTTAACCTTATAGCCTATCAAGGGTGTTTGGAGCAGTGTAAACCTTATAGCCGTGAAATAAAGGGTGTTTGGAGCGGTGTTAACCTTGTAGCCATGAGATCGAGGGGATTGTAAATGGATAAGTAATATCAATAAAACTCTCCGCAATCCAGCGTTGCGTGGGACTTGACGTAGGAGTAATCTAAACCAGTATAAAATCCGGTGTGTTCTTTCCTTTCCTGCATTTTATATTTATCTGTTTGTTTGTGTTTGATTATGTGTTTGTGATCATCTTTGTTGTGTGTGATTCATATAGTAGATCATATAAATTTTAGATTTTCTTAAATTCCTTGAAAACACTATTCACCTCCCTTTAGTGTTGTCTTTCCTTAAGATCTGCATTCTGCAATCCCTAACAAAGTCAACTCGAATCTCGAACCAACAATGAGACTGTGTATAAATTACTTGCGACACTTATTAGCTTGAGTGTCCTACCCCGTCCCAAGGTCTCTAGACTTTGGGGCAACCCACCAGCCGTGTGAGTGTTGTAACACGCCACCTCCGCTAGGGTCACTCACAAAGGGAATGCCCTAGTTTTGGAGGGATATTATCTAGTAAACAGGCACAGAGATAACACAAGACAGAACATAGATAAAATAGAGTATATAAAGCAGCGGATATAAACTTTAAAACCAAATCTCATTACTGAAAAATAGACTCAAAACCTCTTACATCAAAATGCCAAGTCATTATTTCATTACATCAAGTTCTAAAGAAGCAAAGTACTTAAAACAACATAAGTAAAATATTATTCCTCAAAAAGTGCATGAGTGCAGCCATAGCATAGCTCAAGACCAAACCATACATGAGCTGTCAGAAAGCAAGCAAAGTCCAAGCTAAGAGCTAGAGTTTCCTCCCTGAGAACCTGGGGGGGAGGACGAAAGACAAAGAGGCGAAAGAAAACGGGTCAGTCAAAAAGACTAGTAACCCCTAGTGACTATCAGCATAGAAACTAGTAAATTTAACAAGACATGAATAAACTGGAGTTAACATAGGAAGGATGATAAGTCTGACATGATAACTAAGCTAACAAGATAACTCAAGTCTAATATTGCGTATTCAAGGTTCGCCATACCAACTATACTGGTATACTAATCCCGTGTCAAGTATAAATCAAGAAATAATCCCTTGGCCCAATATCGTGAAGTGACCCAATTCGGGGTCCAACGGTATGATATAATCGATCGGCTCCTACAAGTCTAGCTCGTCGAGTGTCTGTGTCATACGGCCCTATCACGAATGTAGTCACCTGTGCTAGGTCCACCATAGGGTGTATCAAGCCCCAGGGTGCCAACCACCGACACGAATCAAGAATGCACGGATAATCCTACTGATGCCCAATGCCTGCTTTTTCAACTCCGGACTAAGTGCATGACCCTAGTCCGCCTGAACCTACAATGGCGCACCAACTCAGCCGTCGTTCAAGTCGCTTACAATCAGCCCATCAATTGTGCCCCACCCTGCCTAGTCCCAGGGTACCATGATACATCTAGTGGATTACTGCTGAAAAGGACCGCGTAACTAGGGTTTCGTTCAGCAGGTTAAGTTGTCATTTAAAATCGAGACTTAACCCCATCTACGTGTCATGTCAAATTGACTAAGTGTGTCGTTCTAGTTCAAGACTTAGTCCTACGAATCATGTGTCAGGTTGGTTAAGTGTGTTCAAGCGGTTCATGACTTAACCCTATCAAATCAACGTGTCAAATTAGTTAAGTATATTCAAGTGGTCCATGACTTAACCCTATCCAGTGGCATTAATTTACTTAATGCACCCCTAACCTCTCACATTAGACTTGGTTATGGTTACTGGATGTGTCGGGTGGGTACGGGCAGTTTTACACCATAACTTAATCTAACCTCGGGTTTCGATTGCGATATGACCAACTACTCACATTGGGTCCTATTGTTTGCAGTTACTGGATTCGCCGGGCGGTTCCGGGAAGATTTATACTGCAAACTCAACCCAACCTCGAGTTGGCCACGTTCAAGTTATCTAAGTGTCATGTCCCAAATTCATATTTTCAAGTATAATTTCATGTCAAGTTCACGTTCCTATCCAAGCTCAAGTTATAACAATATTCATGTTTTCAAGTTCATACTAAATTCAGGTTTTCCTAAACTACCCAAATCGCATCCCTAACGCTCGTGAATTTGAATCAAGGCAATAGATGTAACTAGGGAATAACATAACAAGGATTGGTATAAAGTGGCAAAGGTGATTTCAAGGCAAGCATGGTGTGACTTGAGATATGATCATAACATCACTGGCATATGAAATAGGGTGATAAACATAGCAACAAATGACATAAGATGATAATCCTAAACTTGTGACTAGCAATAGTTTCAACATCACAACATCACAGGCATGTTAAAATAATGATAGGGTTTAGGTTATGACATGAACATGCCCCTAAATCAAGTTCTTATCAGTATTCCACAAATCAAGGTTCAATATGAACGGTACTAGATTCAAGGTGAATAGATCTAGGGTGAACAAGAGTAGATCTAAAATAATAGATCAAAAAGGAATAGTCATAGATCAAAGATATACAAGAGTAGGTCTCAAGTAGTTATCATGTTTATGTTCAACTTCAATTTATACACGTCCTTATTAAGTTTAGAGTTTAGATCTAAGAGTAACTGGGGCTTACAGATCGGGGTTTTTGAGAACTAAGAACAGAAATTGTCGTAGGATCGTTGTTGAAATGTTGATATATTCCCTTGAATTGTTGTAGAAACGTTGGCCTTCGATTTGGATCTAGTTTGAATGTTTAAGCTTCAAGTTGGAGGCGGTGGACATGGTTCAAGTGGAGACTTAGCAGCATAGTGGTGATAGAAAGATTTGTTGTGGATTAGCCTAGGCCTTAGGGTGTTTTTATAGTTGCAACAACTAGTTTAGGCCATAGGATAAACCCTAGAATCGATCTGAACCGCCAAAAATTGTCACACGCCCTCAAACAAGCCAACAGGGTCAAGCAGGAGCAACCAGGCCCAAACCAGGTTCGGGTACCAGGTCGACACCCAAGTCGACTGCGCAGTCGACCTGGTCCTGGGGGTGTCGACTGCCCAGTCGACTCCCCAGTCGACCTGGGGTGCTGGGCGGGAAATTTCCCACCCAGTCTGTTCGGGTTTTGAAATTCGAATTTGAACTCGAATTCGAACTGTTTTGAACTCTGAAAATTTCTGAAACTTTGGAGAGCCATAACTTGGTCATACGGACTCCGATTTTCGAAAACTCGGACTCGATTTCATGCAGAATTCCGAGGAAAACGCAATGGAGCTACCTGTTTCCCTTGGTTCTTATTTTAAAATTTAATTCTGTCTAGATTTATGGTTATAACACGTTATCAAAATACGGGTTGTTACATTCTCCCCTCCTTAAAGGATTTCGTCCCCGAAATCTCTAAGTTAGGAAGAACGTATCCTACCATCCATCATCCATCTACTCAAAACATAATCCACAAGCAAACATTTTCCTTAAGAGATTTCTAATGTTGTATGAACATATGCAGAAAGTGTGTGTATATGTTCCTTATCTAATGCAAATGATCAGGCCTGATTGATATTTCTAATGCAAAATATGTTTAGTGTCATGAATCCAACATGTATGCAAATAATCCTAGTCACGTAAGAACTATATGTGTGCACAAACATTCATCCATATGCAACATTCATATGATAACACATTCAATTTCATCCATAAATAAGTATAAACACTCATGCATATGCAATATGAAAATGTGTCTGAGCCGATCTAGTGCCTAATGTGTGTTATGCAACCACGAGCAATCACTTGCAACCACTTGCAACCATTCGCAAACATCAAGCATAACATGTTTCAAATACATGTTTACATTCATAGGATTCTACCTAAGTTTCTCAAGATAGGATCGAAAGGATATACAAGATAAAACAGAATATCTAGGGAAAAGAAGTTAAAGATGTACACCTAGAAGGTCCTTCTTGCGGGGCTTGCCCTTGCTTCTTAGGGAAGTTCTTGCTGATGTGTCCAGTTTCATCGCATTGAAAACATGCTCCTATCTTCGTCTTCTTCTTCCTATAGTCCTGGACTATATGTCCGTCAGTACCACAGAAGTTACATTTTCTTTTCTCACGTGACTTGTCATTCTTGTATTTGTTGTTCTTTCCTCCTTTCTCGGAGTCTACCTTCTTGTCTTGAGACTCATTCGCCTTGACCTTCTTCTTGCCATTCTTGTCTTCTTCATGAAGTAGGGCCATATTAACCAAGCTTTCAAAGGTCTCCCCCATGGGTACATGAGTCATGGCCATAGTGTGGAGTGGCTCGCTCAATCCTCAAGTAAAGCGTAGAGCCTTCTTCTCAGCCGTGTTGACTAAGTCCAAACCAAACCGAGCAAGCTGATTAAACTTTTTCACGTATTCCCTAACTGACATGTCTCCTTGCTTGAGTGCCAGGAACCTCTCCATCTGAAGACTCACTTCTGCGGATGATAAAAACTTAAGCCCAAACCTCTCTCTAAAGTCTGCCCAAGTCTCAATTGGCCTGGTAGCGTTGGTGACTTCCCACCAAAATGCAGCTTCCCCTTTCAACAACCATACTGCCAACTGAACTTTCCTATGATCCTCCATATTGAAAATAACAAACAAGTCTTCAGTCTCTTTTAGCCAGTTTCGCACCTCAACGAAGGTTTCAGTTCCAACGAAGTTCTTGCCACCCATTCCTATAAAGTCCTTGCATATTTTGGCGAAGGCGGTACCCGGAGGAGGAGGAGGAGGAACCGTGGCCACCGGGGGAGGAGGAGGAGGGATATCTGCCGGCCCCGTGTCGTTGGCCCTAGCTTCCAAGTATCTTCGGAACCAGCCAGGTATGGGTACTCCCTCAGGAAGGTTAAGATCAGACATGCTGAAAAGCGAAAAGGAAAAAGATTCAAATGAGGAAACAAAGGAAAGTGCTAATGGTTTTTGGGGAATAGCCTTTTCTTAAAAATAAAACTTTTCTTGAAAAATGCTTCTTTATAAACGGTTTTGAAAATAGTTTCAGAAGGTTTTTAAAACTTTTGCCTAGTCTGGTAACCTTCTGCTTTGATACCAAATGTAACACCCCACCTCCGCTAGGGTCACTCACAAAGGGAATGCCCTAGTTTTTGAGGGGTATTATCTAGTAAACAGGAACACAGATAACATAAGACAGAACATAGATAAAATAGAGTATATAAAGCAGCAGATATAAACTTTAAAACCAAATCTCATTAATGAAAAATAGAGTCAAAACCTCTTACATCAAAATGCCAAGTCATTATTTCATTACATCAAGTTCTAAAGAAGCAAAGTACTTAAAACAACATAAGTAAAATATTATTCCCCAAAAAGTGCATAAGTGCAGCCATAACATAGCTCAAGACCAAACCGTACATGAGCTCTCAGAAAGCAAGTAAAGTCCAAGCTAAGAGCTAGAGTTTCCTCCCTGAGAACCTGGGGGAAGGGGGGAACGAAAGACAAAGAGGCGAAAGAAAAAGGGTCAGTCAAAAAAACTGGTAAGCCCTAGTGACTATCAGCATAGAAACTAGTAAAGTTAACAGGACATGAATAAACTGGAATTAAACATAGGAATGATGATAAGTCTGACATGATAACTAAGCTAACAAGATAACTCAAGTCTAACATTGCGTATTCAAGGTTTGCCATACCAACTATTCTGGTATACTAATCTCGTGTCAACTATAAATCAAGAAATAATCCCTTGGCCCAATATCGTGAAGTGACCCAATTCGGGGTCCAACGGTATGATCTAATCGATCGTCTCCCTACAAGTCTAGCTCGTTGTGTGTCTGTGTCATACGGCCCTATCACGAATGAAGTCACTTGTGCTAGGTCCACCATAGGGCGTATCAAGCCCTAGGGTTCCAACCACCGACACGAATCAAGAATGCACAGATAATCCTACTGATGCCCAATGCCTGCTTTTTCAACTCCGGACTAAGTGCACGACCCTAGTCCGCCTGAACCTACAATGGCGCGCCAACTCAGCCGTCGTTCTGGTCGCTTACAATCAGCCCAGCAATTATGCCCCACCCTGCCTAGTCCCAGGGTACCGTGATACATCTAGTGGGTTACTGCCGAAAAGGACCGTGTAACTAGGGTTTCGTTCAGCAGGTTAAGTTGTCATTTAAAATCAAGACTTAACCCCATCTACGTGTCATGTCAAATTAACTAAGTGTGTCGTTCTAGTTCAAGACTTAGTCCTACGAATCATGTGTTAGGTTGGTTAATTGTGTTCAAGCGGTTCATGACTTAACCCTATCAAATCAACATGTCAAATTAGTTAAGTATATTCAAGTGGTCCATGACTTAACCCTATCCAGTGGCATTAATTTACTTAATGCACCCCTAACCTCTCACATTAGACTTGGTTATGGTTACTGGATGTGTCGGGCGGGTCCGGGAAGTTTTACACCATAACCTATTATAACATTGGGTTTCGAGTGCGATATGACCTACTACTCACATTGGGTCCTATTGTTTGCAGTTACTGGATTCGCTGGGCAGTTCCGGGCAGATTTATACTGCAAACTTAACCCAACCTCGAGTTGGCCACGTTCAAGTTATCTAAGTGTCATGTCCCAAATTCATATTTTCAAGTATAATTTCATGTCAAGTTCATGTTCCTATCCAATATCAAGTTATAACGATATTCATGTTTTCAAGTTCATACTAAATTCAGGTTTTCCTAAACTACCCAAATCGCATCCCCAATGCTCGCGAATTCGAATCAAAGCAATAGATGTAACTAGAAAATAACATAACAAGGATGGGTATAAAGTGGCAAAGGTGATTTTAAGGCAAGCATGGTGTGACTTGAGATATGATCATAACATCACTGGCGTATGAAATAGGGTGATAAACATAGCAATAAATGACATAAGATGATAATCCTAAACTTGTGACTAGCAATAGTTTCAACATCACAGGCATGTTAAAATAATGATAGGGTTTAGGTTATGACATGAACAGGCCCCTAAATCAAGTTCTTATCAGTATTCCACAAATCAAGGTTCAATATGAACGATACTAGGTTCAAGGTGAATAGATCTAGGGTGAACAAGAGTAGATCTAAAAAAATAGATCAAAAAGGAATAGTCATAGATCAAAGATATACAAGAGTAGGTTTCAAGTAGTTATCATGTTTATGTTCAACTTCAATTTACACATGTCCATATTAAATTTTGAGTTTAGATCTAAGAGTAATTGGGGCTTACAGATCGTGGTTTTTGAGAACTAAGAACAGAAATTGTCGTAGGATCGTTGTTGAGATGTTGATATATTCCCTTGAATTGTTGTAGAAACGTTGGACTTCGATTTGGATCTAGTTTGAATGTTTAAGCTTCAAGTTGGAGACGGCGACCATGGTTCAAGAGGAGACTTAGCAGCATAATGGTGTTAGAAAGATTTGTTGTGGATTAGCCTAGGTCTTAGGGTGTTTTTATAGTTGCAACAACTAGTTTAAGCCATAGGATAAACCCTAGAATCGATCTGAACTGCCAAAAATCGTCATAGGCCCTCAAACATGCCAACAGGGTCAAGCAGGAGCAACCAGGCCCAAACCAGGTTCGTGGAACAGGTCGACACCCAAGTCAACTGCGCAGTCGACCTGGTCCTGGGGGTGTCGACTGCCCAGTCGACTCCCCAGTCGACCTGGGGTGCTGGGCGGGAAATTTCCCGCCCAGTCTGTCTGGGTTTTGAAATTCGAATTTGAACTCGAATTCGAACAGTTTTGAACTCTGAAAATTTCTGAAACTTTGGGGAGCCATAACTAGGTCATACGGACTCCGATTTTCGAAAACTCGGACTCGATTTCATGCAGATTTCCGAGATGAACACAATGGCTCAACCCATTTCCCTTGGTTCTTATTTTAAAATTTAATTCTGTCTAGATTTATGGTTATAACACGTTATCAAAATACGGGTTGTTACATTCTCCCCTCCTTAAAGGATTTCGTCCCCGAAATCTCTAAGTTAGGAAGAACGTATCCTACCATCCATCATCCATCTACTCAAAACATAATCCACAAGCAAACATTATCCTTAAGAGATTTCTAATGTTGTATGAACATATGCAGAAAGTGTGTGTATATGTTCCTTATCTAATGCAAATGATCAGGCCTGATTGATCTTTCTAATGCAAAATATGTTTAGTGTCATGAATCCAACATGTATGCAAATAATCCTAGTCACGTAAGCATTATATGTGTGCACAAACATTCATCCATATGCAACATTCATATGATAACACATTCAATTTCATCCATAAACAAGTATAAACACTCATGCATATGCAATATGAAAATGTGTCTGAGCCGATCTAGTGCCTAATGTGTGTTATGCAACCACGAGCAATCACTTGCAACCATTCGCAAACATCAAGCATAACATGTTCCAAATACATGTTTACATTCATAGGATTCTACCTAAGGTTCTCAAGACAAGATCAAAAGGATATACAAGATTAAACAGAATATCTAGGGAAAAGAAGTTAAAGATGTACCCCTATAAGGTCCTTCTTGTGGGGCTTGCCCTTGCTTCTTAGGGCAGTTCTTGCTGATGTGTCCAGTTTCACCGCATTGAAAACATGCTCCTATCTTCGTCTTCTTCTTCCTACAGTCCTGGACTATATTCCCGTCAATACCACAGAAGTTGCATTTTCTTTTCTCACGAGACTTGTCATTCTTGTTGTTGCTGTTCTTTCCTCCTTTCTCGGAGTCTAACTTCTTGTCTTGAGACTCATTCGCCTTGACCTTATTCTTGCCATTCTCGTCTTCTTCATGAAGTAGGGTCATATTCACCAAGCTTTCAAAGGTCGCCCCCATGGGTAGATGAGTCATGGCCATAGTGTGGAGTGGCTCGCTCAATTCTCGAGCAAAGCGTAGAGCCTTCTTCTCAGCCGTGTTGACTAAGTCCAAACCAAACCGAGCAAGCTGATTAAACTTATTCATGTATTCCCTAACTGACATGTCCCCTTGCTTGAGTGCCTGGAACCTCTCCATCTGAAGACTCGCTTCTACGGATGATAAAAACTTAAGCCCAAACCTCTCTCTAAAGTCTGCCCAAGTCTCAATTGGCCCGGTAGCGTTGGTGACTTCCCACCAAAATGCAGCTTCCCCTTTCAACAACCATACTACCAATTGAACTTTCCTATGAACCTCCATATCGAAAATAACAAACAAGTCTTCAGTCTCTTTTAGCCAGTTTCGCGCCTCAACGAAGGTTTCAGTTCCAACGAAGTTCTTGCCGCCCATTCCTGTAAAGTCCTTGCATATTTTGGCGAAGGCCGTACCTGGAGGAGGAGGAGGAGGAACCGTGGCCACCGGGGGAGGAGGAGGAGGGATATCTGCCGGGCCCGCGCCGTTAGCCCTAGCTTCCAAGTATCTTCGGAACCAGCCAGGTATGGGTACTCCCTCAGGAAGGTTAAGATCAGACATGCTGAAAGGCGAAAAGGAAAAAGATTCAAACGAGGAAACAAAGGAAAGTGCTAATGGCTTTTGGGGAATAGCCTTTTCTTAAAAATAAAACTTTTCTTGAAAAATGCTTCTTTATAAACGGTTTTGAAAATAGTTTCAGAAGGTTTTTAAAACTTTTGCCCAGTCTGGTAACCTTCTGCTCTGATACCAAATGTTACACCCCACCTCCGCTAGGGTCACTCACAAAGGGAATGCCCTAGTTTTGGAGGGGTATTATCTAGTAAACAGGCACAGAGATAACACAAGACAGAACATAGATAAAATAGAGTATATAAAGCAGCGGATATAAACTTTAAAACCAAATTTCATTACTGAAAAATAGAGTCAAAACCTCTTACATCAAAATGACAAGTCATTATTTCATTACATCAAGTTCTAAAGAAGCAAAGTACTTAAAACAACATAAGTAAAATATTATTCCCCAAAAAGTGCATGAGTGCAGCCATAGCGTAGCTCAAGACCAAACCGTACCTGAGCTGTCAGAAAGCAAGCAAAGTCCAAGCTAAGAGCTAGAGTTCCTCCCTGAGAACCTGGGGGGGAACGAAAGACAAAGAGGCGAAAGAAAACGGGTCAGTCAAAAAGACTGGTAAGCCCTAGTGACTATCAGCATAGAAACTAGGAAAGTTAACAAGACATGAATAAATTGGAATTAAACATAGGAATGATGATAAGTCTGACATGATAACTAAGCTAACAAGATAACTCAAGTCTAACATTGCGTATTCAAGGTTCGCCATACCAACTATACTGGTATACTAATCCCCTGTGAACTATAAATCAAGAAATAATCCCTTGGCCCAATATCGTGAAGTGACCCAATTCGGGGTCCAACGGTATGATCTAATCGATCGGCTCCCTACAAGTCTAGCTCGTCGTGTGTCTGTGTCATACGGCCCTATCACGAATGTAGTCACATGTGCTAGGTCCACCATAGGGTGTATCAAGCCCTAGGGTGCCAACCACCGACACGAATCAAGAATGCACAGATAATCCTACTGATGCCCAATGCCTGCTTTTTCAACTCCGGACTAAGTGCACGACCCTAGTCCGCCTGAACCTACAATGGCGCACCAACTCAGGCGTCGTTCTGGTTGCTTACAATCGGCCCAACAACCGTGCCCCACCTTGCCTAGTCCCAGGGTACCGTGATACTCTAGTGGGTTACTGCTGAAAAGGACCGTGTAACTAGGGTTTCGTTCAGCAGGTTGAGTTGTCATTTAAAATCGAGACTTAACCCCATCTACATGTCATGTCAAATTGACTAAGTGTGTCGTTCTAGTTCAAGACTTAGTCCAACGAATCATGTGTCAGGTTGGTTAAGTGTGTTCAAGCGGTTCATGACTTAACCCTATCAAACCAAAGTGTCAAATTAGTCAAGTATATTCAAGTGGTCCATGACTTAACCCTATCACTCACACTAGACTTTCGTCTGACCCAGAGTTTTATGTCTTTTCTTATTACTCTGGGTGCTCATAACCGAGTAGACTAGAGACAGGGTAGGTGGTTATGCACGGGTAGTTATTCTCCCTGTGTTTTTGCTGGTCACTGCTTTGGACATTAGCAGTGTACCTCTTTTATTTCCTTTTTAGAGACAGTATTTTGAAGTTGTAATAATGATTTGGATCTTAAGCTGTATTTTGGATTCCGCAACTCTGATGGATATGGTTTAGTTTCAGCTTATGCACTGTCTCGTCTGTTTTATATCAGGTTATGTTATTATTATATTTTATTCAATGGATGTGAGATGTACTACAAGTTCTTGATGATTCATCGTTTCATACCCCTTTTCTTTTGACAGCCATCCTGTGTCAGTCGGGCATTGGCACAGTGCACCTTCGGAGGAGTGTCCAATGGTGCGGGGCAGCCGTCACACTTGGTACCAGAGCCTAGGTTGCGTAGTTAACCTAGGGGAAGACACCAGAGAGAGATAGTATACGTATATGAGAGCGCATATTTGTGATATTTGGTTTTCAAAAACTGTATACATACTGTTAGTATATCTAAGGATGAAGCACTACAACAAAAAAGGGATTTAAGAGCACAGTAAAAATGCTGTTATATTTATTAACAGAACTTTTGTGGATGCTGTATAACAACAAGCTGTTATAGGTCCTAAGCATATATCAGCATATATGGTAATGCTGTCAGAAATGAATTATTTCACAGCATTTGTAGCCAGCTGTAAAAATTAAAATGATATTGCTGTAAAAATGTAAAACTGACAGCTTCAATTGTGTGTTGTCAAAAATAAACATTGCAGCACTTCTCCAATGTTGTTAAGGACACTGCACAAAATTCTGCGCTTCTAACATAAATATTTATGTGCTGTTAATATATACAAACGAGTTCAACAATATGTGAAAAATGCTGTCATTTTAACTTCTACAACATTATATCCAATGATATACCATCGCAGAAACACATTCATTTTATATTATATGCATTGCAACCAGTACATTAAAGATTCAAAAGAACGTAAGAAACAATCATATAAACCCATAATTTATAACTACTCATATTTAAACATAATAATTTTTGCATAACATCCATGAATTAAGATCAAATAGTATCCAGACAATATCTATAATACAAGTTTCATAACGTATGCAACAAGCATGCACCAACAAAATTCAAAAAGCCAAAAAAAACTTGGGCTTACGATGCCAAAAACCTCCAAATGCTTGAATGACATAACCAGCTAGCTTTAGCGCTAAAAGTCCTCAATTACCTATGATGAAAAAAACTAATGATTAATAATCTAATATTATATGTTTAAGCATAAGTGGAGATACTAAAATGGTTTCAGTAAAGTCAGTTTGTACAAAAAGACTGCTAAACCTCTAACAAGTACAAGAATCATGCAATTTACATCACTACACGCTAAAATACCTGACTAAAAGAGAGATATTTTCTAAATCACCTTCCCATGTCCTCTATACACCCAAATCTGCAAGATAAAATTATTCAGGAAACAAGGAATTAATTAGTGAAGTCAGTGAAAAAAACTGGACACAGCAAATGTATATGTATTTCAAAATTTAGCTAATTCAAATTGTTTTTTGAATATACTGTAACTTAAAAAGTGATTTCTAAAATAGTTTTTCACATGACTATTTTCTTTTTTTAATTACTTGCAAGCTCAACACCATAAATTTGTGAATTAGAAAACACTTGTTGTTTTTCTTATATAAACTCTGCAGCAGATGTCATGCAAATATGTGCAAACTTGTAGTTCTTCAAAATATGAAGTTTTATATGCACAGGATGATGATGTAATCAAAATGTTGTAAAATAATGTAGATATATTGTTGAAAAACTATGGAATATGTCAATAGTTTCAGAAAACAAATTCATTTCTCTATTGGAATACTCATACATGATCCAAAATTGCAAAAACAGTCACCTGAGCTGCATGGTGTTAAATAGGAGAATGTTGAAACAAAAGTAGACAAGCAGCAAGTCTTGATAATATTGCCTAATAGGTTTTTCCTACATCTAGTCCATGGTACCCGTTTCATACAGAAGTCAATATTACAAACAATTATTTATAACTATTATTGAGGTATTCAGGCTGAAACAGTACACAACTGCAACATTTCAGTCATTGGTGTTATGAATTATGACAGCCAAGAGAAGAAAATCGGTATTTATTTCTATAAATCATCATTATAATAATTCAATAAAAAATTCCAAGTACATACCAGCAGTAAATCGGCCATTGGTATATGAAATATAACTATTATAGATAAAACAAGATATATCCCAAACTCGCAATTTCAATAAAATTGACAAAAGAAGTTGAAGTATTATCCCTGAGCCTCTAACCAACAACAAAACCTGCTTTCTCCATTTGAGACACATGATGGGAATTATGTGTATATGCATGTTATATGGCCATGAGAAAGTTTGGGAGTCATTGTCGTGCCTTATTTGAATTTCAAGCATGAAATTCCTATAGCGGGGAACGTCTGTAAGACCCCATAAATTAGAAAACAACTAGTTAATGAATTAATTATGAAAATGAAGAAATTAACTAATGGAATAGAGTAAATATTAATAGGACAGATATTTACTCGTTATGGACCCTGAATCAACTGACACGAGGCAAGTCGTCAATTGATACTTAAGATAATTGGCAAATAAATCAAGACAGCTCTAGCTGGAGTAATTAAATCATATATGTGAAGCGAAAATTTGTAAGCAGAAAAATAAATGAATAAGGGTAATTAAGTTCCAAAACCAAGAAAACACCTTTAAAATCACAGATTGCACTAGAGTACACATATACTATTGTGTTGATGACTATATTGAATATGAATAGAAATCTGAAAATACATGAATTAAATAGTGATGATAGGACTTCATATAGCTGTAGGAATGTTTTCATATAGGGCAATACTTTTACACAGTCGTCGAATTAAAAAGAAGGAGCCGACAAAGCTAGCTGGAATTCGGGGCTAGTAACAGTGGCTGGAGTAAGAAAGATGATAGTAACAAGGCTCTGAGAAATGAATATGGTGGGTGGAACAGTGGATCTGGTTGGAACTAGATGGGACTCCTAACAAAGAGAAGGCTACAACTGGTTAGGGTGATACAGAGCCGAGTATGAAAAAGGATGATGCTGGATGGGGCAGCGGATCGGCTAACGAGGGAAGTAAAGGAGGGTGGCATAATATATTTTTTTTTCAAAGTAATCACAAATCGGACAATGTGACTAATTTTATCAAAGTACAATATATTTAGATAGTAAATATTAACTTACCAACTATTAGAACTTTTAACATGAACTACATGCTAAGTATGTTTGTTAATTTTGAAATGTAAGAGATGAAAGATCCAAAAGGGCTTGCCATACGTCTGACATATTAATTTGAGTTTGCTCTTAATTCTATATGATATTATGTCTTTATGTTATTTGATTAACCCAGCTACTGCTTGTCTTATAGAAACAACTCACGGAATTGGACATAACATCCGTTTACGCATACCAGCATAGTCGGGAAAATTACGTAAATCCCTAGAAAATAGTTAAATTGATGTGATTGACCGAATATAAACTATGATGGTAGCGCTTCCTATGTCCAGCAACATATGAGTAGTAACTGTCAAAATGATAATGAACAATGATAAAATGCTTACCAAAAATTAAGTCGGTTTGACATATGAAACAGGCCATGCTACTGTCAAACCAATAACATCTAAGATTCTAACATAGACTCCATGAATGATGTAGGTCTCCAAAGACTTGCATCTGGAACTTCTACAGTATCTACCTAAACTCTTAATTCATTTTCCCCCAATGGTATGGAATGGACCAAAGTATTTGGATCAGATGAAGATACGGACCCTTTTGCTACTACTTTCCCAGTGCCGTGAACATCAATCAACTTGCATTTAGTATTCACCACAAAATTTGTACTTTGTTTAATATAAGTAATTAAAAATCCATACATGTTATGAATAATTTTTAAAGAAAAAGAAATTAACAACATGAACATTACCATAAGTGATGTCGCATCACTAAGTAGCCTCCAGTCCTCGAGCGTAAACGGAACGTACTCTTGTACAAGTGGCCCCAAATACAAAGATAACTTCACCGAGCCTGCTTCAATCGATTCATCCATAGCATTAAATTCAACTTCAATTCAGGTCATATAAACTTAAGGAAGCCTTTTTTACTTTAGTCGGACCTCTAGTTTTCTTCTTCATAATTGGATGTCCATCTACACATTCAATTGCTCTATCAATTTCCATTGCATCTTCCATATTTTTATTGGTTTGCATGTTATTTTGCATGGTTGAGCTGTCTGCGTTCTCGACATCAATGTTCTTGGAATTTATTTCATTTTGTCCACCATCGTTCTTTAGTAAATTTTGGTTGTCTTCGAGGGGTAGCTCGACATGCTCGTCCATTACATTTGACTCACTGGATACAAATCTGGATGCTCCATTTTTTCTATGATATCGAGTAAGCATCTTCTTCGTAGTCTGCTTTGTAGTCTTATTCATTATCTGCAAATTACAAAAAAGATAAGAACATAAATTTCGTAAATTATATTATTCAACTAAAAAGCATGTTGCAGGGATACAGAAGGTGGCTCCTATGTTTAATGCTTTCTAATGTGCTTGTTAGCGTACATACCAAGACAATGCAAACAAAAACAGTAGAACACAAGCTACAGCCAACATTCAATCAGCAAACGAATTCATTTAACAAACTTAATAAAAACTTACAATATGCATGGTGAGACCACTTAGACTATTCAATATGCATGTTGAGACCACATACGATATTCATTTGATAAAAACTAACAACATTCAATATGCATGTTGAGACCACTTAGACCCTTCCACCATCTGCTGACATACGAATAAAAAGAAATTATTATTTTAGAATTTGTCGATCATTATTCAAAAAAGATAAAGATAGCACTCTCATACCACTATTCTCCAGAATATGTGCAGTTTTTTTAAATTGAAACCTCATTATTGCTCTTCATAATACATTTTCTAACAAATTAACATAGATAGAATAGCAGTACATCAGTTTGTTTAAGAATAGTAAACAATGGGTCGAAACAATAAAACCTGCGCAAATAGACCATTAGACCTAATCTAATCTAACAAAACAAACAAGAAAAAATAATAAACAAAAAGACTGTATCAAAATATTTAGAGTAAAAAAGGAATAAACGGCTGGCTTAGAACTTAGGGCCACGTGACATAAAAAGATGGGATGGTTCTAGCATATGCAACAGAGAGTGGCATTGTTTAGCGCATTCTCATTAATCTAATGTATTTTATCATGTGAAACAAAGAATAAAAAAGTAGTAATTATAACAGTAAGAAGATGATAAACGACAACGCAGCTAGATGAGTAATGACATGATGAATCAGAATGCAAGTAATTTTGAACTAAGATGAATGCTACTTATCAGGCTTACTTTCATTTCTTCATCCACTACTTAAAATTAGACATGATGTATTGCTATCCCAAATCGAGTGAAATATCATGCTAAATCAATATCGATAATGCTACATTTTGCATCAGCTAGTGATAATAATTAATTTTGTTTTATATGGTATTAACATGTTTCAAGGTTTCTCCTTGCTAGAAACCCATATGTGGGCTGGTAAGAATTTGGAGCAGGCGTGCATAGGCAAAAAAATTGGAGAGTTCATAGTTACTTCTTCATATGTTTCTAATAAACCATACTAGATTGCCTTACAGCAGCACTCAAATTCATTTGTTGTGTGAAAGCTCAAAGACATAATAAAAGAATTCCACAGAATGTACAGAAGTATAATAAAAAAATAAGAAATGAAAATAACGAAGGTTACCGATTTTGTGGCTCTTACGATGGAAGATTCTCTTCTTCTTCTTCGTACGTTGTCGATTTTGATGGGTGGGATTGTATCATTATGACGATGGAACTGTTAGGGTTTATGGAGAGAAATAGGTAGCGGAATGAAATTGACGAGGACGGGATGAAATTGATTAGGGCGGGATGAAATTGATGAGAGCGGGATGAAATTGATTTGGGCGGGATGAAATTGATTAGGGCGGGTTGAAATTGGTTTGGGGAAAATTCTTCTGGATGCTCCATTGAAGCATTGAGAGAGGAAACGCCTTTTTTTCCTATGTAGAAAATATAATTACCTCCTGTTTTACCTACCCCCCTGTAATACTGCATTTCTTTTAATTGTGTTCGACAGCAGTTATCCATCAAATGATGTTCCGAAATGATATCAAAAGTACATATTGTTATAGTTAAATCACACTGCATGGCCACCACTAAGGAGGTGGTTAATCGTTTTCTCTTATTGAACGATGAGCCGAAATATGAGGAGTACAGGTTCAGGGGCCAACAATAGGAATGTCCCTCGATGTTCATTGTCTTTATGCGAGAGATGCTTAGGGATGCTCAGAGAGCAGTTCCTAATGCTGCTAACGGTGGTGGTGCAGTAGTGCAGGCGCCTAAAGCCGATTTTGTCAAGCTTAACAAGAATTATACTAGTCTTGGTGGGAAGTTGTTCCATGGAACAGAATCATCTACGGAGGTTCAAGATTGGCTTGGTAGTTGTGAGCGCATCTTCGAAGATTTGGGGATTGATGATGCAATGAAGAAAAAGCTAGCATCGCGTCAACTTCAAGCACGGGCAATGAATTGGTGAAATGTTATTAAAGCAGCTACTCTAGAGGATCAAGTTACTTGGAATCAGTTTAAGACTCGCTTCAGTGATTAGTTTATTCCAACTGCTCAGAAATCAGAATTGTTTAGGAATTTTTTGGAGTTTAGGCAGAATGGTAAGGCAGTTCGGAATATATTGCTGAATTCGATACTTTATCGAAATATGGATTATCTCTTATCGATACCGCCGAGAAGAAGAACGAGAAGTTCATAACTGGCCTAGATCAGCACTTAGGGGAAAGACTTATAAACCATATCAATGAGACATTCGAATCTGTTGTGGGAAAGGCATTGAGGTCAGAGAGCCTTTACCCTAAGTCGAAGACCGAGATTGCTATTGCATCTCCAGGGGAGCCAAAACCGCAGGCAAGCGGTGAAGGTAATAAGAATTCTCAGAATAAGAGAAAACAGAACCAAACCAAGGATGGTCAGAAAAAGAAGAATAAGAAAGATATCGAGTGCTTTAGTTGTAGCAAGAAAGGCCACTATGCCAGAGATTGTAGAGCAAAGCCAGCGGACAAGAAGTGCTTCAATTACGGACAAGTGGGACATCACAATGATAAATGCCCACAACCTCCTAAGGAGAAGCAGATCGTGAAAGCATATGCTATCAATAATGTTCCTTCTTCGTAGAGTGCCCCAACAACGACGGATAAGGGAAAGGGTGTCATTATCAAAGGTACTCTTTCTATTTATGATGTTCCTGTTCGAGTACTGCCTAATACCGGGGCTTCACATTCCTTCATATCTAGTGACCTGGTAGATAGATAGGACTTGGAACCTAAGATTGTCGATAGACCATTAGTTGTGACAAACACGATCGGTGGTTCGACTAGCCTTTGTATGATTTGTCGTAATTTGGTCTTATCGAGTCATGGATGTGTGTTTGCTTGTGATTGCTTTGTTTTGGGCTTTACTGGGTTTGGCATTATTTTTGGAGTCGATTGGCTCCAAAGGTATGTGGGTGGTGGTAGACTGTGAGGGGTCTTCTGTGACCGTTAAAGCGGATGATGGGCGGAGGGTGATATTGGGTTGCCTACTTAGTGATGGGGTGATAGGGTGATGGCTAGTTTTCTAATTTCCCTCGGCATCCCGCATAATGAATTATCAGATGTGTCTATTGCTTGCGAGTATCCGGACTTCTTTGGGGAAGTGATCGGACTTCTACCACACCAAGAGATCGAGTTTCAGATTGATTTACTGAAATATGCCAGACCTATAGTGATGCCACTTCGTCGTATGGCGCCAAGGGAGTAGAGAGAGCTCGAGGTGCAAGTATGCGATCTTTTGAAGAAGGGTTTTATCAGAAGAAATGTTTCCGAGTGGGGAGCACCAGTTGTATTTGCTACTAAGGCAGATGGTTCTCTTCACTTATGTGGACTACCGCGAGTTAAACAAGGTGACTAGGAAGAATAAATATCTTCTTCCACGGGTAGATGATTTCTTTGATCAGTTAAATGGAGCAAGAGCGTTTTCCCAGTTGGATCTCGCGACAGAATTTCATTAGCTCTGGGTAGCAGTTGAGAGTATATCTAAAACGACATTTCGGACGCCGTCTGGATTCTATGAGTGGTTGGTCATGTCATTCAGATTGACCAATACACCCGCATATTTTGTGGATCTTATGAATATGGTTTTCAGAGGTCAGTTAAATAAGTTTGTTATTGTGTTCGTGGATGATAACTTGGTTTACTCGAGGACAAAGGAAGAACACAAGGGACATTTGAGGACAGTGATGGAGGTGTTGAGGAAACACCAATTAAAACCAAAATTCTCTAAGTGTCACTTTTGGAGGAGGGAAGTGAGGTTCTTTGGCCATGTTGTTTCAGAGAATGGTATTGTCGTGGATCATGTGAAGGTGGCTACGGTGAAAGATTGACCTATGCCCAAGAATGCAATGGACGTGAGAAGTTTCTTGGGGTTAGCTGGACATTATCACAAATTTATTCAAGACTTCTACAAGATAGCGACACTGTAAACTCAGTTGAACAAGAAGAATCAAGCTTTCGTCTGGGACGGAAGGTGCGAGTATGCATTTAAGAGTCTAAAGGAATAGTTGACATGTGCACCAGTGTTAGTTATTCCTAAGGGGAACGAAGAGATGACGATATACACAGATGCCTGTGGTACAGAACTAGGTGTTGTACTAATGCAAGGAGGCAGGGTTGTAGCCTATGCTAGTCGGGAACTGAAACCGCATGAGAAAAGAGGTCCTACCCATGATTTGGAAAACAATCGTGTTCTTATTAAAGATTTGGAGACATTATCTCTTGGGAGGAAGATTCAAGTTGTTTATCGATCATAATTCGTTAAAGTATATTTTCTCTCAAAAGGATTTAAATCTTCGACAGCAGAAATGGTTAGAGTTCTTGGCTTCATATGATTTTAGTATCGCATACACACCCGGGAAGGGCAATGAGGTAGCTGATGCATTGAGTAGGAGACATGCCAATTTAGGGGCTATGTTTCTGGAATGGAAGCAACTGGAGTATATCGCGGGATATGATTTAAGACCTAAGTGTGAATTGGATGCAGAGATGTTAGCAAGTTTGACGATCAGACCAACTTTGATTGAGCGAATCGATTCCAATCAGAGGGATGATCCTAACCTATTGGAAATCATCTCCAAGTTTGAGACGGGTATCGACGGTGAGGAAAGGAACAAGTATGGACTTGATAGAGAAGGATGGCTTCAAAAGAATGGGAGACTAGTTGTACCCAATGTTAATGGAATGAGAGATGAAGTTCTTAGAGAGTACCATTACTTGAAGCTGACTATACATCCCGATGGTAACAAAATGTATCGAGACATGAAGCAAACCTACTACTGGGAAGGGATGAAGAAAGACATTGGAAAGTTTATATCCAAGTGCATGAATTGCCAGTTAGTTAAATCTGAACAAAAGAACCCTAGTGGTTTGTTACAACCGCTGGAAATTCCCAAATGGAAATGGGAACAAGTCTCAATAGATTTCATCGACGGCTTGCCAAGGACTAGACCGGGTCATGATAGTATTTGGGTGATTGTGGATCAATTGACCAAAAGTGCAAGGTTTATACAAGTCAAGTCGAAAAGAACGATAGCTAAGTTAACATAACTGTATATGAAGTGGGTAGTGAGATTTTATGGAGTACCTAAAGGTATTGTGAGCGACCGAGATCCATTATTTACTAGTGGGTTTTGAAAGAGCTTACAAGAAACTTTGGGGTTAGAATTACATCTCAGTATCGTGTACCATCCTCAAACCAACAGTCAAACAGAATGGGTGAATCTTGTATTAGAGGATCTCTTGAGATCTTGCATATTGGATTTTGGAGGGTCGTGGAATGACTATTTGCATCTGCTTGAGTTTGCATAAAATAATAGTTATCAGTCCAGTATTGGTATGGCTTCATTTGAAGCTTTTTATGGAAGACCGTGCAACTCACCGTCATGTTGGTTAGAAACCAGTGAGAAATTTGTGTTTGGGCCAGATGTAATAAGAGAAACTTCATATAAGATCAAGGTTATTCAACAACGAATGAAGGCTGCCCAAGACAGGCAGAAGAGTTATGCTGATAGAAGACGAAGAGATTTGAAGTTCTCCGTTAGCGACTTGGTATTCGTCAAGATTTCTCCGTTGAAGAAGGTGATTCAGTTCGGTAGGAGAGGTAAATTAGCACCAAAGTTTGTTGGTTCATTTCTAATTCTCGAACTAGTTGGAAATTTAGCATATAAAGTAGGATTACCTGAAAGATGGCGGGAGTGCACAACGTATTCCATGTTTCCCAGCTAAGGAAGTTTATGCACGATTTTGATATGACTATTTCACCAGATCAGTTGGATGATATCGAGATAGAACTCGAGGCAGTTGGAAACCGCAGACCGGTTCGTATTATCAGACGCGATACGAAGCAACTCCGGAGGAAGACGGTGAAACTGGTTAAGGTCCAGTGCGGTGATAATGAGAATGACTGTACTTGGGAAACCGAGGAGAGCATGAGGGAGTAATATCCAGAGCTCTTTACTTGGTCAGATTTTAATCGTGATATAGTTACTCCCTATTTAGTAAACTGCATGCTAGGATAGGCTTGTTTTGTTATTATGTATGTTTGATTGTTTGTAAATGGCTGAGAGGCATGCGAGGCACTATTATATGTTTTGGTTAAGGAATTTCGGGGGAGAAATTTCTTAAGGGGAGGAGAGTTTAATGACCCACATTCTACATAATGAAGGATCGTAGAATATTTATTTTATTTTCATACGAAGTCATATGGTCGTGTAACTTTGTGAAGCGACTATTGGGGTCATTTCACACATTCACGATTTTTGCCAAATTTTAAATGACGATTTTGCCTCTGGCGGATCTTGTTTCGCTTATAACTTTTGATTGGTAAGGAGTTTTGACCTTGAAACCACATCCATATGATTCAGATGATGGTTTACGTTTCCGTAGAGTGGTCACATTAATCAAACGGACTAACCGTTTGGGAGATATGGCTGAAATAAGATTTGAAGATAGAATAGCAGCATAATCGGGCTTAATAGGGTGATTAGCAGATAGGCCCATAATCCATTTCGGGATTAGGGTTACGGGAGGGCTAAAAGGAATTAGAGAATGGTTCCTTTTCATTTCTCCAGCCGCCACTAACATTTACCTAACCCTAGTAATGGTCTTCATCTTCCAAATCTCTCACTAATCACTTTCTAATCACATATTAAGCAAATCTACATCAAATCAAGGCAGATTAGCATCAAAATCGGGATAGAGCTGCTGCACTACATAGGAATCCATGCCAAATCAATATAAGTTTCATAAGCGTTCATTTGTGTCTAAGGTGAGTGATTAACATGTTTATTTGCTAATTATAGCTAACTAGGGGTGATTAATGATAATTAGCGAAATTATGACTTAGAAAAATATAGGAAAATATGTAAAAATTATGAAATATTATTTTATGTCACTGGTAAAAACTTGAGTTAATTTGGATTAAGTTTGCTAATCCTATTGTTAGATATGGTTAAACAAGGTTAAGGGGAAAATCATACATTTGGGGTACGTTGGGTCTAAAATAACCTATATGCTTGATGTTTTGACCTTTTTGATTATATGTTGCTACTACTGTTTGGTATGTTTTATGATTTTTTGGTAAAGTTAGAATGGTTGAACATGCCATCGTATGGCGAGAATGGACGATACAAGCATGTTGGAAGCATGTCAAGTTTTCGGTTCGGATCGGATGGGGTGAGCTGTTCGGATCGGGGTATGTGCCTCGGACCGGAGAGGACGAGATGAATTGGAACTTGGCACAAGAAGAGCATGGCAAAAATGAAAGCCGCTAGTGTGAAGTTGGAGTTGGAGTGGAGCACCGAACCAGACCGAGACTACGAGCACCGAACCAAACCAGATGGGGATGGTCGAACCGAATGAGAACTTGAGCAAGGAAAGGGGAGCCGAACCAAACCAAAGCTTGAAGCACGAACCGAACCGAAGTGATGATCCGAGCCGAACCAAGATAAAGAGTCGAACCGAACTAAATGTGTGCTTCTACTTCCACGCGATGACTCTTCTAAAGACCAACTCCAATTCGATCAAAACCCGAGATGCAAAGGAAATCCAAATGGGAAGTTATTACTCAAGATCCAGATGAGAACCAATGAGTGAACTTCAAGAGTTAGGCTTTGCTATGGGACGTGTGCAAAGGAGTTATCGATATCTATAACTTTGGTTCACCATTGAGAGAGGGGGTACGAAGACATTGACCCATTAGGGTTATTGACCATGGACCATTGCAGTGGGATCAGAGGCTGTATGGAGTGGGACTCCGTCAGGGCCCCAAAGGGCAAAGTGGTCGTAGCAATAGTTGTACAGAGTGGGACTCCATCATGGTCCCAATGGATCTGGTGATCAAAGTGGTGGACATCGTACGTTTTATGCACTGAGTGAGAGATGTGAGGATGATTGCTATGTTTGATGTTTTTCTATCACCATGACACGCACACTCGTATTTTTACACTATATGTTGGTGTTACCTTAGAGTATTGTACATCTTGTTGTGCTAACTCTTTGGTTGTAGATCCAGGTTCATGTGTAATTATTTATACCTGTCATTGCTTTATTCAATTATAGTGTTGCTATCGCTGACACAAGACTTTCGTCTAACCTGAAGTTTTATGTATCTTCTTATTACTCTGGTTTTTCCTAAACGAGAAGACTAGAGACATGTTTGGTGGTTATGCACGGGTAGCAGTCCGAAGACGAGCATGAGGCTTCCACGTATTATTTACATATATTCTCCCTGTGTAGTTGCTGGTCACTGCTTTGGGTATTAGTAGTGTACATCTTTTATTTCCTTTTTAGAGACAGTATTTTGAAGTTGTAATAATGATTTGGATCATAAGCTGTATTTTGGATTTTGCTATTCTGATGGATATGGTTTAGTTTTCAGCTTATGCATTGTCTCGCCTGTTTTATATCAAGTTATGTTATTATTATATTTTATTCCATGTGTTGTGAGATATACTACAGGTTCTTGATGATTCATCGTTTCAAACCCATTTTCTTTTGACCACCGTCCCGTGCCAGTCGGGGCATTGGC
Organism: Allium sativum; assembly: GCA_030737875.1. Taxonomy (NCBI): domain Eukaryota; kingdom Viridiplantae; phylum Streptophyta; class Magnoliopsida; order Asparagales; family Amaryllidaceae; genus Allium; species Allium sativum. The sequence goes on along the minus strand of CM060920.1, from coordinate 936,089,794 downwards.
ACAGTGCATCTTCGGGGGAGTGTCCAGTGTGCAGGGCGACCATCACATGATGTTAAAATTCGTTACCGGAATCCTTTAGATAGTGTTTGAAAGGATGTGTCTTTTGGTGAAAGGATGGTGGGAAATAACTTCTCGATTTAAATTTGAAAATCTGTAAAGCCGTCATATGTCGACATACAAAATGATACATGTCGACATATAAGTGTAAGCAACACTTATAATTGTTTGAAACGAATTTCAGATTTTCAACATTTCAAATTACCTTATATTTGTGGATTTTGGTGATTCGGTTGAGGTCAATGGTTGACTATCTTCAAGTATAATTGCTACGATATCTTTAACAAGATATTATAAGGTTCAACCAACTTCTCGTCACTTCAAACACCTCTATTCTTCAGCATTCATCTTTAATATGCTTTGGTATTAAATTGTTCTGATTATCCTTCCATTGATATGATTAAAGTTCTTGTATAATTCCTCTTTTGTACTCTAGTTTATTTCTAAAAATATGTCCATAATATATCTGATGTAATTGCACAACTCGAAGATATGTTAGTAGTCATGTTTATATGGTTGTTGTCATTGAAATCAATACCTAGGGTATTAACAATCTCCCCGTTTTTGATGATGACAACCATATAAATATTTGAGAGATAAAATATAATACTTTTTATATTTGACTCCCCCTAACTCTGCACACTCCCCTATCATTTTATCTAGTATATTTATACCTTTCCCCACCTTGTCATCAACAAAATGGATGAAAAGTATTATTTAGTTTACTGCTAGACAATATGTAGAGTTTGTATATGCATATAAATCAAATAAATTTAAAACATAAATAAATTAAATAAATGAGTTTTAGAGTTACCGACTTTGTTGATGCCACTAAAAAATCCTTTTCATACTCATCTAGGGTTTAGTAGATTTTTTGCCATATGCTTTAAGTATCTGTTATTTGGTACCTGAAAATTTATAAAAATATGCACATTGGTACCCTTTTTATTTTAGAGTCCATGGGGTTAAGTTTTGGGATGCCAAAGCCATGAAGAGTTTGAATTACCTTTCAAAATATAATTTCTAGATAAATGAACCTTATTAATAAAACTATCAATATATTTTATCCAACCTTTTTGGAACCCATAAGTTAAGGAACCTGTTTGGAGGATTTAATTTTAATTTCTTAGGTTTTTGTTTAAACTTGTTGGCTTTAACAAACTTAGTACAATGAATACTATTCTTCTTTGATTCAACCTTAGGGGTATATCCAAGTCCATATTTATTCCTAGTGTTTTTAGATGCAGATAATAATTTCTCTAGATTATCCTTTCCTTTGTTAAATTTATCAATATTAGTTTTCATTTTATCAAAATCCTTACTATGGTTAAGAATAACATTGTCTAGAGATGTTATTTTGTCATTCAGATCAGTGATCTATGACTTCATTGAAAGATTTTTTGATTTTAAGGACTCATTTTCACTTTTCAAATTTTCAAAACTTCCAAGTGTTAAATCGTTTCCATTTTATGGCCATTAATTCTATCAATTTCATTTCTAGACATTGTTTTTCTTTACTTAACTTTTCATCAGATATTTTTAATCTATCTATTTTTGCCAAACTATTATCGTACTCTTTCCTAAGTATTTCATAATCCTGATGCTTATCAATTAAAACTTTAGTAATTTCTTTATCAAAATTCCAGGTCATCCATTTCCATGAAGCATACATTGGCCTTTTCTGTTTCTGAATCACTATCGCTTGATGATGAGTCATCCTATGTTGCATTGAATGCGTGTTTCCTCTCCTTATTGAAAGTATTTGAAATGTGCTTTAGTTTTCTCAAATCGGGACAATCCCTTCAGATGACCAGGTTTACCACAATCAAATCATTTAACAATAGTTCCATTTCTGGAATTATTGTTGTTAGTTTTTCGAAGTTTCTTCGTAATCCAACACTTTTAAGAATTTCTTGATCTTCTTGTTAATAAACTCGATATCATCATCAACAGTATCATCATCTAGTTCATCATTGTTGATCATTGCATTAAGTGCCAATAATTTCTTCTCATTTCTCTGATTCTCTTTTCAAACTTGCATCTTTACTACATAGGACATTAGATTACTAATTAATTCTTCTACTGACATAGTACTAATATCATTGGCTTCTTCTATTGCCAGAGTCTTCTAATCCCATTCACTTGGAAGTGAATTTAATATCTTTCTGACTTGGTCTTCTTCAGTAATTTTCTTTCCCAATGTTATTAAGGCATGTACTATATCTTGAAATCTAGAATATACATCAGAAATAAACTCATTTGGTTTCATTTGAAAGAGTTGAAACCGATGAGTTAGCATAGATATCTTTGTCAGTTTTAGCTTACTGGTGCCTTCATGTTTGACTTTCAATATTCTCCAAATTTCGTATGCAGAATTAAAAATAGACACTCGATTAAATTCATTTCTATCTAAGGAGTAAAATAAATTGTTCATGCCCTTAAAATTATTAAGTGCTTGTGTATTTTGGTCTAGTATCCATTTTGAATATTTAGTTTAAGGCTCGATATATTCTACTTTGGTAATGTTCCAACTATCTAAACCATTAGACTGCAAATAAAATTTCATCCTACAAGCCTAATAAGCATAATTACTGCCATCAAATAGAGGGGGTCTAGTGGTAGATTGCCCTTCAAAATAATTAATAAAGATGTGACTAGTGTCACTAGCCATTTAATATTTCCAAAATTCAGATGATGAAATTTTGAAAACCTAGGATATGATACCAATTGTTGGGGAACTTGGGTGTCTATAACCCAATGCTAATGGATCTTAAGGCTATTCAGACACTAGAGAGATGAAGTGTAATCACTATATCTATTCAAATTCAAACAAAAAGAAATAAGTGATAAAATAAAATGCAGTAAAGTAAATAACACCAGGATTTTTATACTGGTTCGGATTATCCAGTCCTGCACTTCACCATGCAAAATTTCACTATAATCACTCGTTTTCCAAGGTTGGCAAGAACACTTTTACATTCTTGATTTCATGGGCTATAAGATACAACTTCTCCTTATCAACAGTAATAAACAATGACAAGTAGTCGTATCTTCAATACAGATTCTTATAGATTTGGTATAATGATCCTATAGACCTCCAATGGCAATATATCTTTGAATTCTTTGAGGAAATAGGATAAAATCAGAAAGAGAATGATATGAATTCAAGTACAAATCTTTGATATTGTGTGGCTTGCAAATCAATGAAGAATTGGAGTGAAAGAGAGTGGACTTTCAAGAGTAATAAGATAGTATTCAATGGATATGTATAGTGAATATATGGAGAAGAAGGAGTAGATGAAAATGTGAAAAGATGATGTTAAATTTCGTTACCAGGAGCCTTTAAATAGTGTTTGAAAGGATGTGTCTTTTGGTGGAAGGATGGTGGGAAATAACTTCTCAATTTAAATTTGAAAATCTGATTATTCGTTATATGTCGACATACAAAAAGATACATGTCGACATATAACTGTAAGCACCACTTATAAGTGTTTCAAATGCGTTTCAGATTTTTAGCATTTGAAATTACCTTAAATTTGTGGATTTTGGGGATTAGATTGAGGTCAATGGTTGATTATCTTCAAGTATAATTGCTATGGGATCTTTAACAAGATATTCTAAGGTTCAACCAACTCCTCATCACTTCAAACACCTCTGTTCTTCAGCATTCATCTTTCATATGCTTTGGACTTCAATTGTTCTGATAATCGTTCCATTGCTCTAATTAAACTTGTTATATAATTCCTCTTTTGTACTATTGTTTATTTCTAAAAATATCTTGATAATATATATGATGTAACCGCACAACTCGAAAATACGTTAGTAGTCATTTTTATATGGTTGTTGTCATCAAAATCAGTACCTAGGTTACCTAGGGTATTAACACCGCCTCTTCTTCTTCCCCAGCACCGACAGGATGATCTATTGAATAATTTACAGGAAACAAGCCTATACTTGAGACCTCATAATCTTCATCTTCCAAGCCCTTAAGACTTCTAGAAGATCTCGGTGCCATTGCAAACTATACTTTCAACATAGTTGCATTAGATACTGCACTGAAAAACCTACACTCCTTGTGTTAGTACAAACTAACATGGAACGTGCGGTGTTGTGAGGTGCTGATGCGATTATAATAAAAGAACTCGGAACATAATGACGCTAGCTCTTAGAACTAAAACTATCGTCGTCATTTACTGATATCATCGGGTTCGCGTCAAGTCACGATTACGTTGATTGAGATCAAGAATTAAATCTAAAGATGGGTAGTTCATTCATATATCCATGGTTCGAGTTTATGCTCTAATCGTATTTGCAAGTTCGAATTATCAGTTCTTGTATGAGTGTAAAGACGTTGTTGGTCAATGCGTTCAAACCCTAGACTCTAGTCCGATCCAATCACGTAACGTCGCAAAAATGATACAAGTCTGATGATAGATCTACCAGGATTCAAACTTTCATTAGGAACGGTGGGATGTAACAACCAATCTAACTATCAAAGGGATTCGAAGTCTACTAAGTCTTAGGGATGCGAAATTCGCATCCCCAAAGCCGAGCTATTTTGCATCCCTATGCTAATGCGAAACTCGCATCCCACACGGCTTTAGGAAATTTTGAATCCCAGTTTAGCACTCCATTTCGCTTCCCCCTATAGTGTGAATTATCTAAGTCCCAAGGACACAAAATTTGCATCGCGGGGCTTAATAAATTCCGACAACGAGGGCGGATGCGAAATCTTGACTTTGCATCCCCCTTAGGGATGCGTAGTCCGAGTCTAGTATCCCTCTTCTTAGGAATACGAAATCGATGCTTCGCATCACCTCACTGCCTCGGGATACGAAATTGAAGCTTAGTATCCCCTTCATAGCTTCGGGATGCGAAGCATCATTTTCGGACCTCCTCCATCTTCTCCTTTCCTATGCAGTTAAAGCGCTCAACTAATCTAGTGTGATGGAAGTGCAAAAATTTGTAGGGGCGATAAAGCGAGGAAATAGCAGGAAATAGAGGATGAATCTGAAGTACAATATAAAAATCGTATTTAATGCTTTTACAAATATATAAATGATAAATAAATGGAAAATTATCAATAAACTTAGTTATAACCAGTACATTCTTAATTTTGAATAAAAACGCAAAAAAATATGTAAATAAATGTAAACTTTTATTTACCTTGATTAAATTTAATAGAACACTATAGTATTTTATATTATGAAAAATACATGTTAAAACATATTAAAAAAATAATTTTATAAATTTTATAATGTATAAATCTCATTTTTAAATTCATTTCTTTTACAGAAGATATAGCGAAAATAGCAGATTATAGCCTAAATAATGAAATATATCAGGAATATCAGAATATAACGGGTATGAAAGAAGAAAGGCTATTTAGAAACAGAGTAGCGATAGAAATCCGCTATACGATATAGCGGGGATATAGCAGGGTAAAGCGGGGCATTAACTGCACAAATCATTTCCCTACGCCTCCTTTTATTCTTCTCCCTCTCTGAATCCACTCCGAAATACAAGGAAACACATCAAGGGGGGCCTCGTCACCACTCCTCCCCCATCTTTCCCGGGTTTCATCGCCATCCCATTGCGTCTCATCACGAAGCACCACGGCCAAGGCGAAGATGACGATATTGTCCCCTAAACACCACGAATCCACGTTGAATTCCACATCATAAAATATACATCGAATCTATCTTGAGATTCAAACCTACCTAAGTTTGATTCGGATTCAGTTGTGTGTTTTTCGAGATTCAACTTGAGGTGTTAGTTTCAAAAGAAATTCTGAAGTCCACGAGATGCGAAAAGTATGCCAAGTGAGAAGGGGGATTCTTAACCCGGTTAAAAACACTGGGTTGGCACTAAAGTGGGTCGATACTGACTGGGTCGGCATCAAGTGCGTCGACACTAACTGGGTTGACACTAAACTGGGTCGGCACTAAGTGGGTCGGCACTAAAGTGGGTCGGCACCAACTAGGTCACCACCAAATGGGTCGGTGTGTAATTGAAATATGGATCGGCTCCTTCGCATATGACAACATAATGACCGGGCATGGTAATGCACAAGACATTCCGCATGTAGTTTCTATGCTTAGAACATCACGTGGCAAGCCATAAAGAATTGCATGGATTAGTATAACCTTCCACTATACAAATATATATAAAAAAGTATGGCATACACCACTGACATGAAAACATGACAAGTGTTGCATAAAGCCACTTGAAACAGTATAAGTTATTTACATGATGACGAGACATGAAAGTAACATGCAAAGTACACAATCCTGTTTTATGAGAAATGCATGGGTCGGTCTGCTAATTGTTAAGCATAGGTCAACATTATTATATTTTACTAGTCGGTCCTAAAGTGTGAGCATGGTTTGGCTATAAAAACAAGCTGGATGTGCATTCGTGAACACATACGTGAATTAGCATGTAGTATGAACCAGTGAGTCAACATCAGTTGTTACACATTGACAGTTGGCATGTTCGAGTCGACTGCAGATAATAAGGTGTTAGCATCTCCTCTCTTGTATGTGAAGCAGCTACAGTAATAATAAAATCCTGATCGGTCCATTTTATGAAATAGTGGGTCGGTCTCATTTATTCATCTTTGGGTTGATACGTTCAAAGTGGAAAGCTGGTCGGTCACATTGAAATAATGCGGAGGCTTCACATGAGCGACCACGCGGACCAAGATGGAAATAAACATGCGGATCGGTAGTAGAATTATAAGATCGTCGGTCCAATGTTCTACATAGCATCTGGTCGGTCATTTCAAGGCAAGAAACTGGGTCGGTCGTTGATTTTGGGCGATGGCAGAACAATAAATATGGATCATATGACAGTTGTACACAACTGTAAAGTGGGTCGATCGGGTTTTTACCCAATGGCATTTTCGTAAATAAGTTTTAGGCCGACCCAAACTATGCACTCTATAATTACAAGACTGCCACTATCTCCAAACTACACCTATAGATAGCCCATTTCTCCACAATTGTAGGGACCGATTCTTCTACCCTGGAGGTCTGCTCAAATCATTCCTCGACCATTCTAAAGCTTCTTAAAGCTCTATTAGTGGCCTCCTAAGCATGCTCCTTCCTCCAACAACATGAAGATCAAAGCTTCTATAATCATGTACGCCATGGAAAATTGCTCTAGCTCAATTCTAGTGACTCTAACCACCATTGATCTTCTATAACAGCCCGGTAACTTAAACTTCATTCTAGAACCAAGGAGAAGCATCTAAACGCACAAGTGATTAAATATCTACGAGATAACCATCACAGTCCGCAAGATTTAATCCATTCCTCTAAGAATTCAAGTAAGATCCAAAGCTAAAAGAGAACGAAAATGGTGAGTCATTGTAAATAGAGTGGTCAAGTGTAATGAATGTGATATATTAAATAACGCTTTGTGTGAATTCCTTCATGATAATGAAGAACACTTCAAAGCGGATGTAGATCTTTCCTTAGACCGAACCACTATAAAAATTCCCTTGTTTTCATTTATGCTCTTTATTTTGTGATTATGCGGCTCCATATTCAAATCTATCCATTTGGTGAAGTGTTTACATAACACCCTTGGTGTTGAAATCGATTTTCGGTTTTAGCATTTGGCGCCCACCGTGGGGCCGCATTCGCATCTCCTTCCTTCACATTGAGGTTCTAAGCCGACTTCTACCAAAGATTCCGCAAATCAAAGATCTAGGCCAATCAACGAACTATCTTCCAAATTCAAAGCCTTATCTGAAATAATGGCGAAATCTAAGAAGATCGCTAGCAAAGCGGGTGAGGAAAATGACAATGTTATCAACAATGAAACTACTCCACTTGCCAATCGCTTTGAAGTTGGAGAAAATTCAATGTCCGGAGCTGAAGTGACTAAAGCTGAATTAGACGTCGTTATCGCTAACTTGAGCCAATGCATGGAAGACTCCAACAAAGCTGTAATCGATGCTAATCAAGCTTTAATGGATAAAACGAGTGCTCTCCTAAACACTCAAGTAAATCTCGCTCCTCTGAAAGTCCATATCAACCTTGAAGAGAATGCAAATTCATCGGACCTCCGATCCTCATAATGACAACTTGGAAGGATTTGTTGGCAAAGATGACACTAATGTTGAAGATTCAAAGTTGAATGTTATAAACCACTCCGATCGAAATAACTGATGGGTTGCAAGTCCCGTCAATAGGGCACCTTCCCATAGCGGAAGTTCTAAATCCTCTAAATGTGATTGCTCGCCACGATGAGCATATGGAAAAGAGATCGAAGTCCCCTCCCCGGAACGACACAACTCAAAGGAATATATAGCGAATGTGGTAAAGCAGTAAAGCAAATCATGAAAGACAACATGCCTCGCAAGGATAGTGAAAGGGAATGGGACTTCTCTCTCGGCAAAAATCCATTCACAAAGAGAATCCATAAGGCTGAGTTTCCTAAGAAGTTCACTCATCCTACTCTCCCTCTGTACAACGGGACTTCTGATCCGAATCACTTCCTATACAAATATGAATCGTATATGAATGGAGCAAAAGCAATAGACGAGATCAAATGCCTATGCTTCCCTCTCTATCTAGAAGGTGTCGCATTGTTATGGTTCCCAATGCTCCTGACCAAATCCATCAACCAATTTGATGATTTGATTATGAAATTCAAAGAGTAGTTCAGACTGCAAGCTACGAAGGTGAAGGACGTTATTTCTCTTACATCAACGAAATAGAAACCGGGGGAATATGTCAAAGATTTCTCCAAAATATTTGATGTTGCTGTATCTGAAGTAGGAAATCCCAAGCCTCGCATGATCTTAATGTTTCTAATCGCCACAGATGAGAATAGCAAAATTGGCAAATGGATCAAAATGAAAGAGCCAAGCATGCTTGACAAATTCTATAAAAAGGCCAAGGAGTACGTGAGATTGGAGAATAAGTCTGCACCTCTTCAGATTAATAATTCAAACCAACCTCTTGAAGCTCCCAAAAATGCTAGTACTCAGTACAATCTGAAAAATGCTGGAGAAAAGGGGAAGGACGGGAAAGACAACCAAGACAGCAAGAAGCCTCGCTTTTCCAACCCATCATAGCTAACACCTTTAAATAAAACTCTAGAAAACATCTTCGCTACAACAAATGACACCGCAGATTATCCAATTCTAGAACCTCAAAGAGTAAGTGGCAAGCAAGCGAACTATGGAAAGTTTTGCCGGTTCCATAATCAGCCAGGCCATAATACCAATGAGTGTAGGCATCTAGGGTCGCCGATCGAAGAGCTAGTTAGGAAGAATCGTCTGCAGCAATATGTCAAAAATCCACAATCCTCAAAAACTGTTCCGATTCCCAAGGGTAGGGGAAACAAGCAACGAAGCTCTTGTTCAAACCGTGCCAAAGCTGATCATCAACTAAAAACCGTTGGTTGTGCTCCAGTTTCAATGGAAAACTGCCACCGCTTTACTTCGTGCTCTATTTCCTGCTTTAGTTCGTGCTTTGCTTCATGTTTTACTTTCCGTTATATTCAAAACTTCTTGTAAACAGTCTGTAATAATCTACAAGTGATGCACTGAACATTAGCTCCTTAATTAAGAGCATATCTGTTTGATTAAATTTCTAGCTTGCAAAATTATGTGTCAAATCGAAACTTGCTTAAAAGATGATTTCATATTGCAGGTTATCTGTCGAGCGCTTGTTCCTTCAGAATCTGAAAAGCATAGCGACCCCGACAACCTAACTCAAGTGCCAAAGGCTGTATATATCAACATGACCAAATGCAAAAATAGAAAAGCATTGCCCTGAGAAGTGAATGAGAGGAGTCACAAAGATTCAAACATTGAACAAGCGCCATGGCAAACAAACAAAAGTGTTGTAATCTCACCGAAGGGGCGCTCCCCTAAGTGAGAGTTTCAAAGCTTCATGTCCTAATATGAGATAGCCCACCAAGTCGAGCATCTGACAAAGGAATTGATGCCAACCCTGAGCTGGAAGGACCAACATCGTGATGGAAGGACCAATAAACCTGGTGATCGGAAGTACCGACATTAGGCCGGAAGGACTGGCAAACAATCTGGAAGGACCAGCACAAACCAAAGTCCTCTCCGAGGGTACCCAATTGATCAGTAGAATTAGGAAGCACCTGATGCGATAACGATAAACATTGGGTTCTAACCAAAGTCCTATCCGAGGGCACCCAATTGATCGTCAAATCAGGAAGCACCTGATGCGATAACGACAAACATTGGGGTTCTAGCCAAAGTCCTCTTCGAGGGTACCCAATTGGTCGTCAGAATCAGGAAGCACCTAATGCGATAACGACAAACATTGGGGTTCTAACTGGAGTCCTCTCCGGGGGCACCCAATTGATCGTCAGAATCATGAAGCACCTGATGCGATAACGGCAAACATTGGGGTTCTAACCAAAGTCCTCTCCAGGGGCACCCAATTGATCACCAAAATCAGGAAGCACCTGATGCGATAACGCCAAACACTGGGTTTCTAACCAATGTCCGTTCTGGGGGCACTCCTTTTAAACTTACCAACGCTTGGATTAATCAGTGTAATTGAGTGACGTAAGTCTCCAATGCCCAAATTAAATAAGCTGGATTGTAGACAAAGTTCATATTTAACCAACTGACTTGTGTAGTGTTTGAAAATCTCAAGAACAACAAGTGTTAGATTTTAACCCGAATATGGGTATGAAATCCAAAATACTTCCTTAGGGAAGGCTGATAACGATCTCCTAAACTAGGGAAAAATGTCCAAGCCTTCTCCAAAAGGAAGCAGGAAATACATCATGAATATACATTTCCAAAAATATGAAATGTTGTCCACCATCATATAAGTCATTAAAACAATGGCGCTTGAAAATCACAGTCGAATTATCTCGACTAGTTGATCTTAAGCGCTGATGCGAATTCGAATTAGAATATCGTACTTGTGTAGGTAATATTTGATGAGTTATAAACCATTTAGTAGAACAATTCTATGTAAACACATTATTCAATTCAAAATAAAATTTTCTATATTTCATTTTTAATGATTAATTAACCCACTATCGATATGGACAGTTGATGGTGAAGTATAAGTCCAAAATCATGTAAGTGCTTGTTTTGATTAAAGATCAGGTGGTATGAAGTATATAAAATTAAAGTATGATTTTCCATAGCAGATGAAAAGCCATAACTGGATCTCATTGCAAAACATATCAACAAAAATAACCATTTCGAAGCCCGCATTTCTTGCAAGAAAAAAATACAAGCTTCGAGGAGTAGATGTTAACCCTGTTAAAAACACTGGGTCGGCACCAAAGTGGGTCGGCACTGACTGGGCTGACACCAAAGTGGGTCGGCACTGACTGGGTCAGCACTAAGGTGGGTTGGCACCAATTGGGTCGGCACCAAATGGGTTGGTATGTAATTGAAACATGGATCGGCTCATTCGCATATGACAACATAAGGACCGGGCACGGTAATGCACAAGACATTCCACATGCAATTTCTATGCTTAGAACATCACGTGGCAAGCCAGGAAGAATTGCATGGATTAATAACCTTCTACTATACAAATATATAAAAAAGTATGGCATACAGTAGTGACGTGAAAACATGATAAGTGTTGCATAAAGCCACTTGAACCAGTACAAGTTATTTACATGTTGACGAGGCATGGAAGTAACATGCAAAGTACATAATCCAGGTGTATGAGAAATGCATGGGTCGGTTTGCTAATTGTTAAGCATGGGTCGACATTATTATATTTTACTGGTCGATCCTAAAGTGTGAGCATGGCTTGGCTACAAAAACAAGCTGGAGGTGCATTTGTGAATACATACGTGAATTATCATGTAGTATGAACCAGTGAGTCAGCATCAGTTGTTACACGTTGACAGTTGGCATGTTCGAGTCGACTACAGATAACAAAGTGTTAACATCTCCTCTCTTGTATGTGAAGCAACTACAGTAATGATAAAATCCTGGCCGGTCCATTTCATGAAATAGTTGGCTGATCTCATTTATTCATCTTTGGGTCGGTACATTCAAAGTGGAAAGCTGGTCGGTCACATTGAAACAACGCGGAGGCTTCACATGAGCGGCCACTTGGACCTATATGGAAATAAACATGCGGATCTTTACTAGAATTATATGTTGGTCAGTCAAATGTTCTATATAGCATCTGGTCGGTCATTTCAAGGCAAGAAAATGGGTCGGTCGTTGATTTTGGGCGGTGGTAGAACCGTAAATATGGATCGTATAAAAGCTGTGCACAATTGTAAAGTGGGTCGGTCGGGTTTTACCTAGTGACATTTTCGTAAATAAGTTTTAGGCCGACCCAAACTCTGCACTCCATAATTACAAGACTTCCACTATCCCAAAACTACACCTATAAATAACCCATTTCTCCACAATTGAAGAGACCGGTTCCTCTACCCCAGAGGGCTGGTCAAATCATTCCTCGACCATTATAAAGCTTCTTAAAGCTCCATTAATGGCCTTCTAAGCATGCTCCTTCTTCCTCCCAAAACATGAAGATCAAAGCTTCTATAATAACCTTCGTACGCCATGGAAAATTGTTCTAACTCAATTCTAGTGATTTCTAACTGCCGTTGATCTTCTCTAAAAACCTGGATCTAACTTGAACTTCATTTTGGAACCAAGGAGAAGCGTCTAAACGCACAAGTGATTGCAGATCTACAAGATAACCTTCACAGTTCGCGAGATTTAATCCATTCCTCTAAGAATTCAAGTGAGTTCTAAAGCTAAAAGAGAACGAAAATGGTGAGTCATTGTAAAAAGAGTGATCAAGTGTAATGAATGAGATATATGAAATAACGCTCTATGTAAATTCCTTCATGATAATGAAGAACACTTCAAAGTGGACGTGGATCTTTCCTAAGATCGAACCACTATAAAAATTCCCTTTTTTTCATTTTATGCTCTTTATTTTATGATTACGCGGTTCCATATTCAGATCTATCCATTTGGTGAAGTGTTTACATAACACCATTGGTGTTGAAATTGATGTTCGGTTTTAACAGGGGAGAGATTCAAATCCCAATATTTGTACTGATGGGGGTTGGGGGAATGTGAAAATATTCACATCTCCTCAGGATGCAAAAATTTGCATTCTCTCAGGGTGTGATTTCGCAACCCGTTAGGGTACGAAATTTTGCATACTTCAGGGACAGGAATTTCAAATCCCGCATAGGGTATGAGAAATTGTATCCCCTCGGTGGGTACGAATCTTTCGTATCCCTCTCAAAAAAAGGAAAAAAGAAAGAGAAAGGGATTTCGTAACTTCGGAAAATTCCTAACTCAAGACTTTAGCTATGACTACACACACACACTTTTGGGACAACGATCTTCGAGCCCAATTCGATTTGCTAACCTATCGTATGGTCAGGAGTTTTGATGACTCAAGAGCAAATGCCAAGCAATCGGATTCACTGTTCGATGTCATTTTCCAAAACCAACTCATGCAATCGTAAGTTGATGACATACTTACTAATTGTGTTCTATTTCAAACCCTGATCGCATCGAGTAAAATCTCGTGAAACCGTGTGAGCGAATACGTGATACTATGTCAACAACGACCATTTTACGTTCTGACGTAAGTGGGAATCGACGACAACGTTTAATTTCTTGAGTCAATAGGAATTAGACGTTCACTAAAGCTACCAAAGAATCAAAATTCTTAACATTCTCAATGGAATGGTCGCGACCAAGCGCTCAACACAGCTTGGAGATCTTTCCAAATTCCAGAGATGATCAGCTCAACTCAAAGCATATCATGTAAAGATAAACATACTTTGGGATGCAAGTTTTAACCGACATTTTGGTCCGACTCCCAAAAGCATATCAAGCCCACTGACTAGGTCTATTGCGTGGTACAAAAGCCCAAAGTGTCGCCAAAACACTCTGGATCCAGGTTCGGAAGGATTCGTGTGAGCGCAGGCCTCACAACCCCTCAAAAGCATCTCGTATCTCTTAGGATACGAATTTTGTTCCCCTCGGGATATGAAATTCATACCCACATGGGATACGAGATTTTGTATCCCTACAGGATACGAATTATCGTATCCACACGAGGATACAATAATTCGTATCCCCACGAGGATATGAGATTTTGTACCCCTACATGGATACGATAATTCGTATCCCCACGGGATACAAGTCATCGTATCCCCATGTGATACGAAGCTTCGTATCCCCATGCGATACGAAGCTTCATATCCCCACGGGATATAAATTTTGTATCCTACTGGATACGAAATTCGTATACCTTAGAGGGATGCGAAATCTTCATTTCAGGTGCTCCGGGATGCGAAATTCATATCCCCTACAGGGATGTGAAATCTTCATTTCAGCTGCACCGGGATGTAAAATTCGTCCTGTGGTCCTTAATCCTCACGTACTTCCATCTAATTCACTATCTATAAATACCCCCTGCCTTACACTTGAAAAGGGTTGACATTTGCTTGATTTGACACCTTGGAAGGACCTTTAGACATCATTAATGGCTTCTTGAGCTTTGGGGAAGGAGAATCAGCTATTTCTCAAGGCTTTGAACTTGCAAATGGTGACTCCTGAATACTTAGTCAAATATTGTAATATAATATAATGATGATGCCCAACACTATAAACCTTCAATTGTAAATAAAATCGGAAAAAGATTTAAAGTAGACGTAGGTTCAAATACGAACCGAACCACTATAAATCTTGTGTTTCTGCTTTTCACACTTTATTTTCCTTACGTGAAACTTTATTCTCGTATTCTCGATAATCTTTGGGTATGATGCTAATTTTTCGCGTCAATATGAATCCATTCACAATTTAAATTCAATTCTTAAGCATACAGGAATAAATCTACAATGATGTAATCTAATGTTATAAAAAAAAGAATATATAATACTACGACTCAACGTACTTTAGCTTTCCTATTTTCCAGATTTAGGTCCTTCACTTTTTTATTTTACCTCTCATTTGAATGGAATACATCTATTTAATTGATTTAAATTTGAATATAGGTTTTAGATCTATAATTTTACCTTAATTGTGCCAATTTGATTTGAATCTATTCTTTATTTTAGCAATCCTCTAGTTTATTGTGTTCTCCAGGATTTATTTTATATTAATTTTCAAGATGATTTAAAGGTAAAGAAAAGGGTTCGATTTTCGATAACATTTCATTACTGTAAATTGATGCGAGAGTTTAGGGTTAGGTTTGCTTTTCTTATATAAGAGTTAGTGACCAATTGGAAGCATTAAACTAACCTTAGGCAATCTCTAATTAAATCACACACGTTCCCGAATTACTTAGCAATGAATTAAGATACTAGTACACATCATGTCCATCCATTGTTATTTTGAAATCATGCCCAAAAATTGACATTGGACGACCGCCCATTGCTCATGGTTGACTGCTAAAAGTCGACCAAGGTGGCCCAAGGGAGGACCCATGCCATTTTTAATACATTAACATATTAAGGGGAACTTATTACATTAGTTCCCTTCCTCTTTTAGTTGACTGTATCTATTAATTGATCTTATCTTTAATTTTCATTAATTAAAAATTCTACGAAATTTTAGTTTAATGTTAGGTTACTTAACTTCCAAGTAATAATTTTATTGCTATACTTACATATATAATTATTAATAATGCTAAAACTTCAAACGTTAATAATTTTGTCTAAACTCTAATCATGGAAGTTTATATATTAAAATTGTTCAGAAAACCACCACGAACACAATGGTAAATATTTAATAACCAAATTCTAAATTTGTGAAAATTCTTCTGTTATTATATACTGACAATTAATTGTCGCAAAAATGCGGGAACTGCAATTTTACAACTATTTAATATGCTTATAATATGGTCGCGTACAAGGCTATGAATATTTGATCCACATATTATTATTATATATAAGCGTTATCTATTGATCGATCACAGTTCGTAACGTATGATACTTCGATGAATATAGTTAATTCTAAGTAAGCCAATAAACCATTCTACAAGATCTAGTGTTTAATTTGACTGACTCCAATAAATTTCATATTTTGTTAAATGTAACACTCACAACACCAAAAAATGGTATTTGCTACAATTATTAACATTAGAAATTAAATTTATAACAATTATAATTATTACTAGCGCGTGTGTGGCAAATTGTTATCATGGCAATTGTAACGATTATAACCATAAGATAGCAAATAGGTTATAACACTTATAACCATTATTAAATATGATTTTACAATGCTTACAATTGTTCCTACCCAAAAATTATCATATTTATATTTATCAAAGCTAAGCCTGTTTTTATAGTGGTCGCAATCACTTTTCATCAAAAAACTAATTAATACACATAAAAACAGGAGACAGACATAGTATATGACTACTACAAGTTGGAATATAGTGTCAAGGGCACTGTACAATGAAAACTGTAGTGAACCAAGGTGCTTCAACAACAAAAGACCTAACTGCTAATCTCCTGAGGTAGAGAAGGAGGAAGAAGAAGAAGATGAAAAGGCATAAGATGAGGAAGAAGTATGACCTATGACATTCGACAAATTGGCAAAGAGATCAGAGAGGTTAAGCATACAACCGGCATGGTTCGTATCGTATAAGAATTTCATGTCCCAAGACTTGTCAGCCAGGATTGTCGAATAAAACTCCCCGTAAACACCATCAGTATATAGCTTCGAATCAGTCCCAACATCAAAGTAATGGAAGCACCTTACATCAGTATTAATCTCATCCTATCCATCTGCAATAAATATGTATTACATTTTGTGGAAGGGGTCAAAACGCATATCATAACCTAGATGATGCCAGGATTTCTCATGTTTATTCCAAACTACGGCATCATTCTCAACACATTAGTTTCCACAGAAGCAGAACTAAGGGATTGAGCAGTGCATTCAGCTTCAGCCACTTCGGATTTAGGTACCCATATACGAGGACGAGTCTTAATAAGAGGAATTCTAACCTTGGAGGGACCATCAACAAGTAGCTTACAAGCTTCATACAAAGGACCAAATGAATGACATTTAGTGCATATTTCTAGTTGCCAAGAGTTATGAACATCAACAAAGGTGTCAAAACCATCAGTTGAGACTTTAAGCTTGGAAGGTAACGATTTGCTCGGTGTTACTTCAATTAAGGCTTCCGCAAAAACAAGATTCTTCCTAGCCTCCGTATTGGCATTAGAACGTTTAAATTTGCATATTCTACTAGCCAACCAATTCCAGCCTGGAAGTGTTTGTAACATCAAAGGGATCCGCGTGAAAATAGTCCAAACCAGAATAGATTGCACTCTCTCTTTGGCATACTCAACCGAAGTACACCAAGAAGTAATTATGAACGGCTTCCCTCCTATAATAGCCAGATCAGATTCCTTAACATTTTCCTTTTCTCCTCAACAACTGAGAATTTGAAATAAAACATACATTCACAATATTAACTCGAAGCCCTCCCCTCAAATTCAACGCTTAACGACAGTGCTCGCGTATATCAAGATACGGCACATTTTATTCCAAGAAGAAATCCATAAGGTGATCCTTCCAATAATTAACTCCTTCTTGCACTATCTCAGTCGGCGGGAACGTATCAGGGTTGGAAGGGAACACATGAGGTATATATGCTCCAGCACAATGAGGAAATGAGGTAAAAAAAGAAGAAGAGTAAGTTGTCACTTTCAAGGTGGTATTCGTTGCAGGCTTAGGCAAAGCAATACCACATTTATTTGGAGCAGAGTCGAGCACATTTGGGGGTGGGACTGCCAGCATGGAAGCCTTATTTGGAAGTACGTTTGTCGAGCTGGATATAACAGGTTTAGGGACAAGTTTTGCATTGACTGGTGTTGTTGCGGCATTAACACAGTCAGTAGGAGTGCTAGCTGCAACTAGGTTGGTGATGGGTAATACAACAGGTATGGAAGGCTCAACTTCACAATGTACATCATCACTGCCCTTATTCAAATTATCCAAGGCCAAACTATCATTGCCTTTCACAATTCGAACTTCCACATTTTCAAGTAGGGAGCTTTCAGAATTTATACATGTAGGATTCGGCTTGTAGGCAGCTTCGAAATTAGCTAAGGAGTTGACATCTTTTCATCGCTCATTAGCTTGCAAACCTGGGAGCAAAGGACTAACATACAAGGTTACTAAATTGTTGAGCCCAGATATTGGCGTAGCAGGAGAGGTCGAGGCGAATACCTTTGAAAGATCCAGAATTGGACTAGAGCATCCAAAAGAATCGACTTACGCGAGATGAACGCGAGCTAGGTCTGAAAATGAGCGACTAGATCTGGTTACGCTCTTAGAGAATCATGGCTTAGATTTTTTTGGTTCTTTGGCATCAAAGAGATTGGAGGAAGAGGATATGGAGCGAGAAAGAAGCTGCAGGTGAAAGAATTAGGCAGTGAGCAGACGAACGGGCGGTGGAAGAAAAGGAAAATGGAAGAAAAAATCAACTAGTGTTAACGCCATGGATTTGCACGAGTAAAATCTATACTATATTATAATTATCGAGTATGGAATGCTGAGCTCTAATCCATTCTTTGATTTTTTAAAGCTCAAGGGTCACAAAAGTATCGTCTCATTAATTCACGCTGTTTGTTATCTATCTAATGCGGCTTTTGAAGAACTCACAATCCCTCCGCACAATTTTGTAAAATAAACCGTTGCTTATTCTGTTCCTTTCTTTCCATCCCATCTCTCCCACCTCTCCCACTAACCAGTCCATTTTATCAATGAAAACAAAATAGGTTTTTTCATCCTTCCTCGCTTCCCTAGCTCTAATCATTATAAGACCCAATTCCCGTTGATTTAACGCCCACGAAGTGTCCGAAGTTAAAAGTGTTGAGTCAAAGGTTTCATAGCATATTTTGATTAATGACAACATAGAAATAGAGATCATTGACGAGCTGAATTCATATTTATCAAAGTGGAAATCAATGAAGATCATAGTGAAGATCAATGGAAATCATGACATGGAGCTAAGATTATATATAGGTATGGAGTCGTGTTAGATTTATGTTAAAATCTATCCTCAAAGTATAACACGAATGCACAAAACAATTTAGAAATTGAAATTAGCTGGGGCTGAAATCTGTATATTTGAGGAATTGAAGAGTCACAGAAAAACCCAAACGGTTCAGGCTTCGATCGGGAAAGAGTGCAGAGTGATATAGACTGTGGACCGAGTACCTCCGGTCCACAGCCAGAAAACGGTCGACCGCCCAAAAGGACCTGTCGACCGGTCCTGTTGTCTTTTGTGCATAATGACTATTTTTTCAAATTCCTGTCTACCTGTTAATTTCGACCTGTCGACATTTTTTCTTGCTGTAATTTTTCTGAAAGGATGCTTCTTTTTGTGAAGATATTTCTATTCAATTTCAAGAGAAATGGAAACAACTCTTTATAGAAACTCTTCATGAAGAAATGCAACTATTCTACACTATAAATAGACTTGAAATCATACTTTCAAATAACCGATTCTTTCTCTAGTTTCTGATCTTACTTTCTAAATACTCTTGCATTCTAAAAGCTCTCCAAATTCAAATACTTGTTGAATCCTTGAATCAATTTAATATCATTTGATTCAACAAGCATTCTACCTCCTTAAATCTACGCATTCAAAGTATATACTCGAGAATAAGATTATAGGAAGGGTGTACTACAAGTGACTAGTCTGTGTATTGAAGACACAATATATAGTCAACCATCAACTACTTTGTATTGAAATTCCGGTAAGCCTGTAGCCATTCAAATCAGGTGGGTAAGCTTGTGGCCCATGAAATCAAGTGGGTAAGCTTGTGGCCCGTGAAATCAAGTGGGTAAGCTTGTGGCCCGTGAAATCAAGTGGGTAAGCTTGTAGCCCGTGAAATCAAGTGGTGTGTTGTGAACCTGTTCCTCCGGGTGAAGCGAGGTTGTTGATTAGTGAAATTCCAGAGAGAGGTCTGGTACTGGACGTAGGACGGTGCTCCGAACTAGTATAAAAAGCCCTGGTGTGATTTTTCTATTACTGCATTTACTTATCTGTGATATTGCTACTGTGAGATCTTTCTTAGTATATATCATATATTCCGCATATCCATATTACTGATTCTGCCTAAAGTCGTATACCGATATTTCCAATTGGTATCAGAGCGAGGTGTTCTAGAGATCGTAACAACATCCTAGAACAAATGGAAATAAAGAAATCTAGTCAAGGCATTAGAAAATGGAAGAGCAACAAAGCAGAATCAAGAGACCAAGGAAACAAATGTCTCATGGCAAAAGTCAGATCACAATCGGTATGTACAGATTCTTTATATAAAGATCTTTTGTTAAACCATGAGAAATTATTGAAAGAATTTAAAACTTTGAGCAAACTCAATACTGTCATTATAGCTAAGTCAAAAATTTGCGAACAAGAAAATTCCAAATTAAAAGAATATAACAATGTTCTTTTAAAGGAAACCGATCTTGTGCAAAATAGAAATAAATCTTTAGAAGATTCTTTAAATAATTCTAGTTCTTTAATTTCCTCTCTTAAAAAAGAGAATGGAGCTTTAACTGAAAAGAATTTAGAACTATCTAAAGAATGTGAGTTTTTAAAGGTCAATAATAATATTTTGCAAAATGAAATTTCTGACTCAAAAGAAAATTTTGAAAAGTTACAATCTTCTTTAGATAATTCAGAATCTCAAATTTTAGGTCTCAAAACTGAAAATGGTACTTTAAAAAGGAAAATTTCTGAATTAAATAAGGAAATTGATGATTTAAAGAATAAAAAAATTTCTTTTGAAAATGTCAATAGCGACTTTGGAAATAAATTTGATAAATGTGCAAATAAGTTCACAAAATTTAATAAAGGTCAAAATGATTTAAATATGATTTTATCTAGATATCGACCTTTACATGACAAAAGTGGTTTAGGATATAATAAAACTAATCTTAGAAATAGTACTAGATATGCTTTCATGTACAATAAAAATATTACTGCTAGTACTAATGCTCATCCTAGATCCAATTATTATAGAAATTCGAATACTTCTATGACTAGAGATCTGTATAATAGATCTAGAAGTATGAAAAGGAATATCAATAGAGATAACTTAAGTATTTGGGTTTCTGTAAGTTGGAAAAACAGAGAAAAATATATTGATGATTATTTTGATTCAGTAGTTAATAATGAAAATTTTATCTTTAGTGGTTCCATTAAACCCTCTTGGGTATGGTTACATTCCATCTAACTCATGGACCCAAACAAAGCAAGTGGGTACCAAAACTATATATGTTACATATTTTTTTGCAGGTACACCACAACAAAGAGAAGGTTATTCCATATCTCCTAAAGGGAGCATATATACAGGGGGAGATAGCAATGGAGATTGTAATATCAAGCTATGTTGTCATCAATCAAAAAGGGGGAGAATGTTGAGTCAAAGGTTTCATAGCATATTTTGATTAATGAAAACATAGAAATAGAGATCATTGACGAGCTGAATTCATATTTATCAAAGTGGAAATCAATGAAGATCATAGTGAAGATCAATGGAAAACATGACATGGAGCTAAGATTATATATAGGTATGGAGTCGTGTTAGATTTATGTTAAAATCTATCCTCAAAGTATAACACGAATGCACAAAACAATTTAGAAATTGAAATTAGCTGGGGCTGAAATATCTATATTTGAGGAATTGAAAAGTCACAGAAAAAGCCCAAACGGTCCAGGCTTCGATCGGGAAAGAGTGCAGAGTGATATAGACTGTGGACCGAGTTCCTCCGGTCCACAGCCAGAAAACGGTCGACCGCCCAAAAGGACCTATCGACCGGTCCTGTTGTCTTTTGTGCATAACGGCTATTTTTTCAAATTCCTGTCTACCTGTTAATTTCGACCTGTCGACCTTTTTTCTTGCTGTAATTTTTCTGAAAGGATGCTTCTTTTTGTGAAGATATTTCTTTTCAATTTCAAGAGAAATGGACACAACTCTTTATAGAAACTCTTCATGAAGGAATGCAACTATTCTACACTATAAATAGACTTGAAATCATACTTTCAAATAACCGATTCTTTCTCTAGTTTCTGATCTTACTTTCTAAATACTCTTGCATTCTAAAAGCTCTCCAAATTCAAATACTTGTTGAATCCTTGAATCAATTTAATATCATTTGATTCAACAAGCATTCTACCTCCTTAAATCTACGCATTCAAAGTATATACTCGAGGATAAGATTATAGGAAGGGTGTACTACGAGTGACTAGTCCGTGTATTGAAGACACAATATATAGTCAACCATCAACTACTTTGTATTGAAATTCCGGTAAGCCTGTAGCCGTTCAAATCAGGTGGGTAAGCTTGTGGCCCGTGAAATCAAGTGGGTAGGCTTTTGGCCCGTGAAATCAAGTGGGTAAGCTTGTGGCCCGTGAAATCAAGTGGGTAAGCTTGTAGCTCGTGAAATCAAGTGGTGTGTTGTGAACCTGTTCTTCCGAGTGAAGCGAGGTTGTTGATTAGTGAAATTCCAGAGAAAGGTCTGGGACTGACGTAGGACGGTGCTCCGAACCAGTATAAAAAGTCCTGGTGTGATTTTTCTATTACTGCATTTACTTATCTGTGATATTGCTACTGTGAGATCTTTCTTAGTATATATCATATATTCCGCATATCCGTATTACTGATCCTGCCTAAAGTCATATACCAACATTTACAAAAAGAAGCTAACTCCACCGCGTCGCCGCCATACGATTCCTGATCTAAGTTAGTCAATCGATCGTCGGCGCAATTCTTAGTCGATTCATGGGTTTCCTCACCATCTGTTTCCATAGATTTTGGCTTTTCTCTCTTCGTTGTTGCCGTTTTCGTCTCTTGCAATTCTTCCACCATTGAGTTAAATGCTTTATTTTTTTTAAATTTTCCCATGATTGAGGTTTTCATTCTAGAGAAATAGCGTCTAATTTCAAACTTAAATATGTAGAACAATTGTTCTTTTCTTTACCGTTCTTTGTCGGACCTGCTTAATTTTTCTTCAATATTTGAGCAATTTCAACTCTCCTCTTTGTATCCGTTTTTCGCGTGCAATTGATTACTGCCTTACTGGCAGATATACACTCGGTTCTGGTAAGTTCTTAACAAAACCTTAGTCAATTTCTATTTATTTTGGTTTCTTGCTCCTTCCTTTTCTAATTTGATTTTGTGACAGTTTTCATACCTTTAGTAATTTTTTAATTCTTCTTTTTATATTTAGTTTTGGTGTTGCATTCTTTATCTGATGCGTACTTTCAGAAATGGTGTTGTAATCTTTTCATTCTTCAATGGATTTACATTTGTATCATCATCATATTCAAACTTTCAGAAATGAGTCTGTGATTGGTGGCTGTTAATCTTCCATAACGTTATCTTCTATGTTGGAGCTATATTAAGCTTCCTTGATACTCATTTTATCATATTTTAGTTTGAGATTCATTTTTTAATATATTTTTTGATCTATGCAGGATGCTTTAATCTTAAATGAATTTTGTTTCTAACATAGATGACAGCGATTCTTACAAGCATATAGGTAAAAGTTTAATTCTTTTTACAATTTTAGTCTATGTAGACACTCACAATATGCTTTCCCTGTAGTTTCTACATTTATCTCATACTTTCTTCCTACTGACAATCCCACATTATTTCTTACCATTTTTTTTCATAATGTTCCAACTGTTTCCTTTAAGTCTACAGTTTATTACCTCTCCTCACTTTCATTTTATAGACTTTTGTTCACGCTAATATTCATATACATATTAAAATAAGCTCTTTTTATTTGAATATGGAATGTGGCCGACGAATCTTTGGGAGTACTGATCAAAAAAAAAAAAAAAAAAAATCGGTGCAGGTTGAGAGAATATATAGTTTACCTCCAGAAATGCATGAGAAATTTCATGTAAATAATATTTGATTTTAATTCGTGTTTATATTCTTTCCATAATTCAATACAACCCCTGTTGTAGGAAACCAAAGTCACATGGCTCTATCATATTCAACATGATTGGTTTTCAGTGTAATATTGAATTGTCAAAGAGTGATGTAGATAAGCAGCGTTTTAAATTTGTTTTTAAACCGAGTATACGTTAATATCTTTCCTTTCTTCATAGTTTTTTATGTTTTGTATTCATGCTCAAAAACTATATCTTCACCAAATTTTAGTTCTTTTTGTATTTGCACTGTTCTGAAATTTGAATTGTGGAGTATGCAGTATAAATTTATTTATAATTCAATTATAACCAGGAAAATAACCAACTGAACATGCTCTCCTGTTGCTCACTAACAGTAATGAAAAAAACTGGTCGGCATTCATGAGCTCTTTAGGTGCAGAAAAAGATTGATGCACTAAGAATCTCTTTTCTTTCAATAATATAATGCTGAGATGTACAACTCAATATGAAAGAAAACCATCGGAAATTTATGTCGTCTATATATACATTTATACTTTGACCATATTTATAGGCTTAGTGAAACTCAATATGATTAATATTTAGTTTAACCATATTTGTTAAATTTTGATTACCCTTTGTTTTACTTGAGACTACCTTCCTCTCTGTCGTCTAATTCCTATAAAATCATGATTCTGTACCAACCATGAGTTTGTCCTTTTCTAATAAAAACAAGAAATTTTATAAGAGGTTGTTAATGGATCATAGAATTCCTCATAATGAAAGTTTTATAAGTGGTTCATAATACTTGCATCTTATGGGCACTCTGCTTGAGTTATCTGAATACTAATTATGTTGCATAACAACACAATCTACTCTTAATGTCACGTTAATGATTTTACTGAACAATGTACTTTTCCACTAAGTTAATGCATTACATGCTACTGTCAATTCTGAAATGATTGATATTATAAACCCACCATTTATCCTTGATCGAAATTCCAGCTGAGTATTTTTATAAAGATAACAATGGAGAAATTTGTCATTATCTAATACTTACTGAAATATGTTTACCAGTAATGTTTTCTTTAAATAATTACTTTGGATGCTTATTTAGCTTGAGCTATAGGTACACCACACAGTGTGTAGATACATGCACACACAAGATCAAACACACACACACTCTCTCTCTCTCTCACTCTCAAATACACACCCATATGTCTGTCTTCCCACACATGTGCACGTGCATGCGTGGACATAACAATGACAGCGAATATTTTCTATGTTATTTTTCCATAGTTATCAAGGTGCACGCTTAGGCGCGCCTAAGCGCAAAAAAACCCAAGGCTCAAGGCTTGCGCCTTTTTGCAGTTTGAGTGCGCCTTTTTGCAGTTTGAGGCGCTTTTTTTGGCTAAATTCAAATTTTTGTTTATAAATAGTTAAATAAAAAATTTGATTGTTCAACAAATTATAAAATATAGTTTAAAATTTAAATCTTATTAATAAAATATGTAAATACTTGAATGAGTTATAAAATATGGTTTAAAAATTAATTTGTAATTAGTAAAATAGCAGATCAAACTCATATAAAAGGCACACAAAAAGGCACAAGGCTCGAAAAAGCCCCAGGCTCAATGCTTGCGCCTTAGCGCCTTAACTACTATTTATTTTTCTTTGGGTATTTTATTCTTTTTTACATCATGTTAAATGATATTAAAAATTATGAGTGGTCGTGAATGCATGCATTACCCAGTGGAATACTGCGAGTGCAGTCAACTTTTTTGGGTGGATGCTCATTATAGTTTAATCAAATATATAAATTTTGATGTTAAAGTATTCACTAAGTTAGGGCGAAGGTTGTCTAATTGGCATCCAATTAAATTTTAACAATATATTGTATTATTATTTATACTTTTCTCTCTTCGGTTTTACACCAAACTAGGGGAAAACTTATTGCTATAAATATATGATTGATTTTACAAGATATGCTTATTTTCTGGTAAAACAGTTAACATATATCCTAATACTTGGTATGTTACAAACAAGTGACAAGGTATATAGTGTAAAGCGAGTTTATCTATTCGTAGCTTTTCATACATATTCAAACATCCTTGATTATAAAAAGCTTTTCCTTTCTCACACATTTTGAATTTTATTAAAATTAGTAATTAATGTATAATTTATAGGTTCATATAACTCTTCCAGCAAAGACAATATTTTTTTCTTCGTTAACCACGTGGTTTAGTACATAAAATATACGAACATGTTCATTTTAATATTTGCAATATTGTTTCTTGTGTTTTTTCCCTTCTCTGTGTTGGGTTAACTTTTAGCATGCTAAAGATTGAATTATTTTTAGATATAAAAAATATGGGTATTAGCATGCACCATAGAATGGAATATGGAGAACGAAGTTTCCCTTATTTTTTTGATGAATATTCATTATTTTTTCTGTAATTTCTACAAGTTGTATTGTTGTAAAGCTTCACAACATTAGATTAGGGAGAAGATGATCCAAGTATTTGATAGAAGTTAGTAATCACTTTATCATGTCTTTCTCCACTGTAGGCCTTATAATATTTTTGTAAGTTGTAAAGTTAGCAATCACTTGAACCTGTCTTTTTTCCACTAATGGCCTTATAATCTTTATGTAATATGTAAAATAGTTAAATCTGAATTTCTAATATTAGATTATATATTATTTGTAATTGTATCTATTAGTTAATATGCAAGTCTAGGACAGTGCTTATTATCTTAGGTACTTGAGTGGAGATGCAATTTTTGAGCAGCAAATCATATAAGTATGTCACTGCTGTAATCTTCGGAAGGTAGAATGTGAATGTTGTAAGTTTTGGCAGCATCTTAGGAAGATGGAACAATGATATTAGTGAATGGTAATGCATGATGTGCCATAAACAAAGAAAGTATATGGTTTTATTTATTATGCATCCATGATTATGTTAATTGGCATTGCTACAATTTATTTATCTTTTATGTGCACAATGAACAGATCCTTTGTAAAGAAACATATGGATTAAGTCTGTATTAAATCTTTATTCATGAAATCCCACGGCTAAGCCATATGATATTTTATTCAGATTATTTGTCCAAAAACTTCATATTAATGAATATTTTCTTAGATGTGCCACATGCCATATATTAAGAACGCATTACAAACTTGCAAGATTAGTTAGCAATGGGAGTATTTCAGATGCAATCGGTGCTATATGTTTCGGGTGTTGAATGAAAGTTAGGCTATGCACAAGCGTGGTACCGATGGATATGGCATACACAGGCCTGCATATGTGATATTACCTATAGTTTTTTGATTTAAAGTAACGTTTGAGTCTTGGCGCTAGCATCTGGCATTCAAAAGATAATAAGTTTTTAATGTTGTCTTTCGTTATCATCTCTACTACTTCAGGGTATAAAGGATTTTCGAAAATTGATGTTGCATCAACAATATGCAGCATAGAGCTTTCTAAAATATAGATTTACACTTACGACTAAACAGCTAAGTGATCTTATTCAAAATTCGGAAATCATTTTTTAATAGATTGATTGCATTTTCGTATCTTTTCCTATTTCAAATTACTTTTTACATAGGGTTATTTTCCGTTTGTTTTAAATTAGCTTAATATTGTTCTATATCTGATTATGTGGAACAAGTTGTTCACATTTTTAATCGATCTATCCATCTAATGCCCTGATGATATTGTCCTTTTTCCGACCATGTTTTACTGAATTTTTTAATTTTTTTTTCTTTGTTTTTCCCATTGTACATTTGTAGATTAGGCTTAAGCAGCAAGTTAACTTTTATATGCTATAATTTTAAAATATTCATGAGGCTAATAGATTTGTTTCCAGAAATACTTATAAATACTTCTTGAAACAACTCCAAGAAAATTATGTACTGTTAAAGCAAGAGGTTTATTTAGTGAATTCTGTATGTTTCAAAAACTGTTAAGGGAAATTATGTTGATTTTCTGCCAACTACAAACATTTAAAGTAACAGTTCCATTTAGGTTTCCAAAAAGACTTAATATACATGTTAAGGGCATTTACATTTTATCGTATGGAAACTTTTTAAAGAAAACACCTTTTATATTGAATATTTTATGTGGCATGTGTTGTCTGCACCATATGTTATTAAGTTTTTTATACTCATTGTTGTAGCCTGCCTTTGATGGAAGCTGCAAGTTTATTTTGCTTCTTAACAAGTAAAATTGGCATGGTTGCACTTAATGATCATCATCATACCATCTTATTTTGCAATTTTTTTTGTTAGTTGAAGAATATAATAACGCATTCCACTAAGTCTTTTTTCTAATGTAAGGAATTACTTAAAACATGCGTAAATTTGAAGCTTTTGTTTCAAAGCACTTGAACCAACAATTATTTTTAGCCAATGAGATACAGATTCTTTGTCCAATCGTTGAATTATAATATGCAATTTATGCATGTGTTCTTTTTCTAAATGCATATTTACTAGTGAAATGGTTGATATTGTTCTCAAATTAAAAGCAAAAACATGCCATTGAAGTATTATATGGATACTGTGTTTTCACTATGTGAAATGGTTGATAGTGTCTTAGCAGCAAGTGGTGCAGCAACAAGTTGTGCAGTTGGAGGGAACAATGGTGAATGTGTCTGATTTGTTTGTTTTTGTGTTTGATAGTGGTTTGCTACATCTTTATAGTATTATATGAATATTGTGTTTTTACTGTATTTCTTTGTGTATTGCTTAAACAATGTTTTTCTTTTTAATAATGCTTCATACTTTGCATGCCTACTTTCAAAAGGATATTTATTACTGTGTTGTAAGCCAAAACTAATCGACGTTACAATAACTGCTATTAGATGATATCTGGATTAAATATGCAGTAAAGGGACTAATATTTCTAAAGTACAATGCCTGATTAGTGTACTTTATCAAGGGCGTTGCACGTTCTGTTAAAACCATACGTTTACTAAATTTTATTCTGAGTTGTGTGTGTATATTTATCTTGCATTGTATATGCTGAAAAACTCTAAGTGATATATTATCTGTGTTGGCTATCATGAGAGATATGTCGACGTGCTTTCAATTTTGACGTGATGACTTCCTTCAATATAATATAGGAATAGCATTTTCTGTGTTGCCTTTGGATCGATGAGTCAAAGAGGGCATACGTGGTGCCATGGGAGACAGAAGAACTTTTGAAGTGTTAGGCTAGAGAATCTGGTACCATTATTTTTCATCTCGCTTCATCTTTCTTTGCCCAAAATGAAATTGTAACAGCCTAATATAGTAATATGTGTAATGCCAAGGTATTATATTATCCTGTTTCACCACAGAAAATTTGAATTGTAATTAGTCCAAAATAATTCTACCCAATTATTTTTAAAATTGGATGAGCAAAAGAAAATATTACGTCGTAGTTTAGGATTAAATTTTGACAAAGGTTTTCTGTATGATTTAACTTGGGGTTTTTTGTATGCGCAAAAGAGAATATTACGTTGCACCTATTTTTCTATTTTTCCGGTTATATTGATATATTTTGTCTCCAAAATTTTGGTGAAAACATCTATTGTTTAATGAAATCTTTTTATATTATTATTTTTGGATAGTGTCGTGGATTTGAGATTTTCTCGGAGCCTTTCATGAGAAGGGTTATCGGTATTAATCATTCCTTTATACTGAACAGAGTCCTTCGGTTGATATTATATGCATAAAATATGTGAAATGTGTTAGACAATTTTGTGCAAATATGATATCATATATTTTGTTTTTTTCTACTTCATTTTTATTTTCCATGCCCTGAAGTTCGTACATAATTTTATGTCACATATTTATTTTCATACGTCATTTTATTTCAGGCATATTTTCGAGTAGGTTGATAGATATTCTTTTCTAAATTATCATTCTTATTGATGTCATTATTTGTATATAATAGATGTGCAAAGAAGTGGGTTACACACACACACCCACACACACACATACATACATATACATATAAATATGTATATGTATATCTGTGTGTGTGTATATATATATATGTGTGTGTGTGTATATGTAAATATATATATATATATATATATATATATATATATGTGTGTGTGTGTGTGTGTATGTAAATATATATATATATATATATATATATATATATATGTGTGTGTGTGTGTGCGCGCGCGCGCGCGCGTGTGCATACACACATTAGGAGGGTTATATGACATTGACATTCCTATCTCATGACACTTCTTTTGCCTCTGAACCACAACCACTCTTTTAAATTTAAATAATGCGTTCTTCCCAACATTTAGATAGACTGATTTTGAAGGACTGCAAAAGAAATTGAATGGGAATGGAAGCTGCAGAAATGGAGTGCTTTAAAAGATGCTTAACAAATATGAACTCAAGATGAGAAATGCAATCAACCTCCAAAAAGAGAAAACCATGGTTAGAGCTCTACTGTCTTCCTAAAAAAAGATCATCGATGCTATATTGATGAAACCATGGTTAGCGCAAGTTTTTTCTTTAACCCAAAATGGCTTTTTAGATGTATTATTACTATTGTTAGTGACATTAACTTCGTGCTGATGTCTTAACATAATTGAACAAAATGTAGTTTATAATATTGTTTTAGCAAGGGTGGGCCCTACAGCTATAACAATAGAATGAACAAGGTCGCTTCTTCTAAGCAACCAAGACAAGCTAAAAAAAGTTCAGAATTGAAATAGTTGAAATATAAGCAGTGAATGTCTAATATAAGAATCAGACTTGCCAATTCTGCCATATGTCAAGCATTATGCAGGCCCTTCGTATATGTCAGGCAACTCTGTTACTGATCCCACATGAATCATCGGAAGACTCTGTAATCGAAGGATACAATATACCTAAAAGGACGATGCTCATAGTTAATGCATTTTATATTCAGAAGGATAAAGAATTCCGGGAAAATCCTGAGCAGTTTATACTAGAAGGTTTTTGAATGTCAACAAGGATACAAATATGTTACTGTCTTTCGGATATGGGAAGAGGAGGTGCTAAGGTAAGTATTTGGGTTAGGTTTATCTATTGGGAGTATGCAATGTTTTGATTAGCAAAGGATTGGAGAAGAGCTTATAGATGTGACTGAAGGCACTGGGATAACTCTATCTAAAACTATTGCATGTCAAGCATAATGCAGGCCAAGTGATTCTTTTAAAAGCAGGCTATCAACTTTGTAATTTGAAAAATGTAGGAATGTCTTATAATTTAGCGCAACAAATCATTGTATTTTAGTCGCACTGAATGGGGAAAGACTTAACTGTTTTTAAAATGATTTGCATGTGACAAGTCTTCTTAGTAGGATTGTATTTGTGTAGGCGAATGTTTACAAGTTGGTGACTTTATTCCCACTCCAAAAGATAGCGTAGGTAGTTCTTTGTTAGAAACATTCCACCAACATAAGACAAAAGTTCAAAAATTTCTATGATGGTGAGTTGTCCTGATCATTTTCTATCTTTCTACGTTGTTTCTGTGGCAAAATTTTTATTTTTACTTAAATTTCTGAATCAAGTTAAAGTGAATTGTTGCAATTTTTTTAAAGTCGGTTTGAGCATTTTTGAATTTTTGGGCTTCTTCAAGCGTAAAGGAGACTATTATTACAATACGATGACAAGCAGAACGCTGACCCCTTATTGCTAATATGTGTTGTGGAATTAGTGAAAACCACTGACAATCAAGTCAACTTCTACTTACCAAATATAATAACCGTCCTTGCATGGAATGACTGAATTAAAGTTGGTTCTTTCCGTTATAGTTTATAACGGTTGTTTATGGAAGTAAACACTTTCTTTTAATAAGGATAAATATATACAGCTAGAAAAATAATTTAAGTTTGAGAAGCAATGACAAGTCTCTTCTTCAAAATTAGGCATTGTAAAGAATTAGTAAAACGTTTTGTTCTACCTTGCTGTTCAAATTGAAATAATTCATTAAAAATATCAAAATGAAGTGAATTTCGTAATTAGTACTATAAGGATAAGACCATGAAAAACAAGGTACAATGATAGTTGATAAATAAATAATAAATAATAAAATATAATAATAGCCCTTATGCGTACCACGGGACCGTAATGTCAGATATTCCTTAATTGTCTTGAATGTGACATGAACATAAAGATGGACATCAACATTTACTGCATTCCTAATATTCTTTAATTATCCAGTAGCAACAATATTGACATCTTCAGTTTGGACGACAGAATGGAAAATGAACCCTCACAAAACCCGATTTTGTCAATAATAACATGAACCCTCATACAACCCGAGTTCATCAATAATAACATGAACTCTCATACAACACGAGTTTGTCAACTATAACTTACATGACCTATTGATGTTATATACCATCAAAATATGTGGATAGTTCAACCTCTTTTCAAGATTCCGATAATAATATTCACCTAAATTTCCGTATAATAATATATTTCAACACTATGTTTCCTGTTATGGAAGAACTTACCAAGGAAAGTCTTTAATTCCAAGTTTCAAAGTTTATACTTTATGGTGCAACATTTATACCTAAGCAAAACATACTTTATTTTTATTTTAGGATTTCTCATGCTTTGCTCTAACCAGGTAAATTTTCCTTACAATTTCTTTCTTTTTTTCCCTTGGGGCGGTACTAGCAAGTATATTTACCATGATAGACTCCCAACACATAACATTATATATTTTTTACATGATTGAAACCATCCGAATCTGATATTGTAGCCAAAAACAGGAAATACACTGAATTTAGATCATCGCTCGCAACCATGGATGGAGAACGGTTTGAACTTAAGTAAGAACCTACTGCTGTAGATAATAAACAATGAAAGGGACTACATGAGTCTTTGGCACATGATACAAAATGATGTACTTATATCATATTATTTTTAGGTTTCTGTTGGATTTAATAATGTTGGATGTGTATTCCATAGTTAACGAGATTCCTATATATGTATGTCCTCATTACCATATAAATGATGCCAATATTTCTACTTCACAATGACATTTCTTATCTAGCTGCAAATTTAAAATGACCCATAATTATTTTCTTCAAAGTTCGATTATCATCAAAGTAACCATCAACAAAGTCAGTAATTGTACTAATTAAAAATTCAAATTGGTTAGATTAATAGGAATTACTAATGTTATTTTAATAGATTGTGTTGCATAAGAAAGCTTTGTACATAAAATAGCTTTCGGCTCTATCACTTAAGTCCATTGGACAAAAAATTCTCATTATTTAAACTTTAAGTCTTTCTTCCTATTTCTTGAATTTTTTTTGTATCATTCAAAAATATAGGCAATCCCGTATGTGAAGCACGGGTTCACACTTGTGTTATTTGAAATTACAATATTTATAATCATTTCCAAATTCATCTTTATAACACTGATCAGTGCTACAGAAAGGCATTTATCAAGGTTACTACTGGTAATATTCAAAACTTTAATTGTTTATTACTGTAAATTTCTCGGAACTGAGGCCTTATTTCAGTTAACTGAAACTGAGTGACTGACGATAGAGCAATTTCTTGATTTGAAACTAGTAGAGTGCCCTGCAAAAAAGAATGGCAGTCCTGCAAATTCATAAAAGAGAGATCAATGTTTACGATTTGAATGCCCTATGAAAAAGCATAACCCAACAGAACAATAAATGTATGCATTATCCATTGAATGTTCCCACCAAAAGGAAAAAATCAATCATATTTTTTACTATTAATCCAAATTTTATTACAGAACTTTAAAAAGGTCAGTGTACATTAATCAACTCAAAGACACCGACATTGGTTAATGGTTACATTAGACGAAAAGGAAAAATGATGAGGAAACGCAAAAGATAATGCCAAGTTAAAATAAGTCATCATTAAATTGTTTTCACAATCTTAACCTGTAATTAACATGTGTTCTAATGAGTTCATTCTAGAGATATTAGGCCTACAATCTTTGCAAATTTAATGGGAATACAACTTGCTTAGGTCAGTTTAAACTGAGCTTGAGCTGCATTTAAACCGAGACCTCAGACTTGGTTTAACAACTAAGCTTGAGCTTAGGTTCAGATTAAACTGAGAAACAATATGGAGAAATTATGACTTTTTGGGAAATTATGACTGAAATAAAACGTTTCATATGGAGAACGGCCATTTGAGTTATTAACATTTAGTCCCCGTTCGTAGTAAAAAAAAAATGGACTGTTACTGTTGCATTCGCGTCAGACGCCAGCAACGACTCTAACCAGACAAACTACACGCTTCGTGAACGGGAGAAATTGAGCTGTTTGCGTCGGATGCATCCGACGTAAAACAATTAAAATGTATAATCTGGTTAATTAATGAAAACACATATAGCTCAGTTGGTACATGTGCATGCTTTGCTCTAGATAGATCAGGGATCAACATATATTTTAATTATTATTTTTGTTGTAGACGGCTAATGCTTAATGATGTTATAATGTATTTGCATTGATTATACTGTTGTTTAAAATGATTTCAACACATTCGTTAATTAGATTTAATGGTCCAATTAAAAATCAGTATTTAATTAATTCATAACAAATATTTTAATAAATAAACACCCCGCTCAAATATCCCGTTCGCAGCCAAAAAACACATTTCTCGATCGCTGGCTGTTCCCTAAAAATGCACCCTTAAATTCATTTACATTGGCGCTAGTACTGTTATTTCTTACTATAGAAACAACGGTAAGAATGACATTATAGGGTCCACAGGTCAGATGGCAGAATATGATGCAATCCAACATATTGTAACCGTACAACATATGCTGAAAGGCAAAATAAGAAAAGTGAATTCTTGTCTCGATTGCTTAACTAGTCTACATTTGAACATCTTCAGAAGAAGAACGAATTTCAGCGTATGAAAACGTTTTATAAACGCTGCTTACTCCCACTATTCTAGCACAAAATTGGGACTTCCTTTTTTTTAAAAAAATTATAAGATATAAAGGGGTTACAGCAAATTGTTTATATCTAAACAGTTTTCTTTGATCCATTTTCCCTTTTTTAAATAAAATGAGGTTAAATAGGGTTTAACCATTTTGCTCAGAATGGAGTTTCGAACCCCATTTATAACTAAATGAGGTTCAAAACCCCACATAGAACCAAAACGAGAAAACCTAACTTTTAATCCACATTCTTTTTTCATAAATGGGGCGTTGTGCCATTTAATACTTCTCCGCATGCTTGTACTCACAACTCACGCTGCTCAAGCGTGGGGATAAGAATTAAAATGGGGTAACGCCCCAGTTAAGCATCTACAACCACTGCTGGAGATCCTCTTAAACATCACTTTTACGCCCTTAACTCACATTTGCCTATGTACTTTCTCATTTATTTATTGCATTTATCGTGTAATGATGTGGTAGTAGAAATTTTCTTAGTTATTAATTTCAAATAAGAAGAAACTTCCACAAGTTCACTAAATAGCAAATATGACCATATCATATCAGTACTGGTGAAACATGCTTAACTAGTCTTATTAGAGAAACATGGAATTTCTAAAAATGTTCATTTTTTGTTTAGGTCATATCATTCATCGATATTGAAAATGAGTAGCGTAGGAATTTTATTTCTTTTGAAATTTTTCGTTTCACCCCCACACCAATGCACCTGATTAAACAAAGGTACCTCAACCTAGTAAGCATGGTAATCGCTGAGAAGTAGGATTATCATTAATCTGATTATGTGTATGACAGTCCATGTCTTCAACGACTCCTCTAATCGGCCAGTGGGTATGATGGACCTACAGGTCGAGCTCGGGGAAGGGAATCACAGCACAGTCCGGACCCCCACTTTCGTAGTTATCAATTTGACTTCTCCCTGTAACGCCTTTTTAAGGCGTCCTTCCCTTGCATAATTCGGAGTTTGCATGGCACCTTGGTCCCTTCTCGTGAAATTTTCAACCGAGATTGGGATCAAAACTGTCAAGCGCGACCAAGTCACCGAGAGAGCCTGCTATCTCGCCAAATGGAAAGACACCATCATAAAAGAGAAGGGAATTATCGCTGAACCAATCCACCGTGCAAAAACCATAAGTGCATAGCAGCTACTGGAGTCTGGGTCCTGGCTTAGATATCATTGTCGTCTTTCCGACGATCTCGATTCATGGGAAGACGAAGAGCCTAATTTTGATGTGGCTACCTCGGTGGATCCAACTATGGATATTCCAATCAACCCCGCAGACCCAACTAGGGTCTTAAAGATTGGATCACAACTCAATCCAGTAATAAAGAAAGAGATCGTAGACTTCTTAGGGGCTAACCTCAATGTATTTGCTTGGACCCGTTTAGATATGTGTGTCATCGACCTAGAAATCACCTGCCACATGCTTAATATCAACCTGAAGCATCTTCATGTCAAGCAAAAGCATTGAATCTTAGGAATAGAGAGATCGGTGGAACTCAGAGAGGAGGTGTAGGCTGCTTGACAACAGCTTTATCTGCGACACCCTCTACCCAGAATGTGTCTCCAACCCGGTCTTAATTAAGAAATCGACTGGAAAGTTGCGAACGTGTATCGTCTACTCGGACTTGAATAAAACTTTCCCAAAGGACAACTTCCCACTCCTAAAGATCGACCAACTCGTCGATTCAACTGCAGGTTACCAGCTTCTCTCCTTCATGAACGCGTACTTAGGCTACTATCAGATTTTAGTGTACCTTCCAGATCAGGAGCACACCACATTCATCACCGACCATGGGTCTATTGTTATGTTATCATGCCTTTCGATCTCAAGAATGCTAGTGTCACCTATCAGTGACTAGTCAACCATATGTTCAAGGACCAGACTGAGAGGTCCATTAAGGTTTACACGGACGATATGCTCATGAAAACAAGGGTGTCGAACGACCACGTTAACAACCTCATGGAAAAGTTTGACATTCTACGTAAATATGTCTTGAAACTCAATAACTTGAAATGTTCTTTCAGCATTGCATCAGAAAAATTCGGGGTTTCATTGTCAATTCGCGGGGAATCGAGATAAATTCAGAAAAATTCCAAGCTATCCAGGATATTTAGGCCCCTTAGAGTATCAAAGATGTCCAAATCTTAAACGAGAAAGTGGCTTGCTAAGTCAATTCATATCAAAAGTTATTGATAAGTGCTTTCCCTTTTTCGACTTGCTCAGGAAAGGGAAGCGCAGTTTCTCATGGACAACGGAGTGCATTGTCGCATTCCATGACCTCTTGAATCACTTAGAGCGACAACATATCCTATCGAAACTCGTGGATCATGAAGACTTATTTATCTACTTGGTTGTTTCTATGTAGGCAATTAGCTCAGCGCTAGTGCGTGAATAAGATCATTCCCAACGACCCGTTTACTACATCAGCAAAAGATTTACAAGTGCAAAAAATAAATATTCGAAGCTTGAGAAGCTTTCTTATGCCTACTAATCTCTTCTCGAAAGCTACGGTCATACTTTCAGTCCCATCCAATCAAAATCTACACTGACCACCTACTACGACAATACCTATAACGATATGAGGCATCTAGGCGACTTTTGAAATGGAATATAGAGTTGAGCCAGTGAGGGATCACTTTCGTTCCCGTCGAGTCATCCTCGGACAAGTCCTAGCATACTTCATTGCACAGTTCACTATTCTCGGAAAACCTCCTTTGGAAGACAGTGAGCCTCCCAACATTCAGTGGAAACTATTCATGGATGGTTCATCCAACAATCAGTGATCTGGCATTGGAGTCATACTCATTATTCTAGAGGAACGCTTGATTTGTTATGCTTTGAAGCACAAATTCTCTGCCACCAACAATGATGCAGAATATGAAGTCTTGATTGCTGGACTCAGAAATGCAATCGAAATCAACATCAAGGCTATCTAGATTTACTCCGACTCACAACACATCTTATGCTAGGTGCAGGGCGAATATCAAGCCAAGAGGGCACGACTTCCTCCCTACCTTGCTCAGGTCCGCGAACTGCTTACAACTTCGATCGTTGCATTATCAAATACATCCCTTGAGAACATAATAAAAAATCCAATTCATTTGCCAAGCTAAAAAGTTCTGGAGATGCGCAACTCTTAGGACTTATACCAGTCGAAGTGTTTGATTCTTCGAGTATCAATCAGATGAGAACTAATTCGATATTGATGATGGAGATCGAGCCTGAACCTGAGTCATGGATAACACCAATCAAGAATTACCTGCTTCAAGGTATCCTCCCCAGTAACTCAAAGGAGAAACGAGCACTCATCCACAAATCATCATGCTACATCATTCAAGATGGAGTGCTATACCAAAGAGGATTCTCTGTTCCATTACTCCTGTGTGTAACCCACAACGACGCTGATTGTGTGCTGTTGGTGTAACAACCCCAATTTTTAACAAACATTAATTAATTAATTAATTGAGGAATAAACTAATAAAATAAATATTAATCAGAAAACATTGAGAATTGGAAAATGGGAGTTGTGTCATTGGATCCTTATGAAATTCTGATTTAGACAGACATTTGATTTGCTGAAATTGGGTTTTAAACGAAGAAGTATCAACCATTTAAAGTTAACAAAAATCGAAAGAAAAAATATACAAAACCATAAGGTGGGTCTACCCTCGGGTCAACCCATGACCCGAGTGGGTCGACCAGTGTGTCGCCCCATATAAGGGCTGGGTCGACCCATAGGTTGACACACCCAAGAAATGTGTAGACAAAAATAATGTTGTTTTTTCAACAAACAATCGTTCCTTTTTGGCCTTACTACTAGGCTATTCTTTTTCATATAATGGCCAAAAATCTAAACATAAAATACAATGAATTTGGACATAAAATCCAATGAACCGGGACACCTAAGTCTATTATAAATAGCCTCCAAAATCTAACCTAATCTTCACTACTCAATTTATCTACCTCTCTAAAATAACCTTCTTCTCAAATATATATATATTGTAGTATTAG
This sequence comes from Allium sativum, assembly GCA_030737875.1. NCBI lineage: Eukaryota > Viridiplantae > Streptophyta > Magnoliopsida > Asparagales > Amaryllidaceae > Allium > Allium sativum. Next base: position 936,050,900 of record CM060920.1, on the reverse strand, counting down.
GGATTTAATTCTACACATATTTCTAGGGATATTCATAGATAAAGAGTATCTACAAAGGCTTATTGGATTTGCTCAAATTTTATGTGAGTATTACTATGATTACAAGATTTCTTCCAAGTAAAGGTTAAAATTAATTTTTGTTCCTATTATTCCCTTTTTATCTATTTCAGTAAATTCACTACTAATTTATTTCAGTTATCTACAGCTTTGTTCTTCGTATGAAATTTTATTTCAGTTTTGTGATTAGCCTTATTTTTTATTTCAGATCTATTTCTGTCCGTCTGAGCCTAGGCCATATGAGAGCCTAGGCCATTTCCTTTTTATTTCTGACGATGAATTTAGGTTTTTTCAGCCTAAACCTACCTTTCTTGTTTTTCTCAAATTGGGTTAAACCACGTAATAAGATGATAATAGTGCAATTGGATAACAATGAGAATTATGATAAACAGGAACAATTGGGGATTAGTGAAATTTTACACAATAATGGGTATAAAAGAGACATGTTGAAATTTGATTAAAAGGTGTAATCAACAAACGAACTATAATATTGGGATAGTATTGAAAGCATGTTAAAAAGAGGACTTTGGGCATAAATATTATATTTAAGTAATGGAATGTAAATTGGAATTAATTGCACTTAATTACACATTAAGTGACATGAATTTGGAAAACATGTCAATTATAATGAATTGTACTTAATTTAACATTAAGCAACCTATATCTAGAAAATATGTTAATTGGAATGAATTGCACTTAATTTGACATTAATTAACATGTATTTGGCAAACATGTTAATTGGAATGGATTGTGCTTAATTTGACACTAAGTAAACTGTATTTGGAAAACATTTTAATTGGAATGAATTGTACTTAATTGGACATTAAGTAACCTGTATTTGGAAAACATGTTAATTGGAGTAAATTGTATTTATTTGACATTAGGTAACCTGTATTTGAAAAAAAAACATTTTAATTGGAATGAATTGTACTTAATTTGACGTTAAGTGACATGAATTTGGAAAAACGTGTTGATTGGAATGAATTGTACTTAATTTGATATTAAGTGACCTATATTTGGAAAACATGTTAATTGGAATGAATTGTACTTAATTTGACATTAAGTAACCTGTATCTGGAAAACATGTTGATTGTAATGAATTGTACTTAATTTGACATTAAGTAACCTGTATTTTGAAAAATATGTTAATTGGAATGAATTGTACTTAATTTGACATTAAGTAATCTGTATTTGGTAAACATGTTAATTGGAATGAATAGTACTTATGTATTTGGAAAAACTTGTTAATTGGAATAAATTGTACTATCAAGTAATCTGTATTTGGAAAACTTGTTAATTAGAATAAAATATACTTTATTGTACATTAAGTAACTTGTAACTGTAAAACACCTGAGCTGGAATACATTGGATCTGTCTGACTTGGTGAAGGGTTATATAAAAAGATTGCATAGAAATGTTAATTACGACCTAAGAATATAACAAAAGGATATATTAAGCTTATTAATGAACTTAAACTTGCTCAGTTAAGCCTGTCTTATTAATAAGCTAACGAGTCCATTCTAGTAAAATATAAGGGGATTCGTAAAAATCCTAGTTAGCTTGGGGGACCAAGTCTGGTGGTCACTTGTGTCAAATACTTGCTTGCTTGTCTTTAACCCATATCAATCAGTACCTTTCTTTTATCATCTGAGTCTCACACTGGCTAGAGGCTTGGGGACGCTTTACTGACCGAGATTGTAAGAGGTTCAATTCAGAGGTGGGTACGGGAGCATTTTGATGGAATGGCGAGTGTGCATCATTACAAACAAAGAAGATAAGACATTGTAACGCCTGTGATTAAGGCTGTATCTTTTAGTTGATGGGTTCGAGGATGATAACCCCGAATTTCATAGCTGGCATAGGTTATTCACGTCTGAAAAGCCGATCGATGGGTAGCATTAGGAAATTCCTTCCTAATTACTTGTTTCTATCTGAATGTATAAAAGTGCGAAACAGTCTATCTGCTTGATATGTTCATTGTTTTTGTAAAGAATATCCAATCCTTATCATCAATTCATATCAGTTATTGTTCACCTTTAGATATGTACAGACACTTACCCTTTTATGACGCTAGAATCACTATTTATTTGTTTTCCTTAACTTAGCAGTCGAGCTGGCAATTATGGCATCTCACCAGGCTTTATGTTTGAACCATTTCCTTTCTTCCTTTCTCTTTTTTTTCCCCCAGGCTTACAAGGAGAAAGTGTATAGTTCAGATTTCTTTGTTGATTTTGTCGTGAAGGATTTCTACAAAAGATGGATTACCTCCTGTTCTCTTTCCAAGGTTAGGTTGTATCTTTTTGACTATTTGGGGATAATATTATTTTACTCTGGTGTTGTTTTTGACTGAGATTTTGAGACATGATATTTTGTAACTATTTGGTTAATTGTAACAAAGACGGTTTTGTATTTATAAAATGAAAGTTTTTTCTTCTGCTGCAAATTTATTATCTTATATCTTATGAAATCTTAGTCTCTATGATGTTTTATGTCTTTATACCTGCAACGCTCCATAATTTCTTAATGAAATCCTCATACAGGTGACAGTAAGGAATGCGGGATATTACACTTGGTATCAGAGCCTAAGTTTACCATGATTACAAAAGCTTTGTTCTGAAACAAAAGTATTTTCAAAAGAAACCACATTTCAAAAGTTACTTTTGAAAATAAAATATCCCCTATAGTCAGTTACAACCTTCCTTCGACTCTTTCAAATTTTGAATCTTTTTCTTTTTAGTTGAGTTATAAGGCGTTCTATCTAATCTTTTCTTTATAGGTTAAATATTCGATTAGTGAAAAAAACTCATTTAGCTCAGTAGTTGGGAAAGGTCGAGGTTAGAAAGGAACTTGTTGCTTCACAAATATTAAAAAGAGTTAATCATGCATGGAACAACCTTATTAGTTCAGTGATAAAAAGGATAGTTTAGAAGTTAAGAATAACCTAGATTGATTGCTTAAGGAAAAAGGATGTATTTCCATAGTTTGGTTTGAAATTATCATAGAAAACGTCATTGCAAGAATTAATGGATTGGGGAAAAAAATGAGTGATTAGGTGGGACTTTGGAGAAATTAATGGCGGCCGCGTCTTTTCCTCCTTCTTCACAATCCGCTTCTTTCACCTTCGATTCTGCCTTGCCCCCTCTTCGCTCCTCCCCTCCCAAACCTCTAGATCCACCTCCGCCTAATGCAAATCCCTCTTCTTCGAAAGATTATCCTTCTAAAGCATCTTTTCCTTCTTTCGTCAAGACTGATTACGTGTCTCTCTTTAGTTCGAGTCCTCGCAACGTAGGATTTTATAAGCCTCAACATTTTGACATTCCTCGTGATGGTAAGAAGAAATTGATCCCAGCTCTGGTCAGACAAGAAGGTCTTAACTACTTGAGCAATTAATTGGTAGGTTTCTTTCTTGATGGAACTCTTTCTTTTCTAGCTGTTTCAAATTTTTTAAGAAGCCGTTGGAAGCTTAGTGTTGAGGTTGATATTAGATCTGATGGATATCACTTTTATTTTAAATTTTTTAATGATTCCAATAGAGAGAAAATTTTACACTCTGATCCTTTGTTCATTCTAGGAACGATGTTCATAATTACGGTTTAGGATCCATCTATAGGATGTTCACAGTCGCAGATAAAGAAAGTGCCCGTTTGGATTCATTTATACTATGTACCTATGATTTTATGGACGTTGATTGGTATAAATTGGTTAGTGAATCATGTTGGTAGGCTAATTCGTTATGATACTAGCACTGAAAAATTACAACGTTTTCGTTATGCAAAAGCGCTAGTAGAGGTAACACCAGATTTTGAATTACCTAGGGAAATTGAACTTGATGATTTGGGTGATATGTGTCCTACGGTGAAGATTTCTTATGATTGGAAGCCTGGGATTTGTACTAGTTGTAAAATTTTTGGGCATGATACTGTATATTGTGAGAAACATGCTGAGATTAATAGGGAGAATGAGAATCAGGCTAATGAGGCTTTTGAGGCCCATTATGTAAATAATTTTGTTCAGTCTGGTAGGCAATATAGGAATGTTCATTCTGATGTAAATAAGAATTCTTGGAATTATGTTAATCATAAAAGAAATAAAGAATAGAGGAGGAAGGTTGGTGGTAAAAATGCAGGGAACAATGAAAATTTTGCTGATATTGTCAAGAAGTCCAATTTTCAGTTTGATGCCTTGTTTTCAGAGGATGTGGATAATAATGTTAGTTTGGGTAATAATGTCAATGCTTGTTCTCAGCATGATGGTGATTTGTCAAACTTGAATGAGGATAGATCTAATTTGGATAAAGAGAAATTTGTGAACATTGAAAAAGGAAATGAGACAGCGGACCATAACGCAAACCAGTCTTTCATTAATGCTGCTATGGGCAATGAAGGTAACTGTGATGTTGGCCTTCAAAACTCTGCAATGGGTAATGACAGTAATAAAAATAATGGCTTTCATGTTCAAAAAGCTACTGGTGATAAAGGGAATATTTTTGATAAAGAAGATGTGGATTTTGATCTAAGCGGTTTGTTTGAAGAAGGTTTTAATTTTAGGCAATCTAGTGATAAGGGGAAATAGGTTATCGATGATCAAATCTCGTCTGAGGGAAATTTACAGACAGGTCCTTCTTCTTTGAATAGATTATCTGGGAAATTTTGAGATAATAATAACGAGGGAAATAGTTCCAGGCAAGGTGTTAAAGCTGTTTTTGTAAATGCTTCTACTTCTAACCCTTTAAATACATCCGCTTCTCCTTATAGGCATTTTAAACCTCCCCCTCACATTATTCTGCCGCCACCTTCTAACTCATTATCTAGTTCTACACCTTCTTCTTCAGTGCAAACAAAAACTGGTCTTAAAAATGCCAAGAGACGTGCCCGGAAAAAGAAGGCTGCAGAAAGTATGGATGGTGATTTGGATGAAGGGATTGATTATACTTTAGAGGATTTTCTTCCTAATTCTATGAAATTTCTCCCTCGTCATACTAGGAGGAATCAGTGTAATATGACCAAAGTCAGTGCTTGTGTTTTAGATGTACCATGGTTTGTATTTGGCTAATGTTGCTCACAGTTGTTGTTGCAAGTTGGGTGTTCATGTTGCATATTGGATATTCTTGTTACATTGGGTATTCAGGGTTTATTTTGGAGTACTGATGTATAGTGGGTTTTCAGTTTTGGAATCGCTATTGTTGTTTTGGTATGAGGTTATGGCACAAGTGACCGCTTTAAGAGATGAAATGCTGTTATTGGTATGCTATAGATTAAGTGATGCAGTTGATATTTGGAATAAGATAAGGGCAAGAGTGTATGCAGAGTGAATGAGTATCTGTTTGGTTTAATAGATTGGGCGTTACTGTTTCTAGATATTGTTTGTAGTGATGATGTGTGGTATTGAGTTTTTTCCTTATTTTGCTTGTAAAATTGTATATGTTTTTTTTCTCAATATCACATTATGTAGCATGTATAGATATTATGGTCATTTTGTACTTCATTGTAGTAGATACTAGTGTGAAATAATAATAATAATTGCCTTTCAATGGATTGGTGCGAAATAGGGGTTTTATTGTATTGCGCACTATCCCCCAACTTAAAGATAATTAAGAAGAAATATCATGCAATTACGGATTTCTATAAAATGAATTGTCTTATACTATGGAAATAGGTTTTTATACATTTTCAGTAACTAATCAATTAGGAATAAGCAAAACTTCTTAAAAGGTAAATTTAAGGATGGCAAGTGAAAGATCAACAAGAATATATTAATGTCAAAAGGATTATGAGGAATGGTGTTGATCCAAAGTGTTCGAGGAATGGGAGAAGACAATAGTTGGTGAAAGAAAGGATTTTATCTATCTTTAGTTCTTGCTAGTTTTCCTATTTTGTTTAGGAATATTTTACCCATTTTCCTTTGATGTATTGGTTAAGGTGGCTGCGTGGAGCCATAGCCATAATGAGAGTCTTGTAGAGCATTTGTATTGCAGGCTTAATGAAGCAGTCATTTACAGATATGGTAAATCCCCTAAGGTGTAATGATAGCACCAGTGATTGTTTTGCACTTAGGCTCAGTGGTAGTTTTTGAACTCCGTAGATATCGGCTTAATTATTTGTGGTGAGTCGGGGTTGAAACTAAAACCTTGATGTTTCGGGTATGGATTAGTTTGCCATGATTATGCCTCATATGACACATTGATTTACAATGATGGGGTAAATTATAAGCCTAAAATATAACGTAGGCTTTAATATCACATATGGACTTATAGGGAAAAGTTACGGGCCTAACATCTGTTAAATATTCTGGGGGCTATTTTGACTGCAAGATGGAGATGGTTGGGCTAAGTCATGTAATGGACTAATTTTTAGGACTTCTTATGATTCGAAGGGTCTGTCATGTTGATATTCCTATTTTTTCCATAGTGCATCTCTAGGCAGTATCGATTCAGTTCTCTTTTTACTATATATCTCGAATATGGTAAGCAGTTGAAAGATTATCTCTAAGAGAGAGAGATTAATTTTTGGATCTATATTTATGACTGGAATCATTCCTAGCTAAGGAATTATGCTATCAGTGGATGGGTTTGGAGTATAGACAAGCTATCCGAGCTATCTCAGATATTGGAAGGAAAATGGTTTTTCTTGGAGGCAAACTCGAGGAGTAGTTGGATTGGAATATTTTACTATCTAAACCCTATATTTTGAAAAGAATAGTGTGACTCTTAAGTTGGAGCCTTCCGCATGTATTTTAAGAAAGTAGTTGGACTTCAGTGGTAATGGAATTTTTTTGGGAAAAAGCCAAGTAAAACGATTTTTGAACTAATTACCGTACCATTTTGGCTAGCTTGTACCTAAGCCTAGTTATTAACTTGTGTAGTAGGGCGATTAGTAAAACTGTGTTGGTGGCATGTTAGCCTAGGGTGGTTTTTTTTCCATACTAATGCTTTAGCACCAATTATATTAAAGTAACATGGTTTGAAAACCTGTAAAAATAGTTATCTCAAATTAACCACCATTAGTTGTTATAAGAGAAGGACCATTACCTACTATGTGAGAAGCCTGAATTTTCAGTAACCATAAGTTGATGGTTAGTTGTTTCCTTACTAGGAATTAAGGCTTTAAGACAAGTAAAATAAATCGAATATGAAATTAACAATGACTACTACAAAAGTGGGCATATTCGACACTAATTTTATGTGGCCATAAGTCAAAATACCGTTGCCTTAAGGCCTTTATTCAAATAGGCAACACTAGGGAGCGTGGCATCTGCGGCTGTTGCAGTTGCTCTCTAATGCAACACATTTTGCCATCTATTACCACAGAGAGAAAGTATTGCATTATAACTGTAACGCAACACTATTTGCATGTAATGCAACAATATTCGGCATTGCCTTAAGCATTAGTTAGAGTCTGGCTGCCATGTCATGATAGTTGGGCCACGTCATCTTTCCACGTAAGCTGCCTACTTGCCACATGACACGTCATCTCTCCATGTGCCACACGCCACATCAGCTGTGGGGCCCACGTGTCATATGGAATTACTAATATTTTATTTAATGCAACACCACTGTATTATGTAATGCAACACCATTATCTTGAAATGCAACATCAGAAAAAAGCAAATACAACAACAGAAGAAGGAAAATGCTACATTAGAAGAAAGCAAATACAACGCTTTAATTAAAAATTTTGCAATACCAATTTTGTAAATAGAAAAACACATTCCAAACATTCATCATCATGTTCAAACCATCCAAAATATTCTACATAGCATACCAATTCTTCAAATATACCACAAGTGCTAACACATACGATCAAATACATAATTTAAAAGTACAATTCAAATATTCTACGTATGACAAATGCCAACACATACCACCTTCATGACTTGTAGACCACCCTTCATGCTTCCTATGTCAAGGGACACCCTTCTAGAACAATCTCCATTCGAAGGACAAAATGTTTGCAGCTGCATCATAAAGGATTGCGCAATCATGGGGTCCGCTTGTCGTGAAGTTGTACAATTTGTTTCTGAAGAACTGGCAATCCGTCTTCCTAATGCATATGTGCACCTTCATGTTCATATACAATTATACGTTATTCTTGTATTTGGATAATATTATATTACGTTAGCATGAAACTGACCATGGAACTGACCATCACGCATTCCAAGTGGAACTGACCATCATGACTCCGTTTGGTAATGCAGTTCTTTCGGACGATTGGCCGGATATCAGTATCGACCCATCACAACCCTGAACATATCAAGAAATTATTATTATTTTTAAATAAAAGAATATAGATTGTGATTTGTGGAAGTAGTGTAGTTTCCTGAACCCGAACAATGCATCATGAAAATGTAGACTAAGCTGTGAGCGGCTTTCTCGGTCTCTTCTTCAGTTTCCTCATCAATGTCTTCGTTGTCAAGCATTGTATCAATAACATCGTTCACCATCTCTTCAATCACTCCCAAAAATCTTGTAAGCGAAATAAAATATCAACTTATAGTAAAAATAAAAGACATCCGATAAACAATAGTTGTAAATGTACAACGCTTTGTAGACTAATGACTCCAAAACCCAGGGAATTTGAGGGAAATTCCTTTACAAAATGCTACACTATCAAAACATTACTCCTGTATGTGATGTATAGCATTATTAGCATATGAAGGTTACCATTCTTAGTATTTATCGTGGGTGCTACTTTCCCACATAAAAAGAACCAAGATATCATAACACACTTGTATTGTTCTTTATTACAAATACAAAATAAACAAATAAAACAAAGGTACCTTTATAGAAAGCTGTCAAAACTTCATAGACTCCAAATCGTGCACCCATTCCTGACACGCTAGCAAGTACTGACAAGCCAAAACCATTGTAGAGACCTACAAATTGACATAAATAAACAAACATTGCAAATGCAGATCATTAACTATATTCACATAATTCTTATGGCGTAAAAGTAGCAGTTTTGAATCATTATTGTTGGAAGACAATAAGCGAATAAATCAAGTAACCTATACGTGTACTGGGTAGGTATGCCTGGAATTGAAACTACCACCCCCAAGATTTGATATGCGAACACATGCATTCCATGTCAGGAAATGTATATAACCTTCTAGTAGTATTGCTTGACAGTTTTTTAAGAATACATGATTATTTTTACCAAACCGCAGATGAGTAACATGTATTCCCCATTTTGATTGGAGCATTAAAAGCATTACAGTAAATGTAAATAACTAAATGCGACTTCAATTCGATATTAATGAGAAAATGAGAGCTATTCTCATCGACTGGCTCATAAGGGTACATTACAAGTTTGAACAAATGGATGAGGCAGTCTATCTCACTGTAAACCTCACAGATAGATTTTTTATCAAAGCAACCTGTAGCCAGAAAGAAGCTTCAGTTGGTTGGCGTGACTGCTATGCTTCTGGCTTGCAAATACGAAGTGGTTTCTATTCCTGTGATCTAGAATTTGATTACAATCCAACCTCCTAGACTCAGAATAATGAAAAACATTATACTTTATCAGTTTTCTCAGTCAACTAGTTTTGTTCAAAACGAAGTATGAATGCACCAATAGATTTGGAGCCTATCTATTTTAAATTGAATGGCTTTAAAGGATCTAATGTATCAATTCAAAGTAAAAACTACTAAAATGGAATCGGTCTCATTCAAAGATAAATTCAACTAAAAGATATTCTGCTAAATGAATTGAATATCAGATGTCCATTCAAAAATACAGGCCCATACATTCTGAGTCTGATTAGTCAGACTATACATATGCAATAATTAGATTCAAATATACTCAACTACTAAGGATTATCAAACTTCAAGTTTATTTGGTGGTCCATAAGATTTGATGAAATTTTTGCTCTGGTAAACTGCAACACACAAATTGTGTTAAAATTCATTCATCTACAGTATTTGATATAACTGTGATATAATTTGATATGATGAAAATTCATTAAAATTATCATAATTCATTTAATATGTGCAGTCTCTGGGATGTGTGAGCCCTGACTACATGCTTATCCAATTCGATGTTAATGAGAAAATGAGAGCTATTCTCATCGATTGGCTCGTAGAGGCAAGTATATATACACCTTCCCTTTCAATAAATGACCTGAGCATGACTTTGTCTAAATTTATAAATGTTAATTATATACCTCAGGTACATTACGAGTTTGAACTAATGGATGAGATAGTCTACCTCACTGTAAACCTCATATATAGATTTTTATCAAAGCAACCTGTAATCAGAAAGAAGCTTTAATTGGTTAGTGTAACTACTATGCTTCTGGCTTGCAAATACGAAGAGGTTTTTGTTCCTATGATCCATGAAATATGTTCGAGAGATCTATGAGCACTGCAGAAAGATTGAGTCATGGGGATGTGTGAGTCCCAATTACATGCTTATCCAAAACTAAATGCGACTTCATAAGCAAATATAAACACAAAATGGTAACCTTGAAATCCAGAAGAAGACTTAACGCTATCAAATTATGAAATCGAATAGGGTGAAATACCATTTTAGGGATTTAAAACAAATGAAATCAGCACGATTCATTTCAGAATTAAAAGAATATTTATCTTTCATCATATACTACCACAAAAATGGCATATGCGATTTCCATCAAACTCAACAAAAAGATGGTTTGATGCCTATAAATTGATTTACAATAAATAAACATAAAGTTGTGCTAATTTTTATCGGCCAATCCATATCATAGATTAATCATAATCAAAAGAGTACATTTTAAAACGCAGAAGCAGGCAATAGATGATGAAATCGAATTGTTTGTTTGCTAAATCTGAAGCTTTCTGTTTCAATGAGGTATTGATGCCTTTAAAATCCCCTTTCCATGATTAAAGGAGAGAACCCGATCTGAAGTTGTCATCAACATGAAATATGGAGAAATTAGAAGTTATTAGAAATTATTTTTTTGGTGGAGTAAAGGTTGATTAGTTGGGAATTGAAGAAGCGTGTTTTAGGGATCTGGATGGTGGAGAAATGAAATGAAGTATAGTGAGAATGAAAATCTTAGCGGGAAATAGAAGGGGGATCGCATGGATTAATGAACGTGGATGGATGGTTGTGAAATTTCATTTACAAGGGCGTGGATTGATGAGGTGTACTTTTAATTGATGTAGTGCAAAGTTTTTAATTGGTGTTGCACATCACAGCATTAGAATTCCAATTGCAATAGTGCATTCACGTCTAATTCAACAACATATGAATATTGTTGCAGATGATCAAAGAAAGCATAGCTTTTGCCACACTTTTCGTGCAATGCACACAAATTAGTGTCGAATTTGCCCACTTTTGTATTAGAGAATTTTTGGCATTTTGAAAGTTTAAAAGTTAATGTAATATCAATGGGAATATTCTGTAGGCCAAGAAATTTAAACCTAAATGATATCTAAGACTGGATATGAATTCACCATTCCATAAGACACATTATTAAGATTTGATGCTTATCTGGATTTTGTCATTTGGACAAAAGAGGTGGATTTTAGGAGTTTACATTAAGGCAAGTAACAGGTTTGGTTAATGAATAAGTGAATAAAGAGAATATGGAGATTCCAAACAAAAAATTGCGTTCGAAGACAAGAGTGTAACAAGAAGGTGTTGTATGAAGTCTTGTGGAACCACTTTAAGTCAAAACCCCATATGTATAAAGTTTTAAGAAACTAGAATTTTGAAAGACTAATGTATTTGCGTATGAAATTTGTATTTTTGGAAATTTCATAAAAGCACCTATGTATATATATTTCAAAAAGAAATTTTTACGACTAAAATGTTGCCTCGTTACGATATTTCAAATAAGGTTTTGGAAAAATATATATAGAAAGTGGGAAATCTTTATGAGATTGGAAAATATAAGTGTTGACTAGCCTTTTGGCAAGTCCATCAAGACTGATCGACGTCCAGAACCTCGACTCGATTAACTTAAAAAATCATATGACTCTGACCAAGATACTAGTCAATCGAAACATAATTCGACCCGAGTTTAGAACCTAGGTCGAGTGAAGGAGCCCAGCGTACCAGTCAGCTAGGATCAATGGTCTATGATTCGACCAAGACGGGCCAAGCCTGATTCCATACAAAATATCCTCCTGAAGAATTGCTCCTATTCCTACTTGATCGCTCCCAGCCATTCTTGAGTATCAAATCAGTTGCCACCTACCGCTACATGCTCAAATCACACCATTCTTTGCAAGACGAATGCTTCTCCACGCTCTTCTAAAATCATGGATCGAACAACACGTGCCTCAGACAATTTGAACACTGTAGCATCTATAAATAGACCTTCTAGACTCTAAGGAATGGACTTTTATTGGCCAATCTCTGATTATATTGTTATTGTAACAGTTCAGTTTATAATAGATAATTTCATTTAAAAGAGATTATAAAGTGGACATAGGCTTGTTAACATCGACCCACTATAAATCGATGTGTGATTTCTTTTCTCTTCATTTTTCCATTTATTTATCTTCATTTGTTCTCTACATTTTCATTTTCTTGGGTGTTGTACCATTTTCTGGCATCAACACTTTAGTGCTTTCATTGAGAAGTTGATATTCTTAGTCTTCAAAGGATTTTTCTCTACTTTTGGATCACCAACTCTTGGACAAGATGCTACATATTTTCCAATTTCGTTGAATCATGGTTTTCAAATCCTCAACATGCACTTCCGGAAAGCAACAAGCTCTAGTGCCAGCGGAGGCGGCCGAGGGATATACTATCCTTGGATCGACAGCGGATCAGCATGCATTGCTACTTCCAATACAACCATCCGTGGCGGATCATGCTCCCCCCTCTGCTTTTTCTACCCGTGATGATTTTATGACTGTGATGACTCAACTAAGGGAAAAAATGGAGGCACTAGGCGCTCAAGCCCAGGAGAATGCTGCGATGAGGCAAGTCATGAGTCGTATGTCGAGACAATGGGAAGAATTTAGGAAGCAACAATCTTCCCCTCACATGCAGGACCGAAACTCATAAGACTCATCATCATTCAGAGGAAGTAGAGATAGACCTCATCCATGACGCCCGCTGGAAAGGCCCGAAAATATTTGACATTTACAATTGGAAGGGCGCTCAAACAAGCTCGGAATAGCTGATCAAGCTCAGGTCAATCCGGCCGACCCAGAGGACATCTATCCAATGACCTGAGAAGATCGAAGTACCTCTCCTTTGGCCCACTGAAATACCATTCAAATATCCTAAGCTCATGTTCTTCCTCCCAGGTGTCCTGTGAATAATCAGGATGTCCAGGGTCGAGGAAGTTCAGTTCGGACGGCGACTCAGGCGACGTTTCTTGGAGAGGAAGCAAGAAGAACTGGCTTGTCGATGATGTCGATCAATGTGCACTTATACCTCCCGATCTGACCGCTATGGTACGCAAAATCATGAATGATAGTAAGGGATAAAAGAATGAAGATTGAGGGATCGATCGTAGTCATACACCATTCACAAATGACATTCTACAGGCAGAGTTTCCCAAAAGATTTAATATGCCCCCAGATGAGCCATTATGAGGGAACCACCGATCTGCAACAACATTTGATGAGGTATTCATGGCATATGGAGGTAGTAGTATCTCCAGGCACCATAAAGTGTAAGGCTTTCTCAATTTTCCTGAGCCTAGTAGCGCTCATATGGTTAACTCGGCTTCCCACCTCTACTTAGTTCCACCTCTACGCTTCTAAGTCAAAGCATGTAATGGCCCTTCCCACAATAAAGCAAGTAAGCGGTGAATCCCTGAGAAACTACCTCAGTAGATTCAGCCGGGCTGCCACCGAAGTTAGAATTCCTAATCACGAAACAGTCTTAACGACCATAGTGGACAGTATTGACAAAAGGACGTAGTTTGGGTAGTATCTGATTGTGAATCCCTAACGACAATTGATATGTTCTATGAAAAGGACAACATCCAATTATGATATGAAGATGTGCAATTGAATGAAGAGGATGGATTGAAAGACATATCTGCCAAGCCCATTTAGAGCAATGTAGAAGTCAAGAAGTCTGGGGATGACTTCGAAAAGGTGGAAGCGAATGTTGGAAATCGTGGCAAACGAAATGGTAACGAATAAAAAGGTGTCAACGGAAACCTTAGAAAAAGATGTATTGCTAGGAAACAACCACGGTTCCAAGTTTTCTAAATCTATACTATGATCGAAAATATCTATCTCGACACTTGTAGTATAGTTCAGTATAAGAAGCCGGCCTTGCGTTAATCTACAGAAAAGGAGCGTGCTTCTGGGAAGCTTTGTTTGTATTATGAGATTTACCGACATGCGACTAATGAATGTTGTCACCTTCGAGACATCATTGAAAAGTTGATTTGAGAAGGAAAACTCGATGAGTAAAAAGTAAACTCGAGAGTCAAGGGGCAAGGAACGTCAGTCCCCAAGCAAAGTCAGGCGACTCTTAGTGCCCCTACCCAATAAAAGGCTAAAGTGATAGTGATTAATACTATTATCGTAGGATCCCATCCAGCCAGGCATAGCGTTTGGACTATGGAACGTTATGTAAACTCCGCAAAACATCTCGATGTTAGAGAGTCCAACATCCTTGAAGCTACAAGTCACGTAAAGCAAAAGAAGACGATGACTGATGACATCATCTTCCATGATCGTAAACCAATCAGGATAGAATCCCCAAGCATCAACCCATCAATGATAACTGCCATCATCGGCCCAGTCATAGTGCGAAAAGTTCTAGCCGACAGTGGAAGTTCAGTAAGTATTATGTTCAAACAGGCTTACGACTGGATGAAGTTGGAATTAAGAGGCCTGAAACGATGCACGGGCCAGATACGTGACTTTAATGGGTTGTCCACTGAACTGGTCGGTCTAGTCGATCTACCAGTATGGTTGGCAGATACAAACCGTAGAAAGGTACGGACCCTACCATTCGTCGTGATGAATAAACTCTCAATACAACGCATTTTTGGGATGGCAAGTATTAGCCGAGTTCAGACCTTGCATTGCTCTTTGGCGTCTACTTCTGAAATTTCCCACAGATGGGGGGATTGAACTGTACGTAGAGACCAGGTGACCGGGCGAGCATGTTGCTCAGTGGAGTGGAAGGAACTTTGGGGTAAAGACGACACAGAGTAGGGAGATAATCACCCCCCTCCAAAAGGGATGGAAGCATATCAATTAAAGAAGACATCCTGGCTAGGACCGTCCACTTTCCAATTCAAAGATATTGATCCAAGAGAGGACGAAGAGCCGGGATGTAGAAAAGCAGCCCCCGAACGAGACTACAGTGGAAATTTTGACCAACAACGATGACCCGACTAGGGTCCTGAAGATTGGGTCTCATCTTGACCCCCTCCGGATGAGCGAGTTAACTGAATTCCTCCATGTTAAACTTGGCGTGTTTGCATGGACCCATGCTGACATTTGTGGGATTTCACTTTCCATCATAAACTATTCTCTTAGTATCGATCCCAAATATAATCCTATCAAGCAGAAAAGCCAATGCTCGGCCCGTAGAGGTCAGCAGCTTTGAAAGAAGAAGTTGAAAAGTTTCAGAGTAAAGGATTCATCTAAGATGCGACTTACCCTAAGTGGATAGTTAACCAGTACTTGTGAAGAAAGAAAACGAGAGGTGGTGAACTTGTATGGACTTCTCAGTTTTAAATAAGGCATGCCCCGAAGATAGCTTCCCACTGCCCAGGATTGGTCAACTGGTCGACTCTACACCGAGGCATGAACTCCTTTCATTTATGGATGGATACTCAAGATACAACCAGATTGCAATGAATGCCCCAGACCAAGAACACACTGGCTTCATAACAGATCTCGGACTATATTGTTATGTAGTTATGTCTTTCGGGATGAAAAATGCTGGTGCGACTTACCAGCATTTGGTCAATCGAATGTTTCATGATGAGATAGGAAGAACGATGGAAGTTTATGTGGATGATATGTTGGTAAAGTCAAGGCAATCGTCCGATCATGTCAATGATCCTTCAGAAATGTTCGACATTCTCTGAAAATATGGGATGAAGCTTAATCCCTTAAAGGGCTCGTTTGGAGTTGCATCTGGAAAGTTCTTGGGTTTCATGGTCATTTCCCGAAGGATCGAGATCAATCCCGATTAGATCTTAGCAATCAAGGGAATCTAGGAACCTAGAAGGATCAAGGACGTTCAGAGTCTAGCAGGGAATGTCGCATCCATGGGTCAATTTATATCCAAAGAAAACGACAAGTGTCTCTCTTTCTTCGAACTGATCAAGAGAGGAAAACGAAACTTCGCTTGGCTGTCTTATTGTGTCCAAGTCTTCCAGAGTTTGCTTGACCACCTGGAAAAACCTCTTATCTTGTCCAAACCTATTGACCATGAGGATCTAGTTGTTTATTTGGCAGTGTCTATGCACATAATCAGCTCGGTCCTAATCCATGAAGAGGATCAGGTACGATGTCCGGTTTGTTATGTAAGCAAGAAACTAACAGGAGATGAACGCAACTATCCAAGGATTGAGAAGCTCACATATAGTCTGTTGATTGTGTTACGAAAACTCTATCACTACTTCCAGGCTCACCCCATCAAGGTATTCACCAACCAACAGCTATGACAAGTCCTACAATGGCCTAAGGCAAGCGGAAGGCTACATAAGTGGAACATCGAGCTATGTCAATTTGACCTCACTTTTGTTCCACATAAATCCATCCAGGGGTAAGCACTAGCTGATTTTATAGCCAAATTTACTAGTCTAAAAGGAGACGGCCTGGAGGAAAGTCCCCGGTTCCCGGACATCGAATTGAGATCAGACACTTGGAATGTATACATGGACGAGGCTCGTAACAATCGACGCTCTGGCACCGACATAGTATTGTTAACTCCTGAAGGGTACCCAATCAATTATTCCCGGAGATTGAATTCCCCAGCTACAAACAATGACTCCGAGTATGAAGCCTTGATTGTCGGGCTTAAACTCGCGAGAGACTTAAGAGAGCCAGCATTAAATATTTTCTGCAATTCACAACTTATTTTATTTTTGGTTCGAAGAGAGTATCAGACCAAGGGGATTGACTTGCCGCCTTTCTTAAGCAGGTCGAGGATTTATTGAATGACTTTGATCAATACAGTATCTCCCACATTCCCAGGGAATAAAACTAAACGGCAGACATATTAGTGAAACTAGTTGGCTCTAATGGTCCGAGTGAGGCCGAATTGGTCCCCATAGAGACTTTGAACATCCCGAACATATACCAAATGGAGGTCGATCAGTTGGAAACCAAACCTGAACCCGAACCTGAACCCGAAAAGGATTCTTAGATGACCACGATTAGGAATTTTCTCCTACATGGAACTCTTTGAGAAAAAGGAATGAAAAACAAGCCCTCCTACAACAAACCTCTAGGTATGTCATCATACAAGACTATCTTTACAAAAGGGGTTTATCAATTTCGATGATTCGATATGTGGTTAATGACGATGCTAAGAGAGTATTGAAATAAGTAAACGAGGAAGAGTGTGGCACCCATACTGGAGGACAAAACTTGGCTAAAAAGGTGTTGTGGTATGGGTACTTCTGGCCAACTATTAGCAAAGATGCGGCCAACTATTCTAGGTGATGTGACAGATGCTAGAGATTTGCTTAGATCCCTCGGGCTCCTCCAACTGAACTCACCCGAATGGTCAGTCCCTGGCCCTTTGCTGTCTGGGGAATAGATATTATCAGAAGTTTACCAATCTCAAAGGTGGGAGGCAAGTATGCTATCATGGCTGTAGGCTAATTTACAAAGTGGGCCGAACCTGAACAGCTAACCACGTTTACAACGAAACAAGTCATAAGTTTTATTGCTAAGAATATCATATGCCGATTTGGATTTCCTTAGACTATCATCACTGATAATGGGACTCAGTTCGATAGCTCAAAATTCATAGATTTTTGTTGATGATATCGTACCGAGAAGAAGTACACAACAGTGGCTCATCTACAATCCATTGGACAGGTTGAAGCTATCAACAAAATTATCAAGTCTGTCCTGAAGAAGCACCTAGAACGAGCCAAAGGCAAGGGGTTCGATGAATTTCCTTTAGCCCTTTTGGCCTACTGAACCACTCATACGACTGCCACAGGTCTTACTCCTTTTGCTTTGTATTATTGCTCTGAAGTAGACATTCCCATGCAACTTGAAGTTCCTTCCCATAGAACTACATACTATGACCCGCTATCAAACAATGCCCTTCTCTTGGAATCATTAGACACGATAGATGAAAAAAGGGAAGTAGCTAACCACCGCGCGGAGGCTCATCGCCGTCGAGTCGCTTGATACTACAACTAGAAGGTCCGACCTAAGACCTTCGATATTGGCAACCTTTTTTTAAAATGGGTTTTCCCGACTCTCGTTCATATGGGACCCAAGTGGGAAGTAACTTACATCATCCAACAGAGACTTGATAATGGAACCTTTAGGCTCATGACTGTTGATGGCGATCTTTTTCAAAGAGCATGGAATGCTTAACATCTACGACATTATCTTTCTTAGGACTTCTATTTTATTTAAGTGTTGTAATAAGGTGGGTTTTGTCACCCATTGTTGTCTATGAATAAAAGCTCCTTTCCTGGTCTTTCTTACTACTATAATGACTATGACCATATATTATGACTCAACCAACATAGGTCTAACTCTGGGAATAGGGGGAAAGCCTATTCCCAAACCCTGCTTATCGATCCATGTCTCAACAAGCCGACCTCGCTCCGGACCGAAAGGGGATATAGGTCAATTAATTTTGAGTTTGATATCGACACTCGAGCCTTTGGATCGTACTTTGCAGACCAAAAGTGGGATGAAACCAACATAAACAACGTGATTGCCTATTTTAATAAATCCCACTCTCACGACTTGAGAAGGAGAATAAAATTATGGATGAGTGTGAAAGGTGCAGCTAGACTAAAGACCACTCGATTCACGAAAATTTAACTCTTAAAAGCTAAGGATAGAGTATAAGATGGCTTACGTGCCTCTATCAGAGATCGATCGACTCCGAGCCTAGATCGGGTCGATTTCAAAAGTCTATGGAAGGACATGATGTCCAAACCGATCCCTCACGAGACTGGGGGCACAAGAATGGATAAGTAAGCCGACTATGGGCTTCACTTAGTCAATCCTAAAAATTTAAAACTGACTTGGGCACTTGTAACATTCCCCCATGATTTAATCGCATTTTAATTCTATAACATATTAATAACAGTGTAAATAATTGAAGGCAAATAACATTGTTTACAGGTACATTGAACTTTGTTTCCAAAATACTAGACTTAACGAAGGCAAAAACGTGAAGGCCACACTCGCAAACAACTTCCAAAGGGCCTACTACAAAAATACAACAAAGGGTTTCTAAACTTGAGGTGGCTTAACCACTGGACTTCTTGATTTCCTCCATCCATTTCTCTTTGATCATCTCCAAGGTCTTCTTGGTCGTCGAATGATGCCTTGGCATCTTAGGCATGCTACCAATTGGAACAGAGTGACCACACACTGTTGCATTGCTTTTTCCCTTAATTCAATTAGTTGAGGCTGGAAAAGGAGGTACCTTGACAGACATGATTATAGTTGGAGGGATTTCTTGGATTTGATGATATCGAGTGGTTCGTCTGATGTTTTGGCTTTAAAAGAAGAAACCTTGTCTTCGTCTTCGACTTTCATCTGAGCAATTGTCAATGAATCAGTTCCTCTGATCTCCCCTATGGTTAACACGTCGTCCTCTTTCGACTGAGCATTTTGAGCTTTTGTTTCCTGTGGAGGGTAGATCATTTCTACATCTTTACTTGACACGACAGCAAAGCCTCCTTATGGTAATTCGGACTCAAGCCCAGTACCAATCTTTCCTGCTGAAGTACTTATGGCAAGGAATATAACAATTAGACTTAGAAAGATGAATACTTCCTAGGATTGAGACAAAAGCAATGATTTACCTTTAGCGGAGGGTTCTTTCTTCTTCATAGAAGTGTATACATCAAAAGTAGGAGCGACTGGTTTATTTTGGAACAAAGGCAGAGGGGGTCATCCGGGCTATACTCTTCCACCTCATCCGAAGACTAATTTGAGGAAGGAGGAATAACGGATGGACCAATAGCAGCATAACATGCAGAATATTTGATAGACACCTTCTCTTTTCTCACGCAAGCCTCCTCAACCGGGATCGACTTTCCTTTTATCTTTTGTCGCTCGGCGTTTCTTATCTCACTCAATATCTTTCTCCCCAGGCTAGTGCCTCAATATCTCCCCCATGCAAGAATCGAGTTATCAAAGCCTCCTCATTCACCAATTACCCCACCATAGCCATGGCTTCTTCCTTCATAAGCACCTACCAAGTATCAATCAATACTCGTTGATAATTATATGTCCACGAAAGATCTCTGTGACGAAGGAATCAAGCGAAAAGCAATAATACATTGTCCCCAAACTCAGTGTACATCTCTTTTATCATTGTCGTATGATCGACCTTAGTAGTTTGGATCTCGACCTCATCTTGAAGTCGTATATTGTTGGCATTCTCGATCATAGAATCAGCATTGTCTTAAGCCTACCTTCTAGCCACTTCAGAGGCAGCAAGTCTAGTCTTGAGACTCTATACCTCCAAGTCTAAGCGCGCTTTATCACTTTTATAAAATCTCATTTTTGGGTTTGAGGGATGCACATTCTTGCCCCCACCGACCTTACTTCATCTTGAGCAGTTCGGGTACGAGAAGATGAACGAGCGAGACCAACTTTTTTAAGGAAAGAGTCGAAATTATCATAATACTATCTTCTTTCCATGGTGCCTATAAAAAAAACTTTGGTCAATATTCAGCATATTCAAGAGAAAATAATGATGTGACGTGCAATGCTAGTGTTATGTATGTCTCCTAAGTGGTTCGCCCTAGACCAACCCGAGGCTGGGACTTGGCTCATCTCTCTCACTTCTTCTGGATCAGTAAACGTGGAATCTTCCTCGAACTTGGAGAAGAAAGTAGCCGAGTCTATGTTTTGGGAAGAAAGGATTGTATCAGCCAGCTTCAGATTGTCTAAACCATCAAAAGGAGAATTCACTTCTCCCTCGTGTGGATCTTGAATGAAAGGAAGATCCTTTTCGACAACAAAACCTTTCAGTTGATGATCATGAAAATCTTCCATGACCATCTCTTTTCGGAGTTTTTCTATAACACTCGCGGTCGAGCCTTTTTGTGCCTTTAAAAGGTCAGCTCATTTTTAGTCTTCTTTTAGCAACTTTCTTCCCTTTACTCGAGGAATGAACGACGATGGCTACTTTCTCCCCGACCACAGGTGATCGAACGACCTCTTGACCGGATGTACATTCCTGAATATGGTCGATGCTCCTTCGGCTGGAGGCGCGATAGTTTGAGCATCCTCCAAGGGAGAAGTCTGGCTTACATGAGGACCCAATGACTTGTTCACATCAAGAAGATAATAGCGATGCAACTTTGCATCGGTCAGACATGTCCTGATGCTTTGGCTTTCCTCATTTAAGCCAGCCAACGTATCAAAGCATTCTTGGAACTCTCTCCCCGTAGGCTTTCCAGGGTCATCACTGCATAAAAATGATCTATGTAAGAAGCCTCCTTATGGGTCAATTACCTAAAATGTGAAGCTTACTGCTTTGGAGCCAACGATGGGCGCATCCTGGTTACTTAAGGACATAGAACCATTTGTGTTTAATGTCCCCTAGTATGCTGGGTATGTCTTTATTTATCTTCTGATAATGACCAGCTTCAAAGAAAGTGAACGAAGGGGAATTTCCATCTCATGCCTGAAGTTAAAGGAAAAGACTATGTCCTCTAATGTTGGGGGTTGATGTAAGTGCTTTATGCATATAATATACAGTGACAACATATTTGTATATGATATTGGATGTAGTTACATCGATGCTAAGTTCATTCACCTCAAAAAATCCACCATGAAAGGAGAAAACAGGGGAATGGCCCCTGCAAAACACATTGGGAGAGTTAACGCCATGTATCCAATCTGCGTATTATGGGAACGGTCACCTTCTTGAGGAATGCGGGTGCCTCCCTAAGGGATATTATGTTTGGCACTCAACCTCTTCAATTTCTTTAGACTCATTGTACAAGGTCGACTGTTCGGAGGGCTTCCAGAATTATAGCACCAAGGAGAGTGTCGAGTTCTTCTATCATAGCTACTTCCCCACTTTTTCCGTCACCATCAAGTGGCGGGTTTGTTGACCGATCTTGAGTTTTGGTGTTCGGGCCAGGATCGGAATTAGTCCCATACTCAAAGGCCGGGATATTACCTAAGTCTATAGGAGTGGATAAAACCTTACCCTTACCTGCTCCAGTGTTGCGAGTCTGGTATTTTTCGGTCATTTTTGTGCTATTCATAAGAAATTATTTGTTAGAATACGAAAGACCGTGATCCTCCAGTGTGCATACTAATACATGTGTATAATGAGGTAATGGTATAAGAGAAAAATAACAATGAGGGGCATGCTCAAACTCATGATGCCCTATTCCAACAATCTACAGTATCCAAGTGAAATAGATTGGTCAATTTGGAACTGGAAATCGAGGTACACGTCTCCTAACTACGATCGTCACATGAATGGATATGTGGTCTGATGGATCTCTTGAGGGTCCGATAGTAGTTCTGTCGGCTCGGGACTTGGTTCTACTTTCAAAAATTTCGAAGACGGTTGCCATTGCCAATCAAAGCTACTTTTTTGCGATACCAACTTCATAAGCGTCGATCTTGGGATTACTTTTGTCTTTTTCAGCCCGATCACATCAGGAGCCTAAATCATTACCTGAACATGCCCATCCAATCACACCCTTTTCTCTTTACCACATGTTCTCAGAATTAGTGGTGCCTCAAAATTCAAAATGCTTTGAAGAATGGGATACCTCTTCATCCCTGCCTTTCCACTAAGGCGACTCCACTTCCATTACCAACTACCGCCATTATGCTACCAGAACTGCCTGTTACTGTTGCCTTACCACTGGGTCACAACTTCGGTGAACTCGACATTGGTAATTCAGAACATGGATTATATTGGGTGAAAATTAAAACAAGAAAAGAAAAGGGGGGATTTATATGCGAAATCATATCAGAATGTGTTTAAAGATAAGAAAAGGAATATTTATCCATACATGTGAAGAAATCAGAAGAAACGATCTTGATCTTCAACGGAGAAGGCTTTTGTAGTTTCTTTGAAAAGTAACGGCTTTGGTTGTTGTAAAGAAGTGAAAGTAAATAATGGTAGTGGGCCAGCCTTTTATAATAAGAATTGGGGAACTCTTCGTATTCTGTTGACATGACTAGTGATTATGACTATGGGGTTGATGTTTCATTACGATAACAAGCTTGTCTAGGACGAATGGACATATGGCTGCGCAGCTTCATCACCTCTTGGATCAATGTTAATTCCAAAATATCTGACCTGTCAATTATAGTCCCGTGTAATTCATGGAAAAGTCCATAAGCTGATGCAAACATGGTCTTCTGATTTCCCTGCACTTAGAGATGATCCAAAATAAAAATACACAAAGCATTTCCCATTCTTAACACGACATGCTTTGGAGGAAAAAATGTTGACCAGCCTTTCGGCAAGGCCGTCAAGACTCATCGACTGCCAGAACCTCGACCTGGATTGACACTAAGAGTCGTATGACTCCGACCAAGATACTAGTCGGTCGAAACATGATTCGACCCGAGTCTAGAACGTTGGTCAAGTGAAGGAGCCCAATGTGCCAGTCAGCTAGAATCGATGGTCTTTGATGCAGCCAAGACGGGCTAAGCCTGATTCCATACAAAATATAATCCTAAAGAATTTCTCATATTCCTACTTGATCGCTGCCGGCCATCCATAAGTATCGGATCAGTTGCCACACCTACCGCTACGTGCTCAAATCATGCCATTCTTTGCAAGAAGAACGCTTCTATGCGCTCTCCTAAAATCCTGGATCGAACAATGCATGCCTCGGCCAATTTGAACACTGTAGAATCTATAAATAGACTTTCTGGACTCTAACGAAGGGACTTTTTGGACAATGCCCGATCATATTGTTATTGTAACAGTTTGGTTCGTAACATATAATTTCATATAAAAGGGATTATAAAGTGGACGTAGGCTCGTTAACGTTGAACCACCAGAAAACTGTGTGTGATTGCTTTCCTCTTCAATTTTCTATTTATTTATCTTCATTTGTTCTCTAAATTTTCATTTTCTTGGGTGTTGTATCATTTTCTGGTGTCAACAATAAGTGGAAAGAACC
Source organism: Allium sativum (assembly GCA_030737875.1). NCBI lineage: Eukaryota > Viridiplantae > Streptophyta > Magnoliopsida > Asparagales > Amaryllidaceae > Allium > Allium sativum. The sequence continues at coordinate 936,026,591 of CM060920.1, read as the reverse complement.
TAGAAACACAAAAATGGGTAAAATAAAGACTAGAAATTTAAGGATGGAATGAAGGGAAAGGGTAACTTTACTTGTAAGATTAAGGTAAGCTTTTGGATTAGCTCACTTGAGAGTTCTCCCTGAAGTAAATAATATTAGTGAGATGAAAGAACTACACAGAGGGTTTCAAGTTTCTTACCCGTATTCTTTTGAAAAGTATTTCCTCTTTGATATTCTATCTGTAGCTTCTTCCTTTGATCAGGGACTTCCTTCTAGTACATATTGGGAAGTGTAGATCTTAGGATTTGAGCTTATAGATGATAGTATATGGTTGAGATATGTATTTGAGACATGTTATGTTTGATTATTGCAAGTGGATGCACGTGTTTGCTAGCGGATGCAATGGATGCATATACACACACTAGGCACTAGATTAGGGATCGACTGAAAGTTGTACACTTACATATTGCATATGGATGTGTGCGCATTTTAATTTATTTTCACTGTGGATGGGAAAAATAGATGAATCATCACTTGGATGTTGTATTTTGGTGAATGGTTGTTGCACACAGATATAATTTTATATGTATCACTATGATTCTTATGCATACATATTGGATACATGGTACAAACATAATTGCATTAAAGAGGTAAAATGAATCAGTGGACCGTCTGGTTTTCGCATTATCTTAGGGATATATATACAACACCTTTGTATATGTTCGAAAAAAGCATTAGAAATTCAAAGATAATGGATTTCAGTGGTTGATGGTTGAGTAGATGGGTGTAGATAATGGTTGATAAAATTCATAACATTCTTCTGGCCTTGGAGATTTCGGGGACGAAATCCTTTAAGGAGGGGAGAATGTAACAACCTGAATTTTTTACAAACAATAACTAAATAAGGAATTAATCAATTGAGGAATGAACTGATAAAATAAATGTTATTTAGAAAAATATTGAGAACTGGACAATGGGAGTTGAGCCACTATATCTGTTACGAAATTCTAGTTTAGATATAGACATTTGGTTCGCTGAAATCGGGTTCAAAACCAAAAAGTTACAGCCGTTTAAAGATTGAACAAATATCAAAAGAAAAAGTATATAAAACCTTAAGGTGGGTCAACCCACGACCCATTGGATTGACCCCTATGTTGACCTATATAAAGGTGGGTTGACCCATGGGTTGACACACCCAAGAAATATGTCGACACAAACAACGTTGTTTTTCCAACAGACGATCGTTCCTTTTTGGCCTTGCTTTAGGACTATTCTTTTTCATCTAACGACCTAAAATATAAATACAATACAATGAAGCTGGACATAAAATCCAATCAACCTGGACACCTAACTCTATTATAAATAGCCTCCAAAACCCAGTCTAATCTTCACTACTTTCTCTACCTCCCTCAAATAACATTCTTCTCATATATAATTTTAATGGAGTATTGCGGCCATAATTCTACACATATATCTGAGGCATATTCATAGATAGAGAGGATCTACAGAGGCTTACTGGATTTGCTCAAATTTTAGGTGAGTATTACCGTGATTACAAATTTCTTCCAACTTAAGATTAATTTTTCTTATAATAGTTGTTACAATGTTTCAAATCTAAATCTTTATGTACTTATTTATTTACTGATCCAGTTATCCCTAATTCTTTTTTCTGTAGATAATTCATTTAGATCTGATTTATGTTCATGTTATCCTCTTTTGTCTATTTCAGTAAATCCATTACTGTAATTTATTTCAGTTATCTACAGCATTGTTCTTTGTGTTAATTTTTTTTTCTTCAGTTTTGTCATAAGCCCTATTTTTTATTTTAGATCTATTTTTGTCCATCTGTGCCTAGGTCATTTCCTTTTTATTTCTGATGTCGAATTTAGGTCTTTTGAGACTAAACCTTTCTTTCTTGTTTTTTCACAATTTGGGTTAAACCACGTAATAATACGATAACAACGCAATTAGATAATAATGAGAATTATGCATAAAAATGAATAATTGGGGCTTAGTGAAATTTTAAACAATAACGGGTATAAAAAAGACATGTTGAAATTTGATTAAAATGTGTAATCGACAAACGAACTGTAATATTAGGATAATATTGAAAGCATGTTGAAAAGGGGACTTTAGGCATAAATATTATATTCAAGTAATGGAACATAGATTGGAATTAATTGCACTTAATTAAACATTAAGTGACATGAATTTGGAAAACATGTTAATTGTAATGAATTATAGTTTATTTAACATTAAGTAACTTGTATCTGGAAAACAAGTTAATTAGAAGGAATTGTACTTAATTTGACATTAAGTAACTTCTATTTGAAAAACATATTAATTGGAATGAATTGTACTTAACTTGATATTAAGTAACCTGTACTTGGAAAACATGTTATGTGGAATGAATTGTACGTAATTTGACATTATGTAACATGTATTTGAAAAAAACATATTAATTGGAATGAAATGTAATTAATTTGACATTAAGTAACCTGTATTTGAAAAATATGTTAATTGAAATAAAATATACTTAATTGTACATTATGTAGCTTGTAACTTGTAATTGTAAAACATCTGAGTAGGAAAGCATTGGATTGTCTGACTTGGGAAAGGGTTGTATAAAAAAGATTGCATAGAAATGTTAATTACATCCTTAGAATGCAACATAAGGTTAAATTAAGCTTATTAATGAATTTAAACCTGCTAAATTAAACTTGTCCGATTAATAAGCTAAGGAGTCCATTCTGGTAAAATATAAGGGGGCTCGTAAAAATCCTAGTTAACTCAGGAAGACATTGATGGAGTCGTCAAGGATTTAACTAATGATCTTACCTCTCATTTGGAACCACAGAAAGAACACTTCCATCGACAAGAAGCTACTATGAACACTCTTCTCGGTCGACTCAAAGGAACCACGAGGTCATTAAGCAAAGGTAACATCATTGGAACAAGTGCTAGCATTCCGCAAGGGCCTGCTCAGGACTTGGGGGAAATTCCCGAAGAACAACCCCTCATCGACACTGATCCGCAGACAGCTACCGAATCGGCTTGGCTTGAGGGGCACCACCCCTAATCTCTTTTAAGGTTCAGCTTAAATTTTTATTAATCAGGTTTCAAGCTCAGGTGTTGGTAATGTCACTCAAGCGCCGGTGCATGCAGCTATGGACGTAGGAACTCCCATGGTTCCAAATGTTGGATTTGTGCCAGTCGAGGCACCTCAGGTTAGAATCAAGCTAGATGTTTTGGTTAGGGCTCAACAATTCGCTAATGTTGGACTTAACGTTGGGGGCACTATTGTTAGTGTAAATAATTTGAATCAGTTACTCGGTGTAGGAAATGAAAGTCAAGTCGTTGATGTTATTCGACGCTTTTCCTAGGGTTGGGGCACCCCATGCTAGTTTGGATTGTATTACTCGCAACCCCTTCTCTCAAGATATCAGGAATTCTCAAAGCCCACCAGACTTCAATTGCCGGTGTTAGAAGCTTTCAATGACAAGAAGGATCCTACATTTCACCTGATATGCTACATGTGCCATATGGAAGTGCTCTCAGCTTCGGACAACGTCATGGCAAAGTGCTTCCCGCTCTATCTCAAAGACACTGTTGCACTGTGATTCAGGCAGTTGGAACCTGAATCTATTAACATTTGGAACATCTTGGTTGGAAAGTTTGTCAAGCAATTCAGGGTTCATATCGCTCGGCCTAGGAATGTTATGATCCTGACAATAGTCAAGCAAAGTATAGGCGATACTTTGCGCAATTTTTTGTAAAGATCCTACGCGGCGGTGGTCTTTGTCGATAAGTCGGATCCATCCATGGTTCTGTTGACAACCATCCCCGATATTCTTGACAAGACCGACTTCAAATTCTCATTGTGATGGGACCCGCCAAGGGATCCCGTCAAATTCTACTTTGAAGCAGAATGATTTATAAGGGAGGAAGACTCCCATGATGAAAAGCCAGTGCATTTTGTCAACTCGACAACGGGTAGCGGAACTTCTACACTCAGAAAAGAAAAGGGTAAATCTTGGGATGATCGAAATACATGGCTTCGCATCGAGCCAAAGTTTCCGCCTTACACTGAACATACTGCCGGCTTGAAAAGGATTTACCTCGACGTTCACGACACTGCTCCCTTTCAAAAGCATCCTAAGAGGGACTCGACTGAAAGACAAGTCAATTCGGACAGGTACTGTGTGTTCAATGAAATGCCAGGTCATAACACTGACAAATGCAGGAAGTTTCCCGATTAAGTTGAAGAACTCATCAGGCATGGAAAGCTACCACAATATGTCAAGACTCCGACAATGACAGTAGCATATGCTCAGTCCTCTACAGCACCTCAGGATAGAGGCAGATCGGGACACGAACGCAGTGGCATCATAATCAACTGATCTAGCCCTACGGGTCTTTTTGGCTTTCCAGACTCCAGTCCATTACTTATGTTTGTTCTTTTTGTTTGCAGCTTTTCACTCTTTGGTTTTCCCAACTTGTAACCAAAGCGGCTACGCCAACTCACGCAGATGCAGGACCAACCACTGGTTCCCAAGCGTGCACCGAGTGCGGCTACTGGCCGAAATAACTATTTGTCATGATCTAAAGACTACTTTGGGACTTTGGTCCATGGTTCTCGATCTCCAGCCTAAAAAAAATCTTTTGGACCCAGATCCATCGGCTCTAGCACATAAAAACCTTTTGGACTACGGCGCACAACAAACTATTTTTAACCCAGGTCCAGGACCTCGGTCCCACACTTGATCAGCCAAGTATAAAATTCGGACTCCAATGCCACACTTGATCAGCAAAGTATAAAATTCGGACTGAGTCCCACACTTGATCAATCAATATAAAATTGAAACGCCGGTCCTACACTTGGCCAGCTAATTATAAAAATCGGACTACGGTCCCACATTTGATCAGCCAAGTAAAAAATTCAGACTCATGTCCCATACTTGGCCAGCCAAGTAAAAAATTCGGACTCCGGTCCCACACTTGATCAGTCAAGTATAAAATTCGAACTCTGGTCCCATACTTTATCAGTCAAGTATAAAATTTGAGCTCCGACCCACAAAAATTCTTTAGGACTCAGGTCCTCGAACTCAGGTTCACAAAATCTTTTGGACTCCGATCCACGAATTCTAATTCATGGCTTTTAGACTCCAGTCCACGATTTAAGAACTTGGTCTGCCAGGCATTAAGATTCCCAAAGTGGGTTTTCCAGGTATAAGAACTTCTCGACTTGGTCCACCGGGAATGGGAGTTCTATATCTTAACCCCTAGTGTGGAAATCTTAATAAACTGGCCCGCCGAGTAGACAATAACTCACAACTTGGTCCGCTAAGTACGAAGCTCTTTCGCAGGTACATACTTGCTCCGGTAGGACCCAACAAGCCCATGACTTTCGATTTTCTGGATTCTAATCACCTCGGACTCAACGGTCTGCCAAAATACGATCTCCGTGATCGTCAGATTTCTATTTTATTACGATCTCGTTGATCATCAGACTTCTATTTTATTACGATATCAGTGATCTTATGATTCCTATTTTATTACAATCTCCATGATCATCGGATTTCTATCACGATCTCAACGACCTTCGGATATCAATTTTATTGCAATCCCAGCAATCGTCGAATTTCTCTTTCATTAAAATCTCAGTGTTCATTGGAGTTCTATCCTATTATGGTCACAACAATTGTCGAGCTTCTCTCAAATCTCGGCTTGCAGATTTATAGGATTTCAAACTACTCACAAAACACATCTTCTTTTGATCAGGAAAGACATGTTTTGGAGGGCAAATGTTGACCCGCTTTTTGGCAAAGCAGTCGCATGTCAAGTTTATGGCTAGCAACGCGCTCAGACTTGAGCATGCCCTCTTGGATTCACAAAGAAATTTGGTCTAAATTGCGATGCACTCAGAATCGAGCTGGAAATATAGTTCATTCTTGGAATCGGCACCAACTCTCACTACTACAAAATAGTTCATTTGCTTCGGTTGTTTACCCCATGTTGCTTCTGTTCAACAACCGAACCAAATGAAGACGACGCATGTAGCGACCCGTGCTTCCTGGCCGGCCTAAACCGAACAAGAAGGCGGATTGCTTCGAGAACGACAAATCGGAACATAAACATAAGAACATTTCATTGCTATTTACAACAATTTATATCAGAGTACAAGAATACTCAGAGTATAAATAAATATTACACAGAAAAATGTCAGAGATTAAAATACATAGCAGCGGAAATAAAATGTATAAATACAATGCGTAGCGGAAAATACAATAACTAGCACAACTGAATGAAATACACGGATACAGAGCGTTCCGAATACAGCTCGAGCTGTAAATCCAGGATACTGTATAAATAAATCTGCAAAACCAAAACTACTAGCTGCCCGTGTGGAAAATAGGGGCGCCCATAGTTTAGGTTAAAAACAATAAACTCCAAGTCAATCATGGGACTGGTGTGAGTACTAAAATAGTTATTAAAATTTTACTTTAAAATAAGGTAAATCAAGGGACCACGCCGTATAACATGGAACAGGTTTACCCCCAAGAATACCAGTGCCTAAAACAAACAACGCATTGCTAAATAAAGAAAAATGAAGCTATTATAAGACTTATGTAACGGCCTGGCTTTTTGACCGTCTTGAGTAAGTAATTAAACCAACTTAAACCGTTCAAAAGGACAGGTTGTTATTTCTTATAAAGTTGAAATACAAATCATCACATAATCACAGGCACAGAACATCTCACAGCGGAAGTACAAATTTATACAATATTAAAAAATCTTTAAATTTACATAATATCAGAGTGCAGAATAAATATAGAAACAGCGGAAGGATGAATATAGAACCATATTAATATTCGGTAGTAAGCAGAGATGGGTTTAATTGCATGTGGCATAGTAGATAGATGGTTGGATCTCCAACGAATCTCAAGCTCTAACAGACATATTTCCAAGCTGAAATACTCGATCTGACTCGGGCATTTTGCAAGGAATAAAACAAACAAAATACACGAGTCAGGACTAACAGTCTCATATAAGTGAATCAACACAAATGACATGTTTATAGAAATGTACAGTAACTTAAAGGATGTTGGGATTTCCATTCTCTAAGGATACGTATAACTAATACATATAATAGTGCGCTATTATGATAGTGTATATTCAGTAAAGTAAATGTAATGAAAACAGCGTAAGCGGGATTACGTTTTTACCCTTACACCGTTTATCATACCGTATTCTATACAGTACTGTAAACCTAACCTAACAAGGATGGCATCAGAGGGCACTCCATAGGTACGATACAAATCAAAATTGTATAGGGCTCGCTAGGGTAAATGACATGGCACTCGAGGTAATACCAGGGTAGGTTTCTACCAATTGCACTCCCGGACCGGTGGTAACGCATATCATCCACTACTGCCCACCTCGGAACACACTCCCAAATCAAAAAGGGCCCAAATCATTATCATAGTCAAAGAAATAGTATCAGAGAAGTGCATCTGACCAGAGGTGCTACCTCAATTAGTCAAGGTATAGCTCCTATTTTAGTCATTTCAATTATGACCTAAAGGTCAAGGCCATTTCGTCATCATTCGCCTTCTCAGTCCAGTCAACGCCTCCAAGTCATTATGCTTCATTCTATATACGTTAACCAGTACACAATTGTTAAAGTGGTACCGTCACTGGCAGAGAATATGCCGCTTACCGACGCCGGTCTCTTTAACAACCAACGCTTACATTTTCCCACACCGTGGTCATTAGTTTGGAAAGATATTTCAAATATCGCAAATCAATTTAATTCAAATATTGCCCCAAAATCAATTACTCAAATCATTGGTTCAATTAAGATTATAAAACCAATATTTATCATTTCTTCGTCAACCATTGGACTTTAACTTTCATCTTTCAAGAAATATCGTTGTCGCTTGAAAATCTTTATTTCATCATTTGGATTCACTAGACTGGATTAGACACTATAATTTATTGAAATTTACAAAATATATTTTTAAAAGATAAGTATGAAAATAACATATGTATATTAAACTAAAATAATTTATATACATGTATATATAGTTGAAAAATATTATAAAATTTTATATAGTTAAATTGATCAAAATACTTCATAAAAGAATGTTTACAAAAAAATCAAGTAATGCGGAAAAAATTGTTTTTATGAAATTATAATTTTATTCAAAAATATCAAACCCAATCCAATCCTAAATCCATGCCATGCCATCCCTTTTCCCACTAGATTCCATAATCAATCGACTTCCCTTTTTGATGAAATTCCCTGACAATTCAACTTGAGTTACTAACCAAGGATAGTTTGTTAAATCCCAATTTGTCAACAAAACACAAATTCACATTACTTGCATTTAACAAATTTATGTTTGACAAATATTTTCCATGAAAATGGTTGGAAATCATTTGACAAAATACATTAAAACAAACTCCAAAGCATTTAACAAGTTTGAAACCCTTTATATGGAATCCTCAACTTTTTAAATTTCATGTTATTAAAATTTAGTATGTGAAACCCAAAGTTATGAAGAATAAATTTTAAATAAATTTAACTTGACATTTTAACTTATAAACTCATTTTTAAACTACTTTATATGCAAATGGGAATTTTTATAAAATTTAAAGTTCCTTTAAATACTTTCTAATATTATGAAGAAAATTCCATTAAAATTCCTTTTTCTTAAAATCGACATAATTATCTTAAGATAATTAATTTTTATTGACCACGGTGTCCGTATATAGTTTTCTACCCTATGGTCAAGTGATACGGATATTTATCATTTCAATCCATTCTTAAAATATTTGAATCTCGGGTATGTATCATTTCAACCTGCATCCCAAATCGATTCGAAAATATATATAGGGTTCGGGTGTGTATCATTTCAACCCGTCATGTTTCTAATCTAAGGGGGGGGGGGGTACTTGCATGATGATAAAATAATACAGCATGTCAAACATACATACATATTGTGTCATATAAATAACCGTGTGCGTCGCACGTGCACAATCACAAGGCAAACAAACTAGAGCACCCTAACATTTCATTCAACATCTTATGTTTAATTCACTTAATAAATCAGTTAGTCTGTGAGTGAGAAAAACTCATCTTCTGTAGCAAAGAAGACGAATATGAAATTTGACGTGAGATCTGAGGGTGAAACTTGATAGCCAATTGACGAATACGCATTCAATAACTTTATATACACATATACGTAGGCGTGTATGTATACATAAATGTAATACAAGAATTGTACGAGTGCAATTCCAACCTCACCACTTGAGCAAAGATGACCACAAAGCTAAATTTGTGACTGCAAAATATACCAATAATGACACATTTAAGACACAAGCTCGATTCCATTTTATTTATTAATTCTCATATCGAATAAAAAGTGTTTATACCCAGGTTTGAGGAGGGATGTTGGTCTGACCCAGGTAAACTTGATGTAGTTCAACTAACATGCTGTGACAATACCTACAAATGTGGCAGACCAACAATTTGCCCTGTTCCACTTAATTTCCTTCTCAGGCAATCACTCGAACACCTACGGTGCGCCTTGTCCAGAATTTGCAGCAACTAAGAGGGCAACCAGAGCCATTGCTGGTGCACTAGCTGAGGTAATTCGAGGCCTGACGCTGGAGAACTGACAAAAGGTGAAGCCGACTTTATTATTATTTTTCTTCGGAACGGTTCCAGATCCAATGAGGAAAGAAAGGCGAGTTTCGAGATGGCCAAAGTCGATGAAAGCGCTGGCCTGAAGGTGGTGGTTCTAGCGGTCGGAGCATCGTCTAGTGGAGGCGACGGTGTCTAGTGAGGAGCTTTGGTTACTAGGTTGATTTAGAGATGGGGTTACCATCCCCGATTGTGAAGAGGCAGTCTTCAGGCGGGTTGAAGGACATGCATGACAGATCGAGGCAAAGTACGGTGCGCCGGTGGAGAAGAAGGACATAGTTTGATTATTATTATTTTTCTATTGGAAATTGATTTGAAAAGCAAAGGGGAAAAAGAACGAGGCTTGATTTATGGAAAGGCAAACACGATAGAAAGGAAGAGAAGTGAGGCACGTGGAGTTCAATATCAGACAGTGGTTTATAGATGTTGATTCCCTTCTGATTTTCAAAAAGTAGAACACGCAATGGGGTGAAACAGTAGGAAAAATATCCACCCAAATTTGTTACCAGCGAACGGAGTACAACTGGAAGAAGCAAATTGTTTTCGCGTTATGAATTTAAATTCAAGCTTGGAGGTAATTAAATAAATTTCTTAAATAAAGTCATAACTTATATTTTACCGATCCTTAAATTTAAATTGATATGAACACAGAACACACGCATTTCAGTTTCTTGTTTTAAACATGTTATTATTTCAACAGTTAACATGAATGCCATACACACGTATGGTTATCTCACAACTCATTTCTTCCCTTTTTTATTACATCAACCGTATATCAACTGTTGTTGTTTTTGCAATAAATTTACCCTTACTGTTTTATATCCGAACAAAATAAATTATATTTAAACAAAAATTCAGACTAAATTTTTGAAGTTATGTTGTAAAAATAAATTTGATATATAGTTCTCCAAATACGATGGGTTAAATTTACACCTTATAAAAATAAACACCCAAACAGCTAATGTTGTTATTATCATTTGTTCATAACAAAACATCATTATAAAAATTATATTTATGAAAGAAAATTTATTTAGTAATATACCGAAACTGCCTTGCAAACAGAATAAATTATAAGATCTTATGTTTCAGTTGAATTCGAGCATTTAAATCCATTTACGAAAAGGGTTCAAATTCAAAATAAATTCAAACTAGGTTCAAGATAAAATTCCAAATTATACAGTCAAGATTCAAATATAAATATTTATTTTAACGTTAAATCTTAGTCCAGTTTATATTCAAAATGTCAGAATTACTACTTCGTTACAACTTAGGTCCCATCACACAATGCAACGCAAGCTGGAGGATAGAGTTTTACCTTATAATAGCCAAATATGCTTGGTACGTTTTAAAACAAATTTTTTATTATTACTATAAGTGATGAAATCAACTTCAAATATAAATGTATCAATCATAGATGGCATGAGCGCCCCATCCTACTATGTCGCCATATATAGTATATAATGAAAACCGCAAAATGTTGTATTTGGAAGTTGGATTTCCATCATGATGGTTACTGATTCGAAAGATCGATCGCGTAGTGAAATTCACCACGGTTTACGTCGTAGGCATGCGAAAACACCGTAATGCACATCCGCACTATCCAGGAAACAAGTTACCGCGGTTTACGTCCAAGAATTAGAAAACACCGCTAACTCTATCCATCTGGTAATCGGGGGTGTGCCCTATCCCTACTGGTGTGGGGCGACCACACCTAGTATCACCTTGGTCGACCGAATGCATGACAACCGTGGGATGTCTATCCTCATCTCTAAAGTATACTGATCTAACCATCAGTTTACAACCATACCGATGTGTGAGGCTCGCAAATTAACGCTACATAAAGTTGTGTTATATTAAAGCTGTGCTTTGATCATCATCCACCAAACTTTGCCTTTTAACAAAAAATTGGATCACTACATCTTAGCATGCCACACTATCAATCCATACTGTACCACTGATTTCTGCCAATATATAACCTCTGAGCTCGTACGTCTCAAAGAAGGGTGTTAAGCAAGGGAATGAATTCTCCACCACCAAACAGATATATATTTAGCAGAGATCAATGAATATGGTATAAAGGAATACAATGTCAGACACACCATCCATTTGCAAGTCCATTCTAGATCTGAACGAAACCGGAGGCACCTTATTCCTCGTCCTGCCTGTCCAATACACGAGAGAGGCCCTCGCATATCCGTACAATCAATAAGTACGTCCAGACGACCACCACTGTAGCCCCGTCAAGATATCTACTCCAATTATGGGCATCAGTAGCAACCCATCCATTCGATGTGAAGATCGTCGGTTTTGCACCATCTTCAATCTCTTTGACTTTTCGTCGTATCAATTATTCAGAATGGGTTAAACCCCGTCTTTCCGAATAACCCGCGTATATTATAATCAAGTGCTATAACAACACATCATACGCCTCATTCCAATCCAGAATATTCTTTTATTCAAATATTCTTTTCACAGTCCGAACCAAATTAAGGATTTCCAAACTAGTCGGGATTCGAGAACCTTACTGAAGTAATCATTTATTTTATTTTCCAACCCCAACCTATTCATCCCATGGAGCAAAACTGTTAATACTCCTTATCTAACACCATGGTGTTATCAGTAAAAATTAATTACCATTTCACATTCAAATCTAATTAAAGATTTAACTATCGTTTGGAGCGGAACTGGTGATATTCCATTCTCGATCATTTTCTTGAATTGATAATTTTAATTGTCACATTCACTTTTCAGTCTAATTAAAGATTCATTAAAACTACACTTAGTTTTAGTCTTCTCAAAATATTAATGATTATTTAACTTTGGGATATCAAACATGTCGCATTGAAAATCTACACCATACCATTGATTTTTGCCTATATATAACCTCAAAGCTCGTACGTCTTAGAGAAGGTGTTAAGCAAGAGAATAAATTTTCTGCCACCAAACATATATATATATTTAGCAGAGATCAACGAATACAGCATCGAAATACAATGCTAGACATGTAATACTGTCTTTACCTGGGTTTAAGAGCCAATGTCATTTAAAACACGGTTCATGATAAACCCAAAATCACATTCCATTACCCATGGAATCTTCACGGAAAACAAATCAATATATATTCGATATAAATTCCCGTGTCCGCTTAATAATATAAATAGAATAACGACGAAGCCTTTTAAATTCCATTTATATTAACAGTGTTCCTCCACAGAAGCTCATCTCGATTATTACAAAATCGAATTCCATTCAATTCCAATTTAATATATTAAATTGGAAATCTTTACTTTGGAAAATCCCATAAGTCTTAATTAAAAGATTATAAATTCCAAATCATATTCTTCACTGTTAATTAGGTTAAAGAACAAGTGTAATTTAAAAAACCGTTCACGATAAATCCAAAAATCCAATTCTTTTATTCAATTCCAATTAATTATTAATTAATTGGATAACTTCACTAAATCTTAATTTAAAGATTTATTCTTTTCTCAACTGGGTTTAAGAACAGTGTTAATGAAGACACCGTTCACGACAAACCCAAAATCCAATTTCAATCCAATTAAGGAAAATTTTTACTAAATCTTAATTAAAAGATTTATTCTTTTCACCACTGGGTTTAAGAACAGTGTTATCAAAGACACCATTCAAGACAAACCAAAAATCCAATTTAATATCAAATACAAGGCTCTAAATAGAAATTATATCGGCTTATATTCAATATCAAATTCTGAAACCAACAAATATCGAATTGGGAATAACGATATATATATATCTTCCAAATTCCTCAATAATATCCGTATAATCACGGAATCCAATATCGAAATATTCCGAAGATTATTTCCATTCCAAATCCATTCTAATTTATTTATTGGAAAATTCTTGTTATTTTAAAACCATTTTTCAAATCCAATTTATTTATTTCTAAAAATAATTGGATTATTATTCTAGTTAATAACTAGTTCAATTTGACAAAAATATATTTTTATCTTTTCAAAACTGGAATTTTTCATTCAAAATCTCTCCAAATCATTTATTATGAATTTACATAACTTTTTTCATATTTTTAATAATTTTATTATCGCCCGTACAGTTGGTTTCCAATAACGGCCACCGAACTGCATCCATAACGACCTTTTCTGAAATTCATTTGGATATATCTCCAAATCCAACCATTAGATTTCAAATATCTTACATTCATTGAAAGCTCTTTACGATACGAACCAAATGGTTTTGGTGTTAGGAGAATCCGACGGTCGGATCTCCCGTAACATCCATTTGAAGTTAATGGTCGAAATTCGCGAACGGTCGCTACGCGGCGCATTCTATTTAGGCCATTATAATATATATATATATATATATCATCAATTTCTATTCAAAACGAATTTTATAAATTGTTTTGAATTCGTTTTAAAAATGATTTCCACTTCCATTTCAATTTCAATTCAAAATTGCATATTCCTTTTAAATTCGTTTCAAATTCATTTTTAAAATGATTTCCATTTGATTTTCAAATTTAAACCAAAATTGTACTTTCCCATATAAATTCGTTTTAAATTCATTTTAAAATGATTTCAATTTGATTTTCAAAGTTAAATCAAAATTGAACATTCCATTATATATTCGTTTTATATTCATTTTAAAACGATTTCGATTTGATTTTCAAATTTAAATCAAAATTGAATATTCATATATAAATTCCTTTTAAAATGATTTCCATTTCAATTTTAAATCAAAATGGAATATTTCATATCATTATAATATTAAAATGATAATATTTTCAAAATATCAGATTTTTAAATCACTTTTTGATATTCATTATAAAATGAATAAAATCAACAAAATTCCTGCTCCTGTTAAAATGGCATTTAACTACTTAACACGGCTCTCATTTCAATATTTTCTGAATATTATTTTAGAATATTCGTTAATTCTGAACTGGAATCAGACTCAACCAATTACCATATATTTTCAGTTATATGGATTTCATACATCACATGTGTACAACAATAATGATAAACAATCATTTAGAAATTCATACAACATCCAGAGTGCATTCTAACACTGTACATGCATTAAAATAAATAAATAACGCTTATACAGTCTGTCAACCCATCGATTGACATGCCGCTAATTATTTGGATCAGTGTATGTCAAATTTCATCCAATACCTGTGTGGGGTTTTCAAACAACAAATACTGTTTATTATTTGTGTAGTTGGGCGATGTGTAAAATTTATCGTCCCAATCAATATCAGATAAATAAGAGTACATAAACAAACCGTCCGGTTTGTAAATGAATATTTATTTTACTTCATGATAATTTATATATATATTTTATATAAATAATTTTTATATACAACAATATCAATACATGACAATCCAATCACAATCCAAACAAACAATCAACTGATCTGTACAAAAAAAATAGTGTAGGGGACTTCTAAGCTCCGTCTGCATCCTAATGTATATTAACTGTAAAATAATTTGAGTGTGAGAGAGATCTCACTTTCGTTTTCCACTCCGTCAGTCTTTAATTGGCGATTTCTGTACTATTTGGGTTTAAATTCGCCCAGAATTCTAATATGCTCTGTTTCCATTCTGGTCAGCTCCATGTTGTAGTGTTCGTCGTTGCGAATCCAAAGCAACTGAATTCGTTGAATTCCGAACTCGTATGAACAAGAAATTACAATTACAATTTATAACACATTTTAAATAATAAAGGGTTAGTTAAAATAATTAATTAAATTCTTAAACCTTTCTTAACACTAACTAAAACATTAATACTCCTTCTTCCTTTCTTGTATCTGCCTACTCTGCTCAAAACCCATTGTCGGCCTTGACAATCCACCATCGCATGCCTAAAACGATTACAGGCACCCCATCAGACATTACCACCCTGACCGCCATTGCACTGCCTTGCCACACGCCGAGCACCCCCCCATTCGATCCTCCCTGCACGTTGAAAAACGCAGTTGAACCCTCCACCTTTCGAGGCAAAATCCAATCAGCAGAAACACCTAAATCCGATCACCGGCGGTCTAACGATATCTCTCGATATGGTCTTTGATTTTTCCTTTGGAAGCTCATCAAATTGTTGTGTGGATTTGAGGAAAAAAGGGAAAACGTTTGGAGCTTCATCCACCTTTAATCGCGTGGAAGAGCAGCAGTTTCTGAATGGAATAAAATTAGGGTTTAAGAAAATTTTCTATTGGCCAGAAAATATATATATATATATTATTTGATTCGAAAATAGGTCGTTAAATCTCCGAACTCCAAACCAAACCCAACGACTGTCGCCCTTAGCTAAATACCCCCATTCCAAACATAATGGAATATGTTTCGTAAGCCCATTCAACTGTTTCATTCAGTTTTTCTTGAAATTAAAATATAAATCAATATATATTGAATTCAAACGTACACTTTAATTTATAGAATCCATATACTGACTCAAAAAATTCACGAAAAATAAATCTAGCTATGTTTTGATGATAAGGTCCTAAGAAAATGAGTTTCGTCAAATTTGGAGACCTTTGAAAAATGGCCATTTTCTGGTCGATCCAATTCAAATTTAATTTACCAAACACATTTAAATTTACTACGTGCACATATTAAATCCAAAAATTATGAAATTTGAAACCTAGCAATAATTTGACATTCCGGATCCAACAAAAGTGGTTTCATCGAAAACGAAGGTCGTTTGCAAAATGGCTATATTATATATAAATGTATATATTAAATTCCATAGCGACTATTTCAAATTTTAAACTGGACATAACTTTTTATTCCTGCTATGAAATCTGGAATTTTCACATTCGTTAGAATGATATTTTTAAACAGATTCAAATATTTCTTTTTTTTTTACTGAAATCCGATTTTTTTTGAATCCTGTGCATTCATTTGAAATCGAATTTTCAAACAACCGCGCCATTTCTAGTTCGTTTTATAATTAAAATAAAATTATTCGTTCTAACTTCGATTTAAATAAATTTTTAGTCATTATTATTTAAAATAAATCATTTTAAATATTCAAAATCCATTAAAATTAGCAAAATAAAATTTTAAATTGGTTCTGAATATCCGGGTTGTTACTACCTCCCGCACTTAAAATCTTTTCGTCCTCGAAAAGGAACGGAGCTGAAAGTTTTTTTACTAACCAACTCAACTTTCAATCTGGTTTTCATTCTTCAACTTTTCAGTTTCTAAGAATTTTCAAATTCTTCAAAAATTTGGCTAACACCCTAAATTTTCAAAATAATTCGTCATAACCTCCTTTGTATAGGGAAATATTTAAAACCTCAACTTGCCTCACAGGGCCCTCATCAATCCAAAAGAAAAAGCCAAGCGGCTCATAAAATCACCAAAACCCAATAAAATGGTAAATATGCACCTATTTGTTGGGCAAACAATTTTATTCCTCTTCTTAGCGTCCCTGCTATGACCTGTTCAATATACATGTACATATATGCAATTTTAATAAATTTTCAATTCAGTTCAATATTTTGATTCTATTTGGCTAAATTTACCTTTCGTTCGTATATTGGTTAAATTTGGTTCGATTCAACTTTTCGTTCTCATATTTGATTTATTATTCCAATATTTTTATTTAGTTGAACTAATAATCAGACGACACAACCAGCAATCAACTTGTGAATTAAATTTCCAAATCATATAACTTTTGTATATATATTCAAAAATCATATTTTTATTTTCAAATTCCAAACAATAAATTCAAAATAAGGTTTTGGTTCTCACACCATTTGATTGGAAATTATACAGATATTCACTTTCGAAACTCGAACATAGAGTCTAATGATGAGGCATCATCATCAGAATCATCCCTGGGCGACTAGAGTGTGATTCTATATCTATCCAGTATATTCGAGACTTCGAATATGTGTATATTCAAAATTTTCATATACTCGATAGTCCAAATTCAATACAAAATAAATATTCAAATACAAAAAATAAATTATAAAATTTTCAAAACAAAATTTATTTTCGTTTTTCTTATTAAAAATAACACTATTCACGCTCGTTCTAGGATACTACTGATCCCATCTCTAACGATTCATTCTTATTGGATATTACTAATCCAATCTATGATGAATTCTTTCGTTCAATTCTAATATGTCTTGTTCTCGAGCTCTGTAAACCAAAGCTCCGATACCAAATTTAGCGACCCGTGCTTCCCGGCCGGCCTAAACTGAACAAGAAGGCGGACTGCTTTGAGAACAAGACAAATCGGAACATAAACAGAAGAACATTTCATTGCTATTTACAACAATTTACATCAGAGTACAAGAATACTCAGAGTATAAATAAATATTACAAAGAAAAATATCAGAGATTAAAATACAGCAACGGAAATAAAATGTATAAAAACAATGCGTAGCGGAAAATACAATAACTAGCACAACTGAATGAAATACATTGATACAGAGCATTCCGAATATAGCTCCAGATGTAAATCCAGGATCCTGTATAAATAAATCTGCAAAACCAAAACTACTAGCTGCCCGTGTGGAAAATAGGGGAACCCAGAGTTTAGGTTAAAAATAATAAACTCCAAGTCAGTCACGGGACTGGTGTGAGAACTAAAATAGTTATTAAAACTTTACTTTAAAATAAGGTAAATCAAGGGACCATGTCGTATAACACGGAATGGGTTTACCCCCAAGAATACCAGTGCCTAAAATAAACAACGCAATGCTAAATAAAGAAAAATGAAGCTATTATAAGACTTAGGTCCCATCACACAATGCAACGCAAGCCGGAGGATAGAGTTTTACCTTATAATAGCCAAGTATGCTTGGTACGTTTTAAAACAAATCTTTTATTATTACTATAAGTGAATAAATCAACTTCAAATATAAATGTATCAATCATAGACGGATTGAGCGCCCCATCCAACTATGCCACCATATATAGTGTACAATAAAACCGCAAAATGTCGTATTTGGAAGTTAGATTTCCATCATGGTGGTTACTTACTCGAAAGATCGATCGTGTAGTGCAACTCACCACGCTTTACGTCGCAGGAATGCGAAAACACTGTAATGCACATCCGCACTATCCAGGAAACAAGTTACCGCGACTTATGTCCAAGCATTGGAAAACAACGCTAACTCTATCCATCTGGGAATCGGGGGTGTTCCCTATCCCTACTGGTATTGGGCGACCATACCCAGTATTAACTCGGTCGACCGAATCCATGACAACCCGTGGGATGTCTATCCTCATCACTAAAGTATACTGATCTAACCATCAGTTTACCACCATACCGGTGTGTGAGGCTTGCGAATTAACGCTACACAAAGCTGTGCTATATTTAAGATGTGGTTTGATCATCATCCACCAAACTTTGCTTTTCAACAAAAGTTTGGATCACTGCATCTCAGCATGCCACACTATCAATCCATATTGTACCAATGATTTCTGCCAATAATAACCTCTGAGCTCGTACGTCTCAGAGAAGGGTGTTAAGCAAGAGAATGAATTCTCCGCCACCAAATATATATATATATATATATATATATATATATATATATTTAGCAGAGATCAATGAATATAGTATAAAGGAATACAATGCCAGACACACCATCCATTTACAAGTCCGTTCTAAGTCTGAACCAAACCAGAGGCACCCTATTCCTCGTCCCGCCTGTCCAATACAAGAGAGAGGCCCTCGCATATCCGTACAACCAACAAGTACGTCTGGACGACCACCACTGTAGCCCCGTCAAGGTAGCTACTCCAATCATGGGCATCAATAGCAACCCATCCATTCGATGTGAAGATCGTCGGTCTTGCACCGTCTTCAATCTCTTCTACTTTTCGTCGTATCGATTATTCAGAGTGGGTTAAACCCGGTCTCTCCAAATAACCCGTGTATCTTATAACCAAGTGCTATAATAACACATCATACACCTCATTCCAATCCAGACTTTTATTCATAATATTCTTTTCAAAATTTGAACCAAATTAAGGTTTTCCAAACTAGTCGGGATTAGCGAACCTTACCAAAGTAATCATTTATTTTATTTCCTAACCCCAACCTATTCATCCCATGGGGCAAAACTGGTAATACTCTATATCTAACACCATGGTGTTATCGGTAAAAATTAATTACCATTTCACATTCAAATCTAATTAAAGATCTAACTATCATTTGGAGCAAAACTGGTGATACACCATTCTCGATCATTTTTTTGAATAGATAATTTTAATTATTACAATCACTTTTCAGTCTAATTCAAGATTCATTAAATCTCCACTTAGTTTTAATCTTCTCAGAAATCAATATTAATGATTATTTAACTTTGGGAAATCAAACATGTTGCATCGACAATCTACACCGTACCATTGATTTCTGCTGATATATAACCTCTAAGCTCGTACGTCTTAGAGAAGGGTGTTAAGTAAGAGAATAAATTCTCTGCCACCAAACAAATATACATTTAGCAGAGATCAATGAATACAGTATCGAAATACAATGTTAGACATGTAATCCTGTCTTTACCTGGGTTAAAAAACCAATGTCATTTAAAACACAGTTCACGATAAACCCAAAATCACAAATAGATCAATATATACAATTGATATAAATTCCTATGTCCGCCTAATAATATAAATGGAATAACGACGAAACCTTTTAAATTCCATATATATTAACAGTATTCCTCCTTAGAAGCTCATCTTGATTATTACCAAATCGAATTCCATTCAATTCCAATTTAGTATATTAAATTGGAAATCGTTGGAAAATTCCATAAGTCATAATTAAAATATTATAAACTCCAAATCATATCCTTCACTGTTAATTGGGTTAAAGAACAATTGTAATATAAAACACCGTTCACGATAAACCCAAAAATCCAATTCTTTTATTCAATTCCAATTAAATATTAATTAATTGGAAAAATTCACAAAATCTTAATTTAAAGATTTATTCTTTTCTCAACTAGGTTTAAGTACAGTGTTAATGAAGACACCGTTCACGACAAACCCAAAATCCAATTTAAATCCAATTAAATATTAATTAATTGGTAAAATTTCACTAAATCTTAATTAAAAGATTTATTCTTTTCACAACTGGGTTTAAGAACAGTGTTATTAGGGACACCGTTCACGACAAACCCAAAATCCAATTTGATATCAAATACAAGGCTTTGAATAGAAATTATATCGGCTTATATTCAATATCAAATTCTGAAACCAACAAATATCGTATTGGGAATAACGATATATATATCTTCCAAATTCCTCAATAATATCCGTATAATCATGGAATCCAATATCGAAATATTCTGAAGATTATTTCCATTCCAAATCCATTCCAATTTATTTATTGGAAAATTCAGGTTATTTTAAAACCATTTTCAAATCCAATTTATTTATTTCTAAAAATAATTGGATAATTATTCTAGTTAATAACTAGTTCAAATTGATAAAAATATATTTTTATCTTTTCAAAACAAGAATTTTCCATCCAAAATCTTTCCAAATCATTTATTATGATTTTACATAATTTTTTCGTATTTTTAATAATTTTATTATCGCCCGTACATTCGGTTTCCAATAACGGTCACCGAACTACATCCATAGCGACCTTTTCTGAAATTGATTTAGACATATCTCCAAATCCAATCGTTAGAATTCAAATCTATTACATTCATTGGAAAGCTCTTTTCGATATGAAACAAAAGGTTATGGTTTTAGGAGAATCCGACGGTTAGATCTCCAGTAACATCCATTTGAAGTTAATGGTCGAAATTCTGCGCGGCGCGTTCTATTCAGGCCATTATAATATATATTATATATTTTGTTGATTTCTATTTAAAACGAATTTTATAAATCGTTTTAAATTCGTTTTAAAAACGATTTCAACTTCCATTTCAATTTCAAATCAAACTTGAATATTTCTTTTAGATTCGTTTCAAATTCATTTTTAAAACGATTTCCATTCGATTTTCAAATTTAAATCAAAATTGAATTTTCCCTTATAAATTCGTTTTAAATTCATTTTAAAATGATTTCAATTTGATTTTCAAATTTAAATCAAAACTGAATATTCCATTGTAAATTCATTTTAAAATGATTTCAATTCGATTTTCAAATTTAAATCAAAATTGAATATTCCAATTTAAATTCGTTTTAAATTCATTTTAAAATGATTTTCATTTCAATTTTAAATCAAAATTGAATATTTCATATCATTATAATATTAAAATGATAATATTTTCAAAATACCATACTTTTAAATCACTTTTAGATATGCATTATAAAATGAATAAAATCGACAAAATTCTCGTTCGTTTTAAAATGGCGTTTAACTAATTAACATGGCTTCACATTTCAATATTTTCTGAATATTATTTTAGAATATTTGTTAATGCTGAACTGGAATCATACTCAATCAATTACCATATAATTTCTGTTATATGGATCACATACATCGCATGTATACAACAATAATGATAAATAATCATTTAAAAATTCATACACATCCAGAGTGCATTCTAACACTGTATAAGCATTATAATAAATAAATAATGCCTATATATTCTGTCAACCCATCAATTGACATGTCATTAATTATTGGGATCAGTGTATGTCAAATATTATCCCAATACCCATGTGGGGTTTTCAAACAACAAATACTGTTTATTATTTGTGCAGTTGGGCGATGTGTAAAATTCATCGTCCCAATCAATATCAGACAAATAAGTGTACATAAGCAAACCGTCCAGTTTGTAAATGAATATTTATTTTATTTCATGATAATTTATATATATTTTTTATATAAATAAATTTTATATACAACAATATCAATACATGATAATCCAATCATGACCCAAACAAACAATCAACTAGTCTATACAAAAAAAAATAGTGTCGGGGGCTTCTAAGCCCCATCTGCATCCTAGTATATATTAACTGTAAAATAATTTGAGTGTGAGAGAGATCTCATTTTCGTTATCCACTCCGTCAGTCTTTAATTGGCGATTTCTATACTGTTTGGGTTTAAATTTGCCCTGGATTATAATTTGTTTTGTTTCCATTCTGATCAATTCATGTTGTAGTGTTCGTTATTGCGAATCCAACGCAACTGAATTTGTTGAATTCTGATCTCGTATGAACAAGAAATTGCAATTACAATTTATAATACATTTTAAATAATAAAGGGTTCGTTAAAATAATTAATTAAATTCTTAAACCTTTCTCAACACTAATTAAAACGTTAATACTCCTTCCTCCTTTCTCGTATCTGCCTGCTCCGCTCAAAACCCATTGTCGGCCTTGACAATCCACCATCGCATGCCTAAAATGATCATTGGCACCCCATCAGACATTACCACCCCGACCACCATAGGACCGCCTCGCCACACGCCGAGCACCCCCCATTTGATACTCCCTGCACGCTGAAAAATGCAGCTGAACCCTTCGCCTTTCGAGGCAAAATCCGATCACCAGAAACACCTAAACCTGATCACCGCCGGTCTAACGATAGATCTCGATAAGGTCTTTGATTTTTCTTTTGGAAGCTCATCAAATTGTTGCGTGGATTTGAGGAAAGACCGGGAAAAGGTTTGGAGCTTCATCCACCTTTAATTGCATGGAAGAGCGGCAGCTTCTTAATGGAATAAAATTAGGGTTTAAGAAAATTTTCTATTAGCCAGAAAATATATATATAAATAAGGTCGTTAAATCTCCAAACTCCAAATCAAACCCAACGACTATCTCCCCTAGCTAAATACCCCCATTCCGAACACAATGGAATATGTTCCGTAAGCTTATTCGACTGTTTCAGTCAGTTTTTCTTGAAATTAAAATATAAATCAGCATATATTGAATTCAAATGTACATTTTAATTTACCGGGCCACATACTAACTCCAAAAATTCCTGAAAAATAAATCTAGCTATGTTATGACGATACGGTCCTAACAAAACTAATTTCATCAAATTTGGAGACCGTTTGAAAAATGGTCATTTTCTGGTCGATCCAATTCAATTTTAAATTATCAAACACATTTAAATTTACTGCGCTCACATATTAAATCCAAAAATTATGAAATTTTAAATCTAGCAATAATTTGACATTTCGGATCCAACAAAAGTGGCTTCGTCGAAAATGGAGGTCGTTTGCAAAATGGCTATACATTATATATATATTAAATTCCATAGCGACTATTTCAAATTTTAAACTAGACATAACTTTTTATTCCCGCTATGAAATCGGGATTTTTCACATTTGTTGGAAAGATGTTTTTAAACGGATTCAAATATTTCTTGTTTTACTAAAATCCAATTTATTTTGAATCCTGTACATTCATTTGAAATTTGAAAATTTTCAAACCACCGCGCCATTTCTAGTTCGTTTTATAATTAAAATAAAAATATTCATTCTAACTTCGATTTAAATAAATTTTTATTCGTTATTATTTAAAATAAATCATTTTAATTATTAAAATTCCATTAAAATGGCCAAAGTAAAAAATTTAAATTGGTTCTGAAAATCCAGGTTGTTACAACGCAACAAATCAAAACTTTTTGCTTCAGTTGCTGAGCAGAAGCGATAGATGTCATGTTGCTTCAGTTCAACAACGGAAGCAAATGTCAATATGTATGTCAAAAATAATAATATCATTTTAGGTTTTTTAAACCCAAAATGATATAATTTGAAAATTTCACATTTACAACAAAATTAATACAAATACACATACATAGATTAGATTCCGAATATAAACTAAATATTCAAGCTTAGTCCTTACAGTTGGTTCCTATGAATTTCACACCCAATCCTTGCCCAATTATGCAATCACTACAGAACAAATTAAACAATAATACCAAAATACATACCCTCAGTTGATATTAATCATAATCCATGCAAACTGGCTTCTTAACATTTATAATCAACTTACACATGAATGTTGAAATATAAATGGAATCTCAAATAAATGTTCACGGTTTGAAGTAATACACACCAACAAAATGAACATGAGAACAATTACAGTGATGATCTATTCTTTAAAACATGACAGGCAAAATAAAACCTGGAAATTTGACTTTTGATCCAGCAACAAGACAAAATAGCAAACTCATGCAAGGTTGTCCCTGAAAAAGTCAATCAACGCACCAGACACTTCAAGTCCTAAACCCAAGCAACCTTCAACTAGCAAATCTGTTGATAAATATAGTAACAATAAAACTGTAAATATAAGCAATGATAGGGTAATAGTTGGTGTTTAAAATTAAAAAAAAAAACAGGAAGTCCAAGATATAAAGAAATACACAGAAACAGTTCTTCTGGTAGGGATAGAGAGACAGTAAATCAAAGTACATATATTCCCATTTGATAAAATTATTAACTTATTTAGATAAATCTGTAAGAAAAAAGGGAATGTTATGTGAAACGGTAATTCTATAATATCATGTTTACAATACATATATAGTGAAACACTTATGGCAAACAGAATATTGTTGTGACTTTGTAATCACCTGACACACATACTAGAAATTACTTGATAATAAGCATTAATTATTGGTTGCAATTATACAGATATATGCAATGTCATGTTTAAACATCTCAATGACATATGCAATACAAAATCTAATATACGAATAATTTAAAGTTCAACTCTAATGATAGTTGATGAAGTTTACAGAATTATAGCTAATATCATATGCAAGCATTAAAAATACATACGTTCAAAAATGACATACATTTTTTAAACAGAGTTGATGAAGCATATGCATGTCCTATTTGCATAGAACGAGCGATAGCTTGTAGAACAACTAGTATCACTATCAAGAACAATTAAAACAATGTACCTTACAAAGATTTAGGTCAAGCCATTTTCATGCAAATAACATACATTAACCATAATACAGAAAGAAATTTAACTTAGGTTCTAAAATCAAAGAATAAATTTATAGGATAATGTCTATAAAGAATTACCAGAATCGATAAGTTGCTTCAGGAACAAAGAACCATAGCTATTTCCGTCTTTGCGGCAAGTGGTTTTGCTTCTTGAAATTATTCTAAAACCACTTCAAAATCTTTAGCAGGTGTTGCATCAGCAATATTTTTCACTTGCCGGTATTAAAGTCAACAAATAAGAAAAAAATTGCAAGTAGACTTTCACAAGCATGTAAAATAAAATCACTAAAGATATCATGGATCAAAGAAGGCAAAGAAAATGCTTTTTTAATTTCTAAATAATATTTGATGAGCTAAATTTCATGTTGCTATGCTATATTGTCAACGTTAATAGAATATCCATGCTACATGGCTTAAAACCATGAATGACAAAGAATTATTACTGAGATACAGATGTTTATATTAACTGAAATAATGGTTGAGCAAAATGATTAGACTAATACATCACTTACACTATGAGAAGCACAAATTCATGGCATCAATTTGGCGTTCATAAAGTAAACCTCATTTCTCATCAATGGTTTAGCAGTGACCAACTTAATAGGTATTCAAATAAATATTAGTACAATTTACATGCTCAAACCTAATTGTTGTATTTGTTTGTAGGCTCGTAAGAAAAATAATATATGACGCTGACCATATATATAAATGATTTTATGCCCTCTCTGCAAACTTGGAACTGATATAATCATGTTGTTCCACAACAGTGAAATTCAACTTAGTCCCAACCACCCTAAATACAATCATGAAGCAAGATTCATATAAATGTTAAATAAGTATTTAAAAAAATATGATTATATTATCGTGACCTGCATTATAGTCAAGAGAAAGTGAGAATTTACTGTATCCAACACCATATTATAATCATTTGCCATATTATATAACCATAACTAATATCAGATGTACATGATGATACCTCGTTAATTACTTTACCGACTGGTATCATATACTATACGCAGAGCACATGTCTTTAACATTTTACTTTGAAGCACAATAATCACAGCAATAGTAATATAAATGTAATTGCAGCAGAAAATATAAATAACACCATAGATTTTTATACTGGTTTGGAGCTACGTCCTATTTGTTGTCCCAAACTCCTTTTGGAATTTTGACTAAACAACCCTCGCTTAACCCATAGGAATAAGTATTACAATACCTGAGCAACAGAACAGGACCTAAGCAGTAAAACAGGATTTTGGATTTTGCCTCAGCAGCTGAAGAGGACTTTGATGTGCTTGAGTTATACAAAATATAACTAACTCTTTGTGTTATTAATAACATCGATATCACTTTATAGTACAATTTCTACAGCCTTTAACAGTAATGATGAAAATTGAGTGTGTAGAGGCTGGGAAGTAAAGTTTGACTGATTTGAATATTTGTGAAATGAAGTAGCGTTGGTCTAATATTTGCTTTGAAATAAATAAGAATCTTTTGAGCATTTGGAAGTAATGTGAGAATGGTTTAGAGAATAGAGTTGTGTATTTTGTGAGTGAAGTTGTGAGGCTGTATGGGAGTGATAAGTTATTATCAAATAGTTGCAACCCTTCAGAAATTTCTATTGAAAATAAGCAACTCTTCGAAAAAGCACTTCTAATGCACTTGACTATTCAGTTATTGACGTTCATGTAAAGAACTATTGTATCCATATTTTGAAATGTTAATTGTTTCAGGTGGCTAGTTCATGTGCCTCTTACCATGATCGCATGGGTTCGATTCCCATTAGGAACAATTTGACGTTTTTTTTTTGTTTTCAGTGGTCTTGTAGTAATAAGGAATGCTATCATTCATAGGTCATGGTTCAAATCCCATTACATGCATTTTTTTTATTTTTAAAAATATTGTAATGGTTCTTTAGTAATTAACATTGTTGCTTTTTTATCTTTGCATGCTTCATTTTCAACACGTATAAATTTACTGCCTATCATATACATAACTGGTGTACCTTACATAAATGGTGTACCTGAAATCACTTAAGAACATACTAATACGAACATCGTATATTTGTTATCACCAAAACACCAAAATCGTGTTTCAATATTCTCCTTTTTTTGATGATGACAACTATACGACTATATAAATAAATAATATTATAACGCTCTCCCATAATATGAGACCAATTCTTCTGTACCCAATTCCCTTATCCCCCATGTTCCCTCCAATCAAATCTCTCCATTTCGGTTTTTTTACATTTAAGTCCTCGGACAATTAAAGGGTTTAACTGCAAAAAGCGGAAATCAGGGGGTTGTGATTGGTTGGGGACACCGGGCACATATAATTTTGGAACAGAAGAATTCACCCGCCATAATATATGCTTCGACTAATTTTACATACTCTTCTTGTTAATGTGCTCAAATTTCTCCCTCTTTGTCATCAACAAACAGGATGAAAATAATAATTGAATTTGGGTTGTATATTATTTAGACTGTTTCATAGCAACACAACATACATACATATATACATGCACAAACACACACACACACATACACACACACACACACACACATATATATATATATATATATATATATGTATATATATAATGTCGTGATATTCTAAAAATTAAAAAGGGTGCTTTTTTACAGGTCCATATTAACTTTTTAAATTAGGCTCACATCTGGTCATAAACTTATTGTAAATTTAGTCCCTATTTTTCAAAAATTCAACAAAAAAATTAAAAAAAAATCACGTAAATTCGCAATTAATTAAAACAATTAATCGTGAAAAAATTCAGGTGAAAAAACATCAAAAACCACATCAAAAACAAGAATTACACAAAAAACAATGAAATGCAGTAAAATGTATCGACATACGCATATAATTCAATTATTTGCATACATGTAATCATTCATTTCAATTTTGCTTCAAAATTGCAGTGCAAATGCATACATGTATGCACAACTTCGAAAATATGCATCTTCTGATGCATTTATTTAAAAATTGCATATATATATATATATATATATATATATATATACGTGTAATTTGTTCACTTTTCCATATATTTTGTCATATATGCACACATGTATGCGGTTATATAGAAAAACTGCATATATGTATGTAGTTATTCAAGAGGCGTGCATAAATATGTGCATGTGTATTCAAATACTTGCATATATGTATGTAACTATTTGCAATAGTTGCATACATACATGCAACTATTTTTTTTTTGAAAGCAGGAGGCAGAGTGTTTGAAAGCAGGAGGCGGAATGTTTGAAAAGTTCTAGGCGGCACATAAAAATAGGGGGCGGGTTTACAATTAAAACATGGGAGGGATGTAAGGTGTATTAAATTTGAAAATAGGGATGTGTTCCTACTTTTCACTAAATTAAGTAGGGTTTTGGCTTGTTCTGTTTTCTTATTCTCCCCTTGCTCTATGTGCAAATACATTACACATGTAGACACAGCAATACAATACTAACTGGGAAAATCAAAAGTATGTATCTACATATCATAGTATTCCACTAAAATGACCTCACTGGTTGTATGTATAGTATCTTATTGTTTAATGAATGACATGTATATTCCTTTTCTTATACAAAAATGAAATTATTTTGAGTAGAATATTACACGAAACTGAGAACATTGGTGTTATTCTAATCCTGACAACAAATCATAGATAACAAATAATTGTATTTGTTTTAAGTTATGAATTGCAACTCCTTACCATATTATTATAGCGTGCTTATCTTTGATAGTATAAAGTGAGTAGTCATATATTCATAAAATGGCTCTCCTACCGTATTATAAAATAAAATTATGTATTGTTTTCTCTCCATTACATGTTTCTATATGTCGACCTCTAAAATTATGCATTTGCAGTAAATAAAGAGTTTAAAATTAGGGATTTAAAACACTAGAAATTTGAAAAATAATTTGATAACTTCTATGTGGTAAGCTCACAGTTTTTACTGTTAGTAGGCATGAATACGAAAACACCATTGAACATGATAATCATCACAATATCAATTGGATAAAGAATACTCAATTAAAAGACAAAGCGATACCAAATTTGAAAATGTGAAAATGAACCTTTGAAAAATGAGTTGTTCACCTTTAATGAGCTACTATGAGATCCTTGACTGCCTTTCCCATTGCATTTATAGTCTACCCCTGTCATGGATTAAAAGTTTGAAAAGTGCAAAATAAAAGATTCAAATTTGCATATACTTCTCCAAATATATAATCGAAAAA
This sequence comes from Allium sativum, assembly GCA_030737875.1. Taxonomy (NCBI): domain Eukaryota; kingdom Viridiplantae; phylum Streptophyta; class Magnoliopsida; order Asparagales; family Amaryllidaceae; genus Allium; species Allium sativum. Next base: position 935,996,766 of record CM060920.1, on the reverse strand, counting down.
CTAATTTTGGATCCTAAAAGAATGAAAACAGGACACTATAAATTATAAAAGTAAGGTAGAGATCTTATGCTTGAGAGATACCACAAACAATGTTGTAGTTTTTCCTATAATTTTCTACCATGGATTTTTATTCTACACCATCAAATTAATGACAGTTGTGAAATTGAATTATGTAGAAAACACATCTTTTATAGTTGTATTTATATACATTTGTACTCTAATACTAAATAAGTGCATTACTTCCTATATCCTGTTCATGCAAATATATTTGTTTTCGTACTTGAATATTTGTATAATATCTTTGACTCTAACTATTAGAGTTGTATCCAAACAATAAGTTAATTCTTTACCCCAACTTATATTTTAAACAGTTATAATTTTGCTTCAAAATTAATAAAGTTACCATTTAATGTTTTATTGAAGGCATTCCATTTCGGATCCCATGTTGTACCATCGCTAGTTTTAGAAACTTCAAAATTAACAGTTAAGTCCTTATTTTAAGATAAACTGAAATTAAGTTAGCCTAAAACGACTATTTAAAAATTGAAATTAAGCTGCCTAACTGTCTCAAATACAGGTGAAAGACACTTCAGTCTCTAAATAAAAGGTGCATATTAAGTAACACTCTTAGGATAATGTTGGACGTCTATACTGAAAAAAGAAAGAAAAGTCCATGTTAGACACAATTGTGACATTGAGAAGTATATTTGGCTCATACCTAACTTCAAGATCTGCACACAAACATTGCATTTTGGGTAATGAAATTTCAATATATATGCAATTTTATTAAATAGTACAACACTGAAATTGGAAGTTGAAAGTATTTGAGTTTGGGCATCAACGTTTACAATTTATGTAAGAGCCAACACATTTTTCATAGCCATTAGGCATAAATACGAAAACATCATTGAACATGATAATCATCACAATATCAACTGGATAAAGAATACTCAATTAAAAGACAAATCGATACTAAACTTGAAAATATGAAAATAAACCTTTGAAAAATGAGTTGTTCACCTTTAATGAGCTACTTTGAGATCCTTGACTGCCTTTCCCATTGCTTTTATAGTCTACCCTGTCATGGATTAAAAGTTTGAAAAGAGCAAAATAACAGATTCAAATTTTCATATACTTCTCCAAATATATAATCGAAAAACTGATTTTGGATCCTAAAAGAATGAAAACATGACACTATATACAAATTATAAAAGTAAGATAGAGATCTTATGCTTGAGAGATACCACAAAGCAATGTTGTAGTTTTTCCTATAATTTTCTACCATGGATTTTTAGTCCACACCATCAAATTAATAACAATTGTGAAATTGAATTATGTAGAAAACACATCTTTTATGGTCAATATTTATATACATTTGTACTCTAATACTGAATAAGTGCCTTGCTTCCTATATCATGTTCGTGCTAATATTTTTTTTTTGTACTTGAAAATTCGTATAATATCTTTGACTCTAACTATTAAAGTTGTATCCAAACAATAAGTTAATTCTTTACCCCAACTTATATTTTAAACAGTTATAATTTTGCTTCAAAATTAATAGAGATCCCATTTAATGTTTTATTGAAGGCATTCCATTTCGGACCCCATGTTGTACCATCGCTAATTTTAGAAACTTCAAAACTATCAGTTAAGTTCTTATTTTATGATAAACTAAAATTAAGTTAGCCTAAAACGACTATTTAAAAATTGAAATTAAGCTGCCTAACTGTCTCAAATACAGGTGAAAGACGCTTCAGTCACTAAATAAAAGGTGCAGATTAAGTAACACTCTTAGGATAATGTTGGACGTGTATAGTGAAAAAAGAAAGAAAAGTCCATGTTAAACACAATTGTGACATTAAGAAATATATTTGGCGCATACCTAACTTCAAGATTTGCAAACAAACATTGCATTTTAGGCAATAAAATTTCAATATATATGCAATTTTATTAAATAGTACAACACTAAAATTGGAAGTTGAAAGTATTTGAGTTCGGGCATCAACATTTACAATTTATGTAAGAGCCAACACATTTTTCATAGCCATAACAGTCCAAGAGGGCTTGTAATATATAACTGTTGTATATGCTAATCTTAGTAAGACAATATAATAAAAGTTTGATTGAATAAATCTGAGCTGTGTAAACTCTAAAATTATATATGGATTGAATCTCTAGAATAAAGGTAATGTAAAAGATTCTGTAGCTTTGGTATTCTTTAAAATGATAACAAATTGGTAAATTTGAGATAAATAAAATAAGACAAAAGTAAATGCTAATTTATCACTTGAAAGTGAAATTCAGTAATAAAAGATAATAAATTTTTACATCTTAAATTACATATTTCCTATAAGGAAGGTCAAAACAAATCATTCAGCTTGTTATCGATTTGAAACCTGTAAAATGTGAAATTCATTAATAAAAGTTAGGTTGAATCTTTAGAATAAAGGTAGTATAGCTTTAGTGTTCTATAAAATGATAACAAAACTAAACTAACCAAATACAATTACCGGTTAGCTATTAAGTTAACAATAATTAGTACTAAATTATCACTTGAAAGTGTAATTCAGAAATAAAAGAGGGTAAACTCTTTTCTCTTGAATTACGTTTTTCCTGTAAGAAAGCTCAAAACAAATCACTCAACCTATTATCAATCTAAAACATGTAAAATCTAAAATTCGTTAATAAAAGCTAGATTAAATCTTTAGAATAAAGGTAATTTGAAACCCCAAGTGTATGAGATGTGGCTAGATTTGGCTGCACAAAGAAATATTAAAATGAACCTTTGAACCAAGAAAAGAATCGATTCCAACTTTGATTAAGATCATCGAATAAAATCTACTTACTTCAGGTCCTCTCGATCTTAGTTCTACTCTGGCCAGTCCGTCTAGATCTGGACCTATCACTCGTGAACACATTTGAAAATAAATGATTACATTCACTGGTATGAAAGTAACATACACGCACACTAATTTGAGTCTACAGTACATTCCACACTACCTACAACAATAAAAAAGCAAGCATAAAAAAACATCTTTAGAAAAGTAAGCACCATACGATGCAACAAAACGACATCTAATCTGGTTCAACATAGACCGCAAACCTCTGAGCACCCTTATCTGAAGCAAATCAAATGCAATAGTCATTATACATATTTCTTTTCAGAAAGAAACGAAATGAAAAAATAAAATATAAATAGATCATCAAAGCGAATATAGTACTATGTTACCTATGTCTTGCAAATTTTAGTTTTGTACATAGGTGAAAATTGCCAAGTATTAGTGGATCTAACCATGATGTCAAACAATGTCAATTTTTGAAGATTGAATGCCAAAAATAGTGTTAGACTTGCAAAAAGTGTTAAGACAATACATAATGAATATCCATCAACAAAGTAATCGGCTTACCTGAAACAAATATAGTCCATTATTTGTGCTTATTCTACTTGATAGATGGTAAAGCAATAAATCTGAAAAACCTTTAGAAATAAAAAACTAATGATTTCACTGTCAATTGTATGTATGTCCTTTGTGTCTCAAACAAAACCACAAAAAGAGACTGTAGTCAAATAAATAATTTACAAAGCATTGGTATGAATATATTATAAGAATCGTAATGTAAAGATAGTGAATTCAAATGATAGTGAAAAGTGTACAAGTAAGGATTTGGTTTCTTTGAAGCACACCGTATTTTAGGCATGTTACTTCCTTATATAACAATTTCAACTATGTCCCAACCATTGATATCAACTGCAGTAGCCGCCCACAACCAAATCATGTAGAAGTACCTGCAGGACTATCATAGGAACAACAATGGTTAAATATTTACTTTACAGCTGAGAAAATCAAGCACAAATAAGCAAACAATTATGTTATATCACTTGCCACAAATATCAATGGTCGAACAATATGAAATATTCTTACAAACTGACAACATGGCAATGGCCTTCAGCGTTTGTTTACTTAGAAAAAATATGTTTGCTAGGACTAAAGAGTGAAATGTTAAAACCATATATAAAAATTCTTTTAGTTGATAAACAAGATTAGTATTAACTCGTAGTACCTATCGCAAGAAACCAATAGAACCCCTGCCTTGGATTTATATGTAGCCAACGAAATCAATTGTTAGACGATTCAGCAAAATTATTCTAGGGAAAGTCGATACCATCACAGAATCATTAGCATGAAACCATCAACGATCATCCGTGTAGTTTTTTTGTCAAAGCTGTCGCTTTACTCAACTTATCATTGAAAAATGAGTAATCAGATTAGGATCGGTCGTTAAAATAAACAGATCTATAACCTAATCTAAAAATCAACATGCTTTGGCTTAGGCTGATCGATGTCCATTGGTTCCTCCATCGTCTTCCATAACAGAACCGAGTGTAGTCTGAAATTGAAAATTCTTAGAAGAGAGTAGGAAGAGTTGCTGAAAGTTGAATCGAAACAAAATGAGAAATGGAAAGAGGATTATAGTTGGTTGAAGTCATGAAGATATCAGTTTTAAGTAATGGGGAAACATGGTTGGAGAATTGACAAAATTGTCCTATAGATGCAGCAAAATTATGAAGGACACGAATGTAAATTAAAAAGTTTCAAATTGAAGTGTTCTCGTTATAATATAGATAGATGACATGAGATAATGTAGATCATTAAAAAGGACCTTCGGATGGTCCAACGGATGAATCGGGATTGATTTGGGTGTTTAAATTGGTGGAGGCCATTGTTTATTTTAGTTTAGAATTTTTACAGAAGTGAGTAATGAAAATGAAGAAGAAAACTCGAAGTAGAAAGTTTAAATAATTAATATAACTAACTTTTGGTGGAAATTAAATTTAGAATTTTGGCAGTTATATATCGACATATGCATAAATTTATGTTGACATACTTGTCTTTTAAATTTTATTTTTCTGATTTTTATGTTATATATATATCAGTATATTTAATTATTCTAACTCACTAAATGAACCTATGCCTAATTCTCTCCTAAATTTAGTAAATGTTGCTTCATTTAATGGTTTTGTTAATATATTTGCTATTTGTTTCTATAAATTCGAGTGAAATTTTCCCTTTACTTACGTTATCTCTTAGAAAATGATGTCTTATATCAATATGTTTAGTTCTTGAATGATGAGTTGGATTTTTAGAAATATTTATAGCACTCATATTAACGCAGTTTATCGTTGATTTATTTATATTTAATCCAAAATCATTTAGAGTTTGTTGCAAATATATTACTTGTGAACAAGCCAAAGCAGCAGAGATATATTCTACTTCAATTGTTGACAAATATACAGTATTTTTGCTTTTTACTAAACCAAGAGACTAGTGATTGTCCTAAGAAGTGACATGTTCCACTAGTACTTTTAGGATCGAATTTACATCCCGCATAGTCAGCGTCACAGTAAGAAATTAAGTCAAATGAATCATCCTTAGGATAAAATAATCCAAAGTCTGATGTATGCTTTACATACCTTAGAATACTTTTACAGCTTTTAAATGTGTTCCCTTATGTTGCGATTGATATCTTGCATAGAGACATACACTACGCATTATATCTGGTCTACAAGCAATTATATATAATAACGATTCTATCATTTCTCTATATAGTTTTTGATCAACGTCTTTAGATGTATCATCTTTACTTAATGCTATATTAGTCGCCATAGGTGTTGGTCTCACATTAGTCGTTGTTAGATTATATTTATTAATTAGATCTTTTGCGTATTTTCCTGGATTAATAAATATTCCACTTTTAATTAACGAATTTGTAATCCTAAAAAGAATGTTAGTTCTCCCATATTAATCATTTCAAATTCTTGGGTCATAATATTTGAAAATTCTTTGTTCATCTTATCGTAACATCGTTTGTTGGTCCGAAAATTATATCATCAACATATGTTTGTACTAATTGAATATCCTTATTATTTTTCTTAATGAACAAAGTATTATCTAATTTTCCTATTTCAAAATTTGATTATAACAAATAATTTCTTAATCTATCTGTAACAACCCGGAAAATGCGAGCCAGTTTGAAATTTTTATTTTAGCAATTTTAGCGAGTTTTGAATATTTAAAATAGATTATTTTAAATAATATCGACGAGAAATTTATTCTGAATAGAATTCGATGTATATATTATATGCGTCGTCGTTAGAATATAAATAATTATATATATAATTATAATAGAATTGAAAATGGCGCGGTAGTTCGAAAATTCGATTTCTAATTTCAAATGAATATACAGAATTCAATATAAGTCAGAATTGAACGAAACAAGAAATATTTGAATCTGTATAACTATATCTTTGTAACGAAGTTAACAAACTGAGATTTCATCTTAGAAATGATAAGATATGTCCAGTTTAAAATTAGAAATAGTCGCTGTGGAATTTATATATATTTTTATATATATAAGGCCCTTAAAAATAGCAATTCTGCAAACGACCTCGGATTTCGACGAAACCAGCTTTGTTGGGTCCGTGATGTTAAGTTATTGCTAGATTCCAAATTTCATAATTTTTCGAATCAATATGTGAGCGTGGCGAAGGAAAACGCGTTTGACCAGTTTCAGTTGATTTTAATCGACTGGAAAATGGCCATTTTTCAAACGATCTCAGAATTCGACGAAACTAGTTTTGTTAGGACCGTATCGTCAATACGAAGCTAGAAAATATTTTTCTGGGATTTTTCGTGTTCGTATGTGGCCCCGGTAATTTGAAATGTACGTTTAAAATTCAATATAGTGATTTAAATGTAAATTTAACGGAAACTGATCAAAACAATTGAATTGGCTTGCGATACAAATCCCATCACGTTCGAAATGGGGGTAATTAGCTAGGGGCGACAGTCGTAGGGCTCAGATTGGAGTTCGAAATAAAATTTTACTTTTTAAAATCAAAAGGAGAAAAATAATATAAAAAAAAAATATAAAAATCTACAAAAAGTCCTAACCCTAGTTCATTTAATCAGCCGCCTCCTTGTGCGATGAACGCTCAAAATCGCCCTGATTTCGCACCTAATTATCTCCGAATCCACTCAATAAATTCATGGCCTTATAAAGCAAAAATCATAGAGCAACTCCTCCTCTATCCATACATACGGCTAAGATTAAAAACCGCTCAGTGTTTTGGGGAAATTGTCTTTTCAAAGACGCGCGCTTCAAGGGGGATTTCGAGCATGGATTGGAGCTCGAGTTTCGAGCTGTTCGGAGCTGTAGGAGGAGAGGAAAGGGCGCTTCGATGGACCACCTAGGATCAACGTCCGGCTGCTTCGATGTCCATGCGTGGGCGATTTATTCCGACGATGGGTGGATTTCTTCGACGTCGGGGTTACCTGGATGAAGGAGAAACAGCTGATGGTTTGTATAGGTAATTAAAATTTATTAAGGTTTAAAATATATAGATTAGCTTGTTTAAAAATAAAATACCATTGTTTGTTTTAAAAATTATAAACTAGAATTTGTTTTAAAAATTATAAACTAGAATTTGTTTTAAAAATATAACCTTGTATATAAATATAGCTTTGTATAAATATAAGCTTGAATAAAAATATAATCTTTGTCGAGAATAAAAATATAATCTTTATATTCAAAGTAGAGTCGAAAAAAAAATATGATTTTTATTTGTTTGAATAGCGATTAAAAATAAAATTTTTAATATGAAGTTGAAGTGGAAAAATACGATTTTCTATAGAAGTTAGTAAAAGAAATATACGATTTTCATATAGAAGTTAGAATAGTAAAGATTCAATTTTTATATATCGGAAAGCATAGTAAAGATTCAATTTTTATATATCGAAAAGCATAGTAAAGATTCAATTTTTATATATCGAAAAGTATAGTGAAAGTAAATTTTTATATATTGAATAGCATAATAAAAATATGATTTTTATATATGGAACTTCGAAATAAAAATATGATTTTTATATATTGAATAGCGAAGTAAAAATCCGATTTTTATATATGTAGTGGCAACGGTCAACGAAGGTGACAAAAAGGCGAAACGACGAAGACTTCTGCAAATGAAAAGCCGTGGAGCTAGGATAGCTATATGTGAGAATTTCTCAACTTCAATTTCATTTCTATTTATATATATATACTAGGATGCAGACGGTGCTTAGTAGCACCCGACACAATCGTCCACAGACCATGGACTTGTTTGTTTGGTTGCATAGCTTAGTTATATGATTTGATTTGAATTTGGTTGTTTGGTGATTTTGATTGATGTGTGAATGGCGTGGGCCTTCGCTAGACCGGGGATAAGGCTAGGCCTCGTCCCGTTTCTAGTATCGTGCCGTTATGCCGCCGAAATTTTCTAAAATATGTTAGAAAATAAAAGTATCATTTTATTGTGTAAAGGAATAATAGAAATTCATATGTTGGAATAAAATGTTTTATCGTTAAAAATATAATTTTTAACGTGAATGTGAATAAATAAAATATTCATTTACAAACCGGACGGTTTGTTTATGTACACTTATTTGAATGACATTGATTGGGACGATAAATTTTACACATCGCCCAACAGCACAAATAAAATATGTGTTTGATTGTTTGAAACCCCACACGGGTGTTGGGATGAAATTTGAAGTTCACTCATCCTGATTGATTGAATATGTCGATCGATTGATTGACAGGCTGTTATAAGCGTTAGATATTTATATTTGATGCTTATACAGTGTAGTGCACTTTGGTTGATGGTTGATTATTTTTCAATGCTATTATATACATGTGATGTATGAAAACCCATATAATTAACATTATATGGTAATTGATTGGGCCTCATTCCAATTTGAAAAATAAAGAATATTATAAAATAAAAGTTCATGTGTTGACAGTACTCATTCATTGAGATTGGTCATGTGTTGAACGAAATATTTTGATAATAACAACTATTTTGAATAAAGAAACATTTGGAATAGAATATTTGAAAATATCAATATATGAAGCCGTGTTGATTAGATTAACGCCATTTTGACGTGAACGATATTTATATCGATTTTAAAACGATTTCGAAATGAATTGAATTGAAAACGATTTCAAAATGAATTGAATTGAAAACGATTTCAAAATGAATTGAATTGAAAACGATTTCGAAATGAATTGAATTGAAAACGATTTCGAAATGAAATGAATTGAAAACGAATTCAAATTGAATTGAAAACGAATTGAAATGAATTCAAATTGAATTGAAATTTGAATTGAATAGAAATGAATTTTGAAACGAATATATAAAGAATAACTCAATTTTGCTTTGAATTGAAATGGAAGTTGAAATAGATTTTGAAACGATTTTAAAACTATTCATATAATTCGTTTTAAATAGAAATCGAAGAAATATATATTATATATATAATATAATGGCCTGAATAGAACGCGCCGCGCCGCGGCAGTTCGTGAATTTCGACCATTTATTTCAAACGGACATTACGGGAGATCCGACCGTCGGATTCTCCTAAAACCGGAACCGTTGGGTTCGTATCGAAAAGAGCTTTCTAACGAAGATTAGAAATTTGAAATCTAACGGTTGGATTTGGAGATACGTCCAAATCAAATTCGAAAAAGGTCGCTGTAAGTGCAGTTCGATGGCCATTGATGGAAATCGACTGTACAGGCCTTGATAAAATTATTAAAAATAGTAATAATTTGTGTAAAATCATAAGAAATGATTTGAGAAGAATTGGGATGAAAAACTCCATATTTGAAAAGATAAAAATAGATTTTTATCGAAATGAACTAGTTTTGAACTAGAATTATAATTCTATTTATTTTTAAATAAATTGAATTTGAAATGGTTTTGATAATAACCAGAATTTCCAATGATTGCATTGGAATGGATTTGAATCGAAATTGTCTTCGGAATGTTTCGATGTTAGATTTCGTGATTATACAAATGTTGTTATGGAAATTTGAAAGATACAGATATATATATCGTTATTTCCAATACGATCTTTGTTGGCCGCAGAATTGGATATTGAATATAAGCCGGGATATTTTCTATTCAGAGCCTTGTATTGAATATCAAATGTGATATGGGTTTGTCGTGAATGGTGTCTTCACTAACACTGTTCTTGAACCCAGTTGAGAAAAGATTAAATCTTTTTATTTAGATTTAATGAAGTGTACCAATTAAACAATATTTAATTGGAATAGAGTTGATATTGATTTTTAGGTTTATCGTGAACAGTGTTTTTAAATAACACTCGTTCTTTAACCCGATAATTAATGAATGTGATTTTGGGTTTATCGTGAACCGTGTTTTAAATGACACTGATTCTTTAACCCAGTTAACGATTAAAACTAAGTGGAGTTTTAATGAATCTTTAATTAGATTGAAATGGTCGAAAATGGAGTATCACCAGTTTTGCTCCAGGCGATAGTTAAATCTTTAATTAGATTTGAACGTGAAATGGTAATTGAATTTACCGATAACACTGTGGTGTTAGATATGAAGTATTACCAGTTTTACTTCATGGGATGAATAAGTTGGGATTGGGAAATTAAAACAAATGATTACTTCGGTAAGGTTCGTTAATCCCGACTAGTTTGAATTGATATTCAAAAATAGATTAAAGAATAAATTCAAGAAATTTATCTTGGATAAAATTAATGGGAACCTTTCCCTATGAATGTGAAATTTAGAAACTAACTGTAGGTTAGCTAAGCAGAATGGTTTTCTGGATATTGATCTGATGTTGGTTTCGGCCTTCGGGGTTAATATTTGGGGAATTATTCTCTTAATTAATTTACGGTTAGTGACTGATGAATTGAAATGAGGCGTATGTTGTGTTTGTGTAGCACTTTTATAAAATATACGCTAGTTATTCGGAAAGACCGGGTTTATCCCATTCTGAATAACTGATACGAGGATAAGTCGAAGATGAAGACGGTGGTCGAAGACCAGAAGTCTTCACGTCGTTTGGGTGATTACTGATGATCTTGATTGGGCTGTACACCCAAGAAGATGGAAACAGTTAGTGATCGTCCAGACGTACTTGGAGATCGATGGATATGCGGGGTACTAGGTGCCTCCGGTTTCGTTCAGACCCAGAACGGACTTGTAAATGGACTGTGTGTGTCTGACATTGGATTTTAGTCCGTTCGATTGATCTCTATTAAATATATATCTGTTTGGCGGCGGAGAATTTATTCTCTTGCTTAACGCCCTTCTCTGAGACGTACGAGCTCAGGGGTTATATATTGATGGATATCAATCGCATGGAGTGAATTGCCTGTGTGGCATGCCTAAGTGGCAAATGATCAAGGCTTCTGTTGAAAAGCAAAGTCTTGTGGTTGATGATCGAAGCACGGCCTTTGTGGCGTAGCTTTGTGTAACGTTGATTCGCGAGTATCACACCCGGTATGAATCAAAAACGGGAGACGGACCTCAGGGAGGACATGCTTTTCTTTCTAGTTAGGAGTGGCGTCAGTGCTTGAACTGGCTGACGAGTTTGACTCCTATGGATGTTACTTATTATTACTTGCTGAAAAGCGAGGCGCCTCGTGATATCGGTTTCGGCCGATGCTTCTGGTCGGCTGACGGGCCAGATTTACGCCCCAAAGGGCGGGGAAACGTAGTGTTCAGGCATAATAATCCACATCGGTGGACCGGCCCTGACGATCTAAAGGGTCGATGCGCTCTGACCCTGTGGCTCGGGCTAGAGAGTCACGAATCGGTAGAGGATCTTGCCCCTAGCCTCGGTTCATACCATAAATGATAACCCAACTTCCAATACGACATTTGCGGTTTTGATTGTAAACTTATATATGGCGACATAGTGTTATGGGCCATTCATGCCGCCTATGATTGATACTTATGATTTGAAGTGTTTTATACACTATGCACTTATAATAGTATCAAATGATTTGTTTTAAACGTATCAAGCATTCTTTGGCTGTTATAAGGGAAAACCCTATCCTCGGCTGCGTTGCATTGTGTGATGGGACCTGGGTCTTATAACAGCTTCATTTTTCTTTATTTAGCATTGCGCTGTTTGTTTTATGCACTGGTATTCTTGGGAGGAAACCCGTTCCGTGTTATACGGCGTGGTCCCTTGATTTACCTAACTTTAAAAATAAAGATTAACTGTTTTAGTTCTCACACCAGTCACATGACTGACCTGGAGTTTATTGTTTTGACCTAAACTCTGGGTGCCCCTATTTTGACACGGGCAGCTAGTAGTTTTGGTTTTGCAGATTTATATTCACAGGATCCTGGTTTACAGCTGGAACGATATCCGGAAAGCTTTGTATCCGTATATCTCATTCTAGTTGTGTATTGTATTATTTTTCCGCTGCTATGTATTTAAATGTTATTTAAATCTCTGATATTTCTGTGTAATATTCTTTTATACTCTGTATATTCTTGTAATCTGATGCATTGTTGTAATATACAGTGAAATGTTCTTTTGTATGCGTTCTGTTTTGTCCTGTTCTCAAACGATAGGGCGTTTCGAACGGCCTGGATCGGTTTAGCGACTGGTTCGGACCGAGCGAAATTCCTTGCCGTCACACTATAATACTATAACAACCCAAATTCCGACAGATCGATTTTTTTTTTAAATTCCAATCTATCGAAACCCGGATTGGTTTGCTCTGGTATCCTGCAAAAAAGATAGAGACATAAAATATGCCAGAGCATAGAAATCATCTCACAGCGGAAAGGAGAAAATATAATATACTTAAAGTATAGCATTACCTTATTAATAATACTTCCTTTCCAGTATCCAAAGCTATCATGTCTCTGCCACAAAATCTAACCTGCAAGTATGATACGAGGATGGGGTTAGAACACAAGTTCTGGTGACTAGATTTAAATTATACACTTTGGATAACACTACATATACCGTTCAATCATATTTTCTTATTCATTAGGTTAGTTGGGTTAACAGCGCTCAAGGCTTACACACACGTCGCACCCATTTATTTCCCAATGGATTAACCTAATATAGTATATATGCAGCTACCCTCAATATTAAGGTACACCCTATGGTACCCCACTCGCACAGTCTCCACCATAACACCATCGAAATATACGCAGTCCCTCATCCAACGCCGTAGTGACGTACGGATCTCTATATAGCAATGTTACGTTCCACATATATCTATCATTATTATGCTATACGGACTGCCGCCTTCGATCGAATCAGATACTATTCTAGAGTAACGCCCTCAAGTCTATGATACACCACCCAAAGCCAATATGCATGTATCTAGACTGTCCCATATACGTATCATCAATTGTAGCTCGATGCCATAACTACAGGTCCTCTAATGTGCACCAAATCCCATGGCACGCCGATACAAGAAACACAGAACTCGGTCGGGAGATTTTCCATATCTATACAGTCCCGTCTTTAAAGAGCCTCTATATACAGATATACCTAGGGTCTGTTTTCATGGTGGCTATGGCCCCACCCGGCCCCTCCCTCAACTAGTAAAGACTACAAGAGCTAAACGACTGTCCCTAAAGAAAACAATCTAAACATCCATTTGGCGTCTTCCCTCAACCACCGTACCCCGATAGTGAAAGGTGAATGGTCTATTGGTTTTAGCTCTAGTCTTTTCGCATCCCACGGGCTGTCGATGACGGGTATCCGACGGTCTACTATCCTTGTTGGTCGTGACCCTTCACCTCCCCATTGAGGCAATCTGTAACACCCCGTGTATTCTATAACTGTGAAATTCACAAATTAAAGTATAACTAATTACAAAACAAAGTATTAAGGGAAACAGGATACGCCATTGCGTTCGTCTCGGAAAAATACGCGAAATAGAGTACGAGTTTTCGAAAAATGGAGCCCGTATGACCAAATTATGGCCCGACGAAGTTTCAGAAAATTCAAATTTCGAAAACAGAATTTAAATTCAGCCCAATCAAATCAGGCGGGAAAATTCCCGCCCAAACCCACCAGGTCGACCTGGGGGTCGACCCTAGTGTCGACCTACCAGGCCAGGTCGACCTGGGAGTCGACCTGGGTGTCGACCTGCCCAGGCAGGTCGACTCCCCAGTCGACCTAGGGGTCGACCTGGGAGTCGACCTGGCCCCTTAGCTAGGTCGAACCCAGCCCACCCTGGCTGGCCTAGTCTATGTTTGGTCGATTTTCTGAGCCTTGCCTTGTCACTAGGGCTAGGTGTCAGCTCCTGGTTGGTCTATTCTTTGAACCAACGGCTATTATTAAACCAAGCTTCATCGATGGTCTAAATCAACTCAGAAACTCTATAAAAAGGACCTAAGACTAACCCTAATTCACATAAACTAAAATGGAGATGAGACCGTCATGCTGCTGAGGAGAGACTGAGGATAGCCGTTAGAAAATAAAGAGACAATTAGGAGATAAATCAAAAGCTTAAAGCAACGTTAATCAAATTAAAGCAACGCCTACAACAAAGGATAGCATCTCCAAATTCAGAATTCAGATTCCTGAATTGAAGATTCGTCATACGCTGTAAGTAGAGTGCTATTCCGATGTGAATTAAATAATTGTGTTGATTTGTGTAATGCAAGAAATGGAATTGTGGTGATAATAATTTATATTTGTATGTTGCTTTGATGCTAAATGATTTGGGAATATTATGATATACGATTGGATATTTGCAAGTACGCGATTTGCGTTGGAAACGAAATGGAATTGTGGCGATAATGACTTATATTTGTATGTTATTTTGATTCTAAACGATTTGCCAATGCTATATTTTGATTCATATATGTATATGGTTTATGTTGACAACCACATGTTGTGGAATTTTAATTGGGATTCATGCAAGCATATGATTCATATTGAAAACTACATGTTTGGGGTAGTTATTTACAACATCCATTTGATAATTGCAAGTATAAGATTCATGTTGAAACAACAACTATATGTTGTAATAGTTTATTTGAAATTCATGCAAGTATATGATTCATTTTTATGCCAACATGATGTATAATTCTATAGTCATCTTTAGTGTAATTTGATCCACTTAAGTATTATGATTAATATGAAGGTTATGTTGGAATTGGCATCATAGTTCAAGTATGAAAATCATGGTTTTGTGATAGTGAAAAAAGCAAGCGTCTTTGTAAGCTTGTATTAATTTATGAACATGACTAAACTATGTTTGTTATTATGCCTAGTTAAAAACATGTTTTCTACGCTTATAATGTTATCATAATCATATGATAATATATTTGGCACATAAGTTACATTAGAAATTACACTAGAATTACATCCCACTTACAAGTTACATAGATAGGATAAAAACCATGATTATATGATTCATGTTCAATTATGTTTACGCCATGATTATATGAATAGTAGGATTCATGTTCAATTATGTTTATGCCATGACTATATGAATAGAAAGACTCATGTTCAATTATGATTATGCCATAATTATATGATTAGAATGGTTCATGTTTAAGTATCATTTATTCCATGACTACACGAACAGAATGATTCATGCTTTGTTTATACCATGATTATGTGAATAGAATGATTCATGTTTAAGTATTGCTTATATTATATGTTGTTACAATTGCAAGTTCACATGCGCCTACCTTATGTTAATTGAATCGTTATGTTGCAAGTTCATGCGTTCACACTCCCCTTTTATGTTACCTTATAAACATTATGTTATAAGCCTCCCCTTTTCATATGGCTAAATTGGGTTTAAGTATTAAACCCAACACACCTTACATTTGAGCAAACGTGTAAAACGGGGGTATTGACGTTTGGGCTAAAATATAGAACATATGTGTTGGCATGTTTGACACATGCCAACAACCTTGAAAAACAATTAAGTGGCATAAATAAATCTTAATCAATAAAGATGAATTTGAATAATGGGCCGCAAATATTTACATATAAAAAGAAAAGAGACAAAATATGTAAATGTAGAAAATACAATGTGTTTAACCCGAGGTTGGATTGAGTTGTGATGTAAACCTGCCCGGAACCGCCCGGTTGTCCAGTAGTCACAACAATACCTATCCAATGTGGGTGGTTAAACACGGAGCCCAATAAGGACCCGAGGTTAGACTGAGTTGTGGCGTAAGACTGCCCGGACCCAACCGGCAACAGGCAGCCACAACAATACCTGTCTAATGTGAGAGGTCAAGGCTTTAATAAGACAATTAAGGCTGAGTCAGGATTGATAGGATTAAGTAAATTATATTAATACTTAATCAAAATGGAACATGCTAAACTAAACAGACTGATTGGGGGTTAGGTTTATAAAACACTTAACCAACTTAGCATGTTGGCTAGAAATAGAAAACCTAGTAGCGGGGGACCCTTTTCAGCAGTAACCCTACAAGGCGTATCATGATACCCTGAAACTAGGCAGGGTGGGGCACGATTACTGGGCTGACTGTAAGAGGTCAAATCGACGGTGGTGGTGTAGCAGTGTAGGTTCTAACGGGGTGCGGACGTGCACACACTCCGGCGTAGAAAAATAAGGCACTGGGCACCAGTATCATACCTGTGCATTCTAGGATTGTGTCGGGCCGCCACCATGGGACTTGATACACCCCATGGTGGGACCAGCATAGGTAACTACAACATCGGGGGCCGTAAGACACATGTAACTATACGAGTAGGAGCCGATCATCATAAAATGGATCACTTCACCCTGATTATGGGGTGCCTGTTGGGAACTGGTTTATATGGGTACAGAGATTAATATGGGGTACGATAGTATATTCGACCCTAGACAACTTAACTTGGTTTATGGTGCTTTCCGATTTCTAGTTTATACTTATCATACCCAGTTCTTTATTTATAGACTGAATAGTCCTAGACTTACTCAGGCTTTATGCCTGACTCTACTTTTCTTTCGTCTTCTTTTCTTCCGTTCCCCCCCAAGGTCCAAAGGGAGGGAATACCGCAGCTTGACCAGCCTTCATATCCAGCTTGAAGAGAAAGAATGTATTGCTTGGATCTTTTCGTTTTGGACTATGGCTTTGGACAGCGATTATGGGGATTTTGCATTTTATTTATGTTTTCTTTATGCTTCTTTAAATAATGTAATCAAGACAGTTATG
The DNA here is from genome assembly GCA_030737875.1 of Allium sativum. Classification (NCBI taxonomy): domain Eukaryota; kingdom Viridiplantae; phylum Streptophyta; class Magnoliopsida; order Asparagales; family Amaryllidaceae; genus Allium; species Allium sativum. The sequence goes on along the minus strand of CM060920.1, from coordinate 935,979,740 downwards.
AAGATGTTATGTTTTTGGAAATGTTGTAAGACAATTATGGTTGGTGTAACACGTATTTGAATGAAATAAAAGTTGTTGTTTTCCGCTGTTCAAAAATATGTGTTATTATATCTGTCTTGTATTATGTGATTTATACTTATAAACCTCCACCAAAATTAGGGCATTCCCTTTGAGAGTGACCCTAACGGAGGTGGGGTGTTTCACTTGGTATCAGAGCATAGGTTTACCAGATAAGATAAAAAGTTTTGAAAATTTATTTTCAAAAAGGAAATTTAAAGAAGCATTTTTAAAAGATGAAATATTATTTTATTTTAAAAGCCAAAGTCCCCCCAAAGCCATAGGGACTATCTCTTATACTTCGTTTTGAATCTATCCTTTTTGTTTCAGCATGTCCGAAGAACTTAACTTGCCAGAGGGTGTACCAACACCTGGTTGGTTTAGATGGTTCTTAGAAGCAAGGGCCACTCAGCCAGGTCCTACCGTTCCTCCTCCCCCAGCTGCAGGAAATCATCCAGCTGCAGCAGCACCTCTTCCTCCATCTCCTCCGCGGGGAAACACCTTTGCTAAGATATGTAAAGATTTTAAAGCTATGGGAGGAAAGGATTTTCATGGAACCGAGTCCTTCGTGGCAGCTAGAAATTGGCTGAAAGAAACCGAGGACTTATTCATCATCTTTGAGGTAGAGGATAGACAGAAAGTACAACTGGCAGTATGGCTACTTAAAGGCGAGGCTTCCTACTGGTGGGAAATCACTAATGCAGAAAGAACCAGTGGAAACATGGGAGGACTTTAGGGCAAGGTTTGAGGCTAAATTTCTCTCAGATGCGGAAAGGAGTTTGCAGTTGGAAAAATTCTTATTTCTTAAGCAAGGGAACAAGACGGTCAAAGAGTATGTTAATCAGTTTGATGAGCTAGCTAGGTTCGGACTGGACCTAGTCAACACCCCGCACAAGAAGGCTCTCCGTTTTGTCAAAGGGTTGAATGAGCCATTACACAGTTTGGCCATGACCCATATACCCATGGGAGTTACGTATGAAAGGTTGGTACAGATGGCGTTGCTGAACGAAGAGTATAAGGGCAGGAAGGAGGCAAAGGCAGAAAACTCTCAAGGGAAGAAAGAAGGTTTGCAGCCTAAGAAGACAGACTTTAAGAAGGGCGGGAAAGGCAACAAAGAGAAGAGGAAGTGTAATTTCTGTGGCAAAGTGGGGCTCTTAGTGAAAGATTGCCGGAAAAAAAAGGCCAAGATGAATGGTGGGTGCTTTTCTTGCGGTGAGACAGGCCACATGGCAAAGGACTGCCCAAAGAAACGAGGACAGGGGCAGAGGGCTGGATCCACCTCGGGGGCACAAGTTCATGTGCTAGAAGCGCCACCTCTGCAACAGCGAGGTACAAATACTTCTGTAGAAAGTGTAGTTTATCTTTATGATCACCCCGTTCGCACTTTATTCGATTCTGGCGCATCACACTCCTTTATCTCGTCTACTTTAGTAGAATCTCTGCACCTAAAAACTAGTATGGTAGAGGACCCCTTAATTGTTTCAAACCCAATTGGGGGCCCAGCTCATTTGTCTATGATCTGTTTTGGATTAAAAATTTCTATTCTAAGCATAGAATTTGAATGTAGTGCCTTTGTTTTGGGCTTTTCGGGATATGGTTTGATTTTGGGCATGGATTGGCTATCCAGTAATGGGGCCATCCTTGATTGTGAGAAAAGGGTTGTTAGGCTCCTAACCCAGCTCAGTAATACTTTGGAAATTTCTTGTAATCCCTTGTATGCAGTTATGCTTAGTTACCTTGAATCGCTAGATGCCTCTGTTGAAAATTTGCAATCGGTTAGAGTGGTCCGGGAATATCCGGATGTCTTCGAAGAGGTAAAGGGTTTGCCTCCAAAGCAGGAGATAGACTTCCGTATATATCTTGTAGATAATGCAAAGCCCATTGCGTTGCCCGTTAGACACATGGCTCCACGGGAAAGGAAAGAGCTCAGTAAACAGATTAAAGAGCTCCTAGAAAAGGGGTTCATTAGGAGGAGTATTTCAGAATGGGGCGCTCCAGTGGTGTTCGCTACAAAGGCGGATGGTTCACTCCGTCTATGTGTTGACTATAGGGAGATCAACAAGCTAACGAAAAAGAATAGGCACCCTCTCCCCAGAATTGACGATTTGTTTGATCAGCTTGTAGGAGCGTCTGTTTTCTCCCAACTCGATTTAGCGACCGGTTTTCATCAACTAAGGGTGGCTGAAGATAGTATCGATAAAACGACATTCAGAACCCCAGACGGCTTCTTTGAATGGCTTGTCATGCCTTTCGGCTTGACAAATGCACCTGCTTACTTCGTGGACTTGATGAGTAGGGTATTCAGAGATTTCCTCAATAAGTTCGTAGTAGTCTTCATAGACGATATCCTTATCTTCTCAAAGAGTGAAGAGGAACATGCTCAGCACTTAAGGGCAATCATGGAAACTCTGCGAGTCCATCAGCTAAAAGCCAAATTCTCCAAATGCCACTTTTGGAGAGAAGAAGTGAGGTTCCTTGGGCACATAGTATCCAAACAAGGGTTAGCAGTGGACCCTGCTAAGGTAGTGGCGGTACAGGATTGAAAGACACCAAGGAATGCAACTGAGGTCCGAAGTTTTCTAGGACTAGCAGGTTTCTATCGAAAGTTCATAAGGGATTTTGCGAAAATCTCAGCTCCGCTCACGAAATTGACCAAGAAGAATCTAGTGTTCAATTGGGACTTGGATTGCGAGTTTGCTTTCCAGCGACTGAAAAGGGCTCTTACAACAGCCCCAGTTTTGACATTGCCAGATGGAAGCAAGATGTTCACTGTTTATACAGATGCATGTGGGACAGGGCTAGGCGCCGTCTTAATGCAAGAAGGAAGGGTAGTAGCTTATGGCGGGAGGTAGTTGAAAGTGCACGAAAAGAACTACCCCACCCACAATCTTGAATTAGCTGCCATCGTCTTTGCACTCAAGTCTTGGCGACACTATCTCCTAGTTGAGAAGTTTGAACTTTACACTGACCATAAATCGTTGAAATATCTTTTCTCGCAGAAAGATCTTAACTTGAGGCAACAGAGATGGATGGAGTTTCTTGCCTCGTATGATTTCGAGATCTCCTATACTCCGGGCAAAGGCAACGTAGTGGCAGACGCGTTGAGCCGAAAGAAACTGACCCTAAGCCCGTTGTTTGTTGAAAGACAAAGCCTAGAGTTTATAGCCAGCTTCGACTTTAGGCCTTCCTCCGATTTTGTACCAGGCTTGCTAGCATCGCTCGAAGTATGCCCGACTTTAGTGGACTCGATAGGGACAACACAACGCGAGGACCCTCAGCTTGTGGAGACGATTGATAGGCAAATTAGGGGTGAGACTTCAAGTCACCTCAACAGATACTCCATCGACGATAAGGGTTGGCTAAGGAGAGACGGAAGACTATGCATCCCACAGACAAGGGATTTAGTAAAGAAGGTTCTCGAGGAAGCACATCACTCCAAGATGACGATACACCCAGGCGGAGATAAAATGTACAAGGACATGAAAAGAACTTTCTTTTGGAACGGCATGAAGAAGGACGTGGCAGAATTCGTTTCTAAGTGTATGGTGTGCCAACAGGTTAAGGCAGAACAGAAAAAGCCTGGCGGTCTGCTACATCCTCTAGAGGTCCCGCAGTGGAAGTGGGATAGCATCTCAATGGACTTCATCGATGGGCTGCCTAGGTCTAGGAGGGGCAACACCGGCATTTGGGTAATAGTGGATAGGCTTACTAAAAGCGCCCACTTTTTACCTGTCAAAAGCAGAAGAACTGCCTCATCTCTAGCATCTCTTTACCTCAAGGAAATCGTTCGACTCCATGGAATACCATCCAACATTGTTAGCGACCGAGACCCTATCTTCACCAGTGAGTTTTGGCGGAGTCTGCAAGAAGCGGTAGGCACACAGTTATGCTTGAGCACAGCCTATCATCCCCAAACCGACGGCCAAACAGAAAGAGTGAACAGAGTTTTGGAGGACCTTTTAAGACTGTGCATCCTTGACTTCGGAGGGACGTGGGAAGACCATCTTCCTTTGGTAGAATTTGCCTACAACAACAGCTATCAAGCAACCATCGGAATGGCGCCCTTCGAAGCTTTATATGGAAGACCGTGCCGATCGCCCACTTGTTGGTGGGAGTCTACTGATAAACTCATACTTGGACCAGATATGATCCGAGAGACTTCAGAAAAAGTAGACTTAATGCGAAGAAGGATGAAGATGGCCCAAGACAGACAAAAGTCCTACGCCGACAAGAGGAGGACCGACCTTGAATTTGAGGTTGGAGACAGAGTTTTTCTTAAGGTATCTCCGCTAAGGAACGTTGTTCGTTTTGGAACCACAGGAAAGCTAGCACCAAGGTTCGTAGGGCCATTCCCTATCATTGAGAAAATTGGGAAAATGGCCTATAGATTAGAGCTACCCGAAAAATTGGCCGGAGTTCACAACATCTTTTACGTTTCACATCTTCGAAAATGTCTACATGAGTCTGCTGAAGTGGTAGAGCCAAATATCCTAGAAGAAGCTGAAGTGGAACGCGAAGCAACCATAAGGAAAGTTCCAACCCGCATATTAGGAACGGAAGTGAAGAAGCTACGCAACCGCGAAGTCAAGCTCGTCAAAGTCCAGTGGAGCGACGCCGAAGGAGATGCAACTTGGGAAACTGAAGCTAAAATACGCGCTACCTACCCTTTTCTTTTCGAGGGTACATCTTTGATCTTTCCTTTTTCCTTAAGTTTCGCTTTTATCTATCTATTTTTAGGTATATCTCCTCGACCCTATCTTTTAGGTAGAAACCTTTTGGATGAAAACATGTAATTGAAACATGTTATGGATGATGATTGCAAGTGGTTGCAAGTGATTGCTAGTGGTTGCTCGTGGTTGCATATACACACACAATCTAGGTTTTAGATCGGCTCAATCACTTCATATTGCATATGCATATATGTTTACATTCGTATATGGTTGAACTTTAATGTGTTGTTATATGGATGTTGCATTTGTATGAATGATTGTGCACTCATGTAGAATCATGAATAGGAGGATTTGCATACATAATGGATTCATAGCACTTACATAATTCGCATTAAGGAGGTCAACTGAATCAGTAGACCGCCTGATTTTGCATTAGATAAGTACATGTACACACACACTTCGCATATTATCATGAAGCATTAGAAGTCTTTTAAGGACAATGGATGCTCGTGTTTGATGGATGAGTAGATGGATGTTTGGATGTTAGGATGTACATTCTTCCTGAACTTGAAGATTTCGGGACGAAATCCTTTTAAGTGGGGGAGAATGTAACACCCCGTGTATTCTATAACTGTGAAATTCACAAATTAAAGTATAACTAATTTCAAAACAAAGTATTAAGGGAAACAGGATACGCCATTGCGTTCGCTTGGAAAAATACGCGAAATAGAGTCCGAGTTTTCGAAAAACGGAGCCCGTATGACCAAATTATGGCCCGACGAAGTTTCAGAAAATTCAAATTTCGAAAAAAGAATTTAAATTCAGCCCAATCAAATCAGGCGGGTAAATTCCCGCCCAAACCCACCAGGTCGACCCTAGTGTCGACCTGCCAGGCCAGGTCGACCTAGGAGTCGACCTGGGTGTCGACCTGCCCAGGCAGGTCGACTCCCCAGTCGACCTGGGGGTCGACCTGGGAGTCGACCTGGCCCCTGAGCCAGGTCGAACCCAGCCCACCCTGGCTGGCCTAGTCTATGTTTGGTCGATTTTCTGAGCCTTGCCTTGTCACTAGGGCTAGGTGTCAGCTCCTGGTTGGTCTCTTCTTTGAACGAACGGCTATTATTAAACCATGCTTCATCGACGGTCTAAATCAACTCAGAAACTCTATAATAAAGACCTAAGACTAACCCTAATTCACATAAACTAAAATGGAGATGAGACCGTCATGCTGCTGAGGAGAGACTGAGGATAGCCGTCAGAAAATAAAGAGACAATTAGGAGATAAATCAAAAGCTTAAAGCAACGTTAATCAAATTAAAGCAACGCCTACAACAAAGGATAGCATCTCCAAATTCAGAATTCAGATTCCTGAATTGAAGATTTGTCATACGCTGTAAGTAGAGTGCTATTCCGATGTGAATTAAATAATTGTGTTGATTTGTGTAATGTAAGAAATGGAATTGTAGCGGTAATAATTTATATTTGTATGTTATTTTGATTCTAAACGATTTGGCAATGCTATAGTTTGATTCATATATGTATATGGTTTATGTTGACAACCACATGTTGTGGAATTTTAATTGGGATTCATGCAAGCATATGATTCATATTGAAAACTACATGTTTGTGGTAGTTATTTACAACACCCATTTGATAATTGCAAGTATAAGATTCATGTTGAAACAACAACTATATGTTGTAATAGTTTATTTGAAATTCATGCAAGTATATGATTCATTTTTATGCCAACATGATGTATAATTCTATAGTCATCTTTAGTGTAATTTGATCCACTTAAGTATTATGATTAATATGAAGGTTATGTTGGAATTGGCATCATAGTTCAAGTATGAAAATCATGGTTTTGTGATAGTGACAAAAGCAAGCGTCTTTGTAAGCTTGTATTAATTTATGAACATGACTAAACTATGTTTGTTATTATGCCTAGTTAAAAACATGTTTTCCAGGCTTATGATGTTATCATAATCATATGATAATATATTTGGCACATAAGTTACATTAGAAATTACACTAGAATTACATCCCACTTACAAGTTACATAGATAGGATAAAAACCATGATTATATGATACATGTTCAATTATGTTTACGCCATGATTATATGAATAGTAGGATTCATGTTCAATTATGTTTATGCCATGACTATATGAATAGAAAGACTCATGTTCAATTATGATTATGCCATAATTATATGATTAGAATGGTTCATGTTTAAGTATCATTTATGCCATGACTACACGAATAGAATGATTCATGCTTTGTTTATACCATGATTATGTGAATAGAATGATTCATGTTTAAGTATTGCTTATATTATATGTTGTTACAATTGCAAGTTCACATGCGCCTACCTTATGTTAATTGAATCGTTATGTTGCAAGTTCATGCGTTCACACTCCCCTTTTATGTTACCTTATAAACATTATGTTATAAGCCTCCCCTTTTCATATGGCTAAATCGGGTTTAAGTATTAAACCTAACACACCTTACATTTGAGCGAACGTGTAAAACGGGGGTATTGACGTTTGGGCTAAAATATAGAACATATGTGTTGGCATGTTTGACACATGCCAACAACCTTGAAAAACAATTAAGTGGCATAAATAAATCTTAATCAATAAAGATGAATTTGAATAATGGGCCGCAAATATTTACATATAAAAAGAAAAGAGACAAAATATGTAAATGTAGAAAATACAATGTGTTTAACCCGAGGTTGGATTGAGTTGTGATGTAAACCTGCCCGGAACCGCCCGGCTGTCCAGTAGTCACAACAATACCTATCCAATGTGGGTGGTTAAACACAGAGCCCAATAAGGACCCGAGGTTAGACTGAGTTGTGGCGTAAGACTGCCCGGACCCAACCGGCAAAAGGCAGCCACAACAATACCTGTCTAATGTAAGAGGTCAAGGCTTTAATAAGACAATTAAGGCTGAGTCAGGATTGATAGGATTAAGTAAATTATATTAATACTTAATCAAAATGGAACATGCTAAACTAAACAGACTGATTGGGGGTTAGGTTTATAAAACACTTAACCAACTTAGCATGTTGGCTAGAAATAGAAAACCTAGTAGCGGGGGACCCTTTTCAGCAGTAACCCTACAAGGCGTATCATGATACCCTGAAACTAGGCAGAGTGGGGCACGATTACTGGGCTGACTGTAAGAGGTCATATCGACGGCGGTGGTGTAGCTGTGTAGGTTCTAACGAGGTGCGGGCGTGCACACACTGTGGCGCAGAGAAATAAAGCACTGGGCACCAGTAGCATACCTGTGCATTCTAGGATTGTGTCGGGCCACCACCATGGGACTTGATACACCCCATGGTGGGACCAGCATAGGTAACTACAACATCGGGGGCCGTAAGACACGTGTAACTATGCGAGTAGGAGCCGATCATCATAAAATGGATCACTTCACCCTGATTATGGGGTGCCTGTTTGGAACTGGTTTATATGGGTACAGAGATTAATATGGGGTACGATAGTATATTCGACCCTAGACAACTTAACTTGTTTTATGGTGCTTTCTCATTTCTAGTTTATACTTATCATACCCAATTCTTTATTCATAGACTGAATAGTCCTAGACTTACTCAGGCTTTATGTCTGACTCTACTTTTCTTTCGTCTTCTTTTCTTCCATCCCCCCCCCCCCGGTCCACAGGGAGGGAATACCGCAGCTTGACCAACCTTCATATCCTGCTTGAAGAGAAAGAATGTATTGCTTGGATCTTTTCGTTTTGGACTATGGCTTTGGACAGCGATTATGGGGCTTTTGCAGTTTATTTATGTTTTCTTTATGCTTCTTTAAATAATGTAATCAAGACAGTTATGAAGATGTTATGTTTTTGGAAATGTTGTAAGACAATTATGGTTGGTGTAACACGTATTTGAATAAAATAAAAGTTGTTGTTTTCCGCTGTTCAAAAATATGTGTTATTATATCTGTCTTGTATATATGTGATTTATACTTATAAACCTCCACCAAAATTAGGGCATTCCCTTTGAGAGTGACCCTAACGGAGGTGGGGTGTTTCACAATCACTGAATCATCCTGGTGTCACCGCGTCGCAGCATTCTGACTGCATAGCTACTTCTGTAGTTAAGGCCCACCCACCTAGTAGTTACGCGCAGACCCAACCTCTGCGAGCACAACCTAAAACATCCGCCACCGCACAGAGGACTACTAGGAGCACCTTATGTATCTCAGGAAGCCGCATGCTTTCCCTTCCAGTCCTTCAGAGACGACAGAATAATCAGATGAATGTGCGCTCCCCCCGTGCCTTATGACTCCACGATGATCTACCCCGTTGGGTTATTCACCCTCGAATGTGCGGACTGGTCCAAGCGCCTCACTTTAATATGTTGTTAGACCCTATGTCTAAACACTCTTTTATGTGCTTGTCTTATCTCCCCAGGTTTCCATTTAACTTGGTTATTCCCATTTACATTGAATTCTTATTCAAATTACCAAGTTTCTCTTGCTTATTAATTTCAATCATATAACTTAACCCATTTAAGTTTATTAATAAGCCCACGACATGTTATTCTCTAGATTGTGGCCCAAGGTCTGTAATCCACAATATCTTTTATATTCTTGTTTGATTTCATCATTACAATAACATATTTTACTTAATATGTAATTAAGTATATCTCAATTCACATGTTTTATATTTAACATGTCAGTCTATTTATGATTAAATATAACTTATTTCATAAGTTTTCCTCATTATTTCTCATTTAATCCTAATTCCATTTTACACCGTTACTACAACTTATCGTTGTTTACTTATTAACTTAGTTCTCTTAACTAAGGCCCATTAATAAGTTTCTATACCCATTTATTATAACCTATGTTTTAATTTTCTTTTGTCCCTAGGACAAGCCTAAACATGTTTTTCTTACCAGCGGGTTTCAAACTTCCAAGTTTACAGCTTACTTAATTTATAATTAGGTACAACTTCTTATATTTCATATATTTTGCCCCTTTTCTCAACTGGTTTCCAGCTTTCCCCATTTACTGATTACTTAACTTGCAATTAAGTGTCCCTCATCTCAGTTCACCAGTTATCCAATTTCTTTCTTAATTTATTATAACCTAAGTTATAATCTTCACTTGCCCCTAGGACAAGTCTACCTATTATACAACATTTTCATTAATGTTATTTATTTATAATAGGTGATATCATTCCCCTTTTAAGCCATTTACTGTTGTAAACCATTATTCTTCATTCATTGTAATATATATTCCTTATTATATTAAGGAAAACACTACATGCACCTTATCAGTTCGATAGAAGGAATTAGTGATTTATTTTCATAATGTATTCCCATCTAAATCTGTGGTAGAAAGTAATTTCTTTACTTTTCTTTATTTACGGTGGCTTACTTGCAATAACGTTCTCAGAACTTGGTCATTTAGGGATATACATCACTTTTCCTTCGCATCACACTAACTCAGTCCATTATATCGCTTCCTTTCTTATTTTCTGAGTTAGACACACGTTATATATATATAAAAAAAATATAAAGCACTAGACCTCTCACATTAAGTCTACACTCGTGGACGCTGGATTTGTCGGGCGGGTCCGGGCAATTTCTACCACAAGTTGACTTAACCTCGTGTCTTAGCACCATTGCATGTTTTTAATTTTTGCACTTAGACCCCTCACATTAGATTTTCCACATGTGAGTGCTGGATTTTCCGGGCGGTTCTGGGCAGACTTCTATCACAAGTGAAATCTAACCTCGTATCAAAGAGCGGTTAAATTTCTTATTTATCGTAAACCTTCCATACAGTCTAAGCATGTTTATTTCTTCCAATTATCCATTATAATTTATAATTCCCATTCTCTATTATAATTCTTCCCATATAATATATTCCTTCATAATATGTAATCAATTAATTGGATAATTGTTTAAATCACATAAACCAATATGTACCTTTCGCAATTCTTATAGTTAATGGTCTATGTACACAATTTACACAAATTGACATGAAATTTAAGTAACCTAATTACTATACAAGATTTGACAAGTTCATATCCCAACAAATTAATATTTAGCATATTAAATATTCCTACTTCATACCCATCACTTTAGGCATTATAAACATATGTTACATTTCTCAACATATTGCATTTCAATTTTACATACAGGTGAATGGTAAACGATAACATATTCATATCTAAAATGTATAGCTTAAATCACTCACCTTTTATGCTTTCCCCAATTTTGGATCTGATCCAGTTTTAGCATCCATGGTTTTTTCCCCTTTAATTTGATTTGAAACCTAATAACCATGGATTGTTTATTTTCATTAAAAGAGAAGGGAAAGAAAGAGTAAGAATTTGAATGGATCTACAATTTTACCTTGCTTTTCATGATTCTGATCAATCTTTTTATTAATGTCAATTCTCTCTTCCAAATCTTGAATTCTAAAATCTTCTTATTTATAAATCTAAATTTTCTGAATAGATTTAAGGAGAGAGAGTAATGGCAGATTTTCAGTGTAGCCTCAGAATTATGATGTTTAGGTTTAGGTCTAAGGTTTTATTTATAGGTGTATAGAGAATCCAGGACCCTCAGATTTGAGTAAAAACCATCAGAAACGTCCAAATTCCAAAAAACCCTAATCGACCAAAAAAATTCGTAGTGGGGTCGACCCCTCATGAAGGGGTCGACCCCATTTTGAAGAGGTCAACCCCCGTGGGTCCGGAGGCCGAAAATTGATCTGGGTTGTTTCCTGTTTTCTTTGACAACTTCTGCAGCCCATAACTTCTTCATACGATGTCCGTTTTACGCAAACTCGGAGTCTATCTGAACCATAATTCTGAGATGAACGCAACAGTACAATCCGTTCTTATTTTATTATCTTAAGTTAAAAATGCGGGGTGTTACATTCTCCCACCCTCATAAAATTTCGTCCCCGAAATTTGATAAGTGTAAAATCAATTAACCCCTCGCATTATATACATTCATCATCTATGCGTCAAATTTTTGCAAACATCGAGCACTTGTGCAAAGTGAAATACAACATAATAATGCATGTATGCCTAAGCGGTACCTCTTATGTGTATGCAAATTTCTCAAAAATCCATTCTAAAGTAGGATGCTCACATCTTAAATATACGGCAGTTCTACATGAATGCAATATTTTGAAAATCAAAATGCTTTTACATCCAAATTTTCCCATACTCTTACTAAGTAGGAGAATTGTTCATCCAATTGTTGCATCCATAATCCTACCAACCAACTTTTTTTTTCCAATTTTTCTTATTTTTCGAATTTTAGAAAAATCTAATTTTCTAAATTCGATTTCTTATGTTACAAAAAGGTGGAAAAACGGAAAACTTCGCATCTTCTGTTTTTCTTTTTCAACTTTTTCTAATTGTACTTGGATTTTATGCAACTATTTATAAAGATTCCCTGGTTTCCTATCCAAGCACATCCCACATAAGAAAATTTTCTTTGCTACTGAATTTCTTTTACGTCTTATCTTGAATTTTTTTACTCTTATTCATCTTTTCTCATCATTTTCCATTTTTGTTGCTTTACTGAATTTTATGTTTCCTTTTCATTTGTAACATTTCACTTTCCTTAGCTTGTTTAATCATCTGATCTTAGTTTAAATTTAAATAAGCCTCTAGTCTTTCAACTAAAATAGGAGAACAAACAACCTACATAGCTACTATAAGGGCCAAGAATCTTGGGACTATGTTCCCCTCAGAAAAGTCCAAACTATGGGATCCACGACAGGTTTAGGTGTTACCCTAACTACCCAACATGAATAAAATAACGGAACGATCCCAACAAAAATGCAGTATTGGGTTTTACCCCTAACAGGGTCTAAACACGTACTAGCCCATTTTTACTGTATAGTAGTCACCACTAGTCCTAGCTGTGTACCAATAATTATTTCAAGCAACTCCCTAAGCTTTTCAATGCTTATGCATTCTACGGAAACGTACCATTATTCCAAGATAATTCTCGCCATTTACTTTATAGCCTTAAAAAATTTTTTGTCTTCTCTAGGCACTAATCCTCACCTACTCTATCCTTTTAAAACATGGCTTGGCCTTTTCATTTAAACTTTCTTCCAACAATTTTCAAGTGTCAAAACTTTATTTTTCTCGTAAAAGTTTTCTCTTGCCAAACTATAAAAACATGTCATCTTAAAACAATGTAAATCATCATTTTTCCAAATCACAAAAACTGGAGTAGATAAGGACAATTATTTCTCAATCGGGTTTACAACTAGTTCTTACCTATAAGCTCAGCTCAGTCTCTTACCACAAGGTGCAAACATCCACTCTATTCTTAATTTCTATACTTATTTTGTCCACTCAACAAAATTATCTTGTCAAAATAATTTATCGCAAAAAGGATTGTCATAAGAATAGAAATTTCAAATCTTTCTTTATTAAAAATTCTTGTATGAAATATAGCAAGAAAACTAGCAAGCTATACATGCTCTACAATATGCACCTTTTACTGAGAGAATTTTACTTTAGACAAAGTTTTCACAAGAAATCACTGTTTACAAAATATGCCCCATTTTACTTCAAAACCCAATATGTACTTCTTTACATATTTTAAAACTATAACTTTTAAGATTAAAACTTGAAAAACATCACAAACCATTTTCCCAAAACATTTACAATTTCAAGTTCTTAAAATTTAACAATGGGGTTAGACTCAAAGCGGGTTTCCAATTTTTCTAGGCTTTCCTAGACACTTCCCAAGGTCAATTCTCTCGACTATATATATTCCTAACCCATTTTCTCTTTTTAACCTTTTTCCAATCTATAAGGTTTTACTGCCAAACCCACTAACCCAAAATACTAATCATATGGGATTCACTTTCCTTCCATACAAAGTACATTGTACACTCTCCAACCAAATTACCTAAGGGTCTTCAAATTTCCATATTCATTCCTTTAGTGTACAAAACAAACATCCCATTTCTTACCATATTATACTCTTTCTATTTAGTGGGTTCCTCTATGGATCTAGGTATATATATATAATATTTAATTTTTTTTTAAAATATAAATACGTTCACTCACTATTTATATTGGAATCCTAAACCTAAACTATGATACCAGATGTAACAACCTGAATTTTGACAGACCGGATTTTTTTTTCAAAATTCCAATCTATCGAAACCCGGATTGGTTTGCTTTGGTATCTTTTAGAAAAGACAGAGACATAAAATATGTCAGAGCTCAGAAAACATCTCACAGTGGAAAGGATAAAATATAATATACTCAAAGTATAGCCTTACCATATTAATAATACAACCTAACCAGTATCCAAAGCTATCATGTCTCTGCCACAAATCCAAATACGAATATGTAACGAGGAGTGGGTCAGAACACAAGTTCTGGTGACTGGATTTAAATTATACTTTTTGTATAACACTACATATACCATTCAGTCATATTTTCTTATTCATTAGGTTACTTGGGTTAACAACACTCAAGGCTTATACACACGTCGCACCCATTTATTTCCCAGTGGATTAACCTAATATAGTATATATGTAGCTACCCCCACAATTAAGGTAAACCCATGGTACCCCACTTGCACGTCTCCATCGTAAGACCATCGAAATATACACAGTCCCTCATCCTACGCCGTAGTGACGTACGAATCTCTATATAGCAATGTAACGTTCTGCGTATATCTATCATTACTATTCTACGTAAGCGTACAGACTACCGCCTTCGATCGAATCAGATTCCATACTAGAGTAACGCCCTCAAGTCAACGATACACCAGCCAGAGCCGATATACATGTATCTAGACTGTCCCACATACGTATCGTCAATTGTAGCTCGATGCCATAACCACACGTCCTCTAATGTACACCGAGTCTGGTGGCAGGGCGATACAAAAAACACAGAACTCCGTCGGGAGATTTTCCATATCTATACAGGCCCGTCTTTAAAATGCCTCTACAAACAAATATACCTTACGTATCTCAAGAAGCCGCGTGCTTCCCCGTCTAGTCCTTCGGAGCCGGCAAAATAATCAGATAAATATGCACTCCCCTCATGCCTTATACACCACGATAATCTACCCCATTGGGTTATTCACCATCAAACGTGCGGACTAGTCCAAGCGCCTCACTTTAATATGTTGTTAGACCCTATGTCTAAACACTCCTTAATGCGCTTGCCTTACCTCACCAGGTTTCCATTTAACTTGGTTATTCCCATTTACATTGAATTCTTATTCAAATTACCAATTTTCTCTTGTTTATTAATTTCAGCCATATAACTTAAACCATTTAAGTTTATTAATAATCCCACAACATGTTATTCTCTAGATTGTGGCCCAAGGTTTGTAATCCACAATCTCTTTTATATTCTTGTTTGATTTCATCATTACAATAACATGTTTTACTTAATATGTAATTTAGTATATCTCAATTCACATGTTTTATGTTTAACATGTCAGTCACTATTTATGATCAAATGTAACTTATTTCATAAGTTTTCCTCATTATTTCTCATTTAAT
This sequence comes from Allium sativum, assembly GCA_030737875.1. Taxonomy (NCBI): domain Eukaryota; kingdom Viridiplantae; phylum Streptophyta; class Magnoliopsida; order Asparagales; family Amaryllidaceae; genus Allium; species Allium sativum. Next base: position 935,964,467 of record CM060920.1, on the reverse strand, counting down.
CATAATTCCATTTTACACCGTTACTACAACTTATAATTGTTTACTTAATAACTTATTTCTCTTAACTAAGGCCCATTAATAAGTTTCTCTACCCATTTATTATAACCTATGTTATAATTTCCTCTTGTCCCTAGGACAAGCCTAAACATGTTTTTCTTATCAACGTGTTTCAGACTTCCAAGTTTACAACTTATTTACTTTATAATTAAATACAACTTCTTATATTTCATATATTTTACCCCTTTTCTCAACTGGTTTCCGGCTTTCCAAATTTACTGATTACTTAACTTACAATTAAGTGTCCCTCATCTCATTTCACCCGTTATCCAATTTCCTTATTAGTTTATTATAACCTAAGTTATAACCTTCACTTGTCCCTAGGACAAGTCTACCTATTATACAACATTTTCATTAATGTTATTTATTTATAATAGGTGATTATCATTCCCCTTTTAAACCATTTACTATTGTAAACCATTATTCTTCATTCACTGTAATATATATTCCTTATTATATTAAGAAAAACACTTCATGCACCTTATCAATTTGATAGAAGGAATCAATGATTTATTTTCATAACGTATTCCCATCTAAATCCGTGGTAGCAAGTAATTCTTTACTTTTCTTTATTTACGGTGGCTTACTTGCAACAACGTTCTCTGAAATAGGTCATTTAGGGAAATACATCGCTTTTCCTTCGCATCACACTAACTCAGTCTATTATATATCTTCCTTTCTTATTTTTTGAGTTAGAAATTTAATTACCATTATTGCCATTTGTTCATATCTTGTTATATACATATATTTATATATATAAGCACTAGACCTCTCACATTAAACCTACACTCGTGGGCGCTGGATTTGTCGGGCGGGTCCGGGCAGACTTCTACCACAAGTTGACTTAACCTCGTGTCTTAACAACATTACACGTTTTTAATTTTTGCAATTAGACCCCTCACATTAGATTTACCATTTGTGAATGTTGGATATGTCGGGCTGTTCCAGGCAGACATCTATCACAAGTGAAATCTAACCTCGGGTCTAAGTGCGGTTAAATTTCTTATTTATCGTAAACCTTCTATGCAGTCTAGGCATGTTTATTTCTTCTAGTTATCCATTATAATTTATAATTCCTATGTGATTGTGTCATGGCCATTATAGTTCTTCACATATAATCAATTCCTTCATAATATGTAATTAATTAATCAGATAATTATTTAAATCACATAAACTAATATGTACCTTTTTCAATTCTTACAGTTAATGGCCTGTCTACACAATTTATACAAATTGACATGAAATTTAAGTAACGATAATTACTATACAAGATTTGACAAGTTCATATCCCAACAAATTAATATTTAGCATATTAATTATTCTTACTTCGTACCCATCACTTTACGCATTATTAACATATGTTATATTTCCCAACATATAGCATTTCAACTATACGTACAGGGGAATGGTAAACGATAACATATTCTTATCTAAACTGTATAGCTTAAATCCACTCACCTTTTATGCTTTCCCCAATTCTGGATCTGATCCATTTTTAGCATCCATGGTTCTTTCCCCTTTAATTTGATTTGAAACCTAATAATCGTGGATTGTTTATTTTCATTAAAAGAGAAGGGAAAGAAAGAGTAATAATTTGAATGGATTGGATCTATAATTTTACCTTGCTTTTCATGATTCTGTACAGTCTTTTTATTAATGTTGATTCTCTATTCCAAATCTTGAATTTAAAAACTTCTTATTTATAAATCTAAATTTTCTGAATAGATTTGAGTAGAGAGAGAGAGTAATGGCAGAGTTTCGGTGCAGCTTCAGAATTATGAGGTTTAGGGTTAGGTCTAAGGTCTTGTATATAGGTGTATAGAGAAACCAGTACCCTCAGATTTGATTAAAAACCATCATAAACGTCCAAATTCCATAAAACCCTAATCTTCCAAAATCTGTCGTAGGGGGGTCGACCCCGGGGTCGAACCCCCTTCATGTGGGTTGACCCACTTCATGTGGGTCGACCCTCTTTTGAAGGGGTCGACCCCCATGGGTCCGGAAGCCGAAAATTGATCTAGGTTGTTTCCTGGTTTCTCTGACAACTTCTGCAGCCCATAACTTCTTCATACAATGTCCGTTTTACGTAAACCCAGAGTCTATCTGAACCAGAATTCCGAGACGAACGCAAGTACCATCTGTTTTACTTAATTCTGAATATTTAATTAAGTTATTCTTAATTTGTTATCTTAAGTTAAAAATGCGGGGTGTTGCAAATACCAAGCCCTAAGAGCTTGTTTTAATCCGTATAACGCTTTCTTTAACTTATATATGTGATACAGTAATTTTTCCTCTTCAAATAGAGGTGGTTGCTCTACATATGCGTCTTCTTTAACAAATCCATTTAGAAAAGTACTTTTGACATCCATTTGATATAATTTGAATTACTATGGTTTGCAAAGGCTAGTAAAATCCTAATAGCTTCTAGTCTTGCTATGAGGGAAAAAGTTTCATCATAATCTATTCCTTCTTCTTGAGTATAACCTTGTGCTACGAGTCGTGCCTTATTTCTTACGAGATCACAATGTTCATTCATTTTATTTTTATAAACCCATTTGGTTCCTATTATAGTCTTATCCTCTGATCTAGGAACAAGTTCATCATTCTTAGTAAACTAATTCAATTCTTCTTGCATAGAAAGTATCCATGAATCATCAGAAGATACTTCCATTGAATTCTTAGGTTCAATAGTTGAAATAAATGCAGCATTACTCATATTATTTAATTGATTACGGGTTACAACAACGAATTCTATATCTCCTAAGATATTTTCTACAGGATGGTCTCTAAGTAAACTAATTCTTTTAATTGGTCGATTATTTTCATGATTTATTTCATTAATTTCATTTTCACATTCATATTCATTGTTTTGAGTTATACTCTTATAGTTTTCGTCGAAAGATACGTTTAAGGTTTCTTCTATGGTATTGTTCCGAGTATTGAATACTCTATATGCTTTATTTCTTTCTTAATATCCAATAAATATTTTACTGGATTTCGAGTCAAACTTGTCTATATTGTCTTTAGTATTGAATATAAAACATTTACTTCCAAATATTTAAAAATAAGATACTTTTGGGTTCTTATTATACAAAAATTTGTATGGGGTTTTATGAGTTAAAGGTTTAATTGAAATTCTATTTATAATATAGCAAGCTGTTGCAACTGCCTCAACCCAAAAAATTCTTGGTAAATTACTATTAGATAACATAGTTCTCGCATTCTCATGTAATGTCCTACTTTTACATTCAACTACTCCATTTTATTGAGGGGTTCTCATATTGAAAAATTCTGGGTTATTCCCTTTTTATTACAATATTTCCAAAAAATTTTTTTTTTCGAATTCTCCACCATGATAATTTCATATTGTTTTGACTTTTAGTGATAATAAATTTTAAATTCTTTTAGAAAAGTTTTAAATTGATCAAAAGCATCACTTTTATTTTTAAGAAACAAAGTCCAACTAAATCTAGAAAAATCGTCGAGTATCACGTAATACTATCTATTATGAATTATCAATTGAACTTGAGATGGACCAAATAAATACACGTGAATTAACATTAATGGTTTTGAGATAGTAATTTCCTCTTTTGATTTAAATTAACTTCTCTTTAATTTTCCAAAATTGAAAAGCAACGCATAAGTTATTAACTTTAAATTTCATTTTGGGTAATCCTCTAATTGAATCTAGTTTAGAAGTCCTAGAGATGTATTTGAAATTTATATGACCAAACCTCTTATGCCAAATCCAGGGGTTACTTATATTGGCCATAAGACATAGATTATCACTGGAGATTTTCATACTCAATATATAGATATTTTTCTTTCTATCTCCTTCGAATATCACTTTTGAATTCCTATCTTCTATAAAACATTTATCCTTTTCAAAGTTTATTTTATAACCATTATCGCAAAGTTGACTTATACTTAACAAGTCGTGTTTTAAATTCCTAACTAATAAAACATCAGAAATAGTAGGAGTTTCAGAATTACTGACATCGCTGATTCCAATAATGTATCCTTTAGGGTTATCTCCGAATTTCACCATTCCACCATCTTTATATTTTAGATTATTGAGTAATTCAGGATTTCCCGTCATATGTCTCGAGTAGCCACTATCCAGTATCCATTTTCCCTTTTTGATTTCCACCAACTGCTTTCCAAAATTTGAACGGCCACGTAACACACCAGTCCGGAATTTGACTTTCCAACTGCCACCTTTTCAGAATTTGATTTTTCAAAAGCCACCATTTCACAATTTGAAATGCCAACAGCCACTTCACCCATCTTTTCAACTTTTGAATTTTCAAAAACCATAAAAAAACATATTTTCCTGGATTGAACAATATTTTAGTATATCACATGACTTTTTAACATATTATATGCAGACTCTTTCAATATTAGAACAATGCAAGAATTAACACTGGTGTTAACAAGTATTTCAAAATTTGCCAATTTTTTTTTCCAGAAATCAGATTATGAACTTTTTGAAAGACCTTACTTTGATACCAATTGTTAAGGATTGTGGAGTGGATCATTAAGGCAAAACTAATACTAAAGGGGGGTGAATAGTGTTTTTGAGAGTTTAAACAAAATCTAGAACTTATATGATATATTATGTGAATCAATCACCACAGAAACAACCGTAGACATAGAATCAAACACAAACACAAAGATAAACAAAAAAATAGTGTTGAAAAGGAAAGAACACATTGGATTTCATACTGGTTTGGAATTGCTCCTACATCCAGTCCCACACAACGCTGGATTACGCGGAGTTTTACTACTATATCAATATCCAATTACAATCCTCTTTGATTTCACGGCTACAAGGGATACCACCGATTCCACACACATAATTGATTAAGTATATCCTCCTTGATTTCATGGCTACAAGGTATACCACAGATTACCCTTCCTTGATTTCACGGCTACAAGGGATACCAACGATTACAAACACTACCCAAACTACTACAACAGTCCTATAACACTTCAATAACACTTTGATTTAGAGAGTAATGAGTAGGGAGTGAGAACAAAAGATGTTTAATGAAAATTAAATTAAATTTGGCAGAGTATAAGTGTAGAAATCATAAAAATGAGAAGATATAATGATGTAAAGAAAGGAGATGAAGATGGAGAAGAAGAATGACGAAAAAATTCGAAATCAGCCCCTATTTATAAGATTTGAAAGGTTGCAACGTTTCTGAACCGTCACAAATAGTGAAAAGACACTTCCTTTCAATTTTGTAAAAAAATGATAATTATATGTCGACATATACAATAATGTATGTCGACATATACTAGTTAAAAATTATTTTTTGAGCATTTTGAAGTATTTTGATATATATATATATATAATTCTAGAAATTCTTGAATTAAAACATAGTGTTATAAATAAATATTATAAAGTGGTAAATTATATAAAAACATAAATATAAACTATATAAACATATTTAAAAAATTATTGAGTTAAAACTATATAAATATAAAGTATATAAAAGTACAAATATACAAAACTTATTAAACTTGGGTTTGAAATCAAAAGTAAGGTAAAGAATTTTTTTTAGAGAAGATAGAGATTGGAAATAGAATTTGAAATTTCAAACCGAAAAACAGAATTTGAATTTGAACCTGGAGTGCTATTCAGAGTCTTACATAATCTAGCCTCTATTATTATATTTGTCATGAAGTCTTGAACTCTTGAAATTTTGAATACTCATGAGTCTTGAATCATCTCTGAAATCTGAATCTTTAATATCTTTAAACTGTACAGTCTTCAATAATAGTTCCTGTACATAAATCCTGCATATGTATATATATATATATTCTTGACAAAAGTTCTAGTATATATTTTATAATCAATTAATATTGAAATAAGGTTGTTGTCATCAAAACTCCATTCTCCAACCATCTCCTTTTTTTTGATGATGACAACCATAGTTTATAAAATATTATACCCGTATATGCCCGTTGATGATGATCCTTTAAATACTTCCCCTATATATATGAATCCTATATTTTATAATTCCACCCCCCTTGGCATTATCAAAAGGAAGTTCTAAAACTACTCCCCCTAAATTGTATAACTATCTAAATAAATCATATAAGTAACTAAGTAATTCCTAAATCAAAATAGAATACTCCCCCTAAGTAAGGTATTTCCATTAATAATTCTTATATACTCCCCCTTAATTCTTGCCTATATTACAAGGTAATAGAACACTTATGTTATACAAAACAAGTAATATATTTAGTAATTGATTTTTACAAGCGATATTATATGTACATATTATACATGTAATTAACGAAAAGGAACGAAAATATATGACAAGAAACGAATCAAAACCTATAATCTATTTGTCCTTAGCTATAGTAGACTTGTGAGTAGGGCAATTTGGATAATGAAGACAAAATTCTCCATTCCTTTCAATCATATTTCCGTTATGATCGTATAGGACTTCACCCACGCAAACGACTTGATCCTCTTTGTTTGAAACCTCTTGCTGCTCTTCCTCGGGTTCCTCCTCTCCCATTATCTCTTCTTCCTCTTCTTCTGGTTCCTCCTCTTCTTCCATAGGTTCATTATCATCTTCGTTGATAATTGGATTAGCCTGATTATCCATTATAAACTTAAGAAGACTCCTTATCACTTTTCCTTGCCGATTTTGTTCTTGGCTCATCCTTATTTGAAGTACTTGTATTTCAGCCAACATTTGCAGAGCACACTCCATCTTTTCTTCAATTTTGGTGACACGAGATAGTGTAGATTGTTAAAAAGGACCTTCGGATGGTCGAGTGGATGAATCGGGATTGATTTGGGTGTTTTAATTGGTGGAGGCCATTGTTTATTTTAGTTTAGAATTTTTATAGAAGTATGAAATGAAAATAAAGAAGGCAAATCGAAGTAGAAAGTTTAAATAATTAATATAACTAACTTTTGGTGTGAATTAATTTTAAAATTCTCGCAGTTATATGTCGACATATACATAAATGTATGTTGACATACTTGTCTTTTAAATTTTATTTTTATGTTATTTATGTGTGTGTGTATTAGGATATTTAATTATTCTAACTCACTTAATGAACATATGCCTAATTCTCTTCTAAATTTAGTAAATGTTGCTTCGTTTAATGGTTTAGTTAATATATCTGCTATTTATTTATCTGTTTCTATAAATTCGAGTGAAATTTTCTCTTTACTTACGTTATCTATTAGAAAATGATGTCTTATATCGATATGTTTAGTTCTTGAATAATGAGTTGGACTTTTAGAAATATTTATAGCACTTGTATTATCGCAGTATATCGGTAATTTATTTATATTTAATCCAAAATCATTTAGTGTTTGTTGCATATATATTACTTGTGAACAAGCCAAAGCAGTAGAGATCTATTTTACTTCAGTTGTTGACAAAGATACATTATTTTGATTTTTACTAAACCATGATACTAATGAATGTCCTAAAAAGTGACATGTTCCACTAATACTTTTACGATCGGATTTACATCAAGCATAGTCAGCTTCACAGTAAGAAACCAAGTCAAATGAATCATCCTTAGGATAAAATAATCCAAAGACCGATGTATGCTTTACAAACCTTAGAATATGTTTTACAGCTTTTAAATGTGTTTCCATAGGTTGCGATTGATATCTTGCATAGAGACATACACTATACATTATATATGGTCTACTAGCAGTTATATATAATAACGATCCTGTCATTCCTCTATATAGTTTTTGATCAACATCTTTAGATGTATCATCTTTACTTAATGCTATATTAGTCGCCATAGGTGTTGGTTTCCCATTGGTCATTGTTAGATTATATTTATTAATTAGATCTTTTGTGTATTTTTCTTAATTAACAAATATTCCATTATTTGATTGACGAATTTGTAATCCTAAAAAGAATGTTAGTTCTCCCATATGACTCATTTCAAATTCTTGTGTCATAATATCTGAATTTTTTTTATTCAACTTATTGTTTGTTGATCCAAAAATTATATCGTCAACATATATTTGTACTAATTGAATATCCTTATTATTTTTCTTAATGAATAAAGTATTATCTAACTTTCCTATTTCAAAATTAGATTGTAACAAATAATATCTTAATCTATTATACCAAGCCCCAGGAGCCTATTTTAATCCATATAATGCTTTCTTTAACTTATGTACGTGATCTATTAATTTTATGTCTTCAAATAGAGGTGGTGTAATGACACAGGGGTTTTCGACTCTGAAAATCGACACAAATACCAATGTCGATTATTCAAACATCGGAAATACCGGATAGTTAATAGAAAGAAGTTAGAGGGTGAGAATAGATAAGATAGAAAATTAGAATAGAAGAAGAAGAACACAACAACATCAGAGTAACACGAATCTCACAGAGGAACGAATAAAATGTAGTATACAAAGTAACATTTGAAACACAAATATGTATTTGTATATTAGAGTACAATACTTACATCACAGCGGAAATAAACAAAAGCTATAAAATGCTGTTGAAGCCTCCTGCTCCAAGCTCCACCTAGTGTATCCGTAAATCACGACTATTTGACTGCCCGTACAAATTTTTATATTGGTTATTTTATTTATTTTTAATGAATCGTTATCCTGTTTATCGTTCAAAAATTCCTATAATCACATGCAACATCCAAAAATCATGAAAATGGGCATGCAGCTACAGTTCGACATTACGGACCCAACGAAACTGGTTTCGTCAGATTCCGACTACGTTTCCTCATACAACGTATTTTTAACCATCAAAATATCGACTGTTTTTCACATTAAAATCCGTATGGCCACATACTGACCCCAAAAATCACGAAAATTGAAATATAACAATAATTTAATATTCCGGATCCAACAAAAATTGTTTCGTCGAAAATGGAGGTCGTTTGCTAAAATGGCTATTTTTAATGCTCTAAATAGACCGTTTAAATATAAATATAATTAAAAATAATCAAATTAAAATATTAATAAATAAATATTATCATATATCCACATACAATATCATATAACTCCAAAATAAATATATCGGTACTTATAAGTCAACATTTAAAAATCCCAGATTAAATCGATATTCAATTTATATAAAAAAAATCCATTTATAATATAAATAACTCGTTATAAATTATAAAGGAATTCCATAACGACTTTTTGAAAATTTGATTTGGACATAACTTAAAATCTACACAATGAAATCTTGATTTTTCTCTTCCATTAGAAAAATATACTTCACCAGCTCCGAACGTTTCTTGTTTCACAGAAATCCAATTTAAAACGGATTACGTCTATTCAATTGAAGTTCAAATCGCCAAATTACGAACTGCAGCGTCATTTCGAGCTCGATTTTAATTATAATATAATTATACGTTCAACTGTAGTTTATATAATATATTCGTTAATATAATTCAAATCTAAACTGAATTATTTCTCATAAATAATCCCATTCACACAATATCGTGAATTCAGATATTTCCAACTATTTCAGAATTAAATATATTATTCTATTATTTATATTAATTAAACGATCATTTAAATCTCTAAATACCTATTTAAATAATTAAATTAATTAATTACGATATCGTAAAAATACGGGACATTACATTCCTCCCCCCTTAAAATAATTTTGTCCTCGAAATTGCTAAAGTGGAAAACAAACCCTATTAACTGGGTTAAAAATTTATTTTTTTACTTTTAAATTTCAGTTTTAACTGAACTTGTTTATTTGAGTTAAATTATTAATTCATTTCTATAACCGAAAATTTTCAAAAATTCTGAAAATTTTCTAACACCCGAAATTTTCGAAAAATTTCGCCAGCACCTCCTTTGTACGGCTCAATCGGCACAACTACAACTCGCCTCTCTTGGCCTTCTCCAATCCAAAAGAAAATCAAACAGCCAAGCGGCTCGCCAATTCGGCTCATAAAAATCTCCTACCCAGTTAGAATATAAGCATGTACCTTTTGGTCGGGCATATCCTTATATCATTTCCATCTGTTATTAACTCTGCATATACCAATGTCATCCCAATCAGGCTCCAAATTAGCTTTTATCCTCAAACTCAATCATTTGCTTCTATCGAAGCCAAATTCCAAAATTATAATTTTGATTTTTATTTCAAAAATCAAACCATTTACTCAATCGAGTCCAATTATATACCAAATCCCAGTTTTACTCGATATTCTTCTAATCCAACTTTAATTTCCACTTAATTAACCGATTCTAATTCAATTTCTATTTTCCTCTACAAATTTCTATTTAAATTTGTTTTTAGTTCAGACAATCTCTTCTGGGAGTTTTAAACAGTTCCGTTTTCTCAAAAAATTAATTATTCCCTTTTGGGATTCAAAACAATTTGTTTTTCCAAAACAATTCGAAACAATATATTTGGTAGTAATCCATCACTTAGAACTCGAAAATGAACACTGATGATGTGGGCAGCAGCATCAGAATTATTTCCCAGCTATCAAAGTGAGTTCAATACTATATCACTTTTCAAAACCCTTTCTTAATCATTTCTATTTTGAAATTATTTCAAAATATCCTTCTCAATGCTTGTAAAACAATTTAAAATCTCCAAGGATTTTAAAATTCTCATATATTTAATTCAATCCATTTATAAACACTTTTCCAAATTTTAAGAATTTCAATTCCAATTCTGATTTTAATTTCAGATTTAATTCATCTGATTCCATATATTACACTCATTTGAATTCTAATAAGCTATTTACATAACCATTTTATTTTTATAATCTCATTCGATTGTAATAACAACCAATATATCCAATATACTATAATATTTCCAATATCTATACTTTCTTTTATATCAAAAATATAATTTGGGTAAAATTATTTCATTACCCTCTTTTCAAAACATACTGTGTCGGTTCATCGTGTTTGAGCATTTAGAAACACCTACCAGTACAATGGATCAAATTGATTGACCAGAACTTATAAACAACTCAACCAATAAATCTCCACAATATAAAACAATTTTTATAATATCTACAAATACGTCCACTCGTATATATACACTCAACTCTATCTAGGGTATTGCTAACCCTATCTCTACTGAGTCACACCACAGAGCCAAGGTAATCAATTAACCTTTAGCTCTTATACCACTGTAACGACCCGAGGGTTTTCAACTCCGAAAATCGACACAAATACCAATGTCGACTATTCAGACATCGCAAATACCAAATAGTTAATAGAAAGAAGTTAGAGGGTGAGAATAGATAAGATAAAAATTAGAATAGAAGAAGAAGAAGAAGAAAACAACAACATCAGAGTAACACGAATCTCACAGCGGAACGAATAAAATATAGTATACAAAGTAACATTTGAAACACAAATATATATTTGAATATTAGAGTGTGATACTTACATCACAGCGGTAATAAACAAAACCTATAAAATGCTGCTTAAGCCTCCTGCTCTAAGCTCCCCCGAGTGTATCTGTAAATCCCGACTACTTGACTGCCCATATAAATTTTTATATTGATTATTTTATTTATTTTTAACCAATCGTTATCCGATTTATCGTTCAAAAATTCCTATAATCACATGCAACATCCAAAAATCAGGAAAATGGGCATGCAGCTACAGTTCGACATTATGGACCCAATGAAACTAGTTTCGTCGAATTCCAACTCCGTTTGCTCACACAGCATATTTTTAACTATCAAAATATCGACTGTTTTTAACATTAAAATTCGTACGACCACATACTGACCCCAAAAATCACAAAAATTGAAATCTAGCAATAATTTAATATTCCGGATCAAACAAAATTAGTTTCGTTGAAAATGGAGGTCGTTTGCAAAAAAGGCTATTTTTACTGCTCTAAATAGACCGTTTAAATATAAATATAATTAAAAATAATCAAATTAAAATATTAATAAATAAATATTGTCGTATATATATATCCACATACAATATCATATAACTCCAAAATAAATATATCGGGATTTATAACTCGACATTTAAAAATCCCAGATTAAATCGATATTCAATTTATATAAAAAAATCTATTTATAATATAAATAAATCGTTATAAATTATAAAGGAATTCCATTGCGACTTTTCGAAAATTTGATTTGGACATAACTTAACATCTACACAACAAAATCTTGATTTTTCTCTTCCATTAGAAAAATATACTTCACCAGCTCCGAACATTTCTTGTTACACAGAAATCCGATTTAAAACGGTTTCTTTATATTCAATTGAAGTTTGAATCACCAAATTACACATTACAGCGCCATTTCGAGCTCGATTTTAATTATAATATAATTATATGTTCAACTGTCATTTATATAATATATTCTTTAATATAATTGAAATCTAAATTGAATTATATCTCATAAATAATCCTATTCACACAATATCGTGAATTCAGATATTTTCGACTATTTCCGAATTAAGTATATTATTCTATTATTTATATTAATTAAATATTCAATATTATTTAATCAAACGATCATTTAAATTTTTAAATCCCTATTTAAATAATTAAATAAATTAATTACCATATCGTAAAAATATGGGACATTACAGGTGGTTGCTCTACATATACGCCTTCTTTAACAAATCCATTTAGAAAAGCATTTTAAGCACCCATTTGATTTAATTTGAAATTATTATGGTTTTCCAAGGCTAGAAAAATCCTAATAGCTTCTATTCTTGCTACGGGGGCAAAACTTTCATCATAATCTATTCCTTCTTCTTGAGTATAACCTTGTGCTACTAGTCGCGCATTATTTCTTACGACCTCACCTTGTTCATTCATTTTATTTTTATAAACCCCATTTGGTTCCTATTATAGTCTTATCCTCTGGTCTAGGAACAAGTTCTCATACATCATTCCTAGTAAACTGATTCAGTTCTTCTTGCATAGCAAGTATCCATGAATCATTGGAAGATGCTTCCTTTGAATTCTTAGGTTCAATAGTTGAAATAAATGCAGTATTACTCATATTATTTAATTGATTACGGGTTCTAATAATGGATTTTATATCTCCTACGATATTTTCTACCGGGTGGTCTCTAAGTAATCTCATTCTTTTATTTGGTTGATTTATTTCATGATTTCATTTTCACATTAATCTTCAGTGTTTTGAGTTATACACTTCTAGTTATCGTCGAAAGATACGTTTAAGGTTTCTTCTATGGTACTGGTTCAAGTATTGAATACTCTATATGCTTTACTTCTTTCTGAATATCCAATAAATATTCCTTTATCAGATTTCGAGTCAAACTTGTCTAAATTATCTTTAGTATTAAGTATAAAACATTTACCTCCAAATATTTTAAAATATGATATTTTTGGTTTCTTATTATACAAAAGTTCATATGGGGTTTATTTGAAATTCTATTTATAATATAGCAAGTCGTTGTAACTACCTCAACCCAAAAAATATTTGGTAAATTACTAGCAGATAACATAGTTCTTGCATTCTCTTGTATCTTCCTATTTTTACATTCGATTAGTCCATTTTGTTGAGGATTCTCGGAATTGAAAAATTATGAGTTATTCCCTTTTTATTACAATATTTCCAAAATTTTGATTTTCGAATTCTCCACCATGATCACTTCGTATTGTTTTGATTTATAATGATAATAGATTTCAAGTTCTTTTAGAAAAAAATTAAATTGATAAAAAGCACCACTTTTATTTTTAAGAAAAAAAAGTCCAAGTAAATCTAGAAAAATCATCGACTATTACGTAAACATATCTATTATGATTTATTGATTGAACTTGAGATGGACCAAATAAATCCATGTGAATTAACTCTAATGGTTTTGAGGTAGTAATTTCCTCTTTTGATTTAAATGAACTTCTCTTTAATTTTCCGAAATTGACAAGTGTCGCATAAGTTATTAACTCTAAATTTTGTTTTGGGTAATCCTCTAATTGAATCTAGTATATAAATCCTAGAGATGTGTTTGAAATTTATATGACCAAATCTCTTATGCCATGTCCAAGGGTTACGTGTATCGGCCATAAGACATAGATTATCGCTGGAGATTTTGATACTCAATATATAGATATTTTTCATTTTATCTCCTTCGAATATCACTTTGAATTCCTTTCTTTTATAAAACATTTATCCTTTTCAAAGTTTATTTTATAACCCTTATCGCAAAGTTGACTTATACTTAACAAGTTTTGTTTTAAATTCCTAACTAATAAAACATCAGAAATAGTAGGAGTTTCAGAATTACTGACATTGCCGATTCCAGTAATGTATCCTTTAGAGTTATCTCCGAAGTTCATCATCCACCGTCTTCATATTTCAGATTATTGATGTAACAACCCGGAAAATCAGAACCAATTAAATTTTTTTATTTTGGCAATTTTAATGAACTTTGAATATTTAAATCGATTTATTTTAAATAATAATGACTAGAAATTTATTTTGAATTGAACTGGAACGTATAAATTTATTTAAATCGAAGTTAGAATATAAATATTTATTTTAATTATAAAGGGAATTGGAAATGGCGCGGTAGTTTGAAAATTCGGTTTCAAATTTCAAATGAATGTACATGATTCAAAATAAACCGGATTTTGGTGAAACCATAAATATTTGAATCTGTTTGAAAATATCTTTCCAACAAATCTGAAAAATCCAAATTTCATAGTGGGAATAAAAAGTTACGCCCAGTTGAAAATTCAGAATAGTCGCTATGGAAATATAGCCTTTAAAAATGGAAATTTTGCAAACGACCTCCGTTTTCGATGAAACCACTTTTGTTGGATCCAGGATGTCAAATTATTGCTAGATACCAAAATTCATAATTTTTGGGATCAACATGTGAGCATGGCAAAAGAAAACGTGTTTTGACAATTTCAGTCAATTTGGATCGACCAGAAAATGGCCATTTTTCAAACGGTCTCCAAATTTGACGAAATTAGTTTCGTTAGGACTGTATCGTCAAAACATAGCAAGATTTATTTTTCTGGAAGTTTTGGAGTAAGTATGTGGCCCCTGTAAATTAAAATGTACGTTCAAATTCAATTTTAATTGATTTATATTTTAATTCTGATAGAAACTGATCATAACAGTCGAACTGGCTTATGAAACATATCCCATTGCGTTCGAAATGGGGGTAATTAGCTAGAGACGATAGTCGATGGGTTCGATTCAGAGTTCGAATGTGAAGTGCACTTTATAGAATTTAAATGGATTAAATAATAAAATATTTTTTTTATAAACCCCCCTCACTATTCTCTCTCTCCGCCATTTAATTAAATAAAAAAAGAGAAATCCCCCGTTGACCCCGATCCCCCTCAGCCCCTACCCCAATCGTTCGATCGCCGCCGCCTCTGGATCGGCCACCGCCCTCTCGACGTCGCCGCCAGGCCCCCGACCACCACCGACCCCGATGGTGCCACCTCCTCCCCTTTAATTCCTAAAATCGCTGAACCCTAGCCTTCCTCCGACCTAAAACCTGAAGCTCCGCCATCCTGGCCTTTGCCACCGCCTCCTACCTCCACCTCCGACCCCCTGGCGCGCCACCGCAGATCCGACCCCTCCCCCCAATTCAACCGGTGAGCTATATTTATTTTATTTTTATTTAAATATGAATATAAGATTGCGATTTTTATATGGAAAATCTGAAAATAAAAATGCGATTTTTATTTTGAATAACATTGCATTAAAAATATACGGTTTATATATATTGGTTTGATGAAAATGTTTGGTTTTTAATTTATAAAAGCTTTGATTTTTAGGGTAGAAGAAGATATGAATTTTAGTCGTATAAAAATACGATTTTTATAATGTTTTAATAGCGATAAAGATTCGATTTTTGTGTATATGATTTCATAATAAAAATGTGATCTTTGTTCATATGTATTGCATAGAAAAATACGATTTTTGTTCTATAATCGGCATAAAAATATAATTTTTATATGTATAATGGCAATATAAAAATATGATTTTTTTTATGTAAAGATGAGATTTTTATATGGAAAAAGATTTGATTATATATATATATATAACGATGATAAAAATGTAATCTTTTTAATAGGTATCGATATAAAAATGCGGGTTTTATATATGAAGTAGCGAAATAAAAATGTGATTGTTATTTACACGAATAACATATAAAGTAGTGATTTTTACATACATAATAATGAAATAAAAATATGAATTTTATAGCATTGAAATAAAAATGTGATTTTTATAGCGTTGAAATAAAATGTGATTTTTTAATATAAAGATAGTGTGAAACAGATTGCGATGAAACTGAGTGGAAGCAGAACGGAATCCAAACCATTGTCCATTAAAGAAAGGAGGAGTGGATACCAAAGGTGAGAACTCCGCGCTATAATTTTCTTTATGCATTTATTTATTTTATAACTACATATATGAACTGCTCCCCGTCGTCCACAGACCATGGAAGACTTGTTTGTTTGATTGTGTTGTGAAAAGTGTTTGTGATGTGAAATGGACTGTATAAAATATTTATGTGTTGAATAAAATATTTTATCGTTAAAAATATAATTTTTAACGTGTATATGAATACAATAAATATTCATTTACAAATCGGACGATTTGTTTATGTATACACATTTGACTGA
Source organism: Allium sativum (assembly GCA_030737875.1). Taxonomy (NCBI): domain Eukaryota; kingdom Viridiplantae; phylum Streptophyta; class Magnoliopsida; order Asparagales; family Amaryllidaceae; genus Allium; species Allium sativum. The sequence goes on along the minus strand of CM060920.1, from coordinate 935,947,803 downwards.
TATGGATTGGGACGGTAAAATTTTACACATCGCCCAACTGCACAAATAAATTCAGTATTTGTTGGTTGAAACCCCACACGGGTATTGGGATAATATTTGACGTACACTAATTTGACGGCCCTCCCCGCACCAGCCGACATTTCAATGAAAGTGCGTCGTGCCAATGTCCAATCAGCACGGGACGGTCGCCAAAGAAAGGAAAGAAGAGAATTTGAACTAGCAAGGAACCTGTAGAATGTCTCACAGCACATCGAATAAAATATAATAATAACATTATTGACATGAAACAGGCGAGTCAGTGCATAAGCTGAAAACTAAACCATCACAGCAGCGGAAAATCCAAATACAGCTTATGTTCCACATCATTGTTATTACAACTTTTAAAAACTGTCTCTAGAGCAAAATAAGGAAGGTACACTACTAATGTCCAAAGTATTGACCAACAGCGACACAAGGAGAATATCTATTTATATCATACGTGGAAGCCTCCTGCTCGTCTCCGGCACAGCTACTCGTGTATACTCGCCTGACCTGTCTCTAGTCTGCTCGCTTAAGAGCACCTAGAGTAATAAGAAGAGACATAAAACTCTGGGTCAGACAAAAGTCTGGTATGAGCGATAAGCAGCAAAACAGAACAATAACAGGTATACTAAACCATACCTGAACCTGGACCTGCAACCAAAGAGTTAGCACAACAAGATGCACAATACTCTAAGGTGACACTAACATATGGTGCAAAGATACGGGGGTGGGGGTGTACATGTCATAGTGATGTCAAACAATCAAGCATAGCAACCATTCTCACATCTCTCACTCAGTGCGTAAAACATACGATATCCACTACTTTGATCACCCATATCCTTGCTTTGATCACTCTGGCCCATGGAGTCATGGCGACTCCACTGCACTGATCCATAGCCACTAGTCCTTGCTATGTCAACTCTGCCCCCATGAAGTCATAACGACTCCATTGCACTGGCTCATAGCCGTGTTACGATCACTCTGCCCCATGGAGTAATAACTACCCCACTACATTGATCCATAGCCTAAATATCGTCTCTCGGTGGTGAATCAAAGTTATGGATGTCGATAACCCCTTAGCACACGTCCCGCAGCAAAGCCCAACTCATCAACTTCCCATTTGGACTACCTTTGCATCTCGGGTTTTGGTCTCCTCCGGATCGGTTCGGTCCTTCTCTTCGTCTTCGGTTCGGTTATGCACCTTCCAGATCGGCTCATGGTACGTACGCCAGTTCATGGTCCTAGCTTCGAATCGTTCGTGACACCCACTGGTTCATGTCATGGTTACCCAACTGGGTCGGATCGAGTCGGGTGCATCATCCCAGGTCATCGGTTGCTGATGAGCATCCGGGTCGGGTCGTGGTCTTCAAGTGTTGGCTTGTCTCGGCTCAGATCCTCAAGGCAATTGGCTTGTGGATGCTCCGCTCGTGGTGATCAAACACGAAGGGGTGAGGAACATCTGGCGGCTCATGGGGTTGGACTCACGATCAGATCGATTCGGATAGGGGCGATCTGATCCGGCTCCTGCATACTTTTCCTGCAACTTCCAACGACTGTTTTTACGCCACACGACGGCATTTTCGACCATTCTAACTGTTGTAGAACAGTCATAGAGCATACCATATATTCATAGCATCATGTATAAGCAACCACAAACACCAAAACAACAACATGATATGTTAAAATCGATCAAACATACCCATAACCCATATTTTCCCCTTATTCATGTTTAAGCAAATCTAACGATAGGATTAGCAAAACTTAAACAAATTAACCCAAATCTAATAGAGGTCTAAAATGATGTTTAAGAATTTCTAAACATTTTTCCAGAATTTATTAAAACATAAATTCGCTAATTAGCACTAATTACCCCTAATTAGTGTAAAAACAATGCTAATCACTCACCTTTGCCACAATTAAAACTTTCAGAACTGAAACTCCTCTGATTTGGGCGAATACCAATGTCTAACAGCAGCTCTAACTCTGAAATGGTGCTATCTCTCCTTGATTTGATGTTGCTAAGCTTAATCCTTGATTAGAGAGCAATTTGGGATGAAATTAGAAGGTGGAGGCCATTGTTAGGGTTTCTAAGAGATAAATGGCGGCTAGAAAACTGAAATAAAATGAAAACCTAACTCATTTCAGCCTCCCCATAACCCTAATCCCGAAATGGGTTACGGCCCATTCACTAATCACCTCATTTGGCCCGGTTAAGCAATTTTTCACCTTCTAAACCTTATTTCAACCATATCTCTCAAACGGTAAGTCCGTTTTTCACATATGACCACTCTATGGAAAGGTAAACCATCATCTGGATCTAATGGAAGTGGTTTCAAGTCAAAAATCCTTTCCAATCGAAAGTTATGGCCTAAACAAGATCAGCTAAGGGTAAAACGGTCATTTAAAAATCAGCAAAAATCATGAACATGGGAAATGACCCCAATAGTAGTCTCCCAAAGTTACATGACCATACGACTTCGTATGTGAAATAAATAAATATTCTACGATCCCCTGATGCGTAGAATGCAGGTCGTTGCATTCTCCCCCCTCCCCCCCCCCCTTAAGAAATTTCACCCCTGAAATTCCTTAACTAAGAAACAAGTAAAGGATCCCGCACGCCTACCTACCATTCACAACAATCAAACATGCAAAACAACAAGCATGTCTATCCTAACATGCGGAAAACTAAATTGCGATTAAAATCTTACCAGACAAAGAGTTCTGGATACGTCTTCCTAATGCTCTCCTCTGTCTCCCAAGTACAGTCATTCTCATTCTCGCCCCACTGAACTTTGACTAGATTCACCGCTTTCCTTCGAAATTGCTTCGTATCTTGCTCGACAATACGAATCAGCTTGCGGTTCCCAACCGCCTCGGGTTCTACTTCAATATCATCTAACTGATCAGGTGAAATAGTCGCATCAGGGTCGTGCACGAAATTCCTTAACTCAGAAACATGAAATACATTATGAAATCCTGCCATCTTCTCTGGTAATTCAACTTTATATGCCAAATTCCCAACTTGCTCGAGAACTGGGAATGGACCAACAAATCTTGGTGTTAACTTGCCTCTCCTAGCAAATCGTATCATGCTCTTTAACGGAGAAATCTTGACAAACACCAAGTCGCCAATGGAGAATTTTAAATCTCTTCTCCTCTTATCAGTATAACTCTTATGCCTATCTTTGGCAGCCTTCATTCGTTGTCGGGTAATCTTGATCTTATCTGAGGTTTCTCTTATCACATCTGGCCCAAGCACAAACTTCTCACTAGTTTCTGACCAGCATGACAGTGAGTTGCACGGTCTTCCATACAAAGTTTCATATGGAGCCATACCAATACTGGATTGATAACTATTATTATATGCAAACTCTACTAGATGCAAATGGTCATCCTATGATCCGCCAAAATCCAATATGCAAGCTCTCAAGAGATCTTCTAATACTCGATTCACCCTCTCTGTCTGACCATCGGTTTGAGGATGATACGCGGTACTGAGATGTAATTCTGATCCTAACGTCTCTTGTAAGCTCTTCCAAAATCCACTAGTGAACAACGGATTTCGGTCACTCACAATGCCTTTGGGTATTCCATGAAATCTCACTACCCACTTCATATATAGTTCCGCTAACTTAGCTGCCGTTCTATTCGACTTGACGGGTATAAACCTTGCACTCTTAGTCAATCGGTCCACAATCACCCAAATGTTATCATGGCCCGATCTAGTCCTTAGTAACCCATCAATGAAATCCATTGAGACTTGTTCCCATTTCCATTCTGGAATTTCTAATGGTTGCAACAAACCACTAGGTTTCTTTTGCTCGGCTTTAACTAGCTGGCAGTTCATGCATTTGGATATAAACTTCCCAACGTCTCTTTTCATCCCTTCCCAATAGTAGGTCTGCTTCATGTCTCGATACATTTTATTACCACTGGGGTGTATAGTCAGTTTCTAGTGATGACATTCTCTAAGCACTTCATCTCTCAATCCATCGACATTGGGCACAACTAGTCTTCCATTCTTTCTAAGCCATCCATCTCGATCAAGCCCATGCTTGCCCATCTCCCTATCGATACCCTTCTCTAACTTGGAGATGATTTCTAATAAGTTAGGATTGTCCCTCTGACTGGAACCAATTTGCTCAATCAAAGTGGGTCTGAGCATCAAACTTGCTAATACTTCTGGATCCAATTCGCACTTAGGTCTGAAATCATACCCAGCGATGTACTCCAATTGCTTCCATTCTAGAAACATAGCCCCTAAACTAGCATGTCTTCTACTCAATGCATCAGCTACCGCATTGCCCTTTCCTGGTGTATATGCGATATCAAAATCGTAGAAAGCCAAGAATTCTAACCATCTTTGCTATCGGAGATTTAGATCTGTTTAAGAGAAAAGATACTTTAACGATTTATGATCGGTAAATAACTCAAATCTTTCTGCCAAGAGATAATGTCTCCACATCCGGACACGATCGCTGCCAGTTCCAAATCATGCGTAGGATACTTTTTCTCATGTGGTTTCAGTTGCCGACTAGCACAAGCTACAACCTTACCTCCTTGCATCAATACAACACTTAGTCCGGAACCACAGGCATCTGTGTATACTGTCATCTCTTCATTCCCTTTAGGAATGACTAACACTGGTGCACATGTCAACTTTTCCTTTAGACTCTTGAATGCATTCTCGCACTTTTCGTCCTAAAAAAGCTTGATTTTTCTTAGTCAACTGAGTCAACGGTGCCGCTATCTTGGAGAAGTCTTGGATAAACTTATGATAATATCTAGCCAACCCCAAGAAACTTCTTACGCCTGTTGCATTCTTGGGCGTATACCAATCTTGTACCGTAGCCACTTTCGCAGGGTCCACGGCAATACCATTCTCTGAAACAACATGGCCCAAGAATCTCACTTCCCTCCTCCAGAAGTGACACTTAGAAAACTTTGCTTTCAATTGGTGTTTTCTCAACACCTCCATCAATATCCTCAAATGTTGCTTGTGTTCTTCCTCTGTCCTCGAATAAACTAAGATATCATCCACGAACACAAGAACAAACTTATTCAATTGATCCCTGAATACCCTATTCATAAGATCCACAAAATATGCTGGTGCATTGGTCAACCTGAATGGCATGACCAACCACTCATAGAATCCAAATGGCGTTTGAAATGCCGTTTTAGCTATACTCTCAGCTTCCACCCTAAGCTGATGAAAACCTGTCGCAAGATCCAACTGGGAGAACACTCTCGCGTCACTCAACTGAACAAACAAATCATCTATCCGCGGTAGAGGATACTTATTCTTCCTCTTCACCTTATTCAACTCGCGGTAGTCCATACACAATCGAAGGGAACCATCTGCCTCGGTAGCAAGCACAACTGGTGCTCTCCACTCAGAAACACTTCTTCTGATAAATCCCTTCTTCAAAAGATCGCTCACTTGCACCCCGAGCTCTCGCTGCTCCCTTGGTGCCATACGACGAAGTGGCATCACTATAAATCTGGCTTCTTTCACTAAATCAATATGGAACTCAATCTCTCGGTGTGGTGGAAGTCCGGTCACTTCCTCGAAGACATCCGAATGCTGGCCAGCCACCGGCACATCTGACAACTCATCATGCGGGATGTCGAGGGAATTTAGAAAACTAGCCATTACCCCATCACTAGGTAGACCACCAAACACTACACTCTACCCATCATCCGCTCTAACTGTCACCAAAAATCCCTCACAGTCTACCACCACCCCGTATCTCTGGAGCCAATCGACTCCCAAAATAATGCCAAACCCAGTAAAGCCCAAAACAAAGCAATTACAAACAAACATGCATCCATGACTCGATAAGACCACATTACGACAAATCATGCTAAGGCTAGTTGAACCACCGGGTTCGTCACCGCTAAAGGTCTATCAAATATCTCGGGTTCCAATCCCAACCTATCTACCAAGTCACTAGATATGAAGGAACGGGAAGCTCCGGTATCAAATAACACTCGAACAGGAACATCATAAACAGAAAGCATATCTTGAATGACGACATTCTTTCCTTTCTCCGCCGCGGTTGGGGCATTCGACGAAGAAGGAACAGTATTGATAGCATAATCTGCTTTTCTTTAGGGGGTTGCGGACACTTATCCTTGTGATGTCCCACTTGGCCGCAGTTGAAGCACTTCCTGTCCGTAGGATTTGCTCGACATTCTTTAGCATAATGGCCCTTCTTGCTACAGCTAAAGCACTCAACATCTTTCTTTTTCTTATGGTTGTCCTTGGTCTAATTCTGCTTTCTCATATTTTGAGAACCATTCTTGCCTCCACCGCTTGCTTGCGGCTTTGGCTCTTCTGCATATGCAACCTCAGTATTCGACTTAGGGTATAGACTCTCTGATCTCAAAGATTTCCCCCACAATCGATTCAAACGTCTCATCGATATGGCTTATAAGCCTTTCCCCCAAGTACTGATCTAAGCTTGTTATGAACTTCTCATTCTTCTTCTCGGGAGTGTCAATAAGAGACAATCCATACTTCGATAAACTATCGAACTCAACAATATACTCCGAGACTGCCCTACCATTCTGCTTAAGCTCCAAGAACTTCCTAAACAATTCTGATTTCTGAACAGCTGGGATAAACTTTTCACCGAATCGGGCCTTAAACTGATCCCACGTAACTTGATCCTCTGGAGTAGCTGCCTTAATAGCATTCCACCAATTCATCGCCCGTCCTTGCAGTTGACGGGATGCTAGCTTTCTCTTCGTCGCATCCTCGATACCTAAGTCTTCGAAGATGCGCTCACAGCTATCAAGCCAATCCTGAACTTCCGTAGCCGATTCCGTTCCGTGGAACGGCTTTCCACCAAGACTAGTGTAATCCTTGCATAGCTTGGCGAAATCGGCCCTAGGCACCTGCACCGCTGCACCACCACCATTTGCAGCATTGGGAACTTCTCCTTGCACATTTCTAAGCATCTCTCTCATGAAATCAGTGAACATCGTCCTCATATCAGGAGCATTCCCATTATTAGCTCTTCTACCAGTACCCCTAGTATATCGGCTCATCGTTCAATCAGTAAGGAGAAAATGATTTACCATCTCTTCAATGGTGCCAATGCAGTGCGACTTCATCCTTAAATATACTAATAGTATATATATAGCTTTTGAAAACCAAAATATAACAAATACGCGCTCTCATATACGTACTATCTCTCTCTGGTGTCTTCCCTAGGTTAACTATGCAACCTTGAGCTCTGATACCAAATGTAACGGCCCGCCCCGCACCGGCCGACATTTCAATGAAAATGCGCTGTGTCAATGTCCAACCAACATGGGACGGTCACCAAAGAAAGGAAAGAAGGGAATTTGAACTAGCAAGGAACCTGTAGAATGTCTCACAGAGCATGGAATAAAATATAATAATAACATACTTGACATAAAACAGGCGAGATAGTGCATAAGTTGAAAACTAAACCATCATAGCAGCGGAAAATCCAAATACAGCTTATGTTCCACATCATCGTTATTACAACTTTTAAAAACTGTCTCTAAAGCAAAATAAAGAAGGTACACTACTGATGCCCAAAGTAGTGACCAGCAACGACACAGGGAGAATATCTATATATCATACGTGGAAGCCTCCTGCTCGTCTCCGGCACAACTACTCGTGCATAGTCACCTGACCTGTCTCTAGTTTGCCCGTTTAAGAGCACCCAGAGCAATAAGAAGAGACATAAAACTCTGGGTCAGACAAAAGTCTGGTATGAGCGATAAGCAGCAAAACAGAACAATAACAGGTATACTAAACCATACCTGAACCTGGACCTACAACCAAAGAGTTAGCACAACAAGATTCACAATACTCTAAGGTGATAATAACATATGGTGTAAAGATACAGAGGTGGGGGTGTGCATGTCATAGTGATTTCAAATAATCAAGCATAGCAACCATCCTCACATCTCTCACTTAGTGCGTAAAGCATATGGTATCCACCGCTTTGATCAACCATATCCTTGCTATGATCACTCTGCCCCATGGAGTCATGGAGACTCCACTGCACTGATCCATAGCCACTAGTCCTTGCTATGTCCACTCTGCCCCATGAAGTCATAACGACTCCATTGCACTGGCTCATAGCCATGCTACGATCACTCTGCCCCATGGAGTAATAACTACCCCACTGCACTAATCCGTAGCCTAACAATCGTCCCTCGGTGGTGACTCAAAGTTATGGATGTCGATAACCCCTTAGCACACGTCCTGCAGCAAAGCCCAACTCATGAAGTTAACTCGTCGGTTCCCAACTGGATCCTGAGTTCTACATCCCATTTGGACTACCTTTGCTTCTCGGGTTTTGGTCTCCTCTGGATCGGTTCGGTCCTTCTCTTCGTCTTTGGTTCGGTTCGGTTATGCACCTTCGAGATCGGCTCGTGGTATGTACCCCATTTCGTGGTTCTGGCTTCTAATCGTTCGTGACACCCACTGGTTCGGGTCGTGGTTACCCAACTGGGTCCGGTCGTGGTTACCCAACTAGGTCGGGTCGTGGTTACCTGATGAGCATCTGGGTTGGGTCGTGGTCTTCAAGTACTGGCTTGTCTCGGCTCACGATCTTCAAGGCGATGGACTCGTGGTTGCTCGTGGGGTTGGACTCACGATCGGGTCGGTTCGGGTAGGGGCGATCCGATCCGGCTCCTGCATACTTTTCCTACAACTTCAAACGACTACTTTAATGCCAAACGACGACGTTTTCGACCATTCTAACTGTTCTAAACAATCACAGAGCATACTATATAGTCATAGCAATATGTATAAGCAATCACAAACACTAAAACAACAACATGATATGTTAAAATGGATCAAACATACTCATAACCAATATTTTCCCCTTAATCATGTTTAAGCAAATCTAATGATAGGATTAGCAAAACTTAACCAAATTAACCCAAACTTCTAACAGAGGTCTAAAATGATGTTTAAGAGTTTCTAAACATTTTTCCAGAATTTATTAATACATAAATTTGCTAATTAATACTAATTACCTTTAATTAACCACAATTAGTGTAAAAACAATGCTAATCACTCACCTTTGCCACGATTAAAACTTTCAGAACTGAAATTCCTCTGATTTGGGCGAATACCAATGTCTAACATCAGCTCTAACTCTGAAATGGTGCTATTTCTCCTTGATTTGATGTCGCTAAGCTTAATCCTTGATTAGAGAGCGATTTGGGATGAAATTAGAAGGTGGAGGCCATTGTTAGGGTTTCTAAGAGGTAAATAGCGGCTAGAAAACTGAAACAGAATGAAAACCTAACTCATTTCAGCCTCCCCATAATCCTAATCCCGAAATGGGTTACGGGCTCATTCACTAATCACCTCATTTGGCCCGGTTAAGTAGTTTTTCACCTTCTAAACCTTATTTTAGCCACACCTCCCAAACGGTAAGTCCGTTTTTCACATATGACCACTCTACGGAAAGTTAAACCATCATCCAGATCTAATGGAAGTGGTTTCAGGTCAAAACTCCTTTCTAATCAAAAGTTATGGCCAAAACAAGATCAACTAGGGGCAAAACGGTCATTTAAAAATAGGAAAAAATCCTGAACATGAGAAATGACCCCAATAGTCATCTGCCAAAGTTACATGGCCATATGACTTTGTATGTGAAAGAAATAAATATTCTACGATACCTTGATGTGTAGAATGCGTGTCATTACAACTAATCCCAATTGTCTTAGTGGTTTGTCAATCGATTGGTTGACAGACTGTTATAAGCGTTAAATATTCATATTTAATGCTTATGCAGTGTAGAATACACACTGGATGATGGTTGATTGTATATCATGGTTGTTGTATACATGTGTTGTATGAAATCCATATAAATAACATTATATGGTAATTGACTTTGTTTGGTTCCACTTCAGAAAGAATGAATATTTTAAAATAACAAAAAATTTAAAATGTTGAATAATTTAAAATAATATTCAGTAAAATATCAAAATCTGATTTTGATGTCCGATTTGGGATGGACACGAATATATTTAAATATATAAAGCCGTGTTGATTAGATTAACGCCATTTTGACGTGAATGATATTTATATCGATTTTATTCATTTTTATAATGAATATCGAAATGAAATGATTTCAAAATATAATATTTTGAAAATATTATCATTTGTATATAAATGATATGGAATATTCAATTTTGATTTAAAATTGAATATGAAATTGAAATCGTTTTTAAAACGAAGTTAAAATGATTTATAAAATACGTTTTAAAAGGAAATCGACGAAATATATATAATATATATAATATATATATTATTTATATTTAATGGCCTGAATAGAACGCGCCGCGACAGTTCATGAATTTCGACCATTGAATTCGAATTGACGTTACGGGAGATCCGACCGTCGGATTCTCCTCAAACCGAAACCGGTTGGGTTCGTACCAAATGGAGCTTTCCAACGAATATAAAAAATTTGAAATCTAACTGTTGGAATTGGAATTATGTCCAAACAAATTTGGAAAAGGTCGCTATAAGTGCAATTCGTTGGCCGTTTATGGAAATCGACTGTACGGGCCTTGATAAAATTATTAGAAATATCAATAATTAGTGTAAAATCATAATAAATGATTTGGAAAGAATTAGGATGAAAAATTCCATATTTGAAAAGATAAAAATATATTTTATCGAAATGAACTAATTATTAACTGGAATTATAATCCAATATTTTTAAATAAGTAAATTGGATTTGAAATGGTTTTAAAAATAACTGGAATTTCCAATATATGAATTGGAATGGATTTGAATCGATATTATCTTCGGAATATTTCAATATTGGATTTCGTATTTATACGGACATTGTGGAGGAATTGGAAAGATATACCGTTATTCCAATACGATATTTGTTGATTTCAGAATTTGATATTGAATATAAGCCGATATATTTTCTATTCAGAGCCTTGTATTTAATATCAAATGGGATTTTGGGTTCGTCGTGAACGATGTCTTCACTAACACTGTTCTTAAACCCAGTTGAGAAAAGATTAATTTTTTTATTAAGATTTAATGAAGTTTACCAATTAATTAACATCTAATTGGAATTAAATTGAAATTCGGTGTTTTAAATAACACTTGTTCTTTAAACCGATTAACAATGGAATGAGATTTTGGGTTTGTCGTGAATGGTATCTTTAATAATACTGTTCTTAAACCCAACGGAGTTAAGAGAATTAGAAACTAACTGGAAATTAGCTAAGTTGAATGGTTTTCTGGGTGTTGATCTGATGTTGGTTTCAGCCTTCGGGATTAATACTTAGGGAATTGTTCTCTTACTAATTTACGGTTAAAGACCAATGGGATCGGGTCTTCAGTAACACTGTTCTGAAACCCCGTGTGAAAAGAATAAATCTTTTAATTAAGATGTAGAGAATAATTACCAATTAATTAACATTTAATTGGATTTGAAATGGAATGCGAATTGGGTTTATTATGAACTGTGTTTTTAACGACATTCGTTCTTTAACCCGATTTACAGTGAAATGAGATTTGGAATTTATAAATCTTCTAATTAAGATTTAGAGGAAATTTCCAAAGAAAAGTTTCCAATTTAATAAAACAAATTGGAATGGAATAGAATTTGATTCAGTAATACTCGAAGTGAACTTCTATGGAGGAAGACTGTTACTATATATGGAATTTAAAAGGCTTTACCGTTATTCCATTTACATTATCGGTTGGATATGGAAGTTCATATCGATTATATATATTGATCTGTATTCTGTGAAGATTCCATTGTTAATGGAATGTGATATTGGGTTTATCATGAGCTGTGTTTTGAAGGACATTAGTTCTTAACCCAGTTAAAGATAAGATTTATTTCTTAACTTTGAATGATCATTAAGTAATGATTTTTGGAAATTAAAACTGAATTAGAGTTTTAATGAATCTTTAAATAGATTGAAAGGTGAAATTGACAACTAAAATTATCAAATTCGAGAAATGATCGAGAATGGAGTACCACCAGTTTTACTCCAGGCGATAGTTAAATTTTTAATTATATTTGAACGTGAAATGGTAATCGAATTTACCAATAACATTGTGGTGTTAGATATGAACTATTACCAATTTTGCTTCATGGGATGAATAGGTTGGGATTGGGAAGTGAAATAAATGATTACTTTGGTAAGGATCGCTAATCCCGACTATTTTGGAAAACCTTAATATGGTTTGAAATGATATCCAAAGAAAGATTAAAGAATAAATTTTAAAGAATTTATCTTTGATAAAATTAATGGGAACCTTTCCCAAAGGGTATGAATATTTAAATAAAAGAATATTCGGAATTGGAATGAGGCGTATGTTATGTTTTTATAGCACTTGTTTATTATATATGCAAGTTATTCAGAAAGGCCGGGTTTATCCCATTCTGAATAACTGAATCGGCGATGAGTCGACGAAGAAGACGGTGGTTGAAGACCGGAGGTTTTCACATCGTTTGGATGATTACTGATGTCTTGATTGGGCTGTACACCCAAGACAAGGTAATAAGTGGTGATCGTTCTAGACGTACTTGGAGATCGACCGGATATGCGAGGACCTCTTTCCTGTATTGGACATACGGGACGAGGAATAAGGTGCCTCCGGTTTCGTTCAGACCCAGAACGAACTTGTAAATGGATGTGTGTTTGACATCGGATTTCATTTTGTGTGATTGATAGACATTGGTTGCATAGCGTGAATTTCCGATGTGGCATGCTAAGATGCAAATGATCAAGGCTTCTGTTGAAAAGAAGAGTCTTGTGACTGATGATCAAAGCACGGCTTTAATATAGCATAGCTTTGTGTATAGCGTTAATTCGCAAGCCTCACACCCCGGTGTGAACCAGAAATGGGAGAGACATCAGGTAGGACATGCGTTTCCTTTTAGCTAGGAGTATTGTCTGGGTTTTGCATGCCCAGACATTTTACTTATGTTGATGATGGATAGCAAGGCGCCTCGGATATATCGGCACTGCGAGGCCGATGGATGGTATGGTCTTTATACAGACCAGATTGATGCCCCATAGGGCGGGAAAACGTATTGTTCAGGCATTTTAATCCCCTTCATGTGGACCGTCCCTGACGATCCAAGGTGCAGTTGCGGCTGTATCCCGAGAGGCAGGCAAGAGCGTCTCGATTTCGGTAAGGATGATCCCTTGCCTTGGTTCATAGATGGAAATCCAACTTCCAATACGTGACATTTTGGTTTTGATTGTAGAGCCTAGTATTGGCGACATAGTAGCATGGGATGATATGCCGTCTATGATTGATACATTTATATTTGAAGTTGTTTTCATACACTTTAAACTATAATAGTATAAAAATGATTTGTTTTAAATGTACCAAGCATGTTTGGCTATTATAAGGTAAAATTCTATCCTCCGGCTTGCGTTCCATTGTGTGACGGGACTTGAGTCTTATAATAGCTTCATTTTTCCAAAAAGCATTACGCTGTTTTGTTATATGCACTGGTGTTCTTGGGAGGAAACCCGTTCCGTGTTATACGGCATTGTCCCTTGATTTACTTTATTTTTAAAGTAAAGATTTAATAACTGTTTTAGTTCTCACACCAGTCACATGACTGACCTGGAGTTTATTGTTTTAACCTAAACTCTGGGTGCCCCTGTTTTCCACACGGGCAGCTAGTAGTTTTGGTTTTCCAGAATTATATTCACAGGATCCTGATTTACAGTTGGAATGATATTCGGAAAGCTCTGTATCCGTGTATCTCTTTTAGTTGTGTTTCGTATTATTTTCAGCTGCATTGTAATTTGTAAATATCTGCTATCTGTCTGATGTATAATATTTGTTCATACTGTGTATATTCTTGTACTCTAGAGACCGAGGAAGTTCGGGTCGTTTCAATTGAATAATTCAGGATTTCCCGTCATATGTCTCGAATAGCCACTATCCAGTATCCATTTGTCCTTTTAGATTTCCACCATCGCTTTCCATAATTTGAATTCTCAAAGGCCCTGTAACACACCAGTTCGGAATTTGAATTTCCAACAGCCACCTTTTTAGAATTTGATTTTTCAAAAGCCAATTTCAGAATTTGAATTGCCAACAGCCACTTCACCCATGTTTTCAACTTTTGAATTTTCAAAAGCCATAAAGCACATCTTTTCCTGGATTGAACAACATTTCAATATATCACATGACATTTCAACATTATTATATGCAGACTCTTTCAATATTGGAACAATGCATGAATTGACACCAGTGTCAACAAATATTTCAAAATTTCCATTTTAAATAAATTTCAGAAATCAGATTATGAATTTTTCGAAAGATCTTGCTCCGATAGCAGTTGTTACGGATTACGGAATGGATCGTTAAGTCAAAACTAACACTACAGGGGGTTGAAAATTGTTTTCAAGAGTTTAAACAAAATCCAAAACTTATAATATACTATATGAATCAATCACCACAGGAACAATCACAAACATAGAATCAAACACAAACACAAAGATAAAATAAAATAAAGTGTAGAAAAGGAAATAACACACTGGATTTTATATTGGTTCGGAATTACTCCTACGTCTAGTCCCATGCAACTATGGATTGCGCAGAGTTTTATTACTATATCAATATCCAATTACATTCCTCTTTGATTTCACGGCTACAACGGATACCACCAATTCCACACACGTACATGATCAAGTATATCCTCCTTGATTTCACGGCTACAAGGGATACCACTGATTACCCTTCTTTGATTTCATGGCTACAAGGGATACCACCGATTATAAACACCACCCAAACAATTACAACGGCCCTATAACACTTCAATAACACTTTGATTCAAAGTGTAATGAGTAGAGAGTGAGAAGAGAAGATGTTTAATGAAAATAGAATTGAATTTGGCAGAGTATAAGTGTAGAAATCATAAAAATGGGAAGATTAATGATGTAAAGAAAGGAGATGAAGATGGAGAAGAAGAATGATGAAAAATTTCGAAATCAGCCCCTATTTATAAGATTTGAAATGTTGCAACGTTTCTGAACCGTCACAAATAGTGAAAAGACACTTCCTTTCAATTTTGAAAAAATGATAATTATATGTCAACATATATAATAATGTATGTCGACATATGCTAGTTAAAAATTATTTTTAAGCATTTTTAACTGTTTTGATATGAATATATATATATACATATATTCTGGAAATTCTTGAATAAAAACATAGTGCTATAAATGAATATTATAAAGAAGGAAATCATATAAAAACATAAATATAAACTATATAAACATATTTATAAAATTATAGAGTTAAAACAATATAAATATAACATATATAAAAGTATAAATATATAATACTTATAAAACTTGAGTTTGAAATCAAAAGAAAAGTAAAGAAAATAAAATAGAAAAGACAGAGATCGAAAATAGAATTTGAAATCAGAAATTGAAAACTGAATTTTAATTTTAATTTAAATTTGAACCTGGAGTGCTATTCAGAGTCTTACATAATTTAGACTGTATTATTATATTTGTCTTGAACTATTGAAATCTTGAATACTCATGAGTCTTGAATCATCTCTGGATTCTAAATCTCTATATCTTTAAACTGTACAGTCTTCAGAAATAATTTCTGTATATAAATCCTGCATATGTATATATGTATATATTCTAGACAAAAGTGTTAGTATATATTTTATAACCAATTAATATTGAAATAAGGTTGTTGTCATCAAAACTCCATTCTCTAATAGTTATTAACTGATTATTGGCCATCATTAGTTAAATGGCTTATTTACTATTATTGTGTGAAATAATATATTGTCGTATTGAATTTGAGATAACCCATTTTGATGCAGGGAAGGACAGGTTGGAGGGATCCAACAGGATTCCTCAAATATGTTATTTATTCTCATATTATAGTATGAATTGTTTATCATTATGAGTTGATGTGCTTTATTTGATGTGAAATTGTTAATATTTCAGCATTTAGTACTTTAGTAGACATTTGCCTCTTTAGCACCGTTGACAAGTTAAAGATCTTTGGAATCGATATTAAATCGATTCTGAACGTTTTCAAAGTTATATTCTTATACGGTTTTGAAATACGATTTTTGATTTAAAAATAAATACCAAAGTGTATTTATGTTTTAAATCGTTTAATTATAACTAAAGTAAATTTTGAGATATTATTAAATAATGGTCAAGTGATATAAAATTGGTCATGGTAATGAGTTTAACTATAATGGAAGTGTTAAAGATATTAAAATTCGTAATAGAATTTATAAAATTTAAAAGAATTGAAATGTTTTAAAGAAATCGTAAATTTGGAAATTGGTTTAGAAGAATCAAAGTTGTTTTTCTATAACTAATAAACAGTTTTCAAACATTGTTTGTAAATATATGATGTGACTAAATGGGTTTCATTAATAAGATTAACTAATAAATAAAATATAATAATGAAATAAGAATTTCAGTGTGTGACTAGGTTTGGGCAGATATAAGGCCAGGTTATAAATGAATTAATGTTGTAAATGATTTTAAGAGTTCAAATGAATTTAACCGAGATTTGTAATCTGTGGGAAGTCTAAATGGACCTAAACGGTGAAATTATTCCAAAGTTCGGAATATTTATCGAATATAAGATTGTTCGAAAGAGGGTCATACATGAAGTTCATTATGCCGAGTTTAGGATAATATTATTATAACTTTCCGTTTTAACTAAGATTTATTTATTCAAAATTATAATTTAATTATTTACTTAGATTGATAAATAAAGGTATATTTTAAAGTTGAATAGCGCAGATTATAACGCTATTGTTAAAATTGAAGATTTTAGCAAAAGAAGTGGATTATTAAGTTGAAGCCGAGTGTAACAACCCGAAAATTTGGAACTAATTTAAAATTCCCAAATTTCATAAAGATCGGAATTAATTTGGATTTGGGCAGGAATAAAATTGAAATAATCCAAATTTCATTCTTTTTGGACTATTTCAATTTTATTCCTGCCCAAATCCAAATTAATTCTAATCTTTATGAAATTTGGAAATTTTAAATTGGTTCCAAATTTCTGGATCATTACATTCTCCCCCACTTAAAATGTTTTCGTTCTCAAATTCAAAGTTGGAACTAATGTGTGTATACTTGACCAATACCTTGATTATTAACCCTAGAGCTTTGTTGGTTAACTCCACTATCTAACTTTATCTGTTTATTCATTGTGCATAGGTCTGCATAATATACCTCTTAATAACTGCAAACACCAAAAAACTTTCTTTTATTCTTATCTTTCCTGGAGTACCTATAAATATACCTGCTTAGGTCCAACCTATTTCCTTCTTTTATCTGCTGATAAATCCTTCTTGCTTTTTTTCGACTCGTCACCTTAGGTTTAATTCTAGATAGATCACGATTACCTATACCCTACTACATTTAATATTTTACCAAAAAAATTCATAACCCTTTTAGCAAATACCTCAACTGTCCAAAATCGTCGAGAATTCAATTTTCTTAATTAGTTGTACTAATTATTTTCTCCAGTAATTAATTAGTAGATTAAATTTTCCAAAACAAAGCTTTCATCAAAAAATATAACCTTTTTATGAAAATATACATTTGGACAAACTTATTTCATAAAAATGGGTTAGACAACTATGTTCAAGTGTTGAGAAACACCTATCGATACAATGAGCTCTTACTGTACCGACCAATGTTCATAACCCACTCAACAAATTAATCCAACACAAAACCATTTATATATCAAATTACAAATATGTCTCATATATAGATACATACATATACATACATACATACATACATACTCACAACTCACTCTAGGGTATTACTAACCCTGTCTCTAATGAGTTACTTGTCCTAAGATACTACTGATCCTGTCCCCGACAAGTCTGTATCCCACAGAGCCAAGGTTTATCTAGCCATAGCTTTGATACCAAGTGTGACGACCCGCACTTCCACCTACTTCAAACTGACTAAAAACCGAAACCCACGTCGATTCAAGGTAAGCAAAAGTACATTTCGTTAGAGTTTATCAGAGCAAACACAGCATAATATACAGCTCAGTTGAGCAGATAAAATATAATAAGAATATATTATTACAGTGGAAAAACATTTTGAATACAAATATGGTATTACATACCATTACTCCATGCAGATTTTAACATAATATACCGATAATAGAGTACGTCCGGCCTTCAAATGAAACTCCAGCTTTCTCTGCAACTCCAAATCTTCAAGCTTGAACTTGATCTCGAAAACTGAAAAACAAACTAAAAGACTGCCAGTGTGGAAATTGTGGCCACCCGCAGTTCGTAAGGGAAAAACAAACTACGAGTTAGCCATAGGACTGATGTGAGAAAACTTTATTAACTAATCTGATACTTAGCCTTATTTTGAATAAGGTATCTCAGGACCATGTCGCATGTCGCAGAACGGGTTTCCTCCCAAGGATACATGCACCACCATCTTCCAAAAAGTTGACTTATGAAGCTAACCATGCAACTAACAATATGCAGTTCCTCAAACTGCCGATTTAGGTTTAATCCCCAAATTTAGATTTTCCAAATACCGTTATCTTTATAGAAATTATTCCTTTGGACTTTATACATGAATTCTTATTTTCAAATCATTTGAAATACATATATAGCTTTCATATCAAATTAGTTTCTCTTTGGGATTTCAAACCAAAACATATTTGGAAACCTCAAATATCTACTATACAAGCATATTAAAATATATGCCACCTGATCGAGAGATCCTCCTGATGACCAGGCTCCAGGTACACCTTACTGTCACGATAATAATCCAGGTACATTCTCTCTCCACCTCGAGAGCAAACCATACCATTCATCCCCGACTTTTCATCACTAGCGTCATTAGCCGATCATTGGTAACGTATAGAAATCATTTTTATATCCCGAAGTGGGGTAAAGCATTTCGCAATAATAATCACAAGTACTTTCAAACTATAGTGCTTCACATCAGCAATTCACACGTATGATCAGTCATTATTAATCATACAACCATTGAGCTTGTACGTATCAAAGAAGGGTGTTAAGCAAGAGAATAAATTCTCTACCACCAAGAAGATATGTCATCAATAGCAACTAATCGGTTATGTGATGAACTACAATGTTAAGCACATAATATTTTCTAAATCATTTCGGAAACATCGGGTTCAATCCTCGAAATCCTTTCTGTTTTGTAAAGCATTTTTATAAAACATTCCTTGTCCAAAATCGGGAATAACGCTTCTTTTCATTTAAGAAAATCTCATTCCAAAAATCATTCATTAAATTGAAATGGACCCCAAAAGCATCATAAACACCTCATAGTCAAATTGTGAAGTGTTTCACAAGGTGGTAGCATACAAGTATTATTTACCCATCCCCATGCTAAATATAAAAGCAACTATTTGCTAATAAATTGGTCGAGCACAATCCAACCAACCAACCAACCAATCAATCACAATAATGAACTTGTATTATCAACCACATATAATCATATAAACTCACTAACAATTATCAATATTAAACTAGCCCTAAATCAGTTGATAGCTTCCTACATACTTGAGTGACTACCCACATTCTACTTAAAGATCGAATCTTTAGAGGTTTGATTTTCTTTACTACATCAAATCACTTGCATATAATTCAAACGTACCACCACAAATAAAATAAGGCATGTATATACCTAATATTCCATAAAGGTGTAATTTTGTGAATTAACATAAGGTGTTTCACTTCCAATTTCCATAGAGATGTCATTTTTACTCCATGAATCTATTTGAGAATCATTAGCAAACATATATCATCAATATAACCACATATAAACCATTAATTTCCTAAGAGACATATCATCAAACACCTTATAGGCATCATATAAAACTAGCAAATAAACCCTTTTATAACTTGAAAATCATAACCCGAAATTAAAATCTGCTTTCACTCATTTGAAAGCTCTCGTAAATGGGAACCAAATGTGCTTTATTTCATGGAAATCCGATTAAAATTGCAAAAGTTATAAGCATTTAAACTTTATAACTAAAAATACGCGAATTGCCATTATGCGACAAAAGCTGTTTTGATTACTATAAAAATTATTCTATGATACTTCAAAATACCTTAGAAAACCATTATGTACTTATATAAACCATTCAAAATCATTTTAAATTTATTTTCCCAAAATATTTGGGGTTTAAAATTCAACTTTTATTTTTATTTAATAAAATAAATTCCAATTTATCTTTAAATCCTAATAATTAAATCTTGCATTGACCATCCCATTGTCGGATCAGTTAGGGATAGCCAGGGAGAGCAGGAAACTATATTTTCCAAACCCAAGCCTGGACACTATCCTCTCTGTCATCCTTGAATGTTCCGGTTTTTATTTATTTATTTAAAGAGACTTTATCATAAATTATTATCCTTCAACTTCAAAAATATTGCTTCTAATTACGAAGGCGATTTTCCGATCATCAATGTAATGTCATAATGATGTATCATGGTGTGTGCAAAACAACAACCATTATAAACATTCATAGCAACCATCGTTAACATAATTAAATAATAATGGTGCACAAACGTTATAACACTAACGCTTATTTGTTTGTGTGTTCTAAACTACACAACCATCATCCATCATTACATGCAATCATTAAATCATGCAACAAAACCCATTAAAAGTTCAGTTTTTCTCACACCGTGAAGTCCAAGCTTGGGTTCCTGGCTTCTAGTCTTGCCCTCCTTTCTCCTTTTCTTCCTTTTCCTTTGATTTTTTTATTATTGTTAATGATTTTCGGCCATGGCCATGAGCATAAGGGAGAGGGAGGAAGAAGAATATTTTCAAGAGAAGAAAGGGAATTAGATGGTAAAGAAGGTAAGGGTGGTGGGTATTTATAAGGGTGAAATGGGTGTGGATTGCTTTTGTGTCTTAAATCCAAGGGTAGAAAATGTATGGCTAGGATTAAACCATGAGTTTTATGCTTATTTACTTATGAGTAGTAAATTTTGCTTTCTCAAGCACCTTCCGCCTCGAATCGGAGTATCAAATGATAACGGTTTTCAAAAATTCTTTAACCATGTTGTTCGGTTTCTAACGTTCTATAACTTTATGTGTTCAAATCCAAAATCGGAGTTCGTTTGGATTTTCAAATAATTTATTTTAATTTTGTTTTCTTAATAACTTTCTATATCCGATACGGGATTACCCCAGACTTCATACATAACTAATATTCTATGTTCTAAATTTTTCTAGATAGGTCTCAAGTTCCAGTTTTGCCGTTAGGACTATCAAATTCCAATTATCGTCAAAATTTAGTTCAAATTTTGGCCTTTTATTTTTTTGTTTCCACATACGGATGTTGTTTTACTCGAAACTTCCCTGAGTACTAAAAGTCACTATTCCAGATCCAACGGAGGTGGTCTCGCTATCTAGTGATATCCTATTCTCAAGATATCCTCAAAATTGTTTGTTTTTAATTCAAATTTTGAATCTTTTGCGAATTTAACATATCTAACGGATGCCACTTTTGACGTAACTTGGTTGGTTACCTAATTTCATCATTTCATATTTAATGAAATTGATTCCATCGAAATCTGAGTTCGTTAGCTACTACTTCCTTTGTAAACGTACAATTTTTAATCCAAAATTCATTCTTTTTGGACTATTTCAATTTTATTCCTGCCCAAATCCAAATTAATTCTAATCTTTATGAAATTTGGAAATTTTAAATTGGTTCCAAATTTCCAGGGTCGTTACACCGGGAGTACGAGAGTGAATGTTTATT
Organism: Allium sativum; assembly: GCA_030737875.1. Lineage (NCBI taxonomy): Eukaryota > Viridiplantae > Streptophyta > Magnoliopsida > Asparagales > Amaryllidaceae > Allium > Allium sativum. Next base: position 935,925,983 of record CM060920.1, on the reverse strand, counting down.
AGTATTCGAAATTTTGAACTTTGTCTGTTTTGAAGTTAATAATGTCGTTTAGTTAAGGTCTGAGAGGTAATTATACAACAACTTGATTGACTTCATTTTAACTAAGAAATGGTTAAATTTAAATATCAAGGGTTGGTTTAATAAAATACTTTAAAGAGCATAAATGGTTTTAAAGACCCTGTTTTAAATTGAATAAAATGGTTTTGAGAATATTCATATTTTTTTTTTTGAAATTGTTCAGTAGGGAAACCGATTGGAGTCGTAAAACCCTCCCTAGTGCACCTAGCCTGGTCCGCGAGCACTACATAAGTGGATGATCTTAGCGCGCTGTAATAACCCGGAAATCTGGGCCAGTTTAAAAATTTTTATTTTGGCAATTTTAGCGAATTTTGATTATTTAAGATGAATTATTTTAAATAATAACGACGAGAAATTTATTTTGAATAGAATTCAAACGTATATATTATATACGTCGTCGTTAAAATATAAATAATTATAAAAGGAATTGAAAATGGCGCGGTAGTTCGATAATTCGATTTCAAACTTCAATTGAATGTACCGGGTGCAAAATAAACCGGATTTTAGTGAAACCAAAAATAGTTGAATCTAATTGATAATATCTTTCCGACGAATCCGAAAAATCAAAATTTCATAGCGGGGATAAAAAGTTATGCCCATTTGAAAATTCTGAATAGTCGTTATGGAATTCAGGCCCTTAAAAATGGGAATTTTGCAAACGACCTCGGATTTCGACGAAACCACTTTTGTTGGATCCGTGATGTCAAATTATTGCTAGATTCCAAATTTCATAATTTTTCGAATCAATATGCGAGCATGGCAAAGGAAAACGCGTTTGACCAATTTTAGTTGGTTTTAATCGACTGGAAAATGGCCATTTTTCTAACGGTCTCAGAATTCGATGAAACTAGTTTTGTTAGGACCGTATCGTCAATACGAAGCTAGAAATATTTTTAGGGAATTTTTGGTGTCTGTATGTGGCCTCGGTAAATTGAAATATGCGTTCAAATTCAATATATAGAGTTATATGTTGATTTTTGACAAAAACTGATCGAGACGATCAAATCAGCCTATGGTACATATCCCATTGTGTTCGGAATGGGGGTAACACGCTATGGACGACAGGCGGTGGGCCTCTTTAGAGGTCGAATAAAAAAGTCAACTATCGGAAATTAAAAAATTAAAAATACCCCTCTCCCCCTTACATCCTCTCAGCCCCCCCCCCCCCCCCGTTCATTTCTAAAACGAAAAGAGAAAAAAAATCCCCAAAAGAAATCGCGTCGCCCCCCATCTGTTGCCGCCGCTGCTCGCCGTCGACCCCCCCCCCCTCCGATCTACTCCGCCCCCTTCTTCCACACGAGAACGTGCAGCACCTCCCTGCCTCCATCCCTCGACCAAACCGCGAACCCCAGCACCCAAATCCTCCACCGCGCCCTCCTACCCCAGTCGCACCTTGTCGAGGCGCCGCCAGGCACTCCGCCCCACCTACCTCCGACTGCGCCTAGCCCTCGACCTCCACAGCGCCCGTCCAACCATTCGCAGCTCCTGCACCTCTCCTCTTTGAATGACTGTGAGTTTTCTTTTTGATTTTTATTTTATATATAACATGCAATTAAAAATCTGAATTTTTAATTAGATAACAGAAATAAAAATATGATTTTTATTTATGTAGAATGATAAAAATATTATCTTTATATATGTAGCGAAATAAAAATATGATTTATAGCAAAGTAAAAATTTGATTTTTACATAGTGAATAACAAAAGTAAAAATTCGATTTTTATATATTGAATAGCAAAGTAAAAAATTCGAATTTTATATAGTGAATAGCAAAGTAAAAATTCGATTTTTATATAGTGAATAACAGAAGTAAAAATTCGATTTTTATATAGTGAATAACAGAAGTAAAAATTCGATTTTTATATATTGAATAGCGAAGTAAAAATTCGATTTTTATATATTGAATAGCGAAGTAAAAATTCGATTTTTATATATTGAATAGCAAAGTAAAAATTCGATTTTTATATATTGAATAGCGAAGTAAAAATTCGATCTTTATATATTGAATAGCGAAGTAAAATTTCGATTTTTATATATTGAATAGCAAAGTAAAAATTCGATTTTTATATATTGAATAGCAAAGTAAAAAATTTGATTTTTATATATTGAATAGCGAAGTAAAAATTCGATTTTTATATATGTAGTGAAAGCGGACAACGAAAGTGACAAAGGGCGAGAACGGCAAAGACTTCAACAATTGAAGTGTCGTGGAGTTGGGATAGCAAAGGTGAGAACTTCTCACCTTTTAATTTAATTTTTCTAGTTATAAATATATACTAGGATGCAGACGGTGTTTAGTAGAACCCGACACCCGTCGTCCACAGACCATGGACGACTAGTATGCTTGTTTGTTTGATTTTGATGTGTAGTTGATTGCGTGATGTGATGTGAAATGAAATAAAATATTTATATAAATGAAATAAAATATTTATATAGTTGAAAATATTTTATAGTTAAAAATAGAATTTTTAACGTGTATATGAAATGAAATAAAAATAAACAGATCGGACGATTTGTTTATATACACACATTTGACTGATATTGATTAGGACGATAAATTTTACACATCGCCCAACTACACAAATAAAATCTGTGTTTGATTGTTTGAAACCCCACACTGGTATTGGGATGATATTTGACGTACACTAATCTCGATTGTTTAGTTGTATGTCGATCGATTGATTGACAGACTGTTATAAGCGTTGAATATTTATATTTGATGCTTATACAGTGTAGAATGTACTTTGGATGATGGTTGATTGTTCATCGTTGTTATTGTATACATGTGTTGTAGAAAATCCATATAATCAACATTATATGGTAATTGACTGGGCCGCATTCCATATTTGAAATAGAAATATTTGAAAATAGAAATATATGAAGCTGTGTTGATAGATTGACGCCATTTTCACGTGAACGATATTTATATCGATTTTATTCAAATTGAAGTGAATATTAAAGTGAATTGAAATTCGAATTTATTTGAATTGATTTGAAATTCGAAATAAACTGAAATGGTTTGAAATTCGAATAGAATTGAAATAGAATTGAAATCGTTTTGAAATGAATTCGAATAGGATTGAAATTGAATATAAATGAATTCGAATTGAAATTGAATATAAATGAATTCGAATTGAAATTGAATAGAAATGAAAACGAACAGAAATTGAATTCAAAATCGATTTGAATTGAAATCAATTTGAAATGAATTTAAAACGAATTTGCAAGGGAAAATGCAATTTTGATTTGAATTTGAAAAGAAGTTGAAACCGTTTTGAAAATGAATTTAAAACAAATTTGCAAGGGAAAATGCAATTTTGAGTTGAATTTGAAAAGAAGTTGAAACCGTTTTGAAAATGAATTTAAAACGATTTATAAAATTCGTTTCGAAAGGAAATCGACAAAGTATATTATATATATATATATATAATATAATGGCCTGAATAGAACGCACCGCGCCGCGGCAGTTCGCGAATTTCAACCATTGACTTCGAACGGATATTATGGGAGATCCGACCGTCAGATTCTCCTAAAGCTGGAACCGTTGGGTTCGTATCGAAAAGAGCTTTCTAACGAATGTGAGAAATTAGAAATCTAACGGTTGGATTTAGAATTATGTCCAAATCAAATTTGAAAAAGGTCGCTGTAAGTGCAGTTCGGTGGCCGTTGATGAAAATCGACTGTACGGGCCTTGACAAAATTATTAAAAATAGTAATAATTTGTGTAAAATCATAAGAAATGATTTGTGAAGAATTGGGATGAAAAACTACATATTTGAAAAGATAAAAATAGATTTTTATCGAAATGAACTAGCTTTGAACTAGAATAGTAATTTATTTATTTTTAAAATAAATAAAGTGAGTTTGAAATGGTTTTGAAATATAACCAGAATTTCCAATAATTGCATTGGAATGGATTTGAATCGAAATTATCTTCGAAATGTTTCGATGTTGGATCTCGTGATTATACAGATGTTGTTACGGAAATTTGAAAGATATAGATATATATATATATATATATATATATATATATATATATATATATCGTTATTTCCAATACGATATCTGTTGGTCGTAGAATTTGATATTGAATATAAGCCGGTATATTTTCTATTCAGAGCCATGTATTTAATATCAAATGTGATTAGGGTTTATCGTGAATGGTGTCTTCATTAACACTGTTCTTGAATCCAGTTGAGAAAAGATTAAATCTTTTTATTTAGATTTAATGAAGTGTACCTATTAAATAATATTTAATTGGAATTGAATTGATATTGATTTTTGGGTTTATCGTGGATAGTGTTTTAAATAACACTTGTTCTTTAACCCGATAATTAATGGAATGTGATTTTGGGTTTATCGTGAACCGTGTTTTTAAATGACACTGATTCTTTAACCCAGTTAACGATTAAAACTAAGTGGAGTTTTAATGAATCTTTAATTTGATTGAAATGATCTAGAATGGAGTATCACCAGTTTTGCTCCAGGCGATAGTTAAATCTTTAATTAGATTTGAACGTGAAATGGTAATTGAATTTACCGATAACACCGTGGTGTTAGATATGAAGTATTACCAGTTTTACTTCATGGGATGAATAGGTTGGGATTGGGGAATAAAATAAATGATTACTCCGGTGTGGTTCGCTAATCCCGACTAGTTTGAATTGATATTCAAAGGAGATTAAAGAATAAATTTAAAGAATTTATCTTTGATAAAATTAATGGGAACTTTTCCCAAAGTATAGGAATATTTGAATAAAAGAATATTCTGAATTGGAATGAAGTGTATGTTGTGTTTGTGTAACACTCATTTATTATATATGCGAGTTATTCAGAAAGACCGGATTTATCCCATTTTGAATAACTGATTTGACGTGGTGTCGAAGATGAAGACGGTGGTCGAAGACCGGAGGTCTTCACGTCGTTTGGGTAATTACTGATGATCTTGATTGGGTTGTACACCCAAGAAGATGGAAACAGTTGGTGATCATCCAGACGTACTTGGAGATCGATGGATATGCGGGGTACTAGGTGCCTCCGGTTTCGTTCAGACCCAGAACGAACTTGTAAATGGACTGTGTGTCTGACATTAGATTTTAGTCTGTGTGATTGATTTCTATTAAATATATATATCTGTTTGGCAGCGGAGAATTTATTCTCTTGCTTAACGCCCTTCTCTGAGACGTACGAGCTCAGGGGTTATATACTGATGGATATCAAACGCATAGAGTGAATTGCCTGTGTGACATGCCTAAGTGGCAAATGATCAAGGCTTATGTTGAAAAGCAAAGTCTTGTGTTGGATGATCAAAGCACGGCCTGTGTGGCATAGCTTTGTGTAACGTTGATTCGCGAGCTTCACACCCGGTATGAACCAAAAACGGGAGAGGACATCAGGGAGGGCATGCGTTTCTTTCTAGTTAGAAGCGGCGTCAGTGGTTTTACACGCCCTGACGAGTTTGACTTATGGGGTTGTTGCTGTTGCGAGGCGCCTCGGTTTGATCGGACGATCCGGGTCCGATGGAGTCATTTAGTTGGCTCACCTACGCCCCATAAGGCGGGGAAACGCATGTTCAGGCATTTTAATCCACATCGGTGGACCGGCTCTGACGATCCAAGGGTCACTTGAGCTCTGATCCTGAGCGGCGGACTAGAGCGTCTTGAATCGGTTGAGGACTATATTTTGCCTCGGTTCATAGATGGAAATCCAGTTTCCAAATACGTGACATTTGCGGTTTTATTTGTAGAACCTAGTATGGCGACATAGTGGGATGGGGCGCTTATGCCGTCTATGATTGATACTTATGATTTGAAGTTGTTTTATACACTATGCACTTATGATAGTATCAAATGATTTATTTTAAACGTATCAAGCATTCTTGGCTATTATAAGGTAAAAACCCTATCCTCCGGCTTGCGTTGCATTGTGTGATGGGAACTGGGTCTTATAATAGATTCATTTTTCCTTATTTAGCATTGGGCTGTTGTTTTATGCACTAGTGTTCTTGGGAGGAAACCCGTTCCGTGTTATACGGCGTGGTCCCTTGATTTACTTAACTTTAAAAATAAAGATTAATAACTATTTTAGTTCTCACACCAGTCCAATGACTGATCTGGAGTTTATTTTTTTAACCTAAACTCTAGGTGCCCTTATTTTGACACGGGCAGCTAGTAGTTTTGGTTTTGCAGAGTTATGTTCACAGGATCCTGGTTTACAGCTGGAATGATATCCGGAAAGCTTTGTATCCATATATCTCTTCTAGTTGTGTATTGTATTATTTTCCGCTGCGATGTATTTAAATGTAATTTAAATCTCGGATATTTCTATTTAATATTCATTTATACTCTGTATATTCTTGTAATCTGATGGTATTGTTGTAATAACAATGAAATGTTCTCCCGTCTGCGTTCTGTTGTGGCTTGTTCTCGAACTATCCGCTCTTTCCTTTACGGGGAAGTTACGGGTCTTTATAGTTGGTATCAGAGCTTTGGTTTACAAAAGCTCAGAGAACAGGACACAATAGAACCATACGAAAGAATTCATCAGATATTGGATTAGTAATATCCAATGAGAATGACTCGTTAGAGATGGGATAAGTAGTATCCTAAAACGAGTGTGAAGTGTAAATTTTTAAAATGAAAATGAAAACCAAATTTTGTTTTGAAAATTTAAATCAATTATTCGTATTTGATTATTTATTTTATATTGATTTGGACAGTCCAGTATATAAAGATTTTGCATATACGTCTTGCAAACGTGTATTTGAAGTTTTAATATACTGGATAGATATAGATTCACACTCTAGTCGCCCGGAGGTGATTCTGATGATTGTAGCTACATCATCAGAATTAGTGTTCGAGTGTCGAAGGTGTGATATTTATATATCTCCTATTGACTGGTGTGAGAACCAAAATTAGATAGGGCCTATTGTTGTGATTTGGCATCAAAAAACTGATTTTTGACTATATATCAAAGTTATGAATTTGAAAAGCTAATCAACTAATTGATTGATGGTTGTGTTGTTTGATTATTGTATGATTAATAAAATTTGTACCATTTAGCCAAATTGAATCAAACAATGAATTGTATTGAAAACTTATCGCATTTGCTTGCATATACTTGTACTTACATTGAATAGGTCATAGCAAAGAGGCTAGAGCAGAAGAATAAAATTGTTTGCCCGACAAATAGGTACATGTTTACTATAATTTACTGTTTTGTTTGCGTGATGATGATTTTATGAGCCGATTGGCTTTTTCTTTTTCTTTTTGAGATCAGAAGGCCTATATGGCAATTTCGGGATTTTCCCGTGCTCCCGGTGCAGGGGAGGTTATGGCAAATTTTTTCGAAAATTTAGGGTGTTAGCCAAATTTTTGAAAATTTTGAAATGTTCTTAGAAACTGAAAAGTTGAAGAACTTAAGCTGTAATGGAAACACTGGAAGTTGAGTTGATTTGTGAAACAACTTTCGGCTTCGTTCCTTTTCGGGGACAAAAAGTTTTAAGTGGGGGAGATTGTAATAACCCGGAAATCTGGGCCAGTTTAAAATTTTTATTTTGGCAATTTTAGCGAATTTTGATTATTTAAGATGAATTATTTTAAATAATAATGACGAGAAATTTATTTTAAATAGAATTCAAACGTATATATCATATACGTCGTCGTTAGAATATAAATAATTATATATAATTATAAAAGGAATTGAAAATGGCGCGGTAGTTCGATAATTCGATTTCAAACTTCAATTGAATGTACCGGGTGCAAAATAAACCGGATTTTAGTGAAACCAAAAATAGTTGAATCTAATTGATAATATCTTTCCAACGAATCCGAAAAATCAAAATTTCATAGCGGGGATAAAAAGTTATGCCCAGTTGAAAATTCTGAATAGTCGCTATGGAATTCAGGCCCTTAAAAATGGGAATTTTGCAAATGACCTCGGATTTCGACGAAACCACTTTTGTTGGATCCGTGATGTCAAATTATTGCTAGATACCAAATTTCATAATTTTTCGAATCAATATGCGAGCGTGGCAAAGGATAACGTGTTTGACCAGTTTTAGTTGGTTTTAATCGACTGGAAAATGGCCATTTTTCTAACGGTCTCAGAATTCGTTGAAACTAGTTTTGTTAGGACCGTATCGTCAATACGAAGCTAGAAATATTTTTAGGGAATTTTTGGTGTCTGTATGTGGCCCCGGTAAATTGAAATATGCGTTTAAATTCAATATATAGAGTTATATGTTGATTTTTAACAAAAACTGATCGAGACGATCAAATCAGCCTACGGTACATATCCCATTGTGTTCGGAATGGGGGTAAAAAGCTATGGAAGGCAGACGGTGGGCCTTGTTTAGAGGTCGAATAAAAAAGTCAACTTTCGGAAATTAAAAATACCCCTCTCCCCCTTACTTCCTCTCAGGCCCCCCCGTTCATTTCTAAAACGAAAAGAGAAAAAAAATCCCCAAAAGAAATCGCGTCGCCCCCCATCTGCTGCCGCAGCCGCTCGCCATCGACCCCCCCCCCCCACCCATTCCGATCTTCTCCCCCCTCTTCTTCCACACGAGAACGCGCAGCACCTCCCTGCCTCCATCCCTCGACCAAACCGCGAACCCCAGCACCCAAATCCTCCACCGCGCCCTCCGGTCCCAGTCGCACCTCGTCGAGGCGCCGCCAGGCACTCCGCCCCACCTACCTGTGACTGCGCCTAGCCCTCGAGCTCCACAGCGCCCGTCCGACCATTCGCAGCTCCTGCACCTCTCCTCTTTGAAAGACTGTGAGTTTTCTTTTCGATTTTTATTTTATATATAACATAAAATTAAAAATCTGAATTTTTAATTAGATAACAGAAATAAAAATATGATTTTTATTTATGTAGAGTGATAAAAATATTATCTTTATATATGTAGCGAAATAAAAATATGATTTATAGCAAAGTAAAAATTCGATTTTTATATAGTGAATAACAGAAGTAAAAATTCGATTTTTATATATTGAATACCGAAGTAAAAATTCGATTTTTATATAGTGAATAGCAAAGTAAAAATTCAAATTTTATATAGTGAATAGCAAAGTAAAAATTTGATTTTTATATAGTGAATAACAGAAGTAAAAATTCGATTTTTATATATTGAATAGCGAAGTAAAAATTCGATTTTTATATATTGAATAGCGAAGTAAAAATTCGATTTTTATATATTGAATAGCGAAGTAAAAATTCGATTTTTATATATTGAATAGCGAAGTAAAAATTTGATTTTTATATATTGAATAGCGAAGTAAAAATTCGATTTTTATATATTGAATAGCAAAGTAAAAATTCGATTTTTATATATTGAATAGCGAAGTAAAAATTCGATTTTTATATATTGAATAACAAAGTAAAAATTCGATTTTTATATACTGAATAGCAAAGTAAAATTTTGATTTTTATATATTGAATAGCGAAGTAAAAATTCGATTTTTATATATGTAGTGAAAGCGGACAACGAAAGTGACAAAGGGCGAGAACGGCGAAGACTTATACAATTGAAGTGTCGTGGAGTTGGGATAGCAAAGGTGAGAACTTCTCACCTTTTAATTTAATTTTTCTAGTTATAAATATATACTAGGATGCAGACGGTGTTTTGTAGCACCCGACACCCGTCGTCCACAGACCATGGACGGCTTGTACGCTTGTTTGTTTGATTTTGATGTGTAGTTGATTGCGTGATGTGATGTGAAATAAAATAAAATATTTATATAAATGAAATAAAATATTTATATAGTTGAAAATATTTTATAGTTAAAAATAGAATTTTTAACGTGTATATGAAATGAAATAAAAATAAATAGATCGGACGATTTGTTTATATACACACATTTGACTGATATTGATTGGGACGATAAATTTTACACATCGCCCAACTGCACAAATAAAATCTGTGTTTGATTGTTTGAAACCCCACACGGGTATTGGGATGATATTTGACGTACACTAATCCCGATTGTTTAGTTGTATGTCGATCGATTGATTGACAAACTGTTATAAGCATTGAATATTTATATTTGATGCTTATACAGTGTAGAATGCACTTTGGATGATGGTTGATTGTTCATCGTTGTTATTGTATACATGTGTTGTATAAAATCCATATAATCAATATTATATGGTAATTGATTGGGCCTCATTCCATATTTGAAATAGACATATTTGAAATAGAAATATTTGAAATAGAAATATTTGAAAATAGAAATATATGAAGCCGCGTTGATAGATTGACGCCATTTTCACGTGAACGATATTTATATCGATTTTATTCAAATTGAAGTGAATATTAAAGTGAATTGAAATTCGAATTTAATTGAATTGATTTGAAATTCGAAATAAACTGAAATGGTTTGAAATTCGAATAGAATTGAAATAGAATTGAAATCGTTTTGAAATGAATTCGAATAGGATTGAAATTGAATATAAATGAATTCGAATTGAAATTGAATATAAATGAATTCGAATTGAAATTGAATAGAAATGAAAACGAACTGAAATTGAATTCAAAATCAATTTGAATTGAAATCAATTAGAAATGATTTTAAAACGAATTTGCAAGGGAAAATGCAATTTTGATTTGAATTTGAAAAGAAGTTGAACCATTTTGAAAATGAATTTAAAACGAATTTGCAAGGGAAAATGCAATTTTGAGTTGAATTTGAAAAGAAGTTGAAACCGTTTTGAAAATGAATTTAAAAAGATTTATAAAATTCGTTTCGAAAGGAAATCGACGAAGTATATATTATATATATAATATAATGGCCTGAATAGAACGCGCCGCGCCGCGGCAGTTCGCGAATTTCGACCATTGACTTCGAACGGATATTACGGGAGATCCGACCGTCGGATTCTCCTAAAACCGAAACCGTTGGGTTCGTATCGAAAAGAGCTTTCTGACGAATGTGAGAAATTAGAAATCTAACGGGTTGATTTGGAATTATGTCCAAATCAAATTTGAAAAAGGTCGCTGTAAGTGCAGTTCGATGGCCATTGATGGAAATCGACTGTACGGGCCTTGATAAAATTATTAAAAATAGTAATAATTTGTGTAAAATCATAAGAAATGATTTGTGAAGAATTAGGATGAAAAACTCCATATTTGAAAAGATAAAAATAGATTTTTATCGAAATGAACTAGTTTTGAACTAGAATAGTAATTTATTTATTTTTAAAATAAATAAAGTGAGTTTGAAATGGTTTTGTAATATAACTAGAATTTCCAATAATTGCATTGGAATGGATTTGAATCGAAATTGTCTTCGGAATGTTTCGATGTTGGATCTCATGATTATACAGATGTTGTTACGGAAATTTGAAAGATATAGATATATATATATCGTTATTTCCAATACGATATCTGTTGGTCGTAGAATTTGATATTGAATATAAGCCGGTATATTTTCTATTCAGAGCCTTGTATTTAATATCAAATGTGATTTGGGTTTGTCGTGAATGGTGTCTTCATTAACATTGTTCTTGAACCCAGTTGAGAAAAGATTAAATCTTTTTATTTAGATTTAATGAAGTGTACCTATTAAATAATATTTAATTGGAATTGAATTGATATTGATTTTTGGGTTTATCGTGGATAGTGTTTTAAATAACACTTGTTCTTTAACCCGATAATTAATGGAATGTGATTTTGGGTTTATCGTGAACCGTGTTTTTAAATGACACTGATTCTTTAACCTAGTTAACGATTAAAACTTAGTGGAGTTTTAATGAATCTTTAATTAGATTGAAATGATCGAGAATGGAGTATCACCAGTTTTGCTCCAGACGATAGTTAAATCTTTAATTAGATTTGAACGTGAAATGGTAATTGAATTTACCGATAACACCGTGGTGTTAGATATGAAGTATTACCAGTTTTACTTCATGGGATGAATAGGTTGGGATTGCGGAATAAAATAAATGATTACTTCGGTGTGGTTCGCTAATCCCGACTAGTTTGAATTGATATTCAAAGGAGATTAAAGAATAAGTTTAAAGAATTTATCTTTGATAAAATTATTGGGAACTTTTCCCAAAGTATAGGAATATTTGAATAAAAGAATATTCTGAATTGGAATGAGGCGTATGTTGTGTTTGTGTAACACTCATTTATTATATACGCGAGTTATTCAGAAAGACCAGGTTTATCCTATTCTGAATTACTGATTTGACGTGGTGTCAAAGATGAAGACGGTGGTCGAAGACCGGAGGTCTTCACGTCGTTTGGGTAATTACTGATGATCTTGATTGGGCTGTACACCCAAGAAGATGGAAACAGTCGGTGATCGTCCAGACGTACTTGGAGATCGATGGATATGCGGGGTACTAGGTGCCTCCGGTTTCGTTCAGACCCAGAATGAACTTGTAAATGGACTGTGTGTCTGACATTGGATTTTAGTCTGTATAATTGATTTCTATTAAATATATATTTCTGTTTGGCGGCGGAGAATTTATTCTCTTGCTTAACGCCCTTCTCTGAGAGTACGAGCTCAGGGCTTATATACTGATGGATATCAAACGCATAGAGTGAATTGCCTTTGTGGCAAATGATCAAGGCTTATGTTGAAAAGCAAAGTCTTGTGGTGGATGATCAAAGCACGGCCTGTGTGGCATAGCTTTGTGTAACGTTGATTCGCGAGCTTCACACCCGGTATGAACCAAAAACGGGAGAGGACATCAGGGAGGGCATGCGTTTCTTTCTAGTTAGAAGTGGCGTCACTGGTTTTACACACCCTGACGAGTTTGACTTATGTGGTTGTTGCTGTTGCGAGGAGCCTCGGTTTGATCGGACGATCCGGGTCCGATGGAGTCATTTAGTTGGCTCACCTACGCCCCATAGGGCGGGGAAACGCATGTTCAGGCATTTTAATCCACATCGGTGGACCGGCCTTGACGATCCAATGGTCACTCGAGCTCTGATCCTGAGCGGCGGACTAGAGCGTCTTGAATCGGTTGAGGACTATATTTTGCCTCGGTTCATAGATGGAAATCCAGTTTCCAAATACGTGACATTTGCGGTTTTATTTGTAGAACCTAGTATGGCGACATAGTGGGATGGGGCGCTTATGCCGTCTATGATTGATACTTATGATTTGAAGCTGTTTTATACACCATGCACTTATGATAGTATCAAATGATTTGTTTTAAACGTATCAAGCATTCTTGGCTATTATAAGGTAAAAACCCTATCCTCCGGCTTGCGTTGCATTGTGTGATGGGAATTGGGTCTTATAATAGATTCATTTTTCCTTATTTAGCATTGGGCTGTTGTTTTATGCACTAGTGTTCTTGGGAGGAAACCCGTTCCGTGTTATACGGCGTGGTCCCTTGATTTACTTAACTTTAAAAATAAAGATTAATAACTATTTTAGTTCTCACACCAGTCCAATGACTGATCTGGAGTTTATTGTTTTAACCTAAACTCTGGGTGCCCTTATTTTGACACGGGCAGCTAGTAGTTTTGGTTTTGCAGAGTTATATTCACAGGATCCTGGTTTACAGCTGGAATGATATCCGGAAAGCTTTGTATCCGTATATCTCTTCTAGTTGTGTATTGTATTATTTTCCGCTGCGATGTATTTAAATGTAATTTAAATCTCGGATATTTCTATTTAATATTCATTTATACTCTGTATATTCTTGTAATCTGATGGTATTGTTGTAATAACAATGAAATGTTCTCCCGTCTGCGTTCTGTTGTGGCTTGTTCTCGAACTATCCGCTCTTTCCTTTACGGGGAAGTTACGGGTCTTTATACGCGCACATGGTCACTATTCCTGGTTTCGAACTCATACCACTGTTACCACGGCGCAAGTCCTTAACCGCTAGGCTACTACTGCGGACGAATATTCTTATGTTATAACAAGAAGTAAAAGTTGTTTTTCCAAATATTGAATTAGAAGTTTTAATTGACCGATGGTTAATTAAAGAGGCCAAATGATGTTGGAAATTAAATCAGTGAATTTATTTTTCTTTTATGGATGAATGGTTGTTTATTTGATAGTTAAATAACCGACTATCAAATCTGGCCTATACGATTGTTGGTACGTAAACACCGGAATCAAATTTATATTTGAAAACCATTCCATCCAGCAAATACGTAAACATGGAAGATGTTGATTGAAGATGGAGCAATTGAAGACCATGAATTTTCATTAGCGGAAGAGCTACTCATTTGATTTATAAGGGTAGCTCCCGAGGATATTCTGACTTGTGATTTTGTCTTGATTGAAATATACGGAATGCAAGGACTCTGGCTACCGATCTATAGGGTGATTCTTAGGATGCGGTATGAGGGTGCCTTCGGTTTGTCCAGCCCCAGGATAACATGTATGGACGAATGTCCGATAGAATATGCCTAACATATCATATGATTGATCACTTCAATACTATGTTTAGTAGGAGAGAAATTCGTTTCTTTTAGCTTAATGCCCATGATATTGGGGAAAATCAATTTTGATGTGATGGGTTTGACGATGTGGCATTCAAAGCAAATGGTGGTCAGATGTCTTTAAAAGAAAACGTATCCTTAACCCTCACAACTGGAAAATGACAAAAATTAGCCAGGCAGCATGGCTAGTTGATCCCCCCCCCCTAAGCAGGGTATATTGTCACCAATCTAGAGAAAATTCATTTTGTTCTTCTTTCGATTTTGTATCTTACAGATTACGGTTGGATGGTCGACAACCATGGGTGATAATACATTTAGTGTACTCAAGCTAAATGAGTAACAGGTCATGTATGACCGGGTTGTAAGATGTTCTTATTGAACCCCGGTGTATCCCCTATAGAGTACAATGATCAGAAGGTGGTCCCATACCTTATCATACATAGTTGGAATCCAACCTTCAATAAGCAACCTGCGGTTTTCGATTATATACTATGTATGTGGAGCGTGAGATGCAAACGTTCTGCTATTTGGTTATTTATTTGATGTAGACACTATTATAATATTACCGTATTTACATACCGAAAATAGTTTGGGTTATAGTAAGGTAAAAGCTTTTCATGTTTATGTGTGGGATGGTCTTGCTATTATCCTTTTCTTCAAAAGGATTTCTAAAGTTAAGCAATATGGATGTTATTTAAACTTAGTGAGTTTTGTCACACGTATTCACCAGACTGATCCGTGGAATTTGTAATGCTCGGGTTAAATTGAGTCTTTTCAGGTTCAATTATCAGATGTTGTGGAATCTAGAGGCAAGCTGGAGGAGTTTAGACGTAGGATATATCTAATATTATTCTGGTGTGTGTTATATTTGAGGATAGGTTGTTATAACTGTCAAGAATGTTTTGACCACTGTACTTTGATGATTGTACATATTATTTCAACCTCTCAATAAAGATTATTTATATATTATATTTTGTTCCGCTGCGATGTGAGACTCTGATTCTGTATCGGTTCTTCTTCTTCTTCTTTTCTAATTTTCCTATCTTATCTTTTACATCTTCTGACTTCTTTCTCTTAACTTTCCAATTTTCTATATAATTTAAGTTGACTATTGTTGGCTTAAACTGTACGGAAATTTTGGGACTTTACAAGAAATACTAAAATGCTGGTATTTAAAGTGGAAATTGTTTTATTCAATTTACAATAATTTTATTTAAATAACTGTATAATATTATTATTATTATTATTGTTTACATATGTTAATATAATGGTGACTTGTTTAACTTTATATTTCGAAGAAACACCAATTTTGTCATTATTTTTTATATGAACATGGTGTAAATTTTAAATCATCACACTTAGCATTAATTAGATGAATTAATAACAATTTATGGATTGAATTCATTTGTTAAATTCAAAATTACATAATTAATTTATACATATTGACTTGTACAATGTTAAGTGATACCGTGTAGTTTTTTTGTAAATAACTAAATGAGTGTTAAAATATAAGCGTTTGACATTAATATTACAATGTAATACACCATAAATATATTGATGTAAATGAGTTAAACTTTGAACTTGTAATAGTGTATGTGTATAATTTATGTTATGTGATTGACGTATTTATATGTTTGATTTCTTTCTTTTTTGTTTATATGAATATGGTTAATTAAAAAAATGATTTTGTGATGGCACAATTTGTCATAAATCTGTCACTAAACCCATATTTGCGATGGATCTATGATGGAATTTTCTGCCTCAATAAATGTGTGTAAGATGTCCGCAGCTATAGCTCAGCTGGTAAGGACATGCAGTGCTCACCCAAGAGGTCGAAGAACGATTCTCAACAGCTTCTGTTATAACTGAGAATCACCTATAGTATATGGAGGGGGCATTTGCATACTTCCTCAGAGTTTACAATTAAAGCTTGGTTCTCTGGGTATTCAAAAAAAAAAAAAAAAAAACCACATGTGTAAGATCAATCACTAAAAAATAGTGATGGAATGGCAACAAAATTATGATGGAATTTATTATGTTTTTAGCTTTTTTACTTTATGACGGATTTGCAATGGAAAAATCACATATGATGCGTTATAACTTGATTTGGAATTCGGATGCAAATCCATCGCTATTCCGATTATTTTTAAAAATATTTTAAACATTTCCGTCGCAAAAACATTAAAGCATCAACACAAATCCATCACAAAACCATTGCAAAAACATTAAAATCCATTGCAAAATCGTAAAACCATCAACGCAAACCCATTAGAGTTTTATCACAAAATCAATTATATTGTTTTACTTGATCCAATTGTCATATATTTCAATAATATGCATCTACTTAATTTATCCAAACAAGAAAATACATGATACAATCAAATATAATCATAACACCATCATAATGCAATATTGTATACTATTACACAACCAAAAAACTAATGTAATACAAAAATACATGAAGTAGTCAATAAACATATGGTAGTCCCTAAACACCAATACATATACCATTAGTGAACCAAAAAAATAATGTAATGCAACAATAATACATGAAGTAGTAAATAAAAACTTGTATTAGCCCCTCATGGACCAAATAATAATGGAGGAGTAGGTAGCAACAATCTTTGATCAATTTGAATCATTCTCTGGTCAAATGCCTCTGTCTTGTGTCCGTGCTCCTCTTCCATTCGTAGATGCTCATGTTCAAATCTTAAATGGTCCTCCTCAAAATGTATCATTGACACATCATACCTCCTCCTTCATTGCATGAAACTTGGATGATATATGATCCATTATTATTGAAACATATGAATGACTGTCACTGCTACTATATGTCGACATTCGTCATTGTAGAAAAACTCATTTATAATTTTAAAGAAGTGATTATTTATAAACAAGAAGTTGGAGACATGTTATACAAGCAATAAGGATCATTCTACATGTAAAAATGTATATATATACCGCATGTCTACTGACCAAAATAAAATTATCAAATATGTTAAAAGATATTACTACTTAACTTACTTATATCATCGGGGAGGTTGCCCTTAGGATATGCATGTCCTTTTGCATTTGATGGAGCAAGGAATGAAAATTTTCAATCTCCAGCTCGGTGGAAGCACAACCACGTCTTCTTCCATTTCGACTGTAACAGCAGTCAATCTCTCATCATATGCAGCTTTATATTTGATCTATGAGTGCAAAAATAATCGTATTAATTTACATTGAAAATAAACAACTCAAATATATATATATATATGAAAAAGTAGTGCTTTAACTTGTATTCGTTGCAAACTATGCGGTCATTCATTTGAACTGATAGCGTCTTGTACTTAAACTTATATTAGTTGCAATGGCTGAGGCAGTGCAAGTTTCTCCATAATGTTACCACCTGAAGACAGTGCGTTAAGTTTGCACTGTCCCTAACGGCAGTACATTAAGTTTTCACTGCCTGAAGGCAGCGCGTAGTGCATTTGCACTACCTGAAGTTTGCACTGCCTTGCCTGTAGTGCAAACTTGCACTGCCTGAAGGCAGTGCGCGTTTGTACTGCTGAAGGAAGTGTGTTTGCACTGCTCAAGGCAGTGCAAACTTGCACTGCCTTTCAAGGTAGTTTGCTTTTGCATAAAAAGACACAATCAAGTGTTCTCATCCGAATCATACTGGTTTGCATTTTCAAATTTTGCACTTTATTACTTTGCACATTGTTCCTACTCATATTACTAGTTTTGCACATATAAATTTTGCACTGGACCTTATAAAAAATAAAAATATTACTCGAAAATTTTCAATATTAGCATCCACCTATTGCTCCATAATTGTTGTCGAATCATCCGTCGTAGCTATCTCTTTCTTGTTTTTTATATGGGTCATCTTAACAACTACGATCAAGAAAACTTTCTTGCACTTCACCACTATTATTTTCCTGTATATGCATCCAACAACGATCTATAAAATATAGCAGCATCACTTCTGTTAAAAATGTATGTTAGTATTTCAATAACATAACTTCTTTATCATTAAACTACTCAACAAAAACGTGGAAAAGGTTCCAAAAAAATGGACCAGCAAGCACAAGTATGCTCAAACGTGGGAAGCATGAAACAAAGCCAGGGTAAGGGGTAATGCAGTAACTAAACAGTGTAAAAAATAGCAAGGAGTAGTTCAACATGAACAAACTAACACAACAAGCTAAATGCAACAAGTGTGAATATATTTGTGCAAAAAGGATCAAAGGATCACATAAATGCACAACAGCAAGTCAACTAATATTTTTGGTTAATTTCGAATATCAAAGTAATATTTTTTTCACAAAGCCAGAATATAGTGACCAGTTCAAAGCCATGGGATTCGAAAAATCAAAATTTCGGCGTGAATACAAAACTTATTCAAAGCCGTGGATATCAAGTAATTCAAAGTAAAAATTAATAAATTGCAAATGTTTGTGGACTGCATTTTTAGAAGTAAAAAAAATAGCAGTAATGAACAAATTTTGAATGTAGCTTTCTGCTGCCTCACTAAGAAAATTTAGCATCCCTGGCTTGAAATAAATAGTATAATATTTGAAAAAACCAAGAGGAAAAACACAGAATCACTAAGTGATATGATAGTGGAAATATCATACAAGTTTAAAGCTTCGAGGAAAATGACGGCTTGCAAGATTAGAATAAGGACCTACTGGAAGGTTGGGATACTGACCTTCTAGACACAGAATAATCAAATCGACATTTTCATGAACAAAACCAAGAAGTAAGGAAATTAATGTTCCAGGGATGCCATCTATATTGATCTTCGTTCTCTACTCGCTGAAGTGAAAGCGACGATTAGGGATATTATGAAGTGAGAGCGGCGATTTTGGTTTAGGGATATTATGAAAGGGCAACAAATAAAAGTTAACAAGGGAAGAGGAAGGAAAGGACGGGAAAATATGGAGGGAGTTGAGAAAATAAAGGAGTGTATATTGTTACAGGGAGTAGGGAAAATAAGAGAGCAAATCGACCATCATCCAGTACGTTCTTCCATTTAAGCCGACCATTGTATTAAATTCTCATATTTAATTCTGCAACGTTTTATAGTTAGATTTAGCCATGGTATTAAAATCTATCACAAATCCTTAGCTAATTAGCCACAACCCCAACTATTCCTATTTTCCTCCATGTTTTGTTGACAAATTTAGCCATTGTCCTATATTGCATCGCAAATCCGTAGTTATTTTGCGATAGATTAGCCATGAAATTATTCCGTCAATTGTTTATAGCAAAATTTAGCTACAGTTTTAAATTCCGTTGCAAAATAATCACAAAATTGCAATGGATTAGCAATGAAAATCTTATGCTACCTTTTTACTGAATGTGATGCCAAATTTTGCTATGGTTTAGCAGTCCAAAGCAAATCCCTAGCAATTTAGTGATGGATTTTCCATGGTGTTGATTTTCGTCATCGTTACTTGTTACTTTCAAGCTTTTATTCTACAAAAAAAAGTCATGGCTTATCCATAGGAAATCAGTTGCAATTCAGAAATGGAAAATTCCATCATAAAAAACAGTGTCACTAAATTCAATAATTATGGTAGTGTAATGTTGATGTGATTTATTAGGCGAATCATTGAATAATAGTTTGCTAAACTTATATAAATAGTTTCAATATTACGTAAATAACAGTTGTAAAAAATGTAAAATATTAGAAAATAACTAAAGAGAGACTTAAACAAAAAATCTGAAGTTTTGTTATTTGGAGCCAAAAAACGTAATTTTGTCATTTTCAATATTTAAGAGAAACATTAGTTAATTAAATTTATTTAAATAGGAAAATGGCGTGAAGAACAAAAAGAGCAAAAACTTATGCCAAAAGGACAAGAAGCAAAAAAATTAGCCAACAGGACAAAGTTTATGTAAAGTAGGGCCCCTGAATTCCTCCTTTTACACTAAAAAATGTCCTTAAAGCTAAATTTTTTGTTGGTTGTCCTTAAGGATAAATTTTTGATTCACTTTGGACTTATGCCTAAAAACCCCTTATTTAAATTGCTTAAAATTTGGGTTGTAATTTATTAAATATGTGGACTTAAATATAAAATGTGAAGAGAAAACTGTTAATAAAAAATTGTGTAAACTTTGAAATGTTTAAATCAAAATGTAAAATGAAAGAAGTAAAATAATGTGAGAGAAATAATAAATAAGTATGAAGTGATAAACTAGTTTAAAAATCTAATATCCGGAGAGGATCAAGGAAAAAGAGAAAACACTTAGAATTAAGTAGAGATCCTTAAAAGTTTATGCTTTATTATTATTTAATATATTAGATAATATACATGTATATTTCAATTTTTTTGACATTTACTTCACATTTGTTGTCACTAGTTTCTCTTCTGTGTTTCTTCAACAATAAATATTTATGTCTAAAAAGAAACATTTGGTTTTCTCAAAAGCCTTCACAACTTTTGATTCAAATGTTTACTCAAAATTGTAGTAAATGCATGTGAAAATTTGCAAAGCGTTAACAATGGTTATTGCTATTCAAATGTAAATGCATGTTGCTAAAGAATCACCTTCTTTTTGTGCAGTCATACATCCAATTTTCCTTTGCACCATTAGTCAAACAGTGCATTATTACGTATTATTGTTACAACAGCCCTGGTTAAATTGCTTAATTAATTTCTACATCTTATTACTTACAATAGTCATCTCAAGGAGAAATACGAGTTTGCAACTTTGCCTCTTTGTTTAAATGCAAGTTTCTTTTTCATCTCAAGGAAAAACTGTTTGAGTTATTTTTACTTCTTTAAAATTCCACTTTGATATGCTGGAAATAGTCACTACAAGAAAAACCGAGATTAGCGACAGATTTTTAGCATCGGAAAATTTCGTCGCTAATTAGCGGCGGATTTCCGTGGGCTTTGTAAGAGAAAATATTTTGGATTTTATATGTCATCCTATTATAAATTATTACCGTCGAATACTAATTCTGTCGGTAAATCAATGGAAATTACAGCTCTTTACCGTCATATAATATTTGACGCTAAATTCTGTTGCTAATAGAGTCGGATTACCATCGACATAATTTTGAAGCTATTTTCCTGCAGTTTTCCAAGAGATTGGAAATGAACTTTTATATTTTTTGTTTATTAAATGTTTTAAATTTGTGTTATTACTTAGTAATTAAATTTTAAATAATTAATGTTAATAATACATTAGTAATTAATAATAAATAATGACTATTAGAAGTAAATAAAATTCAATAGTTAATCCTGATTAATTTTTTTTTTGAAAACTAATGCTGATTAATTATTAATTACTACATAATATTAACTATTTTACAAATCCTTCTTTCTTAATTAAAATTTGGGAAGGCTTATACAATTAAGCCATGATAAATTCTGTAAAATATATATTTAATAATCAAATAACCATTGATTAATACTTAATAATTAAAAAATAATTTATAATAATTAATTTTTATTGATAAGAAATTATTGCTAAACAATTGATAACTAACAATATATTTATTACTTAGTCTCTAATATTTGATGATTATATTTGAAATCATATTAAATATGTATTAATTTAAAAAGTAAAATTTTGGAATTTTCTAAAATATATTTAATGTTATTCATAAGTTTTAAATATAATTTTTTTAATTTTTCATAAGATTCGAAAATATTCTTTTAAATGAATATATAAGTTTGTAAAATATTCAAAATTATACAGAATTCCAAAATGATTAAAGAATTTTAAAACATTCGACAATATATACTTGGTTAGTTATAATTTTTTACTTTTTTGGCTGCTAGTTTCATTTGGGAATATTGTAGACAAATTGGGTGGAGTTGTGCTCAAATTCATAACTCGTTGATTTATTTTTAATATTGTTTATTTCATTGTTATGCATTCTAGAAAAATTGATTAAGAAAATAATATGTTACTTAATCCAGAAGTTTTTTCTTGGTTAATCTTCAATTTAGAAAGTTCTTCATAAAGATTAAGGCGTTACAGAAATATATTATACTAATTATAACCAAAGAGTGATAATGAAGGATTAATTTAAAAAAAATTATTTTTAAATATTAATAATTAATCAAATAATGGATAATAATTAATAAATTATAAATATGAGTCTTTCTATTTTTTCACAACCTGCATCAATCGTCCGCTTAACTTAGAAAAGAATAGGAGCCACAAAGAATATAAACATTACCATACAAGTTATTATTTCCATGCCCATTTATGGCTTTCACATGTAACTATATATCTTCTCTCATGAACATTACGTGTTGACTATGTTTTCAATGGTGTTGAATTAGTAAATAATTACATATCGAACATTGTGTATTTTTTAAAAAGGGATTTTTCTTGAACATTGTTAGTAATTAATATCGACTATTAATAATTAGTTATTGATAATCTATCATTAGACGAAATTTTAATTTGAACTATGAAATAATTACTATTCAATAATTAATGAAATAATGAATAATGATTATTATTCAATAAATAATATAATAATGAATAAATAATGAATAACGACTATTGCATAATTATGAATGAAAATTAATTTTTGATAATTAATATTAACAATCAAAAATAAAAATAAGTAATCAATAATAATAAAGATTAAATAATTAATATTAAATATATATTAATTAACAATATTAATGTTCAATAATTACATAATAATTAATATTCAATTAAGAGGAAATAAGTAATAATTAATATTTAGTAAATAGGAGTAATATCTAATATTTAATAACTAGTAATCAATAATATTAAATAATTAGTACTAAAAAATTAATAGTAAAAAATAATAATAATAATTAAGACTAATAAACAATAATTATTACTAAATAATTGAAATTGTGGTTGAGAGGTGAAATAGTTACTATTAGTAACTAATTGTTTTTTAATAACTTTTCCCTTAAACGTTGTAAATATCAATTTGCTACAGTAAATGTCCAATTAATCATATGTTTAGTTTTTTTAAGAGAAAGGTAGCCGCTGAACGAAAAGTTGAAATTATTACAACTAGACTAAATATAAAACCCTTGATTATTTTTAACCATTAGATCTACAGTACCAACCAGGATCATACCACTCTTATTCGTACCAACCCCTAAATATAAAAACCTTCACTCCACTATTCAGCAGCCGCCTTTTTTCTCACTTAGATCTGGTTGCTTAAGCTAAAAAAATAAATAAATAAAAGCTTCCATGTCAATCTTCAGATAATCATCCTAGATACCCATTGATTTCCTGTTTTCTCCAAAATAGCCGACAATTTGACATCGATTTCTTCGCCAGTAGTCGCCTGGAATCCGACGACTGACTATTTCCACTTTCTCTAAATCGTCTGATCGAGATCTGAGATTTATAGCAAGATCTCTAGCAGGAGTTCTAGTTGTTGGCGGTGGTTTCATATTTATTCAATCTCCTGGTTTACAAACATACTTTGATTTGAAGGATCCTAGATTTATTCTTGGAGAGTCATTTCGTAGAAGAGTGTTCCTTAACTTAAGAAACGACAAAGATTGCGAAGTAGAGTTGAAAAGTTCTTAATTTCAAAAACCCGTACATACTTGAAGTGCTCTTGACAAAGCAAAAGGTGTACGAGAAATCAGAATTTGAAAGAAACTTCAAGAAGAATGTGCAGCGGAACAGCATTGGACATCAAATGGATACAATTATCTGGTAAGATATCTAACTTGCAATAACAATAATACATATTCAGTGTCACTTAGTAGTAATTTGTTAGATTTGCGTGCATGAAGAAACTATCTACCCTATTCCTACTTATTAGTAGAACTATAGATTGAGAGACAGTTTTACATAGAAACGAGAGACAGAAACAAATCCACCTAGGAAGCTAGTTAATAGTCATGATTAACCGAATTATAATTATCACTAATGACCGGCATCTTGTGTCCTGCTGAAAATAGCAATACGATAAAGGGGCAAGTAATTCACTTGGTGGTGGCGTTGGTAACTCATAGTCAATTATGACTTCTTGTTCATTTTTGGTTCCAGTAATATCATTATAATTGTTGCTCCAACTATAAACGCCGTTACTACTCCCCTCATTATTAATGTTAGCAGCAATATACCGGTTTCTTCATTATGATTTGGGTATATTGTTGCATTGCTGTTACATTCATCTTGAAATTCTCAGTTTGAAAAACATATGCAAACTGGGTTTGTGTAGATTCAATCTCATGTATGATTTATGGATTTACACAACTTGAGATGCTAAGTACTTTGGTTATATGATGGGTAAATTATAAATTGAAGAAATAGGATTTACACTTGGAATTGGGTGCAATGTAGATGGAGTGAGAAACAGTTAATAGTGTCATATTTTCATGAGTACCAGTGATTTGGTGGATAAATTCCTTGAGTGTCCTCTACTTCTGAGGTATAATTGTGGTTCCAGGATTGAGTTTCTTATCTTTAAGCTGTTATGATAGTTTTTTTTAACTGAAAATGAAGTTTTAAGGCTTTCAAAAAGACAAATTGTAAACTGCATATGTTATTATGAAGTAAGGATATAATTGAAGCTTTATACACCAGCTGTTAGCCTGTTCTTTAGGCATAAAACAATCAAATTATGTTGGAAACACACAAGAGTTATAGAAATTCTTTGTAGTAGAACCCATTAAGAACATGCTTGTAGTATCATTTATATATCATTTAGCTTTATGTATTATCAGTTAATCCCACAATCTGTGCAAAACATATATGGTTTCCTTTTTATATTGTTCATTTGTACATAAAAAAATGTACAGTAGTGATTTTCCTGTCAAGATTTAATGAATAATCGTGCCACATGTATTGATTGTTATTGTTTGAGCGTTGAACGTGGGTCTTAATAAAATCTCATGCATACATAACTAGTTACTAACACATTGTTTTATAATGCAGACAAGAATTTCCTATTATCAAAATTGAAGTGTAGATTCAATCTCATTTTGTTGGTAGCATGTGAGCTTCCTGTTGCTTTATCCAAGCTATGAATTAGAACTAGTTTAGTTTGTTAAAAAAAAGAATGATGCAAAGTAAGTGAACTACAATGAGAGTTGTTAGAGCTCCGGCCAACAGGCAACATACCGGAATTTGGTTTCACCTTAAAGTAGCTAAAAATCAGTAAAAGATTAGTTTGTTTCTCTGTACTCTTTTACGAGTAGTGATTAATTATGGGAACAATTAATTAACTTTTTTTTTTGGTGATTGATTTGAATGTATAGTGAGGATGCTGAGTTTGCCGAAAATACCAAAAAGCTACATAAGAATCAAGTATTGCTACCATTCTATTCTTGTTTCAGCTTAATCATTTTATTTCTTGCATGCTTTGTTTCTTTTGGCCGTTGTTTGCTTTTCAATCACCAAATTTTTTTGACCTTTTTCCTATCCAGACTTTTTTTCAACTTTTTATTTTTGATAAATTTCGGGGATGGTGGGATGAGAGTTAGGCCGTTGATGAAGTACTGGGTAAATAAGCTTGGTCTGAATGATGACTTTGAGGTATTTATTTTACATGACTATGTAACTTTTTGCTTAGTTATGCCGCACTCGCTAAATTCTAAAAGATAAAGAACATTTTGAAGTGGAATATCTAGATGCTAATTTTTTTTCATAATTAAATCTTACAGTGAGGATGATCTACACAAGAGTGTAAGATATAGTGTATGGGCTAGCACTCCTAATGGAAACAAGAAGCTAGATTCTGCTTACAGAGTAGCACAGGGAAGAGCTGCAGCTTGTCCCATCTTCCTATTTTTCTTTGTAAGTAATATTTCTCATCGCATGTTGTTTTGTGATATCACATTATATAACTTAGTCTCCAAATTATAAGGTCTTCTAAACTTTTGCATTTTGGAAATTCAAAGCTAATTCCAATGGAAACGAGTATGCAAATGTCTGAACAATAAAAACTCGTGTCCAGTCAACAAAAATGTGCATAATGAAAAGTTATCAAGTGACAAATTATGAATACTGGTATCACTACTCACAAAATGTGAGTGCAACATCCTTCATCATCCTTCAAAATGTGAGACAGTCATTTGTTAAATGAATATCTCTATGTAAAAAGTGAGTAATTAGAGTGCTTGTTTGAAATGTTGTAACATTAGTAGTCACTGTGCCACCGGCTTTAATATATCATTCCTGAGAACTATCAAGAGAATACATATGGAGCCTCTACTTGATAGCAGAAATTTTATACTCAATGCAACGCTGACATTTTATGCAGATTCTGGAGCTTATGGATAGAGATAGTTTTCTTCACAGCAGTTAATGAGGCATGCTTGGTATTAGACGAGGGAATTACTGTCAAGGCATTCGACCTTGAAATTGCTGGCATTGTGGTTGGGTATGTTAGTTAGACTTATTTTGGTGTAAATATGACGTTATGTGGTTTTAGTATGGTTATGGAAGATATGTGTTTGTATTTGGGATAATGTTAGCACCAACTAAAAAGTTTTATTCATAATTCATCTTGATGTATGAATTGATAAAGGATTATGGATGTTGTGGTTTTTTGTATGTGATTATGAATGTTCTTTTTAGTTCTAAATTAATATTGCTGGTTAATTTATCTTTGTTTTTTTAATATGTTATCTATTTCAGTGTTCACAGTTGAATAATGTTATATATATAAGGCAGATCAGAAGGGGAATAGCGGCGAGTTACCAACAAAAAAAGTGAGGTTAAGTTTACCCCAATTAATTTTCCGTCGGTAATCCTTTGGAAATTAGTAAGGGTTTACCAACGCCTTTTATAAATAATAATTTATTATAAATTAATTATCCGTCGGTAAATTGTCGGTAAATAAATTAAAATTAAACCAATAAATAAATTTATATTTTTATTATATAATTAGTAAAATGACGGAAAACTGTCGGAAAACTCATGCTAAATTCCGTCGCAAAATCTAAAACAATTACCGTCATAGTTTTTACCGACAACAGTATTATGCAGGAAATCCGTCGCTAAAACCAAATAGCGACGGAATTGAAGCGGATATTTCCGCTGCTATATGCGGTTTTTCTTGTAGTGAGTGCCTTTATGTGTCGTAACTTAGGTAAGTTTCTATGTCATGCCCTTTAAGGGTATCCTAACTTTGATTCTCTACTAGAGTTAGATGATATCAGTCCAATAATATAAACCATAGCCAGTATAATTTTTTCTTACTTATACAGTTATATAAATCATATTCAGTGTTCCATTTATGGTAAATTATTAGGCCGGTGTCTAGTGATGATGAAGTGAAGATGGAAAGAGTGCTTGCACTGAAGGAATAACTTTTGGTAAGTAACCAGGTAAACCATCGAGTTAATAAAGATAATAATGAAATTTATATAAATCATCGAGTTAATAATGATAATAATTGTAACAACCCGGAATTTTGGGGCCAATTTAAAATTTTTATTTTAGAAATTTTAATGGATTTTAATATTTAAAATAATTTATTTCAAATAATAACGACTAAAAATTTAGTTTAAAACGAATAAATTTAATTTAAATATAAAAGGAGTTAGAAATGGCGCGGTAGCTCGAAAATTTGATTTCAAAATTTAAACTGAATGTACAGGATACAAAATAAATCGGATTTCAGTAAAACCAAAAATATTTAAATCTGTTTGATCATATCTTTCCAACGAATCTGAAAAACTGAAATTTCATCGCAGGAATAAAAAGTTATGTCCAGTTTAAAATTTAGAAAAATCGCTGTAGAATTTATATATTTTTTAATTTAATATATTGGCCTTAAAAATAGCCATTTTGCAAACGAACTCCGTTTTCGATGAAACCACTTTTGTTGGAACCGGAATGTCAAATTATTGTTATGTTTAATTTTTCAGAATTTTTCGAATTAATATGTGAGCGTGGCAGAAGAAAATGTGTTTTGACCATTTCAGTCAATTTTAATCGACTTGAAAATGGCCATTTTTCAAACGGGCTCAGAATTCGACGAAATTAATCTTGTTAGAACCGTATCGTAAAAACATAGCTGGAAATAATTTTTTTGTAATTTTTAGGGTTAGTATGTGGCCCCGGTAAATTTAAATGTACGTTTGAATTTAATAATTAATTAATTTATATTTTAAATTAAGGAAAAACATATCGTACTAGCCGAATTAGGTTACGAAACATATTTCAAAGCATCCGGGATGGGGGTTATTAGCTGGGAGCGACACTCGTTGGGTTCGATTTGGTGTTCGCATTGATAAACATGAATTCTTGAATCAATTAAATAAATAAAATAGGAAAATACACGTATATATACTATCCCAATACGTAACCCTAATTCCATTTCCTGTAGCCGCCTTCTTCAACGATTCAGTGGCCAATTCGATCTGAAATTCATTCCCTAATATCTTCTAATCCACAACAAATTAGACAAGGTTCTTAATACCAATTCAAAGAGGATCGAGAGAACTTTAAATCCATACGGCTGGATCCCATAAAGAGGAGTATTTTGCTCGCACCAACCCCGAGAATCGCCGCCGCACCAAGCGGGTTCTCCCCTTCCACCAACCACCGAGCTCGCCACCAGGGGGACCCCCTTGCGCGCCTTGCATCCCCCATCGACGTGACACCATCCGATCTCCACCCCGTGCCTCCCATCGCCTGAATTTCCGAACCCTAAAATCGAACCCAAGGATAAACTCGGCGGCCTGTCTTTCTGATGTAGAAGAAAGGTTAAGAGAGGGTAATTAGAAGATTAATTAATTATTAATTATTTAAATAATATGATCAATATTTGAACTGTCATAACTCGCTCAAATTAAATCAGAATCGGGCATTGGACTTGTATCAGAAAACTCTACAACACAGAACTTTCTAGATCTGAAACCGGACACTTTGGAAATTCAGGAAATTTTAGATCACAATTATTCGGTGAGATTTCTATTTTTAAAAATAAAATTTATTATTTATTTTATTGTGTTATTTATATATCCATTCAGTGTGAAATCCATGTTGTTTGTATATATTATTTTTATTATGGATTGTGCTGTGATTGTGATGAACGATTGATTGTGATTGTGTATTCATGTTCGTTAGAATTTTGTGTATATGATAAAATCATATTTTATTGCAAATATAAATATAATATATTCATGTGTGTCAAAATTTGCGTATAAAATAAAAACCATATTTTTGTTTATATATACAAAAACAAAAATGTTCATGTTTGATTTAAATAAAGGTATGGCATGTAAAGAAATTTTATTTTGTCAAACATGATTATTGAATTAGAAACATAATTTTATCAGAACTAGTTAATTAGGATAAAACAACACTTTTTGACAAACTTGTTTGTTGAAAGTAAAATAACACTTTTTGGTTAAACATAAGTGTTGAAATAAAAAAACCCATTTTTAGTCAATTTAAAGAACCAATAAAATTAACATTTTGTTTACATAAAAGAATGAATCAAAAATTAGCATATTTGTTTACATTAAAGAACTAAATCAAAATTCTCATATTTGTTTACATTGAATAGAATTTGTTAAAAATGCACATTTTTATACATTGAATTGAATTTGTTAAAAATATACATTTTTATACATTGGACAAAATAATAACATTTTTGGTCAAATTGTGGTTAGTGAATAAAAATAACATTTTGGTTAGAATATGATTTATGAAACAAAATAACACTTTTGTTAGAATTTGATTTATGAAATAAAAATCACACTTTTATCAAAACTTGATTTTTGAAGTGAAAATATCATTGTTGTCAAAACAAGTTCATTGAAATAAAAATATGTTTTTTATTTGCATTCACAAATGCAAATATTCATTGAAAATAAACTTTGTTCTTTTATTTGCATTCATAAATGCAAATATACTTTGAAACTAAAAATTGTTCTTTTATTTGCATTCATTAATGCAAATATATATTGAAGATAAAATTTGTTCCTTTATTTGCATTCACAAATGCAAATATGCATTAAAAATCAAGTTTGTTCTTTTATTTGCATTACTCTATGCAAATATATATATTGAAAATAAAACTTATTCTTTTATTTGCATTCTCAAATGCAAGTATACATTGAAATTTAAGTTTGTTCTTTTATTTACATTCACTAATGCAAACATGCATTAAAAACAAAAATTATTCTTTTATTTGCATTCAATAATGCAAATATAACACAGGAAGATAAGTTAACCTTTTATTGTATTCTACAATACAAATAAACATAGAAAATAAAAGTTCACTTTTCATTTGCATTTTTTAAGGCAAATATAACATGACATAAAAGTCCACTTTTTATTTGCATCTCACAATGTAAATACAACTTGAAAATAAAAAGTACATTTTTATTTGTGTCATACAACACAAACAAAACTAGAAAATAAGATATGCATTGAAAATAAAAGTATCCTTTTATTTACATTCTCTAATACAAATTTACATTTAAATAAAAAAGGTTCTTTAATTTGCATTTTCCAATGCGAATATACATTGAAATAAAAATGTTCTTTTATTTGCCTCCTCCATTGCGAATAAACATTTAAATGAATAAGTACATTTTTGTTTGCAATTTTAGATGCAAACAAATATTACATTTTTATTTTGTATTTTGGTTAGAAATAGAAATATACATTTTTGTTTGTAAATTTAGTTGTAAACAAAACAATTAATATAGATTATATTTTTATTTGCAAATTTAGAGGCAAATAAACACCATTGGAAAAGGATGCATTTTGTTTACAACTTTAGATGTAAACAAAACATTAAAACTAAAAGTTATATTTTTATTTGCATTCCTTGTTGCAAATAAAGTTAGAAATAAAAAGTTACAATTTTTATTTACATTCCTCGATGTAAATAAACATGAATTAAAAAGTTGAATCTTTATTTACATTCTCTACTGCAAATAAAGCAGGAGATAAAATGTTATATTTTATTTGCATTCTCTATTGCAAATAAAACATGAAATCAAAAAGTACATTTTTATCTACACTTTAGTTGTTATAAAAATGATAAAATTAAAGAATTACATTTTTAATGTAATGTAAAGATTTCATTTTTTTTACAACGTAAAAAGAATATCATTTTTATGTAATATAAAGAGATTACATTTCATTGTAAGTGGGTTAACATTAGCATTCACGTTTTTAATATAAATAAATCAGTAGAAAAGATTTATGGTTTTTGATAAATTACAATAACATGAGAGCTTACATTTTTATTATATATGAAATGATTCCTCATTATATATGTTTATGATGCTGAGATGTTACACTTCCATTTACAAGTCCTCCGACTTGTTTATGTGATTGGGTCGATAATTTTTACACATCGCCCAAGTGCACAAATAATTTATTATTTGATTGTTGGATGAAACCCCACACGGGTGTTGGGATGATATTTGATCTACATTAGTCCCAATATTTAGTGTAGATTCCACTCTGGTTGATTAATTGGATGTTTGATAATTATTTATCATAATTGTTGATAACATGCTATATATGGTTGTTGATGGAATCACATCCCAATAAAGAATATTCTAGAAAAATAATATTTTAGAAAATATCTTAGAAAAAGAAACATCTTAGAAAAGAATATATTTTAGAAAAACATATTCATTGATATGAACTAGTTATTAACTAGAATAAATCATTAAATTTAGATTTGATAAAGTTTTTCAATATGTTAATATATAATTGAAGTTAAATTAAATAAATTGGATTTGGGTTTGTCGTGAGTAGTATCTTAAATAACACTGTTCTTAAACCCCGTATGAAAAGAATAAATCTTTTAATTAAGAATGTTGCAGTTTTCAATTATATTTAGTAATTGGGATAAGATGAAATGTGAGTTGGGTTTATTATGAACTGTGTTTTTAAGTGACATTTGTTCATTAACCCAACTGACAGTGAAAATATGATTTGGAGTTTATAAATCTTTTATTAAGATTTAAATGGAAAATTTCCAAAAGTAAAGTTTTCCAATTTAATATATTAAATTGGAATTTAATGGAATTCGATTTAATAATAATCGAGATGAGAGTCTGTAAAAGAAGACTGATACTACATATGGAATTTAAGAGGCTTTGCCGTTATTCCATTTATATTATTAGTCGGATACAGAAACTCATAACGATTAGATATTGATTTGAGTTCTGTGAAGATTCCATATTTTATGGAAGATGATTTTGGGTTTATCGTGAACTATGTTTAAATGACATTAGTTCTTTAACCCAGTTAAGGATAAGATTAATTTCTCAAGCCTAAATAACCATGGAATAATGATTTTTGATATTTAAAACCAAATTGGGTTTTAAATAAATCTTTTAAAGAAAGACTTAAGAATAAATTTGAAGAATTTATCTTTGATAAGATAATGTGAATATTTTATTTAAAAGAATATTCTGAATTGGAATGAGGCGTTGGATGTGTTTTTATACAGCACTTGATTTTTAATTATAAAAATACGCGAATTGTTCGAAAAGACCGGGTTTAACCCATTCCGAATAATTACTACGATGACGAAGAGTCGAAGATGAAGACGGTGGTTGAAGACCGACGATCTTCACATCGAATGGATGTGTTGCTACTGAGACCCATGATGGGAGTAGCTACCTTGAAGGGGCTTCAGTGGTAGCCGTCCGGACTATTGATGATTGTTTCGGATATGCGAGGACCTCTCAGGTGTCTCCGGTTTCGTTCAGACCCAGAACGGACTTGTAAATGGATGCGTGTCTGACATTGGATTTCGTTCCATGTGAATTAAATTGATTTTTATTAATGTATATCTGATTGGTGGTGGAGATTTTATTCTCTGCTTAACACCCTGGTATATAGTAATAGTGATTGATCGCATGGCGTGAATTCTCAATGTGGCACGCCAAGACGCAAATGATCAAGGCTTTTGTTGAAAAGCATGGCCTTGTGGGATGATCAAAGTATAGCCTATTACGGCATAGCTTTGTGTATATCGTGACTTCGCGAGCCTCACACCCCGGTATGAGTCAAAAACGGGATATGGACCGTAGGGAGTGCACACGTTTCTTTCTAGCTAGTGGTAGTGTCAGTGCTTAAACTGGCTGGCATTTTACTTATGTGGATGATGGATTTTGAGGCACCTCGGATTTTTATAGGCCGTTAGTGGTCATACTATAGGTTCAAAGGAACCGGGAAGCGTATGTTCAGGAATTGCCAATCCACTACCGTTAGGTGGGGACCGTCCCTACCGCTCCTAGGGTTGCCAATAGGTGTGATCCTGAGGCATTTGCAAGAGTGTCTCGAATCGGAGAGGACGATCCCTAGCCCCGATTTCATGATGGAAATCCAATTTCCAATACGATCTTGCGGTTTTGATTGTAGAACTAGTATGCGACATAGTAGGATGGGGTACTATGTCGTCTATGATTGATACATTATGATTGAAGTGTTTTTGAAATATATATATACCCACAGATATACACACTAATATTAAATCCGTTTTATCGTATCAAGCGTCTTTTGACCATTATAAGGTAAAACCCTATCCTCCGGTTTGCGTTGCATTGTGTGATGGGACTTGGGTCTTATAATGGTTTCATTTTCCTAAAGAGCATTGCGTTGTTTAACGTTTTACTTTATCTTATGCACTGGCAATCCAATGGAGTAAACCCGTTCCGCATTAGCGGCGTGGTCCTGTGATTCGCCTTATTATTAGATTAGTTAAGTTAAGATTTCTCATACCAGTCCCATGACTGACCTGTAGTTTGTTTCATTGGCAAACTCGGGTGCCCATATTTTCCACACGGGCAGTCGAGTAGCTTTTTGCAGATATATTTACAGGATCCTGGTTTACAGTTGAAGCGGTATTCGGAAAACTCTATATCCGTGTATTCCTTTCAGTTGTATATTTGTAATATTTTTCCGCTGCTATTTAAGTGTAATTTAAATCTCTGATATTATTGTATTTCAATTGTGTAATAATTATTCATACTCTGTGATTTTCTTGTACTCTGATGTAATTGTTGTAATCAGCAATAAAATGTTCTTCAATTTGTGTTCTGTTGTGTGTTGTTCTCAAAGCAATCTAGGCTTTCCTTTATGGGGAAAGTTTGGGCAGTCACAATAATGAAATTTATATAAGTTATAAAGTTAGTATATTATTTCATAAATTCATTTTAACACATGTAATTTTAGTTTAATATTCACACACTGCAACGAAACAATACTATTACAACTTTTATTTTACAAGTAGTGTAAACTCTATGTTGTAAATTTAACACCATGCTATCATTATTTGTGTATCATATTTTAACATATAGAATGGATCTCCTAATATGTTTGTAACAAGGGAACTTTAAATAACTGGTTGCAAAAGATAAAACAAACAATATGTCATTAAAGTGGCATTAGAGGAGGAGGATCATATTAGTAATAGAGCACTTTCAAGATACAAGATACAATAATCTCTCGTGTCAATCGCATCAAGAAACTTCAAGCATATAATTTTTGCATGAATATTTTAAGGAAAAATGTACAGGTTCTTATTTTTTATGTTGTAAGAAAAATGTTGTAACGCCATGCCATTTCGACCGCTCCAAGTCGATAATCAAAACAACTCAGAGTGTTCAAAATGATAGCTGGTTATTAGCTTATAGGGTTCAAATAGAAAATATACACAGAATCATAGAACAGAAATGTTTGCAACGGAATATATTTTATACAAATATCAGAGTTTTACTAAACATTCTACATAGCGGAATAAAAATATATACATGAATTTTAAAATAAAGCTTTACACTTTAAATAGGGCTTGCGCGCGTACGTGCGTCTTCACGAATCTTCATGAATCCTTCGCCATCATCAACTTCGAACCAAAGCTGTAATTTACTCAGGTCTGACCCCGACCCGAGCAAACAAAAACTCAGGTCAGGTTGTATTCAAGTAAATTAACTGCATTAAATCTTTTTTTTGCAATAATATCATTTTTTAACTTTCATGCAGATCATAACATTAAATATATGTCAAGAGGCTAAATAGAACAACCCAATATGGTATAGGAATAATAAGAGATACTGTAGTGACCCGAAAATCACCCTCGCGGGAAATCGCAAGATGCGCTAACTTTGGGTATACAACACATCAGAACAAATAACAAAAGACTTTATAAGAATCATAATAATGTTACATCAGAGTACAGAATATATCAGAGTACATCGAAAAATAATACAACAGCGGAAGATTAATTTACAATAAATTTAATACAACACAGCGGAAATAAATAAACTAACACAGTGGAAGACTATTAATGCTCTGGACATAGCGTTAAGCTTCGATCAGAATCCTGCTCAATAAATAAATATCTGCAAAACAACCCTCGACTGCCCATGTGGAAATAAGGGCACCAGAGTTTGCAAGTGAAACAAACTATGAGTCAGTCATGGGACTGGTATGAGAAATCTTACTTAACTTATTTAATAAGGCTAATCACAGGACCATGCCGCTAACGCGGAACAGGGTTACTCCATTGGATTTCCAGTGCATAAAATAAGTAAATAGTTTAAACAACGCAATGCTTTTTAGAAAAATGAAACCAATATAAGACTCAGGTCCCATCACACAATGCAACGCAAGACGGAGGATAGAGTTTTACCTTATAATGGTCAAAAACGCTTGATACGTATAAAACTTGATATTATTATTAGTGTTTAGTCAGTTTAAAACATTTTCAACGTAAATGTACCAATCCTAGACGGCATAGTACCCCATCCTACTATGTTTCCATATATAAGTTTACAATCAAATCCGTAATATCGTATTGGAAATTGGGTTTCCATCAGGAGTCAAGGCTAGGGATGGTCTCCTTACCGATTCGAGACACTCTATCAAATGTCTTAGGGCTCGGACGCTGGCGAACACTTGGATCCTGCAGGGCCGGTCCACAAATACTTTAATGGATTGACAATTCCTGAACACATGTTTCCCGGTCCTATAGGACCTATCTCTGAGCCACTAGGGATTCAATATCCAAGGCGCCTCATTCCATCATCCACATAAGTAAAAATGTCTGGGCTCCATACCATGACAGCACTTCAAGCTAGAAACAAACGTCGTGCACTCCCTATGTTCCCTTATCCCATTTCTGACTCTTACCGGGGTGTAAGGCTTGCGAAGTAACGCTATACACAAAGCTATGCTAAATAAATCTGTGATTTGATCATCAACCACAAGGCTCTGTTTTTCAACAAAAGCCTTGATCATTTGCATCTTAATATGCCACATTGACAATTCACGCCATGCGACTGATGTCTATCAATATATAACCTCTAAGCTCGTGTGTCTCAGAAAAGGGTATTAAGCAAGAGAATAAATTCTCCGCCACTAAACAGATATATATTTAATTGAAATCAATTAACACATAACGAAATCCAATGTCATACACACATCCTTTTACAAGTCCGTTCTGGGTCTGAACGAAACCGGAGACACCTTATTCCTAGTCCCGTATGTCCAATACGGAAGAGAGGTTCTCGCATATCCGGACAATCAACAAGTACATCCGGACAACTACCACTTTAACCCTTTACTGGGAGCTACCCAATTCAGGGCATCAGGAGTCATCCATTCGATGTGAAGATCGCCGGTCTTCAACCACCGTCTTCAATGTCTTCGACTTTAAATCGTCGTATAATTATTTGAAATGAAGTTTAATTTGATTTTCAAATAATTCCCGAATATATATATATATAATTCAAATCATTTCATATCGTTAATATTATTTTATAACATTTTATCGCTATTTTTATTTATATAAAAGTAGCCCAATTAAATTTAACGACGCTTCAGGTCAATATTCGGCCTTGGCGCTGTTTTTATTCAAATTTGGATTACACATTTCTCGAAATCTAACCGTTGAATTTTAACAAACTTAACATCATTGGAAAGATTTTCCCAAAGCGAACCTAACAATTCCAGTTTTGGGAAAATCCGATGCTTGGATCTTTCGGTATAATTGTTTAAAGTTACGATTGCTGAAATGCGAACTACCGCGCGCAATTCATTTAATTTTAATTTATACTTATATATTATATAAATATAAATATAAATCATTTGACGATTTCACTGACATGTTTAAAGTGATGTTTTCAACAAAACGAAAAATATATTAACATATAAACATTTTCTTATTTTGCTAACATGTGAAATGTAATATTTTTCATTACAAATCCTATTTTAACATATAATCCTTTTTTTCTAAATGAACATGTAAATGTAACGTTTTTTTTATGAAACTTAAATATAAGTTAAAAATGTACTTTTTAATCACTAAAAAAATTCTAATAAACATGTCATTTTTATTTAAGAATCATTTTTAATGAAACTAAATATACATTAAAATTTTACTTTTTAATCTCTAAACAAATTCTAACGAACATGTCATTTTTATTTATGGATCATTTTTAATGAAACTAAATATACATTAAAAATTTACTTTTTAACCTCTAAACAAATTCTAATGAACATGTCATTTTTATTTATGAATCATTTTTAATGAAACTAAATATACATTAAAAATTTACTTTTTAACCTCTAAACAAATTCTAATGAACATGTCATTTTATTTATGAATCATTTTTAATGAAACTAAATATACATTAAAAATTTACTTTTTAATCTCTAAACAAATTCTAATTAACATGTCATTTTTATTTGTGAATCATTTTTAATGAATAATATATTCTTTTTTATTGTATAAACATGAATAATAGAATTTTTTAGAAATTGTTACACAATAAAAATATTCTTTTTTATTGTATATACATAAATCTTAGAATTAAGAAAAATTGTTAGACAGTAAAGTTCCTTTTATTGTAAATTAATCTTCCGTTGTTGTATTATTATTCAATGTACTACGATATATTCTGTACTCTGATGTAACATTATTATGATGTTTATAAAGTCTTATGTTATTTGTTCTAATGTGTTGTATACCCAAAGTTAGCGCATCCGGCGATTTCCCGTGAGGCGGTTTTCGGGTCACTACAGTTGATATCAGAGCTTTGGTTAACTCAAATCTTTGGGGTACAACTCGTTAGAACTGAACAAAAGACTTGTAACAACCCGGAAGATCAGAACCAATTTAAAATTTTTATTTTGGCAATTTTAATGAATTTTGAATATTTAAAATGATTTATTTTAAATAATAACGACTAGAAATTTATTTTGAATAGAATTAGAACGTATAAATTCATTTAAATCGAAATTAGAATATAAACATTTATTTTAATTATAAAAAAAATTGGAAATGGCGCGGTAGTTTGAAAATTCGATTTCAAATTTCGAATGAATGTACAGGATTCAAAATAAACCAGATTTTAGTGAAACCAGAAATATTTGAATCTGTTTGAAAATATCTTTCCAATGAATGTGAAAAATCCAGATTTCATAACGGGAATAAAAAGTTATGTCCAGCTGAAAATTTGGAATAGTCGCTATAGAATTAATATAATATATAGCCCCTAAAAATATATAGCGATTTTGCAAACGACCTCCGTTTTCGACGAGACCACTTTTGTTGGATCCGGAATGTCAAATTATTGCTATATTCTAATTTTCATAATTTTTGGAATCAATATGTGAGCGTGGTGAGTTTAAACGTGTTTGGTCAATTCAATTTGAATTTAATCGACTAGAAATTGACCGTTTTTCAAACGGTCTCCCAATTCGATGAAATTAGTTTTTTTAGGACCATATCATCAAAACGTAGTCAGATTTTTTTTGTGAAAATTTTGGAGTCAGAATGTGGCCCCGGTAAATTAAAATGTGCGTTTGAATTTAAAATATAAGGATTTATATTTTAAATTTAGCAGAAATTGATCGTAACAGCCGAATTGGGTTACGATACACACCCATTGAATTCGGAATGGGGGTAATTAGCTAAGGATGATAGTCGTTGGATGTGAATTGGTGTTCGGACAAAAATTCACCTTTTTGAAATAAAATAAAATAAAATATATCCCCCCTCTCTTCCACCCTTTCAGATTGGAAATAAAAGAAAAAAAGAAAAAACTCAAAACCCGCTACCCCCTTGACCTAAGCCCTCATCGCCCCTTCCAGGCGTCGCGCAGGCGCCGCCCCACCTCAGGCCGACCACCGCCCCTCTTTGACGCCACCGCCCGCTCAGCCTTGTCCTCCTCCTCCCCCTTAAAGCCAAAACCTGCGCAAACCACCGAGATCCGCCGGCGGCCACCAATGCCACAGCCGCACCGCCTACCCTCCCGTGCACCACCGTCGGCAACAACCACACAGCTCCTCCAGCGAAATAGACTGAAAAAGGTGATTTTCAATTTATAAAATCAGTTTTTAATTTGTAAAATCAGTTTTTAATTTGTAAAAACAGTTATGATTTTTAGTTAATGAAAGTTATGATTTTTGTTATAGAAATTATGTAATAAAAATTTGATTTTTTTATATGATAAAGCTTTGATTTTTATTATGATAAAGATATGATTTTTTTTATTTGAAAGATTAGATTTATTAATTGAAAAGAGTTGATTTTTGATTAACAAAAGATTGGATTTTTAATTAACAAAAGATTGGATTTTTAATAAACAAAAGATGAGATTTTCAATTAAGAAAATATGATTTTCATTTATTAGGAAAAAAATGAACTTCCTTGATTTAGAAAAAGGGGAAAAAAATTACAAGGACAAACAAAGTTAAATTTTTATTCAAAAGGACAAGGCACTAATATTTTATTGAAAAGGACAAATAAGAGCCCAGCCCAATAACATACTTCTCTCCGCTCGTTTTCATTTTGTTTTGCTTGCTTTCCATTCACGCAAAAAACCCATTCCTCAGTTCAGTAGAAATTGGCCAAACCCTAAAATAATGGCGCCTGATCCATCGTCGCCCTCAATTTGCAATGTTGATAATGAAATTTCCGTGAAAATCATACAAACCAACCCGCTATTTATCTAAATCAGCAGCAATCACCCCATTCAAGCGAAAACCTACTTGATTGCGCATCAAATTTACAGTGCACTGTAGAAACCCTAAATGATCTTCCAGAAATTAAAGAAAGACAAGCGAAAGGAAGAAATGATACTACTAGTGTTAGTAATGAGGAAAATAAGGAAGAAACAACTAGAAATGATACTACTGGTAGCAAAAACAAAGAAGAAAAAGGGGCTACTAGAGAAGCTCAGTCAAAGTCTGCTGAAAAAGAAGAAGCAAATGATCCTAAAAAAGAAACTGATACTGTGTTTGGAAAAAACGAGGGAATTAAAGCGACTGAGAAGCAATCTGAAAATACCGGTGATCAAAAAGCTAAAGAAATCCCAGTGGTTATAGTTCCTACAGTTGTAGGTAGAGAAACCAGGTCGAAGAAGTTAAATGATCCAAGAAGAATTGCGGGAGTAAAAAAGATGAAGATGAATAAAGACCAGAAAAAGGTAAATAATGCTATAAATATTGAAAACTGATACTGTTTTATTCAATTTTTTAACAAATTATGTTCTAATTTGATAGGAAATAGTGATAAAAAAAAGTAAAGCAAATGAAGCACAAGTAGCTGAAGCTGTGGAAGAGAATTCGGTGAGATAACTTTAACCATACTGTATTACAATATGACTATAACAGTGTTTCACAAAAAATGAAGTAAACTTAAGTAAAAATCAATTTACGAAATATCTAAAGTATGCAAATATATTTTCTGAGTGTATGAAATAGCTGAATACTAGTGGTACAATTGTAGTATGGAAGTTGTTTTATTTAAGTGATAGTGTGGATTGTTGTATTTCTGAAAGTAAAAATACTTGTATATTTGCTTAGCAAAAAATTAGAACTGATATATGTTCAGGAAAATGATATTAAAAACAATTAGTGATACCTAGACAAATTAATAATTGATACCTACAAACTGTAAAAAAAAATTAAAAAATAGAAACTGATACTGCAGTTGTTAAAAAATTGATACTGCAGTTATTAAAAAACTGATATGGTGATTGTATATGCTGCGTAATGTGTATTGTAATGTAGGAAAATTATATGATCTAATATATGCTAGAAAAATGATATAATTTCAGTAGTACGGTATTAAAATTGAATATTGATACCTATGTATAATAAAATTTTCATACCGGGAAACCGTATAAAGGTATAAAAAACTAGAAATTGATATTGAAGTTTATTAAAACTGATATCTATTCAATGAATGTTTTCAATTCAGATACATTTAGTAGTTGGAAAAAATAGTTCAAGTGTGATAATCAATGTAAGCTAATGTGATGGTTGTATATGTGTGCACTTAAGTTTCAATTTTTTTTCTAACAGTAAACAGGATGATGATTTTGTCAATTCGATGCCGAAACAGGGTGCACTGGCTGCAACTAAAGAGAAAATGAAAGAATTATTGGAGATGAGAAAATAAAAAAGGAACAGCGTATCGATGCAATCTGCAAGCTACATTCAAAATCACAAAAGTTGGTAAAAGAGAAAAAAGCATTGAACAAAAGGCAAATTGATTTGTTGAAACACACTCCTTTCTACGAGTTTTTTAATGTTTTTTACGAGGATAAAATTCTGTTGAAAGAGAGCAAGAAACATCAGGAAAATTTGGATGAAATTTATTCGTGTTACTCACCACAGAAAGATATGTTTTTATATGGCGAAGAACAAATGAAAATAACAGAAAATGTTGTCAGCTTACTATTTTACATGCCAGTGGAAGGAAGCAATGTAGTAAAAACTACGAAGATGACAAATAGAACAACCCCATCGGAGTGCAAAGATTTTATTTTAAGGAACTTTAAGTCAGAACCAATTATAAACAGAAA
Organism: Allium sativum; assembly: GCA_030737875.1. Taxonomy (NCBI): domain Eukaryota; kingdom Viridiplantae; phylum Streptophyta; class Magnoliopsida; order Asparagales; family Amaryllidaceae; genus Allium; species Allium sativum. The sequence continues at coordinate 935,883,719 of CM060920.1, read as the reverse complement.
TTTAATCGAAGCAAGAATAAAAGAAGAAACTGTGAAGAAAAAGAAGGATTTTGAAGAAGATTTACCGTTGCTATTAATCATGGAAATTCTGGTCACACTCTTTTTTCCGAACAACCAACAGAAGCTCAGATGGGGATTTGTTCCATTTATATTGGATATTGATAAGATGAATTCTGTGTCATGGCCAAAAACAATTCAGTCTAATTTTTCAAAAAATGCTAAAAAATTCATGCACAACCCAAGAAACATGTCCGGATGCTCAATGCTTCCATTGGTAAGATTTTTTTTTCAAAGTAAACTTATTTTTAAGCGTAACATGACATTGTGTCGTGATGTGTTTAAATTTTTTTAACCTCGCTATATGCAGTATGTCTTTTGCGAGAAGACCGGTGTAGTAAAGCAAAGGAGAAACTTCGGCAATAAACTACCAAGATTTGCAAGATGGAATTTGAAGGATCTGAAGAACATTGTGAAAGATAATTTCTTGCGTGAACTAAAAAAAGGGGAGGTATATTTTTATAACATGATTGTCTGATTCATTGCATTGTGAATCAATGTAATTAAAATTTGATACCTTGTAGAAGTCAAAAAATTTATGTAAGCACAATGAAGTAATGATCATATTGAAAGTGATATGTAGAAAATATTTAAACTGATATTCAGCAATTACTTCCTTAAAATTAGAAGATGAAATATTGAAAACAAATACTGTAAAAATGAGAAAAATGATACTTCTGTAAATATTATAAAAAAACTGCTATCTTAAAAAATTAAAATTGATACCTAGAAACTGACTACAAATCTCTGATACCTATTTAGTACTGAAAATTATACTTAAAAATGTACGCATTATTTATAGCACTTGAATATGTGGAAATTTATTTTATGACGACGAAATGGTCTATGTTCAAAAATATCCAAATGAAGGAGATTACAAAAATTGAGCCGCATGGAGCTAAGCTGCTATAGACATTTCAAGAATTATCAAAAAGATCAACTAAAGGAAAAGCAACAGCTATTAAAAAAAGAAAACGCGGTGGGATGGAAGAGCAAGAAGGAAAATTTGAAAGGGACCTGGCTACCAAAATTTATAACTGCTATATTAAAGAGCTTGAAGACACTGCTAAAGATTTAAAACAAGATTTAAAGAAAGAAAGTTGAGAAGAGAAGTCGAAGATCAGGTTCTAAAACTAAAGCAGCAGCTAGAAGAAAAACAAAAGGAATCTCAAAATGATAAAACAATTGGTAGAGCAGATGTAGAAGGAACTTTACATAATTCACCAGTCATACTTGAATCTGGAAAAGAAAATAAAATCTTGAATGAGAATAACGATATGAATGTTGAATTTGAAGAGGGCGAAAAACAAACAGAAAATGCAATTGAAGAAAAAATGTCATCTGTGAAGAAAGGCAAGTGCGATATAAAAGAAAATGAAATGAAATCAACTGATACTGAAGTTGTCGTAGACAGCAGTAAAGTAAGGATGGAGAAAAAAAACTTTAGAAAACATTGGTCCTCCTAACTTTAAATTGGGTCTTACGCAAGCATTTTCGGAAGTAGTAACCGATCACGGCACATAAAAGAAAGCATCTCAAAGAAGGATTAAAAAGTCAGGGAAGAAACTATCAACTCCCAAAAAATCATCGTTAGTTAAAAGACTAAAGGAAAAGAGATCAGAAAAGGCATGTTGATTTTGAGTATTCTAATCTAGCGAAAAAAAAGCAAAGAAATCAAAAATGGAGACGAAGGAAAAATCTAATGCAGGAAAAGATGAAGAAAAACATGTATCATTGGATCCAAAAGATGAAGCAAAAAAGGAGGAAAAAGAAGGAAAAAAAAAAGACGAAGAGAAACTAGATGATATTATAGATGATTTAAATCCAATTCAAGTTGAAGAACCTACTTGGAAAGACCTACATTTGGCAAATTGCAAAAGTGTGACTAGTCATCTTAATGAAGGTGAAGCAATAGTAGTGAGGAATTTTTTTCGATGGCAATAGCTGAACAAAAGTAAGAATTTTTTTTTTTTGCAGTGTATACTATTAAAACAAATTTAATATTTAATCTCATTATTTTTTAAATAAACAGATCCACTGCTTGGCAAGATAACGATGTGTCTAGAGGAGGATGTACTATCACAAAGGATATGATGGTGGATTTGTTGAGAGGAACGATTACGGATGGGCAGGTAAACACATTTAAAATCTATTGTAAATATGATATCATTGTTCATAACAAACTGATTTTCAAAAAATGCAATAGTAATTGGGTAAGTATAGTTTTTAAAGAATTGATACATAGATGTATGCAAAGCCGAGAAGCGGATTGCGAAGCAAATCTACTACTTAACACTTGCTGTAATTAAAGATGATACCATATATTATGTGAAAATGATACCTTACATTACAGTATGACATGAAAATGGTATATAGCAAAAGCTTAACATATCTTAATAATCTGTGTAATTTCTTGTTTTCAGCATAAATCAGGTTATCGACTGGTTTAGCATCAAATATGCCTTAGTTCCATATAACTATGCAATGTCGATGATAATGACTGTAAGTACAAATTCAGTAAACAAATATTATATGTTGTCATTAGTAATGTACATATTTAATACTTACATAAGTATAATTTGCACAGAAAGGAATTATTGAAGAAAGAAATGGAATTATAACACATTTGGTTATACCGTTCTTGAAAGAATGCGCTCTGAACAAATATACAGAAGCCATATACTTCCCTATTCATGGTGAATGCCACTGGACACTAATATTGCTATATCCAAACATGCAATGGTTGCATTTTGATTCTATGAGGCCAAGAAATTCAACTGAAAGAAATAATCTACACTTGAAAGATTGCTATAAATTGGTAAAGCAATAGATTATCAAGGCTTACTATTTTATACAGTGTTACTAATTGATGAATAATTGCAGAAAAAAAAGTTGAAGTGATTCTGCAACAAGTATGGATAGAAAACAGTATTCAAGATATGAAGGTTCAAACGACAGAAATTCGTTAACCTGCCTGTGCAGAACAAGAATCATAAATACAAATATGTTTCATTCGTATGATAAAGAATTGGGTATTAACTTATTTTGCTAACTGTGTATATATTTTATTAATGCAGAATTGACTGCGGTATATTCGTCATGATCTTTATGGCTTCACACAACAGAGCTGAAGTACCTTTGAAAGTGGAACAAAATGATGTTGATTGTATCAAAGCAAAAATTGTGTACGAAATAATCACAAATCATACAAGTTGCTGGAATTTAGTTCAATTCATCACAGGATTAAGAAAAAGTTCAAGCAAGTGACTGAAGTGATGCCTAAATGAATAACAGTTCTGAAATGTAGTTAAATCATGTTTTGAAACCATGCTTTGTATTTCAGTTTTATCTGTAAACAATTTTACACGTTCTGCGTTTGAATATTGACTGAATTGCGCAATGAAATGTTGGTTATATGAATGTTTGGAAACAATGTTTGTATTTCAGTTTTTTTGGTAAATATTTTTACACATTCTACGTTTCGATATTGAATGTTTTGCTTAATGAAAAATGGAATATATGTATGTCTGTAATTATATGTAATGGTATAGAATTGACAATTATATACTGCAGAAATAAATCGATTACAGAAGATGTAGTACAAATGAAACTTATGGAATGCGTGAAAAAGACTGATACGTATATGCATGGTACATTGATATTACTTCAGTAAAAAAATGATACATGTATGCTTGGTACATTGATACTTAAATACTGGTAATAACTTGCAGAAGGAAAATGATATTTAAAACACACCTATACTGATACCTAAAAACTGTTACATTATGCAGGAAAAAAAACTGATACCTAAAACAAAGGTAAATTGATACCTAAAAACTGTTACATTATGCAGGAAAAAAACTGATACCTAAAACAAAGGTAAATTGATACCTAAAAACTGTTACATTATGCAGGAAAAAAACTGATACCTAAAACAAAGGTAAATTTATACCTAAAAACTGGTATATTATGCAGGGAAAAAACTGATACCGAAAACAATGGTAAAATGATACCTAAAAACTGTTACATTATGCAGGAAAAAAACTGATACCTAAAACAAAGGTAAATCGATACCTAAAAACTGTGAACATGAAAATAACGCATAGCTGATAGCCAGAAGTAAAATAATTTATACCCATTTGCTAAGACTACAAAAATATAAATCAGTATAACGATACACACAACCTTGAGTGTTAACAACATGTAACGACCTGGAAATCCGTACCTTTTGAATCGACAATAATCCACACATGTCTAACTCAAAACTGTACGTATTTACATATTGTTAAATGACGATCCACATCTTCAACCATTATAGTCAAAAATATAGATAATCAAGGGGATTAATTTAGAATTAGAAAGAAAGAAGAAAACAAACACAGAATCTCGCAACGGAATGAACAAAATATAATAATCAAATAACAGTTCATGAAGCTGTTTAAAATAAACATTTGATCATTTTACAACATTTATCAGAGTTATACATTTATATACATAACTGGTAATACAGAGTAATGTAGCAGAATAGTAGTGGGATACAATAGTAATAATGATAATAGTATACAGTCTTCGTCTTCATCCTTCAAAAGATAGCCTTTGAAACTGGAATGCTCAAGTCTGACCCGAGCGTAATAGCGTGAAAATAAAACAAGCTCGGATCAGGCAAAAATATTCTCATCTAAGTCAAATCGACATCATATGAACATACACACACATAACTTAAGAGATGTTACGGGAAATTTCCATCTCCTAAGGATCCGTCAAACTAGATACTATACGATATAATTTCGCTATTATACTAGTGTCTATTCACAAATACTTGTCAGAAAAATAGCGTAAGCGGGGTTACATTGATTACCCTTACACAGTTTATAAGCACATGGTCTATGCAGGTCCTGTAACACAACCAGTAACGTCGGTAGCCAGTGAGTCCCCTATAGACCTATGCCAAAAATCAAAATCGTAGTTGTCTCGCATAAGGATAAACGTATGACAAGGCACATGAGGCTATACCCAAAGTAGTATGCTACTAGTTTGCCTGATCCAGACTGGTGGTTACCCCTAACGGCCCACCGTAGACATCCGCCCCATATCGAATCAAAGGGAAATACCTCCCATCAAGGGTGCGCACCAACAAAACAACAACAACAAATAGTAATAGTATGGACCCGAGGCCCAGGAAAATCGAAGAGCAGATGTCCACTAAGAGGTAGTCAAGCCTCATTTGGTCTGGCACGGCTCCTGTTTTAGTCATTTCAAATCGACACAAGTGTCGGAGTCATCCATTATCGTTCACTTTCTTCAAATCCAGTAATCGCCTCCAAATTCATCCTACTTCATTTCTGGAACTCCAACACGTACACAGTTGTTAAAGTGGTTCCAACATTGACTGAGAGTATGTCAATAAGAGGTCCCGGTCTCTTTAACAACAAAACGTCATGTTACACACCGATTGGTATTTTATATTTCAAAAGTGAATCGTTATGATATCAAAATATCATATCTCCACCTAAAAAAATTTCACTTTAAAATGTCATATTATTTTATATCATAATAATATTTACTTTCACAATTCATATTTACTTTGAGATAAATTTCAAATTCAATAATTGGTTATAACTTCAGTTAACCTCATTTTTCTTCGAATCCTTCATTTTACTTCAAAATTCGTTTTGAATTCATTTATGATTTTAACATCAAAATGATCATAATTACTTTTAAATTATAGATTTAAATGTAAACACTTTTCACTTCTAAAACAGTTGTAAGTTTGAAATAGTTTTGGGGTTTAAATAAATTTTTGATTAGTTGTAAATAATTTTGGGAGATTTGGAATAGCTTGGAAATCAAAACAGTTTGAATGTTGGAAATGGTTTTATGTATATTAAATTATATTTTTTTTTGTAAAATAAACAACTTATATATATATAAAGAATATGTTTTTGAAAAACAATTTATATAAAGCACTCCATATATCAAAGGAATAAATTTCATAAAATAGTTTATATAGAAATAATTTCAAATCAACTGTTACTTTGTATTTTCAATAAATCTGAACCTAAGTTCAAATCTCAAACAAACCAAATCGATTTCCAAAATCCAATCCAAATTGATTCCACAATCAAATTCATTTGAGAACAATCCATTTTAAAGGATAACTTCCAATTTCGAAATATTATTTGAATCTGTTTGATTCAAATCAAATCCAAGTTCAAGTTCAAGTTCATAATATTTATTTAAACCATTTAATTCGAATTTAATTTCAAAGTTTAAATAAAGATCTAAACCTTTGAAACAATTCAAATTATAATCAATTTTAGTTCAAATTTAAAATACAAAATTTAGATCATTTCAATTCAAATTTAATTTCAAAGTTTAAATAAAGATTTAAACCTTTGAAATAATTCAAATTATATTCAATTTTAGTTCGAATTTCAAATAACAAAATTTAGATCATTTCAATTCAAATTTAATTTCAAAGTTTAGATAATGATTTAAACCTTTGAAATAATTCAATTTCAACTTCAAATTCAAATTCCAATGTATAATTCAATTTAAATAATTTCAATTTATTTTCTTTACACAGAATCACTTATTTAAATCGGTTTCACAAATTCTAAACTTTATAGATTTAACCAATCCGGTGTCCGTATGATAATTCTCTATCCTATGGCCAAGTGATCAGTTATTTCAAATTTTAAATTTTAATTTCATGGAATGGATAAATATCATTTCAATCCAAAGGTCAGATGTCATAGGTATATATCATTTCAACCTATTTCTTAATTTATTCGAAATGACAGTTTATGATGATGCCCGTAACATCCAAGGTAATAACACTGATATAAAAATATAGACAGCATCAGTACAGTTCAATATATCCACAAATAAACACCCATCACAACCATCATCCAAAACAGTTCAATTTGCAATAATTAACTGATTATATGTGTCGGGGTTTAACTAGTAATTTAATTCAAAAATAAACTAACTGTCAATTCAATTTCTAACAGTTTAAATTTTGATGTCCATTTAAAATAGCAACCAACAACAAATAATCAAATCAATCACAGATTTCAATTTCACAAAAATGTGAATATTTTTGTAGGTGTGAGAAAACTCACCTTCGTTTGAATCTGAAAATTTAACGAACTCAAATCCTGACAATCCAACGTCATTGCCTAGGTCTCGTCGATATGAACATGTCGCCGCTTGTTTCGCTCGAAACGCACCTTTAATAACCAATCCACGTCAGTATACAAAGCAACTCAGAACAAGCAACACCAAAAACAGCGAACACCATACTCATATTTGATCCCCCTTTACTAGCTTCTTCTTCTCTTTCAAAGCCATTCATTTAAATTTTCATTCATTATTTAAATGAATTAATATCGTCGCTAACCGCCATTCAGTCAAATCGTGAAATTAATCACAAAACGTTAGCGAACAAATATTTTTCTACCCAACCTAATACTAATTAAAAACAGTTATTTGCTCATAAACTGGTCGAGCGCAATCAACCTAATCAGTCAACGAACAATAATCAAGGACAACTGACAACGCTACATTTGTCAAAATTAATAGCAACGGTGTTTGATTCTGTTAACGGATGTCATTACAAAATATAATTATTTAATTACGTTAACCGTAATTAAATTTAAGCGCTAACGTTTTAATGATATTTCACGTTTAACCAAAATGTATCAAAAACTTACGCTAAATAGTTTTATTTGTCCGTAAAAATCTAACATTGGAAATATGCGATAAAAATGGATTTTTTTTTTCTTTTTTTTCTCTTTTTTGCAAAGGTGAGTTAAATGGACCAAACTAATGCATGAATGAACCAACATAGCCAAGGCATATTAAATTTTAAATGTTAGAACAAATCTCACCCAAACCAAGTTGGTAAGCCCGAGCCTGGAACCGACGCTCCATCCAAAAACTAGAGGCACATCTGCATCTTCGCACATTTCCCACGCCAGCTACTTCTTAACTCCTTCCTATGACTTCCATGCATAAGAAACCCAAAAAAATGCCTCATGCCCTTTTACTTTCTCCATGCGCAGTGCATGTGTTTTGTTTCTACACAAAGCCCTGCTTTCTCTTTCATACACACACATGTCCTTCCTCCAAATGACGCAGCAGCTCCTTCCTTTCCATACTCCTTGCATGCGCCTCCCATTTCCACTGCCATGCAAACTCTAAAAGCCTCCCTTCACGTTCCTCATTTCTCATACACGCGCATGACCGAGCACACCCACGCACACAATTCGCATTCCATGTCCATACATTAACAATTTAATCCTCTCATTTCCACGCATGCACTTCCTTCACATACACCTGCAAAGTACTCCCTTTGCATTTTCTTTCATGCAAACATATTTATGCACAACGCGCTCATTTCCTTTCATGAGTATTGAACACAAGTGAAGAAGTGAATCTTTGTGTGTACCCATTTTCTATTTAGAGCAAGCCAAAACTGAACGCTTGGGAAGACAGATAAGTTGTTTTTTTTTTTTTTTTTAGAGAAGAAAAATGAATGATTGAAAAGAAAAAAAATGGATAAAATGAAAAGCTTGCTGTGTGTGGAGAATTGGATGGCTCCAGGAATGACAAAAAATCATTTTGTGGCCATGATTAAAATAAGAGGAAGAGAAGTTGCAAGGAAAAACTTAAAGAATGAACCCTCCTCCCTTGCTTGCGTGTGATATATATATATGTAGCATATGATCTGTTTTTTTTTTTATTTGCAAGGAGGAAGAAGAGACAAAAATGCATTTGTCTGAGAAGTAAAAAATAAAACATGGCTCTCTTGTTTCATGCTTGTAGTACTCTAAATATTGGCATACTTCATGCTTAAGTAGCCGGTACCGTAATGCATGAATGAAGTGAGAGTGTATGGGTTTGCATAAATGAAGAACGTGCATGCATGTAACGCATGAATGAAGTGAGAGTGTATGGTTTGCATTAATGAAGAACGTGCATGCATGTAGTGCATGAATGAAGTGAGAGTGTATGGTTTGCATTAATGAAGGACGTGCATGAATAGAAAATGGAAGAGTAGGAAAGTAAGAAGCATGTCCGCATGCTTTAGAAATGCATTTTGTGTCCTTTATTCATGACATGATACATGCATGGTTTTGAGAAAAAATTTGTCTATTGGCATTAGCACCCTTTCGAGCTGGGTTTGCAGACCCAAAAATATTTAGAAAGATATGTAATATCATAAAAGGGACACATCGAACTCAAATGGCTCGGTTTTAAAAAATGAAATGTGCAAGCTTTTTCACAATTTTAGCGCGAACTGAGCACCGAAACTGACAAATTAATATATTTCGGTAATCAGCGCGACGAGACGGACACAAAGGTGTATAATTTGCAGTGTCTGCGTACTCCGTTCAAAAACGGGTTACGGACCCCTTTAACGTAGAAATGCGGATGGGAAACGAAGATCAAAACGTCCGATTTTCGCGAAACGAATTTCTCCGTTAGATTACTGATAACGAATAGAATATTTTTCGTGTTTGTTCGAACTGGTTTCGAAGAGATTTTAAAATCGCTAAAATTTGAACTGTTATGTGCAGCGCGCACTGAAAATAGCGCGACCGACTACATTCAAATTTTCCGACGAAATTTTCACAACTGCTACATTTCACTATACGTATTTCAAATATCAAATTCCCATTATGAAAAACCATAAAATATATTATTTGTTTTTTTTATAAATAAAAATACGATTTAAATCGAAATTTAATTCGTTAAAAATAGCGGGTTGTTACACAACAATTATGGCCAAGGAACAGGAGAAAGCCAAAGTCTGATGGAGGATAACCAGGATGAAATAGCAGTTCGAGAGCTCGTAAACTTCACCATTTCCACTATATCCCATTCAAAAGATCGAGATCGAGATCAAGTGATAACTACCATACACACAAGCGCCACAAGATTGAGATCACCATGCAAGGCAGGTGAATCACCAAAATATAGTAAAAGCTAAAATTTGAGCCAAAGCGCCACTTGTATTGCTGATAACCATATCAATAATAATAACAACAATAATTTGAGTTTTAAAATAATACGCAATATTCAAATAGCATATCAATAATAATAACAACAAGTAACACCATACAAACATTTAAATGTAATAATTTTAATTATAAAACAACACAGCATGAAGAATTTTTATTAAAAATTTGGGAGTATCTAGCACATACAAATGCTTCAATCACAATCGAAGTAAATTGTACAACTTTATTATTAGAAAGGAAAAAACACTAAAAAACAATATTCAACAAGTATAAGTTTTTATTGGAAGCTTGACAGTTGCATTTGTTATGTTCATATTGGTTCCACGTTCTACAACTTTGCTGCTTGTTTTGAAAAGGAGAACATGGATAAAACACGAGCACTAATTGTCTGTGAATTCATTGCCAATCATGCATGATGTTGTGATTAGGTTAGATGCATCACTGATTTAAGATAAAGGAATATTAAAAACTGATATCTACAGCAGTATAAAAATGATATCTAAAATCTAGGGGAAAAAAACTGATATCTACAATGTCTAAAATCTGATATCCAGAATCTGAAGTTATATGTGTATAAAAAACTGATACCTATAATGAGTAAAAACTGATATTCAGAATATAAAATTAAATCTGTAAAAAAATCTGCTACCTACAAAAATCAAAAAATGATACCCTTGAACTAGTAATAGGAGAAAAACTTCAAGCTGACACTTACAAGCTTACAAAACTGAAACCTAAAAATTATAAACATGCAAGTAAAACAAAAGAGATACGTACATAGACATTTAACTGATAACCAATGGTTGAAACAGAAAGAATAACACATTAAATCGATACATGCAAGATAGTAAAACTATTATTCAGTTTACGATTGTAATTTAATTTATCACAAGAGCATTATGTCGCATCAAATCAGCAAGAGAACAATCTAAAAAATAAAACAGGAAGTGAATAAGCTTGGAATAATTCGTATTAAAAGTATAGAATATTTTACACAATTTCAATGCATCAAACATTAATTTGCAATCGTGTACAAGTCTTTATTTTGAAAAGGTTATATACAAGTACATGTTGTCATGAAACAATTGAAATTAAAATCAATTTATTTTCTTGGAAGCTTGACAGTTGCGCTTGTTATGCCCGTATTCATTGCACACTCCACATTTGTTTTGCTTGTTTTTGAAATATGCAAATCCTCCTTTCCTTTTTGATGAAGGTCTCCCAATGCCACGTTTATCCTTGGGTGGTTTAATTACTACACCACCACTCGAATCAACATCAGGTTTGTCACATGTTGGTATAGGATTAATTGTATTACTGTAGGATGATCGATAAGCTGCCACGGTAAAATAATGCTTAATGAAATCATATACATTTAATTTCATTTTAGTAGTGCATTTAATTGCATGAGCACATGGAAAACCCGTAACTTTCCATTAATTGAAGCTGCATGTCCAGTCTTTAAGATCGACACGATAGGATATTGGAGATTTCACTTCAAAAAGGTATTCAGAAGACTTGAATATATCCCAACCAAATCCTTCTTCAACCAATTCTTTTAAACGGTTTTCCATAGTTGGACATAAGAGCGTAGTCCATAAACGAGATTCCTCTCTACGTTTATCCATTTGCTCCATGATTTTTATTCGTATTCCATCTAAACAAGATGTAATAGGTAATGCCCGCTCGTTTAAAATCCAACTGTTGAAACTTTCAGCCATATTAGAGCTATACTCACCATATCTTTTGAATCGAAAGAACAAGTCAGCCCATTTATCTAATGGTTTGTCTCTCAAAAAATTAGTTGCTGTAGGACCACAAATTTCCAAAAACTTAGAATGAGCTATATTAAACTCATTTATAGTAGATGCTCAAGAACAAGTCCTAAACAATTCCACAATAGAAATGTGTGCATTTTTTGACTTAACCGCAGAAAGTAAATTTTGTTCCATGTGAAGGTAGCAATAACTATGGTATGTTGTAGGAAAAACATCTTGAACACCAGAAATCAAACCCAGATGTCAATCCGACATAAAAACCAAATCACGATCTTCTTTCAACATTTCCTTCAAATGAGTTAAACACCAAGTCCAATTGTCCAAATTCTCAATTGAAACCACGGCCATAGCGAGAGGGAAGAAACCTGCAGAACAAATTACGGAATAAGAACTCGAAAATAATTTGTAATTGCAAATAAAATTGATTCCTTGCAGGCATACAAAAGAAGCTAATTTAATAATGGTTAACAAAAACTGATACCTGCAGAAACTCAAAACTGATACATAAAAACTGTGTAACATAAACTGATACCTAGGTACATATTAAAAAGCAATCTACAAACTGTGTATTTAAAAATGATGTTTACAGTCATACAAAAATGCTACCCACTAACAACAGATAATAAACTGATACCTTCATGCAAGAAACAATGCTACCAATTATCTGTACAACTAGAAAACTGATACTGAAAAAAAAATACTAAACTGGTACAGCAGAAAATATATTAGAGAAAACTGATACCACATAATTAAAGTTATACCATATGTATGTCTGCATGAAATCAATTTAACATTAGATCATACCTTGGTTTCCATTCTTCGTTGTTGCACCCATCAAAACTCCTGGCCTCCCCTTCAAATGAGTACCGTCTAAAAATATCATAGGCCGACAATGTTTGAAGCCAAGAATACAAGCACCTAAACCAACAAACACTCGCTCAAACTGATTTGTATCAGAATTAACATCCATAGTGACATAAGAACCCGGATTGTGAGCCTGTAATGCATCTAAATACCAAGGAAAATCATTATACGACATTGCATCATTACCATACAATTCCATTAAAGCCAGTCACCTTCCGTGGTAAGCGAACGAGTAAGACAATTCTAGATTAAACTCTCTTCGAAAATCAGTCATGATTTCTTTCGTTTTCTTACTCGAACGATCTCTAATTTCATCAATTATCAATGATTTAACAAACAACCTAGAGAGTTTAGAGCTATTCAAATTTGTTAGACCACCACCGCAAGTATGTTCAACAATCAAATTTCTAATGAAAAACCTATTGAGTTGGCCAAGATCATAGGAGGCGTGCACTTTAAACAAACATCCAGTGGAAGACGATGAGCAAACAGCCATGATTCTACTAGCATTGTTCTTAAGAAAATTTAATTCATGACATGATTTAATTTGATAGGCCAGTAGTAAAATCAGCTGCCCCTCCAAAGCAAAAAACCAACAAAATCAGAAAATTGTAATAAAGAGCCTCTTTTCATCAAATCTTTTAGGTAACTTTTCCTATGAATGACAATGTTTGCACCCAAACATTGATTGGTAGACTTAGGAGATGAAACAGTAGTAGAAAGGGCAGACGAACAATCAATCACACTTTCCAACAGAAAATCCTTCAACTGAACATCGAAACAGAAAAAAAACAGTCTTCTTATGTAATTGAAACAAAACAATACTTTGAATATCAGAGTCACTCTCAACAATTTTAGTTCTATCCTCAAGCAGATAGCTAATTTCAAATGATTCAGAGGTAAGTTGAGACCAATACCGACATATTTGGTTTCGGAAACCATACAATGAACATTCAATCGACAACCGAGTGCTGAAAGAGGATTCGTTGAAGACAACTACAACAAGAAGAGTAGCTTCAGCACTGGAAGAATGAAATAATATAAACAAACAAATTAGACAAGGTAAAAGATGCAACAAATGGTTAAAATTAATTAAAATTTCATACAAGTGTTAAAAAAATACTAAAATGATTAATTAAATATTTGTTCAAAAGAATAAAAGCAGAAACAAAACACAAACATTACACCAAAACTGATACCTGTAAAATAATATACTGATACCTAAAACATAATTTAGTCATCAGCACAATAAAACTGATACCTTAAAAAATATGATTATGATACCTAAAATCTGATTTAGTCATGTTACAATAAAAATGATACCTTAAAAAATACGATTCTGATACCTAAAACCTGATCTAGTCATATTACAATAAAACTGATACCTTAAAAAATACGATTAGGATATCTAAAACCTGCTGTAGATTTTTTCCCAGAACAAAAAACTAATGCACAAAACTATTGAAAATAACATGTACACTTTCAATCAACAGTAGAAACAACAATAGAAACAATTCAAATAAACTGATACCTGCTTGTATTACCAGTAGATTCCATTAATCAACAATAGAAACAACCAAAACCTAACAAAAAAAAAATGAATGTTAAATTAAAGGAATTATAAGAAGAAATTAAAAATTGAATCGATGAAATCATAGATCGTGCGAGATCATCCTTACCAATATGTCTTGTGAGATCAAAATCAGTTGTTCCTCTGCCTTTTAAAATTTCGATCAATAGGTACTGATAGAAAATGAATCGCGCTTTCCAATATGTATTGCGAGATCGTCCTTACCAATCGCGCTTTTTTTGCTGATGAAATTATACGATCAAGAGAAATTTGATTCCGAAATATGCTAGAACAAGAATCACCCATTGGAGTTCTGCGAGATACAGATTTCGTTGCCGCGGGATGAAAGACGATGAAGAAGGAAATAGCGCGCGTGATTTAAGGATATAAAAATTTAATTAGTGTAATGTCTCAGTGTAATGTCCTTTTGATTAAATTTTTAATGGGCTATCCTTATTGATAAAAAACCCCTTAATCTTGTCCTTGTGATTATTTTCCTGTTAAAAAAAAATAGAATTTTCTTTGAAATGAAGAAAATGAAATTTTCTTTGAAATGAAAAATATGATTTTTATCGTATGAATCATATTATTTTTAGTTAGATAAAAATGAAATTTGTATCATAGGAATAAAATCTTTTTTAGAAGGATAAATATATGATTTTTATCGTATAAAAGAAATATTTGTAATAGGTTAAAAATATGATTTTTAAGTAGGGTATGCTATAGAATTATTTTTAGAAAGCTAAAAAAATAATTTTTAGCCTATGTATGCTACTCTAAAAATAGTTAAGCTATGGAAATATTTTTAGAAAGCTAAAAATATGATTTTTATCGTATATGCGTTATTTATAAAATGGTCATATAAAGAATAATTATTAATGGGTTAAATATATGATTTTTAACGTAGGTATGCGATATAGATTGACAATCAAAGCACAGAGGAGTTGATCCCAAAGGTGAGAACTTCTCAGTCTAATTTATTTTTTAGTTAAATATATATACTAGGATGCAGACACTGCTTAGTAGCACCCGACACCTTTGTTTGAAACCATGTTTGTTTGGTTGATTGGATTATTTGGTTGAATTTGGTTTGGGAAGTGAAATGAATTGATTAGAATTTTATTTGTATATGGTACAAGCCATTAGTAGGCGAGGGATAAGGCTAGACCTTATTCCGATTCTAGTATCGCGCAGTTATGCTACCGAAATTTTCTAAAAATGTTTAACAATAAAAAATATCATTTTTATTGTATAAATGAACTGTATAAAATATTCATGAGTTGAAATAAATATTTTCTAGTTAAAAATATAATTTTTAACGTGTTATGAATAAAATAAATATTCATTTACAAATCGGACGATTTGTTTATATACACACATTTGACTAATATTGATTGGGACGATTTATTTTACACATCGCCCAACTGCACAAATAATAATCAGTGTTTGTTGTTTGAAAACCCCACACGGGTATTAGGATGATATTAGACATACACTAATCCCAATATTTAGTTGTATGTCAATTGATGGGTTGACAGACTGTTGTAAGCGTTAATTATTTATATTTAACGCATATGCAGTTGTGTAATGCACTCTGGTTGATAGTTGACTGTGTTAGATTATTGTTGTGTCCATGTGTGTATGGTATCCATATAAATAAAATTATATGGTAATTGACTGTGTCTGATTCCAGTTCGAAAAAAAACGAATATTTTAAATTAAAGAATATTTTAAAATGAGGAGTAATGAATATTTTAAAGTAACTAATAATTTAAAATAATATTCAGTAATGATCAAAATCTGATTTTGATGTCTGATTTTGGATGGACACGAAAATATTTAAATATATAAAGTCATGTTGCTTAGATTTGTGCCATTTTGACGCTAACGAGATTTATTTTGATTTTATTCATTTTTATAATGAATATCGAAAAGGAAATGATTTCAAAATCTAATGTTTCGAAAATATCATCATTTATATATTAATGATATGGAATATTCAGTTTTGATTTAAAATTGAATATAAAGTTGAAAACGTTTTTAAAACGAATTATGAAATATGTTTTAAAATGGAAATCGATGAAATATATATTATATATATAATGGTCTGAATAGAACGCGCTGCGCCGTGACCATTCGCGAATTTCGACCATTGACTTCGAATTGACATTGCGGGAGATCCGATCGTCGGATTCTCCTCATCCCGGAATTTTCGGGTTCGTATCGAAAAGATCTTTCCACGGGTATAATAGATTTGAAATCTAATGGTTGTATTTGGAATTATGTCCAAATCAAATTTGAATAAGGTCGTTGTTAGTGCAGTTCGATGTCCGTTTATGGAAATCGACTGTACGAGCCTTGATAAAATTATTGAAAATATTAATAATTTATGTAAAATCAAAATAAATGATTTGGAAAGAATTGGGATGAAAAATTTCATGTTTGTAAAGATAAAAATATATTTTTATCAAAATGAACTAGTTATGAACCAGAATTAAAATCCAATATTTTTAAATAAACAAATTGGATTTGATATGGTTTTAAAAATAACCAGAATTTCCAATATATGAATTGGAATGGAATTAAATCGAAATTATCTTCGGAATATTTCGAAATTGGATTCCATGATTATATGGATATTGTGAAGGAATTTTGAAGATATATATATCGTTATTCCGAATACGATATTTGTTGATCTCAGGATTTGATACTGAATATAAGCCGATATAATTTCTACTCAGAGCCTTGTATTTAATATTAAATTGGATTTTAGATTTGTCGTGAATGGTGTCTTCATTAACACTGTTCTTAAGCCCAGTTGAGAAAAGAATAAATCTTTTAATTAAGATTTAGTGATGTTTTCCAATTAATTAAGATTTAATTGGAATTGAATAAAAGAATTGGATTTTGGGTTTGTCATGAATGGTGTCTTAAATAACACTATTCTTAAACCCCGTGTGAAAAGAATAAATCTTTTAATTAAGATTATTAGAGTTTTAAGTTAATTAACATTTATTTGGAATAAAATGAATGTGAATTGGGTTTATTGTGAACTGTGTTTTTAATGACATTCGTTCTTTAACCCAATTTACAGTGAAATGTGATTTGGAGTTTATAAATCTTTTTATTAAGATTTAACGAGAATTTTCCAAAGTAAAGTTTTCCAATTTAATATATTAAATTGGAATTGAATGGAATTCGATTTGATAATAATCGAAGTGAGTTTCTACGGAGGAAGACTGTTAATATATATATGGAATTTAAAAGGCTTTGTTGTTATTCCATTTATATTATTAGTCAGATACGGAAATTGATATCGATTATATATTGATCTGTTTTTCCGTGAAGATTCCATGGTTAATGGAATAGGATTTTGGGTTTATCGTGAGCTGTGTTTTAAACGACATTAGTTCTTTAGCATAGTTAAAGACACGATTACATGTCTAACGTTGTATTTCGAACCGTATGGTTGATCTCTGCTAAATATATATCTGTTTGGTTGCGGAGAATTTATTCTCTTGCTTAACAACCTTCTCTAAGACGTACGAGCTTAGAGGTTATATATCGGTAGAAATCAATAGTATGGTCTAGATTGTCGATGCGGCATGTTTGTGTTTCCAAAGTTAAATAATCATTAATATTTATTTTTGGGAAGGTTAAAACTAAGTGGAGTTTTAATGAATCTTTAATTAGATTGAAAAGAGAATGTGATAATTTAAATTATCAAATTTAGGAAATGGTCGAGAGTGGAGTGTCACCAGTTTTGCTCCAAGCGATAGTTAAATCTTTAATTAGATTTGAACGTGAAATGGTGTAACACCCCACCTCCGCTAGGGTCACTCTTTCGGGGGCACTAGCTTCTGGGGGGCGTTAGAACTGGGTAAGCATGCATAATGATATATCAAGGCAGAACCAGAACATAAATATATATGTAAAACAGAGTAAGTGAGAATAAAACAGCGGAATATCTCAAACCATCTCAAAACAAGTCTAGTACATCATAAAGTCAACTGCCAAAATAAACATGTCTAGTACATCATAAACAGAAATACTGAAATACATAGTGCTATCCCCAAAATAAAGATGATAAACCATAGCGAGCTCAATGTCCAGGCATACATGAGCTATCCAGCAAACAAGCAAGTGATCCAAGCTAAGCACCACTATTCCCTCCCTGAGAACCTGGGGGGGGGGGGGGGAACGGAAGAAAAGAAGCGAAAGAAAACAGGTCAGTCAAAAAGACTGGTAAGCCCTACTACGATCAGTCTATAAACTAATAAAGTTAGCATCATGATGGAAACTGAGATGAACATACTGGCAATAGATAAAGGTGTCATCACATAAAGAAGATTAAGCTTTGCACCACAGTGTACTAGCAAACTAACATAACAGGTATTGATCCCTCAGCCCAAACTTTGGCCCAATAACATGAGGTGACCTTAATACAAGGTCCAGCCCAACGGTCTAGTCGATCGGCTCCCTATAAACCTAACACGTCAAGTGTTGGTGTCCATACGGCCCACATATGGTTGTAGTCAGACTGTGCTGGGTCCACCTTCGGGTGTATCAAGCCCTCGGGTGTCAACCCCAGACACCTAAGCAATAATGCACAGTCTAAACCTACTGGTACCCGTGCCTCGAGTTTGTCCAACACCGGACTACGTGCACGTCCGTAGCCCGCCTGGACCCGCACCGCTGTACCACTCAGCCGTCGCTTTGGTCGCTTACATCAGTCTAGTAATCGTGCCCCGCCCTAGCCTAGCCTCTAGGGTTGTGAATGATACCAAACTGGGATTACTGCTGGAACAGACCACGTTGCTAGGGTTTTCTAAGAGGGTTAAGTGTGGTTTAACCCCTCACTAATCATGGATTAAATTAGTTAAGTGTAACCAACAGTTCACCACTTAACCCCATTTAATCCCTCGTATCCCCAAAATTGGTTAAGTATTAGTGGGCCATGACTTAACCCTAATCATGAGGCATTAATTAATTTAATTGTGCCTTAACCTCTCACATTAGACTTTGTTGCGGTTACCTAGTTAAGCCGGTGGGTTCCAGGTAGATTTACACCACAACTTGGTCTAACCTCGGGTCTTGGCACCACATGACCAACTTCTCACATTGGATCCTATTGTTTGTAGCCACTAGTTAAGCCGGTAGGTTCCGGGTAGAATTACGCTACAAACTCAACCCAACCTCGAGTTGGCCACACTTATGTTTTCTAAGTGTCATGTCCACTTTATTTTCAAAACATAATTACAAGTTTAACAAATACTTGGGTAGACCTAACTTAATAGGTAAATTCCCAAGGGGTAGACCTAACTTAATAGGTAAATTCCCAATCTTATATTTTCATGTATTTTAAGTTTTACCCAAACCCCCCAACGTCATTCTATCGCTTACATATTCGTCATAACGCATAAAGGATAGAAAGAGGGAACTTGGCACAACATACATGATGAATCTTACATATCATAATAAACATGCATAACATGTTGGACTTGCATAACTTAGCATAGTGAACTTGCATAAACATGCATAACTTGTTAAACTTGCAAATCATGGCATAGTGAACTTGCATAAACATGCATAACTTGTTAAACTTGCAAATCATGGCATAGTGAACTTGCATAAACATGCATAACTTATCAAACATGTGTAACATGGCATAGTGAACTCGCATAAGCATGCATAACTTATTAAACATGTGTAACATAGCATAGTGAACTCGCATAAGCATGCATAACTTATTAAACATGTGTAACATGGCATAGTGAACTCGCATAAGCATGCATAACTTATTAAACATGTGTAACATGGCATAGTAAACTCGCATAAGCATGCATAACTTATTAAACATGCATAAATCCCAACTTTCATCACATATTAACTTTAGAGTTTCTAAAATGAAGGTAAGAGGGCTTACAAATATTACGAAGACACAAATCTACAAGTAAAGATTGAGAAGCCCTTTATGCAAGCATAAAAACCCAAAACAAAGCTCCAATAAGAAACACCCTTAACAAAAATCCCAAAAACTCTAGCTTAGCAAATAAAACTTGCAACTTGATGGTGTATGCAAGCTAATGATCATTCATACAACTTAGAAATGCTTGTATGAACATCATAATCTTCATAGGAATGATTTAAGAAGAGGGTGGAGGCCAGGGTTTTTAAGTGGAGGCCATTTGAGAAATCAATTTGACATAGTTTGGTTGCTAGAATGAATAATGGGGTTTTAGGGTAGGATTAGGGTCTTATTTATAGAAGATTAAAGTGTTTTTAGCCCTAGGATTAACCCTAGGTTAGTTTAGGTCCATCAGATTTCGGAAGTCTCCAGAACTAAGCCACACAACCAAGCTTAGATCAAAAATGGTGCGCCAGGCAAAACTGCCCGGCCACCCCGTGTCGACAGGGCAGTCGACACCCTTAGACCCCTGTCGACATGCCTGTCGACTTGGGGGTCTTAGCGGGAGTTTTCCCCGCCTGACGCCAGTTGTGCCCTAATCCTTGTTTTTAACTTAAAATTTAAATCTGTTTTTAATATGGAAATTTCTGAAAACTTCAATGGGCCTTAACTGGGTCATACGGACTCCGATTTTCGAAAACTCGGACTCTATTTCGCGTATTTTTCCGAGACGAACGCAATGGAACAGCCCGTTTCCCCTTGATTCAGATTTTTAAATTAAACTCTGCCTCAATTTATATCTTAACAGGTTATTAAAAATACAGGTTGTTACATTCTCCCCTCCTTAAAGGATTTCGTCCCCGAAATCTTCAAGTTAGGAAGAACATATCCTACCATCCAACATCTATCTACTCAAAACATCATCCACGAGCAACCATTGTCCTTAAAAGATTCTAAATGCTGTATGAACATATGCAAAAGTGTGTGTATATGTACTTATCTAATGCAAAGATCAATGCAAAATATGTTAGTGAAATGTATCCATATGTATGCAAATCCCTAACATAATGTATAATATCTACATGCGTGCTCAATCATACATCCATATGCAACATCCATGTGATAGCATACAAATTTCATCCAAGAATAAGCATAAACACTCATGCACATGCAATATGAGGAGTGTGTGAGCCGATCTAGTGCCTAATGTGTATCATGCATCCACGAGTAACCACTTGCAAACACTTGCAACCACTTGCAACCATCAAACATAACATGTCTCAAACACATGTTTCATCCAAAGGATTCTACCTAAGGTTCTCATGATAAGATAGACACGATGAACTAGATAAACTAGATAGACATGGAAAGATAAAGAGATTGAGAGTGTACCCTCAAAAAGGAATGGATAAAGCCTACGCATCTTCTCTTCAGTTTCCCAAGTTGCGTCTTCCTCGGCTTCACCCCATTGAACCTTCACCAACTTGACCTCACGATTCCTTAGCTTCTTGATCTCTGTCCCCAAGATACGAATCGGAGCTCTCCTCAAGGTAGCTTCTTTCTCTACTTCCACATCTTCTAGAACACTTGGCTCAACCACCTCTGCTGACTTATGCAAACACTTTCGGAGATGCGAAACATGAAAAACATTATGCACTCCAGCTAGCTTCTCGGGCAATTCCACTCTATAGGCCATCTGCCCGATCCTCTCTACAACTGGAAACGGTCCAACAAACCTTGGTGCTAACTTTCCTACTGCTCCAAACCGAACCACATTCCGCAAAGGAGAAACCTTCACGAAAACCATATCCCCAACATCAAACTCCAAATCAGTCCTTCGCCTATCAGCATAAGATTTCTGTCTGTCTTGGGCCGCCTTCATCCGTCTTCTAATCAACTCGACCTTCTCGGATGTATCTCTAATCATGTCAGGTCCAAGTATAAGCTTATCTGTAGTCTCCCACCAACATGTAGGTGACTTGCACGGTCTCCCATATAAAGCCTCAAATGGTGCCATTCCAATGCTCGCCTAATAACTGTTATTATAAGCAAATTCCACAAGAGGAAGATGGTCTTCCCAAGTACCACCAAAATCCAGAATGCAAAGCCTCAACAAGTCCTTAAGTACCCTATTCACCCTTTCTGTCTGACCGTCCGTTTGTGGGTGATAAGCCGTACTCAGGTTCAACCTCGTGCCCATAGCTTCCTGCAAACTGTTCCAGAACTGACTAGTAAAGATGGGGTCTCGGTCACTGACTATGCTAGAAGGGACTCCATGTAGTCGTACTATCTCACGAAGATATACTGATGCTAGTCCAGATGCAGTCCTTTTGCTCTTCACCGGAATGAAATGAGAACTCTTCGTAAGCCTATCCACAATGACCCATATGCTTGTATTCCCTTTTCTTGACCTTGGCAATCCGTCAACAAAGTCCATAGAAATACTCTCCCACTTCCATAGCGGGACCTCTAGAGGATGCAATAGCCCACCGGGCTTCTTCGACTCGGCTTTTACTCTCTGACAAACAACACATCTAGAGACAAACTCTGCCACATCCTTCTTCATTCCAGGCCAGAAGAAAATGCGCTTTATATCCTTATACATCTTATCTCCACCCGGATGTATAGTCAACTTGGAGGGATGTGCTTCCTCAAGAACTTTCCTCACCAAGTCTTCCGCCATCGGAACACAAAGCCTTCCGTCTCTCCTCAGCCAACCCTTATCATCTATAGAATATCGAGCAAGGTGACTAGATGTCTCCCCTCGAATCAGCTTATCCATAATCTCAATTATCTGAGGGTCTTCCTTCTGCGAAGCCCCAACTTGATCCAGAAGGGTAGGCCTGAGCTCAAGAGATGCTAAAGAACCGGTCATCGACTCAACTGACAAAGAGAAATCAAAGGTTGCCAAGAACTCTAAATTCTTCATCTCAACAAATAAAGGACTTAGTGTCAACCTTTTTCTACTCAACGCATCCGCTACAACATTCCCCTTGCCAGGGGTATAGGCTATATCAAAATCGTAGGACGCCAAGAATTCCATCCAACTTTGCTGCCTCAAGTTCAGATCCTTCTACGAAAAGAGATACTTCAAAGACTTATGATCAGTATACAGCTCAAATCTCTCTCCCAGAAGATAATGACGCCAAGCCTTGAGTGCATATACTATCGCTGCCAGCTCTAGATCATGAGTGGGATAATTCTTCTCATGCACCTTAAGTTGCCTACCACCAAAACATATAACTCTGCCTTCTTGCATCAGAACGGCGCCCAATCCCGTGCCACAAGCATCAGTGTACACGGTAAACATCTTACCACCATCGGGTAAAGCTAGAACTGGTGCTGAGGTAAGGGCTCTCTTGAGTCTCTGAAAAGCAAGCTCACAGTCCATATCCCAAGCAAAAACTAAGTTCTTCTTCGTCAACTTAGTAAGAGGAGCGGATATCTTCGCGAAGTCCTTGATGAACTTCCGGTAAAAACCTGCAAGACCTAGAAAACTTCTCACTTCGGTTGCATTCCTTGGAGTCTTCCAATCCTGCACAGCAACTACTTTAGCGGGATCCACCGCCAAGCCTTGCTTAGATACTATATGCCCAAGGAACCGAACTTCCCTTCTCCAAAAGTGACACTTGGAGAACTTGGCCTTTAACTGATGCGCTCTAAGCGTATCCATCACCTCTACAAGATGCCTCACGTGCTCTTCTTCATCCTTAGAGAAGATCAGAATATCATCCACAAAGACCACGACAAACTTGTTCAAGAACTCTCGAAACACCCTACTCATCAAATCCACGAAATACGCGGGTGCATTCGTCAAACCGAACGGCATAACAAGCCATTCAAAGAATCCATCTGGAGTTCTGAATGCAGTCTTGTCTATACTATCTTCAGCCACTCTGAGCTGATGAAATCCAGTAGCAAGATCAAGCTGAGAGAAAACAGAAGCACCAACAAGCTGGTCAAAAAGATCATCAATCCTCGGTAATGGGTGTCTTTTCTTCTTAGTCAGCTTATTCAACTCTCTATAGTCCACACAAAGTCGAAGAGAACCATCTGCCTTAGTAGCAAACACCACAGGCGCTCCCCATTCGGATATACTTCGTCTGATGAAGTTCTTCTCAAGCAACTCCTTTACTTGCTTGCTGAGCTCCCGTCTCTCACGCGGAGCCATGTGCCGAACGGGCAAAGAAACAGGCTTAGCATTATCCACCAGATAAATGCGAAAATCAATCTCTCGTTTAGGGGGCAACCCCTTAACTTCTTCAAAAACATCTGGATAATCTCGGACCACCCTTACAGACTGAAGGGTTTCCTCTGACGAGTCGAGAGATTCAAGATAGCACAACATGACGGGATCCTTCGGATTGCATGAAATCTCTAAGGTGTTGCCAAGGCGAGTCACAAGCCTCACAACCCTATGCTCACAATCAAGAATGGCTTCATGTCTAGACAGCCAATCCATGCCCAAAATCAATCCGTATCCCCTGAAACCAAGAACATGCGCACTACACAAGAACTCTACACTGAGTATAGAGATCCTCAGATCCTCACATATCATAGATAGATGAGCAGAACCCCCAATGGGATTCGAAACACAAACGGGATCATCCACTAAGCTAGTACTAAGGTGCAAACTATCAACAAGATCAGATGAAATAAAGCTATGTGATGCACCAGAATCAAACAAGGTACGAACTGGAAGATCGGAAACATAAACAAGGTTCTCAACAGAAACACTACCTCGATCGGGAACTGGAGCGGTGTTGAGATCATGAACTTGCCCTCCTGAAGGTCCAGCACGCTGAGTCTGACCCTGTCCTTTCTTCTTCGGGCATTCCTTGCTGAAGTGTTCAGTCTCACCACAGGAAAAACATCCACCACTAAGCTTCCTTTTCTTCTTCCTACAATCCTTAGCAAAGTGTCCAGGCACACCACAGTGATTGCACTTTCCCTTGCCTTTGTTGTTGTTCCCCTTCTTGTTCTTGCTCTGATTCCCCTGACTGCTTTGACCACCTTGATTGCCTTTACCCTGAGAATCAGTCTTCTTTGCTTGAGTATCACTCGACTTGACCTCTTTCTTTCCATCTCCCTGAAGTAGAGCCATATCGACCAAACTCTCAAAAGTAGCCCCATGCGGAATATGTGACATCGCCAAACCCTGCAGCGGCTCATTCAACCCTCTAGCAAATCGAAGAGCCTTCTTCTCAGGAGTGTTCACCATATCCAAACCAAAACGGGCCAGCTGATTAAACTTGTTCACATACTCCTTGACAGACATATCACCTTGCTTTAATGCAATGAACTTCTCCATCTGTAAATTCGCCTCAGCAGAAGATAGAAACTTGGCCACAAATCTAGCCCTCAAATCGGCCCAAGTCTCGACGGGCCTCGTCCCATTGGTGACCTCCGACCAATAGGCTGCTTCGTCCTTCAAAAGCCACACTATCAATAAGTCCTCAGTGTCTTTCAGCCAATTCCTAGCTTCAACAAAAGATTCCGTGCCTAGGAAATTCTTGCCTCCCATCGCCTTGAAGTCTTTACAAACCTTCGTGAACTCAACCTGAGGATGCTGAGGGGGAGGAGGAGGAAGAGGAGCCTCAGCAACTGGAGGAGGAGGAACAGGAACCACTGGAGGAGGGACATTAGGGGGAGGATTCTCAACTACATGAGGAGGAGTGGGAGTAGGGTTTGCGGGGCCAGCTGCCGCCCTAGCTTCTAGAAGTCTCCTATACCAGAGTGGTACGTTTACTCCATCCGGGATGGCAAGATTCTCAGCCATACTGAAACGAAAGATAAGATAAGATTAGGTCAAGGGAACGTAGGATAACGCTAATGGCTTTTTGGGGAATAGCCTTTTAAAATACTAGACTTTTCTTTGGAAAATACTTTATACTTGTTTTGAAAATAGTTTTTCAAAAGTCTTTTTAAAAACTTTTTGTTCTTTCTTGTAAACCATATGCTCTGATACTAAATTTGTAACACCCCACCTCCGCTAGGGTCACTCTTTCGGGGGCACTAGCTTCTGGGGGGCGTTAGAACTGGGTAAGCATGCATAATGATATATCAAGGCAGAACCAGAACATAAATATATATGTAAAACAGAGTAAGTGAGAATAAAACAGCGGAATATCTCAAACCATCTCAAAACAAGTCTAGTACATCATAAAGTCAACTGCCAAAATAAACATGTCTAGTACATCATAAACAGAAATACTGAAATACATAGTGCTATCCCCAAAATAAAGATGATAAACCATAGCGAGCTCAATGTCCAGGCATACATGAGCTATCCAGCAAACAAGCAAGCGATCCAAGCTAAGCACCACTATTCCCTCCCTGAGAACCTGGGGGGGGGGGGGGACGGAAGAAAAGAAGCGAAAGAAAACAGGTCAGTCAAAAAGACTGGTAAGCCCTACTACGATCAGTCTATAAACTAATAAAGTTAGCATCATGATGGAAACTGAGATGAACATACTGGCAATAGATAAAGGTGTCATCACATAAAGAAGATTAAGCTTTGCACCACAGTGTACTAGCAAACTAACATAACAGGTATTGATCCCTCAGCCCAAACTTTGGCCCAATAACATGAGGTGACCTTAATACAAGGTCCAGCCCAACGGTCTAGTCGATCGGCTCCCTATAAACCTAACACGTCAAGTGTTGGTGTCCATACGGCCCACATATGGTTGTAGTCAGACTGTGCTGGGTCCACCTTCGGGTGTATCAAGCCCTCGGGTGTCAACCCCAGACACCTAAGCAATAATGCACAGTCTAAACCTACTGGTACCCGTGCCTCGAGTTTGTCCAACACCGGACTACGTGCACGTCCGTAGCCCGCCTGGACCCGCACCGCTGTACCACTCAGCCGTCGCTTTGGTCGCTTACATCAGTCCAGTAATCGTGCCCCGCCCTAGCCTAGCCTCTAGGGTTGTGAATGATACCAAACTGGGATTACTGCTGGAACAGTCCACATTGCTAGGGTTTTCTAAGAGGGTTAAGTGTGGTTTAACCCCTCACTAATCATGGATTAAATTAGTTAAGTGTAACCAACAGTTCACCACTTAACCCCATTTAATCCCTCGTATCCCCAAAATTGGTTAAGTATTAGTGGGCCATGACTTAACCCTAATCATGAGGCATTAATTAATTTAATTGTGCCTTAACCTCTCACATTAGACTTTGTTGCGGTTACCTAGTTAAGCCGGTGGGTTTCGGGTAGATTTACACCACAACTTGGTCTAACCTCGGGTCTTGGCACCACATGACCAACTTCTCACATTGGATCCTATTGTTTGTAGCCACTAGTTAAGCCGGTAGGTTCCGGGTAGAATTACGCTACAAACTCAACCCAACCTCGAGTTGGCCACACTTATGTTTTCTAAGTGTCATGTCCACTTTATTTTCAAAACTTAATTACAAGTTTAACAAATACTTTGGTAGACCTAACTTAATAGGTAAATTCCCAAGGGGTAGACCTAACTTAATAGGTAAATTCCCAATCTTATATTTTCATGTATTTTAAGTTTTACCCAAAACCCCCAACGTCATTCTATCGCTTACATATTCGTCATAACGCATAAAGGATAGAAAGAGGGAACTTGGCACAACATACATGATGAATCTTACATATCATAATAAACATGCATAACATGTTGGACTTGCATAACTTAGCATAGTGAACTTGCATAAACATGCATAACTTGTTAAACTTGCAAATCATGGCATAGTGAACTTGCATAAACATGCATAACTTGTTAAACTTGCAAATCATGGCATAGTGAACTTGCATAAACATGCATAACTTATCAAACATGTGTAACATGGCATAGTGAACTCGCATAAGCATGCATAACTTATTAAACATGTGTAACATGGCATAGTGAACTCGCATAAGCATGTATAACTTATTAAACATGTGTAACATGACATAGTGAACTCGCATAAGCATGCATAACTTATTAAACATGTGTAACATGGCATAGTAAACTCGCATAAGCATGCATAACTTATTAAACATGCATAAATCCCAACTTTCATCACATATTAACTTTAGAGTTTCTAAAATGAAGGTAAGAGGACTTACAAATATTACGAAGACACAAATCTACAAGTAAAGATTGAGAAGCCCTTTATGCAAGCATAAAAACCCAAAACAAAGCTCCAATAAGAAACACCCTTAACAAAAATCCCAAAAACTCTAGCTTAGCAAATAAAACTTGCAACTTGATGGTGTATGCAAGTTAATGATCATTCATACAACTTAGAAATGCTTGTATGAACATCATAATCTTCATAGGAATGATTTATGAAGAGGGTGGAGGCTAGGGTTTTTAAGTGGAGGCCATTTGAGAAATCAATTTGACATAGTTTGGTTGCTAGAATGAATAATGGGGTTTTAGGGTAGGATTAGGGTCTTATTTATAGAAGATTAAAGTGTTTTTAGCCCTAGGATTAACCCTAGGTTAGTTTAGGTCCATCAGATTTCGGAAGTCTCCAGAACTAAGCCACACAACCAAGCCTAGATCAAAAATGTTACGCCAGGCAAAACTGCCCGGCCACCCCGTGTCGACAGGGCTGTCGACAGGGCAGTCGACACCCTTAGACCCCTGTCGACATGCCTGTCGACTTGGGGGTCTTGGCGGGAGTTTTCCCCGCCTGACGCCAGTTGTGCCCTAACCCTTGTTTTTAACTTAAAATTTAAATCTGTTTTTAATATGGAAATTTCTGAAAACTTCAATGGGCCTTAACTGGGTCATACGGACTCCGATTTTCGAAAACTCGGACTCTATTTCGCGTATTTTTCCGAGACGAACGCAATGGCACAGCCCGTTTCCCCTTGATTCATATTTTTAAATTAAACTCTGCCTCAATTTATATCTTAACAGGTTATTAAAAATACAGGTTGTTACAAATGGTAATTAAATTTACCGATAACACCGTGGTGTTAGATATGGAGTATTACCAGTTTTGCTTCATGGGATAAATAGGTTGGTATTGGGAAATTAAACAAATGATTACTTCGGTAAGGTTCGCTAATCCCGGTTAGAATTGAAATCCAAAGGAAGATTAAAGAATAAATTTGAAGAATTTATCTTTGATAAAATTAATAGGAACCCTTCCCAAAGGATATGAATATTTAAATAAAAGAATATTCAGAATTGGAATGAAGCGTATGTTGTGTTTTTATAGCACTTGTTTATAAGATACGTGAGTTATTCAGAAAGACCGGGTTTATCCCATTCTGAATAACTAAATTGATCGAAGTCAATGATGAAGATGGTGGTCGAAGACGGAGGTCTTCACATCGTTTGGATGATTACTGATGTCTTGATTGGGCTGTACACCCAAGACGAGGTAATAAGTGGTGATCGTCCAGACATACTTGGAGATCAACCGGATATGCGAGGATCTCTCTCCTGTATTGGACATATGGGACGAGGAATAAAGTGCCTCCGGTTTCGTTCAGACCTGGAAATAACTTGTAAATGGATGTGTGTCTGACATTGGATTTTGTTCTATGTTGATTGATCTCTATTAAATATATTTCTGTTTGGCGGCGGAGAATTTATTCTCTTACTTAACACCCTTCCCTGAGACGTATGAGCTCAGAGGTTATATATCGATAGACATCAGTCGCGTGAATTGCCTGTGTGGCATGCTGAGATGCAAATGATCAAGGCTTCTGTTGAAAAGAAGAGTCTTGTGGTTGTTGATCAAAGCACGGCTTTAATATAGCATACTTTGTGTATAGCGTTAATTCGCGAGCCTCACACCCTGGTGTGAACCAGAAATGGGAGAGGACTGTAGGGAGGACATGCGTTTCTTTCTAGCTAGGAGTGGTGTCATGGTATTGAGTCCAGACATTTTTACTTATGTGGTTGTTGGATTGCGAGGCTCCTCGAATATATCGATTACTACAGAGCCGATGGATATTGAGTCATCTGGCTCATTTACGCCCCATAGGGTTGGGATACGCATTGTTCAGGAATTGCCAATCCTCAAACGTAAGAGAGGACCGTCCCTAAAGATCAAGGTGCAGTTGCGACTGTAGCCTGAGACATGGTAGGATAGATTGTCTCGAATTAGCATAGGATGATCCATTTTCCTTGGTTCACAGATGGAATCCAGCTTCCAATACGTGACATTTCGGTTTTGATTGTAGAGCCTAGTATGGCGACATAGTAGCATGGGATAGTATGCCGTCTATGATTGATACATTTATATTTGAAGTTGTTTTATACACTATACACTTATAGTAGTATCAAAATGATTTGTTTTAAACGTACCAAACATGTTTAGCTATTATAAGGTAAAACTTTACCCTCTGGCTTGCGTTGCACTGTGTGATGGGACCTGAGTCTGATAATAGCTTCATTTTTCCAAAAAGCATTGTGCTGTTTTGCTATATGCACTGGTATTCATAGGAGGAAACCCATTCCGTGTTATAGGGCGTGGTCCCTTGATTTACTCTACTTTAAAGCAAAGTTTTAAGTAACTATTTTAGTTCTCACACCAGTCACATGACTGACCTGAAGTTTATTGTTTTAAACCTAAACTCTGAGTGTTCCTATTTTCCACACGGGCAGCTAGTAGTTTTGGTTTTGCAGATTTATTTATACAGGATCCTGGGTTTACAGCGGGAGCTATATTTGGAACGCTCTGTATCCGTGTATTTCTTTCAATTGTGTTTTGTATTATTTTCCGCTGCATAATAATTTGTAAATCTCTGATATTTATCAAATGTACATTATTTGTTCATACATTGTATATTCTTGTACTCTGATGTAAATTGTTGTAATAAGCAATGTAATGTTCTTCTGTTTGTGTTCTGATTCGTCATATTCTAAAACAATTCGTTCTTTCTCTTCTCTTCAGAGACCAGGGAAGTTCGGGTCGTTATATTTTGGTAACGGAGCTTTGGTTTACAGAGCTCAAGAACAAGACACATTAAAACCAAACAAAAGAATTCATCAGAGATTAGATTAGTAATATCCAATGAGAATGACTCGTTAGATATAGGATCAGTAGTATCCTAGAACGAGTGTGAAGGGTGTTATTTTAAAATAAAAATGAAAACAAACATTGTTTTGAAAATTTAAACCATATTCAACGTATTTGAATATTTATTTTATATTGAATTTGGACAATCTAGTGTATGAAGATTTTGCATATACGCCTTACAAATGTGTATATGAAGCCTCAAATACACTGGGTAGATATAGAATCACACTCTAGTCGCGCGGAGATGATTCTGATGATTGATATATCATCATCAAATTCTATGTTCAAGTTTCGAAAGTGGGATATCTATATATTTCCAATTGACTAGTGTGAGAACCAAAATTTAGATAGGGTTATTGTTGTGATTTGGAACTAAAAATCTGATTTTTGACTATGTATTAAAGTTATGTGTTTGAAAAACTAATCAACTAATTGATTGATGATTGTGTTGTATGATTATTTATTTAAATAACATGTGAAAGAAAGGTAAATTTAGGCCAAATTGAACCAAATATTGAACTGAATTGAAAATGGATTGAAAATGCATGCATGTACATATATATGTGTGAACAGGTCATAGCAAGAAGGATATAGAAGAGGAATAAAATTGTATGCCCGACAAATAGCTACATGTTTACTAATTTATTGGGTTTGGATGATTTTATGAGCTGATTGGCTAGCCGCTTGGCTTTTTCTTTTTCTTTTTGGATGATGAGGGCCCTGCGTGGGTAGTTGCGGTTTTAAATGTCTCCCCGTACAAAGGAGGTTATGGCGAAATTTTTCAAAAATTTAGGGTGTTAGCCAAATTTTTGAAAAATTAGAAATGCTTAGAAACTGAAAAGTTGAACAATGAACGCCAGAATGACAGTTGAGTTGGTTAGTTAATCAACTTTCAGCTCTGTTCCTTTTCGAGGACGAAAAGATTTTAAGTGGGGGAAATTGTAACAACCCGGAAAATCAGAACCAATTTAAAATTTTTATTTTGGCAATTTTAATGAATTTTGAATATTTAAAATGATTTATTTTAAATAATAACGACTAGAAATTTATTTTGAATAGAATTAGAACGTATAAATTTATTTAAATAAAAATAAAAATAAAAATATTTATTTTAATTATAAAAGGAATTGGAAATAGCGTGGTAGTTTGAAAATTCGATTTCCAATTTCAAATGGATGTACAGGATTCAAAATAAACCGGATTTTAGTGAAACCAGAAATATTTGAATCTGTTTGAAAATATCTTTCCAATGGATGTGAAAAATCCAGATTTCATAACAGGAATAAAAGTTTTGTCCAGTTGAAAATTCAGAATAGTCGCTATGGAATTAATATAATATATAGCCCTTAAAAATAGCGATTTTGCAAACGACCTCCATTTTCGACGAGACAACTTTTGTTGGATCCAGAATGTCAAATTATTGCTAGATTCCAATTTTCATAATTTTTGGAATCAATATGTGAGCGTGGTGAATTTAAACGTGTTTGGTCAATTCAGTTTGAATTTAATCAATTGGAAATTGACCGTTTTTGAAATGGTCTCCATATTCGATGAAATTATTTTTGTTAGGACAGTATCGTCAAACCATAGCTAGATTTATTTTTCTGGAATTTTTGGAGTCAGTATGTGGCCCCGGTAAATTAAAATGTGCGTTTGAATTTAAAATATAAGGATTTATATTTTGAATTTAGCGGAAACTGATTGTAATAGCCGAATTAGGTTACAATACATAACCCATTGTATTTGAAATGGGGGTAATTAACTAAGGGCGATAGTCGTTGGATGTGAAGTGGAGTTCGACAAAATTTCACATTTTTGAAATAAAATAAAATAAAATATATATATTATTATTCCCCCCTCTCTTCCACTCTTTCAGATTGGAAATAATATAAAAAAAGAAAAAAAAATCCGTAACCTGCTACCCCGTTGAACTAAGCTCTAGTCGCCCCTTCCAGGCGTCGCGCCGGCGCCGCCCCACCTCAGGCCGACCACCGCCCCACTCTGACGCCATCGCCCGCTCAGCCTCGTCCTCCTCCTCCCCCTTAAAGTAAAACCCACGCAAACCACCGAGATCCGTCGCCGGCCACCAATGCCACAGCCGCCTCGCCTCCCCTGCGCCACCGCCAGCAATAACCACGCAGCTCCTCCAGCGAGATAGACGGAAAAAGATGATTTTCAATTTATAAAATCCATTTTTAATTTATAAAATCAATTTTTAATCTGTAAAATCAATTTTTTTTGTTTTGTAAAATCAGTTTCATTTATACAAAGGTCTGATTTTCAGTTAATGAAAGTTATGATTTTTATTATAGAAATTATATGATAAAAAATTGATTTTTTTATATGATAAAGCTTTGATTTTTATAATGATAAAGATATGATTTTTTTATTTGAAATATTAGATTTATTAATTGAAAAGAGTTGATTTTTAATTAACAAAAGATTGGATTTTTAATTAACAAAAGATTGGATTTTTAATAAACAAAAGATGAGATTTTCAATTAAGAAAATATGATTTTCATTTATTAGGAAAAAAATGAACTTCTTTGATTAGAAAAAAATAGGATTTTCTTTGAAATGAAGAAAATGAAATTTTCTTTGAAATGAAAAATATGATTTTTATCGTATGAATCATATTATTTTTAGTTAGACAAAAAAAGAGATTTGTATCGTAGGAATTAAATCTTTTTAGAAGGATAAACTTATGATTTTTATCGTATAAAAGAAATATTTTTAATGGGTTAAAAATATGATTTTTAAGTATGCTATAGAAATATTTTTAGAAAGCTAAAATATAATTTTTAGCCTATGTATGCTACTCTAAAAATGGTTAAGCTATGGAAATATTTTTAGAAAGCTAAAAATATGATTTTTATCGTATATGCGTTATTTATAAAATGGTCATACAAAGACTAATTATTAATGGGTTAAAAATATGATTTTTAATGTAGGTATGCGATATAAATTGACAACCAAAGCATGGAGGAGTAGATCCCTAAGATGAGAACTTCTCACTCTAATTTATTTTCTAGTTAAATATATATACTAGGATGCAGACGGTGCTTAGTAGCAGCCGATATCTTTGTTTGAAACCATGTTTGTTTGGTTGTTTGGTTGATTGGATTATTTGGTTGAATTTGGTTTGGGAAACGAAATGAATTGATTAGAATTTGGTTTGTATATGGCACGAGCCATTAGTAGGCGAGGGATAAGGCTAAACCTTATTCCGATTCTAGTACCTCGCTGTTATACTACCGAAATTTTCTAAAAATGTTAGAACAAAAAAATATCATTTTTATTGTATAAATGAACTATATAAAATATTCATGAGTCGAAATAAATATTTTATAATTAAAATTTAATTTTTATCGTGTATATGAATAAAATAAATATTCATTTACAAATCGAACGATTTGTTTATATACACACATTTGACTGATATTGATTGGGACGATTTATTTTACACGTCGCCCAACTGCACAAATAATAATCAGTGTTTGTTGTTTGAAAATCCCATACGGGTATTGGGATGATATTGGACATACACTAATCCCAATATTTAGTTGTATGTCAATCGATGGATTGACAGACTGTTATTAGCGTTAATTATTTATATTTAACGCTTATGCAGTTGTGTAATGCACTCTGGATGATGGCTGACTGTATTATATTATTGTTGTGTCCATGCGTGTATAAAATCCATATAAATAAAATTATATGGTAATTGACTGTGTCTGATTCCAGTTCGGAAAGAATGAATAATTTAAATTAAAGAATATTTTAAAATGACGAGTAATGAATATTTTAAAATAACTAATATTTTAAAATAATATTCAGTAATGGATCAAAATCTGATTTTGATGTTCGATTTTGGATGGACACGAAAATATTTAAATATATGAAGCCGTATTGTTTAGATTTACGTCATTTTGGCGCGAATGAGATTTATATTGATTTTATTCATTTTATAATGAATATAGGAAAGGAAATGATTTCAAAATCTAATGTTTCGAAAATATCATCATTTATCTATTAGTGATATGGAATATTCAGTTTTGATTTAAAATTGAATATGAAGTTGAAATCATTTTTAAAACGAATTTAAAATGATTTGTGAAATTCATTTTAAAATGGAAATCGACTAAATATATATTATATATATTTAATGGCCTAAATAGGACGCGCCGCGCCGCGACCGTTCATGAATTTCGACCATTGACTTTGAATTGACATCACGGGAGATCCGACCGTCGAATTCTCCTAAAACCGAAACCATTGGGTTCGTATCGAAAAGAGCTTTCTATGGATATAAGAGATTTGAAATCTAATGGTTGGATTTGGAATTATGTCCAAATCAAATTTGGACAAGGTCGTTGTAAGTGCAGTTCGATGACCGTTTATGGAAATCGACTGAGCGGGCCTTGATAAAATTATTAAAAATATTAATAATTTGTGTAAAATCATAATAAATGATTTGGAAAGAATTGGGATGAAAACTTCCACGTTTGTAAAGATAAAAATATATTTTTATCAAAATGAACTAGTTATGAACTAGAATTAAAATCCAATATTTTTAAATAAATAAATTGGATTTGAAATGGTTTTAAAAATAACCAGAATTTACAATATATGAATTGGAATGGAATTAAATCGAAATTATCTTCAGAATATTTTGGCGTTGGATTTCGTGATTATACGGATATTGTGGAGGAATTTGGAAGATATATATATATATATATATATATATATATATATATATATCGTTATTCCCAATACGATATTTGTTGATCTCAGGATTTGATATTGAATATAAGCCAATATAATTTCTATTCAGAGCCTTGTATTTAATATTAAATTGGATTTGGATTTGTCGTGAATGGTGTCTTAATTAACACTGTTCTTAAGCCCAGTTGAGAAAAGGATAAATCTTTTAATTAGGATTTAGTGAAGTTTTCCAATTAATTAAGATTTAACTGGAATTGAATAAAAGAATTGGATTTTGGGTTTGTCGTGAATGGTGTCTTAAATAACACTATTCATAAATCCTGTGTGAAAAGAATAAATCTTTTAATTAAGATTATTAGAGTTTCCAGTTAATTAACATTTAATTAGAATAAAATGAATGTGAATTGGGTTTATTGTGAACTGTGTCTTTAACGACATTCGTTCTTTAACCCGATTTACAGTGAAATGTGATTTGGAATTTATAAATCTTTTTATTAAGCTTTAACGAGAATTTTCCAAAGTAAAGTTTTCCAATTTAATATATTAAATTGGAATTGAATGAAATTCGATTTGATAATAATCGAAGTGAGTTTCAGTGGAGGAAGACTATTAATATATATGGAATATAGAAGGCTTTGTCGTTATTCCATTTATATTATTAGTCGGATACGGAAATTGATATCGATTATATATTGATCTGTTTTTCCGTGAAGATTCCACGGTTAATGGAATGAGATTTTAGGTTTATCGTGAGCTGTGTTTTAAACGACATTAGTTCTTTAGCCTGGTTAAAGATGGGATTACATGACTAATATTGTATTTCGAACCGTACGATTGATCTTTGCTAAATATATATCTGTTTAGTGGAGGAGAACTTATTCTCATGCTTAACACCCTTCTCTAAGACGTACGAGCTTAGAGGTTATATATCGGCAGAAATCAATAGTATGGTGTAGATTGTCGATGCGGCATGTTTGTGTTTCCAAAGTTAAATAATCATTAATATTGATTTTTGGGAAGGTTAAAACTAAGTAGAGTTTTAATGAATCTTTAATTAGATTGAAAAGAGAATGTGATAATTTAAATTATCAAATTTGGGAAATGATCGAGAGTGGAGTATCACCAGTTTTTCTCCAAGCGATAGTTAAATCTTTAATTAGATTTGAATGTGAAATGGTAATTAAATTTACCGATAACACCGTGGTGTTAGATATGGAGTATTACCAGTTTTGCTCCATGGGAGGTTGGGATTAGGAAATTAAACATATGATTACTTTGGTAAGATTCGCTTATCCCGACTAGTAAATAAACCTTAATTTGGTTTAGAATTGAAATCCAAAGGAAGATTAAGGAATAAATTTGAAGAATTTATCTTTGATAAAATTAATGGGAACCTTTCCCAAAGGATATGAATATTTAAATAAAAGAATATTCAGAATTGGATTGAGGCGTAGGTTGTGTTTTTATAGCACTTGTTTATAAGATACGCGAGTTATTCAGAAAGACCGGGTTTATCCCATTCCGAATAACTGAATCGACGGGAAGTTGATGATGAAGACGGTGGTCGAAGACTGGAGGTCTTCACATCATTTGGATGATTACTGATGTCTTGATTGGGTTGTACATCCAAGACGAGGTAATAAGTGTTTATCGTCTATACGTACTTGGAGATCGACCGGATATGCGAGGACCTCTCTCCTATATTAGATATATAGGACGAGGAATAAGGTGCCTCCGGTTTCGTTCAGACCCGGAATGGACTTGTAAATGGATGTGTGTCTGACCTTGGATTTTGTTCTGTGTTGATTGATCTCTATTAAATATATATCTGTTTCGCGGCGGAGAATTTATTCTCTTACTTAACACCCTTCTCTAAGACGTAAGAGCTCAGAGTTTATATATCAATAGACATCAGGCGCATGGCGTGAATTGCCTGTATGGCATGCTGAGATGCAAATGATCAAGGCTTCTGTTGAAAAGCAAAGTCTTGTGGTTGATAATCAAAGTACGGCTTTTATATAGCATAGCTTTGTGTATAGCGTTAATTTGCGAGCCTCACACCCCGGTGTGAACCAGAAACGGGAGAGGACTACAGAGAGGAAATGCGACTCTTTCTAGCTAGGAGTGGTGTCATGGTATGGAGCCCGGATATTTTTACTTGTGTGGTTATTGGATTGTGAGGCTCCTCGGATATATCGGTTACTACGGAGCCGATGGATATCGAGTCATATGGCTCATTTACACCCCATAGGGCGGGGAAACGCATTGTTCAGGAAATGCCAATCCTCAAACGTAAGAGAGGACTGACCCTGAAGATCCAAGGTGCAATTGCGACTGTAGCCTGAGACATGGTAGGCTAGATTGTCTCGAATTAGCACAGGATGATCCCTTTGCCTTGGTTCACAAATGGAATCCAACTTCCAATACGGGACATTTCGGTTTTGATTGTAGAGCCAGTATGACGACATAGTAGCATGGATGCTATGTCGTCTATGATTGATACATTTATATTTGAAGTTGTTTTATACACTATACACTTATAGTAGTATCAAAATGATTTGTTTTAAATGTACCAAGCATGCTTGGTTATTATAAGGTAAAACTCTATCTTCCGGCTTGCGTTGCATTGTGTGATTGGACCTGAGTCTTATAATAGCTTCATTTTTCCAAAAAGAATTGCACTATTTTGTTATATACACTGGTATTCTTGGGAGGAATCCCGTTTAGT
Source organism: Allium sativum (assembly GCA_030737875.1). Lineage (NCBI taxonomy): Eukaryota > Viridiplantae > Streptophyta > Magnoliopsida > Asparagales > Amaryllidaceae > Allium > Allium sativum. The sequence continues at coordinate 935,845,057 of CM060920.1, read as the reverse complement.
GTTATATGGCGTGGTCCCTTGATTTACTCTATTTTAAAAGCAAAGTTTTAAATAACTGTTTTAGTTCTCACACCAGTCACATGACTGACTTGGAGTTTATTGTTTTAACCAAAACTCTAGGTGCCCCTATTTTCCACACGGGCAGCTAGTAGTTTTGGTTTTGCAGATTTATTTATACAGGATCCTGGGTTTACAGCGGGAGCTATATTCGGAACGCTCTGTATCCTTGTATTTCTTTCAGTTGTGTTTTGTATTATTTTCCACTGCGTAATAATTGTAAATCTATGATATTTATCAAATGTACATTATTTTTTCATACTCTGTATATTCTTGTACTCTGATGTAAATTATTGTAATAAGCAATGAAATGTTCTTCTATTTGTGTTTTGATTCGTCGTGTTCTAAAACAATTCATTCTTTCTCTTCTCTTCGGAGACCGGGGAAGTTCGGGTCATTATAAGACTCATCAGAGGTAGTATTAGTAATATCCTATAAAAGAATACTCATTAGAGATAGGATCAGTAGTATCCTAGAATGAGAAAACTCGTAAGAGATGGGGTCAGAAATGCCCTGGAATGAGTTGAGAGTGACAAGTTTATAATTAATGTATTTGCGATTATGTATATAATCCGATTTTAGAAAATATGATTTTTGAATATATAAAAGTTATATATATTTGAAAAGCTAATCAACTAATTGATTGATGATTGTGTTGTGTGATTATTAGATCAACTAAAAAAAGTTTATTGAAACCAATAAAAGAATGAAAGTTGAGTTGGTTAATTAAACAACTTTCAGCTCCGTTCCTTTTCGAAGACGAAAAGATCTTTTAGTGGGGAAGATTGTAACAACCCGGAAAATCAGAACCAATTTAAAAAAAATTAAGGAAAATTTTGTTAGAAAATACGTCAGAAATTAAAAATTCCACTATTAAATAAAACTATTGAAAAAGAATGAAAAAAGTTATTTTAGTATAATTATGATGTTATTAATGAGGTCTATTGATATATGCTGATAAGTTGATTTAAAATAATATGTAGATTCTAAATGTAATAAATTATGACAAAATGTCATTATGTTATAATAGGTATTATTAGACAAAATGTCGTTGTGTAAGGCATTGTTAGAGAAAAATGTCGTTTTGTAAATTTGTCATTGTTAGACAAAAAAATGTCATCTTTAATATTTTCCTTGTCTATCCAAAGTGTAACATCATTAATTAATAAATTTTAAAATGTTAATGGCTACATTCTTTATCAATGCTTTCCCCTCTTCATTTTTTCCCAGCATTCGTTTATTTCCTTCCCTACATTCTAATTACATGTGTCTATTTTTGTGTTCTCATCCCTTAAATCTATGTATTCCCCTTTTTATGATGTTTATATTCAAAAGCAATATATGTATATAATACTGTAAAACTTTTAATGTTATCTATGTAATAACACATGATATTTAATACTATATGTTTTGAAATTGAAAAGTTCCAAACTTTCTAACAATTAGCATTAAAAAATTAATCTAGCATCCATTTCTTTCCTTTTATTCTCTCTCTATCATCATTATTTACTTTTGAAATTTGAATGAAAAATAAATATTATCCCATCATGCTTAGTCATCTAATTTAATTCCTTTATAACCTACTATATTTGAAGAGACACACAAGGAAAATGAAATAAATGCCAGTTGATTTAAAATATTATCTTTGACATGTACATGAGTCATATAAAATAGACATAGAAAAATCATTCGATGGTTAAAATATGATTTTTTCAACATAAATATGCTATATAAAAAAAACATAGTCATGCTAAGGAAAAATTACTACTTCGTTATAAATATGATTTTTAACATATGTATGCCGTATAGAAAATAAATACGTGTTGTATAGACTATATAAGCGTTGTGTGAAAATATATATATACATTATATGAAAATATGTATAGGCATTGTATGAAAATATACATATACAATATATGAACATACATATATGCAATATATAAAATGGTCATGAAATATTCATTAGTTAGTTAAAAATATAATTTTTAACTAATTTAAGTGGTGACAATAAGAAATAGACACGCCACCATAGCAAATTTATTTCCTTTGCAACATATGGATTAACAAGCCTTTTTGAAATTAAAAGATTAAATAATAATATTTTATTTTCCTATTAATAAATAAGATTAAATAACCTAACCCTAATTCTCAAAACAAATAGCCGCCGCCATAAGTTTTCAATGGCTGTGACGCTCTCCTTTTCTCCCTCATTCCTCTCTTAATCCAAGCATCGATTCCATAAACTACCAGCAGTAATAATGATCAGCTCTTCGAGCTCTTACTCTTCAACGGTTATGATGATGGTTCGACGGCTTCTAGGTGATGCGGCGGAGGAAGTTTCGAAGACAGCGATGGGTTCCTTTTTGTGGTTCCAAGAATAATGAAGAGAAACGGGATGAACGGCCTAAATTCATGGATTAGGTTAATAAATCAATTATTAATTTTAGCTAATGATGTATTAAAATATTCAATGTAATCAAATGTTTAATTAACGATATCTTGTTCATGCAGAAACGAAATCGAACGATTTCGAATCCATTGGAATCGCAGAAAAGAGAGCAACAACATGGAACGAACCAGAACGGAAACGGTGCAAATTTGAAGTTGAAGCGGTTTAAGTCAGAACAGGAATTCAGAAACAAATTCAGAAGGAGTAAAACCAACGTTAGATCTCTTATTTAAATTTAAAATTAATTGTAATTGCATGAGAGAATTTTTATGTATACGCTGTTAGAATTCAGTTGTGTGTTGTACGAGATTTGGATTGACTGATTTTGTTTGTAGTGATGCGTTGGATCTAATTGGATAAGATAGAATTGGATAAAATTGTTAATACAATAAAAATATTTTTTTATTATACATATATGTTAGTATTGGACAAAATTGTTAATACAATAAAAATATCTTTTTTTATTGTATATGCATGTATGACTTGACAAAATTGTTAATACAATAAAAATATTCTTTTTTATTGTATATACATATATGATAGAATTGGATAAAATTGTTATAACAATAAAAATATCTTTTTTTTATTGTATATACATATATGTTAGAATTGGACAAAATTGTTATACAATAAAAACACTATTTTTTATTGTATATACATGAATAATAGAATTTGTTAGAAATCGTTACATAATAAAAATATTCTTTTTTATTGTATATACATAAATCTTAGAATTAAGAAAAATTGTTAGATAATAAAATTCCTTTTATTGTAAATATGTGAATCTTAGAATTAATAGGAAATGTGTATATGAATAAAATTCTTTTTTTATTTGTACAATGGAACATATAAATTGTTATATGAATAAAATTCTCTTTTTATTTATACATATGAAACATAGAAATTTTTGTATAAATAAAATTCTCTTTTTTATTTGTACATGTAAATCATAGAATTTGTAAAATAATAAAAATATTCTTTTTATTGTAACATGTTAATGTTAGAATTTGTAAAGCAATCAAAATATCCTTTTTATTGTACATGTTAACATTAGAATTGTTGGAATTTGTAAAACAATAAAAATATTCTTTTTATTGTACATATTAATAATAGAATTTGTTAGACATGTTCATATAAAAGAAATTATCCTTTTTATTGTATATGTAAACATATTGTTAGAAATGTTCATATGATAAAATTATCCTTTTTATTGTATATGTAACATAGAATTTATTAGAAATGTTCATATAATACAATTATCCTTTTTAATGTATATGTAACAAAGAATTTGTTAGAAATGTTCATAAAATAAAATTATCCTTTTTTTTGTATATGTAACATAGAATTTGTTAGAAATGTTCATATAATAAAATATCTTTTTTATCGTATATGTAAACATAGAATTTGTTAGAAATGTTCATATAATAAAATTATCCTTTTTATTGTATATGTAAACATAGAATTTGTTAGAAATGTTCATACAATAAAATTATCCTTTTTATTGTATATGTAAACGTAGAATTTGTTAGAAATATTCATATAATAAAATTTTCCTTTTTATTGTATATGTAAAAGTAGAATTTGTTAGAAATGTTCATACAATAAAATTATCTTTTTTATTGTATATATAGACATAGAATTTGTTAGAAATGTTCATATAAATAAAATTATCTTTTTTATTGTATCTATAAACATAAAATTTGTTAGAAATGTTAGTACAATGAAATTATCATTTATTGTGTATATGAATCATAGGAACTGCCAAAATTATTAAATATGAAAAAGGAACAAGTTTAGGGAAAAATGTTGAAACATTTAAAATGATATTTTTAATGTATATGTAGATTCAATATTAAAAGAATCATGTTTAGGAAATTTGTTGAAACAATAAAAATGATATTTGTAACGTAAATGTAGATTCAATATTAAAAGAATTATGTTTAGGAAAAATGTTGAAACATTAAAAATGATATTTTAATGTATATATAGATTAAATATTAAAAGAATCATGTTTAGGAAATTTGTTGAAACATTAAAAATGATATATTTTAATGTATACGTAGATTCATTATTAAAAGAACCATGGTTAGGAAAAATTGTTGAAACCTTAAAAAGTAAATTTTTAATGCATATTTAGTTTCATTAAAAATGATTCATAAATAAAAATGACATGTTCATTAGAATTTGTTTATAGATTAAAAAGTAAAATTTTAATGTATATTTAGTTTCATTAAAAATGATTCATAAATAAAAATGACATGTTCATTAGAGTTTGTTTAGAGATTAAAAAGTAAATTTTTAATGTATATTTATGAATAATGAAATTAAATATACATTAAAATTTTACTTTTTAATTTCTAAACAAATTCTAATGAACATGTCATTTTTATTTATGAATCATTTTTAACGAAACTAAATATACTTATATACATTAAAAATTTACTTTTAAATCTCTAAACAAATTCTAATGAACATGTCATTTTTATTTATGAATCATTTTTAATGAAACTAAATATACATTAAAAAATTACTTTTTAATGTTTCAACAATTTTTCCTAGCCATTGTTCTTTTAATAATGAATCTACATATACATTAAAAATATCATTTTTAATGTTTCAACAAATTTCCTAAACATGATTCTTTAAATATTGAATCTACATATACATTAAAAATATCATTTTTAATGTTTCAAATTTTTTCCTAAATGTGATTCTTTTAATATTGAATCTACATATACATTAAAAATATCATTTTTAATGTTTCAACAAATTTCCTAAACATTATTCTTTTAATATTAAATCTACATATACATTAAAAATATCATTTTTAATGTTTCAACATTTTTCCCTAAGGATGTTCCTTTTTCATGTTTAATAATTTTGACAGTTTCTACGATTCATATATACAATAAAAAGATAATTTTATTGTACTAACATTTCTAACAAATTCTATGTTTATAGATACAATAAAAAAGATAATTTTATTGTATGAACATTTCTAACAAATTCTATGTTTAAATATACAAAAAAAAAAGATAATTTTATTGTATTAACAATTCTAACAAATTCTATGTTTATATATACAATAAAAAGGATAATTTTATTGTATGAACATTTCTAACAAATTCTACTTTTACATATATAATAAAAAGGATAATTTTATTGTAAGAACATTTCTAACAAATTCTATGTTTACATATACAATAAAAATGATAATTTTATTGTATGAACATTTCCAACAAATTATATGTTTACATATACAATAAAAAAGATAATTTTATTATATGAACATTTCTAACAAATTATATATTACATATATAATAAAAAGCATAATTTTATTATATGAACATTTCTAACAAACTCTATGTTACATATACAATAAAAAGGATAATTTTATTATATGAACATTTCTAACAAATTCTATGTTACATATACAATAAAAAAAGATAATTTTATTATATAAACATTTCTAACAAATTCTATATTTACATATACAATAAAAAGGATAATTTTATTATATGAACATTTCTAAAAAAATTAATTATTAATATGTACAATAAAAAGACTATTTTTATTGTTTTACAAATTCTAACAATTCTAATGTTAACATGTACAGTAAAAATGATATTTTATTGTTTTACAGATTCTAACATTAACACGTTACAATAAAAAGAATATTTTTATTGTTTTACAAATTCTATGATTTACATGTACAAATAAAAAAGAGATTTTTATTTATACGAAAATTTCTATGTTTCATATGTATAAATAAAAAGAGAATTTTATTAATACAACAATTTCTATATTTCATTGTACAAATAAAAAGAGAATTTTATTCATATACACATTTCCTATTAATTCTAAGATTCACATATTTACAATAAAAGGAATTTTATTGTCTAACAATTTTTCTTAATTCTAAGATTTATGTATATACAATAAAAAAAGAATATTTTTATTATGTAACAATTTCTAACAAATTCTATTATTCATGTATATACAATAAAAAAGCGTTTTTTTATTGTATAACAATTTTGTCCAATTCTAACATATGTATATACAATAAAAAAAGAAGATATTTTTATTGTGTTAACCATTTTATCCAATTCTATCATATATATATATATATACAATAAAAAAAGAATATTTTTATTGTATTAACAATTTTGTCAAGTTCTATCATACATGCATATATAATAAAAAAAGATATTTTTATTGTATTAACAATTTTGTCCAATTCTAACATATATGCATATACAATAAAAAAAATATTGTATTAACAATTTTATCTGATTCTATCTTATCCAATTAGATCCAACGGATCACCACAAACAAAATCAGTCAATCCAAATCTCGTACAACACACAACTGAATTCTAACAGCATATACATAAAAAATTTCCCATGCAATAACAATTAATTTTAAATTTAAATAAGATATCTCACATTGGTTTTACTCCTTCTGAATTTGTTTCTGAATTCCTGTTCTGACTTAAACCGCTTCAACTTCAAATTTGCACTGTTTCTGTTTTGGTTTATTCCATGTTGTAGCTCTCTTTTCTGCGATTCCAACGGATTCGAAATCGTTCGATTCCGTTTCCTCATGAACAAGATATCATTAATTAAACATTTGATTACATTGAATATTTTAATACGTCATTAACTAAAATTAATAATTGATTAATTAACCTAATCCATAAATTTAGACTACTCATCCCCTTTCTCTTCGTTATTCTTGGAACCACAAAAAGGAACCCATCGGTCTCTTCGAAGCTTCCACCGCCGCATCACCTAGAAGCCGTTGGACCACATCATAACCGTTGAAGAGGAAGAGCTCAAAGAGCTGATCATTATTACTACTGGAAATTTATGGAATTGATGCTTGGATTAAGAGAGGAATGAGGGAGAAAAGGAGACAGTCACAGCCATTGAAAACTTCTGGCAGCGGTTATTTGTTTTGAGAATTAGGGTTAGGGGTATTTAGTCTTATTTATTTATAGGAAAATAGAATATTATTATTTAATCCTTTAATTTCAAAAAGGCTTGTTAATCCATATGTTGCAAAGGAAATAAATTGGCTGAGGTGGCGTGTTTATTTCTTATTATCATCACTTAAATTAGTTAAAAATTATATTTTTAACTAACTAATGAATATTTCATTTCATGACCATTTTATATATCACATATATGTATGTTCATATATCATATATGTATATTTTCATACAAGGCTTATACATATTTTCATATAATGTATATATTTTTTTACACAATGTTTATATAGTTTATACAACGCGTATATATTTTCTATACGGCCTACATACGTTAAATATCATATTTTTAATGAACTAGTAATTTTTCCTTAGCATGACTATGTTTTTTTATATAACATATTTACGTTAAAAAAACATATTTTAACGATCTAATGATTTTTCTATGTCTATTTTATATGACTCATGTATATGTCAAAGATAATATTTTAAATCAACTGGCATTTATTTCAATTCCCAAGTGTGTCTCTTCATATATAATAGGTTACAAAGGAATTAAATTAGATGACTAGGCATGATGGGACAATATTTATTTTTCATTCAAATTTCAAAAGTAATTAACGATGAGAGAGAGAGAGAGCGAATAAACGAAAAGAAATGAATGCTAGATTAATTATTTAATGCTAATTGTCAGAAAAATTGCAACTTTTCAATTTCAAAACATATAGTATTAAATATCATGTGTTTATTATATTATATTATATTTTTTCTTCTGAATATAAACATCATAATAAAAAAATAAGGGAATACATATAGTTAACAAAATGGAGAAACGAGATTTAAAGGGATGTAGATTTAAGGGATGAGAACACAAAATAAGACACATGTAAATAGAATGTGGGGAAGGAATTATACGAGTGTTGCATTAAGGAAACAATGCAGAGGGGAAGTCATTGAAAACGAATGCAGCCATTTACATTTTAAAATTTATTAATTAATGATCGTTACACTTTGGATAGACAAGAAAAGTATTAAAGATGACATTTTCTTACCTAACAATGACAAATTTACAAAATGACATTTTTCTCTAATAATGCCTAACATAACGACATTTTGTCTAATAATACCTATTATAACATAATGACATTTTATCATAATTTATTACATTTAGAACCTATATATTATTTTAAATCAACTTATCAGCATATATTGATATATCTCATTAATAACATCATAATTATACTAAATTTTTTTTTTTTTTGTCTTTCTCCTTTTTTTTTAAATAATTTAATTTAACAATGGAATTTTTAAATTCTGACGCATTTTCTAACAAAATTTTCCTTAATTTTTTTTTTAATTTGGTTCTGATTTTTCGGGTTGTTACAGATACAAAACATGTATTAACACATGGCCTCAGGTGAAACAAAGCAACAAAGTAATGAGTGGAAGCATGGTAGCAGCATGCGTGTTAAATATTGCAGTCACAAAAAGATTAAATGACCAACCAAGTAATATTACACACAATTAGTAAACAGGCAGGGTACAACATGTGCACAAATACATGCACAGCTAGTACTAATTGACAGAGGTCATGCAACAAGTACTTTTTTTTTCTTGCGTGACATATAAAAAAAACATTGTTTCATTTTATACAACTGTTCAACACGTAGGGTGTAAATATATGTTTAAGATCAACATTTCACTGTTACTTCACATATATGCAACTTATTTCTTCCCTTACATAAATATATTATTATATACATGTTTAGTTATGTATTCACGCACGAGAGAAGAAGCTAGCAACCTCCATACTACACCAAAGTTTGCACAGCCAAACTAAATCAAAATATCCTCTCTCTTACCAAAAAGATTATCTTTATACATAATATAAAATACATATTCCAGGAACAAAACAAATAAGAAAAAAAAAACTTTGTTTCCCTTCTTTTCAAAAGTTTCAACATGCATAGTGTAATTGAACAACATACATACCAATGTTTCTTTCACCTACCACATATATTATCTATGTGAAGAGAATTTGAGTGCTGCATAGAACATATGAGCAAGGAAAAACAAAATAAAAAAATACAAGCAACAAACATGGCAGATGATGATGTAGTCGAGACAGTAGACCGACAATAAACACTAGCACGTGCATGGTGAGTACAAAAGGAAAGCAACTACTACACGCATGGCAAAAGGAACCCCAACCACCAAAAGAAAAATATTTTTATTCCCACAAATCAAGGTACCCAAATTTTTAACAATTAATTTACTTGAATTTTGAATGGGTGAGAAGGTCTCACCTTGAAGGCGCAGGAATAAAGACGCTCGCAGTAGGCTTCGAGATGCGAAGCTTCTAGGCGACGACGATAGAACAGGGTTCGATCTGGGAGCGGTTGCTAGCGCTAAACGGAGACCGAGGCTTCGGTCTTGGCTTACAAGCGAAAGGGGGTTCACGGTGGATACAGGAAATAGCGATGAGTGGTGGCAGAACGCTGGTGATGGAGGCCGTTATGGTGAGTTTGGAAAAAATGGGATTTGAAGGGCAGTGGCATTTTTTTATATAGATAGGCAACGAAACTTGCTTTAGATCTAAACAAATAAATAAACCAAGAGAGTGGAAAGATAAGCGGTGAAACAGTGGAATGGGTAAGGACGCATTAATTGATTTATCCGTGAATGACTATTTCTATGAATCATTAAAACAAAATCCACGTTTTCCGAATCCACCTTTAATTTCTTTTATACAGCTCAACATTGCTGTTTGTGGACGTGTATTCCCTTCTTTTAAAGAAGGAATTTCCTTTAAATGGTTTGAACATGCCTTTTTCGTTTGATTTATATTTATATAAGACATTCCACTTATGTTGTGTGCCCTAACTATGCATGCATATCTTTTTTATTAGTTTGTTTCCAAACATTACACTTAAAAAAAATCAATGCATGCACATTCATGAAATAACGGGATGAAAATAATGCAAACATGAAAGAATATAGGGAAATAAATTAATAAAATGAAGGGAAATACATTGATATGTGAAGGAATTAACATGAAAGAATATAGGGAAAGACATTCCACTTATGTTGTGTGCCCTAACTATGCATGCATATCTTTTTTATTAGTTTGTTTCCAAACATTACACTTAAAAAAAATCAATGCATGCACATTCATGAAATAACGGGATGAAAATAATGCAAACATGAAAGAATATAGGGAAATAAATGTGCATTGTATACCATTGACACTCCATTTACAATTTAAACTGGAAACATTAATTAATTTATTCTCAATTAGGGTAAAACTCCTACATTCAAGTTTAAAAAAAACAACGATTTAACTACTAATTTCTTTTATTATCAATAGTTTGAAGTTAGTTATTCCAAATATACATGCAATTTGATAATAATTTCAATTTTTATAAATCACCATTTATTTAATTATAAATTGTTGTTTAATAGAAATAAATTTGAAATCATTCATAAACAACATCGTAAAATTTATTTTAAAACCACTTTAAATTCAATAATTTAATTTAATTTAATAACTTAAATGATCAAAACATACGGGATGTTACAATCTCCCCTACTTAAAACTTTTCGTCGTCGAAAAGGAGTTGTAAAAAAAATATGCCTATGCATAGAACAAAAATATTCTTACTTATACAAATTTTACAAAGTTTGGAACAAAATAAATCATAGGATTTTAAATTCAAAGATTCGTCCTTATATTATTAATAAATTCATTTTTTTAAATCTATTTATTAAATCTTTATTTCAAACACTTTTATTAAAGTTCAAGTTTTCTTATACTCACAACTTAAATTACTTATTACAAAACTTAAATTTTGAAAATATGATTCTCGTATTTGAAATAACTTTTGAAATCAAAAATAAGTATTTTATTAAAATTTCAAAGTTGTTGTATTTCTTAAGACATTTAGAACTTTTCTTTCTTAGTCTATTATGTTGAAGTTATATAAATTTAATTGCTGGTTATTGATTTGTTATTTAACATTTGAAAATACTTGATAACTCGAAGTTTAACAAGTTTATTGTCGTTCTTACAGAAGTTAGGCATACGCTGGCCAAGTGCATGACTAAAATATCTAAGACTAAACATACTTGTTTCAACTCCCAGTGAAAATACTTAAAAAAATAAATTAGATATGGAAAGTACGTTCTCCTATAGATCGTGGTTACTCGGCAGTTATGCTACTACCCCAGTAGAATCGCTGGTTACCATAGGTATCACACCCCTTGCATTCGCTATGGTTGTTGCCACACTACAAGAAAAACCGTAAATAGCTGCAGATTTTAGCAGCGGAAAATTCCATTGCAAATTAGTGACGGATTTGCGAGTGTTTTACAAGGGATGATTTTAAGATTTTTCTGTTATAAATTTTCATACATTATCAGCGACTTTTTTGTTTCTGTCATTGAACCGTTGCAAATTGCATTAATTTACCAATGGATGAATTTTGAACTAAATTCCGTCACAAATTCAGGCGGATTACAGATGGAAGATAGTTTGTAGCTATTTTGCAATAGATTTTCCATGGAATTTGCAAGGGATGCTTATTTCAGAATTAGAATTTTGGAAGGCTTATCCAATTTAGCAATGGTGAATTTTATAATACACATATTACTAATCAATAACTAATGATTAATAATTAACAATTAGAAAAATATCTTTTAATAATTATTTTCTAACTAATTAGTAATATTACTGAATAATTGATAACCAATTTTTTTTTAAATAATTGCTACTAATGATAATTAATAATAATAATTAAAATATTGCTATAAATAATAAATGATTAATGATTAATAAATAATATTTAATAATGTATTTACTAATTAATAATTACAACTAAATAATTAAAACTAACTTATTGTTTATTATATTTTACTATTAATAATTAATACGTAATCTTTAATGATTGAGAACTAATATTTATTATTTAGCATGTAATATTTATTAATTATAATTCAAATCATATATAATATGAAGTAATTAAAATTATTTGAAATTCTCTAAAACATATTTGAAATTATTCGTAAAATTTAAATATAATATTTGTAAGTTTTCATAAGGTTAGAATTTTTTATAAAAATCTATTTCTTTTTTTGAAATATTCAATTTTCATAGAATTCCAAAATATTAAAGAGTTACAAGTTTTTAAAAATTACAAACATTACCTGGCAAATTATTACTTCCATGCGTATTTACTAGTTTTCAAATGTAATTATCTTCTTTGGAGCGTTCGATTGAACCTGAATAATCAATAACGATTTATAGGTTTTCAAAAAGTAATATTTAATAATTAATTTCTATCAACTAAATAATTATTTCTATTTAATTAATAATTAATATTAAATATTTACCATTCATGATAATTGCCTAATATCAAAATCATCGAATAATTCCACATCACCTGTAGATCTAAATAGTTGATGGTCACGAGTCGATTATAACTATCTAATAATTAAATTACTCTTATAATAAAAAATTAGTATTTAATTAATGGCGTAGGTCGATCACACCTTGAATCTCTTCCATTTCGCTTGTCTCTATCTCCGTACACTTCAAAGCCACTTTTTCTCTTCCACTTCACCAACTCATCTTTCACTAGCATCACTCGTTAACCCAAATTTTTGTCTACTTCTTCCACATGTTGTGGAACACCCGTTGCAAACAATATTTAATAATTAAGACATAATATTTATTATCAATATTTTTTAATCATATTGTTATTTAATATGAATTATCTAATATTTGATAATTCAATTCGTAGTTTTTAAAATTGATTCTAAAAATGAGTTCATCAAATACAAAAATAAAAAACTAAACTTTAAGTTAGAATTTTAGGAAATTTAATAGTTTAGAAAATTTCAAAATAAAAAATAATAGTTAAATTGATTCTAAAAATGAGTTCATCAAATACAAAAATAAAAAACTAAACTTTAAGTTAGAATTTTAGGAAATTTAATAGTTTAGAAAATTTCAAAATAAAAAATAATAGTTATTATTATTTATACCTTATGTGTGATAATTTATGATTAACTCTCAATAATTAATATGAAGACTAATGTTAGTTAAATATTAATTAATAATATATATAATAGTAAATGTTTAATAATTGATAAACTATTATAGCAAAGGCGTAACAAGTAATAATGATATGTACTTAGTATTTGAATGTGATATTCTATTGGATTAAATCGCAAATATAGATTCTAAAATGTTTTTTAACTGATAATTATAATATGTTGAAAATTATTTGATAAACATAAACCATTCAATATACAATTTACAGCCTACTGAACCTTCCAACTTACGTTACAAGGCGCCGTCGTATTTTATATCCCGCTCTAAATTTTTCACGGCATCCTCCGCTTTGGTTTCCCAGCTAACCCTAAAATTCAAAACCCATACCCTAAATCACAAATTGCTTACCACAAATATCTTCTTTCTCTAACTTCATCGGTCCTAAATCCTGAATCCAGATGCATCTCTGCTTTCTTTATGATTTTCAAAATATTGTTCCTTTATCTCTCGTCGTCGCTGTCATCGTCGAGGAGGAGCTAGAGGCGGAGAAAGCAAAATTAACATCGGCAAACGAAATTTTTTGGGCGATTGGAAAAAAATAAGAGAGATCTGTTCGTTTTTCCCTAAAAATCACACGCGCCTTCAATTCCGGATCTGCAATCGAATCTTCAAAACCACTGTCTTTCGAACGTCTTGATGTATCAGAGGGGTATGGAGGTAGCGTGGGGAAATGTAAGGTTCGTATCACTTCATCATCGACCTCCTGTCCAGTATTATCTCGAATCGGGACTGATTTCAACTGGCGAGTTCTGGTCATTTCTTGTTGTGCTTTGTTTTGATCTTACCGTTAAGTGTTTTTTTATATGTTTCATATATTCTGGTTTGTGTTTTCCTTTCGAATTGGTTGGATCTGTTGCTTTCGACATTTTTGGATCTGTTGGGTTTTTCTGTTGGTTTCTAGGGATTGTCAGCGGAGATTAGTTCATCGTATTGTTTGCTCAGCCTCCATTTTGTGGGGGTATTGAGTCCGTTCTATAGATCTCTGCTGGCCTTTGGATCTGCAACATATCTTGCTGGGTACTATGTCCTTGTGTTGTGAAGGCCTTCTTTGCTGAAGTGCCTCTCTGTCTGTGTAAATATGAAGTGAGTTTGTGTATTTAATTTTCAGGAATAATGAAGTTATATTTTAGCATTAGGTTCATTAATGGAGATTGGAATGAAAAGCCTGTGTATTAAGCCGAGTCACTCTTTTTTTTAGTATTCAGTTAACAAATGCTAATGCTCATATTTTATAAGACACTACACGTGTCTTGATTGTTTTGTGTATAGTCTTCTCAACTTAAATTAGCAGAAATGGTTTACTTTACGCATCGTTTATCTAAATTTGGAATTCTTTGTATGTTCTTATACAACCATTGACTAAAAGTCAATCTAGCCTGATGTCCAATGCAACAATTTCATTTCATGACAGGTGGTTCATTCAGGCACTGAGAGCACCCAGGAAGCCCTACTTAGCTTTCCAATATTGTGTCTGCTTCTAATATGGTACAGATTAACGGCATGAACTCGCTTTGCTGGCAAAAACCTTTTTCGTTTCTTATTTTCAGCAATTTTTTTAATCAAAGAGTGATGTATGTATAAATTTCATGCAACATAAAGAAACCAAGATATTCTCTACAAGCTAGTGAGTTATGTATTTGCAAGCATACTTTTAGCTTGTGTGCAAGCATGTTTGCATTATGGTGTGCTTGAAAGTCATTTTGCACATGTATGAAAAAGTGCAACGTGTGTACGTGGGAAAATACTTGCAAATATTTGTACGTACCAGTACAGACAGAAATATATGTTTTGTTGTTTGTGGTTGTCAGGCCATGAATGACACTGGCAGAGATAACCACATGATTTATTCACTCTACACCACAACGGCTTAATTTTTATTTTACATGCTTTTGATCTAGGTTTCCAATACATGATTGAAATTGTAACGTTCAAATTTTAAATAAAAACTTGATTTAAATCATATGCAGATCCATATGCAAAGGGTTTGTACATAATGTGTAAGTTCTTTGATGTTATAACTTCTGCTTCTAAGCCTAAAATTCAGTTTTCCCTTTTGTTCTGTTTCTTTTAAAAAATATATTAGAATTGGAAATATTAACTAAAATAAGCGATTTTGAAATATCGAATGATATATCTAAACTGTGGTTTCAGCTGGATTAGAATTGAAATGTAAATTGAATTGCATAGGGAAAGATTTGATTTGAACTAGGATTTAAATTGTAAATTTTTGACAATAGTGCTTTTGATTGAGCAATCACTTTGCAAACTATGTAAATTTGTATAACAAGATGTTCTATTCATTTCGTTTATATTTTGATTCCAGGTCAGTAGTGTTGTTTTGAAGTCCAGAGGAAATGTAAAAAATGAAGTAGTGGATAGTATACTATTCAAACTCCGCCAGGCAGTGGGCCTTGTTGTATCTCTGGATAAAATGTGGAAAACCCATGACAAGGTAATACTCTGATAAAATGCATTATTACTTATTGCTTCCATTTGCTTTAACCTTGTGGTACAATACCCTGGTGTGTAATCCAGATCGTTTAATTTGGCTTTGAACAAAACTTATAAATACTTGTTATATTACACCATCGAATATTTAGATTAAAACATATTGTTTTGAACTTTACTTTGGTACAATACTTGCAATAGCAATAAATGAATATCTTGGTCGCCATTCATTGTTATTTGTGGCGATCTCTTTACCCATTTATTAATTTTTATGTTTAAAAATCTGAAAGAGTTTCTATGACTAAATCATTCTACCAAATGGTTTAAGATACATGCTAATAAATTTTGTGGGAATTAGGTTGCTATGCATGCTATGGCAGTCATATACGGAGGAAAATTTGTTGACATTTTCTTGAAAGGTGATTCTAACTGAAAGATGCATATTAGAAAGAAAAATGGTGTAATTGATTGTCCTTTTTTGGGCTTATGGATTATTCAACATATAAACTCTTTATACATTTTCAGTTTTCACCTTCCTACAAAGTCGTGTCCAGTCCCATGGTGATGTTATCCTCCAACTAGTAAGTTGTGATATCCAGATAGTTTCTATTTTCATAAGAAACAGTCAGATCTAACCTTATTAATTTGAAATCCTTTATCTAGTTACTTGTCAATTGGTTCTCCAGTTCTATTTTGTTGCTTCAATTCAGGATAAAAAAGGAAGGGGTGGATTAGAGCAAGCACGACATTATAATCTACTTGAAGATTTTCAGGATAATATGGATGTTTTAGATTCCACCAACACAACTGTCAAGTGTCAATCGTGTTACCTGGGTTTTAGCTAGGCATGATCTTTCATAGTAAATAAAGCAACAAAAAACTTGTTGGATCATTAATGCTAATTAGTCGTTTATTTTGCATGGCATGTCAAAGAACTTCAGAAAGCAACAAGAATCAAACCCTGTGCTTAGAAGCTAAGGTATATGTTACTGTTTTGCTCGGTCCTGGCTGATATGAATCAAAGCTATGACATTTGAGATCTGGCAAATGTCAGAAAATTGCAAAGCCTTCTTGCTTCTATTTTTATTATTTGTAAGAGATATCATAAGTCTGACTTTTTTTCTTTCTTCCTTTGCTTCCACTTCAGTATTGTTTTCTAGAATATATAATGATGTGAATATATATTTTATTTTGGTTTTTTAACAGTTTGGAGTACAATTGTATATGCATTTCATTGATTGTAAATGACGTGTATTATATTGTACTATTTTGTGTTAAATAGCAACAAATTTGTGTATTGTATTCATAACTGCATTTTATGTTGTTTATTTTATTATTGATAGTTGAACGATAGTATTTGTAAAGCTATAAGCAAGAAACATGAAAGAATGTTTATTGGCAGAATAGAAAGGGAATAGTGATGGATTACCTATAGAAAACGATTGATCTAAAAAGCATTTTGTCGCTAATCCCTTGCTATAGCAAGGCTCTACCGATGTTTTTTATAAATAATAAATTATTATAAATTACTTATTCGTCGGTAAATACTCGGTAAATAAATTAAAAACAAATTAGTAAATAAAATTATATTTTTATTATAAAAATAGTAAAATGATGGAAAATTTTCGGAAAACTCATACTATATTCCGTCGCCAAAATCTGACACAATTACCGTTATGATTTTTACCGACCACCATGTTATATAGGAAATCCATTCCTAATGCCAATTTAGTGACGGATTAGAAGCGGATACTGCCGTCACTATATGTGGTTTTTCTTGTAGGGCCATAGATCGAAGTTACACGGTGGTTACGACCACTATTTCAGTGGAACCACTTGTACTATAGGCATCGCGCCCCTCGAATTTCGCTATGGCGTCTAGATCGCAGTTACACGGCTGTTAAGACCACTATCTCGGTGGAACCACTCGTAACTGTAGGTTTCGCACCCCTTGAATTACGCTAGAACAGATAAGTAATAATAATCAATGTGATCCCACCGAGTGGGATTCTAATATCGATGGATACTCCAATCAACGAAGCACCAACATAGATACAATTTTCAATTTTTAATGGAAGGCACTTTCCATACCTTCATTTGGAAAACATACATACTAAATACATATAGTACTTCATTTCATGTTTCACATATATCGCACTTACATAAGAATCAATTTACATAAGATTTTCTTTTCAAATCACGTTTTTCCAACATATCATTCTCATATAAATTCTATTATATAAGACTATTATTTCAATCAATTATCTTCCAAATCAATGGTTTTCGAAATAATCTCATGCTTATATAAGTCATATAAGTTTCAAACATTTCAAATCACAATATTCATAAGTCGATAAATCTTGAAAATTTTCATTTCAATATCGATTTCGTTTTGATTTAACAATTGATTTGAATATTCAACATCATTTCAAATCTAGTTCATATTGACAATCAATTCATTATAAAAACTACACTTTCGATTTGGGTTACAAAAGATAGCGTTACAAAACAAGACCGATTGATTAGGATTCAGAATCATCGAGGACTATCCACATCTTCTTCGTAATTCCTCCTCGGTATGCACTATCTCAGGTTGCACTATTCCAGGTTTCACTGTGGAAGGATTAGTGCATTCCACACCAATGTGTCCCCAATTCCTACAGTTCCAACAAAAGTATGCGATATTCCCATCATTATTTACTTTCTTTGCACTTCTTTCTCCAGCTGGGCAAAACACGACTTGCTTTCCATGCTACCTCTCAGCACAATTTTAAGCTATGTGCCCAGTCTGATGGCAGTGGTAACAGACTGTCAATCGATCAACTGGTAAATTAAGTGTGCGCTTCTTCTTTTTCACCTCAGGGTAGTGTAACAATCCGCATTCTACGCATCGGAGGATCGTAGAATATTTATTTCTTTCTTATACGAAGTCGTATGGTCATGTAACTTTGGGAAACGACTATTGGGGTCATTTCCCATGTTCATGATTTTTGCCGATTTTTAAATGACCGTTTTGTCCCTAACTGATCTTGTTTCGCCCATAACTTTTGATTGGAAAGGGGTTTGACCTAAAACCACTTCCATTGGCTCCAGATGATGGTTTACCTTTCCGTACAGTGGTCACATGTGGAAAAACGGACTTACCGTTTGGGAGATATGGCTGAAATAAGGTTTGTAAGGTGAAAAACTGCTTAACCGGGCCAAATAGGGTGATTAGTAAATGGGTCCATAACCCATTTCGGGGTTAGGATAATGGGGAGGCCGAAAAGAGGTAGGGTTTCATTCCATTTCAGTTTTCTAGCCTCCACTTACCTCTTAGAAACCCTAAAAATGGCCTCCAACCTCTAAATCACCTCTAAATTACTTTCTAATCAAGGATTAAGCTTAGCAACATCAAATCAAGGGAGATCTTCACCAAATCAAGATTAGAGCTGCTGTTTAGCATTGTTATTCGCGCCCAAACAGAGATTTATTTCAGATCTAAGGTTTATTTGTGGCTAAGGTGAGTGATTTGCATAGTTCCTCACTAATTATGGTTAATTAAGGGTAATTAGTGTTAATTAGCGAATTTAAACATGATAAAAATCTGGAAAAATACTTGTAAATTCTTAAATGATGTTTTAGACCTCTGATATGAACTTGGGTTAATTTGGTTAAGTTTTGCTAATCCTATCGTTAATTATGCTTGAACATGTTTGAGGGAAAATATGGGGTTTTGGCTATGTTTGATCCATTTTAACTTATCATATTTATATTTTGATGTTTGAGGTCACTTCTACTTGTTGCTACGACTGTATGGTATGCTTTGTGATTGATTAGAATAGTTAGAATGGTCGAAAACGACGTCGAATGGCGTAAAACACTCGCTAGAAAAGTTGCAGGAAGACGTTGCACGTTTTCGGATCGGATGGATGGGCTCGGACCGGATAGTGGACTGGGCAAGGGATCACCGAACCGAACCGAGGCTTAGCACGAGATAAAGTATGGCAAAAAGTAAGGCTACTGTGGTTGAACTGGGATCAGATCGGAGCGGATGAGAATAGGGATGGGGATCGGATCGGACCAGAAGATCAAGCTAGGGACGGAAGGAAGAAAGGTAACAGACCGAATCGAAGTGACATAGAGGACCCGAACCGAACTAATGTGACATAGAGGACCCGAACCGAACCGATGTGACATGGAGAACCCGAACCGAACCTATGAATAGTAACTGGAACAATCCGGACCGAACTGTGGTGTATCTACCGGAACCGAACCGATGGCTAGGAGGAGATCCGAACCGATCCAGTGATGACCAAAAACCTGAAATGCAAAGGTAGTCCAAGTTGGAAGTTAGAGATCAGGATCCAGTAGGGAACCAATGAGTTCACTTCATGACTGGGCTTTGCTGCGGGACGAGTGCTAAGGAGTTGTCGACGTTCATAACTTCGATTCACCATTGAAAAGGAATGATGGGCTACGTATCAGTGCAGTAGAGTCACCATGATTCGAGGGGCAAAGTGATCATAGCAGGACTACGTATCAGTGCAGTAGAGTCACCATGACTCGAGGGGCAAAGTGATCGTAGTAAGACTACGAGCCAGTGCAGTGGAGCCATTGTGACTCCATAGGGCAGAATGGACATAGTAAAGGATTAGTAAGGCTATAAGCCAGTGTAGTGGGGTGTGTACGACTCCATGGGGCAAAGTGGACATAGCGAAGGATTAGTGGCTTGGATCAGTGCAGTGATGCCGTTGTGACTTCATGGGGCAGAGTGATCATAACAAAGTATTGGGTGATCGAAGTGATGGATATCGTATACTTTACGCACTGAGTGAGAGATGTGAGGATGGTTGCTTTGTTTGACTTATTTTCCATCATTATGACATGCACACCCCCATCCCCGTTATCTTTACACCATCTGTTCAGTGGCACCTTAGAGTATTGTACGGTATGTAGTGCTAACTCTTTGGTTGTAGGTCCAGGTTCAGGTATGGTTTAGTATACCTGTTATTGTTCTGTTTAACTGCTTATCACTCATACCAAACTTTTTGTTTGACCCAGAGTTTTATGTCTCTTCTTATTACTTTGGGTGCTCTCACGAGCAAACTAGAGACATGTTAGCTGGTGATGCGCGAGTAGCGGATTCGGAGGCGAGCATGAGGCTTCCACGTATGATATATATAGATATTCTCCCTGTGTCATTGCTGGTCACTACTTTGGGCATTAGCAGTGTACTATTCTTGTTTAGCTTTTGAGACAGTTTTAAAGTTGTAATGATGTTGGCTTTGGATCATAAGCTATACTTTGGATTTTCCGCTGCTATGATAGTATATTTCAGCTTATACACTGTCTCACCTGTTTTATGTCAAGTATGTTGTTATTATATTTTGTTCCATGCGCTGTGAGACATTCTACAGGTTCTTTGTTGATTCTTTCTTCCTTTTCTTCTGACGACCGTCCCGTGCTAAGTAGACATGTGTACAACGCGCTTATGGATGAAATGTCGGTTGGTGCAGGGCGGGCCGTCACATTTGGTATCAGAGCTCTAGGTTGCGTAGTTAACCTAGGGAAAGACACTAGGGAGAGATAATACGTATACGAGAGCGCGTATTTGTGATTACTTTGGTTTTCAAAAGTTATATATATACTATTAGTAGTATAAGGATGAAGTCGTACTGCACTAGCACCACCTTGGAGATAGTTAATCGTTTTCTCTTTACATATTGAACGATGAGTCGAGACACGAGGGGTGTTGGTAGAGGGACCAATAATGGGAATGCTCCTGACATGAGGACGATGTTCATTGACTTCATGAGAGAGATGCTTAGGGATGTTCGGGAGCAGTTCCCAATCCCGATAATGGTGGTGGTCCAGTAGTGCAGGCGCCTAGGGCCGATTTCGCCAAGCTGTCCAAGGATTACACTAACCTTGGTGGGAAGTCGTTCCACGGAACGGAGTCGGCCACGGATGTTCAGGATTGGTTGGATAGCTGTGATCGTATCTTCGACGACTTGGGTATTGAAGATGCGATGAAGAGAAGGCTAGCGTCTCGTCAGCTGCAAGGGCGAGCAATGAATTGGTGGTATGCTATTAGGACAGCCACTCCAGAGGATCAGGTTACTTGGGATCAGTTTAAGGATCGCTTTAGCGACAAGTTTATCCCAGCTGCTCAGAAGTCAGAACTGTTTAGGAAGTTCTTGGAGCTTAAGCAGAATGGTAGGGCAGTCTCAGACTATATTGCTGAGTTTGATACTTTGTCAAAGTATGGACTTTCTCTTATCGATACTCCTAAAAAGAAGAATGAGAAGTTCATTACTGGTCTAGATGGATACTTGGGGGAAAGGCTTATTAACCACATCGATGAGACGTTTGAGTCAATTGTTGGGAAAGCTTTGAGATCACAGAGTCTTTACCCTAAGTCGAAGAATGAGGTTGCATCTGCAGAAGGGCCAAAACCGCAAGCAAGCGGTGGAGGCAAGAACAACTCTCAGAATAAGAGGAAGCAGAGCCAAGCTAAGGATGGCCAGAAAAAGAGTAAGAAAGATGTTGAGTTCTTCAGCTGTGGTAAGAAGGGCCATTATGCCAAAGAATGTCGAGCCAAACCAGCGGATAGGAAGTGCTACAACTGTGGCCAAGTGGGACATCATAAGGATAAATGTCCACAACCTCTTAAAGAGAATCAGATTGTGAAAGCATATGCTATTAATGTCGTTCCTTCTTCGTCGAATGCCCCAATTGCGGCGGAGAAAGGAAAGAATGTCGTCATTCAAGGTATGCTTTCTATTCTTGATGTACCTGTTCGAGTTTTGTTTGATACTGGGGCTTCCCCTTCCTTCATATCTAGTGACCTGGTAGATAGGTTGGGACTGGAACCCGAGATAGTCGATAGACCGTTGGTTGTGACGAACCCGATTGGTGGTTCGACTAATCTTAGTATAATTTGCCGAAATTTGGTCTTATCGAGTCATGGATGTATGTTTGTTTGTGATTGCTTTGTTTTGGGCTTTACTGGGTATGACATTATATTGGGGGTCGATTGGCTCCAAAGATACGGGGTGGTAGACTGTGAGGGCTTTTTGGTGACAGTTAGGGCAGATGATGGGCGGAGGGTAGTGTTTGGTAGTCTACCTAGTGATGGGGTAATGGCTAGTTTTATAAATTCCCTCGACATCCCGCATGATGAGTTGCCAGATGTGCCCGTGGTTGGCCAGTATCCGGACATCTTCGAAGAAGTGACCGGACTTCCACCACACTGAGAGATTGAGTTCCGTATTGATTTAGTGAAAGATGCCAGACCTATAGTGATGTCACTTCGTCGTATTGCACCAAGGGAGCAGCGAGAGCTAGGGGTGCAAGTAAGCGATCTTTTGAAGAATGGGTTTATTAGAAGAAGTGTCTCCGAGTGGGGAGCACCAGTTGTGTTTGCCACTAAGGCAGATGGTTCCCTTCGTTTGTGTGTGGACTATCGCGAGTTGAATAAGGTGACGAGGAAGAATAAGTATTCTCTACTGTGGATAGATGATTTGTTTGATCAACTGGAAGGAGCAAGAGTGTTCTCCTAGTTGGACCTCGTGACAGGATTTCATCAGCTCCGAGTAGCAGCTGATAGTATAGCCAAAACGGCATTTCGGACGCCGTCTAGATTTTATGAGTGGTTGGTCATGCCATTTGGGTTGACCAATGCACCAGCATACTTCGTGGATCTTATGAATAGGGTATTCAGAGTTCAGCTGAATAAGTTTGTTCTTGTGTTCGTAGATGACATCGTTGTTTACTCGAGGACAGAGGAGGAACACAAGGAACATTTGAGGATAGTGATGGAGGTGTTGAGAAAACACCAATTGAAAGCAAAATTTTCTAAGTGTCATTTCTGGAGGAGAGAAGTGAGATTCTTGGGCCATGTTGTTTCAGAGAATGATATTGCCGTAGACCCTGCGAAGGTGGCTACGGTACAGGATTGGTCTACGCCCAAGAATGCAACAGACGTAAGAAGCTTCTTGGGGTTAGCTGGGTATTATCGTAATTTTATCCAGGACTTCTCCAAGATAGCGGCACCGTTGACTCAATTGACTAAGAAGAATCAAGCCTTCGTCTGGGACGGAGTGTTTGAGAATGCATTCAAGAGTCTAAACGAAAAGTTGACGCGTGCGCCAGTATTAGTCATTCCTAAAGGGAATAAAGAGATGACGGTATACACGGATGCTTGTGGTACCGGACTAGGTGTTGTATTGATGCAAGGAGGTAGAGTTGTAGCTTATGCTAGTCGGCAACTAAAGCCGCATGAGAAAAGGTATCCTACCCATGATTTGGAACTGGCAGCGATCGTGTTCGCGTTGAAGATGTGGAGACATTATCTCTTGGGAGAGAGATTTGAGTTGTTTACCGATCATAAATCGTTAAAGTATCTCTTCTCTCAGAAGGATCTGAATCTCCGTCAACAGAGATGGTTAGAGTTCTTGGCTTCATATGATTTTGATATCGCATATACACCTGGGAAAGGAAATGCGGTAGCCGATGCCTTGAGTATGAGACATGCCAGTTTAGGGGCTATGTTTCTTGAATGGAAGCAACTGGAGTATATCGCAGGGTTTGATTTCAGACCAAAGTGCGAATTGGATCCAGAGATGTTGGCTAGTTTGACGATCAGACCCACTTTGATTGAGAGGATTGGTTCCAGTCAAAAGGATGATCCTAACCTGTTGGAAATCATCTCCAAGTTAGAGATGAATATCGACGGTGAGGAGATGAATTTGTATGGGCTTGATCGAGAAGGATGGCTTCGAAAGAATGGAAGACTAGTTGTACCCAACGTGAATGGTTTGAGAGATGAAGTGCTTAGGGAATGTCATCACTCAAAACTGACTATACACCCCGGTGGTGATAAGATGTATCGAGACATGAAACAGACTTACTACTGGGAAGGGATGAAAAGAGACGTTGGGAAGTTTATATCCAAGTGCATGAATTGCCAGCTAGTTAAAGCCGAGCAAAAGAAGCCTAGTGGTTTGTTGCAACCATTAGAAATTCCCGAATGGAAATGGGAGCAAGTCTCGATGGATTTCATTGATGGTTTACCAAAGACTAAATTGGGACATAATAGCATTTGGGTAATTGTGGATCGATTGACCAAGAGTGCAAGATTTATACTAGTCAAATCGACCAGAACGACAGCTAAGTTAGCGGAACTGTATATGAAGTGGGTAGTGAGATTTCATGGAGTACCTAAAAGCATTGTGAGTGACCGAGACCCGTTGTTTACTAGTGGGTTTTGGAAGAGATTACAAGAGGCTCTAGGGTCGGAATTGTATCTCAGTACCGCGTATCATCCTCAAACCGACGGTCAGACAGAGAGGGTGAATCGTATATTGGAAGATCTCTTGAGAGCTTGTATATTGGATTTTGGTGGATCATGGGATGACCATTTGCATCTAATAGAGTTTGCATATAATAATAGCTACCAATCCAGTATCGGTATGGCTCCATATGAAGCTTTGTACAGAAGACCGCGCAACTCACCATCATGTTGGATAGAGACCGGTGAGAAGTTTGTTCTTGGAACAGATGTAGTAAGAGAAACTTCAGGTAAGATTAAGATCATTCAATAACGAATGAAGGCTGCCCAGGATAGGCAGAAGAGTTATGCTGATAAGAGGAGAAGAGACTTAAAATTATTCGTTGGTGACTTGGTGTTTGTCAAGATTTCTCCGTTGAAGAGCGTGATACGATTTGGCAGGAGAGGCAAGTTGGCACCAAGATTTGTTGGCCTATTCCAGTTCTCGAACAAGTTGGGAATTTGGCGTATAGAGTTGACTTACCTGAGAAGATGGCGGGAGTTCACAACGTATTTCATGTTTCCCAGCTAAGGAAGTTCGTGCACGACCTAGATATGACTATTTCACCTGATCAGTTAGAGGACTTCGAAGTGGAACCCGAGGCGGTTGGGAACCGCAAGACGATTCGTATTGTCGAGCACGATACGAAGCAACTTCGAGGGAAGGCGGTGAAGCTAGTCAAGGTTCAGTGGGGCGAGAACGAGAATGACTGTACTTAGGAGACAGAGGAGAGCATTAGGAAGACGTATCCAGAACTCTTTGCCTGGTAAGATTTACTTTGCAATTTAGTTATTCCGCATGCTAGGATAGACTTGTTTTGCATGTTTGATTGTTGTTTTATGGCTGATAGGAATGCGGGACCCTTTGTGTGTTTTGGTGAGGGAATTTCGGGGGCGAAATTTCTTAAGAGGGGGAGAATGTAACAAACCGCATTTTACGCATCGTAGAATATTGATTTTTTTTTCTTATACGAAGTCGTATGGTCATGTGACTTTGGGAAACGACTATTGGGGTCATTTCCCATGTTCATGATTTTGGCCGATTTGTAAATGACCGTTTTGTCCCTAGCTGATCTTGTTTCGGCCATAACTTTTGATTGGAAAGGAGTTTTGACCTGAAACCACTTCCATTGGCTCCGGATGATGGTTTACCTTTCCGTAGAGTGGTCACATGTGGAAAATAGACTTACCGTTTGAGAGATATGGCTGAAATAAGGTTTGGAAGGTGAAAAACTGCTTAACCGGGCCAAATAGGTTGATTAGTGAATGGGCCCGTAACCCATTTCGGGATTAGGGTTATGGGGAGGCTGAAAAGAGGTAGGGTTTCATTCCATTTCAGTTTTCTAGCCTCCGCTTACCTCTTAGAAACCCTAAAAATGGCCTCCAACCTCTAAATCACCTCTAAATCACTTTCTAATCAAGGATTAAGCTTAGCAACATCAAATCAAGGGAGATCTTCACCAAATCAGGATTAGAGCTGCTGTTTAGCATTGTTATTCGCGCCCAAACAGAGATTTATTTCAGATCTAAGGTTTATTTGTGGCTAAGGCGAGTGATTTGCATAGTTCCTCACTAATTATGGTTAATTAAGGGTAATTAGTGTTAATTAGCGAATTTAAACATGATAAAAATCTGGAAAAATACTTGTAAATTCTTAAATTATGTTTTAAACCTCTGATATGAACTTGGGTTAATTTGGTTAAGTTTTGCTAATCCTATCGTTAATTATGCTTGAACATGTTTAAGGGAAAATATGGGGTTTTGGCTATGTTTGATCGATTTTAACCTATCATATTTATGTTTTAGTGTTTGAGGTCACTTATACTTGTTGCTATGACTGTATGGTATGCTTTGTGATTGATTAGAATAGTTAGAATGGTCGAAAACGTCGTCGAATGACGTAAAACTCTCGCTGGAGAAGTTGCAGGAAGATGGTGCAGGTTTTTAGATTGGATGGATGGGCTCGGACCGGATAGTGGACCGGGCAAGGGATCACCGAACCGAACCAAGGCTTAGCACGAGATAAAGTATGACAAAAAGGAAGGCCACTATGGTTGAACTGGGATCGGATCGGAGCGGATGAGAATAGGGATGGGGATCGGATCAGACCAGAAGATCAAGCCAGGGACGGAAGGAAGAAAGGTAACAGACCGAACTGAAGTGACATGGAGGACCCGAATCGAACCGATGTGACATAGAGGATCTGAACCGAACCGATGTGACATAGAGAACCCGAACCGAACCGATGACTAGTAACTAGAGCAATCCGGACCGAACTGTGGTGTATCTATCCGAACCGATGGCTAGGAGGAGATCCGAACCGATCTAGTGATGACCAAAAACCCGAGATGCAAAGGTAGTCCAAGTTGGAAGTTAGAGCTCAGGATCCAGTACGGAACCAATGAGTTCACTTCATGATTGGGCTTTGCTGCGGGACGAGTGCTAAGGAGTTGTCGACATTCATAATGTAACACCCCACCTCCGCCAGGGTGACTCTTGCAAGCACACTAGCTTCGGAGGGGCGTTTAAACAAGGTAAACATGCATGCAGATATCACAAGACAGAATATATAAGTAAAACAGAGTAGTAAAGCAGCGGATAAAACTAGCATTTCAAAACCATAGTTAAGTTACAACAAAGTACTTGATCATTATTTTCCAACAAACAAAGTCTAGCATAAACTTAAAAACTGAAATACATAAAGTACTATCCCCAAAATGAAGTGATAAACCATAACTAGCTCAATGTCCGAGACCGTACATGAGCAAATCCAGTAAGCAAGCTGTAAAGATCCAAGCTAAGCTCCAATGTTCCCACCCTGAGGAACTGAGGGGGGGGGGGGGGGGTGGAAACGGAAGAAAAGAGGCGAAAGAAAACGGGTCAGTCAAAAAGACTGGTAAGCCCTACTACTATCTGTCTATGAACTAGTAAAATTAACTGCCATGAGAAGCTGAGATGAACATAAGGATAACAACATACTGGCATGATGATTAACTAACAAGATAGATAAAGGTGTCATCGCATAATTAAGGTTAAGTTTTGCACCACGGGTGTACTAGCATTCTAACATGTCAAGTAAAAACAAGAATTGATCCCTTGGCCCAAGCTTGGCCCAATATAATGAGGTGACCTAAATCAAGGTCCAACTACACAGTCTAGTCGATCGGCTCCCAATAAGCCTAACTCGTCAAGTGTCGGTGTCATACGGCCTAGTCATGTAATGTAGTTGACTGTGCAGGGTCCACCCTATAGGGTGTATCAGGCCCTACGGTGTAACCCTCAGACACCATTACAGGATGCACAGTCCAAACCTACCGATGCTCGTGTTCAACTCCGGACTTGATGTGCACGACCATGGTCCGCCTGAACAACCGGTGCATCATTCAGCCGTCTCTTTTGGTCTCTTACAATCAGCCCAGTAATCGTGCCCCACCCTAGCCTAGTCCTAGGGTCTTATGATACTACCTAGAAGGTTACTGCTGAAAAGGACCACGCAACTAGGGTTACTTAACGGGTTAAATGTGGTTAACCCGATCCAAACGTGGATTAAATCGGTTAAGAGTACCCAAGGCTCCTGACTTAACCTCGATTAATCCATCAAGCCCAAATTGGTTAAGTATTAAGTGGACCATGACTTAACCCTAATCAGGAGGCATTAATTAACTTAATGCGCTTTAACCTCTCACATTAAACTTTGTTGTGGTTACTAGTTAAGCCGGGCGGGTCCGGGTAGCTTTACACTACAACTAGGTCTAACCTCGGGTTCGAGCACAACATGACCAACTTCTCACATTGGGTCCTATTGTTTGTAGCCACTAGTTAAGCCGGGCGGGTCCGGGAAGATTTATGCTACAAACTCAACCCAACCTCGAGTTGGCCACACTCATATTTTCTAAGTGTCATGTCCATTATGTTTCCAAAACATAATTACAAGTTAACATATCACGTCATGTTACAAAAATCATGTTCATGTCATTATGTTACCCAACCCCAACGTAATCCCATCGTTTACATAATCGCAACAACGCATAAAGGATAAAATAGGGAACTTGGCATAACCATGACATAAAGGTGTTGAAGCCACAAGTTTAACATGGTGGCATATGAAATGTACATATGTTCATATACTTGCATATTGCATTATTAGGCTTCAAAAGCATGCATAAAACCAAACTTAGCATATGAGTGATACATGGTGATAAATAACATGTAGAAGTTGCTAGAAGTTCGCATTTTGCCTCACATGCAAGTTATCATAAGGGATATGATAACTTTCATGTTGCCAAAATGCAACCTTTAATATAAAGCTTGGAGCTTTATGCTCAAAACCTCAAGTTTAACTTGCATAACATGATAACATGATCAACCCAAACTTGCATAACATAGCAACATGTGTCATACATAATGATTAAACCAACTTGCATAATGATCATCCAAACTTGCATATAATGATCAACCAAACTTGCATATAACGATCAACCCCAAACTTGCATCATTCATTTAACTTTAGAGTTCAAAGAAAGAAAGTAGAAAAGGGCTTATAATGCTATGAAGACACAAATAAATATTTATTATAAAGATTTAGACGAAGCCCTTATGAAAGCACCAAAAACCCAAATATGCAAGCTCCAAATGAAAACCCTTGAGCCAATTCAATAAAAACCCTTGCTTTGAAATAGAAATGTTGCAACTTGACTTGAATGCAAGCTAAGAACACTCATACAAGTTTGAAAACACTTGTATGAACTCAAAATCTCTCATTGAAATTAACTTAGAAATTTTAGCATGAGAGTGGAGGCCATGAGAGGAACAAATTTGACATAGTTTAGTTGTAGGATTGAATAATGGTGATTTAGGCTAGGTTTGGGGTCTTTTTATAGAGGATTAGGATAGTATTAGCCATAGGATTAACCCTAGATTCGATCCAAGCCATCAAAGCATGTCTTGGGGAAGAAGTCAAGTGTAGGAACCATCTAGGGCCTTTAGATTAAAGCTGAACCATGAGAACCATTCAAATGCAAAATCTGCATTTGAGCGAATCGACCCACGGGTTGACAGCCAAACACCCTGGATTAACCCCTAGTCGACCCAGCGAGCTCGGGTCGACCTCAAAAATCGGCCGGTTCGGTTATTCCCCTCTCCCAATTCGCTGTTTTGAACATTTTTGCATATTTATTTATTTAATTTTCAATTATATATATATATATATATATATCAATATATATATATATTTCTCTGCGCAACCCATTTCACTTCATTAAGTATACTTTAATTTGTGATTTTTTCGTGAAACTTCGCGAGGCCATATCTTGGTCATACAGACTCCGATTTTCGAAAACTCGGACTCTATTTCGCGTATTTTTCCGAGACGAACGCAATGGCACAGCCCGTTTCCCTTGATTCAGATTTTACAGTTTAATTCTGCCTCCATTTATGTTATAACATATTATTCAAAAATACGGGTTGTTACATTCTCCCCTCCTTAAAGGATTTCGTCCCCGAAATCTCCAAGTTAGGAAGAACGTATCCTACCATCCATCATCCATCTACTCAAAACATCATCCACGAGCAATCATTGTCCTTAAAAGGTTCTAAATGCTGTATGATCATATGCAAAGGTGTGTGTATATGTACTTATCTAATGCGAAAATCAGGAGGTTACTGATTCAGTAAACCCCCATAATGCAAAATATGTTAGTGAAATGAGTCCATATCTATGAAAATTCCTAACATAATTTATAATCTCTACATGAGTGCACATAACATTCATCCATATACAACATCCACGTGATAGCATAACAAGTTTTCATCCATGAATAAGCATAAACACTCATGCATATGCGGTATGAAAGTGTGTGAGCCGATCTTAGTGCCTAACGTGTATTATGCATCCACGAGTATCCACTTGCAAACACTTGCAACCACTTGCAAACATCAAACATAACATGTTTCAAATACATGTTTCAACTAAGGGTTTCTACCTAAGGTTCTCATGACAAGATTTACGAAACAAGATAAACTAGATAAGCATGGATAGCAAAGGGAAGATATACCAATCTAGGAAAAGAGATTGAAAATGTATCCTTCAAGAGAAATGGATAAAGCACGCGCCTCTTCTCCTTGGTTTCCCAAGTTGCGTCTCCCTCTGTTTCACTCCATTGCGCCTTAACAAGCTTAACTTCTTTGATTCTTAGCTTCTTTTTCTTCATTTCCATGATACGAATCGGAGCCCGTCTCAGGGTTGCTTCATCCTCTACCTCCATGTCTTCAAGAATACTTGGTTCAACCACTTTGGCGGGCCTGTGCAAACACTTCCGGAGATGCGAGACATGAAAGACATTATGCACTCCGGCCAGCTTCTCGGCAATTCCACCTTATAAGACATCTTCTCGACTCTTTCTATAGTAGGGAAGGGTCCTACGATCCTTGGTGTCAGCGAACCATATTTCGCAAAGGAGAAATCTTCACAAAGACCATATCTCCAATTTTAAATCCCAAGTCTGTCCTTCGCTTGTCTGCATAGGATTTCTGTCTGTCTTGGGCCGTTTTTATCCGTCTTCGAATCAATTCAACCCTCTCGGATGTGTCCCTTATCATGTCGGGCTCAATTATAAGCTTATCCGTCGTCTTCCCACCAACATGTTGGTGGCTTGCACGGCCTCCCATACGAAGCTTCAAATGGTGCCATCCCTATGCTGGCTTGATAGTTATTATTATAAGCAAACTCTACAAGAGTAAGGTGGTCTTCCCAAGTACCACCGAAGTCGAGAACACAAAACCTCAAAAGATCTTCTAGCACTCTATTCACCCTTTCGGTTTGGCCATCCGTCCGGGGGTGATAGGCTGTACTCAGATTCAATCGCGTACCCATTGCTTCTTGCAAACTGTTCCAGAACTGGCTAGTGAAAATTGGGTCACGATCGCTAACTATGCTAGAAGGAACTCCATGCAGCCGCACTATCTTTTGAAGATAAACAGATGCTAGCCGCGATACGGTCCTCTTGCTTTTCACCGGAATAAAATGGGCTCTCTTTGTAAATCTATCAATTATTACCCATATCCCATAAAGCCCAAATAGTTTGGTGGCGAACTTCTTCACCCCAACCATATATCACATAGGCTAGCCATACTCCTTAGGGGGTTTGTAACAGAACTAAGATTGAGGATAGGACCGAGAGGATATACTTAAAAGATAGCATGCGAGTAAGCTCTACGGAACAATAGGGATCAAGGGTATACTCTTAGAAAGAGGTTAAATGCGCGTATCTAGTCTTCGATCTTCTAAGCCGCATTTTCTTGTGCTTAATCCCATCGTGCCCTGACCGTCTTTTAACTTCGCAATTCCGTAGTTCTTAATTCTTGTTACCAAAATATGAGTTAGAACTCATTTCACCGTTGCTTCTCGTTCCACTTCCACTTATTCTTTGCCTAAAATACTTGGCTTAAACATAACTGCGTGCTCATGGTTCATGCAAGCTTTCCAAGATTCGTTAGTGAATCTTGGATCTCATTTACATACTATACGGTATCCCACGCAGAAAACTATCTCTTGAAAACAGTGCCAATCTACGTTGCCAAACTGGAGCTGAGGTAAGGGCTCTCTTGAGCCTTTGAAAAGCAAGCTCACACTCCAAGTCCCATGCACAGACTAAGTTCTTCTTCGTCAACTTAGTAAGAGGTGCTGAAATCTTAGCGAAGTCCCTGATGAACTTCCTATATTAGCCCGCCAAACCGAGAAAGCTTCTTACTTCGGTTGCACTCCTAGGAGTCTTCCACAACCACTTTCGTGGGATCCACCGCTATGCCTTGCTTAGAAACTATATGTCCAAGTAACCGAACTTCCCTTCTCCAGAAATGACATTTGGAGAAGTTGGCTTTCAACTGATGCGCTCTAAGCGTATTCATCACTTCCTTGAGATGCCTAGCATGATCTTCCTCATCCTTTGAGAAGATCAGAATATCATCCACAAAGACAACAACACACTTGTTAAGGAACTCCCTGAACACCCTACTCATCAAATCTACGAAGTAGGCGGGTGCATTAGTCAAACCGAATGGCATGACAAGCCATTCAAAGAATCCATCTGGAGTCCTAAACGCAGTTTTATCAATGCTATCCTCAGCCACTCTAAGCTTATGGAATCCGGTGGCTAGATCGAGCTGAGAGAAAACAGAAGCACCTACAAGCTGGTCAAAGAGATCATCAATTCTCGGTAATGGGTGCCTATTCTTTTTTATCAGCTTGTTCAACTCTCGATAATTAACACATAGACGAAGCGAACCATCCGCCTTAGTAGCGAATACCACCGGAGCACCCCATTCAGAAATGCTTCGCCTAATAAAATTCTTCTCAAGCAACTCCTTGATTTGCTTACTGAGCTCCCTTCTTTCACGAGGGGCCATGTGCCTAACAGGCAATGATACTGGCTTGGCATTATCGACTAGATAAATGCGGGAATCTATCTCTCGTTTAGGGGGTAACCCCTTAACTTCTTCAAAGACATCGGGATAGTCTCGGACCACCCTTACAGATTGCAGATCATCGATGGACGAGTCGAGAGATTCAAGATAACATAACATGACGGGACCTCTAGGGTTACAAGAAATTTCTAGGGTATTACCGAGGCGAGTCATGAGCCTCTCCACCCTATGCTCACAATCGAGGATGGCTCCATAACTGGACAACCAATCCATGCCCAAGACCAACCCATATCCCGTGACCCCGAGAACATAAGCACTACACGTGAATTCTACGGCCAAAATAGAAATTTTCAAATCCACCCAAATCATAGACAGATGGGCGGAACCCCCAATTGGATTTGAAACACAAACGGGATCCTCAACTAGGCTAGTACTTAGGTGCAAACCTTCAACAAAATCAGAAATAAAACTATGCGATGCGCCAGAATCAAACAAGGTATGAACAGGGAAATCAGAAATGTAAACAAGGTTTTCTACAGAAATACTACCTCGATCAAGAACTGGAGCGATGTTGAGAGTATGCACTAGCCCTCCAGAAGGTCCTGCACGCTGATTCTGCCCTTGTCCTTGTCCTTGCTTCTTGGGGCAATCCTTGCTAAGATGTCCAAGCTCTCCACAGTGAAAGCATTCGCCCAACTTCCTCTTCTTCTTCCTACAGTCTTTGGCTATGTGCCCAGTAATCCCACAGAAGTTGCACTTCCTCCTTTCTCTTGACTTGTTGTTCTTGCTATGGTTGTTCTTATCTCTTTCCTCGGTATCTTCCTTCTTGCCTTGGGACTCATTTGCCTTGACCTCCTTCTTGCCACTCTTATCTTCCTCTTGAAGTAAGGCCATATTCACCAAATTTTCGAAGGTCGCCCCCAGGGGTATATGAGATATGGCCAAACAACGCAATGGCTCATTCAATCCTAGAGCAAAGCATAGGGCCTTCTTCCGAGCGGTGTTAATCCATTCTAGACCGAACTGAGCAAGTTGATTAAACTTATCCACGTATTCTCTAACGGTCATGTCCCCTTGCTTTAGTGATAGGAACCTCTCTAGCTGAAGGTTCTCTTCTGCTGATGATAAAAACTTTAGTCCAAACCTTCTCCTAAAGTCATCCCAAGTCTCGATGGGTCTAGTAGTGGTGGTGACTACCCACCAATAAGCAGCTTCCCCTTTCAATAGCCATACCGCCAACAGAACTTTCCTACGATCTTCCACATCAAAGATAGCAAAGAGGTCTTCAGTTTCCTTTAACCAGTTTCTTGCCTCCACAGAAGTCTCCGTTCCGACAAAATTCTTGCAACCCATCGCCTTAAAGTCTTTGCAAAGCTTTGCGAAATCCTCTTGCGGATGCTGAGGGGGAGGAGGAACCTCAGCTACGGGAGGAGGAGAGATGTTAGCGACGGGGGAAGGAGGAGGAATGTTCGCGGGGCCGGCTTCATTCGCCCTTGCCTCCATAAATCTCCAGAACCAGATGGGTACTTGTATGCCTTCCGGGATGTTAAAGCGATCGGCCATACTAAAACGAAGAAAAAGATAGATTCAGAATGAAGAAACGAAGGATAGTGCTATGACTTTTGGGGAATAGCCTTTTTAAAATAACTAGACTTTTCTTGGAAAATACTTAATTGGTTTTGAAAATAGTTTTTCAAAAGGTAAGTTTCAAAAACACTTTTGCTCAAATCTTGTAAACCTTATGCTCTGATACCAAATGTAACACCCCACCTCCGCCAGGGTGACTCTTGCAAGCACACTAGCTTCGGAGGGGCGTTTAAACAAGGTAAACATGCATGTAGATATCACAAGACAGAATATATAAGTAAAACAGAGTAGTAAAGCAGCGGATAAAACTAGCATTTCAAAACCATAGTTAAGTTACAACAAAGTACTTGATCATTATTTTCCAACAAACAAAGTCTAGCATAAACTTAAAAACTGAAATACATAAAGTACTATCCCCAAAATGAAGTGATAAACCATAACTAGCTCAATGTCCGAGACCGTACATGAGCAAATCCAATAAGCAAGCTGTAAAGATCCAAGCTAAGCTCCAATGTTCCCACCCTGAGGACCTGAAGGGGGGGGGGGGGGGGGGAGGGGGAACGGAAGAAAAGAGGCGAAAGAAAACGGGTCAGTCAAAAAGACTGATAAGCCCTACTACTATCTGTCTATGAACTAGTAAAGTTAACTGGCATGAGAAGCTGAGATGAACATAAGGATAACAACATACTAGCATGATGATTAACTAACAAGATAGATAAAGGTATCATCGCATAATTAAGGTTAAGTTTTGCACCACGGGTGTACTAGCATTCTAACATGTCAAGTAAAAACAAGAATTGATCCCTTGGCCCAAGCTTGGCCCAATATAATGAGGTGACCTAAATCAAGGTCCAACTACACAGTCTAGTCGATCGGCTCCCTATAAGCCTAACTCGTCAAGTGTCGGTGTCATACGGCCTAGTCATGTAATGTAGTTGACTGTGCAGGGTCCACCCCATAGGGTGTATCAGGCCCTACGGTGTAACCCTCAGACACCATTACAGGATGCACATTCCAAACCTACCGATGCCCGTGTTCAACTTCGGACTTGATGTGCACGACCATGGTCCGCCTGAACAACCGGTGCATCAATCAGCCGTCTCTTTTGGTCTCTTACAATCAGCCCAGTAATCGTGCCCCACCCTAGCCTAGTCCTAGGGTCTTATGATACTACCTAGAAGGTTATTGCTGAAAAGGACCACGCAACTAGGGTTTCTTAATGGGTTAAATGTGGTTAACCCGATCCAAAAGGTGGATTAAATCGATTAAGAGTACCCAAGGCTCCTGACTTAACCTCGATTATTCCATCAAGCCCAAATTGGTTAAGTATTAAGTGGACCATGACTTAACCCTAATCAGGAGGCATTAATTAACTTAATGCGCTTTAACCTCTCACATTAGACTTTGTTGTGGTTACTAGTTAAGCCGGGCGGGTCCGGGTAGCTTTACACCACAACTAGGTCTAACCTCGGGTTCGAGCACAACATGACCAACTTCTCACATTGGGTCCTATTGTTTGTAGCCACTAGTTAAGCCGGGCGGGTCCGGGTAGATTTATGCTACAAACTCAACCCAACCTCGAGTTGGCCACACTCATATTTGCTAAGTGTCATGTCCATTATGTTTCCAAAACATAATTACAAGTTAACATATCACGTCATGTTACAAAAATCATGTTCATGTCGTTATGTTACCCAACCCCAACGTAATCCCATCGTTTACATAATCGCAACAACGCATAAAGGATAAAATAGGGAACTTGACATAACCATGACATAAAGGTGTTGAAGCCACAAGTTTAACATGGTGGCATATGAAATGTACATATGTTCATATACTTGCATATTGCATTATTAGGCTTCAAAAGCATGCATAAAACCAAACTTAGCATATGAGTGATACATGGTGATAAATAACATGTAGAAGTTGCTAGAAGTTCGCATTTTGCCTCATATGCAAGTTATCATAAGGGATATGATAACTTTCATGTTGCCAAAATGCAACCTTTAATATAAAGCTTGGAGCTTTATGCTCAAAACCTCAAGTTTAACTTGCATAACATGATAACATGATCAACCCAAACTTGCATAACATAGCAACATGTGTCATACATAATGATTAAACCAACTTGCATAATGATCATCCAAACTTGCATATAATGATCAACCAAACTTGCATATAATGATCAACCAAACTTGCATATATTGACCAACCAAATTTGCATATAATGATCAACCAAACTTGCATATAATGATCAACCCCAAACTTGCATCATTCATTTAACTTTAGAGTTCAAAGAAAGAAAGTAGAAAAGGGCTTATAATGCTATGAAGACACAAATAAATATTTATTATAAAGATTTAGACGAAGCCCTTATGCAAGCACCAAAAACCCAAATATGCAAGCTCCAAATGAAAACCCTTGAGCCAATTCAATAAAAACCCTTGCTTTGAAATAGAAATGTTGCAACTTGACTTGAATGCAAGCTAAGAACACTCATACAAGTTTGAAAACACTTGTATGAACTCAAAGAGTGGAGGCCATGAGATGAACAAATTTGACATAGTTTAGTTGTAGGATTGAATAATGGTGATTTAGGCTAGGTTTGGGGTCTTTTTATAGAGGATTAGGATAGTATTAGCCATAGGATTAACCCTAGATTCAATCCAAGCCATCAAAGTATGTCTTGGGGAAGAAGTCAAGTGTAGGAACCATCTAGGGCCTTTAGATTAAAGCTGAACCATGAGAACCATTCAAATGCAAAATCTGCATTTGAGCGAATCGGCCCACGGGTTGACAGCCAAACACCCTGGATTAACCCCTAGTCGACCCAGCGGGCTAGGGTCGACCTCAAAAATTGCCCGGTTCGGTTATTCCCCTCTCCCAATTCGCTGTTTTGAACATTTTTGCATATTTATTTATTTAATTTTCAATTTTTATATATATATATATATCAATATATATATATATATTTCTCTGTGCAACCCATTTCACTTAATTAAGTATACTTTAATTTGTGAATTTTTCGTGAAACTTCGCGAGGCCATATCTTGGTCATACGGACTCCGATTTTCGAAAACTCGGACTCTATTTCTCGTATTTTTCCGAGACGAACGCAATGGCACAGCCCGTTTCCCTTGATTCAGATTTTACAGTTTAATTCTGCTTCCATTTATGTTATAACATGTTATTCAAAAATACGGGTTGTTACACATAACTTCGATTCACCATTGAAAAGAATGATGGGCTACGTATTAGTGCAGTAGAGTCACCATGATTCGAGGGGCAAAGTGATCGTAGCAGGACTACGTATCAGTGCAGTAGAGTCACCATGACTCGAGGGGAAAAGTGATCGTAGTAATAATATGAGCCAGTGCAGTGGAGCCATTGTGACTCCATGGGGCAGAGTGGACATAGTAAAGGATTAGTAATGCTATGAGCCAGTGAAGTGGGGTGTGTACGACTCCATAGGGCAAAATGGACATAGTGAAGGATTAATGGCTATGAATCAGTGCAGTGATGCCGTTGTGACTTCATGGGGCGGAGTGATTATAGCAAAGTATTGGGTGATCGAAATGGTGGATATCGTATACTTTACGCACTGAGTGAGAGATGTGAGGATGTTTGCTATGTTTGACTTGTTTGCCATCACTATGACTTGCACACCCCCACCCCCGTTATCTTTACACCATCTGTTCAGTGGCACCTTAGAGTATTGTACGGTATGTAGTGCTAACTCTTTGGTTGCAGGTCCAGGTTCAGTATGGTTTAGTATACCTGTTATTGTTCTGTTTTGCTGCTTATCGCTCACACCAGACTTTTTGTCTGACCCAGAGTTTTATGTCTCTTCTTAGTACTCTGGGTGCTCTCACGAGCAGACTAGAGACAGATTAGCTGGTGATACGCGAGTAGCGGATTCGGAGGCGAGCAGGAGGCTTCCACGTATGATATATATAGATATTCTCCCTGTGTCATTGCTGGTCACTACTTTGGGCATTAGTAG
The DNA here is from genome assembly GCA_030737875.1 of Allium sativum. Lineage (NCBI taxonomy): Eukaryota > Viridiplantae > Streptophyta > Magnoliopsida > Asparagales > Amaryllidaceae > Allium > Allium sativum. The sequence continues at coordinate 935,805,680 of CM060920.1, read as the reverse complement.
TGTACCTTTCTTGTTTAGCTTTTGAGACAGTTTTAAAGTTGTAATAATGTTGCCTTTGGATCATAAGCTGTACTTTGGATTTTCCGCTGCTATGATAGTATGTTTCAGCTTATACACTGTCTCACCTGTTTTATGTCAAGTATGTTGTTATTATATTTTGTTCCATGAGCTGTGAGACATTCTACAGGTTCTTTGTTGATTCTTCGTCTTCTTCCTTTTCTTTTGACGACCGTCCCATGCTAACTAGACATGTGTACAGCGCACTTATGGAGGAAATGTCGGTTGGTGCAGGGCGGGCCGTCACAGGTAGCATCTAAGGAAATGTCCTTCCGTTTGACACTTAAAACAAATAATCTCAAAACGATCATAACGATTCTTTACATCATTTCTCTTCTTTCGGCACATAGCAGCATAATGTCTCTTATCATGACATTGATAACATACGACATTATCATATGGACCAGGCTCTTGTCTCTCCTTAATTCTCCTTTCAATTTCCTCAAATGCCTCGTTTTCCTCTTTACGGGAAATTTCTCTTCGTTCTCAACGTGCCGCCTTTTGTGTTTCAGTTTTTGCCATTTCAATTAAAGGATGACTTATCAAAATTTCCTATCAAGATTGGAGTCTTCATTAGTTTGCATTTAAATTTAAATAAATTTGACCAAATATATTATTCCTCTTGATTGGTTTAACAATTTCACCTATTAATCTATATATTAGTTAGCATCTTTAACTTATCAACTTAGTTATCATTCATCTTTATTCGTTGATATTCCCAAAATCTAAACAAATCGTCTTACCCCGTCAATAGGTATTTTCAAAATAACTAATTCAAATCTATTTAGTAAATAACTACTTTAATTTGTACTCATATTCTCTAGCAACCACGATAATTCGAAGATGAGTTTCAAATGGAACCAAGATTAGGATTTAAAGAAACCTTAATGATGGAAGCTATCAAAAGAACAAATTCGAAGAGTAGGGTTTCGAGAAGATTTAAATTTCACACTAATTTATGTATTAAAATAATTAATATTAGCAAAATATGCTCTCTCTCTCTCTCTAGGGTAATTATGGTGATAATTCTACTCATTCTAGGGTATTACTACCCTGTCTCTAATGAGTTTTTAAACCCGATAAGCTAGCCTTTGTCAAACCAAAGCTCTGATACCAACTGTAACGCCCTGCCATTTCGACTGCTTCAAGTCGGTAATTAAACCAACTCAGGCTGTTCAAAATGATAGCTCGCTATTAGCCTACAGGGTTGAAATAGAAAATACACATAGAATCACAAAACAGAAATGTTTGCAGCGGAATAGATTTTATACTAATATCAAAGTTTTACTAAACATTCTGCATAGCGGAATAAAAATATATACATGAATTTTAAAATAAAGCTTTACACTTTAAATCGGGCTTGTGCGTGTACGGGCATCTTCACGAATCCTTCGTTAACATCAACTTCGAATCTAAGCTGTAATTTACTCAGGTTTGACTCCGAACCGAGCAAACAAAAACTCAGGTCAAGTTGTATTCATGTAAATTAAATACATTAAAACTTTTTTTTGCAATAATTTCATTTTTAAACTTTCATGCACATCATAACATTAAATATATGTCAAGAGGCTAAATAGAACAACCCAATATAGTATAGGAACAATAAGAGATACAAGCATGTATTAACACATGGCCTCAGGTGAAACAAACCAACAAAGTAATGAGTGGAAGCATGGCAGCAGCATGCGTATTAAATATTGCAGTCACAAAAAGATTAAATGACCAACCAAGTAATGTTACACACACCTAGTAAACAGGCAGGGTACAACATGTGCATAAATAGATGCACAACTAGTATTAATTGACAGGGGCCACACAACAAGTACTTTTTTTTTTTCATGTGTGGCATACAAAAAAAAACATTATATCAATTTATACAATTGTTCAACACGTAGGGTGTAAATATATGTTTAAGATCAACATGTCACTGTTACTTCACATACATGCAGCAAGTATACTACATGCACGTTATTTCTTCCCTTACGTAAATATATTATTATATACATGTTTAGACATTTATTCACACATGAGAGAAGAAGCTAACAACTCTCATACTACACCAAAGTTTACACAGCCAAACTAAATCAAATATCCTCTCTCTTATCAAAAAGATTTTTTTTATAGATAATATAAAACACATATGCCAAGCACAAAACAAACAAGGAAAAAAAACTTTGTTTCCCTTCTTTACAAAAGTTTCAACACGCACAGTGTAATCGAACAACATACAAACCAATGTTTTTTCACCTACTACATATAGTATTATAATTATATCTATATAAAGAGATTTTGAGTGCTGCATAGAACATATGTGCAAGACAAAAAAAAAAATTACAAGCAACAAACATGGCAGATGATGATGTAGTCAAGATAGTAGACCGACAATAAACACTAGCAGGTGCATGTTGAGTACAAAAGGGATGCAACTACAACACGCATGGTAAAAGGAACCCGAACCATCAAGAGAAAAATAATTTTATTCCCATAAATCAAGATACCCAAACTTTTAACAATTAATTTACTTGAATTTGGAATATGTGACAAGGTCTCACCTTGAAGGCACAGGAATAAAGACGCTCGTACGAGGCTTCGGGATGCAGAGATTCCGGGCAACGGCGATAAATCAGGGTTCGATCTAGGAGCGGCTGCTAGCGCTGAACGGAGACCAGGGCTTTAGTCTTGGCTCACAAGCGAAAGGGGGTTCGCGGTGGATACAGGAAGCGACGACGAGTGGTGGAAGAACGCTGGTGATGGAGGCCGTTACAATGAGTTTGGAAAAAATTGGATGTGAAGGGCAGTGGTAATTTTTTTATATAGATAGACAACGAAACTTGCTTCAGATCTAAACATATAAACAGACCAAGAGAGTGGACAGAGAAGCGGTGAAACAGTGGAATACATAAGGATGCACTAATTGATTTATCCGTGAATGACTGTTTCTATGAATCATTAAAACAAAATCCACGTTTTCCGAATCCACCTTTAGTTTCTTTTATACGGCTGAACATTGCTCTTTATGGACGTGTATTCCCTTTCGTTAAAGAAGGAATTTCCTTTAAATGGTTTGAATATGTCTTTTACGTTTGATTTATATTTATATAAGACGTTCCAATTATGTTGCGTTCCCTAACAATGCATACATATTTTTTAATTCGTTTTTTTTTCCAGAGACTACAGTTAAAAAAATCAACGCATGCACATGCATGAAATAATAGGACAAAAATAATGCATGCATGACAGAATATAGGGAAATAAATAAATAAAATGAAGAGAAATAAATTAACAGATAAAGGAATGAAATAAATGTGTAATTAATGGAGAAATAGAGTGGAGATAGAGGAGGTAGTGAATTTGGGGAAAGTAGAAAAAAAGGGGAAAGAAAATAAACATGCGTGGAATGTGAATGTGCAAAGAAATTATGTGTATTATTTATTTTATTATTAATGTCAACATTAATTTTCATTGTCATGCTAGTTAAAACATGCAATGTATACCATTGACACTCTATTTACAATTTAAACTGGAAACATTAATTAATTTATTCTCAATTAGGGTAAAACTCTTATATTCAAGTTTCAACAATGATTTAACAACTATTTTTTTTATTATCAATAGTTTGAAGTTAATTATTATAAATATACATACAATTTGATAATAATTTCAATTGTTATAAATCACCATTTATCTAAATATAAATTATTGTTTAATAGAAATAAATTTGAAATCGTTCATAAATAACATCGTAAAATTTATTTTAAAAACACTTTAAATTCAATAATTTAATTTAATTTAATAATTTAAATGATCAAAACATACGGGATGTTACAAATGCTTGTAAAAATGATTTTGTAAGTTATGTTTTTATTATTGAAACGATAGAAAATGCAAGATAAATTGCAAGGTAAGAGAATCTGACATCATAGGTTCAGTTCAGTCACACACACATACTTTTCAATTTATGTTGCACATTTATTGATACACACACACATCTTCTTTTGATTTTTTTAGGATAATTGGATTGTTGGGATAAGCACATCTATTGATGTGTAGCTATTTATAATGACCAACAAAATGAGCTAAGTCTTTTAATCATATCAACCAACCAGTATGTGCATTATATATATATATATATATATATATATATATATATATATATTGTGCAAGGACCGTGTGTTAGGTTTTCAGTGTGGACTATTGCTTAGCCCTGGACTTTTTGATGAGTCCTAAGTATATCGGCTTATCCATTTACGTAAATGCTAGCTGGATTAACTAATACATAACCTCGAATGTCCTATATTTGGTTGAAAAAATGCAATATGCTAAGGGTGGTATAGGCCTTGGCATTTGCACAATATGTCAGAGCGTGACCCCGACTGCTTCATGCATGACGATGGTATATGCGCATGAATTATTATTTTATAATTGTATATGTGTAACGTATTCAAGAGAAATATGCAACTCTATTTTGTATATAAAATTTATTTTTAAATTATAAAATATAATATTTATGTTAGTTTGCAATTTTATTTGTTAGATCGTATCATTTGTATACTATTATTATTATTATTAAAGTTAACTTTAAAGATGGTTGCTTGTTGAATCACTTATTTTAGCCATTGATGATGTGTTACAACTACAACCACATGTATTTACTAGTTTGCTTTGCATGTGCCCCAAACGGATCCATAAAAGATATAGAAAAAACATGGATCAATCTACCAAGGTTTTATGAATTCTAAATATTTTCATACTTATAGTTATTTAGGGATGACTATATACTGTTTCTTTTTAGAATGACGGATGAATATAGGCAAGTTATTCAAAATTTTGTGTATAAGCATGCAGAAAGTGAGGGTAATCCTGAAAAGATTATCTGTCTGTGTTGTAAATGTAGGAATCTTATTTGGCATCCTCCAAGACACGTTGTGACACATTTAGTGTGTTTTGGAATTGGTCTAACATATGATGTATGGATCTTTCACGGATAAGCATAGTGTTCACGAAGTATAGCCGAAGAAGTGACAGATACATACAGAATGTACTTGGATGAAGGAATTGGTGACGAGGAGAATGAGTATTATGTTAATAATAAACATAAGGAAGGGATTAAGAAAATGTTGGAGACAGCTGAAATTCCTTTATATCCTGGTTGTACAAACTACACAAAGTTGTCTGCTATAATACTTCTTTACAAGCATAAGGCTCGAAATGGTATAACCGATACGACATTTAAGGAAATGCTTAAGCTCATCAAGGATATGCTTCATAAGGAAAACAAGCTTCCTGATTCCACATATGCAACAAAAAAGTTGACTAAATCAGTTGGTTTAGGTTATAGAAACATACATGCATTCCTAAACGATTGTTGTCTATTTAGAAAAGAGCTTGCAAATTGTGATTTTTGTCCTAAATGCAGTAAATCTCGTTGGGAAAAAACAAGACGGGGGAAGAGGGAAATCAGTATAAAATACCTGTGAAAGTTTTGAGTTACTTTCCACTCATACCAGGGTTAAAAAGAATGTTCATGTTTCCAGAGACATATGAAAAATTAAGGTGGCACAGTAGTAACAAAAGAGAAGATGGTAAATTACAGCATCCTGTGGATTCCTCTCAATAACCTACAATTGATAGAATGTATTCTTCCTTTGCGTCCGACCCTCGAAATTTGAGACTTAGCCTTGCAAGTGATGGCTTCAACCCTTTTGGTAATTGGAATTCAAAATATAGTTGTTGGCCAGTGTTTCTTGTTGCTTATAACTTCCCTCCATGCCTTGTATGCATAAAGATAATATGATGCTATCTTTATTAATTCCTGGATCACGACAGCTAGGAAATTATATCGACGTGAATCTGCAACAACTTATTAAAGATTTGAAAATTTTATGGAATAAAGGGGTCAAGGTGTATGATGCATATGATTGTAGCAAGTTTAAATTAAAAGAAAGTCTGATGTGGACAACAAATGATTTTCCAGCTTATGGAAATTTAGCATGTTGCAGTGTTGAAGGTAAGAGAGCATGTCCTCGACATGGCTACCATTTAGTAAAAGTTGTGCATACTTGGGCCATAGACGATTTCTTGCACCCAATCACGAATATCGTCACAGAAATAACTTATTTGATGGAACCATAGAAAATAGACAAATGCCTCCAGTACACACCGATACTCAAATCTTCGACAATGTGAAATATATTGTTAATGAGTAGGGAAAAAAACAAAGGAAGGAGAGTGAAAGTAGGGAAAGAAAAAGGGGGATGTATGAAAAAAGGAATCCAAATATGAAAAAAAAAGACCATTTTTTTATTTGCCTTATTGGAAGGTAAAACATAGCTAGAACTAAAATATCTTTTTCTTCTATCCATGTCCAATAAGTAGTATTTTACTATCAATCTATTCACATTTTTTAATTTTCGTAGGCACTTCCTTCAGGTTACAATTTATACGTAATGGATGTTAAGAAAAATATTTGCGATAGTATTTTTAGTACTTTGCTTGACATCAAAGGAAAATCAAAAGATTGAGTCACTTCACATCAAGATTTGGGAGCAATGCTTATAAGGAAGAAATTGCATCCTTTAGTTGTTGGAAGTAAATTACTACTTCCTGTTGTGCCATGCACCGTAACATACCAAGAAAAAGATTTATTTCATTATGGAATGAAGAATTTGAAGGTGCCTGATGGGTATAGCTCAAATATTGGAAAATGTTTTGAAAGACAAGACAAAATTTCAAATCTAAAATCTCATGATTATCATGTTTTGCTGCAATAACTATTATCTGTAGCACAGAGAGGACTTCTACCTTTGGGTACAAGGAATGCACTACTACAACTATGTTCATTTTACAATGACATATGCCAAAGAGTGCTTGATAGAGATAAATTAGAATATATGGAGAATCAAGTCGCATTAACCCTATGTGACCTCGAGAGATTCTCTCCCCTTCGTTTTGGACATTATGATTCATTTGACAATACACTTGGGAAGGGAAACTAGAATTGGTGGACCAGTACAATACTTGTGGATGTACCCATTTGTGAGGTAATTTTTTATAAATATTTAACGTCGTTAATGAAATATTCCCTTACTAATACATTTTATGTTCATATCTTGATAATAGATATACGAAAATGTTGAAGGGTTATGTTAAAAATCAAGCCCGACCTAAAGGGTGCGTAGCTGAGTGTTATTCTATTGAAGAATGCATTAAATATTGTGCTAGATTTATTGAAGATGGGATTGAAGTTTGGGAGAGAAAAATCGGAATGAAATGCAGCAAAGTGATTCCATACTAGATTGACGTCCTAAATCCAAAGGAAAACTCTAGTTGGTTTCACAAGATGTGATTGACGTTGCTCATCAGTATGTGTTGTTCAATACCGACGAGGTCCAGCCATACATAGAGTAAGTATTCAATCCAAGTTGATTATTTTATATGCACGAAATAAAATTTTAATTTGTACATTAGCGTATTTAGGATGCATAAGGAGGAGTTGAAACATTTGCGCCCTCAACTTTTACGAGATGATGTGGAACTTTCAAAATTGCATGACGGGACATTTAGTTGTTGGTTTGAAAAAGTTATATTTTATTTCATTAGAACAATTAAGTTCCATACATATTGTTGTCATGTATCATTCTATACAACGTTATATATGTCCAGGTTAAAGATGATAGAAATATTTCTGATGTTAGAGAAATAATAAAATGGCTTTCTTACGAACCTCGGTTACAAGTGGTTTCTTATACTGGCTATATTGCTAATGGACGGCGTTCCATACTAAAGACTATGAGAATTCTACGCAAAATAGTAGTGATTCCATTGAGGCGAATACTATTCGTATAGATGGATCTATTGAGAAAATTATATATTATGGCATCTTGCATGATATATTGTTGTTAGACTACCGTCTATTTCAAGTTGTTTTATTTAAGTGTAATTGGGAAAATATTTATCGTGGAGTCAATATTGAAGACAGATTTACATTAGTGAATCGACATTATTTTCAAAATCAATTTGCAAGCAATCCATTTATCTTAGAAACACAAGAGGTACAAGTGTTTTTCTCTAGAGAAAGTAGCTCTTCAAATTGGTAAGTTGTTATGAAAACACCTCTTAGAGGTTTTCATGAATTGGAAAAATACGAGGAGGTGGAAAATTCAACTAGCAAAGATTTAGATGAGTCACTAATTAATGATAGAGGTGTTGATAATGGAGATGGAAGTTACATAAACAAGGATTGCGATGGCATTTTGGTATGAACGAGAGTTCGCATTTTTTGTTTACCTGCACGGGAATGTAGGCCATTTCGGGCTATTTATTTCTTATTGTTGTTTGCGGCACTTGATCATGGTATTAAAATATTTCTTACCACCGTATAACACACACAATAGTACTGTACATGGTTGTTTACATATTTGTTTGATGTTATACATTGTAAAATATGTGGGTTATATCATCCAAACCGAACTTATTTTCTCTTTGGGCTTCTGATATATGGGCTAGCACTTATCTTTCAGCCCATTTGTTATTTTGTATATTATATAAACGCATCTATGTAACGTTTGTACATCAATTCAGTTCATAATAAAATCTGCAATTCTTCTTCGCATCAAAACAAAAACTATCACAAAGTTTACATGGTATCAGAGCATAATAAAGCCTAACGGCATATTATACTCATCCCTTACCTTCCTCGCTGAACAATATTGAGAGAAGTGTTGTTTTAGTCTCCTCAGTTTCTTTTGAAACTCATCATCGGAGAGCAACCCCTCTGACCTTGCAGCAACTGTTCTTATCGAGTCGTGCGTGCCAAGCCGGAATTTACATTCACAGCGGCTACAACGACTTTTCTGACCATCAGAGATCTTGGATCTCATCATTTGGCGTTTTCTTGACCAAAGAGTATCAGTTCTTGAATCTCAAAAGAGGCAAGAACCGCCTCCATCACTTTTTCCAACTTTCCCTGCATAGGCTGCCACTCATTTGTATAGGTGGCCTCGCCTTTAAGCAATTCTTGATCTGTACTATCACCATGGCCGGACCAGGTGACGACAATTCATCAGCCACATCAAGAACAGGCACTGTTGATCCTCCTGGTGGCACCCAGACTCTTGTAAAGCCCAAGACTCAAGTGATAACCACCCCTCTCGATGAAGAAAATTTCCTCTTATGGAAGTTCCAAATTGAGACAGTCTTGAAGGGATACGACCTTCAAGATTATGTCAAAGGAACAAGACCCATGCCTCCAGCCATGATCCTGGATAAAGATGGACAAACGATCAGTAATCCAGCGTATGTACATCATCAAAAACAGGATAATCTATTATCCTCATGGTTACTCTCATCTATCAACACAAATTTGCTATCACAAGTCATAGGATGCAACTCATCCCATGAAATATGGACCACCATACAACAAATCTTCAACTCACAGTCATCTGCTCGAATCATGCATTATAAAAGGGAGTTTCAAAATGCAAGAAAAGGAGAGATGACCATGAGAGAGTATATAGCAAAGGTTAAAATACTTTGTGACAAACTAAAGGCAGTGGGACATTACATTTCAGACAGTGAACAAGTACTTACACTAACAAATGGATTAGATGAAGAGTATGAATCATTAGTTACCTTCATTGCCACCCAACCTGTTTTACCTGACATTCAGACTGTATATTCTGCATTACTTGCACATGAAGGTAGAGTCGAGCAAAAGAAAGCATCTCAAATTGACTACAGTGTGAATCTTGTATCAAATTCAAGAAATGTGAACAATAATCAGACAAGAAACTTACTTGGCTTTGGAAGAGGCAACAACTCAGGTCAAAGAGGAAATTCAAACCAAAGAGGAAGAGGTAGAGGAAGATCCAACAATGCAAATCGTGTTCAATGTTAGATTTGTGACAAACCTGGGCATACATCAAATAGATGTTATTTTAGATTCAATATAAATGTCAACAATTCCCAACAAAGTCAACCAGGCACAAGGGGACTTAATGTCAATATGGCACAGGCCAACCAACAAAGCAAATCAAGTGGTGAAATCTCTACAGCTATCAGTGATGATTCCAGCAAGATTGAAGACACAAACAGTAAGGATTGGTTCCCAGATTTAAGGGCAACCAACCACATCACCAACAACCTGCAGAACCTCAATCTTGGAAATAGGAACTACTCAGGTACACAAGTTATTCAGACATGCAATGGTGAAACTATGAATATATCTCATGTTGGGACAGGCAATGTTAAAGGTAAGAGAAATGTCATTTTTAACAATTACTTAGAGTTCCAGATGTTAAAAAATATCTCATTAGTGTATCACAATTTGCAAAAGATAACAAGGTATATTTTGAGTTTCACCCCAATCACTGTCTAATTAGAGATATGCTAAGTAAAGATGTGTTATTACAGGGTAATTTGGACAGCGGTTTATACAAGTTCAGCAACACTCAATCAAGATTGAAAAATGATAAACCTTGGTGTTGTAATGCTAGTATACAATTTAGTGATGTTTCCAGTGAAAATGGGCATGATAACAATGATTGTAATGAAGCCAAAAATGATTTGAACTTTTGGCACTGTAGACTAGGACATCCTAGCCATGAAATTGTTGTGAGAACATTAAAAGACAATAATATTCCTTATAATCACTTACCTGTTTCTAGCACATGCACACATTGTTGTGTTGGCAAAAGCCACAATTTACCTTTCAGCAGGTTTGAAACTGTTTATACAAGGCCTTTTGAATTAGTGACAGCAGATCTATGGGGTCCTGCACCTTTGTGCTCAAGGCAAGGCTACAGGTACTATCTATCCATTGTTGATGCTTACACAAGATACACCTAGATTTTCTTTCTCAAGACCAAATCTGATACTAATAATGTTATGACACAGTTCATTAATTTTACTGAAAGACAATATAATCATTACATCAAGATTATTCAGACCAATGGGGGCAGTGAATTCTTTCCTATTAAAGGGCTTTTAACTAATAAAGGCATCATACATAGGACCATTTGCCCTTACACTTCTGAACAGAATGGTATTGTAGAAAGAAAACATCGACATATTGTTGAAACAGGATTAACTTTGCTATCTAAGGCATCCTTACCTATGAAATATTGGTTTGAGGCATTTAACACTGCAGTATATCTAATAAATAAAATGCCAACAAAAACTCTGCAATACAAAAGTCCACATGAGATGTTATATGGGAATAAACCAGATTATAACACTCTGAAAACTTTTGGATGCATGTGTTATCCATGTCTCAGACCATACAACAATCATAAACTCTCTTTTAGATCCAGCCCATGTACCTTTCTAGGGTTTGCAAACAATCAAAAGGGGTACATATGCATGGATAAGAAGGGAAAAATCATAATTTCTAGACATGTTGTCTTTGATGAACTTGTATTTCCTTTTGCAGAAAAAGGAAATGTAGACAATCAAGAAACTAATCATGGAAAAACAACTATTGGACCTATCCCCAAGCTGTCAGAATGGAAAACAGACACAAAAGAGCAAAACCAAACACATGGCACATCAGTCACTCCAACTGTATCCAACACCAGGTCTGGATACAGTTCAAGTGAACAAATGAATGAGGATGATCAATACCAAAATGATGATTTGGAAGACAATGACAATCAGAATGACAACAATGAAGATAACACATCAGAAAGCAGCAGCCATGAAACACCAATACAAGAACCACGGACATGACATCACATGACAACTAGAGGAAAAAGTGTTATTTTCAAGCCTAAAATCTATGCTGCACTACAGAATGACCACAGACCTACCAGTGAACTAGACACATATGACCAGGCAGTCAAATATAAACAATGGTGCAAGGCAATGGATGAAGAATATGAAGCACTGATAAAGAATCAGACATGGAGTTTGGTGTCCATTCCTAAAGATAAAAATGTGGTAACCTACAAGTGGACTTATAAGTTGAAGAAGGATGCTGCAGGCAACATAGTCAAGTACAAGGCAAGGCTGGTTGCAAGGGGTTTTACACAACAGTATGGTTCTGATTTTAACGAGACTTTCTCTCCAGTGGTAAAACCTACTACCATTAGAATCATCTTGTCCATGGCATTGCACAACAATTGGAATATAAGACAACTAGATGTGTGCAATGCATTCCTAAATGGGGACTTGAGTGAATAAGTGTACATGCAACAACCAAGAGGCTATGTGTGTAAAGGCAAGGAAGATTATGTGTGTAAACTTCACAAGGCCATATATGGTTTAATACAAACTTCAAGAGCTTGGTACACCAAATTGAAACACACACTGGAGGGTTTTAGATACAAGGCCACAAGGTCAGACAACTCTTTATATGTGAAAAACAACAACCAGAGTGCTGTGTACATACTTGTGTATGTAGATGATATCTTAGTGACTGGGAATGACAACAATGAGATCAATAAAATCATTGCAGAGCTTGATAAATTTTTTGGGATAAAAGATATGGGGGAGGCAACTTATTTCCTTGGTATACAAATTCAGAGAATGTCAAAATCTGAAATTTTCCTTTCTCAAAAGAAATATGTAACTGAAATCTTAGCTAGAGCAAACATGAGCAATGCAAAACCTCTCCCTACTCCTATGACTAGCAACCTACGCTTATCTAAGCATGACGGTGACAGCATAGAAAATGTAAAGCAATACAGAAGCATCGTGGGAGCCTTGCAGTACTTAACTATAACTAGGCCAGAGATCTGTTTCAGTGTGAATAAAGTTTGTCAGTTCATGGCAAATCCATCATCTGAACATTGACGAGCAGTAAAACGTATTCTACGTTACTTACAAGGCACAAAAGAGCATGGTCTAATCATGAAAGCAAGCCAGGATATCAACCTTAATACTTACAGTGATGCAGATTGGGCAAACGATCCAGACGATCGAAGATCCACATCTGGATATTGCGTATTCATGGGTCTAAATCCAATATCCTGGTGCACGAAGAAGCAATCGACAGTCTCTCGCTCCAGCACAGAAGCAGAATACAGATCTATAGCTTCAGCTACAGCCGAAGTGATTTGGGTAGAAACCCTAATCAGAGAATTAGAGCTTCAATTCACGAAGACATCGACTCTCTGGTGTGATAATCGGAGTACCGTCTCGCTCTCTGTCAACCCAATTCAACACTCGAGAACTAAACACATGGAGATAGATCTTCATTTCGTCAGAGAGAGAACCAGCTCAGGGAGACTGATGATAAATCATATACCAGCCTTCTATCAAAAGACGGACATCTTAACTAAGACTCTGTCCAGGAATAGCTTCGAGAGATTAAGGGAGGAGCTCAGAGTTATTCGTGGTGGCGATGAAATGATACAAGAGAAACCCTAGTTTGCTTTGAGGGGGAGTGTAAAATATGCGGGTTATATCTTCCAAACCGAACTTATTTTCTCTTTGGGCTTCTGATATATGGGCCAGCACTTATCTTTCAGCCCATTTGTTGTTTTGTATATTATATAAACGCATCTATGTAACGTTTGTACATCAATTCAGTTCATAATAAAATCTACAATTCTTCTTCACATCAAAACAAAAACTATCACAAAGTTTACATACATAGTTGTTGCATGTCGAAACAATACTATATTTGGTATGTGGTTAATTCTTTAAATTATAGTTTTTTTTTTCCAGGTTGATCACATAGTAAAAGAAGCTTGAACGCTCAGCATCCATAGGTAAAAATGAGCAACATCAAGCAGAGGTAATCGTCTTAAACAATTATAAATTTATGTATATTATAGGCCATCTAGAAGCAATTAAGTAAATGGGTCGTTTATTAAATAAACTGTAGCATCAAAAACCATGAGACAAATAAACTTGTCATCGAAGTTCAAATGTGGCCTGAGCACTCTTTCCAGTTGTGATGGATGTTTTAGTTTTAGTTTTTAGTATTGAATTCAGCAGCAGCACACTACTATATGTAACACAGGGGTCCTCTTTTCACATTTGTATATGTTGCATTTACATTTATCTACGTGACCATTCAAAAATAACTTCATCCATATTATTAGTATAAGTATAAGATAATTTCATGTTCGGTAAGCTTACAGTTTACAATCTGTCGTCTTTACCCATTTAGCGTTAGGAGATGTCAGGGAACAAAATAGAATTATGTTGTTATATCTAGGAAGCAGAAATGCATATAAATAAAGAACACAGGGGCATATAGGTTTTATCTTGTATACGGAATATTCCTTTCATCTGGGAACATGGGTTCCTTTGATTTACCATTCCGCCTTATTTAGGATGTGTATCGATGTGTAAATGAAATGGGTTTACAAAAATGACACTTCATAAGATTGTATAAATTTAACTGTAGCAGCAGATTTGGCTTTTTTTGAGTTTGTAGCAGACGACGTTGAAAATAGTTTCTGGTTTGTTTAGATTTGCAAAATACTGTGTTTGATCTAGCCTAGATTTTTTTTTTTTTTTTTTTTTTTTTTTTTTTTTTTTTTTTTTTTTTTTTTACTGATTAATTTTGGAAAGGAAGTTATCCTTTGGGGAATTTACTGGACCCATATGTTAATTTTTTTCACCTGAATATGTAAATTGCCTATTGTTATGAACAAAAATGTTTATCAGCGAAGTTTATTAGCTCGGTTATTTTATGACTCATAACAATTTGCTTAGATTTTCATTCTCTGCTAACACATTTAATCTTTATTCTACCTATTTTATATATATTTGAAATCATGCTATGCAAAATTTGCAACTGAATTATTGGTAGCTATTTGAAGACTGATAGAAAAAGAGTTCAGAAATAGCACAATAAATGCATTACACTTAGGTGTTACTTACCATTAGCGTGAAATTTAATCAAACCATACGATACAACCCACAAGCTATGACATACACACAATCATGACATGATAACTGGTTATTTAACTCATGGTATATAACTCAGGTTGAGCTTTATAACATGACGACTCGAAACTCCTACCAATATGATAACTGCTAGCAGGATTAACTGATGAGTTTGAGCTTTATACGGCTTAGTCCCTTGATTTTGACTTCTGATGCAGCAAACAGTATTCTCCCCTCGTGCATATAGAAATAACTAGAAAAAGGGGTTTGCATCCAAGATACAAACTCGTAGTTGCACCAAGGATTGTATAAATTTATAAATTATGTGCCAAGAAAGGCCACTGATTTCCACCCGTGTTGCAACTAAGAGTTTGCAGTGTGATGCAGATTCATGTGTCTCATGAGTAAACAACAACACCTGTGGGTCAGTGTTAAAATCCTTCACAGCATTGTCTCTTGATGGAAGGGACGTAGACCCATTTATTCGTTTATACTAAATCAATGATTGGTTCAGGGAAAGCTCAAGCAAATCCAACATGTCGGTCCACTATGAGAAAATATTAGTCATCCACCTGTAATATATACCAATAATGATTTCACCTTTATTTAGTTAAATATATACTAATAATATGGATGATGATATTTTTGAATGGTCACATTTGAATGGCCATTTGAATATGCTAACTGTTTATAATGGCAGCTGTGTACGTGAACTATGATAGCTTCATCCTGCACGACCTGATTCATAGAGCACACAGATAGTTACTAGTTGCATTTGGTTCTTGGAAGTAAAATATTCAAGAAGCAAAGTCTTGCTGCGCTTATAACTGCTCGTGGTCTAACCGAGTGTAATGGTGGTATTAGAATATCTAAAATGAAAGATGTTGAAGTAGAAGTTGCTTGCACTATTAAGGATATGAATGCTAATGTTAGAAAATCTCCAGCTAGCATGGAAACATTCCTCCATTCATCATTAGTTGCAGTAATCCAACCCCTCTACAAAACGTCACAACCACACACTCATCTAACCCTCTTGATTCAAATCTCCCATAAAACATCACTATCTCATGCTCATGTAATCATCATGATTCAACTCCCCTTCTAAACATCACTGCCGCACAACCATCCGATCAACATGATTCAATTCCTCTTCAAAATGACACTACCACACAACCATCAAATCCTCACAATTTGACCTCTCATTTAAACATCGTTTCTACAAATTCCCAAAGAATTACTTCACCTGCGAATTTAGATTCTTCCTCTGAAAAGGCGAACATGATTAAAACTAAGAGAAAAAGAGGGAGAACAATAATGAGACTAATTTTTTTGACACCAAACGAGAAGGGCGAAGTTGTGTTCAATGAATTAAATCAACCTATTAGTACAAATTCTAAATATTTATCATCATATCATTGGACGTTATTGATGGAGATGGTACCTTTGACCATTAGCAATTGGAAGAAAGTCGACTACAAATTGAGGATTGATCTATGGACATGTATTCAGGTATTATATGTTAAAATTATTTTTAAAATCGATCGTTTTCTACTCTCTTCTCCTTTTCCATGCGTAAATGCATTACTGAAAAGACAAAAGGCAACACTCAGTTGATTGAAATGTAGGAAACTGTTGCTGCCTTAGTTAAAATCATGTGTAAACTTATTACTGCAAGCACTATACTCATTTAATTTGATGTAGTTCTTGGTAATCATTGAAGAAAAAAAATTCTACGGTTGAAATTACTTCGTTTTGCGCAAACGTTATTTCAGCCATTAATGCATTTATGCACATGAAAACACAGTTGTAGCTTTTATTCAAATATTAACGTTCAGGTCTGCATATATAGTTCTACATGTGGAGATACCCATGCCTCCATTTTCTTCATATATGTGTGTGGTCTCATTTTAGCATGCAGATGAACTGTATATTCTCATAATTACCTATTTATGTTTGATTTTCTGCCTAGTCTAGCTTATTCTGATAGAGGACTGATGTTTGCTACTTATTGTGATAGAGGTGCCTAGTCTAGCTTTAATATGATTAACATAATATTATAGTTTCTTGCATTGCGATATCACATCACTCACTGACTTCCTTTGCAGCATATCTGTAGAATTTTTTCATATGTCAAATCTTGGTTGTAAAGGCTGTACTTGGGTTAATATCTAAGTGTTATCTCATGTTATGCTCTTAAACATGTTACTCAGATCTCAATTTTTTGTAGCCCTGATGAACATGTTCAAGTTGCTGCTAATTCAAATTTCGGGCAAATCACACAAGCATTTGCATTTCCAATTTCCATGTACGCTCCTTTAAGGACAACACATGTTGTGCATATTGTTGAAATCAGGTTTTCCCATTTATTCTTTTTGCTAGCGGGTAATGTACGGGCAATCATTAACTCCAGTCCAAAGCATATGTACGTGTTTGCAATTGAACCTGAGTTATGAGACTAAAGAAAGTGTGTGTGTATATAGAAAAAACAGTGCATATTGATGTGTATTTATGCATAGCTGTAGATAAGAATCATGTGTCTGATATTTAGTCACTTTATATTCCACAGGTGTTGCATGTTTTAATGCTTATTATAAGCAATATCCATTCATCATGTATTTTGTAATTCACGTTAAAGGTGACTGTTGTATTTGGCTGATCTATTGGCCTTAAATTTTGTATCATACAGGCAAGATTCCAGTTGGATGACATATATCAGGATATGTTCCTTCAAATGTTGGGACAACGATGGAAAGAATCCAAGTCAAGGCAGTAAAAGCAGTAAAAGATGCAGCAAAGAGTCTCGATGGTTTCAACAAAATAGATATGTTAAAACCAAATAATATCAAGAGTGCTCAAGACTGGAATGATTTTGTCAAAGAGAAATTAATGGAAGAGTTTGAGGTATTTTGTTCTATTTTTTTTTTTTTTTTTTTTTTTTTGAAATAAGTATTTTGTTCTATTTTAATGGCTACAATTAAAAAGTTTTCATTTCATTTTATTTGACCTAATTTCAATGAATTTCTCTTATCCAGTTAATAAGCAATAAATACAAAGCTATAAGAACAAATAATACGGTTCCGCGCACTATGAGTCGAAAGGGATATGCAAGACTAGCGGATGATATAATAAGAAAAAATAGCATAGAAATTTTATTCATTATCACTATCTTAAAACATTATTTATCCAATATAGTTTGACATTTAGTTTTTATGCTCTTTTTGTAGAAAAAAGAAAGTGATTGCTCGTCAGATCTCAGCAGAGAGGACTTGTGGTGCAGAGGCCATATAAAGAAAAATGGAGAACTGCCGAATTCTATTATAGCCGATTACATAGTGAGGATACATAACACATTAAATTATTTCTTCATTTTCTACTTTGATTTCATTTTACCCTTTATTGAATGGTCTAATATATGAAATATGTTTATTTTTGAATTTGTAGGACAAGATAAAAGAGAATAAAAACAGTTAGAGTTCTCAGAAAATGGTACCATTGAATGAAGATGGTGTGTCAAAAAAATTTGGTCGCGAACACAGGGGTAGAATAAGGGGGTTAGGTTTTGGGGTTACACCAACTCAGTTTGGAACACATATGATTAGTTCAAAAAAAAGTACGTGAAATTGAAAATCAAATTTCTATCTTGCAGACTCAAATGGAAGACCTGTCTGATTTGTTCATGGCAGTAAGTTATAACTGATTCGCTGTATTAACGAGTAATTGATATGCACTTAAAAATTGGAGCCAGGATTTGATTATCACTTAGGCTAAGTTAGAGAGATGAAAAAATAAAGTTTTTTTTTTCTAGAATCACGGATTCTTCACGACAGCTTAAAGGATCAATGATCTAAGAATTTTGAGCTAGGGGTCCCAAAATACAAATCTAAGGGAAAAGAAACGATCAATTTCTAATTATATTTCTAAATCGATGGTAGAAAAAAGAAACTTACAATTCGATTTGAGCTAACATCGGGTACCGCCTTTTTATGATTTGTTATTATCAAATTCGATTAGGGATTTTGTATTGGCAATGAAGGAATTGAGAAATTAGGGGAAGAATGAAGTGCTTATTTATAGATTCTGTTTGATATATGTATAAAGTTAGAACTTTTAAGTTTGATATTGAAGATGAACATTTGGGTATTGTGTGCTCTGCTAGCATCTGCGCTTGCATGAAATGGAAATGAAAATGAATTAGTGTATCTTTTATCTTTTGATTTCAGTTTACTAGGGTTAGTTTGTTGGGCACTTGGGCTATTGGGCTGGGTAATGGGTTCTATTTTTTTTATAAAGTTGGCTGTAGCACAGGGTACCTTGAACGTACCTCCGTCCCTGATCAGCGGTAAACAAAATACAACGGAAGAACTAGTGGTCCACGTGGTAATACGCCATAATTATTTCTTAAATTTGCCTACAAATTTAAACGTTTGTATCTTTAATTTGTTTACAGGCCGATATTTGTATGGTTTTGATAGGGTTAAGTTTGCATGTATTGTCGACTGAAATTGATGTTAGAAATCTTTAAATGATAGTAGAATATCTATATTATTTGAGTTGATATTTCTTGACAACAACGTGATTTAGAAAGAAATTTTGATATCACTTGAGCAAACAGTGAATCAAGCAACTAAAACCAAGTCACTAACACAGTTAAACGTGTGAGAGTGGTAATATGTCAAGCAATCCTAGTTTACTTAATTAGAGCTGATGCATAAATACTTAATGTTATAATAACATTTAAATGTAAACTATTTTTTAAAGCCAAATACTAAACCTTGAAAACTCCAAAATCAGTAAATTGTGAAATACTTAATGCTGTTAAACCTTTTCAAAAGATCTTTATACCAATATCTATAATTAAAAGTAAAGTAAACCCTTTTGTTATATATACTTAGAGCTACCAAATAAATTATCTAAGCTTATAGAAGTGGAATATGTTGATCTTTCCAAGAATCATTTTGTTAGTGTTGCACCATATATGTCACAGCCAACACTTAAGTAACTAAATGCCCCCAAACAATGATTTTTCAGGGACTGTTCCTCATGGCCGAACAAAATTTCTGTCTCTGTCTTTTCATCTTGGAAATAACTTGCTAAAGTATCCAAATGGTTAAATATCTTCAAAAATAAAATAATAATGGAAATGACCAGTAAATACAGAATTTTTAACAGTAATAATACATGATAAATAATAGTCTATGTAAGGGGTATATGTTAAATAATTATTTCAAACCAACCTTGCTTAATCAAAATAGAAAACAGACCATTTGTTTTGGGATCAATTTTATAAATAAATGTCATTTTAGAAATAAACTCATAAATGGTAATTGATGACTTTGGTTGTGACTGCTTGGATACTTTTGTTTACGTCTAATTTTACAACTTTTAACTATTAATGTTATCAAAATAAGCGCCGCTTAACCCCAAAACGAAAAGTTGTTAAAATACAACCAAAAAGCCATTTAATCTAAAAACAAAATTTCTTGGCCTAAATAAATTAAAATCATATTTCACAAATAAATCAATTCTAACAATTCAATAACTTTAGATTGATGTAGTTTCCCGCAACTTTGATTAAGATAAAGACTGCGGTTTGGATTTGAGACTGCGAAACAGGTCGCTGTTGGTTGTGGTGATTTGGAGTTTGGTTTGGTTGCGATTGTGTGATTTGGAGGTCAGGAGTGGTTCGTCACTAGTCCAGGAAGAGGTGATTCTAGAGGAGTAGTTCAGGTGCTCGAAGTTGAGGCTAGAGGAGCAGTTCAAGTGCGCAAGAAATAAACAAAATTGGATTTGGTAACAACACTATACATATTCAATACTGTGAAGTGTTTGGACATAGTGAAGATAAATGTACTTACAGACCTTAGGCACAATGGGCACCAAAACAGCAAAAGCGTTAACATTCTAAAATAAATAAATGACTGGTAAAAGCAATACTGCTTTTAATTCTCGTTATTTTAAAAGCAATTCTGCTTTTGATTCTCCACAAAAACAAATAATCAATAAAACAAAAGAACAGAAATTTCGGATTGGTTATGAATTGCCTGAGGTGGTGAGATGAAGCATCGACTGAAACTCAAGTAACAATATAGTTAATAGCACTGGTATCGTACTTGCACTGCTGAATTAGCTTAATGGTACAATTGGATAGCACTGGTATCATACAACATAGTTAATAGCACTTTATCTGATATGTCCCATACCACCAATGTGGGAAATATTGTCCAGGATATAGACCATTAGGCACCCTCCCCTTATGTAACACCCCGTGTATTCTATAACAGTGAAATTCACAAATTAAAGTATAATTAATTTCAAATCAAAGAATTAAGGGAAACGGGATACGCCATTGCGTTCGTCTCGGAATTCTGCTTGAGATAGAGTCCGAGTTTGCGTAAAATGGACTCCGTATGTGGAAGATATGACCTCCGGAAGTTTCAGAATTCAATTTAAAATTCAAACAGATGGAAAAAGCTCGGAAACAAATTCAAATTTCGAAAAATCGGACCCAGATTGGTTTGGGCGGGAATTTTCCCGCCCAAGGCACCCAGGTCGAATGGGTAGTCGACCTGGGGCACCCAGGTCGACTGGGTAGTCGACCTGGGGGTCGACTGGGTAGTCGACCTGGCCCCTGAGCCAGGTCGAACCCAGCCCCTCCTGGCTGGCCTGGTCTGTGCTTGGCTGAATTTCTGAGTCTTGCCTTGTCAATAGGGCTAGCTGTCAGCTCCTGATTGGTCTCTCCTTCAAACGAACGGCTAATATTAATCTAAGCTCCATCGACGGTCCTAATCAATTCACAAACTCTATAAAAAGGACCTAAGACTCCACCTAATTCATATAAATAAAAATGAGAATGAGACCGTCATGCTGCTGAAGAAAGACTAGGAGTAGCCGTCAAAATTGAGAGACGATTAGGAGACGATTCGAAAGCTTAAAGCAACAACAACTAAATCAAAACAACGCCTACAACAAAGGATAGCATCTCCAAATTCAGAATTCAGAAACCTGAATTGAAGATTCGTCATACGTTGTAAGTAGAGTGCTATTCCGATATGAATGAATAATTGTGTTTTGATTTGTGTAAAATGAGAAATGGAATTGTACTTAATTTGTGGTGATGATAATTCATAATTGTATGTTGCTATGATTCTAATTATGAATAGATTTGTGATGTTGTGGTATAATGATGTTAGACCTATTGGATATTTGCAAGTATATGACTCATGCTGAAAGTTAACGACTATATGTTTGTGGTAGTTTATTACAACACCTATTGGATAATTGCAAGTATATGTTTCATGTTGAAAGTAACGACTATATGTTTGTGATAGTTTATTACAACAAAGTTGAGATTCATGCAAGTATATGATTCACTATTATGCCAACATGATGTATATTTTTATGGTTATCTTTAGTGTAGTTGGATCCATTTGAGTAGTATGATTCATATGAATTTATGTTGGAATTGACATCATGACTCAAGTGTAAAACCATACTTTTGTGTTAGTAACAAAAGTAAGCACCTTTGTGAACTTGTGTTGACTTTATGAACATGGCTAGTTTATGTTTGACTTTATGCCCAAACAAAATATGTTTTAGGCCTATGTTGTTATCAAAATCTTATGATAATATATGCGACATATAATTAAGTTAGATTTACATTTCAAGTGCAAGTTTACATGAATAGATTAAAAACCATGATTCATGTTTAGGTATGTTTTATGTCATGATTATATGCTATTACAATGCAAGTTCACAAGTGCCTAATTTATGTTAATTAGTTCGCTATGATGCAAGTTCATGCGTTCACACACCCCTTTTTATGTTACTTAGAATGTATATACACCATGTTCTAAGCCTCCCCCTTTTTCATGTGGCTAAGTTGGGTTTAAATGTTAAAACCCAACATATGTTATGTTATAGCGAATGTATAAAACGGGGGTAATGACGCTGGGTTAATAATATAAAACATATGTGTTGGCATGTTTGACGCATGCCAACGACCTTGAGGACATTTGAGGGGTATAAATTAATTTTACCCAATAAAGATGAATTTGAATAATGGGCTGCAAATATTTACATATAAAAAGAAGAGAGACAAAATATGTAAACTTAGAATATACGATGTGTTTAACCCGAGGTTGGATTGAATTGTGACGTAAACCTGCCCGGACCCGCCCGACTGTCCAGTAGTCACAACAATACCTATCCAATGTGGGTGGTTAAACATTGAGCCCAATAAAGACCCGAGGTTAGACTGAGTTGTGACGTAAGACTGCCCGGAACCAACCGGCAACAGACAGTCACAACAATACCTGTCTAATGTGAGAGGTCGAGGCTTTAATAAGACAATTAAGGCTGAGTCAGGATTGATAGGATTAAGTAAATTGAATTAATACTTAATCAAATTGAACAAGCTAAAACTATACAGACTGATTGGGGGTTAGGTTTATTCAGAACACTTAACCAACTTAGCATGTTGGCTAGAAATAGAAAACCTAGTAGCGGGGGACCCTTTTCAGCAGTAACCCTACAAGGTGTATCAGGATACCCTGAACTAGGCAGGATGGGGAACGATTACTGGGCTGACTGTAAGAGGTCAAATCGACGGCGGTGGTGCAGCAGTGTAGGTTCTAACGGGGTGCGGGCGTGCACACACTCCGGCGTAGAAAAATTAGGCACTGGGCACCAGTAGTATACCTGTGCATTCTAGAATTGTGTCGGGCCGCCACCATGGGACTTGATACACCCCATGGTGGGACCAGCATAGGTAGCTACAACATCGGGGGCCGTAAGACACATGTAACTATGCGAGTAGGAGCCGGTCATTAGAAATGGATCACTTCACCCTGATTTTGGGGTGCCTGTTGGAAACCAGTTTATAGGGGTGCAGAGATTAATATGGGGTACGATAGTACATTCGACTCTAGACAACTTAACTTAGCTTATAGTGCTTTCCCATTTCCAGTTTGTACTTATCATGCTCATTTCTTTATTCATAGACTGAATAGTCCTAGACTTACTCAGGCTTTATGTCTGACTCTACTTTTCTTTCGTTTCCCCCCCCCCCACAGGTCCACAGGGAGGGAATACCACAACTTGACCAGTTTTTACATCCATCTTGAAGAGAAAGAATGTATTGCTTGGATCTCTTTCGTTTTGGACTATGGCTTTGGACATCAATTATGGGACTTATGCAGTTTACTTATGTTTTTATGCTTCTTTAAATAATGAAATCAAGACAGTTATGAAAATGTAATGTTTTTGGAAGTATTGTAAGACAATTATGGCATAGTTTGTGTAACACGTATTTTGATGAAATAAAAGTTGCTGTTGTTTTCCGCTGTTCAAAAATATGTGTACTTATATCTGTCTTGTGTATCTGTGACTTATACTTATAAACCTCCACCAAAATTAGGGCATTCCCTTTGAGAGTGACCCTAACGAAGGTGGGGTGTTTCACTTGGTATCAGAGCATAGGTTTACCAGATAAGATAAAAAGTTTTGAAAATTTATTTTCAAAAGAAAATTTAAAGAAGCATTTTTAAAGATAAAATGTTATTTTATTTTAAAAAGGCATAGTCCCCCAAAGCCATAGGTACTATCTTTTATCCTTCGTTTTTAATCTATCCTTTTGTTTCAGCATGTCCAAAGAACTTAACTTGCCAGAGGGTGTACCAATACCTGGTTGGTTCAGACGATTCTTAGAGGCAAGAGCCAATCTGCCAGGTCCCACTGTTCCTCCTCCCCCAGCTGTAGGAAATCATTCAACTGCAGCAGCACCTCTTCCTCCACCTCCTCCGCGTGGTAATACTTTTGCTAAGATATGTAAAGATTTTAAAGCTATGGAAGGAAAGGACTTTCATGGAACCGAGTCCTTCGTGGCAGCCAGGAATTGGCTGAAGGAAACCGAGGACTTATTCGTCATTTTTGAGGTAGAAGATAGGCAGAAGGTACAACTGGCAGTATGGCTACTTAAAGGCGAGGCTTCCTACTGGTGGGAAGTCACCAATGCAGAAAGACCAGTGGAAACATGAGAGGACTTTAGAGAGAGATTTGAGGCTAAATTTCTCTCAAAAGCTGAAAGAAGTCTTTAGTTGGAAAAGTTCTTATTTCTTAAGCAAGGGAATATGACAGTCAAAGAGTACGTTAATCAGTTCGATCAGCTGGCTAGGTTCGGACTGGGGCTAGTCAACACTCCGCACAAGAAGGCTCTCCGCTTTGTCAAGGGATTGATTGAAACATTACACAGTTTGGCCATGACCTATATACCCATGGGAGCTACGTATGAAAGATTGGTACAGATGGCATTGCTGAACGAAGAGGATAAGGGCAAGAAGGAGACAAAGGCAGAAAGCTCTCAAGGGAAGAAAGAGGGTTTACAGCCTAAGAAGACAGACTTTAAGAAGGGCGGAAAAGACAACAAAGAGAAGAGGAAGTGTAATTTCTGTGGCAAAGTGGGGCACTTAGTGAAAGATTGCCGGAAAAAGAAGGCCAAGATGAATGGTGGGTGCTTTTCTTGCGGTGAGACATGCCACATGGCTAAGGATTGCCCAAAGAAACGAGGATAGGGGCAGAGGGCTGGATCCACCTCAGGGGCACAGGTTCATGTGCTAGAAGCGACACCTCTGCAACAGCGAGATATAAATACTTCTGTAGAAAGTGTAGTTTATCTTTATGATCACCCAGTTCGCATTTTATTTGATTCTGGCGCATCACACTCCTTTATTTCGTCTGCTTTAGTAGAATCTCTGCACCTAGAAACTAGTATGGTAGAGGACCCCTTAATTGTTTCAAATCCAATTGGGGGCCCAGCTCATTTGTCTATGATCTGTGTGGGATTGAAAATTTCTATTCTAAGCGTAGAATTTAGATGTAGTGCCTTTGTTTTGGGCTTCTCGGGATATGGTTTGATTTTGGGCATGGACTGGCTATCCAGTAATGGTGCCGTCCTTGATTGTGAGAGAAGGGTGGTTAGGCTTCTGACCCAACTCGGTAACACCTTGGAAATTACTTGTAATCCCTCGTATGCGGTTATGCTTAGTTATCTTGAATCGCTAGATGCTTCTGTTGAGAGTTTGCAATCGGTCAGAGTGGTCCGGGAATATCCGGATGTCTTCGAAGAGGTGAAGGGCTTACCTCCAAAGCGAGAGATAGACTTCCGCATATATCTTGTAGATAATGCAAAGCCCGTTGCGTTGCCCGTTAGACACATGGCTCCACGGGAAAGGAAAGAGCTCAGTAAACAGATTAAAGAGCTTCTAGAGAAGGGGTTCATTAGAAGGAGCATTTCAGAATGGGGCGCTCCAGTGGTGTTCGCCACAAAGGCGGATGGTTCACTCCGTCTATGTGTTGACTATAGGGAGCTCAACAAACTAACGAAAAAGAATAGGCACCCTCTCCCCAGAATTGACGATCTGTTTGATCAGCTTGTAGGAGCGTATGTTTTCTCCCAGCTCGATTTGGCGACCAGTTTTCATCAGCTAAGGGTGGCTGAAGATAGCATCGATAAGACGGCATTTAGAACCCCGGACGGCTTCTTTGAATGGCTTGTTATGCCTTTCGGCTTGACAAACGCACCCGCTTACTTCGTGGACCTGATGAGTAGGGTGTTCAGAGAATTCCTCAACAAGTTCGTAGTAGTCTTCGTAGACGATATCTTGATCTTCTCAAAGAGTGAAGAGGAACATGCTCAGCACTTAAGGGCAATCATGGAAACTCTGCAAGCCCATCAGCTAAAAGCCAAATTCTCCAAATGCCACTTTTGGAGAGAAGAAGTGAGGTTCCTTGGGAACATAGTATCCAAAGAAGGGTTAGCTGTGGACCCTGCTAAGGTAGTAGCGGTACAGGATTGGAAGACACCAAGGAATGCAACTGAGGTCCGAAGTTTTCTAGGACTAGCAGGTTTCTACCGAAAATTCATAAGGGATTTTGCGAAAATCTCAGCTCCACTCACAGGGCTGACAAAGAAGAATCTAGTGTTCAATTGGGACTTGGATTGCGAGTTTGCTTTCCAACGACTAAAAAGGGCTCTTACAACAGCCCCAGTTCTGACGTTGCCAGATGGAAGCAAGATGTTCACAGTTTATACAGATGCATGTAGGACAGGACTAGGTGCTGTCTTGATGCAAGAAGGGAGGCTAGTAGCTTATGGTGGAAGGCAATTGAAAGTTCATGAAAAGAACTACCCGACCCATGATCTTGAGTTAGCTGCCATCATCTTTGCACTCAAATCTTGGCGACACTATCTCCTAGGTGAGAAGTTCGAACTTTACACTGACCATAAATCGTTGAAATATCTTTTCTCGCAGAAAGATCTTAACCTGAGGCAACAGAGATGGATGGAGTTTCTTGCCTCGTACGATTTCGAGATCTCCTACACTCCGGGCAAAGGCAACGTAGTGGCAGACGCGTTAAGCTGAAAGAAACTGACCCTAAGCCCGTTGTTTGTTGAAAGGCAAAGCCTAGAGTTTATAGCCAGCTTTGACTTTAGGCCCTCCTCCGATTTTGTACCGGGCTTGCTAGCATCTCTCGAAGTACGCCCGACTTTAGTGGACTCAATAGGGACAGCACAACGCGAAGACCCTCAGCTTGTGGAAACGATTGATAGGCTAATTAGGGGTGAAACTTCAAGTCACCTCAACAGATACTCCATCGACGATAAGGGTTGGCTAAGGCGAGATGGAAGACTATGCATCCCACAGACAAGGGATTTAGTAAAGACGGTTCTCGAGGAAGCACATCACTCCAAGATGACGATACATCCAGGCGGAGATAAAATGTACAAGGACATAAAGAGAACTTTCTTTTGGAGCGGCATGAAGAAAGATGTGGCAGATTTCGTTTCTAAGTGTGTGATTTGCCAACAGGTTAAGGCAGAGCAGAAGAAACCTGGCGGTCTGCTCCATCCTCTAGAAGTCCCGCAGTGGAAGTGGGATAACATCTCAATGGACTTCATCGATGGGCTGCCTAGGTCTAGAAGAGGCAACACTAGCATTTGGGTAATAGTGGATAGGCTTACTAAAAGCGCCCACTTTTTACCTGTTAAGAGTAAAAGAACTGCCTCATCCCTTGCACTCTTTATCTCAAGGAAATTGTCCGACTCCATGGGATACCCTCCAGCATTGTTAGTGACCGAGACCCTATCTTCACAAGCGAGTTTTGGCGGAGTCTGCAAGAAGCGGTAGGAACACAGTTATGCTTGAGTACAGCCTATCACTCCCAAACCGACGGCCAGACAGAAAGAGTGAACAGAGTTTTGGAGGACCTTTTAAGACTGTGCGTCCTTGACTTCGGAGGGACGTGGGAAGACCATCTTCCTTTGGTGGAATTTGCCTACAACAACAGCTACCAAGCCACCATCGGAATGGCGCCCTTCGAAGCTTTATATGGAAGACCGTGCCGATCGCCCACTTGTTTGTGGGAGTCTACTGATAAGCTCATACTTGGACCAGATATGATCCGAGAGACTTCAGAGAAAGTAGACCTAATACGGAGAAGAATGAAGACAGCTCAGGACAGACAAAAATCTTATGCAGACAAGAGGAGGACCGACCTTGAATTTGAGGTTGGGGACAAAGTTTTTCTTAAGGTATCCCCTCTAAGGAACGTTGTTCGTTTTGGAACCACTGGAAAGCTGGCACCGAGATTTGTAGGACCATTTCCTATCATCGAGAAAATTGGGAAAATGGCCTATAGATTAGAGCTACCTGAAAAACTAGCTGGAGTTCACAACGTTTTTCATGTTTTACACCTCTGAAAATGTCTACATGAATCTGCTGAAGTGGTAGAGCCAAACATTCTTGAAGAAGTTGAAGTGGAACGCGAAGCAACCGTGAGGAAAGTTCCAACCTGCATATTAGGAACGGAAGTGAAAAAGCTATGCAACCGCGGAGTCAAGCTCGTCAAAGTTCAGTGGAGCGACGCCGAGGGAGACGCAACTTGGGAAACTAAAGCTAGAATACGCGCAGCCTACCCTTTTCTTTTCGAGGGTACATCTTTGATCTTTCTTTTTCCTTAAGTTGTGCTTTTATCTATCTTTTTAGGTATATCTCCTCGACCTTATCTTTAGGTAGAAACCCTTTGGATGAAAACATGTAATTGAAACATGTTATGGATGATGGCTGCAAGTGGTTGCAAGTGATTGCTAGTGGTTGCTCGTGGTTGCATATACACACAAAATCTAGGTTTTAGATCGGCTCAGTCACTTCATATTGCATGTGCATATATGTATTTATATTCGTATATGGTTGAAGTTAAATGTGTTGTCATATGGATGTTGCATTTATATGAATGATTGTGCACTCATGTAGAATCATGGATAGGAAAATTTGCATACATAATGAATTCATGACACTTACATAATTTGCATTAAGGAGGTCAACAGAATCAGTAGGCCGACTGATTTTGCATTAGATAAGTACATGTACACACACTTTGCATATGATCATGAAGCATTAGAAGTCTTTTAAGGACAATGGATGCTCGTGTTTGATGGATGAGTAGATGGATGTTTGGATGTTAGGATATACATTCTTCCTAAACTTGAAGATTTCGGGGACGAAATCCTTTTAAGTGGGGGAGAATGTAACACCCCGTGTATTCTATAACAGTGAAATTCACAAATTAAAGTATAATTAATTTCAAATCAAAGAATTAAGGGAAACGGGATACGCCATTGCGTTCGTCTCGGAATTCTGCTTGAGATAGAGTCCGAGTTTGCGTAAAACGGACTCCGTATGAGGGAGATATGACCTCCGGAAGTTTCAGAATTCAGTTTAAAATTCAAATAGACGGAAACAACTCAGAAACAAATTCAAATTTCGAAAAATCGGACCCATATTGGGTTGGGCGGGAATTTTCCCGCCCAAGGCAACCAGGTCGACTACATAGTCGACCTGGGGGTCGACTGGGTAGTCGACCTGGCCCCTAAGCCAGGTCGAACCCAGCCCCTCCTGGCTGGCCTGGTCTGTGCTTGGCCGAATTTCTGAGTCTTGCCTTGTCACTAGGGCTAGGTGTCAGCTCCTGATTGGTCTCTCCTTCAAACGAACGGCTAATATTAATCTAAGCTCCATCGACGGTCCTAATCAATTCACAAACTCTATAAAAAGGACCTAAGACTCCACCTAATTCATATAAATAAAAATGAGAATGAGACCGTCATGCTGCTGAAGAAAGACTAGGAGTAGCCGTCAAAATTGAGAGACGATTAGGAGACGATTCGAAAGCTTAAAGCAACAACAACTAAATCAAAACAACGCCTACAACAAAGGATAGCATCTCCAAATCCAGAATTCAAAAACCTGAATTGAAGATTCGTCATACGTTGTAAGTAGAGTGCTATTCCGATATGAATGAATAATTGTGTTTTGATTTGTGTAAAATGAGAAATGGAATTGTACTTAATTTATGGTGATGATAATTCATAATTGTATGTTGCTATGATTCTAATTATGAATAGATTTGTGATGTTGTGGTATAATGATGTTAGACCTATTGGATATTTGCAAGTATATGACTCATGCTGAAAGTTAACGACTATATGTTTGTGGTAGTTTATTACAACACCTATTAGATAATTGCAAGTATATGTTTCATGTTGAAAGTAACGACTATATGTTTGTGATAGTTTATTACAACAAAGTTGAGATTCATGCAAGTATATGATTCACTATTATGCCAACATGATGTATATTTTTATGGTTATCTTTAGTGTAGTTGGATCCATTTGAGTAGTATGATTCATATGAATTTATGTTGGAATTGGCATCATGACTCAAGTGTAAAACCATACTTTTGTATTAGTAACAAAAGTAAGCACCTTTGTGAACTTGTGTTGACTTTATGAACATGGCTAGTTTATGTTTGACTTTATGCCCAAACAAAATATGTTTTAGGCCTATGTTGTTATCAAAATCTTATGATAATATATGCGACATATAATTAAGTTAGATTTACATTTCAAGTGCAAGTTTACATGAATAGATTAAAAACCATGATTCATGTTTAGGTATGTTTTATGTCATGATTATATGCTATTACAATGCAAGTTCACAAGTGCCTAATTTATGCTAATTAGTTCGCTATGATGCAAGTTCATGTGTTCACACACCCCTTTTTATGTTACTTAGAATGTATATACACCATGTTCTAAGCCTCCCCCTTTTTCATGTGGCTAAGTTGGGTTTAAATGTTAAAACCCAACATATGTTATGTTATAGCGAATGTATAAAACGGGGGTAATGACGCTGGGTTAAAAATATAAAACATATGTGTTGGCATGTTTGACCCATGCCAACGACCTTGAGGACATTTGAGGGGTATAAATTAATTTTACCCAATAAAGATGAATTTGAATAATGGGATGCAAATATTTACATATAAAAAGAAGAGAGACAAAATATGTAAACTTAGAATATACGATGTGTTTAACCCGAGGTTGGATTGAGTTGTGACGTAAACCTGCCCGGACCCGTCCGGCTGTCCAGTAGTCACAACAATACCTATCCAATGTGGGTGGTTAAACATTGAGCCCAATAAAGACCCGAGGTTAGACTGAGTTGTGACGTAAGACTGCCCGGAACCAACCGGCAACAGGCAGTCACAACAATACCTGTCTAATGTGAGAGGTTGAGGCTTTAATAAGACAATTAAGGCTGAGTCAGGATTGATAGGATTAAGTAAATTGAATTAATACTTAATCAAATTGAACATGCTAAAACTATACAGACTGATTGGGGGTTAGGTTTATTCAGAACACTTAACGAACTTAGCATGTTGGCTAGAAATAGAAAACCTAGTAGCGGGGGACCCTTTTCAGCAGTAACCCTACAAGGTGTATCAAGATACCCTGAACTAGGAAGGGTGGGGCACGATTACTGGGCTGACTGTAAGAGGTCAAATCGACGGCGGTGGTGCAGCAGTGTAGGTTCTAACGGGGTGCGAGTGTGCACACACTCCGGCGCAGAAAAATTAGGCACTGGGCACCAGTAGTATACCTGTGCATTCTAGAATTGTGTCGGGCCGCCACCATGGGACTTGATACACCCCATGGTGGGACCAGCATAGGTAGATACAACATCGGGGGCCGTAAGACACATGTAACTATGCGAGTAGGAGCCGGTCATTAGAAATGGATCACTTCACCCTGATTTTGGGGTGCCTGTTGGAAACCAGTTTATAGGGGTGCAGAGATTAATATGGGGTACGATAGTACATTCGACTCTAGACAACTTAACTTAGCTTATAGTGCTTTCCCATTTCTAGTTTGTACTTATCATGCTCATTTCTTTATTCATAGACTGAATAGTCCTAGATTTACTCAGGCTTTATGTCTGACTCTACTTTTCTTTCGTCTTCTTTTCTTTCGTCCCCCCCAGGTCCACAGGGAGGGAATACCGCAACTTGACCAGTTTTTACATCCAGCTTGAAGAGAAAGAATGTATTGCTTGGATCTCTTTCGTTTTGGACTATGGCTTTGGACAGCAATTATGGGACTTATGCAGTTTACTTATGTTTTTATGCTTCTTTAAATAATGAAATCAAGACAGTTATGAAAATGTAATGTTTTTGGAAGTATTGTAAGACAATTATTGCATGGTTTGTGTAACACGTATTTTGATGAAATAAAAGTTGCTATTGTTTTCCGCTGTTAAAAAATATGTGTACTTATATCTGTCTTGTGTATCTGTGACTTATACTTATAAACCTCCACCAAAATTAGGGCATTCCCTTTGAGAGTGACCCTAACGGAGGTGGGGTGTTTCACTTGTGTATCTTCGATCATCTGGATCATTAGCCCAGTCTGCATCACTGTAAGTGCTCAAATTGATATCTTTACCTACTTTTATTGTTATACCATAATCTATAGTCCCTTGTAAGTAACGTAGAATTCTCTTGACAGCTCTCCAGTGATCACTTAAAGGGTTCGCCATAAACTGACACACCTTGTTTACACTAAAACATATTTCTGGTCTCGTGATAGTTAGATATTGAAGTGCTCCAACTATACTACGGTATTGAGTGCCATTGTCAATGTTATCACCCTTGTGCTTTGACAGACGTAAATTGTTAGTCATAGGTGTGGAAATAGATTTGGCTTTGTCCGTGTTTGCTTTGATGAGAATTTCATATATGTATTTCCTTTGAGATAGAAATATTTCTGACTTTAATCTTCTCTGAATCTATATGCCTAAGAAATAATTTACTTCCCCCATGTCTTTAATAGCAAAAGTTTTATCCAAGTGTGATATAACCTTGTTAATTTCAATATTGTCACTTCTTGTCATAAGGATATCATCAACATAAACAAGTATATAGACACTTCCTTGTCTATGAGTTTTAGTGTATAAAGAGCTGTCTGACTTTGTTGCAGTATAACCCAAGTCATTTAGTGTGTTCTTTAGCTTAACATACCATGCTCTTGAAGCCTGTTTCAGTCCATATATGGCTTTGTGTAACTGACATACATAGTTTTCTTTTCCTTTGCAAACATACCCCTTTGGTTGTTGCATATAAACAGTTTCATGTAGCTCCCCATTAACAATGCATTGCATACATCCAATTGTCTTATGTCCCAGCCATTGTAAACAGCTAGATTCAACATGATTCTGATGGTTGTTGGCTTGACCACTGGAGAGAATGTTTCAGTAAAGTCAAAACCATATTGTTGTGAAAAACCCCTGGCAACAAGTCTTGCCTTGTGTTTGCATATTTCTCCTTCTACATCCTTCTTTAGTTTGTAAATCCATTTGCATGACACAATGTTCTTACCTTTTGGTGCAGCCACAAGACTCCATGTCTTATTCTTAACCAATGCATCATACTCTTCATTCATAGCTTCGCACCATAATTTGTGTTTCACTGCCTGTTCATATGTAACTGGTTCTATGGTGTCTACATTTTCAGTAGTTGCATTGTATATTTTTGGTTTAAATATGCCACTTTTGGCTCTTGTGATCATGTGGTGTCCAATTGGTAGATCTTGAGCATTGTTTTCTTCACTACTACTGTCTGTTGCTTCATTTTCACTGCTTTGATGTTGATCATTGTTGTCATGAATGTCATAGTTTGTGCTTGATCATCATCTTCACTTAAATGCTCATTTGAACTGTAATCAGATTTGGTGCTGGAAACAGTTGGAGTAGCAACAGTTAATGGTGGTATCTCATTATCATCAGCTTTTTCAGTCCATTCAGTTAGTGTAGGAATAATTCCCATAGTAGTTCTGGACTGATCATGTTTTTGATTTCTATCCTTTTTCTTGTCTGCAAAAGGAAACACACACTCATTAAAAACCACATGTCTAGACACAATAATCTTTCCCTTATCATCCAGACATTTGTACCCCTTTTGATTATCTGCATACCCTAAGAAGGTACATGGAATGGATCTTAAAGAAAGTTTATGATTGTTATATAGGCATGGAAAACACAAGCATCCAAATGTTCTCAGAAAGGTGTAATTTGGTTTATTTCCAAATAAAACCTCATGAGGACATTTGTTTTGCAAAATTTTTGTAGGCATTTTATTTATTAGATAAACACTTGTGTTGAATGCCTCATTCCAATATTTTAAAGGTAAAGAAGACATAGACAATAATGTTAACCCTGTTTCCACTATGTGTCTATGTTTTCTTTCCACAATGCCATTCTGTTCAGATGTGTATGGGCAAGTGGTTCTGTGAATAATACCTTTATGATTAAAAATATGTTTAAGTGGTAAAAATTCACTTCCCCCATCTGTCTGTATGACTTTAATGCTGCAGTTTATTTGTTTTTCTATGAAATTCATAAACTGTAGCATTGCATTGTATGTTTCTGATTTGGCTTTGAGAAAGAAAATCCAGGTATACCTGGTATATGCATCTACTATGGAAAGATAATACCTGTGTCCTTGCCTTGAGCTTAATGTTGCAGGTCCCCATAAATCTGCTGTAACTAATTCAAGGGGTTTAGAGTAAATAGTTTCAGATTTACCAAAAGGTAATTTGTGGCTCTTTCCAAGTTGACAGTGTGTGCATATAGTAGGAACAGGTGAGTGTTTAAAAGAAATATTATTGCCTTTTAAAATCTGCATTACAATGTCATAGCTAGGGTGTCCAAGTTTACAATGCCAAATGTTTAAATCATTTTGGACACAATTATTATTGTTAACAACATCAGAGTTATTTTCATTGTGATTATCATTACTAATCTGAATATTGACATTGCAACACCAAATGTTCTTCTCATTGTTCAATCTTGACTTCATAGGGCTGAACTTGTAAAGGCCATTACTCAACCTACCCTGTAATAATATTTCCTTGCTTAGCAAGTCTCTAATTAGGCAATAATTAGGGTGAAACTCAAAATATACCATGTTGTCATTAGTGAATTGGGATGCACTAATCAAATTCTTCTTAACAACAGGAACTCTAAGAAGATTATTGAGATATAATTTTCTTTTACCTTTAACATATCCTGCTCCAACATGTGATATATTCATAGTTTCACCATTACAAGTATGAATAACTTGCGTACCTGAATAGTTTTTGTTACCCAGATTTAGATTTTGAAGGTTGTTAGTAAGATGATTAGTTGCCCCAGAATCTGGAAACTAGTCTTCAGTATTTATGTCATCATTTTTGACACTATCATCACTGCCAGTAACTTGTGATGTGGTCCCCTCATTATTTTGCCTTCCTTGGAAGTTTGCCTGTGCTAAATTAGCATTCATGCCTCTCTGATTACTTTGTTGAGCATTGTTAACATCAATATTAAATCTAAAATAGCATATGTTTGCTGTATGTCCTGGTTTATCACATATCTAACATTTTACTCTGTATGTACTGCTGCTATTATTTGATCTGCCTCTCCCCCTGCCTTTCTGATTGGGATTACCTCTCTGTCCTTGTGGGTTTCCTCTGCCATATCCAGGTGTGTTTCTTTGTTGATTTTGATTGGTATTTCTTGAATTTGATGCTAAGTTTATGCTGTATTCACTCTGGATAGCCTTTCTTTGTTCTACTCTACCCTCATGTGCCAATAGGGCTGAACACACAGACTGTATATCTGGTAGGTTAGTTTGGGTAGCAATATAAGTAACAGGAGACTCATATTCATCGTCTAACCCATTTGTTAGAGTCAAGATTTGTTCACTGTCTGAAATAACATGTCAAACAGCCTTGAGTTTATCACATAGGGTCTTTACTTTAGAAATATATTCATGTATACTCATATCACCCTTTCTTGCATTTTGAAATTCTCTCCTGTAGTGCATGATTCTTGCTGCTAATTGAGAATTAAAAATTTGTCAAACTGTGGACCAAATTTGATAAGATGAATTGCATCCTATGACTTGTGACAACAAATTGGCACTAATTGAAGATAACAGCCATGTAATAACCCGGAAATCTGAGCCAGTTTAAAATTTTTATTTTGGCAATTTTAGCGAATTTTGATTATTTAAAATGAATTATTTTAAATAATATCGACTAGAAATTTATTTTGAATATAATTCGAACGTATATATTCGTTTGAATCGTCGTTAGAATATAAATATTTATTTATATATATAAAAGGAATTGAAAATGGCGCGATAGTTCGATAATTCGATTTCAAACTTCAAATGAATGTACCGGGTGCAAAATAAACCGGATTTTAGTGAAACCAAAAATAATAGAATCTAATTGAGAATATCTTTCCAACGAATCCGAAAAATCGAGATTTCATGGCGGTAATCAAAAGATATGTCCAGTTGAAAATTCTGAATAGTCGTTGTGGAATTCAGGCCCTGAAAAATAGCCATTTTGCAAACGACCTCGGATTTCAACGAAACCACTTTTGTTGGGTCCGTGATGGCAAATTATTGCTAAATTCCAAATTTCATAATTTTTCGAGTCAAAATGAGAGCGTGGCAAAGGAAAACGCGTTTGACCAGTTTCAGTTGATTTTAATCGACTGGAAAATGGTCATTTTTCAAACGGTCTCAGAATTCGACGAAACTAGTTTTGTTAGGACCGTATCGTCAATACGAAGTTAGAAAATATTTTTTTGGAATTTTTTGAGTTAGTATGTGATCCCGGTAAATTGAAATGCGTGTTCAAATTCAATATATAGAGTTATATGTTGATTTTGACGAAAACTGATCGAAACGATCGAATCAGCCTACGAAACATATCCCATTGTGTTCGGAATGGGGGTAATTAGCTATGGACGACAGGCGGTGGGCTTGATTTCGAGTTCGAAAATAAAAGTTGCTTTTTGGGTTAATTAAATATTAAATAAATTAAATATAAAAATCCTTTTTCCTCTTTAACCCTTCCCCCTTGGCCTCTTTGCTCAGCCCCCGTTGACTAATTCAAATCGAACGAAAATAAATAAAAAAAAGAGAGGGAGGAGCCCGTCGCTCCTCCGACGAGTGGCGCCACCGCGCCCTCCGACCAGCGCGGCCCCCTCGCGCCGCCTCAGGCGCGACCTGACCCCCCCTCCTTGTTCCCTCGCTCCTCCCCCCTTCCACCGTTCCACCCCAAACCTGTATCGTGCCGCCCCCTCTTCTTCTTCCTCCTCCTTCTCCCGTTGCCTCGCACCCCTCCCCCTAGCGCCACCATCCGCCACCGTGAACCGCGAAGCCCACCTCCGCCTCCGAACGCGACAGCAAGCCCCCCTTCCCTCGATTTACACTGTGAGTTTTGATTTTATTTTACTTAGTTATTTATTTTTGTTTATTTACCATAATCAGTTTTTTTAAAGTAAAGAATAGATTTTTATAACTAAATAGAGAGAAAGAAAAAAAAAACGAAATCTTTATATGTTTATCATTGTATAGGAAACGTAATCTTTAAAAAGAAATGATTTTTATTATAGGAAAAGGGAGAAATAGAATTTTTATATATGATAGAGAATTTAAAGATATGATTTTTATTATAGTAGAGAATTTAAAGATATAATTTTTATTATAGTACAAGATTCAAAATATAATTTTTATAATATAGAAAGGTTAAAAATATAATTTTTGTAAAGTAGAAGTATTGAAAATATAAATTTATATTATAGAAAGAATAAAATTACGATTTTTATATGATGTAGATAGTAAAAATATTATCTTTATATAGGTAGCGAAATAAAAATCTGATCTTTCTTATATATATGTTGAAATAAAAATGTGATTTTTATAGTGTTAAAATAAAAATTCAATCTTTATATTGGAAGTATAAATATAATTTTTATATAGAATGAAGTAGAAATAAAAATATGTATGATGTAGAAATAAAAATATGATTTTTATTTATTGAAATGAAGTGATAAAAATATAATTTTTATATATGTAGTGACTACGGGTAACGAAAGTGACAAAAGACGAGCACGACGAAGATTTCCACATATGAAGAGTCGTGGCACTTGGATTAGCTCTGGTGAGAATTTCTCACCTTTTAATTTTGTTTTCTAGTTAAAATATATACTAGGATGCAGACGGTGTTTAGTAGCACCCGACACCCGTCGTCCACAGACCATAGACGGCTTGTATGCTTGGTTGTTTAATTTTGATGTGTAGTTGATTGTGTGATGTGAAATGAAATAAAATATTTATATAGTTGAAAATATTTTATAGTTAAAAATAGAATTTTTAACGTGTATATGAAATAAAAATAAACAGATCGGACGATTTGTTTATATACACACATTTGACTGATATTGATTGGGACGATAAATTTTACACATCGCCCAACTGCACAAATAAAATCTGTGTTTGATTGTTTGAAACCCCACACGGGTATTGGGATGATATTTAACGTACACTAATCCCGATTGTTTAGTTGTATGTCGATCGATCGATTGACATGCTGCTATATGCGTTGAATATTTATATTTGATGCTTATACAGTGTAGAATGCACTTTGGATGATGGTTGATTATTCATCGTTGTTGATATATACATGTGTTGTAGAAAATCCATTTAATTAACATTATATGGTAATTCATTGGTCCTCATTCCAGTTTCGAAATAAAAATGTTCGAAATGGAGTATTTGAAAATATCAATATATGAAGCCGTGTTGATTAGATTTACGCCATTTTGATGTAAACGATATTTATATCGATTTTATTCATTTTATAACGAATATCGAAAGTGATTTCAAAATCTGAAATTTTGAAAAGAATTGAAATTCGAATTGAAATTGAATAGAAATGAATTCGAATTGAAATTGAATAGAATGAATTCGAATTGAATAGAAATAAATTCGAATTGAAATTGAATAGAAATGAATTCGAATTGAAATTGAATAGCAATGAATTCGAATAGAAATGAATTCGAATTGAAATTGAATAGAAATGAATTCGAATTGAAATCGATTTGAAATGAATTTAAAACGAACTTATATTGGAATATTCACTTTTGATTTGAATTTGATTATGAAGTTGAAACCGTTTTGAAAACGAATTTAAAACGATTGATAAACTACGTTTTAAAAGGAAATCGACGAAGTATATATTATATATATATATTATATATATATTATAATGGCCTGAATAGAACGCGCCGCGCCGCGGCAGTTCGCGAATTTCGACCATTGACTTCGAACGGATATTACGGGAGATCTGACCGTCGGATTCTCCTAAAACCGGAACCGTTGGGTTCTTATCGAAAAGAGCTTTCTAACGAATATTAGAAATTTGAAATCTAACAGTTGGATTTGGAATTATGTCCAAATCAAATTTGGAAAAGGTCGCTGTAAGTGCAGTTCGATGGCCATTGATGGAAATCGACTGTACGGGCCTTGATAAAATTATTAAAAATAGTAATAATTTTTGTAAAATCATAAGAAATGATTTGGGAAGAATTGGGATGAAAAACTCCATATTTGAAAAGATAAAAATAGATTTTTATCGAAATGAACTAGTTTTGAACTAGAATTATAATTCGATTTATTTTTAAATAAATAAATTGAATTTGAAATGGTTTTGAAAATAACCAGAATTTCCAATGATTGCATTGGGTTCGATTTGAATCGAAATTGTCTTCGGAATATTTCGATGTTGGATTTCGTGATTATACAGATGTGGTTATGGAAATTTGAAAGATATAGATATATATATATATCGTTATTTCCAATACGATATTTGTTGGTCGTAGAATTTGATATTGAATATAAGCCGGTATATTTTCTATTCAGAGCCTTGTATTTAATATCAAATGTGATTTGGGTTTGTCGTGAATGGTGTCTTGACTAACACTGTTCTTGAACCCAGTTGAGGAAAGATTAAATCTTTTTATTTAGATTTAATGAAGTGTACCAATTAAATAATATTTAATTGGAATTGAATTGATATTGATTTTTGGGTTTATCATGGACAGTGTTTTAAATAACACTCGTTCTTTAACCCGATAATTAATGGAATGTGGTTTTGGGTTTATCGTGAACCGTGTTTTAAATGACACTGATTCTTTAACCCAGATAACGATTAAAACTAAGTGGAGTTTTAATGAATCTTTAATTAGATTGAAAAGATCGAGAATGGAGTATCACCAGATTTACTCCAGGCGATAGTTAAATCTTTAATTAGATTTGAACGTGAAATGGTAATTGAATTTACCGATAGCACCGTGGTGTTAGATATGAAGTATTACCAGTTTTACTTCATGGGATGAATAGGTTGTGGTTGGGAAATTAAAACAAATGACTACTTCGGTAAGGTTCGTTAATCCCGACTAGTTTGAATTGATATTCAGAGGAAGATTAAAGAATAAATTCAAGGAATTTATCTTTGATAAAATTAATGGGAACCTTTCCCTATGAATGTGAAATTTAGAAACTAACTGTCAGTTAGCTAAGCAGAACGGTTTTCTGGATATTGATCTGATGTTGGTTTCGGCCTTCGAGGTTAATATTTGGGAAATTATTCTCTTGATTAATTTACGGTTAGTGACTGATGAATTGGAATGAGGCGTATGTTGTGTTTGTGTAACACTTATTTAAAATATACACAGAGGGGAAAAGAAACCAAAATGATGAGATTATAATCTCTGATGGTTGGTGAAAGAACTGTTGTAGCCGCCGTGAATAAAGTTCCGGCAAGGCTCGCACAGTTCTGATCTGATAAGAACAGAACACTGCACGATCAGAAAGGGATGATCTCTGATGATGAAATCTCTCTGAGGATACTTGCACTTTATCCTTCTTTCTGATTAGAAATTCAATTATCTTGATTTTCCTTATTTTGATTTTGCCGTTTGGCTTATATGCTCCGATACCATGTAAAATTTCTATGAAATGTAGTATGTAGAAAACTGAAGTTGTATTGATCATCAAAAGTGAAACAAAACGTACAGAGTAATGCTATTTATATACATAGCGATAATATGCTTAAGTGGGCTGACAGAAGGCCCAATCAAAAAATAAACGCAGCCCAATGGAAACCGAATATAGTCGGTTTGTATGATAGAATGCTCATATCTTAACAAATATCACTGGTATCATACTTGCACTACTGAATTAGCTTAAAATTTTTGTCTTCATCTTTTCTGTGCAAGTTTCTGATCCCGGTGCAAGCAATGAAAAGTGGGTTGAAAAGATTAGATCTGGATCGATCTCTTTTAGTAGAACTCTATAAATACCATGTGTCCACATTCTTATGGTTTCTGGCTAAGAAAAAGATGAATTAAGAAAACTTGAGTGGAAGATGGAAAAAAATTAGAAATCTTAATAGTCTTTTTCCATCATCGTTTCAAATTAAAGTTTGAAAGCAAGTTTCTAAAATTTAAAACAATAATTATTTAGTAAGTACGAACATAGAAGCAATCATGTTGCAAACTAAAACTAATTGTCAATCCGCATTTTTTCTTTTGAAAATTTAGTTGCATTTAATTGAAATTAGTTTGAATATTGTATATATTGATAGAGCACAAACTGCATTACTAATAATGTTGTGTCGAGAGTCTCGTTCTGGTAATTTGTTGTCAACTTGAGTCATAAAGGAACTGCCAACTGCGATGTCGAAAGGAAACGACTGCTTTCCACTCAACGTGATCATTAAGGTTGTCATTTAAATTTTGTATCAATCCAGTCTAGATGATAGTCACCAAATATATACCTTTCTGTTATGCAACTTACACCACCTTTGATTTAAATCTCATTCAATCTGTTGTGGGAAATGGAACATGTAACTTGTTATGCTTATTTTTTTGATGGAAAGTTGGAAACGATGACGGAAAAAGATCGGTGGTGTTTCTACAACATTCCATTTTGATGGAATGATTCTTCAAAAATCTTAGCAAGCTTGAGATTCATAAAAAACAATTTTTTTTTTTTTGGATAGTCTGCTGAGTTGATTGGACTTGTGTTGAAAATCATTGGGTTAGAGGAGAAAATACCCCACTACTTTAGAATAACACATAAGCCTGATTACAGTTGGTCTTGCGGCCATTATGTAAGTAGTTATGTTTTTAGTAATATAATGAAGCGCGGGCATGGTTGGTTAAGTGCTTTCAAAATTCCCTATAGTTTCTTTATTTTATTTGCGGATACTCTAGTATTGGTTAAGTTCTTTCTGTTGCTAACTATGATAAGATTTTGTTGTTGGGCTATGAGTTTGATTTCCTTATGTTCTTATGCACATATACAAATGTGATTTATGCTAATATGCATATATACAAATGTAATTGCTAAATGTGGTTAATTGTTTGTGGTTCCTTTTTTTCCAGTCACATTGGAGTAGCAACAACATCTCTAATTGTCGTACCATACAAGTTGAGAATCAACCTAGAAAGTGCAAATTATTGGGTGGTTGGCAAAAGAACGTTGTCGTAGAAGCAACATTTGCATCTACAGATCCTACTCTTTTAGTGCACCATGTACCTTTAAGCGCGGATGCTTTCAATGTATGGATTGATTCTGTAGCGGATCCCGAGGCTTTTTTACAGGCCTACGTCTGATATCTATACTATTGGACAAGTGGTTCGGACGACTGTTGCTTGGCATAAGGACTTTATCTATTTTGAGTAGCATGTATGTGTGGTTATATTGATATATATGCTATGGATTTGGTTTTGTAATGGAGTTATGAAATCAAAAATGGTGTAAACTTGAATTGTTTACGATTGTGGTTATTTTTAGTAAAGTAATGTTTCAATTGTAATGTTATGAAATTAATGGTTAATGGCAGTTGTGAAGAGATGAATTATTTAGTAATTATAAATTATTTTCTATGATTGTCCTAGCAGATTATAATATAAATTTTATATGCAGTTATAAATTGCTAACACAACTGATAGAATCAGTTGTTGAAATTTTAATTACGACTGCCAAGAAAAGTTATAATTAAGTCTTTTACAATTGCTAAAAGGTGTTGTTAAAATATATTTTACAACAGCTAAAAGTTGTTGTGATAAATTCAGTCTAAACGGAGAATAACAGTTGAAAAAAATTATTTTATAACTATTTAGAGCGTTGTGAAAAAGGTTTTTACAACAACCAAAAACCATGGTAAAAAAGATTTTACAACTACTATAAACAGTTGTGACTGGATTTTTTACAACTGTTTCTAACAGTTGTAAAATAGCATCCTCTATTACCACTATGGATATAAGGACTGGCTGGCCCATGTTGTAATAGACATACTATAACTGTTTTTGGCTGTTGCGAAAGGGTATTTTTGTTCTAATGACAACTATTACATCATATATCTACAAGAAATTTTATACTTCATATTATGTGATCTATATAACAAATGCGGAATTATTAATTTCATAAGGATAAGAATGCAATCAGTAAATATTATTCCATATTATAAATAATGTTTAATATGGAAGTATTTCTTCAATAGGATAAGATTGCAATTGGTAAATATTCTTCCATATTATAAAAAAATTAATATGCAATTATTTCTTCAATAGGATAAGATTGCAATCAGAATAAATAATTCCATATATTAAATTACGTCATTTAAGGAATAGCTGATTTGGTAAGGATAAAGTTGAAATTAGAAGGTATATTCTATTAAATAGGGTTATTCTCT
This sequence comes from Allium sativum, assembly GCA_030737875.1. Classification (NCBI taxonomy): domain Eukaryota; kingdom Viridiplantae; phylum Streptophyta; class Magnoliopsida; order Asparagales; family Amaryllidaceae; genus Allium; species Allium sativum. The sequence continues at coordinate 935,761,795 of CM060920.1, read as the reverse complement.
ATTAACAATCAACCTTGATGAACATTTGAGATTATATTCTTGGAGTATTTTAGCCCCTCCCTTTGCCTAAAAATATAGCCCTATATTTATCGTTAGGGTTATTGAAAAGACATCAAAAAATAAAGTACGGCTAAGGGAGAGAAGGCAAATTCCATATCTATAACTTACAAAAATTATTTCGTTTATCTTCTTCTCATGATGTCTACAGGTATGAATTTATTTATTTTTCAACTAAGAGCATGATGAAAAATCCTTTATGTTTACATCTGGTGTCGGAGCAGGGCCGCAGATCATATTTTTTTCTGCAATTAATTAGCTTGATTCTTGTATAATGTCATGTATTGATTATATTTATTCAAATTACATGTCAATATTATTGTTTTCTCTTACCTTGGTTTCCTGATTTACTATGATTATGAAGCAATAAAAAAAAATTGGGTCTATTTTTCGTTGTTCCCGAAAATCAGGGTTCTTTCACAATTAGGCCAAAACATACCTTTTTTGTTAGAGCTGAATGAAATTTTCATAATTGATTGGAAATGGCTGAATGAAATTTTCGTCCTTAATCTACAAATTCATTGCTCTGCCATGAATTTTCAATTGTTTCATTGGTTTTTCAATCGTTTACACCCTTAAAATTGCCTTTTTCTACTTTTTCGGAAACAACCTAATGATGATTCATGATGATTGGAAATTCGTATGATGTTTTTGCGATTTTTATTATTATGATCCTGGTGACATGTATAACCTAAAAAGTCAACATTCATATAATATTGTTTCGATAATCACTATGGTGATAATAATTCAATACATGTATATTGTATTTCACTAGGACTAATACATTCAACAGTACAATATTCATATTATATTCTTTTGATAGTCACCACAGTGATAACAATGTAATACATGTATATTGTATTTCATTATCGCATGACATTCATATTATTGTTTGTAATCTACTGGCAGATTCAAAGTATATCTTGAATGTTAGACTAAGTAATCTTATTGTTGGTTAAATTCTTAGTATATTGTGTTACCCACAGGTAGACTATGCATCACAAGTAAAAAGTAACCATTAAATACATGACTTAATAATATGATTGACCATGTATTGGATATCCACGTGTACCGTACTTGTTTAATTGTAGGGCATAGTCACTAGTTTACATTTAAATCTTAGTCATGAATGTTATAATTTATGACCTAAAATTTAACTATTGTGAGATTGTTCCAATATTGCAATTCCTCAAACTACCCAACTTAATTCCATTGTCAACTTAGTTCCTAAACTGAATGGAAATAATTATAATGAGTGGAAAGACCATGTTGATTTCTATTTGGGTGTACTAGAGATAGACTTGGGTTTGACTATGGATAAATCGGTTAATCTTATGGTTGCGTCCACAGAGGATGAAAAACTTGCCCATAATGCATGGACTAAAGCCAATAAACCGTGATTGAAATTCGGCTAAACACTTCATCCAACATTAAGTCTTCCATTCCTGAAAGTGAAACCTTAACTGCTAAGGAATACTTATGGGTAATCACTGAACGCTTTGAGCTTGGTGACAAAGCTATTGCTGGGAAACTCATGGCTGAATTAACCATTGCTCGTTATGATGGTACCAAGACAATGTAGCAACATGTACTTGACATGACTAACCTGGCTACAAAGTTGGGTAAACTAAGAATGAAAGTAGAGGATTCATTCATAGTCCATTTTATTCTCAACTTCTTGCCTCCATAGTATGTCCCTTTCTAGATTCATTATAACACAATTACGGAAATGTGGAACGTGAATCAATTGACTAATAAGCTGGTTCGAGAAGAGGCTAGAATTAATCTACAAAACAACCATGTTGCTAGTGCCAACTATGTGCATAGGAGTGGAAATGGGAAGAACAAATTCGGAAAGAAAAATTAAAAGGACAGTAAGAATTGTTTCTCCAATCAGAATAATTCTTTAGCCACTCTAATCAACCTACACCAAAGATGACCAAGAATAATGATAATTGCCATTTTTGCAAAAAGAGTGGACACATTCAGAAGGATTGCATTAAGCGTAGAGAATAGTTCGAAAAGAAGGGTAAGTCTTGGGCTTTTGTATGTTTCGAGTCAAAATTTGTAGAAGCACCTTCTAACACTTGGTGGATTAACTCCGGATCTAATGTTCATGTTCCAAACTCGATGAAGGGATACCTTACAACCCGAAACATAATTCCAAATGAAGCTTACCTTTACAAGGGAAATAGGATGAAAGCACCAGTAGAAGCCATTTGGAATATTCATTTAGCATTAAGTACTAGTTTTCATTTAGATTTAGAGAACGCTGTTTATGTTCCTATAATTTCTCACAATTTTCTTCATATATTAGCGATGGATGTTTTAAATTGTTTAAAAATAATGAATTATTAGGTTTTGGAATTTTAGTTAATGGTTTAATCAAATTAATCTTGATAATTCGTTTTCTGAATCGCTTAATATGACCTTGCATTCTAAAATTGGTTTAAAAAGTAGTAGGTCAAGTGAGAGCTTTTCATTCTTGTGGCATAAAAGACTCTGTCATATATCCAAAGAAAGAATTAACTCATTACTGAAAGAAAAAATTCTTCCAATATTTGATTTTCCTGATTTTGAGGTTTGTAATAAGGGGTAAGCAAACTAAGCATACCAAGAAAGGAGCCATGAGAAGTACTAAACTGCTAGAAATTATACATACAAACATATGTAGACCTTTCAATTACCCATCTTCTATTGGAGAAAAATATTTCATTTCCTTTATCAATGATTATCATGTTATTGTTATCTTTATCTTCTGCATGATAAATCTCAATCAGTAAATGCCCTAGAATCCTACATAACCGAGGTTGAGAGACAATTAGGTAAAAAGGTAAAAATCGTTATGTCTGATAGATTTGGTGAATATTATGGAAAGTATGATGAGTCAGGACAATGTCCTAGCCCTTTTGTTAAATTCTCGAAAAATTAGGAATTGTTCCTCAGTACATAATGCTTGGTTTACCATTGATGAATGGCATTGCTGAGAGACGTAATTGTACACTTATAGAGAAGGTTAGGAGTATAATGAGTAAATCGAACTTACTCATATCATTATGGATGCATGCCCTTATGACTGATGTGTATACCTTGAATAGGGTCCCCAATAAAGCTGTCCCTAAAACACCTTTTGAGATGTTGAAAGGAGGGAAACCAGTTTAATACATTTACGCATTTCATAATGTCCAACAGAGGGGCGTATATATAGTCCACATGAGAAGAAACTCGATCCAAAAACCATTAGTGGGTTTTTTATTGGGTATCTAGAAAGATCCAAATGGTATAAGTTTTACTGACCTAATCATATGTGACAACCCCAAACCCCCGTTCCATAGTGGCAAGGGTAATCTTTGGAATATAACAAATAAACAGATAACAGCAGAACAAAAATATATAAATACACCAGGTAATTTACAATAGAATACACTGGATAAACATTAATCATCAGAGTTACACAGTATACAGGATCATACTTAGTACAAAATACAGTTTCAGCTTTACATAAAATTTCTATAGCGGAATCAAAACATAATATGTACAATAGGAGCTGAATAGCATAAAAAGAAAGAAGTGATAGAATCCATCTTTAGCTCCATAGTTATCAAGCAAGAGCCTGCTAAAACCTGAATACAAGGCTGCCCGTGTAGAAATAGGGCACCCGAGTTTGCAAGTGAAACAAACTACGAGTCAGTCATGGGACTGGTATGAGAAATCTACTTAACTTATTTTATAATAAGGCCAATCACAGGACCACGCCGCTAACGCGGAACGGGTTTACTCCATTGGATTGCCAGTGCTTAAAACAAGTGAATCATTTAAACATCGCAATGCTTTTTACAAAAATGAAGCCATTATAAGACTCGGTTCCAATCACACAATGCAAAGCAAACCGGAGGATAGAATTTTACCTTATAATGGCCAAAATATGCTTGATACGTATAAAAAAAAAGCATTTCGTATTATTATTAGTGTTTATATATTTCAAAAACAATTTCAATCATAAGTATCAATCATAGGCGACATGAGTACCATATATCATGTCGCCGTATATAGGTATACAATCAAAACCGCACGATGTCGTATTTGGAAATTGGATTTCCGTCATGAACAAAGGCAAGGGATCGTCCTTACAGCTTCGAGACGCTCTAGCCCGTGTCTCAGGCAAGCGCTTAGGCAAGCCTTGGATTGTCTGGGCCGGTACACACAGAGTGGATTAAAATGCCTGAACAATGCATTTCCCCGCCCTATGGGGCGTCAACTGGTCATATACCGACAAAACCATCGGCCCTGTGGCGACCGATATAACCGAGGCGCCTCACTATCCATCATCCACATAAGTAAAATGCGTGGGCTTGTTAAATCCAGAACACCACTCCTAGCTAGAAGGAAACGCATGTCCTCCCTGAAGTCCTCTTCCGTTTCTGGCTCATACTGGGGTGTGAGGCTCGCGAATCAACGCTAAACACAAAGCTAGCTATTTAAAGTCATGCTTTGATCATCAACCACAAGGCTCTGCTTTTCAACAAAAGCCTTGATCACAGCATCTCCGTGTGCCACGTTGTCAATCTACAACGTCAGACACACATCCATTTACAAGTCTGTTTTGGGTCTGAACGAAACCAGAGGCACCTTATTCCTCTCCCGTATGTCCAATACAGGACAGAGGCCCTCACACATCTGAACGATCAACAAGTACGTCCAGACGACCACCACTATAACCCCTTTAGGGCAGCAACTCCCATCAAAGGCATCAGTAGCCATCCATTCGATGTGAAGATCCTCGGTCTTGCACCGTCTTCATATCTTTGACTTCTAACCGTCGACAAATTATTTGAAATGAGAATTAACTCAGCCTTTTCAAACAATTCACGTATATTTAGAATTTCAAATCAATTCATTTCAATGGTTAACTTATCTGACATCCATAATTTAGTTCATTAATGTAATTTTCACGTCAAACAGAGTCAACCATAAAATATCTTATAAACCAAGTAAATTCAGTTTATTTCCATTCCAGATCATTTATAATATTTTATAATGATTTATCGCCATGTTTATTTATTTAAATATAGCCAATTTATTAAAACGACGCTTCAAGCCATGGTGCTGTTTTTCTCCAGATTTGATTTACACATATCTGAAAATATACCTATTGGATCTTTACGTATTTTACATCATTGGAAAGATCTTTTCAAAGCGGACCCAACGGTTCCAGTTTTGGGTAAAATCCGATGGTCGGATCTCCCAATACAATCGTTTGAAGTTACGATTTCAAAATATGAACTACAGCGTCGTTATTCGATTTAATTTAATTTAATTATATTTATATATATTAATACAATCCATTCTGGTGCTGTTTTCATTCAGATTTGAATTTAACGTTTCACAAAATCTAACCGTTGGATCTTTACAAATTTGGTGTCGTTGGAAAGATATTTCCAAAGCGGACCCAACGGTTTCGGTTTCAGGAAAATCCAATGGTCGGATCTCCCAGTACAATCGTTTGAAGTTACGATTTCAAAATACGAACTGCAGCTTCGTTATTCTTTTTAATTATATATATATATAAATATAATTCATTCTTCGATTTCCAAATCTTTTTCATTTCATATATTTGATAAAAATAATATTTTTACCCAACAAATATTTATTTCAACACATGACTATTTTTAACACTTCGTATATATAATAAAAATGTGATTTTTATTGTCAAAACAATTTATTTCAAAAATGATGATTTTTAGCGATTCATATATTATAAAAATGTGATTTTTATTATTAAAATAATTTATTTCAAACATGAATATTTTATATACTTCGTACATACTATAAAAATGTTATTTTTATCGTTCAAACCATTTCATTTCATACATTCAATAAAAATGTTATTTTTATCATTCAAACAATTTATTTCAAAAAGGAATATTTTTCCAACACATGAATCTATTTCAACACATGAATATTAATCAATCATATGAATATTTCAGAAAATTTCGGCAGCATAACGGTAGGGGGTTAAAACCGGCACCGTCCCGAGTATGGCTACTCGCACTACCTTACGCCTCGCAGCTTTCCCTAAGGGGCTTATCCTTATAATCTAAATATTTCGATCATTTTCATATCACAATGAATATTTCCACATACAATTCCAATTTTGTTTCAACCACAAACACTCATTATCAACCATTCACATTTATCAATCAAATTTCACGTCAACCAAAATCCAAACAATCACAACAAATATATATCGTTCATGGTCTGTGGACGAGGGAAGTGTGTGTGTGTGTATATATATATATATACGTATATAAATATATTTCTATTTCATTTCAATATCATTTCAATTCCATTCAACGCACATATGATTTTTACAACATATATATAATTTATACATCGCACATACAACTTATACAACGCTTATACAGGAGGTGTACAACACTTATATAACTTATATATTGATCGTATAATTTATACGTCGCCATTCCCTATCGTTTATAATTTAGAAATCTCACATTGGGTTCCACTCCTCCAAAAATCGTAGGAAGCTCCAAAAATTCTCCGGTCTCTTCTAGAATGTAGAAGACGTCCACACGAGTCCAACGTCTCTTTTTTCACTGGATTTCGACTACATAGCAAAAAGATATAATTTTTATAAGTTTGAAACACTTTTATTTGTCGAATTCAGTTTTAAAAATAATAAGCCGTATGCCTTACTCGATGGATTCAAAACTAGGTCACCAAATAACTTCAAATCCGTTGCATGATAACCAAATCGAAGTATATCATGTTGTAGAGCGTGTAATGGCGCTCAAATCGAGGTAGCGGGTGCAGTTCGACGGCGTCAGGGCTAGGTGGCGGCGCTTTGAACTTCGTCACTTTAGGGGCTTCGATCTCCTCCGATACTCGACGAAAAAAAGGGTGGTTGGTACTGATTTGAAGAGGGAAGGAAGCTCTTCAAAATCTTTAAATATGGCTTTCAATATTGGTGTAACATCCCAGAATTTTAACTATGTTTGATTTGGATTTTTATTTATTTAATTTTTGATTTTATGAATATAAATTGATTTTATTAGGTTTAAATATGAATTTTAACTTTGTATAAGTATTTTTGTTTTTTTTATGATTTTTATAAGAAAACTTATTTTGAAAATTTTAATTATAAGATTTATGTTTAAGTAATGATATTTTCTGATTTTGATAATATTGATTGGTAAAAATATGAATTTGGTAAAGGATAATTTATTTTATGATTTTACAAGAATGATTATTAATAAGTTGGATTTACTGATATTATTTGTCATTCGATCGGATTTGTCAAAAGATAACATAAATTAGTAGCATTAGTATTATGCGTTGCTCTTTGTTTTCATAACGTTTAAGGTAAATGCTACCAAAAACACATTCCTTCTCCTTTTTACAAGTATTAAGACACTTGTAATTTTGCATGCAACATTCCATGCATGTAATACACATGTCCTATGATGTGTCACTCTCTCCTTACTCCTCTTTTCCTATAAATACCACCCATTCCTTCCACTTTTTCATTTATTCTCACTTCTTTTCTTTCTCTCTTCTTCTTAAAGCTTATGGCCATGGTTTCCATGGCATAAGTCTTCCTCCTTTCCACCACCACCTTGCCAAAGTTCGTCATTTCTCCTCTTCCTCCTCTTATAATATAAAGAGAGATTAGTGTATATTATATTATATATATTTTTGTGAAGAAGACGCTGCGCCGAAATACTGTCCGACGATTCACTCAACTAGGCTCGCCTACCGTGAAGATTTGGAGAGCTGTTAGGTGAGAACTTCTAATTTAAAATTATTTGTTTAAATTAGTTAATTATGATTAACTGAGATAATTAAAATTTGTTGATGATGATTGTGTGATGGATGTTATTATGTGAATGGATGTGCATGTAGTTAGATAATACACTGAACACTGGTAAGCGTTATTGACCGTAACGCTTGTGCACCGTTAAACTGTTTGTTTGTGATGAATGAATTCGTATCCATCTGGTTATATGGTTCATTTGGATAAATATGATTGCATTGCATGATATTACAAACACACACCCCCGTGGTTGTGGAAATATATGGGTGATCGATTTAAAATCTCCTTCCTATATACGATTTTATTCAATCATTAAATAATATTTAAATTGTTAGTTTTGAATTAAATATTAACTTTTTAAATATTGAATTAGGATTGGAAATGATTTGAATTATGTATTGATTCTGTACAACGATCTTTATATCTATCTGAAACTAGTTTTGGTAAAACATATTATTTTCAATTTAAATTCGAAATGAAATTTTGAAATTTGAATATGAACGATGTCTCTTTATATTAATAATATAATATACACCAGAACGTTCTAGGATGACAGAGAGGATAATGTCTAGGCTTGGGTTTGGAAATGAAGTTTCCTGCTCTCCCTGGCTATCCCTAACTGATCCGACGAATGGGAAGGTTAATTTGAAGTTATTTCAATTTAGAAATGAATTGGAATTTATGAAAATTGAATTTTAGATCCAAATAATTTGAAAAGTAAATCTAAATGATTTTAAAAGGGTTATATAAGGATATACGATTTTCTAAGATATTTTGAAGTATCGTAGAATAATGGTTATTATGGTAAAAATAGAGCTTGTCGCATAACGACAATTTACGTATTTTAGATGCAACTTGAAACGCTTATAACTTTTGCAATCTAAATCGGATTTCCATGAAACGAAAAACATTTGGTTGATATAAACAAGAACTTTTAAATGAGTGAAAGCAGATTTTAAATTCGAGTTATAATTTTCAAGTTATGTTTGAAACCGTTTTGGAAAAGATCGATGTAAGAACAATTGTTGCCCATAACTATAAACAGCTATTTTTAAATTATTTAAAAATATGGAAAAAAATTGTAAAATCATTACAAATTATGAAAAGGTGTTTTCAATTGTAAAGTTTAATTTTTGGCTAAGATAAACGATATTTTGATCAAAATAGTTAAGATAACTGTTTTGTAACACTTTTGGAACGCTATTGTAACGCTTTCTTCGAAAACAATCTATTTTGAAGTTTTAACCCGTAAACGATGTTCTGAACTATAAGTAATGATTTGTGGAATGTTTTCAAAGGTTTAAGAGTATTAGAAATATTTTATATGGAATTTAGATTTATACTAATACGGGTTTTTAATACTAAATAATTGGATATGGTTGGAGATAAATCTTCGGATGTTTGATATTAGTTCGGTAAATGAAAACTCTTATTATCTGAGGAATTTAAAAGGGTATTTCACCGTTATTCCGCTTATAATATGAGTTGGATACAGAAATTAATATTGAAGATAAGTTGATGGTACCTCTATCCAGATCTAATGTCAAAGAGTTGAATAAACCTTTCAATTAAGATACGGGTTCTCACCTTGATTTAAATAAGCTAGATAGAAATAATCTTCGATATTTGGTATGAACTTCATGATGTAAATGTATACTATCTGGGGTATTTGAAAGATATTATTATATTGTTATTCTACTTATAGTATTCGTTGATTATGAGAATTTATATCGAATAGAAGTGGATAAAATTTCTGTGTAATGTATGATTCAATGACGATTGATTTGGGTTATGTCATGAATCGTATCTTCAATAATACCATTCTTGAAACCCAATAAGATGGAGTTGTGGAAATTCGTATCGTAATTGGAATTTAGTCAAAATCTTCGATCCGAGGGAATTAAAAGTAAGAAATTGAAGCGAATGTATACTCTTTGATTTCAAAGAAGAATTTAAGATGATAACGAGATGTACGAAATTATAGAAATTCAAATCTTTAGTTGTAAATGAATTGATAACTATGTGGAAGGAGATTTGAATTGAAAAGCCTGTGTGAACCATAGCTATTGTTTAAAGTACGCTTATTACGTGGAAAGACCGGGATCGAGCATATGTTCGAAAACCATTCCAAGTAATAATACGACGTTATGAAGCAATTCAGGACTTGGTAAACGACGAATGAAGACTGGGAATATTTGAATTGTTTAGATTGATTGTTGATTAATGTCTCGGTTGGGTAGGCCACCCGATACGAGATGTGAGTTGCATGAGACCTGAACAAATTTAAGTATTTTCGGGTTGTTCCGTTCGGACCCAGAACGGTATTGTATGGATGGTGTGTCTGACATTGAAATTGACTGCATAGCACTGATTTCCGTTAATGAATATCAGATTTGTGGCAATATATTATCCTCGTCTCTAAGTCATACGAACTTAGAGGGTATGCATTGATTGAAATCAGTGATATGTCGTGAATTGTCAATGTGACATACCCAAGTTAGGAAACGAGCTAGTGATGATCAAAGAATGGCTTATCGAAGCATAGCTTTGTGTATGACGTGACGTCGACAAACCTCACACCTCGGATGATGAGAAACTGGCGGTTAGGTTGTGTATATATATGAATTGATGATGACCGCTGCAGCAGTGGGAAACCACTTATGACTTATGGAATAGGGTATGTTCGGGGGGCCGCGTCTGGTCGAAAACCGTTGATCTACCTCGCGATTTGTATTGGTGTCCGTGTCTGGATGAAAAACCCTTGATTACATTTCGTTTGTGTTCCGATTGATCTTTCGTGCCAGGAATCATCAAGTTGGAAACCAAATCTCCAATACGTACCACACGATTTTGGTTTGTATATATATATATATATGGCGACATAATAGGATGGGGTATTATGCCGTCTAGGATTAATACATTTATTTGAGAAATGTTTTCCACACTATATATATATATTATATATTATGGCTTTGAAAGAGGATTTTACATATGAAAGCATGTTTGGTTATCATAAGATAAACCTTGCCCATCTGGTGTGCGCTTGCATTGTGTGATGTGGGACGAGCTTATGATAACTTCATTTTAGAACGGTCATTGCGTATTTATATGCACGGGTATTCACATGGAGTAAACCCATTCTGCGTTAGCGGCGCGGTCCGGTGAAATTCCCAACTTTAAAATGAACCTAATAATAACTGTTTTGAGTTTTCACACCAGTCCCACGACTGACCTGGAGTTTATTGTTCCCTCACGTAAACTCTGGGTGCCCATAATTTTGCACGGGCAGCTAGTAGTTTAGTTTGCAGTTATAGATAGTTGGAGCAGGATTCAGAGTGCTTTTAGAGTTGGAGTTCATGCAAGAGATGGGAGCTTCAGCTATATCATACGATTTTCTTCCGCTGAGAGTATATTTTCTTTTCTTCCGTCGTATGTGTTGTAACTCTGATATTTTATGTAACTCTGATGTAACATTGTATTCCGCAATGAAAAATTCTGTTATTTTGTTCAATATATATATGCACCCATAACAATTCGTCTTTTTGAACGGTTTGAGTCGGTTTAATTACCGGCAAGAACTGGGCAAAAAGGCGGGTCGTTACAAGTTGGTATCAGAGCTTTGGTTATACAAAGCTATCGGGTACAACATATTTTGAACAAAGGATGGGACTCATCAGAGCTATAGTATCTCATTAGAGATAGGGTTAGAAATGCCCTAGAATGAGATTTCGGAATATTATGATGAGAGAGCGTATTTTTGAAATCTATATAAGGTATTTTTGTACAAGTAAATCATTTTTGAAAATAATAATTATTTGAAATAAAATATTTTGAAGAAGATTTGAAAATAAGATTTTTAAAGGAAATACTTTCAAAATAAAAAGGGCTCTTTGTGATAAAACTTCGAAAATCCAGCGTCGATCTGTTCGGAGTTATCGAGAAATAAGCGATTAGTGAATTGGCCTTAACAAGCGTATTGGAAAAAAAAAAACTTCGAGCTTGGAATGAGAATTTCAAAATATTTTGCAGCCTATATATAAAAGATTTATAAGAAGATCGTTAATTCAAAGCTATAAATTTGAAAGATAATCAGCGTGTAATAAAAACGGTTGCGAGTATTTATTTGACGTCAAGGTTGGACGATCAAGTATGTAAGGATTTTGCATATACGCCTAGCTAACGTATATATGAAGTCCGATATATACTAGATGGATATAGAATCACATTCCAGTCGCTTGGGGATAATTCTGGTGATTGATCGATCATCATCAGTCTTATTTTTGGGTTTCGAAAGTGGGATGACTATATGTTTCTGATCGAGACGTCAAGAAGTACTTAAAGCTGTATAGATAAACAATCGAAAGTGTTTTGCAACGTCCTCACAATTGTAAAATTGATTTTACAAATGACTTTCGAAGTATTGAATGTATTATGTTATGAAATGGGATATGCGAAAAAATGAATTTAACATAAAGTAGTTAAGTTAAATGCATACTTAACTGATAATTAGAAGCGTGAAACAGACTATTTTGTAAAAACTGCAAGGATATATTTTACAAGCTAATCTCACTTGTAGAACTGAAAAGTGAAATTTTGAAAATGCATGTAAGCGAGCTTGGTTCACCCCATATTTCGATTTTGACGATACAATTTTATAAAATTATGGTAAATGTCTTAAGTGGGGGAGAAGACCGATTTTCCCACCTGAAGCTATACGAATTTTGAGAAACAAGGTTAATATGATAAAATGGGATATGTATTGAACAAATCGATTGAATTTTATATTTTCCCTTGTTAAGAGAAACCGGCATGAACGAGTGGGTCAAACGAAAATTTCTCAACAAGTATTCACTTGAAACACAAAGGAAGAAAATGAAGTTGTTAAAGTAAGATTTATTCAAGAGGAAAATTATGAAAATTTAACGAGTATCCCATGATTAAACTGTTAGTATTTGTATCCTTGTTTGCATGTGAGTTCCCATCTTGGGCTAGACTGTCCATTTAAATTCCAACCATCTGCTATTGATTAGTGTCATTCGTATCTTTGAATCATGTGCATTTGGCCAAGTATTTGATTCGAACCTTTGCACTTATTGATGCTCATTAGATGTTGAATTTCTGATCCAAGCTCATGAAACCTGATTTGGTCTATGTATACCTTTCATGCACAAATTAGCATGGAACTTCTATGCATCTTTACTTGACTTGAGCACATGGAATTTGGGCTTGATCTATGTATGCCTCTTTGTGTCGTGTGAAACCGTGTCGATAACTTTAATTTGTCCAAGATATTTTGTAAAAAAACCTCAATAAATGAGCTTTCTTTGAAATATAGAATCCAACTTATGCAAGAAAATTTGGATTTTCAAATATTAATTTTGAGGATTTGGTTCCGAAAATTTTGAAATCAATGTTTCGGGATGTTTTACCAATACTAGTTTGAATATACGCATAATCAGAGTGCGCAGAGGAAGCGCGATGGTATTTTTAAATAAAACTGTTTTAAGAGATTGTACGGCTAGTTAAGTAAGAAAATGTTTCTAAATAAGACATGATATTTTAACAAGAATGAAAAAGAGATTTTATATATTTTGAATTTTAAAGTTCGATTAGGTGAATATGAAAACAAAAATTTGAATATTAAATGAGTATAAAAGTTAACTTATAAATGGGTTAATTTGGAAATGATTGAAATAAAAATTTGAAATAGAATGAGTATTTCGAAAATATAATTCTATCTCTTCCCTTGTCGATGGGTTTTGCTCAACCCATTGTCATATTTCGAATATTACCCGAATTGTCATTATTCGACTTTATTTCGGAATTCTTCCTTTTGCCCTGCTCTGATAAAGCCTTGGACAAGTGAACTAATTTAGATTTGAAACCAGTATTTTGAATTATCTCTAAAATTGAACTTGATTTGTGTTGAGAGCAATAGAATTTCTAATATTGAATTTAGCCAAGATGTTATATTGCAAGATAATTGAACGATTAGGGAAAATTTTGAGAACTTGGATTTAGATTTCTAATTTGAGCGCTTAGTCTTATAATTGATAAGAAAACCATGGGTTCCGTAAAAGTAAGTTAGAAAGATAATTTTCTTAGGGTCATAGACCTCTAAGTACTAGATAGTATCTATCCCAGTTTCTCCTTAATGGTAGGATAGCAGCTCTGAGTCTAACTCAGAGGATGCAATTGTTAAACAAGACCCGTGACGACCCTAGTAATCACGAGATCATAGAAGTAACCTTAGACTCTACCTTTAGTGAGAATCAGACAGAGTACCCTGAGAATGATATGAGCCTTGGTTCTGACCATTACATTTCTGGTATGTTGAGAGAGAAATTGGAATTTAAAATTTGTGAAGGAGTTTAAATTTACTCGACTTCCTTTTCGAGGACGAAAAGTTTCTAAGGGGGGGGGGGGGGTGAATGTAACATCCCAGAATTTTAACTATGTTTGATTTGGATTTTTATTTATTTAATTTTTGATTTTATGAATATAAATTGTTTTTATTAGGTTTAAATATGAATTTTAACTTTGTATAAGTATTTTTGTTTTTTTTATGATTTTATAAGAAAACTTATTTTGAAAATTTTAATTATAAGATTTATGTTTAAGTAATGATATTTTCTGATTTTGATAATATTGATTGGTAAAAATATGAATTTGGTAAAGGATAATTTATTTTATGATTTTACAAGAATGATTATTAATAAGTTGGATTTACTGATATTATTTGTCGTTCGATCGGATTTGTCAAAAGATAACATAAATTAGTAGCATTAGTATTATGCGTTGCTCTTTGTTTTCATAACGTTTAAGGTAAATGCTACCAAAAACACATTCCTTCTCCTTTTTACAAGTATTAAGACACTTGTAATTTTGCATGCAACATTCCATGCATGTAATACACATGTCCTATGATGTGTCACTCTCTCCTTACTCCTCTTTTCCTATAAATACCACCCATTCCTTCCACTTTTTCATTTATTCTCACTTCTTTTCTTTCTCTCTTCTTCTTAAAGCTTATGGCCATGGTTTCCATGGCATAAGTCTTCCTCCTTTCCACCACCACCTTGCCAAAGTTCGTCATTTCTCCTCTTCCTCCTCTTATAATATAAAGAGAGATTAGTGTATATTATATTATATATATTTTTGTGAAGAAGACGCTGCGCCGAAATACTGTCCGACGATTCACTCAACTAGGCTCGCCTACCGTGAAGATTTGGAGAGCTGTTAGGTGAGAACTTCTAATTTAAAATTATTTGTTTAAATTAATTAATTATAATTAACTGAGATAATTAAAATTTGTTGATGATGATTGTGTGATGGATGTTATTATGTGAATGGATGTGCATGTAGTTAGATAATACACTGAACACTGGTAAGCGTTATTGACCGTAACGCTTGTGCACCGTTAAACTGTTTGTTTGTGATGAATGAATTCGTATCCATCTGGTTATATGGTTCATTTGGATAAATATGATTGCATTGCATGATATTACACACACACCCCCCCGTGGTTGTGGAAATATATGGGTGATCGATTTAAAATCTCCTTCCTATATACGATTTTATTCAATCATTAAATAATATTTAAATTGTTAGTTTTGAATTAAATATTAACTTTTTAAATATTGAATTAGGATTGGAAATGATTTGAATTATGTATTGATTCTGTACAACGATCTTTATATCTATCTGAAACTAGTTTTGGTAAAACATATTATTTTCAATTTAAATTCGAAATGAGATTTTGAAATTTGAATATGAACGATGTCTCTTTATATTAATAATATAATATACACCAGAACGTTCTAGGATGACAGAGAGGATAGTGTCTAGGCTTGGGTTTGGAAATGAAGTTTCCTGCTCTCCCTGGCTATCCCTAACTGATCCGACGAATGGGAAGGTTAATTTGAAGTTATTTCAATTTAGAAATGAATTGGAATTTATGAAAATTGAATTTTAGATCCAAATAATTTGAAAAGTAAATCTAAATGATTTTAAAAGGGTTATATAAGGATATACGATTTTCTAAGATATTTTGAAGTATCGTAGAATAATGGTTATTATGGTAAAAATAGAGCTTGTCGCATAACGACAATTTACGTATTTTAGATGCAACTTGAAACGCTTATAACTTTTGCAATCTAAATCGGATTTCCATGAAACGAAAAACATTTGGTTGATATAAACAAGAACTTTCAAATGAGTGAAAGCAGATTTTAATTTCGAGTTATAATTTTCAAGTTATGTTTGAAACCGTTTTGGAAAAGATCGATGTAAGAACAATTGTTGCCCATAACTATAAACAGCTATTTTTAAATTATTTAAAAATATGGAAAAAAATTGTAAAATCATTACAAATTATGAAAAGGTGTTTTCAATTGTAAAGTTTAATTTTTGGCTAAGATAAACGATATTTTGATCAAAATAGTTAAGATAACTGTTTTGTAACACTTTTGGAACGCTATTGTAACGCTTTCTTCGAAAACAATCTATTTTGAAGTTTTAACCCGTAAACGATGTTCCGAACTATAAGTAATGATTTATGGAATGTTTTCAAAGGTTTAAGAGTATTAGAAATATTTTATATGGAATTTAGATTTATACTAATACGGGTTTTTAATACTAAATAATTGGATATGGTTGGAGATAAATCTTCGGATGTTTGATATTAGTTCGGTAAATGAAAACTCTTATTATCTGAGGAATTTAAAAGGGTATTTCACCGTTATTCCGCTTATAATATGAGTTGGATACAGAAATTAATATTGAAGATAAGTTGATGGTACCTCTATCCAGATCTAATGTCAAAGAGTTGAATAAACCTTTCAATTAAGATACGGGTTCTCACCTTGATTTAAATAAGCTAGATAGAAATAATCTTCGATATTTGGTATGAACTTCATGATGTAAATGTATACTATCTGGGGTATTTGAAAGATATTATTATATCGTTATTCTACTTATAGTATTCGTTGATTATGAGAATTTATATCGAATAGAAGTGGATAAAATTTCTTTGTAATGTATGATTCAATGACGATTGATTTGGGTTATGCCGTGAATCATATCTTCAATAATACCATTCTTGAAACCCAATAAGATTGAGTTGTGGAAATTCGTATCGTAATTGGAATTTAGTCAAAATCTTCGATCCGAGGGAATTAAAAGTAAGAAATTGAAGCGAAGGTATACTCTTTGATTTCAAAGAAGAATTTAAGATGATAACGAGATGTACGAAATTATAGAAATTCAAATCTTTAGTTGTAAATGAATTGATAACTATGTGGAAGGAGATTTGAATTGAAAAGCCTGTGTGAACCATAGCTACTGTTTAAAGTACGCTTATTACTTGGAAAGACCGGGATCGAGCATATGTTCGAAAACCATTCCAAGTAATAATACGACGTTATGAAGCAATTCAGGGCTTGGTAAACGACGAATGAATACCGGGAATATTTGAATTGTTTAGATTGATTGTTGATTAATGTCTCGGTTGGGTAGGCCACCCGATACGAGATGTGAGTTGCATGAGACCTGAACAAATTTAAGTATTTTCGGGTTGTTCCGTTCAGACCCAGAACGGTATTGTATGGATGGTGTGTCTGACATTGAAATTGACTGCATAGCACTGATTTCCGTTAATGAATATCAGATTTGTGGCAATATATTATCCTCGTCTCTAAGTCATACGAACTTAGAGGGTATGCATTGATTGAAATCAGTGATATGTCGTGAATTGTCAATGTGACATACCCAAGTTAGGAAACGAGCTAGTGATGATCAAAGAATGGCTTATCGAAGCATAGCTTTGTGTATGATGTGACATCGACAAACCTCACACCTCGGATGATGAGAAACTGGCGGTTAGGTTGTGTATATATATGAATTGATGATGACCGCTGCAGCAGTGGGAAACCACTTATGACTTATGGAATAGGGTATGTTCGGGGGGCCGCGTCTGGTCGAAAACCGTTGATCTACCTCGCGATTTGTATTGGTGTCCGCGTCTGGATGAAAAACCCTTGATTACATTTCGTTTGTGTTCCGATTGATCTTTCGTGCCAGGAATCATCAAGTTGGAAACCAAATCTCCAATACGTACCACACGATTTTGGTTTTTATATATATATATATGGCGACATAATAGGATGGGGTATTTTGCCGTCTAGGATTAATACATTTATTTGAGAAATGTTTTCCACACTATATATATATATATTATATATTATGGCTTTGAAAGAGGATTTTACGTATGAAAGCATGTTTGGTTATCATAAGATAAACCTCGCTCATCTGGTGTGCGCTTGCATTGTGTGATGTGGGACGAGCTTATGATAACTTCATTTTAGAACGGTCATTGCGTATTTATATGCACGGGTATTCACATGGAGTAAACCCGTTCCGCGTTAGCGGCGTGGTCCGGTGAAATTACCAACTTTAAAATGAACCTAATAATAACTGTTTTGAGTTCTCACACCAGTCCCACGACTGACTTGGAGTTTATTGTTCCCTCACCTAAACTCTGGGTGCCCATAATTTTGCACAGGCAGCTAGTAGTTTAGTTTGCAGTTATAGATCGTTGGAGCAGGATTCAGAGTGCTTTTAGAGTTGGAGTTCATGCAAGAGATGGGAGCTTCTGCTATATCATACGATTTTCTTCCGCTGAGAGTATATTTTCTTTTCTTCCGTTGTATGTGTTGTAACTCTGATATTTTATGTAACTCTGATGTAACATTGTATTCCGCAATGAAAAATTCTGTTATTTTGTTCAATATATGTATGCACCCATAACAATTCGTCTTTTTGAACGGTTCGAGTCGGTTTAATTACCGGCAAGAACTGGGCAAAAAGGCGGGTCGTTACAATTGGTGAGTCGATTGGCTGGATTTTTGGAGAGAAGGGACGGGGGTGCTTTCCGCCGTGCGCGATTCAGAGGGAGTCGGGTAGAGAGAAAGTGAAATGGAGAATTATGATTGGCCAAAAATATATATTTAATTATTTATTTCCAAAAATACCCCTTTCTCCTTACGGACTCCAATCCAAACCCAACGACTATTGCTCCTAGCTAAATACCCCTATTCCGAACATAATGAAATATGTTTTGTAGGCCCATTCGATTGTTTCAGTTAGTTATTCTTCAAACTAAAATATAAAACATTCAAATATGGATATGAACGTACATTTCAATTTGCCGGGGCCACATACTGATCCCAAAAATTCCAGAAAAATAAATCTAGCTATGTTTGGATGATATGGTCCTAATAAAACTAGTTTCGTCGAATTTGGAGACCGTTTGAAAAATTGCCATTTTCTGGTCAATCCAAATTGACTGAAATTAACCAAACACATTTTCCTTTGCCACGCTCACATATTAACTTCAAAAATTATGGAATTTGAAACCTAGCAATAATTCGACATCCGGGATCCAACAAAAGTAGTTTCGTCGAAAACGGAGGTCGTTTGCAAAATGTCTATTTTCAAGGGCTATATAAACTCCATAGCGATTTTTCTGAAAATTCATTTGGCCATAACTATTGATTCCCGCTATGAAATTTCGATTTTTCAGATTCGTTAGAAAGATATTTATAAACAGATCAAAATATTTTTGGTTTCACTAAAATCCGTTTTATTTTTCACCCTATACAGTCAGTCAAAGTTCGAATTCAAATTTTCAAACTACCGCGCCATTTCCAATTCCTTTTATAATTAAAATAAATATTTATATTCTAACGACGATTCAAATAAATATATACATTCTAATTCCATTCAGAATAAATTTCTCGTCGTTATTATTTAAAATTATTCATTTTAAATATTCAAAATTCATTAAATTTGCCAAAATAAAATTTTTAAATTGGTTCAGATTTTGCGGGTTGTTTCAATCTCCCCCACTTAAAATCTTCTCGTCCCCAAAAAGGAACGAAGTTGAAAGTTGTTTAATTAACCAACTCAACTTTCATTCTTCAAATTTTCAGTTTCTAAGAATTTTCCGATTCTTCAAAATTTTTGGCTAACACCCTAAATTTTTGAAAAATTTCGCCCTAACCTCCTTTGTACGGGGTGGGGTTTGGAAATTTATTGGGCCGTATTAGGTACCAAATAAATCCTAATAAGCATACACATATTTATAGTGATAAATTCCGGTGTCCACAGGGGAGTGTGTATAGATCATAACTTGAGAGAATAAATTCTCGTCACCCTATAAATGGTTTTTTGCCTTAATGACCAGAGAAATGTGTTTATTGTCATCTCTAGACCTGTATGGGATTTTTATTAATCTGGCAATTTACCGTTACATTTTATATAGTCCATATTAGTCTTTGGTTCAACCTGTAATATAGTCATCGCCATACAAGCCTCTCGCTTGGATGGTAAATCTTCAACCTCGTCACATAAGCTCCAAATGCTTATGTGGTATATGATGAAGTATGCTATCTTCAAGAAGTATGCCAGGTAGTGTAGTTCAGAATTAATTGTTACTATCCCATGGCAACGTTTATTATTACACACAGAACAACCAGCACTCCGCATCCAATGATATTCACACGTGTTGATATAATAAATAAAACTGCGCATTCAACTCATTAAGGTTTACCTATTTGTCGGGCATGCAAATAAATTCTTTACTCAACAGCAAATCCATTTACCTGTTCAAACATATATAATGTACATGCATATATTTCTATCTATTTTAAATCAGTTTAAATACTTTATTCAATTTGCATAAATTTACCCTTCATTCTCTTATTGATTTTATTATTCCAATATTTTGATTAACCAAATCCATAATCACACAAAACAAACAGCAACCAATTTATTGGTTAACTTTTCAAAAATATACTAATTAATTCATATACTCTTTTAAAATCATTCAGACTATATAATTAAAAAATTTACATCCATGAAAAGGAAACAACAACCAAGTAGAGAACAATTCGGAAATGCAAAATATGGTAAATGTACCTTACACCAGAATTAATCAGAGATATCCACCCTGTAATTGGGATAGGCCTTCTTAATGCTCTCCTCAGTTTCCCAAGTACAGTCTCGCGGATCTCCACTCCATTGCATTTTGACCAAGTGTACCTTCTTGTTCCTCAGCTCTTTGGTTTCTTTGCCAATAATCTTTATCGGCTCTGTCCTCACAACTAATTCTGGAGTAATTTCCAATTCTTGTTGCGCGGCTTCTTCCACGGCCAAGTAGGGATCATGCACATGCTTTCAAAGTTGAGATACGTGAAATACATCATGTACTCCAGGCAACCGATTAGGCAATTTAACCCTATAAGAGAGAGTCCCAATCCGTTCGGGCACAGGAAATGGACCAATAAATCTGGGCGCCAACTTCCCGGTTTTGCCAAATTGGACTACTCCTCTCATCGGAGAAACCCTCAAATAAACATAGTCGCCAACAACAAATGATAAATCTCTTCTTCTTGAATCTGCATAGCTCTTCTGTCGGCTTTGAGCAGCTAGTAATCGTTTCTTAATGAAATCAACTTTATCCGCAGCTTCACGAATCATATCTGGTCCCAGTACAAGTCTATTGCCAGGTTCTACCCAACAAGCGGGAGATTTGCACGGTCTACCTATAGTGCTTCGAATGGTGACATTTTCAGTCTCGTTTAGTAGCTGTTGTTGTATGAGAACTCAGCCAAATGCAAGTGGTCTTCCCATGATCCGCCAAAATCAATAACACAAGCCCGCAATAAATCTTCTAGAATACGATTCACCCTCTCAGTTTGGCCATCTATTTGAGGATGATATGCGGTGCTCAAGTTCAGTTGCGTTCCCAATTCTGGTTGGAATGCTTTCCAAAATTTACTAGCAAAAATCGGGTCACGGTCACTAACGATACTCATGGGAACTCCATGAAGTTTAACAATTCCCTTGAAATAAATCTGCGCCAGACTCTGAGCGGTTCTATTTGATCTGACAGTTATAAAATGGGCGGTCTTCGTGAAACGATCTACGATCACCCAAATACTGTCATTTCCTTTCCGGGTTCTGGGCAAACCATCTATGAAATCCATAGAAATCTGTTCCCACTTCCAACCTGGAATCTCCAACGGTTGCAACAATCCGGCGAGTTTCTGTTGATCGCTTTTAACTTGCTGACAAGTAGAACACCGGCTAACGTACGAGGAAATGTCTCTTTTCATATATCTCCACCAGAAAGTGCGTTTGATATCATTATACATTTTGCTCACTCCTGAATGAATACTCAGTTTGGATTTGTGACATTCATCCAATACTTCTCTCCGGGGTACAGGGATGTTTGGAACACAAATTCGGCCTTTCAACCTCAGAATTCCCTCATTATCAATCTAAAAACTCAAGGGCTCACCTTTCTGAATTCTCTCTATGATCTTATGAATGAAGTGATCATCCTTCTGAAGAGAAGATATGTTATCAATCAATGAAGGCGTGATTATAAGATTGGCAATGATTACATTCTTTCTGTTGAGCGCATCAGCCATAACATTGGCTTTCCCCAGAGTATATAAAATATCAAGATCATATGCCGCGAGGAATTCTAACCAACGCTGCTGTCTCATATCAGATCTTTCTGGGTGAATAAATACTTCAATGATTGGTGATCAGTGTACAATTCAAACTTCTCACCCAATAGATAATGCCTCTAGATTTTCATAGCAAACACGATGGCTAACAATTCAAGATCGTGAGTTTCATAATTCTTCTCATGTGGCTTCAATTGACGGCTAGCATAAGTGACTACTTGGCCTCTTTGAATTAATACTGCACCAAGACCTTCTTTAGAAGCATCAGTCCAGACTTTCAAGTCTTTATTGCCATCAATAATTGTTAACACTAGAGCAGTTGTCAGCCTTAACTTCAGCTTTTGGAAAGCTGCCTCACATTCTGGAGTCCAATTGAACCTTGAATGTTTCTTAGTAAGCTTTGTTAAGGAACTGGATATCTTCGAAAAATCTTTAATGAACTTTCAATAATAACTAGCCAATCCAAGAAAACTTCGGACTTCTGTGGGTGTAGTTGGATGCTTCCAGTTTTGAATAGTTGTGATCTTACTGGGATCCACAGAAATTCCTTCTTTTGATATAACGTGGCCAAGAAACTTGACTTCTTCTTGCCAGAATATACATTTGGTAATTTTTTCCTTTAAAACATTCTTTCTGAGAATTTCTAACACTTGTTCCAAATGTTTTTCATGCATGCTTTCTGACTTAGAGAAGATCAATATGTCATCAATGTAAACCAAAACAAATTTATTCAATACTTCTCGGAATACCCGGTTCATTAAATCGACAAAATAAGCTGGAGCATTACATAAGATGAACGACATTACTAACCACTCGTAGAATAAATCTGGACCTCTGAATGCTGTCAAAGGAACACACTCTTTGGCAATATGAAGCTGATGGAAACCTGTAGCTAGGTCCATTCATGAAAATATTTGCGCGCCATTCAATCAATCCAATAAATCATCAATCCGCGGCAATGGATATTTGTTTATTCAAGTCACGATAATCCACACATAGTCTGAGAGTACCATCTGACTTTGGGACAAACACCGCTGCTGTTCCCCAATCAGAGAAACTAGGCCTGATAAAACCCTTCCATACAAACTGTCGAGTTTGATTGTCCAACTCTTCTTTCTCCTTTAAGGTCATTCTTCGAATAGCTTGAAATACTGGCCTTGCATTCGGAAATAAAGCAATATTGAAATCTATTTCTCTATGCGGAGGTAAGCTAAAAACTTCTTCAAACACATCCGCATAGTTCTTGACGACATAAATATTTTCTACGTCGACCGGAGTATTCTCCGTAATGACAGGAACAGGTTCTAATTGAGCAGGAGAAACATCAAGAGCTGACCAAAAGTCTTTTCTATCAGAATTTGGACCTTCACATGGTATGGTCATATAGTCCCCGAACTTTTTCTTTGCCTTAACAACTCTTTCGGCGCATTTGACCTTAGCTTCATATTTGGTTAACCGATCCAATCCTAGAATAAGATCAAATTCTTTAAAATTCATGACGATCGAGATGGTAGGGAACCGATTACGGGAAAAAGAGATTAGCACCCCACAAATCCAACAAAGATCGAGGGAACCCCCAACCGGATTATGGACAGTCATGGGTGCTTTGAGCTTTTTCAGTTTCAAATCTAGTTTCTTAACCGCATTACTTGCAATAAAGCTTCACGATGCGCCTATATCGAACAGTACTTTAACTGGAATATCTTTGACAGTAAGCGTGCCTTCTAATACATCTGGTCTTACTTGACTGGATGAGGATGTAGGAACTTCTGCCACTTCTTTCACTTGTGCCACTTTGGTCGCTTTCAACAGCCGGCAGTCTCGCTTTATATGACCAGCCTGATGGCAAAGATTGCATTTCCTATTCTCTTGAAACTTATTGTTGGGTTTTGACCCAACATTCTTTCGTCTGTTCGAAGATTTACAGTTCCTCATCGAATGCCCTTGTTGATTACACTTTAAACATACGACTGCCTTAACCTTTTTCTGACAGGCCCTTGGCCTCTTATTGCCTTCAGACTTTGTACTCGCTTCAGGATGCGTACTTGTCTCTAGGCTATCAGTTTCAAATTTGCTTTTGCTTCTAGTGTTGACTTCCTCTTCATCGCCCAAAATACCTTGCTTATCTACATCTTCATACTGATAAGCCATGTATATCATTTCCGAAAAAGGTTATTGCACATGTGCAGTTACACTACTTTGGTACTTTCTTTGAAACCCGTTAATAAACCTCAGATTCTTTATCTTTGGATTTCGAATTAGATGCGGGGCAAAATGAGAAAGTTCATTGAATTCCTTATGATATTACGGAATGGTCATATCTCCTTGAGTCGAATAGTAGAATTCATC
This sequence comes from Allium sativum, assembly GCA_030737875.1. Taxonomy (NCBI): domain Eukaryota; kingdom Viridiplantae; phylum Streptophyta; class Magnoliopsida; order Asparagales; family Amaryllidaceae; genus Allium; species Allium sativum. Next base: position 935,737,021 of record CM060920.1, on the reverse strand, counting down.
ACTTAACCGCTCAGTCGCTTCCGGAGGAATAAATCTTTCATTGAAAATTTCTTTAAATCTATCCCAAGCAATATTACCTTCTGGACTATCCTTAATAACTATATCCCACCAGATTAAAGCTTCGACTTTGAGTGCCCATGATGCCAGTAATCTTTTCTAGTCATCTCTCAGCTTTGAACCTTCAAAAATTTTCTCAGCAGAGCGCATCCATGCTTGTGTTTGAATAATGGATTCATTGCCCGAGAACGGTACTCTACCCAGATTTCTATACTTGTTTAATAGAGCCTCAATATCTGGTTCTGACCTACCTCTTCTACTTCTGCCACTCATTTTTCAATGTCTGCAAATAGTAGACAAAGAGTCAGGTCAACAGAAAAGGTATTTTAAAGCATAGGGGCATATGCTTGAATGTAAATGTGAAAGTGTCGATAGACGACTTTAGGCAGGATCAGTAATATGGATATGCGGAATATATAATATATACTAAGAAAGATCTCATAGTAGCAATATCACAGATAAGTAAATGCAGTAATAGAAAAATCACACCAGGGATTTTTATACTGGTTCGGAGCACCGTCCTACGTCCAGTCCCAGATCTCCTATCTGGAATTTCACTAAACACTATCCTCACTTAACACTGAGGAAAACAGGTTCACAACACCCGAGCAACCGAATGGGATTTCACGCCTCTATCAACACGAGGACTTCACAACTCGCCTCTTACAACACCGAGGACTTCAAACAAAATATAAACTTGTAGTTTGACAATGTGTGTTCTTAATAACACGAAAATGTCAATTCTTGTACAACCTTCCTATAATCTTATCCTCAAATATGATTTTGATATTATGAAGATTTGGAAGATGATATCGTTGTTTGAATCTAAAGAACAATATATAGATTCAAGGATTCAAATAACGATATATGAGAATAGTGAGCTTTTGAATGCTTTTAAAGAGCAAGAATGAAATCAGCACTTAGATAGCAAGAATAAAAAGAATTGTTGTATTTAAAAATGATGATTTCATGATACTTTTATAGAGGATGGATAGATGTAATCATTGGTGAAGAGAAACCATGAAAAGAGATGATTTTTGGCCAAGAGAAAGGATCATAACCATTGATGAAATAGGGTGTCTATTCGAAAAGATGGCTTCAGTTCGTAGACTAGTCAACTGGTAAAAAATGACCAGTAGACTGGTGTTTGAATATATGTACGTTATATACATGTGTGCACGTTCATTGTGCATTCTGCACTGAAACGGTCGACCGCCTATATATGAACCGGTCGACCGGTTTCTGTTAGTATGCACAATGAATGTGCATACATGGATAAACATATATATATTCAAACCATATAGGAATATGATTATTTGAGGATAAATTTTAACATATTTAACTATACTCATACTCTAAATAATCAACCTATACCATCGAATATCTTCTTTATGTCGATCTTGAATTTCTCCTTGTCATTGATCAAATCACCTTGAATTCCTTGACTCAACATTCTCCCCCTTTTTGATTGATGACAATATAGATCTGAAAGAATTTATTACTCCCCACGAATGTATACTCCCCCTGAAATACAAACTTAAGAAATATCTGCAAAACACAATGTTAGTAACATTTTCTCCTCCTTTGTCATCGACAAAAAGGAGTAGAGATTACACAAGTTATAAACAACACGATAAGCATTTAACATAGTAGCATATTATACAACCCAAGAATACCAAAAGCAAGTCAAGTACCAAATGTTTTAAGACGTACACACCCAAAATAAATACGATACTATTTACATACAGGTGCCGTTTATGTTTTTGCAAAATAAAACATAAAGCATATATGAATGATAACAAACTAGTGCGATGGAGAATTGGATTTCGTAGATTCAGAATGAATCACTATCCTTCCACCTCCTTCCTTGTCTCCTTCATCTTGAACGTCGTCTTCGTTGTCGTCGTCATCTTCTTCCTCCTCGGTCTCGTGAGATCCACGACCACGTCCAGTATTAGTTCCTGAACTTGTGCCTTCCTCAGATGATGACCATGTAAATGTTGGAGGCATGGGTCGTTTTCCCGGATCTTGTATTTGAGTGGAAGAAGAGGTCGATACACATGAAATTGCTTCCCAAATAGTACCGAAGAAAGACTTAAGCTTGGAGAACCGTTTATCGAGCTTTGTGTTTAAACGGTCGAGTTTGGTGTCGGTTCGTTTAAGTCTAGCTTCTAAAAGAAATTGGTTTCGTGCAATTTGTGCAAGTGAGTCCTTAGTTGACGAAGAGGGTTCAAGGAGTTTAACTTCCTCCGGTTTAGGCTTGGGAGTAGTAGGAGGAGCGGTTTCTGAAGGACCTTGTTGTTAGTATTGATCAAACGGAATGATATTAATACAAGGGTCAGGGAGCTTCATCCTTTTTCGGGTTGCTTTGTCGATGCACTTTGGCTTGGAGATTTTAGAAACACAAGACGGGACTCCACAATTGATTAAAAGCCACATTACATATTCATTGTAAAATATATGTGGCCTTTTGCGATCATTAACAAGCAAAATCTCGTCGAAGATCATGTTTATCCAATTTATTTCAATATCTCCATAAATCGCATACAAAGCCTTGAAATTTTCTTTGTAGACGGCATCAAAGTTTCCAACCCTCGACAATAAAGAATGGATGAGGGTATGATGAATAATACGAGCTGTAGGACGCAAGTTAATCGCCTTGGTACTAATTTTATGATCCTCGATGAACTGATGACTAATTCTATCACGAGTATGAACGGTGCAAAAGTCAGAAGAAAATTCTCTTCCGCTATTTGGTGAACCGAGTACCATAGCTATTCGTTCCTTGGAAATGAAAATATGATGACCAAAAACTACGGACCAAAGGCAATTCGCTGCATTTTCTGGCTTGAATTTTTGTAGGTTAAGGTTGGCATAAAACATTTTAATCATAATGTGATTAATATCTACATTGTTCACATCAAAAGTAAGTAGAGATTTTATACGAGCCTTAACCAACTGTTCTTCAACATCATATAAGATAAAAGCATTGATATTTATGAAGTAACCTTCGTGGATTGTGAAATCCTTCATGGCATTCCATCGTCTCACAGCAATAGGATCCATGATCCATTATTTTATGTTGGAATCTATTGGTTGGAGAGAAGTGGAGGATGATTTCTTTTGTTTCTTCTGAGGAGGTGCCACTGAATTTGAAGAAATTAAAAAGGAATTTTTGGATTTCTAAGAGTTTGAGAAGAGGGAAGTATAAAAACAAAGTGAAGAGATGTATAGGAGATGAATCGACGTATCGATTGGGAAAAAATTCTGGAAAACGCGTGACCGGTCGACCGGTTTTTATGGACCAGTCGACTTGTTACTGGGTAAATATGTTCCAGAGAGGTGTGCCGGTCGACCGGTGGATTTTAAACGGTCGACTGGTTGCTGGAGGAAATTAATTCCAGAGGACTTTACCGGTCGACCGGTGGAAACAAAACGGTCGATTGGTAAGCATTTGAGATGAAAAATTTCCAAAGAGTTGAACGATCGACTGGTATTTTTTAGACGGTCGACCGTTTCAAGTATATGATCATTTCCAGAGATAAAAACGTCGTCTGGTCCAAAAATACGGTCGACCGTTCTGCTTGAAAATTGTTTTTCTGTCTTGAAAAGATTATATACCGTCATATAACTTGAAATTTATTCTAACTAAAAATGAATTCGAATGAAGAACGTGAAAACAAATACAACAATAAAAAATTATTTTGCAATACGAAAACAACATAAGTTAATGAAAGGTAGATGACTTGGTCTTCAGATATTTCATGAATATTCGAAACTCTCGGCGTCCATGGCAACCAATTTTCTCTTGATCCTTCATTTCTCGCATAATTACGATCCCATGAGTTAGGACTTCGAGATGTAGACGGAGGATGTGGCGTTGGTATTGGTTCATGTAACCCATGTCTATCAGTGCTACAGAAAAATAACGCCATCCGTTCTAAGAGAGTTAAACGATCAGATGTGAGTTTTTGTTCATAATGCAGTTGACGCTGGAGATTCAACTGATGTATCTGGTAGTGATGAATTTCATTGATCTTCTCTCTCGTACCCGGAGAACAAAATAGTGCTTTCTTAGCTCGTTTGGGTTTGGGTGTATGTCTAGGAATATGCGAACATTCCGGTCTGCTCTTCGGTGTTTCCGGAGAGTAGTACTCCTCCGGTTCGGTGCTAGTGACCGAGATGTGAGACCGTTGAGCACATTCATCACATATGTGTGCCATAAGAGTATATGGACTTGTGTATGAATGTTAAAACTAGACACTAAGAAAGTGATGCAGAAAACAATAAGAAGGAGTATGTATTTATAGCTTTTACGAAGTAAGAAGTAATGGATGGAAAGCATTCAGAGAATATGAACCAATCAAAGTTTGTAAAGCTCAAAATGAATTGCTAATAATAGTAAAAGATTATTAATTAGCTATGTTAAAAAACAAATGAATGTACCGGCTAGAGAAGAACTCAATAGTGTACATATATTTATATACATTGTACACCAAGTTCGTTTCTAGAAATCAAGCCGAGCTCTCTACGTAAAGAGATAAAACTAGATTCGAGTAGAGGCTTGGTAAAAATGTCTGCTAATTGGTTGTCAGTCTGGATATATTCGAGACATATTGTTCCTTTTTCAATATTATCTCTTAAGAAATGATGTCGAATATCAATGTGCTTTGTTCGGGAATGATTGACTGGATTTTTTGATAAATTGATTGCGCTTGTGTTATCACCATATATGGTGGACTTTGATAAATGAATATTGAAATCTCGAAGTGTTTGTTGCATATATAAAACTTGAGTACAAGCTAAAGCAGCTGATATGTATTCATCTTCACATGTGGAGAGTGAAACGCAATTTTGTTTCTTACTAAACCAAGAGACAAGTGATTTTCCAATAAAATGGCACGTACCACTTGTACTCTTTCTATCCGTGCGAGATCCATCGAAATCAGCATCGCTATACGATACTAATTCAAATGGACAATATTTCAGATAGAAAAGACCAAAGTCTTTGGTGTTATTAAGATATCGTATTATTCGTTTTACAGCTCGGAAATGTGATTCTTTAGGATTAGCTTGAAACCTTGCACATAAACAAACACTCATCATAATATCAGGATGACTTGCGGTAAGATACAGGAGAGTACCAATCATGCTTCTATATAACTTCTGGTCACCATTCTTACCATGTTCATCTTTTTCAAGATGTGTGGTCGTACTCATAGGAGTTGGTTTACCAAAGATATTTTCTAAACCGAAGCGTTTGACTATGTTTCCACAGTATTTTTCTTGACTAATAAAAATACCATTAGAAAGTTGTTTGATTTGAAGACCAAGGAAATACCGTTAGAAAGCTATATTTCAATCTTTATCTAAAATACTACATTTATTGTCTGAAAAAGAAATGATAAAACCTTTGTCGCACAATTGACTGATACTTAGTAAATTATGTTTCAAATTCCTAACTAGCATGACATTAGTAATAAGAGGTAAGTTTGATGTACCGTAATTGCTCACATCGCCTTTGCCGATGATATAGCCTTTTGAATTATCTCCAAAAGTGACTGAGCCACCATCCGAATAAGTGATATTTGTTAATAAGTTCTTGTCTCCAGTCATATGCTTCAAGCAACCACTGTCTAGTATCCACTTTCCTCTTTTCTTAAGTGGGACCTGCAAAAAATAAAATTAAGTCCATGGTACCCACCTTTTTATAGGGTCCTAAGAGTTAGGTCTTAGGAGTCCAAACCCATATGGGTCCGGTATCCCCTTTATATACATAATTTGGATTATGATGCATAGAACTCAAAAAATTTTGAATGTACTTGTTCCTAATCAAATTGTTATTTGTTTTAGGAACCCACATTTTTATAGATTTGACATTCTTCTTTTGAAATTTCACAATCGGTTTTGGTTTGGAATATAATAAACTAAGATTTTTCTTAGCTTTAGTTTCTCGTACTTCCTTATTTTTCTTTTTTCTTTTACTAAGATGTTTCTTAATAACTTGTTTCTTATATCCCAAACCTTGTTTATTTGTAGCAGTTTGTGAACTTTCAATAATTTTTGTCAAATTTTCTCGACCTTTGTTAAAGTTAGAAACATTTTGAGTAATGTTGTCTAACTTTTTTTGTAAACTAGCTTTTTCAAGGTCTAACATCTTGACTTTTGTCTTAAGCTCATGATTTTTCGGTAGTTAGAGCATCATTTTTCTCTTTTTGAGTTTCAATTTCTTGACTCAAAAGAGATAGTTGAGAATCAATATTAGATGATGATTCTTGAGCTTTTTCAATTTCCTCCTCTAATATTTTCTTCTCATCTTTTAACATATCTCGTTCAAATTCTGCTCAACTTAAATCAGCTTGAGCTTGCTTGCATTGTCGTTTTACATCTTTAAATTTATACATTAACTCAGCATTTATATCTAGAACTTCTTCAAAAGTCGGAATTTGTACCTCATTTTCTTTAGCCATAAAGCATATATTAGCTTGTTCATTGTCTGAGTCACTTTCATTATCAGATGAAGATGAGTCTGAATCATCCCATGTCACTGAGAATACCTGTTTCTTTGACTTGTCCTTTTTGTGTTTAAACTTGTCATTTTCTGTCTTCTTCTTTTGTTCTGGACAATCCATTTGCATATGTCCCTTCTTATGACAGTTAAAGCATTCTACATTTGATGATGATGGCTTATTTGATTCGAACTTCTTTCTATTGTATCGACTAGCTTTTCGTTGCTTTAAGAATTTTTTGAATCCTTTTGCAATGAATGCTAGATCCTCATCTTCGGAATCTGAGACGTCTTCATCTTTCTCAGCATGAAAAGCTACATTTTTCTTTTCTACTTTTTGTTCTTTTCGAGCCTGCAAGTTAGCTTCATAGGACATTAGATTTCCTATCAATTCATCTGGCTTCATGGTGGAAAGGTCATTAGCTTCTTCAATCTCTAATACTTTTCCTTCCCATTCACTAGTCAGAGAATGTAGGACTGTTGAAACTACATCAAAATCAGAATATTTTTGTCCTAAACCGATAAGAGCATGATGAATAGTTTGAAACCTTGAATACATCTCATTGATTGTTTCATTCGGCTTCATTTTGAAATTGACTTTTCAACAAAGCTATTTTTGCTTGTTTAACCTTGTTAGTACCTTCATGAGTGGTTTTTAGCGTTTGCCAAATTTGATATGCAGAGGTACAGATACTAACACGGTTATATTCGTTTTGATCTAATGCACAAAACAACATATTTATTGCTTTTGCATTTACAGTAGCTGCGGTTTTCTCAGCAGTTGTCCATTCTGCATACTCAGTTGTTGGATTGACTATTTCTTTCTGAGTAGCATTCCAAGCATCATAACTTGTTGATTGCATATAAAAAGCAATACGTGTTGCCCAATAACTATAGTTTAGGCCATTAAAGAAAGGAGGTCTTTGTGTTGACCGACCTTCTGTGTAAGTGGTGTTACTAGTGCTTGCGTTATTTGCCATATTACTAGAATATATCAAATAACTGTGTTACGGTTATGAGATAACCCCGCTCCGATACTAATTGAAAGTGTCGATAGACGACTTTAGGCAGGATCAGTAATATGGATATGCGGAATATATAATGTATACTTAGAAAGATCTCACAGTAGCAATATCACAGATAAGTAAATGCAGTAATAGAAAAATCACACCAGAGATTTTTATACTGGTTCGGAGCACCGTCCTACGTCCAGTCACAGATCTCCTATCTGGAATTTCACTAAACGCTATCCTCACTTAACCCTGAGGAAAATAGATTCACAACACCCAAGCAGCCGAACGGGATTTCACGCCTCTATCAACATGAGGACTTCACAACTCGCCTCTTACAACACCAAGGACTTCAAATAAGATATAAACTTGTAGTTTGACAATGTGTGTTCTTAATAACACGAATTTGTCAATTCTTGTACAACCTTCCTATAATCTTATCCTCAAATATGATTTTGATATTATGAAGATTTGGAAGATGATATCGTTGTTTGAATCTAAAGAACAATATATAGATTCAAGGATTCAAATAACGATATATGAGAATAGTGAGCTTTTGAATGCTTTTAAAGAGTAAGAATGAAATCAGCACTTAGATAGCAAGAATAGAAAGAATTGTTGTATTTAAAAATGATGATTTCATGATAATTTTATAGAGGATGGAGAGATGTAATCATTGGTGAAGAGAAACCATGAAAAGAGATGATTTTTGGCCAAGAGAAAGGATCATAACCATTGATGAATAGGGTGTCTATTCGAAAAGATGGCTTCAGTTCGTAGACCAGTCGACTGGTAAAAAATGACCAGTAGACTGGTGTTTGAATATATGTGCGTTATATACATGTGTGCATGTTCATTGTGCATTCTGCACAGAAACGGTCGACCGCCTATATATGAACCGATCGACCAGTTTCTGTTAGTATGCACAATGAATGTGCATACATGTATAAACATATATATATTCAAACCATATAGGAATATGATTATTTGAGGATAGATTTTAACATATTTAACTACACTCATACTCTAAATAATCAACCTATACCATCGAATATCTTCTTTTTGTCGATCTTGAAATTCTCTTTGTCATTGATCAAAACACCTTGAATTCCTTGACTCAACAAAATGTGCCTATCGGGGTGTATTTCACTCTGCTATACTCATTCTAGGATATTACTGATCCTATATGAAATGAGAAATCCATCTTAGAACACTACTAGTTCTAATTCCGATGAGTTCGTTAATATGTTATATTCCAGAACTAAGCTTAACCAAAGCTTTGATACCACGTTGTGACGACCCCAAACCCCCGTTCCACGGTGCCAAGGGTAATCTTTGGAATATAACACATAAACAGATAACAGTAGGACAGAAATATATAAATACACCAGATAATGAACAACAGAATGCACTGAATAAACATTAATCATCAGAGTTACATAGTATACAGGATCATACTTAGTACAAAATACAGTTTTAGATTTACATAAAATGTCTACAGCGGAATCAAAACATAATATGCACAACAAGAGCTGAATAACATAAAAAAAAGAAGTGATAGAATCCATCTTCAGCTCCATAGTTATCCAGAAAGAGTCTGCCAAAACCTGAATACAAGTCTGCTCGTGTAGAAATAGGGCACCCGAGTTTGCAAGTGAAACAAACTACGAGTCAGTCATGGGACTGGTATGAGAAATCTACCTAACTTATTTTATAACAAGGCCAATCACAGGACCACGCCGCTAATGCGGAACAAGTTTACTCCATTGGATTGCCAGTGCTTAAAACAAGTGAATCATCTAAACATCGCAATGCTTTTTACAAAAATGAAGCCATTATAGGGCTCAGTTCCCATCACACAATGCAACGCAAACCGGAGGATAGAGTTTTACCTTTTAATGGCCAAAATATGCTTGATACATATAAAACAAAAGCATTTGGTATTATTATTAGTGTTTATATATTTCAAAAACAATTACAATCATAAGTATCAATCATAGGCAGCATGGGTACCATATATCATGTCACCATATATAGGTATACAATCAAAACCGCACGATGTCGTATTTGGAAATTGGATTTCCATCATGAACCAAGGCAAGGGATCGTCCTTACCGCTTCGAGACGCTCTAGCCCGTGTCTCAGGCAATTGCGCAGGCAAGCCTTGGATCGTCAGGGCCGGTCCACACGGAGCGGATTAAAATGCCTGAACACTACGTTTCCCTGCCCTATGGGGCGTCAACTGGTCATATACCGACCAAACCATCGGCCCTGTAGCGACCGATATAACTGAGGTGCCTCGCTATCCATTATCCATATAATTAAAATGCCCAGGCGTGTATAACCCAAAACACCACTCCTAGCTAGAAGGAAACACATGTCCTCCCTAAAGTCCTCTCCCGTTTCTGGCTCATACCGGGGTGTCAGGCTCCCGAATCAACGCTAAACACAAAGCTAGCTATTTAAAGCCATGCTTTGATCATCAACCACAAGGCTCTTCTTTTCAACAAAAGCCTTGATCACAGCATCTCCGTATGCCACGTTGTCAATCTACAACGTCAGACACACATCCATTTGTAAGTCCGTTCTGGGTCTGAACGAAACCAGAGGCACCTTATTCCTTTCCCGTATGTCCAATATAAGAGAGAGGCCCTCGTACATCTGAACGATCAACAAGTACGCCCGTACGACCACCACCGTAACCCCTTCAGGGCAACAACTCCCATCAAAGGCATCAGTGGCCATCCATTCGATGTGAAGATCCTCGGTCTTGCACCGTCTTCATATCTTCGACTTCTAACCGTCGACCAATTATTTGAAATGAGAATTGACTCAGCCTTTTCAAACAATTCACGTATATTTAGAATTTCAAATCAATTCATTTCAATGGTTAACTTATCTGACATCCATAATTCAGTTCATTAATGTAATTTTCACGTCAAACACATTCAACCATCAAATATCCCATAAACTGAGTAAATTCAAATTATTTCCATTCCATATCATTTATAATATTTTATAACGATTTATCGCTATTTTTATTTATTTAAATATAGCCAATTTATTCAAACGACGCTTCAGGCCATAACGCGGCCATGGCGCTGTTTTTTTTCTAGATTTGATTTACAAATCTCTGAAAATCTGACTGTTGGATCTTTACATATTTTATATCATTGGAAAGAACTTTTCAAAGTAGACCTAACGGTGCCAGTTTTTGGAAAATTCGACGGTCGGATCTCCCTGTACAATCGTTTGAAGTTACGGTTTCAAAATACAAACTGCAGTGTCGTTATTCGATTTAATTATATTTATATATATTAATATAATCCATTCTGGCACTGTTTTCATTCAAATTTGAATTTAACATTTCACAAAATCTAACCGTTGGATCTTTACAAATTTGGTGTCGTTGGAAAGATATCTCCAAAGCGGACCCAATGGTTTCGGTTTCGGGAAAATCCAATGGTCGGATCTTCCTGTACAATCGTTTGAAGTTACGATTTCAAAATACGAACTACAGCTTCGTTATTCGTTTTAATTTAATTATATTTTCATATATATATATATATATAATTCATTTTTCAATTTCCAAATCATTTTCTTTTCATATATTTGATAAAAATAATATTTTTACCCAAAAAATATTTATTTCAACACATGACTATTTTTATCACTTCGTACATATAATAAAAATGTGATTTTTATTGTCAAAACAATTTATTTCAAAAATGAAGATTTTTAGCGATTCATATATATTATAAAAATGTGATTTTTATTGTTAAAACAATTTGTTTCAAACATGAATATTTTATATACTTTGTACATACTATAAAAATGTTATTTTTATATTTCAAACCATTTCATTTCATACATTCAATAAAAATGTTATTTTTATCATTCAAACAATTTATTTCAAAAAGGAATATTTTTCCAACACATGAATCTATTTCAACACATGAATATTAATCAAACATATGAATATTTCAGAAAATTTCGACAGCATGACGGTAGGGGGTTAAAACCGACACTGTCTCGAGTACGGCTCCTCGCACTACCTTACGCCTCGCAGCATTCCCTAAGGGGCTTATCCTTATAATCTAAATATTTCGATCATTTTCACTCCACAATGAATATTTCCACAAACGATTCCAATTTTGTTTCAACTACAAACAATCATTATCAGCCATTCGCATTTATCAACCAAATTTCATGTCAACCAAAATCCAAATAATCACAACTAATATATATCGTCAATGGTCTGTGGACGAGGGGAGTATATATATATATATATATATACGTATATAAATATATTTCTATTTCATTTCAATATCATTTCAATTCCATTCAATGCATATATGATTTTTACAACATATACATAACTTATACATCACACATACAACTTATACAACGCTTATACAGGAGGTGTACAACACTTATATTACTTATATATCGATCGTATAATTTATACATCGCCATTCCATATCGTTTATAATTTAGAAATCTTACATCGGGTTCCACTCCTCCAAAAATCGTAGGAAGCTCCAAAATTTCTCCGGTCCCTTCTAGAATGTAGAAGACGTCCACACGAGTCCAATGTCTCTTGTTTCACTGGATTTCCACCATACAGCAAAAAGATATGATTTTTATAAGTTTGCAACTCTTTTATTTGTCAAAATCAGTTTTAAAAATAATAAGCCGTATACCTCACTCGATGGCTTCAGAACTAGGTCACCAAATAACTTCAAATCCATTGCACGATAACCAAATCGAAGTATATCACGTTGTAGAGCATGGAATGGCGCTCAAATCGAGGTAGGGGTGCAGTTCGACGGCGTCAGGGCTAGGCGGCGGTGCTTCGAAGTTTGTTACTTTGAGGGCTTCGATCTCCTCCGATACTCGACGGAAAAAAGGGTGGTTGGTACTGATTTGAAGGGGGAAGGAAGCTCTTCAAAATCTTCAACTGCGGCTTTCAATATTGGTGAGTGGATTGGCTGAATTTTTAGAGAGAAGGAGGGATGTTTTTGCCGTGCGCAATTCAGAGGGGGTCGGGGGGAGAGAAAGTGAAATGGAGAATTATGATTGGCCAAAAATATATATTTAATTATTTATTTCCAAAAATACCCCTTTCTCCTTACGAACTCCAATCCAAACCCAACGACTGTCGCCCCCAGCTAAATACCCCTATTCCGAATATAATGGAATATGTTTTATAGGCCTATTCGACAGTTGCAGTCAGTTATTCTTCAAATTAAAATATAAAACATTCAAATATTGATTTGAACGTACATTTCAATTTGCCAGGGCCATATATTGATCCCGAAAATTTCAGAAAAATAAATCTAGCTATGTTTGGACGATACGGCCCAACAAAACAAGTTTCGTTGAATTTGGAGACCGTTTGAAAAATGGCCATTTTCTGTCGATCCAAATTGACTGAAATTAACCAAACACATTTTCCTTTGCCATGCTCAAATATTAACTCCAAAAATTATGGAATTTGAAAACTAGCAATAATTCGACATCTCGGATCCAACAAAAGTGGTTTGAGGTCATTTGCAAAATATCTATTTTCAAGGGCTATATAAACTTCATAGCGACCTTTCTAAAAATTCATTTGGCCATAACTTCTGATTCCCGCTATGAAATTTTGATTTTTCAGATTCGTTAGAAAGATATTTATAAACAGATTTAAATATTTTTTGTTTCACTAAAATCCATTTTATTTTGCATCATGTACAGTCAGTCAAAGTTCGAATTCAATTTTTCAAACTGCCGCGCCAGTTCCAATTCCTTTTATTATTAAAATAAATATTTATATTCTAACGACGATTAAAATAAATATATACATTCTAATTCCATTCAAAATAAATTTCTCATCGTTATTATTTAAAATAATTCATTTTAAATACTCAAAATTCATTAAATTTGCCAAAATAAATTTTTTAAATTGGTTCAGATTTTCTGGGTTGTTACATCATAGTACCAGAATTGTAGAAACCGGTAACGCTAAATTCCTTGAGAATGGCGAAGTTAGTAGGAGTGGTTAAGTAAGATAAGTGGTCATTAGAGAGATTCGGGCACTAATACCAGTTCCTTTTCCTGAGATTTCAACCGACATTGTTCTACCTAATGTCGTTAGCCCAACCAATAATATAGAGAACCAATTGTTAATGATCATGCACTTCAAAATGGGCCTGTCGCCATTAAACCAAATGTGAATGGAGCACTGGACATAATATTAAGGAGGTTAACAATACAATGAAGACCTGCTATTTCAAATAATTATATGTTGTACTTGCCAGAATATGAATTTAACATGGGACTGAAAAAAGATCCGGCTACGTATTCACAAGCCATGAAAAGTAAATATCCTAAGAAATGGATTGATGCCATATTTGAAGGGAAGAAATCTATGGCTGCAAATAAAGTTTGGGAGTTGGTCGATTTACAAAATGATATGAGAAAATCGGTTGTAAGCGGGTCTGTAAGACTAAACATGACTCTCCTGGTAAAATCGAACGACATAAGGCTAGACTTGCAGCTAAAGGGTTCCATCAAAAGGAAGGCACCGATTATAATGTGACCTTCTCTCCGTCTCAAAGAAGGATTCTCAACGGATCATTATGGCTCAGCCAAAAGGCTTCATTATAGATGGAAAGGAAAACATGGTCTGTTTGATTAAAATTAGCCAATATATGGTCTAAATCAAGCTTCTCGACAATGTTACCTTAAGTTTCATGATACCATTTCCACCTTTGGGTTCACTGAAAACATGGTTGTTCAACGCATGTACCTAAAGATCAGTGGGGGTAAGTTTGCTTTTATGGTTTTATATGTTGATGATATCTTGATAGCAAGTAGTGACCTTGGCTTATTATGGTAAACCAAGAATTTTCTTTATTAAAACTTTGAAATGAAAGATATGGGAGACACTTCTTATGTGATTAGGAGAAAATATTCCATGACAGATCATGAAATATTTTAGGATTATCTCAAAATTCCTATATCTCAAAAGTTTTGGAAATTTTTGGCATGGCGTCAAGTGATCCTAAAGTTGCTCCAATTCAGAAAGGGGACAAATTCAGCTTAAGTCAATGTCCTCAAACTGAATTAGAATGTGATCGAATGAGAGATATCCTTATGCATCTCTTGTAGGGAGTTTGGGATATATACAGGTTTGCACTAGACCAGACATCAGTTTTCTGGTTGGCATGCTAGGTTGCCACCAAACCAATCTAGACACTGATCATTGGAAAGCTGCAAAGAAAGTATTGAGTACTTATAAGGAACAAAGATACTTATGCTCACATTTAGGGGTCTTGATTGAGATGGTTAGACACACATATTCAGATTTTGGTGGATGTGTGGACACTAGGAAGATAACTTTTGGTTATGTATTGATGTTAGGTAATGGTGTTGTCTCATAGAGAAGTGCCAAACAATCGATTATTGCATCCTCCACTATGAAGGACGAATTCGTAGTATGCTTGAAGGTTACAATTCAAACATTATGGTTGCGAAATTTTATTTCAGGGCTAATAGTCATGGATTCTATTGCTTGGCCACTGAAAATTTATTGTGGTAACACCGCAGTTGTATTCTTTTCAAACAATGGTAAGTATTCTAAGGGTATAAAGCATATGGAGATGTGATACTTATCATCCAAGGATAAAGTTCGAAAGAAAAGAGTGTCAATTGCGCACTTCAACACTCCTGCTAATATAGCAAATCTATTAACTAAGGGGTTACCACATAAGACATTTAAGCAGCATGCTGAAGCAATGGGTCTTGAGGGCAACCAATAATGTCGCTCTTCTTATATATGAATTTGTGCATTGCTAAGTGCTTTTGTCATGACACTGTTTTAGGTACACATTATTGTAGCTTTTGAAATTTTCTGTTTCATATCGCTGATCTTTATGTTTATGTATATATCAAAATAAAGCATGACAACATAACTAGTTTTTCATCAAGACTTTAATGGGTACCATCATGATTACTTCTACTTATAAATACTTAGTTGTTTTGATTGCCTATTAGTGGTACATAGTAAGGACTGCGTTCTTTAATTAATGTAGAACCACTATTATCCTTATTGATGATTCAAATCAACCAAGTGTAATTAAGATAAACTTATCAAAATATCACTTAAGCATTTATGTGTGCCTTATGTTTGTTCCTATATGACCACTACAACATTTATCATATGGACCAAGTGGGAGAATGTAAGAAATTGTATACTTCTCATTATGTGGTCTATATAACAAATATAGAATTATTGATTTCATAAATATATGACTACAATTAGTAGGCATTTGACTGTGTATTTGAGGAGGTCAATAATTGATTTATTGTGATGGTTTGAGTGTATTGACATGTAGTAGGCTTTTCATTTTGAAGAAATGTGGAGTCTGTGTTTTGGGAGAATGTCGATGCAGGTGAGGATGTGGTTTAGGGCTTTCGTGATTGATGAAGGTGTAGGCTAAAGTGTTCAGATGGAAGAAGGCAGGGAATATAGAAGAAGGATTGAGTTTATGTAGTCGAGTTTGAAGGAGTCAGATGTTTGGTGAGTTTGCTAATAGAGGAGGAGATTGTTTGCGGTAAAGTTTATTGCAAGTTCAAGTTAGAGATCAAGTGGAGCTAACTGGGAGGGGATGTGTGTGTATTTTATCGCATTTCTTGAAAAATGCATAAATAAGAATCCTGTGCATACAAAATCAATCAATAACACTAATTTATGATAATAAATCCATCATGGATACAAAAAAAATTCTAGAAAGGCGAATCATTACGACCAATGTGAGGAGGAGGGGTTAAGATTGTGCATGGTAGGGGGATTAATGTTGATTTGGGAGTATCTATAATTCAAGTTATTATATATATGAGTGGGTGTGATGATCTAAGTATTACACATTATATTGGAGTAATCTAGAATTTGAATAGGAGAAGAATCAAGGAGAGGAAATGGAGGATATTTGTTGTGAGACGAAAATGGATAAATGCATGTTTTAGCGAACAACAGGCGTAAGTCTGGAAACTTGATACCAGGTCAACGACAACAAGAAGCAGAATGGGTAGTACTTTTATTTGTAATCAATTGTTCTTGTTTTCTATATTGTCATAGTTTTTATTTTTTATTTTAATAAAATAAAACAAACAATGTTATCAAAATATTAACGGGGCATGAGGTGCTTGGCAATTTTAATTTATTTTTAGATTTTTAAATTTGTTGATTTAATTTTTTATTTTTTATTTTTCATGTTGATGATGCTCGAGGGATTGATAAAGATCAGCTAACGAGCTTAGTTGAAGTGGTGTCAAGTTATTTTAGATAAGGGTCTTAATGTTGATGATGCTCGAGGGATGTAGGATGATCATGTTATGGGCTCAGGTCAAGTGATAGATGGATGTCGAGTTGAAAAATCTACGAAGATAAAATCAAGATCTTTATGATATTATAAATGTTTTTAGACCAATTTTGTGTGATGCACCTCATAAGGGAGATACATCACCTGTAGACGGTGGTTGATGTTTGTAATGTAGTTTGATTGAGATTTGGTGTTTTGTGAAAGAACTAGTGATGACTTGTTTGTTGATTATTGGGATGCTGAAGTGATTTCATATCAAGGTTGAATGTTGTGATTTATGATATTAAATCGCATATTCATTGAACACGACATAAGATTTGAAGTTCAGAAACTTGAGATCGATAATGCAAGACGAAGCTGGAAGGTGCAGGATGGAGCTGCAATGTGCAGCGACCTAGTCTAGAAGCCTGGATTGAGATTTCAAATGTCTGAATGCTCTTAAGAAACTTTCCTAAGAGTTATTCCAGACATCTGGTATTCAAATCCGGTCGTCTGAATGCTGAATCAGGTGTTTGGAATATAGAGCCGAATGTTTGAGCCTAAAAATTCTCTTTTGACCAGTTTTTTCTCCAGAATACATTGGTGATATTTTAAAGAAGCAATTTGGGTATTTGCCTATGTTTTCTATTCTCCTTTATAAGTTGCTTTCAGAATTGGATCAAGTATGAGATCGCGACACTTAATCAATTGATTTAGTGTTAGCCGTCATTCTCCGTGTTTCATCTTCTCTAACGATATTAGTCATCTAGATATTCTTTCTCTTTCTCAATTAGGTTATCGATTCAATTGAAATTTATTTATTTTTGTGAAATGACTCGAAATCCTCGATCCCCGAGGAGACGGAGGAGCCCAGATTGCTTTGAGAACACGACGCATCAGAACGCAAACAATAGAACATTTCATTGCTATTACAACAATTTACATCAGAGTACAAGATATCAGAGTTCAAACAGATAGTATACAGCGGAAATACAATATCAGAGATGAAAATACATAGCAGCAGAAATTTAAAAGGTATAAATACAATACTAACAAAACTGAATGAAATACACAGATACAATGCTTTCCGAATATAGCTCCAGCTGTAATCCAGGATCCTAGGAGAAGAAATATCCGCAAAAACCAAAACTACAAGCTGCCCGTGTGGAAAATATGGGCACCTAGAGTTTAGGTTAAAACAATAAACTTCGAGTCAGTCATGGGACCGATATGAGAACTAAAACAGTTATTAGCTTATATTTTAAAGTTAGGTAAATCTTGGGACCACATTGTATAACACGGAATGGGTTTATCCCCCATTAATACCAGTGCATAAGAATAAACAGCGCAATGCTAAATAAAAGAAAAATGAAGCTATTATAAGACTCAAGTCCCATCACACAATGCAACGCAAGCCGGAGGATAGAGTTTTACCTTATAATAGCCAAATATTCTTAGTACGCAAAATTTATCTTTTATTATTACTATAAGTGTATAGTGTAGAAGTCAATTTTGAAAGTAAATGTATCAATCCTAGACGGCATAATACACCATCCTATTATGTCGCCATATATATAGGTATACAACAAAAACTGCAAAGCTCATACTGGAAAGTTGGATTTCCATCATAATGGTTGCTGATTCGAAATATCTATCGCGTAGTGCAATACTCAACGGCTTACGTCCCAGCTATAGAAAACACCATAATGCACATCCGTCGTTTTGGAAATCAAGTATCACTACGGCTTATGTCCCAACTGGAGAAAACACCGCTTACCCTATCCCTTTGGGAATTGGGGGGGGGGGGGGTATGACCTATCCCTTTGAGCATGGAGCAACCACACTCAGCTCATCTTGGTCGACCGAATCCATGGCAACCCTAAAGATGTCTATCCTCATCTCAAAAGCATACTGACCTGACCATAAGTTCACCATCATACCGGTATGTAGGGCTCATGAATTAACGCTACACAAAGCTATGCTAATTAAAGCTATGCTTTGATCATCATCCACAAGGCTCTGCTTTTCAACAAAAGCCTTGATCTATGCATCTCATCATGTCACATTGTCAATCCATACCATACCATTGATTTCTGCCAATATATAACCTCTAAGCTCGTAAATCTCAGAGAAGGGTGTTAAGCAAGAGAATAAATTCTCCACCACCAAACAGAAATATATTTAGCAAAGATCAACGGATATAGAATAAAGGAATAGAACATCAGATATACCATCCATTGCAAGTCCATTCTGGGTCTGAACGAAACAGGAAGCACCTTATTCCTCGTACCATATGGCCAATAAAGGAGAGGGGCCCTCCCATATCCGGACAATCAACAAATGCGTCAGGACAACTACCACTATAACCCCTTCCTAGGAGCTAACCAATCCAGGGTATCAGTAGTAATCCATTCAATGTGAAGATCGCCGGTCCTCAATCACCGTCTTCAATATTTTCGACTTTTAGTCGTCGTACCAATTATTCAGAATGGGATAAATCCGCTCCTTCCGAATAACCCACGATAAAAATGCATCATATGCCTCATTCCAATCCAAAATATTCTTTTATTAGAATATTCTTTACATTGGTAATTATTCCCATAAATCTTATCAAAGATTTAATTCATTTAAACCTCTTGTTTAAATCTTCACTGGGAAACTGTTTCAAAAGATTCTGTATTATCTTTTCACAACTTTAAAAACCAAATTATGCTTTATCAAACTAGTCGGGATTATCGAGCCTTACAAAAGTAATCATTTATTTTATTTTTCCAATCCCAACCAATATATCCCATAAAGAAAAACTAGTAGTAATCCATATCTAACACCCGCTATGCTATGGGTAAATTAAATTACCATTTTACGTTCAAATCTAATTAAAGATTTAAATATCGCCTGAAGTAAAACTTGTGATAATCCATTTTCGAACCTTTCTCAAATTTGGAAAATTTAATTACCCCATTAACATTTCAATCTAATTAAAGATTCATTAAAACTCCATTTAATTTTAATCTCCAAAAATCATTATTTAATGATTGTTCAACTTTCTAGAAATTAATCCTGCCATTAACTGAGTTAAAGAACAAATGTCGTTTGAAACACAATTCACGATAAACCCAAAATCATTTTCCATCAAAATGGAATCTACACGGAATCATAACAGTATATAATCGAAATAAATTCTCGTATCAAACTAATACTATATGTGGAATAGCTGCAATGCCTTTTAAATTCCATATATAGTAACGGTCTTCCTTCACAGAAGCTCACCTCGATTATTAGCCAATTGAATACCATTCAATTCCAATTTAATATATTAAATTGGAAAACTATACTTTGGAAAATTTCCATTAAATCTTAATAAAAAGGTTTATAAATTCCAAATCATCTCTTCACTATTAATTAGGTTAAAGAACAAATGTTATTTAAAATACCGTTCACAATAAACCCAAAAATCCAATTTCAATTCAATTCCAATCAATTTTTAATTAATTGGTAAACGTCTCAAAATCTTATTTAAAAGATTCATTCTTTTCTCATCGGGGTTTAAGAACAATGTTATTGAAGACACCATTCACGACAAACCCTAAAATCCAATTTGATATTAAAAACAAGACTCTGAATAGAAATAATATCGGCTTATATTCAATATCAAATTCTGGAACCAACGGATATTGTATTGGGAATAACGATATCTGTATCTTCCAAATTCCTCAACAATATTCGTATAATCACGGAATCCAATATCGAAATATTCCGAAGATTATTTCCATTCCAATTCATACATTGAAAAATTCTGGTTATATCAAAACCATTTCAAATCCAATTTATTTATTTAAAACATTGGATTATTATTCTAGTTAATAACTAGTACATTTCGATAAAATATATTTTTATCATTCCAAACTTGGAATTTTTCATCCAAAAACCTTCCAAATCATTTATTATGATTTTACATAATTTTTCCATATTTTTAATAATTTTATTAAGGCCGTTACACTCGGTTTCCAATAACGGCCACCGAACTGCACCCATAGCGACCTTTCCAAAATTGATTTGGACATATTTTAAAATCCAACCATTCAAATCAATTTCTCTTATATTCATTGGAAAGATCTTTTCGATACGAACCCAACGGTTCCAGTTTCAGGAGAATCCGTTGATTGGATCTCCCGTTACATTAATTTGAAGTTAATGGTTGAAACTCGCGAATAGTCTCTGCGCGACGCGTTCTTTTCAAGCCATATATATAATATATATTTCATCAATTTCTATTTAAAACGTATTTTATAAATCATTTATAAATTCAATTTAAAAAGATTTTAATTTCATTTTCAATTTTAAATCAAAATTGAATATTCTATATCAGTATAATATTAAAATGATAATATTTTCAAAATATCCGATTTTTGAAATCAACTCTTTTCAATATTTATTATAAAATAAGTAAAATCAAAAGATAAATTCGTTTGAGTTAAAATGGCATTTAACTACTCAAATCGGCTTCATATATTTCAATATTTTTGTGTCTATCCAAAATCGGACATCAAAATCATATTTTGATTATTCACAGAATATTATTTTAAAATATTCGTTATTTTAAAATATTCATTAATTTAAAATATTCATTATTTTTGAATCGGAATGCGACTCAATCAATTACCATATAATTTCAGTTATATGGATTTCATACAACACATGTATTCAACAATAATGATTAATAATCATTCAACATTCAAACATCATCCACAGTGCATTCCTCAACTGTACAAGCGTTAAAATAAATAGATAACGCTCATCCCAGTCTTTCAACCCATCGATTGACATACAATTAATTATTGGGGTTAGTGTATGTCAAATATCATCCCAATACCCGTGTGGGGTTTTCAAACAATAAGCAGCCTATTTAAATAAATTATTGGTTAATAAATTTAACCAATTCAAATTCTGTTTGAATTATTTTTCTAATTAACCAATTTTACTATTTAAATTATAAATAGATATTTATAATTTAATTTCAAAAACCACATTAATGTTAAGATTATTTTTAATATGTTGAACATTACAACCACAACACAGTCAATTCAATCATCCAAGTAAATAAATACTCAACAACCAAATGCCATTTACAGTGCCACAAATGTTCATCCGTGGAGTATGAAATCCGAGTGTCGGTAATATCCATACATCACTTCTAGTTTATGTGATTTGTGCGAATTCGTGTGATGAACTCCATACAACAGATAAAAATCAATACTAGAAATTTCTATACATTTACAGTTATAAAATAAATTAAATAACTGTACAAAATTTTATGTGAGAGAATTCTCACATTGGGTTCCACTCCATCAGTCTTTATTTCTGAATTTCTGTACCATTTGGATTTAAATTCGCCTCAAATTCTAATTTGCTCTAAATCGCTTCCAGTCGTACTGAAATGTAGAGTTTGTTGTTATGGTCGAATTGCAACTTGTTTCGTTCAATTCTGATCCACGCATGTACAAGATATTAACATTTAAAATCAATACAATAATTAATTAATTAATTTCCCCCTTAATGAGTAATTTAATAGTTAATTAAATTGAACAAAAATCCAGCCGTCGTCTTCCTTAATTATCCATTTTCCAGGTTCAACGAAACAAACCCATAGTCGACATTTAGGGTTTAAAACCGTTGCTCCCTTTGTTGATCGGAGCCACATCCAGTCACTCCATGTCAGAATGCCTTGAGCGACCTCCCTACGCCGGCGATGGCATAAAATTCGATGTCCCCAATAGCCTTAGAAAACCACGCGAAATTTGAGCTTTAGGGTCGATTTTCTCTTGAGTCACAACATTATTTTAGATCGTGACCGTTGATATTGGAGATCTCACTGTGCTCCAGAGATTTTCGGTTGGAAGATTCGATGATAATGTATAGATTTGGAGAATTTGAGAGGCAAAGGTGCGAAAAATCTGGCCTTCCATTACGTTGGGTGGCGGCTGTAGTGAAGAAGAGGAGATAGGGTTTTCTTGGGGGTATTTATATAAAATATAATATTATTATTAATTAATTAATTTATTTCTTGTTTAACGTCTCGAACTCCAAATTAAACCCAATGATAGTCGTCCCCATCTAATTACCCTCATTCCGGACACAATGGAATATGTTTCGTAAGCAATTCGACTATTTTGATCTATTTTCATCAAAATTAAAATATAAATCAATATATATTGAATTTAAACGTACATTTTAATTTACTTGGGCCACATACTGACTCCAATTATATCTAGCTATGTTTTGACGATACGGTCCTAACAAAACTAATTTCGTCAAATTTGGAGGCCATTTGAAAAATGGCTATTTTTAAGGGCTATTATATTATTAATATATATATAAATTCCATAGCGACTATTCTAAATTTTAAACTGGACACAACTTTCAATTTATATTATGAAATCTAAATTTTTCACATTCATTAGAACGATATAATTAAACAGATTCTAACGTTTTTGGTTTTACTGAAATCCAATTTATTTTGAATCTTATACGTTCGATTGAAATTAGAAATCGAATTTTCAAACTACCGCGCCATTTCAAACTCTATTTATTCTTCAAATAAATTTATACGTTAACTTCAATTTAAATAAATTTTAAATCATTATTATTCAAAATAAATCATTTTAAATATCCAAAACCCACTAAAATAGCTAAAATAAAAATTTTAAATTGGTTCAGAAATTTCGGGTTGTTACATTTTGGCTTGTTCTAATAAATGTAAACTCAATTTATTTTTTGGTGAATCGGTAAAGAGGGTGGTTGGGTGGAATAACTTGTGTTTATGTTTTGATTACATTTCCGTCTTGTTTTCAAATTCAAGTTATCTCTTTGTGAATTTGGTCACTAGTGTAACGCTGTAATGTCCCATATTTTTACCGTGTAATAATAAATTTATTTAATTATTAAAATAACGGTTTAGAAATTTATATGGTTATTTAATTAAATAATATTGAATATTTAATTAATATAAATAAAAGAATAATATATTTAATTCTGAAATAGTCGGAAATAGGGAATTGACTATATTATGTGAATTGGCCAATTCAAAAAATATATATAAGTTTAGAATTGAACTATAATAACGAATATATTATTTAAACAAAGTTTGAATGTATCATTATAATATAATTATAATCAAGCTCTAAATGGCGTTGTAGTTCGTAATTTGGTGATTCGAACTTTAAACTAATATACAGAATCCGTTTAAGCCGGATTTCAGTGTAACAAGAAACGTTCAGACTTGGTGAAGTATATTTTCTAATGGAAGAGAAAAATCGGGATTTCATTGTGTAGATTTTGATTTATGTCCAAATCAAAATTTTAAAATAGTCGCTATGGAATTCCTTTATAATTTATTTATATTTTAAATGGATTTCGAATATAAATTAAAAACTGATTTAATCTGAATTTGAAATGTTGAGTTAGAAATTTAGATAGGAATATTTTGGAGCTGTATGATATATTGTGAACATATATGATAATATCTATTTATAAATATTTAATTTTATTATTTTAAATATATTTAATATTTAAAAAGGGTTTATTTAGAGCTTTAAAAATAGTCAGTTTTGCAAACGACCTCCGTTTTGGATGAAACTAATTTTGTTGGATCCGCAATATTAAATTATTGCTAGATTTCAATTTCCGTGATTTTTGGGGTCAGTATGTGGCCGTGCGGGATTTTTATCTGAAAAACAGTTAGTATTTTGACGGTTAAAAATACGCTGTATGAGCAAACAGAATCGAAATTCGACGAAACTAGTTTCGTTGGGTCCGTAATGTCGAACTGTAGTTGCATGTCCATTTTCATTAAATTTGGATATTTTTATGAGATCATAGAGATTTTAGAACAACAAATGCAATTAACGATTCAATAAATATCAATAAAAAAAATTGATTAAATAAATATTATAATTATACTATAAATATCCCACACCATCTTAACCCTAAGTAAAATTTTCCTTTGGTCAAGACTTCTCTGTCGCCAGCATTTTATTTCTCCATAGAAATTGTAACCTTCATAAAACAAAAACAAAATCAAAATCAAAACAAATCGATAAAAATCCTAAAATCTTGGAATGATTCTCGACGTACTCAGCATCAAAAGGGCTTGAAGCTCGTATACTTTTTATGAGGCTCAGTGAAGTTCAAAATAGTATCAGTTGACCTAGGGTTCGAGATATCGAATGATTTAAGCGCTGATACATGTTTTAGAGCTTGTATTTGAGTTCATCGTGAGATAGGGTGCTTGCGCTGAGTTTTTGGGGAGGAACGGTAATAGAAAGTGATGCAATGTCACTACAGTAGTTGTGTTTGGGTATGAACGACGGTAATGGTAGAAGAGGACGAGTTCCTTGATTTTGATATGGTTATGTGGAGATTTTGATGAGAAGTGAAATGGTGTATTTGTTTTTTTGATTCATGGAAGGATGAGCGTGTTTGGGGGAATAAGCAAGCGCAAATGGCTGTTGGAAGGTTAAAGGAGGATGCGAATTATGTTTGGAGAAGGGAGAAGAAGCACGGGTGCGGGTATTTGGGGTGTTGGGCCGGGTTTTAAAGATGTGAGGCCCATTAAATTAATTTAAGTTAATTTTAATAGCGTATTAAACTTTTAAAATTAATATCTTTGTCGTACGATATCGGTTTTCAACAAAACAGGATCCGTTGGGATCGTATGGAAGGCGGTTACAAAATGGAACTGACTGGGAGTGAATCAGAGCTCGTTACAATTTATAGTAAAATAAATTGTCTGTCTGAATCAAGCGACAATTGTCGCTATTCAACGATGATCATCCAATATGAGTAAATCTCACTAACTCTGATCAATTTATATTTTTATAAATATAATCTAGTAATGATAAATGATAACTGATTGTTGTGTGTTAGTTGGTTGGTTGAATTGCTGATGTATTGGTTGAAATTATAGATAACGATATATATATATAAATCATTAATCAAATGTTTGTTCTGTCTATCAGAATATTTCATATCGAAATGAATTGATGTTATTATATTATTTAACATCTGTGGATGCAGGGAAATAGGTCGGATGAATCCAACTGGATTCCTCAACATTTATTTTACTGTTTTTCATATATTGTAATATATGATGTGTGATTATGTGCGTTTAAATGATATCGATCATTGTTATTTGGTATTTTAAATACCATATATAATACTAGAATTAAAATGGGAATTTTCAATGTGTATGTTGAAAATAAAATATATTTATATAAAATCAAATGATTTTCTAAAAAGAAATTTCAAAGTGGATATTGAATAGAAAAGGAAATATTTATTTAGAAAATAAATGGAATTATAAAGGAAATATTTATTTATGGAATAAATAGAATTATTGAAAGGGGGAATATTTATATGATATAAATATGATATTGAAAAGGGAAACATTTATATGAAATATATAGTTCATATATAGGATATTGAAATGGGGAATATTTATATGAAATAAATAGTATATTGAAAAGGAAATATTTGGAAAATGAATAGAGTTTTATAAAAAAAATGAATTTTACATTAGGAAGGTTTAGACCCGTGCTTCGCACACGGGTGTAACATGATATTGATATAAAGTAAATATTTTGCAAATAAAATATTATAAAGGAATTTGGGGTTTGAATTAGGAATTTAAATGGAAATACTGAAATTAGAATTGATTGGAAATTAATTGAATTGAATGACTTTCTAGGTATCGATCTGATGTTGGTTTCGGCCTTCGGGGTTAATACGTGGGGGTTGTTCTCTTACCAGTTTACAGTTAGAGACTGATATATGTGAAAAGATAGTGATACGTGAATCAGAAATGGAAACGTTTTCCAAAGTTAATATCATATATTTTCTAAAATTAGAAAATAAGGATTTGATGAATATATGGAACGAGAAATGGGGAAATGATTAAATGTTGATTGATGATTGATCGATAGAATTTCTATCTGGAAATTATATCGTTGTTTGCACACATGTTTTCCTTTGATAGTTAAATCACCGACTATCAAAGTTTTTGACCATTTCCGTTGTCAATACGGAGAGACCGGAATCAGATATATTATTTGAAAACCACTCCGTATGGCATTAGCGTTGCGAATAAAATATGATGAAGATAATTGAAGACGAAGTTATGCAAGGGCTATCCTGTTTACAGAATAGTGCCTTTGGATTGTCCAATCCCAGGACAACTTGAATGGACGAACATCTGACAGAGTATATCTGGTAGATCGCGTAAGTTGATCGTTGCAAACGTATTTACGTTGGTGGCGGAGGAATTCGTTTCTCTTAGCTTATACCCGTGGTATTTTTGGGGGAATCAATTTGTGATTTGATGGGTATGACGATGTGGCATTCAAAGTAAATGAAGGAGTGATCTGCTAAAAGATACGTCATGACCTCAAGCCTCATCAACTGGGAAATGACAGAAATCAGGCATGCAATATGGCTAAGTGGGTCGTACCCAAGTAGGGTATATTGTCACCATCTAGAGAATATTCATATATGTTACTTCTTTCAATTCAGTATCTCCCGGGAATGGTTATGCTGGTATACCAACCATAAGGTGATAATATATTTGGAATATTCAAGCGAAATGAATGGCCGGTCATGTGTGGCCGAGTTACAAGATGTTCTTGTTGAACTCCAGTGTATCACTTCTAGAGTACATTAATCGGAAGGTTGATCCATACCTTTTCATAGTTGGAATCCATTCCCCAATAAGAGCCCACGGTTTTGATTGTATCTTATATATGTAGAACGTGAGATGAAAGCGTTTCTGCTAGATTTCTATTTACTTGATCTAGACATTATTATAATATCAGACAAGTATCGTTTTATAAAAATATCTAGGTTATCGTAAGGTAAAAACCATCTGTGTTTATGTGTGGATCGGTCTTACGATTATCCTTTGGTTCAAAAGGATTTTTGAAAGTTAAATCAATGATTTGAGTTTACTCACACCAGTTACATGACTGACCCAAAGTTTATTTTGTTTTGTTTTCCTTAACTCTTGGGTGCCCAATTTTGTACGGGCAGTCAAGTAGTCGGGATTTACAGATACTTGAAGAGCTGGAGCAGAAGGCTTTAGGATTATATAGATTATTATTTCCGCTATGTTGTAAGTGTTATACTCTAATAATGGTATTGTATACAGATACTGTTTTATTTCAAAGTTATGTTATGAAATATATTTATTCGTTCCACTGTGAGATTCATGTTTACCCTGATGTTGTATCTTCTTCTTCTTCTATTCAAAGTTTCTATTTTATCTATTCTCACCCTCTATTTTCTTTCTATTAGTTTTCTGGTTTCCAGTACAATTTGGGTTGGACTTGTGTTATTTGGTCAGCTCAAATGGTATCGGAATTTCGGGATACTACAGTTGGTATCAGAGCTGAAGGTTAAGTAATTACCTTGGCTCTATGGCGTGACTCAGTAGAGATGGGGCTAGTAATACCCTAGATTGAGTTAAGTGTATATATTTGAGTGAACGTATTTGTTATTCAATATAAAATGGTTTTATATTGTGGAGATTTATTGGTTGAGTTGTTTATGGGCTCTGGTCGATCAGTTTGATCCACTGTATCGGTAGGGGTTTATAAACACTCGAATACGAAGAACCGACACAGTATGTTTTGAAAAAGGGTAAATGAAATAATTTTACCCAAATTATATTTTGATATGAAGGAATTATATTGGAATGAGTATAGTATATTGGACGTGTTGGTTGAGAGAACCCGTAACTTCCCCGTAAAGGAAAGCACGAATACTTTTGAGAACAACACACAAAAGGACGCATACGAAAGAACATTTCATTGTTATTACAACAATTCCATCAGATACAAGAATATATAGAGTATAAATGAATAAATTACATTCGATAAATATCAGAGATTACAATAAATTACATAGCAGCGGAAAATAATACAAAAGCACAACTGAAAGTAATACACGGATACAGAGCTTTCCGAGCATCGTTCCATCTGTAAATCAGGACCCTGTGAATATAAATCTGCAAAACCAAAACTACTAGCTGCCCGTGCGGAAAATAGGGGCACCCAGAGTTTAGGTTAAAACAATAAACTCCAGGTCAGTCAGGTGACTGGTGTGAGAACTAAAACAGTTATAATTCTTGGTTTTAAAGTTAGGTAAATCAAGGGACCACGCCGTATAACACGGAACGGGTTTCCTCCCAAGAATACCAGTGCATAGAATAAACAGCGCAATGCTAAATAAAGAAAAATGAAGCTGTTATAAGACCCAGGTCCCATCACACAATGCAACGCAAGCCGGAGGATAGGGTTTTCCCTTATAACAGCCAAAGCATGCTTGATACGTTTAAAACACATTATTTGATACTATTATAAGTGTATAGTGTCAAAACAATTCAAATCATAAATATCAATCATAGGCGGCATGGGTACCATCTATCATGTCGCCATACTAGTTCTACAATTAAAACCGCAATACACGTATTGGAAATTGGATTTCCGTCATAAGCCGAGGCAAGGGGCAAGCTCCTCTCCGTGTTCGAGACACTCTAGCAAATGGCTCAGGACCCCACTATGATCCTTGGAATCGGCTGGGCCGGTCCTCTCTTACTTTTGAGGATTGGCAATTCCTGAACACACGTTTCCCGGTCCTTACAGACCTATATCCGAGGCGCCTCGTATCCAACAACCACACAGGTGAAAAGTATATAAATGTCAGGGCTGGTAGGTCACTGACACCACCCTAGCTAGAAAGAAACGTCGTGCTCTCCCAGCGGTCCGTCTCCCGTTTTTGACTCATACCGAGGTGTGAGGCTCGCGAATTCACGTTATACACAAAGCTACGCCACACAGGCCGTGCTTTGATCATCAACCACAAGACTTTGCTTTTCAACAGAAGCCTTGATCAATTGCCACTTACGCATGCCACATTGGCAATTCACTCCATGCGACTGATGTCCATCGATATACAACCTCTGAGCTCGTACGTCTCAGAGAAGGGCGTTAAGCAAGAGAATAAATTCTCCGCCGCCAAACAGATGTATATTTAATAGAGATCAATCAACACAGAATAAAATCCAATGTCAGACACACAATCCATTTACAAGTTCGTTCTGGGTCTGAACGAAACCGGAGGCACTTTCCTCGCATATCCATCCATCTCCAAGTACGTCTGGACGATCACCAACTGTTTCCCTCATCTTGGGTGTACAGCCCAATCAAGATCATCAGTATTCACTCAAACGATGTGAAGACTTCCGGTCTTCTACCACCGTCTTCACCTTCGACATCTCGTCGAATCGGTTATTCAGAATGGGTATAACCCGGCCTTTCTGAATAACCCACGTATATAATTAACAAATGTTACACAAACACAATGAACGCCTCATTCCAATTCAGAATATTCTTTTATTCACAAAATCACATTCTTAGGGAATGGTTCCCATTAATTTTATCAAAGATAAATTCTTCTAAATTTATTCTTTAATCCTCCTATGGATATCATTTCTAACTAGTCGGGATTAACGAACCACACCGAAGTAATTATTTATTTTATTTCCCAATCCCAACCTATATATCCCGTGGAGCAAAACTGGTGATACTCCATATCTAACACCACGGTGTTATCGGTAAAATTAATTACCATTTCACGTTCAAATCTAATTAAAGATTTAACTATCGCTTTGGAGCAAAACTGGTGATACTCCACTCTCGATCACTTTTCAGATTTGATAATTTAAATTATCAATTCACATTTTAATCTAATTAAAGATTCATTAAAACTCCACTTAGTTTTAATCTTTTCAGAAATCGATATCTTGCCTTTAACTGGGTTAAAGAACCAATGTTATCTAAAACACGATTCACGATAAACCCAAATCACATTTGATATTAAATACAAGGCTTTGAATAGAAAATATGTCGGCTTATATTCAATATCAAATTCTGAAACCAACATATATCGTATTGGGAATAACGATATAAAATATATCTTTCAAATTCCCATAACAATATCTGTATAGTCACGAAATCCAACATCGAAATATCCCGAAGATAATTTCGATTCAACTCCAGTCCAAGCCACGTATTGGAAATATTGATTATTTTCAAAATCACTTTCAAATTCAATTTATCTATTTAAAAATAAATTGATTTTAATTCTAGTTCAAAACTAGTTCATTTCGATAAAAATTCATTTTTACCTATTCAAATGTGGAATTTTTCCAGCCCAATTCTTTCCAATTCACATATTATAATTTTACACAAATTATAGATATTTTTAATAATTTTATCAAGGCCCGTACAGTCGATTTCCATCAACGGCCATCGAACTGCACTTACAACGACCTTTTTCGAATTTGATTTGGACATAATTCCAAATCCAACCGTTAGATTTCAAATTTCTAATATTCATTGGAAAGCTCTTTTCGATACGAACCCAACGGTTCCGGTTTTAGGAGAATCCGACGGTCGGATCTCCCGCAATGTCCTTTTGAAATAAATGGTCGAAATTCACGAACTACCGCGGCGCGGCGTGTTCTATTCAGGCCATTATATTATACATATATTATATATAATATATATTTCGTCGATTTCTATTTAAAACGAATTTTATAAATCGTTTTAAAATTGTTTCAAAAGCAATTTCAACTTTCTTTTCAATTCAAATCAAAATTTAATTCTTCTTTATAAATTCGTTTTAAAATTCATTTCTATTCAATTCAAATTTTAATTCAATTTGAATTTGTTTCAATTCAATTCATTTCGAAATCGTTTTCAATTCAATTCATTTCGAAATCGTTTTCAATTCAATTCATTTCGAAATCGTTTTCAATTCAATTCATTTCGAAATCGTTTTCAATTCAATTCATTTCGAAATCGTTTTCAATTCAATTCATTTCGATTTTATTCGAATTCAAATTCACTTTCTATTCAATTCGAATCGAATTCATTTTCTATTCGATTCGAATTCATTTCAAATTGATTCAACAAAATTTCCATTTGGATTTTTAATCTAATTCACTTTGAATTTCCTTTCAAAATATTAAATTTTGAAATCACTTTTCAATATTCATTATAAAACGAATAAAATCGATATAAACATCGTTCGCGTCAAAATAACGCATCTCTAATCAACACGGCTTTATATTTTTCACAACTTCTTTATTTTATTCAACAAATGAATATTTATCCCATTCAACACATGAATCTATATTTTTTTCAACACACGACTAATCTCAACACATGAGTACTGTCAACACATCACTATTTTTGTTATGTAAAATATTTTATAAAACTATGGTATCTATCGTTTGATTTTCAATTAGACTCCACCGTAAAGTAGATTCTAATCGTAAATATGATAAAGATGTAATTTTTATTATTTAAAATATTTCACTCAACACATGAACCTCGTCAACACATGACTATTTTTATATTCAACACATGAATTTTCTTTTATAATATTCATTATTTTCCCGATTGGAATGAGGCCCAATCAATCACCATATAATGTTAATTATATGGATTTCCATACAACACATGTATATACTAGCATTGATAAACAATCAACCAAAGTGCACTACACTGTATAAGCATCAAATATAAATATCTAACGCTTATAACAGCCTGTCAATCAATCGATCAACATATTTAATCAATCAGGATGAGTGAACTTCAAATTTCATCCCAACACCCGTGTGGGGTTTCAAACAATCAAACACAGATTTTATTTGTGCAGTTGGGCGACGTGTAAAATTTATCGACCCAATCGATATCAGTCAAATCAGTGTATATAAACAAATCGGCCGATTTGTTTATAAATATTCATTTATCCATTTTCACGTTAAAAATTATATTTTTAACGATAAAACATTTTATTTTAACACATGAATTTCTATTCAGTTCATTTATTCAAAAAATGATATTTTTATTTTTCTAACATATTTTAGAAAATTTCGGCGGTATAACGGCACGATACTAGAAACGGGACGAGGCCTAGCCTTATCCCCGGTCTAGTGAAGGCCCACGCCATTCACTCATCAATCAAATCCATTTCAATTCACCAAACAATTCAATTCAAACCAAATAATCTATCCAACTACACAACCAAACAATTTTACAAACAAGCCATCCATGGTCTGTGGATGACGGGTGTCGGGTGCTACTAAGCACCGTCTACATCCTAGTATATATATATAACTAGAAAAAGAGAATTTGGAGTGAGAAGTTCTCACCTAAAGCTATCCAATACCACGACTCTTCATTTATAGAAATCTTCTTCGTTATCCCATCTTCGTCATCTTCGTTGCCCGTAGTCACTATATACATAAAAATCACATTTTTATATTTTGATGTCTTTAAAATAAAAATCACATTTTTATTTGTTCGTTTTCAATTTAAAATCATATTTTTATAATCACTTCCTATATTTAAAAATCGAATTTTTACTATGCTACTCAATATATAAAAATCATATTTTTACTATCACGCTCTATGGATAAAAATTCTATTTCTACATTGCTACTATATAGATAAAAATTCCATTTCAAAAATATAGATTTCGCCCTTATAAAAATATAGATTTCGCCTTTTCTAATATGAAGTTTTCGCCTTTATAAAAATAAAGTTTTTGCCTTTATAAAAATAAAGTTTTCGCCTTTATAAAAATAAAGTTTTCGCCTTTATAAAAATAAAGTTTTCGCCTTTCAAAAATATAGATTTCATCATTATAAAAATTACCACTTTATCTCAACGTATATAAAATAAAAATCAGATTTTTATTTCGCTACATATACAAAGATGATATTTTTATATTCTCTATCCTATAAAGATTATATTTTTAATACTTTAAAAATATAAAAATCATATTTTTAATATTTCTATATAGTAAAGATTATATTTTTAATACTTTAAAAATATAAAAATCATATTTTTACTTCTTCTACTCAATAAAAATTCCGTCTTTTCTATTTTAAATTTCAAACCTTTCTCTTTTTAAAGTTTAAATCTTTTTCTATTTAAAATCTAAAAAATAAAATCAGTTTTTAAATCGTAAAAAAAAAACCAGTTTAAAAATCCTCTATTTATATAAAATAAAAATAAAATAAATAAATTTTAAAAAAACTTACAGAGGGGGGGGGGGGGGTCAGGCCGGCGGCCGCTACTGCGAGGGGGGGGGGGCTCGGGGTTGGTGCGGCAGTGGTCCAGGCGGCGGAAGGGTTCGCGGTGGGTTAGGGTAAAAGAGGCGTCGGGTTTTTGGGTAGAGGAGGGGCACATCGCTTTAGAGGAGAGAGGGAGAGCTGGGGAAGAAGGTGGCGGCGGCGGGTGGTGAGGCCAGAGGAGCTCCGCCAGGGCGGCGGCGGCCACTGCTGGGCGCGACTGCGAGCGCCGATGGGAGGAGGTCCATCGCGTTTCCTTCAGCCCTTTTTTTTTGTTTCGAACATTCTGATTTGGGAAGAAAAGCTAGGGGGGGGGGGTTTATGTAAAGTTTATTTTAATTTATTTAATTAATTTATATTTCAAAAAGTTGACTTTTACATACGACCTCGAAACGAGGCCCACCGTCTGTCGTCCATAGCGTTTCACCCCCATTCCGAACACAATGGGATATGTATCGTAAGCTGATTCGGCTGCTACAATCAGTTTCCGTTAAATTTACATTTAAATCACTATATTGAATTTTAAACGTGCATTTCAAATTACCGGGGTCACATACTAACTCTATAAATTCCATAAAAATATTTTCTAGCTTCGTATTGACGATACGGTCCTAACAAAACTAGTTTCGTCGAATTCTGAGACCGTTAGAAAAATGGCCAATTTCCAGTCGATTAAAATCAATTGAAACTGGTCAAACGCGTTTTCCTTTGCCACGCTCACATATTGATTCGAAAAATTATGAAATTTGAAACCTAGCAATAATTTGACATCACGGACCCAACAAAAGTGGTTTCGTCGAAATCCGAGGTCGTTTGCAAAATGTCCATTTTTAAGGGCCTGAATTCCATAGCGACTATTCAGAATTTTCAACTGGACATATATTTTGATTCTCACTATGAAATTTCGATTTGTCGGATTCGTTGGAAAGATATTATCAATTAGATCCTATCATTTTTGGTTTCACTAAAATCCGGATTGTTTTGCACCCGGTACATTCAATTGAAGTTTGAAATCGAATTATCGAACTACCGCGCCATTTTCAATTCTATTTATAATTATATATAATTATTTATATTCTAACGACGACGTATATAATATATACGTTCGAATTATATTCAAAATAAATTTCTCGTCGATATTATTTAAAATAATCTATTTTAAATATTCAAAATTCGTTAAAATTGCCAAAATAAAAATTTTAAACTGGCCCAGATTTTCGGGTTATTACAATCTCCCCCACTTAAAACTTTTCGTCCCCGAAAAGGAACAAAGTCGAAAGTGGTTTGATTATTCAACACTATGTTCAATCTGGTTTGCATTCTCCAACTTTTCAGTTTCGGATAATTTTCAAATTTTCAAAAATTTGGCTAACACCCTAAATTTTTGAAAAATTTCGCCATAACCTCCCCTACACCGGCAGCATCGGGGAATTTCAAATAGCTTCCCCGGTCCTTCAGATCTCAAAAAGAAAAAGAAAAAGCCAAGCGACTAGCCAATAGGCTCATAAAATCATCATCACCCAAACAAAACAATAAATTATGTAGTAAACATGTACCTATTTGTCGGGCAAACAAATTTTATTCTTCGTCTCTAGCCTCCTTGCTATGACCTGTTCAATGTAAGTATATGTATATGCAAGCAAATGCGACCAATTTTCAATATAGTTCAATATTTGATTATATTAGGCATAAATGGTTAAAAATTAGCAAACAATTAAACAAACAACACAAACATCAATCAATTAGTGGATTGGAGTTTCAAATTCATAATTTTTGATATATACAGAAAATCTTGTTTTTGATGCCAATTCACAACAATGTGTTCTAACTATAATAATTTTGGTTCTCACACCAGTCTAATGGAAATATATAGATATCACACCTTCGAAACACGAATATAAATACTGATGATGTGGCCACATCACCAGAATTATCCCCGGGTGTCTAGAATGTGATTCTATATCTATCCAATATATTAAAATTTCGAATATACGTTCATGACGCGTATACGCGAAATCTATATATACTCGATTGTCCATTTCAATATAAATAAATATTCAAATACGTATAAAGAGATTTAAATTTTCAAAACAAAATTGTTTTCATTTGAAAAATATACTCTTCACACTCGTTCTAGGATACTACTGATCCTATCTCTAACGAGTAATTCTAATTGGATGTTGCTAATCCAATATCTGATGAATTCTTTCGTATGGTTCTAATGTGTCTTGTTCTCGAGCTCTGTAAACCAAAGCTCTGATACCAAACTGAGAGAACCCGTAACTTCCCCGTAAAGGAAAGCACGAATACTTTTGAGAACAACACACAAAAGGACGCATACGAAAGAACATTTCATTGTTATTACAACAATTCCATCAGATACAAGAATATACAGAGTATAAATGAATAAATTACATTCGATAAATATCAGAGATTACAATAAATTACATAGCAGCGGAAAATAATACAAAAGCACAACTGAAAGTAATACACGGATACAGAGCTTTCCGAGCATCGTTCCAGCTGTAAATCAGGACCCTGTGAATATAAATCTGCAAAACCAAAACTACTAGCTGCCCGTGCGGAAAATAGGGGCACCCAGAGTTTAGGTTAAAACAATAAACTCCAGGTCAGTCAGGTGACTGGCGTGAGAACTAAAACAGTTATAATTCTTGGTTTTAAAGTTAGGTAAATCAAGGGACCACGCCGTATAACACGGAACGGGTTTCCTCCCAAGAATACCAGTGCATAGAATAAACAGCGCAATGCTAAATAAAGAAAAATGAAGCTGTTATAAGACCCAGGTCCCATCACACAATGCAACGCAAGCCGGAGGATAGGGTTTTCCCTTATAACAGCCAAAACATGCTTGATACGTTTAAAACACATTATTTGATACTATTATAAGTGTATAGTGTCAAAACAATTCAAATCATAAATATCAATCATAGGCGGCATGGGTACCATCTATCATGTCGCCATACTAGTTCTACAATTAAAACCGCAATAAACGTATTGGAAATTGGATTTCCGTCATGAGCCGAGGCAAGGGGCAAGCTCCTCTCCGCGTTCGAAACACTCTAGCAAATGCCTCAGGACCCCACTATGATCCTTGGAATCGGCTGGGCCGGTCCTCTCTTACTTTTGAGGATTGGCAATTCCTGAACACACGTTTCCCGGTCCTTACAGACCTATATCCGAGGCGCCTCGTATCCAACAACCACACAGGTGAAAAGTATATAAATGTCAGGGCTGGTAGGTCACTGACACCACCCTAGCTAGAAAGAAACGTCGTGCTCTCCCAGCGGTCCGTCTCCCGTTTTTGACTCATACCGAGGTGTGAGGCTCGCGAATTCACGTTATACACAAAGCTACGCCACACAGGCCGTGCTTTGATCATCAACCACAAGACTTTTCTTTTCAACAGAAGCCTTGATCAATTGCCACTTACGCATGTCACATTGGCAATTCACTCCATGCGACTGATGTCCATCGATATACAACCTCTGAGCTCGTACGTCTCAGAGAAGGGCGTTAAGCAAGAGAATAAATTCTCTGCCGCCAAACAGATGTATATTTAATAGAGATCAATCAACACAGAATAAAAT
The DNA here is from genome assembly GCA_030737875.1 of Allium sativum. Lineage (NCBI taxonomy): Eukaryota > Viridiplantae > Streptophyta > Magnoliopsida > Asparagales > Amaryllidaceae > Allium > Allium sativum. Next base: position 935,699,297 of record CM060920.1, on the reverse strand, counting down.
CCAATGTCAGACACACAATCCATTTACAAGTTCGTTCTGGGTCTGAACGAAACCGGAGGCACTTTCCTCGCATATCCATCCATCTCCAAGTACGTCTGGACGATCACCAACTGTTTCCCTCATCTTGGGTGTACAGCCCAATCAAGATCATCAGTAATCACTCAAACGATGTGAAGACTTCCGGTCTTCTACCACCGTCTTCACCTTCGACATCTCGTCGAATCGGTTATTCAGAATGGGTATAACCCGGCCTTTCTGAATAACCCACGTATATAATTAACAAATGTTACACAAACACAATGAACGCCTCATTCCAATTCAGAATATTCTTTTATTCACAAAATCACATTCTTAGGGAATGGTTCCCATTAATTTTATCAAAGATAAATTCTTCTAAATTTATTCTTTAATCCTCCTATGGATATCATTTCTAACTAGTCGGGATTAACGAACCACACCGAAGTAATTATTTATTTTATTTCCCAATCCCAACCTATATATCCCGTGGAGCAAAACTGGTGATACTCCATATCTAACACCACGGTGTTATCGGTAAAATTAATTACCATTTCACGTTCAAATCTAATTAAAGATTTAACTATCGCTTTGGAGCAAAACTGGTGATACTCCACTCTCGATCACTTTTCAGATTTGATAATTTAAATTATCAATTCACATTTTAATCTAATTAAAGATTCATTAAAACTCCACTTAGTTTTATTCTTTTCAGAAATCGATATCTTGCCTTTAACTGGGTTAAAGAACCAATGTTATCTAAAACACGATTCACGATAAACCCAAATCACATTTGATATTAAATACAAGGCTTTGAATAGAAAATATATCGGCTTATATTCAATATCAAATTCTGAAACCAACATATATCGTATTGGGAATAACGATATAAAATATATCTTTCAAATTCCCATAACAATATCTGTATAGTCACAAAATCCAACATCGAAATATCCCGAAGATAATTTCGATTCAACTCCAGTCCAAGCCACGTATTGGAAATATTGATTATTTTCAAAATCACTTTCAAATTCAATTTATTTATTTAAAAATAAATTGATTTTAATTCTAGTTCAAAACTAGTTCATTTCGATAAAAATTCATTTTTACCTATTCAAATGTGGAATTTTTCCAGCCCAATTCTTTCCAATTCACATATTACAATTTTACACAAATTATAGATATTTTTAATAATTTTATCAAGGCCCGTAGAGAGCTAATTGTTAAATTTTGTAAGTATATAGAATTTATAAATTCTATATACTTACAAAATTTAACAATTAGCTCTCTCCATCGAACTGCACTTACAGCGACCTTTTTCGAATTTAATTTGGACATAATTCCAAATCCAACTGTTAGATTTCAAATTTCTAATATTCATTGGAAAGCTCTTTTCGATACGAACCCAACGGTTCCGGTTTTAGGAGAATCCGACGGTCGGATCTCCCGCAATGTCCGTTTGAAATAAATGGTCGAAATTCACGAACTGCCGCGGCGCGGCGTGTTCTATTCAGGCCATTATATTATATATATAATATATATAATATATATTTCGTCGATTTCTATTTAAAACGAATTTTATAAATCGTTTTAAAATTGTTTCAAAAGCAATTTCAACTTTCTTTTCAATTCAAATCAAAATTGAATTCTTCTTTATAAATTCGTTTTAAAATTCATTTCTATTCAATTCAAATTTTAATTCAATTTGAATTCGTTTCAATTCAATTCATTTCGAAATCGTTTTCAATTCAATTCATTTCGAAATCGTTTTCAATTCAATTCATTTCGAAATTGTTTTCAATTCAATTCATTTCGAAATCGTTTTCAATTCAATTCATTTCGATTTTATTCGAATTCAAATTCACTTTCTATTCAATTCGAATCGAATTCATTTTCTATTCGATTCGAATTCATTTCAAATTGATTCAACAAAATTTCCATTTGGATTTTTAATCTAATTCAATTTGAATTTCCTTTCAAAATATTAAATTTTGAAATCACTTTTCAATATTCATTATAAAAGGAATAAAATCGATATAAACATCGTTCGCGTCAAAATAACGCATCTCTAATCAACACGGCTTTATATTTTTCACAACTTCTTTATTTTATTCAACAAATGAATATTTATCCCATTCAACACATGAATCTATATTTTTTTCAACACACGACTAATCTCAACACATGAGTACTGTCAACACATCACTATTTTTGTTATGTAAAATATTTTATAAAACTATGGTATCTATCGTTTGATTTTCAATTAGACTCCACCGTAAAGTAGATTCTAATCGTAAATATGATAAAGATGTAATTTTTATTATTTAAAATATTTCACTCAACACATGAACCTCGTCAACACATGACTATTTTTATATTCAACACATGAATTTTCTTTTATAATATTCATTATTTTCCCGATTGGAATGAGGCCCAATCAATCACCATATAATGTTAATTATATGGATTTCCATACAACACATGTATATACTAGCATTGATAAACAATCAACCAAAGTGCACTACACTGTATAAGCATCAAATATAAATATCTAACGCTTATAACAGCCTGTCAATCAATCGATCAACATATTTAATCAATCAGGATGAGTGAACTTCAAATTTCATCCCAACACCCGTGTGGGGTTTCAAACAATCAAACACAGATTTTATTTGTGCAGTTGGGCGACGTGTAAAATTTATCGACCCAATCGATATCAGTCAAATCAGTGTATATAAACAAATCGGCCGATTTGTTTATAAATATTCATTTATCCATTTTCACGTTAAAAATTATATTTTTAACGATAAAACATTTTATTTTAACACATGAATTTCTATTCAGTTCATTTATTCAAAAAATGATATTTTTATTTTTCTAACATATTTTAGAAAATTTCGGCGGTATAACGGCACGATACTAGAAACGGGACGAGGCCTAGCCTTATCCCCGGTCTAGTGAAGGCCCACGCCATTCACTCATCAATCAAATCCATTTCAATTCACCAAACAATTCAATTCAAACCAAATAATCTATCCAACTACACAACCAAACAATTTTACAAACAAGCCATCCATGGTCTGTGGATGACGGGTGTCGGGTGCTACTAAGCACCGTCTACATCCTAGTATATATATATATAACTAGAAAAAGAGAATTTGGAGTGAGAAGTTCTCACCTAAAGCTATCCAATACCACGACTCTTCATTTATAGAAATCTTCTTCGTTATCCCATCTTCGTCATCTTCGTTGCCCGTAGTCACTATATACATAAAAATCACATTTTTATATTTTGATGTCTTTAAAATAAAAATCACATTTTTATTTGTTCGTTTTCAATTTAAAATCATATTTTTATAATCACTTCCTATATTTAAAAATCGAATTTTTACTATGCTATTCAATATATAAAAATCATATTTTTACTATCACGCTCTATGGATAAAAATTCTATTTCTACATTGCTACTATATAGATAAAAATTCCATTTCAAAAATATAGATTTCGCCCTTATAAAAATATAGATTTCGCCTTTTCTAATATGAAGTTTTCGCCTTTATAAAAATAAAGTTTTCGCCTTATAAAAATAAAGTTTTCGCCTTTATAAAAATAAAGTTTTCGCCTTTCAAAAATATAGATTTCATCATTATAAAAATTACCACTTTATATCAACGTATATAAAATAAAAATCAGATTTTTATTTCGCTACATATACAAAGATGATATTTTTTATATTCTCTATCCTATAAAGATTATATTTTTAATACTTTAAAAATATAAAAATCATATTTTTAATATTTCTATATAGTAAAGATTATATTTTTAATACTTTAAAAATATAAAAATCATATTTTTACTTCTTCTACTCAATAAAAATTCCGTCTTTTCTATTTTAAAGTTCAAACCTTTCTCTTTTTAAAGTTTAAATCCTTTTCTATTTAAAATCTAAAAAATAAAATCAGTTTTTAAATCCTAAAAAAAAAAATCAGTTTAAAAATCCTCTATTTATATAAAATAAAAATAAAATAAATAAATTAAAAAAAAACTTACAGAGGGGGGGGGGGGTCAGGCCGGCGGCCGCTACTGCGAGGGGGGGGGGGGGTCGGGGTTGGTGCGGCAGTGGTCCAGGCGGCAGAAGGGTTCACGGTGGGTTAGGGTAAAAGAGGCGTCGGGTTTTTGGGTAGAGGAGGGGCACATCGCTTTAGAGGAGAGAGGGAGAGCTGGGGGAGAAGGTGGCGGCGGCGGGTGGTGAGGCCAGAGGAGCTCCGCCAGGGCGGCGGCGGCCACTGCTGGGCGCGACTGCGAGCGCCGATGGGAGGAGGTCCATCGCGTTTCCTTCAGCCCCCTTTTTTTTTCTTTTGTTTCAAACATTCTGATTTGGGAAGAAAAGCTGGGGGGGGGGGGGGGGGTTTATGTAAAGTTTATTTTAATTTATTTAATTAATTTATATTTCAAAAAGTTGACTTTTACATACGACCTCGAAACGACGCCCACCGCCTGTCGTCCATAGCGTTTCACCCCCATTCCGAACACAATGGGATATGTATCGTAAGCTGATTCAGCTGTTACAATCAGTTTCCGTTAAATTTACATTTAAATCACTATATTGAATTTTAAACGTGCATTTCAGATTACCGGGGTCACATACTAACTCTATAAATTCCATAAAAATATTTTCTAGCTTCGTATTGACGATACGGTCCTAACAAAACTAATTTCGTCGAATTCTGAGACCGTTAGAAAAATGGCCAATTTCCAGTCGATTAAAATCAACTGAAACTGGTCAAACGCGTTTTCCTTTACCACGCTCACATATTGATTCGAAAAATTATGAAATTTGAAACCTAGCAATAATTTGACATCACGGACCCAACAAAAGTGGTTTCGTCGAAATCCGAGGTCGTTTGCAAAATGTCCATTTTTAAGGGCCTGAATTCCATAGCGACTATTCAGAATTTTCAACTGGACATATATTTTGATTCTCACTATGAAATTTCAATTTGTCGGATTCGTTGGAAATATATTATCAATTAGATCCTATCATTTTTGGTTTCACTAAAATCCGGATTGTTTTGCACCCGGTACATTCAATTGAAGTTTGAAATCGAATTATCGAACTACCGCGCCATTTTCAATTCTATTTATAATTATATATAATTATTTATATTCTAACGACGACGTATATAATATATACGTTCGAATTATATTCAAAATAAATTTCTCGTCGATATTATTTAAAATAATCTATTTTAAATATTCAAAATTCGTTAAAATTGCCAAAATAAAAATTTTAAACTGGCCCAGATTTTCGGGTTATTACATTGGTTGTTATTACAATCGTATAATTGAAAAGGTTATATATATATAACCAAATAAAATTCGTATAAGTATTACGAAGTGAATTAATCTGAAATTTGAATCAAAATTGAAATTAAAACTCCGGAAATTTGAATAAGTGTTTGTTAATGAATATGGATTAAATATATAAGAATTTTAAAATCCTAGGAGATTTTAAATTGTTTACAAAGCATTGTGGATGGTATTTTGAAATGTATTTCAAATGGAAGTGTTTAGAAATGGTTTTAAAAGTGATATAGTATTGAACTCACTTCAATCGCTGGAAAATGCATTCCGATGATGACAGCTGCATCATCGGTGTTCATTTTCGAGTTGCTAAGTGACGGATTACTACCAAAGAGATTGTTTTCAAATTATTTTGGGAGAAAGAATTGTTTTGATATTCTGAAATGAATATTTGATTTTTGAAAGGCAAAGCTAAAATGTTTAAAAATTCCCAGAAATGGATTGTTTGAATTAAAACAAATTAGATGGAAACTTATGGAACTAAATTGAAAATCAAGAATTGTACTTGAGATTGATAATGGAATTTGTCTTGGATAAACGAATGGTTGTGTTGGAGATAAAAGTGATTGGAGTTTGGTTGGGATGACATTGGTATATGAAGAATTGGTAACAGATGGAAAGGATATAATGATATGCCTAACAAAAAGGTACCAGTTTATATTTATATGGGTTTGAGATTTTGATGAGCCGAATTGGCAAGCCGCTTGGCTGTTTGATTTTCTTTTGGGTTGAAGAAGGCCTAGAGAGGCGAGTTGGAGTTTGAGCTATTGACCAGTACAAAGGAGGTGCTGGTGAAATTTTTCGGAAAGTTAAGTTGGTAGAAAATTTTTAGGATTTTTGAAAATTTTCGTTAGTAGGAATGAATAAATATTTAATTGAAATTAAATTGGTTCAGTTAAAAATGAAGCTAAGAAGTAAACAAATTAATTTTTAACCCATTTAATGGGGTTAGTTTTGTACCTAGCAATTTCGAGGACGAAATTATCTTAAGGGGGAAGAATGTAATGTTCCGTATTTTTACGGTGTAATAATAAATTTATTTAATTATTTAAATAATGGTTTAGAGATTTATGTGGTCGTTTAATTAAATAATATTGAATATTTAATTAATATAAATAATAGAATAATATATTTAATTCTGAAATAGTCGGAAATAGGGAATTGACTATATTGTGTGAATTGGGCAATTCAAAAAATATATATCAGTTTAGAATTGAATTATAATAATGAATATATTATTTAAATGAAGTTTGAACATATAATTATAATATAATTATAATCGAGCTCGAAATGGCGTTGTAGTTCGTAATTTGGCGATTCGAACTTTAAACTAATATACAGAATCCATTTTAAGCCGTATTTCTGTGAAACAAGAAACGTTCGGAGCTGGTTAAGTATTTTTTTCTAATGGAAGAGAAAAATCGGGATTTCATTGTGTACATTTTGATTTATGTCCAAATCAAATTTTAAAATAGTCGCTATGGAATTCCTTTATAATTTATTTATATTTTAAATGGATTTTGAATATAAATTAAACACTGATTTAATCTGGATTTGAAATGTCGAGTTAGAAATTTAGATAGGAATATTTTGGAGCTGTAAGATATATATTGTGAATATATACGATAATATTTATTTATAAATATTTAATTTAATTTAATTATTTTTAAATATATCTAATATTTAAAAAGGGTTTATTTAGAGCTTTAAAACTAGCCAGTTTTGCAAATGACCTCCATTTTCGACGAAACTAATTTTGTTGGATCCGCAATATTAAATTATTGATAGATTTCAATTTCCGTGATTTTTGGGGTCAGTATGTGGTCGTGCGGAATTTTTATCTGAAAAGCAGTCAGTATTTTGACAGTCAAATATACGCTGTATGAGCAAACGGAGTCAGAAATCGACGAAACCAGTTTCGTTGGGTCCGTAATGTCGAACTGTGGCTGCATGTCCATTTTCATTAAATTTGGATATTTTATGAGATCGTAGAGATTTTTAAACAACGAATGCAGTTAACGATTCAATAAATATCAATATAAAAAAATTGAATAAATAAATATTATACTTATACTATAAATATCCCACACCATCTTAACCTAAGTAAAATTTTCCTTTGGTCAAGACTTCTCCGCCTCCTGCATTTTCTTTCTCCACAGAAATTGTAACCTTCATAAAACAAAAGCAAAATCAAAACAAATCGAGAAAAATCCTAAAATCTTGGAATGATTCTAGATGTACTCAGCATCAAAAGAGCTTTAAGCTCGTATACTTTTTGTGAGGCTCGGTGAAGTTTAAAATAGTATCAGTTGACCTAGGGTTCGAGATATCGAATGATTTAAGCGTTGATACATGTTTTAGAGCTTGTATTTGAGTTCATCGTGAGATAGGGTGCTTGCGCTAAGTTTTTGGGGAGGAATGGTAATAGAAAGTGACTCAATGTCACTACAGTAGTTGCGTTTTGGTATGAACGACGAAAATGGTAGGAGAGGACGAGTTCGTTGATTTTGATATGGTTATGTGGAGATTTTGATGAGAAGTAAAATGGTGTATTTGTTTTGTTGATTCATGGAAGGATGAGCGTGTTTGGGGGAATGAAGCAAGCCAAATGGTTGTTGCAAGTTTAAAGGAGGATGCGAATTATGTTTGGAGAAGGGAGAAGAAGCACAGGTGCAGGTATTTGGGGTGTTGGGCCGGGTTTTAAAGATGTGAGGCCCATTAAATTAATCTAAGTTAATTTTAATAGCGTATTAAACTTTTAAAATTAATACCTTTTTTGTACGATATCGGTTTTCAACAAAACAGGATCCGTTGGGATCGTATGGAAGGCGGCTACAAAATGGAACTGACTGGGAGTGAATCAGAGCTCGTTACAATTTATAGCAAAATAAATTGTCTGTCTGAATCAAGCGACAATTGTCGTTATTTAACGATGACCGTCCAATGTGAGTAAATCTCAATAACTCTGATCAATTTATATTTTTATAAATATAATCTAGTAATGATAAATGATAATTGATTGTTGTGTGTTGATTGGTTGGTTGAATTGCTGATGTATTGGTTAAAATTATAGATAACGATATATATATAAATCGTTAATCAAATGTTGATTCTGTTTATTAGAATATTTCGTATCGAAATGAAATCGATGTTATTATATTGTTTAACATCAGTGGATGCAGGGAAACAGGTCGGAGGAATCCAACTGGATTCCTCAACATTTATTTTACTGTTTTTCATATATTGTAATATATGATGTGATATAAAATTTGTTGTTGATTATGTGTGTTTGAATGATATCGATAATTGTTATTTGGTATTTTAAATACCATATATAATAATGGAATTAAAATGGGAATTTTCAATGTGTATGTTGAAATTAAAATATATTTATATAAAATCAAATGATTTTATAAAAAGGAATTTCAAAGTGGATATTGAATAGAAAAGGAAATATTTATCTAGAAAATAAATGGAATTATAAAGGAAATATTTATTTAGAAAATAAATGGAATTATAAAGGAAATATTTATTTATGGAATAAATAGAATTATTGAAAGGGGGAATATTCATATGAAATAAATATGATATTGAAAAGGGAAACGTTTATATGAAATATATAGTTCATATATAGGATATTGAAATGGGGAATATTTATATGAAATAAATAGGATATTGAAAAGGAAATATTTGGAAAATGAATACAGTTTTATAAAAAAAGAGAATTTTACATTAGGAAGGTTTAGACCCGTGCTTCGCACACAGGTGTAACATGATATTGACTTAAAGTAAATATTTTGCAAATAAAACATTATAAAGGAATTTGGGGTTTGAATTAGGAATTTAAATGGAATTACTGAAATTAGAACTGATTGGAAATTAGTTGAATTGAATGACTTTTTGGGTATCAATCTGATGTTGGTTTCGGCCTTCGGAGTTAATACGTAGGGGGTTGTTCTCTTACTAGTTTATAGTTAGAGACTGATATATGTGAAAAGATAGTGATGCATGAATCAGAAATGGAAATGTTTTCCAAAGTTAATAACGTATATTTTCTAAAATTAGAAAATAGGGATTTGATGAATATATGGAACGAGAAATGGGGAAATGAATAAATTTTGATTGATGATTGATCGATAGAATTTCCATCTGGAAATAATATCGTTGTTTGCACACATGTTTTCATTTGATAGGTAAATCACTGACTATCAAAGTTTTTGACCATTTCCGTTGTCAATAAGGAGAGACCGGGATAAGATATATTACTTGAAAACCACTCTGTATGGCATTAGCGTTGCGAATCAAATATGATGAAGATAATGGAAGACGAAATTATGCAAGGGCTATCCTGTTTACAGAATAGTGCCTTCGGATTGTCCAATCCTAGGACAACTTGAATGGACGAACGTCTGATAGAGTATATCTGGTAATCGCATAAGTTGATCGTTTCAAATGTATTTACGTTGGTGGCGGAGGAATTCGTTTCTCTTAGCTTATACCCATGGTATTTTTGGGGGAATCAATTTGTGATTTGACGGGTATGACGATGTGGCATTCAAAGTAAGTGGAGGAGTAATCTGTTAAAAGATATGTTATGACCTCAAGCCTCATCAACTGGGAAATGACAGAAATCGGGCAGGCAGCATGGCTACGTGGGTCGCACCCAAGTAGGGTATATTGTCACCATCTAGGGAATATTCATATATGTTACTTCTTTTAATTCTGTATCTCCCGGGAACGGTTATGTTGGTATACCAACCGTAAGGTGATAATATATTCAGAAAATTCATGCGAAATGAATGGTCAGTCATGTGTGGCCGAGTTATAAGATGCTCTTGTTGAACTCCATTGTATCGCTTCTAGAGTACACTGATCGGAAGGTGGATCCATGCCTTGTCATTGTTGGAATCCATTCCCCAATAAGAGCCCGTGGTTTTGATTGTATCTTATATATGTAGAACATGAGATGAAATCGTTTCTGCTAGATTTCTATTTACTTGATCTAGACATTTTTATAATATCAGACAAGTATCATTTTAGAAAAATATTTGGGTTATCATAAGTTAAAACCATCCGTGGTTATGCGTGGATCGGTCTTACGATTATCCTTTGGTTCAAAAGGATTTTTGAAAGTTAAATCAATGATTTGAGTTTACTCACACCAGTCACATGACTGACCCAGAGTTTATTTTGTTTTGTTTTCCCTAAACTCTTGGGTGCCCAATTTTGTACGGGAAGTCAAGTAGTCGGGATTTACAGATACTTGAAGAGCTGGAGCAAGAGGCTTTAGGATTATATAGATTGTTATTTCCACTGTGTTGTAAGTGTTATACTTTAATATTGGTATTGTATACAGATACTGTTTTATATCAAAGTTATGTTATGAAATATATTTGTTCGTTCCGCTGTGAGATTCGTGTTTACTCTGATGTTGTATGTTCTTCTTCTTCTTCTTCTACTCTAAGTTTCTATCTTATCTATTCTCACTCTCTGTTTTCTTTCTATTAGTTTTCTGGTTTCCAGTGCAATTTGGGTTGGACTTGTATTATTTGGTCAGCTCAAATGGTACCGGAATTTCGGGATACTACAAACGTCCCACCTCTGTACTCGTATTAGCCAAGGTCATTGCAAGCAATTATGTCAACTAACCCAAAGAATAAGGTTATTGAAGTGCGACCATTTGTATATTAGTTTTGAATGAGTGTTAAACATATCAGATAATGTGGTCTTACTTTTTAAATCTCATGAGAGAATCCGACACATCTAATTCAAGTTCAAATCTACTACATAGTGGCAATATATAATTCAGAATTAATTTAAAATACATAATAATATAACCAGACACATATATTCACATCGTTAAGGTGAAAATAGATATGAATATAACACATAAGAGTAAATACAAAGATAATGGTCATAGTCGATCCACTATCCATCACAAGAGTAGGTACGTGTTCTAGCCAAAAGAATATGCATACATAGAAGTTACATATACAAATAATCGAGATTACTACAATAATAATGTAGTTGCAAAAAGCCAAAAGGTGGCCCCTGCCAGAAGTCCAATATAAGCATCTGTAATACTCGGTCTGACCCGAGTATTATTTATAAGAAAATAAACAATAAACGAACCAGTCTAGCTGTACTCATCATAATAAACTGAAATTGGATAGAGATAAAATCAGAAAATGACATATAAGAAACAATAACAATGTTCACATGCCAAATGTGAAGGCTCGATATGTCCAAAAAATATGTTAAAGAAATCTCGGTGCTATATAAGGATATCTCATCCTAACTAACAAAGCTACTCCAAAGATATGATATCACGTATCTCGCTAATATTAAATGATATGAAGATCATCGATATAGTCAAATGAACCGAAGTTCCTCAGGATAATCCGGAGGTCATCAATATAAAGGAAGGAACCGAAGTTCCACAAGACGATCCGAAGATCATCAATTTAATCAAATGAACCGAAGTTCCTCAAAATGATCTGAAGATCATTGTTATAATCAAACTAACCAAAGTTTCTCTAGATGATCCGAAAGTCATTGATATAAAGGAATGAACCAAAGATCCTTAAGATGATCTAAAGATCATCGGTATAATCAAATGTGGTGTGGCCCAAAGGTCAAATGATCTGAAGACCCTCGATGATCAAAATTGATCGAGTTTAATGTAAACTACACCAAGCGAGTAAATATAAGAGTTTATCTACATGTCCCATAACCACATGCTCTACTCGAATATTTACGAATAAGTTGTATATTCCACTAGGAATAAGAAATTATTATTACCACGATTTTCAATCGAATGAGTCCAAGAATTAACCGTAGAAGCAAACGCAAGGGTTCAAAGTCTTTTTTTACTAAGGCATTTAATTAGATTTCCCATACAAATGAGGAAAAGGTTTATGAAATCGTATACTAGTAGGTAGTAAAACAATTTGGAAAATAACTTCATATAATAAAGTAGAATCAAAATTTTTTAGCAAAAGATTTGGAATCTACTAATAATTTAAAACCCTTTATAGTTTGAAGTGGAAAATCTCATCAAATATTGATTACAATAACAATCGATCTCAAAATTTACGTTTAAATAACATAAATCAAATCCCACGACTATCGATTATAAATTCGTGTATCACGAATCAATCATAAGTCCATGTATCAGAGCTGCTGAAATACATGGATTAGAGCAACTGAAAAGTCAGAGGAATTGAATGTACCTGAACTGTCGATTGTGGCCTTCACCAATCGACAGTAAAAAAAAAGTGCAAAAGGCCAAATTTGATGTCTAAACCTATTTTCAAATGTCTAACCTGATTCAGAAGTCTGAAAATAGGTTTCAGACATCTGAAATTGATCTATGCCAACTTCCCAAGACCGGTGGAGATGTCTGAAGTTTGTTTTAGAAGTTTGACCTTCTCCGTAAATGTTTTTCAAAGGAAAAATATCACTCTTGGCTCTGGATCGATACATGTTCACTTTAAACTCTTGTGTATGTTAAAAGCACTCCCAAACACACTAAAGCACATATACAAACATCCATTCATGGGCTTACACGAGGATAGTCATATAAACGAAATCAAAACTCATAAATTAGAGAGTTAACACCAAACAAATCAATTTATACAATGCACACACAACATAAATGTGCCAAGGGCACAATAGCCAATCTTATAACTTGAGGCATAGATATGTGTTCTCAAAGAATTCACCTTTAGACTACTAGAAGTCCAAAGAGACCCTAAAACAAAGCAAGATCAATCTCTCTTCAAGCACAGCTCTTGAATCATGAATCTAAGAGCATATGAATTGAATACCTCAGAGTTAGGTTATAGGAAATTTCAGAAATTGAAGAGAGAATAAGATGGAGATGGAATTACCAAAGCTTCTCACTTGATTTAGCACTTGATTCCTACAAGAGTGGAGCTCTTATAATTAAAAAAAGGTTTAGGAGGTTATAATTTCCCTTTCCCTCCCTCATTTTCTATTGTTGATGTAGTGTTTTAAGTGAATGAAGTGGAGAGGGTTGTGGGAGGCTTAAAGGAGTGGGCTAGGTTGGATAACTCAAGCCCCAATCAAACTCCCAAAATTCACAAACTCTAATCATATCGATGTTTATAGTTTTTCTTGTTGTAAACGACATTTTGAACTCAATGGAAGTGATTTCGAGTCTAAATTCATTCGTATGCAAAAAGTAACTTTTTGGACCTAACTTGATTGACGATGTTTATTTAAATAAAATATTTAAATATATTATCGAAAAATATGCAGGTTGTTACAACTAAGGTTCTGGTGCACGTTACTGCAAAGTGTTAATTTCCACAACAATTTATACTACAATTGTTTCTCCTAGCGGGAAATGCATCTTTATTCTCATTATGAAAAGTTCTTCAATCATCTTTTATATAGCACATATACAGAATACCGTATCAGTTTTCATGCCATGTGAGCAACCCACTGAATTATTAATGAATATATAGAAAAAGGGTGCTCATCACTATGTTAATTTTAATAAGTTATAAGGAGGCACACAAGACCTTTCGGGGATTTAATTTTGTGATTTTCATTCCATTTAATTTCCCTTAATATTGTATGTATAAAAAATGCACTTAATTTTTTCTATTATAGCATTACAGAATATAGTCGTTGACATTAGAGTCTTCACTACACTAGAACTAACAAATTCTAACACTTATAAGTGTTACATATAATTTTTGTAACGCCTTTTAAGCATTACCAATGGTTGTGAGTGATGGACCGACCAACTTTGTAATATTATAAGTGTTACAAACAGACTCATTGCTAACGATTATAAATGTTGGGACCTTAATATATATTAACACTAATGAACATTGGAAAACAATTATTCGGTGACGTTTAGAAATGTTACCAGCTGAAAAAAGTGTAATGCTTATAAGTACCAGTATCATAATCCTACTAGAGTTTATAAATGTTATCATACATAAATTGCTTTGTTGATATTTTTTTTTAGTTTTCAACATTTATAACCATTGCTAATCCAAAATAGTGGTAACACTTATACGCATTAAAATACGAAATTAAGTTTTTTTCTACATTTTGCACAATTAACATTAAAAATCTTAAAACAAATAAATACAACATATCTTTATGATTTCCATATCACATATATAATTCAACATATCAATTCAGTATAAGATTTAGTACACTTCCATATCTCAAATTCAAAAATGTCACATTCACAAATACTCGAATATAAGCTACATGCTTCCAATTTCAAAATATTATAATATCATGTCCAAACTAAAAAAAGCAAGATAAAGCTTACAAATACCATTACATTTCATAATTCTCAACAAGGTCACATTTGTTTGCTTCCTCGTTGCCATTACATTCCAAGTTCCTTTTTTCCTCCTACTCCACAAGTGCCTACAAAATAAGAATGCACTCATTTTTACAAAAAAAAAGAAGCCATCACAAAGACAGACCAAAACTTACATATATGTAGTATACATATGTAAACACTAACATATGTGTGAGCACATGAGAATTGTTTGTATGTGTCGGCATGCAAAATCCAAGTAGATTGTTTATATGTCCGTATACAGTAATTTAAATGGCTGTAAATCTCCATTTCAACAATTGTGTTTAAAAGTGTGAAAAAATTTAAAATGGACTGAATTGCAACTCAATAGTTCAAGACGGGGTTGCTTGCAAGCAATTCAAATTCTGAACTGAGATGCAAGCAACTCAGTTTTAACACGGAGTAGCCAACAACTCCATTTTAAAACCGAGTTGCTTGCAAATTAAAACTTAATTGTTGCAACTTAGTATTAAAAATGAGTAGCTACAACTCAGTTTTAACACTGAGTTGCCAACAACTCAGTTTTGATACCGAGTTGTAGGCAAGTCGGTGGTTCAAAACTGAGTTGCAGGCAACTTGGTAGTTCAAAACTAAGTTGCAAGCAACTTAATTTTGGAACAGTTTTGAAAACTAAGTTGTTGCAACTCAATTTTGAAAACTGAGTTGTTGC
This sequence comes from Allium sativum, assembly GCA_030737875.1. Taxonomy (NCBI): domain Eukaryota; kingdom Viridiplantae; phylum Streptophyta; class Magnoliopsida; order Asparagales; family Amaryllidaceae; genus Allium; species Allium sativum. The sequence continues at coordinate 935,683,893 of CM060920.1, read as the reverse complement.
AACTTAATTTTAACACTGAGTTGGAAGGTGAGTAAAATATTACTTTATTCTAATTCCTGTGGAAATATAAGTTATGGTGCATATAAGTCAAAGGTAGACACACACACACACACACGCACACACACACACACACACACACTCTCTCTCTCTCTTTCTCTCTTTCTCTCTCACTCTCTCTTCTACCCAAATTACTGTATTATAATTTAAGTGGAGGTATAAGTTATGAAAATTTACTTTTGTTCCAGAAAATTTTAGCTAGGACACATCCTTCAAAAATCTCCTTTTTAGCTTGAACCCTGCCGAATCTCCAAGTAGTGCTGATATTGCATGACTATTTGCATAGTTTTCCTGGAAATCAATCCATTATAAAAATAATAATCCAAAAATAATAATTCGATCAAGAAAGTAATATACCTCATAATTCTAGGTTTACCTATTCAGGGCGGATACCAGCATCTACCAAACTCTTTTCTATGCTAGAAAAAAACACTAAGCCCATGTATTTTATTTTTTGTATCATTGAATAACCTTTTAATATTCTGTAGTGACCTGAGAGAATTCGACGCCCGAATTCCGACAATAATACATAAACCTGTATCACTTGCTAGAACCCAAGTATCGAAAACACAGGAAGTTATTAGAAAGAAATTAGAGGGTGAGATAAGAAAGAAAGAAATATTAGAATAGAAGAAGAAGAAGAAGAACCAACACAACACAGAGCCTCATATCGTAGTGGCACAAAATATAATATACACTACACCAAAAATGTTGATTTGCAAAGGCTTCAGGGCATTGCAAATTGATTTCGCAACGGCTTTAAGCCGTTGCGAACTCAGGAGTGGTTAAAATCTCGCAACGGCCTATAGCCGTTGCAATTTCTTAATTTTGCAACGGCTTTAATCCGTTGCAATTCTCCATTTTGCAACAAGTTTAATCCGTTGCTTATTTTCATTTAGCAACGGCTATTAGCCGTTGGTAATTGGCATAATGTTAAAAAAAAAAAAATCATCCCCTCCTTCGTTAGTTCCTATTCAGTACAAACGGTTATAGATTTGACATACTATCACAAAAGAAATATCAATAAACTGAAATCTTCCAATAAATTCAACATAAAGATCAAATTTAAAAACAAACTAATTTTAAAGTTCAACAATATATTACAAACTTAAAAGTGTAACAGTTTGCAACAGAAAATGTAGTATTACCGTGCACTCCAAGTTCAATAGCGGTATCCAAAAATAGTACGGTACATTTCAACTTCACCACCATAATACTACAATATTAATTGTTTATATATATATATATATATATATATGTATATCACACATTACGTAATAGTATTGTTGCTTAATTTCTTCTTGGGCAAACCTCATCATCACCAGAAATCAGCAATCTAACATTGTTGAAAGACAAATTTTCAGATTTATAAAGTCATATTCATAACAATACATGTGCTAAATTAATACAGAAATAAGAAACAAGTAATTAAGTAAGGCTTACAAGAGCATCAGCCACATCAACAACTAGAGTCCTAGTACTCCATGTCATAATGGCCACACCTGAGAATCATTGAAATTTTAGTAAAATAAAGCAATGCATTTTATACCCAAACACACAACCATGCATTTTATAGTCAAACAAAGCTAAATTGGTCACCAATCATTGAAATTATTATTGTTCGAGGTCAGAGGTGGCCCAGTTCGATAATCATAATGACCCAATTCGATAATCATATTATAGTCAAACACTAGCTGTTTGTCTATGTGTGTAAGAAAGATCAGGAACTATAAACCCCTTTAGTTAATAAGCAATTGCTAGCATATCTGAAGTATGTGTACATTATATGGTGAGCTATCTCTCCAATTGTTTGTAGAGTTGAGGGGCATCCTAGATGGTCACTATAATTCAAGTTGATCTCCATGTTTATATACATGTGTACGCATTTTTGCCCACTCCCTAGAAACTTTGCCTTGTCCTTTAATGGTTGCAAAAATAGAATTAATAAGAAACAGAACATTAGTGCTGTAGATTTAAGTGAAAATATCAAAAAACATCGGTTACTATCTGCATATTAGATCATGAACGTTATCAAACATTTCCCGAGTTTCTTGATCATGTAACCTGCAACATCAAAAATGTGCAGAAGAACGCCACATTGTGTTATGATTTATTTTTTACAGTCATGTTGCGATAATGATATGTGCTATCAAGGTACTTCACTAACTTTGTCACGTTAAAGAAACAACTATGTCAGCTACAATATATTCACATGCTTTCTTTTAATCATACAAGGATTCAACTTATGGAATTCCTGATTTTGGACTTTGTGCAAAGCTGGACAGTGGATGAATCTATTGATGCAAGTCGGTACTTTTGCTTTTTCTTTTCAAAATGACATGGACAATTTTTTTCCACAAACAATGCATATAAGCAGTACTTAAAACGGATAGAATAACCTGCACAACCAATGCAAGCAGATGCTTATTTTTCTGATGAAAACAAACCCTGTTTGTAATAAGCTGGTAGGTACTTAAGCTTGTAAATGCGTGTATGCATTTAGTTTTGAACGTTTACTGAAGTGAATAAACAAGATCTCATTTGTTGAGCCATTCTACATTCCTTAGCTATTCCGATAACCATTCTACATTCCTTAACTATTGAAATTAATTTTGTTCGAGGGAAGAGGTGGCCCAGTTCGACAATCATAATGTCCCAGTTCAATAATCATATAATCAAACACTAGCTTAACTAGGCCAAAGGCCCTGACTGAATTTTTTTGATCCTAGGAGAAATTGTTTATGAAATCTATACTAGGCCCAGTTCGATAATCATAATGGCCCATACCTGAGAATCCTAGACAAAGGGATGCCATTTCGATATTTTAATGTATGATTAGTAAACATTTAGCTATCAAATTGAGATGCAGACATGATATTGAGATTATAAGCTATATTATTGGTGTTTATATGATGAAAACAAGATTATATATATATTGAAAAATTGCCCAAGCTGAAATTGTAAGTCATTTCGGGCGCTGAGTCTGTTCATGTTTCAATTCATCAATCTACATTGCATCATACCTTTAATGGCTGTTAGCAGATTGCTTCCAACAATTACCTTTCTCAGTATGAAGAAATATCCAAATTTATAAACTTACCGTGCTTTAATTTACCAAACCATTGTTAATTGGGTAAATAAGGGTTGTCTAAATAGATGGTCGTACATCAATTTAATCTTGTTTTATTGAATTAGTTTTTTATCTTACTGTCTAATACCTGCAGTATGTCACAATACCACAAGCCCAGATATACTCTACAAAATGTTATATTATAATGCATATAATACACATTCTTTATCGAGTTGTTACAAATTTCATTAGCTAAAGAGTTCTTCAGCTAATTTTCATAAATCTCCGACCTCAAGGAAGGGGTCTGTAATATAAAGTATTGCCACTAATAATTTATGTTTTATTCTTTTATTCTTCTTCATGACAGAGTGGCACGATTAGTAGAAGAAATTTGGTTCATCTTCTCTTTGTTGACATCTTAGCTGCACAATTTAAATCCTTGACCCTTAGCGTCAATTTTTTTTTGTTTAATAAGAAAAAAAATTCCTGTCATAAATTTGAGCTTGAGCTGCATAGAAATTGATTCATTCTGAAGAGGTTTCATTCCATTACTTTAACGTACCGCATCATCTCAATCTTAACATTTTAGCCCCCGTTTCCAGTTACAGTATTATCCAAACCCTTCGAGGGATGATGAAGCGTGAAAAATGGACCACTTCTTGATGAAGAAGCATGCCAACGAAGGCCAGAATACCCCCACTTGCAATCAATTCCTCATATTGTATGCTTGCCTATTTCCTTAGCAGTTCCACCATCAAGTCGTTATTCATCTTGTGAAGGGAAGCGATCTCAGCATCGGTTGCGGCATCTTTTAGTTAAGGGATGAGATTGTAAAACCATCGAATCTATTTTTCTAAGTAACTCATCGATTATGATTTCTTTAGTCTTGATCTATTTTTCTAAGTCCTCAAGCATCTCTTTTGATTTATTCATTGTGCCTTAATGAATGTTGTAAAAATCATACCATTTTTGGCCTTAGAGTGGTTAGAAATCGAAGGCCTATGGCAAAACTTCTCTCAATATCCTTCAAAAGTTTATCCATATTTACTTTTAATCAAGCAGTAATGTTAGGTAAAATATCAACCAAAGTAGGTGGTTTTTCATCAAGAATAAAGTGAAACGCAAAACTATTAGAATAAAGAAAGCAACTTATCATTCAATCAATTCAAGTTTACAAATCATATATCAAATTTCATCAGCATCACATTTGACGACTTCACTACAGTTTCTAACTAACATTTTTTGAAGGCAACACAATTAGAATCTAGAAGAAATGATCATGCCCCCGACCGCTTGAAAAACCAGTCACACCATATAGTAGATTAATAACAATGAAGGGATTTTACAAAAAATATTATTTTTATAGTAGCATTCATGGAAATTATAATGCAAGAATAACAATTTTTAACATACCATATATTTTGAGATGATTCCGATATGAGCTTTAAGACTCAAGGGTTTGAATATCAAAAAACATATATAAGGTTCTATAGATAATTCTATGTATCACCAATATTATATGATCTATTTACTGATATTTTTTATGAAATGGTTATTTGTTGACATTTATACAATGGTGAGCCAATGCAGATTGTCTATGAGGTATTAATAGGAAACAGAGTTGGGTGGAAAAAGGCTCCTAACCTTTTGAATGGTCGGTTTTTTAATGAAAAGAAATCATCAAGAATCAGCCTTGTATTTTACTAATTGACGAGCTTTATCTTTTTTAACAAGAAACAATCGGTAATCTTCTATGGAATGTTGATTTTGTAGCTTAAAAATATGTTATTACATAATAATTAATATTTTAGTAACGTTATACTCGCATGTGCTTTACAATATACTTGATTGGCCTCCAAAACCAAATTCTAAGCTTATAATCATTGGTAAAATTGCAGTACATAACAATTATTATTTTCTTTTGTTGACAACTTGACATGGATATTAGTTTTATATCATCTGACCACTATGTTTTTTTCTGCTTTCAGGGATTGCAAACACAATGGATCTTCCAGAAAAGTTACTTCCACGAATTTGAAGTCGAATGGGAAATCATAAGCTATGTTTTGGGCCTTATATTATTAACAGCTATGGCAAATAATATCAAGTTGCCTCAAAGGCCGCGATGCATTTGAGAAACAAGCTATTGAATTTGTTTCAAGAAAGGCATGTATTATTCACCACTATATTCTGTTATCTATATTCATGCAGCCTGCTATTTTATCTATGACAAAGTGATTTCGATTTATACTAAGCTGCAACTGACCAATATGCTGAATTATCAGACTAATTTTCTGTTCTATTTCACTGTGTTTATTGATTAGATACGATTATACATAACAAAACTGAGAAGTGATGATTGCTAGCTAGTATTGTTTATTACAAAAACCAAATTTTATATTTGAACATAGCAATAGAAAATCTTGAAGTTTTGCGATTTGAATCCCATTTTAAAATGGTTCTCTCGTAATGATTTTATCAAAGAAGTTTGACAACGAAATGTATTGGGATGTTCAGGTCTGACACGGATGCTTAATAATGACTGTGTAAGTATACCGCTAGTCTATGTTCATCTTTTCACTTCCTACTTTGTGCTTTACATGAATAGTGCAAACAGAACAATAATAATATTGTGATAATAATATCGACGGAGACTCATGCACATCTGTTAATCTGTACTGGCACTTAATTGTTTGGATTATCCTAATTGATCTGCGTTTCTATTTTTAAGATTAAAAGGACTTTTGCATGTTCCTTTGCTGCACTCCAGGGATAATCACTGTAGTTTCTACTCTACTTATTTTTATGCTTCCTATGATTGACAAATGACAACGTGCACATCCCAATTATTTATCACATTAGTTTCAAATTTATAAAACCACAAACTACTGTCTGGTCTAAAGGACATGGCTTAACCATTCATATGATAATTATAAACTCAATTTACACAGAATTTTTAAGGGTTGCATAAATCTAAAAATATCAAAATAAATCTAAAAGACTGTAATAGCTCATACCTGCTTCTCCATCTAAATATATCGAATTGAACTCTTTGGATGACACACATAACCACCGACTCTAACATCACCAAAAGTCTTAGCAAGAGGATGGTTTTGTTTGGCTGTGGTCTCATCCGGTAACAGTATGCTGTCCACAATCACCTTCTCGTGTGTTGGAGGTACGGGCTTCCCATGTATGATGGATGCCGTCGAATCTCTGCATACTAAACTTGTTGCAACAACCTCCAGATTAAAGTTTAATACTTCACATTTTGGATTTCCTGAAACATGCAAATTCAGATTAGCAACAACGTCGTTGTTTGATGTTCTTCCAACACTTTCATGATGTGTCCCACCACTTCCTCCTTCGTTGAAAGCAATGTCCGGTGTCTGGTTTTCTCGATTCACAAATCCTTTTAACATGCCGTAAATTGACTGCAATGTCCCTTCAAATTTCTCCATTCTCCCCTCCACCTTATCAATCCTTGCTGTCAAATTATCTGAGCCTACTTTACTTTTTTTGAGTTGTTTACGTGGAATAGTAGAAGCTTTAACTTTTGACTTTGATATTATGGTTCCAACACTTCTAGTTCGGCCCTTTTTATCCTTGCCAAACACTTGCGATAAAATGTCTTCATCCACTGTCAAATTTTCTTCCTCGTCATCATTGATTATTTCCTTTGCTTTTGCAATTTTATCCTATGATATAAACATACTTACAATATCACATACATTGATAAGTTACTAAACTAAGACAATAGATAGATAAACCATGAAAACATATGTCATAGTAATATATCATCATTAACTTATCATCTAAAACAATATATTGTTTAACTTACAAAGTACGAAGAATTTGAATCTGATATGGTGCCATCTTTTTTTGTATGAGTTTTCTCCCATACTTCACGACGTATGATTTCTTTTTCTGGATTTTCACTTGCCTGCAACCAAACATTTGAAAATAAATTAAAAAATAAATTGAAAGGAAAAAATTCTTGTGTCGATGAGGATATGAAACCTATAACCATCATGCACTAAAATCATCTCACAAATCAAGATAGCAAGCACCAAAAAGTAGATTATAAATCAAATTCACACCTAGTTATAAATCATGTGCGAGCTACATGCATGGTCATCCTAATTGTTTACAAATCTAACTCATGGTCATCAACTCGAAAATTATCTTAATAGGAATGTACCAATTTATGTTTCTACGACGGCGTGACTTTTACGACCACTGTGATGACTATAATTGTATAGTGATATGTTTTTTTGCCTAGCTCTCTTCTTTCGCGTGCACCCGGTTTTGCTTCGTTTTTCAAGAATCCATCCCAATCTTCCAGGCTAACTTTTGGAGGACAGTTTTTCTTCCTGTCTTCGTCATTATCAAACTTGTCGTAGTATCCAATCCTCAATTCGCTTTTGTATCTCCTAAATGACTCGCACATTTTTTTAACATAAAGCTCTTTTGCATCTGACTCTAGCTCAAAAAATGTCTGTATATGATGAAGATAAAAAGAAAATGTTAATGTAGTTATAATAAAATATTTCACCAAAAATGTGTTAATATAAAAGGAAAGAAATCATGTCTTCTTCTATATGGGTTTTGAAATAGTACTCAATTAAACAATACAATAAACATGTTAAGTTGCCCCAAATATTCATGGAACCCTTATTAGTAACTAGCAAGTTTCAAATACACTAATTTTGCACTCTTTAGTCATATTGGATAAGTCCCCAAATTAAACAGTTTGAAGGGTATAAGGCAATAGACCCGGCCTTTTTTCGCCCTCCAAACATGATTCGAAAAAAAGAAAATCCATAGCACTTAGCATTAATCGACTAACGAATCCATTTAATGTGGCAACTTTGGTGCTATTCATTCATGAATACAGATATGATACAAAAATTCAGATATGGTACAAAATTGTTTATGAAACCCAACTGCATTTTTGTACCATATCTATATTTTTATTTAGTAAAGCATGACTGGATATCAGTAATCGTGAAATGACTATCTACTTGACTGGATAGCAAGTATAAACAATTGAAGAATCATAATTTATTACAACTTTGAATTTTGATTGTGATCTACTAACTCTTTCCATTTCTATCTGCATGCATGCTTAAAATAAACATTATTATATACGCAATAAGAACTGATATAAAATTTGGTTGAAATGTCAAGCATATAGTTATGAAGACCCAAATGAAGTGCGTACATGCATCTAGGCGCAGATAGTTATATGTCATGGACTAAACATTCATGAAAGATATATACAATAATGCATGAGAATATATAGGAAAAAATTAATAGAAAAAAAGGTAAGATAACAAGGAATCAATGCACACAGTGACACACTAGGACAAGTCAGCTCCAGAATGATATGGCTGTCTTAAATCTATGACAAAATTTACAACTTAACTTTTTCTAATCATTTAGAACCTCTAGTTTCATTTGTTTTCTTGATGCATAAAACAAAGTTTTGAAAATGAAATACAGATTCCGAAATAATAGTTGAATGCTAGCATATAAAAATTATTTGCAATTTCTTAAAAAGTAAACAAAAAGCAAAATAAACATAGTTGTGATGGCTTACCCGCAATTCATTCCAAACGTCATCTTTACATTTCTTGGGTACTTTATACCAACTTTCATATGATATTGGCATGTGAATTCGTACCAATGTACCAACTTCGCTGCCTATTTTTCCAGCATTATCTGAAATTGGAGCACCATATGTGTTTGCCTCAACTTTCTGGGGCTGTGAAGATGATGAATGACCGACTGAACGGATCGATGCTTCTGCGGCTTCTGACATTATTGCTATATGAAATTTATTGTCAAAATCATTTGCATGCGAAATATGGAAATATGTATGTTTTCAGTCTTACATGGACTGTGTTCATATAAAGATGCAGTAGTGATGTGAAGATGATAGGATACAAGAAATTATAATAACATATTAACACAAAATATTGTACATCAAACGAATAAAATAAAGCTATTATAAAATGAACATTTAATTTCGTTTTATAAACCCATTTGCAAATTACAACTCTAGACTAATTTCAACTAATTTAAATTGGGTATGTACGCATTCTTATCCAAAAGCATTAATAATTTTAGTTTTCTGATCATGTATTTTAGTTCCCAGTTTTTTGACTACAAAAATGAAATACCAAACTTTTATAGTCTATGAACTAAATAGTATTATAGTTCCCGATTCCCAGTTTCTTGACTTTATGGTGCTAAAATGAAGACAGGAAGTGCAACAATGAAGATAGGAATGAAGAATGAAGACAGGAATGAACAAAATGTAGAAAACAGAAACAGAAATGTACTGTGATATTTTTATGAATTGAAGATTGTAAACAATAAAGAGCATTGTATGCTAGTTGCTAAAAAAAAGTGAATGCAAATGAAAATGCCTGCAAACTGAAATTTAAATTGCAAATGAAGTATGATGACATCAACCATTAACAGTGTTAGTTGTTATTTTTACTAACAAAATTTCAAATTAGCTTGAATTTACTGTGGCAATTCAGGTGCATGCCATGATTTTGCACTTGTTCTTTTTATCATAAAATGCCTTGAACAAAAGAACGTCAAATAAAAAAGCATACAATTATGTATTGTGGAATGTTTTTATCAAAATTAGCACAGAAACAAAATTTTCTAGTTTGTTCATGATGTGAATAGGCCTCCTAGTACATCCGTTGAAGTAAACCAAAATCACGAAAAATGCTAGCTATGAATAACTGGATTTGGTTCCTTGAGAGAAAATCGAGGCTTCACTCTCTATGAGTTCAACAATGGGAGATATCACGTATAATTTGCAAGCACTGGACAATTTAAAAAAGAAATAGCAAACATAAAACATTTATAAGCGGACGTATCTGAAATGTAACATTTTTTCAAAATAAATAGTTAAACCTAAAACAGTGTGAGCTTATAAATATAATGAAGCTCAAATTTCGTTTGCAGCCTCATACTAAAAAACTGCGGCATTCAAAACCTTCATATTACACTGATTTTTGGATATTCTAGATGAGAAAATTACAAACTGGAATCAGTGCACATGTATGTAATGACATATATATTCTTATATATCAACATGTATGTCTGTGAATACATAAACAACTGTATACAGGGCAGCTCTTTTTTGTCAGATGACCCAAGCCACAGATATAGAATTGAAAATGCAGGTGCCTGGGATGCAAGATGATATACCTCTAACGTTATGGACATAAACACTGCTGGTAACATTCAGCTCATCAACTGACATTTGGAATTCTTGCTCTTTAGTTTGGATGGTCGATTATTAATTACAAACTTTTGATGTACTTGCATTTGTGTTTAAATTGAAATTCTGATTTCATCATTTGATTTGGAAGCAAATTTGCATTTTAGTCAAAATAAAGTGACTATATTGGGTTTAACATGCATACTGTTGAAATTGATGATTCAAATATTTGTGGAGAAGAAAAGATTGATTGTCAATCAAGTAATTAGCTTTATATGGAATAACTTGGGTGTCAAGTTTACTTGGAAGTCAAGAAAAATTGGGCATCAAGTTTACTTGGAGGACAAGAAAACTTCGGTGCCAAGTTTATTTGGAGGTCAAGAAATCTCTCTATATAAATAGAGAGGCTTGCTCATCTTTTGAATAACATGCCAATAGCGCTCTCTTCTTCATATCCTCAATAAGATCCTTATTTCTGTATAAATTATAGGGTGAGAAATATATTGAGTGTTTTTGTATTCCTCTCTTATGTACTCATTTCTTCAGTGAAATAAAGAATAGTTGTTGGGTCTGTGGACGTAGGCATAGCCGAACCATGTTAAATCTTTGTGTCTTCTTATTCTCTTCTATTTTTGTTCTTTTGTTTGGTGATTATTTTTATTGAGTTAGTGGTTGATAACTAATCGACAAGCTAGATCTTGTATTTTGTATTGCTTCCGCATTTGTGCAATTTTTGCACAACAGTTTGGTATCAGAGCTAGCTGTCTTGTTCTAGATCAGTTACCAATGGCTAACTCTTTTGGTAGTAATATGAAAAATTATGGCGTCACCAAATTTGTTAAAAGAGATGTTTTTGGGGCATTGAAGATTAAAGTGAAGACTCATGATGGTGTTCTTCAGCAACAACTTCATTCACTTAGAGGAAGAGATAAGATGCAGATGCGCCTTGGAGGAGATATACATAGGTCCCACTTCATGGGTTCTAGAAGAGGTGCTTGCTATTATTGTAAGAAGAAGGGACATTTCGTACGAAATTGTCCAGCTCTTAGAAAGAAGAGAGAGAAGAAAGAGAAAGCTTCAATTTTGACAGCGGTTAGATCAAATGCAGATAGATGTGATAGTGATACATCATTATTTTCAGATAGTATTTCACCATTTGAGACTACAAGTTGGGTGATTGATTCTGGAGCCTCTTGTCATATGACGCCAGATATGAGCTGTTTTGTCAGTTATGAGAAGATTGATGGCAGAGCAGTTCATTTGGAGAATGACACATCTTGTCATGTTGTGGGCATTGGTAGTGTGAGGTTTAAGATGCATGATGGTGTTATTAGGACTATCACGGATGTTCGACATGTTCCGATGCTGCAAAAGAGCGTGTTGTCAGTTGGAGCTTTGAGTAGACTTGGCATGAGGATAATAATAGATGGTGAGAATTTGAGAGTGACGAAGGGTTCCTTAGTAGTGATGAAAGGGGCGCGAGTCGATGATATTTATATGCTTCGTGGAGAGACAGTTTTGGGAGATTCAGTTATTCATACTGATTCTAGTACTGCAGATTCTGCTCAGTTGTGGCACCTTCGTTTAGGTCATGTTGATGAGGAGAGCCTGGAAGTATTGAAGAAGTGTAGGTTAATTGCCGTTAATTCTCAATTAAAGCCTAGCTCTTGCGGAGATTGTTGTTTTGGAAAGAAGAAGCATGTCACATTTGATGTTGGAAGAACTAGAGCTACAGAGTTTGTAGAGTATGTTCATTCTTATGTGTGGGGACCCACCCCAATTGCATCTTTAGGTGGAGCCAGTTTCTTCGTCACATTTGTGGATGATTTCTCGCGTATGGTTTGGGTCTATTTCATGAAGACTAGATCCAAAATATTCGCCTAATTTCGAAGGTGGAAGATCTTAGTTGAAAGAAAGTTAGGAAAGCGACTGGAAGTTCTTAGAGTTGGCAATAGTAGTGAATTTGTGTCACAAGAATTCGCTAACTATTGTGCGTCCGAGCATGTATTTAGAGATTATTCCACGAAGTCACATTCTTTTGAAGTGGCGGAGAGCATGTGTCGGATATTATGGGAAAGAGCTATGAGCTTGAGACTGACTGCGGGTCTAAAAGAGGGATTTTGGGCAGAAGCAATATCTATGGCGGTATTTCTCATCAACCGTACACCTTCTATTGCCATAGATATGAAGATCCCAGAAGAGGTATGGAAAAGAGAGCCTGTTGATTATTCATTCCTTAAAGTGTTTGGTTGTTCAGCTTATTTAGAAGATGAGAGACATGATAGGCTGAAGCCTAGAGGAAGCAAGCACATTTTGTTAGGCTATGGAGAAGGAATGAAGAAGTATAGGTTGTGGTGCAAAACAACCAAGAGAATTGTGACTAGCAGACATGTAATATTTGATGAGAGGACTTTATTAAAGATGGAGCCTCTATCAAGTGATGACATTAGGAGGACACAAAATCTCCAAACACATTTGGAGTCATCAGATTGTTTCCATATTCAGAGAGAAAGTGATATTTCCGATGGTACCATGGTTGATGAGAAGATTTCAAAAGTTCAGACTCTAGGTGGAGCTCGGTCGCAGTTAAGGCCTTTTAGTTCAGTTGGCCCTATTGGTAAGCATATTTGTAATGATGATTATTCATCTTATGCTTTGAATGCTGCGGAGCTTGGTGTTGAGTTTGATAAGGTAGACTTGGTGAAGTCGAGTAAAATTCTTGAAAAGGAGGTTGAAGTAGATAATATTGAGTATGTCCTCACTCAATGTAGGATGAAGAAGATGAAGCGCGCTATGATATCTCCATTAGTCTCTCAGATTTCTGTATCTACAAGTTTGTCTCCTTCATCGGATTTTCTGAAGAATTTTGATATTTGTTCATATGCATTTTGCTTGTTGATGTGCATATTATCTTTCTTATGCTTGGGAAAGATTTGGAAGCTCTGTTTGGGTAATATGGCCCAAAGTAGTTCACATTGAGCTTGATGGTGTAGACCCAACAATTTGTTGAGATGAGATAATGAAGAAAAACTGTCATATTTGAATCAAGGTGGAGTGTTGAAATTGATGATTCAAATATTTGTGGAAAAGAAAAGGTTGATTGTCAATCAAGTAATTAGCTTTATATGGAATAACTTGGGTGTCAAGTTTACTTGGAAGTCAAGAAAAATTGGGCATCAAGTTTACTTGGAGGACAAGAAAACTTCGGTGTCAAGTTTATTTGGAGGTCAAGAAATCCCTCTATATAAATAGAGAGGCTTGCTCATCTTTTGAATAACATGCCAATAGTGCTCTCTTCTTCATATCCTCAATAAGATCCCTATTTCTGTATAAATTATAGGGTGAGAAATATATTGAGTGTTTTTGTATTCCTCTCTTATGTACTCATTTCTTCAGTGAAATAAAGAATAGTTGTTGGGTTCGTGAACGTAGGCATAGCCGAACCACGTTAAATCTTTGTGTCTTCTTGTTCTCTTCTATTTTTGTTCTTTTGTTTGGTGATTATTTTTATTGAGTTAGTGGTTGATAACTAATCGACAAGCTAGATCTTGTATTTTGTATTGCTTCCGCATTTGTGCAATTTTTGCACAACACATACATTAAATGGCATTCAATTTAAACATTAAATAGCTGGGATTGTGCTTGTAACCATGTCATGCTTCCGCGGTGGGCGCGCACTATATACATATATATGCTTAATAAGTTTTACTCCAGCGTTCCAGTTTATAGATGTATTTACTGTTTGCAGGAGCAACTGAAGCCACTGACAAATCAAATTAATGTACTCAAGGGTTTGCCAATCCCTGAGTTTGGAAGTCTTCAAGCATGGGAATCTAGAGTGCATGCAGTTTCTCAATTGGGTCCTGATTCTAATCTCAATGATCCTTTAAAATCATCTCAAGGACATGGCGGTACACCTATGCCTTTCCTCGGAGAAACTAAGGTTGATTTTATAGTTTGCTGATTCACATGTTTACATAATTTTGTCTTGTTTATGTACTATACGGTCCAACTAAGTTTTTTAAATCAGACTTTTGTTCTGAATTCTCAAAATAACGCGATACAGCAAGGTAATATTTTTGTAATTTAACCATAATCCGGAGATGTTCTTCTTAATCTTCTATTTTAGCTCTTTCTATCTCACATTCCAAATCGTTCTTCATTAGAATCCACTTGTTATGCTTAAAAAAGCATCTTCCATCATTTTGTTTATAATGTTTATTTTTCATTATATTTGTCATGCGAGGTTGAAGCCTATTAACCTGTAAAGGGGATATCATGCGTTTTTTAAACACGTTCTGTTTCTTGCAAAGTAAACAATGCTTGGAATATACCTTCCATCCATGTCTTAAGTTCAAAACATTTGAAACGTAGCCTAACCTATTTCCATTTCGCTAGGCTCTAAGCCTCGTCTAATGCCTTGGCGAGGCCTTGTCCTCCTCCTAGAAGGATATTTACAATTGTGATATTTGGACATGTCCTCTTTGAGTTAAGTAGGATGTCTTACTGTATCGTACTGCAGTTCTCTAGATATATGTCATGTTACATGTGGTTTCTACATACGCTTCAGCAAAAGCCATTAGGATGTCTTCACTGAAATTTCGTCTAGATACATAACCTTTTGTTACACCTACTTTGTGTAAACCTCAGCGGTTCACTTTCGTGACTCAACTTAACAAGTTGAAGTTGCCCTACCTAGTTTAGTAGCAAAAGAAGAAAGTACTGGAACTGATGACAAACCTACCGATATGAAAGTATTGCCACCATGGATGATTAGAGAAGGAATGGCACTTACAAAACAACAAAGGGGAGAATTTGACAAAGAACCTGCTGCAGATCAGAAGCCCAATATCGTCGATGAGAAGAAACCAAAGGCTGAGTCTCAGGATGAAAAGACAATTCAGGCTAGTCTACTAAAACTTAATTGTTTAATTATAAAAACATCATTGTCAAAAAATTTAAAATTCAGCAATTTAAATTATGTATTGGAACGAATTTCTCCATTACATATTTTCTCCTTTGATTTTTTTTTTAAGAACTGATTTCTTCACCAATGAAAGAAGAGGACAACAGTTTTGATAGTGATTCACCGCACTACGGATCTCCTACGGACTCACCCACAACAGAGAACTCAAAAAGATCAAACCAACAAGGAGTAGCACCTATTCACGGTTTGGTCAAGAAAACATAAACCCTCAAAGTCAATTAATCACAACACAGTTGGATGAAAGCGAATACTTTCTATGTAAGTTTGTACATCACTACGAAGATATGGATGGGAGGAGTACTTACTTGGAACAAGTACTACACTATAGAAATTAAGATATACAAGTGCAGTGCTAGTAGCTAGATATGTTTTCCTGAAATCATTTTCTGTGTGTTTGTAATCAATAGCTTGGAGCGGGTATATAATAACAAATGGTCAGTTTCAGTTCTCCATCGATCCTACAGGCTACAGCGCCGTTTTCTGTGTGGTTTTAATCACTAGGACAGGGTGCATATAATAACAAATGTCATTTTCAGTTCCTCTCGACCATACAGTGAATTTAATGAATGGGCTAATAATTTCTTGTAACATTAGAGTAAGGTCGATAGTTGATACATAAATAATAGTAGAACGAGCAGTTTGCAGACAAAGAATACACCCGGTAAGTCGGTAACTGTCGTTGTTTCTCCGACTGCAGCTTGATTTATTTTTTGGCAAGGCGACTGTCGCTTGTTGGGGAAATCTCGGTCTTTCCCGCTTCGTGAAGTTAAGATAGGCAATTAAGATTAAAAGTAACAACGGGTGCACCAGAGTTTATAATTCTCTAATATGGAGATTCTTCCACTATACAAAAGAATAGTAGGATTACAAGAATTTGATTACAAAAGTAACTCACACTTGACTCAAGCTTAAGGATGGATACTTCTTAAGCTATCTCTCTTTTCTCTCAAAGAGGCTTACTAACTCTCAAGTGTTTTTCTCACTCTAAGAAGTGGATTTCTTTCTTGGATTCTTGGATGGTTAGTAATAGGGCTCCTTCTCCTATTTATACTACTCAACCTCCATAATGAATGGTGGTGATTACTTGCATCCGATGGTAGAGTTTGATTCTCTAGAATGCTCCACACTCTCTAGGAATCTCTACACTCTTCCATTCCCTTCTTTATTCTTCCATAATCTTCCGTAAGGTTCCAGAAGGTTCCACACGTCTCCAGAATATTCCAGAGGGTTCCACACTTTTCCACAAGCTTCTAGAGGGTTCTACACTCTTCCACAAGCTTCTAGAGGGTTCTACACTTCTCTAGAGTTCTCCGGAACATTCTAGAAAATTCTAGATTTCTCTAGAAACGTCTAGAATTTTCTAGAAACTCCCCAATTAAGGAGGGATCCCAACAAATCTCCCCCTCCCGACTTAATTGGGGGGTAGTAGTACGCCGGCACCTTGACAGCAATCTTCAAACTTCTTTGTTGGTACTACCTTGGTCATCATATCAGACCAGTTCTCATCCGTGTGAACTTTATCAAGGTGTATTTGCTTTTCTTCGAGAACTCCTCGGATCCAGTGATATCTTGTATCAATGTGCTTTGTGCGGGAATGAAATGTTGAATTCTTTGCCAAGTAAATTGCACTTTGATTGTCACACTTCAAGACATACTTTTCTTGATCCACTCCCAATTCATGCAGCAAGTTCTTCACCCACAACATCTCCTTGCAAGCTTCAGTAGCTGCAATATACTCTGCCTCTGTAGTGGATAATGCAATACACTTTTGTAGCTTTTATTGCCATGAAATAGCTCCCCCTGCAAAAGTGGTTAAGTATCCCGATGTTGATTTCCGTGAATCAATGTCACCAGCCAAGTCTGCATCTGTATATCCTTCTAACACAGGTTTTCCTTTTCCAAAGCATAAACATCTTTTGAAAGTTCCACGTAGATATCGGAGGATCCATTTGACTGCAACCCAATGCTCATTCCCTGGGTTAGCCAAGAAGCGACTGACAACACCAACTGCATAAGCGATATCTGGTCTTGTGCATATCATTGCGTACATAAGGCTGCCTACTACAGATGAGTATGGTTTCTTCTTCATCTCCTCCTTGTCTTTTTCACTTGTTGGACTCTGCTTTGAACTTAGATTGAAGTGCCCAGCTAGTGGAGTGTTAACCGGCTTTGATTTGTGCATGTTGAACCTTTCCATCACTTTCTCGATATATCTCTCTTGGGATAGCCACAACAGTCTTTTTGATCTATCACGAGTTATTCTCATCCCAAGGATTTGTTTAGCCGGCCCCAAATCTTTCATGGCAAAGCTCTTGCTTAGATCTTTCTTTAAAGCAGCTATCTTTATGCGATCTTGTCCAATGATTAGCATATCATCAACATAGAGCAGAAGTATGAGAAAGTCACCACTTACATACCTCTTTATGAAAACACAATGATCGCTTTCTGTCTTTTTGAAGTCATGTTCTGCCATGAATGCGTCAAACTTCTTGTACCATTGTCTTGGTGCTTGTTTAAGTCCATACAGACTCTTTGTGAGGCGGCACACTAGATCTTCTTTGCCTGGAACTTTGAATCCCTCAGGCTGTTCCATGTAGATCTCTTCCTCTAAGTCACCATGTAGAAATGCCGTCTTAACATCGAGTTGTTCAATCTCCAAATCTTGCACGGCTGCTAGGCTAAGGACAACTCGGATTGATGACATCTTTACCACGGGAGAGAATATCTCTTCAAAGTCAGTACCTTTTTCTTGTCCAAATCCTTTAACGACTAACCGAGCTTTGTAGCGAGGCTTTGAACAGTTCTCTTCGGTCTTGATTCTATAAACCCACTTATTCTTCAAAGCTTTTCTCCCTTTTGGTAGCTCCACTAGTTCATATGTATTATTCTCATGCAAGGATTGCATTTCTTCTTGCATGGCTATTCTCCACTCTTCTTTATGACAACCACTCATTGCTTCTTTATAGCTTTGAGGCTCCCCCTCATCAGTGAGCGTAACGTACTCCTCTGTGTTGTATCGACTGGATGGTCTTCTGTCCCTTGAGGATCTTCTTGGCTCTGGTGCGATTGGAGTGCTAGATTGAGGTTCTTCCTGGACCGGTTCATGATGATCTTCAGCATCACTACTTTCTTGGGTGTTATTATCTTCATGTCGAACCAGAGTAGGTTCAGTATTCTTATAGCTTCTCAATCTTGGCCTCTCTGAATTCTTGATATCTTCAATTGTTTGGTCTTCGAAAAATACAACATCTCTACTGCGAATAACCTTCTTGTTAATTGGATCCCACAACCGGTACCCAAATTCATCCTTAGGCGAACGAAGATAGATACACTCCTTTGTCTTTGCATCAAGCTTAGCTCTCTCATCTTTTGGGATGTGAACAAATGCTCTGCACCCGAACACCTTGAGATGATTATATGAAGCCCTCTTGCCCGTCCAAACTTCCTCAAGAATGGCCCCATCCAAAGGAACTGATGGTGTGAGGTTGACAATGTCGATCACAGCCATTATAGCTTCTCCCCAAAATGATTTGGGTAACTTAGCATGAGAGAGCACACAACGAACTCTTTCTTCAATGGTTCGATTCATTCTCTCAGCTAGCCCATTCAATTGTGGTGTCTTAGGTGGAGTCTTCTCTAGCCTAATGCCATATTTCTTGCAATAGACTTCAAAAGGGCCTCTATACTCACCTCCGTTATCTGATCGTACACACTTGATCTTTCGTCCAGTCTCACGCTCCACTAAAGCATGGAATTCTTTGAAGGCATCAAGCACTTGATCCTTTGATTTTAACAGGTGCAACCATACTTTTCTTGAATGATCATCAATGAAGGTGACAAAATGTAGAGCACCACCAATGGATCTCTCAGACATCGAGCATACGTCAGTGTGCACGAGGTCTAGAATGTTCTTTCTCCTTGTGGGCGGAGAAGATCTTTGGAAAGCAACCCTGTGTTGTTTTCCAGCTAAACAATGAGCACAAGGATGAAGTGGTTTACCTTTCACGTTAGGGAGGAGCTGTTTCTGAATGAGTATGTGAAGACCTTTCTCACCAATGTGCCCAAGTCGTTGATGCCATATGTCCATATCATCGGTAGAGATGTTTACTTCTTCTTTGCATAGCTTAGCTTGCATTACATACAATGAGCCTACCTTCTTTCCTCGAGCCATCGTCAAACTTCCTTTGGTGAGCTTCCACTTCCCCTCACCAAAGTAATTCATCAGACCATCATCATCTAGCTTTCCAGCGGAGATAAGACTGAGGCGCATGGTTGGGACATGCCTCACATCTTTCAAAATAAGCTTGCACCCGGTGCTTGTCGTCAGAGTGATGTCTCCTATTCCAACAATCTTGCTTCTATCTTGATTTCCCATTTGCACCGTGCCAAAGTCACCTCTTTGGTAGGATGAGAAGAAGTTTTCATGTGGAGTAACATGGAAGGAAGCACCGAATCAATAATCCAAGAACTCTCATCGCAAGCAATGTTTAGAATGTTACTTTCACCAACGAGATATAGCAGATCTTCCTTCAATACTATGGCAGTAGTACTCTTTTCTTCTTGCTTCTTCGTTAGGCTTATTTGGTCAGGCTTAACATTACCGGCCTTTTGGTCTCTTTTGAAGCTTCGACATTCCATTTTCTTGTGACCTATCTTTCCACAATAATAGCATGTAATCTTCGAGCGTGACTTGGATCTTCCTCGAGATTGATGTGGATTTCGGCTCTTACTACGTCCACGAGTTTCATTCCTACCCGGATTGTCAACAACATTAGCTTCGGGATGAATAGACTCGTCTCGTTCCATTCTCCTTGCTTCTTCACCAAGAAGGCTGTCACTGACGGTATCCATAGTTAACTTTCCTTCCGGAGCTGAGTTACTAAGTG
This sequence comes from Allium sativum, assembly GCA_030737875.1. Classification (NCBI taxonomy): domain Eukaryota; kingdom Viridiplantae; phylum Streptophyta; class Magnoliopsida; order Asparagales; family Amaryllidaceae; genus Allium; species Allium sativum. Next base: position 935,663,644 of record CM060920.1, on the reverse strand, counting down.
TAACAACAAGTGTGTCCCAACTTTCCGGTAAGGAACTGAGGAGTAGAAGGGCTTGTAACTCATCATCAATCTTCATATCAATTTTTGTTAGTTGATTTACGAGCCCCTTGAAGTTATTCAAGTGCTCAATCATGCTATGACCATCCTTATGCTCCAATTTCACCAACCGTCGAACTAAATTGGCCTTGTTGCGAGGCGTTTTCTTCTGAATCATGGACTCAAGCTTTGTCCATAATTCATAGGCATTTGTATAAGTAGAAACATGCTCGAAGAGAGTTTTGTCAATGTACTTACGGATCATAGCAACAGCCTTCCGGTTCAACAGTTCCCATTGAGCATCACTCTTCCCTGCCACTTTATCTTTGTAGATGATGGGCTCATGCAAATCCTTACAATACAAGTGGTCCTCCATCATTGGCTTCCAATAGGAGTAGTTGTTGGCTGTGAGCTTGAACATGTCTCCATCATGAGCGACATTATCCTCCATCTTGAACTTACACGAGCTTGATTACGGCTACAGATGAACCTCGCTCTGATACCACTGTTGGGGAAATCTCGGTCTTTCCCGCTTCGTGAAGTTAAGATAGGCAATTAAGATTAAAAGTAACAACGGGTGCACCAGAGTTTATAATTCTCCAATATGGAGATTCTTCCACTATACAAAAGAATAGTAGGATTACAAGAATTTGATTACAAAAGTAACTCACACTTGACTCAAGCTTAAGGATGGATACTTCTTAAGCTATCTCTCTTTTCTCTCAAAGAGGCTTACTAACTCTCAAGTGTTTTTCTCACTCTAAGAAGTGGATTTCTTTCTTGGATTCTTGGATGGTTAGTAATAGGGCTCCTTCTCCTATTTATACTACTCAACCTCCATAATGAATGGTGGTGATTACTTGCATCCGACGGTAGAGTTTGATTCTCTAGAATGCTCCACACTCTCTAGGAATCTCTACACTCTTCCATTCCCTTCTTTATTCTTCCATAATCTTCCGTAAGGTTCCAGAAGGTTCCACACGTCTCCAGAATATTCCAGAGGGTTCCACACTTTTCCACAAGCTTCTAGAGGGTTCTACACTCTTCCACAAGCTTCTAGAGGGTTCTACACTTCTCTAGAGTTCTCCGGAACATTCTAGAAAATTCTAGATTTCTCTAGAAACGTCTAGAATTTTCTAGAAACTCCCCAATTAAGGAGGGATCCCAACATCGCTTGATTTATCTCTTGTGACAGTATATTTCAAGTCATAAGCTACTTATAAACTGACATGGTTTGATTATGTAAATATGAATAGTTAAGTGGTGATGTAATTAATTTATTTTACGATTTGATCTGTACCCAGTGAAGTCGTACGTATGATTTGTATTACTGTCTTAAGCATTTTTTTTTTCTTTGAAGCACGTGATATACATATTCAACCAAGAAAATTAGTTCCATTTGTATAAAAAATTGTTAAACTTGTAACCCTATCCAAATGAATGGCTGGATTGATATTTGATTATGATGCCACTATATCAACGACTAATGAAGCTATTTCAGAACTCAAGCAACCAAAGAAACAATAACATAAATGCAAACATAGCAATTATGCAACATGAATCTAATAGAACATCAAAAGAACAGAGCACATAACTTGAATATGTTTGAAACAGCAAGACCAAAAGACATTCGAAATGAATGTTGGTACTTGGATTCAGGTGCAACTCATTATGTAACCCACAATTTGCAAAACCCAAATGCAGGAAGCAAGAAGTGTAGAGGTAATAATTCCATTTGTATGGGTAATGGCACTAATACCAATATAACACACACGAACCAACAATCACAAGTTAAAGAATTTTGCACCTAAATAATTTGTTAATAATTTCAAAAAAAAAAAAAAAACACTTATTATTATATCACAATTTTCATAAGACAATAATGTATTATTTCAATTTCATCTAGGTTATTGTTCAGTTGAAGGCATCCAAAAAAACAAATTTTATAATAGGGTGAAACTCACAAAGGTTCATACAGACTCAACCTATCAACAGGTTCAAAATTAGGGAGAAGGACAAAGGTTTGATCACTAGATCATATGCCTTCATCTGACTAGAGAATTTTTGGTTGCAACAACTTTTCTCGTAGCACGTCATCCAAGAAACCTCTTATTCCTGCACTTAATCCTTAAAGAAATCACACTAGTTGTATTTTTTTCACCATGATAGGAAGTTAGGAAGGCAATTCTCCCACATCAAGAAATGAAGGCAGTGAGAGTTCATCATCGCCTTTCGACCACAAAATGAAGCATGACGACATTATATCGTTTTTCATTTTTAGGTTTATCTTGAATCTTATAGTAGTAACTTTCTGCCAAAACAATTTGTCACCATTGTTCTATGTGCATGCCTAGTGCTTATACCATTAATAAATACATATTAGAACAAGACAGTTCTTGTTCAAAATGTTCCAAAGACGGTCCGTGTTTAAAATTAAGAAAGACGATAAAAGAGATGAAAGAGCATATAAAGTAAACATTACAAACGAGGAAACTCAATTCAATTAAGATACATACACAACGAATTTCATTAAGAATTTTAAATTCAACGAGGAAACTCAATTCAATTAAGAAAATACACAACAAACATCACAAATGAGTTCATACACAACAAACATCACAAGCGCTAATAATATTCATAGTTAAAAACTTTTAGCAACAATTGAACTTCAACTCAATTCAATTAAGAAATACATCTTATATTAACATATACATTTGGTAAGATCTTCTAATTTTTTGTTATCTTCAAAAACTGATTGATAAGCAGTAGGAAACTCAACATCATCCACTCTTGTAGTCAACCGCTTAGGTGTGTGTAAAACCACAAACCATCCGCTATTTTTTAGATCTTTAGAGTAGAACACTTGAAATCGCTTCTGACGCTAAAATAAACGGTTCATCATTCTTCCTATCTTTGGTCTTTAATTTTTCTAAGTTGACGGTAATCAAGTTTGAAATAGAATCAATCTTACAACCATTGACCTTGTCTTCAACCTTCACCCAATCACAATAAAAAACCGTTTGTTTGAAATCTATGTGATCCAACTCAATTATCTCCTGAATAACTCTGTAATATATTGTTTCTGCTTCTTTATAATTTTTATCTTTCCCACTAGCTCTAAAATTTGTAATTTCTCTCATGCATACACCGCTGTCTTGTGTTACCATCCACCCTTCATAACTTTTCAGAGAAAATATATACCCATTTACTTGGTACTTTATATAACTGTGTGCCTCGAACTTCGGCCCATTCACAAGCCGCCAAAGAGTTGAATCGACATCCTTTGTTTTCACCAACTATAAAATATAAAATATGTGAAAATATGATTAATAAGATGTACGATCCATAAGTACGCACGAAATATTAAATACGCTTTAATACACCTCGTCACGTAACCATAGAGTAAAACTTTGACATGCTTCCACAGACGAAACTCCACTTCGAGGTTGAGATTTAATACTTTTCACATAAATGTTATACCGCCTGAAACAAACACATTTCAAAATATTTATATGTGCTGATTTACAATGGTGAAGATTCAAAAGTTATTCGTGAACTTACTTCTCCCATTCATCCAATCCATCATGCTTATTGAGGACCCATCTACGGACTTGTTCAAACTGCACTGAGGTTAAGGTTATATATTTACCATTATCTAGAGGCATCTCACCAGCAAACTCATCATCCTCGTCTAGAAAAGCCTCACGGGTATGTTTATGTGTCTCATCGCCTCCTTTTGGCATATACTCCATGCAGTAAAGACTAGCTTCCTGGACGATATATTTCTGCAGTACATCCTTCAATATATCTTTTGTTGCGCACATATCATTTATATATTTTCATCAATGTATGAATGTAAATCCATTATGAATAACTAGTAACTATTTAAATCGAATGAAACAAAACTAAATTTAGTAATTTACCTTTCAAAAGGATACATCCACCTATATCTAACAGGACCACAAACCAATGCTTCATCAGCTAAATGAATCATAAGGTGGATGCTAATGACAAAAAACGCAGGTGGAAAATATTTTTCAAACACACAAATTGCTTCAACCAAACTAGTCTTTGCTTTTGAAAGATGTTCTCTGTTGATCACCTTCGAACATAAAATGTTAAAGAATAGACTTATACTATGTGCAACATTACGTAGATCCTTATGTTGTGGATAAGAATGTTGAAGCAATACTGGAAGTAATTGTTGCATTATGACATGGTAATCATGCGACTTCATATTTGTTAATTCAGGAGGATTGATGCTCACATTGTTATTGAAGCTGGAAGAGATTTTACTAGGCACTTTCAAGCTTTTCAAAATGGTCGTAATCTTTCGTCTTTGCTCAAGGCGAAAGTTGCTTCTGATATGGTTACTTTATTTGTTTCGGGATCTTCCATCATCCATAATTTTTGTTTTATACCCATGATTTTCAAATCCTTACGTGCATTGATGCCATCTTCTGACTTGTCTTTATGACTCATGATTGTGCTGATGAGATGTTCAGTGACATTCTTCTCCGTATGCATAACATCAATATTATGTCGGATCAAATTTGCTTTTCAATATGGTAAATCAAAAAGGACGGACCTCTTATACCATGCAGGAACATTGTTAATTTCTTCTTCATCGGTTTTCTTTTTTCGTTTTCGACCGATTTCTGGTTTATTTTTACTAACTTTCATCTTGATATTAGCTACCTTCGATTCAACTTGATAACCAGTCAACAGACGTGGAGGGCGACGATATTCTTGCTTATTATCAAAGTTTGTTTTATCATCTCGAATCTTGTGTTTGAAAGGAAGAAATCTTCAATGTCCCATGTAACATATCTTCTTACTTTAAGGAAGATAGTAAGAACAAGTATTCTCCCCACATGTAGGACATGCAAAATAGCCATGTGTTGTGCACCCCGATAAAGTCCCAAATGCAGGATGATCATGAATTTCCCACAACAACCTAGCTCTCATTGTGAACTCAGATTTATTAAGTGAGTCATATGCAACGACTTCTTCCCATAATTATTGTAACTCGTCTATCAATGGTTGAAAATAAACATCAATATCCTTCCCTGGTTGTTTTGGGCCAGAAATCAACAATGTCAACATTTAAAACTCTCTTTTCATGCACATGGATGGAGGAAGATTATACGATATAACAATTACTAGCCAACAACTATAACGACTACCCAGAGATGCACTTGGATTAAAACCATCTGTTGCTAATCCAAGCGTAACATTTCGTGATTCCACAACAAACGTTTTATCAAAAGAATCTGCAGTTCGCCATTGAGAAGAATCACATGGATGACACATTACATCTGAATTAGACTTGGCACGACCATGCCAAGTCATAGCATCTACTATCCATGGTATAGTATACAATCTCCTCAACCTAGGAATTAGAGGAAAATGTCTCAACGTCTTTTGAGGTACTTTGGTAGCTCTTTTATCTTCGTCGAATGTTGTTTTATATCTTGGATCCTTGCAAACTGGATAAAAAACTCTATTTGCATCATCTTTCCAATATAAAATACAGTCATTAATGCATGCATCATAATTTTTGTAATCCATCCCAACTTGTTTAATCATCTTCTTCATCTTGGGATACTTTGTTGGTATTGCATTACCTTCAGGGAGTAATTCCTTTATAAATTCAAGGAGTGCAGTCACACCATTGTCGTAAAAGCCGTACTGCGTTTTCAAGTTATTCAGCTTGACAATGAAATATAGTTTTGTTATCTCCTTTGGACATGAAGGATACAATGGTTCTTTTGCATCATTAGAAAGTGATTTATACTTCTTATTTTGATTGGCCTTCCAATCAACATCAACCATAGGTGATTCCCCACTGTTATCTGGCAACAAACTTGTTGGTTGAAAATGATGAAATCTATCAGCATCATTGACCAAATCTTCCATCCTAGGAAGTTCAGACTCATCGGTACTGATGGCTTCAATAACGGGTTGTTTTTACTTCCTTGACGACTCTTCCCCATGGAAATGCCAAATGGTATATGATTGGACGATTCCATATCTAAGCAGGTGATAATGAATTTCATCTAATTTCATCTTTGTTTTCATATTGTTGCACTGTGTACAAGGACAAGAATAGATTTCCTTGTTACCACAATTCTCTACAACAAAATCAATAAACTTCTGCACTCCTTCCACATATCATGCAGTTCTTCGATCAGATTCTTTCATCCACTCTTTTTCAATACTCGAAGACATATTGACCTGCTATATTGATTAAATGTCTTCATTATTTTTCAATTGGATTAATATATTACCACATCACATACACAAACATGCAAATGTCCCTTCTATGTAGTATCCTAACATTATGCATTATTCTCCTATCAATAATAAAGCTGACTAACTTGTTAAACACACATGAAAATTAATATTTAAACATCTTTGAAAATATAAGATAATTTCATGATTTTTTTTAGTTGGTCTTAATGCATATATAAGATAATTTCATTTCGTTGAAAACCAAGGTAGTTTGCATAAGAGCCCTTTATTCAATATATGGGTTGGCATGCAACATAGATGTTAAAACTTATTTATTTTATTCAATTTTGTTATTTTTAAATACAATTTATGGGTTGGCATGCAACATAGATGTTAAAACTTATTTATTTTATTCAATATTTGTTATTTTTAAGGTCAGTATTATATATATGTTTGATAAGTGAACATTAAATAAAGGCAAACGTTACATTATGCCACCAAGCTCATTATAAGTGAAGGTCATGCCATTTAATGTTTTATATTAACATCATACCATAATGATTGTTTTTGATAGAATATGTAAGTTATTAATACCATAGTAGTAATGCTTTAATGCTATTTATTGACTTAAAATTCAGTCATTAGTGAATCCATCCTTTTTTTGTGTTTATAACGTTGTGAGTTATATAATGTGTAGCCATTTAACGTCAATGAATACTCTTTGTGAATCCATCCACCAAATCAACTTAGGATACTCTTTGTGATTATTCGCTTATCTCCAATACATATGATCTGTATATATGATGCAAGGAGAAAGCAAAAAAAAAGTCCAATTAAGATCTCTTATGTGCTCACGAATCCCTTGAGATTAATTTCTAATTAGATAAATAACCAACATTCCATCTAGTCTTGTCTGAACAAAACCTCTCTATCTGGACTCTAAACTCCATTATATTGTTAAAACTTATGCAAAAGTTTACTTGCTACTCTTTACAAGTTTTTATGAAACTGAAACTGTCTCCGATTTGCTAAATCAGTTATTATCCAATGATTATTATCCAAGGTGGTAGCAATTGAACTTAGTTGTCATTCATTCCTAATCACAGTTAGGAAAGGCAAATTACAGTTCCATTGGTTTGCGATTGTTGCCAACTAATGAATAAAAGACTTCATATCATGAATTAACATACGACACAATTCCTTTGTTATAACTGTTCATGTTTACAAATTTCATAACACAATATGAACAATCTTTACAAATCTGATTCACTATATTACAATACATCACTGCTTTATGCTTATTCTTTTACAACTACCAAAATACATGACAAACATTTTAAACACCAAAATTTGTCATCAAGATTATCCCAATTTCTAAATATAAGATAATCAAAACGATGCACTCAACCATTAAAAAAAACATTCGTTAACTCATAATACGAGAACCATTAATTTAAGGTAGTAGCAACTACAGACCAACTATTACTCATTTCTAATCCCAGTTACTAACGATGAATAACAGCTAAGTTGGTCTGCAATTATAACCAACTAAATGAATAAATGCTTTTACACCATGAATTCAGATACGCAAAACTTCTTTATTACTACTGCATAAAAAAAGCATACAGGATATATGAATAACATCCAAGTGAACATCAAGGATTTGCTTGACTTTCAACAAATTTTGGGTTTCTTATTATCAATTTGTAATTCAACTGTTGTGGTGATAGATGGGTGCGATTCAAAGAGTAGGAGATTTATATTTCAATTGTTATTCATTATTTTTTTCAGTTCTCAAAACATTAGAAATAAAATAAATTTGTTTTGAATTTTATGTTTTATTCATACTTTTTAGAATTAGTTATTTTCAAAAACATGAAATAGCACACAAGAATAATTACGATATATTTTTTGACTTATATGAGTGGCTGTAAAATAATTAGTGTATTAGACAAAATTTATAATCAAATTTAACAAAATGACAAAATCGTTCGTGATAAGGAAAATGCATGGTAATGAGTTTGAATGATGATGGAGGTTCATGACTGCTCCATTGAAACAACAACTAATCTCGACGGCTTTGATGATGATATAAATTGGTGTAGTGAAAGTGACGATGTGAGGAAAGAGTTGTGTTGGATAACGAATAGAAACTCGAGTAAATTAACTGTGCATGGTTCCAGTTTTAAGGTTATTCTATAGTCATGACTGACAATTAGACCCGCAAAATTTGTATGCACATGACAAATACAACAATAAACATGCTTTCCTTCATAGCACATTAATGACCAATAAAAATAATGTAAACTGGATCCATTACCCCTGAAACAACAAACAGATATATATGCAGACATGTCGCTGACAATATTAAATATGTGAATTAAAGTTAGAGAACAACATTCCTTCCTAAGTCCTAACCAAACGCCAACAACTAAAATTAAGGAAAGCACCATTGTTCTTCTAGATAGAGATCTCCATTCTCAAGTCTTGCATGCTGAACTGATCTAAACGACATAAGCCAACAACAAGTCTAAAAATCACAATTAGGAGAAAGCAAGTGATGAAGACAGGAGCCTGAAAATGAAGATACCCAGCAGCAAGCTTGTAGTTTCGCCAATCAGTTTTTAGCATTCACATATGAATGTTGTAAAGAAGTCAATATAATGACCTGTAATTTTAAATAGTGGCGAAGCTCTTACCAAACCCTTTTTTTTCAATTATAACATGGGGAAAAAATGAATATTACTAGAGCATTTCGTGTGTTCTGAAATACATTTGGTAGAGTAGAGGTGATGAAGATGGATCTCAAAAGATCTCTTGTATTAGAAGCTTCTCTGCAGAAAACATGCAGCTTTAATGAATTTCTTAGTAATCATCATTGAATTTGAGTGATTTTACTATAATTTAACATTATACTTATATCCCCGTACTAATATCATTCCTTTTCTACTCAATTTGTCCTTCACTTATAAATTATTTGACTTTATTAGATAATTAAATATATTAGGCCATTAACTAACTCTGGTATGGCAACGATCAAATTAACTTGAAATGATACGATATCTTATATTTAAGCTTCTCTTATAATATTAAAAAAATGATTCGATTTTACAATTCAGAAAATATTATTGTTAGTTCTGTATTTTTCAGTATTGATATGTGAAAAACTAAGGACATGTATTGGTTGAAAATCCAATTGATACAATACAAATATGACACTGAATTTGAAAGCAGATACCTGCTGTGACTGTGTAGAAGCATGTTCAGTGTAATCAAACTCGGCTTGAATAATCAGATTAATTTGACGTGTGTTATTCTGTTTTTGATTGAAAATGATGAATTGGATGTAGATGCGTTCTTATATTAGATAAGTGTTATATATATATATATGCTTATTTAACAGATAGTTTGATTTGAAGCTTATATAAGTAACAGAAGCCTAATTATAGGGTGGTGGTTGCAACTACTAAGAATCTCCAACAAGGAAAGATCGATCACCTAGTAAGTAGATGTTACTTTCGGTGATTGACGCTGATACAATCTCAACAAGGAGACATATAATCCAGCATATTTGTTGCTAGATGGTTATGTATGATTTGAATTGCAATCTACATGAAAAAACAATTAACTCTAACCGAATGTTATCTGATGTTATAGCTGTTGGATACTTAAGAGACCGTCAAGTCACGAAGGTAACATTAGATTTTTGGATTCACCGAGGTAACATGATTGAAAGCTACGACTGCTGAAGTCAAGGCTGAATTATTAATTTTAAAATTCTGGTGTTTAAAATATATTGGTGAACGATAATCCTTTGATAATTGATCAAATCATCAAATTATATCACAGGGTATAATATGTAAAAGAGGGTCTTATATATATAGTTTTATAAATACAGTTTTATGTATAATACGTAAAAGAAGGTATGCTGATTAGTATAATTTTACTTATTGTTTTCTTTAAATTGATTGATTGTGTAACACCCCATATTTCTGTTAATATTAATGTTCACAAATTAAAGAATAACTAATCTTAGATGTGAGAATTAAGGGAAACGGGTTGTGCCATTATGTTCGTCTCGGAATTCTGGTTGAGATAGAGTCCGAATTTGCATGAATTGGACTTCGTATGAAGAAGTTATGGCCATCGGAAGTTTCAGAAAATTCAAAACATATTTCGAAAAATTCGAATTTCAGAGTCAGATGGGCTAGGCGGGAAATTTCTCGCCAGGGCCAGGTCGACCATAAGGTCGACCTAGGGGTCGACCTACCCTGATCAGGTCAACCATAGGGTCGACCTGCCCCTCCCCCCCGGGCAGATTTGATTAATGACCTGTTTATGACTATATGCTGACTCATTAGGGTTTCTGATCTGCTCTGATTGGCTGAGATTAATTCTGGGTTGATCGGACGGCCTAAACTAATCCTAAACTCTATAAAAAGACATGTAGACTCAAACCCTAAAATCAAATTAAAAATTAGACTCATGGCCTCCATGCCGTCACCTTGCAACCTAGAATAGCCGCCACCAATTAGAGAGGAAGAAAGCTAATCAAATTCAATTCTTTTCAACTCTAACAATGAATCTACTTCAAAGGAAAGCTAATACAACTTCAGAACTCAGATTTCAGAACTCAAGACCTTCTTTGAGTTGTGAGTTCGATTTCTTTAATAAAATAATTAGCAATTTAATTGGATTGAGTTATGATGCGGATTATATGGTTATGTTGTGAATTATTGACCGCATGTTATCATCTATGTTGTAAAACTGTGATGTTATCATTTATGTTGTAAATTCTATGATGTTATCATCTTCGTTGTAAAGTTGTGATATTATCATCCATGTTGTAATTCTATGATTATGTATTCATAGTGATGTTTCATATGCTAGTTTGGTTATGTTGATTCATATGATAAATCATATGTATGTATGCAAGTTAGGATGTAAATTGATGCATAGATCATATGAAAGTTAGTGAAAATTTTATGTATAACCTTATAAGTTACATGACATCTATTTTAGATCTAAAGTTAGGCTATAACATGTATGAGTTATATGCTAAATCCTACATGCTAGTTTACATGTTTAGATATAAGTTTACACCATCGTTATGTTGCATAAATCACATATGCAAGTTTATATAAATATATGTGTTTGGAGTATGAATCATGTTATGTAAGTTTGTGGTTATTGCCTATGCAAGTTTACACCTTTAGATGTAGATCTATGAAATACATGATTTATGCAAGTTTATGACTATTGCCTAAACAAGTTCACATCTTTAGATTTGGATCTATGACATATGTTTTTTTATGCAAGTTGTGACTTTGGCCTATGCAAGTTTTAGATGTAGAACCTCATTCACACATGCAAGTTCACCCCTTATGTTTAGATATAGTTTTAATTATATGTATGTTGTGATGTTTTCCCCTTTATTCCATGAGTTAGACTATTTGAGTCTAACGTATATTTTACGTTAAACGAACAAACGTACAACGTGGGGTAATGGGATAATATTAAAAGATTTAATATTGAGAATTGGCATAAATGCCTTAAATGGCATAAAATAAATTTGTGATGTTAATTAGTATGATTTTGCATACCATAAATAGATGGACATAATTGAGTCAATTATGGCCATAGTTAAATTTGGAATTGATTGATAATTTGAATAGGGAAATTAATTCAAATTGGGGAATAATTGATTTTGTGTAATTAATCGTCTAAGACACGAGGTTAGGCTCTTTTGTGGTTTAAGACTGCTCGGACCCGCCCGGCAAATCCAGCTAGCACAAATGCCAGTCTAATGTGAGAGGTCTTAGGCATAAATTAAATGCGTAACAATTGTAAAGACATGAGGTTAGGCTCGTTTGTGGTGTAAGACTGCCCGGACCCGCACGGCAAATCCAGCTGCCACAAATGCCAGTCTAATGTGAGAGGTCTTTATAAGGTTACGGTCTTAATGAATTAAGAAACACTTAACCAGATAAATATGTGGTGGGACATAAGGGTTAAGTGAGTGCCTTGGGTGGCATGTGGAATCTAGTGGGTGCCTTGGGTGGCATTTGAAATACGATTAGAAACACTTAACCAAAATTGAAACATGTAAGTGAACATGAATAAGAAGAGGGTTAAGTGGGATGTACTAGAGGGGACCAAGCTTAGGTGGATAGCTTGTGTCAAGTGAGGGGGGCCCGTTTCAACCAGTAACCCAAGAGTATCTTTGTGGGCTCGACCCAAGTCGAGGACGGGACACGCGTACTGGGCTTGACTGTAAGAGGCCAAAACGGGTTAGCGGTGGCAACGCAAGTCCAACGGGTTCATATGCGTGTGTTGGGACGGGCTGGTAGGTAAGACATTGTTGCATCGTGTAGGTATAAGCCGTGCATTATTGGTGGTATCAGGTTGCCACTTTGGGGATGATACACCCCACTGTGGGGTCAGCACGGGTATCTACGAGTTAGGGATCCGATCGCATGGGGGTAGTGGGTACACCTAGTGGAGATAGGGGCAGGCGGCACCTATGAAGGCAGCTAGGGGTGCACGAAACTACCATTATCATTATTAAATTCTGTAGGCGGGATCAACCTTTAGGGTGACTAGTGGTGGTGCAGTATAGTAATTATCTTATAGTGGTTTAGGCGCACCTTTAACGTTATCTTTGTTCATCTTATTTCCTTGTTTACTCTGCCATACTCAATTGTTCACAGTCATTTCCTTATTTTCCAACTTATGCCTTAGCCTAGTTATTTTGGTAAATATATTGTTAAAGTTATCGCACTCGCCAGACTTTATGTCTGACCCCCTTTGTTTCCACCTCTTTTCTTCCTTTCCCCCCAGGTGCTCAGGTTGGAACTAGCACCAGTGGAGCTTGATTTTGGACAACTGTATCTCTTGCTTTTAGAAGTTGCTTGGATCGTTGAAGTAAAAGTTCAGCCTATCTTATTTATGGCTATTTTGTATTGGGGTTATGCCTTTCAATTTATGTACTTTGATTTAGTCAAGATGGATATTATGTACTTTGACTCTGGTTTTTGATGATGTAATCAAACTTATGTGTTTACCGCTGCAATGAATAAAGTTTTAAATTTTTAAGTACTGTTTATATCTGTCTTGTTGTTAAGTTTCTGTTCTATACTCACTTAAAACGCTCCATAGAAGTTAATGCATTCCCTTTGTGAATGACATTAATGGACGTGGGGTGTTACAGATTGTCTGATATATATATATATATATATATATATAGTTTTAATAAAATAATAGGTTAATCGTTCCAAACATAACACTAAAGCACATATGCTAGAATACTAGTAATAATTTTTATTGATAAACTTTTTTTTGACAACAAGCAATGCATTGTGTACTTCAATCGTTAGGATAACCAAGAGCCAAAGTATATCCTAAAAACCGTTTAACAGGTTCCTAAAGGCTTAACAGTTAATAAGCGCTCTTAAGTTTAAGTATGCTATCTGACATAAAAAGTAACAATGAAAGAGACAAACAATAAATAAGCATCCAGTAGTAATCTAGCACAACCTTGCAAATGCTTAATCAACACATAACCCAGAAGTTTAATATAGAAACCGCAATGGATCAAGCAGAAAAAATCACAAACCCTAAAATGTTGCAAAAATCAAGCAAAAACCTATAGATCTAGGGCAATTTGAATCAAACCGATTATGGCCTAAATAACAAAATAAAGGAAACCTAAAGATCTTGGATCGATAACAAGAGATGAACACGTTAGGCAAGCGTCTTCCATTTTCGATTAGGAGAGGCAAGCGTCTTCGAATTTGATGGCCAGATCTACGGGATACAAGCATTTTTTTCCTTTTTCTTTTTTTCTTTCCGAGGATCTGAGGAGAATGAAAACGTATTATGGATACAGGGGGAGGGGTATTGGATTACGTATTGTATTTCAGAACGGATGAAATCCGTTCTAAAATTTAGAATGGTCCAAACCCGCATTGAACAGTTCTGCAAAGGTCTAAGTCCGTTATTATTTAGCAACGGCCTAAGGCCATTGCTAATTTTCCGCAATTGGGGGTTGCTAAATTGCCTGTGTGGTGTAGTGATAGAAATAAATCTTTATTGAGAGCTTGGAAATATTCTTACAATTATCAAAGTACATCAAAACATCTGGACAGTTATAATAATATGTCCTCGTATACGACACACAACGGAATTTTTTTATATAATATCATATGTTTGAACCCATCCAGCTTGTCTCTTCATAGCATGCGATAACCTGAATCCATACAAATTGGTCTAAACAGAGAATTACAAACGTCGGATTAGTTTGGTGAACTAGAGTGAGAAACCCACTAAGTTTAAAGGTATCACACAATTGATTTTAAAATCAAACGCCTGCATCTCACGCTCTACATACATAATATACAATCAAAACCGCAGGCGCTTAATGGAGAATGGATTTCCATGGCAATGTATGGGCAACCACCTTTCCGACAATATACCTTCGGAGATGAATACATTAGGGTTCAAGAAGAACATCTTGCAAGTCAGGCTAAACATGACCGGCCCCTCACTTCGCTTGAGAGTACCGAGTATATCATTACCATGGTTGGGGATCAGCTAACTAAACCGATAGCATACATTCAAAATTAAAAAGGGAAAACCGAAGGAATTCGATTTCTCCAGATCAGGTAAGGACATACCCTTTTGATGGGCGCGACCCACATAGCCAAGCGACCTACTCGATTTCTGCCATTTCCCGGTTGATGAGGCTTGAGGTCATAAGTCTTTTGGAACATTTGGTGTATCGACCCGAACTTCCCCGATCTCCGAAGAGAAGAGAATGAATGAATTACTTTAAGGACAAGACGAATCAGAATGCAAATAGAAGAACATTTCATTGTTATTTACAACAATTCCATCAGATTACAAGAATATACAGAGTATGAATAAGTATTATACAACAGAAAAAAACAGAGATTACAATAAATTACATAGCAGCAGAAAAACAATATAAAACACAACTGAAAGTAATACGCGGATACAGAGCTTTCCGAGCATCGTTCCAGCTGTAAATCATGATCCCGTGAATATAAATCTGCAAAACCAAAACTACTAGCTGCCCGTGTCGAAAATAGGGGCACCCAGAGTTTAGGTTAAAACAATAAACTCCAAGTCAGTCATGTGACTGGTGTGAGAACTAAAACAGTTATTTAAAACTTTACTTTAAAAGAGAGCAATTCAAGGGACCACGCTGTATAACACGGAATGGGTTTCCTCCCAAGAACACCAGTGCATATAACAAAACGGCGCAGTGCTTTTTCGTAAAATGAAGCTATTATAAGACCCAGGTCTCATCACATAATGCAACGCAAGCCGGAGGATAGGGTTTTCCCTTATAATAGCCAAACATGCTTGGTACGTTTAAAACAAATCATTTGATACTATTATAAGTGTATAGTGTCAAAACAATTTCAATTATAAATATCAATCATAAATGGCATGGGTACCATATATCATGTCGCCATACTAGGCTCTACAAATAAAACCGCAATATCACGTATTGGAAATTGAATTTCCGTAATGATTCGAGGCAAGGGAGCAAGCTCCTCTCCGCTTCGAGACACTCTAGCAAATGCCTCGGGATAACACACTCTGGGTAACCCCTGGATGCTTCAGGGCCAGTCCTCCCTTACGTTTGAGGATTAATTATTCCTGAACACATGTTTCCCGGTCCTAACAGACCTATATCCGAGGCGCCTTGCATTCCAACAACCACATAGGTAAAAATAATATAAATGTCAGCCAGTTTAAGCACTGACACTACCCAGAGCTAGAAAGAAACGTCGTGCTCTCCCTGCAGTCCTTATCCCGTTTTTGACTCATACCGAGGTGTGAGGCTCGCGAATTCATGCTATACACAAAGTTGCGCCACACAGGCCGTGCTTTGATCGTCAACCACAAGAATTTTCTTTTCAACAGAAGCCTTGATCATTTGACACTTAGGCATGCCACACAGGCAATTCACTCCATGCGACTGATGTCCATCGATATACAACCTTTGAGCTCGTACGTCTCAGAGAATGGCGTTAAGCAAGAGAATAAATTCCCGCCGCCAAATAGATGTATATTTAATAGAGATCAATCAACACAGAATAAAATCCAATGTCAGACACACAGTCCATTTACAAGTTCGTTCTGGGTCTGAACGAAACCGGAGGCACTTTCCTCGCATATCCATCGATCTCCAAGTACGTCTGGACGATCACCAACTGATTCCCTCATCTTGGGTGTACAACCCAATCAAGATCATCAGTAATCACCCAAACGATGTGAAGACTTCCGATCTTCAACCATCGTCTTCCTCTTCGACATATCGTCGAATCGGTTATTCAAAATGGGTATAAACCTGGCCTTTCCGAATAACCCGCGTATATAATAAACAAATGTTACACAAACACAACATACGCCTCATTCCCATTCATTGGTCACTATCCGTAAATTAGCAAGAGAACAATTCCCCAAATATTAACCCCGAAGGCCGAAACCAACATCAGATCAATATCCAGGAGACCACTCATCTTATCTATTTTCCAGTTAGTTTCTAATTTTATATATGATAAAGATGTAAATTTATCGTTAAAATATTTTACTCAACATATGAATCTATATTTCTTTCAACACATGACTAATCTCAACACATGAGTATTGTCAACACGTGAATCTTTATTTTATAATATTCTTTATTTTCCCAATTGGAATGAGGCCCAATCAATCACCATATAATGTTAATTATATGGATTCCATACAACACATGTATATAATAGCAACGATAAATAATCAACCATCATCCAAAATGCACCACACAACTGCATAAGCATCAAATATAAATAATTAACGCTCACACAGTCTGTCGACCAATCGATTGACATACAACTAAATAATTGGGATTAGTGTACGCCAAATATCATCGCAACACCCGTGTGGGGTTTCAATACACAAACACTGAATATTATTTGTGCAGTTGAGCGACGTATAAAATTTATCATCCCAATCAATATCCTTCAAATAGGCGTACATAAACAAACCATCCGGTTTGTAAATGAATATTTATTTATTCACATTCACGTTAAAAATTATATTTTTAACGATAAAATATTTTTAACTATATAAATATTTTATTTTATTTCACATCACACAATCAATTTTCATCACAACAAACAATCAAACATACAAGCCATCCATGGTCTGTGGACGACGGGTGTCGGGTGCTACTAAACACCGTCTGCATCCTAGTATATATTTTTAACCAGAAAATAAGATCAAAGTGAGAAGTTCTCACCGAGAGCTAAACCAAACACCGCGACTCTTCATATATAGAAAATCTTCACCGAGCTCGCCTTTTGTCACTTTCGTTGTCCATATCCACTACATATATAAAAATCACATTTTTATATTATTGCTATGTATATAAAAATCACATTTTTATAATCAATCTATATGGATAAAAATCACATTCTTATACCGCTACTATATAGATAAAAATTCTATCTTTATATCGCTAATGAATATATAAAAATCACATTTTTATATCGTCACTTCATATGTAAAAATCGTATTTTTATCCTATCGCTACAAATATAAACATATAAAAATCATATTTTTATTATCTCTATAATATAAAAATCATATTTTTATTATCTCTATAATGTAAAAATCATATTTTTATTTACTTCATATGTAAAAATCCATAGAAGCATTAAAACGGAGAAAACTCACATATTTTCTATCGCCCGGATTTGTTGTTCTGGTTCCAGAATTTGCAAACGAGCTTCGATCTTCACACCAACTTTTTTTCTAACTTAACCGCGCCATTCCGAACAACTTTCGCCTAGTGTTCTTCCTTCCGAAAATGTGCCGTTTTGCCGGAAATCGCGAAAAGACAGCATTTTGATAGTGTTTGGACAGCAGACTTTGGACGCGTTTTCCCGACAACTTCGCAATGCAAAATGGGATTATCATATACCAAATCGAAGAGAAAATCGTGCCCTTCGACTTTGGTCTAGGGGAGTTTTGGCTAGAAATGCACGGTTTAGGAGTTATTCGCGAAATAATGACAGGGTGTTATTTGCAAAACGGGATTTTTGGTGAAAATGGACTTTTGGGTGTAGCGGGGCCCACGGCCGGAATTGAGGGGCCTGAGGGGGCGCCAGACCTGATGGACGTGGGGGAGGCCACTGGTGGCGGGGTGGGGTCCACGGAGGCGGGTGGTGGTGGTTTGGGGGTAGGGTTTGTGATTTTGAAGAGGGAAAGAGGAGGAGAGAGAGGGGAGGAGGAAGAGGAGGTGGCGCCGGAGGGAGGTGGCTGCGGCCAGAGGTGGTGGTGGCAGCGGAGGAGGGGCGGCAGCCCTCTTGGAGGAGGAGGAGCCCATTTTTGAGAAAAGAGGAAGAGAGAAAAGTGAATGAAGAGGAGGAAAAATGATTATATGCTCGTTTCTCGCCTATCGTCTGAATGCAAACGATCTCCGATTGCCGCAGATTTCGGACACGACATAGTAGACGTGAAGACGAGTCCAACGAAACAAGTTTCGTCGAATTCCGATTTCGTTTGACCGTCCGTTAAAATTCTCAAAAATGTTCAGACAAGCTCTAAAAATGCTATTTTGGCGCACCATTTCTTCTTGCACGCTCACATGCTAACTCCAAAAATCAAGCCCTCTTGGATTTAACCATTATTAGACGATACGAATCCATAAAAAAAAGTAGAATCAAATTCTGAGGTCGTATCAATAATGTTCCTTTGTAAAATGACTGCCCGTTTTTGAACGAATGGTTTTGCTTTGCACGGCCACATACTGACTCCGTTCGACGTGCCCTTTGGAACTCAACAATAATTTGTCATTATGAATCCATAAAAATTTATCTCGTCGAATTCTGAGCTCATATGCAAAACTTCACTTTTTAAGGGCTATGTATTGCTAACCGAAAAGCTCCTACCAATTGCCACTATTCCGGATATCGGAATATATCGAAGCTTTCACTTTTCAGAGTTCTAAATGGCATTTTGAACTCAATGGAAATGGTTTCGTGTAACAACCCGCAATTTAAGGCCAATTTAAAAATTTTATTTTAAATAATTTTGTTAAGAAAATGAGTCAGAAATTAAAAATTCTATTTTTATTTAAATTATTTTATTAATAATGGCTGAAATATTAAGTTTATTATTTTAATTCTATTCTGAACTTAAAATTCATGGTAATTCCAAATTTTAATTTCCAACTTTGAGAAATTATATAAAATTAGTTTTAAATCGAAGTTGGACGAACCAAGAAACACTAGTGACATTCATTTCATATGTAAAGTTATTTCACATTAATTGCAGCCTTATAGTTTTGCCTTTAAAGCCAAAATCATTATGCTTATTTTCTCTTACAACTTTTGAATTCTTAATTCTTAAACTAACATCCCTTTTTCTCTCCTTTTATTGTCTCCCTCCAAAAGCAAATCTACTCCATGTGTGTATATTTAATTATTTTTGCATGAACATTGAATAGGTTGGTCTAAAATATTAGGTGGACTCTAAATAAATTATGATAAAGATGTCATTATGTTATAATATGTAGTTTTGGGTAAACATATCATTATGTTACAATCTTTCATTGTTAGATTAAAAGAATAAAAATTGTTGTCTTTAAATACTTCCCTTTTCTATCCAAAGTGTGACTATCGTTAATTAATAAATTTTTAAAATATTAACGGCTGCATTCGTTTACAACGACCTCCCCTCTTCATGGTTGCAACATTCATTCATTTCCTTAATTTTCATTCTATTAATTCCTTTCCTTACCTACATTCATGCATCTTATTGCATTGGCTTGTTATCACTTCTTATGTCTTCATCCCTTTAATTTCCTTTCCCTTTTTCTTTGTGTCATATACAAACTATCCTTTCACACACACACAGATATATATATATATATATATATATATATATATATATTATTTCCTTCTACATATATTCTTTCTTACATTATCTATATATATTTGTAGACATTTTCGTTGCCTTATTCTTTTTGTGCAATTTAATTATGTTCCCTACAATTATGATATTAATGTTTTGAAATTTAAGAAGACGCACAAATTTATAACAATTTACATCAAATAATTTATCATGCATTCATTTCTTTTTTTTCTCTCTCTTCCTCTTTGTGATTTATTTTTAAATTTTGAATGATACATAATTATTTCCAACTCAACCTCAGTCAGCCACATTTAAATTGTTTGTAACTTGCATGTGTTTCCAGTTTTATTCATTTCAATGCGTAACCAAAAGCATTTATAGAAGAAAAAAGGGAAGGTTTCCTCCTTAATAAAATAAACAAAATTTGAAATCTTATTCAATACGTGTCATTCATTGCGAAAATAATAATAAAGATTGCCGCATGCAAACCATTTATGTCCTTATTTCTTTTATCTTCTCTCTCTTACTTTCATATGCATGTATGCTATAAAAAACATATATATATATATATATATATATAAGTTAAACAGAGAAATGATAATTATAAAAGTCTTAAATGCATGCACCATGCATGTTCCAATTATTCCACAATTCTTTTTTTTGAAATGTCCACCTAACGTTCCATTAATTTACCATCCAATTTTGTCATTTTATTTTATATATATATTCTCCTTATAACATTCAAACCCAAATCCTAGCATTCTTACACAGCCGTCATACCATAAAATGAACGCACGAAAGGCTCTGATTTGATCTCTATCTTTCTCTCAAAATTCAACAAATCAAAACATGAAATCAAAGAGATCAATGAGCTCTATAATCCCAACGACCATGATCGGAAACAGAGCACGGTGATGATCGATTTTTCCCCTATAAACTAGTGGCGTTCGGGTTCGGTTTTGGAAGGGAGGGGGGCCGCGAGTTGCTCCAAACTCCGGCAGGTGATAGGCGACGTCAAGGGCGACGGAGTGGTGGTTCCTGATGATGGCACGTTCTCCTCTACAGGCGGCGGCAATGGGATTTACAGATCGATGTAGAAGGAGGATTAGTAATGTAATTATAGTTTAATTTTTATTTTAATTATTAAGTAATATAACCAATGTTTAAATTAACGTATCTCCTCCATACGGGAACGGAATTCAATGATTTCAGGTTCGTTAGAATCGAATTGATGAGATCTACAACATGACACCAACTAGAGCGTAAACCGAGCCCTTTGAAAATTCAGCAATTTTGAATGCGATTGACTTCTGAAAACCAATCATGGTGAGAATATCTGATCTTTACAATATAAATAATCTATTAAATTATTTATTCAATTAAATATCTGCCTGTATGTAATTTTATCTGTGCTGTGATGTGATAAAATTTTGGTATTTGATCTGTTTGTATTCTGATGGATTGTGTTGTGTTGTACCGTGTAGATCCATGGTTGTAAATCTAGATCTGTATAAATTTGTATTAAAATCGTCGTGTTTGATATGACATAAAATAAATTGGATTTAATTAGGATTATTTTTAAATCCAATTAAAAATTCTGAGTTGATTCCACAAAGAATTATTTTGTTTTAATTTTGTTGAGCAATTTATTGTTTGTAAAAAAAGTAAGAATTTGGTTGATATAAGTTTAGTTGTATTTACTTTGCAAATAAAAGGTCAAAGTGAAAACACATCTTATTAACACTATTTTTGTTAATAAAAAGGACAATAGGAAAGTTGCATTTTTAAATTAACACTTTTATTTGTAAGTTTATAAGGCATATAAAGGATAACATTTTATTTGTTACTTAAAAAGGTTGAACATTATTTGTTAAATGTTAAATATTATTTGTTAATGAAACAAGTTTTAATCTTTATCTTTGTTAATAAAGTAAAGGACAATTTTTAAACATTAAATTTTGTTTACAAAATAAATGACAAAGTTTTTACTCTAATTTTTGTTTTTACTTTCATTTTATTTTCTTAAATAAAATTAAAACATTTAATCGTGTTGGTTTATTTTGTTTACATAATAAAAACAATTTTAACATGTAATTTTGTTTGTAAAATAAAAAGACAAATTTTTGTGTACATAATAAAAAGACCAATTTTTGTTGCATAATAGAAAACAAATTTTTGCTTACATAATGAAAAGGACAAAGTTTTAACATTAAATTTTGTCAACAAAGTTTTAACACAATTTTGTTAGTAAAATAAAAGGACAAAGTTTTAACATTAATTTTGTTAGTAAAATAAAAAGGATAAAGTTTTAACATGAGTTGGGTTAACAAGTTTTTAACATTAACTTTGTTAATAAAAGGACAAGTTTTGACATTAATTTTGTTTACAAATAAAAAGACAATTCTTATGTCATTTTGTTCGTTAAAATAAACAGACAATTCTTATGTGATTTTGTTCATATAAAATAAAAAGACAAAATGTTTATACTATTTTGTCAGCAAAACAAAAGGACAATTTTTATGTTATTTTGTCAACATAAATAAAAGGACAACTTTTATTTTTGTCTTGCCTACGAATCAAGATACCAATTTTTATCCCTTATTTTTGTTAACATAAATGAATGCAGGTTTTATCTTTATTTTTGTTTACATAAATAAATGCAAGGTTTATCCTTAATTTTGTTAACCTAATAAAATGCAAGTTTAAATCCTTATTTTCATTTACAAAATAAAATAAGGATGAGACCCTTTATTGAGATTCCTTAAAATTATATACTCCTATGTTGTGTGGTATGGTTGACATGGAAATTACATCGTTGGGTGAATGGAATGGTTAGACAAAAACCATTATTTTGGTTACCTTACTTGACACCAAATTGACATGACAAAATTGATGATGAACCTTATGCGTAGCATTGTGTTAATATATTTAGAGAATAAAGTCTTTCTTTTTATTTGTGTTTCAACATAAATATATATTTAAAATAAAATAAAGTATGCAAATATACATAGAAATTAAGTTCATTTTTTTGGTATTTCTCAATACAAATATGACATAGAAGTAAATTGTGTTCCCAACACAAATATTAACATAGAAATTGAATTACCTTTTTATTTGTGATTTCAACAAAAATATAAACATGAAAAGAATAACATTTCTTGATCAATGAAAAAGAATAACATTTCTTGATAAATGTAAAAGAATACACTTTTATCATGTTTGGTTTAAATGAAACAAGATAACATATTTTTATCTGAATTTGATTAGTGAATGTTAAAAAAATATTTTTATCAAAATATGATTGGTAGAACAAAATATACATTTTTGTATATTGAAAGTGAATTAGACAAAATACACATTTTTGTATATTAAAAGTGTGTTAAAACCAAATAAGCATTTTGTTAAGATAAAAGATGGTTAAAACAAAATAGACATTTTGTTAAGATAATATATATATATATATATTTATTTACAAATAGGTAAATAAATAAGAAATTATAATGCGTAACCCGAGGTTGGATTGAGTTGTGATGTAAACCTGCCCGGACCCGCCCGGCTGTCCAGTAATCACAACAATACCTATCCAATGTGAGAGGTTAAAGCATATGTAAAATATTTAGTGTAAATAAATAAAACATAGACAAAGGAAGACATATATATTTACATTAGGTAAATAAGAGATTAAATAAATTACATTTTTATATGTAATTAAAAGAATATATTTTACACTGTAAAGAAAATTACATTTTATGTAATTATGATTATAAGAAATAAAATTACATTTTATGTAATTAAGAATAAATAGATTATAAATAATAAATATGTGAATAAGAATTTATTTACATTTTCCTATGTAATTAAAAGGAATAAAAATAATAATTATGTGAATATGTTTTTATTTACATTTTCTTATGTAAATAAAAAGAAAAAGAAAAAAGAAAAATAATAGAAAAATATATGAAAAGGATTTATTTACATTCTCTTATGTAAATAAAAAGAACCAATTTGTAAATAGTAATTATTTACATTTTCTAGGTAAATAGAAAAAAGAAAGGTTAGAAAAGAATTAACATAAGATATTCTTTTATGTTAAAAGGAAATATTAGAAAAAGGATTAAAGAACTACATTTTTCAATGTAATTAGAAAAGAATTTAAGAATTACACTTTTCAATGTAAAGAAAAGAAACAAAGAAATTTACATTTGTCAAATGTAAATAAAGGATTTAATAAAAGTACATTTCCAATGTAAGTAAATATATATATATATATATAGGTTTTACATTGTAATAAAATTACATTTCTTTGTGATAAAGATTTTAAGAACAAATATGTGAATAAGGATTATTTACATTTTCTTATGTAAATAAAAAGGATTAAAAGAATAATTATGTGAATAATATTTATTTACATTTTTTTATGTAAATAAAACAGATAAAAGGAAAAGGTACATTTATTTATAATTAGTGTAAATAAATATAGTAAAAGTAAAGGTAAACATTTATTTACAAATAGTGTAAATAAATAAGAAAAGGAATTAGAAACATTTATTTATAAATAATGTAAATAAATAAGATAAAAGAAGTAGAGAAATATTTATTTACATTTAGGTAAATAAATAAGGAAAAGAATAGAAAAACATTTATTTACATTTAGGTAAATAAATAGGAAATAAATTAAAAGGATATATAAAGCATAATTTATTTACAATTAGAGTAAATAAAATAAGAAAGGTAGTAAAATAAAACAAGAAATATTTTATCGTCATTTTAGATGCGATAAAAGAATACACGATCATAGTTGAAATCGCCAAACGATTTATATTTATTATATATGTATATATATATATATATATATATTATAAGTTAAACGAAACGCGCGCGGCAGTTCGCGTATCGGCAATCGTAACTTTAAACAGTTATACCGAAAGAACCGACCGTCGGATTTTCCCAAAACTGGAACCGTTAGGACCACTTTGGGAAGATCTTTCCAACGATATAGACTTCGTCAAAATCCAACGATTAGATTTCAAGATATGTGTTAATCAAATTTGGTTGAAAACAGCGCCAGGGTCGCCCATTAACCCGAAGCGTCGTTAAATTAATTTAAGCTATTTTTATATAAATAGAAGTAGCGATATGTCGTTATTAAATACTAATAACGATATGAAAGGATTTCAAATTATATATATATGCGAGAATCATTTGAAAAGACCGAGTTCAATCTCATTTCAAATGATTATAAGACGTTCTAAGTCGAAGATTTAAAGACGGTGATTGAAGACCGACGATCTTCACATCGAATGGATGTGTTGCCACTGAGACCCATGAGAGGAGTAGCTACCTTGAAAGGGCTTCAGCGGTGGTCGTTCGGACGAAGTGTTGATTTGTACGGATTTGACTTTCGCTCAGACCCAGGGCATAAGTTTATAAATGGAATGTATGTCTGACGTTGTAGTCCTTTATACTACATTCGTTGATCTCTCTCAATATATATATGTTTGGTGGTTAACACCCTTCTCTGAGACGTACGGGCTTAGAGGTTATATATTGGTAGAAATCAATGGTATAGTATGGACTGACAATGTGGCATACTAAGATGCATTAATCAAGGCTTTTGTTGAAAAGCAGGCCTTGTGGTTGATGATCAAAGCACAGTCTATTTAGGCATAGCTTTGTGTATATCGTGACTTCGCGAGCCTCACAGCCCGGTAGAGTCTAAAACGGGAGAAGGGAACGCAGGGAGTGCACACGTTGCTTTCTAGCTAGAGTGGTGCCAGGGACCTACCAGCGCTGGCATTTATTCATTGTGGTTGTTGGATTTTCGAGGCCTCGGGTTTATGCGGTCGCCACTGGCCGTAGTATAGGTCCAAAAGGACGGGGAACGTGTGTTCAGGCATTTCCAATCCACAAAAGTAAGTGTGGACCGGCCCTGCAGGATCCAAGGGTTGGACAGAGTACCAATCCTGGGGCATTTGCTAGAGTGTCTCGAATCGGTAAGGATCTCCTCCCTAGCCTTGACTCAGATGGAAACCCAAATTTCCAATACGACATCACGCGGTTTTGATTGTATACCTATATATGGCGACATAGTGGGATGGGGCACTCATGCCGTCTAGGATTTATACATTTACTTTGATGTATTTCAAATTGGTTGCACACTATTATTATATAATACCGTGTCTATCGTATCAAGCATCTTTTGATCATTATAAGGTAAAACCCTATCCTCCGGTTTGCGTTGCATTGTGTGATGGGACTTGGGTCTTATAATGGTTTCATTTTTCAAAAAAAGCATTGCGTTATTTTGACGATTTACTTTAGTCATGCACTAGCAATCCATAGGAGAAAACCCGTTCCGCGAAAGTGGCGTGGTCCTGTGATTAGCCTTATTATATTATATAGGTTAAGTAGAATTCTCACACCAGTCCCATGACTGACCTGTAGTTTGTCCACTGGCAAACTCGGGTGCCCATATTTTCCACACGGGCAGTCGAGTAGCTATTTTTGCAGATATATTAAGCAGGATTCTGGGTTGAAGCTTAAAGCTGTGTCCAGAGATAGAGAGTCTTCCGCTGTGTTCTTCCGTTGCAGTATATTACATTTTTTTTTGTATTTATCTTCCGCTGTAAATTTTATTTCAATGTACTCTGATATATTCTGTACTCTGATGTAACATTATTGTAATGTAATAAAAGTCTGCTGTTATTGTTCTGATGTATTGTATTCCCAAAGTTAACGTATGCGAGTTTTGAACGGTCTTGGTCGATTTTGCGATCGATTAAGGTCGGGAAAAATCCGTGTCGTTACAGTTGGTATCAGAGCTTTGGTTAGCTCAAATCTTTGGGGTACAACTCGTTAGAACTAAACAAAAGGCTCATCAGAGATTGGATTAGTAATGTCCAATAAGAATACTCATTAGAGATAGGATCAGTAGTATCCTAGAATGAGAAAACTCATTAGAGATGGGGTTAGTAATGCCCTAGAATGAGTTCAGAGTGATAAGCTTATAATTAAAGTATTTTGATTATATATATAATCCTATTTTAGAAAATATGTTTTTAAATATATAAAAGTATATATATTTGATAAGTTAGCCAACAAATGAAATTAATAATATTAAAATTAAAATTTAGTTAGTTAATTTAACTACCTTTAGCTTAGTTCCTTTTCGAGGACGAAAAGATTTTAAGTGGGGGAGACTGTAACAACCCGCAATTTAAGGCCAATTTAAAATTTTTATTTTAAATAATTTTGTTAAGAAAATGAGTCAGAAATTAAAAATTCTATTTTTATTTAAATTATTTTATTAATAATGGCTGAAATATTAAGTTTATTATTTTAATTCTATTCTGAACTTAAAATTCATGGTAATTCCAAATTTTAATTTCCAACTTTGAGAAATTATATAAAATTAGTTTTAAATCGAAGTTGGACGAACCAAGAAACACTAGTGACATTCATTTCATATGTAAAGTTATTTCACATTAATTGCAGCCTTATAGTTTTGCCTTTAAAGCCAAAATCATTATGCTTATTTTCTCTTACAACTTTTGAATTCTTAATTCTTAAACTAACATCCCTTTTTCTCTCCTTTTATTGTCTCTCTCCAAAAGCAAATCTACTCCATGTGTGTATATTTAATTATTTTTGCATGAACATTGAATAGGTTGGTCTAAAATATTAGGTGGACTCTAAATAAATTATGATAAAGATGTCATTATGTTATAATATGTAGTTTTGGGTAAACATATCATTATGTTACAATCTTTCATTGTTAGATTAAAAGAATAAAAATTGTTGTCTTTAAATACTTCCCTTTTCTATCCAAAGTGTGACTATCGTTAATTAATAAATTTTTAAAATATTAACGGCTGCATTCGTTTACAACGACCTCCCCTCTTCATGGTTGCAACATTCATTCATTTCCTTAATTTTCATTCTATTAATTCCTTTCCTTACCTACATTCATGCATCTTATTGCATTGGCTTGTTATCACTACTTATGTCTTCATCCCTTTAATTTCCTTTCCCTTTTTCTTTGTGTCATATACAAACTATCCTTTCACACACACACAGATATATATATATATATATATATTATTTCCTTCTACATATATTCTTTCTTACATTATCTATATATATTTGTAGACATTTTCGTTGCCTTATTCTTTTTGTGCAATTTAATTATGTTCCCTACAATTATGATATTAATGTTTTGAAATTTAAGAAGACGCACAAATTTATAACAATTTACATCAAATAATTTATCATGCATTCATTTCTTTTTTTCTCTCTCTTCCTCTTTGTGATTTATTTTTAAATTTTGAATGATACATAATTATTTCCAACTCAACCTCAGTCAGCCACATTTAAATTGTTTGTAACTTGCATGTGTTTCCAGTTTTATTCATTTCAATGCGTAACCAAAAGCATTTATAGAAGAAAAAAGGGAAGGTTTCCTCCTTAATAAAATAAACAAAATTTGAAATCTTATTCAATACGTGTCATTCATTGCGAAAATAATAATAAAGATTGCCGCATGCAAACCATTTATGTCCTTATTTCTTTTATCTTCTCTCTCTTACTTTCATATGCATGTATGCTATAAAAAACACATATATATATATATATAAGTTAAACAGAGAAATGATAATTATAAAAGTCTTAAATGCATGCACCATGCATGTTCCAATTATTCCACAATTCTTTTTTTTGAAATGTCCACCTAACGTTCCATTCATTTACCATCCAATTTTGTCATTTTATTTTATATATATATTCTCCTTATAACATTCAAACCCAAATCCTAGCATTCTTACACAGCCGTCATACCATAAAATGAACGCACGAAAGGCTCTGATTTGATCTCTATCTTTCTCTCAAAATTCAACAAATCAAAACATGAAATCAAAGAGATCCACGAGCTCTATAATCCCAACGACCATGATCGGAAACAGAGCACGGTGATGATCGATTTTTCCCCTATAAACTAGTGGCGTTCGGGTTCGGTTTTGGAAGGGAGGGGGGCCGCGAGTTGCTCCAAACTCCGGCAGGTGATAGGCGACGTCAAGGGCGACGGAGTGGTGGTTCCTGATGATGGCCCGTTCTCCTCTACAGGCGGCGGCAATGGGATTTACAGATCGATGTAGAAGGAGGATTAGTAATGTAATTATAGTTTAATTTTTATTTTAATTATTAAGTAATATAACCAATGTTTAAATTAACGCATCTCCTCCATACGGGAACGGAATTCAATGATTTCAGGTTCGTTAGAATCGAATTGACGAGATCTACAACATGACACAAACTAGAGCGTAAACCGAGCCCTTTGAAAATTCAGCAATTTTGAATGCGATTGACTTCTGAAAACCAATCATGGTGAGAATATCTGATCTTTACAATATAAATAATCTATTAAATTATTTATTCAATTAAATATCTGCCTGTATGTAATTTTATCTGTGCTGTGATGTGATAAAATTTTGGTATTTGATCTGTTTGTATTCTGATGGATTGTGTTGTGTTGTACCGTGTAGATCCATGGTTGTAAATCTAGATCTGTATAAATTTGTATTAAAATCGTCGTGTTTGATATGACATAAAATAAATTGGATTTAATTAGGATTATTTTTAAATCCAATTAAAAATTCTGAGTTGATTCCACAAAGAATTATTTTGTTTTAATTTTGTTGAGCAATTTATTGTTTGTAAAAAAGTAAGAATTTGGTTGATATAAGTTTAGTTGTATTTACTTTGCAAATAAAAGGTCAAAGTGAAAACACATCTTATTAACACTATTTTTGTTAATAAAAAGGACAATAGGAAAGTTGCATTTTTAAATTAACACTTTTATTTGTAAGTTTATAAGGCATATAAAGGATAACATTTTATTTGTTACTTAAAAAGGTTGAACATTATTTGTTAAATGTTAAATATTATTTGTTAATGAAACAAGTTTTAATCTTTATCTTTGTTAATAAAGTAAAGGACAATTTTTAAACATTAAATTTTGTTTACAAAATAAATGACAAAGTTTTTACTCTAATTTTTGTTTTTACTTTCATTTTATTTTCTTAAATAAAATTAAAACATTTAATCGTGTTGGTTTATTTTGTTTACATAATAAAAACAATTTTAACATGTAATTTTGTTTGTAAAATAAAAAGACAAATTTTTGTGTATATAATAAAAAGACCAATTTTTGTTGCATAATAGAAAACAAATTTTTGCTTACATAATGAAAAGGACAAAGTTTTAACATTAAATTTTGTCAACAAAGTTTTAACACAATTTTGTTAGTAAAATAAAAGGACAAAGTTTTAACATTAATTTTGTTAGTAAAATAAAAAGGATAAAGTTTTAACATGAGTTGGGTTAACAAGTTTTTAACATTAACTTTGTTAATAAAAGGACAAGTTTTGACATTAATTTTGTTTACAAATAAAAAGACAATTCTTATGTCATTTTGTTCGTTAAAATAAACAGACAATTCTTATGTGATTTTGTTCATATAAAATAAAAAGACAAAATGTTTATACTATTTTGTCAGCAAAACAAAAGGACAATTTTTATGTTATTTTGTCAACATAAATAAAAGGACAACTTTTATTTTTGTCTTGCCTACGAATCAAGATACCAATTTTTATCCCTTATTTTTGTTAACATAAATGAATGCAGGTTTTATCTTTATTTTTGTTTACATAAATAAATGCAAGGTTTATCCTTAATTTTGTTAACCTAATAAAATGCAAGTTTAAATCCTTATTTTCATTTACAAAATAAAATAAGGATGAGACCCTTTATTGAGATTCCTTAAAATTATATACTCCTATGTTGTGTGGTATGGTTGACATGGAAATTACATCGTTGGGTGAATGGAATGGTTAGACAAAAACCATTATTTTGGTTACCTTACTTGACACCAAATTGACATGACAAAATTGATGATGAACCTTATGCGTAGCATTGTGTTAATATATTTAGAGAATAAAGTCTTTCTTTTTATTTGTGTTTCAACATAAATATATATTTAAAATAAAATAAAGTATGCAAATATACATAGAAATTAAGTTCATTTTTTTGGTATTTCTCAATACAAATATGACATAGAAGTAAATTGTGTTCCCAACACAAATATTAACATAGAAATTGAATTACCTTTTTATTTGTGATTCAACAAAAATATAAACATGAAAAGAATAACATTTCTTGATCAATGAAAAAGAATAACATTTCTTGATAAATGTAAAAGAATACACTTTTATCATGTTTGGTTTAAATGAAACAAGATAACATATTTTTATCTGAATTTGATTAGTGAATGTTAAAAAAATATTTTTATCAAAATATGATTGGTAGAACAAAATATACATTTTTGTATATTGAAAGTGAATTAGACAAAATACACATTTTTGTATATTAAAAGTGTGTTAAAACCAAATAAGCATTTTGTTAAGATAAAAGATGGTTAAAACAAAATAGACATTTTGTTAAGATAAAATATATATATATATATATGTATATTTACAAATAGGTAAATAAATAAGAAATTATAATGCGTAACCCGAGGTTGGATTGAGTTGTGATGTAAACCTGCCCGGACCCGCCCGGCTGTCCAGTAATCACAACAATACCTATCCAATGTGAGAGGTTAAAGCATATGTAAAATATTTAGTGTAAATAAATAAAACATAGACAAAGGAAGACATATATATTTACATTAGGTAAATAAGAGATTAAATAAATTACATTTTTATATGTAATTAAAAGAATATATTTTACACTGTAAAGAAAATTACATTTTATGTAATTATGATTATAAGAAATAAAATTACATTTTATGTAATTAAGAATAAATAGATTATAAATAATAAATATGTGAATAAGAATTTATTTACATTTTCCTATGTAATTAAAAGGAATAAAAATAATAATTATGTGAATAAGTTTTTATTTACATTTTCTTATGTAAATAAAAAGAAAAATAAAAAAGAAAAATAATAGAAAAATATATGAAAAGGATTTATTTACATTCTCTTATGTAAATAAAAAGAACCAATTTGTAAATAGTAATTATTTACATTTTCTAGGTAAATAGAAAAAAGAAAGGTTAGAAAAGAATTAACATAAGATATTCTTTTATGTTAAAAGGAATTTGATTAGTGAATGTTAAAAAAATATTTTTATCAAAATATGATTGGTAGAACAAAATATACATTTTTGTATATTGAAAGTGAATTAGACAAAATACACATTTTTGTATATTAAAAGTGTGTTAAAACCAAATAAGCATTTTGTTAAGATAAAAGATGGTTAAAACAAAATAGACATTTTGTTAAGATAATATATATATATATATATATGTATATTTACAAATAGGTAAATAAATAAGAAATTATAATGCGTAACCCGAGGTTGGATTGAGTTGTGATGTAAACCTGCCCGGACCCGCCCGGCTGTCCAGTAATCACAACAATACCTATCCAATGTGAGAGGTTAAAGCATATGTAAAATATTTAGTGTAAATAAATAAAACATAGACAAAGGAAGACATATATATTTACATTAGGTAAATAAGAGATTAAATAAATTACATTTTTATATGTAATTAAAAGAATATATTTTACACTGTAAAGAAAATTACATTTTATGTAATTATGATTATAAGAAATAAAATTACATTTTATGTAATTAAGAATAAATAGATTATAAATAATAAATATGTGAATAAGAATTTATTTACATTTTCCTATGTAATTAAAAGGAATAAAAATAATAATTATGTGAATAAGTTTTTATTTACATTTTCTTATGTAAATAAAAAGAAAAATAAAAAAGAAAAATAATAGAAAAATATATGAAAAGGATTTATTTACATTCTCTTATGTAAATAAAAAGAACCAATTTGTAAATAGTAATTATTTACATTTTCTAGGTAAATAGAAAAAAGAAAGGTTAGAAAAGAATTAACATAAGATATTCTTTTATGTTAAAAGGAAATATTAGAAAAAGGATTAAAGAACTACATTTTTCAATGTAATTAGAAAAGAATTTAAGAATTACACTTTTCAATGTAAAGAAAAGAAACAAAGAAATTTACATTTGTCAAATGTAAATAAAGGATTTAATAAAAGTACATTTCCAATGTAAGTAATATATATATATATATATATATATATATATATATATATATATATATATATATATATAGGTTTTACATTGTAATAAAATTACATTTCTTTGTGATAAAGATTTTAAGAACAAATATGTGAATAAGGATTATTTACATTTTCTTATGTAAATAAAAAGGATTAAAAGAATAATTATGTGAATAATATTTATTTACATTTTTTTTATGTAAATAAAACAGATAAAAGGAAAAGGTACATTTATTTATAATTAGTGTAAATAAATATAGTAAAAGTAAAGGTAAACATTTATTTACAAATAGTGTAAATAAATAAGAAAAGGAATTAGAAACATTTATTTATAAATAATGTAAATAAATAAGATAAAAGAAGTAGAGAAATATTTATTTACATTTAGGTAAATAAATAAGGAAAAGAATAGAAAAACATTTATTTACATTTAGGTAAATAAATAGGAAATAAATTAAAAGGATATATAAAGCATAATTTATTTACAATTAGAGTAAATAAAATAAGAAAGGTAGTAAAATAAAACAAGAAATATTTTATCGTCATTTTAGATGCGATAAAAGAATACACGATCATAGTTGAAATCGCCAAACGATTTATATTTATTATATATGTATATATATATATATTATAAGTTAAACGAAACGCGCGCGGCAGTTCGCGTATCGGCAATCGTAACTTTAAACAGTTATACCGAAAGAACCGACCGTCGGATTTTCCCAAAACTGGAACCGTTAGGACCACTTTGGGAAGATCTTTCCAACGATATAGACTTCGTCAAAATCCAACGATTAGATTTCAAGATATGTGTTAATCAAATTTGGTTGAAAACAGCGCCAGGGTCGCCCATTAACCCGAAGCGTCGTTAAATTAATTTAAGCTATTTTTATATAAATAGAAGTAGCGATATGTCGTTATTAAATACTAATAACGATATGAAAGGATTTCAAATTATATATATATGCGAGAATCATTTGAAAAGACCGAGTTCAATCTCATTTCAAATGATTATACGACGTTCTAAGTCGAAGATTTAAAGACGGTGATTGAAGACCGACGATCTTCACATCGAATGGATGTGTTGCCACTGAGACCCATGAGAGGAGTAGCTACCTTGAAAGGGCTTCAGCGGTGGCCGTTCGGACGAAGTGTTGATTTGTACGGATTTGACTTTCGCTCAGACCCAGGGCATAAGTTTATAAATGGAATGTATGTCTGACGTTGTAGTCCTTTATACTACATTCGTTGATCTCTCTCAATATATATATCTGTTTGGTGGTTAACACCCTTCTCTGAGACGTACGAGCTTAGAGGTTATATATTGGTAGAAATCAATGGTATAGTATGGACTGACAATGTGGCATACTAAGATGCATTAATCAAGGCTTTTGTTGAAAAGCAGGCCTTGTGGTTGATGATCAAAGCACAGTCTATTTAGGCATAGCTTTGTGTATATCGTGACTTCGCGAGCCTCACAGCCCGGTAGAGTCTAAAACGGGAGAAGGGAACGCAGGGAGTGCACACGTTGCTTTCTAGCTAGAGTGGTGCCAGGGACCTACCAGCGCTGGCATTTATTCATTGTGGTTGTTGGATTTTCGAGGCCTCGGGTTTATGCGGTCGCCACTGGCCGTAGTATAGGTCCAAAAGGATGGGGAACGTGTGTTCAGGCATTTCCAATCCACAAAAGTAAGTGTGGACCGGCCCTGCAGGATCCAAGGGTTGGACAGAGTACCAATCCTGGGGCATTTGCTAGAGTGTCTCGAATCGGTAAGGATCTCCTCCCTAGCCTTGACTCAGATGGAAACCCAAATTTCCAATACGACATCACGCGGTTTTGATTATATACCTATATATGGCGACATAGTGGGATGGGGCACTCATGCCGTCTAGGATTTATACATTTACTTTGATGTATTTCAAATTGGTTGCACACTATTATTATATAATACCGTGTCTATCGTATCAAGCATCTTTTGATCATTATAAGGTAAAACCCTATCCTCCGGTTTGCGTTGCATTGTGTGATGGGACTTGGGTCTTATAATGGTTTCATTTTTCAAAAAAAGCATTGCGTTATTTTGACGATTTACTTTAGTCATGCACTGGCAATCCATAGGAGAAAACCCGTTCCGCGAAAGTGGCGTGGTCCTGTGATTAGCCTTATTATATTATATAGGTTAAGTAGAATTCTCACACCAGTCCCATGACTGACCTGTAGTTTGTCCACTGGCAAACTCGGGTGCCCATATTTTCCACACGGGCAGTCGAGTAGCTATTTTTGCAGATATATTAAGCAGGATTCTGGGTTGAAGCTTAAAGCTGTGTCCAGAGATAGAGAGTCTTCCGCTGTGTTCTTCCGTTGCAGTATATTACATTTTTTTTGTATTTATCTTCCGCTGTAAATTTTATTTCAATGTACTCTGATATATTCTGTACTCTGATGTAACATTATTGTAATGTAATAAAAGTCTGCTGTTATTGTTCTGATGTATTGTATTCCCAAAGTTAACGTATGCGAGTTTTGAACGGTCTTGGTCGATTTTGCGATCGATTAAGGTCGGGAAAAATCCGTGTCGTTACATTTCGAGTCCAAATTCATCCGTATGAAAAATATGACTTTTTGGGCCTTGTATAATTTCCATAGCGACTATTCTAAATTTTGAATTGAGCATAACTTTTGATTCCCGCTATGAAATTTTGATTTTTCGGATTCGTTGGAAAGATATTCTCAATTAGACTCTAATATTTTTGGTTTCGCTAAAATCCGATTTATTTTGAATCCTGTACATTCATTTGAACTTTGAAATCAAATTTTCAAACTACCGCGCCATTTTCAATTCCTTTTATAATTTAAAATAAATATTATATTCTAACGACGACGTATATAAATATATACGTTATAATTCTATTAAAAATAAATTTCTCGTTGTGATTATTTAAAATAATTTATTTTAAATATTCAAAATTCACTAAAATTGCCAAAATAAAAATTTTAAGCTAGCTCAGAATTTCCGGGTTATTACAATCTCCCCCACTTAAAACTTTTCGTCCCCGAAAAGGAACGAAGCCGAAAGTTGTTTAACTAATCAACTCAACTTTCTTTATTTTCTTTACGGCTTAAGTTCTTCAACTTTTCAGTTTCTAATAACTTTTTAAATTTTTCAAAAATTTGGCTAACACCCTAAATTTTCGAAAAATTTCGCCATAACCTCCCCTACACCGGGGACTTCAGGATATTTCAAATAGCCTCTCATGACCCTTATCAATCCAAAAAGAAAAAGAAACAGCCAATCGGCTCATAAAATCATCCAAACCCAAGAAATTAGTAAATATGTACCTATTTGTCAGGCAAACAATTTTATTCTTCTGCTCTAGCCTCCTTGCTATGACCTGTTCAATGTAAGTACATGTATATGCATGCAAATGCGACAAATTCTCAATACAAATCAATATTCGGTTCAATTTGGCAAAATGGTTCAAAGTTTCAAATCAATAATCAAACAACACAACCATCAATCAATAAGTGGATTAGAATTTCAAACACATAACTTTAATACATAGTCAAAAATCATGTTTTTGATGCCAAATCACAACAATAAACCTATCTAGTTTTGGTTCTCACACCAGTCTAACGGAAATATATAGATATCGCACCTTCGTCACCCGAAAATAAATACTGGTGATGGTATACTTCATCATCAGGACCATGTCCGGTCGACTAGAGTGTGATTCTATATCCATCCAGTATATTAAAACTTCGAATATACGTTCATGACGCGTATATGCAAAATATTTATATACTCAAGTGTCCAAATTCAATACAAATAAAATATTCAAATATGTATAAACTGGTTTAAATTTTCAAAACAAAACTTGTTTTCATTTGAAAAATATACTCTTCACACTCGTTCTAGGATACTACTGATCCCATCTCTAACGAGTCATTCAAATTGGATATTACTAATCCAATATCTGATGAATTCTTTCGTATGGTTTTAATGTGTCTTGTTGTAGAGCTCTGTAAACCAAAGCTCTGATACCAAATGTAGCAACCCGAACTTCCCCGATCTCCGAAGAGAAGAGAAAGAACGAATTACTTTGAGGACAAGACGAATCAGAACGCAAACAGAAGAACATTTCATTGTTATTTACATCAATTCCATCAGATCACAAGAATATACAGAGTATGAATAAATATTATACAACAGAAAAAATATCAGAGATTACAATAAATTACATAGCAGCGGAAAAACAATATAAAACAAATTGAAAGTAATACGCGGATACAGAGCTTTCCGAGCATCGTTCCAGCTGTAAATCAGGATCCTGTGAATATAAATCTGTAAAACCAAAACCACTAGCTGCCCGTGTCGAAAATAGGGGCACCCAAAGTTTAGGTTAAAACAATAAACTCCAGGTCAGTCAAGTGACTGGTGTGAGAACTAAAACAGTTATTTAAAACTTTAATTTAAAAGAGAGTAATTCAAGTGACCATGCCGTATAACACGGAACAAGTTTCCCCCAAAGAACACCAGTGCATATAACAAAACGGCGCAATGCTTTTTCGAAAAATGAAGCTATTATAAGACCCAGGTCCCATCACACAATGCAACGCAAGCCGGAAGATAGGGTTTTCCCTTATAATAGCCAAACATGCTTGGTACGTTTAAAACAAATCATTTGATACTATTATTAGTGTATAGCGTCAAAACAATTTCAATCATAAATATCAATCATAGACGGCATGAGTACCATATATCATGTCTCCATACTAGGCTCTACAAATAAAACCGCAATATCACGTATTGGAAATTGAATTTCCGTCATGAGTCGAGGCAAGGGGCAAGCTCCTCTCCGCTTCGAGACACTCTAGCAAATGCCTCGGGACTACACACTCTGGGTAACCCCTGGATGCTTCAGGGCCGGTCCTCCCTTACGTTTGTGGATTAATTATTCCTGAACACACGTTTCCTGGTCCTAACAGACCTATATCCGAGGCGCCTCGCATTCCAACAACCACATAGGTAAAAATAATATAAATGTCAGCCAGTTTAAGCACTGACACTACCCATAGCTAAAAAGAAACGTCGTGCTCTCCCTGCAGTCCTTAACCCGTTTTTGACTCATACCGAGGTGTGAGGCTCGCGAATTCACGCTATACACAAAGCTGCGCCACACAGGTCGTGCTTTGATCATCAACCACAAGACTTTGCTTTTCAACAAAAGCCTTGATCATTTGCCACTTAGGCATGCCACACAGACAATTCACTCCATGCGACTGCTGTCCATCGATATACAACCTCTGAGCTCGTACGTCTCAGAGAAGGGTGTTAGGAAAGAGAATAAATTCTCCGCCGCCAAACAGATATATATTTAATAGACATTAATCAACACAGAATAAAATCCAATGTCAGACAAATAGTCCATTTACAAGTATTCAAATTGATAAATCTCGGGTTTATTAGATGCCCATAACATCAAGGGTGAAAATTTGGGACTCATCGTCAAAAATGATCACACACATCCATATACTGAAATAGATAACATTTCAAGCCATATTCATTAAGAAATCATCCAAAGCATCCATCACAACCATTCAGTCAATTAATCAATATTAAACTGTTCTACGGGTTTGCAGGGATCATAATTTCCAATTAGATATCTAACTAAATTAAATAACAAATTATTGCCCTAGTTTTTATGAAGCGACACGAACTTCCCCGGTCTCCGAAGAGATGAGAAAGAACGAATTATTGTGAGGACAAGACAAATCGAAACGCAGACGGAAGAACATTTCATTGTTATTACAACAATTCCATCAGAATACAAGAATATACAGAGTATAAATGAATAAATTACATTCGATAAATATCAGAGATTTAAATACAGTACTGCAGCGGAAAAATAATACAAAGCACAACTGAAAGTAATACACGGATACAGAGCTTTCCGAGCATCGTTCCAGCTGTAAATCAGGATCCTGTGAATATAAATCTGCAAAACCAAAACTACTAGCTGCCCGTGTCGAAAATAAGGGCACCCAGAGTTTAGGTTAAAACAATAAACTCTAGGTCAGTCATGTGACTGGTGTGAGAACTAAAACAGTTATTTAAAATTTTACTTTAAAAGAGAGTAATTCAAGGGACCACGCCGTATAACACGGAACAGATTTCCTCCCTAGAATACTAGTGCATAGAATAAACAGCGCAATGCTTTTTCGAAAAATGAAGCTATTATAAGACCCAGGTCCCATCACACAATGCAACGCAAGCCGGAGGATAGGGTTTTCCCTTATAATAGCCAAACATGCTTGGTATGTTTAAAACAAATCATTTGATACTATAATAAGTGTATAGTGTCAAAACAATTTCAATCATAAATATAAATCATAGACGGCATGGGTACCATATATCATGTCGCCATACTAGTTCTACAATTAAAACCGCAATACACGTATTGGAAATTGGATTTCCGTCACGAGTCGAGGCAAGGGGCAAGCTCCTCTCTGCTTCGAGACACTCTAGCAAATGCTCAGGACTACGCACTCTGGGCAGCCACTTGGATCGGTTGGGCCGGTCCTCTCTTACGTTTGAGGATTAATTATGCCTGAACACACGTTTCCCGGTCCTTACAGACCTAATATCGAGGCGCCTCATTCCAACAACCACAAAGGTGAAAAGTATATAAATGTCAGGGCTGGTAAGTCACTGACACCACCAAAGCTAGAAAGAAACGTCGTGTTCTCCCAACGGTCCGTATCCCCTTTTTAACTCATACCGAGGTGTGAGGCTCGCGAATTCACGTTATGCACAAAGCTGCCACGTAGGCTGTGATTTGATCATCAACCACAAGACTTTGCTTTTCAACAGAAGCCTTGATCCATGCAACTCAGCGTGCCACACAGGCAATTCATGCCATGCGATTGATATCTATCGATATATAACCTCTAAGCTTGTACGTCTCAGAGAAGGGCGTTAACCAAGAGAATAAATTCTCCGCTGCCAAACAGATATATATTTAACAGAAATCAATCAACACAGAATAAAATCCAATGTCAGACACACAATCCATTTACAAGTTCATTCTGGGTCTGAACGAAACCGGAGGCACTTTCCTCGCATATCCATCGATCTCCAAGTACGTCTGGACGACCACCAACTATTTCCATCCTCTTGGGTGTACAACCCAATCAGGATCATCAGTAATTATCCAAATGATGTGAAGACTTCCGGTCTTCGACCACTGTCATCATCTTCGACTTATCGTCGAATCGGTTATTCAGAATGGGTATAAACCCGGCCTTTCCGAACAACCCGCGTATATTAAAAACAAATGTTACACAATCACAACATATGCCTCATTCCAATTCATTAGTCACTAACCGTAAATTAGCAAGAGAACAATTTCCCAAATATTAACCCCGAAGGCCGAAACCAACATCAGAACAATACCCAGGAAACCATTCTTCTTAACTAACCTACAGCTAGTTTCTAAATTTCAATTCTTAGGGAAAGGTTCCCATTAATTTTATCCAAGATAAATTCTTTAAAATTTATCCTTTAATCTTCCTTTGGATGTCCTTTCAAACCAAATTATAGTTTTCCAAACTAGCGAGATTAGCGAACCACTCCGAAGTAATTATTTATTTTATTTCCCAATCCCAACCTATTCATCCCATGAAGCAAAACTGGTAATACTCCGTATCTAACACCACGGTGTTATGGGTAAAATTTATTACCATTCCACGTTCAAATCTAATTAAAGATTTAACTATCGCTTTGGAGAAAAACTGGTGATACTCCATTCTCGCTTATTTTCCAAATTTGATAATTTAGATTATCAATGCACATTTCAATATAATTGCAGATTCATTAAAACTCCTTTTACTGGGTTAAAGAACTAATGTTATTTAAAACACAGTTCACGACAAACCCAAATCACATTCTAATTATTACCGGGTTAAAGAACAAGTGTTGTTTAATACACTGTTCACGATAAAACCACAAATCAATTCTATTTACAACCCATTTCAAATCAAATTTATTTATTTAAAAATAAATGGGTTTTAATTTTAGTTCAAAACTAGTTCATTTCGATAAAAATCTATTTTTATCTTTTCAAATATGGAGTTTTTCATCCCAATTTTTCCCAAATCATTTCTTATGATTTTACACAAATTATTACTATTTTTAATAATTTTATCAAGGCCCGTACAGTCGATTTCCATCAACGGCCATCGAACTGCACTTACAACGACCTTTTCCAAATTTGATTTGGACGTATCTCCAAATCCAACCGTTAGATTTCAAATTTCTAATATTCGTTAGAAAGCTCTTTTCGATACGAACCCAACGGTTCCGGTTTTAGGAGAATCCGACGGTCAGACCGCCCGTAATGTCCATTCGAAGTCAATGGTCGAAATTCGCGAACTGCCGCGGCGCGGCGCGTTCTATTCAGGCCATTATATTATATATATAATATATATAATATATATTTCGTCGATTTCCATTCAAAACGAATTTTATAAATATTTTTAAATCCGTTTCAAAAACAATTTCAACTTCCATTTCAATTCAAATCAAAATTAAATTTTTCCTCATAAATTCGTTTTAAAATTCATTTCTATTCAATTCAATTTTCAATTCAATTTGAATTCATTTCACTTCGTTTTCAATTCAATTCGAATTCGTTTTCAATTCAATTCGAATTCTTTTATATTCAATTCATTTCAAATTGGTTTTATATTCAATTCGATTCAAATTGGTTTTCTATTCGATTCAGTTCAAATTGTTTTCTATTCGATTCAATTCAAATTGGTTCTCTATTCGATTCAATTCAAATTGGTTTTCTATTCGATTCAATTCAAATTGGTTTTCTATTCGATTCAATCCAAATTGGTTTTCTATTCGATTCAATTCAAATTGGTTTTCTATTCGATTCAATTCAAATTGGTTTTCTATTCGATTCAATTCAAATTGGTTTTCTATTCGATTAAATTCAAATTGGTTTTCTATTCGATTCAAATTGGTTTTCTATTCGATTAAATTCAAATTGGTTTTCTATTCGATTCAATTCAAATTGGTTTTCTATTCGATTCAATTCAAATTGGTTTTCTATTATTTTCATTTCAAATTGGTTTTCTATTTGATTCAATTCAAATTTCTTTATCTATTCAATTCAATTTGAATTGGTTTTCTATTCAATTCAATTCAAATTTCTTTATCTATTCAATTCAATTTGAATTGGTTTTCTATTCAATTCAATTTGAATTTCTTTTCTATTCAATTCAATTCAAATTTCTTTATCTATTCAATTCAATTTGAATTTCTTTATCTATTCAATTCAATTTGAATTTCTCTTCTATTCAATTTATAAAAACGAAAATAATCGATATAAATATCGTTCGCGTCAAAATAGCGCATCTCTAATCAACACGGCTTTATATATTTCAATAATTCCGTTATTCTATTCAACAAATGAATATTTATTCTTGTCAACACATGACTAATCT
The DNA here is from genome assembly GCA_030737875.1 of Allium sativum. Classification (NCBI taxonomy): domain Eukaryota; kingdom Viridiplantae; phylum Streptophyta; class Magnoliopsida; order Asparagales; family Amaryllidaceae; genus Allium; species Allium sativum. The sequence goes on along the minus strand of CM060920.1, from coordinate 935,620,774 downwards.
CAACGATTGAGTACTGTCCACGTGTGACTATTTTTGTTATTTAATATATTTTATGAAAATTAAGGTATCTATCGTTTGATATTAAATCAGACTCCAACCGTAAATTAGTAAGAGAACGATTCCCTGAATATTAACCCCGAAGGCCGAAACCAACATCAGATCAATATCCAGGAGACCACTCATCTCATCTACTTTCCAGTTAATTTCTAATTTTATATGATAAAGATGTAAATTTTATTGTTAAAATATTTCGTTCAACACATGACTAATCTCAACGGATGAGTACTGTCAACACATGAACCTTTATTTTATAATGATAAAGATGTAAATTTTATTGTTAAAATATTTCGTTCAACACATGACCAATCTCAACGGATGAGTACAGTCAACACATGAACCTTTATTTTATAATGATCTTTATTTTCCCGATTGGAATGAGGCCCAATCAATTACCATATAAAGTTAATTATATGGATTCCATTCAACACATGTATATAATAGCAATGATAAATAATCAACCATCATCCAAAGTGCACTACACTATATAAGCATCAAATATAGATATCTAACGCTTATAACAGCCTGTCGATCCATCGATCGACATACAAGTAATTATTGGGATTAGTGTATATCATATATTATCCCAATACCCGTGTGGGGTTTCAAACAATCAAACACAGATTTTATTTGTGCAGTTGGGCGATGTGTAAAATTTATCGTCCCAATCAATGTCCTTCAAACAGGTGTACATAAACAAACCGTCCAGTTTGCAAATGAATATTTATTTATTCACATTCACGTTAAAAATTATATTTTTAACGATAAAATATTTTATTTTAACACATGAATTTTTATTCAGTTCATTTAAAAAATAAAAATGATATTTTTATTTTTCTGACTTATTTTAGAAAATTTCGGCGGCATAACGGCACAATACTAGAAACGGGACAAGGCCTAGCCTTATCCCCGGTCTAGTGAAGGCCCACGCCATTCACACATCAATCAAATCCATTCCATTTCACCAAACAATTCAATTCAAACCAAATAATCTAACCAACTACACAACCAAACAAACAAGTCCATGGTCTGTGGACGATGGTGTCGGGTGCTACTAAACACCGTCTGCATCCTAGTATATATATATATAACTAGAAGAAGAAATTAAAGAGTGAGAAATTCTCACCAATAGCTATTCCAACTCCACGACACTTCATTTATGGAAATATTCGTCGTTCTCGCCTTTCTTCACTTTCGTTGCCCGTATTCACTACATATGTAAAAATCGAATTTTTACTTCGCTATTCAATATATAAAAAAACGAATTTTTACTTTGCTATTCAATATATAAAAATCGAATTTTTACTTCGCTATTCAATATATAAAAATTAAATTTTTACTTCGCTATTCAATATATAAAAATCAAAATTTTACTTCGCTATTCAATATATAAAAATCCCGTCTTTCTCCTATTAAAAATCATGTCTTTAATCAATGGAAAATCACATTTTCATGCGTGTTAAAGATCGTATTCTTTTGAACAACGAAATATACAACTTCGTATATATATATATATATATATATAAATATATAGATTTAACAGTACTTTCTTTGTTATAAAACTCATTTAACATTGGTAACTAAATTAAATGAATAAATTAAATGATTACTTAAAAAGGAAATGAAAATAAATATAAACAGGAACACTCACAACAGAAATCGAGAGAGGGGGGGGCTTTCGCGCTGGACGGGGAGGATGGCCGGAGTAAAGGGTGGCGCAGCTCGTTCAGGCGGCGCAGGGGGGTTGACCGACAGGGGGTCTCGCGGTTGAGGGCTTGCGGAGGATTGGGGTTCGGCGCGGGTTTTTAGAAAGGAGGAGAAGGAGATGAGCGAGGGGAGGTTGCGCGAGGAGGGAGGGAAGCGTCGGTGGCGCGACAATCGCCTGAGGGAGGAGGACGATGGCGATTGGGGAGGAGCAGCGGGTTCAATTTGGAAAAGGGGCTCGGGCATCTGATTTAGGTTTAGAAAATATATAGGGGGCTTTATATACTTATACAATTTAATTACTTTATTCTCCTTCAAGTTGACTTTTCATTTGACCTCGAAATCGAGTCCACCGACTGTCGCCCCTAGCTAATCACCCTTATTCCGAACACAATGGGATATGTATCGTAAGCCAGTTCCATCGTTTCGACCAGTTTCCGTCAAAATCAACATATAACTCTATATATTGAATTTGAACGCGCATTTCAATTTACTGGGGTCACATACTAACTCGAAAGATTCCAGAAAAATATTTTCTAGCTTCGTATTGACGATACGGTCCTAACAAAACTAGTTTCGTCGAATTCCGAGACCGTTGGAAAAATGGCCATTTTCAAGTCAATTAAAATCAACTGAAACTGGTCAAACACGTTTTCCTTTGCCACGCTCACATATTGATTCGAAAAATTATGAAATTTGGAATCTAGCAATAATTTGACATCACGGATCCAACAAAAGAGGTTTCGTCGAAATCCGAGGTCGTTTGCAAAATGTCTATTTTTAAGGGCCTGAATTCCATAGCGACTATTCAGAATTGTCAACTGGACATATCTTTTGATTCCCGCTATGAAATTTCAATTTTTCGGGTTTGTTGGAAAGATATTTACAAATAGATCCTATTATTTTTGGTTTCACTAAAATCCGGATTGTTTTGCACCCGGTATGTTCAATTGAAGTTTGAAATCGAATTATCGAACTACCGTGCCATTTTCAATTCCTTTTAAAATTATATATAATTATCTATATTCTAACGACGACATATATAATATATACGTTCGAATTCTATTCAAAATAAATTTCTCGTCGATATTATTTAAAATAATTCATTTTAAATATTCAAAATTCGCTAAAACTGCCAAAATAAACATTTTAAACTGGCTCAGCTTTTCGGGTTGTTACAATCTCCCCCACTTAAAACTTTTCATCCCCGAAAAGGAACAAAGTCGAAAGTGGTTTAATTAATCAACTCTACGTTCGATCTGGCTTCCATTCTCCAACTTTTCAGTTTCTGAGAATTTTTAAATTTTCAAAAATTTGGCTAACACCCTAAATTTTCGAAAAATTTCGCCATAACCTCCCCTGCACCGGGAGCCACGGGAAAATCCCGAAATTGCCATACTGGCCTTTTGATCTCAAAAAGAAAAAGCCAAGCGGCTAGCCAGTAGGCTCATAAAATCATCATCACCCAAACAAAATAGTAAATTATGCTAAATATGTACCTATTTGTCGGGCAAACAAATTTTATTCTCTGCTCTAGCCTCCTTGCAATGACCTGTTCAATCTAAGTACATGTATATGCAAGCAAATGCGACCAATTTTCAATACAATTCAATATTTGATTCAATTAGGCATAATGGTTCAAAATTATCAAACAAATAAACATACAACACAAACAGCAATCAATTAGTGTATTAGAGTTTTAAATTCATAGTTTTGAAACATATACTGAAAATCTTGTTTTTGATGCCAAATCACAACAATAAATTCTAGCTATATTAGTTTTGGTTCTCACACCAGTCTAATGGAAATATATACATATCACACCTTCAAAACACGAACACAAATTCTGATGATGATATATCAATCATCAGAATCATCTCCGGGTGTCTAGAATGTGATTCTATATCTATCCAGTACATTAAAACTTCGAATATACGTTCATGACGCGTATATGCGAAATCTATATATACTCGATTGTCCAAATTCAAAATAAATAAATAATCAAATACTTATAAAGCGATTTTTAAATTTTTAAAACAAAATTGTTTTCATTTGAAAAATATACTCTTCACACTCGTTCTAGGATACTACCGATCCTATCTCTAACGAGTCATTCTAATTGGATATTACTAATCCAATATCTGATGAATTCTTTCGTTTGGTTCTAATGTGTCTTCTCCTCGAGCTCTGTAAACCAAAGCTCTGATACCAAATGAAGCGACCCGAACTTCCCCAGTCTCCGAAGAGATGAGAAAGAACGAATTACTGTGAGGACAAGACAAATCGGAACGCAGACGGAAGAACATTTCATTGTTATTACAACAATTCCATCAGAATACAAGAATATACAGAGTATAAATGAATAAATTACATTCGATAAATATCAGAGATTTAAATACAGTACTGCAGCGGAAAAATAATACAAAGCACAACTGAAAGTAATACACGGATACAGAGCTTTCCGAGCATCGTTCCAGCTGTAAATCAGGATCCTGTGAATATAAATCTGCAAAACCAAAACTACTAGCTGCCCGTGTCGAAAATAAGGGCACCCAGAGTTTAGGTTAAAACAATAAACTCCAGGTCAGTCATGTGACTGGTGTGAGAACTAAAACAGTTATTTAAAATTTTACTTTAAAAGAGAGTAATTCAAGGGACCACGCCGTATGACACGGAACGGGTTTCCTCCCAAGAATACTAGTGCATAGAATAAACAGCGCAATGCTTTTTCGAAAAATGAAGCTATTATAAGACCCAGGTCCCATCACACAATGCAACGCAAGCCGGAGGATAGGGTTTTCCCTTATAATAGCCAAACATGCTTGGTACGTTTAAAACAAATCATTTGATACTATAATAAGTGTATAGTGTCAAAACAATTTCAATCATAAATATAAATCATAAACGGCATGGGTACCATATATCATGTTGCCATACTAGTTCTACAATTAAAACCGCAATACACGTATTGGAAATTGGATTTCCGTCATGAGTAGAGGAAAGGGGCAAGCTCCTCTCCGCTTCGAGACACTCTAGCAAATGCTCAGGACTACGCACTCTGGGCAGCCACTTGGATCGGTTGGGCTGGTCCTCTCTTACGTTTGAGGATTAATTATGCCTGAACACACGTTTCCCGGTTCTTACAGACCTAATATCGAGGTACCTCATTCCAACAACCACAAAGGTGAAAAGTATGTAAATGTCAGGGCTGGTAAGTCACTGACACCACCAAAGCTAGAAAGAAACGTCGTGTTCTCCCAACGGTCCGTATCCCGTTTTTAACTCATACCGAGGTGTGAGGCTTGCAAATTCACGTTATGCACAAAGCTGCCACGTAGGCCGTGCTTTGATCATCAACCACAAGACTTTGCTTTTCAACAGAAGCCTTGATCCATGCAACTCAGCGTGCCACACAGGCAATTCATGCCATGCGATTGATATCTATCGATATATAACCTCTAAGCTTGTTCGTCTCATAGAAGGGCGTTAAGCAAGAGAATAAATTCTCCGCCGCCAAACAGATATATATTTAGCAGAAATCAATCAACACAGAATGAAATCCAATGTCAGACACACAATCCATTTACAAGTTCGTTCTGGGTCTGAACGAAACCGGAGGCACTTTCCTTGCATATCCATCGATCTCCAAGTACGTCTGGACGACCACCAACTATTTCCATCCTCTTGGGTGTACAGCCCAATCAGGATCATCAGTAATTATCCAAATGATGTGAAGACTTCCGGTCTTCGACCACCGTCATCATCTTCGACTTATCGTCGAATCAGTTATTCAGAATGGGTATAAACCCGGCCTTTCCGAACAACCCGCGTAGATTAAAAACAAATATTACACAAACACAACATACGTCTCATTCCAATTCATTAGTCACTAACCGTAAATTAGCAAGAGAACAATTTCCCAAATATTAACCCCGAAGGCCGAAACCAACATCAGATCAATACCCAGGAAACCACTCATCTCATCTATTTTCCAGTTAATTTCTAATTTTATATGATAAAGATGTAAATTTTATTGTTAAAATATTTCGTTCAACACATGACTAATCTCAACGGATGAGTACTGTCAACACATGAACCTTTATTTTATAATGATAAAGATGTAAATTTTATTGTTAAAATATTTCGTTCAACACATGACCAATCTCAACGGATGAGTACAGTCAACACATGAACCTTTATTTTATAATGATCTTTATTTTCCCGATTGGAATGAGGCCCAATCAATTACCATATAAAGTTAATTATGTGGATTCCATTCAACACATGTATATAATAGCAATGTTAAATAATCAACCATCATCCAAAGTGCACTACACTGTATAAGCATCAAATATAGATATCTAATGCTTATAACAGCCTGTCGATCCATCGATCGACATACAACTAATTATTGGGATTAGTGTATATCATATATTATCCCAATACCCATGTGGGGTTTCAAACAATCAAACACAGATTTTATTTGTGCAGTTGGACGATGTGTAAAATTTATCGTCCCAATCAATGTCCTTCAAACAGGTGTACATAAACAAACCGTCCGGTTTGTAAATGAATATTTATTTATTCACATTCACGTTAAAAATTATATTTTTAACGATAAAATATTTTATTTTAACACATGAATTTTTATTCAATTCATTTACAAAATAAAAATGATAATTTTATTTTTCTAACTTATTTTAGAAAATTTCGGCGGCATAACGGCACGATACTAGAAATGGGGGACAAGGCCTAGCCTTATCCCCGGTCTAGTGAAGGCCCACGCCATTCACACATCAATCAAATCCATTCCATTTCACCAAACAATTCAATTCAAACCAAATAATCTAACCAACTACACAACCAAACAAACAAGTCCATGGTTTGTGGACGATGGTGTCGGGTTCTACTAAACACTGTCTGCATCCTAGTATATATATATAACTAGAAAAAGAAAATAAAGAGTGAGAAATTCTCACCAATAGCTATTCCAACTCTACGACACTTCATTTATAGAAATCTTCGTCGTTCTCGCCTTTCTTCACTTTCGTTGCCCGTATTCACTACATATGTAAAAATCGAATTTTTACTTCGCTATTCAATATATAAAAATCGAATTTTTACTTTGCTATTCAATATATAAAAATCGAATTTTTACTTCGCTATTCAATATGTAAAAATCGAATTTTTACTTCGCTATTCAATATATAAAAATCGAATTTTTTACTTCGCTATTCAATATATAAAAATCCCGTCTTTCTCCTATTAAAAATCACGTCTTTAATCAATGGAAAATCACATTTTCATGCATGTTAAAGATCGTATTCTTTTGAACAACGAAATATATAACTTCATATATATATATATATATATATATATATAGAGAGAGAGAGATTTAACAATACTTTCTTTGTTATAAAATTCATTTAACATAGGTAACTAAATTAAATGAATAAATTAAATGATTACTTAAAAAGGAAATGAAAATAAACATAAACAGTAACACTCACAGCAGAGATCGAGAGAGGAGGGGGGGGCTTTCGCGCTGGACGGGGAGGATGGCCGGAGGGAAGGGTGACGCAACTCGTTTAGGCGGCGCAGGGGGGTTGCGCGACAGGGGGTCTCGCGGTTGAGGGCTTGCGGAGGATTGGGGTTCGGCGTGGGTTTTCAGAAAGGAGGAGAAGGAGATGAGCGAGGGGAGGTTGCGCGAGGAGGGAGGGAAGCGTCGATGGCATGACAGTCGCCTGAGGGAGGAGGACGATGGCAATTGGGGAGGAGCAGCGGGTTCAATTTGGAAAAGGGGCTCGGGCATCTGATATAGGTTTATAAAATATATAGGGGGCTTTATGTACTTATATAATTTAATTACTTTATTCTCCTTCAAGTTGACTTTTCATTTGACCTCGAAATCGAGTCCGCCGACTGTCGCCCCTAGCTAATTACCCCTATTCCGAACACAATGGGATATGTATCATAAGCCAGTTCCATCGTTTCGACCAGTTTCCATCAAAATCAACATATAACTCTATATATTGAATTTGAACGCGCATTTCAATTTACTGGGGTCACATACTAACTCGTTCCAGAAAAATATTTTCTAGCTTCGAATTGACGATACGGTCCTAACAAAACTAGTTTCGTCGAATTCCGAGACCGTTGGAAAAATGGCCATTTTCCAGTTGATTAAAATCAACTGAAACTTGTCAAACACGTTTTCCTTTGCCACGCTCACATATTGATTCGAAAAATTATGAAATTTGGAATCTAGCAATAATTTGACATCATGGATCCAACAAAAGTGGTTTCGTCGAAATCCGAGGTCGTTTGCAAAATGTCTATTTTTAAAGGCTTGAATTCCATAGCGACTATTTAGAATTTTCAACTGGACATATCTTTTGATTCCCGCTATGAAATTTCAATTTTTCGGGTTCGTTGGAAAGATATTCACAAATAGATCCTATTATTTTTGGTTTCACTAAAATCCGGATTGTTTAGCACCCGGTATGTTCAATTGAAGTTTGAAATCGAATTATCGAACTACCACGCCATTTTCAGTTCCTTTTAAAATTATATAATTATTTATATTCTAACGACGACGTATATAATATATACGTTCGAATTTTATTAAAAATAAATTTCTCGTCGATATTATTTAAAATAATTCATTTTAAATATTCAAAATTCGCTAAAACTGCCAAAAAAAAATTTTAAACTGGCTAAGATTTTCGGGTTGTTACAATCTCCCCCACTTAAAACTTTTCGTCCCCGAAAAGGAACAAAGTCGAAAGTGGTTTGATTAATCAACTCTACGTTCGATCTTACTTCCATTCTCCAACTTTTCAGTTTCTGAGAATTTTTAAATTTTCAAAAATTTGTCTAACACCCTAAATTTTCGAAAAATTTCGCCATAACCTCCCCTGCACCGGGAGCCACGAGAAAATCCCGAAATTGCCATACAGGCCTTCTGATCTCAAAAAGAAAAAGAAAAAGCCAAGCGGCTAGCCAATAGGCTCATAAAATCATCATCACCCAAACAAAACAGTAAATTATAGTAAATATGTACCTATTTGTCGGGCAAACAAATTTTATTCTCTTCTCTAGCCTCCTTGCTATGACCTGTTCAATGTAAGTACATGTATATGCAAGCAAATGCGACCAATTTTCAATACAATTCAATATTTGATTCAATTAGGCATAATGGTTCAAAATTATCATACAAATAAACATACAACACAAATAGCAATCAATTAGTGGATTAGAGTTTTAAATTCATAGTTTTGATACATATACTGAAAATCTTGTTTTTGATGCCAAATCAGAACAATAAATTCTAGCTATATTAGTTTTGGTTCTCACACCAGTCTAATGGAAATATATAGATATCACACCTTCAAAACACGAACACAAATTCTGATGATGATATATCAATCATCAGAATCATCTCCGGGTGTCTAGAATGTGATTCTATATCTATCCAGTATATTAAAACTTCGAATATACGTTCATGACGCGTATATGCGAAATCTATATATACTCGATTGTCCAAATTCAAAATAAATAAATAATCAAATACGTATAAAGCGATTTTTAAATTTATAAAACAAAATTGTTTTCATCTGAAAAATATACTCTTCACACTCGTTCTAGGATACTATGATCCTATCTCTAACGAGTCATTCTAATCGGATATTACTAATCCAATATCTGATGAATTCTTTCGTTTGGTTCTAAAGTGTCTTGTCCTCGAGCTCTGTAAACCAAAGCACTGATACCAAATGAAGCGACCCGAACTTCCCCAGTCTCCGAAGAGATGAAAAAGAACGAATTACTGTGAGGACAAGACAAATCGGAACGCAGACGGAAGAACATTTCATTGTTATTACAACAATTCCATCAGAATACAAGAATATACAGAGTATAAATGAATAAATTACATTCGATAAATATCAGAGATTTAAATACAGTACTGCAGCGGAAAAATAATACAAAGCACAACTGAAAGTAATACACGGATACAGAGCTTTCCGAGCATCGCTCCAGCTGTAAATCAGGATCCTGTGAATATAAATCTGCAAAACCAAAACTACTAGCTGCCCGTGTTGAAAATAAGGGCACCCAGAGTTTAGGTTAAAACAATAAACTCCAGGTCAGTCATGTGACTAGTGTGAGAACTAAAACAGTTATTTAAAATTTTACTTTAAAAGAGAGTAATTCAAGAAACCACGCCGTATAACACGGAACGGGTTTCCTCCCAAGAATACTAGTGCATAGAATAAACAGCGCAATGCTTTTTCGAAAAATGAAGCTGTTATAAGACCCAGGTCCCATCACACAATGCAACACAAGCCGGAGGATAGGGTTTTCCCTTATAATAGCCAAACATGCTTGGTATGTGTAAAACAAATCATTTGATACTATAATAAGTGTATAGTGTCAAAACAATTTCAATCATAAATATAAATCATAGACGGCATGGGTACCATATATCATGTCTCCATACTCGTTCTACAATTAAAACCGCAATACACGTATTGGAAATTGGATTTCCGTCATGAGTCGAGGCAAGGGGCAAGCTCCTCTCCGCTTCGAGACACTCTAGCAAATGCTCAGGACTACGCACTCTGGGCAGCCATTTGGATCGGTTTGGCCGGTCCTCTCTTACGTTTGAGGATTAATTATGCCTGAACACACGTTTCCCGGTCCTTACAGACCTAATATCGAGGCGCCTCATTCCAACAACCACAAAGGTGAAAAGCATATAAATGTCAGGGCTGGTAAGTCACTGACACCACCAAAGCTAGAAAGAAACGTCGTGTTCTACCAACGGTCCGTATCCCGTTTTTAACTCATACTGAGGTGTGAGGCTCGCGAATTCACCTTATGCACAAAGCTGCCACGTAGGCCATGCTTTGATCATCAACCACAAAACTTTACTTTTCAACAGAAGCCTTGATCCATGCAACTCAACGTGCCACACAGGCAATTCATGCCATGCGATTGATATCTATCGATATATAACCTCTAAACTTGTACGTCTCAGAGAAGGGCATTAAGCAAGAGAATAAATTCTCCGCCTCCAAACAGATATATATTTAACAGAAATCAATCAAACAGAATAAAATCCAATGTCAGACACACAATCCATTTACAAGTTCGTTCTGGGTCTGAACGAAACCAGAGGCACTTTCCTCGCATATCCATTGATCTCCAAGTACGTCTGGACGACCACCAACTATTTCCATCCTCTTGGGTGTACAGCCCAATCAGGATCATCAGTAATTATCCAAACGATGTGAAGACTTCCGGTCTTCGACCACCGTCATCATCTTCGACTTATCGTCGAATCGGTTATTCAGAATGGGTATAAACCCGGCCTTTCCGAACAACCCGCGTATATTAAAAACAAATGTTACATAAACACAACATACGCCTCATTCCAATTCATTAGTCACTAACCGTAAATTAACAAGAGAACAATTTCCCAAATATTAACCCCGAAGGCCGAAACCAACATCAGATCAATACCCAGGAAACCATTCTTCTTAACTAACCTACAGCTAGTTTCTAAATTTCAATTCTTAGGGAAAGGTTCCCATTAATTTTATCCAAGATAAATTCTTTAAAATTTATCCTTTAATCTTCCTTTGGATGTCCTTTCAAACCAAATTATAGTTTTCCAAACTAGTCGAGATTAGCGAACCACTCCGAAGTAATTATTTATTTTATTTCCCAATCCCAACCTATTCATCCCATGAAGCAAAACTGGTAATACTCCATATCTAACACCACAGTGTTATCGGTAAAATTTATTACCATTCCACGTTCAAATCTAATTAAAGATTTAACTATCGCTTTGGTGCAAAACTGGTGATACTCCATTCTCGCTTATTTTCCAAATTTGATAATTTAGATTATCAATGCACATTTCAATCTAATTGCAGATTCATTAAAACTCCTTTTACTGGGTTAAAGAACTAATGTTATTTAAAACACAGTTCACGACAAACCCAAATCACATTCTAATTATTATCGGGTTAAAGAACAAGTGTTGTTTAATACACTGTTCACGATAAACCCACAAATCAATTCTATTTACAACCCATTTCAAATCCAATTTATTTATTTAAAAATAAATGGGTTTTAATTTTAGTTCAAAACTAGTTCATTTCGATAAAAATCTATTTTTATCTTTTCAAATATGGAGTTTTTCATCCCAATTTTCCCAAATCATTTCTTATGATTTTACACAAATTATTACTATTTTTAATAATTTTATCAAGGCCCGTAAAGTCGATTTCCATCAACGGCCATCGAACTGCACTTACAGCGACCTTTTTCAAATTCGATTTGGACGTATCTCCAAATCCAACCGTTAGATTTCAAATTTCTAATATTCTTTAGAAAGCTCTTTTCGATACGAACCAAACGTTTCCGGTTTTAGGAGAATCCGACGGTCGGACCTCCCGTAATGTCCATTCGAAGTCAATGGTCGAAATTCGCGAACTGCCGCGGCGCGGCGCGTTCTATTCAGGCCATTATATTATAAATAATATATATAACATATATTTCGTCGATTTCCATTCAAAACGAATTTTATAAATAGTTTTAAATCCGTTCCAAAAACAATTTCAACTTCCATTTCAATTCAAATCAAAATTAAATTTTTCCTTATAAATTCGTTTTAAAATTCATTTCTATTCAATTCAAATTTCAATTCAATTTGAATTCATTTCAATTCGTTTTCAATTCAATTCGAATTCGTTTTCAATTCAATTCGAATTCGTTTTATATTCAATTCATTTCAAATTGGTTTTATATTCAATTCGATTCAAATTGGTTTTCTATTCGATTCAATTCAAATTGGTTTTCTATTCGATTCAAGTCAAATTGGTTTTCTATTCGATTCAATTCAAATTTGTTTTCTATTCGATTCAATCCAAATTGGTTTTCTATTCGATTCAATTCAAATTGGTTTTCTATTTGATTCAATCCAAATTGGTTTTATATTCAATTCGATTCAAATTGGTTTTCTATTCGATTCAATTCAAATTGGTTTTCTATTCGATTCAATTCAAATTGGTTTTCTATTCGATTCAATTCAAATTGGTTTTCTATTCGATTCAATTCAAATTGGTTTTCTATTCGATTCAATTCAAATTGGTTTTCTATTCGATTCAATTCAAATTGGTTTTCTATTTGATTCAATTCGAATTTCTTTATCTATTCAATTCAATTTGAATTGGTTTTCTAATCAATTCAATTCAAATTTCTTTATCTATTCAATTCTATTTGAATTGGTTTTCTATTCAATTCAATTTGAATTTCTTTTCTATTCAATTCAATTCAAATTTCTTTATCTATTCAATTCAATTTGAATTTCTTTATCTATTCAATTCAATTTGAATTTCTTTATCTATTCAATTCAATTTGAATTTCTTTTCTATTCAATTTATAAAAACGAATATAATCGATATAAATATCGTTCGTGTCAAAATAGCGCATCTCTAATCAACACGGCTTTATATATTTCAATAATTCCGTTATTCAATTCAACAAATGAATATTTATTCTTGTCAACACACGACTAATCTCAACGAATGAGTACTGTCCACGTGTGACTATTTTTGTTATTTAATATATTTTATGAAAATTAAGGTATTTATCGTTTGATATTAAATCAGACTCCAACCGTAAATTAGTAAGAGAACGATTCCCTGAATATTAACCCCGAAGGCCGAAACCAACATCAGATCAATATCCAGGAGACCACTCGTCTCATCTATTTTCCAGTTAATTTCTAATTTTATATGATAAAGATGTAAATTTTATTGTTAAAATATTTCGTTCAACACATGACTAATCTCAACGGATGAGTACTGTCAACACATGAACCTTTATTTTATAATGATAAAGATGTAAATTTTATTGTTAAAATATTTCGTTCAACACATGACCAATCTCAACGGATGAGTACAGTCAACACATGAACCTTTATTTTATAATGATCTTTATTTTCCTCATTGGAATGAGGCCCAATCAATTACCATATAAAGTTAATTATATGGTTTCCATTCAACACATGTATATAATAGCAATGATAAATAATCAACCATCATCCAAAGTGCACTACACTGTATAAGCATCAAATATAGATATCTAATGCTTATAACAGCCTGTCGATCCATCGATCGACATACAACTAATTATTGGGATTAGTGTATATCATATATTATCCCAATACCCGTGTGGGGTTACAAATAATCAAACACAGATTTTATTTGTGTAGTTGGGCGATGTGTAAAATTTATCGTCCCAATCAATGTCCTTCAAACAGGTGTACATAAACAAACCGTCCGGTTTGTAAATGAATATTTATTTATTCACATTCACGTTAAAAATTATATTTTTAATGATAAAATATTTTATTTTAACACATGAATTTTTATTCAGTTCATTTACAAAATAAAAATGATATTTTTATTTTTCTAACTTATTTTAGAAAATTTCGACGGCATAATGACACGATACTAGAAACGGGACAAGGCCTAGCCTTATCCCCAGTCTACTGAAGGCCCACGCCATTCACACATCAATCAAATCCATTCCATTTCACCAAACAATCAATTCAAACCAAATAATCTAACCAACTACACAACCAAACAAACAAGTCCATGGTCTGTGGACGACGGTGTCGGGTGCTACTAAACACCGTCTGCATCCTAGTATATATATATATAACTAGAAAAAGAAATTAAAGAGTGAGAAATTCTCACCAATAGCTATTCCAACTCCACGACGCTTCATTTATAGAAATCTTCGTCGTTCTCGCCTTTCTTCACTTTCGTTGCCCGTATTCACTACATATGTAAAAATCGAATTTTTACTTCGCTATTCAATATATAAAAATCGAATTTCTACTTCACTATTCAATATATAAAAATCGAATTTTTACTTCGCTATTCAATATATAAAAATCAAAATTTTACTTCGCTATTCAATATATAAAAATCCTGTCTTTCTCCTAATAAAAATCACGTCTTTAATCAATGGAAAATCACATTTTCATGCATGTTAAAGATCGTATTCTTTTGAACAACGAAATATACAACTTCATATATGTATATATATATATATATATATAGATTTAACAATACTTTCTTTATTATAAAACTCATTTAACATTGATAACTAAATTAAATGATTACTTAAAAAGGAAATGAAAATAAATATAAACAGGAATACTCACAGCAAAAATCGAGAGAGGGGGGGGGCTTTCGCGCTGGACGGGGAGGATGGCCGGAGTGAAGGGTGGCGCAGCTCGTTCAGGAGGCGCAGGGGGGTTGCGCGACAGGGGGTCTCGCGGTTGAGGGCTTGCGGAGGATTGGGGTTCGGCGCGGGTTTTCAGAAAGGAGGAGAAGGAGATGAGCGAGGGGAGGTTGCGCGAGGAGGGAGGGAAGCGTCGGTGGCGCGACAGTCGCCTGAGGGAGGAGGACGATGGCGATTGGGGAGGAGCAGCGGGTTCAATTTAAAATTTATCCTTTAATCTTCCTTTGGATGTCCTTTCAAACCAAATTATAGTTTTTCCAAACTAGTCGAGATTAGCGAACCACTCCGAAGTAATTATTTATTTTATTTCCCAATCCCAACCTATTCATCCCATGAAGCAAAACTGGTAATACTCCATATCTAACACCACATTGTTATCGGTAAAATTTATTACCATTCCACGTTCAAATCTAATTAAAGATTTAACTATCACTTTGGAGCAAAATTGGTGATACTCCATTCTCGCTTATTTTCCAAATTTGATAATTTAGATTATCAATGCACATTTCAGTCTAATTGCAGATTCATTAAAACTCCTATTACTGGGTTAAAGAACTAATGTTATTTAAAACACAGTTCACGACAAACCCAAATCACATTCTAATTATTATCGGGTTAAAGAACAAGTGTTGTTTAATACACTGTTCACGATAAACCCACAAATCAATTCTATTTACAACCCATTTCAAATCCAATTTATTTATTTAAAAATAAATGGGTTTTAATTTTAGTTCAAAACTAGTTCATTTCGATAAAAATCTATTTTTATCTTTTCAAATATGGAGTTTTTCATCCCAATTTTTCCCAAATCATTTCTTATGACTTTACACAAATTATTACTATTTTTAATAATTTTATCAAGGCCCGTACAGTCGATTTCCATCAACGGCCATCGAACTGCACTTACAGCGACCTTTTCCAGATTTGATTTGGACGTATCTCCAAATCCTACCGTTAGATTTCAAATTTCTAATATTCGTTAGAAAGCTCTTTTCAATACGAACCCAACGGTTCCGGTTTTAGGAGAATCCGACGGTCGGACCTCCCGTAATGTCCATTCGAAGTCAATGGTCGAAATTCGCGAACTACCGCGGCGCGGCGCGTTCTATTCAGGCCATTATATTATATATATAATATATATTTCGTCGATTTCCATTCAAAACGAATTTTATAAATAGTTTTAAATCCGTTTCAAAAACAATTTCAACTTCCATTTCAATTCAAATCAAAATTAAATTTTTCCTTCTAAATTCGTTTTAAAATTCATTTCTATTCAATTCAAATTTCAATTCAATTTGAATTCATTTCAATTCGTTTTCAATTCAATTCGAATTCTTTTTCAATTCAATTCGAATTTGTTTTATATTCAATTCATTTCAAATTGGTTTTATATTCAATTCGATTCAAATTGGTTTTCTATTCGATTCAATTCAAATTTGTTTTCTATTCGATTGAATTCAAATTGGTTTTCTACTCGATTCAATTCAAATTGGTTTTCTATTCGATTCAATTCAAATTGGTTTTCTATTCGATTCAATCCAAATTGGTTTTCTATTCGATTCAATCCAAATTGGTTTTCTATTCGATTCAATCCAAATTGGTTTTCTATTCGATTCAATCCAAATTGGTTTTCTATTCGATTCAATTCAAATTGGTTTTCTATTCGATTCAATTCAAATTGGTTTTCTATTCGATTCAATTCAAATTGGTTTTCTATTCGATTCAATTCAAATTTCTTTATCTATTCAATTCAATTTGAATTGGTTTTCTATTCAATTCAATTCAAATTTCTTTATCTATTCAATTCAATTTGAATTGGTTTTCTATTCAATTCAATTTGAATTTCTTTTCTATTCAATTCAATTCAAATTTCTTGATCTATTCAATTCAATTTGAATTTCTTTATCTATTCAATTTAATTTGAATTTCTTTTCTATTCAATTTATAAAAACGAATATAATCGATATAAATATCGTTCGCGTCAAAATAGCGCATCTCTAATCAACACGGCTTTATATATTTCAATAATTCCGTTATTCTATTCAACAAATGAATATTTATTCTTGTCAACACATGACTAATCTCAACGAATGAGTACTGTCCACGTGTGACTATTTTTGTTATTTAATATATTTTATGAAAATTAAGGAATCTATCGTTTGATATTAAATCAGACTCCAACCGTAAATTAGTAAGAGAACGATTCCCTGAATATTAACCCCGAAGGCCGTAACCAACATCAGATCAATATCCAGGAGACCACTCATCTCATCTATTTTCCAGTTAATTTCTAATTTTATATGATAAAGATGTAAATTTTATTGTTAAAATATTTCGTTCAACACATGACTAATCTCAACGGATGAGTACTGTCAACACATGAACCTTTATTTTATAATGATAAAGATGTAAATTTTATTGTTAAAATATTTCGTTCAACACATTGTAACAATCCGAAAATCTGGGCCAGTTTAAATTTTTTATTTTGGCAATTTTAGCGAATTTTGATTATTTAAAATGGATTATTTTAAATAAAATCAAGAGGAAATTTATTTTGAATATAATTCGAACGTATATATTCGTTTGAATCGACGTTAGAATATAAATATTTATTTATATTTATAAAAGGAATTGAAAATGGCGCAGTAGTTCTATAATTCGATTTCGAACATCAAATGAATGTACCGGGTGCAAAATAAACCGGATTTTAGTGAAACCAAAAATAATGGAATCTAATTGTGAATATCCTTCCAACGAATCCTAAAAATCAAAATTTCATAGCGGGGATCAAAAGTTATGCCGAGTTGAAAATTCTGAATAGTCGCTATGGAATTCAGGCCCTTTAAAATGGAAATTTTGCAAACGACCTCGGATTTCGACGAAACCACTTTTGTTGGATCTGGGATGTCAAACTATTGCTAGGTTTCAAATTTCATAATTTTTCGAATCAATATGTGAGCGTGGCAAAGGAAAACGCGTTTGACCAGTTTCAGTTGATTTTAATCGACTGGAAAATGGCCATTTTTCAAACGGTCTCATAAGTTGACAAAACTAGTTTTGTTAGGACCGTATCGTCAATACGAAGCTAGAAAATATTTTTCTGGAATTTTTCTAGTAAGTATATGGCCCCGGTAAATTGAAATGCGCGTTCAAATTCAATATATAGAGTTATATGTTGATTTTGACGGAAACTGATCGAAACGATCAAATCAGTCTACGATACATATCAAATTGTGTTCGGAATGGGGGTTATTAGCTAGGGACGATAGCCGGTGGGTTCGATTTTGAGTTCGAAAATAAAAGTTACTTTTCGGATTTTTAAAATTAAAATTAAAATAATATATTTATTTATACTACCCCTCCCAACCCTTCCTTCCCCGTTGACCAGAAATGAAATAAAAAAGAAAACCAAAGGGAATCACGATCTGCTCCTCCGCCTATGCCTCGACGCACGCGCCTCCACCTCGCAGCCTCCCCCTTCCTCTTCTTCTCCCCGCGCTTCCCTTTCTTCTACCTACCTCCGACGAGAACAACTCCATCGCGCGAGCTACAGACCCCGAAACCCATTTCCCCCAAATCGACCGTGAACCCTCCATCGCTCGAGCTCCGCCAAGGCCGCCCAACCACCTCCGACGCGGCCATCCCCAACCTCCTCCGTCTCCACGACGTCAAGACCCCCACTTTCGCTGAAAAGAAAAAACAGTAAGACTTCCTATTTATTTTTATTATTTATTTTCTTTTAGATCTGATTTTATTTGTTTATTTTGAACCCTTGAAAAATTATTTATATATAAAGCAATGCTTTGTTTATATATAAAATTAGGCAAAAATTTGATTTATATAAATGATTTTTAAACTATAAAAAATTTGATTTTTAAACTATAAAAAAATTTGATTTTTAAACTATAAAAGATTTGATTTTTAAACTATAAAAAATTTGATTTTTAAACTATAAAAGATTCGATTTTTATATATTGAATAGTAAAGTAAAAATTCGATTTTTATATATTGAATAGCGAAGTAAAAATTCGAATTTTATATATTGAATAGCGAAGTAAAAATTCGATTTTTATATATTGAATAGCAAGTAAAAATTCGATTTTTATATATTGAATAGTGAAGTAAAAATGTGATTTTTACATATGTAGAGAATATGGGCAAAGAAAGTGACGAAGGACGAGTGGCGAGGATTTTTTGCGAAGAAGAGATGTGGGATTGGATTAGCTATTCTGTGAGAATTTCTCGCTCTTTAATTTAATTTTCTAGTTATATATATATATATATACTAGGATGCAGACGGTGTTTAGTAGCATCCGACACCCGTCGTCCACAAACCATTGACGGCTTGTATGCTTGTTTGTTTGATTTTGATGTGTAGTTGATTGTGTGATGTGATGTGATGTGAAATGAAATAAAATATTTATATAATTAAAAATATTTTATAGTTAAAAATAGAATTTTTAACGTGTATATGAAAGGAAATAAAAATAAACAAATCGGATGATTTGTTTATATACACACATTTGACTGATATTGATTGGGACGATAAATTTTACACATCGCCCAACTGCACAAATAAAATCTGTGTTTGATTGTTTGAAACCCCACACGGGTATTGGGATGATATATGACATACACTAATCCTAATAGTTAGTTGTATGTCGATCGATTGATTGACAGACCGTTATGAGCGTTAAATATTTATATTTGATGCTTATACAGTGTAGAATGTACTTTGGATGATGGTTGATTATTCATCGTTGTTATAGTATACATGTGTTGTAGAAAACTCATATAATTAACATTATATGGTAATTGTTTGGGCCTCATTCCAGTTTTGAAAAAGAAATATCTGAATAGAAATATTTGTAAAAGAAATATTTGACTAGAAATATTTGAAAATAAAAATATTTGAAATAGAATATTTGAAAATAGAAATATATGAAGCTGTGCTGATAGATTGACGCCATTTTGATGTGAACAATATTTATATCGATTTTATTCATTTTATAAAGAATATCGAAAGTGATTTCAAAATCTGATCTTTTGAATAGAAATGAATTCAAATTGAAAATGAATAGAAATGAATTCAAATTGAAATTGAATTGAATTGAAATGAATTCAAATTGAAAATGAATAGAAATGAATTCAAATTGAAAATGAATAGAAATGAATTCAAATTGAAATTGAATTGAAAACGAATTGAATAGAAATGAATTCAAATTGAAAATGAATAGAAATGAATTCAAATTAAAATTGAATTGAAAACGAATTGAAATGAATTCAAATTGAAAATGAATAGAAATGAATTCAAATTGAAATTGAATTGAAAACGAATTGAATTGAAAACGAATTGAATTGAAATGAATTCAAATTGAAAATGAATAGAAATGAATTCAAATTGAAGTTGAATTGAAAACGAATTGAATTGAAATGAATTCAAATTGAAAATGAATAGAAATGAATTCAAATTGAAATTGAATTGAAAACGAATTGAATTGAAATGAATTCAAATTGAAAATGAATTGAAATGAATTCAAATTGAAAATAAATAGAAATGAATTCAAATTAAAATTGAATTGAAAACGAATTGAATTGAAATGAATTCAAACTGAAAATGAATAGAAACGAATTCAAATTGAAAATGAATAGAAATGAATTCAAATTGAAATTGAAAACGAATTGAAATCAATTTGAAATCAATTTGAATTAAATCAATTCGAAATGAAAAGAAAATGAATTTAGGTTGGAAAATTCGATTTTTATTTGAAGTTGAAATAGAAGTTGAAATCGTTTTGAAAACGAATTTAAAACGATTTATAAAATATGTTTTAAAAGGAAATCGACGAAGTATATATTATATATATAATGTAATTGCTTGAATAGAACGCGCCGCGCCGCGGCAGTTCGCGAATTTCGACCATTGACTTCGAATGGACATTGCGGGAGATCCGACCGTCGGATTCTCCTGAAATTGGAACCGTTGGGTTCGTATCGAAAAGAGCTTTCTAACGAATATTAGAAATTAGAAATCTAACGGTTGGATTTGGAATTATGTCCAAATCAAATTTGAAAAAGGTCGCTGTAAGTGCAGCTCGATGGCCGTTGATGGAAATCGACTGTACAGGCCTTGATAAAATTATTAAAAATAGTAATAATTTGTGTAAAATCATAAGAAATGATTTGGGAAAAATTGGGATGAAAAACCCCATATTTGAAAAGATAAAAATAGATTTTTATCGAAATTAACTAGTTTTGAACTAGAATTATGATTCTATTTGTTTTTAAAATAAATAAATTAGATTTGAAATGGTTTTGAAAATAACCAGAATTTCCCGTAATTATATTGGAATGGATTTGAATCGAAATTGTCTTTGGATTATTTCGATGTTGGATTTCGTGATGATACAGATATTGTTATGGGAATTTGAAAGATATATATATATATTTTTATTTCCAATACGATATTTGTTAGTCGTAGAATTAGATATTGAATATAAGCCGATATATTTTCTATTCAGAGCCTTGTGTTTAATATCAAATGTGATTTGGGTTTGTCGTGAATGGTGTCTTTATTAACACTGTTCTTAAGCCCAGTTGAGAAAAGATTAAATCTTTTTATTTGGATTTAATGAAGTGTACCAATTAAATAATATTTAATTGGAATTAAATTGATATTGATTTTTGGGTTTATCGTGAACAGTGTTTTTAAATAACACTCGTTCTTTAACCCGATAATTAATGGAATATGATTTTGGGTTTATCATGAACTGTGTTTTAAATGACACTGATTCTTTAACCCAGTCACAGACTAAAACTAAGTGGAGTTTTAATGAATCTTTAATTAGATTGAAATGATCGAGAATGGAGTATCACCAGTTTTGCTCCAGGCGTTAGTTAAATCTTTAATTAGATTTGAACGTGAAATGGTAAATGAATTTACCGATAACACCGTGGTGTTAGATATGAAGTATAACCAGTTTTACTTCATGGGATGAATAGGTTGGGATTGGGAAATTAAAACAAATGATTACTTCGGTAAGGTCCGTTAATTACGACTAGTTGAATCGAAATTCAAAAGATGATTAAAGAATAAATTCAAGGAATTTATCTTGGATAAAATTAATGGGAACCTTTCCCTATGAATGTGAAATTTAGAAACTGACTGTCGGTTAGCCAAGCAGAATGGTTTTCTGGATATTGATCTGATGTTGGTTTCGGCTTTCTGGGTTAATATTTGGGAAATTATTCTCTTGATTAATTTACGGTTAGTGACTGATGAATTGGAATGAGGCGTATGTTGTGTTTGTGTAACACTTATTTAAAATATACGCGAGTTATTCGGAAAGACCGGGTTTATCCCATTCTGAATAACTGATTCGACGTGGTGTCGAAGATGAAGACAGTGGTTGAATACCGGAGGTCTTCACGCCGTTTGGGTGATAACTGATGATCTTGATTGGGCTGTACACCCAAGAAGATGGAAACAGTTGGTGATCGTCCAGACGTACTTGGAGATCGATGGATATGCGGGGTACTAGGTGCCTCCGGTTTCGTTCAGACCCAGAACGGACATGTGAAAGGACTGTGTCTGACATTGGATTTTAGTCCGTGTGATTGATCTCTATTAAATATATATCTGTTTGGCGGCGGAGAATTTATTCTCTTGCTTAACGCCCTTCTCTGAGACGTACGAGCTCAGGGGTTATATATTGATGGATATCAAACGCATGGAGTGTATTGCCTGTGTGGCATGCCTAAGTGGCAATTGATCGAGGCTTCTGTTGAAAAGCAAAGTCTTGTGGTGATGATCAAAGCACAGCCTGTGTGGCACAGCTTTGTGTAACGTGAATTCGCGAGCCTCGCACCTCGGTTGTGAACCAAAAACGGGAGAAGGACCTCAGGGAGGGCATGCGTTTCTTTCTAGCTAGGGTGGTGTCAGTGACCTACTAGCCCTGACATTTATATACTTTTCACCTGTGTGGTTGTTGCTGTTGCGAGGCACCTCGGTTATATCGGTTTCGGCCGATGCATTCTGGTCGGCAGATGGACCAGACTTACGCCCCAAAGGGCGGGGAAACGCAGTGTTCAGGATTTAAGTTTAATCTACATCGGTGGACCGGCCCTGTCGCTCCAAGGCTTGACTGAGTACTTGCCTAGACATGGGATAGATTGTCTAAAATTGGTAGAGGACGATCCCTTGCCTCGGTTCACAGATGGAAATCCAACTTCCAAATACGTGACATTTGCGGTTTTATTTGTAGAACCTAGTATGGCGACATGATATATGGTACCCATGCCCCCTATGATTGATACTTATGATTTGAAGTTGTTTTATACACTATGCACTAATAATAGTATCAAATAATCCGTTTTAAACGTATCAAGCATCCTTTGGCTGTTATAAGGGAAAACCCTAGCCCCCGGCTTGCGTTGCATTGTGTGATAGGACTTGGGTCTTATAACAGCTTCATTTTTCTTTATTTAGCATTGCGCTGTTTGTTTTATGCACTGGTATTCTTGGGAGGAAACTCGTTCCGTGTTATACGGCGTGGTCCCTTGATTTACCTAACTTTAAAATAAAGATTTATAACTGTTTTAGTTCTCACACCAGTCCCATGACTGACCTGGAGTTTATTGTTTTAACCTAAACTCTGGGTGCCCTTATTTTGACACGGGCAGCTAGTAGTTTTGGTTTTGAAGACTTATATTCACAGGATCCTGGTTTACAGCTGGAACGATATCCGGAAAGCTTTGTATCCGTATATCCCTTCTAGTTGTGTATTGTATTATTTTCCGCTGCTATGTATTTAAATGTAATTTAAATCTCTGATATTTCTGTGTAATATTCATTTATACTCTGTATATTCTTGTAATCTGATGCATTGTTGTAATATACAATGAAATGTTCTTCCGTCTGCGTTCTGTTTTGTCGTGTTCTCAAAACAATCCGCTCTTTCCCTTCTCTTCGGGGACCGGGGGAGTTCGGGTCATCTCATCATGGTATCGGAGCTTTGGTTTACAAAGCTCAGAGAACAAGACACCTTAGAAACCATACGAAAGAATTCATCAGAAACTGGATTAGTAATATCCAACGGGAATGACTCGTTAGAGATGGGATCAGTGGTATCCTAGAACGAGTGTGAAGAGTATATTTTTAAAGTGAAAACAAATTTTGTTTTGAAAATCTAAATCAATTATTCGTATTTAATTATTTATTTGTATTGATTTGGACAGTCCAGTATATAAAGATTTTGCATATATGCCTTGCAAACGTGTATTTGAAGTTTTAATATATTGGATAGATATAGAATTACACTCGAATCGCCCGGAGATGATTTTTATGATGGAGCTCCATCATTAGAATTCATGTTCGAGTGAAGAAAGTGGACTTTCTATATATTTCCTATTGACTGGTGTGAGAACCAAAATTAGATAGGGCCTATTGTTGTGATTTGGCATTAAAAATCTGATTTTTGACTATGTATCAAAGTTATGAATTTCAAAAGCTAATCAACTAATGGATTGATGTTTGTGTTGTTTGTTTATTTGTTTGATAATTTTGAACCATTACGCCTAATTGTATCAAATATTGAATTGTATGGAAAATTTATCGCATTTGCTTGCATATACTTATACTTACATTGAACAGGTTATAGCAAGGAGGCTAGAGCAGAGAATAAAATTTGTTTGCCCGACAAATAGGTACATGTTTACTAATAATTTACTGTTTTGTTTGGGTGATGATGATTTTATGAGCCTATTGGCTAGCCGCTTGGCTTTTTCCTTTTCTTTTTGAGATCAGAAGGCCTGTATGGCAATTTCGGGATATTCCCGTGGCTCCCGATGCAGGGGAGGTTATGGCGAAATTTTTCGAAATTTCCGGGTGTTAGCCAAATTTTTGAAGAATTTGAAAATTCTCAGAAACTGAAAAGTTGGAGAATGGAAGCCAGATCGAACGTAGAGTTGATTGATCAAAACCACTTTCGACTTTGTTCCTTTTCGGGGATGAAAAGTTTTGAGTGGGGGAGATTGTAACAACCCGAAAATTTGGGCCCGTTTAAAATTTTTATTTTGGCAATTTTAGCGAATTTTGATTATTTAAAATGGATTATTTTAAATAAAATCAACGGGAAATTTATTTTGAATATAATTCGAACGTATATATTCGTTTGAATCGACGTTAGAATATAAATATTTATTTATATTTATAAAAGGAATTGAAAATGGCGCGGTAGTTCGATAATTCGATTTCGAACTTCAAATGAATGTACCGGGTGCAAAATAAACCGGATTTTAGTAAAACCAAAAATAATGGAATCTAATTGTGAATATCTTTCCAATGAATCCGAAAAATCAAAATTTCATAGCGGGGATCAAAAGATATGTCCAGTTGAAAATTCTGAATAGTCGCCATGGAATTCAGGCCCTTAAAAATGTAAATTTTGCAAACGACCTCGGATTTCGACGAAACCACTTTTGTTGGATCCGGGATGTCAAATTATTGCTAGGTTTCAAATTTCATAATTTTTCGAATCAATATGTGAGCGTGGCAAAGGAAAACGCGTTTGACCAGTTTTAGTTGATTTTAATCGACTGGAAAATGGTCATTTTTCAAACGGTCTCAGAATTTGACGAAACTAGTTTTGTTTGGACCGTATCGTCAATACGAAGCTAGAAAATATTTTTCTGGAATTTTTCTAGTTAGTATACGGCCCCGGTAAATTGAAATGCGCGTTCAAATTCAATATATAGAGTTATATGTTGATTTTGACGGAAACTGATCGAAACGATCAAATCAGTCTACGATACATATCCCATTGTGTTCGGAATGAGAGTTATTAGCTAGGGACGACAGTCAGTGGGTTCGATTTCGAGTTCGAAAATAAAAGTTACTTTCTGGATTTTTAAAATTAAAATAATATATTTATTTATACTACCCCTCCCAACCCTTCCTTCCCCGTTGACCAGAAATGAAATAAAAAAAACCAAAGGGAATCGCGATCTACTCCTCCGCCTATGCCTCGACGCACGCGCCTCCACCTCGCAGCCTCCCCCTTCCTCTTCTTCTCCCCGCGCTTCCCTTTCTTCTACCTACCTCCGACGAGAAAAACTCCATCGCGCGAGCTACAGACCCCGAAACCCATTTCCCCCATATTGACCGTGAACCCTCCATCGCTCGAGCTCCGCCAAGGCCGCCCAACCACCTCCGACGCGGCCAACCCCAACCTCCTCCGTCTCCACGACGTCAAGACCCCCCCTTTCGCTGAAAAGAAAAAAACAGTAAGCCTTCCTATTTATTTTTATTATTTATTTTCTTTTAGATCTGATTTTATTTGTTTATTTCAAACCCTTGAAAAATTATTTATATATAAAGCAATGCTTTGTTTATATATAAAATTAGGCAAAGATTTGATTTTTATTAATGATTTTTAAACTATAAAAAATTTGATTTTTAAACTATAAAAAAATTTGATTTTTAAACTATAAAAGATTTGATTTTTAAACTATAAAAAATTTGATTTTTAAACTAAAAAAGATTCGATTTTTATATATTGAATTGTAAAGTAAAAATTCGATTTATATATATTGAATAGCGAAGTAAAACTTCGATTTTTATATATTGAATAGCGAAGTAAAAATTCGATTTTTATATATTGAATAGCGAAGTAAAAATTCGATTTTTATATATTGAATAGCAAGTAAAAATCCGATTTTTATATATTGAATAGCGAAGTAAAAATGTGATTTTTACATATGTAGAGAATATGGGCAAAGAAAGTGACGAAGGGCGAGTGGCGAAGATTTTCTGCGAAGAAGAGACGTGGGATTGGATTAGCTATTCTGTGAGAATTTCTCACTTTTTAATTTAATTTTCTAGTTATATATATATACACCAGGATGCAGACGGTGTTTAGTAGCACCCGACACCCGTCGTCCACAGACCATGGACGGCTTGTATGCTTGTTTGTTTGATTTTGATGTGTAGTTGATTGTGTGATGTGGTGTGAAATGAAATAAAATATTTATATAATTAAAAATATTTTATAGTTAAAAATAGAATTTTTAACGTGTATATGAAAGGAAATAAAAATAAACAAATCGGACGATTTGTTTATATACACACATTTGACTGATATTGATTGGGAGGATAAATTTTACACATCGCCCAACTGCACAAATAAAATCTGTGTTTGATTGTTTGAAACCCCACACGGGTATTGGGATGATATATGACATACACTAATCCCAATAGTTAGTTGTATGTCGATCGATTGATTGACAGACCGTTATGAGCGTTAAATATTTATATTTGATGCTTATACAGTGTAGAATGCACTTTGGATGATGGTTGATTATTCATCGTTGTTATAGTATACATGTGTTGTAGAAAACTCATACAATCAACATTATATGGTAATTGTTTGGGCCTCATTCCAGTTTTGAAAAAGAAATATCTGAATAGAAATATTTGTAAAAGAAATATTTGACTAGAAATGTTTGAAAATAAAAATATTTGAAATAGAATATTTGGAAATAGAAATATATGAAGCCGTGTTGATAGATTGACGCCATTTTGACGTGAACAATATTTATATCGATTTTATTCATTTTATAAAGAATATCGAAAGTGATTTCAAAATCTGATATTTTGAATAGAAATGAATTCAAATTGAAAATGAATAGAAATGAATTCAAATTGAAATTGAATTGAATTGAAAACGAATTGAATTGAAATGAATTCAAATTGAAAATGAATAGAAATGAATTCAAATTGAAAATGAATAGAAATGAATTCAAATTGAAAATGAATAGAAATGAATTCAAATTGAAATTGAATTGAAAACGAATTGAAATGAAATGAATTCAAATTGAAAATGAATAGAAATGAATTCAAATTGAAATTGAATTGAAAACGAATTGAAATGAAATGAATTCAAATTGAAAATGAATAGAAATGAATTCAAATTGAAATTGAATTGAACACGAATTGAATTGAAATGAATTCAAATTGAAAATGAATAGAAATGAATTCAAATTGAAATTGAATTGAAAACGAATTGAATTGAAATGAATTCAAATTGAAAATGAATAGAAATGAATTCAAATTGAAATTGAATTGAATTGAAAACGAATTGAATTGAAATGAATTCAAATTGAAAATGAATAGAAATGAATTCAAATTGAAATTGAATTGAAAACGAATTAAAATTAATTCAAATTGAAAATGAATAGAAATGAATTCAAATTGAAAATGAATAGAAATGAATTCAAATTGAAATTGAATTGAATTGAAAATGAATTGAATTGAAATGAATTCAAATTGAAAATGAATAGAAATGAATTCAAATTGAAAATGAATAGAAATGAATTCAAATTGAAATTGAATTGAATTGAAAACGAATTGAAATTGAATTGAAATCAATTTGAAATCAATTTGAATTAAATCAATTCGAAATGAAAAGAAAATGAATTTATGTTGGAAAATTCGATTTTGATTTGAAGTTGAAATAGAAGTTGAAATCATTTTGAAAACGAATTTAAAACGATTTATAAAATACGTTTTAAAAGGAAATCGACGAAGTATATATTATATATATTATATATATAATATAATGGCCTGAATAGAACGCGTCGCGCTGCGGCAGTTCGCAAATTTCGACCATTGACTTCGAATGGACATTGCGGGAGATCCGACCGTCGGATTCTCCTTAAATCGGAACCATTGGGTTCGTATCGAAAAGAGCTTTCTAACGAATATTAGAAATTTGAAAGATATATATATATATCGTTATTTCCAATACGATATTTGTTAGTCGTAGAATTAGATATTGAATATAAGCCGATATATTTTCTATTCAGAGCCTTGTGTTTAATATCAAATGTGATTTGGGTTTGTCGTGAATGGTGTCTTCATTAACACTGTTTTAAAGCCCAGTTGAGAAAAGATTAAATCTTTTTATTTGGATTTAATGAAGTGTACCAATTAAATAATATTTAATTGGAATTAAATTGATATTGATTTTTGGGTTTATCGTGAACAGTGTTTTTAAATAACACTCGTTCTTTAACCCGATAATTAATGGAATGTGATTTTGGGTTTATCGTGAACTGTGTTTTAAATGACACTGATTCTTTAACCCAGTCACGGATTAAAACTAAGTGGAGTTTTAATGAATCTTTAATTAGATTGAAATGATCGAGAATGGAGTATCACCAGTTTTGCTCCAGGCGTTAGTTAAATCTTTAATTAGATTTGAACGTGAAATGGTAATTGAATTTACCGATAACACCGTGGTGTTAGATATGAAGTATAACCAGTTTTACTTCATGGGATGAATAGGTTGGGATTGGGAAATTAAAACAAATGATTACTTCGGTAAGGTCCGTTAATTCCGACTAGTTGAATCGAAATTCAAAAGATGATTAAAGAATAAATTCAAGGAATTTATCTTGGATAAAATTAATGGGAACCTTTCCCTATGAATGTGAAATTTAGAAACTGACTGTCGGTTAGCCAAGCAGAATGGTTTTCTGGATATTGATCTGATGTTGGTTTCGGCCTTCGGGGTTAATATTTGGGAAATTATTCTCTTGATTAATTTACGGTTAGTGACTGATGAATTGGAATAAGGCGTATGTTGTGTTTGTGTAACACTTATTTAAAATATACGCGAGTTATTCGGAAAGACCGGATTTATCCCATTCTGAATAACTGATTCGACGTGGTGTCGAAGATGAAGACGGTGGTTGAAGACCGGAGGTCTTCACACCGTTTGGGTGATTACTGATGATCTTGATTGGGCTGTACACCCAAGAAGATGGAAACAGTTGGTGATCGTCCAGACATACTTGGAGATCGATGGATATGTGGGGTACTAGGTGCCTCCGGTTTCGTTCAGACCCAGAACGGACTTGTAAATGGACTGTGTGTCTGACATTGGATTTTGGTCCATGTGATTGATCTCTATTAAATATATATCTGTTTGGCGGTGGAGAATTTATTCTCTTGCTTAACGCCCTTCTCTGAGACGTACGAGCTCAGGGGTTATATATTGATGGATATCAAACGAATGGAGTGAATTGCCTGTGTGGCATGCCTAAGTGGCAATTGATCGAGGCTTCTGTTGAAAAGCAAAGTCTTGTGGTGATGATCAAAGCACAGCCTGTGTGGCACAGCTTTGTGTAACGTGAATTCGCGAGACTCGCACCCCGGTTGTAAACCAAAAACGGGAGAAGGACCTCAGGGAGGGCATGCGTTTCTTTCTAGCTAGCGTGGTGTCAGTGACCTACCATCCCTGACATTTATATACTTTTCACCTGTGTGGTTGTTGCTGTTGCGAGGAGTCTCGGTTATATCAGTTTCGGCCGATGCATTCTGGTCGGCAGACGGACCAGACTTACGCCCCAAAAGGCAGGGAAACGCAGTGTTCAGGATTTAAGTTTAATCCACATCGGTGGACCGGCCCTGTCGCTCCAAGGCTTGACTGAGTACTTGCCTAGACATGGGCTAGATTGTCTAAAATCGGTAGAGGACGATCCCTTGCCTCGGTTCACAGATGGAAATCCAACTTCCAAATACGTGACATTTGCGGTTTTATTTGTAGAACCTAGTATGGCGACATGATATATGGTACCCATGCCGCCTATGATTGATACTTATGATTTGAAGTTGTTTTATACACTATGCCATTATAATAGTATCAAATAATCCGTTTTAAACGTATCAAGCATCCTTTGGCTGTTATAAGGGAATACCCTATCCCCCGGCTTGCGTTGCATTGTGTGATAGGACCTGGGTCTTATAGCAGCTTCATTTTTCTTTATTTAGCATTGCGTTGTTTGTTTTATGCACTGGTATTCTTGGGAGGAAACCCGTTCCGTGTTATACGGCGTGGTCCCTTGATTTACCTAACTTTAAAATAAAGATTTATAACTGTTTTAGTTTTCACACCAGTCCCATGACTGACCTGGAGTTTATTGTTTTAACCTAAACTCTGGGTGCCCTTATTTTGACACGGGCAGCTAGTAGTTTTGGTTTTGTAGATTTATATTCACAGGATCCTGGTTTACAGCTGGAACGATATCCGGAAAGCTTTGTATCCGTATATCTCTTCAAGTTGTGTATTGTATTATTTTCCGCTGCTATGTATTTAAATGTAATTTAAATCTATGATATTTCTGTGTAATATTCATTTATACTCTGTATATTCTTGTAATCTGATGCATTGTTGTAATATACAATGAAATGTTCTTCCGTCTGCGTTCTGTTTTGTCGTGTTCTCAAAACAATCTGCTCTTTCCCTTCTCTTCGGGGACCGGGAGAGTTCGGGTCGTCTCATACATGACCAATCTCAAGGGATGAGTACAATCAACACTTGAACCTTTATTTTATAATGATCTTTATTTTCCCGATTGGAATGAGGCCCAATCAATTACCATATAAAGTTAATTATATGGATTCCATTTAACACATGTATATAATAGCAATGATAAATAATCAACCATCATCCAAAGTGCACTACACTGTATAAGCATCAAATATAGATATCTAACGCTTATAACAGCCTGTCGATCCATCGATCGACATAGTGTATATCATATATTATCCCAATACCCGTGTGGGGTTTCAAACAATCAAACACAAATTTTATTTGTGCAGTTGGGCGATGTGTAAAATTTATCGTCCCAATCAATGTCCTTCAAACAGGTGTACATAAACAAACCGTCCGGTTTGTAAATGAATATTTATTTATTCACATTCACGTTAAAAATTATATTTTTAACGATAAAATATTTTATTTTAACACATGAATTTTTATTCAGTTCATTTACAAAATAAAATTGATATTTTTATTTTTCTAACTTATTTTAGAAAATTTCGGCGGCATAACGGCACGATACTAGAAACGGGAAAAGGCCTAGCCTTATCCCCGGTCTAGTGAAGGCCCACGCCATTCACACATCAATCAAATCCATTCCATTTCACCAAACAATTCAATTCAAACCAAATAATCTAACCAACTACACAACCAAACAAACAAGTCCATGGTCTGTGGACGATGGTGTCGGGTGCTACTAAACACCGTCTGCATCCTAGTATATATATATATAACTAGAAAAAGAAATTAAAGACTGAGAAATTCTCACCAATAGCTATTCCAACTCCACGACACTTCATTTATAGAAATCTTCGTCGTTCTCGCCTTTCTTCACTTTCGTTGCCCGTATTCACTACATATGTAAAAATCGAATTTTTACTTCGCTATCCAATATATAGAAATCGAATTTTTACTTTGCTATTCAATATATAAAAATCGAATTTTTACTTCGCTATTCAATATATAAAAATCGAATTTTTACTTCGCTATTCAAATAATAAAAATCGAATTTTTACTTCGCTATTCAATATATAAAAATCCCGTCTTTCTCCTATTAAAAATCACGTCTTTAATCAATGGAAAATCACATTTTCATGCATGTTAAAGATCGTATTCTTTTGAACAAAGAAATATATAACTTCATATATATATAGATTTAACAATACTTTCTTTGTTATAATACTCATTTAACATTGGTAACTAAATTAAATGATTACTTAAAAAGGAAATGAAAATAAATATAAACAGGAACACTCACAGCAGAAATCGAGAGAGGGCGGGGGGGGGGGGGGCTTTCGCGCTGGACGGGGAGGATGGCCGCAGTGAAGGGTGGCGCATCTCGTTCAGGCGGCGCAGGGGGGGTTGCGCGATAGGGGGTCTCGCGGTTGAGGGCTTGCGGAGGATTGGGGTTCAGCGCGGGTTTTCAGAAAGGAGAAGGAGATGAGCGAGGGGAGGTTGCGCGAGGAGGGAGGGAAGCGTCGGTGGCGCGACAGTCGCCTGAGGGAGGAGGACGATGGCGATTGGGGAGGAGCAGCGGGTTCAATTTGGAAAAGGGGCTCGGGCATCTGATTTAGGTTTAGAAAATATATAGGGGGCTTTATATTTATAATTTAATTACTTTATTCTCCTTCAAGTTGACTTTTCATTTGACCTCGAAATCGAGTCTACCGACTGTCGCCCCTAGCTAATTACCCCTATTCCGAACACAATGGGATATGTATCGTAAGCCAGTTCCATCGTTTCGACCAGTTTCCGTCAAAATCAACATATAACTCTATATATTGAATTTGAACGCGCATTTCAATTTACTGGGGTTACATACTAACTCGAAAATTTCCAGAAAAATATTTTCTAGCTTCGTATTGTTGATACGGTCCTAACAAAACTAGTTTCGTCGAATTCCGAGACCATTGGAAAAATGGCCATTTTCCAGTCGATTAAAATCAACTAAAACTGGTCAAACACGTTTTCCTTTGCCACGCTCACATATTGATTCAAAAAATTATGAAATTTGGAATCTAGCAATAATTTGACATCACGGATCCAACAAAAGTGGTTTCGTCGAAATTCGAGGTCGTTTGCAAAATGTCTATTTTTAAGGGCTTGAATTCCATAGCGACTATTCAGAATTTTCAACTGGACATATCTTTTGATTCCCGATATAAAATATCAATTTTTCGGGTTCGTTGGAAAGATATTCACAAATAGATCCTATTATTTTTGGTTTCACTAAAATCCGGATTGTTTTGCACCTGGTATGTTCAATTGAAGTTTGAAATCGAATTATCGAACTACCGCGCCATTTTCAATTCCTTTTAAAATTATATATAATTATTTATATTCTAACGACGACGTATATAATATATACGTTCGAATTCTATTCAAAATAAATTTCTCGTCGATATTATTTAAAATAATTCATTTTAAATATTCAAAATTCGCTAAAACTGCCAAAATAAAAATTTTAAACTGGCTCAGATTTTCGGGTTGTTACAATCTCCCCCACTTAAAACTTTTCGTCCCCGAAAAGGAACAAAGTCGAAAGTGGTTTTATTAATCAACTCTACGTTCGATCTGGCTTCCATTCTCCAACTTTTCAGTTTCTGAGAATTTTTAAATTTTCAAAAATTAGGCTAACACCCTAAATTTTCGAAAAATTTCGCCATAACCTCCCTTGCACCGGGAGCCACGGGAAAATCCCGAAATTGCCATACAGGCCTTCTGATCTCAAAAATAAAAAGAAAAAGCCAAGCGGCTAGCCAATAGGCTCATAAAATCATCATCACCCAAACAAAACAGTAAATTATAGTAAATATATACCTATTTGTCGGGCAAACAAATTTTATTCTCTACTCTAGCCTTCTTGCTATGACCTGTTCAATGTAAGTACATGTATATGCAAGCAAATGCGACCAATTTTCAACACAATTCAATATTTGATTCAATTAGGCATAATGGTTCAAAATTATCAAACAAATAAACATACAACACAAACAGCAATCAATTAGTGGATTAGAGTTTTAAATTCATAGTTTTGATACATATACTGGAAATCTTGTTTTTGATGCCAAATCACAACAATAAATTCTAGCTATATTATTTTTGGTTCTCACACCAGTCTAATGGATATATATAGATATCACACCTTCAAAACACGAACACAAATTCTGATGATGATATATCAATCATCAGAATCATCTCCGGGTGTCTAGAATGTGATTCTATATCTATCCAGTATATTAAAACTTCGAATATACATTCATGACGCGTATATGCGAAATCTATATATACTCAATTGTCCAAATTCAAAATAAATAAATAATCAAATACGTATAAAGCGATTTTTAAATTTTTAAAACAAAATTGTTTTCATTTGAAAAATATACTCTTCACACTCGTTCTAGGATACTACTGATCCTATCTCTAACGAATCATTCTAATTGGATATTACTAATCCAATATCTGATGAATTCTTTTGTTTGGTTCTAATGTGTCTTGTCCTCGAGCTCTGTAAACCAAAGCTCTGATACCAAATGAAGCGACCCGAACTTCCCCGGTCTCCGAAGAGATGAGAAAGAACGAATTACTGTGAGGACAAGACAAATCGGAACGCAGATGGAAGAACATTTCATTGTTATTACAACAATTCCATCAGAATACAAGAATATACAGAGTATAAATGAATAAATTACATTCGATAAATATCAGAGATTTAAATACAGTACTGCAGCGGAAAAATAATACAAAGCACAACTAAAAGTAATACACGAATATAGAGCTTTTCGAGCATCGTTCCAGCTGTAAATCAGGATCCTGTGAATATAAATCTGCAAAACCAATACTACTAGCTGCCCATGTCGAAAATAAGGGCACCCAGAGTTTAGGTTAAAACAATAAACTCCAGGTCAGTCATTTGACTGGTGTGAGAACTAAAATAGTTATTTAAAATTTACTTTAAAAGAGAGTAATTCAGGGGACCACGCCGTATAACACGGAACGGGTTTCCTCCCAAGAATACTAGTGCATAGAATAAACAGCGCAATGCTTTTTCGAAAAAAGAAGCTATTATAAGACCCAGGTCCCATCACACAATGCAACGCAAGCCGGAGGATAGGGTTTTCCCTTATAATAGCCAAACATGCTTGGTACGTTTAAAACAAATCATTTGATACTATAATAAGTGTATAGTGTCAAAACAATTTCAATCATAAATATAAATCATAGACGGCATGGGTATCATATATCATGTCGCCATACTAGTTCTACAATTAAAATCGCAATACACGTATTGGAAATTGGATTTCCGTCATGATTCGAGGCAAGGGGCAAGCTCCTCTTCGCTTCGAGACACTCTAGCAAATGCTCAGGACTACGCACTCTGGGCAGCCACTTGGATCGGTTGGGCCGGTCCTCTCTTACGTTTGAGGATTAATTATGCCTGAACACACGTTTCCCGGTCCTTACAGACCTAATATCGAGGCGCCTCATTCCAACAACCACAAAGGTGAAAAGTATATAAATGTCAGGGCTGGTAAGTCACTGACACCACCAAAGCTAGAAAGAAACGTCGTGTTCTCCCAACGGTCCGTATCCCGTTTTTAACTCATACCGAGGTGTGAGGCTCGCAAATTCACGTTATGCACAAAGCTGCCATGTAGGCCGTGCTTTGATCATCAACTACAAGACTTTGCTTTTCAACAGAAGCCTTGATCCATGCAACTCAGCGTGCCACACAGGCAATTCATGCCATGCGATTGATATCTATCGATATATAACCTCTAAGCTTGTACGTCTCAGAGAAGGGCGTTAAGCAAGAGAATAAATTCTCCGCCGCCAAACAGATATATATTTAATAGAAATCAATCAACACATAATAAAATCCAATGTCAGACACATAATCCATTTACAAGTTCGTTCTGGGTCTGAACGAAACCGGAGGCACTTTCCTCGCATATCCATCAATCTCCAAGTACGTCTGGACGACCACCAACTATTTCCATCCTCTTGGGTGTACAGCCCAATCAGGATCATCGGTAATTATCCAAACGATGTGAAGACTTCCGGTCTTCGACCACCGTCATCATCTTTGATTTATCGTCGAATCGGTTATTCAGAATGGGTATAAACCCGGCCTTTCCGAACAACCCGCGTATATTAAAAACAAATGTTACACAAACACAACATACGCTTCATTCCAATTCATTAGTCACTAACCGTAAATTAGCAAGAGAACAATTTCCCAAATATTAACCCCGAAGGACGAAACCAACATCAGATCAATACCCAAGAAACCATTCTTCTTAACTAACCTACAGCTAGTTTCTAAATTTCAATTCTTAGGGAAAGGTTCCCATTAATTTTATCCAAGATAAATTCTTTAAAATTTATCCTTTAATCTTCCTTTGGATGTCCTTTCAAACCAAATTATAGTTTTCCAAACTAGTCGAGATTAGCGAACCACTCCGAAGTAATTATTTATTTTATTTCCCAATCCCATCCTATTCATCCCATCAAGCAAAACTGGTAATACTCCATATCTAACACCACGGTGTTATCGGTAAAATTTATTACCATTCCACGTTCAAATCTAATTAAAGATTTAACTATCACTTTGGAGCAAAACTGGTGATACTCCATTCTTGCTTATTTTCCAAATTTGATAATTTAGATTATCAATGCACATTTCAATCTAATTGCATATTCATTAAAACTCCTTTTACTGGGTTAAAGAACTAATGTTATTTAAAACACAGTTCACGACAAACCCAAATCACATTCTAATTATTATCGGGTTAAAGAACAAGTGTTGTTTAATACACTGTTCACGATAAACCCACAAATCAATTCTATTTACAACCCATTTCAAATCCAATTTATTTATTTAAAAATAAATGGGTTTTAATTTTAGTTCAAAACTAGTTCATTTCGATAAAAATCTATTTTTATCTTTTCAAATATGGAGTTTTTCATCCCAATTTTTCCCAAATCATTTCTTATGATTTTACACGAATTATTACTATTTTTAATAATTTTATCAAGGCCCGTACAGTCGATTTCCATCAACGGCCAACGAACTGCACTTACAACGACCTTTTCCAAATTTGATTTGGACGTATCTCCAAATCCAACCGTTAGATTTCAAATTTCTAATATTCGTTAGAAAGCTCTTTTCAATACGAACCCAATGGTTCCGGTTTTAGGAGAATCCGACGGTCGGACCTCCCGTAATGTCCATTCGAAGTCAATGGTCGAAATTCGCGAACTGCCGCGGCGCGGCGCGTTCTATTCAAGCCATTATATTATATATATAGTATATATAATATATATTTCGTCGATTTCCATTCAAAACGAATTTTATAAATAGTTTTAAATCCGTTTCAAAAACAATTTCAACTTCCATTTCAATTCAAATCAAAATTAAATTTTCCTTATAAATTCGTTTTAAAATTCATTTCTATTCAATTCAAATTTCAAATCAATTTGAATTCATTTCAATTCGTTTTCAATTCAATTCGAATTCGTTTTCAATTCAATTCGAATTCGTTTTATATTCAATTCATTTCAAATTGGTTTTATATTCAATTCGATACAAATTGGTTTTCTATTCGATTCAATTCAAATTTGTTTTCTATTCGATTCAATTCAAATTGGTTTTCTATTCGATTCAATTCAAATTGGTTTTCTATTCGATTCAATTCAAATTGGTTTTCTATTCGATTCAATCCAAATTGGTTTTCTATTCGATTCAATCCAAATTGGTTTTCTATTCAATTCAAATTGGTTTTCAATTCGATTCAATTAAAATTGGTTTTCTATTCGATTCAATTCAAATTGGTTTTCTATTCGATTCAATTCAAATTGGTTTTCTATTCGATTCAATTCAAATTGGTTTTCTATTCGATTCAATTCAAATTGGTTTTCTATTCGATTCAATTCAAATTTCTTTATCTCTTCAATTCAATTTGAATTGGTTTTCTATTCAATTCAATTCAAATTTCTTTATCTATTCAATTCAATTTGAATTGGTTTTCTATTCAATTCAATTTGAATTTCTTTTCTATTCTATTCAATTCAAATTTCTTTATCTATTCAATTCAATTTGAATTTCTTTATCTATTCAATTCAATTTGAATTTCTTTTCTATTCAATTTATAAAAACGAATATAATCGATATAAATATCGTTCGCGTCAAAATAGCGCATCTCTAATCAACACGGCTTTATATATTTCAATAATTCCGTTATTATATTCAACAAATGAATATTTATTCTTGTCAACACATGACTAATCTCAACGAATGAGTACTGTCTACATGTGACTATTTTTGTTATTTAATATATTTTATGAAAATCAAGGTATCTATCGTTTGATATTAAATCAGACTACAACCGTAAATTAGTAAGAGAACGATTCCCTGAATATTAACCCCGAAGGCCAAAACCAACATCAGATCAATATCCAGGAGACCACTCATCTCATCTATTTTCCAGTTAATTTCTAATTTTATATGATAAAGATGTAAATTTTATTGTTAAGATATTTCGTTCAACACATGACTAATCTCAACGGATGAGTACTGTCAACACATGAACCTTTATTTTATAATGATAAAGATGTAAATTTTATTGTTAAAATATTTCGTTCAACACATGACCAATCTCAACGGATGAGTACAGTCAACACATGAACCTTTATTTTATAATGATCTTTATTTTCCCGATTGGAATAAGGCCCAATCAATTACCATATAAAGTTAATTATATGGATTCCATTCAACACATGTATATAATAGCGATGATAAATAATCAACCATCATCCAAAGTGCACTACACTGTATAAGCATCAAATATAGATATCTAACGCTTATAACAGCCTGTCGATCCATCGATCGACATACAACTAATTATTGGGATTAGTGTATATCATATATTATCCCAATACCCGTGTGTGGTTTCAAACAATCAAACACAGATTTTATTTGTGCAGTTGGGCGATGTGTAAAATTTATCGTCCCAATCAATGTCCTTCAAACAGGTGTACATAAACAAACCATCCGGTTTGTAAATGAATATTTATTTATTCACATTCACGTTAAAAATTATATTTTTAACGATAAAATATTTTATTTTAACACATGAATTTTTATTCAGTTCATTTACAAAATAAAAATGATATTTTTATTTTTCTAACTTATTTTAGAAAATTTCGGCGGCATAATGGCACGATACTAGAAACGGGAAAAGGCCTAGCCTTATCCCCGGTCTAGTGAAGGCCCACGCCATTCACACATCAATCAAATCCATTCCATTTCACCAAACAATTCAATTCAAACAAATAATCTAACCAACTACACAACCAAACAAACAAGTCCATGGTCTGTGGACGATGGTGTCGGGTGCTACTAAACACCGTCTGCATCCTAGTATATATATATAACTAGAAAAAGAAATTAAAGAGTGAGAAATTCTCACCAATAGCTATTCCAACTCCACGACACTTCATTTATAGAAATCTTCGTCGTTCTCGCCTTTCTTCACTTTCATTGCCCGTATTCACTACATATGTAAGAATCGAATTTTTACTTCGCTATTCAATATATAAAAATTGAATTTTTACTTTGCTATTCAATATATAAAAATCGAATTTTTACTTCGCTATTCAATATATAAAAATCGAATTTTTACTTCGCTATTCAAATAATAAAAATCGAATTTTTACTTCGCTATTCAATATATAAAAATCCCGTCTTTCTCCTATTAAAAATCACGTCTTTAATCAATGGAAAATCACATTTTCATGCATGTTAAAGATCGTATTCTTTTGAACAACGAAATATATAACTTCATATATATATATATATATATATATAGATTTAACATTACTTACTTTGTTATAAAACTCATTTAACATTGGTAACTAAATGAAATGAATAAATTAAATGATTACTTAAAAAGGAAATGAAAATAAATATAAACAGGAACACTCACAGCAGAAATCGAGAGAGGGCGGGGGGCTTTCGCGCTGGACGGGGAGGATGGCCGGAGCGATGGGTGGTGCAGCTCGTTCAGGCGGCGCAGGGGGGTTGCGCGACAGGGGGTCTCGCGGTTGAGGGCTTGCGGAGGATTGGGGTTCGGCGTGGGTTTTCAGAAAGGAGGAGAAGGAGATGAGCGAGGGGAGGTTGCGCGAGGAGGGAGGGAAGCGTCGGTGGCGCGACAGTTGGCTGAGGGAGAAGGACGATGGCGATTGGGGAGGAGCAGTGGGTTCAATTTGGAAAAGGGGCTCGGGCATCTGATTTAGGTTTAGAAAATATATAGGGGGTTTTATATACTTATATAATTTAATTACTTTATTCTCCTTCAAGTTGACTTTTCATTTGACCTCGAAATCGAGTCCACCGACTGTCGCCCTAGCTAATTACCCCTATTCCAAACACAATGGGATATGTATCGTAAGCCAGTTCCATCTTTTCGACCAGTTTCCGTCAAAATCAACATATAACTCTATATATTGAATTTGAACGCGCATTTCAATTTACTGGGGTCACATACTAACTCGAAAAATTCCAGAAAAATATTTTCTAGCTTCGTACTGACGATACGGTCCTAACAAAACTAGTTTCGTCGAATTCCGAGACCGTTGGAAAAATGGCCATTTTCCAGTCGATTAAAATCAACTAAAACTGGTCAAACACGTTTTCCTTTGCCACGCTCACATATTGATTCGAAAAATTATGAAATTTGGAATCTAGCAATAATTTGACATCACGGATCCAACAAAAGTGGTTTCGTCGAAATCCGAGGTCGTTTGCAAAATGTCTATTTTTAAGGGCCTGAATTCCATAGCGACTATTCAGAATTTTCAACTGGACATATCTTTTGATTCCCGTTATGAAATTTCAATTTTTCGTGTTCGTTGGAAAGATATTCACAAATAGATCCTATTATTTTTGGTTTCACTAAAATCCGGATTGTTTTGCACCCGGTATGTTCAATTGAAGTTTGAAATCGAATTATCGAACTACCGCACCATTTTCAATTCCTTTTAAAATTATATATAATTATTTATATTCTAACGATGACGTATATAATATATGCGTTCGAATTCTATTCAAAATAAATTTCTCGTCGATATTATTTAAAATAATTCATTTTAAATATTAAAAATTCGCTAAAACTGCCAAAATAAAATTTTTAAACTGCCTCAGATTTTCGGGTTGTTACATTTTAGATCAACCTACATGCGTGTCAGTTCCCAAGCAATGAATCAACAATCACACACAACCATCAACCAAACTTATTTCACGAATTTAGTTCAATAAATATGGGAATAATTCAGTAATTCGTTAGTGAGACAATCACTTACCTTTGGGTCCTTAGTGGATCGAACGCCCAACCAAGTCCCAAAATTTCACAGTCCCTAAATGCAGTGAAACCAGTCTTAGATCGTCCGCAATTTCGCCATTATCCTAACGCAACAAACCGCGCGTCAATCCGAGGTCGTATGAAGAAGTAATTAGCGTTTTATTATTTGAAATTTAAATATATAAAAATTATAAAATATTTTTCTCACCACTAACACTTTGACACGTCATCATCCCTCTTTCAATACCACTCCCGCTCGCTTCTTCCCAGGTGAACAACCATCGCGGAAATGAACCCACTTTGCCGAAACTTTGACCATAGATGTAACACCCCACTCCCGCTACGGTCACTCACTAAGGGAATGCCATAACATCGGTGGAGTATTTTAAGTGAATATAGAACAGAAAAATTACAACAAGACAGATATAAGTAATACTTGAGAATTTAAAACATCATTTCATTCCAGCAGAAAGTAAAACATGTTTGGTTACATCAAGACCATAAATAAGAGTCAAGTACATAATATCCATCCTGATAAAAACAAAAGTACATAATCCCACTACATAACCTAATAGCCATAATAGAAAAGATAAACTGAGCTTTACATCCACGGTCCAAGCTCCAAAAGATAGATAAAGCAGTCTGATCAAAACCCACTAGTGCTAGGCCCACTCTGAAAACCTGAGGGTTGGGAAAAAGATAAAGAAACAACGGGGTCAGACATAAGTCTGAGTGAGTCCTATAACCCTAACAATACAATCATTAAAGTAATTAGGGTATGATATAAACAAGGTACGGTACCTCTGGGGATAATGACTACACTAAGTAGCCAACTAAAAACAGGATGTACTAAGATAACCGGAAAAACGCATTTATCCACCCAAGGATAATTACTAGATTGCACCACCCCAGATCTACCCACCTAAGGGTAATTCCTACACTGCACCACACCAGTTCTACCCACCCAAGGGTAATTCCTACTTAAAGGTTGATCCCACTAAGTGTACTTAGTAATTTTTAATAGTAGTTTCGTGTACCCCTAGCTGACTACATAGGTTCCGTCTGCCCCTATCTCCACTAGGGGTACCCACTACTCCCCAAGCGATCGGCTCCCTACCGTAGATACCCGTGCTGGCCCCACAGTGGGGTGTATCACTCCCCAAAGTGGCAACCCGATAATCAATGGTGCACGGCTTATACCTACACGATGCAACAACGTCTTACCTACTAGCCCGGGTCCACACACGCATATGAAACCC
Source organism: Allium sativum (assembly GCA_030737875.1). NCBI lineage: Eukaryota > Viridiplantae > Streptophyta > Magnoliopsida > Asparagales > Amaryllidaceae > Allium > Allium sativum. Next base: position 935,577,685 of record CM060920.1, on the reverse strand, counting down.
GTTGGACTCGCGTTGCCACCGCTACCCCGTTTTGGCCTCTTATAGTCAAGCCCAATATGCGTGTCCCGTCCTCGACTTGGGTCGAGCCCACAAAGATACGTTTGGGATATTGGTTGAAATGGGCCCCCACAAGCTACTACTTAAGCTTGTCATTTTATCTAGTGCATCCCACTTAACCCCTTTTATAATCATGCCCACTTACATGTTAAGGTTTGGTTAAGTCATCTAATTATATTTCAATTGCCACTTAAGGCCCCCACAAGCTACTACTTAAGCTTGTCATTTAATTATATTTCAATTGCCACTTAAGGCCCCCACAAGCTACTACTTAAGCTTGTCATTTAATCATATTTCAATTGCCACTTAAGGCCCCCACAAGCTACTACTTAAGCTTGTCATTTAATCATATTTCAATTGCCACTTCAGGCACCCACTAGATTTCCGCATGCCACCCAAGGCACTTACTTGATTCCCACATGCCACCCAAGGCACTTACTTAACCCTTTAATCATGTTTAATTACATGTTCCACTTTGGTTAAGTATTCTAATCGTATTTTCTATTGCCACCCAAGGCAACCCACTAGTTTCCTCATGCCACCCAAGGCACCCCCACTAGTTACTACATGCCACCCAAGGCACCCACTTAACCCCTCATGCCCCTCTACATGCTAATGTGGTTAAGTGTTTCTTAATTAATTAAGATCGCAACCTTTGTAAAGACCTCTCACATTAGACTGTCTTTTATGGCAGCTGGATATGCCGGTTGGTTCCGGGCAGCCTTACACCATAACAGAGTCTAACCTCGTGTCTTTACAATTGTCACGTATTTAGTTTATGACTAAGACCTCTCACATTGGGCCAATCATTTGTAGCCGCTGGATTTGCCGGTCGGTTCCGGGCAGTCTTATGCTACAAAAGGGTCCAACCTCGTGTCTTAGTAGATTAATTACACCAAATTAATCACCCCCATAATTTGTATGAATTATCCCTAATTAATTACAAATATTTAAGAATATGGGTAGACCTAACTCAATAGGTAAATTCCCAATTCCATAATATGGGTAGACCTAAATTAATAGGTAAATTCCCAATTATGTCCATCCACTTTACGGTATGTTTAATCATACCCACTTCACACAATTTTATGTGTTCATTAATTTTTACCCCATCGTCCCCACGTAAATACGTTAACATGACATACTTCAAAAGAGAAGATTCATCATACACACAATGGGTTCAACTTAGCATATCATTAGCATTATCATGGGTTTAAAAAGGTGTCAACTTGTATATATGACCATAAACCCAACTTGCATAAATAACCAACCCAAACTTGCATGAATCACATATGTCATAAAGATGGTAACTTGCTCAAATGTTCGTGTCATAGACCTATCATAAAGGTGTCAACTTGCATACATGTCATAGGTCTAAAAGGGATGAACTTGCACATGTACTTATGTCATACATAGAGGCAAACTTGCATACGAACTTGCATCATAACTTGCATATGAACTTGCATCATAACTTGCACATGAACTTGCATCATAACTTGCACATGAACTTGCATCATAACTTGCATATGAACTTGCATCATAACTTGCATATGAACTTGCATCATAACTTGCATAAAACCAAACACTTAGCATGCATAAAACCAAATACTTAGCATGCACAAAACCAAATACTTAGCATGCATAAAACCAAATACGTAACTTGCATAACATGTTACATATAAACTTGCATATAATCTCACATACAGCTTGCATAACATGTTACATATTCATCAATGTTCAACATAGTGTTTTGCATAGTGAGCATCATAAAACATAGCATTAAACTTGCATATAGCATAAAACTTGCAAAACACACAACATACACTATACTAAACTTGCATAAGCACATTTATCCACAAACATAGCCATATCTTATCATATCCTATCATAATCAATTTAACAATTGATTATTAAGGCTATAGAAACTCACCACTAAACTCCAATAAGCAAACCCTTGCCAAAAATCACCCAAAAACTCTAGCCTTGAACATAAAGCTTGCAACTTGATGATGAATGCAAGCTAATGATCACTCATACAACTCAAAGATGCTTGTATGAACATGAAAGCCTTCATAGAAATAGTTTTATAAGAGGATGGAGGCTAGGGCTTTGAGTGGAGGCCATGATCATAGAAAATTTTGGCATAGTTTAGTTAGAGTATAGGATTATGATCATTTAGGGCTAGCTTAGGGTCTTATTTATAGGATTAGGCAAGTGTTTTAGGCCATTAGATTAACCCTAAATTAGATTAGGACCATCAGATCTCGGAAGCTTCCAGAAACCAGCCCCAAAACACAGCCCAAACCCTGAAATGGTGCACCAGGCCAGAATCAGCCGACAGGGCAAGTCGACAGCCCTGTCGACTACCAAGTCGACAGGCATGTCGACAGGCAAGTCGACAGCCCTGTCGACAGCCAAGTCGACTTGGCTGGGCGGGAGTTTTCCCGCATGGCCCCCATTTCTGCATGTTTCGAAATTCAAATTTCCCGAAAACTTCTTTGGGCCTTAACCGGGTCATACGGACTCCGATTTACAAAATTTCGGACTCTATTTCGCGTATTTTTCCGAGACGAACACAATGACGTACCCGTTTCCCCTGATTCTCACATCTGAGATTATTAATTCTGTTATTAGTGAATTTTAGCATTAACCGAAATTCGGGGTGTTACATTCTCCCCTCCTTAAAGGATTTCGTCCCCGAAATCTCTAAGCTAAGGAGAATGCATATCCTACCATCCAAACAACCATCTACTCAATCCATCAAACACGGGCATCCATTGTCCTTAAAACAATTTCTAATGATGTATGAGCATATGCAAAAAGTGTGTGTATATGTTCCCTATCTAATGTATGAACATATGCAAACCATGATAGTGCCATGCATCCATTATGTATGCGAGAGAACCCTATCGACACATACAATATCTACATGAGTGCACAATAATTCACCAAAATGCATCATCCATATGATAACACAATCATTATACATCCAAAAATATAGTTACCTACACACAATTATATGCAATATGCAATATGAAGTGATTGAGCCGATCTAGTGTCTAGAGTGTGTGTATATGCATCCACGAGCAACCACTAGCAACCACTTGCATCCACACGCATCCATCAAACATAACATGTCTCAAACACATGTTTCAACCATAGGTTTACCCTATCTAAAGGTCAAAGGTACTAATGAGAGGACATACTAAAGATAAGATAAGCACTAGACAAACGATAAAGGAGACGTTTAAAGGACATACCCTCAAAAGGAATGGGTATAACGAACGCATCTTCTGTAATGACCCGGAAATCTGAACCAGTTTGAAAATTTTATTTCTGGGAATTTTGTTGAATTTTTAGTCCAAATTTAAAATTTCCAATTTTAAATAACTCTGAAACAGTTAAAAATGACCATTTTGCAAACGACCTCGGAATTCGACGAAACCACTTTCGTTGGATCCGGAATGTCATAATATGGCTAAGTTACAATTTTTAGAATTTTTCGATTTAATTTGTGAGCATGGCGGAAGAAACTGTGTTTGGTCAAAAATAGTTAAAATTGAACGATTTAAAAATAGCCATTTTTCGAACGGTCTCAGAATTCGATGAAATTGGCTTTGTCAGGACCGTATCGTCATCGCGATGCCAAAAATAATTTTTCTGGATTTTTCTGGATCAGTATGTGGCCTCAGGAAATTAAAATGTAGGTTCGAATTTAAATTAAACGATCTAATTTGAAAAATAAAAGAAAACCATACCGTAACTTCAGAATTGGACCATGGGGATAGCACCATCGCGCTCAGAAGGCGTGAAAACATCAAGATCGACAGTCGTTGAGCGCGAATCGGAGATCGTATATGAAAACCGTAATTTCTCGAATTAATTAATTAATTAATTAATGAAATTAAACCCTAGAATACGGTATAAATACGGGCCGTATAGATGAACAGTCCCTCTTCCTCTTCGTTCAAAACACAGCCGCTGAAACCCATATTTCATCGAATCTTTGACCTTCGATTTCTCCCTCCATACTCGACGATTTTCTGCAAACTTTATACCATATCGAAGAGAAAACTGAGACCTTCGATCCCATACCAATTTCATCCGTCCCCGTCGACCGTAGAGCAGCCACCACCTCCCCGAACGGCCGCCGTTCGCGCCTCCGCCAGGCCCACCAGGCGCCGCCGCACCCACCCAACTTCCGGCCGTGCGTAGACCTCTCCTCCCCGGTCGTCGTCCAACAAACAGCACTCAAAACCATTCAGTGAATCAAGAGAAAATCGGATCCAAACTTCTGAGCAAAAACTGAACTAAAAAGGGTAATTTTATTTTCAGATTTAGCGACGCTTTTAAGCGTGACAGAAACAGTTGTTAAAAGTCTGGTTAATTAAAACATTGATAACTTATTCGTATGAACTCGGATTCTGAAAATTTCAGAACCAATAGGACCGTGACGACGATTAGGACCTGCTGAGAGTGATTGGGGGCATCTGAATAATTTTTTTTGGATTATTATACCTTTTATCCAGTCAAGGTGAGAATTCACTGAACTTGAATTTATTTAAATTATTAAACTGTATGAATCTGCTATGACATAAACTGAATGTGAACCTGCTATGACATAAACTGTGTGTGTATGCTAGGACTAAAACCACTGTATGCTGATTGACACATTTTTGCCAATATTTAAATATGAATAAAATCTCTGTATGTTTATTGACATTATAATATGTTAACATAGGAAATATTAAAATGGTTCATTGTATGTTTATTGACATTTTAATATGTTAACATAGGAAATATTAAAATGGTTCATTGTATGTTTATCGACATTTTAATATGTTAAAGTAGAAAATGTTGAAATTGTTCATTGTATGTTATATTGACATTGTCATGATTAAAATAGAAATTATTGAAAATGTTCATTGTATGTAAATTGACATTTGGGTTAGTAATAAAAATAAGGAAAGCACCGTATGTTAATGAACTATATTTTGTTCATTATTAAAAATAGAATTTGACACTATATGTTAATGAACTATATTTTGTTCATTATTAAAAATAGAATTTGTCGCCATTTGAAATGAACACATTTTTGTTCATTATAAAATAGAATACACACTATTTTGTTCAATATTTAGATAGAAATTATTCACCGTATGTTGATGAACAATTTGTGTTCATATTAAAATAGAAAGCACCGTATGATTCATTGATATTAAAATAGAAAATGATCATCGTATTAAAAATGACATTTTTGTTATGTTAGCATAGAAAATGTTCGTCGTGTAGAAAATGTCCGTTGTATGAAAAATAACATTTGTGTCATGTTATAAACTATAAAATGCATTGTATGTATAATAACATTTGTGTCATGTTATAAACTATAAAATGCATTGTATGTATAATAACGTTTTGTGTCATGTTATAAACTATAAAATGCATTGTATGTATAATAACGTTTTGTGTCATGTTATAAACTATAAAATGCATTGTATGTATAATAACGTTTTGTGTCATGTTATAAACTATAAAATGCATTGTATGTATAATAACGTTTTGTGTCATGTTATAAAATATAAAATGCGTTGTATGTATAGCATCGTTTTTGTCAATCTTAATATAAGAAACTTCATTGTAGGAAAATAGAATTTTGTCAATATTAAAATAGAATTGCCATCGTATGTTAATTGGAAAAATGTTGTATGTTAAAATAGAAAATGTCACCGCTTGTTAAATTAGCATTTTTATTAATGTTAATATAGAAAATGTCACCGCTTGTTAAATTAGCATTTTTATTAATGTTAATATAGAAAATGTCACTGCATGTTAAATTAACATTTTTATTAATGTTAATATAGAAAATGTCACCGCTTGTTAAATTAGCAATTTTATTAATGTTAATATAGAAAATGTCACCGCATGTTAAATTAGCATTTTTATTAATGTTAATATAGAAAATGTCACCGCATGTTAAATTAGCATTTTTATTAATGTTAATATAGAAAATGTCACCGCATGTTAAATTAGCATTTTTATTAATGTTAATAAAAGAAAATGTCACCGCATGTTAAATTAACATTTTTAGTTATGTTAATCTAGAAAATTGCCATTGTATGAAAATGACATTTGTGTCAAATGTTAATATAGAAAATAATAAAAGAATGTATTGTATGTGAAAGAGCATTATTTTCAATGTTAATAAAAAGAAGATGACGTGTATGTAAATTTAACATCATTCACAATGTTAAATAAAAAGAAAGTTCCACCGTATGATAGTTACACTATTTTATAATGTTAAGATTTAAAAAACTTGACTGTAGGAAGAATATACATTATTTATAATGTATGTAGAAAGAGAATGTACCTCGTAGGAAGAATATACATTATTTATAATGCATATAAAAAGAGAACCTGACCATAGGTAAAACACACATTATCTATAATGTGAATAAAAAGGAAATTTACGCCATAGGAAAATGTACATTATTTATAATATAATTGGAAAAGATAGATGAAAGGGAATAAATGGAATGATGTTTTATAATTTACATTTTTAAATGTGAATTATAAAGTATAAAATGAAAATAAAAAGAACAATTCACCGCCTAATTATGAAATATATTTTCATGTAAGTTAAAGAAGTGAAAAGGTAAAAAGGAGAGATGGATGTATGGACGATGAGTTAAGCGAATTATTTATATTTATATTTTAATTATATATATTATATATTTATAATTAAAATATAACGAATCGAGCACGGTAGCTCGCGTTTTGAAAACGAACTTTTAAACGATTATACAGGAAGATCCGACCGTCGGATTTTCCCAAAACTGAAACTGTTAGGACCGTCTTGGAAAAGCCTTACCATCGATATAAGTTGCGTTAAAATCCAACGATTAGATTTTGAGAAATGTGAAAATCAAAATGGATGGAAAACAGCGCCAGTGTCGCCTTTGACCTGAAGCGTCGTAAAATAAAGAAATTAATTATATTAAATAATTAAGGCAAGGATTAATCGTTATATAACAACATAACGATATGAAATGTGTTTTTCTCAAAATTATGAATGCGAGATTATTTGGAAAGTCCGGATTTATTCCATTCCAAATGATTGTACGATTTCAAGAGTCTAAATATGAAGACGGCGTATGAAGACCGTAAATCTTCCCTCGAATGGACAACGATCAAGACTCTGAATTGGGTAGCTCCCGATTCAAAAGTGGTGGTAATTGTCCAAACGTACGCGTTGGTTTCACGGATTTGACCCTCGCTCAGACCCAGAGCATGGGTGTAAATGGATGGTATGTCTGACATCGTACCCCATTAAATATCATGTTGTCGATTTTCTGTTAACGTATAAATGATTGGTGGTAGAGAATTTATTCTCTGCTTAACACCCTTTTATATATTGACAGACGGTCGATGGTACGGTATGGAGTGACGGTGTGGCGTGCTAAGATGAAATGATCAAGGTTTCTTGTTGAAAAGCAGAACCTTGTGGTATGGGATGCATGACTTCACAAGCCTCACACACCGGTTGAGTCTAAAAAGGGGGAAGGGAACGCAGGGGAAGTAGTACGTTTCTTTCTAGTTAGTAGTCATTTTACTTTTGTGGATGATGAATGAGGCGCCTCGGATAGGTCCTATAGGACCGGGGAACGTGTGCTTAGGAATTGCCAATCCTCTAAGCTGTATTTGAGGACCGGCCCTGCCATTTCCAAGGGTTAACTGCGGGTAATCCTGAGGCATTAACTAGAGTGTCTCGAATCGGTAAGGAGTCCTCCCTAGCCTGGACTCATGATGGAAACCCAACTTTCCAATACGACCCCGACGGATTTGATTGTATTGCTAGTATTGGAGGCATAGTATATGGTACCTATGCTTCCTAGGATTGATATCTATAATTTGAATTGTTTTGAAACCTATACACCCTAATAATAGTATTAGTTTTGTATTTGGCGTATTTTAGCATGTTTAACCACCATAAGGTAAAACTCTATCCTCTTGGTGTGCATTGCATTGTGTGATGGGACCTGAATCTTATGGTGGTTCCATTTTTCAAAATACATTGCATTGTGTTACGTTTATTTATCTGTACTAAACACTGTAATTATGCACGGCAATCCATTGGTACAACCCGTTCCGCGTTAGCGACGTGCTCTTTGGATTTGCCTTATTCCTAGTAGTAATTTTAGTTAAGAATTCTCACACCAGTCCCACGACTGACCCATCGTTTGTTTCACCTTTTGCAAACTTGGGTGCCCTCTCCTTCACGGGCAGCCAAGTAGACAGGTTTACTCTTTACTTGGAGTTTTCTTTGGAGCAGCTTGTATTCTCTCTCTTGGGATTGCTTTGGTGAAGAGGTGATTACTTGGAGCTTCGAAGACTCTCTATCTTTTGCTTTATCGCATTTTCCTTTTTATTTCCGACATCAGACTTATTTCCATTTCATGTTATTTAATTTGGAGTTGGGACTTATGTCATTTTCTGAAAACTTGTTGTAATAATTTAGATTCTGTGACTGTGGATTTCTATTGCTGATGACATTATATATCCGCTGCTATGATGTTGTTACTTTATGGATTTCCTGTGCTATGTTGTTTCCTGTGACTTGTTATATTATAATTATGTTGTATTCCATATGATTTCTCCTTGCTTTCACTCCGTGGAAGTTTGGGGTCATCACAGTTGGTATCAGAGCTTTGGTTTACAAAGCGGAATATAACATATTTATAGTAACTCGTTTACGTAGAATCACATTATTCTACGGTGAACATTTCATAAGGATACATAATAGTCAGTCACTTTATCACCATCTTTTATCTATCCTTTTACCTTATCATTCCTTAAGTCATCATTAAAGTTGTTCTGACTCGTCCCTTGATTGTACAGAACTAACTTAAAATGAGTACCGCTGCTGCTAGAGCTGCTAGAGCCGCTAGGAGAAGGCAAAATACCACTGAAACTGAGGAGCCCACTGTCCAACAACAACCACCACCACCGCCGCCACCCTTTGACTTGGACAAGGTGGCAAAGAAGTTCAAGAATTTAGGTGGAGTTCCATTCACCGGTTCCGAGACCGTGGTACAAGCTCAGGCGTGGCTGAAAAATTGTGAAAAGATATTTGGAGGACTGGGATTAGATGATCAGAGAAAGAGATTCACTGCAGCATGGCATCTTCAAGGTGAAGCGCAAAACTGGTGGGAGGTAGTCAACATTGGAGACGACGAAGATAATATGTCTTGGGATAGATTTAAAGAGCTTTTCAATGACAAATACATTCCGAGGCAGGAGGTAGAAAGGCTACACGACGAATTCGCCAATCTGAAGCAAGGCGACAAGTCCATTTCAGAGTATGTTCGTAGGTTCGAGGACCTTTCCCGTTATGCACCTGAACTGATTCGAGATGACTTTCAGAAGAATAAGAGATTCATAAATGGCCTTGCAAGGAAATATATTGACAGAGTCACTGCCCACATCGACCTTTCCTTCAATAAGATGGTGGAGTTCGCTTGCCGTTATGAAGAGAATGACAAGAAGGTTTCTCAGCAGGACAGAGAGAGGAGCTTAGCTAACAACAACAACAAAAGGAAGCAGCCTGAGAAAAAGACTGAAGGAAGTAGTTCGGGAGCCACTAAGAAGGGGGATAAGTCAAAGGTGCAATGTTTTAACTGCCAGCAATTTGGACATTATAGCTCGGAGTGCAAGAACCCAAAGAAGGCTAGGAGGGATAGCACCAAGGACTGCTACAACTGCCACAAGAAGGGTCACGTCAAGGCCAACTGCCCACTGCTGAAAGGAGCCCAGATTGCCCATGTCTATGAGGGAGCAGGTACACCATCTTCCTCTGCACCTACTGAGGGAGGTAAGCCTGATGTTCTAGATGGTACTGTTTCTATTAAAAATATTCCTGTCACTGCTTTGTTTGATACGGGCGCATCAAGAAGTTTTGTTTCTAGCAACGCGGTTAAGAAGTTAAATTTAACGCAAAGAAGCCTTAAAGAGCCAACTGATGTTCATAATCCCGTGGGGGGTTCTATCACCCTCGATTTATACTGTAGGGTGCCTATTTCTTACTCTCGTTTCAAATTTCCCTTCGACTTGATCATTATGGATTTTTCAGAATTTGATATTATCCTTGGTCTTGATTGGCTTACAAAATATGACGCTGAGGTGCTTTGCTCAGAAAGAGTAGTGAAGGCGAAACCAGGATTAGGAAATACCGTTGCTATACCTTGCCATGGCTCAAAACCTGATAGGAAAGCTTTTTGGTCTTCTTTAGAAGTCACGCCCATCTCTTCAGAGAATATTCCTATTGTCAAGAATTATGCGGACGTGTTTGAAGAAGTAGATAGTTTACCGCCGCGGAGGGAAATAGACTTCAGGATTGATCTTGTCCCTAATGCAAGGCCTGTAGTTCATGCTATACGAAGGATGACCCCTAAAGAAAAAGAAGAGTTGAGTACCCAAACCAAACAGCTCTTGAAGAAGGGATTAATCCGGCCTAGCTTTTCCAATTAGGGAGCAGCTGTGGTGTTTGTCCCCAAATCGGACGGCACTCTAAGGCTTTGTGTGGATTACCGCGACCTAAATAAACAGACCCTGAAGAACAAATACCCCTTGCCTCGCATAGATGATTTGATGGACAATTTAAATGGAGCCAGGGTGTTTTCGAAGATGGACCTAGCCACAGGTTTCCACCAACTTCGCATAGCCGAAGAATGCATCCCTTTGACCGCTTTCAGAGGTCCTGACTTATTCTACGAATGGTTGGTAATGCCGTTCGGTCTGTGCAATGCTCCAGCCTATTTTATTGACTTGATGAATAGGGTCTTCAGAGAGGTCTTGAATAAATTCGTCTTAGTCTTCATTGATGATATCTTGATCTTTTCTAAAACCAAGGAGGAGCATGAAGGGCATCTAAGAGAAGTGCTAGAGATTCTGCAAAGAAATGTTCTAAAAGCAAAATTTTCAAAATGCACATTTTGGCAAGAGGAGGTAAAATTCTTGGGCCATGTTGTGTCGAAAGAAGGAATTGCTGTCGACCCAAGCAAAATTTCCGCCATTCAAGATTGGAAGCAGCCGACTACACCCACTGAAGTAAGGAGCTTCCTAGGGTTGGCTGGATATTACAGAAAGTTCGTCCAAAACTTTGCCAAGCTATCTGGCCCTTTAACACAGCTCACCAAGAAACATACCAAGTTCATTTGGACAGCAGAGTGTGAGGAGTCCTTCCAAAAGTTAAAGGAGAGTTTGATCACTGCTCCCGTGCTAACCATCATCGATGGCAACCAAGATCTAGCCGTTTATACCGATGCTTCTCAAAATGGTGGTCTTGGCGCAGTATTGATGCAAAGGGGCAAAGTTGTTGCGTATGCAAGCCGTCAACTAAAGCCGCATGAGAAAAACTATCGTGTCCATGACCTAGAGCTGTTGGCCATAGTCTTTGCTTTAAAAATTTGGAGGCATTATCTCTTGGGCAAAAAATTCGAATTATTCACAGACCATCAATCTTTGAAATATCTCTTCGATCAAAAGGACTTGAATTTAAGGCAGATAAGGTGGCTAGAATTTCTTGCGGCGTATGATCTCGACATCTTGTATACGCCAGGGAAAGCCAATGTTGTGGCAGACGCACTCAGTAGAAAAGCTGCCATGGTCGCAAGCTTCATAGTTACCCCTTCTTTGATTGATAAAATTTCTACCCTTCAAAAGGAAGATAAGTTTATTCAAAGAATGATTAAGAGTATTCAAGAAGGTGAGAGCACGAGCTTTCAAATAGATCAAAAGGGAGCCCTTAGGTTGCAAGGGAGGATCTGTGTTCCAAAAATCCCAGAGCTCATCAGAGAAGTTTTAAATGAAGGGCACAAATCAAAGCTTTCCATCCACCCAGGCGTGAACAAGATGTATCATGATCTAAAGCGCACGTTTTGGTGGAAAGATATGAAGAGGGATATATCCATTTATGTGAGTAGATGTCCTACATGTCAGCGAGTTAAAAGCGATCAACAAAAGCCAGCAGGATTGTTGCAACCATTGCCGGTACCAGAAGGGAAGTGGGACCAAGTCTCTATGGATTTTATAGATGGGTTGCCCCGCACTAGGAAAGGAAATGACAACATTTGGGTGATCGTGGACCGCTTCACCAAGGTCGCTCATTTCATACCTGTCAAGTCCACCAGAACTGCTCAAAGTCTGGCACAAATTTATCTCAAAGAAATAGTCAGGCTGTATGGGTAATAAAACTAAATCTTTCCTTTTTCATCATTTTCTAAATGAAAATTTTCATGTCTAATCAAAGAAAATCTTTTGTTTTAAGCAGTATTCCTAGCAGCATTGTTAGTGACCGTGATCCTATCTTCACTAGCAAGTTTTGGGAGGCATTCCAAAATGAATTGGGAACAAAATTAAATCTCAGCACCGCATACCACCCTCAGACAGACGGCCAAACTGAGAGGGTGAATCGCATTCTTGAAGATTTGTTGCGAGCTTGCATACTCGATTATGGAGGTTCTTGGGAGGATCACTTGCATTTAGTTGAGTTTTCATATAACAATAGCTATCAAGCAAGTTTGAAGATGGCTCCATTCGAAGCCTTATATGATAAGCCATGTAGATCGCCAGCCTGTTGGATTAAAAAAGGAGACCGCCTTGTTTTGGGTCCAGACATGGTCCGAGAAGCTTCAGACAAAGTTGATAAAATTAAGAAGCGGTTACTGGCTGCTCAAAGCAGACAGAAAAGCTATGCAGACAAACGTAGAAGAGATTTGCAATTCTCTGTTGGTGACCATGTGTACTTGAAGGTTTCTCCACTAAGGGGTGTGATACGATTTGGGAAGTTTGGGAAATTGGCGCCAAGATTCATTGGTCCATTCCCTATTCTCGAAAGGATTGGTACCCTGGCTTATCGAGTGCAGTTGCCCGACTGGTTGCCAGGGGTGCATGATGTATTTCATGTGTCCCAACTCCGCCAGCATGTGCATGACCCGGATTTGATTGAGGATGGACTAAATCAGCAAGTCATGGATATTACTCCAAGTCTAACAGTGAGGAAAGAGCCGATAAAGATTATAGGCAAGGAAACCCGAGTTCTGAGAAATAAAAGAATCAACCTTGTTAAAGTGCAATGGAGTAGTGATCCTAGGGACTGCACTTGGAAAACCGAAGAGAGTTTCAAAAAGGCCTATCCCAAATGCAGAGTGTATATCTCAGATTAGATCTTGTTTTGAGGTACGCTTAATCATTTCAGTATTCTCGGTGTTGGTTTCTACTCTTCTGTTTTTTTTTTCCTTTTCCTTTTCGAGGACGAAAAGTTCTTAAGGAGGGGAGATTGTAATGACCCGGAAATCTGAACCAGTTTGAAAATTTTATTTCTGGGAATTTTGTTGAATTTTTAGTCCAAATTTAAAATTTCCAATTTTAAATAACTCTGAAACAGTTAAAAATGACCATTTTGCAAACGACCTCGGAATTCGACGAAACCACTTTCGTTGGATCCGGAATGTCATAATATTGCAAAGTTACAATTTTTAGAATTTTTCGATTTAATTTGTGAGCGTGGCGGAAGAAACTGTGTTTGGTCAAAAATAGTTAAAATTGAACGATTTAAAAATAGCCATTTTTCGAACGGTCTCAGAATTCGATGAAATTGGCTTTGTTAGGACCGTATCGTCATCGCGATGCCAAAAATAATTTTTTTGGATTTTTCTGGATCAGTATGTGGCCTCAGGAAATTAAAATGTAGGTTCGAATTTAAATTAAACGATCTAATTTGAAAAATAAAAGAAAACCATACCGTAACTTCAGAATTGGACCATGGGGATAGCACCATCGCGCTCAGAAGGCGTGAAAACATCAAGATCGACAGTCGTTGAGCGCGAATCGGAGATCGTATATGAAAACTGTAATTTCTCGAATTAATTAATTAATTAATTAATTAAATTAAACCCTAGAATACGGTATAAATACGGGCCGTATAGATGAACAGTCCCTCTTCCTCTTCGTTCAAAACACAGCCGCCGAAACCCATATTTCATCGAATCTTTGACCTTCGATTTCTCCCTCCATACTCGACGATTTTCTGCAAACTTTATACCGTATCGAAGAGAAAACTGAGACCTTCGATCCCATACCAATTTCATCCATCCCCGTCGACTGTAGAGCCGCCACCACCTCCCCGAACGGCCGCCGTTCGCGCCTCCGCTAGGCCTACCAGGCGCCGCCGCACCCACCCAACTTCCGGCCATGCGTAGACCTCTCCTCCCCGGTCGTCGTCCAACAAACAGCACTCAAAACCATTCAGTGAATCAAGAGAAAATCGGATCCAAACTTCTGAGCAAAAACTGAACTAAAAAGGGTAATTTTATTTTCAGATTTAACGACGCTTTTAAGCGTGACAGAAACAGTTGTTAAAAGCCTGGTTAATTAAAACATTGATAACTTATTCGTATGAACTCGGATTCTGAAAATTTCAGAACCAATAGGACCGTGACGACGACTAGGACCTGCTGAGAGTGATTGGGGGCATCTGAATATATATTTTTTTGGATTATTATACCTTTTATCCAGTCAAGGTGAGAATTCATTGAACTTGAATTTATTTAAATTATTAAACTATATGAATCTGCTATGACATAAACTGAATGTGAACCTACTATGACATAAACTGTGTGTGTATGCTAGGACTAAAACCACTGTATGCTGATTGACACATTTTTGCCAATATTTAAATATGAATAAAATCTCTGTATGTTTATTGACATTATAATATGTTAACATAGGAAATATTAAAATGGTTCATTGTATGTTTATTGACATTTTAATATGTTAACATAGGAAATATTAAAATGGTTCATTGTATGTTTATTGACATTTTAATATGTTAACATAGGAAATATTAAAATGGTTCATTGTATGTTTATCGACATTTTAATATTTTAAAGTAGAAAATGTTGAAATTGTTCATTGTATGTTATATTGACATTGTCATGATTAAAATAGAAATTATTGAAAATGTTCATTGTATGTAAATTGACATTTGGGTTAGTAATAAAAATAAGGAAAGCACCGTATGTTAATGAACTATATTTTGTTCATTATTAAAAATAGAATTTGACACTATATGTTAATGAACTATATTTTGTTCATTATTAAAAATAGAATTTGTCGCCATTTGAAATGAATACATTTTTGTTCATTATAAAATAGAATACACACTATTTTGTTCAATATTTAGATAGAAATTATTCACTGTATGTTGATGAACAATTTTTGTTCATATTAAAATAGAAAGCACCGTATGATTCATTGATATTAAAATAGAAAATGATCATCGTATTAAAAATGACATTTTTGTTATGTTAGCATAGAAAATGTTCGTCGTATAGAAAATGTCCGTTGTATGAAAAATAACATTTGTGTCATGTTATAAACTATAAAATGCATTGTATGTATAATAACATTTGTGTCATGTTATAAACTATAAAATGCATTGTATGTATAATAACGTTTTGTGTCATGTTATAAACTATAAAATGCATTGTATGTATAATAACGTTTTGTGTCATGTTATAAACTATAAAATGCATTGTATGTATAATAACGTTTTGTGTCATGTTATAAACTATAAAATGCATTGTATGTATAATAACGTTTTGTGTCATGTTATAAAATATAAAATGCGTTGTATGTATAGCATCGTTTTTGTCAATGTTAATATAAGAAACTTCATTGTAGGAAAATAGAATTTTGTCAATATTAAAATAGAATTGCCATCGTATGTTAATTGGAAAAATGTTGTATGTTAATATAGAAAATGTCACCGCTTGTTAAATTAGCATTTTTATTAATGTTAATATAGAAAATGTCACCGCTTGTTAAATTAGCATTTTTATTAATGTTAATATAGAAAATGTCACCGCATGTTAAATTAGCATTTTATTAATGTTAATATAGAAAATGTCACCGCTTATTAAATTAGCATTTTTATTAATGTTAATATAGAAAATGTCACCGCATGTTAAATTAGCATTTTTATTAATGTTAATATAGAAAATGTCACCGCATGTTAAATTAGCATTTTTATTAATGTTAATATAGAAAATGTCGCCGCATGTTAAATTAGCATTTTTATTAATGTTAATAAAAGAAAATGTCACCGCATGTTAAATTAACATTTTTAGTTATGTTAATCTAGAAAATGGTCATTGTATGAAAATGACATTTATGTCAAATGTTAATATAGAAAATAATAAAAGAATGTATTGTATGTGAAATAGCATTATTTTCAATGTTAATAAAAAGAAGATGACGTGTATGTAAATTTAACATCATTCACAATGTTAAATAAAAAGAAAGTTCCACCGTATGATAGTTACACTATTTTATAATGTTAAGATTTAAAAAACTTGACTGTAGGAAGAATATACATTATTTATAATGTATGTAGAAAGAGAATGTACCTCGTAGGAAGAATATACATTATTTATAATGCATATAAAAAGAGAACCTGACCATAGGTAAAACATACATTATCTATAATGTGAATAAAAAGGAAATTTACGCCATAGGAAAATGTACATTATTTGTAATATAATTGGAAAAGATAGATGAAAGGGAATAAATGGAATGATGTTTTATAATTTACATTTTTAAATGTGAATTATAAAGTATAAAATGAAAATAAAAAGAACAATTCACCGCCTAATTATGAAATATATTTTCATGTAAGTTAAAGAAGTGAAAAGGTAAAAAGGAGAGATGGATGTATGGACGATGAGTTAAGCGAATTATTTATATTTATATTTTAATTATATATATTATATATTTATAATTAAAATATAACGAATCGAGCACGGTAGCTCGCGTTTTGAAAACGAACTTTTAAACGATTATACAGGAAGATCCGACCGTCGGATTTTCCCAAAACTGAAACTGTTAGGACCGTCTTGGAAAAGCCTTACCATCGATATAAGTTGCGTTAAAATCCAACGATTAGATTTTGAGAAATGTGAAAATCAAAATGGATGGAAAACAGCGCCAGTGTCGCCTTTGACCTGAAGCTTCGTAAAATAAAGAAATTAATTATATTAAATAATTAAGGCAAGGATTAATCGTTATATAACAACATAACGATATGAAATGTGTTTTTCTCAAAATTATGAATGCGAGATTATTTGGAAAGTCCGGATTTATTCCATTCCAAATGATTGTACGATTTCAAGAGTCTAAATATGAAGACGGCGTATGAAGACCGTAAATCTTCCCTCGAATGGACAACGATCAAGACTCTGAATTGGGTAGCTCCCGATTCAAAAGTGGTGGTAATTGTCCAAACGTACGCGTTGGTTTCACGGATTTGACCCTCGCTCAGACCCAGAGCATGGGTGTAAATGGATGGTATGTCTGACATCGTACCCCATTAAATATCATGTTGTCGATTTTCTGTTAACGTATAAATGATTGGTGGTAGAGAATTTATTCTCTGCTTAACACCCTTTTATATATTGACAGACGGTCGATGGTACGGTATGGAGTGACGGTGTGGCGTGCTAAGATGAAATGATCATGGTTTCTTGTTGAAAAGCAGAACCTTGTGGTATGGGATGCATGACTTCACAAGCCTCACACACCGGTTGAGTCTAAAAAGGGGGAAGGGAACGCAGGGGAAGTAGTACGTTTCTTTCTAGTTAGTAGTCATTTTACTTTTATGGATGATGAATGAGGCGCCTCGGATACGTCCTATAGGACCGGGGAACGTGTGCTTAGGAATTGCCAATCCTCTAAGCTGTATTTGAGGACCGGCCCTGCCATTTCCAAGGTTAACTGCGGGTAATCCTGAGGCATTAACTAGAGTGTCTCGAATCGGTAAGGAGTCCTCCCTAGCCTGGACTCATGATGGAAACCCAACTTTCCAATACGACCCCGACGGATTTGATTGTATTGCTAGTATTGGAGGCATAGTATATGGTACCTATGCTTCCTAGGATTGATATCTATAATTTGAATTGTTTTGAAACCTATACACCCTAATAATAGTATTAGTTTCGTATTTGGCGTATTTTAGCATGTTTAACCACCATAAGGTAAAACTCTATCCTCTTGGTGTGCGTTGCATTGTGTGATGGGACCTGAGTCTTATGGTGGTTCCATTTTTCAAAATACATCGTGTTGTGTTACGTTTATTTATCTGTACTAAACACTGTAATTATGCACGGCAATCCATTGGTACAACCCGTTCCGCGTTAGCGGCGTGCTCTTTGGATTTGCCTTATTCCTAGTAGTAATTTTAGTTAAGAATTCTCACACCAGTCCCACGACTGACCCATCGTTTGTTTCACCTTTTGCAAACTTGGGTGCCCTCTCCTTCACGGGCAGCCAAGTAGACAGGTTTACTCTTTACTTGGAGTTTTCTTTGGAGCAGCTTATATTCTCTCTCTTGGGATTGCTTTGGTGAAGAGATGATTACTTGGAGCTTCGAAGACTCTCTATCTTTTGCTTTATCGCATTTTCCTTTTTATTTCCGACATCAGACTTATTTCCATTTCATGTTATTTAATTTGGAGTTGGGACTTATGTCATTTTCTGAAAACTTGTTGTAATAATTTAGATTCTGTGACTGTGGATTTCTATTGCTGATGACATTATATATCCGCTGCTATGATGTTGTTACTTTATGGATTTCCTGTGCTATGTTGTTTCCTGTGACTTGTTATATTATAATTATGTTGTATTCCATATGATTTCTCCTTGCTTTCACTCCGTGGAAGTTTGGGGTCATCACATCTTTGCTTCTGTCTCCCCAGTAGCATTGCTCTCACCTTCTCCCCTTTTCACTTTGACTAGTCGAACCTCTCTGTTTCTCAACTTCCTAATCTCTGACCCAAGGATGCGGGTAGGAGCTCGTCGAATAATCACATCACGCTCTACCTTTACTTCTTTAAGCAAGCTCGGCTCTACCGCCTCTGCGGTCTCATGTAGGCACTTCCTCACATGGAATACATCATGTACACCACTAAGTATGTCGGGCAACTCCACCAATGGAAGATGCTCTTCTCATGTACCTCCAAAATCTAAGATACATAGCCTCAAAAGGTCTTCTAAAATACGATTCACCCTCTCGGTCTGGCCGTCCGTCTGAGGATGATATGCGGTACTCAAACACAACTGAGTCCCTACCGCCTTTTGCAAATTCTTCAAAAACTCTCTAGTGAAGATAGGATCTCAATCGCTCACTATACTGGAAGGTACACCATGCAATCTAATAATCTCTCGAATGTAAACTGAAGCTAGCCATGGAGCAGTTCTCTTACTCTTCACGGGTATGAAATGGGCACTCTTAGTAAGTCTATCTACCACAACCCAAATTCCCGTATTACCCTTCCTCGATCTCGGTAATCCATCGAGACACTATTCCACTTCCATAGTGGAACCTCCAATGGGTGAAGCAACCCACCGGGTTTCTTCTGCTCCATTTTCACTTGCTAGCACACCAAGCATCTAGCGACATACTCGGCCACATCTTTCTTCATACCGGCCCAAAAGAAAACTCGCTTCATGTCTTGGTACATCTTGTCCCCACCGGGATGAATGGTCATCTTCGACCGATGTGCATCTTCCAGTATAGCCTTCCTCAAACCCTCGTCTTGCGGTACACAAAGTCTACCGTCTCTACGCAACCACCCCTTACCATCTAGGGTGTACCTACTCAAATGGCTGGACGACTCCCCCCCCCCCCCTTATGAGTTTCTCTACTAACTCAACCAACTGTGGGTCATCTCGCTGTGCCTCGCCAATCCGTCCCAAAAGAGTAGGCCTAACCTCCAAGGAGGCTAGCAAACTGGGTACAAAGTCAGTGGAAGGTCTAAAGTCAAACATAGAAATAAACTCTAAGCTCCATCGTTCAACGAACAATGAACTCAAGGACAACCTTTTCTACTTAAGGCGTCTGCTACCATGTTACCCTTGCCATGGGTATACGCTATCTCAAACTCATAGGATGCTAAGAATCCCATCCAAAATCATCACAACTGTCCATCTCTCACGCAGACCACCCTAGTCGAACTCGACATCCCCCAAATACAAGCCCCAAAGGCCTAAACCAATATCAGACAAACACCCAAGGGATACCTCCTTCGAATTCAGACGACCTACGTGAGATGATACTAGTAAAAACGGCTAAATAATTAAGCCCTTGTCCAACTCTGGATGTCCTCGCCAGTCTCGCTCCAAAACCACCGTTTATCCCATAACTGGCTTTGCTCAACCTATTGAGCACATACGAAAACTTATTTTGCTCCTAGAAAAGACCATCACGAACTTATTTAGGTACTCCCTAAACACCCTTCTCATCAAATCAACAAAGTATGCGGGGGCGTTCGTCAAACCAAATGGCATCACCAGCCACTCATAAAAAAAACCATCCGGAGTCCTAAAGGCAGTCTTCTCTATACTATCCTCAGCCACTCTCAACTGTCGAAACCCCGTGGCTAAGTCCAACTGCGAAAATACTGAGGCGCCAACTAACTGATCAAAGAGATCATCAATCCTCGGCAATGGGTATCTATTCTTCTTTGTGAGTTTATTTAGTTCTCTTTAGCCTACACAAAGTCTGAGGGACCCATCCGCCTTCGTGGCAAAAACTACTGGAGCACCCCACTCCGATATACTTCGTCTTATGAACCCCTTCTCAAGCAAATTGCCTACTTGCTTATGGAGTTCCCTCCTCTCACGAGGAGCCATGTGGCACACTGGCCAAGATACTGGTTTGGCATTGTCTACCAGATATATTCGGAAGTCAATCTCCCGCTCCGGAGGTAAGCCCTTCACCTCCTCAAACACACCCGCGTATTCCCGGACCACTCTAACAGATCGCAAACTCTCGACCGACGTGTCAAGTGATTCTAGATAACTTAGCATAACAGATTCCATGGGATTACAAGAGATCTCGAGAGTGTTACCCAAGCGGGTCATAAGCCTAACAACTCTCCTTCCACAAACAAGAACGACACCATTACTGGATAACCAGTCCATGCCCAAAACTAACCCATAGCCCGTGAAGCCCAAGAAGCATCACATCTAAACTCAACGCTAAGTATAGAAACTTTCAAACCCAAACACATCATGGAGCCCCCAATTGGGTTTGAAACAACTAAGGGATCATCTACTAACTGGTGTCTAAGTGCAGTGACTCAACTCAATGATGAGATAAACGAACTCGATGCGTCAGAATCAATTAAAGTTCGCACCGGATAATAAAGAAATCCGAATTCCAACCTAGACGGTCCTATCCCCATCTGGTACACTAGCCGTGAGGGAATACCACTACCCTCCAGGAGATTCCGTACCTTGCCCTTGCCTCTTTGGACAATCCTAATAAGGTGTCCTATTCCTCCAAAAGGATAACTACTCGCCTCCTTCTTCCCATTCTCCACTCGTAACCTCCCACCAATGAGGTTTCATCCTTCATTAACCAAACAACTATTTGAGCCTTCCTCCCATCGTCTATCCAATAGGTACCGACCAGTCCTCCTCCTTCTTGAACCAACTTCTAATCCGACTAATGTCTAAGTCCCTTGAAGTGGTTTTCCATTCTTATCTATCTTAGAAAGATCATCTATACACGGAGGGGAAACTCAAAACGAGAGAGGAAGAGATTCAGAACGGAGAATTCGAAAGATGAAGATATGGCTATTGGGGATTATGCTTTTCTTTCAAAAACTTTTCTCTTAAAAGACAAGTTTTTGAAAATACTCCTTTCAAAAATATTCTTAGAAAATAGTTTTTCTAAAAATTTTATCTGTTCTGGTAACCTTAAGCTCTGATACCACGTGTAACACCCCACTCCCGCTACGGTCACTCACTAAGGGAATGCCATAACATCGGTGGAGTATTTTAAGTGAATATAGAACAGAAAAATTACAACAAGACAGATATAAGTAATACTTGAGAATTTAAAACATCATTTCATTCCAGCAGAAAGTAAAACATGTTTGGTTACATCAAGACCATAAATAAGAGTCAAACACATAATATCCATCCTGATAAAAACAAAAGTACATAATCCCACTACATAACCTAATAGCCATAATAGAAAAGATAAACTGAGCTTTACATCCACGGTCCAAGCTCCAAAAGATAGATAAAGCAGTCTGATCAAAGCCCACTAGTGCTAGGCCCACTCTGAAAACCTGAGGGTTGGGAAAAAGATAAAGAAACAACGGGGTCAGACATAAGTCTGAGTGAGTCCTATAACCCTAACAATACAATCATTAAAGTAATTAGGGTATGATATAAACAAGGTACGGTACCTCTGGGGATAATGACTACACTAAGTAGCCAACTAAACATAGGATGCACTAAGATAACCGGAAAGACGCATTTATCCACCCAAGGATAATTACTAGATTGCACCACCCCAGATCTACCCACCTAAGGGTAATTCCTACACTGCACCACACCAGTTCTACCCACCCAAGGGTAATTCCTACTTAAAGGTTGATCCCACTAAGTGTACTTAGTAATTTTTAATAGTAGTTTCGTGTACCCCTAGCTGACTACATAGGTGCCGTCTGCCCCTATCTCCACTAGGTGTACCCACTACTCCCCAAGCGATCGGCTCCCTACCGTAGATACCCGTGCTGGCCCCACAGTGGGGTGTATCACTCCCCAAAGTGGCAACCCTGATAATCAATGGTGCACGGCTTATACCTACACGATGCAACAACGTCTTACCTACCAGCCCGGGTCCACACACGCATATGAAACCCGTTGGACTCAAGTTGCCACCGCTACCCCGTTTTGGCCTCTTATAGTCAAGCCCAATATGCGTGTCCCGTCCTCGACTTGGGTCGAGCCCACAAAGATACGTTTGGGATATTGGTTGAAATGGGCCCCCACAAGCTACTACTTAAGCTTGTCATTTTATCTAGTGCATCCCACTTAACCCCTTTTATAATCATGCCCACTTACATGTTAAGGTTTGGTTAAGTCATCTAATTATATTTCAATTGCCACTTAAGGCCCCCACAAGCTACTACTTAAGCTTGTCATTTAATTATATTTCAATTGCCACTTAAGGCCCCCACAAGCTACTACTTAAGCTTGTCATTTAATAATATTTCAATTGCAACTTAAAGGCCCCCACAAGCTACTACTTAAGCTTGTCATTTAATCATATTTCAATTGCCACTTAAGGCACCCACTAGATTTCCGCATGCCACCCAAGGCACTTACTTGATTCCCACATGCCACCCAAGGCACTTACTTAACCCTTTAATCATGTTTAATTACATGTTCCACTTTGGTTAAGTATTCTAATCGTATTTTCTATTGCCACCCAAGGCAACCCACTAGTTTCCTCATGCCACCCAAGGCACCCCCACTAGTTACTACATGCCACCCAAGGCACCAACTTAACCCCTCATGCCCCTCTACATGCTAATGTGGTTAAGTGTTTCTTAATTAATTAAGATCGTAACCTTTGTAAAGACCTCTCACATTAGACTGTCTTTTATGGCAGCTGGATATGCCGGTTAGTTCCGGGCAGCCTTACACCATAACAGAGTCTAACCTCGTGTCTTTACACTTGTCACATATTTAGTTTATGACTAAGACCTCTCACATTGGGCCAATCATTTGTAGCCGCTGGATTTGCCGGTCGGTTCCGGGCAGTCTTATGCTACAAAAGGGTCCAACCTCGTGTCTTAGTAGATTAATTACACCTAATTAATCACCCCCATAATTTGTATTAATTATCCCTAATTAATTACAAATATTTAAGAATATGGGTAGACCTAACTCAATAGGTAAATTCCCAATTCCATAATATGGGTAGACCTAACTTAATAGGTAAATTCCCAATTATGTCCATCCACTTTACGGTATGTTTAATCATACCCACTTCACACAATTTTATGTGTTCATTAATTTTTACCCTTTTCCCCACGTAAATACGTTAACATGACATACTTCAAAAGAGAAGATTCATCATACACACAATGGGTTCAACTTAGCATATCATTAGCATTATCATGGGTTTAAAAAGGTGTCAACTTGTATATATGACCATAAACCCAACTTGCATAAATAACCAACCCAAACTTGCATGAATCACATATGTCATAAAGATGGTAACTTGCTCAAATGTTCATGTCATAGACCTATCATAAAGGTGTCAACTTGCATACATGTCATAGGTCTAAAAGGGATGAACTTGCACATGTACTTATGTCATACATAGAGGCAAACTTGCATATGAACTTGCATATGAACTTGCATCATAACTTGCACATGAACTTGCATCATAACTTGCATATGAACTTGCATCATAACTTGCATATGAACTTGCATTATAACTTGCATATGAACTTGCATCATAACTTGCATATGAACTTGCATCATAACTTGCATAAAACCAAACACTTAGCATGCATAAAACCAAATACTTAGCATGCACGAAACCAAATACTTAGCATGCACAAAACCAAATACTTAGCATGCATAAAACCAAATACATAACTTGCATAACATGTTACATATAAACTTGCATATAATCTCACATATAGCTTGCATAACATGTTACATATTCATCAATGTTCAACATAGTGTTTTGCATAGTGAGCATCATAAAACATAGCATTAAACTTGCATATAGCATAAAACTTGCAAAACACACAACATACACTATACTAAACTTGCATAAGCACATTTATCCACAAACATAGCCATATCTTATCATATCCTATCATAATCAATTTAACAATTGATTATTAAGGCTATAGAAACTCACCACTAAACTCCAATAAGCAAACCCTTGCCAAAAATCACCCAAAAACTCTAGCCTTGAACATAAAGCTTGCAACTTGATGATGAATGCAAGCTAATGATCACTCATACAACTCAAAGATGCTTGTATGAACATGAAAGCCTTCATAGAAATAGTTTTATAAGAGGATGGAGGCTAGGGCTTTGAGTGGAGGCCATGATCATAGAAAATTTTGGCATAGTTTAGTTAGAGTATAGGATTATGATCATTTAGGGCTAGCTTAGGGTCTTATTTATAGGATTAGGCAAGTGTTTTAGGCCATTAGATTAACCCTAAATTAGATTAGGACCATCAGATCTCGGAAGCTTCCAGAAACCAGCCCCAAAACACAGCCCAAACCCTGAAATGGTGCACCAGGCCAGAATCAGCCGACAGGGCAAGTCGACAGCCCTGTCGACTGCCAAGTCGACAAGCATGTCGACAGGCAAGTCGACAGCCCTGTCGACAGCCAAGTCGACTTGGCTGGGCGGGAGTTTTCCCGCCTGGCCCCCATTTCTGCATGTTTCGAAATTCAAATTTCCCGAAAACTTCTTTGGGCCTTAACCGGATTATACGGACTCCGATTTACAAAATTTCGGACTCTATTTCGCGTATTTTTCCGAGACGAACACAATGACGTAACCCGTTTCCCCTGATTCTCACATCTGAGATTATTAATTCTGTAATTAGTGAATTTTAGCATTAACCGAAATTCGGGGTGTTACAATAGATTCCTCCTACCTCCGACCGCCTGAAAGCATGAACCCGCCACCAACTGAAAGCCTAAGGCCAGCCGCATATTTCCACGTCGGAGCCATCACCTTCGGTGAAACCGATCGCCGCTGCCAAGTCCACGAACGGACATAATTTCTGACCTTTAACGAGAAAATTCCGGCCACCTACTTGACCGTAGGTCCTCTAACCACCACCAATCAGATCCTATCGTCGAGAGCAACAATACACATATCTTCAAATTCACGATTGAGTCCAGAATCGAAAACCCCCAAATTGAGGTTCAGGGTTCCAAAAATAAACCTTTTTGACTGTTGATTCTGACCGATCCAGTAACTGCATGTCGAAATGGAGAGTAACCGTAGCTTCGTATCGTCGAGGCCTTCGATTTGGTATATAATATGTTGGGTTTTGAAGAGATTTGATTTTCAAGCTTATATTTTTTTATTTATTGTACTAGGGTTAGAAATTTTCTTCTGCCATTAGAGAGTAATGAGCAGATGAAAATATACGTACAAGGAAAATGGGCTGATGGAAGGATAAAAGGATTTTTTTTATATATGTGGCCCTATAGTAGAAATAACCCATTTTATCCAAGTACATCGATTCCTTTCAGATTTTCTCTTGTACAGTCCAACGATAAGTCTGTTTATAACGCAAACTGAAATCCTATCATAATTCATCGTTCCGGATTCAATGGCACCAGTTTCGTCGAATTCCGAGACAGTCGCCAAAACAGTTAAATTTCACAGTTAATTAAATAAATAAAATATTCAATTGTCCAATTAACCATTTAATTCACTTTAAATATCTATTAAATTCCATTTTTGTGTAATTATACTTAAATAAATTTTTATACATTGATTTCATAGATTTTAAATTCCCCAAACTGAATTAATTGAATTTAAATTTGGATTTCAAATCTTAACCTAAACAACTTACAATTTCACCATTAAATCAATTAAATTTGAATCCCCTTTTTAACTTAAACAACTTAAGTTTAATTAGTTATTAAAATATTAAATTTCACATTACAATATTTTTAACTATAACTCAATCAAAAGGACTATTTTTTTCAATCCAACAATCATAATTTTTTTTTTGATTTTTCCCAATATTATTCATTTTATTTATTTTAAATCGAAATTTAAAATATACAGAAAATATGGGATTTTACATTCTCCCCCACTTAAAAATCTTTTCGTCCTCGAAAAGAGAACGAGATAAGGTATTAAACAATCATACTTTCAAGTCCATACTTACAAAATAGTATTTATAAGATAAGTTATATAGTTGTAAAAATCTCATAAATCTTCTAACTCCCGAAATTACGGAAAATTTCAACAGCATCTCCTTTGTACAGAGAGGTCCGGAAAGTCACAATATATATAAAATTCAAATATACATCTCATCATTCGATGAGGCATCCCAAAAAAAATGGGGAAGACAAAATATAAAGCCACAAAACCATGTAACATAAGTACGTACCTCCTTTAGCGTTTATTTGCAAATTTGATTTACCTTAGCAATTTATTATTTAGCGCAAGCGAGCTCCAAGGAGTAGCGCGCTTCCTTACACCCCCTACATTCTCACCTACGCATGAGTATTAACCATATATGTAATATTTAGCAAAAATATACAACTTACACTATATATAGAACCATTTCCAACTACAAAATCAGGTTATTCCCAACAGGCCAGCAAATAAATCATGGATTATCACCTTATAAATGATGGAATTTGACTAAAATGCACTAGGAAAAAGTTATAGCCTTTGTTTCAGGCTTTCCGAATTGTCCGGATTCGTCGAATTCAGATAATTCGTTCAAAAGTTATGATTATTCTAGTGGAAGATGAACACCTCAGCCCGTACACTAAGAAATGCAGGTCCGAGTTGTTCAACCCAGTTTATACCCCTTAAAATCTCAAAATTTCACCCAATATAATTAGGAAAAGTTTTAGTTTTCATCCTAGGCTTTCCGAATTGTACTTGCACATCAAAATCCGACGCTCCGTTAGGAAGTTATGACCAAACAACATTGGTATTCAGTTTAGATTTTTATTTTCTGCATGTACAACTACGACTAGTTCTTGGTTTTCAACCGAATAGACTTGAAAATTAGGAAAGGCACTATTAACAAAAGTTTTAGTTCAGTTTCTAAGGTTTCCTAAAAGTCTGGAATCATCGAATTCCGTTCATCCCTTCAAAAATTATGGCTGTTTTACTTTTAGCTTATCGACTATTTCATATTTACATAAACATTGATTTATTTCATTTCAATTTCAACTTTGCGATTCAAAAATTTAAGCCAAGTTTAACCCTCTAAATGGATTTTCCTTCCATTGTGTTCGAATATGGTTTACCCTTTCTTGCTTATGTATACTCATGTTCATTTCAACTTATTCATTCCAAGCATTGGTTGAATTTCGTTCCACTTACATTCCATTATCATTTATTTATCCATATCCAATTAGCTATTCATTGGAATAAATTATGATTTTATTCATTCTAATTATCTAAGTTCATCCTGATTCCATTTTTATTCATTTATATTTGGTTTAAATCGACCAATTCCCATTTCTCGAGTTTACTTTGCTTATTTTACTTCATCCGATTTAATTGAATTCATTTAATTTCCAAGTCCTTTGGTATTCTAATTAAATAAATTAGACTTCAGGTTTTTATTTCCTATACCTATTTCATATTTCCAATCCCATTTTATTTCATTTCCTCATTCGGTTTGGTTAACTTTGAATCTATATAAATGGATCAAGGTTAGCTATGTTTCTATGTAAACCGTTCTATATCATCTCGTTTATTAAATTTAATTTCTTGCTTATCCATTACTCGTTAATAGGAATCAATTTCACTTGGTCAACCCAATTATCTATATTGGTTCTAGATCAACTTATTTTATTTCTCTAAGTTGATTTCATTTTACCAAATCCATCCAGCATAGATTAGATTCACTTTCATATCACATTTCGACATCTCAAATTCCAAACTTAGATTTCGCTTATTATTATTTTAATTCGAATAAACCAAATTTTACTTGCATCTTATTTTCTTTTGTTTGGCACTTCTATTCATCTAAACATTTTTCACGTATTCCTATTTCATTTTAGATTAAGGTTTATTCCTTTACTCAATCCATAAATTTGACTTCCATGTTCCTAATTGAATTAAGGCTAGTTCACATAACAGAATAAAGTATTTACATTCCATTCATTTTATTTCCTCTCGACATTTCACATTTTATCAATGATATAAATTTCTTTCAACTCCTATCGACCAAAATTAGAATTCTTTAACTTATTATCGCCCAGGCTTAAGCATTTCAACAACCACTTCTTTAATACTTAAGTCAATTCCCTGGTTTCAAAATCAAAATTCTAGTGAATCGATTAACCTTAGTACATGAGTTAATATTATTAGTTAATATGAACTTAAATGCTTGATTCTAGATTCCTAAACCATGTTTTAAAATAATCTATGTGATTATAAATTTTTATAGAAAACATGTCATATAAAAATTTAAATCCAAGTCTTTAATTACCAAAAACATAGAATTTTTTTTCAAAGTACATTGAATTTAAATTTCAACCTTATATAACGTATTCTAATACTCTTATAAAATTTTATACCATAGGAAATCAAATTCAAAAATTCTTTTCAAACTAATAAGGAAAGTACGAAGTGGTTTCCCCCATTTAGATGCTTTAGAACAAACATCGATAATGCGTGCACTCATTACCGACATCGTTTCTAAGGTCCAAGAAGGGATTATACCCACTTTGAAAAATCTTTAAAACCATTTCTTTTTCAAAACAGTCACATATAATATATATATATATATATATTCCAAAAATCTTGGCAAATCTATTTTTTCAAAGTACCAGAATCAAATTCTCAAGTTCATTTCTACCCTATTTCCAAGATATATTTATCCAATTGTCTTTTATATCTTATATTTTCAAATCCTTTACACCATTTGAACTTGTCTTTGCCATTGAATTTATTATTTAATCAACCATAACAGATAATACTTAATATTATTGCCTACTAATAACGAATGCATATGCACTTAAAACCAGTACTATTATATTTAATATATTTCAAACATAATCGAAAACCATATTATGTCGACCATTCTATTCGATTATTTAGAGATTCCTATTGATTTTATGGCGTCCCATAGACCGACCAAAATCCCCAAATATTCAGCAGAACGAGTCAACACAATATAAAACCAATTTATATTAAAAATACAAGTACGCTCTCTCATATATACAATCAACTCATTCTAGGGTGTTTCTAACCCCATCTAAAATGTGTTAATTCCCAAACAGAGCCAAGGTTATCGCTAACCGACGCTCTGATACCAAACTGTAACGACCCACACTTTTGACCATTTAAATCGACAATGAACCACACTTGTCGACCCAAACAAATCTCAAGTGTAGGAAGTTATTGGGAAAAGAAGAAAGAAGAGAAAAAAACACAGAGATCTCACCGCGGAAAGATAACACATAATAAGTAAGTAAAAGTTAAAACAATTGAAATTGTATATAAAATGACTATCAGATTATTTACATACACAGTTACACAACATGGCAGCGGAAACAAATACAGCGGAAAACATATGTTTAGGTGATAGGTATACCAAATCTTCGTCTTCGATCTCCAAGGCATAGTCATCTTAAGGAACTGCAAACGTCTACTGACCCGAGCATATTGCATAAAATAAAAACACAACAAACACTCGGATCAGCACTAAATCATTCTCATATTAGTCAAATTAAAATACGAAACAGCATGAGTGTCAAGTAACTCAAGAGATGTTACGGGATTTTTCCATCTCTCAAGGATCCGTTAAACTAATATATGCATAGTATAATACACTATTATTGTAATGTCTATTCAGTAAAGTATAAATACTGAAAATAGCATAAGCTGGATTACCATATTACCCTTACGCCGTTTATAGGCATCAACGACCTATACATTACCGTAATTTCACCGTACTAGTGTTATCAGAGGGCACTCCATAGAAAGCAATGCTAAATCAAAATCGTATGGGGCTCGATAAGGATAAATATGACAAGGCACTCGAGGCAATGCCCAGGGTAGGATTCTACCAAATGCACTCCCGGAACGGTTGTAACGCATAGCAGCCACTATCGCCCACCTCGGAACACACTCCCATAATAAAAAAGGGCCCAATTCATCATCATCGTCATAATCATAGAAATAGTATTGAAGAAGTGCATCCGATCAGAGGGCTACCTCAATTAGTCAAGTATAGCTCCTATTTTAGTCATTTCTATTCTGACCCGAAGGTCACGGCTATTACGTCATCGTTTATCTCCTTCGATTATATACTTGTCTCCAAGTCATCATATACCATTCTGGATACGTCAAAACGTTCACAGTTGTCAAAATGGTATCGACACTGACAAAGAGTATGCCTTATGTCGACTCCGGTCTCTTTAACAACAAACGCTTACATCTTTCACATCGGTCGGTTCTTCTACATTTCTCAAAGGTTCGCTTCATATCAAAATATCATATTCTGTTTCGAACCAAATCTATATTCAATAGAATATAATTTCATATCAAAATATCATAAATCATACCAAACCGATTATATTCTAAATTAGAATATATTTCCATATCCTTATATTATAATCATATAATATTTCAAAATCGACTTATATTCAAATAGAATATATTTCATCTCAAAAATTCAAATTATTCCAAAATGATTTATGTTCGAAATCCATTCATATTCAAATAGAATATATACTTTCGTAACTCATTCCAAATTCCTTAGGAGATAAATTTATATTAGAGTAGAATATAATTCACACTCCCATATTGTCATTAGTTTAGAAATCGATTCTTATTCAAAGAGGATGAAACTTTTCTCAACTCCATTTGAGCAATGATTTTAGATCCAGCATTTCCGTTCGGAAGAACTTTATACTTATAAAAATGTAAATTTTAAAAGATAGATATTTATAAAGAAAGCCTTTATATAATTAATATATATATGATATAATAGTTAGAATAGGATAATATAAATTTTAGAACACTATATATATATAAATTAAAAGTTTACTAAATAATTTAAATCATACAATATAAGAAATTTTTTTATAATAAAAATAGTTATAGATAAAAGTAAATAAGTAAATTCTTGAAGAGAGGATAGTTACTTGAAATCAAACATTGTAAATATATATCTATAAGAAAAATTCTTTAAAAATTTACTCTTTCTTTCAAACTTTAATACTTGAATCTAAACTCCAGTCTCAATGGAGTTGCCTAGCTCAAAGGTCTTGTTTCAAATCCCATTTCAACCCATATCAATTCAAGAATTCAAAACCATACTCGTATTAAGTTTTGAAAACAATTTTCGAGTATCATCGATTATCTTTTCTTCAAATGTTAAATTTAATAAGAATTTATTAAATCTGAGTCTGTCCAATCCTTGAAAATCCCAAATCCTATAAATTTAAATCTTTAACCTTCAAAATTCACTTTGGGAAAATTTACTTAATCATTTCAAATAACGTTTAAGATTTAAATCTTTAAAAGAAGAATAACCATTTGAAATCGACAGATTCCTTTAAATGAAATTTCCATTAATAAAATTTCAAATATTAAAAATCATTTAACCAACCGATATCTATATATAGTTTGCTAACCTATGGCCAAGTGATTTTTAATTTCTCGATATTTCAGGGATGGATATACATCATTTCAATCCTAATCAGGGTCACAGGTATGTATCATTTCAACACTGTGTTCTTAATTTATTCAAATCGATAAATCCCGGGTTTATTAGATGCCCGTAACATCAAGGGTGAAAATTTGGGACTCATCGTCAAAAATGAGCACACACATCCATATACTGAAATAGATAACATTTCAAGCCATATTCATTCAGAAATCATCCAAAGCATCCATCACAGCCATTCAGTCAATTAATCAATATTAAACAGTTCTACGGGTTTGTAGGGATCATAATTTCCAAGTAGATATCTAACTAAGTTAAATAACAAATTAATGCCCTAGTTTTTAGATCAACCTACATGCGTGTCAGTTCCCAAGCAATGAATCAACATCAACCAAACTCATTTCACGAATTTAATTCAATAAATATGGGAATAATTCAGTAATTCGTAAGTGAGACAATCACCTACCTTCGGGTCCTTAGTGGATCGAACATCCAACAAAAGCCCAAAATTTCACAGTCCCCAACCGCCGTGAAACTAATCTTAGATCGTCCGCAATTTCGCCATGATCCTAATGCAACAAACCGCGCATCAATCCGAGTCGTATGAAGAAGTTATTAGCGTTTTATTATTTGAAGTTTAAATATATAAAAATTATAAAATATTTTTCTCACCACTAACACTTTGACACGTCATCATCCCCCTTTCAATACCACTCCTGCTCGTTTCCTCCCATGTAACACCCCACATCCGTTAAGGTCACTCACAAAGGGAATGCCTTAACTTCGGTGGAGAGTTATAGGTAAAAGATACAGATAAATTACAAGATAGACAAAATTAAAACAGCGGAAAATAGGACTTTACTTTTTTGATAAAATAGTTTGTACAACAATTGTTTTCCAATACCAAAATATCTGTCTTACAAAATAAAGAAGCATAAAATAACATTTATATTCCCCAATGTAGCGTGAGCCAGCCATAGCAATGGAAAAGAGAATCCTAGCAAAACTTCGACTAATCTTCAGCTTGGAAAGAAAACTGGACTAAGTAGTAATATTCCCTCCCTGCGAACCTTGGGGGGGGGGGACAGAAGATAAGAAAGCGAAAGAAAATAGAGTCAGACATAAAGTCTGGTAAGTTCAGTAACTTTCAGCATGTGAACAGGTAAAAGCAACATGACATGAATTTAACTGAATACAAGACAACACCATGATGACGGGAATCATAAGGTTAGCACAAGATATGATAAGGTAAGATAAACTGGATGCACTTCTGTACTTTCTCTGCTTCGTTACTACCTTGTTATTCTAATTTCTATATCTCTACACCACCTAACTAGTAATCTGTATAAACTGATAAGAACAGATACGTGGTCCCCATCCCCGCAATTGTGGTTGTTTCAGGTGTACATCTATTATTTATTACCTAGATCTAATCTAGGGTTTTCAATCGAGCGCATTCTAGATCCAACCAGGGTTTACGCTACCTAGGGCTACTGGGGTTTATGCTACCTATTAAACGTTTATCTGATTTTAGGGTTTACGCGACCTAGGTCAAACTAGGGATTATGCTACCTATCGAACAATTCCCCTAATCAAGGACACACTGCCCAGAGTGGTATATGTTCCTAGATTTTCCCCACGTATGTGTTGTGGATCGTTATCGCTGTCTAGATGCACATGTCCCATATATGTGTGACCCGAGTCTCGTGGCAGGGCAAATCAAGAAACACGGAACTCGGTCGGGAGCTTTCAGATATTTGCCGATGTACATGCTAAGGTCTGTTTTTCCAATGGCTATGGTCCCACTTGACTCCTCCCTCAACTAATGAAAGGCACACCTTGAAAAATGAGAACTATACGCAGGCCCTCTATGCGCCACTAACCTATGGCCATCCGCACCCATAACTAGATAGAAAGTATATGGTCTTTTGGAGTTCTCCGCCTTTCCACTGTACGTATCTCGACTGACTTAAGATGGTAGGTAGACGACGAGTTGCTATCACAGGGCTACTGGTCTCGCCAAGACACGCTGGTCCATCCTAATATTTAGGTTGCCTTATATTGCAACCAAGGCATACCCTTGGTTCTTCTAGCACAGACCTTAACCTCTGTGAGCCCAAGCGGATCATCTGCAGCCTCACAGAGGGATACCAAGAGTACCCTCACGTCCCCTCGAAGCCGCATGCTTCGTAACCCAGTTTGTTGGAGCCTTCTTTAAGATCAGATGGACGTTCGCTCCTTCTCGTGTTCTACTAAGGTTTACTACTTAGTTCCCTTAACTAAGGTTTACTACTTAGTTCCTGAATCATTGTTTTCTTAACTAAGGTTTACAACTTAGTCCTCTTAGCTAAGGTTTACTACTTAGTTCTTTTTCTCGTCAAGTTGGATTGGTTAAGTGTCATTAATCAATTCAAGTTAACTTAACCCATTCATTTGTCATGTTAAACTGGTTAAGTTTTATCAGTAGTTCATGTTGACTTAACCCTACCACAAATCAAGTTATATTGGTTAAGTATCTCTTATTACTTAACCCCACCCCTTCATCTTGTATTGGTTAAGTGTTCCCTTTAACTTAAGCCTGCCCATCTATTTAGCTAACATGTTATAATGGTTAAGTGTTCTCTTAGTTAACTTAACCCTAACATATGTTTAATTCACATGCCCTAATGGTTAAGTATTGTCCCTTCATGTTTTAACTTAACCTTGTTCATTTGGCACACTATGATGGCTAAGTGTTCTAAGTTTACTTAACTCCACCTTCTAGTCTACTTAACATGTTAAATTGGCTAAGTGTATTTTACTTAACCCCACCTTCTAGTCTAGTTAACATGTTAAATTGGTTAAGTGTTCCTATGGATTAACCCTCCCATTCTAACTTAACTGTTTCTTAGCTTTAAATTATTCATTTAAAGCACCAACCACTCACATTAGACAGATATTGTTGTGGTCACTGGATGTGCCTGTCGGTTCCGGGCAGAATTACACCGCAACTCAGTCTAACCTCGGGTCCTTTTTGGGCTCAATGCTCTAACCACCCACATTAGATAGGTATTGTTACGGTTGCTGGATTTGCCGGGCGGTTCCGGGCAGTCTTGTACCGTAACTCAATCTAACCTCAGATTAGGCATATTCGTCTTTCCTAGATTTACATATTTATCCTTTCTGTCTATATGTAAATTGCTAACGACTCTTTTAAACAAATTTGGCCTATATCATATTCATTTGTCATGCCCACTAACATACCTATATTCTAGGCCCAAATCTTGATTTACCTATCCTTTAACCCAACTTGCAGTTTATGCCAAATTAGATCAGTTCATGTCAAAACTAGATTTAATATTCTAGTTTACAGTTTATGTCCAAACTTGGCTTACATGCCAATTACATACTTTGCGGCCAATTAACAATTTACCATTTTACGCCCAAGTCTAATATGCATGTAAATTATTTACTATTATAGCCAAATCAGATTATGCCAACATATTTGTTATGCCAAATTATCTTAATTAAGCTACGCCCAAATTCCCTCGCTGTAGTCGTACATATAACATGATTTCACAAGTTTCTTGGTACTCATGACATGAAACTAACAAAAGGAATGGGGGATAAGCACGAGAATTTACATAAGAGGATAGGCATGAAAAAGCGAACCAAAATACAAAAATACAAAGATAATGGATCCAATGGGTTTGGTGTACATAATAGCGAACAGGAATAAACTAAGCAAATTACACCCTAAGTATGAGATCCAACATAATCAAGGGAGACATAGGTGATCTGATCCAACATAATGCCAGTTCGGTATACAATCATGATTTGTAACTATAATGTTATGGGCGTAAGCCACTAACCATAATAGTCATAGGCAATTAACCACTATAGTCCTAGGCAATTATCCACAAAATAGTCATAGGCAATTATCCACAAAATAGTCCTAGGCAATTAACCACAAAATAGTCCTAGGCAATTAACCACAAAATAGTCCTAGTCATGGTCTCATAGTTATGAATCATAGTCATAGACAATAGTCTTATGTTCATAATCATAGACATAGGCATTGTCTTATGTTCATAGTCATAGGCAATAGTTTCATAGGCCACGGTTTCATAGTCATAGTCTTAGGCAAAAAGTCCCATAATCATAGTCATTGACAATTAGCCACAATAAGTTCTAGGCCATAATCGAGAATCAGATCCAAAGGCATATACAAGCACCAATTCAAACGAAAGGATTAGGCATATTCTCATATCCATTTAATTACATGTCACAAATAGATCTAAGCGTTCAAATCTAAAAAGTAACTGACTTACATTGATCGGTTTTAGAAAAGGATAATAACGCGGAGGTGATTTGCTATGATTCGCGCGACGTTGCTCGAAGTCGTTGAATTTCCTTTGCTTCCCTTCTTGAAGCTTTAACTTTATTTGAATCTCCAATTTGCGAATCTCTCGTTGCTTGAAGAAGAAGGTAGAAGGACTCTCTTAATTTGATTAATCTTGTTTTAATTGAATCATGTTGTCTTTGGAGAAGAAGAAATCATCTTGTTTATTAAGAATTTTTGCAGCATAAGGATAGAGAAGAATGGTGTGAGGAGTAGTGGGGATTAGGGGAGGTTTATATAAGTTTAGGATTACGAATCTAGTCAGAAAACACGTCTAAATACATCGCAATGCATCAGGTTCAAAAACTGGAATTCGGCACCAGGTCAACCCCCAGGTTGACACCATGGTCGACCTGGTCCCTTGGAGGTCGACACTATGGTCGACCTGGTCCTGGGCGGGAAATTTCCCGTCCAGCCTGTTCTGGGTTTTGAATTTGAATTTGAATTCGAATTTCGAGCTGTTTTTCTATTCTGAAAATCCTTGAAACTTCGGAGGGTCATATCTCCCTCATACGTACTCCGTTTCCCGAAAACTCGGACTCGTTTCCAAGCAGAATTTCGAGACTAATGCAATGGCGCGACCCGTTTCCCTTGATTCTTATTTTAAAATTTATTTATACTTTATTTTGCGAAACCTAATGTTACAGAATTATGGGGTGTTACATTCTCCCCCTCTTAAAAGGATTTCGTCCCCGAAATCTTCAAGTTAGGAAGAATGTATCCTACTATCCAATCACCTATCTACTCAACCATTCAATCACAGGCATTCATTGTCCTTAAAAAGATTTCTAATGCGTTCATGTTCATATGCATAATGTGTGTATATGTCTTTATCTAATGCAAAATCAGGCGGTCTACTGATTCAGTTAACCTCCTTAATGCGAATTATGTCAGTGTCATGCGTCCAATCATGTATGCAAGCATCCCTAGTTATGTTAATACTACATGTGTGCATAGCCATTCATCCATATGCAACATCCATATGATAACATATCAAGTTAAATCCGTTAAGCAAATACATATATGCGAATGCAATATGAAAGTGACTGAGTCGTTCTAGCGCCTATGGTGTGTATATGCATCCACGAGCAACCATTTGCAACCATCAATCATAACATGTTTCAAATACATGTTTCAAATCCATTGTCTTCTACCTAAGGATCGATGATACGCCCTAGAGGATATACCTTAAAACCTAGAAAGTATGCATAGAATTCCTAGAAAAAGAGATCAAGGATGTACCCTTAAGAAAAAGGGTATGATGCATGTATCTAGTCTTAAGTCTTCTAAGTCGCATCTTCTTGAGCTTTACTATTCTATACCTTGTCTAATTAATTTTCACGATTGCGAAGCTTCTTGACCTCCATTTCCAAAACTGTCGTTGATCGGATAGCTGGCTTTTCATTGTCAACTGGATACATGCGGAAGTCTACCCCGCCGTTTTAGGGGTAAACTCCTAACCTAATCAAAAACATCTACGTACTCATGGACTACCCTAATGGATTGCAAATCGTCGATAAATGCATTAAGCGATTCTAGCTAGCTAAGCCTAACTGATTTTTTTTACACGGAATCTCGAGTGTATTTCTGAGGCAAATCAAAAGTCTAACTACCCTCCCTTCACAATTACTAGCTAACCAACACATGCCTAGAATCAACCCATAACCCATGAAACCCAAAAAAAATAAGCATTACGCTTAAACCCAATACTTAATTATAACTATTCTCAAATCCTTACAAACCAAAGATAAACGGGTCGAACCACCAATTGGATTTGAGACTAAAATGGGATCTTCTACTAGGTGCAGAGACTCAACTATGGAATTTGATATGAACAAATGCGAAGTGCTAAGATCAAAAGAGTACTAATTGGTTGATCAAAACGAAAAGCTAAACTTTTCCAACAGAGACTTTTACTATCTCTCTCTCAGGTATTCTGGTGGTGGAAGCATGCACCCTCCCTTCTGAAAATCCTGTCCCCGTCCTTGCCCTTGTCCTTAATTATATGCCCTATTATACCATGGAAAAGATACTTCCTCTCGTCTTAGGTTTTATATTACCTTTCTTCGTGAGTTGAGTTTATATCCATGAATTTCTCATCCTTGCGTTGAGCTCCCTAACCAAACTCCCTCATCCTCATCTTTACCATCCCCGTGTAATCGTATTGAGAAGTTCCGCAAAAGCTGCCTCCATCGCAAGGAAAACCCTCCAAAGCTTGAAAGAAAACTAGCTGCAGGTGAAACTACTATGGCTATAGATGGGAGTCCGGCACTACTTTGCCCTTCGATAGGTATCGTATTCTTATCAAGCCTACGAAACCGTGCTGTGATGAGGTTAATCCCCCAGAAAGCCAGGTGCCCCGAAGACTCAAGAAAGAAGGGGACAAGAATTCAAACAGAGGATCAGAAGATAGTGCGTATAGCTTTTGAGGAATATGCCTTTAAAACAAAAGTTTTCTTTTGAAAATTGCTTCTTTAAAAACCGTTTTGAATTTTTTTTTTCAAATCTTTTATCCGATCTGGTAACCTTAAGCTCTGATACCACGTGTAACACCCTACATCCGTTAAGGTCACTCACAAAGGGAATGCCTTAACTTCAGTGGAGAGTTATAGGTAAAAGATACAAATAAATTACAAGACAGACAAAATTAAAACAACGGAAAATAGGACTTTACTTTATTGATAAAATAATTTGTGCAATAATTGTTTTCCAATACCAGAATATCTGTCTTACAAAATAAAGAAGCATAAAATAACATTTATATTCCCCAATGTAGCATGAGCCCCATAACAATGGAAAAGAGAATCCCAGCAAAACTTCGACTAATCCTCAGCTTGGAAAGAAAACTAGACTAAGAAGTAATAATCCCTCCCTGCGAACCTGGAAGGGGGGGAGGGGTGGGGGAAATGTAAGACAAGAAAGCGAAAGAAAACAGAGTCAGACATAAAGTCTGGTGAGTTCAGTAACTTTCAGCATGTTAACAGGTAAAAGCAACATGACATGAATTTAACTGAATATAAGACAACACCATGATGATGGGAATCATAAAGTTAGCACAAGATATGATAAGGTAAGATAAACTGGATGCACTTCCATACTTTCTCTGCTTCGCTACTACCTTGTTATTCTAATTTCTATATCTCTGCACCACCTAACTAGTAATCTGTATAAACTGATAAGAACAGATACGTGGTCCCAATTACCGCAATTGTGGTTGTTTTAGGTGTACATCTATTATTTATTACCTAGATCTAATCTAGGGTTTTCTATTGAGCGCATTCTAGATCCAACCAGGGTTTACGCTACCCAGGGCTACTGGGGTTTATGCTACCTATTGAACGTTTCTCGAATTTTAGGGTCTACGCGACCTAGGTCCAACTAGGGATTATGCTACCTAGGGAACGACGCCCCTAACTAGGACACACTACCCAGAGTGGTATATGTTCCTAGACTTTCCCCATGTATGTGTCGTGGATCGTTATCGCTGTCTAGATGCACATGTCCTCTATATGTGCGACCCGAGTCTCATGGTAGGGCAAATCAAGAAACACAGAACTCGGTCGGGAGCTTACAGATATATGTCGATGCCGATGCTAAGGTCTGTTTTTCCAATGGCTATGGTCCCACTTGACCCGTCCCTCAACTAATGAAAGGCACACCTTGAAAATGAGAACTATACGCAGGCCCTCTATGCCCTACTAACCTATGGCCATCTGCACCCAAAACTAGATAGCAAGTATATGGTCTTTTGGAGTTCTCCGCCTTTCCGCTGTAAGTATCTTGACTGACTCAAGATGGTAGGTAGACGACGAGTTGCTATCATAGGGCTACTAGTCTCGCTGAATCACGCAGGTCCATCCTAGTCTTTAGGTTGCCTTATATTGCAACCAAGGCATACCCTTGGTTCTTCTAACGCAGACCTTAACCTCTGTGAGCCCAGGCGGATCATCTGCAGCCTCACAGAGGAATACCAAGAGTACCCTCACGTCCCCTCGAAGCTGCGTACTTCGTAACCCAGTTTGTTGGAGCCTTCTTTAAGATCAGATGGACGTTCGCTCCTTCTCGTGTTCTACTAAGGTTTACTACTTAGTTCCCTTAACTAAGGTTTACTACTTAGTTCCTAAATCGTCGTTTTCTTAACTAAGGTTTACAACTTAGTCCTCTTAGCTAAGGTTTACTACTTAGTTCTTTTTCTCATCAAGTTGGATTGGTTAAGTGTCATTAGTCAATTCAAGTTAACCCATTCATTTGTCATGTTAAACTGGTTAAGTGTTATCAGTAGTTCATGTTGACTTAACCCTACCAAAAATCAAGTTATATTGGTTTAAGTATTTCTTATTACTTAACCCCACCCCTCCATCTTGTATTGGTTAACTGTTCCCTTTAACTTAACCCTGCCCATCTGTTTAGCTAACATGTTATAACGGTTAAGTGTTCTCTTAGTTAACTTAACCCTAACATCTGTTTAATTCACATGCCCTAATGGTTAAGTATTGTCCCTTCATGTTTTAACTTAACCTTGTTCATTTGGCACACTATGATGGCTAAGTGTTCTAAGTTTACTTAACTCCACCTTCTAGTCTACTTAACATGTTAAATTGGCTAAGTGTATTTTACTTAAACCTACCTTCTAGTCTAGTTAACATGTTAAATTGGTTAAGTGTTCCTATGGACTTAACCCTCCCATTCTAACTTAACTGTTTCTTAGCTTTAAATTATTCATTTAAAGCACCAACCACTCACATTAGACATATATTGTTGCGGTCACTGGATGTGCCGGTCGGTTCCAGGCAGATTTACACCGCAACTCAGTCTAACCTCGGGTCCTTTTTGGGCTAAATGCTCTAACCACCCACATTAGATAGGTATTGTTACGGTTGCTGGATTTGTCGGGCGGTTCCGGGCAGTCTTATACCGTAACTCAATCTAACCTCGGGTTAGGCATATTCGTTTTTCCTAGATTTACATATTTATCCTTTTTGTCTATATGTAAATTTCTAATGACTCTTTTAAACAAATTTGGCCTATATCATATTCATTTGTCATGCCCACTAACATACCTATATTCTAGGCCCAAATCTTGATTTACCTATCATTTAACCCAAGTTGCAGTTTATGCCAAATTAGTTCATGTCAAAACTAGATTTAATATTCTAGTTTACAGTTTATATCCAAACTTGGCTTACATGCCAATTACATACTTTGCGGCCAATTAACAATTTACCATTTTACGCCCAAGTCTAATATGCATGTAAATTATTTACTATTATAGCCAAATCAGATTATGCCAACATATTTGTTATGCCAAATTATCTTAATTAAGCTACACCCAAATTCCCCCGCCGTAGTCGTACGTATAACATGATTTCACAAGTTTCTAGGTACTCATGACATGAAACTAACAAAACGAATAGGGGATAAGCACGAGAATTTACATAAGAGGATAGGGATGAAAAAGCGAACCAAATACAAAAATACAAAGATAATGGATCCAATGGGTTTGGTGTACATAATAGCAAACTTGAATAAAATAAGCAAATTACAACCTAAGTATGAGATCCAACATAATCAAGGGAGACATAGGTGATTTGATCCAACATAATGCCAGTTCGGTATACAATCATGATTTTTAACTACAACGTTATGGGCGTAAGCCACTAACCATAATAGTCCTAGGCAATTATCCACAAAATAGTCCTGGGCAAATAACCACAAAATAGTCCTAGGCACTTAACCACAAAATAGTCCTAGTCATGGTCTCATAGTTATGAATCATAGTCATAGGCAATAGTCTTATGTTCATAGTCATAGGCATAGGCATTGTCTTATGTTCATAGTCATAGGTAATAGTTTCATAGGCCACGGTTTCATAGTCATAGTCTTAGGCAAAAAGTCCCATAATCATAGTCATTGACAATTAGCCACAATAAGTTCTAGGCCATAACCGAGAATTAGATCCAAAGGCATATACAAGCACCGATTCAAACGAAACGATTAGGCATATTCTCATATACATTTAATTACATGTCAAAAATAGATCTAGGCATTCAAATCTAAAAAGTAACTGATTTACATTGATCGGTTTTAGAAAAGGATAATAACGATGAGGTGATTTGCTATGATTCACGCGACGTTGCTCGAAGTCGTTGAATTAGCCTTTGCTTCCCTTCTTGAAGCTTTAACTTTATTTGAATCTCCAATTTGCGAATCTCTCGTTGCTTGAAGAAGAAGCTAGAAGGACTCTCTTAATTTGATTAATCTTGTTTTAATTGAATCATGTAGTCTTTGGAGAAGAAGAAGTCATCTTGTTCATTAAGTATTTGTGCAACATAAGGATAGAGAAGAATGGTGTGGGGAGTAGTGGGGATTAGGGGAGGTTTATATAGGTTTAGGATTACAAATCTAGTCAGAAAACACGTCTAAATACATCGCAATGCATCAGGTTCAAAAACTGGAATTCGGCACCAGGTCGACCCCCAGGTCGACACTATGGTCGACCTGGTCCCTGGGAGGTCGACACTATGGTCGACCCCCAGGTCAACCTGGTCCTGGGCGGGAAGTTTCCCGCCCAGCCTGTTCTGGGTTTTGAATTCGAATTTGAATTCGAATTTCGAACTGTTTTATTGTTATGAAAATCCTTGAAACTTCAGAGGGTCATATCTCCCTCATAAGGACTTCGTTTCTCGAAAACTCAGACTCGTTTCCAAGCAGAATTTTAAGACGAACGAAATGGCGTAACCCGTTTCCCTTGATTCTTATTTTAAAATTTATTTATACTTTAATTTGCAAAATTTAATGTTATAGAATTACGGGGTGTTACATCCCAGGTGAACAGCCATCACAGAAATGAACCCACTTTGCCAAAACTTTGACCACAGATTCCTCCTACCTCCGATCGCTTGAAAGCATGAACCCGCCACCAACCGAAAGCCCAAGACCAGCCGCATGTTTCCACACTGGAGCCATCACCTCCGGTGAACCCTATCGCCGCTGCCAAGTCCACGAACGGACATAATTTTTGACCTTTAATGAGCAAATTCTGGCCACCCACTTGACCGTAGGTCCTCTAACCACCACCAATCAGTTCCTATCGTCGAGAGCCACAATACCCATATCTTCGAATTCACAATTGAGTCCAGAATCAAAAACCCCAAATTGAGGTTGAGGGTTCCAAAAATCAACCTCTTTGACCATTGATTCCGGCCGATTCATTCACTGCATGTCGAAACGGAGAGTACCCGTAGCTTCGTATCATCGAGGCCTTCGATTTGGTATATAATATGTTGGGTTTTGAAGAGATTTGATTTTCAAGCTTATATTTTTTTTTATTTATTGAACTAGGGTTAGAAATTTTATTCTACCATTAGAGAGTAATGAGCAGATGGAAATATACGTATAAGGAAAATGGGCTGATGGAAGGATAAAAGGATTTTATTTATATATGTGGCCCTATAGTAGAAATAACCCATTTTATCCAATTACATCGATTCCTTTCATATTTTCTCTCGTACAGTCTAACGATAAGTCTATTTGTAATGCGAATTGAAATCCCACCATAATTCATCGTTTCGGATTCAATGGCACTAGTTTCATCGAATTTCGAGACAGTCGCCAAAACAATTAAATTTCATAGTTAATTAAATAAATAAAATATTCAATTATCCGATTAACTGTTTAATTCACTTTAAATATCTATTAAATTCCATTTTTGCGTAATTACACTTAAATAAATTTTTATATATTGATTTCATAGATTTTAAATTCCGCAAACTAAATTAATTGAATTTA
This sequence comes from Allium sativum, assembly GCA_030737875.1. Lineage (NCBI taxonomy): Eukaryota > Viridiplantae > Streptophyta > Magnoliopsida > Asparagales > Amaryllidaceae > Allium > Allium sativum. Next base: position 935,533,178 of record CM060920.1, on the reverse strand, counting down.
AATTTGGATTTCAAATCTTAACCTAAACAACTTACAATTTCACCATTAAATCAATTAAATTTGATTCCCCTTTTTAACTTAAGCAACTTAAGTTTAATTATTAATTAAAATATTAAATTTCACATTAGAACATTTTTAACTATAACTAATCAAAAGGACTATTTATTCTCAATCCAACAATCATAAAAAAAAATGATTTCCCAATATTATTCATTTTATTTACTTTAAATCGAAATTTAAAATATACAGAAAATATGGGATGTTACAATTTTATTTATTTAAAATTAAATCATATATATATATATATATTCCCACTTTGGTTTTATCAAATTTAACATAAAACATCGTTACTTGAAAACAATACCCAACTCTTATTCTTTTAGAATAAACTCATTCCAAAACTACTATTTATTTCCTTTTACTTTTGGAAATATCATTATATATATAAATATACATATATATTCTCAAATCTTCCCATTTCCGTTACTTTTGAAATCTCATTAAATATTCTCAAATTTTGCAATTAACATTACGTTATTACTTCTCATATGGAAATAATAAATTATTCTTAACATCTTTCACATTGCAACTAATATCATCCTCAGATAATTCTGAAGTCGTTCAAGTTGGTGTATTTGTTTTACCTCTAAGACCTTGATCACAACGTTCTTATCTTAAGATAGGTATGAGTTGTAATCCAAAAACCCATATTCATTCTAATATCAAACAAATCTCATTAAACTATTTTATTTAAAATATGGTTTATAAAACCTTCTTACTTTTGGAAATATCTCTTTTTAAATATAACTTATTATTACTTAATATGTTGATTAAGTAATTTGTTAATAAAACCACTTCTTAACCTTGACTTCTTTCAAAGAAATCCATTTATAACTCGAATTATTATTACCAAATTTCATTACTAAGTCTTTTACGAAATTCAATTACAAATCTTTTTTTAATCTTGTTTACAAAACTCGGGTTTAATATAAAATCCCTTTTATCTTTATTTCCTTTCCTTAATTCAAATATCAAGTAAACATTTAATTTAGGCTATCATATTCGCTTAAAATCCCTTATATAACTTTGTTATAAAAAGTCGGGTTTTAATATAAACCCATTCATAAACTCCTTTAATAATTCAACTAGATTTCATTTCAACTCGATTTACTTTCATAAATGAATTCCATTTAAATTGCACTTCTTAAATTATTATTAATTAAAATAATACTTTACTTCAATCATTAACAACTGTAGAAGTGATTAACTTCTTTAATAACTAAATAAATTTCTTTTTTAGATCTTATTAAAATTAATACAAATATTCGTTAAATTATTTCATTAGATTAACTGACAATAAACTAATTTAATATTCAATTCTAGTTAAAACAGCTGGCTTAGATCTCTCTAAAACACTGCAATCTTGTTAACCTATTTCAATTAGTCCTTCCTTTAAATTAATTAATAATATAATTAATTTAAACAATTCCATCTAGTTGTTTCTTAAAAAACAATTATCTAACTTTTAACCGTTAGATTAACTTTTACCCATTCTCTTATAAATCTTATTAACATAAGCATTTGCTTTACAAAATCATTTAATAATCATATATAAAATTTTAGTAATAACTAATAAATATTTATTTCCTTTTAATAACTTTTATTCAAAATAATATATTTCAAAAACTACCTTCAGTTATAAAATAAATTTTATAACTTCATTTCTGTCGATTCTTTTGATGGTAAATCAATATTTAGAAGAAAAAAAATGTATTTATAGGCTATTTGCTGTCAATTACTCAATCAATATTACCCATTGGTTTAGCAAAACAATTGTTAAATTTCAGGTCAGTGGTCAATAACCAAATCAATCATCCATTCATAACAGTTCATATAATGATAATATGAAAATAAATAACATCTAATATATTTGAGGAATCTAGTTGGATCCCTCCAACCTGTTCTTCCCTGCATTCAGAATAGATTATCTCAGATAAATTCATTCAATTCAATTTAATTGATTATTTCTATAACAATAAATAACGGCTATTTAACATCAACCAATTTATTTAACATCAACAAACAATTCAAGCAATTCATTAAATTAAACACGTTTTTAATATAAACGTGACCAACAAGGTAAGTTACCTCGATGGGATCCAATCATTAAAATAACGGTTTGGTGCTTCACTGAAATTAAACAACTTTTAATTTCATCGATTCAATCAATATATGAGAATATAATTAACAAATAATCAACCATTAGCTGTCATAGCACACAATTATAAAACATGACTTATATAATATATAAGTGGGATACTTTAGTGAGTTTAACTCACCTTGATTTGATTTGTTATTGAAATAGTTCAATCACACTTGAATTAAACAGTTGTTTTAATTAAACTATAAATTCCCATTGAATCCAGCTCTGGCCAGATTAGTTCCATAATATAGATCTCGGTTATACGGTCCCATCACTTCTTATCTGGTCCAATTCTAATAATATTTGCACGAGATATAAATATTATAATTATAAGACTTTTAATTAGCATAATTAACTTTTAATTAATTTAAAATTATCACTAATTACTTTTAAGTTCACAGCTGATTATTTTTTGATCCAGGCCGCTCCTTCACATAAATTGCTCTCCACGAAAGAGTTATGTTATGGATATACTAACACTATGTTTAAATTAATGGAACAAATCCCTGATATATAATTAAGATTAAGCCAATTACTTTGAGTTTAAAGTTTTATACGGCTGAAATAATTATTCTGTTCCAACCCATTCGTGCTTCACTGTTTCCAAATACCAACTGCTGCTTCGTTCTATTTTGGTTCCAGGCATCTCGATTTCATATACTGCCGACCCAAAGACTCATCATCGCACTGATTTCTGCCATCGTACGTTCATCAACGTTCACCGAACCATGCGCGCAACCTTCCAGTACCTTTGCCCTAAATATCAACGTGCCTCATGGAGCCGTTCAACTGCAGCGGCTCCTCAACCGACGGTGCTTCAAGCCCAAATTCCGACCGCTCCAAGCCCTTAAAATCGATCATGGTCGTTGGCTAGGAGGATGTCGTTGAGGTCTTTAAGTTTGCAGTTGAGTGATTTTGCAATGGAACAATGGATTTGAAGATTTCTAAGGAAAAAATTGTAGAATCTCGGTCGTTCAATTTAGAAAAATGGTCGCCCAAGGATTTTGACCACGCGACATTAGTTTAACCCGAAATTAGATTATTGTTTGCATATATATAGATGCTGGTATAATATATTATTATTAAAATATAACAAAACTTCATCGCGAAGTATTGCATTAAAAACCACCACATATAATGTCCAATCGAGACGAAACTCATAATCCTAGCATAAAAAAATATTCTGGACCCGATGGGATAGGTTTCTTCGAATTTCGAGATCGTTTGTAAAAATTCATTTATAATTCACAGGTGAAAAATCACGCGTTTAAATTTCCTACGATCACAAAATAAATCCAATCAATTTAAAACTTTGAAATCCTACTTGTCCTTTTCCTTATAGATCCAATGAAATTTGTTTCATTAAAATCAGAGTTCACTTGGCCAGTCATTTATTCCTCCAAAGTTACCCCTGTCAAAATTGGTTAAAATAATATAAACGATTAAGTAAAAAATCTAGGCATTTATTGTTGCCATGAGCAAACGGTAAGTCCGATTGATACAAAAATCGAAATCTTCTAATAATTAATTAATACGAATCCAACGACAAAAATTTCATTGCATTCTGAGACTGTTTCCTGGTATGCTATTTTTATATGCCAAACAACGTTGTTTTAGACACTGAAATACATGATGTCCAAAAATAACAAACTACCTACCTATTCTGACTCTAAACATCGATACAAATTCAATGGAATTCATGTTGTGGCTTAATTCAATTGTTTACTCAAGTTACACACAAATACCTTCTATTTAAATTAATTAATTTAATTATGCGCTATAGAAAATGAATGAATGTTTACGACTACCGTTGTCACACACGACATTGGCGCCACGAAATTTGATTTCATGCAATAACTTAACATTACGGTTCTAATGAAACTAATTTCATGGAAAACTGAGGTTGTTTGCAAAATGGCCCTTTTCATGGCTTATAAAATATTATATAAATTCCAAAATAATCAGATAAAATAATAATAAATTATTATTATCATAAATATCCAAATTGAGATATTATATATCCCCAAATATAACCCAATATGGATTATACAACTCAGTATCAATATTTTGAGTTAAACGATATCCAAATTATATTTAAAACCCTATACAATTATTAGATACACGTTATATTTAATAACGATTTCCATAGCGACTATTTGAAAATTTCAATTGGACACAACTAACAATCTATAACATGAAATCTGGATTTTTCTCTTTCATTAGAAAATTATAATCAACTAGATTCTAACGTTTCTTTTTTCACAAAATTCTGACTTATATCAGATCATGTATATTCAGTTGTAGTTCAAAACTCAATATTATGAACTACCGCGACGTTACAAGCTCGTTTTAAATTAAATATAAATTGTAGATTCAAACTTCGTTATATAAACGAATTATATATTATAAATCCATTTATAATTCCAAATATAATAGTTAAAATAATAAAATATATTAAATATCTGACTACCAAAAATATGGGACATTACAAATCAAAAACCTATTTCTAATCATTAATAAAACTTTTCAAAAATATTGAAAAATTTCCAACACCTTAAATTCCTGGAAAAATTCGGTAGGGTCTCCCATGTACGAAGTGACATCTGCGATATCATAGGAACAAATAATATACATACATCGACCCACACGATGGAAAACAAAAAAATAATAATTTAGGGTGCGTTCACTTTCTATTTTTTAGTTTTTGTTTTTCGTACGTAGAAAAGTACGAATAACGCACACATATCGTGGAAAATGATTATTTTACAAAATGAAGTTAAAACACAAAACAAAAACAACTTTTTATCATTTTCTGTATTTTAAGAAACAACGGAAAAATTCATCCGTCCACCATCCTCCATATCCTCCGTCGTTAGTTCGTCACCTCTGTTATCGTTTAAATATTTGTATCTTTCGAATTTAATGTTGAAAACTCAAAACACAAAATAAACCAAACACTACCTTATATTTTCGCGTAAGCATATCTTTTACGAGCGTTATTGAGCATACTTTCTCAGTTTACATGCGATCCACGTAACCACCATCAATTCTCACAGTCATCTAGCACATGTACTTAACTCAATTTAACATGTAAGTAATAATTTCATGAAATAATACATCATTAATCAACAAATATAACTACACAAATTTCCCAAATCAAACAGACAACATCAATTCATCTTCAAATATATGGTTAAATCATTAATTTTAATTCAAATGCGGTTTCATTCCAATTTATTATACTGGAATTCATTTTCAGTTCATTCAACCCTATTTAAATTACTGATGAATTATATTCAACCAATCTAACACACAATCAATAATCAATCAACAACCAATGCACAACCAGTTTAATTAAATCAATTGAAATTACATACAATTTAATATTTAATTTGATAAAATTTATTTGGGTTGAACATATTTTAATTATCCATCGACTAATATCCGATTGATTCCTATTAAACTATTATTGATTAAAATTTCAAATTCAAAATTTACTTTATTTAATTTCAAAATTGTTTCTTAATTTAATTTCAAAATTATTTCTTAATTTAATTTCACTTGACCAAATTAATTTCTAATTAAAATTTTTAATTCAATTTGAATTCCATTCAAAACAATCAATACACAATATCTCAATAGTTTGATAAAATTATTTCTTTTCTATACAAATTATAATTTGGGTAAAATTATTTCATTTACCCTCTTTACAAAAATATTGTATCTATTACCGTTCAATTCTCCTCAACACTTGAACCGATCAACCAACACAATACAAAATATTTGTATATAAAATCTACAAATACGCTCTCATATGTATATACACTCAACTCAATCTAGGGTATTACTAACCCAGATTACTCGATAGAGATGGAGTTACTCAACAGAGCCTAGGTTATCACTAAACCTTATGGTTTAATACCACTCGTAGCGACTTGAGAGAATCCGACGCCTGAATTCCAACAGTAATACATAAACCTGTATCACTTGCTAGAAACCAAGTATCGAAAACACGGGAAGTTATTAGAAAGAAATTAGAGGGTGAGATAAGAAAGAAAGAAATATTATAATAGAAGAAGAAGAAGAACCAACACAACATAGAGTCTCACATCGCAGCGGAACAAAATATAATAAAGAAATAAATCTTTATTGAGAGTTTGGAAATATTCTTACAATTATCAGAGTACATCAACACAACTGGACAGTTATAATAATCTGTCCTCATATACAATACATAGTGGAAAAAATTATATAATATCATACGTTTCAACCTATAATGACTCGTATTTTTACGGTATTATAAATAATGTATTTAATTATTTAAATAATGGTTTGGTAATTTAAAATGACCATAATTAAATAATATGGAATATTTAATTAATATAAATAATAGAATAATATATTTAATTCTGAAATAATCGGAATTAACAGAATTCACAATATTGTGTGAACTGGACAAATTAAACTATATAATTCCGTTTAGAATTGAATTATATTAACGAATTTATTTATAAATGTCAGTTGAACGTATAATTTATATTATAATTATAATCGAGCTCAAAATAACGCGGTAGTTCGTAATTTGGCAATTCGGACTTTAAACGAATATACAGAATCCATTTTAAGTCGGATTTCTGTGAAACAAGAAATGTTCGGAGCTGGTGAAGTATATTTTTCTAATGGAAGAGAAAATTTGGGATTTCGTTGTGTAAATTTGGATTTATGATCAAGTCAAATTTTGAAATAGTCGCTATGGAATCGTTTATAAACCGTAACGATATATTTAATTATAATTAAATATTTGTTTCAAATCTGGACAAGATATTTGAGATGTAGCTATAATTTAATTTTTAGAATTTTACTGAAAATTTAATTTTGGAAAATAAGCAACTTTTTATTTGGATATTTTACACCCTATATCAGCATTTTGGGGTTCCACAAAATAAGCTAACTAGTCTATATTACCTCATTCAATACGATTGTAATTTTATTTTTGTCCATAGCTGCTCGTATTTTTGCACCACGGGGTACGCTAAAATGAATAAATAAAAACATTCATGAGATGAAATAACTGAAGGGTAACATGATTCATACTATTCATTCTCGAGATAACGCTAGTGTCATTTGTCGTTCATCCATATCATTCATTTGTCCATTCAATTCATTAACGAGACTTAGTGGAGGTCGACCAAACAAATAAATAATGGAATATATATACTATGTACCACACATGTCTTCAATTAATATCATGTACGTTTTTGTTACTTAGCAACCAAGTATGAGAAAGCCTACGCTAAACCCTGAAACTTAATCTCAAAGGAGTGGTAAGACCTATATATGACACAGACTACACAGGAAAATCAATGTACACCTATGAAGTGAAAGTACCGTAACATGGAAGTTTCTTCTATACTTAACATATAAGTAATTCATTATTTACACCCAAGAAAATTTCAATATATAGCTATATGTTCACGCAACAAATAAGTTTTCCAGGTGTTAGCCTACTTTGTGAACTAGGCTACACAAAGTTAGAAGATCAATTATGAAGGATGTTGACTAAAAGAACATGCCCTCGAAATCCGGATCGGATCGGTGGTCTCTAACAGAGCCAAAACAATGAAGAGAAGGAAGAGCAAAAATCTCAATAGAATCGGATCGGATCGGTGTATACCGACCTGTACCCTACACTCACACTTCCAACTCGATCCGAACTCAAATGATAAAAGCAGTAATGAACATGACCCACGACTCCCTGAAGATTCGGAGCAGTTGCGCACCTACTCATCCACGTTCACACACTAACCTGATGTGTTGTCCCCATTATATCTCATCCGAACCTGACTTCTATGGGATGGGGGCCACGTGTACTCGAACCGGAGCTGTTTCAAGGGCACTTTCCACCTATAAACACACCTCCAAGGCTCATTTCAAGGGATCTTTTGGCATTTTCAGAGTTGAAGCTCCTTTTTGAGAACCGAATTCCATCACCATTTTCATATTGCAATCATCTTATAAAGTACATTTCAGAGAGAACTGAGTGAATTTTTGTATGATATGAGTGAAAGTGAGTAAGAATCATTGTTGTGTCTACATTCAAGTCATCAATACAAAAAGTAGAAAGTGGAGTAGGCTATTTAACGCCGAACCACTATAAATTGCGCGTTTTCTTCATTTTTAGTTTCATTTCATCAGAAATTTGTGACGGCAAGGAATTTCGCTCGGTCCGAACCTGTCGCTAAACCGATCCAGGCCGTTCGAAACGCCCTATCGTTTGAGAACACGACAAAACAGAATGCATACAGAAGAACATTTCATTGTATATTACAACAATGCATCAGAATACAAGAATATACAGAGTATAAGTGAATATTACACAGAAATATCAGAGATTTAAATTACATTTAAATACATAGCAGCGGAAAATAATTCAATACACAACTAGAAAGAGATATACGGATACAAAGCTTTCCGGATATCGTTCCAGCTGTAAACCAGGATCCTGTGAATATAAATCTGCAAAACCAAAACTACTAGCTGCCCGTGTCAAAAATAAGGGCACCCAGAGTTTAGGTTAAAACAATAAACTCCAGGTCAGTCATGTGACTGGTGTGAGAACTAAAACAGTTATTAATCTTTATTTTAAATCATTAGGTAAATCAAGGGACCACGCCGTATAACACAGAACGGGTTTCCTCCCAAGAATACCAGTGCATAAAACAAACAGCGCAATGCTAAATAAAGAAGAATGAAGCTGTTATAAGACCCAGCTCCCATCACACAATGCAACGCAGCCGAGGATAGGGTTTTCCCTTATAACAGCCAAAGAATGCTTGATACGGTTAAAACAAATCGTTTGATACTATTATAAGTGCATAGTGTATAAAACAACTTCAAATCATAAGTATCAATCATAGGCGGCATGAGCGCCCCATCCCACTATGTCGCCATACTAGGCTCTACAAATAAAACCGCAAATGTCACGTATTTGGAAATTGGATTTCCATCTATGAACCGAGGCAAAAGATAGTCCTCAACCGATTCGAGACTGTCTAGCCCGAGCCTCAGGACCCAGACTCAGGTGGGCCCTTGGATCCTCAGGGCCAGTCCACCGATGTGGATTAAACTTAAACCCTGAACATGCATTTCCCCGCCCTATGGGGCGTAAACGAGCCAACTAAATGACTCCATCGGTTCGAGAACGACCGATCAATCCGAGGCGCCTCGCAACAGCAACAACCACATAAGTCAAACTCGTCAGGGCGTGTAAAACCACTGACGCCACTTCTAGCTAGAAAGAAACGCATGCCCTCCCTGACGTCCACTCCCGTTTTTGGTTCATACCGGGTGTGAAACTCGCGAAGCAAACGTTACACAAAGCTACGCCACAAAGGCCGTGCTTTGATCATCACCACAAGACTTTGCTTTTCAACAGAAGCCTCGATCAATTGCCACTTAGGCATGCCACACAGGCAATTCACTCCATGCGTTTGATATCCATCAATATATAACTCCTGAGCTCGTACGTCTCAGAGAAGGGCGTTAAGCAAGAGAATAAATTCTCCGCCGCCAAACAGATATATATTTAATAGAAATCAACCACACGGACTAAAATCCAATGTCAGACACACAGTCCATTTACTAGTCCGTTCTGGGTCTAAACGAAACCGGAGGCACCTAGTACCCCGCATATCCATCGATCTCCAAGTACGTCTGGACGATCACCAACTGTTTCCATCTTCTTGGGTGTACAGCCCAATCAAGATCATCAGTTATCACCCAAACGACGTGAAGACCTCCGGTCTTCGACCATCGTCTTCATCTTCGACTTATCGTCGTATCAGTTATTCAGAATGGGATAAACCCGGACTTTCCGAATAACTCGCGTATATTTTAAATAATGTGTCACAAACACAACATACGCCTCATTCCAATTCATCAGTTACTAACCGTAAATTAATCAAGAGAATAATTCCCCAAATATTTACCCCGAAGGCCGAAACCAACATCAGATCAATATCCAGGAAACCATTCTGCTTAGCTAACCGACAGTTAGTTTCTAAATTCCACATTCATAGGGAAAGGTTCCCATTAATTTTATCAAAGATAAATTCTTGAATTTATTCTTTAATCTACCTTTGAATATCAATTCAAACTAGTCGGAATTAGCGAACCTTACCGAAGTAATCATTTGTTTTAATCTCCCAATCCCAACCTATTAATCCCATGAAGTAAAACTGGTAATACTTCATATCTAACACCACAGTGTTATCGGTAAATTCAATTACCATTTCACGTTCAAATCTAATTAAAGATTTAACTATCGCCTGGAGTAAAACTGGTGATACTCCATTCTCGATTTCCAATCTAATTAAAGATTCATTAAAACTCCACTTAGTTTTAATCGTTAACTGGGTTAAAGAATCAGTGTCATTTAAAACACGGTTCACGGTAAAACCAAAATCACAATCATTAATTATCGGGTTAAAGAACGAGTGTTATTTAAAACACCGTTCACGATAAACCCAAAAATCAATATCGATTCAATTCCAATTAAATGTTACTTAATTGGTACAATTCATTAAATCTAAATAAAAAGATTTAATCTTTTCTCAACTGGGTTCAAGAACAGTGTTAGTGAAGACACCATTCACGACAAACCCAAATCACATTTGATATTCAATACAAGGCCCTGAATAGAAAATATCCCGGCTTATATTCAATATCAAATTCTACGACCAACAAATATCGTATTGGAAATAACGATATATATATCTATCTTTCAAATTTCCATAACAACATCTGTATAGTCACGAAATCCAACATCGAAATATTCCGAAGACAATTTCGATTCAAATCCATTCCAATGCAATCATTGGAAATTTTGGTTATTTTTAAAACCCTTTTCGAATTCAATTTATTTATTTAAAAATAAATAGAATTATAATTCTAGTTCAAAACTAGTTCATTTCGATAAAAATCTATTTTTATCCTTTCAAATATGGAGTTTTTCATCCCAATTCTTTCTAAATCATTTCTTATGATTTTACACAAATTATTACTATTTTTAATAATTTTATCAAGGCCCGTACAGTCGATTTCCATTAACGGCCATCGAACTGCACTTACAGCGACCTTTTTCGAATTTGATTTGGACGTATCTCCAAATCCAACCGTTAGATTTCAAATTTCTAACATTCATTAGAAAGCTCTTTTCGATACGAACCCAACGGTTCCGGTTTTAGGAGAATCCGACGGTCGGATCTCCCGCAATGTCCGTTTGAAATAAATGGTCGAAATTCACGAACTGCCGCGGCGCGGCGCGTTCTATTCAGGCCATTATATTATATATATAATATATATAATATATACTTCGTCGATTTCTATTTAAAACGAATTACATAAATAGTTTTAAATTCGTTTCAAAAGCAATTTTAACTTCCTTTTCAATTCAAATCAAAATTGAATTCTTCTTTATAAATTCGTTTCCAAATTCATTTCTATTCAATTCAAATTTCAATTCAATTTGAGTTCATTTCAATTCGTTTTCAATTCAATTCATTTCGAAATCGTTTTCAATTCGATTCATTTCGAAATCGTTTTCAATTCAATTCATTTCGAATTCGTTTTCAATTCAATTCATTTCGAAATCGTTTTCAATTCAATTTGAATTCGTTTTCAATTCATTTCATTTCGAAATCGTTTTCAATTCAATTCATTTCGAAATCGTTTTCAATTCAATTTGAATTCGTTTTCAATTCAATTCATTTCGAAATCGTTTTCAATTCAATTTGAATTCGTTTTCAATTCATTTCATTTCGAAATCGTTTTCAATTCAATTTGAATTCGTTTTCAATTCATTTCATTTCGAAATCGTTTTCAATTCAATTCATTTCGAAATCGTTTTCAATTCAATTCATTTCGAAATCGTTTTCAATTCAATTCAAAATATTCGATTTCGAAATCACTTTTCAATATTCATTTTTAAGATGAATAAAATCGATATAAATATCGTTCACGTCAAAATGGCGTCAATCTAATCAACACGGCTTCATATTCTATTTCAAATATTTCTTTTTCAAAATAGTTGTTATTATCAAAATATTTCGTTCAACACATGACCAATCTCAATGAATGAGTACTGTCAACACATGAACTTTTATTTCATATCGATAAAGATGTAAATTTTATTACTAAAATATTTCGTTCAACACATGACCAACCTCAATGAATGAGTCCTGTCAACACATGAACTTTTATTTTATAATATTCTTTATTTTTCAAATTGGAATGAGGCCCAATCAATTACCATATAAAGTTAATTATATGGATTTTCATACAACACATGTATATACTTACATTGAAAAATAATCAACCATCAAGCAAAGTGCACTACACTGTATAAGCATCAAATATAGATATTCAACGCTTATAACAGCCTGTCAATCAATCGATCGACATATTTAATCAATCAGGATGAGTGAACTTCAAATTTCATCCCAACACCCGTGTGGGGTTTCAAGCAATCAAACACATATTTTATTTGTGCTATTGGGCGATGTGTAAAATTTATCGTCCCAATCAATGTCATTCAAATAGGTGTACATAAACAAACCGTCTGGTTTGTAAATGAATATTCTATTTTTCACTTCACGTTAAAAGTTCTATTTTTAACGATAAAACATTTTATTTCAACCTATGAATTTCTATTCAATTCATTTACACAATAAAATGATATTTTTATTTTTCTAACATATTTTAGAAAAATTTCGGCGGCATAACGGCACGATACTAGAAACGGGACGAGGCCTAGCCTTATCCCCGGTCTAGTGAAGGCCCACGCCATTCACACATCAATTAATCCATTCATTTCCCCAAACAATTCAATTTCATCAAACAATTCAATTTCACCAAACAATTCAATTTCAAATCAAATCATTTATCTAATCTATGCAACCAAACAAACAAGTCCATGGTCTGTGGACGATTGTGTCGGGTGCTACTAAGCACCGTCTGCATCCTAGTATATATATATAACTAGAGAAAAGAAAGTGAAAGGTGAGAAATTCTCACATATAGCTATCCTAGCTCCACGGCACTTCATTGATATAAATCTTCTTCGTTTTCCCATCTTCGCCACCTTCGTTGCCCGTAGTCACTATATATATAAAAATCACACATTTTTATATTTTGATGTATTTAAAATAAAAATTACATTTTTATTTATTCACTTTAAATTTAAAAATCATATTTTTATAATTGCTTCATACTTTTAAAAATCGAATTTTTATTCCGTTATTCAATATATAAAAATCGAATTTTTAATTCGAAGTTCAATATATAAAAAATCATATTTTTCTTTCGAAGTTCTACATATAAAAATCATATTTTTCTTTCGACAACATAAAAGATTATATTTTTATAACTTTACAACATAAATAAAAACCAGTTTTAAAGTAAATAAAATTCCGTTTTTTTTTAAACAAAATGAAATCAGTTTTCTAACTAAAATAAAAAAGTTTTCTAACTAAAATAAAAACAGTTTTCATATCTTTAAAAATACAGTTTTATAACTTTTTTTAAAAACAAAACAGTTTTTATAACTTAAAATAAAAATTCAGTTTTATATCTGTTTTAAATAAGATAAAAATAAAATAAAAAAACTAAATAGGGAGCTCACCGGTTTAGGGCAGTAGAGGAGGCTTCTGGTGGCTCGAGGTGGGAGGCTGCGGCATCGCATCGGTGGGGCGGAGTGCCTGGATTCGGCGGCGGCAGTGAGCGGGGTGGCGTGGCGGTTTGGGGAACCTCGCACTGGTCATTCGGGGGATATCGCGATGGGGAAGAAGAAGGTGGAGGGCGGCGTAGTCGACGAGGAGGGGGCCAGGCGAGGGTCGACGGCGGTTCGAGGTCTGGGGGGCAGCGCGCTTCTGAATTAGGGTTTTCTTTTTTTTTCTTTTTTTTTTCCCTGGTAAATGATCGGGGGGCCAATGAAGAAGAAAAGGGGGGGAAAGTATGTTTTTTTATTATTTTATTTTATTATTTAATTATTTAATATTGCACAAGGGTTGACTTTTACATACGACCTCGAAACGAGGTCCACCGCCTATCGTCCATAGCGTTTCACCCCCATTCCGAACACAATGGGATATGTACCGCAAGCTGATTCGATCGTTACAATCAGTTTCCTTTGAATTTACATTTAAATCACTATATTGAATTTTAAACGTACATTTTAAATTACCGGGGCCACATACTAACTAGAAAAATTCCCGAAAAATATTTTCTAGCTTCGTATTGACGATACGGTCCTAACAAAACTAGTTTCGTCGAATTCCGAGACCGTATGAAAAATGGCCATTTTCCAGTCGATTAAAATCAACTGAAAATGGTCAAACGCGTTTTCCTTTGCCACGCTCACATATTGATTCGAAAAATTATGAAATTTGGAATCCAGCAATAACTTAACATCATGGACCCAACAAAACTGGTTTCGTCGAAATCCGAGGTCGTTTGCAAAATTGCTATTTTTAAGGGCCTTATATATATAAAAATATATATAAATTCCACAGCGACTATTTCTAATTTTAAACTGGACATATCTTATCATTTCTAAAATGAAAACTCACTTTGTTAACTTCGTTACAAAGATATAGTTATACAGATTCAAATATTTCTTGTTTCGTTCAATTCTGACTTATATTGAATTCTGTATATTCATTTGAAATTAGAAATCGAATTTTCGAACTACCGCGCCATTTTCAATTCCTTTTATAATTGTATATAATTATTTATATTCTAACGACGACGCGTATATTATATACGTTCGAATTATATTCAAAATAAATTTCTCGTCGCTATTATTTAAAATAATTCATTTTAAATAATCAAAATTCGCTAAAATCGCCAAAATAAAAATTTCAAACTGGCTCAGATTTTCCGGGTTGTTACAATCTCCCCCACTTAAAACTTTTCGTCCCCGAAAAGGAACAAAGTCGAAAGTGGTTTGATTAATCAACACTACGTTCGATCTGGTTTCCATTCTCCAACTTTTTTTGTTTCTGAGAATTTTCAAAATTTCAAAAATTTGGCTAACACCCTAAATTTTCGAAAAATTTCGCCATAACCTCCCCTGCACCGGGAGCATCGGGGAATTTCAAATAGCTTCCCCGGTCCTTCAGATCTCAAAAAGAAAAAGAAAAAGCCAAGCGGCTAGCCAATAGGCTCACAAAATCATCATCACCCAAACAAAACAGGAAATTATGTAGTAAACATGTACCTATTTGTCGGGCAAACAAATTTTATTCTCTGGCTCTAGCCTCCTTGCTATGACCTGTTCAATGATATATATGTATATGCAAACAAATGCGACCAATTTTCAATACAATTCAATATTTGATTCAATTAGGCTAAATGGTTCAAAATTATCAAACAATGAACAAACAACACAAACATCAATCAATTAGTGAATTAGATTTTCAAATTCATAATTTTGATACATATACAAAAATCATGTTTTTGATGCCAAATCACAACAATAGGCCTTATCTAATTTTTGGTTCTCACACCAGTCAATAGGAAATATATAGATATCACACCTTCGAAACACGAATACCAATTCTGATGATGTTCGAACTATCATCAGAATCATCTCCGGGCGTCTAGAGTGTGATTCTATATCTATCCAGTATATTAAAACTTCGAATAGACGCTAGCTAGGCGCATACGAAAAATCTTTATATATTGGACTGTCCTAATCAATATAAATAAATAATCAAATACGATTAAGTGATTTAGATTTGCAAAACAAAATTTGTTTTCATTTTCATTTTAAAAATTTACTCTTCACACTCGTTCTAGGATACTACTAATCCCATCTCTAACGAGTCATTCCCATTGGATGTTACTAATCCAATATCTGATGAATTCTTTCGTATGGTTCTAATGTGCCTTGTTCTCTGCTTTGTAAACCAAAGCTCTGATACCAACTGTGACGGCAAGGAATTTCGCTCGGTCCGAACCAGTCGCTAAACCGATCCAGGCCGTTCGAAACGCCCTATCGTTTGAGAACACGACAAAACAGAACGCATACAGAAGAACATTTCATTGTATATTACAACAATGCATCAGAATACAAGAATATACAGAGTATAAGTGAATATTACACAGAAATATCAGAGATTTAAATTACATTTAAATACATAGCAGCGGAAAATAATTCAATGCACAACTAGAAAGAGATATACGGATACAAAGCTTTCCGGATATCGTTCCAGCTGTAAACCAGGATCCTGTGAATATAAATCTGCAAAACCAAAACTACTAGCTGCCCGTGTCGAAAATAAGGGCACCCAGAGTTTAGGTTAAAACAATAAACTCCAGGTCAGTCATGTGACTGGTGTGAGAACTAAAACAGTTATTAATCTTTATTTTAAATCATTAGGTAAATCAAGGGACCACGCCGTATAACACGGAACGGGTTTCCTCCCAAGAATACCAGTGCATAAAACAAATAGCGCAATGCTAAATAAAGAAGAATGAAGCTGTTATAAGACCCAGGTCCCATCACACAATGCAACGCAGCCGAGGATAGGGTTTTCCCTTATAACAGCCAAAGAATGCTTGATACGGTTAAAACAAATCGTTTGATACTATTATAAGTGCATAGTGTATAAAACAACTTCAAATCATAAGTATCAATCATAGGCGGCATGAGCGCCCCATCCCACTATGTCGCCATACTAGGCTCTACAAATAAAACCGCAAATGTCACGTATTTGGAAATTGGATTTCCATCTATGAACCGAGGCAAAAGATAGTCCTCAACCGATTCGAGACTGTCTAGCCCGAGCCTCAGGACCCAGACTCAGGTGGGCCCTTGGATCCTCAGGGCCAGTCCACCGATGTGGATTAAACTTAAACCCTGAACATGCATTTCCCCGCCCTATGGGGCGTAAACGAGCCAACTAAATGACTCCATCGGTTCGAGAACGACCGATCAATCCGAGGCGCCTCGCAACAACAACAACCACATAAGTCAAACTCGTCAGGGCGTGTAAAACCACTGACGCCACTTCTAGCTAGAAAGAAACGCATGCCCTCCCTGACGTCCACTCCCGTTTTTGGTTCATACCGGGTGTGAAACTCGCGAAGCAAACGTTACACAAAGCTACGCCACAAAGGCCGTGCTTTGATCATCACCACAAGACTTTGCTTTTCAACAGAAGCCTCGATCAATTGCCACTTAGGCATGCCACACAGGCAATTCACTCCATGCGTTTGATATCCATCAATATATAACCCCTGAGCTCGTACGTCTCAGAGAAGGGCGTTAAGCAAGAGAATAAATTCTCCGCCGCCAAACAGATATATATTTAATAGAAATCAACCACACGGACTAAAATCCAATGTCAGACACACAGTCCATTTACTAGTCCGTTCTGGGTCTGAACGAAACCGGAGGCACCTAGTACCCCGCATATCCATCGATCTCCAAGTACGTATGGACGATCACCAACTGTTTCCATCTTCTTGGGTGTACAGCCCAATCAAGATCATCAGTTATCACCCAAACGACGTGAAGACCTCCGGTCTTCGACCATCGTCTTCATCTTCGACTTATCGTCGTATCAGTTATTCAGAATGGGATAAACCCGGACTTTCCGAATAACTCGCGTATATTTTAAATAAGTGTTACACAAACACAACATACGCCTCATTCCAATTCATCAGTTACTAACCGTAAATTAATCAAGAGAATAATTCCCCAAATATTTACCCCGAAGGCCGAAACCAACATCAGATCAATATCTAGGAAACCATTCTGCTTAGCTAACCGACAGTTAGTTCCTGAATTCCACATTCATAGGGAAAGGTTCCCATTAATTTTATCAAAGATAAATTCTTGAATTTATTCTTTAATCTACCTTTGAATATCAATTCAAACTAGTCGGAATTAGCGAACCTTACCGAAGTAATCATTTGTTTTAATCTCCCAATCCCAACCTATTAATCCCATGAAGTAAAACTGGTAATACTTCATATCTAACACCACAGTGTTATCGGTAAATTCAATTACCATTTCACGTTCAAATCTAATTAAAGATTTAACTATCGCCTGGAGTAAAACTGGTGATACTCCATTCTCGATTTCCAATCTAATTAAAGATTCATTAAAACTCCACTTAGTTTTAATCGTTAACTGGGTTAAAGAATCAGTGTCATTTAAAACACGGTTCACGGTAAACCCAAAATCACAATCATTAATTATCGGGTTAAAGAATGAGTGTTATTTAAAACACCGTTCACGATAAACCCAAAAATCAATATCGATTCAATTCCAATTAAATGTTACTTAATTGGTACACTTCATTAAATCTAAATAAAAAGATTTAATCTTTTCTCAACTGGGTTCAAGAACAGTGTTAGTGAAGACACCATTTACGACAAACCCAAATCACATTTGATATTCAATACAAGGCCCTGAATAGAAAATATCCCGGCTTATATTCAATATCAAATTCTACGACCAACAAATATCGTATTGGAAATAACGATATATATATCTATCTTTCAAATTTCCATAACAACATCTGTATAGTCACGAAATCCAACATCGAAATATTCCGAAGACAATTTCGATTCAAATCCATTCCAATGCAATCATTGGAAATTTTGGTTATTTTTAAAACCCTTTTCGAATTCAATTTATTTATTTAAAAATAAATAGAATTATAATTCTAGTTCAAAACTAGTTCATTTCGATAAAAATCTATTTTTATCCTTTCAAATATGGAGTTTTTCATCCCAATTCTTTCTAAATCATTTCTTATGATTTTACACAAATTATTACTATTTTTAATAATTTTATCAAGGCCCGTACAGTCGATTTCCATTAACGGCCATCGAACTGCACTTACAGCGACCTTTTTCGAATTTGATTTGGACGTATCTCCAAATCCAACCGTTAGATTTCAAATTTCTAACATTCATTAGAAAGCTCTTTTCGATACGAACCCAACGGTTCCGGTTTTAGGAGAATCCGACGGTCGGATCTCCCGCAATGTCCGTTTGAAATAAATGGTCGAAATTCACGAACTGCCGCGGCGCGGCGCGTTCTATTCAGGCCATTATATTATATATATAATATATATAATATATACTTCGTCGATTTCTATTTAAAACGAATTATATAAATAGTTTTAAATTCGTTTCAAAAGCAATTTCAACTTCCTTTTCAATTCAAATCAAAATTGAATTCTTCTTTATAAATTCGTTTCAAAATTCATTTCTATTCAATTCAAATTTCAATTCAATTTGAGTTCATTTCAATTCGTTTTCAATTCAATTCATTTCGAAATCGTTTTCAATTCGATTCATTTCGAAATCGTTTTCAATTCAATTTGAATTCGTTTTCAATTCATTTCATTTCGAAATCGTTTTCAATTCAATTTGAATTCGTTTTCAATTCAATTCATTTCGAAATCGTTTTCAATTCAATTCATTTCGAAATCGTTTTCAATTCAATTTGAATTCGTTTTCAATTCATTTCATTTCGAAATCGTTTTCAATTCATTTCGAAATCGTTTTCAATTCAATTTGAATTCATTTTCAATTCATTTCATTTCGAAATCGTTTTCAATTCAATTTGAATTCGTTTTCAATTCATTTCATTTCGAAATCGTTTTCAATTCAATTCATTTCGAAATCGTTTTCAATTCAATTCATTTCGAAATCGTTTTCAATTCAATTCAAAATATTCGATTTCGAAATCACTTTTCAATATTCATTTTTAAGATGAATAAAATCGATATAAATATCGTTCACGTCAAAATGGCGTCAATCTAATCAACACGGCTTCATAAATTTCTATTTTCAAATATTCTATTTCAAATATTTCTTTTTCAAAATAGTTGTTATTATCAAAATATTTCGTTCAACACATGACCAATCTCAATGAATGAGTACTGTCAACACATGAACTTTTATTTTATATCGATAAAGATGTAAATTTTATTACTAAAATATTTCGTTCAACACATGACCAACCTCAATGAATGAGTCCTGTCAACACATGAACTTTTATTTTATAATATTCTTTATTTTTCAAATTGGAATGAGGCCCAATCAATTACCATATAAAGTTAATTATATGGATTTTCATACAACACATGTATATACTTACATTGAAAAATAATCAACCATCAAGCAAAGTGCACTACACTGTATAAGCATCAAATATAGATATTCAACGCTTATAACAGCCTGTCAATCAATCGATCGACATATTTAATCAATCAGGATGAGTGAACTTCAAATTTCATCCCAACACCCGTGTGGGGTTTCAAGCAATCAAACACATATTTTATTTGTGCTATTGGGCGATGTGTAAAATTTATCGTCCCAATCAATGTCATTCAAATAGGTGTACATAAACAAACCGTCTGGTTTGTAAATGAATATTCTATTTTTCACTTCACGTTAAAAGTTCTATTTTTAACGATAAAACATTTTATTTCAACCTATGAATTTCTATTCAATTCATTTACACAATAAAATGATATTTTTATTTTTCTAACATATTTTAGAAAAATTTCGGCGGCATAACGGCACGATACTAGAAACGGGACGAGGCCTAGCCTTATCCCCGGTCTAGTGAAGGCCCACGCCATTCACACATCAATTAATCCATTCATTTCCCCAAACAATTCAATTTCATCAAACAATTCAATTTCACCAAACAATTCAATTTCAAATCAAATCATTTATCTAATCTATGCAACCAAACAAACAAGTCCATGGTCTGTGGACGATTGTGTCGGGTGCTACTAAGCACCGTCTGCATCCTAGTATATATATATAACTAGAGAAAAGAAAGTGAAAGGTGAGAAATTCTCACATATAGCTATCCTAGCTCCACGGCACTTCATTGATATAAATCTTCTTCGTTTTCCCATCTTCGCCATCTTCGTTGCCCGTAGTCACTATATATATAAAAATCACACATTTTTATATTTTGATGTATTTAAAATAAAAATTACATTTTTATTTATTCACTTTAAATTTAAAAATCATATTTTTATAATTGCTTCATACTTTTAAAAATCGAATTTTTATTCCGTTATTCAATATATAAAAATCGAATTTTTAATTCGAAGTTCAATATATAAAAAATCATATTTTTCTTTCGAAGTTCTACATATAAAAATCATATTTTTCTTTCGACAACATAAAAGATTATATTTTTATAACTTTACAACATAAATAAAAACCAGTTTTAAAGTAAATAAAATTCCGTTTTTTTTTTAAACAAAATGAAATCAGTTTTCTAACTAAAATAAAAACAGTTTTCTAACTAAAATAAAAACAGTTTTCATATCTTTAAAAATACAGTTTTATAACTTTTTTTAAAAACAAAACAGTTTTTATAACTTAAAATAAAAATTCAGTTTTATATCTGTTTTAAATAAGATAAAAATAAAATAAAAAAACTAAATAGGGAGCTCACCGGTTTAGGGCAGTAGAGGAGGCTTCAGGTGGCTCGAGGTGGGAGGCTGCGGCATCACATCGGTGGGGCGGAGTGCCTGGATTCGGCGGCGGCAGTGAGCGGGGTGGCGTGGCGGTTTGGGGAACCTCGCACTGGTCATTCGGGGGATATCGCGATGGGGAAGAAGAAGGTGGAGGGCGGCGTAGTCGACGAGGAGGGGGCCAGGCGAGGGTCGACGGCGGTTCGAGGTCTGGGGGCGGCGCGCTTTTGAATTAGGGTTTTCTTTTTTTTTTCCTGGTAAATGATCGGGGGGCCAATGAAGAAGAAAAGGGGGGAAAGTATGTTTTTTTATTATTTTATTTTATTATTTAATTATTTAATTTTGCACAAGGGTTGACTTTTACATACGACCTCGAAACGAGGTCCACCGCCTGTCGTCCATAGCGTTTCACCCCCATTCTGAACACAATGGGATATGTACCGCAAGCTGATTCGATCGTTACAATCAGTTTCCTTTGAATTTACATTTAAATCACTATATTGAATTTTAAACGTACATTTTAAATTACCGGGGCCACATACTAACTAGAAAAATTCCCGAAAAATATTTTCTAGCTTCGTATTGACGATACGGTCCTAACAAAACTAGTTTCGTCGAATTCCGAGACCGTATGAAAAATGGCCATTTTCCAGTCGATTAAAATCAACTGAAAATGGTCAAACGCGTTTTCCTTTGCCACGCTCACATATTGATTCGAAAAATTATGAAATTTGGAATCTAGCAATAACTTAACATCACGGACCCAACAAAACTGGTTTCGTCGAAATCCGAGGTCGTTTACAAAATTGCTATTTTTAAGGGCCTTATATATATAAAAATATATATAAATTCCACAGCGACTATTTCTAATTTTAAACTGGACATATCTTATCATTTCTAAAATGAAAACTCAGTTTGTTAACTTCGTTACAAAGATATAGTTATACAGATTCAAATATTTCTTGTTTCGTTCAATTCTGACTTATATTGAATTCTGTATATTCATTTGAAATTAGAAATCGAATTTTCGAACTACCGCGCCATTTTCAATTCCTTTTATAATTATATATAATTATTTATATTCTAACGACGACGCGTATATTATATACGTTCGAATTATATTCAAAATAAATTTCTCGTCGCTATTATTTAAAATAATTCATTTTAAATAATCAAAATTCGCTAAAATCGCCAAAATAAAAATTTCAAACTGGCTCAGATTTTCCGGGTTGTTACAAAATTATTCCTAGTTTGGGTGTTAGAGCCATTTTTGGATCTAACATTTTGGTGCTTTCATTGAGAAATCTTTAAATTCTTCGCTTTTTGGGATTATCGTTCTACTATTTGGACCCTCATGTTCGAAGAAGTTAATCCTCTGTTTCCAAAACTTTTGAGCATTTGATGATTAATTATTGAAAGATTGGACATTATGGCTAAAGGAAAAAGAAAAGAAGTGCAAGGCGCTAGGGAGAACGATGCTAGAGAAGATCAACAAGCCATCGTATTGATGAGGTTGTGGGGACAAAGCTCTAGACAAACCCGATCCGAACCGAACATTCCAAACCGAAATGACCAGGAGAACCCGATCTGGTCAGGAAGTGCTGGAGCTGCTAGAACCCCTTCGAACCGAATCGACTCTGACACCCTACTATGATCTGAACCGAATGAGACTGAAGCTGGTACTTCTACTCGAGCACCCACCAATCCTCCAATGCCAACCACGACAACTGGCGATCAACCTTCTCCATCTGCACCCATTACGCACCGGGATTTTTCGCGTCTTCTTAACATGTTGGAGAGTACTAGAAATGCATTGGAAGCCCGTAAACGTGACGGTCTTCGCATGCAAGAGAACATGATCGCCATGAGTAGGGAACTCAATGAACCCAGGAGGCAAAAGATACTTTCCCCAACATGCCGCTTTGCTGTAGACTATTCATCTTCTTCGGATGAAGGACGTCCTCGTGAAAGAAGGCTGCTTGAGCGACCTTAAAATCTTGATCAATTGACCTTTATATCTTTAGGATCCCGTGAAGATGCGGCTCGTGTGTTAGGACCTGATGACTCGAGCCTGCAAGATCCTATGTTGCAACCCATGCGTGGATCCCACGTTCTACCCAGGGATCCTAATATTACTAATCCTACGCAACAACTTCTCCAACCCCTTCCTTCTTAGATCGACCGGGAGCATAAGGAGCAGTGTAGAGCAGCCGCCGCTAGAAACAGGAGGTTATCCCCTAATCAGGAACCCAGGGGTAATCCAAATATCAGACCTAAAGAACCTGTGCAAACGTTAACAAATGCCAATGTGTGGGCAATGGTGCGTCAGATCATGTCCGAAATCCGACGATACACTAATGAGGACTGCGACATTGAGCGAAGTCATACCCCCTTCACAGATGATATATTAGACTTCCAGTTCCCTCAGCAATTCAACTTGCCACAGATGGATCGATATTCAGGGAGAACGGACCCAGGACAACATCTGATGAGGTATGCATAGTTCATGAATGCCGCAGCAGCTCCAGACGCTATAAAATGCAAGGCCTTTCCGATTTACCTAGAAGACGTGGCATTAATGTGGTTCACCCGACTTGCTCCACGGTCAATATCAAATTTCACAGATTTAAGTGAGCGCTTTATGAACCAGTTTCGACTTCACGCCTGAAAATCCAAAAGCGTCATAGAGTTGTCAAGGATTAAATAGGCTCCAGGTGAATCTCTGAAATCATATTTGGACCGCTTCAACCTGGCTATCACCGAAGTTAGTGACCCTCATGAACCCACTATTCTGATGGCCTTAAAAGAAGGTGTTGACCCAGACATAGAATTCGGGGATTAACTATCCGGGAAACCACCCCCCACTAGGGAATTGTTTTACGAAAAGGCCAATATTCGCTTAAGGCGAGAAGAAGCTCATGCAAATAGGAAGAGAAAGTCTGATGGGGCCTCGAGGGAAGGTGTTCAAAGTAATGTTGCTGTGAAGCAAACCGGTGACAGTTCGGGGAAGGTTGAGGTGAACGTCGACAACCAGAACGGAGGTAATAACAATAGGAATGGAATTGACAATAGGAGCAGTAGGAACCGAGGGAACAATTCCAGCAAAAGACCTCGATTCCAAACTTTTGAGAATTATTCTCCATTGAATGATACCTTGGAAAACATTTATTTGGACACATACAACATATTGCAATATAAGAAGCCACCACCCAGAGATTCCATTGAAAAAGAGATCGCAACGGGAAAGTTTTGTTTGTTCCATGGAACCCACGCCTATTCTACCAACGAATGCCGTCATTTGAGAGATGTAGTTGAGAAATTGCTACGGGAAGGGAAGTTAGACGAGTACAAGGTTGCCCTACGGGACAGGGGCCAAGGAGGGCAAGCCCCGAACCAAAACTAGCCTACTTCTAAACCCACAGCCCAGTAGAAAGGTAAGGGGATCGTTATCAATACCATTATAGGTGGACCCTATCTAGCTAGCCATAGTTTCAAAGCGATGGATCAGTACGTGAATGTCGCTAAGCACTTTGAGGTAGGAGAATGCAGTAACCTCGAAGACATTACTCCAGTAAAACAACAAAAGACGATGTCAGACGAGGAGGAACTACTCCAGTAACCTTTTGTTAGTTTCATGTTCGTTCGGAGTAGCAATAAGGAATATTGAAGAACCACGAAAGACTCAGGATGTTCAAAGTCTAGCCGGAAAAGTCGCTGCATTGAGCAGGTTTATCTCCAAAGCCACAGATAAGTGTGTACCTTTCTTCGATCTAATCAAACGAGGGAAACAAAATTTTGACTGGACTCCTGATTGTACGGAGGTTTCCAGAATCTATTAGACTTATTAGTGAAGCCTCCAATATTGTCAAAACCCATGGAACATGAGGATTTGTTTGTCTACCTAAAAGTATAATCTCATGTCGTCAGTACAGCGTTGGTACGTGAAGAAGATAATGTCTAGAAGCCTGTATATTACGTAAGAAAGAAGCTAGCCGTTGCCGAACGTAACTATCCAAAAATAGAAAAACTTTCTTATAGCCTCCTGATTGCCCCCCGCAAACTTCGTCATTACTTTCAGGCTTACCCAATAGTTGTATACACCGACCAACCTTTAAGGCAAGTGTTGCAAAAACCCAAAACATCGGGGCGGTTGCTTAAATGGAACATCGAGTTGAGTCAATTCGATTTGAATTTTCAACCACGGAGATCAATAAGGGGGCAGACCTTGGCCAACTTCATAGCTGAATTCACAATTCCCGAAGAGGAAATGGTGGGTGACAAGGTGGTTACTTCAGAATAAGAGCTAGAGCTTAGTCCGTGGAAGTTATATACGGACGGGGCCAAGAATGATCGAAGGTCCAATGCTAGATTTGTTTTAATCACTCCTAAAGGACGATCTATTTACTACGCCTTGCGATTAGAATTTGCTGCTACCAATAACAATTCCGAGTATGAAGCCCTGATTGCCGGGATGAAGCCTGCCAAAGAACTAGGAGTGAAGACACTGGATATATGTTGTGACTCCAGGATAGTTGTCTGCCAAGTACGGGAGGAATTTGTTACCAAAGGACCTCGGTTTGTTACTTATCTTAGAAAAGTAAAGGAGTTAATGGACAATTTGAGGCATTACATCATAACACATATTCCAAGAGCAGAGAATCAAAAAGCAAACCGGTTGGCAAAATTAGCGAGTTCTGACAACACAGAAGAAACCAAAATGGTCCCAATAGAGATATTGGAGTCACCAAGTTTCGACCTAATGGAAGTGGAACCAGCCCTAGAAATCGAGCCAGAGAGGGAGTCATGGATGACACCAATCAAGAACTTCCTCAAGAGCGGAATTCTCCATTTGAAGAAAAGCGAAAGACGAGCTGTAACACGTAAGGATGCAAGATACGTGCTACAGGACGACGTCCTTTATCGCCATGGGTTTTCCATGCCCTTACTACGATGTATCGCACACGATGACATCAAACGTGTACTGTAGAAAGTACATGAAGGCGAGTGTGGAGATCACACCGGGGGCCAAACCCTAGCAAAGAAGGTATTACGATATGGATATTTTTGGCCTACCATGAATAAAGACGCGGCTGACTACTCACGACGCTGCGATAAATGTCAAAGATTCGCCAAAGTTCCCAGAGCACCTTCGATCCAACTTAAGTCAATGGTAAGCCCATGGTCGTTTGCCATATGGGGAATCGATATTATTGTAGTGTTACCTATCACCAAAGGATGGGCAAAGTACGCGATCGTCACCGTGGATTATTTCACGAAGTGGGTGGAAGCCGAACCTTTAACCACGATCACAGTAAGGAAGGTGATAAGTTTTGTGGTCAGAAACATTATCTGCCAATTTGGGATACCGAAGACCATTATAACTGACAATGGGACACAGTTCGATAGCGTCGAATTCAGAAACTTCTGTCAGAAATACAAGATTGATAAAAGGTATACTGCTGTGGCTCACCCGCAAACAAATGGGCAGGTCGAGGCAATTAACAAAGTTATTAAATCTATCCTTAAGAAGCGGTTAGAGCGAGCCAAAGCTAAGTGGGTGGATGAGCTGCCATTAACCTTGTGGGCCTACAGGAAAAT
Organism: Allium sativum; assembly: GCA_030737875.1. Lineage (NCBI taxonomy): Eukaryota > Viridiplantae > Streptophyta > Magnoliopsida > Asparagales > Amaryllidaceae > Allium > Allium sativum. Next base: position 935,505,854 of record CM060920.1, on the reverse strand, counting down.
CTTTAAAACGACAACTGGCCATACTCCCTCTTCACTCTCCTTTGGATCGGAAGCAGTAATCCTAGTGGAACTCGAAGTCCCCTCTCATAGGTTGACATACTATGACCCAATGATGAATAGATCACTCCTCCTTGAGTCTCTTGACATGGTTGAAGAAAAAAGAGATGAAGCCAACCTACGTGCTTCAAAACATCGACACCAAGTAGCACGTTATTATGACCGAAAAGTTCACTTCAGAACTTTCGAACTAGGGGACTTAGTGTTAAAACGAATCTTCCCGCCTTCAACCCTATTGGGTCCAAAATGGGAAGGACCATATGCCATCCAATGGAAACTTGATATAGGAGCCTTCAAGCTAACGACCGTGGATGGCGAGGAGATTCCCAGAGCCTGGAATGCTCAGCACTTGCGGCGATATCTGGGTTGAACATGCAGTCTTTTCCTTTTACTTTTGTAGACTATGTAAAAAGGCACGACTCGCTTTAAAAAGTCTTTTAATATGAATGATGAATTATGAAGTGGATGTAGGCTATGACTTAGCTGAACGAGTATAAAAATATCATGTGTCATTTATTTTCATGCAATATTTTTATCTCCAGTAATTGTTCCATCATGACTATGAAATGCAAAACATTAAATTAAAACTTGAAAAATTGGAAACAACTCGTGAACAGGAGTAAATAAGATGACCATTTGCGTAATAAGATAGAAGGAATGGGAAGATGGCGTTCTTAACTCTAACTCTCATGAATTGAGAGAGAGTATAAAGGACGGGAAGACGTCGTCCTTTGAGGCATGAAGGTGCGCCCCTATAAGAGACCGCCTTAGTGATACTCTAACCTAGTTATGAGATAGGAGAGTATAAAGATGCTAGAAGAACAAGCATCAATGACGAAAGAAATGTAGCCCCGCCAAAGAATCGGGGGCAACTGAATGTTGAATTAATCAATCTCGAATAAGCCTTAATCAGTCATTCAAGATTGATTGGCGGTAGATATACATACAAATGTTCCCCTTAATAATGACTTTATTGTACAACTATGATATGACATGTTGTTCATTTGCATTTTTTGCTTAAATGTTAAATTTACAAATATCTGACATTGCAGTGAACAAACTATTTTATTCACAAACACGTGAGTTTATACAGCAAAGCTAAGCAAAAGATGTGAGGGATGCACTCGCTGCAACAATAACGGACTAGTGGAATATCAAAACAAAAAACAAAACGCATTATCATTTAGACTTTGGAGTAGACTTTGCTTTCTTAATAGATTGAAGATTTTCTTTCTCCTCCTTGTCAGCTTCACTAATGATGCATTTTGGCCTCTTCTTCTCCAAAGTTGAGGTGCTGGAGGCCATGGAATTCCTTCGGAATTGGAGCACTAGGGTCAACAGAAGATTTTTTTACCAAGTTCCTCAGTGATCAATCTAGTTGAAAGTTTAATGACTAACCTTGACCCAGGATGTACTATCGCAAGATGTTTAAGGGTCTTAGGATTTGTCTCCTCAACTATCAATTGCATGCATTTATCCTGCTTGGCCTTTATCTCGGCCAAAGTCAGATCATCAACATTTCCTGTATCCCCAGTTATAGTAACATCGAGGTCTTCCTCATGCCCATCATTATCACCGTCATCTTTCAAAGCAGCTATTGTTTCATCATCATGAGGAGTTTCGGTGCTGGGTAGTACGGGAACCTTGTCAACCACCTCCTTTTTCTTACCCTTGTCAACCTTCCCAGGATCTGTAGCAGCAACCTTATCCTGTTTCTCTTGGGTCTCTTCAGCAGACTTTTTACCCGAAGATTTTTTTTTGTGAATCATTGGCCCTTTCAACTGGCTTAGTACCTACAGAGTGAGAAGAAACCGTTATTAATTCACGAGAAAACATGGGGTCTTCAATAGTCTATCCGATAATATGACCAAAGGTTGAGATAGCTTTGATGAATTAAGACGAAAATGTAGAAATACCTTCAGCAGACTTCTCAACTTGAGCAGCAGTAACATCAGAGGTAGACTCAGTTATAGGAGACAAAAGAGAAACCTCAGGAATTCCTGGCCTTTCTGGGTCATATTCCTCCACTCTTATAACCTCAGCTGTAGCAGAAGAGGAGCCAGACTCGATGGTATTTTTTCCTTTGGCCTGACACTTCTCCTCCTCCATGGCAATAAGTCTACGTCCTTCGGCCAAGTGTACTGATTCCTCACCTCTAAGGAATGTCTCCATAAGCTTATTTTCGTCAATTGAATCCACCCCGAGTTTTTCTTTTTCCCATTCGACCAACTGGTCCCATGCATATACAAGGGGAGTGGGATAATCCTTAAGCCAGGCAAGGTCTCGATGACAGATCACTTGAGCAAAGAATCCGACCATGGTTTCACCACTCTCATCAATTTCCCTTTGGGCGTCTTTGTGCTGTTTGTTGACTTCTTCAACTTGATGCAAAGCTGTATTTGCATTTCCTTTAGCAAGAACTGCCCTTGTTTTTGTCTCCAATAGCTTAGCCTCAAGATCCGCATTGTTTTTGCCTAAATCTACTTTCTCATGGGCAAGGCGAGCATTTTCAGATTTGGCATCCTCAACCTTTTTCTTTAAATCTATCCGCTCCTGGTTGTGAGATTCAAGCTCAGAATGATAATGCTTTTGTAATTCCTCGAACTGCTTTTTATAGTCATCTGCATCGCGCTGCATAAGAGAAAGCTTAGCCTGGGCATCTTCTAGATCTTTTTCAGAGTTTTCGATGGCCCTCGCGTCATACTCAGCAGCGTCGACCATGGTTTTCACATCTGCTACTAGATCACTAACGATTTTAGAGAGGGTCTTTGCATACTTCTTTATTTCTTTATATTGTTCATCCAAGAAGTCTATGGTAGCCTTGACATCGTTGGCCCAGTCAGGTCTTACCGGTTGGAGTTTTGGGACAAACTGCATGTGCCGAAATGGTGTTCGGGAAATTGTTGCCTCAGAACTTCTAGTCTAGCCTGATTCTCATCATTTAGAATGATCGTTCTTGTGGTAGTTATGTCAATAGTGAAACGAGATAGCTTCGTAATAGGTCGTTTCTTCCCAGCATCTTTCCCTGATTCTGGCTGTTTCCCTTTGGGATCAGGAACCCTTTGCGAACTATCATCTTGGGGAATCGTGCCCTTAGATGAAGCAGGAGGCTTGCCACTGTGCTTTTCTTTCTCATGATCTGAAGGACGACTCTTGTGTTTCTCTGAGTCTCTGTGATGTGGGGATCGAGAACGAGAGGGTCGATAAGACCTTGGAAGTCGATCCCTCCTGTCGTCTCTACCCCTACTCTCGTATCGGTCGTGTTTATCGTCGGGACCTATTGGGGGCATGCTCGAACGAACATCTCGCATATGATGTTTGTCTCCCCATTTGTCCTGCGGAAGAGGAATGAAAGAATATTAAGATAAATATCAGCATAAGGTTCAAGTGGTGTGACGTGTGGTGCTAGAGTGTCATGTGTATCCTAAGTGATGCTTCCCCCCAAACGGACCAAAGCCCGGATTGATAGTCTCCCCGGCCTTTAGAGGAGTGATCTCTTCCTCAGAAGTAAAAGTGAGAGGATTTGTTGGAAAATCCTCTGAAGAATAAAAAATTTCAGGCAGGGGAAGGTCCCCAAGCCCCGAAATGTAGATTCATAGGCTATGGGAGTGTATCCAGGAGGGATAACTAACGGCAACCCCTTTGGAGAAATTGGCCCCTCAGGAGTGGCCGCATTATCAAAAGTAATGTATTTGTCTCTACCATTGGCAGGTATATTCGCTAGTATGTCATCTTGAGTTGCGAAAGACGAAGGAGAAGGAATCTTTAGAGGCACCGGAGGATCCTTCGGGCTACCTCCATGCCCCGGTGAGGCCTCAATTGGCCCTTCAACAGGAGATATATACACATAAGGTCCCTCGCCATGCCCTATGCTACGAGTTATAGCAACATGACGATGCCTATGAAGATAGTCATCCACCAAACACTCTTTGATGGTCAAGAATTTCTGGTCTCCGTTGAGTAGCCTATTCAAACGATCGAATTTTATTGGTTGTTTTTCTTACGGCGGATTAGGAACTGTAAGAAAAGACAGACGGTGTTAGTATGCTTTCGAGATCTGAAATGTAAAACATTGATGCCCTTGCTTGATTTGAGCCACCTCCTAGCGCGCTGCTGTCTAATGTAAAACCATTCAGGCTTTGGATCCCCAGCATTGCTACTAAACGGAACGGTGATAATCTTTCTTTTTGGCATAGATTCGAAATATACAAAAGACGGAGTGTCATTGGTTCGATGTTTGAAGTTGTAAAAGAAATGAACATCTTCGAAAGTTTACTCTTTACCAAGAATTTCTCTATAGGCTATGTATAAGGTATATAAATAGGCGTAAGAATTGGGAAGAAGCTGCATGGGGGCAATCCTTAACTGTCTCAGGAAATCGACGATGAGTGGTGGGAATGGAGGTATCGCTCCAATAAGACACATTAGTCTGGAAATAGCCATATATCCTTCTGGTAGATTATGGGGACGATCAGTTTTTGAGGGTAAAAGGGTATCTCCTTGAAGAATCCCGTGCTTGAAGCGTTTCCGTATTAGTCTATCGTTATCAATTGTCGACTCAACTGAATCTTTAGATGATTCTAGGATAACTGCATCGCTAAATTCATCAGGAGCACGGTTATCCCCTATCCCTCCTTCCTCTTCACCAAGAGAGACATCACCTCCAGATGATGCATCACTACCATGGGTTCCCAGCTCATAATCTAGGCCTTCGCTATTCCAACCTGAATCGGAAGTAGAAGATACATCTTCAATGGCAGGGTTTTCAGCTGTCCCTATAGCCTCCTTTCTTTTTGCTAGCCTAGATGAGCGTCTCTCGGTCATATTTGATTAACTATTGGAGAAACAATAACAAGGATTAAGATAAAGTCGCTCGTATCCCCCCATACATGTGTGTGTGAACTAAAGTGTATGAAGTAAGTGTAAGAAATACAAAGTAAATACATAAGAGCACAATGCAAAAGTTTGACGAAGTAGTAATGTGTTCAGAATAATATTGGAATTTCAGTCATGATCATGAGGCTTTATCCTAACTGTCCCTGAGTTGGAAAGTAATGCTTAAACCTTGGTTAGATTGGATTAAATTCATTTATGTTGTAAATTAAGTGATCAGTTCAGATCGAACATCCACGAAGAAAAGGGGTTCGGGTCGGAGTTCAGGGTCTCATGTGATTCAAAGCAGAAATTTATGTCCTACAGAAAAATCTGTCCTGATCAGAAATTGGCACTTTGAGCAATCTGGCTCAGTTCAAATACCCATATGTCTTCCATGTCCGTTTCTCTCATTCTGACCCGACCCGGTTGGATAAACACAGTTCTTCTCCTCTTTTTTGCTTTTCACCCCGACCCGATCCGGTCAGATGAATTCATTTTTCCTCCCTCTTGTGCCTCCCACTTCGAACCGATCCCATTCCTCTTTCTCTTCTTCTTTTTCAACTTCTCCATTTCCTCATCCGCATCGAACCCATCTCCTTCTGAAGACTCATTTATTTTCAAGAAGTCCATCACAACGAAGCACCCATGAACCAATATGCTCACCACCAGGTCGAATCTCCTCTACAAACACCTCGAGGTGGCGGCGATACTGCCCACAACGATGGTGAGGAAACGGAAGGTACTGCGTCAAGCTTGGTGTGACATTGAACTAAAATCACTCAGATTGCTCCTAGAATTCGAGTTGGAATCAATTAAACTAGAGTTAAACGGAGTAATCGACTTACCTATGAGTCTGATTTGAAGGTTGAAAGGGGTTCTAGAAATTTGGGGATTAGGGTTTACATTGGGTGATAGAGCAAAAGGCGAAGTCAAATGAAAGGAGGAAGAGGGGTTTTGCAAATATATATGAAAATAAAGGGCTCTTTGTATTTCTCGTGGGCCCCCCAACGCTGAAACCAATCCGCTCAACATAGAGACCAAGCCCGTGAATGACCACCCAGCCCGCTTATGCGATGGAATTTAAAACATGGCCCAGATCGGATAGACTTAATCCAATCCGAAGCACGTCCGATGATGCCAGTTCGGCGTGTGAGATAAATCCAAATAAGAGAAAAATGTTTGAAAAGGTAAATTATAGGAGTCTACCTGAAAAACCTACTTGGACTCCAAGCAAAGGTCTCAAAGTTACTTTGAATAGTAAAAGCAATTTGTGCATTCCACTGTGTGTATATATAGGCAACAAGAGGTGCAACTCGATGAAACAATACATCTGTACAAGCGAATGAAAGAGAATATTCAGCGATTTAAATTCAAAGATCAACGGATAGACAATTTCGAAGCACATTCTATTTTTAATAGAAGTGTACTTCAAGGGGGCAAAATGTTAGCCTATTTTGTGAACTAGGCTACACAAAGTTAGAAGATCAATTATGAAGGATGCTGACTAAAAGAACATGCCCTCGAAATTCGGATCGGATCGGTGGTCTCTAACAGAGCCAAAACAATGAAGAGAAGGAAGTGCAAAAATCTCAGCAGAATCGGATCAGATCGGTGTATACTGACCCGTACCCTGCACTCATACTTCCGACCCGATCCGAACTCAGATGATAAAAGCAGTAATGAATGTGACCCACGACTCTGTGAAGATTCGGAGTGGTTGCACACCCACTCACCCACGTTCACACACTAACCTGATGTGTTGTCACCACTATATCTCGTCCGAACTCGACTTCTATGGGATGGGGCCAAGTGTACTCGAACCGGAGCTGCTTCAGGGGCATTTTCCACCTATAAATACACCTCCAAGGCTCATTTCAAGAGATCTTTTGGCAATTTCAGAGTTGAACCCCCTTTTTGAGAACCGAATTCCATCACTATTTTCATATTGCAATCATCTTATAAAGTACATTTCAGAGAGATTTGAGTGAATCAATGTATGATATGAGTGAAAGTGAGTAAGAATCTTTGTTGTATCAACATTCAAGTCAACAATACAAAAAGTAGAAACTGGATGTAGGCTACTTAACGCCGAACCATTATAAATTGTGCGTTTTCTTCATTTTTAGTTTCATTTCATCAGAAATTATTCCTAGTTTGTGTGTTAGATCCATTTTTGGATCTAACACCAGGCATTCAGTTATACATCACTCCCAGGCGCAAAATAAACAATGACCACTACCTCTTGAAACTAATGACATTCCCTTCTTCTTTCCTTCTCTGTGACATTTTTTCCACTACTTTCACTCTTCTATTCTGAATAAGTGCACATGGTGATTGGAGATTTATAACCATGAAGTTGGACTTGTTTTAAATGTTTGTGTCAAATGTCGATTATTGTCATGGCGCTAATGAAAAGATAGGATTGTGCGTAAAAGGGTGGAGATGTATCGGCAATAACTTAGAAGTACCGGAGCGTGTTGTTTTGTGTGCTGGAAGGGGAACTCGTAGATGTGAAGCATGGAAGGAAGGACGGTTTAAAAATGGGCAACTGGAGGTGGACATGGCATGAACAAAAAGTGAGGGCAAGGTTCTGTAGTAGGAAGAAGTTGCATTGGAAAATAATATATGGGGTATTGGAACTTGTTAGTGAATGGCATAGTCTAATGGAAGAAACAAAATGGGAAGTTGAGGATGGAAATGCTGTTGCGAAGTATGGATTGTTTATCGATGGCTGTGGTGGACTATGCGTTCAAAAGATAAAAAGGAGCAAATAGAAGTGTAGAAGGCATGCGCAGTAGCCATTTCTTTGCGTAAATATTCGTACTGGCTACGGGAGTTTTAAATTTGGACGAGGAGGGCTGCGTAAGGTGATGTTGGGATCGGACTAGCTATTTTATAGTTTTCCGAAAAGGAAAAAATGGGTAAAAGGGGATCTAGTGTTTGGGTAACATTTGTGTCCAATCATGTTTTGGCAAATTCATTGCCAAAGCAACAGTTTGGGATGGTTCAAACTAAATTTTTTGGAGAAGAAGATTCTACTACAGTAGCATACAAGTAGATTCGAATGGGCTGGATTATATTGAGAAGCCCACTGTAAAAAAAAAGTGAATATATATATATATATAACATGAAAGATGGAAAGAAGAACACCGCATGGTTTCAAAGAACAAAGGGGAAGCTCTTGGGGAAGACGTGTACAAGACTTGTGAGTTATGACTATAAATAAAAGACGCAATGTTCACATGCGGTAGGGGTATGCGAATGGGTCAGAAAGAATATGGTAAAGCCCAACTTAAAATTTATTTAAGTGAATTTCGTATTTAATAAATGTATTAACTTTAAATTGAAATATTTATCTCGGGCGTGCTAACTCAGTTTGAGGAACGGTCCGTCACATTGGAATTCTATGGATGCAATCTACATTATGAAGCTAGTTAGGAATTATTTGGAGCTCGTTACAATTTATAGAGAAATAAATTGCCTGATCTGAATCGACGATCGCTTATCATTATTTAACGATAACCAACCAATGTGAGTAAATCACACTAACTCTGATCAGTTTACATTTTTATAACGTATTTTTAGAATCGATGTATGATGGTTGATTGCTGTGTGTTGACTGTTTGGTTGAACTGCTAAGTAATTGGTTGAAATTATGGATTTGGTTATATATGTATATAGTTTTAATTAAATATTGATTCTGTTTAGTAGAATATTTCATATTGAAATGAAATTGATGTTAATTTTATTGTTTAACATCTTTGGATGTAGGGAAACAGACTGGAGGAATCCAACTGGATTTCTCAATATTTGTAATACTGTTTGTTTTCATATATTGTTATATATGATGTGATATATATTCTGTGATTGATTATGGGTGTGTAGATGATGTTGATCATGGTTATTTGGTATTTTAAATACCATAAGAAATACCGGAATGTGAAAAAGGGAATTTTCAAAGTGTAATTGAAAATAATATATTTATAAAATCAAAGAATTTTTTAAAAGGATTTATATAAAATAAATAGAGTTATAAAAGCATTATTTATTTAGAAAATAAATAGAGTTACAAAAGGATTAATTATATATGAAATAAATAGAATTATAAAGGAAATATTTATATGAAATAAATAGAATTATAAAAGGAGTTATTTGGAAAACAAATAGAATTATAAGAAGAAATGTTATTCACATTTTATGTGAAAAATTAGACCAAAGTTAACATTTTGCAAATAAAATATCTATAAAGGAAATAGGTTTTGAAATAGGAATTAAAATGGAGTTAAAGGAATTAGAAACTGACTGGAGATTAGTTAAGTTAACAGTTGTTTGGGTATTGATCTGTTGTTGGTTTCGGCCTTCGGGGTTTATACGTAGGGGGTGGTTCTCTTACTAGTTTACAGTTAGAGACTGATATATGTGAGAAGATAGTGATGCGTGAATCAGAAATGGAAACGTTTTCCAAAGTTAAAAACATATATTTTCTGAAATTAGAAAATAAGGATTTGATGAATTTATGGAAACGAGAAATGGGGAAATGAATAAATGATGATTGATGATTGATCGATAAATTTCCATCTGGAAATAATATCGTTGTTTGCACACATGTTTTTCTTTGATAGTTAAATCACCGACTATCAAAGAGTTTGACCATTTTTCCATTGTCAATACGGAGAGACCAGGATCAGATTCATTATATGTAAACCACTCTGTATGGCGTTACCGTTCCAATCAAATATGATGAAGATAATTGAAGACGGAGTTATGTAAGGGCCGTCCTGTTTATAAAATAGTGCATTCGGTCTGTCCAGTCCCAGGGCGACCTGTATGGAAGAATGTCTGATAGAGTATATTTAATAGATCGCGTAAGTTGATCTCTTCAAACGTATTTACATTTGATGGCGGAGGAATTCATTTCTCTTAGCTGTTTACCCTGGATATGTTTGGAGAAATCAATTTGTGATTTAGCGGGTATGATGATGTGACATTTAAAGTGAATGAAGATGTGGTTTGTAAAGGAAACGTTATGGCCTCTAGCCTCACAACCAGGAAATGGTATAAAATCAGGTAGGTCGCATGGCTAAGTGGTTAGCTGCCAATTAGGGTGTATTGTCACCTGGCCTAGATTAATTCCATTTACTTCTATAATCTATTTCAATGCTGTCCCTTTTGGGAAACGGTTGCTGATCCCAACCGTTGGTGATAATACATTCGGTTCACTCAAGAGAAATGAGTGACCGTTCATGTTTAGCCTGGGTTATAGGATGTTCTTGTTGAACCGGGTGTATTCCTCTCTAGAGATACACTGTTGGAATGTGGTCCTACACCTTACCAGTTGGAATCCATTACCCAATAAGCGACCGCAGTTTTTGATTATATATTATATATGTGGAACGTGAGATGCAAGCATTCCATAAAATTGTTGATTATTTGATCTAGATACTATTGTAATATAAGAAGAGAATTTGATATAAAGAATATTTTGGTTTGTCATAAGGTAAAAACCATCTGTGTTTATGTATGGATCGGTCTTACGATTATCCTTTCTTTTAAAAGGATTTTAAAGGTTAAACAAATGGTTGGAATTTACTCACACCAGTCACATCACTGACCCAGAGTTTATTTTGTTTTGTTTTCCCTAAACTCTTGGATGCCCAATTTTGTACGGGCAGTCAAGTAGTCGGGATTTTACAGATATACTTGGAAAGCTGAAGCAGGAGGCTTCAGGATTATATATCTATTGTTATTTCCGCTATGTTGTAAGTGTTGTACTTCGGTAATGATATTATATACAGATACTGATTTTATTTTAGAGTTATGTTATATAATATATTTTATTCGTTCCGCTGCGAGATTCATGTTACTCTGATTTTATTGTTGTTCCTCTTCTTCTTCTATTCTAATTTTCTATCTTATCTATTCTCGCCCTCTAACTTCTTTCTATTAACTACCCGGTATTTCCGATGCTTGGTTAGTCGACATTGATTTTATGTCGTTAACCAGGATCGCGAAAAACTGGGTCGTTATAGTTGGTATCAAAGCTCAAGGTTAAGTGATTACCTTGGCTCTGTGGCGTAACTCAGTAGAGATAGGGTTAGTAATACCCTAGATTGAGTTTGAGTGTATATATATACGAGAGAACGTATTTGTAGATTTTATAAAAAATGTTTTATATTGTGGAGATTTATTGGTTGAGTTATTATGAGTTCTGGTCTGATATACACGTAAATGTGTATATTTTATCTGCGTATTTATCTTGTTTTATCTTTTAAATAATTAATACTTTGTATTTTTAGTTGTATTTCCAGCTTATTTATGATGAATGGATTAAAGCACTTAATTGTTGATAAGCTTGAAGAATTGGTGTAAGAAGAGTGTTGATTTTGAGAGCTAGATTAAAGTTTGAAGAAATGTTGTTGTCCAACCATCTTCTTTCGCATATTTTAAGGATTCAATGCCTTCTCATAATGATAGCTGGTCATAGAGGATTATGGAGTTCCTATACGTGCTCAAAACAGTTGGAATTGATGCCATTTGATGCCCGCAAGCTATTACAATTGCAAATCCATTCATACGCATTCACATTGGCTCATTTGCATGGCATCTCACTCAAGCTACGTTCACATTTGCTCATTTGAAAGGCCTTCCATTCACATGCGTTCACACTTAGCTATTTAGTTTATGTGTTATTTTGAAAAAGGGATTTTGTCCCACATTGTGTAATGAGCCTCTTTGCCTTGGCCAATAAAACTATAAATACCTTGTATCTTTTTCATGTAAAAACACACTCAGATTTAGATCTAATTTTAGGGTTTTAGAAATTAATTATTAAATCTATCCTGATTGCTTATGGTTGTTTAAGAGCTCAGCTCCTGCATAGGCTATGCTTGTCGTTATTTACTTATTTGTTTCTAAGAACCTAATTATCGTTGATCCATGTGTGTGACAGAAACATGAATTAGATCTATATTTATTTGTTGGCTATTGATGAGTGTGAATCCTATCTATGTCATTATCCCCTAATTGCTTTCTCTTATTATATAAATCTCTCTTTTTTATTTAATTACTGTTATTTTCTGTGTTTTCAATCAAACAAAATCCTTGAATAACTTGATTGGATTTATTAGTAAAATAATTTTTGGTCCCAGAGTTCGACACCCTCTACATTAACCCTTGTTGTTTAGGAACGCCGAACGGAATTTACAGTTGTTTACAATTGTTTAATTTGTTCGCAAACATGGTCGATCAGTTTGATCCACTGTATCGTTGGGGGTTTATAAACACTCGAATATGATGAACTGGCACTTTATGTTTTGAAAAGATGGTAATGAAATAATTTCACCCAAAATATATTTTGATATAAACAAAGTACAAATATTTGAAATATTATCGTATATTGGATGTGTTGGTTGTGATTATAATCAGATAAGATTATAATTGAAACGGTTATGTAAATAACCAATCAAATTTCGTATAAGTATTACAAAGTGAATTAAATCTGAATTTAAATCAGAATTGAAATTAGAACTCTGGAAAGTTGGAAAGGTGTTTGTAAATGGATCCATATTAATTATATGAGAATTTTAAAATCTCGAGAGATTTTAAATTGTTTTACGACAATGTAGATGGTATTTTGAAATAATTTCAAAATGGAAATTTTTAAATATGAAATTTGAAATTTGTTATAGTATTGAACTCACTTCGATAGCTGGAAAATAACCCTGATGATGATGGCTACATCATCAGTGTCATTTTCAAGCTGCTAAGCGACGGATTACTACCAAGGATTTTGTTTTTGAAGTGTTTTACGAAAAACAAGTTGTTTTGAATCCTGAAAAGGGATATATGTTTTTAGAAAAGCTAAAATGTTTCAATATTCCCTGGGGGAGATTGTTTGAATTTAAAAAAAAATTAGAATTATTAAAAGCAAATAGAAATTGAATTGAAACGAGTTAAGTGGAAAATGAATTGAGATAGAAAAATGTCGAATTAGGTTGGATTAGAGACAATCCAAAATGATATTGGACTGCTAAGTTAGGAGTTGAAATTAAAAATGGAATCTGAGTTAAGAACAAAATTTGGCTTGGGTATAACCGAATGATTAGGATAACATTCGTATATGCAGAATTGGTAACAGATGGAAAGGATGTATTGATATGCCCGACAAAAAGGTACCAGTTTATATTTATATTAGGCATGAGATTTTGATGAGCCGAATTGGCAAGCCGCTTGGCTATTTGATTTTCTTTTGGGTTGGAGAAGGCATAGAGAGGCGAGTTGTAGTTGTACCTATTGAGCCGTACAAAGGAGATGCTGGCGAAATTTTTCGAAAATCTCGGGTGTTAGAAAATTTTCAGAATTTTTGGAAATTTCCATTAGTTGAAATGAATTAATATTTAACTGAAATTAATTGGTACTGTGAAACTGAAGATAATGGATAAACAAATTAATTTTAACCCAGTTAATAGGGTTTGTTTTCTACCTTAGCAATTTCGAGGACGAAATTATTTTAAGGGGTAAAGAATGTAACGACCCGTATTTTTACGGTATTATAAATAATTTATTTAATCATATAAATAATGGTTTGGTAATTTAAAATGACCAAAATTAAATAATAAGGATTATTTAATTAATATAAATAATAGAATAATATATTTAATTTTGAAATAATCGGAATTAACAGAATTCACAATATTGTGTGAACTGGACAAATTAAAATATATAATTCCCTTTAGAATTGAATTATATTAACGAATTTATTTATAAATATCAGTTGAACGTATAATTTATATTATAATCAAGCTCGAAATGGAACGACAGTTCGTATTTTGGCGATTCGGGATTTAAACGAATATGTAGAATCCATTTTAAGTCGGATTTCTGTGAAACAAGAAATGTTTAGAGCTGGTGAAGTATATTTTTCTAATGGAAGAGAAAAATTGGGATTTCGTTATGTAGATTTGGATTTATGATCAAATCAAATTTTGAAATAGTCGCTATGGAATCGTTTATAAACCGTAACGATATATTTAATTATAATTAAATATTGGTTTCAAATCTGGACAAAATATTTGAGACGTAGCTATAATTTAATTTTTAGAATTTTACTGAAACTTTTATTTTGGAAAATAAGCAAATTTTTATTTGGAGTATTTTACAGCCTATATCAGCATTTTGGGGTTCCACAAAATAAGCTAACTAGTCTATATTATTGTATTTTTGGAATCGTGATACCTCATTCAATACGATTGTAATATTATTTTTGTCCAAAGCTGCTCGTATACACCACGGGGTACGCTAAAATGAATAAATAAAAACATTCATGAGACAAAATAACTGAAGGGTAACACGATTTATACTATTCATTCTCGAGATTACGCTTGTGTAATTTGTCGTTCATCCATATCATTCATTTGTCCATTCAATTCATTAATGAGACTTAGTGGAGGTCGACCAAACAAATAAAGAATGGAATATATATACTGTGTACCACTCTTGTCTTCAGTTAATATCCTGTACGTTTTTGTTACTTAGCAACCAAGTATGAGAAGGCCTACCCTAAACCCTGAAACTTCATCTCAAAGGAGTGGTAAGACCTGTATGTGACACAGACTACACAGGAAAATCAATGCACACCTATGAATTGAAAGTACCGTAACATGGAAGTTTCTTCTATACTTAACATATAAGTAATTCATTATTTACACCCAAGAAAATTTCAATATATATAGGTCTATGTTCATGCAACAAATAAGTTTTCCAGACATTCGTTTATACATCACTCCCAGGTGCAAAATAAACAATTACCACTTCCTTTTGAAACTAATGACACTCCCTTCTTCTTTCCTTCTTTGTGACATTTTTTCCACTACTTTCACTCTTCTATTTTGAATAAGTCGCATGATGATTGGAGATTTATAACCATGAAGTTGGAGGTATTTTAAATGTTTGTGTCAAATGCCGATTACTGTCATGGCGCTGATGAAAAGATAGGATTGTACGTAAAAGGGTGGAGATATATCGGCAATAGCTTAGAAGTACCAGAGCGTGTTGTTTTGTGTGCTGGAAGGGGAACTCGCAGATGTGAAGCATGGAAGAAAGGATGGTTTAAAAATGGGCAAATGGAGGTGGACATGGCATGAACAAAAAGTGAAGGCAAGGTTCTGTAGTGGAAAGAAGTTGCATTGGAAAATAATATATGGGGTATTAGAACTTGTTAGTGAATGGCGCAGTCTAATGGAAGAAACAAAATGGGATATTGAGGATGGAAATGCTGTTGCGAAGTATGGATTGTTTATGGATGGCTATGGTGGACTGTGCATTAAAAAGATAAAAAGGAGCAAATAGAATTGTAAAAGGCATGCGCAGTAGCCATTTCTTTGCGCAAATATTCATACTGGGTACGGGAGTTTTAAACTTCGACGAGGAGGGCTGCGTAAGGTGATGTTGGGATCAGACTTGCTATTTACAGTTTTTCGAAAAGGCCAAAACGGGTAAGAGGGGATCTAGTGTTTGGGTAACATTTCTCTCTAGTCATGTTTTGGCAAATTCATTGCCAAATCAATAGTTTGGGATGTTCAAACTAAATTGTTTGGAGAAGAAGATGCTACTACAGTAGCATACAAGTAGATTTGAATGGGTTGGATTATATTGAGAAGCCCACTGTAAAAAAAAAGTTAATATATATATATAACGTGAAAGATGGAAAGAAGAACACAACATGGTTTCAAAGAACAAAAGGGAAGCTCATGGGAAATATGTGTACAAGAGTTGTGAGTTATGACTGTAAATAAAAGACGCATTGTTCACATGTGGAAGGGGTATGCGAATGGGTCAGAAAGAATATGGTAAAGCCCAACTTAAAATTTATTTAAGTCAATTTCGTATTTAATAAATGTATTATCTTTAAATTGAAATATTTATCTCGGGCGTGCGAACTCAGTTTGAGGAACGGTCCGTCATATTGGAATTCTACGGACGTTGTCTACATTATGAAGCTAGCTCGGAATCATTTGGAGCTCGTTACAATTTATAGCGAAATAAATTACCTGATCTAAATCGATGATCACTTATCGTTATTTGACAATAACCGACCAATGTGAGTAAATCTCACTAACTCTGATCAGTTTATATTTTTGTAATGTATTTTTAGAATTGATGTATGATGGTTGATTGCTGTGTGTTAACAGTTTGGTTGAACTGCTAAGTAATTGGTTGAAATTATGGACCTGGTTATATATATAGTGTTAATTAAATATTGATTATGTTTAGTAGAATATTTCATATTAAAATGAAATTGATGTTAATTTTATTGTTTAACTTCTTTGGATGCAGGGAAAGAGATTGGAGGGATCCAACTGGATTCCTCAATATTTATAATATTGTTTGCTTTCATATATTGTGATATATGATGTGACATATAATTTGTGATTGATTATGGGTGTGTAGATGATGTTGATCATGGTTATTTGGTATTTTAAATACCATAGGAAATACCGAAATGTGGAAAAGGGAATTTTCAAAGTGTAAATTGAAAATAATATATTTATAAAATCAAAGAATTTTATAAAGGGAATATTTATAAAATCAAATAATTTTATAAAAGGATTTATGTAAAATAAATAGAGTTATAAAAGGATTATTTATTTAGAAAATAAATAGAGTTATAAAAGGATTATTTATATATGAAATAAATAGAGTTATAAAGGAAATATTTATATGAAATAAATAGCATTATAAAAGGAATTATTTGGAAAACAAATAGAATTATAAGAAGAAATATTATTCACATTTTATGTGAAAAATTAGATTAAAGTAAATATTTTGCAAATAAAATATCTACAAAGGAAATAGGTGTTGAAATAGGAATTGAAATGGAGTTAAAGGAATTAGAAACTGACTGGAGATTAGTTATGTTGAACAGTTGTCTGGGTATTGATCTGATGTTGGTTTCGGCCTTCGGGGTTTATACGTAGGGGGTGGGCTCTTACTAGTTTACAGTTAGAGACTGATATATGTGAGAAGATAGTGATGCGTGAATCAGAAATGGAAACGTTTTCCAAAGTTAATAACGTAAATTTTCTAAAATTAGAAAATAAGGATTTGATGAATATATGGAACCGAGAAATGGGGAAATGAATAAATGTTGATTGATGATTGATCGATAGAATTTCCATCTGGAAATAATATCGTTGTTTGCAGAAATGTTTTTCTTTGATAGTTAAATCATCGACTATCAAAGTTTTTGACCATTTTTCCGTTTTCAATACGGAGAGACTGGGTTCGGATTCTGTAATGGCCCGGCTTTTTATTCGGTTTTCGCCGGTAATTAAACCAACTTAAACCGTTCATAAAGACGGATTGTTATGGGTATGCACAAAAATAGTAGAACTTTTCATTTCATTACCATAATATAACATCAGAGTTACAAGGAATACATCAGAGTACATCGATTTCACAGCAGAGGAGATACTAACTCAGCGGAAGAATGCAAATGCTCCAAAACATATAGCTCCTGCTAACACCATAATCCTGCTCCAATCAACTCTAAGGCTAAATCTGCTAACCAAACTTCTAGGCATTCCGTGTAAAAATTATGGGCACCCAGAGTTTAGGTATAGGAACAATAAACTCCAGGTCAGTCATGGGACTGGTGCGAGAACTCTAAACAGTTGTCTTTAGGGTCTATTTTAAAATTAGGTAATTCACTGGACCACGCCGCCAATGAGGAACGGGTTTACTCCATGTGAATACCAGTGCACAGAAATCTGCAATGACTTTTTGAAAAAATGAAGCTATCATAAGCTCGTCCGACATCACACAATGCAAGCGCACACCAAATGGGCGAGTTTTGCCTTATGATAACCAAAAATGCCTTCATACGTGAAAATCCTCTTTTACTATTATATATAGTGTGAAAAACCTTTTTGCAAATAAATGTATTAATCCTAGCCAGCATAATGCCCCATCCCATTATACTGACAATCCTGCCGCTAACCAGTAGGCTATAAAATCAAAACCATATGGGCTCGTAGTGGAGATTGGGTTTCGAACATGATGGTTCCTAGTACGAAAGATCATTCGTGGGCTTACAAACTTTCTTATGCGCATCATTCCAGTACTCGAGGATAACGTCCAGACTCGGACTCCATTATACTAACCCACCATACATGAATCAGAGTACCCAAGAAATATCATCCCAGACTGGGGACTTAGCAGTACCCTTTCATCATCACATTCCGGTGCACCGAACATATGAAACGAACATAAAAATCTAACCACCAGTTTACCATCAATCCTGGTGTGAGGTTCGTCGAGGTCATGATATACACAAAGCTACGCTTAAATAAGCCATGCTTTGATCATCCACAGCTCATCACATAACTTAAGTATGCCATATTGTCAATTCACTACGCATCACTGATTTCTATCAATATACAACCTCTAAGCTCATACATCTTAGAGAAGGGAGTCAAGAAAGAGAATAAATTCTCCACCACCAAGTAGATATATATTAATAAAGATCAGTGCTATGCAGTCAATTACAATGTCAGACACACAATCCATACATGTCCATTCTAGGTCTGAACGAAACAACAATCCGGAATTCCTTCACATATGTTCGGGCTTCTTGCCACTCAGCTGATATATAAAATCCATCTGTGAATGGGAGCCAGCCGTTCGAGACATTCAGCAAGTCGTCCTTACGAAACGAAGGGTCCCGGTCTTCAATGTCGCCTCCAATGTCTTCAATTGCTCCACAACGTCGTATTATTACTTGGAATGGTTTTCAGACATAATTCTGATCCTGGTCTTTCCAAATAATAAGCGCAATTAAAAACACAATTACGGAACACACAGGCTTTCTACCAAATCTCCTTCCATTTTGGATTTCATTAAATTAAACTTCTTTAAATCTATTCTCAAATTATCTTTAACAAAATCCATATTTAACCCTTCATCTTAAAAACACATCCCTTAAATCCAAGATAATCTTGCCCCAAAGTCTTAATTAATTTTTCGTTTGATAACTCGTTATCGAAAATCCAGTTTCCTTTGAAAATCCTTAATCCACATTTCAACCACAGTTTCCAATTAAATTGATTTTCCAACATTCCATTCTTTAATCTTACTAAAAGATTATACTTTCTTTCCAATTCCTCTCTTTTAATTTCCTCAAATCAAAGATCTGATCAAATCCTCAAATTACGATATGAATTTCCATAACTCAATCTCATGGGATTTCAAGAATGATATTATTGAAGATATGATTCACGACAAAACCCAAATCAATTGATATTGAACAGTTACACGGAAATTGTATCCACTTATATTCGATATCAATTCTCATAATCAGCGAATACTATAAATGAAATAACGATATAATAATATCTTCCAAATTCCTCAAATAGTATACGTTTACACCACAGAATTTCATATCAAATATATGAAGATTATTTCTATCCAACTTATCCCAGTCAACTTAGGAAACTCATATCTTAATTAAAAGATTGATCTAACTCTTTGACATTTGATCTGGATAGAAATACCATCAACTTATACTTAATATTAATCTCGATATCCACCCACATTATAAGCGGAATAATAGTGAACTACCTTTTGAATTCCTCAAATAGTAAGAATCATCATCTACCGGATTAATATCAAACATCCGAAGATTTATCTCTAACCATATCCAATTATTTAAAATTGAAAACCCATATTAATATCAATTTAAATTCCATATAAAATATTTCCAATACTTTTGAACCATTAAAAACATTCCACAAATCATTTAAAAATGATTGCTTGTAGTTCGGAAAATAGTTTGCGGGTTAAAAACTTCAAACTAGATTGTTTTCGAAGAAAGCGTTACAAAAGCGTTATCTTAATTACTTCGATCAAAATATCGCTTTTTTTAGTCAAAACTTAAATTTTACAATTCAAAACATTTCTTACATAATTTATAATGATTTTACCATTTTTTCCATATTTTTAGAAACAATAAAAATGGTTGTTTATGGTTATGGTCGATAACTTCTCTTACGATGATCTTTTCCAAAAATGGTTTTGAACATAACTTGAAAATCATAACTCGAGTTTAAAATCTACTTTCACTCATTTAAAAGCTCTTGTTAATATAAATCAATTGTTTTTTGTTTCTTGGAAATCTGATTTAGACTGCAAAAGTTATAAGCGTTTAAAGTTTGCATCTAAAGTACACGAATTGTCGCTGTATGACAAGCTCTATTTTGATCGCAACAGAAATTATTCTTTAATATTTCAAAATACCTTAGAAAACCATTATATACTTATGTAAACCATTTAAAACCATTTAAAGTAATTTACATTGACTATCCAAAATTTTACTTAACAAATTAAATTCCAATTCATTTCTAAATTCAAATAATTTGAAATTAACCATCCCATTCGTCGGACCAGTTAGGAATAGCCAGGGAGAGAAGGAAACTTCATTTCCAAACCCAAGCCTAGACACTATCTTCCCTGTCATCCCAGAATATTCATTTAATTATGAAGGAGATTTTTTGATCACCAATGTGATACCATAATTGTTGTGTCATAATGTGTGCAAAACAACATCAACAACCATTTAAACATCCATAGCAACCATCATCAACATGATTCAATAAATTATAATTATGCACAAGCGTTATAACACTAATGCTTAATAGTGTGTGTTCTAAACTTCGCATCCACCATCCATCACAACAAATATCAATCATCATTAACCAATAATAATTCATCACTATATTTAAATTAGTCTAGCTACTAATTAAATATATAAACCATGGTTAAAGAGTTCTCACCTAACAGCTTTCCAAATCTTCATGATAGGCGAGCCTAGCTAAGCGAACTGTTGGACAGTATTTCAGTGCAACGTCTTCTTTACAAAAAAATATATATAATATAATAAACACTCATCTCTCTTTATATTATAAGAGGAGGAGGAGAATGACGAACTTTGGCAAGGTGGTGGTGAAAATGAGGAAGACTTATGCCATGAAAACCATGGCCATAAGCTTTAAGAAGAAGGTGGAAAGGAGGAAATGGAAATGGAATGGTAAAAATGGAGAAAGAGCCTCCTTATATAGGAAAGGAGGAGTAAGGAGGTAAAGACACATAAGGGGGCAAGTGGCAATCATGCATGAAAGGGAGCATGCATAAAGACATGTGTCTTAACACTTGTCTTAAGAAGAAAAAAAGAACTTTTGTAGCACTTTCTTTTAAATGTTATGAAAACTAAAGGCAACACATAATTCTAAAGCTACTAATTCGTGTTATGGTTTGACAAATCCGATCGAATGACAAATAGTATCAATAAATCCAAATTCATTAATTATCATCCTCATTTATAATTCAAGTAAAATCTATCATATAACTTATCAAAATTATTAAATACTCTTAACCATATATATTTATATCAAATTCAAATTTAAATTCAAATTAAGTAATGAATATTCCAATTTTAAATTGGTCAAAAATCCTGGATCGTTACATTCACCCCCCTTAAAACTTTTCGCCAACGAAAAGGAAAGGGAATTGTAACTACTTATTCGAAAAATTCAAGATTAAAATTCTTTATACCAAAGCTCCATGTTCTCACATGTATTAACGGATAACCGTATCTGAAACACCCCACCTCCGTTAAGGTCACTCACAAAGGGAATGCCTTAACTTTGGTGGAGGATTATAGGTACAAGTCACAGAAAAATTTACAAGATAGATAAATTTAAGCAGCGAAATTCAAATATTTATTGCATACGTAGTTCAATACAAAGCATTACATCAAATTATGTCAAAATAACTTCCAAAACATTACAACATGATTTCTGCCTTGATTATTTAATAAAGAAGCATAAACCAAAAGTAAAACTGCATAAATCCCCAAGTTTAGTATCCAAAAGCCATAGCCAAGGTAAGAGAGTCCCAATCATACATCTACTTTCTTTTAGCTTGCAAACAGTCTGACTAAGCTGGAGTATTCCCTCCTTGTGGACCGGGGGGGACGGAAGAAAAGAAGACGAGAGAAAACGGGCCAGACAATAAGTTTGGTAAGTTTAGTGATTACTGGTATTTAAACAAGGAAAGGGATCATGACAATGATAACAGAACATAGGACAATACCCTAATATAAGATAAGAGGAACATGTGATCGCACCCATTACTATAGTCTCTGAACCTACTTAACCATTGGTTCAACCAGCCCCACGTGTTTATAACAAACGATCCCCTTAATGATCGGCTCCTACTCGCATGCATTCATATCCTGTGTCATTCGGCCCCGCTTGATTGTAGCTACCTGTGCTGGTCCCACCATGGGGTGTATCAGTCCCTCTGGTGGCAACCCGACATGATTCAAGATGCACAGTGTATACTACTAATGCCCAGTGCCTGTTTTTTTTCACTCCGGAGTACATGCATGCCCATACTCCGTCAGAACCTACATTGGCCCACCAACCGCCGACGTTTTGACCGCTTATAATCAGCCTAGTAATCGTGCCCCACCCTGCTTAGTCTCAGGGTACCAGATACATCTATGTAGGTTACTGCTGAAATGGGTCCCCGTTACTAGGGTTTTCTAATCAACATGTTTATTTGGTTAAGTGTCCAAGTTTACCTAACCCCACCCATTCGTTTAGTTAACATGTTGAATTGGTTTAGTGTTTTCCTAATTAACTTAACCCTACCAATCCTGACTTAGCTTTAATTTATTAAAGCACCATCCACTCACCTTAGACAGGTCCTGTTGTGGTCACTGGATGTGCCGGTCAGTTCCAGGCAAATTTACAACACAACTCAGTCTAACCTCGGGTTCTTTTTGGGCTTGATGCACTAACCACCCACATTAAACAGGTCTTGTTGTGGTCACTGGATATGCCGATCAGTTCCGGGAAGATTTACACCACAACTCAGTCTAACCTCAAGTTAGGTGTATTCGTCTTTTCTAAATTCACATTTTTCTATATATGTCTAATTTCTTTATGTAGATTAAATTTAATTTAATCTTGCCATAACTATCCTTTAATTATGCTCACCATAAATGGTATATCAAATATACCATTTAATGAACAAATCTATGCCATAAATTTTCATATTTCCCATCGCTACCCCCGTGGAACGTACGCATGAATCACATAAAATGTTGGGCTAGTAACTTAGCCCAACCCATAAACAAGAAAAGGGGTAATAAGCAAGGGACATGAAATAAACATAGAATAGCATACATTTCAACCTGTCATGTGTAACTTGGCATAGAGATATCATTAACTTTAATTAAATGGGTAAAGGTGAACTTGTGACTAAGTTGGGTCTAATTGTCATGTAAACTTGACAAAGATCTAGCATGGAGGTTTAACATATAATCACAGTTTCAACCCACGATTTAGCATATTAACTTATGTATGTCAAAACATAAGAAAGCTACTATAATCATTTTTAAATTGTACCTTAGCATGATAACTTATGTGTGTTAAACATAAGAGGGCTTTTATAAACATATTCGAATCACAATTTACCATGATACTTATGTGTTAAAAACATAAGAGGACTACAATTTCAAATTTTGCAACATAATTAGATTCAACCTACCATTAATATACATGAGTGTTGATCTAACATATAAGCATGTGTTTTAGATCATAAACTTGCAAATAACCACCAATTTATAACATGACATATTTTACCATTTAATTGGAAAAATAAATCCATTACCCAATCATCATAGATCCAATAACATACAATATGTTCATCACCACAAGCATATAGACATGATTAATATACAATATGTTCATCGCCACAAGCATATAGACATGATTAAAATGCAGTATGTTCATCGCCACAAGCATATAGACATGATTAATTACAATATGTTCATCGCCACAAGCATATAGACATGATTGATTACAACGATATTTTAAGATAAATGAGAATCAAATCATATACATAAGCATCATTCTATATCCAAATTACAACATGTCATGATTCAATTGAAAGAATGTTTAAATCTGCGTAATAACCAACTTACAAACTAAAAAGGAATTCTTGCGTTCTGAAATCTGAATTCTGAAATTAGTAAGCTCGCCTTTGATGTAGATTGTTGAATTTGATAATCTTTTAATTTGATTTTTGATTCAAGTTCTTATCTTGTCTTTGAATTGGTGATGGCTACTCAAGTTCTCAACTGACAGCATGATAGTTGTAGGATTATTTTTGAGTGATTTTTACGTTTGAGTATTGGGTTGTTTATATAGAATTTCAATTCAATTTAAGCCGTCAGATGATCCTAGGGTTAACCACAGCCATCCAGTGAAGATAGGGTGACACCTCAGCCCTAGTGACTCAGAACTGATTCACAAAATTGTCCACTTTCAGATCTGTCGGGGGAGTGGGGGAGAGAGGGGGCAGGTCGACCTGTAGGGGGAAGGTCGACACCAGGGTCGACCCCTTGGTCGACCTGGGTCCTGGGTGGGAATTTTCCCGCCCAGCCCGCTTCTGACTTTTGATTTGAATTTGAATATTTTTTCGAGCTGTTTGAATTTATTTGAATTTTCTGGAAATTTTCGACAGCCTTAACTTCTTCATACGAAGTCCAATTTACGCAAACTCGGACTCTATCTCAACCAGAATTCCGAGACGAACACATTGGCGTAGCCTGATTCCCTTAATTCTCACATTTTAATTCAAGTGTTCTTGGATTTGTTATTATAATATTAATAGAAAATACAGGGTGTTACATTCTCCCCTCCTTTTAGGATTTCGTCCCCGAAATCTTTAAATCGAGAAGAACTTATGTCCTACCATCCAATCACCCATCTACTCAACCATCAAACACAGGCGTCCATTGTCCTTAAAAGATTTCTAATGCTTTATGATCATATGCATTGTGTGTGTACATGTCCTTATCTAATGCAAAATCAGGTGGTCTACTGATTCATTTGACCTCCTTAATGCAAATTATGTCAGTGCCATGAGTCCATTATGAATGCAATTTTTCCTACTCAAAGTTTCATACATGAGCGCACAACCATTCATACAAATGCAACATCCATATGATAACACATCAAATTTTAATCCATAAGCCAATACATATATGCATATGCAATATGGAAGTGACTGAGCCGATCTAATACCTAATATGTGTGTATATGCATCCACTAGCAACCACTTGCAACCATCAATCATAACATGTTTCAATTACATGTTTACATCCAAATGTTTCATAACACGATTCAAGATGTACAGTGTATACTTATGATGCCCAGTGCCTGTTTTTTTTCACTTCGGAGTACGTGCACGCCCATACTCCGTCGGAACCTACACTGGCCCACCAACCACCGACGTTTTGACCGCTTATAATTAGCCCAGTAATCGTGCCCCACCATGCCTAGTCTCAGGGTACCATGATACATCTATGTGGGTTACTGCTGAAATGGGTCCCCGTTACTAGGGTTTTCTAATCAACATGTTTATTTGGTTAAGTGTCCAAGTTTACCTAACCCCACCCATTTGTTTAGTTAACATGTTGAATCGTTTAAGTGTTTTCCTAGTTGATTTAACCCTACTAATCCTGATTTATCTTTAATTTATTAAAGCACCAACCACTCACATTAGACAGGTCTTGTTGTGGTCACTGGATGTGCCAGTCGGTTCCGGGCAGATTTACACCACAACTCAGTCTAACCTCGAGTTCTTTTTGGGTTTGATGCACTAACCACCCACATTAGACAGGTCTTGTTGTCGTCACGGTATATGCCAGTTGGTTCTGGGTAGATTTACACCACAACTCAGTCTAACCTCGGGTTAGGCATATTCATCTTTTCTAAATTCACATTTTTCTATGTATGTCTAATTTCTTTATGTATATTAAATTTAATTTAATCATGCCATAATTATCCTTTGATTATGCTCACCATAAATGGTATATCAAATATACCATTTAATGAGCAAATCTATGCCATGAATTTTCATATTTCCCATCGCTACCCCCGACGCATGAATCACATAAAATTTGGGGCTAGTAACTTAGCCCAACCCATAAACAAGAAAAGGGGTAATAAACAAGGGACATGAAATAAACATAAAATAGCATACATTTCAACTTGTCATGTGTAACTTGGCATAGAGATATCATTAACTTTAATTAAATGGGTAAAGGTGAACTTGTGACTAAGATGGGTCTAATTGTCATGTAAACTTGACAAAGGTCTAGCATGGAGGTTTAACATATAATCACAGTTTCAACCCAAAACTTAGCATATTAACTTATGTATGTCAAAACATAAGAAAGCTACTATAATCATTATTAAATTGCAACTTAGCATGATAACTTATGTGTGTTAAACATAAGAGGGCTGTTATAAACATATTCGAATCACAATTTAGCATGATGCTTATGTGTTAAAAACATAAGAGGACTAAAATTCCAAATTTTACAACATAATTAGATTCAACCTAACATGAATATACATATGTTGATCTAACATGTAAGCATGTGTTTTAGATCATAAACTTGCAAATAACCACCAATTTATAACATGACATATTTTACCATTTAATTGGCAAAATAAATCCATTACCCAATCATAATAGATCCAATAACATACAATATGTTCATCACCACAAGCATATAGACATGATTAATATACAATATGTTCATCGCCACAAGCATATAGACATGATTAATATACAATATGTTCATCGCCACAAGCATACAGACATGATTAATATACAATATGTTCATCGCCACAAGCATATAGACATGACTAATTATAATGATATTTTAAGATAAACGAGAATCAAATCTTATACATAAGCATCAATCTATATCCAAATTACAACATGTCATGATTCAATTGAAAGAATGTTTAAATCTGCGTAATAACCAACTTACAAACTAAAAAGGAATTCTTGCGTTCTGAAATCATAATTCTGAAATTGGTAAGCTTGGCTTTGATGTATGTAACAACCCATATTTTAATAACATGTTAAAACCATAAATCAAGGCATAATTAATTTTTAATATAAGAATCAAGGGAAACAGGTTGCGCCATTGCATTCATCTCGGAATTCTGCTTGAAATCAAGTCCGAGTTTTCGAAAATCGGAGTCCGTATGACCAAGTTGTGACCTCTAGAAGTTTCACGAATTTTCAGAATCGAAACCAGCTCAGAAATCCGAATTCAAAATTCAAATTTTGAGTTTCAAAAACGAGTACCCGGGCTAGGCGGGAAATTTCCCACCCAGGACCCAGGTCGATTGGGTAGTCGACCTGGGTAAGGGCAGGTCGACTACATGGTCGACCATGCAGTCGACCTAGCTCAAAGGGGGTTGACCACCCAATCGACTTCCCTGGTGCTGGGTCGAGCCTAGCTCAGCTGTGTTGGTTCGTGGATGCGTTTTTCGGGCCTGTGACTAAATTTGAGGGTTCAGATCAATTCTAGGGTTAATCCTAAGGCCTAAACTAGTTTCCTACTCCTATATAAACATCCTAAGACCTAGCCTAATTTGTACAAATCATTCTTACACTGTTATGCTGCTAATTTACCTCTTGAACCATGGTCGCCGCCTCCAAATTAAAGCTTAAGCATTCAAACTCGATCAAACCAAAGAACAGAGCCTCTACAACAATTCGAGAAGATAAAACAACGTCACTGCAACGTTCTATGACAATTTTAGTTCTTAATTCGTTAGCCATGCTTTGTAAGTTCTAGTTACTTTTAGGTTTAAATATTTAATTATGATATGGCCATGGAATAAACTGGAATTGGATTTAAGTATGTTTATCGATTCTGATCTATTTCTGTTGCTCCTTGAATCTTGAGTTTTGAGACTTATCTATCTTTATGATCATGTCAAGTTTATGATCTATTCAGCAGTTTTCTTGATTCACAGATATGTTATCATCAAGTTGTAATCTTGGTACCTATCATGATGATTTATGTTGTTTCCTCTCTGATCTTGTTCTTATTGCAACTTCTACCTCCCCCTATTTATTTTCTTTTGATGAACCTAGGTCAATTTCGGACCTAGGTCTAAACTACGATACACGTGCAATGGTATACGGGGGAAATATTGGAATATTGCCTAGTGGAATATATGTGTTTGGTGGAATCGAAAGCATAATATGAAAATTGGATGTTAGGGGATAATTTACCATTACTTTGAAATGGGGTAATTTTGGGTATTGTCATTATAATAGTTAGTGCGTGATTGGGATTTATATATGTAATTTGATATAGATCTTGATATATGTAATTTGGCTAGAACTTGTTATGGGTAAATTGGTGTAAACGTGATATACATGTAATTTTTGGTATAAAACTTGATCTATGTAAATTGAGCATAGCTTTGTAAACATGTAAATCGTGAATCTTGACATATGTAAAACGACATGAAACTTGGTATATGTGTGAATTGGCATACATGTAAAACGGCGTGAATTGAACATATGTAAATTTGGTATGAATTAGGCATATGTAATACTGACATGTAATCTAGAACTTGGGCATTTGTTAATTATGTAAAATTAGGAGTTGAAACGTATATGATAATTTATGACTTGGTGGAGGTTTAATATGAACGCGCCTAAGTTGGGTTTTGGGTAGTTGGCATGTATTGTAAATAAAAGGCTATAACTTGGCATAACCTTATAGTGAATTATGATAATAATTTGGGAATACGTTTTGGGGCAAAAACATGAATTATGAACTTGATAATTGGCATATAACTGGAAATATGAACATGGTTGGAACATGAACATTCCTATATGTTAAACACATGAACTGATATTGGGGTTTTGGGTGGAATACGACCATTAATGAACCTTTGACACGAGGTTAGACTTAGTTTGTGGTGTAAATCTGCCCGGAACCGCCCGGCAAATCCAGTAGCCACAAAGTGTCAATCTAATGTGAGAGGTCGAAGGCCAAATTGTAGGCGTAATGGTTTATGACACAAGGTTAGACCCGGTTTGTGGTGTAAATCTGCCCGGAACCGCCCGACAAATCCAGTGACCACAAAATGCACGGTCTAATGTGAGAGGTCATGATTCGTTCGTCATAGTAAATGAATTAAGGAATACTAACCATAATAAGACATGGGTATGGTTAGAGGGTTAGGTGGGATGACATGGAAATTTGACATGTAAATGTGGACCTAACCGGTATGAGTTAAGAACATGTAAAACTTATAAATGTAGGCTCAACCAATATGATATGAATGGGTGGGTTAAGTAACGTGGCTGGGCTAATGACACTTAACCGTTATAACATGACTAGCGGATGGGTTGGGCTAACTTGAATAGGTTGATAACACCCAATCGATATAACCTGATATGTGGTAGGGTTAAGTAAACACACGAGGGTAACACTTAACCATTATAATATGACTGGTGGATGGGGTTAAGTTAACATGCACTTAACCAATATAACGTGATGCGTGGTAAGGTTAAGTAACAACAGAGGGTAACACTTAACCGTCACAACATGATAAGTAGGTGGGCTAAGTCAATGTACACTTAACCAATATGACATGACATGCGATGGGGTTAAGTTAACACAAGGGAAAACACTTAGCCAGTATTACAAGGCTTGCGGTAGGGTTAAGTAACACAAGGAACAACACTTAACCGATATAACATGATGTGTGGTAAGGTTAAGTAAAACAAGAGAAAACACTTAACCAACTTAACGTGATGGACGGAGAGGGTTAAGTACATATCGGGTTGGTGGGTAATATTAGTAAATATAGGCCCACAAACTTAACCATTAATAAGCATGCTTGAATCGGTGGGTTAAGTACATCACGGGAAGGTGGGTAATATCTGTATATATATGCCCACAAACTTAACCAGTAGGAAAACCTAGTAACGGGGAGCCATTTCAGCAGTAACCCAATTAGTTATCATTTTACCCTGAAACTAGGCAGGGTGGGGGACAATTACTGGGCTGATTGTAAGTAGTCAAAAGCGACGGTGGTGGGTGCACAGTGTGGGTTCTAACGGGGTGCGGGCGTGCACACACTCCGGAGTAGACAAACAGGGCACCGGGGCACCAGTAGTATAACCTATGTTTTCTAGAATTGCGTCGGGCCGCCACCATGGGTCTTGATACATCCCATGGTGGGACCAGCATAGGAATCTACAATCATTGGGGGCCGTATGACACACATAGGTAGCATAATCCCTAGGTTGGACCTAGGTGGCATAAACCCTAAATCCGAGAAGTGTTCAATAGTTAGCATAATCCCTAGGTTGGACCTAGGTGGCATAAATCCTGGTTGAATCTAGGAAGCGCTCGATAGAAAACCCTAGATTAGATCTAGGTAATAAATAATAGATGTACACGTGAAAGCAACCTTAATTTCGGGGATTGGGATCACGTTATGATTTTATGATTTTATATAGATTACTAGTTGGGACATTAGTTAGGTGGTGCAGAGAAAATAAATATCATTTTAATGGTGAAGCAGAGAAATCTTGCAAAACTATACTTAGTTCATCTTGAATGGGAACCTTGCAATGTTATACATGACAGAAATCCTTTGATGTTATTCTTAGTTATCGTGCCTGTAGCTTATCTTGTCATCATGCTTATGTTTACTTTCAGTTTATTCATGCAATGTTACCTTTACCTGTTTTTATGCTGAAAATCACTAGGAATTACTCAGTCTTTATGACTGACCCGTTTTGTTTTGCCTGTTTTTCTTCCGTTCCACCCCCCCCCCATGTTTGCAGGGTGGGAATACAGCTTAGTTCGGATCTTACCAAGCTCCAAGGCTCTTTCATGTACTGCTTGGATTTCTCTTGGCTATGGCTTGCTTTGCTTTATTAGGGAATACTACAATTTATTTCCATGCCTCTTTGTTTTTGAGCAAGACAGATGTTTTAGCTATGTAATTGGGTATTTGAAAGTTGATGAGCTTTTATTGTAAACAATTATATTTAATAAATGATTTGAAGTACTTCTACTTTACTTTCTGCTGTTTTTATATATGTCTTTCTTGTAATATTTCTGTTCCAGTACCCATAATGCTCCATGGAAGTTAAGGCATTCCCTTTGTCAGTGACCTTAACAGATGTGGGGTGTTACATTTGGTATCAGAGCAGAAGGTTACCAGACTGGGCAAAAGCTTTTAAAAAAAACCTTCTGAAATTATTTGCAAAACGTTTACAAAGAAGCATTTTTCTAAGAAAAGTTTTGTTTTATGAACGGCATATTCCCTAAAGCCATATGCATTATCTTTTGATTCTCTCTTTGAAACTCTTCTTCCTCTCTTTTCACCATAGTCTTATAGGCGTGTGTCGGAGGGCAAAGGAGTGCCCAACCTCCATCTGTAGCCGCCGTAGTTTTACTTGCGACTAATCTTATTTCAAGCTTTGTAGGGTTGTCATGTGATGGAGGTAGCTTTCGAGAAACTTGTCAACAAGCTATACAAGGATAGCAAGAACGAGGATAAAAGAACACAAGCCTAAGGATGAGAAACTTGTTGATATGGCTTAATCCATGAAGGAGAAAAATGTGAAATGGAAGAGGCCAAAGTGAAAGAATAATAAAATTCATGACAAGAGATAATATCTTTAGTATGGGAAAAAGGGACATGTAATTAAGTATTATAGGACAGGGACAAGGGCAAAGAACAAGATCGTCGAGAGGGCAATTGCATGCTCTCACTACTAGCATACCTAAGAGAGGTGGTAACGTTTCTGTTAAAGGCTTAGCTTTTCTTTCTATCATCCCGTTAGAATTTTGTTTTAGTACATCGCATCCTTTTAATTTTGCTTCGATAATTGAGTCTCTGCACCTTAGTACTAGCGTAGTAGAGGATCCCATTTTAGTCTCAAATCTGTTGGGGAATCGGCTCATTTATTCATGACTTGTTTGGATTTGAGAATGTCTATGCTAAGTGTTAGTAATGCTTATGTTTCTGGGCTATGGGTTGTTTCTAGGGATGGAGTGGTTATCCAGAAATGATACCATTCTCGAGTATGAAAAGAGGGTAGTTAGACTCTTGACTTGCCACGGTAGTACCCACGAAGTATAGTGTAACCCTTAGGGTTCTGCCATGCTTAGTTACCTAGAATCTCTTGATAAATTTATCAATCCGCTTGAGTAGTGTTCGCCACTAAGGCGAAAGGTTCATTTCGCTTATGCATGAGTTATAGAAAATCACCTTAGTAAGTACACTTGGCAGCATGGTTGGCATTTGTTTATTTTCAAGAGATAATTCATTTATGTGGAATACCTTCTAGTAAGTGAATAAGATCCAAGATTCACTAGTGAATTTTGGGGAGCTTGCATGAAACCATGAGTACGCAGTTATGTTTGAATCGAGTATACTAGAAAGAGAATAAGCTAAAGTGGAACGAGAGGCGACAGTGGAATGAGTTCCAACTCATATTTTGGAAACAAGAATTAAGAAACTACGGAATTGTGAAGTTAAAGACGGTCAAAGCATAATGGAGTTAAGCTCAAGGAAATGTGACTTAGAAGATTGAAGACTAGACACGCGCATCATATCTCTTTTTAAGAGTATTCTTGATCCCTCTTTTCCTGTAGAGCTTACTTGCATGCTATCTTTTATGTACATCCTCTCGGTCCTATTCTCAATCTTATTTCTATTGCAAACCCCATAAGGAGTACGACTCATCTAGTTGTGATATATGTTAAGGTTTGAGGGTGTCCGTTGGGTTGACTAAACCTTTTGGGCTTTATAGGATATGGGTTGGTTTTAGGAAGGGATTTCTTGCGACATAAAAGGAGTTTATCATGCTTGGTTTCCTAGAATCATATATATTGGCTTTGGGCTGGTGTTTAGGGTACAAAGTTTTTCTTTACTTGCTTATATCATTCGGCTATAACTTTAGGTAGGAACTAATGGATGTAAGCATGTGTTTGAGACATGTTATGGTTGATGGTTGCAAGTGGTTGCTAGTTGTTTCTCGTGGATGCATGAACACACAATAGGCACTAGATCGGCTCAGTCACATCTCATATTGCATATGCATGAATGTTTATACTTGTACATGGATGAAATTAAATGTGTTATCATGTGGATGTTGCATATGGATGGATGTTTGTGCACACATATAGTGTTTATGCGACTAGGATTATTTGCATACATGTTGGATTCATGGCACTAGACATATCTTGCATTAAAAAGATCAATCAGACCTTATCATTTGCATTAGATAAGGAACATATACACACACTTTCTGCATATGTTCATATAGCATTAGAAATCTTTTAAGGACAGTGATTGCTTGTGGATGATGTTTTGAGTAGATGGATGATTGGATGATAGAATTCATTCTTCTTAACTTGAAGATTTCGGGGACGAAATCCTTTAAGGAGGGGAGAATGTAACAAACCGTATTTTAATAACATGTTAATCAAGGCAGAATTAATTTTTAATATAAGAATCAAGGGAAACGGGTTGCGCCACTGCATTCGTCTCGAAATTCTGCTCGAAATTAAGTCCAAGTTTTCGAAAATCAGAGTTCGTATGACCAAGTTATGACCTTTAGAAGTTTCATGAATTTTCAGAATTGAAACCAGCTCAAAAATCTGAATTCAAAATTCAATTTTCGAGTTTCAAAAACGAGTACCCGTGTTGGGCGGGAAATTTCCCGCCCAGGACCCAGGTCGACTGGGTAGTCAACCTGGGTAAGGGCAGGTCGACTACATGGTCGACCATGCAGTCGACCTGGCTCAAAGGGGGTCGACCACCCAGTCGACCTCCCTGGTGCTGGGTCGAGCCAGGCTCGGCTGTGTTGGTTCGTGGGTACGTTTTTCGGCCCTGTGACTAAATTTGAGGGTTCAGATCAATTCTAGGGTTAATCCTAAGGCCTAAACTAGTTTCCTACTCCTATATAAACATCCTAAGACCTAGCCTAATTTGTATAAATCATTCTTACACTGTTATGCTGCTAATTTACCTCTTGAACCATAGCCGCCACCTCCAAATTAAAGCTTAAGCATTCAAACTCGATTCAAACCAAAGAACAGAGCCTCTACAACAATTCGAGAAGATAAAACAACGTCACTGCAACATTCTATGACAATTTTAGTTCTTAATTCGTTAGCCATGCTCTGTAAGTTCTAGTTACTTTTAGATTTAAATATTTAATTATGAAATGGCCATGGAATAAAGTGGAATTGGATTTAAGTATGTTTATCGATTCTGATCTATTTATGTTGCTCCTTGAATCTTGAGTTTTGAGACTTGTCTATCTTTATGATCATGTCAAGTTTATGATTTATTCAGCAGTTTTCTTGATTCGTAATGATGTTATCATCAAGTTGTAATCCTGATACCTCTCATGATGATTTATGTTGTTTCCTCGCTGATCTTGTTCTTATTGCAACTTCTACCTCCCCCTATTTATTTTCTTTTGATGAACCTAGGTCAATTTCGGACCTAGGCCTAAACTACGATACACGTGCGATGGTATACGGGGGAAATATTGGAATATTGCCTAGTGGAATATATGTGTTTGGTGGAATCGAAAGCATAATATGAAAATTGGATGTTTGGGGATAATTTACCATTACTTTGAAATGGGGTAATTTTGGGTATTGTCATTATAATGGTTATTGCGCGATTGGGATTGATATATGTAATTTGATATAGATCTTGATATATGTAATTTGGCTAGAACTTGTTATGGGTAAATTGGTGTAAACGTGGTATACATGTAATTTTGGGTATAAAACTTGATCTATGTAAATTGGGCATAGCTTTGTAAACATGTAAATCGTGAATCTTGACATATGTAAAACGGCAAGAAACTTGGTATATGTGTAAATTGGAATACATGTAAAACGTCGTGAATTGAACATATGTAAATTTGGTATGAATTGGGCATATGTAATACTGACATGTAATCTAGAACTTGGGCATTTGTTAATTATGTAAAATTAGAAGTTGAAACGTATATGATAATTTATGACTTGGTAGAGGTTTAATATGAACGCGCCTATGTTGGATTTTGGGTAGTTGGCATGTATTGTAAATAAAAGGCTATAACTTGGCATAACCTTATAGTGAATTATGATAATAATTGGGGAATATGTTTTGGGGCAAAAACGTGAATTATGAACTTGATAATTGGCATATAACTGGAAATATGAACGTGGTTGGAACATGAACATTTCTATATGTTAAACACATGAACTGATATTGGGGTTTTGGGTGGAATACGGCTATTAATGAATCTTTGACACGAGGTTAGACTCAGTTTGTGGTGTAAATCTGCCCGGAACCGCCCGACAAATCCAGTAGCCACAAAGTGTCAGTCTAATGTGAGAGGTCGAAGGACAAATTGTAGGCGTAATGGTTTATGACACCAGGTTCGACCCAGTTTGTGGTGTAAATCTGCCCGGAACCGCCCGGCAAATCCAGTGACCACAAAATGCACGGTCTAATGTGAGAGGTCATGAATCGTTCGTCATAATGAATGAATTAAGGAATACTAACCATAATAAGACGTGGGTATAGTTAGAGGGTTAGGTGGGATGACATGGAAATTTGACATGTAAATGTGGACCTAACCGGTATGAGTTAAGAACATGTAAAACTTATAAATGTAGGCTCAACCAATATGATATGAATGGGTGGGTTAAGTAACGTGTCAAGGCTAATGACACTTAACCGTTATAACATGACTAGCGGATGGGTTGGGCTAACTTGAATAGGTTGATAACACCCAATCGATATAACCTGGTGCGTGGTAGGGTTAAGTAAACACATGAGGGTAACACTTAACCATTATAACATGACTAGTGGATGGGGTCAAGTTAACATGCACTTAACCAATATAACGTGATGCACGGTAAGGTTAAGTAACAACAGAGGATAACACTTAACCATCACAACATGATAAGTAGGTGGGCTAAGTCAATGTACACTTAACCAATATGACATGACATGCGGTGGGGTTAAGTTAACACAAGGGAGAACACTTAGGTAGTATAACAAGGCTTGCGGTAGGGTTAAGTAACACAAGGAACAACACTTAATCGATATATCATGATGTGTGGTAGGGTTAAGTAAAACAAGAGAAAACACTTAACCAACTTAATGTGATGGACGGAGAGGTTTAAGTACATATCGAGTTGGTGGGTAATATTAGTAAATATAGGCCCACAAACTTAACCATTAATAAGCATGCTTGAATCGGTGGGTTAAGTACATGACGGGAAGGTGGGTAATATCTGTATACATAGGCCCACAAACTTAACTAGTAGGAAACCCTAGTAACGGGGACCCATTTCAGCAGTAACCCAATTAGGTATCATGGTACCCTGAAACTAGGCAGGGTGGGGCACGATTACTGGGCTGATTGTAAGCGGTCAAAAGCGACGGCGGTGGGTGACAATGTGGGTTCTAACGGGGTGCGGGCGTGCACACACTCCGGAGCAGACAAACAGGGCACTGGGGCACCAGTAGTGTAACCTATGTACTCTAGAATTGTGTCTGGCCACCACCACGGATCTTGATACACCCCATGGTGGGTCCAGCATAGGTATCTACAATCATTGGGGGCCGTATGACACACATATGTAGCATAATCCCTAGGTTGGACCTAGGTGGCATAAACCCTAAATCCGAGAAGTGTTCAATAGGTAGCATAATCCCTAGGTTGGACCTAGGTAGCATAAATCCTGGTTGAATCTAGGAAGCGCTCGATAGAAAACCTAGATTAGATGTAGGTAATAAATTATAGATGTACACATGAAAGCAACCTTAATTTCGGGGATTGGGATCACGTTATGATTTTATCATTTTATATAGATTACTAGTTGGGACACTAGTTAGGTGGTGCAGAGCAAATTGATATCATTTTAATGGTGAAGCAGAGAAATCTTGTGATGCTTGATAGAAATCTTGCGAAACTATACTTAGTTCATCTTGAATGGGAACCTTGAAATGTTATACATGACAGAAATCCTATGATGTTATTTTTAGTTATCGTGCCTGTAGCTTATCTTGTCATCATGCTTATGTTTACTTTCAATTTATTCATGCCATGTTATCTTTACCTGTTTTTATGCTGAAAGTCACTAGGACTTACTCAGTCTTTATGACTGACCCGTTTTGTTTCGCCTCTTTTTCTTCCGTTTCCCCCTAGGTTCGCAGGGTGGGAATACAGCTTAGTTCGGATCTTACCAAGCTCCAAGGCTCTTTCATGTACTACTTGGATTTCTCTTTGCTATGGCTTACTTTGCTTTATTGGGGATTACTACAATTTATTTCCATGCCTCTTTGTTTTCGAGCAAGACAGATATTTTAGCTATGTAATTGGGTATTTGAAAGTTGATGAGCTTTTATTGTAAACAATTATATTTAATAAATGTTTTGAAGTACTTCTACTTTACTTTCCACTATTTTTATATATGTCTGTCTTGTAATATTTCTGTTCCAGTACCCATAATGCTCCATGGAAGTTAAGGCATTCCCTTTGTGAGTGACCTTAACAGATGTGGGGTGTTACAATGTAAGTCGTTGAATTTGATAATCTTTTAATTTGATTTTTGATTCAAGCTCTTATCTTGTCTTTGAATTGGTGACAGCTACTCCATGTTCTCAACTGACAGCATGATAGTTCTAGGATTATTTTTGTGTGATTTTTAGGTTTGAGTATTGGGTTGTTTATATAGAATTTCAATTAAATTTGAGTCGTCGGATGATCCTAGGTTTAACCACAGCCATCCAGTGAAGATAGGGTGACACCTCAGCCCTAGTGACTCAGCACTGAGTCGCAAAATTGCCACCTTTCAGATCTTCCGGAGGGGGGGCAAGTCGACTCCCAGTTCGACCTGTAGTGGGGAGGTCGACACTAGGGTCGACCCCTTGGTCGACCTGGGTCCTGGGCAGGAATTTTCCCGCCCAGCCTGCTTCTGACTTCTGATTTGAATTTGTTTTCGAGCTGTTTGAATTTATTTGAATTTTCTGGAAACTTCCGATAGCCATAACTTCTTCATACGGAGTCCAATTTACGTAAACTCGGACTCTATCTTAAACAGAATTCAGAGGCGAACACAATGGCGTAGCCCGTTTCCCTTAATTCTCAAATTTTAATTTAAGTATTCTTAGATTCGTTATTATAACATTAATCGAAAATACGGGGAGTTACAGTATCTACATGTCCTCCTACGATAACCTCCAGTTACCTATTATATTTGATTCATCATTTACTGGGCCAATTACTTATACTCAACCATTTACTGCTTTCAAAAAAATTCAGACTTATAAATTATGCTCTTAGATCTTATCTTACAAATGCAAAGATTATGAAACTTATTCCTTTTCAATTTCCAAAATTTACTATTATTCTTTACATGGAAAACTCGATCATTTCAGAACTCATCTTATCTAAAAGTTTTAATTTAGGTAATATATTCTAATTATTCCCACAATATACTTTAGAACTTATCGACTTGTCCAAAATCGTCGATAATTCCAATCTTCCTATCTATACCCTTAATTAAATTCAATAACTTTTTCATTAGAATATGATCTATTTGGATATATGATAGAATATATTAAAAAGATTTATAAAAGAAGTTTTTTTTATTAATTTAACATCATATACATACATTTATCCAAGTTTTCAGAGATAATTCCCTAGGGGTCAAAGAGCTTGCTTTGATTACATAATTCTTGTGTTCGTTCTTCTGCACTTATGACTGCGGGTGGTGTTGCTTTAGCTGGTCTTTCTCCCTTCTGTAACTGAAAATCCTGGACTACGTGACCTTCTTTTCTACATCGATAACACTTCTTTTCTTTTGTTAGGTTCATGGGTTTCTTCTTTGTTTTAGGACACTTACGTATAAAATGTCCTTTCTTCTTGCATTTGAAACAAATTATGTCTTCTCGAATGGTTTTTTTTGTATTCTCTCTGGGCATAAAACCGAAAAATGTCCTTCTTAACTACATCTATAACAATAGATACCCTTGAATTTCCCCAATCAAAGGCTTTCTTCCTTTTTTTATTCTTTGTATAAACCAAAGCTCTGATACCAAAAATGTAACGGTCTGGTCTTTTTCAACCATCGGACATCGGCTACACTCCGTTGTGGCATTACAATGGTACCCCAGCTCCTTGTTTTACGACCAGCCTCTCGACTGTCGCGGCCTCATGCCTAACCAACCCCTTTTGGGACATGTAGAGGTAAGAGTCTCCCGCTCACCACCAAACCAAGAGCGAGAACCCCCTATCACGTTGCCTCATGCAAAACAAGGACTGGTGTGAGAACTCAAAACAGTTTTCTTTAGAGTCTATTTTAAAGTTAGGTAATTCACCGGACCACGCCGCCAATGCGGAACGGGTTTACTCCATGTGAATACCAGTGCATATAAATCCGCAATGACTTTTTGAAAAAATGAAGCTATCATAAGCTCATCTCACATCACACAATGCAAGCGCACACCAAATGGGCGAGTTTTGCCTTATGATAACAAAAAATGCCTTCATACGTGAAAATCCTCTTTTACTACTATATATAGTGTGAAAAACCTTTTCACAAATAAATGTATTAATCCTAGCCAGCATAATGCCCTATCCCATTATACTGACAATCTTGCCGGTAACCAACAGGCTATATAATCAAAATCGTACGGGCTCTAGTGGAGATTGGGTTTCGAACATGATGGTTCCTGGTACGAAAGATCATTCGTGGGCTTAAAAACATTCCTGTGCTCATCATCCCAGTACTCGCGGATAACGTCCAGACTCGGATTCCGTTATACTAACCCACCATACATGAATCAGAGTACCCAACAAATAGCGTCCCAGACTGGGGACTTTGCAATACACTTTCATCATCACATCCCGGTGCACCGAAACACGAAACGAACATAAAAATCTGAACACTAGTTTACCATCAATCCGGGGTGTGAGGTTCATCGAGGTCATTATATACACAAAGCTTCGCTTAAATAAGCCGTACTTTGATTATCCATCACTCATCTCATAACTTAAGTATGCCACATTGTCCATTCACTACGCATCTCTGATTTCTATCAATATATAACCTCTAAGCTCATATGTCTTAGAGAAGGGTGTTAAGCAAGAGAATAAATTCTCTGCCACCAAGCAGATATATATTAATAAAGATCAGTGCTACGCAGTCAATTACAATGTCAGACACATAATACATATATGTCCGTTCTAGGTCTAAACGAAACAACAATCCGGAATTCCTTCACATACGTTCGGGCTTCTTGCCACTTATCTGATATATAAAATCCACCTACGAATGGGAGCCAGCAATTCAAGACATTCAGCAAGTCGCCCTTACGACAAGAAGGGTCCTGGTCTTCAATGCTGCCTCCAATGTCTTCAATTGCTCCACAACGTCGTATTATTACTTGGAATGGTTTTCAGACATAATTCCGATCCCGGTCTTTCCAAATAATATGCGCAATTAAAAACACCATTACGGAACACACCGGCTTTCTACCAAATCTCCTTCCATTTTGGATTTCGTTAAATTAAACTTCTTTAAATCTATTCTCAAATTATCTTTAACAAAATCCATATTTAACCCTTCTTCTTTAAAACACATCCCTTAAATCCAAGATAATCTTGCCCCGAAGCCTTAATTAATTTTCCGTTTGATAACTCGTTATGAGAAATCCAGTTTCCTTTGAAAATCCTTAATCCAAATTTCAACCATAGTTTCCAATTAAATTGATTTTCCAACATTCCATTCTTTAATCTTACTAAAAGATTATACTTTCTTTCCAATTATTCTCTTTTAATTTCCTCAAATCAAAGATCTGATCAAATCCTCAAATTACGATATGAATTTCCATAATTCCATCTCATGGGGTTTCAAGAATGATATTACTGAAGATATGATTCATGACAAAACCCAAATCAATTGATATTGAACATAAGTTACACAGAAATTGTATCTACTTATATTCAATATCAATTATCATAATCAACGAATACTATAAGTGGAATAACGATATAATAATATCTTCCGAATTCCTCAAATAGTATACGTTTACACCACAGAATTTCATATCAAACAAATGGAGATTATTTCTATCCAACTTATCCCAGTCAACTTAGGAAACTCGTATCTTAATTAAAAGATTTATCCAACTCTTTGGCATTAGATCTGGATAGAAAAACCATCAACTTATACTTAATATTAATCTCAATATCCACTCACAATATAAGCAGAATAATGGTGAACTACCTTTTAAATTCCTCAAATAGTAAGAATCATCATTTCCGGATCAATATCAAACATCCGAAGATTTATCTCCAACCATATCCAATTATTTAAAATTGAAAACCCATATTAATGTCAATTTAAATTCCATATAAAATATTTCCAATACTTTTAAACCTTTGAAAAATTCCACAAATCATTTAAAAATGATTACTTGTAGTTCAGAAAATAGTTTGCGGGTTAAAAACTTCAAAATAGATTGTTTTCGAAAAAAGCATTACAAAAAAGTTATCTTAATTACTTCAATCAAAATATCGCTTTTCTTAGTCAAAACTTAAATTTTACAACTCAAAACATTTCTTACATAATTTATAATGGTTTTACCATTTTTTTCCATATTTTTAGAAACAATAAAATTGGCTGTTTATGGTTATGGTCGATATCTTCTCTTACAATGATCTTTTCCAAAAATGGTTTTAAACATAACTTGAAAACTATAACTCGAATTTAAAATCTTCTTTCACTCATTTAAAAGCTCTTGTTAATATAAATCAATTGTTTTTCGTTTCTTGGAAATCCGGTTTAGATTGCAAAAATTATAAGCGTTTAAAGTTTGCATCTAAAGTACACGAATTGCCGCTGTATGACAAGCTCTATTTTGATCGCAATAAAAATTATTCTTCAATATTTCAAAATACCTTAGAAAACCATTATATACTTATGTAAACCATTTAAAGTAATTTACATTGAATTTCCAAATTTTTACTTAATAAATCAAATTCCAATTCATTTCTAAATTCAAATAATTTCAAATTAACTATCCCATTCGTCGGATCAGTTAGGGATAGCCAGGAAGAGCAGGAAACTTCATTTCCAAACCTAAGCCTAGACACTCTCCGCTCTGTCATCCTAGAATGTTCCGGTATTTATTTATTCATTTAAAGGACTTTAACAATATA
Source organism: Allium sativum (assembly GCA_030737875.1). NCBI lineage: Eukaryota > Viridiplantae > Streptophyta > Magnoliopsida > Asparagales > Amaryllidaceae > Allium > Allium sativum. Next base: position 935,463,755 of record CM060920.1, on the reverse strand, counting down.
TATATTTATATATATGAATTCATATATGTGGTCTTTTCCAATTATTAACCTTCAATTTCAATAATGATATTGCTTTTAATTATGAAGGAGATTTTTTGATCACCAATGTGATACCATAACTATTGTGTCATAGTGTGTGAAAAACAACATCAACAACCATTTAAACATCCATAGCAACCATCATCAACATGATTCAATAAATTATAATTGTGCACAAGCGTTATAACACTAAGACTTAATAGTGTGTGTTCTAAACTTCGCATCCATCATCCATCACAACAAATATCAATCATCATTAACCAATAATAATTCATCACTATATTTAAATTAGTCTGGCTACTAATTAAATATATAAACCATGGTTAAAGAGTTCTCACCTAACAGCTTTCCAAATCTTCACGGTAGGCGAGCCTAGCTAAGCGAACCGTCATACAGTATTTCAGCGCAACGTCTTCTTCACCAAAAAACGTATATAATATAATATACACTAATTTCTCTTTATGTTATAAGAGGAGGAGGAGGAGAATGACGAACATTGGCAAGGTGGTGGTGGAAAAGAGGAAGACTTATGCCATGAAAACCATGGCCATAAGCTTTAAGAAGAAGGTGGAAAGGAGGAAATGGAAATGGAATGGAAAAAATAGAGAAAGAGCCTCCTTATATAGGAAAGGAGGAGTAAGGAGCTAAAGACACATAAGGGGGAAAGTGGCAATCATGCATGAAAGGGAGCATGCATAAAGACATGTGTCTTAACACTTGTCTTAAGAAGAAAAAAAGAACTTTTGGAAGCACTTTATTTTAAATGTTATGAAAACTAAAGGCAACACTTGATTCTAACGCTACTAATTCGTGTTATGGTTTGACAAATCCGATCGAACGACAAATAGTATCAATAAATCCAAACTCATTAATAATCATTCTCATTTATAATTCAAGTAAAATCTTTCATATAACTTATCAAAATAATTAACTACTCTTAACCTTATATATTTATATCAAATTCAAATTTAAATTCAAATTAAGTAATGAATATTCCAATTTTAAATTGGTTAAAAATCCTGGATCGTTACAGATTCATTATCTGAAAACCACTTCGTATGGCGTTAGCGTTGGGATCAAATATGATGAAGATAATTGAAGACGGAGTTATGCAAGGGTTGTCATGTTTACAGAATAGTGCCTTCGGTTTGTCCAGTCCCAGTTCAACTTGTATGGAAGAATGTCTGACAGAGTATATTTAATAGATCGCGTAAATTGATCTCTTCAAACGTGTTTACATTTGGTGGCGGAGGAAGTTCGTTTCTCTTAGTTGTTTACCCGTGATATGTTTAGAGAAATCAATTTGTGATTTTGCGGGTATGACGATATGACATTTAAAGTGAATGAAGATGTGGTTTGTAAAGGATATGTTATGGCCTCTAGCCTTACAACTAGGAAATGGTATAAAATCGAGTAGGTCGCATGGCTAAGTGGTTAGCTGCCAACTAGGGTGTATTGTCACCTGATCTAGAGAAATTCCATTTACTTCTATAATCTATTTCGATACTGTCCCTTTCTGGAAACGGTTGCTGGTCCCAACCGTTGGTGATAATACATTCGGTACACTCAAGCGAAATGAGTGACCTGTCATGTTTAGCCTGGGTTACAAGATGTTCTTGTTGAACCCGGTGTATTCCTCTCTAGAGATACACTGTCGGAAGGTGGTCCCATACCTTACCAGTTGGAATCCATTACCCAATAAGCGCCCGCGGTTTTTGATTATATATTATATATGTGGAACGTGAGATGCAAGCGTTCCATAAAATTGTTGATTATTTGATCTAGACACTATTATAATATCAGAAGAGAATTTGATACAAAGAATATTTTGGTTTGTCGTAAGGTAAAAACCATCCGTGTTTATGTGTGGATCGGTCTTACGATTACCCTTTTTTTTAAAAGGATTTTAAAGGTTAAACAAATGGTTGGAGTTTACTCACACCAGTCACATGACTGACCCAGAGTATTTGTTTTGTTTTCCCTAAACTCTTAGGTGTCCAATTTTGGGCAGTCAAGTAGTCGGGATTTTACAGATATACTTGGAAAGCTGGAGCAGGAGGCTTCAGGATTATATATCTATTGTTATTCCACTGTGTTGTACTTCGATAATGATCCACTGTGTTGTACTTCGATAATGATATTATATACAAATACTGATTTTCTTTCAGAGTTATGTTATATAATATATTTTATTCGTTCCGCTGTGACATTCGTGTTACTCTAATTTTATTGTTGTTCCTCTTCTTCTATTCTAATTTTCTATCTTATCCATTCTCACCCTCTAACTTCTTTCTATTAACTATCCGGTATTTCCGATGCTTGGATAGTCGACATTGAGTTTATGTCGATAACCAGGATTGCGAAAACCTGGGTTGTTACATTTGGTATCAGAGCTCAAGGTTAAGTGATTACCTTGGCTCTGTGGCGTAACTCAGTAGAGATAGGGTTAGTAATACCCTAGATTGAGTTTGAATGTATATATATACGAGAGAACGTGTTTGTATATTTTATAAAAATTGTTTTATATTGTGGAGATTTATTGGTTGAATTTTTATGAGTTTTGGTCGATCAGTTTGATCCACTGTATTGGTAGGGGTTTATAAACACTCGAATATGATGAACTTAACACTTTATGTTTTGAAAAGATGGTAATGAAATAATTCCACCCAAAATATATTTGATATAAACAAAGTAAAATATTTGAAGTATTATCGTATATTGGATGTGTTGGTTGTGATTATAATCAGATAAGATTATAATTGAAACGGTTTTGTAAATAACCAATCAAATTTCGTTTAAGTATTACAAAGTGAATTAAATCTGAATTTAAATCAGAATTAAAATTACAACTATAGAAAGTTGGACATATGTTTGTAAATGGATCTGTATTAAATATATGAGAATTTTAAAATCCCGGGAGATTTTAAATTGTTTTACGACATTGTAAATGGTATTTTGAAATAATTTCAAAATGGAAATGTTTAAATATGAAATTTGAAATTTGTTATAGTATTGAACTCACTTCGATAGCTGGAAAATAACCCTGATGATGATGGCCACATCATCAGTGTCATTTTCGAGTTGCTAAGTGACGGATTACTACCAACGATTTTGTTTTTGAAGTGTTTTGTGAAAAGCAAGTTGTTTTGAATCCTGAAAAGGGATATCTAGTTTTAGAAAAGCTAAAATGTTTAAAAATTCCCTAGGGGAGATTGTCTGAATTAAAACAAATTAAACTAGAATTTATAAAAGCGAATAGAAATTGAATTGAAACGAGTTAAGTGGAAAATGAATTGAGATAGAAAAATGTCGAATTGGATTGGATTAGAGGCAGTCCAAAACGATATTGGACTGGTAAGTTAGGAGTTGAAATAAAAAATGGAATCTGAGTTAAGAACAAAATTTGGCTTGGTTATAACCGAACGATTGGGATGACATTGGTATATGCAGAATTGGTAACAAACGGAAAGGATGTATTGATATGCCCGAAAAAAAGGTATCTGTTTATATTTATATTGGGCATGAGATTTTGATGAGCCGAATTGGCAAGCCGCTTGGCTATTTGATTTTCTTTTGGGTTGGAGAAGGCCTAGAGAGGCGAGTTGTAGTTGTACCGATTGAGCCGTACAAAGGAGGTGCTAGCGAAATTTTTCAAATATCTCAGGTGTTAGAAAATTTTCAGAATTTTTGGAAATTTTCATTAGTTGAAATGAATTAATATTTAATTGAAATTAATCGGTATTGTGAAACTGAAGATAATGGATAAACAAATAAATTCTAACCTAGTTAATAGGGTTTGTTTTCTACCTTAGCAATTTCAAGGATGACATTATTTTAAAGGGGGAAGAATGTAATGACCCGTATTTTTACGGTATTATAAATAATTTATTTAATTATTTAAATAATGGTTTTGTAATTTAAAATGACCAAAATTAAATAATATGGAATATTTAATTAATATAAATAATAGAATAATATATTTAATTCTGAAATAATCGAAATTAACAGAATTCTCAATATTGTGTGAACTGGGCAAATTAAAATATATAATTCCATTTAGAATTGAATTATATTAACGAATATATTTATAAATGTCAGTTGAACGTATAATTTATATTATAATTATAATCGAGCTAGAAATGGCACAACAATTCGTAATTTGGTGATTCAGACTTTAAACGAATATACAGAATCCGTTTTAAGTCGGATTTCTGTGAAAGAAGAAACGTTCGGAGCTGGTGAAGTATATTTTTCTAATGGAAGAGAAAAATTGGGATTTTGTTGTATAGATTTTGATTTATGATCAAATCAAATTTTGAAATAGTCGCTATGGAATCGTTTATAAACCGTAACGATATATTTAATTATAATTGAATATTGGTTGCAAATCTAGACAAAATATTTGAGACGCAGCTATAATTTAATTTTTAGAATTTTACTGAAATTTTCATTTTGGAAAATAAGCAACTTTTTATTTGGAGTATTTTACACCCAATATTAGCATTTTGGGGTTCCACAAAATAAGCTAACTAGTCTATATTATTATATTTTTGGAATCGTGATACCTCATTCAATACGATTGTAATTTTATTTTTGTCCATAGCTGTTCATATTTTTACACCATGGGGTTCGCTAAAATTAATAAATAAAAACATTCATGAGAGGAAGTAGCTGAAGAGTAACACGATTCCTACTATTCATTCTCGAGATCACGCTGGTGTCATTTGTTGTTCATCCATATCATTCATTTGTCCATTCAATTCATTAATGAGACTTAGTAGAGGCCGACCAAACAAATAAAGAATGGAATATATATACTGTGTACCACTATTGTCTTCAGTTAATATCCTGTACGTTTTTGTTACTTAGCAACCAAGTATCAGAAAGCCTACCCTAAACCCTCAAACTTCATCTCAAAGGAGTCGTAAGACCTATATATGACACAGACTACACAGGAAAATCAATGCACACCTATGAAGTGAAAGTATCGTAACATGGAAGTTTCTTCTATACTTAACATATAAGTAATTCATTATTTACACCCAAGAAAATTTCAATATAAATAGGTATATGTTCACGCAACAAATAAGTTTTCCAGGCATTCATTTATACATCACTCCCAGGCGCAAAATAAACAATGACCACTTTCTCTTGAAACTAATGACATTCCCTTCTTCATTCCTTCTCTGTGACATTTTTCTCCACTACTTTCACTCTTCAATTCTGAATAAGTGAGCATGATGATTGGAGATTTATAACCATGAAGTTGGACTTGTTTTAAATGTTTATGTCAAATGTCGATTACTGTCATGGTGCTAATGAAAAGATAGGATTGTGCGTAAAAGGGTAGAGATATATCGACAATAGCTTAGAAGTACCGGAGCGTGTTGTTTTGTGTACTGGAAGGGGAACTCGTAGATGTGAAGCATGGAAGGAAGGACGGTTTAAAAATGGGCAAATGGAGGTGGACATGGCATGAACAAAAAGTGAAGGCAAGGTTCTGTAATGGGAAGAAGTTGCATTGGAAAATAATGTATGGGGTATTGGAACTTGTTAGTGAATGTCACAGTCTAATGGAAGAAATCAAATGGGATGTTAAGGATGGAAATGTTGTTGCGAAGTACGAATTGTTTATGGATGGCTGTGGTGGACTGTGTGTTCAAAAGATAAAAAGGAGCAAATAGAAGTGTAGAAGGCATGCGCAGTAGCCATTTCTTTGCGCAAATATTCATACTGGGTACGGGAGTTTTAAATTTGGACGTGGAAGGCTGTGCAAGGTGATGTTGGGATCGTACTAGCTATTTTACAGTTTTCCGAAAAGGCCAAAATGGGTAAAAGGGGATCTAGTGTTTGGGTAACATTTGTCTCCAGTCATGTTTTGGAAAATTCATTGCCAAAGCAACAGTTTGGGATGGTTCAAATTAAATTGTTTGGAGAAGAAGATGCTACTACAGTAGCATTCAAGTAGTTTCAAATGGGCCGGATTATATTGAGAAGCCCACTGTAAAAAAAAGAAAAGTGAAAAAATATTTATATAACGCGAAAGATGGAAAGAAGTACATAGAATGGTTTCAAAGAACAAAAGGGAAGCTCATGGGTAAGATGTGTACAAGAGTTGTGAGTTATGACTGTAAATAGAAGACGCATTGTTCACATGCGGGAGGGGTATGCGAATGGGTCAGAAAGAATATAGTATAGCCCAACTTAAAATTTATTTTAGTCAATTTCGTATTTAATAAATGTATTATCTTTAAATTGAAATATTTATCTCAAGTGTGCGAACTCAGTTTGAGGAACGGTCCGTCACATTGGAATTCTACGAACGCAGTCTACACTATGAAGCTAGTTCGAAATCATTTGGAGCTCGTTACAATTTATAGCGAAATAAATTGCCTGATCTGAATCGACGAACGCTTATCGTTATTTAACGATAACCGACCAATGTGAGTAAATCTCACTAACTCTGATCAGTTTATATTTTTATAACGTATTTTTAGAATTGATGTATGATGGTTGATTGATGTTTGTTGACTGTTTGGTTGAACTACTAAGTAATTAGTTGAAATTACGGATCTGGTTATATCTATAGCGTTAATTAAATATTGATTCTGTTTAGCAGAATATTTCATATTGAAATGAAATTGATGTTAATTTTATTGTTTAACATCTTTGGATGCTGGGAAACAGGTTGGAGGGATCCAACTAGATTCCTCAATATTTATAACACTGTTTGTTTTCATATATTGTGATATATGATGTGATATATAATCTGTGATTGATTATGGGTGTGTAGATGATGTTTGTTAGACCAAAAAATGGTCCTAACACCCAAATCGTTGTATTTTGAGCATAGGATATGAAGAAATAACTGAAAAATATAGAAAAAGCGAGACAACAAGATTTTTATAGTGGTTCGGCGTTAACGAGCCTACGTCCACTTCATATTTTCTCATTTCATTCATGGATTACAATTACAACGAGTGTTGTCTCTCTCTCACTCGAATTCAATGAATAATTCCCTCTGAATTCATTGATTTTATTGAGGAAGATTGTGGTTGTTCATGTATTAGTGTCGGCCATGGCTGCCATGGATGTTGAGATGCCAAAAAGTCCCTTGAAAATGCCCTTTGGAGGTGTATTTATAGCTGTAGGAAAGCCCATTTGGTGACCAGGTCATGGTAGGACACATGGCACCCGATTCGGGAAAGTAGGAGCGGTCATAGCCTTGAGAATAGGTCAAAATCTACATTTGTAGTAGCAGGTCCTGGTCGCGGTTCGTAGTCATGGTTCATGAGCCGGGGTCGTGATGGTGATGGTCACGATCTGAATCGGTTAGCGTACATGGTCACGATCCGAATCGGTTAGCGTACATGATCACGATCCGAATCGATTAGCGTACATGATCACGATCCGAATCGGTCAGCATATATGTCCGCGATCCGACCCTAGGGGGTGGTCACGAACCGATCTTCAAAAGTGCCAAAATCCATATTTTTTTCCATATTCTGCCACTTCATCCAAACGATTGATGATCAATGCATGCTCATATTCAAATCCTTTGCTTTGGGTGGCCTGGTCACAAAGCAGGCTAACAATGTTGATCATGGTTTTTTGGTATTTTAAATACCATAAGAAATACCGGAATGTGAAAAAGGGAATTTTCAAAGTGTAAATTGAAAATAGTATATTTATAAAATCAAAGAATTTTATTTAGGGAATATTTATAAAATCAAAGATCTTTGTAAAAGGATTTATATAAAACAAATAGAGTTATAAAAGGATTATTTATTTAGAAAATAAATAGAGTTATAAAAGGATTATTTATATATGAAATAAATAGAGTTATAAAGGAAATATTTATATGAAATAAATAGAATTATAAAAGGAATTATTTTGAATTATAAGAAGAAATATTATTCACATTTTATGTGAAAAATTAGATTAAAGTAAATATTTTACAAATATAATATCTATAAAGGAAATAGGGTTGAAATAGGAATTACAATGGAGTTAAAGGAATTAGAAATTGACTGGAGATTAGTTAAATTGAACATCTGTCTGGGTATTGATCTGATGTTGGTTTCGGCCTTCGGGGTTTACACATAGGGGGTTGTTCTCTTACTAGTTTACAGTTAGAGACTAATATATATGAGAAGATAGTGATGCGTGAATCAGAAATGGAAACGTTTTCCAAAGTTAATAACGTATATTTTCTAAAATTAGAAAATAAGGATTTAATAAATATATGGAAACGAGAAATGGGGAAATGAATAAATTTTTGTTGATGATTGATCGATAGAATTTCCATCTGGAAATAATATCGTTGTTTTTACACATGTTTTTCTTTGATAGTTAAATCACCTACTATCAAAGTTTTTGACTATTTTTCCGTTATCAATACGGAGAGACCATGATCAGATTCGTTATTTGAAAATCACTCCGTGTGGCATTAGCGCTGCGATCAAATATGATGAAGATAATTGAAAATGGATTTATGCAAGGGCTGTCTTATTTACAGAATAGTGCCTTCGGTCTGTCCAGTCCCAGGATGACCTGTATGAAAGAATGTCCGACATAGTATATTTAATAGGTCGCGTAAGTTGATCTCTTCAAACGTATTTATGTTTGGTGGCGGAGGAATTCGTTTCTCTTAGCTGTTTACCGATGATATGTTTGGAGAAATCAATTTGTGATTTAGCGGGTATGACGATGTGACATTTAAAGTGAATGAAGATGTGGTTTGTAAAGCGTACGTTATGGTCTCAAGCCTCACAACCAGGAAATGGTATAAAATCGGGTAGGTCGCATGGCTATGTGGTTAGCTGCCAATTAGGGTGTATTGTCACCTGATCTAGAAAAATTCCATTTACTTCTATAATCTATTTTGATGCTGTCCCTTTCGGGAAACGGTTGCTGATCCCAACCGTTAGTGATAATACATTAGGTACACTCAAGCGAAATGAGTGACCGGTCATGTTTGCCTGGGTTACAAGATGTTCTTGTTGAACCCGGTGTATTCCTCTCTAGAGATACACTATCAGAAGGTGGTCCCATACCTTACCAGTTGGAATCCATTACCCAATAAGCGCCTGTGGTTTTTGATTATATATTATATATGTGGAACGTGAGATGCAAGCGTTCCATAAAATTGTTGATTATTTGATCTAGACACTATTATAATATCAGAAGAGAATTTGATATAAAGAATATTTTGGTTTTTCGTAGTGTAAAAACTATCCGTGTTTATGTGTGGATGGGTCTTTTGATTATCCTTTCTTTTAAAAGGATTTTAAAGGTTAAACAAATGGTTGGAGTTTACTCACACCAGTCACATGATTGACCCAGAGTTTATTTTGTTTTGTTTTCCCTAAACTCTTGGGTGCCTAATTTTGTATGGGCAGTCAAGTATTTGGGATTTTATAGATATACTTGGAAAGCTGGAGCAGGAGGCTTCAGGATTATATATCTATTATTATTTCCGTTGTGTTGTAAGTGTTGTACTTCGATAATGGTATTATATACAGATACTGATTTTATTTTAGAGTTATGTTATATAATATATTTTATTCATTCCGCTGTGAGATTCTTGTTACTCTAATTTTGTTGTTGTTCCTCTTCTTCTTCTATTCTAATTTTCTATCTTATATATTCTCACCCTCTAACTTCTTTCTATTAACTATCCGGTATTTCTGATGCTTGGATAGTCGACATTGAGTTTATGTAGATAACCAGGATCGCAAAAACCTGGGTCGTTTCAAAACCCATCCAGCACATCTCTTCATAGAATCCGATAACCTAAACCTGTACAACTCGGTCCGACCCGAGCATTACAAACGTCGGATCAGTCCGGTGGACTAGAGTGAGAAATCCACTAAGTTTAAAGGTATCACACAACTTGATTTTTATAGTCAAAATCTTTTCGAAAGAGAAGGATAATCGTAAGACCAAGTCCACACATTAATATGGACGGTTTTTACCTTATGATTACCCAAAACATTTTTGAAATCAATATCTTTTCAGATATTATAATAGCATCTAAATACAAATAAATATCAGTCTAGCAGAACGCTTGCATCTCAAGCCCTACATATATAGTATACAATCAAAACAGTGGGCACTTATTGGAGAATAGATTTCCATGGCAAGGTATGGAAAACCACCTTTCCGACAATATAATTCCAAAGATGAATACATTGGGGTTTAACAAGAATATTTTACAACCTATAACAACCGGGATTTCTGAACCAATTTAAAAAACTTATTTTAGCTATTTTTATGGATTTTGAATATTTAAAATGATTTATTTTAAATAATAATGACTAAAAATTTATTTAAATCGAAGTTAGAACGTATAAATTTATTTTAATTATAAAATGAACTGGAAATAGCGCGGTAGTTTGAAAATTCAATTTCTAATTTCAATTGATTGTACAGAATTCAATATAAATCGAATTTCAGTAAAAGTCTTGATCATTTGCATCTTAGCATGCCACATTGTCAATCCATACCGTACTAGTGATTTCCACTAATATATAACCTCTAAGCTCGAACGTCTCAGAGAGGAGTGTTAAGCAAGAGAATAAATTCTCCACCACCAAACAGATATATATTTAGTAGAGATCAACGAATACAGTATAAAGGAATACAATGTCAGACATACATCCATTTACAAGTCCGTTCTGGGTCTGAAAGAAACCGGAGGCACCTTATTCATCGTCCTATATGTCCAATACAGGAGAGAGGTCCTCGCATACCCGGTTGATCTCCAAGTACGTCTGGACGATCACCACTTATTACCATGTCTTGGGTGTACAACCCAATCAAGACATCAGTAATCATCCAAATGATGTGAAGATTCCTGGTCTTCAACCACCGTCTTCATCGTCGAATTTTAGTCGTAGTATTAATTATTCAAAATGGGTTAAAATTTGATCTTTCTAAATAATTCGCGTATTTTATAATCAAGTGCTATAAAAACACAACATACGCCTCATTCCAATCTAGAATATTCTTTTATTCAAATATTCATATCTTTAGGGAAAGGTTCCCATTAATTTTATCAAAAATAAATTCTTTTAAATTTATTCTTTAATCTTCCTTTAGATATCAATTTCAAAAGATTTTATTAACTAGTCGCGATTATCGTGCCTTACCGAAGTAATCATTTATTTTATCTTTCCAATCCCATCCTATTCATCCCATGGAGAAAAACTGGTAGTACTCCATATCTAACACCCACTGTGTTATCCGTAAATTAATTACCATTTCTCATTCAAGTCTAATTAAAGATTTAACTATTGCCTGGAGTAAAACTAGTGGTACTCCATTCTCGATCATTTCATGAATTCGATAAATTTAATTATCTCATTCTCATTCCAATCTAATTAAAGATTTATTAAAACTCCAATTGGTTTCAATCTTCCTAAAAATCATTATTTAATGATTAATCAACTTTAGGAAATCAATCCTGCCTTTAATTGGGTTAAAGAACCAATGTCACTTAAAACACAATTCACGATAAACCCCAAAATCCTATTCCATCAAAATGGAATCTCCACGAAAATCAGATCAGTCAAAATCAATATGAATTTCTGTATTAGATTAATAATATAAATGGAATAACGGCGAAGCCTTTTAAATTCCATATGTAGTAACGATCTTCCTTCACAGAAGCTCATCTCGATTATTACCAAATCGATTTCCATTCGATCCCAATTTAATATATTAAATTGGAAAACTTTACTTTGGAAATTTTCCATTAAATCTTAATAAAAATATTTATAAATTCCAAATCATAACTTCACTGTTAATTATGTTAAAGAACAAATGTTATATAAAACACCGTTCACGATAAACCCAAAAATCCAATTTCAATTCAATTTCAATTCAATTTCAATTAAATATTAACTAATTAGTAAACTTCTCTAAATCTTAATTAAAAGATTTATTCTTTTCTCAACTGAGTTTAAGAACAGTGTTATTTAAGACACCATTCAGGACAAACCCAAAATCCAATTTGACATTAAATACATGGCTCAGAATAGAAATTTTATTGGCTTATATTCATTATCAAATTCTGAAACCAACAAATATCGTATTGAGAATAACGATATTTATATCTTCCAGATTCCTCAACAATATCCGTATAATCACAGAATCCAATATCGAAATATTCTGAAGATTGTTTCCATTCCCATCCATTCCAATTCATACATTGGAAAATTTTGGTTATATCAAAGCCATTTCAAATCCAATTTATTTGTTTAATAACAACGGATTATTATTCTAGTTAATAACTAGTTCATTTCAAAAAAAATATTTTTATCTTTTCAAACTTGGAATTTTTCATCCAAAATCTTTCCGAATTAGTTATTATGATTTTACATAATTTTCCCATATTTTTAATAATTTTATTAAGGCCTTTACAGTCGGTTTCCGATAACGGCCACCGAACTACATCCATAGCTCCAAATCTAACCACTAGATTTCAATTCTCTTATATTCATTGGTAAACTCTTTTTGATACGGACCCAACGATTCCGGTTTTAGGAGAATCCGACGGTCGTATCTCCCATTACATCAGTTTGAAGTTAATGGTCGAATTCGCGAACAAGAGCTGCGCGGCGCGTTCTATTCAGGTCATTTATATATGTATATATAATATTTCGACGATTTCAATTCAAAACATATTTTATAAATTGTTTATAAATTCATGTAAAAATGATTTAAACTTCATTTTCAATTTTAAATCAAAATTGAATATTCCATATCACTATAATATTAAAATGATAATATTTTCAAAATATCTAATTTTGAAATCCATATCCTTTTCGTATTCATTATAAAATGAATAAAATCAATTGATAAACCCGTTCGGGTTGAAATGGCGTATATACTTCGTGTCCATTCAAAATAGGACATAAAAATCGTATTGTGATTCTGTAACACCCCACCTCCGTTAAGGTCACTCACAAAGGGAATACCTTAACTTTGATGGAGCGTTTTAGTAGACAAAACATAATATTTCAAGACATATACATAAAGCAGTACTTGAAAATTTTATAACTTTATTACAGCAGAAACAGAAGTAAGTTTGGTTACATCCTTCAAAACCACAATATCGGAATTCAAGTACATAAATATCAGTCTTGTACAAAAGCCTTTAGAGTACGTAATTTTAAACCCATAATCCCCAACAAAAAATCCCATAAATAGGTAGAATCAAAGCCAAGCAATACTTCAAGCACTTCTATCACTTCAAGCAAAGAGAAATCTAAATCAAGCTCCTATGTTCCCAACCTGAGTACATGGGGGGGAAACAGAAGAAAAGAGGCAAAACAAACTAGGTCAGACATACGTCTGGTGAGTCGAGCGACTTTCAGCATATAAACAGATAACAGTATCATGACATGTAAATAAAACTGGATGAGAGATAGCCGTAACAGGAGTAGCAGGTTAACAGAAGAAATAGTATGATATAGACCAAGTTATGCTTCTTACTATACCTTACTTCTCTGCACTAATACTAAATAACAGGATTATGTGTTACCCTAATGTCTAAACTGAAACAAAAACGGAAACATAATAATCTCTACAGAAACACAATGTTAGTAATGGGCCTTTACCACCAGAACAGAGACAGACAGTACAGAAGCAGAATGCTAATAATGGGCCTTTACCACCCCAGCTAATGGGCCTTTACCACCCCAACAGAGACAGACGTACAGAAACAAAAGCAGGAACAAAATCAGAGACGGAAACAGAATAATCATTACGGAAACAGAATATTTGAATTAGGTGTACACTAGTAATGGGCCTTTACCACCCCAACAGACGGTACCACACAGAAACAGACAAGTGTTACCACCCCAACAGAAACAGGTGGTACCCTAACAGAAACAGACAGAACTAAGTGTACCCTAAATTCTACCCAAAGCGATCGGCTCCCTAATACATAAATATCCCGTGCCAGCCCCCACAGAAGGGTGTATCACTCCCTAAAGTGGCAACCTATAGACATAGACCTATTTACAGATGTCACGGTGTCTTACATCCTCAGAGCGGACCGAATTCATGCACGCACATGACCTGGTTGGAATGCGCCATCAACACCCCTCGCCATTATCAGAGTGGACCTCTTACAATTAGTTCAGTAAGCGGACCCCTCTTAGTGTTGGGTCATAGTTTTGATACCAGAAAGGGTTACTGACTAATATGGGTCCCAAACAACAGATGACACAAGTAATTACCCCTCCTAACCTTGTGTCCCCAGACTAACTGATTTCAGATTAACTTGCTTACAGATTTCAGATGTACAAAGTTCAGATTAACTAGTTCTCAGATCAGTCATACAAGTTAATAAGTTTTCAAACTAACAGATCAGATGTACAGATTAACAAGTTTTCAGATTAACAGATCAGATATACAGATTAACAAGTTTTCAGACTAACGGATCAGATATACAGATTAACAAGTTTTCAGACTAACGGATCAGATATACAGACTTACAGATTGTTTCACCTAACTTTGTATTGGGCCTACAAATTTACAAAACGGGTTTATTAGATTCATCGGTCCAATTGTTTTAACCCTATCCACCCAACACGTTTTAGGTATCACATTTATCTTAGATTTGCATTAATTAAATATTAATGCACAGACCTCTTACATTAGGTCGGTAGCTTGTGGCTTCTGGATGTGTCAGGCGGTTCCGGGCAGACTTCTGCCATAAGCTAGACCTAACCTCATGTCTAAGCATCTTTATGCCTACGACCTCTCACATTAGACTGACAATTTGCGGTTGCTGGTTAAGCCGGTTGGGTCCGGGCAGGCTTCTACCGCAAACAGAGTCTAACCTCGTGTCTCATCATTCTTATTTTTAGCTAAAGTATTTATTCACAGATTATGCCAATATCAGACTAATTATGCCAATTCAACAAATTAACTTCTTCACAAGTTACAGCAGGTTATCCAAAGTTCTATTAACATGTTTTGCTCAATTTTAGATCGAGCCTACAGATTTCATACCCCAAATTACCGTACTCAGTTTCAATAGATTTAGCAGATTGGGCAATTTAACAGATTTAATCATTCCTTAAAATTCCATTGACATACCTTGCATAATCATAAAATTAAGCCTAGTTTTACATGCCCAAATTATGGTCATAATTCACCATATAACATATGTCCAAAAATTTTGTTAAATTTGCACCGTACAGAATATTCTCTAAAAACCCCAAATCATGATGCACAATATAAATTATGCCAAATTATAGCCGTTGATTACCGCATATGTCAAATATCCAAAAATCCGAATTAGGCGTATTCACATTAATAGTTATCCCTATTTTAATATAGATCTTTTATGTCTAAATCATATATCCTTTTTTTCTTCCAAGTCATAGATCGTCATATAAAATATGCCCCCAAATCTAGATCTTAAATTACAACATGTATTATGTCCTCAAAATCAGATCTTGATTTATAACATGCATTATGTCTCCCAAATTACAAGTCATATGTTGTCATACAATAATTCTCCTTCTTCCAAATCATTAACCGTCATATATAGTATGCCTAGATCTAGATCTTAAATTACCACTTATGTTGTGTTCTCAATTTAGTCACAAATCAGTTATGTCCAATTATGCATCATTCAATATTTTCCCCAAATTTAGCGTTCGCGTGTCAATCTCTTATGAGATTTGGCTCAGGCTCGTGGTAGCCTGGATATAGAACAAAAGGAAGGAAAGAGATACAGAATAGTTACAATAAGATAGATCTATACAGAAAAATAGATCTGATAAACAAGAATAAGA
The DNA here is from genome assembly GCA_030737875.1 of Allium sativum. NCBI lineage: Eukaryota > Viridiplantae > Streptophyta > Magnoliopsida > Asparagales > Amaryllidaceae > Allium > Allium sativum. The sequence goes on along the minus strand of CM060920.1, from coordinate 935,447,898 downwards.
TGAATCTACACAGAAAAACAGATCTGACAAACAAGAATAAGATAGATCTCCAATTCAGATTTATACCCATGTCAAGATCGTAATTAAATTTCATATCTGAAAATATCTGTGCTCACAAAAAGGGAACGATTCTTGTATTCTGGAATCTGTATTCTGACACTGAATAGCTCTCCTTTGGCGTAGACTATCGATTAGATTAGAAAATAGTTGTTCTCTTTTAATTATATTCAGATTGGAAGAAGATGCACTAGTTCTAGCTTAGATTTCAGCAGAGTAGCTACGCCATTATTTTATTTTAATTAGAATAGAGGCAGAGTATAGGTAGAATGAAATTGTGTGGAGAGAAAGTAAGGTTTGGGGGGTGTTTTTATAGGAGAATGGGATGATTTAGAGCCTTCAGATCAGTCCAGAAGTCATCAGAACCACCCTGCTCGAAGACAGGTCATCCAGCCACTCAGAAGGAGACACATCATCACAGAACACTCCAGAATTTTGTGCTGGATAGGTATGGGTGCACTTGGTAGGTGCGCCAGTGTATTTTTGTACTGGCGCACTTCACAAGTGTGCCAGTGTATTCTGGCTTGTTTCTGGTTTTTCTGCCTAACTTCGTTCGTCCATATCTTCTTCATACGGTATCCGTTTTAGGCAAACTCGGACTCTATCTCAAGCAGAATTTCGAGATGAACGCAATGGCGCAACCTGTTTCCCTTAATTCTTCTCTTAAAATTAAGTATACTATAATTTATTACTTATACGTTCACGGAAAATACAGGGTGTTACATTCTCCCCTCCTTAAAGGATTTCGTCCCCGAAATCTTCAGGTTAAGATGAATGTGTCCTACCATCCAATCATCCATCTACTCAACCATCATCCACAAGCGTCCATTGTCCTTAGAAAATTTCTAGTGTTGTATGAACATATGCAAAAGTGTGTGTATATGTCTCTTATCTAATGCAAAGATCAGGCGGTCTACTGATTCAGTTGACCTCCTCAATGCGAACCATGTTGGTGCCATGAGTCCAATTATGTATGCAAGAAATCCTATTTGATACACATCATTTCTATATGTGTGCCTAACCATTCATCAAAATGCAACATCCATGTGATGTGTCAATCATTTTGCATCCACAAAAATTGAAAAATGCACACACATTCATATGCAGTATGAAAGTGTTATTGAGTCGATCTAGTGCCTAGTGTGTGTATATGCATCCACGAGCAACCACTTGCAACCATCAAACATAACATGTCTCAAACACATGTTTACACCCATTAGTTTCTACCTAAAGGTCAAAGACTCGATCGATAGGATATAGCTGAGTGATGGAAGCTAGTACAATTATAACAAAAGTTCTGTTCCCATTAGACATCGGTTAAGAAAATAAATCCCTAAGTATCAACCCCGAAGACCGAAATCAACATCATATTGACACTCAGAGAATTACTCCCATTAATCAATGTCAAAACTGGAAATCTACTTCACGCTTCGAGTAAAAACACTATCCTTTTCAGAAATATTCAGATACTTACAGACTACTAGTACAGATTAGATTATCAAATGATTCTTAGGAAACTAAGCATGATAAAACCCCACATATCCCACAAAAACCAGAATTTATGCGTCACAGTCAACTTAACGCTTAACACAGATACCCTCAAACCCCAACCTATCACAAACAGATGAGTCGTAACCCTTATGGGGTTTGAGACTATAGCGGGATCAGAAACAAGACTAGTATTAAAGTGTAGAGACTTAACTATAGAATTAAAATGTCAGAATGATTAGATAAGGAAATTAAACTTTCTACGGAAAATTTTCCACCTCTATCATGTCCACCAACTACGAGAACATTCACCTACCTTCCAGAAGATACTACCCTTTGCCCTTGCCTTCTGGGGCAATCCTTGATCAAATGTCCTGTCTCACCGCAATGAAAACAACCAGTCTTCTTACATGTTAACAAGTCTTTCTCTAAAGTTGCCCCCATCGTGCGGAAAACCCTACGAAGCTCGAAAGAGGATTAGCCGTAGGTGAAATTACTACGGCTACAGATGGAAGTTAGGCACTTATTTGCCCTTCGACAGACGCCATAGTCTCATCATGCCTACGGAACCATGTCGCGATGAGGTTACCTTCAAGAAAGCCAGGAGCCCTGGAGACTCAGAAAAGAAGGAAACAAGGATTAAACAGAAAATCAAAAGATAGACATATGGCTTTGGGGACTATGTTTTTCAAAATAAACTCGACTTTTGAAAATGTTTCCTTTTTAAAACCTTTTTGAAAATAGTTTTCAATTTATTTTTTATCAAATCTGGTAACCTTCAGCTCTGATACCAAGTGTAACACCCCACCTCCGTTAAGGTCACTCACAAAGGGAATACCTTAACTTTGATGGAGCGTTTTAGTAGACAGAACAGAATATTACAAGACAGATACACATAGTAGTACTTGAAAAATTTATAACTTTATTACAGCAGAAACAGAAGTAAGTTTGGTTACATCCATCAAAACCACAATATCGGAATTCAAGTACATAAATATCAGTCTTGTACAAAAGCCTTCAGAGTATGTAATTTTAAAGCCATAATCCCCAACAGAAAATGCCATAAATAGGTAGAATCAAAGCCAAGCAATACTTCAAGCACTTCTAGCACTTCAAGCAAAGAGAAATCTATATCAAGCTCCTACGTTCCCTACCTGAGTACCTGGGGGGAAACGGAAGAAAAGAGGCGAAACAAACTAGGTCATACATACGTCTGGTGAGTCCAGTGACTTTCAGCATATAAACAGATAACAGTATCATGACTTGTAAATAAAACTGGATGAGAGATAGCCGTAACAGGAGTCGTAGGTTAACAGAAGAAAAAGTATGATATAGACCAAGTTATGCTTCTTACTATATCTTACTTCTCTGAACTAATACTAAATAACAGGATTAGGTGTTACCCTAATGTCTAAACTGAAACAAAAACGGAAACATAATAATCTCTATAGAAACACTACGTTTGTAATGGGCCTTTACCACCCGAACAGAGACAGACAATACAGAAACCGAATGCTAATAATGGGCCTTTACCACCCCCAGCAAATGGGCCATTACCACCCCAATAGAGACAGACGTACAGAAACAGAAGAAGGAACGGAATCATAGATGGAAACAGAATAATCCCTACGGAAACAGAATATTCGAATTAGGTGTACACTTGTAATGGGCCTTTACCACCCCAACAGATGATACCACACAGAAACAGACAGGTGTTACCACCCCAACAGAAACAGACGGTACCCTGACAGAAACAGACAGAACTAAGTGTCCCCTAAATTATACCCCAAGCGATCGGCTCCCTATTACATAAATACCCTGAGCCGGCCCCCACAGAAGGGTGTATCACTCCCTAAAGTGGCAACCTATAGACATAGACCTATTTACAGATATCACAGTGTCTTACATCCTCAGAGCAGACCGGATCCATGCACGCACATGACCCGGTTGGAATGCGCCATCAACACCCCTCGCCATTATCAGAGTGAACCTCTTACAATTAGTTCAGTAAGCGTGCCCATACCCCTTTTAGTGTTGGGTCATAATTTGAAACTAGAAAGGGTTACTGACTAATATGGGTCCCAAACAACAGATGACACAAGTAATTACCCCTCCTAACCTTGTGTCCCCAGACTAACTGATTTCAGATTAACTTGCTTACAGATTTCAGATATACAAAGTTCAGATTAACTAGTTCTCAGATCAGTCATACAAGTTAATAAGTTTTCAAACTAACGAATCAGATGTACAGATTAACAAGTTTTCAGATTAACGGATCATATATACAGATTAACAACTTTTCAGACTAACAGATCAGATATACAGATTAACAAGTTTTCAGACTAACGGATCAGATATACAGATTAACAGACTTACAGATTGTTTCACCTAACTTTGTATTGGGCCTGCAAATTTACGAAACGGGTTTACTAGATTCATCAGTCCAATTGTTTTAACCCTATCCACCCAACACGTTTTAGGTATCACATTTATCTTAGATTTTCATTAATTAAATATTAATGCACAGACCTCTCACATTAGGTCGGTAGCTTGTGGCTGTTGGATGTGCCGGGCGGTTCCGGGCAGACTTCTGCCACAAGCCAGACCTAACCTCGTGTCTGAGCATCTTTATGCCTACGACCTCTCACATTAGACTGACATTTTGCGGTTTCTGGTTAAGCCGGTTGGGACCGGGCAGGCTTCTAACGCAAACAGAGTCTAACCTCATGTCTCAGCATTCTTATTTTTAGCTAAAGTATTTATTCATAGATTATGCCAATTCAACAAATTAACTTCTTCACAAGTTACAGTAGATTATCCAAAGTTCTATTAACATGTTTTGCTCAATTTTAGATCGAGCCCACAGATTTCATACCCCAATTACCATACTCAGTTTCATTAGATTTAGCAGATTGGGCAATTTAACAGATTTAATCATTCCTTAAAATTCCATTGACATACCTCGCCTAATCATAAAATTAAGCCTAATTTTACATCCCCAAATTATGGTCATAATTCACCATATAACATATGTCCAAAAAATTTGTTAAATTTGCACCTTACAGAATATTCTTTAAAAACCCCAAATAATGATGCACAATATAAATTATGCCAAATTATAGCCGTTGATTACCGTGTATGTCAAATATCCAAAAATCCGAATTAGGCGTACTCACATTAATAGTTATCCCTATTTTAATATAGATCTTTTACGCCTAAATCATATATCCTTTTTTTCTTCCAAGTCATAGATCATCATATAAAATATGCCCCCAAATTTAGATCTTAAATTACAACATGTATTATGTCCTCAAAATCAGATCTTGAATTATAACATGCATTATGTACCCCAAATTACAAGTCATATGTTGTCATACAATAATTCTCCTTCTTCCTAATTATAAACCGTCATATATAGTATGCCTAGATCTAGATCTCAAATTACCACTTATGTTGTGTTCTCAATTTAGTCACAAATCAGTTATGTCCAATTATGCATCATTCAATATTTTCCCCAAATTTAGCATTCACGTGTCAATCTCTTATGAGATTCTGCTCAGGCTCGTGGTAGCCTGGCTATAGAACAGAAGGAAGGAAGAGATACAGAATAGTTACAATAAGATTGATCTACACAGAAAAACAGATCAGATTAACAAGAATAAGATGAATCTACACAGAAAAACAAATCTAACAAACAAGAATAGGATAAATCTCCAATTCAGATTTATACCCATGTCAAGATCATAATTAAATTTCATATCTGAAAATAATTGTACTCACAAAAGGGGAACGATTCTTGTATTCTGGAATCTGTATTCTGACACTGAATAGCTCTCCTTTGGCGTAGACTATCGATTAGATTAGAAAATAGTTGTTCTCTTTTAATTCTATTCAGATTGGAAGAGGATGCACTAGTTCTAGCTTAGATTTCAGCAGAGTAGCGACGCCGTTATTTTATTTTAATTAGAATAGAGGCAGAGAATAGGCAGAATGAAATTGAATGGAGAGAAAGTAAGGTTTGGGGGTGTTTTTATAGGAGAATAGGGTGATTTAGAGCCTTCAGATCGGTCTAGAAGTTATCAGAACCACCCAGCTCGTAGACAGGTCATCCAGCCACTCAGAAGGAGACACATCATCACAGAACACTCCATAATTCTATGCTGGATCGGTATTGGCGCATTGGCAGGTGCGCCAGTGTATTTTTGTACTGGCGCACTTCACAAGTGCGCCAGTGTGTTCTGGCTTGTTTCCGGTTTTTCTGCCTAACTTCGTTCGTCTATGTCTTCTTCATACGGTATCCGTTTTACGCAAACTCGGTCTCTAACTCAAGTAGAATTTTGAGACGAACGCAATGGCGCAACCTATTTCCCTTAATTCTTCTCCTAAAATTAAGTATACTTTAATTTGTTACTTATACGTTCATAGAAAATACGGGGTGTTACAGATTCTTTTTTGAATATTATTTTAAAATATTCGTTCATATTCTGAATCGGAATGAGACTCAATCAATTACCATATAGTTTCAGTTATATGGATTTCATACATCGCATGTATTCAACAATAATGGTAAATTGTCATTACTCATTCAAACATCATCCAGAGTGCAATTTACAACTGTATAAGCATTAAAATAAATAACGCTCATCACAGCCTATCAACCCATCGATTGACATACAACTAAATATTGGGATTAGTGTATGTCAAATATCATCCCAATACCCATGTGGGATTTCCAAACAACAAATATTGATTATTATTTGTGCACTTGGGCGATGTGTAAAAGTTATCGTCCCAATCAATATCATTTAAATTGGTGTACATAAACAAGTCGTCTGATTTGTAAATGGATATTTATTCCAATTTTCTTGTTTAAATTATAAATAGATATTTATAATTTTAATTTCAACTACAAAAATAATATTAACATTATTTTAATATGTTAATAATTTCGGCATCATACTCAAAACACAATACAGTCAATTAAATCGTCCATGGTCTGTGGACGAGGTAGCTGAGCTAACAGGCACCATATACAATTTATAATGATTAAAACTGATAAAAATCGACACTGGCAATTCTATATATTTTTATATATGAATACAATAACATGATAAAAATATAATCGAGTGAGAAGGAGTTCTCACTTTGGTTTTCACTCTGCCATTCTTTATTTGATGATTTTTATTTTTGGAACTAAATTAAACAAGCGTTTAATTTAGCCTAAAAATAAACTTGCTGCAAATCAGTCCTGGTCAGTTCCATGTTGTAGAGTTTGCCTTCACGATTGCATTGCAACTTGTTTCACTGAATTTCGATCAGCAGATAAAAGGTTATGATATTTTAAACTTTTAAATAACATATATTAATTAGTATAATTAATTAAATAAATAAATTACTTTCTCCCCCGTTTCTCTACAGACCATTGCTCGAACTCGCTTCCCCCCTCCAGCCACCGACGCACGCCACCACAGGGGTTCGGACCCCAATTGGAGCCACTGACCTGACCAGCGACGAGTCGCCATCCACCGCCGACGACAGTGCTGGTCGCGACCCCCCAACCTCCTGAAATCTCGCGCAACGACGACGGGTTTAGGCCCAAAAATCGAGCCAACGACTTCATGAAATTCCATCTCCACCGTTCATCGTGGAGATCTCATGAAGCTCTTCCCTTTTCCTTTATAAGTTTGGTGAATTAAGCCGTGGATTGGGAGATTTTTTAGGATCAAAATTGGACCATATTGGCTGTTGAAATCGTTGAGCAGCGGCTCCCCTTTTTGGAATTAGGGTTTTATGAATAATTGGGGGGTATTTATATTATTTTATATTAATATTTTTTTCTATTTTTGCTTTGCTATGAAATTTAGTGCCTCTAACTCCAAACGAATCCCAACGACTGTCGCCCCTAGCCAAATACCCTCATTCTGGACGCAATGGGATATGTTTCGTAAGCCAATTCGACTGTTTTAATCTGTTTTCATAAAATTTAAAATATAAGTCAATATATATTGAATTTAAACGTACATTTTAATTTATCGGGTCCACATACTGACTCCAAAAATTATAGAAAAATTAATCTAACTATGTTTTGATGATACAGTCCTAACAAAACTAATTTCGTTGAATTTGGAGACCGTTTGAAAAATGGTAATTTTCCAGTCGATTAAATTCAAACTAAAATTACCAAACACATTTAAATTCACCACGCTCACATATTAATTCCAAAAATTATGAAATTTGAAACCTGACTATAATTTAACATTCCGGATCCAACAAAAGTACTTTCGTCGAAAACGGAGGCCGTTTGCAAAATGGCTATTTTTAAGGGCTATATATTATATTAAAAAATATATAAATTCCATTGCGATTATTCTAAATTTTAAACTGGACATAACTTTAAAGTTATAAAGTGTAATATTAGTTTCTTATGTTCGTTAGAAAGATATTATTAAACAGATTCTAACGTTTCTTGTTTTACCGAAATCCTATTTATTTTGAACTCTGTACATTCATTTGAAATTTATAATCGAATTTTCAAACTACCGCGGCATTTCAGGCTTGTTTTATAATTAAAATAAATTTATACGTTCTAACTTTGATTTAAATAAATTTTTAGTCGTTATTATTTAAAATAAATCATTTTAAATATTCAAAAGCCATTAAAATTGCTAAAAAAATAAATTGGTTCAGAAATTCTGGGTTGCTACAAAGGAGAACACTAAACCAAACCGAAACAGAGCAGAATATAATCTCAAAGTGGGATGAATATAATATAATATGTCAATACTATTTACACAAAAAGAAAACTGTATGTACATGAATACAAAGTTAGAGTACACAACTAGATCAACATATATAATTTGTCTGTACAATGCTGATAAATACCACACACACATCAAAAATAAATTAATATAAGAAAATACGGGAATACTCCACGACTTCGGTTCCTCTCCTGTAGCTCCAAGTAAAACCCAATGCAACTTGGAAAATATACTCGGTCTTCGCCTGAGAACATTTTGAGGAAAGAAAAAATCACCCGGATCAGTATGGAATACTTTAGTGAGAAAACTCAAATTACATACAATATGCTTAATTTTAGAAAATCCTTTGAAAAAATGGCACTCTCGTAAGACATGACCACACATAAACATGACACGTTTTTCCTTTACGATAACCAAATCTCTTTTAATTATAAATCCAGTGATATTATAATAATGTCTATAATCCACAAATAAAATAGAAATATAGTCGAAAAGCTCTTTGACATAGTTGGTTTACATCTAAAACTTCACGTCATGTATTGGGGTTTGGATCTACATACATGACTTGGTAAGGAACTACCTTCCATACAGTGTTCCTCTGGATAAAAAATACTTGGGTTCAACAAGAACATCTTGCAATCCAACCACACAGAACCGGTCACTCATTCATCTTGAGTGTACCGAATATATCACCACCATGGTTGAGTACAATAAACTGTTTCACTCCAAAGCGTACAAAAAGGGACAACTGATTTCTCTAGATCAGATGTTGATATACCATAATGAAAATGACCCACATAGCTCTGTCGCTTTCCTGATATCATTCGTTTCTTTATTGATGAGGCTTGACGCTATGATAACCTTTTGGAAACATCACATTCAACTTTGCATGCCTCATTATCAGACCTGTCAATCACTAATTGATTTGCATAAAGATACTTTGGGTGTTAAGCTAAAAAAAATTGCCTTCTCTGCCACCAAACAGATATACATTTGTAAAAATCAACGTGCGTGGTCTAAGAAATACAACGTCAAACATCCGTCCATACAAGTTGTCTAGGAACTGGACAAACCGAAAGTACTCTTTTACTATATTCTGGCGGGATAACCTTTAGGATTAGTAACTAGAAGTCTTTGCGTCATGCAGAACCCAGAATGTAGGGACTACTACTAGTATAATATTGGTTGTTAACTACAGACTTCAGCAAGCACCCATTTTCTCTTCGAAGGCCTACGCCTTCAAATCATCTTAATACAAATTAGCATATCTGAAAATTCAATTTTCAAACACAAAGTCAGTTCGAAGTGGTTTTGGATCCAGTTCCAATCCCGATTCCTCGACCCAGCCTGTTATATGTTAAAAGAGAATTTATTGATAGTCAATTCTTTAACTATCAAATCATGCAGTACAATTGAGTATATCAGTAACACATGCCCTTTTAATTAAAACTATTTATTAAAATCATTTCAATGATTCTTATAAATCGATTCAATATACTTATCTCAACGGGGTAAGTACATTAAAAAATAGCATGTTTTCATTGTTAAAAAAACCATAGCCATACACTTATCTCTTAGAATAAGTGTGTTCACAAAACCATATTATTCTCACTACTTAGAAAATAGCGCTATATACTTAGCCAAATGATATGAGTATAGTCACAATTCATATTTGGCCTAAAAATGTCATGTAATACATTGTTTTCTATAAAACTTAAATAGTTTATTTAGCATTAAACTTTGTAAATTAAAGAAATAGAGGATCTTTGATATAAATGAAACCATACGAATGATCATAAAATTGGAACACTCTTTGATCATGACGTAACCCATTAAATACTTCTAGTGATCATTTCGCTATATCAAAACCATAAGATAAGACTTATTATGAGATAAAGTATAAAGAGGGGTTTCAAAAAGGTTGAAAGGGACTCAAATTTTGAATCGATTTACCATTTCCTAGTTATCCCGTTTTTTTATTACACTATGGATTTCGGGTCAAAACCCGTTCACCTTGGAAAAGTGGAAATGTCACATCTAATTGAGATTGAAAAAATCAAATTTCGATCCTCATGATCGGATCCAATAAAAAAACATTTTGAATTATTTAGGAAAATGGGATCAAATCCCAAAAGTAGGCTTAATATTAATTAGATGCATAAACTCTAAAGTTCATGGCAAACTCCTAGAGAAGCTCCGAATGGAAACTAATGACTTGAAAAATCAAGGACACCCCTTCAATAGTGCAGGGGTGGGGGAAGGGGAAATGTCAGAACTAAAATTATCACGGTAGTATAGAAAGCATAGCCATAGCGAAACGATGTCAAAAGTGAAAATAATCGATAGCAACTAAAGGTAATAAAAAGAGCAAGAAAGTCCTTTCAGAAAGACTAAGCCCCTTCCGTATTACTGAAGGGTACAACTATCGTTGTAAAGCGATAACTTCTGCAAAATAACTCAAATATTCTAGACTAAATGCACCCTATATTCGTTCGAAAGGGTTGTTTTGGCCGCTTGACCCATGAAGGAAGAAGAAGCCGTATCCTAGAAGAAAACGCCTTTTGATATCATAAAAGCTAGAGGTCTTTAGATGCCCATTCTTCTTAAAAGTACCAATTTCATCCTCCAGAGAGCTCCCTTCGGAAGACTCCGATGCAATGTAGTTGTTATCTATTAGAAAACATTCCTACCACTTCAAGCTCCTTACCTCTGCTCTAGATTGCATCGAAAGTACAAAGCTGCATATTACTAAAGCCACTTTTACTAAGCCTCCGGATCCGCTATCGCGAGATCATCAAGACGAGAGCCCTAAGGAGGAGAGGCGTCTACCTGCACCTATAAATATGACACCAAGGGTCTAGAATCCAAACTGAAATTCTCACTCTTCCACTTATATCTTAAATTTTAAGTTGCAAAACCCTAATTCCTAATCCAATTTAGGGACTTTGGGAACTGATAGATTCAAGTCTTTGCACCATCCAAAGTTCTTATTAACAGAAGATTTATCATCAATTAAGGCAATACAAAGGTAACTATCAAATTATTGTAGCAATATGTCATAGCTTTACAATTTTAAACTCTGAATGCTTTGAAAAGGTTCGACAAGTATAGTGCAAACACACATCGCGTCGAAAGGTCTAGTAAATGGAATAAACTAATCAAAACTGTGTCTAACGGGATCTAGTTCCGAAAGCCCAACCTAAAACTTGTTGAAGGTTATTTAAGAAATTTTAACCTGTAAACTTGCTGATAGTCTTTCACTAACAAATTCAACTGGAAATATCAATTCTTATAAAAGATTAAGATCATGGATAAGGACCCAATACTCTAAGTTCAGACCCAAAGTTATCTATAAGGGGAATAAGCCTTAGTTATCTATTCTAAAGCCTTACTAGTAACCCTGAACTACATGAATGATCATCCCAATGAGACGAGGGTCAATATTGCTAGCCTTACGATAGTTACAAGATTGAGGAAATGTCACTACAAGAAAAGCTGAAAATAACGATTGAAAACCGTGATTGAATTTTTTTGTCGTCAAATTTGTGACACATTTGTGTGTGATCCGCAAAGGATAATTTTAAGATTTTTCTATTTTAACTTCTTTTATATTATCACTGACAATTTTTATATATACTACTGAACCGTTGCAAATTGCGTCAGTTTACTAAGGGATAAATTTTGACACTGAATTCCATCGCAAATTCAGGTCGATTATAGACAAAAATATTTTGAAGCTATCTTATGATGGATTTCCCATGGAATTTTCAAGGGATGCTTATTTAATTTAAATTTTTCAAAGGAAATTTGCAAGGAAATTTTGTAATTAATTAGTAAGAATTTGGGAAGTCATATCCTATTTAGCCATGGTGAATTTTGTAATATACATATTTAATGATCAATAACTAATGCTTAATAATTAATAATCAAAAAATAATTTTTAATAATTAAATTTGATTGATTAGTAATTATTCAGTAATAATTGATAACTAACAATTAATATTAAGTAAACTGTTATACTGGTAATTAATTAATAACAAAATATGATGTCATTGCCACATCTGTACAATTGCAGAGATTTGGAAATGGCGTAAAGTACCCCTTCTCTTCCACCTATTTTTTCTTTGTCCCCCTCCTTCAAAACCACCTTTCTTCGTCTTCTCGGCTCCTCCAACTTCTTTACTTGCTTACGCCACACCTGGCTCTATGCAGTTGTCCGCCTCTCAGCCCATATCTCTAAGGCTCAAATCCGAATCGCTCTACCACTCTTGACCTAATCTCTCACTTAATGAACCAATTGCTTAGTTTCTTGCACGGGGGCCCTATCCCATTCGAAACCAACTAGGCCATTATAATTGCTCCTTCATCCCTCACCAGAGACTGAATTTCAGCAAAGAGGGTCTGGGGAGATATCTAGTGTTGGGGTTCGTTCGGTTCTTTAGGGTTTACTGTGTGCATCTTTGTCATTTGTGTTAGCGTAGTTTCCTTTGTTGGGGTTTTTGAGTGCGGATTTGTTTCCTGTTTTTGTATTTCTCTGGATTGAGTGGTGTTTCTTTTTGGAGATGGTTTGTACGTTTTCTTGTCAGTTCATCTTCAAACGCAACAGACTTGTGAAGCTTAGTTTTGTACTTGCTATTTTTTGTGGTAATGTTACCTTTTTTTGCTTCCATCTCCTCCCGCGTCTTTGTCAATTGCTTTAGCTTAGTCACTCGTGTTTTGTCCACTCTTGTTTTTTTGGATGTTGGCTCATCTCGGGTTGGAAATTTGGTCTCATGTCATTGTTTGCTAATGCCAATTCCTTGTTGCATTGTTTATGTGTTACTTGCAATATTGCTTGGCGTCTTGTGTTTCAATATTACTCTAGGTTGAGACATCATGTGTTGGGAAGTGAAGTTTCTTTGGAACTCTATGCTGGTTTACTACCTAGGTTCAGTCATGTCATTATTTGGTATGAGTGATGATGCCTATTATGTGTTCTTCCTTGGAGTGATTTCAGGGATGTGCTCACCCTGTTTTGCTACTATGCAGCTGTGTTGGAGATATCTATGTGTTGATGGATGTTGCAGGTCTGTGTTTGCATGTGATGTGTTGTCCTAGTGTGGAATTGTATTATGTCACATTATTATTTGTTGTTATCAGGGAATATATATTTTGGCTATGAGATGTTTTCATGTTAATGACTCTGTGCATTGGAGTACGAAAATTTTTTGTAGTCTAGAAATAGTGTCTAGATCCAATTCTGTAACCTATATAGAATGCATTGGATGATCCACTTTAAAAACCATTAGTAGTCACTTTGAAAACCAAAGTGGTGGACGGTCCACTTTGAAAATTATTTGTTAATTTAGTCACTTTAAAAACCGTTAGTAGTCACTTTAAAAACCAAAGTGTCACGTTAGTGAACGAGGATGTGTTTTTTGCTACGAATGGGGTATTTGAGCGTGCGGAGTACTTATTTATTAATTTATTTGTTTGGAATTAATTTACGCGTTCAATTTGAATTCATGTTCCTTATGTGAATGATAAAAATTTGAAAAGATTGTAATATAAGTCTTACATTGGCAAAACATTATAAGTAGTTTGGTATATATATATATGAGTATGCAAATTATGGACACAATTGAAATAAAATCAAATACACTTGAATAAACATGATGGTTTGATACTCATACATATATATTATGTGTCGAAGACAGGCACTTGGGCAAATGGCGCGTGCCTGCACACCTACAAAATTTTGGCCTGTTTCCTAAACACCCACATTCAAAAACTAAATGGACCAATTTTGTCCATCCGTGCAATGGTGCTAGGCGGGTTTAATGAACGTTGGTGTGTCGACGTGTCAGATGCCATCCCAATGGTTTCTTTCGTGCCACGTTGAGCACTAGAACCGCCCGAGAAGTAAAAGCAGCGCTCCACTTCCTCTTGTTTCAATTTGATTTCTCTTTCATTCGTTCTCTTTAGGGTGCGTTCTTAACGAACTATAAAGGGGTATTTGAGCGTGGCATTTGAGCGGAGAATTTGAGCGTGGTACTGTAGCGAATAGGGAATGTGTTTTTTTGCTGCGAGTGGGGTATTTGAGCATGGTATCTAAGTAGGGTATTTAATTGTTAAATTAATTATTTTGATTTAATTAAATACTAATTTCACAAAACAAAACGACTACATTTCATTACACGAACGAAAATACAAACATAAATAACACAACTAGACTGAAATTAAAACAAGTACATGAAAATCTAGAAAGTAACGATGTGGGAATGCGCTCAACTCTGCTAAAATAAACCCATATATACCCTGGTCGGTAAGTTCCTCAACAATCTCCACATTCTGTGCATCATTGCGGAAAATCAACAAAATCTCCCAAAGCTTGACATTTACCGCTCCTCGAACAATCTCGTAGCAACGGATAGCAAGTTGTCTCATGCGGTCGGTCATAAAAGTGTGGCTCGTACTGTCATGCTCTACATGTCTGCGCTTAGACGGCTGACCAGAAAGGGGATCGCCTATAGCCATCCAGTCAGTATAGTAACCTGCGTCGGCACAGGTGAAAGAAGCAGCTAGCACAGGTGCTGTTGGAGGTACAGTAGAAGGTGCAACCTCAGAAATCAGGTATGCACAAGTAGCTTTACGCAAACAACCCTCGAATAACATGTCCTGCTCTCAGAACTTCATCGGCGCGTTCCGCCTGAATCGTCGATTTGATCTGCCAGTGCCAGTAGCCCAAATATCATCAGGACCGTCTAGAAAATCAAACACTGGATCCCATTCCCCGCTAGGTGTCTTGAGCAATCTGTCCCAGTCGCGAAATGTCTGCTTCATATTATCCCATTTGTTTTCAATCTGAATTTATGTAAAATCAAGATTATAATGGGCGTTCATCGCTGCCGCTACCGATGAATAGAAGTTGCTACGCTAGTCTCACGCTCAGCCAGATACTCTACACAAATATCTATAAACGTAGACTCTCGTCGTCCATCCAATATACAATTGGCTGTGAAGTAGCAGAGGCAGAAGCGATAGACATACTGTATAACCAAAAAAAAAATCAGAAAAATATATGTTATAGATTACTGAAAAATAAGCTAAACGGTATAAAAAAAATTACACGTTTTGAAGCTCGAATAGGCGGCAAAAAATTCTGAAAGGTGGATGTAGAGGAGGAGGCTCGATTTTGGTGTGGGGGATACTGAAAGGGGGTGGGAATTTATAGATGGCGAAAGGATACGTTGGGAAAGTATCCGTTGGCGTCGGACGCGTCGGACCCCAACGGATACTTTCCCAACGTCTCCCGAATGTTTTTTTTTTTTGATCGAGGAAAAAGTTATTGGCGTCCGACGCATCGGACGCTGCCAAATATTGATTGCAAACGGGCCCTCGATCTTCCACTCCCCGTTCCTTTCTCCTTTTGTGATCTATTTCAGTTGCTTTTAACTTTTGTTATTCTGAGCCTTTCCACGTCGCTCCATGTTTCCACTCTTCTAATTGACACTTATGCTTCTCCGTCGCTCACTCAGTCTCGTCCGAATTCACCTCTCTAACTCCATGTCTGTTTTTCTCCCTTTTCTATTTGGTCTTCCCTCTCCATTTTAAGCAAATCTAGCTGCTCCTTATGCTACTTCTATATTCACAACAATTTTTTATTGAGTTCAGGATCTTGATTGTTGGTACGAGTGATGCTCAACGTTGTAGAGATATTTAGGTTTTGCATCAGGTGGCGAAAATGGGTACGGTTTTGCATTTGAATCTCGACTTGTGGTTGATGTTTGTGCATTGTTTTGGCTATGTTTCTGACTGGAGTGGAGCTGGTTTTCGGTGATATTTTGGTATCCACAGTTTAAGGGCTTGCCATTTTCAGGTATTATTTTGGCATATTTTAGGCTTTTACCTGATCTTGTTTGGATCTGGGTATTAGAATATTTTGTTTCTTCGTTGTCTTCTGCAAGATGATTCAATGCATTCAAATTCTCAGTTTAATGTAGAACAAAAGTTTACGCCAAGTTCACATTCTTCGTATGAGGAAATACATAAATGTTGAATTTTTTTTATAGTTTGAGCTCGCAAGAGCTTACTCTAGAAATATACCAAAATAAAGGTGCTTTGGGTTGAAATACCAATTTTAAAATAAAGGAAATATATACAGACATGACGTCATTTTTCTATGTAATATTATTCATATATACTTGCAGCGAACACACTAGAATCCGATCCATGCTTTAAATGAAACACAGTACATGCCTTCATATAGAGTTATAACTTGAAAATTAGGCTGTATTATAGAAGGTTTCATGAGTTTGCGGACATCTTTGGATTAGAGTTCAAGATTGGTTAAAGTTAGAGGTTGATTAGTATTTAATATAGTGAAAAATTTTTGGTTAGCTTGTGCGTTAAGTTTTACTACTGCATAAATTGATATGTTTCCAGTCAATTCATTTGTAAAATACACCAACTCAGGTACTGTTTGGTTTAAAAATTATTTTGTGTTTTCGGTTTTCAGTTAATATGTCAAAAATGAAAAGAGTTGAGCAATGACGAACATGATTAAAGAAAGACGGAGAGGACTACGGAGGGGATGGATAAGTAGTTTAAGAATGAATTGTCTCATGCTTATCTAATTTCTCAAAACATAAAGAAAAAAATGTGTTTTCTATTTTGTATATTAACATTGTTTTCTAAATCGATCATTTTCAATAATATATGTACATCGTACGTATTTTTTGTATGGATGAAAACTTAAAACTTAAAATGGTAAACCAAACACTACTTAAGATACTAGAAGGAAAAATGGCTTTTACCATGAATAAACTTGGCTAAAATCACATTGACAATAGTTGTCTTGTCCATTTATGATTGCATAAAATAGGTATATTTCACAATATCTATCAATGTTGTTTAGTCCACCGTAAATAAAATGTTTACGACATTTTTCAATTGTAAATAATTTTCATCTGGGTATTTGTTTCTTTATTGAAGCTGGGTAGTGATATTTAATGTAACGTCGCGTATTTTTAGTAGTCGGATATTTAAATTATTTTATTATTTTAAATATTATATTTGGAATATTTATGATTTAATATTAAATTCGTTTATTAAAAACGAAGTTTGAACGTTTATTTATATTTAAATTAAAACGAGCTCATAATGGCGCGGCAGTTCGTAATATCGAGTTTTGAACTTCAGTTGAGTATACAGGATTCGATATAAGTCGGATTTCTGTGAAACAAGAAATGTTTGAATCTAGTTGATTATATTTTTCTAATGGAAGAGAAAAATCGAGATTCATATTCATACTATAGATTGTTATTATATCCAAATCAAATTTTAAAATACTCGTTATGAAAATCATTAATAAATGATAACGTTTATTTAATTAATTCAAAAGGGTTTTTAATATAATTTGGATACCGTTTTATCTCGAAATTGATTATGTTGAGTTATAAATCCATATTGTTTATATGTGAAGCTATGTGATAATTTCATGTGGATATTTACGATAATAATAATTTATTAGATTATTTTGGAATTTAATTAATATCTAATATATTATATATAAGCCTTAAAAATAGCCATTTTACAATTGACATCGGTTTCGATGAAATTAGTTTCATTGGAACCATAACGTTAAATTATTGTACGAAACCAAATTTCATGGTAAACCGATGTCGTATGTGACTCGGTAGCCATTTTGTCGATTTAAATTGGAAATTAAGAATAACTGATTATCCAACGGACTCCGTTTTCAGCGAAATTAATTTTATAATATCCATAATGATTTATTATGTTAGTATTTCAATTTTCAAGTTATTTGGACTTATTTTGCTATCATACGCAATTTAAATGTGTGTTGATTCACGTATTTGAATTGTAAAGGAACTTTCACAAACAATCTCGGAATTCGACGAAACCTATCTCATCGTGTCTGGAATGTCGTTTTATGCTAGGATGTAAAGTATCATCTCAATCAGAAGCTGTATGTGGTTGTTTTTACAAATTACTTCGTGTGTAAGTTTATATAGTAATATTTTAATAAAAACACTTACTATAAATATCCCCATCTAAACCTAATTCCTCGGTCAATATGTTTTTGTTAGTCAATGCAGAGAAAACTTGCCCCTCCACCCTTATAACTAAACGGTAAAGAACCTACCGTGCTTCTCCTCAATTATCACACAATATAATCCTCTAACATAAAAACTTTCTACTACGAGTTCATTCAGGGCTTCGTGTTCTATCAGTTGATCGATCGTGATCGTGTTTCGATCATTAGAATGACGGAAATAGACACTGGAAGGGCTGGCGTTCATGTGCGAACTAGCGGCTCTAGGCAGGTTGTGTGTCGAGACTATTGGTGTTGGTCGACGGCGGATTGGGGCGCTGTTCAATGATGTTAGATCGACTACAGGGGGAGTGGATGACTGTGGCGATGTGAAAACGAAGGTGGAGCGTGGGTCTGTGAACAATAACGCAGCAACAACGGAGACCTGGGAGTAGAGAGTATTTAGTCGACCTTTATTCTTAGGTAAACGTAATTAATTTATCTAAGATTAGGCAGTTAGGTATTAAAGAAAACTAATTCATTATTTTTAAATCATGGACAGGTATGCAACATGATTTTGAAGTGCAAAAGAAAACAAACGACGTAGAGAAGCAAAATCGATCGACCCATGTTTTAACTGTAATAACCCGGAAATCCGAGCCAATTTAAAATTTTTATTTTAGCAATTTTAATGGATTTTGATTATTTAAAAGGAATTATTTTAAATAAAAACGACAAGAAATTTATTTTGAATAGGATTAGAACGTATATATTTATATACGTCGTCGTTAGAATATAAATATTTATTTACAATTATAAAAGGAATTGAAAATGGCGCGGTAGTTCGATAATTCGATTTCAAAATTCAAATGAATGTACTGGGTGCAAAATAAACCGGATTTTAACGAAACCAAAAATATTTGAATCTATTTGAGAATATCTTTCCAACGAATCCGAAAAATTGAAATTTCATAGCGGGATAAAAATTTATTCCCAGTTGAAAATTCTGAATAGTCGCTGTGGAATTCTGGCCCTTAAAAATGGAGATTTTGCAAACGACCTCGGTTTTCGACGAATCCACTTTTGTTGGATCCAGGATGTAGAATTATTGCCTGATTTCAAAATTCATAATTTTCTGAATCAATATGTGAGCGTGGCAAAGGAAAACGCGATTGACCAGTTTCAGTTGATTTTAATCGACTAGAAAATGACCATTTTTCAAATGGTCTCAGAATTTGACAAAATTAGTTTCGTTAGAACCGTATCGTTAATACGAAGCTAGAAAATATTTTTTGGGAATTTTTAGAGTCCGTATGTGGCCCCGGTAAATTGAAATGTGCGCTCAAATTCAATATATAGAGTTATATTTTGATTTTGACGAAAACTGATCGAAACGATCGAATAAGCATGCGATACGTATCCCATTGTGTTCGGAAAGGGGGTAATTAGCTATGCACGACAGTCGGTGGGTTCGATTTCGAGGTCAAAATAAAAAGTTGCTTTTTGAAATTAAATAAAAAAAATAAAATCCCCCTTTCATCTCATTACCCTCAGCCCCCCCTGATTTCATTTTCAACAAAATAAAAAAAAAGAAAAAAAAAGAAATCGCGCCGCCCCCACCCGCCACCTCTATCGATGGCGCCTCACCTCGGAACCACCCCCTCTGATATGCCTTTCCTCCTCCGCCACTTCTCCCTCCCCCTCCTCGAAGCCTGAAGCCGCGCAAGACCACGCCGTTCTTGACCGATTTCTGATCGAAGGAGGCCTCCGAGTTGGTCGCTCCACCTGGCGATTGGAAGGGCTCGTGACGCTGGAGGGAGGGGTGACGCCTGATCGGACTCACGGTGGACGATGGAGGCACAAATCCGAACCCTAGGGTTCGAACAACTTCCGGAGCGACGTTGAACACTTCTGAAGGTTAAACAGTGAGCATCTCTTCTTTTCTTTAATAAAAATGTGTTTAAATCTCAGTTTTTATATATGTAAAATTTGGCACTGGTTTAAAAACGGTTTTAAAAATATATATACAAAGTTTAAAATCAGTTTTTAAAAGTAAAAATAGCATAGTTTTGGAAACTAAATTTGCATATAAATATATATGATTTAAAGAGGTAATTTTTGAAAGAAATAAAAATTGCATTTGTTTTAAATATAAATATACGTGTTTTTGAAAATATAAATATACGTGTTCTTGAAAATAAAAATGGACTTTGATTTGAAAATAAAAATAGACTTGATTTTATAAAGTAAAAATAGCATATGTTTTTGAAATGGAAATAATAGTTAAAAATATGATTTTTACATTATAGAAGTAATAAAAATATAATTTTTATATGATGTGAAGATTAAAAATATAAATTTTATATAATGTAGAGAATTAAAATATGATGTTTATATAAGGAGAAGAATAAAATTGTGATTTTGTTGTGAACAACGTGAAATGGTTGAGTTGGAATGTTGAGCGAATCTGAACCGTTCAGAATAAAAGAATGGCGGAGTGGATCCCCAAGGTGAGAACTCCTCACCTTTAATTTATTTCTAGTTTGAAATATATACTAGGGTGCAGACGGTGTTTAGCAGCACCCGACACCCGTTGTCCACAGACCATGGATGGCTTGTATGTTTGATTGTTTGTTATGGTGAAAATTGATTGTGTGATGTGATGTGAAATGAAATAAAATATTTATATAGTTAAAAATATTTTATAGTTGAAAATAGAATTTTTAACGTGTATTTAAAATGAAATAAATATAAACAAATCGGACGATTTGTTTATATACACACATTTGACTGATATTGATTGGGACGATAAATTTTACACATCGCCCAACTGCACAAATAAAATCTGTGTTTGATTGTTTGAAACCCCACACGGGTATTGGGATGATATATGACATACACTAATCCCAATAATTAGCTGTATGTCGATCGATTGATTGACAGGCCGTTATAAACATTGAATATTTATATTTGATGCTTATACAGTGTAGAACGCACTTTGGATGATGGTTGGGTGTTTATCGTCATTATTGTATATATGAATTTGATGAAATCCATATAAGTGAAATTATATGGTGATTGACTGTGTCAGATTCCAGTTCAGAATTATCGAATAATTTAAAAATAATATTCTTTGAATATTGAAATGTGAAGCCGTGTTAAGTAGTTACACGCCATTTTAACACGAACGGGAATTTTGTCGATTTTATAATGAATATTGAAAGTGATTTCAAAATCGAATATTTAGAATTGAATTCGAATTGAAATTGAATAGAAATGAATTCGAATTGAAATTGAATAGAAATGAAATCGAATTGAAATTGAATAGAATTGAATTCGAAATTGAAATTGAATAGAATTGAATTCGAATTGAAATTGAATTCGAATTGAAATTGAGTAGAATTGAATTCAAAATTGAATAGAATTGAATTCGAATTGAAATTGAAAAGAAATGAATTCGAATTGAAATTGAATAGAATTGAATTCGAATTGAAATTGAATAGAAATGAATTCGAATTGAAATTGAATAAAAATGAATTCGAATTGAAATTGAATAGAATTGAATTCGAATTGAAATTGAATAGAAATGAATTCGAATTGAAATTGAATGAATTTAAAATTCAAACTGAATTGAAAACGAACTGAAATTGAATTAAAAATCGATTTAAATTGAAATCAATTTGAAATGAACTTAAAACGAATTTATAAGGAAAATTCAATTTTTATTTGAATTTGAAATGAAGTTGAAATCGTTTCGAAAACGAATTTAAAAACGATTTATAAAATACATTTTAAAAGGAAATTGACGAAATATATATAATATTATATATATATAATGGCCTGAATAGAACGAGCCGCGCCACGGCAGTTCGTGAATTTTGACCATTGACTTCGAATGGATATCACGGGAGATCCGACCGTCGGATTCTCTAAAACCGAAACCGTTGGGTTTGTATCGAAAAGAGCTTTCTAACGAATATTAGAAATTAGGAATCTAACGGTTGGATTTGGAATTATGTCCAAATCAAATTTGGAAAAGGTCGCTGTAAATGCAGTTCGATGGCCGTTGATGGATATCGACTGTACGGGCCTTGATAAAATTATTTAAAATAGTAATAATTTGTGTAAAATCATATGAAATGATTTGTGAAGAATTGGGATGAAAAACTCCATATTTGAAAAGATAAAAATAGATTTTTATCGAAATGAACTAGCTTTGAACTAGAATTAAAATCAATTTGGTTTTGAAATAAATAAATTGAATTTGAAATGGTTTTAAAAGTAACCAGGATTTCCAATAATTGAATTGGAAGGGATTTGAATCAAAATTGTCTTTGGAATATTTCGATGCTGGATCTTGTGATTATACAAATATTGTTGTGGAAATTTGAAAGATATATTTATATCGTTATTTCCAATACGATATTTGTTGGTCGTAGAATTTGATATTGAATATAAGCCGATATATTTTCTATTCAGAGCCTTGTATTTAATATCAAATGTGATTTGGGTTTGTCGTGAATGGTGTCTTCATTAACACTGTTCTTAAACCCAGTTGAGAAAGAGATTAAATCTTTTTATTTAGATTTAATGAAGTGTACCAATTAAGTGGTATTTAATTGGAATTGAATTCGAATTGATTTTTGGGTTTATCGTGAACGGTGTTTTAAATAACACTTGTTCTTTAACCCGATAATTAATGAAATGCGATTTTGGGTTGTCGTGAACGGTATCTTCAATAATACTGTTCTTAGACCCAACTGAGTTAAGAATGTGAAGTTTAGCAACTAACTGAAGATTAGTTAAGTTGAATGGTTTCTTGGGTATTGATCTGATGTTGGTTTCGGGCTTCGGGGTTAATGTTAAGGGAACTGTCCTCTTACTAATTTACGGTTAGGGACTGATTGAAATGTGATGTGATTTTGGGGTTTATCGTGAACTGTGTTTTAAATGACATTGGTTCTTTAACCCAGTTAAAGATTAAAACCAAGTGGAGTTTTAATGAATCTTTAATTCGATTGAAAAGATCGAGAATGGAGTATCACCAGTTTTGCTCCAGACGATAGTTAAATCTTTAATTAGATTTGAACGTGAAATGGTAATTGAATTTACCGATAACACCGTGATGTTAGATATGAAGTATGACCAGTTTTACTTCATGGGATGAATAGGTTGGGATTGGGAAATAAAATAAATGATTACTTCGGTGTAGTTCGCTAATCTCGACTAGTTTAAAGTGATATTCAAAGGAAGATTAAAGAATAAATTTAAAAGAATTTATCTTTGATAAAATTAATGGGAACCTTTCCCTTAGAATGTGAAATTTAGAAACTAACTATAGGTTAGCTAAGCAGAATGGTTTCATGTGTATTGATCTGATGTTGGTTTCGGCCTTCGGGGTTAATATTTGGGGAATTATTCTCTTGTTAATTTACGGTTAGTGACTGATGAATTGGAATGAGGCGTATGTTGTGTTTGTATAACACTTGTTTATTATATACGCGAGTTATTCGGAAAGACCGGGTTTATCCCATTCTGAATAACTGATACGACGATAAGTCGAAGATGAAGACCGGAGGTCTTCACGTCGTTTGGGTGATTACTGATGATCTTGATTGGGCCGTACACCCAAGAGGAGGGAATCAGTTAGTGGTCGTCCAGACGTACTTGGAGATCGATGGATATGCGAGGTACAAGGTGCCTCCGGTTTCGTTCAGACCCAGAACGGACTTGTAAATGGACTGTGTGTCTGACATTGGATATCATTCTGTGTGATTGATGGATATCGGTTGCATGGAGTGGTTTGCCTGTGTGTCATGCTAAGATGCAAATGATCAAGACTTCTGTTGAAAAGCAGAGTCTTGTGGTTGATGATCAAAGCACAGCCTGTGTGGCATAGCTTTATGTAGCGTTGATTCGCGAGCCTCACACCCCGGTTGTGAACTAGAAACGGGAGAGGACCTCAAGGAGAACATGCGTTTCTTTCTAGCTAGAAGTGGCGTCAGTGGTTTTACACGCCCTGACGAGTTTGACTTATGTGGTTGTTACTGTTGCGAGGCGCCTCGGATATATCGGTGACTATGTGGAGCCGATGGAGTCATTTGTTGGCTCATTTGCGCCCCAAATGGCGGGGAAACGTAGTGTTCAGGCATTTTAATCCACATCGATGGACCGGCCCTGACGATCCAAGGGTCACTCGGGCTCTGATCCTGAGACATGGTAGGCTAGATTATCTCGAATCGGTAGAGGACTATCTTTTGCCTCGGTTCACAGATGGAAATCCAACTTCCAATACGTGACGTTTCGATTTTGATTGTAGAGCCTACTATGGCGACATGATATATGGTACCCATGCCGTCTATGATTGATATTTATGATTGAAAATGTTTTGACACTATATACTTATAGTAATAATAAAACATGAAATATTGTGTATCCAGCATTCTTTGGCTATTATAAGGTAAAACCCTATCCTCCGACTTGCGTTGCATTGTGTGATGGGACCTAGGTCTTATAATAGCTTCATTTTTCTTTTTTTAGCATTGCGCTGTTTATTTTATGCACTGGTATTCTTGGGAGGAAACCCGTTCCGTGTTATACGGCGTGGTCCCTTGATTTATCTAACTTTAAAAATAAAGATTAATAACTGTTTTAGTTCTCACACCAGTCCCGTGACTGACCTAGAGTTTATTGTTTTAACCTAAACTCTGGGTGCCCTTATTTTTGACACGGGCAGCTAGTAGTTTTGGTTTTGCAAATTTATATTCACAGGATCCTAATTTACAGCTGGAACGATACTCGGAAAGCTCTGTATCCGTGTGTTATTTCTAGTTGTGTTTTGTATTATTTTCCGCTGTAATGTATTTAAATGTAATTTAAATCTCTGATATTTTCTGTGTAGTATTTATTCATACTTTGTATATTCTTGTATTCTGATGGAGTTGTTGTAATATACAATGAAATGTTCTTCTGTTTGAGTTCTGATTCATCTTGTCCTCAAAGTAATTCGTTCTTTCTCTTCTCTTCGGAGACCGGGGAAGTTTGGGTCGCTTCATTTGGTATCAGAGCTTTGGTTTACAAAGCTCAGAGAACAAGACACATTAGAACCATACGACAGAATTCATCAGATATTGGCTTAGTAATATCCAATAAGAATGACTCGTTAGAGATAGGATCGGTAGCATCCTAGAACGAGTGTAAAGAGCGTTGTTTTGAAAAATAAAATTGAAAACAAGTTTTGTTTTGAAAATTTAAATCAACTATTTGTATTTGATTATTTAATTTATATTGATTTGGACAATCCGGTATATAAAGATTTTGCTTATATGTCTGATCCGCGTGTATTTGAAGTTTTAATATAGTGGATAGATATAAAATCACACTGTAGTCGCTCGGGGATAATTCTGGTGATGTCGCGACATCATCAGTATTTGTTTTCGATTTTCGAAGGTGTGATATTTATATATTTCCTATTGACTGGTGTGAGAACCAAAGCTAGATAGGGATTATTGTTGTGATTTGGCATCAAAAATGTGATTTTTGACTATATATCAAAATTATGAATTTGAAAAGCTAATCAATTAATTGATTGCTGGTTGTGTTGTTTGATTATTGTTTGATTAATTAAATGTTGAACCTTTAGCCAAATTGAATTAAATAGTGAGTTGTATTGAAAATTTGTCGCATTTGCATACATATACATGTACTTACATTGAACAGGTCATAGCAAGGAGGCTAGAGCAACAGAATAAAATTGTTTGCCCGACAAATAAGTACATGTTTACCATAATTTACTGTTTTGTTTGGGTGATGATGATTTTATGAGCTGATTGGCTAGCCTCGTGGCTTTTTCTTTTTCTTTTGGATTGAAGAAGGCCATGGGAGGCTATATGAAATATCCCGAAGTCCCCGGTGCAGGGGAGGTTATGGCGAAATTTTTCGGAAATTTAGGGTGTTAGCCAAATTATTGAAAAATTTGAAAAGTTCTTAAAAACTGAAAAGTTGAAGAACTTAAGCCGTAATGGAAATAGTGAAAGTTGAGTTGATTAGTTAAACAACTTTCGGCTTCGTTACTTTTCGGGGACGAAAAGTTTTAAGTGGGGGAGGTTGTAATAACCCGGAAATCCAAGCCAATTTAAAATTTTATTTTGGCAATTTTAGCGGATTTAAATTATTTAAAAGGAATTATTTTAAATAAAAACGACGAGAAATTTATTGTGAATAGGATTAGAATGTATATATTTATATACGTCGTCGTTAGAATATAAATATTTATTAATAATTATAAAAGGAATTGAAAATGGCGCGGTAGTCCGATAATTCGATTTCAAAATTCAAATGAATGTACCGGATGCAAAATAAACCGGATTATAATGAAACCAAAAATATTTGAATCTATTTGAGAATCTCTTTCCAACGAATCTGAAAAATTGAAATTTCATAGCGGGATAAAAAGTTTTGCCCAGTTGAAAATTCAGAATAGTCGCTCTGGAATTCTGGCCCTTAAAAATGGAGATTTTGCAAACGACCTCGGTTTTTGACGGAACCACTTTTGTGGGATCCAGGATGTAGAATTATTGCTAGATTTCAAAATTTGTAATTTTCTGAATCAATATGTGAGCATGGCAAAGGAAAACGCGTTTGACCAGTTTCAGTTGATTTTAATCGACTGGAAAATGGCCATTTTTCAAACGGTCTCAGAATTTGACAAAATTAGTTTCGTTAGAACCGTATCGTCAATACGAAGCTAGAAAATATTTTTTGGGAATTTTTAGAGTCCGTATGTGGCCCCGGTAAATTGAAATGTGCGTTCAAATTCAATATATAGAGTTATATTTTGATTTTGACGAAAACTAATCGAAACGATCGAATCAGCCTGCGATACATATCCCAATGGGTTCGGAATGGGGGTAATTAGCTATGCATGACAGTCGGTGGGTTCGATTTCGAGGTCGAAATAAAAAGTTGCTTTTTGAAATTAAATTAAAAAAATTTAAAATCCCCTTTTCATCTCATTACCCTCAGCCCCCCCCCTGATTTCATTTTCAACAGAATAAAAGAAAAAAAAATCGCGCCGCCCCCCATGGCCACCTCCGTCGATGGCGCCTCACCTCGGAACCACCCCCTCTAATCTGCCTTTCCTCCTCCGCCACTTTCCCTCCCCCTCCTCGAAGCCTGAAGCCGTGCAAGACCATGCCGTTCGTGACCGATTTCAGATCGGAGGAGGCCTCCAAGTTGGCCGCTCCACCTGGAGATTGGAAGGGCTCGTGACGCTGGAGGGAGGGGCGACGCCTGATCGGACTCACGGTGGATAATGGAGGCACAAATCCGAACCCTAGGGTTCGAACAACTTCCGGAGCGACGTTGAACACTTCTGAAGGTTAAACAGTACAGTGAGCATCTCTTCTTTTCTTTAATAAAAATGTATTTAAATCTCAGTTTTTATATATGTAAAATTTAGCACTGGTTTAAAAACGGTTTTAAAAATATATATATACAAAGTTTAAAATCAGTTTTTAAAAGTAAAAATAGCATAGTTTTGGAAACTAAATTTGCATATAAATATATATGATTTAAAGAGGTAATTTTTGAAAGAAATAAAAATTGCATTTGTTTTAAATATAAATATACGTGTTTTTGAAAATTTAAATATACGTGTTTATGAAAATAAAAATGGACTTTGATTTGAAAATAAAAATAGACTTGATTTTATAAAGTAAAAATAGCATATGTTTTTGAAATGGAAATAACAGTTAAAAATATGATTTTTACATTATAGAAGTAATAAAAATATAATTTTTATATGATGTGAAGATTAAAAATATAAATTTTATATAATGTAGAGAATTAAAATATGATGTTTATATAAGGAGAAGAATAAAATTGTGATTTTGTTGTGAACAGCGTGAAATGGTTGAGTTGGAATGTTGAGCGAATCTGAACCATTCAGAATAAAAGAATGGCGGAGTGGATCCCCAATGTGAGAACACCTCACCTTTAATTTATTTCTAGTTTGAAATATATACTAGGATGCAGACGGTGTTTAGCAGCACCCGACACCCGTCGTCCACAGACCATGGATGGCTTGTATGTTTGATTGTTTGTTGTGGTGAAAATTGATTGTGTGATGTGATGTGAAATGAAATAAAATATTTATATAGTTAAAAATATTTTATAGTTGAAAATAGAATTTTTAACGTGTATTTAAAATGAAATAAATATAAACAAATCGGACGATTTGTTTATATACACACATTTGACTGATATTGATTGGGACGATAAATTTTACACATCGCCCAACTGCACAAATAAAATCTGTGTTTGATTGTTTGAAACCTCACACGGGTATTGGGATGATATATGACATACACTAATCCCAATAATTAGCTGTATGTCGATCGATTGATTGACAGGCTGTTATAAGCATTGAATATTTATATTTGATGCTTATACAGTGTAGAACGCACTTTGGATGATGGTTGGGTGTTTATCGTCATTATTGTATATATGAATTTGATGAAATCCATATAACTGAAATTATATGGTGATTGACTGTGTCAGATTCCAGTTCAGAATTATCGAATAATTTAAAAATAATATTCTTTGAATATTGAAATGTGAAGCCGTGTTAAGTAGTTACACGCCATTTTAACACGAACGGGAATTTTGTCGATTTTATAATGAATATTGAAAGTGATTTCAAAATCGAATATTTAGAATTGAATTCGAATTGAAATTGAATAGAAATGAATTCGAATTGAAATTGAAAAGAAATGAATTCAAATTGAAATTGAATAGCATTGAATTCGAAATTGAAATTGAATAGAATTGAATTCGAATTGAAATTGAATTCGAATTGAAATTGAATAGAATTGAATTCGAAATTGAAATTGAATAGAATTGAATTCAAATTGAAATTGAATTCGAATTGAAATTGAATAGAAATGAATTCGAATTGAAATTGAATAGAATTGAATTCGAATTGAATGTGAATAGAAATGAATTCAAATTGAAATTGAATAGAAATGAATTCGAATTGAAATTGAATAGAATTGAATTCGAATTGAAATTGAATAGAAATGAATTAGAATTGAAATAGAATATAAATGAATTTTAATTGAAATTGAATAAATTTAAAATTCAAATTGAATTGAAAACGAACTGAAATTGAATTAAAAATCGATTTAAATTGAAATCAATTTGAAATGAATTTAAAACGAATTTATAAGGAAAATTCAATTTTGATTTGAATTTGAAATGAAGTTGAAATCATTTCGAAAACGAATTTTAAAATGATTTATAAAATGCGTTTTAAAAGGAAATCGCCGAAATATATATATAATATATATATATATTATATATAATGGCCTGAATAGAACCCGCCGCGCAGCGGCAGTTCGTGAATTTCGACCATTTACTTCGAATGGATATCGCGGGAGATCCGACCGTCGGATTCTCCTAAAACTGGAACCCTTGGGTTCGTATCGAAAAGAGATTTCTAACGAATATTAGAAATTAGAAATCTAACGGTTGGATTTGGAATTATGTCCAAATCAAATTTGGAAAAGGTCGTTGTAAGTGCAGTTCGATGGCTGTTGATGGAAATCGACTATACGGGCCTTGATAAAATTATTAAAAATAGTAATAATTTGTGTAAAATCATAAGAAATGATTTGTGAAGAATTGGGATGAAAAACTCCATATTTGAAAAGATAAAAATAGATTTTTATCGAAATGAACTAGCTTTGAACTCGAATTAAAATCAATTTGGTTTTGAAATAAATAAATTGAATTTGAAATGGTTTTAAAAGTAACCAGGATTTCCAATAATTGAATTGGAAGGGATTTGAATCGAAATTGTCTTTGGAATATTTTGATGTTGGATTTTGTGATTATACAGATATTGTTATGGAATTTTGAAAGATATATTTATATCGTTATTCCAATACGATATTTGTTGGTCGTAGAATTTGATATTGAATATAAGCCGATATATTTTCTATTCAGAGCCTTGTATTTAATATCAAATGTGATTTGGGTTTGTCGTGAATGGTGTCTTCATTAACACCGTTCTTAAACCCAGTTGAGAAAGAGATTAAATCTTTTTATTTAGATTTAATGAAGTGTACCAATTAAATGGTATTTAATTGGAATTGAATTCGAATTGATTTTTGGGTTTATCGTGAACGGTGTTTTAAATAACACTTGTTCTTTAACCCGATAATTAATGAAATGCGATTTTGGGTTGTCATGAACGGTATCTTCAATAATACTGTTCTTAGACCCAACTGAGTTAAGAATGTGAAGTTTAGCAACTAACTGAAGATTAGTTCAGTTGAATGGTTTCTTGGGTATTGATCTGATGTTGGTTTCGGCCTTCGGGGTTAATGTTTAGGGAACTGTCCTCTTACTAATTTACGGTTAGGGACTGACTGAAATGTGATGTGATTTTGGGGTTTATCGTGAACCGTGTTTTAAATGACATTGGTTCTTTAACCCAATTAAAGATTAAAACCAAGTGGAGTTTTAATGAATCTTTAATTCAATTGAAAAGATCGAGAATGGAGTATCACCAGTTTTGCTCCAGGCGATAGTTAAATCTTTAATTAGATTTGAACGTGAAATGGTAATTGAATTTACCGATAACACAGTGGTGTTAGATATGAAGTATGACCAGTTTTACTTCATGGGATGAATAGGTTGGGATTGGGAAATAAAATAAATGATTACTTCGGTGTAGTTCACTAATCTCGACTAGTTTGAAGTGATATTCAAAGGAAGATTAAAGAAAAATTTAAAAGAATTTATCTTTGATAAAATTAATGGGAACCTTTCCCTTAGAATGTGAAATTTAGAAACTAACTGTAGGTTAGCTAAGCAGAATGATTTCCTGGGTATTGATCTGATGTTGGTTTCGGCCTTCGGGGTTAATATTTGGGGAATTATTCTCTTGTTAATTTACGGTTAGTGACTGATGAATTGGAATGAGGCGTATGTTGTGTTTGTGTAACACTTGTTTATTATATACGCGAGTTATTCGGAAAGACCGGGTTTATCCCATTCTGAATAACTGATACGACGATAAGTCGAAGATGAAGACGGTGGTCGAAGACTGGAGGTCTTCACGTCGTTTGGGTGATTACTAATGATCTTGATTGGGTCGTACACCCAAGAGGAGGGAATCAATTAGTGGTCGTCCAGACGTACTTGGAGATCGATGGATATGCGAGGTACAAGGTGCCTCCGGTTTCGTTCAGACCCAGAACGGACTTGTAAATGGACTGTGTGTCTGACATTGGATATCATTCTGTGTGATTGATAGATATCGGTTGCATGGAGTGGTCTGCCTGTGTGGCATGCTAAGATGCAAATGATCAAGGCTTCTGTTGAAAAGCAGAGTCTTGTGGTTGATGATCAAATCACAGCCTGTGTGGCATAGCTTTGTGTAGCGTTGATTCGCGAGCCTCACACCCCGGTTGTGAACCAAAAATGGGAGAGGACCTCAGGGAGGACATGCGTTTCTTTCTAGCTAGAAGTGGCGTCAGTGGTTTTACATGCCCTGACGAGTTTGACTTATGTGGTTATTGCTGTTGCGAGGCGCCTTGGATATATTGGTGACTATGTGGAGCCAATGGAGTCATTTGTTGGCTCAGTTGCACCCCAAAGGGCGGGGAAACGTAGTGTTCAGGCATTTTAATCCACATCGGTGGACCGGCCCTGACGACCCAAGGGTCACTCGAGCTCTGATCCTGAGACATGGTAGGCTAGATTGTCTCAAATCGGTAGAGGACTATCTTTTGCCTCGGTTCACAGATGGAAATCCAACTTCCAATACGTGACGTTTCGATTTTGATTGTAGAGCCTCGTATGGCGACATGATATATGGTACCCATACCGTCTATGATTGATATTTATGATTGAAATTGTTTTGACACTATATACTTATAGTAATAATAAAACATGAAATTTAGCGTATCCAGCATTCTTCGGCTATTATAAGGTAAAACCCTATCCTCCGGCTTGCGTTGCATTGTGTGATGGGACCTAGGTCTTATAATAGCTTCATTTTTCTTTATTTAGCATTGCGCTGTTTGTTTTATGCACTAGTATTCTCGGGAGGAAACCTGTTCCGTGTTATACGGCGTGGTCCCTTGATTTATCTAACTTTAAAAAAGATTAATAACTATTTTAGTTCTCACACCAGTCCCATACTGACCTGGAGTTTATTGTTTTAACCTAAACTCTGGGTGGACTTATTTTTGATACGGGCAGCTAGTAGTTTTGGTTTTGCAGATTTATATTCACAGGATTCTGATTTACAGCTGGAACGATACTCGGAAAGCTCTGTATCCATGTGTTATTTCTAGTTGTGTTTTGTATTATTTTCCGCTGCAATGTATTTAAATGTAATTTAAATCTATGATATTTTCTGTGTAATATTTATTCATACTCTATATATTCTTGTATTCTGATGGAATTGTTGTAATATACAATGAAATATTCTTCTGTTTGAGTTCTGATTCATCTTGTCCCCAAAGTAATTCGATCTTTCTCTTCTCTTTGGAGACCGGAGAAGTTCGGGTCGCTTCATTAACCCATGTAATTATAATTAAATAATTTTAGGATTAAGTAACGTAATTAGTTTATAAAGAAAATGATTATAGAATTATTACTGGATTAAATTTTATAACTGTATTAGTTGATTGATGCAGAAGGTAACAAAAAAAGTAAAGAAAAGTCAGGCTTTTCTTTTTGGACCGAAGTCGGCCTGCTTAGGTATATAAAAGTAACAAGTTTAATTAATTATTAATTAAAGATTAATTATACCAGTTAAATCCTATACCTTAAATGTTAATATTTTTGACTATGTTATCAGAATTCGACAAAACAAGGAACGTTAGACTCGCATTGACGAGCACTCATTGAATAGAACTGGACAAAATTGGAATCAAATGTTATTTTTAGTTAAATTAAACGCTTGTTTAATTTAACTGAAATGAACTGTTTTAGCAGTGAATCAGATCAAGGTGAGTTAAACTCACTCATTTCTTCCCACTTATATTTTATATAAGTCGGGTTTTATAATTGTGTGCTATGGTTGCTAATGGTTGACTGTTTGTTATATATATTCATTTGTTGATTTAACCGATGAAATTAAACGTTGTTTAATTTCAATGAAAACCAAATCGTTATTTTAACGATTGGAACCAATTAAAGTAACTTATCTTATTGGTCACGTTTATAAAATAAACGTGTTAAATTTAATAAATTGTTTGAATTGCTATTATTGATCGTTATATAAGTCATTAGTTTAAATTGGATAATTTTTATTTAATGGTTTTATTGAGGTAACGTATTTGGATGCAAGGAATAACAAGTTGGAGGGATCCAACTGGATTCCTCAAATTTATTGTTTATTTTCATATTACCAATATATGAACTATATGACCAACCTGATTAGATGATTGATTTGTTTATTGATTGTTGAATCGTAATTCAACATTTGTTATGATATTAACCAATGAGTAATATTGGTTGAGTAATTGGTGACAGATGGCTTAAAAATCAATCGTTTTTTAATATGGATTTACCGTCAACTGAATCGACAGAAATGAAGTTATAAAATTTATTTTATAACTGAAGATAGAATTTGAAATCTATTAAATTGAATAAAAGCTTAGAATATATTAATTTGAATAGATTTTGGAATATATTAATTTGAATAAAAGTTTATAAAAAAGGAAGTTTATATTTGTGATTTAAGTTTATAAATAATTATTAAATGTTTTTTTGTAAATCAAATTCTTATGTTAATTAGATTTATAAGCAGTTGAGCAAAAATTAAAGTAACGGTAAAGGATTAGGATTAATTGTTCTAAGAAACAATCAAATGAAGTTATTTAAATTAATTATATTATTAACTAATTTAAAGGATGAATTAATTGGAATTGGTTAAAGAAATAATCATGTTTTCAGTTGACCAAGTTGACCGTTTCAACTGGGGTTTGATTATTAAGTCAAATTAGTTTATTGCTAAGTAATATATTGAAATAGCTTAACGAATATTTGTTTAAATCTTAATAAGGGTTTAGAAAGGAAATTTATTATTTATTTTAGTTAATAAAGCAATTAACTAATTTTATAATAGTTAACTTGAAGTATTATTATTTTAGTAATAATAATTTAAGTTATTACCTTGTAAATGAAATCCGTCGAAGTAAAGAAATCGAAGATTGAATGGAATCAAGTTGAATTGTGAAAGAGGTATATGAACAGTTTTTTTATTTAAAACCTGAGATTTAAAACGAAGTCATAAAAAAGAGGTTTTAAGTGAACACGATAGCTTAAATTTAATGTTTGCTTAATATTTAAATTAAATAAAAGGAAGTGAGATAAAAAACGGTTTTATATTAAAGCTGAATTGTATAAACGAGGTTTATGAAAGAAATTAGAAGCCAAAGTGTTGATTTTGAGTTGGCGATACTTAATAATGTAATTAAGTAAGATGAATGGAATTGAAATGAGATTTTCAAAGTGGGAAAGTGGTTGAAGAAGTTAGGAGTGGAATAATATGGGTTGATAAGGAGTTAAGATAAGAATAGGAACCTAACTGGAGATTGGTTAAGTTAAATGATTTTCTGAGTGTTAATCTGATGTTGATTTCGGATTTCGAGGTTGATACTTAGGGAATTATTCGCTTACCAATTTACGGTCAGGGACTAATAAATGTTGAAAAGATTTGAGAATATATAATGGGAAATGAAAAGACTTGAGAACGTGTGTGTGTGTATATGTATATATATATATATGTATATATGTATATGACGATATCTCCTATATAAAGGAAATTGTGTGAAAATATAACAATGCGTTTGGGGGAAAAGGAAATGAAAAGTGAAGTTTTGGAATGGGATTATTCTAAAGGAACAAGGGTTGGTTATTGTTTTTCAAGCAAAGAAATAAAAGAGATTTCGTAACATTATTTTATGAAAAATAAGTTGAACTGATTTCCAGTTATAGATAACGAATAATGAGGTAGCAAATGTTTTGCAAAGGATAGTGAGATGGGAAACTTGATATGATTATAAGATATTTTTCTAAGTATATAAAAAAAGAAATGATTGTTAATATATTCATATATTAAAATAAGAAGTGGATAACTATGTTCGAATTATTGAAAGATTTAGAAGTTTTTAAATTAACCATTCGTTAATTATTTTCAATTAAGTAAGCCAAGTGATGTTGAATACTGAACCAGTAAATCTATTTTTATGATTGAATGGTTGTTTATTTGATAGTTAAATAACCGACTATCAAATCTGGCCTATACAATTGTTGGTACGGAAAGACTGAGATCGAATTTATATTCGAAAACCATCCCGACCAGCAAATATGTAAATAACTGAAGATATCATATGCTAATTGAGATGGAGCAATTGAAGACCATAGATCTTCATAAAACGATATAATTACTTATAATCTCTAGTTAGCCCCCATAGATAAAACTGTGGTTTTGTCGTGGTTGAAATCTGCGGATTGCAAGGACTACTCGCTACTGATCCATAGGGTGATACCTAGGATGTAGTAGGAGGGCACCTTCGATTCGTCCGATTCCTGGATGACTTGCATGGACGGATGCCCGATGGAGTATTTCCAAAGGGATTACGTACGTTAATTTCTTCAAACGTACCATAGTTGGTGGCTGAGAGGGGCACTTCTCTTAGCTTAACAACTCGAGTATTTTTGTGGACGTCAATTAGTGATTTTCTAGCGGATTTGATGACGTGGCATTCAAATTAAATGGTGGTCAAATGTTCTAGAAGAAGATTTAAACCTCAAGGCTCATCAACCGGGAAATGGTATAAAGTCGGGTAGGTCGCATGGCTATGTGGGTCTCTCCTATTAGGGTTATTGTCACCATCTAAAGTATATTCATATTTGTTCTTCTTTTTGCTCCTGTATCTCCCGGGAATAGTTATGTTGGATCCAACCGTAGGTGACAATATATTCGGAACATTCAAGCGAAGTGAATGGTCGGTCATGTTTAGCCTGGGTTGCAAGATGTTCTATTTGATCCCAGTGTATTCCTCTCTAGAGATACACTGTCGAAAGGTGGTCCCACATCTTGCCAGTTGGAATCCATTCTCCAATAAGAGCCCACGATTTTGATTGTATACTATGTATGTAGAGCGTGAGATGCAAGCGTTCTGCTAGATTCTTATTTATTTGTATTTAGACATTATTATAATATCAGAAAAGATATGATTTCAAAAATGTTTTGGGTTATCGTAAGGTAAAAACCGTCTGTATTTATGTGTGGATTTGATCTTATGATTATCCTTTTCTTTTGAAAAAAAAATTGACTTTAAAATAAAGTTGGATGTTGCTTATAAACTTAGTAGGTATCTCACTCCGGTTCACCAGACTGATCATGCATTTGTAATGCTTGGGTTAGACCGAGTTTTATATGTTCAAGTTATCGGATGATGTGAAGAGACGAATTAGAGGAGTTCAGACATATGATATTATATACTATTATTCCACTGTGTGATTGTATATCAGGACAGATTGTTATAACTATCCAGTATGTGATGTACTCTGATGATTGTAAGTTTTGTTTCAAGCTTTGAGTAAAGATTTACTTCTATATTATATTTTGTTCCACTGCGATGTGAGACTTTGTATTGTGTTGGTTCTTCTTCTTCTATT
This sequence comes from Allium sativum, assembly GCA_030737875.1. Lineage (NCBI taxonomy): Eukaryota > Viridiplantae > Streptophyta > Magnoliopsida > Asparagales > Amaryllidaceae > Allium > Allium sativum. The sequence goes on along the minus strand of CM060920.1, from coordinate 935,410,851 downwards.
CCAATAGCTCTTTCTTTTCTCACCGACTAATTTCTTTCTATTAACTATCTTCTTTTCGGTGCAATTTAAGTTGACGTGGATTGATAAATGTCGGCTTAAAATATACATAAAAAGTGGGTTGTTACACTTACTACCTAGTGTTCTAACTCATCATAATAACAATTGTTACTTGACTTAGGTGCTGATCCAAAATATCAAGTTGTTTGACAATAGAGTCTACTCTGAAGCCATTTATACTCAACTCTCAAAGAAAATCCACTAGAGTCAACGAAGCATTTCTTGGTGTCCAAATGTAAGGAATATATATATTCACTACAGCAACACCATTATGTGTTTATTGCATTGTATTGTATTGTTTTGTATTAATAGTAATAAATTTATGTACTGTATTACTAGTTGAATAGTTTTGTTGTTTATAAATACTTTTTTTTGTTTATGCCATGAATTTTTTGTAAATGTGCATTTATGTGTTTCTAGAGAAAATTTTATTGTTGATGGTTATTTCTTATGATACAACTTTATTCATGTATGATTAGCAAATTCATAACTACGTTCTTTGTTTTTTGGGTTATGCTATTTATTTTATTGTTGATAGCTGAACGATGGTAGCTGGTAAACTTGTAAGAAGGAAACATGGAAGAATGTTTATTGGAAGAATAGAAAGGGAATAGCGATAGATTAATGGAAAATGTCACAAACCTAAACATAATCTGTCGTTAATCCTTGCTAATTTGTAGCGGTTTACCGATAGATTACCTACAGATGATATTTGACCTAAAAAATGTTTTTTTGCTAATCCCTTGCTAATTAGCAAGGATTTACAAATTTTTCTGAATAAATAATAAATTATTGAAATATATTTATTTGTCGGTAAACGGTCAGTAAATTAATTTAGAATTTAAATTTTATATTTAGTCCAATGACGGGAAAAAAATGGAGAAATCATGCTAATTTCCCTCGTAAAATCGACACACGATTACTTACTTAAAGTTTATCGTTTAACCATATCCACCGGAAGTTCGTAGCAAAAACAAAAATAGCGATAGATTATCAGTGGATTTTTCCGCTGCAAAATCAATATTTTCTTGTAGCGTGCAATAATCCCATAATACTAGAAGGCTTGCATTAAAACCATCAAGCCTAAAGTTTCAAAACATCTAAATATTATCTTTTATTTCAAAAGGATTATACTTTTTGATGGAACTAAGAAAACGACATGATTTAAAGAGATCTCTCACATTGGAAATTCCTCAAGAACTTTACAATGCAACTAACAAACTTTGATTGATGCTTTAATTTTATCTTAAATGGAAAGTTGTTATTCAAGTATATCTGACTTACTTAAGGGTTTTACAAGGAATTCACCATTTTGGGGTATTAATTACTTTTATGATTAATAACCTTTTTACGTAGATTTCTGATGTGAGTCAATTCATAATCCTCTATCCTTTTCTATTCTATTCTCTTCTAATTTGAATTTGTACATCCTAGAAATAAAAAATTTGTGATTACAATTTTTGGAGGAAAGAATAATGGTAGTGCTTCCGTGCTCATTAGAAAAATAGCGTAAGAAGTGAAGCTCTACGTGCTGAGTCGACTTATCAAAATATATATAATTATTCCAATATATATATATATATACTTCTTTATATCAAAATATACTTTGGATAAAATTATTTCATTTATCCTCTCTCAAAAACATACTGAGTCGACTTATCGTATTCGAGCGTTTAGAAACCCCTATCGACCTTGTGGTGCCCCACTGTCGATCCAGAATTTATAATTCACTCAATCAATAAATCACCATAATATAAAATCTTTTTTATATAACCTATAAATATGCTCTTTCGTATATATAACTCAAACTCAATCTAGGGTATTAGTAACCCCATCTCTACCGAGTTACGCCACAGAGCCGAGGTAATCACTTAACCTTTAGCTCTGATACCACTGTAACGAATGCGGATTTTTGACCCCAAAAATCGACACCAACAAAATGTCGACTATTCAAGAATCAGAAATACCAGAGCATTAATAGAAAGAAGTTATAGGGTGAGAAATAGAAAGAAAGAAAGTTAGAATAGAAGAAGAAGAAAAACACAACAGAACAGAATCAGAGTAAACACGAATCTCACAGCGGAACGAATAAATATATTTTATAACATAACTTTGAAATACAAAACTGGTAACTGTATATACATACCATTACCACATAACATCATAGTGGAAATAAACTCTATATATATCTAACTCTGAAGCCTCCTGCTCCAAGCTCCTCCCAGTATCTGTAAATCTCGACTACTTGACTGTCCGTACAAATTTGGGCACCAGAGAATTTAAGGAAACAAAATAAACTCTGGGTCAGTCATGTGACTGGTGTGAGTAAGCTCTAATCATTTTGGTTTAACTTTTCCAAAATCCATTACTGAATAAAAGATAATTATAAGACCGATCCACACATAAACATAAATGGTTTTTACCTTATGATAACCCAAAATATTTCTTAAGATCAATATTTTCTGATATTATAATAATGTCTAAATCAAGTAAACAGAAATCTAGCAGAATGCTTTCATCCACGCTCTACATATATAATATACAATCAAAAATCGCGGGCTCTTATTGGAGAATGGATTTCCAACTATGACAAGGTATGGAACCACCTTCCGATCAGTGTACTCTAGAAGCGATACACTGGAGTTCAACAAGAACATCTTGCAACTCAGCCACACATGACCGGCCATTCATTTCGCTTGAATGTTCCGAATATATTATCACCTTACGGTTGGTATACCAACATAACCGTTCCCGGAAGATACAGAATTGAAAGAAGTAACAAATATGAATATTCTCTAGATGGTGACAATATACCCTAATTGGATGCGACCCACTTTTCCATGCTGCTTGCCCGTTTTTTGTCATTTTTCGGTTGGCGAGGCTTGAGGTCATAATGCATTATCATACAAATCACATCTATATTTACTTTAAATGCCAGATCATCATACCCACCAATCACAAATGGATTTTCCCAAAAATACCACGGGTATAAGCTAAGAGAAACGAATTCCTCCGCCACCAACGTAAATACGTTTGAAACGATCAACTTACGCGATCTACCAGATATACTCTGTCATACATTCGTCCATTCAAGTTGTCCTGGGACTGGACAACCCGAAGGCATTATTCTGTAAATCCATCTTAGGCAATTCCTACATAGGATCGCCAGAACAACCCTTGTATAAACTCCATCTTCAATTTTCTTCGATCTATTTGATTCGAAACGATAATGCCCATAAGGGGTGGTTTTCATTAATAAATCTGATCCTGATCTATCCGTGTTGACAACGGATATGGTCAAAAACTTTGGTAGTCAGTGATTTAACTATCAAAGGAAAACATATGTACAAACAACGGTCGTATTCCCAAATGGAAATCTTACCGATCAATCATCATTTCATTTCCCAATTTCCCTTTAATATCTTTACTCAAATATATTTCTCTAACTCATTTAGCCTCTCATGATTCTTTGAAAAACGTTTCCCACTATTTTAAACCAGTTATTTTCTATACTTAGAAAATATTTCTTTTTAACATCGGGAATTAACTCCATATATCTACAACTCTTATTTACTATATTTAGAAAATATATATTATTAACATCGGAAAACATTTCCATTTTCTTATTTACGCATCGCTATTCTTCCCCATTCATCGGTCCCTAACTGTAAACTAGTAAGAGAACAACTCTCTAAGAATCAACCCCGAAGGTCGAAACCAACATCAGATCGATACTCAAACAGCTATTCAACTTAACTAATTTCCAGACAGTTTCTAATTTCCTTGACTCCATTTCTATTTTTCTTATTTAGAAAACTAATTACACAACTCTCGTATTCAATTTACGAATCCACTTCTTTACGGAAATCTTTTAATATAACGATGACGTTATAATCTCTGCCTTTGAAATATTTAATTTCAAAATATAAATTTTATTCTAGATTTTAAATAAATAAATAATATTTAATTAATTAATTAATTTAAATAAATAATCTTCATCTAAAGACGGAAAGTAAATATTACTTTCCTGGATTTGATATAATTGAATTTCAACTTATAACTCCCTTATGAATAATCTATATTCGATTATGCTCTGAACCTTGGAATAAACTCACTGTTAAAGGTCAACCCAAATTTCTAAATTTCACTTTTGTATTTATCACTTCCAGCATTTACCAATTTCCTTTTATCACCATTCTGATTTGCAAAAGTTTCCTTCTAAACCATTATTCACTTTAAAATGTGAATATTATTTCTTTACGGAAATATGGACTCATTTTATTAAATTAAACCTTGATTTAAACCACAAATATCATTTCAGTTTAAAATCCCGCTTATTTGTTATTTTATAAACCCATACTTTATATTTCATTTCATAAACTAATTCTATAAGTTATAACTAGGATGAGACCCATGCTTCGCACACAGGCGGTTGGTGGTGGCTACCGACTTTAAGTTATAATTTAAATCTCGATTTTCTATTCGATAACAAATCCAAATATTAATTATCTCGTCAAATCCTGAATTTCATTTTATATATTTGTAAAAGAATTGTTCTAATAACATTTGACATCATCGAATTATAATATCGATTTATTTCAAACATCGAAATAAGTTCATCGTTTTTCTTTCTAACTGATTTCCCCATTCTTTTTATATAGATTCATTTCTTAAATTTATATTTCCAACTTATTTAAAAAATAATAATTTCGCTTCATTTATAAATATCATTTATAAATTAAATTACTTGTTTTATATAATTGAACAAGTAAATATATCCTACCCAATCGAAATCTCATTTCTATTTTAAAACAGAAATTCCCTTTTTATAAACCCTAAATTCTTTTCTAATATATCTAAATATATTTTACGGTATTTCAATACCAATTATTTCAGGCCAATGTTATTCAAACATCCCAATCGCACAATAATCAATCCCAAATTATTTATCACATCATATAATAAAATATATGAAAAACAAAAATAATTGTTGAGGAATCCAGTTGGATCCCTCCAACTTGTTTCCCTGCATCCACAGATGTTAATCAACATTTATTTCATATAAATATGAAATAATTTAATAAATGGAATTAGTATTCAATTAACAACTTGTATAAATAACTATACGTATTATTTTTAACCGATTCATCCAAACAACCATCACACACATCATTCAATCATTTTTATCAAAATTAAATAACGTTTATAAAATTATAAAACTGGACAGAGTTAGTGAGATTACTCACATTGGTCGTTTATCATTGAATAACGATAAACGGTCAACTCGCCCATGCAGACATTTTATTTTTCCATAAATTGTAACGAGCTCCAAACCGCTCCAAACCAGTTTCTTTGTGTATCCTTCGTCCATACGATCCCAACGAATCTTGTTTCGTCGGATTCTAATAATGTATGGAATAGATATCAACATTTCAAATTTTGTTACAAATTAAATGGTCATTAATATAAATAATTATTTATAAACCATAATTATTTTGAACTAAAATCCACGTCATTACCAGTTAAGCATCTACTCATCCCGTCTTCTCAAATTTAACAATACGCTGGAATCATCAATGTCTCTTGCCATGAGCTTTGCAATACTATTTCTCCTTCATTTCTTAACCGATCTCCATACCATCAACTCCACCATTCATCTCTTCTCAAGCACTTCTCAACCATCCCCAAAAATACAACTCGCAAGTCCCCTTGAACTCGCGTCGACAGACCATTCCGTGCCATACAGAAACCTCCGTAACTATTTTTAACTGTATTCACCTAGAACTTGCCAACCTATGTGATTTAATTCCATAAACTCAATTACCATTCTTAAATCTCGAATAGAAAGCCCATAGCGCTGAACTGACGAATCGCCTCTGTTGTTAAATTTCCAGCGACAAATATTCAAGCTGAACAACGCAAACTTCATTTGACTTTACTGAAGCTCCTCTATTTTTGCACGCAACTGGAAACCCTCCTGTTTCTCATACCATACATCTCACGCCCCTTCACTTGCAACACTCCACTCCTCTCAACTTCAAACCATTCCCTTCCACGCAACACACAGCAAATCCCCTTTTTCTTTTAAATATGTATATTTTGTTTACATTTAATTGGGCCTTGCGGTATTATAATCCACCCATCCCCTTACCAACAAATCCACGGTTACATGCCCCCTACCCAGAATTCTTCATGCACAAAACAAGAAAAACTTCCCATTCCTGTTATCACGTAAAGACCATTCACTTTGTTTTCTCGCCAGCCTTCCTCCCAACATTTGAACAAAACCGCTACAGTGTTTAATTCCATCACACAAATTCTTCCTCTCCATCTCCCTGGCATTAACGCAAGTATTTCCTCCCAATTAAACATGACTTCACTCCTCCTTTTCTTCTATGCTAATGCATGCAGGCTTGCGACCACGCACTTCCCATTTGTCTTCTGCTGTACATGCACACAATGCAGTACCATCCCCTCTGAATCATCAGTTCAAGCTCGCAGTGCCAACTCTCCATACACGCAACGTGCTCTCACTTCTAAAACCCATACCCATATCTTAAGTGAACATCCTCTTCTCCTGCTCGTAACAACCTCCATCATTTTCTAGCGTTATTCTTCATGCATAGCCTTCCCCTACCATTTACGTCGAGCTCGTGTACCAGGAGGAAATGTGCCGCCCCATTTATCTTGTTATTTTAAAGCCATTAAGACATACAGTTTGTCTTTGCATCGAGAAGAGGAAAACAGAAATGAGAGTTGTGCAACATGTATTTATATCTTAAAGATGCTTAACCCTTAAGTCTTAAGTACAACATAGGGTAGCTGCTCTCGAAAGGACTTAAGTCTGTCGCAAGTTATAAATTTGATTAGCCAATACATAGGTTTGTAGTGATTTTTTTCTAGCCATGTGGTGTTGTTAAAATTTTCAACGTATAGCTGGTACCTAGTTTACTTCAATGCAAAGGAATTGGCCTTTTTATTTATATTAATATCTACAATATTATTATTACTGTTAAGCGTTTGCACCAATATACAATTGTTTTTATGCTACGTAAATTTGTTGCCTTTATACTTCATTTTGGTGACGCCTATAAAATTAGAATTAAAGAGTGTAGACCATATATATAGCTGCAAAAAGAATTACTAATCCATCGTGGTGTTGAAACATGCAAGGAATGTATTGCTCACTATAGGTCTGTGTAATGGGTTTCCAAGTATCCATATATTAATAAAATGTCTTCCTTTTGAATGTTAAGTTTGGTGCTCTTTGTATTGTTGATGTAAATGCAGTTTATACTTAAATAAAATAAGTAACAAAACGTTAAAATTAACCCGCTTTATATATCTGTTTCAATTAATCTAAGTTTGCTTTGTTTTTAAAAAGTTTAGTGTATCCGTTACGTAAGACTTCGTCCATGTTCGAGCCTCTACGGACAGAAATAAGATTACGGTCATGTCGAATGATGTGCCACAAAACAAAAAATATAATAAAACAGACAAGATAACTTATTATGTGATGTCCCAAAATCACTGATATAGGGTGTAAAACACTTCAAAATAAAAAGTGCTTATTTTTCAAATTAAAAATTACAGAAAATTCTATAAATTAAAATAAGTATACGTCTCAAAAATCTCATCCAAATTCGAAACCAATATTTAATTATAATTAAATATATCGTTATGGTTTATAAACGATTCCATAGCGACTATTTGAAAATTTGACTTGGACATAACCTACAATCTATAAGACGAAATCTCGATTTTTCACTTGCATTAGAAAAATATAGCTCAACAGATTCCAACGTTTCTTGTTTCGAAGAAATACAACTTATAATGGATCATATACACTCAGTTGAAATTCAAATCATAATATTACGAACTGTCGCGACTTTATGGGCTCGATTATAATTTATATTATAATTAATACGTTCAAGCTTCATTTAAATAATATATTCGTTATTATAACTCGAATATAAACTCAATAAAATACCATACGTTATCCAATTTATACAACAATGCCAATTTAACTATTTCCGCCTGTTTCGGAAATTAAATTTATTATCCCATTATTTAAATTAATTAATAATCAAGACTATTTGTACTCAAGCCATATAAATTATCCAACCAATATATTAAAATAATTAAATTATTTAATTATTAAAATCGTTAAAAATATGGAACGTTACACGCATGGCGTTTATTGGAGATTAGATTCCAACTATGATAAGGTATGGGACCACCTCCTGATCAGTGTACTCTAGAGGGGATACACTGGGGTTCAACAAGAACATCCTGTAACCCGGCCACACATAACCGCCCACTCATTTAGCTCGAGTGTAGCAAATATTTTGTCACCCACGGTTGCCGGTCGTCCAACCGTAATCTGTAAGATACAGAATCGAAAGAAGAATAAATAATGAATTTTCTCTAGATCGGTGACAAATATACCCTGCTTGGGTATGACCCAACTAGCCATGTTGTCATCCCAATTTTTGTCATTTCCCGGTTGTGAGGCTTAGGGCTACGTTAACTTTTAGAACATCTGACTACCAGTCACTTTGAATACCACATCGTCAAACCCGTCAAATCACTAGTCGATCTTTCCAAAAATATTACGGGTATAAAAAGCTAAGAGAAACGAATTTCTCCGCCACCAAACATGTAACGTCCCGCCTTTTTGACCGATTCAAATTGATGATTAACTAAACTTTAACCATTCAAATTGATGGATCTTAGTTTATAGAGTTTAAATACAGAATCAACACATAAAATAATAGATAACATAGTATCGAACAGCAAAATAAAATTTTATATATTAATCAGAATCTTTGAATACAAGAATTTTCTTTATGCAGTGGAATGAAAAATACGGTTTGAATACAAAAAAAAATATTTACTGTTTAGAAATATTCAGAGTGCGCATCCCTGAAAACCCCTAGCTTTGCCAATCTTCGAATCCTGAACTATAATATTTAAATCTATACTGCTCGGGTCTGATCCAAGCGTTCCATGCAAAAACGTAAAACACTTGAGTTAGGATTAAATCATAGTTCAAGTAAATTAACTTCAATATATACACTGAACAAAATAGTTAATCTTATCGACCATTACATATCCGAATATCAAGTATAATATCTGTGCATATCCTTTTTTATTTAAGGGACGAACGGTCACGGAAGCCTGCACGTACGCACGTGTACATGTGCGCGTGCACACTGCCTCAACATCCCGTAACAACTGAGTGTGTGTTTGCACACAAATGTGTAAACAAATAACAAGGTCATGGAAGTAAATGTAACTAAGGCACAACATCTTCGAAGTGAACCAGTTCATTCAAAAGGGCGAACAATGATGCAACAACATATAGGTGTACAACAAAGATGTACAACAAGTGTTCTCGTCACATGATCAAGGTGAATCAATTTAGTAGCCGAGACCGAGTAAGGAAAGACACAATATGATTAACATAAGCGCAAAAGCATGTATTGGTATACAGGAGCATACACGAATGAGTACGCAGATAGCTATAGAGCAAGAACGTACAAGATGAAAATGACTAGCACAAACATGGTAACGAGGGCAACCAGCTACACGATTCAGTTTATAGCAAGACAGGGAGTTCAAAACCAAAACAGGGAAACCAGGTGATGAATATACATGTAGTAAGTTTAAAAGAGATCAAAGTAGCAAATGACAAAGGGCTTCAAAGTGCCAAACTCAACTGCATACTAAACAGGTTTAAAATTCCAAACTTGACTGCATACTGAATAGGTTTAAGATGCCAAACTAGTCTGCTTACTGAATAGGTTTAAAATGCCAAACTAGTCTGCATACTGAATAGGTTTAAAATGCCAAACTAGTGTGCATGCTGAATAGGTTTAAAATGCCAAACTAGACTGCTTACTTATGTAATCAAGTATTTTGTGAGATCAAAGTAGCAAATGACAAAGGGCTTCAAAGTGCCAAACTCAACTGCATACTAAATAGGTTTAAAATTCCAAACTTGACTACATACTGAATAGGTTTAAGATGCCAAACTAGTCTGCATACTGAATAGGTTTAAAATGCCAAACTAGTCTGCATACTGAATAGGTTTAAAATGCCAAACTAGTGTGCATACTGAATAGGTTTAAAATTCCAGACTAGTGTGCACACTGAATAGGTTTAAAATGCCAAACTAGACTGCATACTTATATAATCAAGTATTTTGTGAATCATATGTGTCAGGTAGCAGATAATCCAAACGGGATCCATATGTGTGCGTTGGGTTCTCTCTAAGTAGTGGGTCTACAAATAAAAGAACATTTGCTAATAAATATTCCAAGTTTCAATGAAATAGGGTGTATGTGCTCACATATATATTAAATATCTTCCTAATCCCAAATAAGTAAATGCAAGTAGTTTATTAACCAATAGAGCACCGAAAAATGAATCATGGGTGAACCTGTTTAAGCCAAAGGAAGATAGCGACAAGAATAAACCATGACCAAGGAGGGACATTCAGAATTTGAGCAAAAACATGACAGGTACATACATGCAAATGCCCTTGCAGCAAAACAATAGGCATAGGAAAATTTTGTATCCATTTCTTCACTAAAATTCATAGATGACATCAACTGACTTGCATTACTATTCTGTGTAGAACTCAGAAACCATACAATATCATTCCTGACTAGCAACGAATATTAATCCATATGTGTTCTTATTTTATAGTTCTAGGTTAATGCATCCATTGAGTCAAAAATGCAAAGGACAAGCATATTGAAACATTGATGTTTAAAATGTAGAGGACTTAGCTGTGCAGGCTATATCACCAAACCAGTGAAAATCAGCAAGATGCAAAGATAATTGATAGAACCATTAAAAATTACTAATCCTTTGACGTTGGTTTTTACCAAAACTTTACTAAAAGGTATGATTGGAATTCCAAAGGATACAATGTATAATAGAACTTCAAATATAATGGTACTGTGCAACAAACAATAAAAATATGTTATTTAGTGACACGCATAAATTATTAGTTATATTCAGCTGGACCATTTCTCGCAATATATAAGGGAGCAGTGGAAATCAATTTGGAAGCAGTTTTCATTAAAACCATATTGAATAATACATTTATCTCAAAATAAAAATAAAATCAGTGGGGATCACTCTAAAAGCAATTTCTGTTCCAACTAGGCAACAAGTAAATCCGCATATTCATGTTTGATTTCGAACAAGCAACTGATGGTCTCGTGTATATACATATGCCAACTGATTTGAGTATACATATACTAAGTGTATATATATACCCATCTTCAAATTAGCATCCACATATATGTAGTTAAATTTATCAACATTCGTACCAGTAAGAACAGAGGTACATGCGCAAGGTGATTACAATAAGGATGCAGTAAACCCAAATCAATATCAACAAGGCAGCAAAACACGAAGTGGAGTAATCCAACCAAAGAAATGCAAATTAACTATTTTATTCAACCAATTACCGAAGTTAAGGAACTTGGATTATGCTTAATCGTGAGTGAATACTCACCTTTGAATAGCAATGGCAAAACGCAGCGATGAAGGCTCAAGCTTTGATGTTGTGTCGCGATGCTACGCTAGTAGTAACGGAGACATAGGCGTCTTGGCTTCAATCGGGGTTGACGTGGTTCGAAAGTGAAAACGGCTTCGCCTTTAGTTTCAACGAGTTGGGGCAGTGGTAGCAGCTAGCAGTGAAACGATTGAAGAAGGCGATTTTGATTCGAAGGGGTGCGGTTACAATTAAACGAGAGGGAACAACATAGAACATGATCCCAATTTGAAAGAGGAGGAGGAGGAATTGGAGACGACCGACGGATTAGGGTGCGAGACAGCCTCGATTGGCGGCGGAGAAGGAAGGAGAGGAAATGATGGCTTATTTAAGTGGCATCCATTTTTTATTGATTTGGAAGAAGATGATTTCTTCTTAAGAAAGGAACGAGATGATTGTTTTTATAAAGTGGAATAAAGAGATAAGAACGATGTCCATCAATAGGGTTAGGCCGCGTTCAGAAATAGGTGGGGAGGAGGTCTGCTCGTTTTAACTAGGATAGATAATAACAAGATAATTTATTATTATTATTAAATTCTACTGCAAATTATTGGTGGACGCTTAATATTTACACTACCAACACAATCCCCAAACAGGACGAAATTTGGCGTGCCGCTATATCTTGGTGTTCTGAATTCAATAAAATTAATTTAATTGTAATCTGACTATGTTTGTATACCACAATATTTAATTTTTATATTATTTACAGTTCACATATTTAATTTCATTCGTCCATCAACAACTCCATTTGATTCCGAAATTAAAACGTAAAATTCTATTTTCTTTATATACACAAATACACACATATCCAAGACAATTTTCCTATACATTTCAACAAATAAAATCTTCCAGTTTATTTAACGTCAATAGCATTTATATATTTTAAATTCAACTATTTTATATTGTTCAGTCGGATTTCAAATTCAATCCAAATATATAATCCAATTCAATTCAAATATTCAACAATAAATAATTGATCCACAACCAACCATTCTGAATAAAATATTAAATTTTTAATTCATACACAATTAATATATTTGATTTTCAAACCCAAGTACAATATAAAATTAATCATTAATAATTAAACGTTAATTAATCCCAATTCAAATTGTCGAAATTTTTAGGACGTAACAAAACGTAATATTTTGAAAAGATCGTCTTATGTGATTTGTTAGGAATACTCTATCAGGCATTCGTCCATATATGTTCGTTCTGGGACTGAACGAAACCGAAGGCACATTCTCCATTAATTTATCTTAGGCAATTTCTACCTAGGATTAACAGAAAATCCCTTGCACTTCTCTCCGTCTTAAATTATTTTCATAATATCTAATTCGCAGTGTCTATGCCTATACGGAGTGGTTTTCGGGTAATAAATCCAACAAGTCTCTCTGTATTGACAACGATGGTCAAAAACCTTTGATAGCCAGTGATTTAACTATCAAAGGAAAACAAACATTCATCAAAAAATCACTGGCCCTTTTTGATTAATATTCTATTTTAAGTTCTCTTATCGAATTCTATATATCGTTATATCGACTTTTGGTTATCAAAACTTCTTAAAAATATTCTAACTCCTTAAATTTTCGAAAAATATCGCCAGCACCTCCTTTGTACCAATAAATATCTCAAACCCCAAATCGCCTCTCTGTGCCCTTTCCATTAAAAAAAACAAAAAAAGCCAAGCGGCTTGCCCAATAAGCTCACAAAATCTCATAAGGAAATTTAAACATGTACCTTTTTGTCGGGCACATATATTAAAATCATCATACTCTTCATTCACTTTATCCCATACATGTTTAATATATATACACCAACATTCCCATTTCTTTTCAAATCCATATGACTATTTTGATTTCACCGCATTCAGTCCCACCCATTAATTCCTTAACTAATTTGTTCTAATCAGTTAACTTCATTAATTAACCAAAATCCGATTTTGTCCCAAAAATCTCTTCATCTATTCCATTTGAGTTCATATTTAATTTTTAACTCAAATCTGAGTTTTCTAATGGAAATTCAACTTTTTATTCACTAAAAATCCCTTTAATTAATTAATTAAATCGTTATGGTTTTTAAACGATTTTACAGCGACTTTTCTAAAATTTGATTTTAACGTAACTCAAAATCTTTAAGACGAAATCCATATTTTTCTTCTCCATTAGAAAATTATTATTCAATAGGTCCAAATGTTTCTGGTTTCATCAAATTCCGACTTATATTGAATTATATATACTCAATTGAAGTTCGGAATGCCAAATTACAAACCAACGCGCTGCGGCGAGTTAGTTTTAATTAAGTTTAAATATAAACTTTAAACTTCATTATTTAAATAAATCTCAACTCCAATCTTCCATATTTTAATACAAATCAAACCAGTTTCCCAAGTCTAACTTAAACATTTCAATTATTCAAAAGCACTAATTATTTCCTTCAAAATTTCATTACTCGGGTATAAATTATTCACTACTCAATTTCTATATTAAATTCCAACTTCCTTGGACATAAATTATTTTATAAATATTTGATATAATCGAATTCAAAAAATAAATTCCCTTTTCTGGAAATAATCCATTAATGCAACATCCTTTACCCTTACAAACAAATACCATCCATTGATAATAGTGAAGTCGTTCAAGTTGGGGTATTTTATTTACCCCTCAGACCTTGACCGACAATGTTCTTATCTTGAAATAGGTAAAAGCTTGTAATACAAAACTCGATTTAAATCTCACCTTTTATTTCATTAAAAAAATGATTTTATGAACCATAATTACTTTGGAAAAATTTATTTCCAAACTATTTGATGAAAATTATTTCATCGCTTTTATAAACAATATTTATAAATTAACTTCCTTATTTTATAGATTAAAACAAACTTCCTATTTAATAATCCTATTTGAAAATCGACTCTCATTTTATTATATTATTGTAACTTATATATTTAATCTATTTTCGTATTAAATTTTAAATTCTAGTTTCTATTAGTATAATTGCAATATTGAAACGACCCAAACTTCCCTTTACGGGAAAGCCCGGATTGAGTTGAGAAGACGACGCATTAGAACACAAAAAATAGAACATTTCATTGTTATTACAACAATTTACATCAGAGTACAAGAATATTCCAGATTATGAATAAATATTACAGATTGGAAATACAATATCAAAGATTAAGAATTTACATAGCAGCGGAAAATAACAACTGACACAACCGATCGAAGAGATATACGGATACAAAGCTTTCCGAATATAGCTCCAGCTGTAATCCAGGATCTTAGGAAAAGAAATATCTGTGAAAACCAAAACTACTAGCTGCCCGTGTGGAAAATGTGGGCACTCAGAGTTTAGGTTAAAACAATAAACTTCGAGTCGGTCATGAGACTGGTGTGAGAACTAAAACAGTTATTAAAACTTTACTTTAAAAGTAGGGATCCACGCAGTATAACACAGAACGAGTTTTCTCCACATGAATCTCAGTTTAAAACATGAAACAACGTAATGCTTTTTGAAAAAAAATGAAGCTATTATAAGACTCAGGTCCCATCACACAATGCAACGCAAGCCGGAGGATAGAGTTTTCCCTTATAATAGCCAAACATGCTTGGTACGTTTAAAACAAATCATTTTGATATTACTATAAGTGTATAGTGTCGAAACAATTTCAAATATAAATGTATCAATCATAGATGGCATGGGTACCATATATCATGTCGCCATACTAGTAATACAACTAAAACCGAAAAGTGTCATATTGCAAATTGGATTTCCATCTATGAGTCGAGGCAAAGGATGGATCCTCCCGATTCGAGACACTCTAGCAAATACCTCAGGATTGCACCCTTAGCAACCCTTGGATCTTCAGGGTCCGTCCTCTCTTACTTTTGAGGAATGGTTATTCCTGAACACATGTTTCCCGATCCTATCGGACCTATCTCTGAGCCACTAGGGACTCAATAATCGAGGCTCCCCGCAATCCAAAATCCACATAAGTAAAAAAGTCTGGACTCCATACCATGACACCACTCCTAGCTAGAAAGAAACGTCGTGCACTCCCTGTAGTCACGATCCTGTTTTTGACTCGTACCTAGTGTGTGGCTCGCGAATTAACGCTACAACACAAAACTATGCTACTTAAAGCCGTGCTTTGATCATCAACCACAAGACTCTACTTTTCAACAAAAGCCTTGATCATTTGCATCTTAGCACACCACACTGACAATTCACACCATGCAACTGATGCCTATAAATATATAACCTCTAAGCTCGTACGTCTCGGAGAAGGGTGTTAAGCAAGAGAATAAATTCTATGCCACCAAATAGATATATATTTAATAGAAATCAATCAACACATAATGAAATCCAATGTCAAACACATTTACAAGTCCATTCTGGGTCTCAACGAAACCGGAGACACCTTATTCCTTGTCCCATATGTCTAATACGGGAGAGAGGTCCTCGCATATTCGGTCGATCTCCAAATACGTCTGGACGGTCACTACTTATTACCTTGTTTGGGGTGTACAGCCCAATCAAGACATCAATAATCATCCAAACGATGTGAAGATCTCTGGTCTTCAACCACCATCTTCATCGTCAACTTTTAGTCGTCGTATTAATCACTCAGAATGGGTTAAACCCGGTATTTCCGAATAGTTCGTGTATCTTATAATCAAGTGCTATAAAAACACATCATATGCCTCATTCCAATCCAGAATATTCTTTTATTCAAATATTCACATTTTTAGGGAAACGTTCCCATTAATATTATCAAAGATAAATTCTTTCAAATTTATTCTTTAATCTTCCTTTGGATCTCATTTCAAAAGATTTTATTTTGTCTTCTCACAATTCTAAACCATATTAAGGTTTATCAACTAGTCGGGATTACCGAACCTTACCGAAGTAATCATTTATTATTTATTATCCCAATCCCAACCTATTCATCCCATGGAGCAAAACTAGTAGTACTCCATATTTAACACCCACGGTGTTATCAGTATATTTAATTACCATTTCACGTTCAAATCTAATTAAAGATTTAACTATCGCCTGGAGTAAAACTGGTGGTACTCCATTCTCGAGCATTTCATGAATTCGATAAATTTAATTATTCCATTCTCATTCCAATCTAATTAAAGATTCATTAAAACTGTAGTGCGGTTTTAATCTCAAAAATGATTATTCAAATTTAAGAAATTAATCTTATCTTTAACTGGGTTAAAGAACCAATGTCATTTAACACACAGTTCACAATAAACCCAAATCAGCTTCCATCAACTATGGAATCTTCATGGAAAACAGATCAATATATAATCGATATAAGTTTCTGTACCCAATCAATACTATAAATGGAATAATGGTAAAGCCTTTTTAAATTCCATATATAATAAAGGTCTTCCTTTACAGAAGATCATCTCGATTATTACCAAATTGAATTCCATTCAATTCCAATTTAATATATTAAATTGGAAAACTTTACGTTGGAAAATTTCCATTAAATCTTAATAATAAGATTTATAAATTCCAAATCATCTCTTCACTGTTAATCGGGTTAAAGAACAAATGTTATTTAAAACATTGTTTACGATAAACCCAAAATCCATTTCCATTTCAATTTAATATTAAGTAATTGGTAAACTTCTCTATATCTTAATTAAAAGATTTATTCTTTTCTCAACTGGATTTAAGAACAGTGTTATTTAAGACACCGTTCACGACAAACCCCAAATCCAATTGGATATTAAATACAAGGCTTTAAATAGAAATTATATCAGCTTATATTCAATATCAAATTCTGAAACCAACAAATATCGTATTGGGAATAACGATATTTATATATTCAAAATCCCCTTAACAATATTTGTATAATCACGGAATCCAATATCGAAATATTCCAAAGATTATTTCCATTCCAAACCATTCCAATTCGTACGTTGAAAAAATCTGGTTATATCAAAACCATTTTAAATCCAATTTATTTATTTAAAAACATTGGATTATTATTCTAGTTATTAACTAGTTCATTTCGATAAAAATATACTTTTATCCTTTCAAACTTGGAATTTTTCATCCAAAATCTTTCCAAATCATTAATTATGATTTTGCACATTTTTTTCATATTTTTAATAATTTTAATAAGGCCCTTACAGTCGGTTTCCAATAACAGCCACCGAACTGCATCCATAGCGACCTTTTCCAAAATTGATTTGGACATATTTCCAAATCTAACTGTTAGATTTCAAATCTCTTATATTCATTGGAAAGCTCTTTTCGGTACGAACCTAAAAGTTTTGGTTTTAGGAGAATCCGATGGTCGGATCTCCCGTTATGCCAATTTGAAGTTAATGGTCGAAATTCACGAACGGTCGTTGCGTGGCGCGTTCTATTCAGGTTATTATATATATATATATATATATATATATAATATTTATATCGTCGATTACCATTCAAATCATATTTTATAAATCTTTTATAAATCCATTTTAAGACGATTTCAACTTCATTTTCAATTTTAAATCTAAATCGAATATTCTATATCATTAAAATATTAAAATGAAATTATTTTCAAAATATCTGATTTTGAAATCATTTCTTTTCGATGTTCATTATGAAATGAATAAAATCGATCAATAAACCCATTCAGGTTAAAATGACATTTCTATACTTAACCCGGCTTCATATTTTTATATATTTTCGTGCCCATCCAAAATCGGACAACAAAAACATATTTTGTTCCTTTACTGAATATTATTTTGAAACATTCATTATTTTCCGAATCGGAATGCGACTCAATCAATTACCATAATTTCAGTTATATGGATTTCTTATATCACATGTATTCAACAATAATGATGAATAATCATTCAACATTCAAACATCATCCAAAGTGCAGTTTACAATTGGATAAGCGTTAAAATAAATAAATAACGCTCATCACAGCCTGTCAACCCATCGATTGACATAAAACTAATTATTAGGATTCGTGTATCTCAAATATCATTCCAATACCCGTGTGGGGTTTTCAAACAACGACAGCCGATTTAAATAAATCATTGGTTAGTAAATTTAACCAATTCTAATTCGGTTTGAATTATTTTTCTACTTAGTCAATTTTACTGTTTAGATTATAAATAGATATTTATAATTTAATTTAAACAATCATAAATTTATTAATATCATTTTGATACGTTAAGCATTTCAACAACACAATCAACACAAAATACAGTCAGTTAAATCGTCCATGGTTTGTGGACGAGGGAGGTGAGCTAACAGGCACCGTATACAATTTATAATGATTAAAATTGACAAAAATCTACACTGCCAATTCTATATATTTTTATACATGAGTACGATAACATGATAAAATAATTTTGAGTGAGAAGGAGTTCTCACATTGTCTTCCACTCCGTCAATCTTTATTTCTGAATTGTTTTTGACACTGTTCGGATTTAAATTTGTCTCAGATTCCAACGTGCTCCGTTTTGGTTCTAGTCAGTTCCATTACGTAGTTCTCGCCTTCATGATTCCAACGCTTCGAAAATCGTCCAATTCTGTTCTGATTTGAATAAAATATAGCAGTTTAAATATTTAACATTTAAATATATAATTAAATTAATTATTTAACAAACTAATTCACTAATTCCCCTTAACCTCTGCATCGTTCTTCTTCAGCCGTCAGATAAATCCACGCTCGTCCAAAAATTATCACCATCGCACACCAATCGAGAGTGTCAGGCCCCCATCCATCGTCGCCACGTCGACCGCCGCAACGTCATCCCCCAGCGCCTCCACTGGCTCGCCGTCCATTGGCCTCCATCGGCCTGGAATGGTGTGTAAACGCAGTGGCTTTGAGCCACAAATTCGAACCCTACTCTCCTCGAATTCAAATCACTCATACAGATTTATAGATCATGATTTGCTCTTCGATTTTCCCCTTGAATTCATGGATTAATTCACAATTATTTGGGAGATTTTAATGGGTTTAGCTTTGAACGATTTGGAGCGTTCGTTTTTGAATGGCGGCTGGGTTTAGTTGATGAGGGCTAGTGTTGGCCTTTGGGGTATATATATAATTAATTTATCTTATACTTAATTCAAAAATTACTCGTTTATTCTCTAAACTCCAAATCGAACCCAACGATTGTCGTCCTTAGCTAAATACCCCCATTTCGGACTGAACATACATTTTAATTTACCGGGGCCACATACTGACTCCAAAAATTACAGAAAAATAAATCTAGCTATGTTTTGACGATATGGTCCAAACAAAACTAATTTTGTAGAATTTAGAGATAGTTTGAAAAATGGCCATTTTCCAGTCGATTAAATTTAAACTAAATATACAAAACACGTATAAATTTACCATGCTCACATATTAAATCCAAAAATTATGAAATTCGAAACATAACTATAACTTGACATTTCGAATCCAACAAAAGTGGTTTCGTCGAAAACGGAGGTCGTTTCCTAAATGGCTATTTTTAACGGCTATATATAGTATTAAAATATATATAAATTCCATAGCGACTATTCTAAATTTTAAACTGGACATAACTTGCAATTTATAAAG
This sequence comes from Allium sativum, assembly GCA_030737875.1. NCBI lineage: Eukaryota > Viridiplantae > Streptophyta > Magnoliopsida > Asparagales > Amaryllidaceae > Allium > Allium sativum. The sequence goes on along the minus strand of CM060920.1, from coordinate 935,390,650 downwards.
TGAAATCTCAATTTCTTACATTCGTTAGAAAGATATAGTTCAACAGATTCTAACATTTCTTATTTCGCCCAATCCTGACTTATTATTTAATACTGTATACTCTTTTGAAATTAGAAATCGAATTTTCAAACTACCGCGCCATTTCAGGCTTATTTTACAATTAAAATAAATTTATACATTCTATTTTTGATTTAAAATAAATTTTTAGTCCTTATTATTTAAAATATATCATTTTAAATATTCAAAACCCGTTAAAATCGCAAAAATAAAAAATTTAAATTGGTTCTAAAACTCCGGTTGTTACATTCTCCCCCACTTAAAATCTTTTCGTCCTCGAAAAGGAACCGAGCTAAAAGTTGTTTAACTAACCAACTCAATTTTCATTCTGGCTTTCATTCTTCAACTTTTCAGTTTTTGAGAATTTTCTAATTTTTCAAAAATTTGGCTAACGCCCTAAATTTTCGAAAAAATTCGCCATAACCTCCTTTGTACGGGCTGATCGGTAAAACCGCAACTTGCCTCACAGGGCCATCATCAATCAAAAATAAAAAGCCAAGCGTCTTGCCAATCAGCTCATAAAATCATCAAACCCCAATAAATACCGTAAATATGTACCTATTTGTCGGGCATACAATTTTATTCCTCTTCTTAGCTTCCATGCTATGACTTGTTGACACATATGTATGTACATGTATGCAATTCCAAACAATTTTCAATTCAGTTGAAATTTGTGGCTAAATTTACCTTTTATTCTCTTATTAGTTTTAACCTTCCAATAATTTTATTAGTTAAACTAATAATCACACATCACAACCAACAATCAATTAGTTGATTAGCTTTTCAAACATATAACTTTTTTATATAGTCAAAAATCATATTTTTAGTTCAAATCACAGCAATAAACTCTAACTATGTTTTGATTCTCACATCAGTCAATTGGAAATATATAGATATCCCACTTTCGAAACTCGAACATAAATAATGATGATTATCGATCAATCACCAGAATTATCCTCGGGCGACTAGAGTGTGTATCTATATCTATCCAGTATATATGAGACTTCGTATATACGTTCATGACGCGTATATGCAAAATCTTTATATACTCAATTGTCAAAAATAAAATAGAATAATATACTCAAATACGTATAATAGATATAAAATTTCAAAACTAAATTTGTTTTTATAAATAATACTCTTCCAACACATTATAGGGTATTACTAACCATATCTCTAACGAGTCATTCTTATAGGATGTTACTAATCCTATCTCTGGTAAATTCTTTTGTTTGGTTCTAATGTGTCTTGTTCTCGAGCTCTGTAAACCAAAGCTCTGATACCACAATGAAACGACCCAAACTTCCCCTTACGGGAAAGCCCGGATTGAGTTGAGAACACGACGCATCAGAACATAAACAATAGAACATTTCAGTGCTATTACAACAATTTACATCTGAGTACAAGAATATTCCAAAGTATGAACAAATATTACACATTGGAAATACAATATCAGAGATTAATAATTTACATAGAAGCGAAAAATAGCAACTGACACAACTGAAAGAGATATACGGATACAAAGCTTTCCGAATATAGCTCCAGCTGTAATCCAGGATCCTGGGAAAAGAAATATCTACAAAAATCGAAACTACTAGCTACCCATGTGGAAAATATGGGCACCCAGAGTTTAGGTTAAAACAATAAACTCCGAGTCAGTCATGGGACTGGTGTGAGAACTAAAACAGTTATTAAAACTTTACTTTAAAAGTAGGGAAATCATGGGACCACGCCATATAACACGGAACGGGTTTACTCCACATGAATTTCAGTTTAAAACATGACACAACGCAATGCTTTCTGGAAAAAATGAAGCTATTATAAGACTCAGGTCCCATCACACAATGCAACGCAAGCCGGAGGTTAGAGTTTCCCTTATAATAGCCAAACATGTTTGGTACGTTTAAAACAAATCATTTTGATATTACTATAAGTATATAGTGTCGATACAATTTCAAATATAAATATATCAATCATAGACGGCATAGGTACCATATATCATGTCCCCATACTAGTTCTACAACTAAAACCGAAAAGTGTCGTATTGGAAATTGGATTTCCATCTATGAGTCGAGGCAAGGGATGGCTCCTCCCAATTCGAGACACTCTAGCAAATGCCTCAGCATCGCAACCTTAGCAACCCTTGGATCTTCAGGGCCGCTCCTCTCTTATTTTTAAGGATTGGTTATTCCTGAATACACGTTTCCCGGTCCTATCGGACCTATCCCTGAGCCACTAGGGACTCAATAATCGAGGCGCCCCGCAATCCATCATCCACATAAGTAAAAATGTCTGGGCTCCATACCATGACACCACTCTTAGCTAGAAAGAAACGTCGTGCACTCCCTGTAGTCACGATCCTATTTTTGACTCATACCGAGTGTGACGCTCGCAAATTAACGCTACAACACAAAGCTATGCTACTTAAAGTCGTGCTTTGATCATCAACTACAAGACTCTGCTTTTCAACAAAAGCCTTGATCATTTGCATCTTAGCACACCACGCTGACAATTCACGCCATGCAACTGATGTCTAACAATATATATAACCTCTAAGCTCGTACGTCTCGGAGAAGGGTGTTAAGCAAGAGAATAAATTCTCCACCACCAAACAGATATATATTAAATTGAAATCAATCAACATAAAATGAAATCCAATGTAAGAGACACATCCATTTACAAGTCTGTTCTGGGTCTGAACGAAACTGGAGGCACCTTATTCCTCGTCCTATATGTCCAATACAGGAGAGAGGTCCTTGCATAACTGGTCGATCTCCAAGTACGTCTGGACGATCACCACTTATTACCTTTTCTTGGGTGTACAGCCCAATCAAGACATCAGTAATCATCCAAACGATGTGAAGATCTCCGGTCTTCAACCACCATCTTCATCGTCGACTTTTAATCGTCGTATTAATCACTCAGAATGGGTTAAACCTGGTCTTTCCGAATAATTCGCGTATCTTATTATCAAGTGCTATAAAAACACATTATACGCCTCATTCCAATCCAGAATATTCTTTTATACAAATATTCATATTTTTAGGGAAATGTTCCCATTAATTTTACCAAAGATAAATTGTTTCAAATTTATTCCTTAATCTTCCTTTGGATATCATTTCAAAAGATTTTATTTTGTCTTTTCACAATTCTAAACCATATTAAGGTTTATCAACTAGTCGGGATTAGCGAACCTTACCGAAGTAATCATATATTATTTATTATCCCAATCCCAACCTATTCATCCCATGGAGAAAAACTGGTAGTACTCCATATTAACACCTACGGTGTTATCGGTAAATTTAATTACCATTTCACGTTCAAATCTAATTAAAGATCTAACTACCGCCTAGAGTAAAACTGCTGGTACTCCATTCTCGATCATTTCATGAATTCGATAAATTTAATTATCCCACTTTCATTCCAATCTAATTAAAGATTCATTAAAACTCTAGTTCGGTTTTAATCTCAAAAATCATTACTTAATGATTATTCAAATTTAAGAAATTAATCTTATCTTTAACTGGGTTAAAGAACTAATGTCATTTAAAACATAGTTCACAATAATTCCAAATCAGCTTCCATCAACTATGGAATCTTCACAGAAAATAGATTAATATATAATCGATATAAGTTTCCGTATCCAATCAATACTATAAATGGAATAACGGAAAAGCCTTTTTAAAATCCATATATAATAACGGTCTTCCTTTACAGAAGCTCATCTCGATTATTACCAAATCAAATTCCATTCAATTCCAATTTAATATATTAAATTGGAAAACTTTACCTTGGAAAATTTCCACTAAATCTTAATAATAAGATTTATAAATTCCAAATCATATCTTCACTATTAATCGTGTTAAAGAACAAATGTGATTTAAAACACCGTTCACGATAAACCCAAAATCCATTTCCATTACAATTTCAGTTTCAATTAAATATTAATTAATTGGTAAACTTCTCTAAATCTTAATTAAAAGATTTATTCTTTTCTCAACTGGGTTTAAGAACAGTGCTATTTTAGACACCATTCACGACAAACCCAAAGTCCAATTTGATATTAAATACAAGGCTCTAAATAGAAATTATATCGACTTATATTCAATATCAAATTCTGAAACCAACAAATATCGTATTGGGAATAACGATATTTATATCTTCCAAATTCCCTTAACAATATCCATATAATCACGGAATCCAATATTAAAATATTCCGAAGATTATTTCCATTCCAAACCATTCCAATTCATACGTTGGAAAAAACTGGTAATATCAAAACCATTTCAAATCCAATTTATTTATGTAAAAACATTGGATTATTATTCTAGTTATTAACTAGTTCACTTCGATAAAAATATACTTTTATCCTTTCAAACTCGGATTTTTCACCCAAAATCTTTCCAAGTCATTAATTATGATTTTACACAATTTTTCCATATTTTTAATAATTTTAATAAGGCCCTTACAATCAGTTTCCAATAACGGCCACCAAACTGCATCCATAGCGACCTTTTCCAAAATTGATTTGGACATATTTCGAAATCTAACCGTTAGATTTCAAATTTCTTATATTTTGAATAGCTCTTTTCGATACGAATCCAACAGTTCTGGTTTTAGGAGAATCCGAAGGTCGGATCTCCTGTTATGCCAACTTGAAGTTAACGGTCGAAATTCGCGAACAGTCGCTGCGCGGCGCATTCTATTCAGGTCATTGTGTGTATATATATATATATATATATATATATATATATATATAATATTTATATCGTCGATTTCCATTTAAATCGTATTTTATAAATCGTTTATAAATCAATTTTAAGACGATTTCAACTTCATTTTCAATTTTAAATCGAAATCGAATATTCTATATCTTTAAAGTATTAAAATGATATTATTTTCAAAATATCTGGTTTTTAAATCATTTCTTTTCGATATTCATTATAAAATGAATCAAATCAATCGATAAACCCGTTTGGGTTAAAATGGCGTTTCTATACTTAACCCGGCTTTAAATTTTTATATATTTTCGTGCCCATCCAAAATCAGACAGCAAAATCATATTTTGTTCCTTTACTGAATATTATTTTGAAATATTCGTTATTTTAAAATATTCGTTATTTTAAAATATTCATTATTTTCTTGATCGGAATGCGACTCAATCAATTACCATATAATTTCAGTTATATGGATTTCATACATCACATGTATTCTACAATAATAATGAGTAATCATTCAACATTCAAACATCATCCAGAGTGCAGTTTACATTTGGATAAGCGTTAAAACAAATAAGTAACGCTCATCACAGACTGTCAACCCATCGATTGTCATGCAACTAATTATTGGGATTCGCGTATGTCAAATATCATCCCAATACCTGTGTGGGGTTTTCAAACAACAACAGTCGATTTAAATAAATCATTGGTTAGTAAATTCAACCAATTCTAATTCGGTTTGAATTATTTTTCTAGTTTATCAATTTTACTGTTTAAATTATAAATGGATATTTATAATTTAATTTCAACAATCATGAATTTATTAACATCATTTTTTATACGTTTGGCATTTCAACAACACAATCAACACACAATACAGTCAATTAAATCGTCCATGGCCTGTGGATGAAGGAGGTGAGCCAATTGGCATGATATACAATTTATAATGGTTAAAGTTAATAAAAATCTACACTGCCAATTCTATATAATTTTATACATGAATACAATAACATGATAAAATAATTTTGAGTGAGAAGGAGTTCTCACATTATTTTCCACTCCATCATTCTTTATTTCTAAATTGTTTTTGACACTGTTCGGATTCAAATTTGTCTCAAATTCCAGTGTGCTCCATTTTGGTTCTAGTCAGTTCCATTGCGTAGTTCTCGCCTTCGCGATTCCAACGCTTCGAAAATCGTCCAATTCTGTTTTGATTTGAATAAAATATAGCAGTTTAAATATTTAACATTTAAATATATATTTAAATTAATTATTTTACTAACTAAATCACTAATTCACCTTAACCTCTACATCGTTCTTCTTCATCCGTTGGAGAAACTAACGCTCATCCAAATATTGTCACCATCGCACACCAATCGAGAGCGCCAGGCCCCTATCCATCTCGCCACCGCGACCGCCACATCGTCATCCCCCGGTGCCTCCGCTGTCTCCCCGTCCGGTTGCCTCCATCGTCCTGGAATGGCGTGTATACGCAGTGGATTTGATCCACAAATTCGAACCCTACCCTCCTCGATTTCAAATCATACTCATACGGATTTATAGATCATGATTTACTCTTCCATTTTCCTCTTGAATTCATGGATTAATTCACAATTATTTGGGAGATTTTAAGGGGTTTACTTTGAACGATTTGGAGCATTCGTTTTTGAACGGCAGCTGTGTTTAGTTGATGAGGGTTAGGGTTGGTCTTTGGGGTATATATATAATTTATATTATATTTAATTCAAAAATTACTCGTTTATTCTCTGAACTCCAAATCAAACCCATTGATTGTCGTCCTTAGCTAAATACCCCCATTCCGAACACAATGGAATATGTTTCGTAATCCAATTCGACTGTTTTGATCAATTTTCATCAAATTTAGAATATAAATTAATATATATTGAATTTGAACATACATTTTAATTCACTGGGGCCACATACTGACTCCAAAAATTACATAAAAATAAATTTAGCTATGTTTTGATGATACGGTCCAAACAAAACTAATTTCGTAGAATTTAGAGACAGTTTGAAAAATGGCCATTTTCCAGTCGATTAAATTTAAACTGAATATACAAAACACGTTTAAATTTACCACGCTCACATATTAAATCCAAAAATTATGAAATTCGAAACATAACTATAATTTGACATTTCGAATCCAACAAAAGTGGTTTCGTCGACAATGGAGGTCGTTTCCTAAATGGCTATTTTTAAGGGATATATATAATGTTAAAATATATATAAATTCCATAGCGACTATTCTAAATTTTAAACCGGACATAACTTGCAATTTATAAAGTGAAATCTCAGTTTCTTACATTCATTAGAAAGATATAGTTCAACAGATTCTAACGTTTCTTGTTTCGCCCAATCCTGGCTTATATTTAATACTGTATACTCTTTTGAAATTAGAAATCGAATTTTCAAACTACCGCGCCATTTCAGGCTCGTCTTACAATTAAATAAATTTATACATTCTAACTTTGATTTAAAATAAATTTTTAGTCGTTATTATTTAAAATAAACTATTTTAAATATTCAAAACCTAATAAAATAGCAAAAATAAAAAATTTAAATTGGTTCTGAAATCCCGGGTTGTTACAAATATCCTTTCTGAAAATGATTTATTTCTATAAATTAGACAAAGTCGAATCCTACTCATAAATTCGTATGGATTTATTCCAATTTTATTTATATTCCGAACATCGAAAATGATTTTATTGTTTCCTTTGAAACGATTCCCTATTTTATTTCATATTTTAATTTAGATAATCCAATTATTCCATGATAATTATTCTCTCCCATTTATAAACATCGTTTATAAGTTTCAACTACATGTTTTCAAATATTGAAACATGTTTCTATTTCAAATTCTGTTTCTGCTTTCGGAAAATAATTTCCCTTTTTAAATTAGCACTTGAGTTTCCATTTCTAAATTATCCAATGATATTTTTTTCTATTCGATTATAAACATAGTTTATAAATTCAACTACTTGTTTTTATTTATAAAAAACAAGTTAATATTTTCCTAGCCAAATCCGAAATTCAATTTCTATTTCGAAAAAAGAATTTTTTCTTTTTAAATTTAAAAATCCCTTTTTATGATATTTTTAAATATTAATATCTAGGGCCAGTGATATTCAAACATCCAAATATACAAACCATCAATCCAATTCACACATCACGTACATATAAATATGTAAACAATAATAAATAAATTTGAGGAATCTAGTTGGATTTCTCCAACCTGTTTTCCCTGCATCTACAGATGTTAATCAACATAAATAATACCAATCCTGCATCAAGGCAGGATATCGCGGTATGAAGGTCACCCACCATAATATAAAGTGGGGAACATATGGTCACCCACTAATGATACTGCGGGCATCCGTTAATGGTACTGTGGGAAATATCCAATATATATAATAGCCACAACCACCAAGCCTATATAACTAATACATATAATAACCAAAATTTATCGATAAACAGCAATGCAACCAATTAACCAACAAACAAAATATAAATATTGTTTTATATTAAAATTTATTAATAAATAAATTCTAGAAAGTGAGTTTACTCACCTTGTATTTTCGTTTACCAAATATCCGATTAAATTTCTATCACCTACGATTATTTAATTTAATTTATCGATTAAATTATATTTATTTCAAATTGACTAGTAACATAAATAAACTAATTATTCTATGTATATTTAAATTTATAACAACGTATACCTCGTTTTTCGAAGTTGATTCTAAAATAACTGATCCGTTACTACTGCAAACTAGCCTCCAAACAGTCTCATTCCACTCAGGCATTCGCTCAAATACAACATAGGAAGCTCCCATTTCCTTTTCATCACTACAACTAAGTAGTCTGCTACCATTACACCCTCAAAACCAACCATAACATCACTGCAATGCCTCTGTCATACCGCAAACTCCATCAACCCATTGTTCTAGACAAGCTTCTCCAATATGACATTTCCTCGAATAATACGATGTCAACTACTATTTAAATATATTGAATTTGTCATTGACGCAATTAATTACAATATAATCTCTCTACTATAACCTTCTCCCCCTTTTGAAAATATTCGTCCCCTCTTCCTATATCGAACCCAGTTCATGCGGTGGCCTCCCTCCGCTACAACCTCCTTAATGCTTCAGAACCGATCAGGATTCACTGTAATCCAAACAAACTCCTCTAGGCAACGCCTTCATCATCCTCCCAAAAATCACGGTTTGAACTTCCCAAACTTCTCAGACCCGTTATCCAGACATTGCACAATCTCCCCAAAACAAAACTACCTTCAGTCACACAAAACAACCGCCTACTTCATCACGCATGAGCATCAAGTCCTCCTTGCCTCGCCAGACCCCTTCTTGACGAACTCGAACTCCATTTTCCCAGTCGCTACTCATCCCCAAACTTGCCTGTTTCATGCGACAGTACCAAGCCCTCCCAAAACTCAAATTGCGAGCGCCTCTAATATGGCGTCGAGCTTCAGGATAATCACGTGATTTAAAATCACGATTCTGGGTTCCGAACTCTTTTTTTATTAATGGGGGAATCGATTTTCAAGACTAGAAAGAAAAATAATGAAAAGGATAAATCGAGTTGGTTTTAGAATGGAGAAAGGGGTAATGAAGGCATGGTTTTATAATGGTGTAAAGGAGACAGAAATATTCCCCATTAAATTGATGTTTGCTTGATACTGAAAGGCGAAGATTGAAATTTTGGCTTGAGGAAAGGAATAGGGTGGCGCTATTATTTTCTTTTTAAATCGGCTGATAAAAGGATTAATAAATGTGATTAGTTATTGATTTTAGTTAAATAACTAAAATATCTCGCGGTCCCTCAATTCGAAGTCCCGAACTACTATTTTAACGTAACGAGCAACATTTCAGATTATATTGTTATTCTAAACTCAATGGAACCAATTCTAAATTTTAATTCGACTGTATAAAAGAGATAACAATTTAAGTTAATGATTTAAATTAAATTCCATTTAAAATATAAATCGATTTCAAACAATTAAATTCATCAATAATGAATAGTTATTATCGTTCTAATTCAAATAGAATTTATATTAATTGACTGAATTATTTCGATTCAGTTTTTAACTGCGAATTCAATTATTATCATTTCGATATATTCGATATTAAATAGTATATCAATTACTTAATCGATAAATTCAAATAAAAATCCACTTATTATTCCAAATCAATATTAAAAATAAATTTAAATATTCATCATAAATTAGCTAAAAATCTGGGATATTACATTCCTTTCTCCTTAAAAGAATTTTGTCCCCGAAATAACTAAGGCAGAAGAAATGCTACAAACCCATTAACTTTTCAAAAGCCCACTTTGCTATAACTTAGCATTTCAAATTCTATAACTCAAGTCTCATGCAACTTTAAGTTTTCAGGGGAATATTTAATTTCCTATTTCCCATTCAAAAATATTCAAATTAATTTCAATTTTAAAATCATCTCTTTTATCTTTCAAAAATTTCAAAACTTTAGAATTTTTATTCTAACTCCCTAAATTTGAAAAAAAAAATGGCAGAGTCTCCCCTGTACGGAGGAGCTTTTACAATGTACTAAAAGAGATGAAAAAAGTATACATCGACCCATATTGGTCGGAAAACAGTTCATATACCCTAATTTGATATTTTCGCGTAGGCGTACCTCATATAAGCGTTTATTAAGCATGCATGCTTAGCATATAAGCAATATGCATATCCAAAATTATGCCAGGCAACTCCATTTACCTGTACTTACTCAATTTAGACTCATCAGTCACATCAATGTGAGATTAATTTCAATGGCTTTCATTTATTTAATTGATTAAACACACGAATTCAAATCCAAACCAGTCATATCAAGTAAGCTTAGCATTTGCCTGTTAATACAAGTTCCAATATTTAGTATGTATGTCATTTGTTCATATTCCACAACATATATACTCATATTTATTTAATTCGAATGATTTCCAACCAATTAATTCACATTCCATTCATATTATATACATCCAAATTTATTCAAATTGGTTCAACATCAATTTATTTATTTCATTTATGTCAACGGAAAATTTTCTATGTATATTTGATATTGTCCGGTTAATATAATAAACGCTTATTATTTTCTGGCTAATTTTATTTTAAATCAATTTATCCATTTTACTCTATTTAACTTGTACAAGTTAAGTTTTAAATTCTAGAATTCAAATACCCGATATTCATATCAAATTCCTTTGAACTCATATAAATATATATACATATATTTATTCCCATCTCAAATTCAAAACATTTAAATTTTCAAAACAATTTTTTTTCTTTTAAACAAATTTTCATTAAGAATTTTTTCCCCAAGGTAGCAATCCGTCACTTAGAAACTCGAAAATGAGCACTGATGATGTTTCATCAGAATTATTTTCCAATGATTGAAGTGAGTTCAGTGCTTTATCACTTTCAAAATTCATCCAAAACAATTTTTATTCAAAAAAACCTTCCAAAAATAATCTATATTATTTTAATATACTTTGGAAAAATATTTTCCAACTTTTCAGGATTTAAATTCCAATTCTAGTTTGAATCTAATTCAACTTCATCTCATTTGTACATATTATTCATATACAAATTCTATTTGTAACGATCCAGAATTTTTACTCAATTTAAAATTGAAATTTTTACTACTTAATTTGAATTTAAATTTGAATTTGACATAAATATATATGGTTAAGAATAACTAATAATTTTGATAACTAATATGACAGATTTTAGTTGAATTATAAATGAGAATGATTATTAATGAGTTTGAATTTATTGATACTATTTGTCGTTCGATCGGATTTTTCAAACCATAGCATGAATTAGTAGCACTAGAATTAAGTGTTGCTCTTAGTTTTCATACCATTTAAGGTAAAATGCTACCAAAAGTTCACTTTCTCTCCTTAAGACATGTGTAAGGACACTTCTATTTTTCCATGCCTCCTTCCATGCATGCCTTCCACTTGCCCCATTAGGTGTCATTACCTCCTTAACTCTCCATTCTTATATATGGAGGCCTTTTCTCCATTTTCTTACCATTCCATTCCATTTCCTCCTTTCCACCTTCTTCTTAAAGCTTATGGCCATGGTTTCCACGGAATAAGTCTTCCTTTTTTCCACCACCACCTTGTCGAAGCTCGTCGTCATCCTCCTCCTCCTTCCCTTATAATAAGAGAGATTAATATATAGTGTATATATATATATATTGGTAAAGAAGACGTTGCGCCGAAATACTGTCCGACGGTTTGCTCAGCTAGGCTCGCCTACCGTGAAGATTTGGAAAGCTGTTAGGTGAGAACTCTTTAACCACAGTTTTATATTTAATTAGAAGTTAGACTAATTTAAATATAGTGATGAATAATTAGTGGTTAATGATGATTGATATTTGTTGTGATGGATGATGGATGCATAGTTTAGAACACACACACTATTAAGCGTTGGTGTTATAACGCTTGTGCACAGTTATGATTTATTTAATTATTTTGATAATGGTTGCTATGGATGTTTATAATGGTTGTTGATGTTGTTTCGCACACATTATGACACAACAATTATGGTGTCACATAGGTGGTTGACAAATCTCGTTCGTAATTAGAAGTAATATCATTATTGAAATTGAAGGTTAATAATTGAGAAAGACCATATATATGAATTCATATATATTGATAAAGTTCTTTAAATGAATAAATAAATGCCTGAACGTTCTAGGATGATAGAAAGGATAGTGTCTAGGCTTGGGTTTGGAAATATAGTTTCCTGCTCTCCCTGGCTATCCCTAACTGATCCAATGAATGGGATGGTTAATTTGAAGTTATTTGAATTTAGAAATAAATTGGATTTTTAATTTAATATTTAATTAAGTGAAAAATAAAAGATGAATTTTAAACCCAAAATAATTTGTAAAGTCAGTGTAAATTACTTTAAATGGTTTACATGAGTATATAATAGTTTTCTAAGGTATTTTAAAGTACTAAAGAATAAATTTTATTGCGGTCAAAATAGAGCTTGTCGCACAAGGACAATTTGCGTATTTTAGTTACAAATTTTAAACGCTTATAACTTTTGCAATCTAAATCGGATTTCCAAGAAATGAAAAAAGTTTGTTTTTTATTAACAAGAGCTTTCAAATGAGTGAAAGAAGATTTTAATTTCGAGTTATAGCTTTCAAGTTATGTTCAAACCCGTTTCGGGAAAAGGTCGCTGTAAGAGAAGTTATCAACCATATCCATAAACAGCCATTTTTAATGTTTCTAAAAATGTGGAATTTTTTTGTAGAATCATTATAAATTATGTAAAAGTGTTTTTGATCGAAGTAATTAAAATAACTGTTTTGTAACGCTTTTGAAAACACTATTGTATCGCTTTCTTTGGAAACAATCTATTTTGAAGTTTTTAATCCGCAAACTATTTTTTGAACTATAAGTAATCATTTGTAAATGATTGGTGGCATTTTTTCAAATATTTAAAAGTATCGAAAATGTTTTATACGAAAATTAAATTAATTTATTTGATACTAAAACGGGGATTTCAATTTTAAATAATTGGATATGGTTGGAGATAAATCTTCGAATGTTTGATATTAATTTGGTAGATGAAGACTCTTACTATTTGAGGAATTTAAAAGGTAATTCACCGTTATTCCGCTTATAGTGTGAGTTGGATACAAAGATTAATATTAAGTATAAGTGGATGATATTTCTATCCAGATCTAATGTCATAGAGTTGGATAAATCTTTTAATTAAGATACGAGTTTCCTAAGTCGATTGGGATAGGTTGGATAGAAATAATCTTCAGATATTTGATATGAAATTTTGTTGTGTAAATGTATAATTTTGAGGAACTTGGAAGATATTATTATATCATTATTCCACTTATAGTATTCGTTGATTATGAGAATTAATATCGAATATAAGTAGATACAATTTCTGTGTAACTTATGTCCAATATTGATTGATTTGGGTTTTGTTGTGAATCGTATCTTCAATAATATCATTCTTAAAACCCAATGAGATTGAGTTACGGAAACTCATATCGCAATTTGAGGATTTAATCAGATCTTTGATTTGAGGAAAATAAAAATAAGGAATGGGGAAGGAAGAATAATCTTTTAGATAAGATTACAGAATTGAATGTTCGGAAACCAATTTAATTAGAAACTAGGGTTGAAATGTGGGGTAAGGGTTTTCAAAGGAAACTGGATTTTTGATAATGAGTTATCAAATGGAAAATTAATTAACGTTTTGAGGGTAAATTATATTTGATTTAAGGGATGTGTTTTAAAAGAGAAAGGTTAAATATGGATTTTGTTATAATTGAGAATGGATTTAAAGAAGTTTAACTGAACAAAATCCAAGATGGAAGGAGATTTGGTTGAAAGCCTGTGTTTCGTAATTGTATTTTTTTAAATTGCGCTTATTATTTGGAAAGACTGGGATCGGATGTGTGACCGAAAATCATTCCAAGTAATAATATGACGTTGTGAGCAATTGAAGACATTGAAGACCGGCACCCTTTATGTCGGAACGGTGACTTGCTGAATGTCTCGAATGGCTGGCTCCTATTCGCAAATGAATTTTATATATCAGTTAAGTGGCAAGAAGCCCGAACGTATGTGAAGGAATTCCGGGTTGTTGTTTCGTTCAGGCCCAGGGACATGTATGGATTGTGTGTCTGATATTGTAATTGATTGTGTAGCACTGATCTTTATTAATATATATACCTGTTTGGTGGCGGAGAATTTATTCTCTTTCTTAACACCCTTCTCTAAGACGTATGAGCTTAGAGGTTATATATTGATGGAAATCGGTGATGCGTAGTGAATGGACAATGTGGCATACTTAAGTTATGTGATGAGCTATGGATGATCAAAGCATGGCTTATTTAAGCGTAGCTTTGTGTACATCGTGACCTCGACGAAACTCACAATCAAATTTTTATGTTCGTTTCGTATGTTCGGTGCACCAGGATGTGATGATGAAAGGGAACTACGAAGTCCCTAGTCTGGGACGCTATTTTTTGGGTACTCTGATTCATGTATGGTGGGCTAGTATAATGGAGTCCGAGTCTGGATGTTATCCGTGAGTACTGGGATGATGCGCTCAAGAAAGTTTGTGAGCCCACGAACAATCTTTCGTACCAGGAACCATCATGTTGGAAACCCAATCTCCACTACGAGCCCGTACGGTTTTGATTGTATAGCCTGCTGGTTACCAGCAGGATTGTAAGTATTATAGGATGGGGCATTATGCTGGCTAGGATTAATACATTTATTTGCGAAAAGGTTTTTCACACTATATGTAGTAGTAAAAGAGGATTTTCACGTATGAAGGCATTTTTGTTAACATAAGGAAAAACTCGCCCATTTGGTGTGCGCTTGGATGTGTGATGTGGGACGAGCTTATGATAGCTTCTTTTTTCAAAAAGTCATTACAGATTTCTATGCACTGGTATTCACATGGAGTAAATTCATTCTGCATTAGTGGCGTGGCCCAATGAATTACCTAACTTTAAAATAAACCCTAAAAACAACTGTTTTGAGTTCTCACACCAGTCGCATGACTGACCTGGAGTTTATTGTTCCCACACCTAAAGTCTGGGTGCCCATAATTTTTACACGGGCAGCCTAGTAGTTTGGTTCGCAGATTTAGTCTTGGAGTTGATTGGAGCTGGATTCTGGTTTTAGCTGGAGCTATTATGTCTTGGAGCATTCGCATTCTTCCGCTGAGTTTAGTATCTCTTCCGCTATGTAATGGATGTACTCTGATGTACCTCTTATAACTCTAATGTAATATTATTTTAATGATAATGGAAAAGTTCTTTTTATTTTGTGCAAATGTGTAAGTGCCCCTAACTATCCGTCTTTATGAATGGTTTAAGTTGGTTTAATTACCGGCGAAAACCGGGCAAAAAGTCGGGTCGTTACACTATTTGATTATATATATAACCATTTTAATTTTATAATCTCATTATAGCAACCAACTCATCCATATATAAATAATTCTAGAAATATTCAATTTTATATCAAAATATAATTTTGGGGAAAATTATTTCATTTTATGAACTTTAAAAACAATACCATGTTGAATTGCCCTGTTTAAGTGTTTATAAATACCTTACTATACAATTGATTATACTGTACTGACTAGAGTTCATAAAGCACTCGACAAACCAATCAGCACAACATAAAACAGTTTTTATATCAGCTTACAAATACGCTCTCTCATATATATACTCTCTCATACTCATTCTAGGGTTCTACTAACCCTATCTCTAATGAGTAAATCCCACCAAAGCCTAAGTGTTCGCTCAACCTAAGCTCTGATACCAACTGTAATGGCCCACAAATTCGTAGTATCTGAGTTGAATAAAACAACACACGTCCAACTCAAACTACACAGAAATACAAGTCATTAGGGTTAAAGAAAAAGAAATAGATAGAAGATAGAACAAAGAAAACATTAGAATCTCGCAGTGGAACGAATAAAATATAATATCATAAATCATAACTTTGAAATACAAATCTTTTTTGTATATACATACCATACCAGAGTACAACACATACACTTCAAGGTGGAAATAACTCTAAATAACTAACGGTAAAGCCTCCTACTTCAAGCTCCTCCAAATGTATCTGTAAAAATCCTGAAACACTTGACTGTCCATACAAATTTGGGCGCCCAAGAGTTTAGGGAAAATCAAACAAAATAAACTCTGGGTCAGTTATGGGACTGGTGTGAGTAAACTCCAACCATATTGTTTAACTTTGAAAACCTTTTTGAAAGAAAAGGATAATAGTAAGACCAGCCCATACATAAGCATGGTGGGTTTTTACCTTACTATAACCCAAAACATTTTTGATATCAAAATCCAATGATATCATAACAATGTCTAATCAAATAAATAACCAAATAGCGGAACGATTGCATCTCACGCTCCACATACATAGTATAAAATCAAAAACTGCAGGGCTTTTGTTGGAGATTGAATTCCAACTATGACAAGGTATGGGACCACCTCCCGATCTATGTACTCTAGAGAGGACACACTGGGGTTCAACAAGAACATCTTGTAACCCGGCCACACATGACCACCCACTCATTTAGCTTGAGTGTAGCGAATATATTGTTACCCACGGTTGTCGGCCGTCCAACTGTAATCCATAAGTACAGAATCGAAAGAAGAATAAATAATGAATTTTCTCTAGATCGGGGACAAATATACCATGCTTGGGTATGACCCAACTAGCCATGCGGCCTGCCCGATTTTTGTCAATTCCGGTTGTGAAGCTTGAGGTTACATTAACTTTTAGAACGTCTGGCCACCAGTCACTTTGAATTCCACATCGTCAAACCCATCAAATCACTAGTTTATCTTTCGAAAAATAATACGAGTATAAAAAGCTAAGAGAAACGAATTCCGCTGCCACCAAACGTAATATCTTGAAAAGATTGTCTTATGTGATCCGTTAGATATACTCTGTCAGACATTCGTCCATATATGTTCGTTCTGGGACTGAACGAAACCGGAGGCACATTCACCATTTATCCATCTTAGGCAATTTCTACCTAGGATTAACAGAAAAAGCCCTTTCACTTCACTCCATCAGCAATTATTTTCAGCATATCTAATTCGCTGTGCCTGTGCCTATACGGAGTGGTTTTTGGATAATAAATCCAACCGATCTCTCCGTATTGAAAACAATGGTCAAAAATCTTTGATAGCCGGTGATTTAACTATCAAAGGAAAACAAACATTCATTAAACAATCACTGTCCCTTTTTTAATAATATTCTATTTTAAGTTTCTTATTGAATTCTATATATTGATATCAATTTTTGGTTATCAAAACTTCTTAAAAATATTCTAACTCCTTCAATTTTTGGTTATCACTGGCCTCTTTAGGCCCTTTCCATTCAAAAAGAAAAACAAAAAAAGCCAAGCTGCTTTCCCAATAGGGTCATAAAATCTCATATGGAAATTTAAACATGTACCTTTTTGTCGGGCGCTTAAATTAAAATCTTCATACTCTTCATTCACTTCATCCCATACCTGTCTAATATATATACCTGCATTCCCATTTCTTTTCAAATCCATAAAACTATTTTGATTTCACCACATTCAGGCCCACCTAATAATTCCTTAACTAATTTGTTCTAATCTATTAACTTCATTAATTAACCAAAATCTGATTTTGTCCCAAAAATCACTTCGTCTATTCCATTTGAGTTCATATTTAATTTATAACACAAATCTGAGTTTTCTAATGGAAATTCAGCTTTTTATTCACTAAAAATCCCTTTAATTAATCAATTAAATCGTTATA
This sequence comes from Allium sativum, assembly GCA_030737875.1. Classification (NCBI taxonomy): domain Eukaryota; kingdom Viridiplantae; phylum Streptophyta; class Magnoliopsida; order Asparagales; family Amaryllidaceae; genus Allium; species Allium sativum. The sequence goes on along the minus strand of CM060920.1, from coordinate 935,372,490 downwards.
GTTTTTAAACGATATTACAGCGACTTTTCTAAAATTTGATTTTGACGTAACTCAAAATCTTTAAGACGAAATCCAGATTTTTCTCCTCCATTAGAAATTATTATTCAATAGGTCTAAATGTTTCTGGTTTCATCAAATTCTGACTTATATTGAATTCTATATACTCAATTGAAGTTCGGATCGCCAAATTACGAACTACTACGTTGCGGCGAGCTCGTTTTAACTAAATTTAAATACGAACTTTAAACTTCGTTATTTAAATTAATTTCAACTCCAATCTTCCATTTTTTTAATATAAATCAAACCAGTTTCCCAAATCTAACTTAAACATTTCAATTATTCAAAAGCGTTGATTATTTCCTTCAAAATTTCATTACTCGGTTATAAATTATTCACAACTCAATTTCTTTATTAAATTCCAACTTCCTTGGAGATAAATCATTTTATAAATATTTGATATAATCGAATTCAAATATTGAATTCCCTTTTATGGAAACAATCCATTAATTCAACATCCTTTACCATTACAAACTAATACCATCCCTTAGTAATAATGAAGTTGTTCAAGTTGGGGTATTTTATTTACCTCTCAGACCTTGACCAACAACGTTCTTATCTTGAGATAGGTAAAATCTTGTAATACAAAACTCGATTTAAATCTCACCTTTTATTTCATTAAAAATATGGTTTTATAAACCATATTTAATTTGGAAAAATCTATTCCCAAATTATCCGATGAAAATTATTTCATCACTTTTATAAACATTGTTTATAAATTAACTTCCTTATTTTATAGATTAAAACAAACTTCCCATTTAATAATCCTATTTGAAACTCGATTATCGTTTTATTATACTATTGTAACTTATATATTTAATCTATTTTCATATTAAAATTTAAATTCTAGTTTCTATTAGTATAATTTCAATATCCTTTCTTAAAATGATTTATTTCCATAAATTCGACATAGTCGAATCCTACTTATAAATCCATATAGATTTATTCCAATTTTATTTATATTCCATACATCGAAAATGATTTTGTCGTTTCCTTTGAAACAATTCCCAATTCCCCTTTTTAATTCATATTTGAATTTAGATAATCCAATTATTCCATGATAATTATTCTCTTCCATTTATAAACGTCGTTTATAAATTTCAACTACTTGTTTTCAAATATTGAAACATGTTTCTATTTCAAATTTCGTTTCTACTATCGGAAAATAATTTCCCTTTTGAAATTAGCACTTGAGTTTCCATTTCTAAATTATCCAATGATAGTTTTTTCAATTCAATTATAAACATCATTTATAAATTCAACTACTTGTTTATATTTCTAAAAAAAAGTTAATATTTTTCTAGCCAAATCCGAAATTCAATTTCTATTTCGAAAAAATAAAATTTCCTTTTTAAATATAAAAATTCCTTTTTATGATATTTTTAAATATTAATATCTAGGGCCAATGATATTCAAACATCCAAATATACAAACCATCAATCAAATTCAAGCATCACATACATATAAATATGTAAACAATAATAAATAAATTTGAGGAATCCAGTTGAATCCTTCCAACCTGTTTTCCCTACATCCACAGATGTTAGTCAACATAAATAATACCAATCCTACTTTAAGGCAGGATATCGCAGTATGAAGGTCATCCACTATAATATATTGTGGGGCGCATAGGGTCATCTGCTAATGATACTGCGGGCATCCGCTAATGGTACTGCGGGAAATATCCAATATATATAATAGCCATAACCACCAAGCCTATATAACTAATATATATAATAACCAAAATTTACCAATAAACAACAATGCAACCATCAACCAACAAACATCATATAAATATTATTTTAAACTAAAATTTATTTATAAATAAATCCCACAAAGTGAGTTCACTCACCTTGTATTTCCATTCTTCAAATATCCTATTAAAATTCTATATCATCGGAGCTACGGATCTACTCAACGAATCTTCCTAGCACCTACGACTATTTAATTTAATTTATCGATTAAACTATATTTTTTTTCAAATTGCCTAGTAACATAAATAAACTAATTTCTATGTATATTTAAATTTTATAACAACGTATACCTCGTTGTCTGAAGCAAATTTAAAAATAACTGATCCATTACTACTACAAACTAGCCTCCAAACTGTCTGATTCCACTCAGGCACTCCCTCCAACACTACATAGACAACTCCCATTTCCTTTTTATCAACTACAACTAAGTGGCCTGCTACCATACCACCTTCAAAACTAACCATAACATCACTGCAATGCCTCTGCCATGCCGCAAACTCCATCAACCCATCGTTCTAGACAACTGTAATAACCCGAAAATCTGGGCCAGTTTAAAAATTTTATTTTGGCAATTTTAGGAATTTTGAACATTTAAAAAGAGTTATTTTAAATAATATCGACGAAAAATTTATTTTGATATATAATTCGAACGTATATATTTATATACGTCGTCGTTAGAATATAAACAATTATATATAATTATAAATAGAATTGAAAATGGCGCGGTAGTTCGATAATTCGATTTCAAACTTCAATTGAATGTACCGGGTGCAAAACAATCCGAATTTTAGTGAAACCAAAAATAATAGGATCTAATTGACAATATCTTTCTAACGAATCCGAAAAATCAAAATTTCATAGCGGGGATCAAAAGATATGTCCAGTTGAAGATTCTGAATAGTCGCTATGGAATTCAGGCCCTTAAAAATGGGAATTTTGCAAACGACCTCGGATTTCGATGAAACCACTTTTGTTGGGTCCGTGACGTCAAATTATTACTAGATTCCAAATTTCATAATTTTCCGAATCAATATGTGAGCGTGGCAAAGGAAAACGCGTTCGACCAGTTTCAGTTGATTTTAATCGACTGGAAAATGGCCATTTTTCTAACGGTCTCAGAATTCAACGAAACTAGTTTTGTTAGGACCGTATCGTCAATACGAAGCTAGAAAATATCTTTCGGGAATTTTTAGAGTTAGTATGTGACCCCAGTAAAATGAAATGCGCGTTCAAATTCAATATATAGAGTTATATGTTGATTTTGACGAAAACTGATCGGAACGATCAAATCAGCTTGCGATACATATCCCATTGTGTTCGGAATGGGGGTAATTAGCTATGGACGACAGGCGGTGGGCCTCGTTTAGAGGTCGCATGTAAGAGTCAACTTTTTGAAATTAAATAATAAAATAAAATAAAATAAAAACCTTTCTCTCCCCTTTAAACCCGTTGCCCCCCCTTTGTTTCGATTCATTCAACAGAAATTAAAAAAAAAGACGAAGAGGGGGGAGGAGCACCGTCGCTTCCCCCCCATCAGGGCGTCGCCGCGCCTCGGGAGAGGCGCCGCCTCCGAACCCACGAAGCCCCCCCCTCGCGACTCTCTCTCCTCCTTAAAACCGACGCACAGCCCCCCCCCCCCCCCCGGTTTCTCCCCTTCCTCCCTCCACCAGTCCACCGCCGCAGCCACCAAGACCATCGCCGCCCTTGGCCTCCGCCACGACCCCTTCCCCCCTGCTGCGCGCTCCCTCTTCTCTTTCCTCCCCAAATCAATAACCGCGACACCCCACCGTCGAGCCACCCCCACCTGCAGCGCCACCATCCACCACCCACACGACCTCCTCAGCTCGGCGACCTTTCCCCCCTCCAATTCGGTGAGTTTCACTTATTAATTCACATTTAATTTGTTTATCTTTTTCAGTTTTTTTTTGTATAACCTTAAAATATAATTTTTATCGGATAAAAGACTGAATTTTTATATGGAGAAACATTGGATTTTGAAAATAGGAAAGGTTCGATTTTTAGACGAGGAAAGGTCGGATTTTTTATGAGTGAAAAGATCGGGTTTTTCAATTAGAAAAGATGGAATTTTTAAAAATAAGAAAGAATATAAAGATGGGATTTTTATATTAAAGGAAGATTAAAAATATGATTTTTTATCATAGGTGAAATATAAAAATATAATTTTTATAAAATAGAAGTAATAAAAATATTATCTTTATGTAGTAGAGATAATTAAAATATAATTTTTATATTTTATAGGTATGAAAAATATCATCTTTATATATGTAGCAAAATAAAAATGTGATTTTTATAGTGATGAAATTGAAAAGGAGAAATCTTTTTATTTTTGAAAAGGCGAATCTTTATATAGATAATAGTGTGATGAAAACAGAATTTTTATCTATATAGTAGCGATGTAATAACGATGTAAAAATAGAATTTTTATCCATATGATAGCAGTGTAAAAGTTCGATTTTTATATATTGAATAGCGAAGTAAAAATTCAATTTTTACATATGTAGAGAATACGGGCAACGAAGGTGATAAAAAGGCGAGAACAACAAAGATTTCTATAAATGAAAAGCCGTGAAGTTGGGATAGCTATTGGTGAGAACTTCTCACTCTAAATTCTCTTTTCTAGATATATATATACTAGGATGCAGACGGTGTTTAGTAGCACCCGACACCCGTCATCCACAGACCATGGATGGCTTGTTTGTTAAATTGTTTGGTTGTGTAGTTGGTTAGTCTATTTGGTTTGAATTGAATTGTTTGGTGAAATGAAATGGATTTGATTGATGTGTGAATGGCGTGGGCCTTCACTAGACCGGGGATAAGGCTAGGCCTTGTCCCGTTTCTAGTATCGTGCCGTTATGCCGCCGAAATTTTCTAAAATATGTTAGAAAAATAAAAATATCATTTTTATTGTGTAAATGAACTGAATAGGAATTCATGTGTTAAAATAAAATATATTATCGTTAAAAATATAATTTTTAACGTGAAAGTGAATAAATAAATATTTATAAACAAATCGGCCGATTTGTTTATATACACTGATTTGACTGATATTGATTGGGTCGATAAATTTTACACATCGCCCAACTGCACAACTAAAATCTGTGTTTGATTGTTTGAAACCCCACACGGGTGTTAGGATGAAATTTGAAGTTTACTCATCCTGATTGATTAAATATGTCGATCGATTGATTGACAGGTGTAATAACCCGGAAAATCTGGGCCAGTTTAAAATTTTTATTTCGGCAATTTTAGCGGATTTTGATATTTAAAATGAATTATTTTAAATAAAATCAACGAGAAATTTAATTTGAATATAATTAGGATGTGTATATTATATACGCCGTCGTTAGAATATAAATAATTATATATAATTATAAATAGAATTGAAAATGGCGTGGTAGTTCGATAATTCGATTTCAAACTTCAATTGAATGTACCGGGTGCAAAACAATCTGGATTTTAGTGAAACCAAAAACATTAGAATCTAATTGATAATATCTTTCCAACGAATCCGAAAAATCAAAATTTCATAGCGGGAAACAAAAGATATGTCCAGTTGAAAATTCTGAATGGTCGCTATGGAATTCAGGCCCTTAAAAATGGAAATTTTTCAAACGACCTCGGATTTCGACGAAACCACTTTTGTTGGATCCGCGATGTCAAGTTATTGCTAGATTCCAAATTTCATGATTTTTTGAATCAATATGTGAGCGTGGCAAAGGAAAACGCGTTTGACCAGTTTCAGTTGATTTTAATCGACTGGAAAATGGCCATTTTTCAAACGGTCTCAGAATTTGACGAAATTAGTTTTGTTAGGACCGTATCGTCAATACGAAGCTAGAAAATATTTTTCGGGAATTTTTCGAGTTCGTATGTGACCCCGATAATTTGAAATGTACGTTTAAAATTCAATATAGTGATTTAAATGTAAATTCAACAAAAACTGATCGTAACGATCGAATCAGCCTACGATACATATCCCATGGTGTTCAGAATGGGGGTAATTAGCTAGGGATGACAGTCGTTGGGCCTCATTTGGGATTCGAAAGAAAAAGTAACAGTTTGAAAATTTAAAGTAAATAAAATAATATATAATATTATTTAGGGTTTAAGCCCTTTCCCTCTTTCATTAGCCCCCCCGTTTCAGATAGAAAAAAAAAAGTCCCGTTGCCCTTGCATCCCATCGCCACTGGCGATCTCGAGCTCACCCCCCCTCGATCGCAACCCCCCAATGCCCTAATCCCCTCCGACCATCTCCCTCGCGCCCGCGCCAACCCCCTCGTTCCCCTTCTGCGTTCGAACCCAGCTTCCCCCTTCTCAAACGCGACGCACCGGACCCCCACCTGCTGCAGCCACCGCCGGCGCTGGAACCTTCCACCGACCCTCCAGCACCCCTGTGCGCCCTTAATCTGTCAGCAAAGCCCTCCCTCTTTTCGAAAAAAAAACTGTAAGTGTCCTATTGTTTTAATTTTCATTTATTTAAGGTTAGTTTTTATAAGTTAAACGTATTCTAAAAATCAATTTTATCTGTTCATTAGCAATTCGACTTTTATAGGTAAGAAACGAAAGAAAGGATTTGATTTTTAATTGTATAAAAAGCTTTGAATTTTAGTCGGTAGAAAAAGAAGTGATTTTCATTTAGGAAAATATATGATTTTTAAATAAATAAATAAAAGAGAGAAGTGGTTTTTTTTATTTGAAAAGCTTTAATTTTTAATTTCGTAAAGATATGATTTTTCTTATGAAGGTAGAGAGAAAAAAAAATGTGATTTTTATATATTGAATATCATAGTAAAAATGTGATTTTTATATATTGAATATCGAAGTAAAAATGTGATTTTTATATATTGAACATCGAAGTAAAAATATGATTTTTACATATTGAACATCGAAGTAAAAATATGATTTTTACATATTGAACATCGAAGTAAAGCTATGATTTTTATATAGTTATGATGATAAAAATTCAATCTTTATATAAGAAGTAGAAATATAAAAATACAATTTTTATATAGGAAGAAGCGTTGTAAATATATGAAGTGAAAGAAAAATCTGAACTTTATTTTATCGTGAAGTAGAGAGAATATAAAAATGTGATTTTTATGTATGTAACGAATTAAAAATATGATTTTTATACACTAGAGAATATAAAAATGTGGTTTTTATATATGTAGTGAGTGCGGGCAACGAAAGTGACAAAAGACGAAAAGTTGAAGATTTCTATCAAAGAAAAGTCAAGATGATTGGATAGCTATCGGTGAGAACTTCTCACCTTTCAATTTAATTTTTCTAGTTATATATATATATATATATATATATATATATATATATATATTAGGATGCAGACGGTGTTTAGTAGCACCCGACACCCGTCATCCACAGACCATGGATGGCTTGTTTGTTAAATTGTTTGGTTGAGTAGTTAGTTAGAATATTTGATTGAATGGAATTGTTTGGTGAAATGAAATTGATTTGATTGATGTGTGAATGGCGTGGGCCTTCACTAGACCGGGGATAAGACTAGGCCTTGTCCCGTTTCTAGTATCGTGTCGTTATACCGCCGAAATTTTCTAAAATAAGTTAGAAAAATAACAATATCATTTTATAGAATAAATGAATTGAATAGAAATTCATATGTCGAAATAAAATGTTTTGTCGTTAAAAATATAATTTTTAATGTGAATGTAAATAAATAAATATTCATTTACAAACCGGACAGTTTGTTTATGTACACCTATTTGAAAGACATTAATTGGGACGATAAATTTCACACATCGCCCAACTGCACAAATAAAATCTGTGTTTGATTGTTTGAAACCCTACACGGGTGTTGGGATGAAATTTGAAGTTCACTCATCCTGATTGATTAAATGTGTCGATCGATTGATTGACAGGCTGTTATAAGCGTTAGATATCTATATTTGATGCTTATACAGTGTAGTGCACTTTGGTTGATGGTTGATTATTTTTCAATGCTATTATATATGTGTTGTATGAAAATCCATATAATTAACTTTATATGGTAATTGATTGAGCCTCATTCCAATTTGAAAAATAAAGAATATTATAAAATAAAGGTTCATGTGTTGACTGTACTCATCCGTTGAGATTAGTCATGTGTTGAACGAAATATTTTAATAATAAGATTTACATTTTTATCAATATAAAATAAAGGTTCATGTGTTGACTGTACTCATCCGTTGAGATTAGTCATGTGTTGAACGAAATAATTTAACAAAAATAGTCACACGTGGACAGTACTCATTCGTTGAGATTAGTCGTGTGTTGACAAAAATAAATATTCATTTGTTGAATAGTATATTTGAAAATAGAAATATATGAAGCCGTGTTGGTTAGATTGACGCCATTTAGACGTGAACGGTATCTATATCGATTTTATTCATTTAAAAATGAATATTGAAAAGTGATTCCGAAAACGCATATTTTGAAATGAAATTTGAATCAAATTGAATAGAAAACGAATTCGAATTGAATATATAACGAATTGAATTCGAATTGATTATAAAACGAATTTGATTTCCATTGAATATATAATGAATTTGATTCAAATAGAAAACGGAAATGAATTGAATTGAAAACGATTTTGAAATGAATTGAATTGAAAACGATTTCGAAATGAATTGAATAGAAAACCAATTTGAATTGAATCGAATAGAAAACGACTTTGAAACCGAATTGAATTGAAAACGAATTCAAATTAAATTGAATGCGAATTGAAATGAATTCAAATTGGATTGAAATTTGAACTGAATAGAAATGAATTTTAAAACGAATTTATAAAGAAGAATTCAATTTTGATTTGAATTGAAATGGAAGTTGAAATTGCTTTTGAAGCGAATTTAAAACTATTTATATAATTCGTTTTAAATAGAAATCGACGAAATATATATATATATATATATATATATATATATATTATATATATATAATATAATGGCCTGAATAGGACGCGCCGCGCCGCGGCAGTTCGCGAATTTCGACCATTTATATCAAACGGACATTACGGGAGATCCGACCGTCGGATTCTCCTAAAACCGGAACCATTGGGTTCGTATCGAAAAGAGCTTTCTAACAAATATTAGAAATTTGAAATCTAACGGTTGGATTTGGAGATACGTCCAAATCAAATTTGAAAAAGGTCGTTGTAAGTGCAGTTCGATGGCCATTGATGGAAATCGACTGTACGGGCCTTAATAAAATTATTAAAAATAATAATAAATTGTGTAAAATCATAAGAAATGATTTGGGAAAATTTGGGAGGAAAAACTCCATATTTGAAAAGATAAAAATAGATTTTTATCGAAATGAACTAGTTTTGAACTAGAATAGTAATTTATTTATTTTTAAAATAAATAAATTGGATTTGAAATGGTTTTGAAAATAACCAGAGCTTCCAATAATTGCATTGGAATGGATTTGAATCGAAATTGTCTTCGGAATATTTCGATGTTGGATTTCGTGATTATACAGATGTTGTTATGGAAATTTGAAAGATATAGATATATATATCGTTATTTCCAATACGATATTTGTTAGTCGTGGAATTTGATATTGAATATAAGCCGGTATATTTTCTATTCAGAGCCTTGTGTTTAATATCAAATGTGATTTGGGTTTGTCGTGAATGGTGTCTTCATTAACACTGTTCTTGAACCCAGTTGAGAAAAGATTAAATCTTTTTATTTAGATTTAATGAAGTGTACCAATTAAATAATATTTAATTGGGATTGAATTGATATTGATTTTTGGGTTTATCGTGGACAGTGTTTTAAATAACACTCGTTCTTTAACCCGATAATTAATGAATGTGATTTTGGGTTTATCGTGAACTGTGTTTTAAATGACACTGATTCTTTAACCCAGTTAACGATTAAAACTAAGTGGAGTTTTAATGAATCTTTAATTAGATTGAAATGATCGAGAATGGAGTATCACCAGTTTTGCTCCAGGCGATAGTTAAATCTTTAATTAGATTTGAACGTGAAATGGTAATTGAATTTACCGATAACACCGTGGTGTTAGATATGAAGTAGGACCAGTTTTACTTCAGGGGATGAATAGGTTGGGATTGGGAAATTAAAACAAATGATTACTTCGGTAAGGTTCGCTAATCCCGACTAGTTTTGAACTGATATTCAAAAAAAAAGATTAAAGAATAAATTCAAGGAATTTATCTTGGATAAAATTAATGGGAACCTTTCCCTATGAATGTGAAATTTAGAAACTAACTATCGGTTAGCCAAGCAGAATGGTTTTCTGGATATCGATCTGATGTTGGTTTCGGCCTTCGGGGTTAATATTTGGGGAATTATTCTCTTGATTAATTTACGGTTAGTGACTGATGAATTGGAATGAGGCGTATGTTGTGTTTGTGTAACACTTATTTAAAATATACGCGAGTTATTCGGAAAGACCGGGTTTATCCCATTCTGAATAACTGATACGACGATAAGTCGAAGATGAAGACGATGGTCGAAGACCGGAGGTCTTCACGTCGTTTGGGTGATTACTGATGATCTTGATTGGGTTGTACACCCAAGAAGATGGAAACAGTTGGTGATCGTCCAAACGTGCTTGGAGATCAATGGATATGCGGGGTACTAGGTGCCTCCGGTTTCGTTCAGACCCAGAACGGACTTGTAAATGGACTGTGTGTCTGACATTGGATTTTAGTCTGTGTGATTGATTTCTATTAAATATATATCTGTTTGGCGGCAGAGAATTTATTCTCTTGCTTAACGCCCTTCTCTGAGACGTACGAGCTCAGGGGTTTTATATTGATGGATATCAATCGCATGGAGTGAATTGCCTGTGTGGCATGCTAAGATGCAAATGATCAAGGCTTCTGTTGAAAAGCAAAGTCTTGTGGTTGATGATCGAAGCACGGCCTTTGTGGCGTAGCTTTGTGTAACGTTTACTTCGCGAGTTTCGCACCCCGGTTGTGAACCAGAAACGGGAGGAAGGACCTCAGGGAGGACATGCGTTTCTTCCTAGCTAGGGTGGTGTCAGTGACCTACCAGCCCTGACATTTATATGCTTTTCACCTGTGTGGTTGTTGCTGTTGCGAGGCGCCTCGGTTTGATCGGACGATCCGGGTCCGATGGAGTCATTCGTTGGCTCGTTTACGTCCCAAAGGGCGGGGAAACGCAGTGTTCAGGATTTAAGTTTAATCCACATCGGTGGACCGGCCCTGTCACTCCTAGGGTCATTCGAGCTCTGATCCTGAGACTCGGGCTAGGCAGTCTCGAATCGGTTGAGGACTATCTTTTGCCTCGGTTCATAGATGGAAACCCAATTTCCAAATACGTGACAGTTGCGGTTTTATTTGTAAACTTATATATGGCGACATAGTGTTATGGGGCATTCATGCCGCCTATGATTGATACTTATGATTTGAAGTTGTTTTATACACTATGCACTTATAATAGTATCAAATGATTTGTTTTCAACGTATCAAGCATTCTTGGCTATTATAAGGTAAAAACCCTATCCCCCGGCTTGCGTTGCATTGTGTGATAGGACATGGGTCTTATAATAGCTTCATTTTTCTTTATTTAGCATTGCGCTGTTTGTTTTATGCACTGGTATTCTTGGGAGGAAACTCGTTCCGTGTTATACGGCGTGGTCCCTTGATTTACCTAACTTTGAAATAAAGATTAACTGTTTTAGTTCTCACACCAGTCACATGACTGACCTGGAGTTTATTGTTTTAACCTAAACTCTAGGTGCCCTTATTTTGACACGGGCAGCTAGTAGTTTTGGTTTTGCAGATTTATACTCACAGGATCCTGATTTACAGCTGGAACGATATCCGGAAAGCTTTGTATCCGTATATCTCCTTCTAGTTGTGTATTGTATTATTTTCCGCTGCTATGTATTTAAATGTAATTTAAATCTCTGATATTTCTGTGTAATATTCATTTTTACTCTATATATTCTTGTAATCTGATGCATTGTTGTAATATACAATGAAATGTTCTTGTGTATGCATTCTGTTGTGGCTTGTTCTTGAACTATCCGACACTTTCCTTTACGGGGAAGTTACGGGTTTTCACAACAGGCTGTTATAAGCGTTAGATATTTATATTTGATGCTTATACAGGGTAGTGCACTTTGGTTGATGGTTGATTATTTTTCAATGCAATTATATACATGTGTTGTATGGAATCCATATAATTAACATTATATGGTGATTGATTGGGCCTCAGTCCAATCGGGAAAATAATGAATATTATAAAAGAAGATCCATGTGTTGAATAGAATAAATATTCATTTGTTGAATAGAATAAAGAAGTTTGTTGAAAAATATAAAGCCGTGAGGTTTAGAGATGCGCTATTTTGACGTGAACGATATTTATATCGATTTTATTCGTTTTACAAGGAATATTGAAAAGTGATTTCAAAACCTAATATTTTGAAATGAAATTCAAATTGAATTAGATAAAAATTGAAATTGAAATTTTATTGAATCAATTTGAAATGAATTCGAATTGAATAGAAAACGAATTAGAATTTGAATTGAATAAAAAGTGAATTTGAATTCGAATTAAATAGAAATGAATTCAAATTAAATTAAATTGAAATTGAATTAAAAACGAATTGAAATCGTTTTGAATGAAATTTAAAACGAACTGAAATTGAATTGAAATCAATTTGAAATGAATTCGAATTGAATTAAATAAAACGTAAATTCAAATTGAATTGAAACGAATTTGAATTTGAATTAAATAAAATTGAAATGAATTCGAATTGAATTGAAATCAAATCGATTTGAAATTGAAGATGAAGTTGAAATTGTTTTTGAAATGAATTTAGAACTATTTATAAAATTCGTTTTAAAAGGAAATCGACGAAATATATATAATATATATATATATATATTATATATATAATGGCCTGAATAGAACGCGCCGTGCCGCGGCAGTTCGTGAATTTCGACCATTTATTTCAAACAGACATTACGGGAGATCCGACCGTCGGATTCTCCTAAAACCAGAACCGTTGGGTTCGCATCGAAAAGAGCTTTCCAATGAATATTAGAAATTTGAAATCTAACGGTTGGATTTGGAATTATGTCCAAATAAAATTTGGAAAAGGTCGCTGTAAGTGCAGTTCGATGGCCGTTGTTGGAAATCGACTGTACGGGCCTTGATAAAATTATTAAAAATATCTACAATTTGTGTAAAATCATAATATATGGATTGGAAAGAATTGAGCTGGAGAATTCCACATTTGAAAAGATAAAAATAGATTTTTATCGAAATAAACTAGTTTTGAACTAGAATTAAAATCAATTTATTTTTGAAATAAATAAATTGAATTTGAAAGTGATTTTAAAAATAATCAATATTCCCAATACGTGGATTGGACTGGAGTTGAATCGAAATTATCTTCGGGATATTTCGATGTTGGATTTCGGGACTATACAGATATTGTTATGGGAATTTGAAAGATATATCTTATATTATTATTTCCAATATGATATATGTTGGTTTCAGAATTTGATATTGAATATAAGCCGATATATTTTCTATTCAGAGCCTTGTATTTAATATCAAATGTGATTTGGGTTTATCGTGAATCGTGTTTTAGAAGACATTGGTTCTTTAACCCAGTTAAAGGCAAGATATCGATTTTTGAGAAGATTAAAACTAAGTGGAGTTTTAATGAATCTTTAATTAGATTAAAATGTGAATTGATAATTTAAATTATCAAATCTGAAAGGTGATCGAGAATGGAGTACCACCAGTTTTGCTCCAAAGCGATAGTTAAATCTTTAATTAGATTTGAACGTGAAATGGTAATTAATTTTACCGATAACACCGTGGTGTTAGATGTGGAGTATTACCAGTTTGCTCCATGGGATGAATAGGTTGGGATTGGGAAATAAAATAAACAATTACTTCGGCGTGGTTCGGTAATCCCGACTAGTTTGAAATGATATCCAAAGGAAGATTAAAGAATAAATTTAGAAGAATTTATCTTGGATAAAATTAATGGGAACATTTCCGTAAAAATGTGATTTTGTGAATAAAAGGATATTCTGAATTGGAATGAGGCGTTTGTTGTGTTTGTGTAACATTTGTTTATTATATACGTGGGTTATTCAGAAAGGCCGGGTTATACCCATTCTGGATAACCGATTCGACGAGATGTCGAAGATGAAGACGGTGGTTGAAGACCGGAAGTCTTCATATCGTTTGGGTGATTACTGATGATCTTGATTGGGATGTACACCCAGGATGAGGGAATCAATTGGTGATCGTCCAGACGTACCTGGAGATGGATGGATATGCGAGGAAAGTGCCTCCGGTTTCGTTCAGACCCAGAACGAACTTGTAAATGAATTGTGTGTCTGACATTGGATTTTATTCTGTGTTGATTGATCTCTATTAAATATACATCTGTTTGGCGGCGGAGAATTTATTCTCTTGCTTAACGCCCTTCTCTGAGACGCACGAGCTCAGAGGTTGTATATCGATGGACATCAGTCGCATGGAGTGAATTGCCAGTGTGGCATGCGTAAGTGGCAATTGATCAAGGCTTCTGTTGAAAAGCAAAGTCTTGTGGTTGATGATCAAAGCATGGCCTGTGTGGCGTAGCTTTGTGTATAACGTGAATTCGCGAGCCTCACACCTCGGTATGAGTCAAAAACGGGATACGGACCCAAGGAGTGCACGACGTTTCTTTCTAGCTAGGGTGGTGTCAGTGACCTACCAGCCCTGACATTTATATACTTTTCACCTGTGTGGTTGTTGGATACGAGGCGCCTCGGATATAGGTCTGTAAGGACCGGGAAACGTGTGTTCAGGAATAACTAATCCTCAAAAGTAAGAGAGGACCGACCTTGGAGGTTCCAAAGGATCGTAGTGGGGTCCTGAGGCATTGCTAGAGTGTCTCGAACGCGGAGACGAGCTTGCCCCTTGCCTCGACTCATGATGGAAATCCAATTTTCAATACGTGTATTGCGGTTTTAATTATAGAACTAGTATGGCGACATGATATATGGTACCCATGCCGTCTATGATTGATATTTATGATTGAAATTGTTTTGACACTATACACCTATAATAGTATCAAATGATTTGTTTTAAACGTATCAAGCATTATTTGGCTATTATAAGGGAAAACCCTATCCTCCGGCTTGCGTTGCATTGTGTGATGGGACCTGGGTCTTATAATAGCTTCATTTTTCTTTATTTAGCATTGCGCTGTTTGTTCTATGCACTGGTATTCTTGGGAGGAAACCCGTTCCGTGTTATACAGCGTGGTCCCTTGATTTACCTAACTTTAAAACCAATATCAATAACTGTTTTAGTTCTCACACCAGTCACATGACTGACCTGGAGTTTATTGTTTTAACCTAAACTCTGGGTGGCCCCTATTTTCCACACGGGCAGCTAGTAGTTTTGGTTTTGCAGATTATATTCACAGGGTCCTGATTTACAGCTGGAATGATGCTCGAAAAGCTCTGTATCCGTGCATTACTTCTAGTTGTGTTTATGTATTATTTTCCGCTACGATGTATTTAAATGTAATTTAAATCTCTGATATTTTTTAAATGTAATTTATTCATTTATACTCTGTATATTCTTGTATTTGAATGGAATTATTGTAATAACAATGAAATGTTCTTCCGTCTGCGTTCATTTGTGTGTTGTTCTCAAAGTATCCTCCCTTACCTTAACGGGGAAGTTACGGGTTCTTACAACAACCTTCTCGAATATGGCATTTCCTCGAATAATACGCTATTAACTACTATTTAAATATATTGAATTTGTCATTAACACAATTAATTACCTTATAATCCCTCTTCTACAATCTTCTCCCCCTTCTAAAAATATATGTTCCCTCTTCTTGTATCAAACCCAGTTCATGTGGTGCCCTCCCTCCTCTACAACCACCTTAATGCTTCAGAACCGATCAGGATTCACTATAATCCAAACAAACTCCTCCAGGAAACGCCTTCATCATCCTCAAAAAAATCACGGTTTGAACTTCCCAAACTTCTTAGACCCGTTACCCAGACATCGCACAATCTCCCCCAAACAAAACTGCCTTCAGTCATCCAAAACAACCGCGTACTCCATCACGCCTGAGCATCCAGTCCTCCTTGCCTCGCCAGACCCCTTTTCGATGAACTAGAACTCCATTTTCCCAGTCGCTACTCATCCGCAAGCTCACATGTTTCGTGCGATAATACCAAGCCCTCCCAAAACTCAAATCGCAAGCGCCTATAGGATGGCGTTGAGCATCAGGTTCGCGTGATTTAAAATCACGATTCTCGGTTTCGAACTCTTTTTTTATTAACAGGGGAATCGATTTTCAAGACTAGAAAGAAAAATAATGAAAAGGATAAATCGAGTTGGTTTTAGAATGGATAAAGGGGGTAATGATGGCACGGTTTTATAATGGTGTAAAGGAGACAGAAGTATTCCCTATTAAATCGATGTTTGCTTGATACTGAAAGGGGAAGATAAAAATTTTTGCTCGAGGAAAGGAATAGGGTGGCGCTGTTTATTTTTTTTAGATCGGCTGATAAAAGAATTAATAAATGTGATTTGATATTGATTTTAATTAAATAACTAAAATATCTCGCAGTCTCTCAATTCGAAGTCCTGAACTGCTATTTTAATGTAACGAGCGACTTTTTAGATTATAATGTTATTCTGAACTTAATGGAACTGATTCTAAATTTTAATTCGAATGTATAAAAGAGATAACAATTTAAATTAACGATTTAAATTAAATTCAATTTAAAATATAAATCAATTTCAAACAGTTAAATTCATCAATAATGAATAAATGTTATCATTCTAATTCAAACAGAATTTATATTAATTGACTGAATTGTTTTGATTTAGTTTTTAACTGCGAATTCAATTATTATCATTTCGATATATTCGATAATAAATACTATATCGACTATTAAATCAATAAATTCAATATAAAAATCCACTTATTATTCCAAATAAACATTAAAAATAAATTTAAATATTCATTATAAAATAGCTAAAAATATGGGATGTTGCAGAAGAGGTCTACGTAAATAAATCAAAGCTATTACGAGATTTGGCATTTTTAAGGCATGCAATTTATAGACAACAAAGATCGAGGAGGAATTCTAATCGAATCGATAAGCAGGCATGGCTAATTGATGCATAGTATTTATCATCTTTGTATATAATGTTAGTGAAGTGTAGTAATCACATCTTATGATCTTAAACCAAGTTAAAATAATGCAATTAGTAAGTCAAAAACAATTTTTAAATATGTCACCTGATTAGGATCTAGTATGCCATTTCTTGTTTGTTAAAAAACAATTTTTTATCGACTATGATTAGAAAATCTTAATCTAAGTTACAATTAAAAAATACGGAATATACAACTATTTCAAACTAGTTTATTATATATAAAATTGTAGTTGTTGACGATACGAATCCACTGGTGATATTCATTTGTCGACTGGATGTGTGGATTGATCAGAAAACGTGTTGGAAGTTCAGAAAATGCAGGTAGATCATTTCAACTCAACGTTCAAACATAATGATATAACAATCCTAGGGCAAAGAGATGTAGAGGAAATCGAGTAGATTAGATCCCCATACCATTCACTGATTGGCTTTTAGCTGTCGTAGCTCACCAGAAACCAAAATCCTAGTGTGGCGATTTAGTGGCAGCAAGGTTAAATAATGGCTGAACGCAATGGTAGCATAGGATTGTTAAAGGAAAAGGGAAGCCTTTGGAAGCGTCAGATCAAGATTTATCCTTATTGTACCTATGCAAAGAAGTCGGAGGTGGCATCATCGATCGGATGAAGGTGACCATTTGGTTGACAGCCACGATTTATCCTTATTGTACCTATGCAAAGAAGATGGAATGAAAATAAAGTAATGATATAAACGTAATAATTAAAACAATAATTAGTTAATTTTACTGGTTTTGAACATTTTACGTGTGGTTTCTTTCATTGCTATCGTCGCAAGACGAGTAACATTTTAGTATATTTTTAATGAGTTTGAGACAATTTTTGAAAGTGTCATGTTTTATAGATTGTTTATATGCTATTCGTATATACGACAACAGGTTGAGATAATTTTTAACTCAGGAGCGAGTTGCATACGATTATACGATAGTGGACTGAGAGATCTTGTTCTCTAGTAGTTAGTTGCTTGAGATTGGATAATAGTGTTGGAGAATGGCATGTTGATGATGTTTTGATGACAACAACCTTGTTTCAATCATATTGATTATAAAATATATACTAACATTATTATCCAGAATATATATATGTGTGTATGTATGTGTGTGTGCAGGATTTATATGCAGGAAATGAATATTGAAGACTGTACTGTTTAAGAGATTCAAGATATCAAGATTTTAAGAGATTCAAGATTACAAAAGAGATTCAAGACTTATGAGTATCAGGATATCAAGATTTCAAGAGATCAAGATTATCAGAGTAATAGAGTCTAGTTAGTATGTAAAACTCTAATTAGCACTCTCAAATTATGTTTTCAAATTATCCTTTTAAATTGATTTCAAATTATTTCAAACTCCTTTCAAAATAATTTTAAATCATTCGAAGATTTTTTACTTATGATTTCAAATAGATATATAAGTTTCTTATATAGTTTTTATATATATATATATATATTATAAAGTTGTATAATTATATTATATATGTGTTTATAATTATATTATATAGTTTTATATCCTTTATATATATATATTCATATCATATGGTTAAATAATATTTTATATGTTTTTACACTTTGGAAATTATATTTATAACAACTAGTTTTGTTTCTAGAATTTCCAGGATATATATATATATATATATATATATATTGATTTAAATACTTGAAAAATGATTAAAAATTAAAAAATTCAATACATATGTGGACATATGCTTTTGTACGTGTTGACATCTAATTGTCAGACATTCAAATTTGTTCAAATTTGAATTTTTAAATAACTACCTTATGTTTATTCATTTTTAAACGAATTCCAGACTTTATAAATACCTTTTTCTTCCAAAAAAACTAATTTTTATTTCTCTATTTCTTCTCTAATCACTCCATCTCTAAATAATCAAATAATAGCCAATCTTATTCACAATCTAAGTGAAAATCTTGAAGAAACTTTCAATTCTTTCAAGAATATCCTATCTATAATTTTTTGCAATTAGCGTCATGTAGAATTAAGTCAGATAAAGATGATTGAACAACAGGAAAAACACATTGATGTTATTCGTTGGATGATCTCTTCTCTTTCCATAGATGAAGATAATAACATCACTGGAGCACCTCTCACCAAATAAAATGAAGACTGGGAAGTCATCAAAAGGATCCAATCTTCGGTGGAGATGGATGGGTGGAAGTTCCAAGAGATGCATGAATTTGTTTGATTTGATATGTTTTGTGTGGTATGTTTTTGAAAACTTGTACGTATTTTATTATTTGATTGGATTTGACTTGTATATATTGTTTGGATTGCATGTTAATTTATATATTGTTTGGTTGATTGATTATACTCCTATTAAAAGTTTTCTTAGTTAAAGTACACGAGTTTGCTCATAAATTTAGGGGGAGTTATAATCTTTTAGATTTAGAATCATAGATTCAGGGGGAGTTATACATAGATTTAGTTTCTAGGATCATTATCGGTATAACTTTAGGGGGAGTATAGTTAGATATACTTTTTCTTGATGACAAAGGGGGGGAAATTATAAAATAGGTATAGATAGAATACATATAGTTTAAGGGGGGGTTAGAAAGAATTCATGGTGAAAAGGAGAGTAGTCAAAGAATCAGATCAACAGGTAATATCAGATACGAATAATTTATAAACCAAGGTTGTCATCATCAAAAAGGGGGAGATTGTTGGAGAATGGAATGTTTATGATGTTTTGATGACAACAACCTTGTTTCAATCATTATTAATCATAAAATATATACTAACATTATTATCCAGAATATATATATATATATATATATGTATGTATATGCAGGAAATAAATATTGAGTACAGTTTAAGAGATTCAAGATATCAAGATTTTAAGAGATTCAAGGTTTCAAAGGTGATTCAAGATATAAACATTTCAAGAGATCAAGATTATCAGAGCAATAGAGTCTAGTTAGTATGTAAAACTCTGATTAGCACTCTTAAATTCTGTTTTCAAATTATCCTTTTAAACTAATTTCAAATTATTTCAAACTCCTTTCAAAAGAATTTTAAATCACCCAAAGATTTTTTAACTTATGATTTCAAATATATATAAGTTTCTTATATAGTTTATATATATTATAAAGTTGTGTAATTATATTATATATGTGTTTATAATTATATTATATAGTTTTATATCATTTACATATATAGTTTTTATATCATATGGTTAAATAATATTTTATATGTTTTTATAATTTAGAAATTATATTTAAAACAACTAGGTTTATTTCTAGAATTTCCAGAATATATATTGATTTAAATACTTGAAAAATATTTGAAATTTCAAAATTCAATATATATATATCGACATACACTTTTGTGCATCTCGACATATAACTGTCACAAATTTTAAATTTAAAAAGATGTGTCTTTTCATATTTAAAACGTTCCAGGAATGGTTGTGTCCCTTGGAACACTATATAAAGGGTCTGATTTCGAATTTTTTCATAATATTTCTTCTCCTTCTGCCTCCTTTATCAAACCACTATTATTATTCTTAATTTTCTAAGTTCTGCACTTATACTCTGCCGATTTCAATACAAATTATATCATTCTTCTTCTATTCTCAATCTCTATCAAGTACTCTCAGTTTGGAAGTGCTACTCAAGAGTTCTAGGGCATTGTAATCGATAAGGAAAGGGTATGTTCCTTGTTGTTCGTAAATCAAGGAAAAGAAGCGGTGTTAACCTTGTAGTCGTGAAATCAAGGGTGTTGAATTGGTGTTAACCTTGTAGCCGTGAAATCAAGGGTGTTGTAATTGGATTATGATATTAATATAACTCTGCGTAATCCAGCGTTGTGTTGGACTGGACGTAGGAGTAATCCGAACCAATATAAACTCCGGTGTGTACTTTCCTTTTCTGTATTTTACTTTTGATTATATCTGCATATGTGATTGTTTATGTTGTAATATTCATTCTGTGATTCATATAGTAGTTTGAGTAATTGTTAATTGGTTAAGATTTCTATAAATTTTTTAAAACATTATTCACCCCCCTCTCAAGTGTTAGTGTTTATTTGCTAACTTAATAATATTATACACTTATATGATGTGTTTCACTTGCGAAACATATGCCTGACCCCCTATATCATTTCGTTTTTTTAGTTATACTCTAGTAGGTCAACAGAGATGACTAGTGGTGACTTGAAGACATGATGACATAATGGAGACACTTATTTATTTATTGTGGTCTATTTTTTTACTTAGTTGTTTAGTTGTCCTAAGATATCAAACTGGTTTTTTTGCTTGTATAGGGAAATGTAAGTAAAGCCTATTTGATATTATATTATTTGAATTAGTATGAGATTATTATATTATTAATTATTATATTTTATCTCTTCCACAATGAGTTTTTGAAAGTTTAGTATACTATAAGCAACTCTGTGATCTGTTTTATATATGATTTATTTTCAAAACAAACTTTTATTTGCGAGGTCCGCGATGCCAATTTCACTTTAAGCATGGGTACACGATGTCATAAATGGTTTGTTCTTATATTAATTCTCACTTGAATATGTTTAATTTTAATATTTCCAATTGACTAAACTATAGTCATTGATGGACCTATTTCATGATTTAAATATAATCAAAGTAGATCTTTCATGATCGATGGTATTCTCAAGTCATGAGAACTTTCTAAATTAGTCACATTGATATTTTTTACTTGACCTTTTTATAATAATAAATAGACAATCACTGATTGATTCATTCCATAATTATCTAATAACAACCAGTATGTAACCTTTTGGTGCCTCTAATAGTCATAAGTAAAACATTGTCTGGCATTTGAAAAGTGTTATGCACTCTAGTCTCAACTGATGCATCGATATATAACCTCTTGGTGCCTCCAACAGTCATGAGTAATACATTGTCCGACATTTGGAGAGCGTTATGTACTCTAAGTCTCAACTGATGCAACGATACCAATTTCGATACATAATGACTAGAAACATTTAAAGTGATGTGTTTATTATATTATGATACAATACTTACGAGTACAGGAACCAAATGCCATGTACCGAAAATCTTATTTCCCCCTGTATCCAACTAATCAGAACCCCACGATTTCCACTTTTTTGCAATTAAGCCTTCTTTCTCTCTTTGACTTAAGTACAAAAAAGTGAAAATCAGAGGGTCTTGATTGGTTGGCTACAGGAGATAGAGAATTTAGGTACGAAGGATTTGCTCTCACGATTACAACCATTTGTAATTGATACAACAAACACATCACTTATAGATTTTCTATTAAATACTCCCTTAGTTCCTATATGTAAGATGTTTTAACAAGTTTTGTGTGTTTCAAAATATATGTTGGCTGCTTCTCACATGGAATGGCCTGATTTGGTGACCAATAACAGCGTTGCTCATGGTTCTAATGTTAATGCTCGTTCTCCTGTCATTATTGGTAATTCTGGGTCAAAAAGGTACGTTCTACGGACAATGGTAAATCTGGTTCAGCGACTGCGACTGTAGTAGGTAGTGATTTGAATGTTGGGGTTAATGGTTTGATGTCTAGTAATCCCCCTGCTGCTGAAAATGCTCAGTTGCCTAAGTGCATTCCTACTGATTGTGTTAATGCCCCAAAAGCATCAACTCCTGGTAAGTGGATTCTCTATTTACTACCATGCCTATTATCGCAGGTGTTTATACGCCTGTTGATTTTAACATTCCAGTGACTGTTTCAGGCTCCATACCTCCCTTTGAGATTCATAATGAAGTTGTTGTGTTTTGGAAGGATCAGCTTATGGTTTGTTCTACTTTAAATTCTCATCTCCTGAGGAAAGGCTTAGAGTCCTAGAAGCAGATCCATTGATTATTGGTGGAAAACCTTTCATCGTTACATCATGGAGTGCATCTGTTGATAGGGTTAGAGAGCAAGTTTTGTCAATCCCTGCATGGACCCGGTTCATGCATATTCCCTCTATCCTTCAGCCTCTCTTAGGCCTTAATCGGTTGGCATGCCATTGGAAAACTGAAATGTTTTGACGCTAATACCGTCGCGAGGAAGAACTTAACTTTTGCTAGAGCTTTGATTGTGGTTAAGCCTAACAAGCCTCTTCCTGCTTAGATTAAAGTCTGTATCGATAATCGTGAGTTTTTTGTGGATGTGACGTATAAGTGGAAGCCAGATATCTATACCACCTGTAAGACCTTTGGTCATAGCTCGGATACTTGTTTGCCTGCTGAGATTGATCCCCCACTGACTAAGATACCCCTACCTCGACCTCTTGCCGGAATGTGGGTTCCTAAGGTGAAGCTAGTTGTGTCTAAACCTGTAACACCTTTATTTGTAGGTGTTGTTGATATTGATGTTGCTCCTATTCAAAATATTTGTTGTCATGTGGTTGTTCCAGGCGAAGAGATTATTTGGAGGTCCAAGGAAGAAGCTTGGTTACATGAGCCGTCTAATACGCATTATAATCCAAAAAGTAAAGACTTTTATATGTACGTTACTGAGTTAATTGGGGAACTCAAATTACTTCATTACTATTTTAATGGGACTGAACTCATACTGTATGAAGATGGTGAATTTGGAAGTAGGAACAGGTCTTTAATGGAAGATGTGAGTTGGGAGAGAAAACTCTACATGACATGGACTATGCTGGATATGATCGCAAACTAGTTTCCTACTTGTTTGTAGTTAGGCAGGTTACTGATTCAGTTATCTATGGATCTCACAGTTGTTCCTCTTCTGATGAAGGTGAAAAACTGTAAGTCATATTATGGCATTGCCACAATTTATTTAGTGGATGATGCATTTTTCTTCTTTCCTATATTATATATGTTGTGTGTTGGCACTTCAAACCAGCTTTGGGTTTCTGTGCTTGTGCAGACTCTCTCTCTTTTTTCTCTCTTTTTAATAAACAGTGGCATGACCCACTATAAAAAACAAGCTTTGCTTGCAAAAAAATAAGATGTTTAAGGTTCCATGCTCTCTTTATCTGTGATTAACAATAAATGTTGATGCTTTTTATGCATCTGTCATATTCCCAACCACTAAAATTCGATTAGAGTATTGCATGAAAACCAAAGTAATAAATGAGTTATGCATGAAAAGTAGTTAATTTAAAAGAATAAGGGAGGGAATATGTTTTAGCTAAACATTTTAACGAGTTATGACAAATGGCAAATTCTTTTTTAACCCAAGAATTTGTTTAGTAGCCCTGCCCAAATTGAAAAAACCGATAAATCCCCAATTTTGCTGAATAATCCCGCTGAATTTAAAAAAAAAAACCTCTCACGTAGGGTAACCGCATGATTTTTCAGGGTACCTCGTAGTTGCCTTACGTGGTTTTTTGAAGTACCACGTAGGAGCTTTCTGTGGTTCCTTCAGGGACCACGTAGGGTAAATACGAGGTACTATAAGGAACCATGCAGGGTAAATACGAGGTACCCTGAAAACTGGAGAAAAAAGTATAACAGAAATGGGCATTTTCATCCACGTTTTTTTAATGAAATTGAGGACTATTCAGCATTTTGCTGGGTTGAAATAGAATTAGCCATGACAAATATGCAGCATAAAAATGCTAAATAATATTAAATACAGTTCAAATCAAATTATAAAATTTCATTAGTGGCGTCTGTCTGGGTGTGCCCCTTTAGCCTTTGATTCTTGTGCCACTCATCTTTCATGTTTCTCTAACCTAATCGGTTGCTCTTCCTCTCATCACCTCCTAAATCTTCATGACTTTCCTCTTCCAATGGCCAAGAACCGTAAGTTTAAGCCAAAATTCTCGGTTTCCGTGAATCGATCACCTAAATCCTATACCAGATCTGGGTGCTTTTATTCAATCATGTCAAACTTAGTTCGCAACTCTTCTGCAGGCTCCAATTGTTCAGACTCTAACCTTTCTTCCCCTTAGACAGCCCCCTTATATTCTAATCCTCTTGCCTCGTTACGGCGTGAGTTGTCTTCAGGTACTCTGCCATAATATCTTTCTGGTGCGTATGCCTTGTTTGAATCCCCGATCTTCGCAATGCTTGCAACTGCTTCTAAGTCGTGGCCACCTCTAGTGAGTACTTCTCTTAATGCTTCTACCGTAGTTTCTAATTCAATTGAAGATGTTCCTGTCGTAAATTGTGTGGGTGATCATGTTTTGTCTGGTAATTTGACTGGGGTTTTGAAAATGATCGAGAGCGTAGTGATTTAATGGCTCCATCTCGGGTTGAATTTGCCACTTGTGTTACTGAACAATGCCTTCCATCTATTTGTAAAAATGCGAAGGTTGTTTCCCCCAACGCCATTGGGTCTTCCTCTTTCTCCTCTCTCCTGCATATTGTTGGGGACTATAAGACGGTTGATTTCATTATTCCAGTTACTGATTGCGCCTTGAAATCTCCTCCTAAAATCCTAAATGAAGCAGCCAATTTTTGGAAGTATGAGCTCATTGGCTTCTTTTTTGACTCTTCTCCTCGGAATGTGGATATGCTTATGGCTTGTCACAATGTTTAGAGAATCCGTGATGGATTACGTATTACTTTTTTGGATGGAACGTTTTATTTGACATTTTCATTTAAAGAGGAAAGGCTTAGAGTGCTTGAGGCTGCACCTTCAATTATTGGTTGTAAACCATTTATTATAACAACTTGGAGTATTTATGTTCACAGAACTAGAGAGCAAGCATTGTCGATCCCTGGTTAGACTCGGTTTACCCACATTCCCTCCATTTTACAGCCACTTCTTCGTCTGAATTGGCTAGCATGTCATATTGGTAAGCTTAAATATTTTGATTTAAATACGGTTGCAAGAAAGAACCTTGTTTTTGCAAGGGTCTTAATTGAAATTACTCCTGATAAACGCCTTCCCTTGAAGATTAAGGTTTGCTTTGATAATCATGATGTATTTGTCGATGTGAAGTATAAATAGAAACCCGACATTTGCTCTACCTGTAGGTCTTTTGGTCATATTGCTGAGTCTTTTTCTTTTTCCGCTGATATGCTAATCACCCGAGAAGATCCTACTATAGCGGCCTCTTGCCCAAGGCCACTAAGGTGGTGCCTGACAGTGTATCCCCTTGTAATCCTATGGTTAGTTTGGTTGATGCGGATGTTCCTGAATTTAAGTGGTGTGATGGAGAGAATGCATATGTCCATGGGCGCTCAAGGATGCGCTTCGATTTTGAGCACTATTTTTACAAGTTTGTTGTCGAAATTGGGGAGAATCGTAGGTTGTTCTATAGGCCTGTTGAAAATAATTTGGCGTTGTGGAACGAGGGCGAACTTGGTGAGGATAATGATGTAATCTTGAAGAATGATAAATGCAAAAGGAATTTTATTTTTTTCACTGACTCTTCGAATCATGTGGAGCACTTGGCTCTCCTTTTTTCGCCTTTGTTGAGCATATGACGCCTCCTACAGTTATTTTAGGCGCTTGCTCCTCCGATGAGGAGGAGGTTCAGGTCACTTTATTAGTAGCTGGGATTTTGTAGTCTCATTCATGTACTTATTGTTAGTGGCTGGCCACTTTAAACCAGGTTCCGGTTTTTTGTGCTTGTACGGTTAATCTTTTATTTTTCTAATAATAATCAAGTGGAACGATCATTATAATCCAGCTTGTTGTGCCAAAAATAAAATATGTAGCATAATGAGAACACCTTTACTGTGAATGAGGAATAATTACATAGTTAATAATTCATATTAAATTGCTAAATTATCCCCATCATGTGCTCCTGACTCTATCAACTAATGGTAACGTTAAGCCAAGAGATTCGAATTGAAGCCCAAGGGGACAAGTTCACATGAGTTAGAGGCTGAATCACCCAAGCAAGCATTGGCGATGGACGTATATCGTTGGCGAAAAAAGTTAGGGCAGGTGGCGAGGTTAATTAATCCTTGAGTCCAAAGTTAGTAGATGAGTTTGCAAATGAAATAGATTGGATCAAGTGAAAGTGAAGAAGAAAAGGGAACATGATATTATGCAGTGGAAAATTTCTCTACTACATTGAGTCAAGAACCTTAACTTGTAATGAGCTATAAAAAAAACATTTGGTGGAGATGACAATAAAAATGAATGGGAAACAAAGATTAAACCCTACTTGGCGAATGAAAGGAGAAACATTCACTTTTTAAGGATTTCTAAATCTAAACAAAACCCTTAAGCTCTTATATCATTTAATGGAAATGACTACATAACTATTCAAAGCAATGTGACGATCCAAGGAAGATATACGGAGGATAAGGACATTTGTTCAAAGCATAGTTTCGCTTGTCTTGATCCCAAGCATGCTGTTTTTAAAACAAGAATGCTTAAGAGACAAGTTTTTTTTTATTTAACCAGGTTATATTTCAATGAAACAAAATCATCAGGCGATTGTACATTTGCCTAAAATTGCATATTTAGATAATAAAATTTAGGTGAAGTCCAAAAAATGATGTTAAACCATGCTGGTCATTTGGAGGTACTCAAGAATTCTCCTTATAAGTCAAGCAATCAAAAGAAAAATTAAAAATTAGGGTTAAAAGTCACAACTTGGGTACCGAGTCATACCCCGCAACTTTGTACCAAGTCCTAGATGAGTCAATACAATGGCTTTAATCTAATGAAAACAAGAGCGAAGCAAAGTATAAAGTGGAAACCCCATAACTCAACACTAAGTTATAAAGCAGCGTCCCTTGATTTATTTCCCAAAGGAACCATTCAAAATTATTTTCCAAAGGAAACGTTCAATTGGCTTTTAGTGTGTACCATATATAAATAATAACGAAGAGCCTCTACTTCTACGCAATTTCCCACACGTGTTGGCCATGTGAAATAAAACCGCTCCATCCCAACATTCTTTTTTTCCCATCAGCTTCCTTTTCTTCTTACCGATTTTTCATTTCTTTTCCAAGCCGCTGCTCCATTTTTTATTCCCATCCCCATTTTTCTTCCCACCGCTGCTTTGTCGTCCACCATCGCGAGTTCCCACAGCCTTCGATCCGGCTCTGCCCTCTCCCGAAACCCGTTCTCCTCTCTGAACCGTACCTGAGCTGTAACACCCCACACCCGCTAAGGTCACTCACAAAGGGAATGCCTTAGCTTCGGTGGAGTATTTAAGTGAATATAGAACTGAAAAATTACAACAAGACAGATATAAGTAATACTTGAAATTTTTAAAGCATCATTTCATTGCAGCAGAAGGTAAACATGTTTGGTTACATCTCAAAAACCAACAAGAGTCAAGTACAAAATATCCATCTCGTTAAAACATAAGTACATAATCCCACAACATACTAATAGCCATAATAGAAAAGATAACCGAGCTTTTCTTCAAGAGTCCAAGCTCCAAAAGATAGATAAAGCAATCTGATCAAAGCCCACTAGTGCTAGGCCCACTCTGAGAACCTAAGGGTTGGGGAAAAAGATAAAAACAACGGGGTCAGACATAAGTCTGAGTGATCCCTATAACCTTAACAATACAATCATTAAAGTAATTAGGGTATGATATAAACCTGGTACGGTACGACTGGGGATAAATGACTACACTAAGTAGCCAACTAGACTTAGGATAAACTAAGATAACGGTAAAGACGCGCCTATCCACCCAAGGATAAATACTACACTGCACCACACCAGATCTACCCACCAAGGATAATTCCTACACCGCACCACACCAGATCTACCCACCCAAGGGTAATTCCTACTTAAAGGTTGATCCCACTAAGTGTACTTAGTAATTTTTAATAGTAGTTTCGTGTACCCCTAGCTAACTACATAGGTGCCGTCTGCCCCTATCTCCACTAGGTGTACCCACAACTTAGTAATCTTAATAGTAGTCTCTTGTACCCCTAGCTGACTACATAGGTGTCGTCTGCCCCTATCTCCACTAGGTGTACCTGCTACTCCCCAAGCGATCGGCTCCATACCGTAGATACCCGTGCTGGCCCCACAGTGGGGTGTATCACTCCCCAAAGTGGCAACCCGATACTACCAATGGTGCACGGCTTATATCTACACGATGCAACAACGTCTTACCTACCAGCCCGGGTCCACACACGCATATGAAACCCGTTGGACTCGCGTTGCCACCGCTACCCCGTTTTGGCCTCTTATA
Source organism: Allium sativum (assembly GCA_030737875.1). Taxonomy (NCBI): domain Eukaryota; kingdom Viridiplantae; phylum Streptophyta; class Magnoliopsida; order Asparagales; family Amaryllidaceae; genus Allium; species Allium sativum. Next base: position 935,343,376 of record CM060920.1, on the reverse strand, counting down.
GTCAAGCCCAGTACGCGTGTCACGTCCTCGACATGGGTCGAGCCCAATAAGATACAAATGGGTTACTGGTTGAAATGGGCCCCCACAAGCTACCACCTAAGCTTGTCATTTTATCTAGTGCATCCCACTTAACCCCTTTTTTTAAAATCATGCCCACTTACATGTTAAGGTTTGGTTAAGTCATCTAATCATATTTCAATTGCCACTCAAGGCACCCACTAGATTTCTACATGCCACCCAAGGCACCCACTTGATTTCCACATGCCACCCAAGGCACCCACTTAACCCTTTAATCATGTTTAGTTACATGTTCCACTTTGGTTAAGTATTCTAGTCGTATTCTTTATTGCCACCCAAGGCAACCCACTAGATTTTTCCACATGCCACCCAGGGCACCCACTTAACCCTTTAATCATGTTTAATTACATGTCCCACTTTGGTTAAGTATTCTAATCTTATCTTCTATTGCCACCCAAGGCAACCACTAGATTTCCTCATGCCACCCAAGGCACCCACTTAACCCTTTAATCATGTTTAATTACATGTTCCACTTTGGTTAAGTGTTTCTTAATTGATTAAGAACGTAACCGTTGTAAAGACCTCTCACATTAGACTATCTTTTATGGCAGCTGGATTTGCCGGTTGGGTCCGGGCAGCCTTACGCCATAACCGAGTCTAACCTCGTGTCTATACACTTGTCACGTATTTAGTTTGTGCCTAAGACCTCTCACATTGGGCCAATCATTTGTAGCCGCTGGATATGCCGGTCGGTTCCGGGCAGTCTTATGCTACAAACGGGTCCAACCTCGTGTCTTAGTCGATTAATTACACCTAATTAATCACCCCCATAATTTGTATTAATTATCCCTAATTAATTACAAATTTAACGATGTACATAATTGACTCAATTATGTCCATCCACTTTATGGTATGCATAATCATACCAACTTCACACCATTTCATTAACATGTATATTAACCCCATCGTTCCCCGCGTAATTCGCGAACATGACATAAAAGGGAAGATTCATCACAAATACAATGGGTTCAACTTGCATAACATTAGCATCAACATGGGTTTTAAAGGTGTCAACATGCATATAGCATCAAACCCAACTAGCATAAATAATCACCCCAAACTTGCATGAATCACATATGTCATAAAGAGATTAACTTGCATAAGTTACTTATGTCATACAAAGGGGTAAACTTGCATATGTATGTATGACATACAAAGGGGTTAACTTGCATATGTATGCATATCATATTAAGGTGTAAACTTGCACATGTTACTTGCATAAAATCAAACACCAAACTTGCATAACATTTCATGTATGAACTTGCATATAATCATACACCAAACTTGCATAACATATCATATATGAACTTGCATGTAATCATACACCAAACTTGCATAACATATCATATATGAACTAGCATATAATCATATACCAAACTTGCATATCATGGTGTCATAATGGATCAATGTTTCTCATATGACTTGCATATCTTGCATAACATCATAAACACATAGCATATGACTTGCATAACTTGCATAACACCACAAACACATAGCATATGACTTGCATAACTTGCATAACATCATAATCACATAGCATATGACTTGCATAACTTGCATAACACCACAAACACATAACATATGACTTGCATAACTTGCATAACATCATAATCACATAGCATATGACTTGCATAACATCATGAACATGTATCATATGACTTGCATAACTTGCATAACATCATAATCACATAGCATATGACTTGCATAACTTGCATAACATCATGAACGTGTATCATATGACTTGCATAACTTCATGAACATATAGCACATAACTTGCATAACTTCATGAACATATAGCACATAACTTGCATAACATCACAAACACATAGCATATGATAACATAATCTTGCATTGATCCACATTCATAGCCATAACCTCATTATATCCTATCATAATCATTTCAACAATTGGTTATTAAGGCTATAGAAAACTCACAACTTGTTGATTAGCACTCCTAAGAAGAAGATTAAGTTGCTAAAGTTGATTAGAGATTGATTTGAGAAGCTATCTTCCTCTTTAGATTGATGGAGGCTCCTTCAAGTTGCATTTTGACGGCATAACGGCATTGTATCTATTTTTAGTATGAATTAGGGTAGTCTTAGGGTGTATTTATAGAGTGGTTAGGTGTTTTAGGCCATTAGATTAACCCTAAATTAGATTAGAGCCATCAGATCACGTCCTAGCCACTAAAACACAGCCCAAAAGCCAAACTGATGCACCCAGGTCACCTGGGCTCGACCAGGGAGGTCGACCCCCAGGTCGACACTAGGGTCGACTCCCCAGTCGACCTGGTGGGCAGGTCGACTCCCCAGTCGACCCCCTGGGTCGGGCGGGAATTTTCCTGCCACTTCTGAAATTTGAAATTTCTGTTTTTAAATCTGTTTTTAAATTTTCTGAAACTTCTTCGGGCCATATCTGGGTCATACGGACTCCGATTTTCGAAAACTCGAACTCTATTTAGCGTATTTTTCCGAGACGAACGCAATGGCATAGCCCGTTTCCCCTGATTCAGATTTTTAAATTTAATTCTGCCCTGTTTTATATTATAGCTAGTTATTCAACATACGGGGTGTTACATTCTCCCCTACTTAAAGGATTTCGTCCCCGAAATCTCTAAGTCAAGAAGAACGTATCCTACCAACCAAACAACCATCTACTCAAACCATCAAACACTGGCATCCATTGTCCTTAAAGTTTCTAATGCTGTATGAACATATGCAAAGAGTGTGTGTATATGTTCCCTGTCTAATGCAAAATTAGGCGGTCCACTTATTTAGTTGACCTCCTTAATGCAAACCATGATAGTGCCATGCATCCAATATGTATGCGAAAGATCCCTATCGACACATACTATTTCCACATGTGTGCACAACCATACACCAAAATGCATCATTCATATGATAACGCAACCATTATACATCCATTAATATAGCTACCTACACACAATTATATGCAATATGCAATATGAAGTGATTGAGCCGATCTAGTGCCTAGAGTGTGTGTATATGCATCCACGAGCAACCACTAGCAACCACTTGCATCCACACGCATCCATCAACCATAACATGTCTCAAACACATGTTTCAACCATAGGTTTTCCTATCTAAAGGTCAAAGGTACTAATGAGAGGACATACTAAAGATAAGATAAGCACTAGACAAACGATAAAGGAGAAGTTAAAAGACATACCCTCAAAAAGAAATGGGTACAATGAACGCATCTTCGCTTCTGTCTCCCAAGTAGCATTACTCTCATCTTCTCCCCTTGGCACTTTGACTAGTCGAACCTCTCTGTTTCTCAACTTCCTAATCTCTGACCCAAGGATGCGGGTAGGAGCTCGTCGAATAGTTGCATCACGCTCCACCTCTATTTCTCTAAGCAAGCTCGGCTCTACCACCTCTGCGGTCTCATGTAGGCACTTCCTCAAATGTGACACATGGAATACATCATGTTCCCTATGCAACCGAACTATCTCTCGAAGATAAACTGAAGCTAGCCATGGAGCAGTCCTCTTGCTCTTCACGGGTATGAAATGGGCGCTCTTAATAAGTCTATCTACCACAACCCAAATTCCTGTATTACCCTTCCTCGATCTCGGTAACCTATCAATAAAATCCATCGAGACGTCATCCCACTTCTATTGCGGAACTTTCAATGGGTGAAGCAACCCACTGGGTTTCTTTTGCTCCGTCTTTCACCTGTTGGCACACCAAGCATCTAGCGACATACTCGGCCACATCTTTCTTCATATCGGCCCAAAAGAAAACTCGCTTCATGTTTTGGTACATCTTGTCCCCACCGGGATGGATGGTCATCCTAGAACGGTGTGCATCATCAAGAATAGCCTTCCTTAAACCCTCGTCTTGCGGTACACAAAGTCTACCGTCTCTACGCAAGCACCCTCTATCGTCTAAGGTATACCTACTCAAATGGCTAGACGACTCCCCTTTTATGAGCCTCTATACCAACTCAACCAATTGTGGGTCGTCCCTCTGTGCCTCGCCAATCCGTCTCAAAAGAGTAGGTCTGACCTCCAAGGATGCTAGCAATCCGGGTATAAAGTCAATGGAAGGTCTGAAATCAAACATCGAGATAAATTCCAAGCTTCGTCGTTCCACGAACAATGAACTCAAGGACAACCTTTTTCTACTCAAGGCGTCCGCCACCACGTTACCCTTGCCAGGTGTATACGCTATCTCGAAATCTTAGGATGCTAAGAACTCCATCCACCTTTGCTGTCTCAAGACTATGCGCTCGAAGAGTCTCCAACACTTCCCTAAGATGTAGGGCATGCTTTTCTCCACTTCTGGAGAAAACCAGGATATTCTCCCATACAAAATCGTCACAACTATCCATCTCTCACGCAGACCATCCTAGTCGAACTCGACATCCCCCAAGTGCAAGCCCCAAAGGCCTAAACCAATATCAGACAAACACCCAAGGGATACCTCCTTCGAATTCAGACGACCTACGTGAGATGATACTAGTAAAAACGGCTAAATAATTAAGCCCTTGTCCAACTCTGAATGTCCTTGCCAGTCTCACTCCACAACCACCGTTGATCAAATAACTGGCTTTGCTTAACCTATTAAGCACATACGAAAACTTATTTCGCTCTTCTTCACTCTTAGAAAATACTAAGATGTCATCCACAAAGACCACCACGAACTTATTAAGGAACTCCCTGAACACCCTCCTCATCAAATCAACAAAGTATGCAGGGGCGTTTGCCAAACCAAATGGCATCACCAGCCACTCATAGAAACCATCCGGAGTCCTAAAGGCAGTCTTGTCTATACTATCCTCAGTCGCTCCCAACTGATGAAACTCCGTGGCCAAGTCCCACTGCGAAAACACTGAGGCGCCAACCAACTGATCAAAGAGATCGTCAATCCTTGGCAATGGGTGTCTACTCTTCTTTGTGAGCTTGTTGAGTTCTCTATAGTCTACACAAAGTCTGAGGGACCCATCCAACTTCGTGGCAAAACAACTGGAGCACCCCACTCCGATATACTTCGTCTTATGAACCCCTTCTCAAGCGACTCCCCTACTTGCTTATGGAGTTCCCTCCTATCACGAGGAGCCATGTGGCGCACTGGTAAAAATACTGGTTTAGCATCGTCTACCAGATATATTCGGAGGTCTATCTCCCGCTTCGGAGGTAAGCCCTTCACCTCCCCAAACTCATCCGAGTATTCTCGGACCACTCTAAAGATCGCAAACTCTTGACCGAAGCGTCAAGCGATTCAAGATAACTTAGCAAAACAGAATCTATGGGATTACAAGAGATCTCGAGAGTGTTCCCCAAACGGGTCATGAGCCTAACAACTCTCCTTTCGCAATTAAGAACGGCACCATTACTGGATAACCAGTCCATGCCCAAAATGAACCCATAGCCCGTGAAGCCCAAAACAAAAGCATCACCTCTAAACTCAACGCTAAGTATGGAAATCTTCAAACCCAAAACATATCATGGACAAATAAGTGGAGCCCCCCAATTGGGTTTGAAACAACCATGGGTTCATCTACTAAACTGGTGTCTAGGTGCAGTGACTCAACTAATGATTATAAGATAAACGAAATGTGGTGCACTAGAGTCGAATAAAGTTCGAACAGGATGATCGAGAGAACCAAATTTCAACTTAGACGGTCCTACCCCCATCAGGTATACCCGTCGTGAGGGAATACATCTACCCTCCAGAAGATCCTGTACTTCGTCCTTACCTTTTTGGACAACCCTAAGGTGTCCTATTTGTCCAAAACAACTAGCCTTCCCCTTCACATTTTCCTTTCGTGGCCTTCTTACCACGATGAGGTTTCGTCCTTTATTTACCTAACAGCTATTTGAACCTTCCTCTCTCGTCCATCTTAAAGGTACCCATAAGCCCTCCACCTCCTTGGACTAACTTCTTAGTCTGGCAAACGTCTTAGTCCCTTGAAGTGGTTCTTCCGTCCTTCATACGGAAGTCCTTATTTATCTTAAAAAGACATCTATACGAGGAGGGGAAATTCAAAAAGAGAAAGAGGAAGAGATTCAAAACGGAGAATCCGAAGGATAAAGATATGGCTATTTGGGGATTATGCTTTTCTTTCAAAAACTTTTCTCCTAAAAGACATGTTTTTGAAAATACTTCTTCCAAAAATGTTTTTAGAAAAATAATTTTCTAAAAGTTTTATCTGTTCTGGTAAGCTTAAGCTCTGATACCACGTGTAACACCCCACACCCGCTAAGGTCACTCACAAAGGGAATGCCTTAGCTTCGGTGGAGTATTTAAGTGAATATAGAACTGAAAAATTACAACAAGACAGATATAAGTAATACTTGATATTTTTAAAGCATCATTTCATTGCAGCAGAAGGTAAACATGTTTGGTTACATCTCAAAAACCAACAAGAGTCAAGTACAAAATATCCATCTCGTTAAAACATAAGTACATAATCCCACTACATACTAATAGTCATAATAGAAAAGATAACCGAGCTTTTCTTCAAGAGTCCAAGCTCCAAAAGATAGATAAAGCAATCTGATCAAAGCCCACTAGTGCTAGGCCCACTCTGAGAACCTGAGGGTTGGGGAAAAAGATAAAAACAACGGGGTCAGACATAAGTCTGAGTGAGCCCTATAACCTTAACAATACAATCATTAAAGTAATTAGGGTATGATATAAACCTGGTACGGTACGACTGGGGATAAATGACTACACTAAGTAGCCAACTAGACTTAGGATAAACTAAGATAATGGTAAAGACGCGCCTATCCACCCAAGGATAAATACTACACTGCACCACACCAGATCTACCCACCAAGGATAATTCCTACACCGCACCACACCAGATCTACCCACCCAAGGGTAATTCCTACTTAAAGGTTGATCCCACTAAGTGTACTTAGTAATTTTTAATAGTAGTTTCGTGTACCCCTAGCTGACTACATAGGTGTCGTCTGCCCCTATCTCCACTAGGTGTACCCACAACTTAGTGATCTTAATAGTAGTCTCTTGTACCCCTAGCTGACTACATAGGTGCCGTCTGCCCATATCTCCACTAGGTGTACCTGCTACTCCCCAAGCGATCGACTCCCTACCGTAGATACCTGTGCTGGCCCCACAGTGGGGTGTATCACTCCCCAAAGTGGCAATCCGATACTACCAATGGTGCACGGCTTATATCTACACGATGCAACAACGTCTTACCTACCAGCCCGGATCCACACACGCATATGAAACCCGTTGGACTCGCGTTGCCACCGCTACCCCGTTTTGGCCTCTTATAGTCAAGCCCAGTATGCGTGTCCCGTCCTCGATATGGGTCGAGCTCAATAAGATACAAATGGGTTACTGGTTGAAATGGGTCCCCACAAGCTACCACCTAAGCTTGTCATTTTATCTAGTGCATCCCACTTAACCCCTTTTTTATAATCATGCCCACTTACATGTTAAGGTTTGGTTAAGTCATCTAATCATATTTCAATTGCCACTCAAGGCACCCACTAGATTTCTACATGCCACCCAAGGCACCCACTTGATTTCCACATGCCACCCAAGGCACCCACTTAACCCTTTAATCATGTTTAGTTACATGTTCCACTTTGGTTAAGTATTCTAGTCGTATTCTTTATTTCCACCCAAGGCAACCCACTAGATTTTTCCACATGCCACCCAGGGCACCCACTTAACCCTTTAATCATGTTTAATTACATGTCCCACTTTGGTTAAGTATTCTAATCTTATCTTCTATTGCCACCCAAGGCAACCACTAGATTTCCTCATGCCACCCAAGGCACCCACTTAACCCTTTAATCATGTTTAATTACATGTTCCACTTTGGTTAAGTGTTTCTTAATTGATTAAGAACGTAACCGTTGTAAAGACCTCTCACATTAGACTATCTTTTATGGCAGTTGGATTTGCCGGTTGGGTCCGGGCAGCCTTACGCCATAACCGAGTCTAACCTCGTGTCTATACACTTGTCACGTATTTAGTTTGTGCCTAAGACCTCTCACATTGGGCCAATCATTTGTAGCCGCTGGATATGCCGGTCGGTTCCGGGCAGTCTTATGCTACAAACGGGGTCCAACCTCGTGTCTTAGTTGATTAATTACACCTAATTAATCACCCCCATAATTTGTATTAATTATCCCTAATTAATTACAAATTTAATGATGTACATAATTGACTCAATTATGTCCATCCACTTTATGGTATGCATAATCATACCAACTTCACACCATTTCATTAACATGTATATTAACCCCATCGTTCCCCACGTAATTCGCGAACATGACATAAAAGGGAAGATTCATCACAAATACAATGGGTTCAACTTGCATAACATTAGCATCAACATGGGTTTTAAAGGTGTCAACATGCATATAGCATCAAACCCAACTAGCATAAATAATCACCCCAAACTTGCATGAATCACATATGTCATAAAGAGATTAACTTGCATAAGTTACTTATGTCATACAAAGGGGTAAACTTGCATATGTATGTATGACATACAAAGGGGTTAACTTGCATATGTATGCATATCATACTAAGGTGTAAACTTGCACATGTTACTTGCATAAAATCAAACACCAAACTTGCATAACATTTCATGTATGAACTTGCATATAATCATACACCAAACTTGCATAACATATCATATATGAACTTGCATGTAATCATACACCAAACTTGCATAACATATCATATATGAACTAGCATATAATCATATACCAAACTTGCATATCATGGTGTCATAATGGATCAATGTTTCTCATATGACTTGCATATCTTGCATAACATCATAAACACATAGCATATGACTTGCATAACTTGCATAACACCACAAACACATAGCATATGACTTGCATAACTTGCATAACATCATAATCACATAGCATATGACTTGCATAACTTGCATAACACCACAAACACATAGCATATGACTTGCATAACTTGCATAACATCATAATCACATAGCATGTGACTTGCATAACATCATGAACATGTATCATGTGACTTGCATAACTTGCATAACATCATAATCACATAGCATATGACTTGCATAACTTGCATAACATCATGAACATGTATCATATGACTTGCATAACTTCATGAACATATAGCACATAACTTGCATAACTTCATGAACATATATCACATAACTTGCACAAACACATAGCATATGATAACATAATCATGCATTGATCCACATTCATAGCCATAACCTCATTATATCCTATCATAATCATTTCAATAATTGGTTATTAAGGCTATAGAAAACTCACAACTTGTTGATTAGCACTCCTAAGAAGAAGATTAAGTTGCTAGAGTTGATTAGAGATTGATTTGAGAAGCTATCTTCCTCTTTAGATTGATGGAGGCTCCTTCAAGTTGCATTTTGACGGCATAACGGCATTGTATCTATTTTTAGTATGAATTAGGGTAGTCTTAGGGTGTATTTATAGAGTGGTTAGGTGTTTTAGGCCATTAGATTAACCCTAAATTAGATTAGAGCCGTCAGATCACGTCCTAGCCACTAAAACACATCCCAAAAGCCAAACTGATGCACCCAGGTCACCTGGGCTCGACCAGGGAGGTCGACCCCCAGGTCGACACTAGGGTCGACTCCCCAGTCGACCTGGTGGGCAGGTCGACTCCCCAGTCGACCTGGTGGGCAGGTCGACTCCCCAGGTCGACCCCCTGGGTCTGGCGGGAATTTTCCCGCCACTTCTGAAATTTGAAATTTCTGTTTTTGAATCTGTTTTTAAATTTTCTGAAACTTCTTCGGGCCATATCTGGGTCATACGGACTCCGATTTTCGAAAACTCGGACTCTATTTCGCGTATTTTTCCGAGACAAACGCAATGGCATAGCCCGTTTCCCCTGATTCAGATTTTTAAATTTAATTCTTCCCTATTTTATATTATAGCTAGTTATTCAACATACGGGGTGTTACATGAGCTATGCCGCCAAGCCTCCAAGAACGCCGAATCCAACCTGAAGCCCACGCCTACCCCTGTTGTTCGCCCAACCTTGTCGAGCCTCCTCTCCCCATTAGCAGTTCACCGACACCCATCAGCCAAAGACCACCATGCCCAGCCGAAGTCGCCTCCTTCCCTACGAACATGCCCACGTCGGCGCCTCAGGCCAGCTTCCCCATCAGCCGTGTCGACACCCTGTGTCTTCAGTATGCATGAGTGTATGTGAGTGTGGTGTTGTGCGTGTGTTCATGTGTTTACGGTGTATGTGTGTGTGTGTGTGTGTGTGTGTGTGCGCGCGCGCGTGTGTGTTACTGGTGTGCATGAGTGTTTATCTGTATGGGTCTGTATGTGTGTTAGTGCGTGTGTAGTGTATGTGTGCGTGATGTGTGTATTTGTTTTACTATTTGTGTGTATATTGTGAGAATGTGTTTGTGTGTGAGTTATTTTGGGTGTATATTTCGCGTAGAGTGTGTGTGTATATATATATACATATATATATATATATATTAATGTTTGTTTGTGTGTGTATGTATATATATATAATTGATTTTGACGTATTGGGGTGTGTTTTAATATATATATATATATATATATATATATATTGAAAATTTATATATATATATATACGTGTATATGGTTTTGGGCGTGACTTGAATTTTAAATAAATATATATATATATATATGTATGTATATGTATGTATTATAATTTTACCATGTATATATACATATATAAATATATTTATATTTTGAAAAATATAATGTTGTGTTTATTTTTGAGTTGAGTTTGGTGTTGAATTCTGAAAGCGTCCAAAACCCAATAGTCGTACCGATCAATTGAGAAATTCTCTAACCTCCTCTTATAAAAATAAATTATATATTGAGTGGTTACCATGTTTGAATCCATTCTGAATCGTGTCTGGAAGTTGTCGCTTCATCATGTGTCTATCCGTATGTTGTCTCCGTTCTGTTCCACAAAAGGTGAGTTTATCTCACACATGACTTACATTGTTTCATGGATGTTAAATTCAGCATAAATGAACTATTGTGAAATGTATAGAATTGCTGGTAGAAATTGTTTTACTTGATATGAATAGACATTTCATATAAGACACGATATATTTATATGACACGTAAGTGCACTGATGATATATGACTTGTGATGTGATTGATGTTATGTGATTGTTGATTTATGTTGTTGATTTCCCTAGTTTAGGAAAAATCACTAAGGGTTGAAATGATACATACCCGAACGGACATTAGATTAGGGAAAAATCGTTATGGGTTGAAATTATAGACCTGAACGATTTTTACTGAATTTGAGATTATGGGTTGAAATGATACACTCGTAAATTGTATAAATTGCGGGTTGAAATGATAAATATCAATAACACTGGACCATAGGGTAGAAAACTATATACGGACACCGTTATGTTTTAAAATGATTTTTATGAGTAAATATGGATTTAAATACTTATTTAAAATTTTACTTATAATTTTTTTAAAAAAAAAACTAAATAATAACTGTAAGATGGATAAGTTAAGATTTGCAATTTAAATTCGAAGTTTAATGATCTAAATTTATAGAGATATTTGATTTAACGAATGAACTCATATTAAGACATGAATTCGAATTGATTTGAACTTATAAGAGATGAACTTAAATTGTGAAATTGTTTTCTGAATTTGAATTTCCAAATTTATGGAATGAATTTGAACCTATAATGGATATAAAATGAATTCGATTACAAATAAACTGAATACGATTTGAATTGGTTTAAATATTGAACTTTTATAAAAATGAAGATGAATTGCAAAAATTGATTTTTTTTTTTTTAAATTAAAATCGATATAAAGTGAACCTGATTTTATAGTGACCAAATGTGAATTTGAACATATAAATTTTATATATGCAATTGATTATAAATCGATTGGTTTGAATCAGCAAATTTGTCAAATTGAATTTATAAGAAGGATTTTGAAATTGATTTGAATTTATAAATAATGATTTTGAATTGTGCGATTTAAGTTATGAAATATGATATGGTTTGTTTGTATTGAAATATAAAGATTCTGATTTGAATCGTATATATTGAACTCGAACCAAAATGTTGGATTTTATGAATAAAGTTGAAACGAATTCTTATAAAGGAAAAATTGAATCATATGAATAGTTTAAACTTGAACTTTTGACGAATATAAATCAAACCCAAGTATCATCGAAATTAAATATTTTGGTATCGTTATAAATGGCATTTTGAGACCTTAAAGGTATGATTTGAATATAAGTCAAATTTTGTATTATAAGTCGTTATGTGAATATTTTCGAAAATTATATAAAACCGAAGTTAAATATTATAGTATTGGTTTATACTATATTTTGAGATCTTAACGATATGATTTTCTAAATCGATTTGATTTAAGCGATTTAAGTGGGTTGTTCTCAAAATTAAATAAAATGAGATTAGATATTTAATTTTGATTTTGATTTGAATCTGAGATTTCTATAAATGATTTTATAAAGCGATGACCACGGTAAGAAAAATGTAAACGATTATTAAGAGACTGGTATCAATTATTGTCATACTCTCTGCCAATATCGAAAACCACTTTAACAATTGTGTACGTGGTGGAGAATCCAGATGAAGTAGGTTGGTTTGGCGAACGCTACTGGATTTGAAAAAAGAGAAAAATGATGGATGTCCGTGACCTTGAGGTCATAATTAAAATGACTAAAATAGGGCTATACCGGACCAAGTGGGTTAGCTACCTTCATCGGCAACGCTTCTTCCTTTTTTACTATAGTCCCTCTGTTGATTTGATTTGAAAAATGCGCATCCTTGATTTGGGATTATTGTTCTGAGGTGGGAGGTAGTCGCGGTTATGCGTTATTACCAGTCTGAGCATGCAACTAGTATATTCCTACTCTGGGCATACCTCGTGTGCTTTGTCATATTTGTCGTATCACGGCGCATCCCTATCCACCGGCGTATTGGTGTGTTATATGCAAACTGTACGGCAACGGTATAAACGGTGTAAAACTAATAATGGTAATCCCATTTACGCTATTTTCAATGGTATATTTAACCATAAACACCATTATAATAGTGTATTGTATCACATAGTATCTAGTTTAATGGATCCTTAGAGGATGGTGATCTCAAACATCCTTTAAGTTACTGATGCATTTCATTTAAATTGATTTACTTCCATGACAATGTTAATCCTGATCGTTGTTTTGTTTTGCATTATTGCTCAGGTCAAATCGAGGATTACAGCTTTGGAGATTCACTCCTGAGGCGTGGAGCTTATATTGAGTTTCGTTCATTTTGCATCTACCTATTGATCAAGTGTTCCAGTCATCCATTTTTTTCTATCATTCTATTTCAGATAGTTATCATTTGTTTATGTACTAATAATTGTTGTATTAAACTTCCGTTGTATTGTTTATGTAAACTCTGCTGTAAATTTTATTTAGTAGCTCCATAAACTATTGTATTATGTATTTTCCACTGCAAAATTAGCTTCAAAAAATACTATTGTATTATGTATTTTCCACTGCAAAATATTATATTGTTCTGTGTATGTGATGTGGTTCTGTAATTTATTTTATTTACCTCAAAGTCTAATAACAATCTGTCGTTTCGAACGGTTCGAGTTGGTTTAATTACCGGTTTGAACCGATCAAAAAGACAGAATGTTACACTAAAGAGACCAAATTAATAATTTACATTTTGTTTATGAAATAGGAACCCAGAATGAATTTACATCAGATATATCCAGAACCAGAACATTATATTAACGCACATTATGACATCACAGAAGAGAGGTAAATCAACAGATTTCACAATTATTTGTTCATAGAATCAGCCACAGAAACAGCGTCCTCTTTGTTCTTTGTTAATCTGGCAAAGAAGCACAATCAGAGAGACGATGAAAGCATAGTCAACCAGCGGGTGCACTGTAATTTTAAAACACATATTCACTTCCCAGCCAAAACTCTAGCAACATGATATATTGCTTTTACATGGGCTATTTCGTAAGCTTAAATTGTACAACGTATCATTTGCTTTGTGTGATTTTTCGTTGGAACAATTGCCATCTACCATGCATGGACATTGACACATAGCCTGCAAAAACTGATATCAAATCAGAGTTCTAAAATCTTGTGCAGTAAGTAAACATTTTGTTGACCTTTTGAAAGACAAAAAATGCCATTGAAAATGCATTTAGCAAAAGTTAAAAGTATAACACTAAAAGCGTTAGATCCGAACTACGTAAATATTTTAAAAAAAAACGAACTGGATATCATAGATTTGGGAGCGACTGAACTCGTGCATTTTTAATAAAATTTTAGTATTAATTGATCCATGGTGGATATCATAGATTTGGGAGCGACCATGAAGACAAAATCACTAAAAATAAACATTTTGATGCTTATAAGAGGCATCATTCCCAAACTGATGTATATATGGTGTCTACAAACCTATTTGTATGTTTATATAATGTGGTAAGGACATTCCCAACCAGAAGGATTATTGGGGTCAAATCAAACAAGATTGTCCCCCCGACGGGAAAAAAAATGTATACCGTCTTAGTCGGCTTATTTTAAACCAGTTAAGAGAATACAAAAAAATGGAGATATACATTTATGGGATAATCCAATAATTATTATCCAAAATGAGTTAATTAATGTAAGCCTTGATTTAGCAGTGTTGGAGTAGATGGGAGTGCTCATTGGCTAGTAGAAACAGAAAAGATCGCATTAATCCATGTTACAGTGAAGATGAATGCAAGCGATGTGTTGAATGCTTTGACTTGATAATGGGTAAGCGAAGATTTCAGCTTTATGACTGGATTGCACGCGCAGAAAGAGATTCAGACGAAGTACTAGGAAAAGTTCTGAATAATTCATTATTTCACTAGATGTGATGTATAAAATCCTGACTAATATTATACTTTCGAGAATAACTAAAATTATGATTTGGAATAATTATCAATGATGTAATCCAAAACAGTTGCATGTCTTGATAATTATCTCGAATCATAAATTTTGATTATTGTCTAAAGTGTAAATCAGTCAAGATTTTAATACATCTCATCTAGTGAAGAATGAATTATTCAGAACTTTTCTTAGTACTTCGTCTAAATCTCATTCTACGCATACAATCCAGTCATAAAAGCCAAAATCTTCGCTTACCCATTATTAAGTCAAAGCATTACTTCATTGCTTTTTTCTGTTGCTACTAGCCAATGAGCATTCCAATCTTCTCCAACACTGCTAAATCAAGGCTTACATTAAATCAAGGTTTAGTTGGTCCTAGATAACACAGATAAGAGATATTTTGGAGCATAAGCCTTAGGATAACATATTAATTATTATGAAACATCTGGACAGACAAATGGAGATAATCCAATAATACATTGGTAAGAGAATATTTAATGGCTAATGCATAAGCATTTTTGCCTCGAACAAAAAATAAAAGTTTCTATCGGAATACTTCAACTGATAAACTATGAAATATCAATTCATTTAATCTCGGGAATCAAAATACTAAAGCTTTCGACATGCAGACGATAGGGCATTTTGCAGCAAATGAGAAGTTTGATAATAGTATTTGAATTCATCGCTGAATCTGTTAAACTACACTAAGATCGCAGAATAATATTGGACACGATATTATTCAGATGAGTACTGTAATTCCGAAGTTTACACAACCATTATTTAGTTAACTAAAATTAGATGGGTGCATTAGTATGAGACAATATACATTTAGGATAGCTTTCTTTATGTCTAAAACCTGTTGGATGAAATAAATGCAAAGATATTTCTCTCAAAAAAACAAGTTATGACGAATTTGTGCAAGAGGAGAAAAAACTTGGACATAATTTTCATGTGCCAATATAAACAAAGACATAGATCGAAATTATTAACGAACTGGAAATACCTACCCACTTTACAAAACATATGGCCCAATAAACAAGCCATTACATTTTCATATTTGGATGTAGTTTGGAAATATCAAGGTATATCCCAGTATATTTAAGTAGTTTGAACATAAATTAGTTACAATCTACTCAAGCTTGCAACCTGGATTCTTGACTGATAAATTCAACAAAGTGCAGAAATACCTCTTCGCTTTCATGTAAGCTAATCTCCTGGACAGGCCTGTAATAAGCTAATTGTTTTGATGTTCTCTGAAGACTGAGCGGGATCATGGACCAGTACAAAAAAACACATGCAGGTTGGTCTTATGAGGCACAACCTAGCAAGGTTGTTATCCACTAGTTGAAAATACCTGCAATGCATCCTCCCTGCTAGGAAGAGAAACTAAGTTGTGTCATCGTGTTTGTCTGCTTTAAATCATGACACCTTTAACACTAGTATAAGGCTTGAATATGGTTCCGTTATCGGATCTAAGCGTCTCATTTTCGTTGCATCACACAGGGGACTACATGTGATTCTTTATTTATATTTTGATGCTAATTTGTCATTTTGGTGCTAAATGTATTTTCTAAATCCTATTATTTAATTTTGCCTATATTAAAATCAAGCGATGCGTACTGGGTTTGGAATTGCAGTAAAAATAGAATTCATACATTCAAAAAAAAAAAATGGAAAGATGGAAGAATTATTCATGCTAACGCTAATGGGGTTTGATTCGTATGGGATAAAAGATGGATGCTCAAAAATGGCAATTTGTTTATACAAAGCAATTAATAATTTTTAGGCTTCTAAATAGTGATTAATTCAGAGAAACATAAGTATAGGCCTAAAGTGTGTATCATGTTAGCAATTGGCTGAAAACGTGGACAACAGATTTTTATATGTTTAATATATAGAGAGAAAAATGTAATTTTAATCTTCAAAATCCAATTTCTCAAAATGAAGACATAGATCTTGTCATCCAGATGTAAGTCATCCAAAACAAATTCAATCTAAAGAACATGAGTCGAGGTTTAGCATATGTGTTTTTTCTAATCTGCTGTATGGTTAGGCATGCTAGAAATAATCACATATTCTCTAACTCATACAAAACAACCACCAAACTTTCAAAGTATGATATTAACCAAAAGATAAGAATGAGAAAAACCATACATTTACCCAGAACAAGCAGCATAGATGATCATTTGGTCATTAAAGCTCGATTCAGATGGGAATTGATTAATGTAGCATAGATCCAAATATTCTAAAAGCTGGAAATATCTTGATGGAATCTATGTAATATGTAGCACTTTAAAAATGAACAAACTAAATATCTTAGATTGAAAACTAAGAACAATCAATTATACTAGAAGATTAGAATAATTTCAAATCAATTATATTAGAAGATTAGAATAATTTCAAATCAATTATATTAGAAGATTAAAATAATTTCAAATAAATATAAGGTTCGATAATTGCAAAGGATCTAAAATTATGGCTTTGGCATCATGATTGTACTGATTGAGAAGATGAATATTTTATGTAATTTAACTTGATGAGCGAATGAAATGCACTAGTATATACGGTTAACCATTAAGAAATGCATGCACAGTATCTGAAAAAATGATTTAATGGATAAAAGTCCATTAATTGGATATCGATGTAGTATTAATCAAACTATTTAAAAGTTGATCAATTCCATAAATCAAAACCTGACATAAGCTATGTTAAAGGTATCCTTCATTCTCTTTCTTTTTTAATTACCATACAAGTCACAAATAATTGTTTGATCCATGCATGTGCTCTTGTCCATTCTATGCGAAGGTACAACTCTTTGTTCCCAACACTGCATGCATTAATATTGTTCTAAACGATGGTTCAAAATTATGATTATAAAATGTCCATTTTTTGCATGCTTTATCAACATAACCGGTGGCCCATTTTTATGCATATAAAATGGGTAAACAGTGTGTTTTCCAAACTCTGATTCAAAAAATATGATGTCTGGTAGCTTACCTACCACAGCTCAAACTGAAAAGATTAATTTTTTCATTCAATTCCGTAAACCTCACACGATCCAAACCTATTCACAAATTTTAGTAGTCAACGGCATGTAAAAAAAAAAAAAGCAATATATTTTCACTAATGGGAAGTACAGTGGTATCACGAACCCACAATCTAACATCCAGAACAGCGATGCCCTGCTAATTGATGTTTCCTTTTCTGAAATTCAGGCAACTAGACAGACAAAACAAATCAAAATTCATTTTTCATCCAAAAATATGATGAAAATGATCGTAAAATAATAATTTTATATGGAAAATTAATATGAACCAAATCTTATCACATTTGTCTACATCAGGGTTTCATTGAGATTTGGCTATGAAAATCAATGAACAACTTTATCACATTTGTCCGCCAAGTCACTTAATCACTTTACAAGTGAGTATGCCCCTACATTTTGTAGACTTATCAATAGATAGTTAGTACTCTAAACTGACCTTTTAACTTTATCAATCCTTGGACTCTTCTACCCAGATATTAGGATATCATTTGGGACTGCATAGCCTATCAAAATAGTGATAACCGCTCTTAAGATTTATGAATAAGCTTAAGCTCGTTAAGTGCAAATAAAAACAACACCAGTATGAAACAGCAATGCAATAGTCTCAGGGAGTACTCTTACTCTTTATACTAGCAACTTATTTCTAAACTCAATGACACATATGTTACTTAAGACTAAGATCCGCATAAAACAATTGCTTACTTCTCTTGGAAGCTGAAGCTATAAAAAAATTTAACAAAAATGAAGCAGGCTTGCTCATCCAAGGGAATTATCCTACCAGTTTTTCTATGCCAACATAATAGCCAATAAGAATTATCTATCCATGCATGATCTAATTGATGAGAGGGGCCAACTTGTGTCAGATCCTAGCAAATTAAAAGAGAAGACAGTCAATTATTTCACTGATCTATATAACTGAATATTCAACTTGCCTAAAAAATATGCAGGTCCCCTTATCAACAAACAAATTATAAACCACAAACTTTGGAGATTTAATTGATAAGATAAACAATCATCTTAATTTGTGCAGCAGTAATATATCTAAATACAAACGGAAGACTGGAACTTATGAAGACAGTGATTCATTCAATAATTCAGTTTTGGAGCAAATTTGTCAGGTACCAAAGTCCATCATACATAAAATAGAAAAAAAAGAAGTATGCTAATTTTCTATGGCAAAATCAGTTGGTACACTATATGCAAACCTAACACAGAAGGCGGTCCCAGGCTAAGGAAGAATATTGTTAAGCTAGAGAAAGCAGATACTATAAATTTATCTTGGATGTACCTGCAATAAAAATCTGACCCATATTTAGTATTGGATCAGTGAATTTCAAAGCATGATAGTTTACTCTATATCTTAATTTCTGCAGACTTGTAGCAAGTTTATTTGAAAGCCTATAATCAAACTTAGTCAACCGAACAACCTAAATTTCACAAATAAGCATCTTTTGAACAGAAATTGATTGTCTATTTCATATCCATGGTAACATTTATTTTTTTAAGCTAATAAATAACATCAAGTAATATCATAAATCTGGTTTTGTTATTTGGATAATAGCATTCATACACACTTTATCATTTATTAAATCAGTATAAGCAATATTAGGCATTGGAGTTTATAAAATAAAAAAATAAAAAACACACACACACACACACAAAATACAGGTCATGGTGCTCTCCAGGTCTTATCTACAAGCCCTTCGCTTGCAAACCATGATGAAATTTTACGCATTGATAGAATATCATCTTACAGAAAAATAGTTGCCTTAATTGCAACAAA
Organism: Allium sativum; assembly: GCA_030737875.1. NCBI lineage: Eukaryota > Viridiplantae > Streptophyta > Magnoliopsida > Asparagales > Amaryllidaceae > Allium > Allium sativum. The sequence continues at coordinate 935,323,554 of CM060920.1, read as the reverse complement.
AACAAGCCTTCTATAGCTACTTTATCTATGCAGAAGCGCGTAAATAGGAAGGAAAGTCTATCTGAATATAGAGGAAAATGTCATTTAATACCTTAGCATAATTTTCTTATATAACAAATGTTTTACTTACCTAAATGTCCCCATGACACGTGTGGTCACATGAGTTACAGTGTCCATAGCTAACCTGGCTAGCCCAAAATCGGAAACCTGGTTCAAGCACGTATATCAATATAAATTATTGTGCAAAGGATTGCACATGATTACACAAAGATACGATGCTCTATGTAATAATAACCTGAGCTTCATATTCGTTATCTAACACAATGTTCGAGGACTTATGTCTCTATGAATGATGTGCCGATGACCTGGCAACCAAAAAACAAATACATCATAACAACAAAACCAAAATAAATTTGATTATTGTGTGTCTGCTGAAGATCATGCTCTATTGCTTTGCACCTCATCAATATATAACAGCATTATATATACCTTGATTGCCAACCATCTAATCTCCAAACAACCTTGTGCAACTAGAGCTGCCATGCAATTATTTCCCAGATTCATACCCTCCACCATACCAATTGCTATAGCAAGCACATTCTTCAGATAAAATTGAACAACAAGCAACTGCTTCTAAGGAAATAATTCAGGTAAATTTGAAAGTCTTGACGTACCTCGAAGAAATTATCCTCAAATGAGGAGAAGCTAATAATTAGGGCAGTCAACGGGTACCCGAAAAATCCGATATCCGTCCGCATCCGTATCCGAAAATACGAAAAATATCCGTTATCCGAGATGCGGATACGGATAGAAAATCATTTCGGATACGGATATGGTTATAGTGGTATCCATATCCGAAAAATATCCGTCCGATTTTCTGATACGTGCATGTACTCATTTTATTTTGTGGTATGGTTATAATTAAAACATAATTGTGTATGTGCTTCTATGATTTATATTTTGTTTTATTTTAGTCTTGGGGTTGTGTATTTCATATTTTGAACACTTTATGTCTTAAAATATTTGTTGTAAGAAAATTATTTGATTGATGTCCTGCTTGTAATTTTTAATTAGATGTATTCACATTTTCAAAAAAAATATTTTATGAGCCAAATTTGTATGTGAGTGATGTATTTGTAAACTTTTACTGTTTTATTTCAGGATATTTTTTCGGATGTTTTCGGATATTTTCGGATATACACATCCAATGTACAGTTTTAAGTTTCGGATACGGATATTTTCGGATATCAGTATTCGCTAAGGCGGATACGGATAATATCCGCGGATACGGATACGGATATTTTTAACTGGTATCCGCGGATATCGGATACGGATTTTCATTTTCGGATACGGATTCGGATACGGCACTATCCGTATCCGACTGCATCCGTTTACAGCCCTACTAATAATTGCTGAACTGTAGCTGATAACTTCTTGTCTTTTGATGCCACCACCATTGCTACATGCTCGCAAATAACGAGAGACAAACAAATTAAACCCAAAGAAGAAGGAAGTTTCCCTTAATCATAACTATAACCTATCACCTAGGGAAGAGAATGTTAAAGGCAACAGACAGTAAAAAGTGTTTCTCTAGTGAAGAGTAAAAACAAGTGTCAGATGCCCCCTTTAAGGAATGAAGCAATAAGTATTGCTTTTTCTGCTGATGATCAATTTGATCCAGTATAAATGACAAATACTTAACCAGATTACCAACAGCTATATTTCCAAGTGCATTTGATGCAGCAGATTTTATCTCTTCATAAGAAGATTGGAACGACTCATCACTATATTTTCTATGTTAACATGCATACAGAGGTCCTTTCTTCGCCCAATTTCTCCAAGACAAAGCTGTGCAAGTGTTGTTTAGCCTGGCAATTCTAGTATAAAATTAGTTACACAAACGTATTTTCCAAAGATTATGTCATATTCTTTTTCTACATGTTGTAGAAGTTGTATGTATGTAAACCCTGTGGTGCATTTTCTAAGCCGTTCCTGTCTGTAGGGCGAGTAATTATCTGTTTTAATTTTTGTTTTTAATGGTAAACATTAAACTCTACGCAATCCATAATTAGTATTCTATTAACTCACTCATAAATATTAACTGGCAAAAGCTATTATATATAACTCACTCGCAAGTTTGTTTCACAATTCAAGCATGATTTCAACTAACTAAATAAAACATAACTTATGCCAGTTTCTATTAACAAACATCTTATTTTCTTCCAGGGTTTTAGTTTACTAAATAAAACACGTGAGAACAAATCGAACATCATATTAAAATTCAAAATCAAACCGAATGCTTACCTGAAAATCAAATCGACGGAACATCTATCCCCGATGGAAATTGTTGGATCGACATAGCCAACTCTTATGCCCACGATATTTCTTCTTCGAGCTGAATGCCCTTATCATAAGGAATGGAATCAGAAATTTTTTATTAGGGTTTCAGCGCCGAGTGGAACGTAATAGAAAAAAATAAGCTCGCTAAAATGAAACAATTGAAGTTTAATAAACTGTAATTACTGAGATAAAGGAGAAGAAATAGGAACAAGCAGAAATCGAGAGAAAGAGCGCCATATACGAAGGAAGGAAGACGAGGCAAGGAAAACCGACCAACAATTCAAATTTCTTCAAACATTCTGCAAAAGCCCAGCACACCAGACCCAGCTTGATGCCCGCTGCTCGAGCCTGCTGGTTGTACCCTTGAAGCTGTTGTATTTATAAGCAGTTGATTCATAGCCAACTCTTAACGCCCACGATGTGGGACTTTTGAAATCAGCTTTTGCATATATATTCACTCCAAGTTGATTTCTTCCCTGCAAGTATATAATCAATGCAAAAAGAAAAAAAGCACAGCTTTAACGATTCAATCGGTCGGATCTCAAAACCTTAAATCTTGAATCGCTACGGTTCGATTCGCGATACGATTATGAAAACTATGGGTATGGCATTGAAAAGGACATTGTTATTTGCACTCCAAATTTAATTAAGGAGTAGCCCATTTTTTAGTTTATTTTAAATTTACTAAGGAGAGAACATTAGAAAGTAGCCCCACGTTAAAACTAAATTATAATATGACCAAATTACCCTTACTTTGATAATTAGCCTAATTGAATTGGGTGTTATTGACACTCCAAAATGGTTAAGGGGGGACACAGATGAAATTCAATAAGGTTTTGCCGAATTTATTCACAGAATTCGGCAAGATTTTGCCGCACTTATTCATAAAATTCAGCCTGGTATGGTTGAGTTTCACTCTTAAATTCGGCAAAGTGTCATCGAAAATGAAAAAACGAAAAATGGTGGGTGTATACCGAATTTTGTTTTGACTGTTTCGCCCCTTAACCATTTTCGGAGTGCCAGTAACAATTCCTTAAGAAAAAACGATTCGGAGAAGTAGGGGTATTTTCATAAACTATTTTTTGTGTTCAGTACGCCACATAACAATTCCAAATATTATTAGAGTGGCATTAAAATTGATCGCCCGTTAACCAAATTTGTAGTGCAAATAACAATGGCCATTCAAAAAAACTGAAATTTGGTGGATTCATTAAAATGGACATTGTTATCTGCACTTCCGTTTTGATTAAGGGGGTACCTAACTTTTTTGTTTTAAAAAAATTGTTAAGGGAAAAACATTTGGAGTTGACCCCCTTAAAACATAATAATTGTTGAATCAAAATAACCTTACCTGAGTAGCAGCTCAACATTTTGGTATCAGTGAAAAAACGGTAGCATTAACTTCAATCTGAGACTTTACAGCCTACGGCTGCCTTTTTCTATATAAAAAACGGTGTGTTGTTACCGTTTTATGTTTTTAGAAAATTGTGTATTCAATAGATGGCGAGTTATCACCGTTTTCATCTTTACTTTACGACACAGATCCACCGACTGTACATACCAAGTACAAATATGTTTAACCCGAGAGTTTTCGGCATACCATCGTCCTACTTAAAGTGCTTATATGGCATTGCCTTACCGTATCGTCTTTTTTGATAAGCTATACAGGTCGTATACTCAAAAACGGCCATACAGTGTCGATTTTTATAAAGAGAGATGGTATACCTTAACCGATTTAGACAACACACAACACACCATCACATAATCAGGATTTCTTTGGTTTTAACACACACGTGTTTTAGGTGTAGCAGTAAAATACACCGAGTCCCCTTGAAATGTGTCATCCGTGAACCAAAAGGGAAGTGCGAATGCAATGCCCATTAAAATCAATAGGTGACGATAATGCTATAGAGACCAAATTAATAGTTTTCATTTTGTTTATGAAATAGGAATCCAAAATAAATGTACGTCTGGTCTGATATATCCAGATCATTGTAGTAACGCACATTATTGACATCACAGAAGAGAGGAAATCAAAATGCACTGTAATTTTAAACACATCATTCATTTCCCAGCCAAAGACTCTTTGTTGTACTGTGCTCAGACATCAGTATATACTTTTGCTGGTCTCTCACATGATGAACTTTAGAAAAATGCGTGCGGTAAGTGGTATGTTGACATTACATTTTGCTTGTTTATTTGTCACTAATGTTATTGTTTTGCTACTGATGCTACCACTTCATACATTTGACCTCTTTTCTTTAACTTGTATCTTATTATTACTGGTTTGTATAATAATAATTGCCTAGTGATGGACATTTTGGCTTAATTTTTAGTTCAGCTAGTAATTCTCTAGTTGCTCTATTTCCATTTTCATTGTTGCAGCTTTCTATCATAACATAGTAAATAAATAAGCATTATTGTACCTACTTCAAACTCGTACAGTTAGCAACAAAATTGGCTACCAGAAAGATGCACTAAAAAGATGGGTAAAAGCTGCACAGTGATATTTGGACAAATATTCCCTATAAAATATATGAAATAAATGGACAAATTGTGCATACCCATCAGCAAATTGTTCAGTCTGGAGTCTAGCTAGACAGTTTAAAAATATACCTATATAATTGTTTCCTAACATGAATGATTTGTCTATCCAATTACGATAATGATTTTCCAATCTCATACGAAAATTTTGGGTATAACACCTGACTGTAGACTGATATGTCATAAAATAAATATATACTTTGAAAATAGCGAAAAAGTCACCAAATGGAAAGACTCATTTTTTTAGAAGGATGAGGGATAGACAAATATAAACCTAAGGCCTACTTGACCATGTTAAAAAGAAAAAGAAAAAGAAAAAAAAAAAAAAACTTAATTTCATTATCTCATGCTCAAATATTAAAGTGGATATCATCCTCAGTTTCCCACTACCAATCAGTAGTAAGAAAATTAGCGTTACATATTTACATCGTCAAAAGAAAGGTTGCAAAAAATCTCTAAGCGGTAAGCATTGAATAGGAGTTAGTCATCTAGGTGGGGATTAATTGAGAATTAATTAGAACTAAGCGTTTTTATGAACTCATGCATTTTTAATAAAAAAATTGTATTTTATTTAGTAACATCTGATCCACGGTGGATATCATAGATTTGATGGTTTTGGGAACGACCATGGAGATAAAATCACTAAAAATAAACATTTTGGTGCTTATTAGAGGCATCATGCCCAAACTGATGCATATATGGGGTATATAAATCTGTTTATATGTTTATATAATGTGGTAAGGGCATTCCCAACCACGAGGATTTTTGGGGTCAAATCAAACGACTCGATTGTAACTAGACTTCCCCAACGGGAAAAATGAGTACCATCTTAGTCGGTTTATTTTAAACCGGTTGAGAGAATACAAAAAAAAGCCTCAACGGACTATTTTCTTAGCCTATTAAGGAAAAAATTGTTAACTGACTAAGGCCGCTTTCAAAGCAACTTCTTGGGTTGTTTCGACAACCTTAAGGGATGCCAGCGCAATCCAAAAGAGCGCAACTGACCCTCAGTTGGGGTTCAATTACTTAATAACTGATCATCGGTTGGGAATGCTCTAAGCATCAACTAGATGAACAAGGCTAAGACCTACGTGGCAAAGCTAAGAAAGAGCCGAGATGGAGCCTATAGTGGGGAGTAGAAGGATATTTACAATAGCGGTCAGAAGTTAATATAGCCTTACAGATATACCCTTTTTTCTTCGTACTGCCAAAATTGTTTAAAAGGTTTAGCAGTTAAATTATAGCCACATTTGAATTTTATTTTATAACTACAAACTTGTATAAGAAAAATATTTTGAGAAACTCCCAAAATAGAATATTATGGTTATGACAGATGAATTGTAAAAAAACATGCACATGGGCAAAAACTAAATTAAAAAAAAAAAATAGATACATAGTTGGCAGGAGGAAGTTTTAGATATGAGTTGCAAATATAAGTTTTAAATATGAGTTGCAAATATAAGTTTTAAATAGAGATAATTAAGGAGAAAGACAAACTTTGAAGAAGAAAAAATAGACCGAAGGACACCAAGTTTCGATTTTAGGTTGAGAGATAAACTTTGAATAAAAATTAAACCGAAGAAAAATGTTAAATATAACTAACATTATATTCAGATTTTACACTACACAAAAATATTCAGTTTTACACCGTATAAAATAATAGTTATATTTAACATTGTCCTTCAACGTAATATTTTTCAAAGTTTGTACTTCAACCCAAAAGTAAAACTTGGTGTTCGCGTGCCTATTTTTTCACTTTTTGAATATTTGTTTCAAATATAAGTTTATAATATTAGTTTCCACGTATCTTAGATAGCAGCATGTCAATGGAAAACAGAATCAAATTCTACTAGTTAAGTATCTATTAATATTACTTATCTTACCACGTAAAACAAATTTTAAATTAAAAGTTTAAAGTTTAACACTTGGCAATGCATAGCAGCCAATGTTCAAAGAAAAAAGATTATTAAAATTAACCACAAGGCCCCCAAAAAAAAAAAAAGGGTTTTCACCTTTTTTTATTGAGGATAGATATTTATTTTGATCTATTCTTCAACTAACATTTCTTTTTCTAATATACTAATATTACCGCACAATAGTGAAGAAAACTGACCGTTAAATGATATAGTATCGAAAGAAAAAGTCTTTTGTTAATTTTTTTTTTTTCTTAATTACGAATTTGATGAATAATACCTACATTGTACGAAAAAAATGAAAATATCTAGAAAAGTTTAAATCAAATTATACTAAGATTTAAACATGTAAGCTAGTTTGACAATTAGAAATTGCTATCATTATATTAATATAAATCACGCACATTCAAGTACATACATATTATATTACTAAAGAGTAATACACTGCAAAAATAAGCTTCTAGAAGTTATAAATCATCATTGAATTCTAAAAATAAAAGGACAACAAACAAATATTAGCTCAAAACCTATCATGATATTTGTGAATATTTAAAAAAGATTAAAAATATAATAAACAAATCAAATATTAATACCAATGCAGCAAATGTGTAAGACTAAATTTAATAGTTCCAACAACAAGAATAGGCCAAACAATCAATTAGCATTTGCTGATTTTGAGTTATTTTTTCCCTTTTTAGAGCAATCCTAGACTATTTAAGCCATTGGGATAGATAAATTATTGTTTTGTAAATAATATTTTGATAAGTTAAACAATGAAAAAAGTAGAATTAATTTATGGAATAATTTGAGTAGTATTCATTCATTTCAACAAAGGTTTGCATAATGACTTAGCTAATCATTACTAAAAATCCATAAATTGATATCCATTTAATAAAGGTATCGCTGAAATCCCCAAACAAAAGGGTTAAATGTTTCTTTCTTAAATTTTGTGCATAAATAAGATAATAATTCATAAAACAAGCTAAACTATAATGCTCAACTTTTTTATACAAAGAAATGTTTGACTATTGGGGATAAGGATAACAAATACACTTGCAGACGGACAAATTCATAAGAAATAATCACCACCCTTTGCGTAAAACCCAGTATTTACAAAAAGAAATGTGTCATGTGCAAAAATATGTCTTGAATGAATGACACTTTCAAGATTAAACAAGATACTAAAGGAGCATCCTGTGGTGCGAGATCGCTCTGCAGCGAGGAGTCTGGACACAATGCAATAAAATAGAACATATATTGTATGTATTAAAGGCATGAATCATGGTTGATAAAATCACTGCTTCAACAAATGAGTGTATAACAATGGAAGATTTAATGTTAAACTGGAACGCCTAGGGATGCTGAATTTTCCGAAGCAAGGGGAGAAAACATCATGGAGTACACCAGCTCATAAAATTATCACAGCCATTCCAAGTGCATGCACCTCTGGAGCATCAGCATAAATAACTGCTTCACTGTATAAAGAAAAAGAATAATGCAAAGCACGCTCTCTCTTAGGGAAAGTGAACTTATACTTGTCACCTTGAACTTATACTTGCCACCCTGGAAATGGATTGGCAGTTATTAATATCATATGTCTAATGATTGATGTCAATTGATGTCGATCCATTTCCACCAACAAGATGGCAAGTATAAGCTCATTCTCCTTAAGGAAGAATGTGCTTTGCTCTAACGACTACTTACTAGCATCATTAAGATTTATACCCCATTTTCTATAACCAAAAATTTGTTGAAACATCTAGAAATCAACAAAAAAAAAAAAAAAAAAAAAAAAAAAAAAAAACTGCGCATATCCATATATACATAGGACTCTACCAACACATAAACCTAGTTTAAGATTTCTCATCCCTTAAATGCAATACACGGGTCACGTATACAATGTCACAAAGTAGAAAGTTTTTTTTGTTCATGTAATGGCCTGAATTTCCGTACTATTTGAGTTAACTAAATGCACCACACGTCCGACCCAAATTGCACAGAAATACGAATCATTATTGAATAAAGAAGAAAAAAAGATATATGAACAAAAACAACAACACAGAATCTTACATCGTAGCGGAATAAAATATAATATATATATATAAGCTTTTGGAATACAAAATTTTAACTGTATAACATATCATTATCGGAGTACAACACTTATAACACAGCAGAAAATAACAATAACTATATAACGCTGAAGCCTCCTGCTCCAAGCTCCTCCAAGTATATGTAAAACACCTGAACTACTTAACTGTCTGTACAAATTTGGGCACCCAAGAGTTTAGGGTAAAACAAAACAAAATAAACTCTGGGTCAGTCATGGGACTGGTGTGAGTAAACTTCAACCACTTGGTTTAATTTATCAAAAAAAAAAAATCCTTTTCAAAAGAAAAGATAATCGCAAGACCAATCAACACATAAACACGGATGATTTTTACCTTACGATAACCCAAAACATTTCATTAAAATCAATATTATTCTGATATTATAATGGTGTCTAAATCAAATAAATAACAGTCTAGTGGAAAGCTTGCATCTCACGTTCCACATATATAATATATAATCAAAAACCACGGGCGCTTATTGGGGATCGGATTTCCAACTATGACAAGGTATGGAACCACCATCCGATAGTGTATCTCTAGAGAGGAATACATTGGGTTCAACAAGAACATCTTGCAACTCAGCCACACATGACCGACCACTTATTTCGCTTGAGTGTATCGAATGTATATCACCAACGGTTGGGATCAACAATCGTTTTCTCGAAAGGGACAGCATCGATAGATTAAAGAATGAAATGAATTTCCTCTAGATATGTGATAATACACCCTAATTGGGAGCTACCCACTTAGCCATGTTGTCTACCTGATTTTTATCATTTCCCAATTGTTGAGCCCTAAGGCTACGATTTACTTACCTTTCATTGACAGCACAATCACTTTGAATGCCACATTGTCAGATCCGTTAATCACTAAATTGATTTACACAGATACAATCTAGATATTATGCTAAGAGAATAAATTCTTCGCCACCGTACATATATTTGTACAGACCATTGTATGCGATCATTGGAAAAACACTGTCAGACATTCATCTATACACGTTCGTTCTGGGACCGAACGAACCCGAAGGCACAATTTCCATTAATCCATCTTAGGCAATTTCTACCTAGGAGTAACAGAAAAAGCCATTGCACTTTACTCCGTCTTTGATCATTTTAATATAATCTGATTCCCAACGCTACTTCCAATACGGAGTGGTTTTCGGATAATAATCCAATGTGGATCTTCATATTGACAACGATATTGGTCAATACTTCGATAGTCGGTTATTTAGCTATCGAAGAAAAACAAATATTCATCCAAAACATCAAACAATCACTGGCCCCTTAATTAATATTCCATTAATTAAATTTATCATTTCCCCATTTCTCTTCAATATATTTACCCAGATATTTCTCAAACCCGTTTAGCCTCTCATGCTTTCTTGGAAAAACATTTCCATCTATCATAACTATTTATTTTCTATATTTCAGATAATATCACTTTTTAACGTCGGAAAACATTTTCAATTCTTATTCACACATCACTATTCTTCCCCATTCATCAGTCCCGAACTGTAGACTAGTAAGAGAACAACTCCATAAGTATCAATCCTGAAGGTCGAAACCAACATCAAATCGACACTCAAAAAACCATTGAACTCAACTAATCTCCAGTCAGTTTCTAATTCCCTTAACTTCATTTCTTAACTTCTTATGAACATAATCATTTCAATCTGCAAAACATTTGCTTTAAACCCATTATTCACTTTAAGGCGTGTATTCGTTTCTCCTTCCAAACTTTCAAGATTTAATTTTATGCATTCCCCTTTTTACTTACACAATTTCATTATATGTCAATTTGCATATTAAATTCTATATATAATTGATAAGTTGATTTCCTAGTTATCAAACTTCTTAAATATTTTCTATCTCCTTAAATTTTCGAAAAATTTCGCCAGCGTCTCCTTTGTACGGGTCACTCGGTACAACTATGAATCGCCTCTTTGGGCTTTTCCCATTCAAAAAGAAAATCAAAAAGCCAAGCGGCTTGCCGATTCGGGACATAAAAACCCATATTGAATTATATATGCACCTCTTTGTCAGGCATTTCAATTTATATCTCTTCATTTTACTTCATTTCAAACCTGCTTAACACATATCCAAATATTCCCATTTTGTTTCAACTCAATCCAATTGTCTTACTCAATTCGCTAATTTATTCTCTAGTCAGCTCGTTTTCCTATTTCACTTTTTATTTGAACATAACATGTTCAAATATAATTTATTTTGCTTACCAACCAATCGAATTCCATTTTCACTTCAAATATCATATTCGATTCGAAAATAAATACATAAGTCCCATTCACTTATTCTAGGTTAAACTCGATCCAAAACTTGGTTAACTAATTATTTTTCTGCTTAGTTAATCATATTCAAAAATAAATATCTGATTTTGTTTCAAAAATCAATCCATTTACTTCACTTGAGTTAATATTTATTTTCTAACTCAAAACTGGATTTTTCTAATGAAATTCCAAATTTTATTAACTTAAAATCCTAAGATTTTAATTATTAAATCGTTATAATTTATAAACGATTATGCCGCTGTTTTTCTGGAAATTTGATTTTGACATAACTTAAAATCTATAAGACGAAATCCCGATTTTTCTCTTCCATTAGAATAATATTATTCAATCGGTCCTGACAATTCTTGTTTCAAAAAATTCCGACATAAACTGAGTACTATGTACTCAATTGAAGTTCGAAACGTCAAATTACGAACTACCGCGCGGCGGCAAGTGCATTTTAATTATATTTAAATATAAGCATTTAAACGTCGTTTATTATAAATTTCAATCTCATTCTTATATATATATACTATAAATTAATTCAGTTTTCCAAATCCAACTTAATATTTTCGATTATCCCTAGTCGTAGATTATTTCATTACCCAGTTATAAATTTATTTATAACTCAATCTTCTATACTAAATTCCATTTCCTATATAAACAAATTATTTATAAAATTCGATATAATCGAATTCTAATTATAAATCCTTAGATTTATCTCAATTCCGTTTATATTTCGAATTCCAAAATGAAATCCATCGTTCCCTTTTCGAAACGATATCCACTTCGCTCTTAAATTCATACTTGAATTTAAAATCCCAAATTATCCCATGATAATTATCTTACTTAATTTATAAACATTATTTATAAATTTAATTTCTTGTTTTGCAATTTAAAACAAGTTTCCATTTCAAAATTCATTTGAAACTCAATCCCTATTTTTAATATTATATTATAACTTATATATATATGAACAGTGAATCTATTTTCATATTTAAATTTAAACTTCTGTTTAATACAATCCTAATATATTTTTTGAAAATATTTTATTTAAATAAATTTGATCTAATTGAATTCAAATCATAAATCCATATGGATTTATATTAATTCAATTTACATCTCTGAACATCAGAATAGATTTCATCATTTTTTTCAAACTAATTTCAATTCCCCTTTTTAAATTCACATCTGAATTTACATTCCCTATATTATCCAATGAAAATTATTCAATTTAATTTATAAATAACGTTTATAAATTCACCACTTATTTTTATTATTCAAAACAAGTTAATATTTCTTAGCCCATTCGAAATTCAAATTCTATTTTAGAAAAATAGATTTTTCCCTTTTAAACCTCAGAATCCCTTTTTACGATATTTTTATAAATCAACATTTAGGCCCAGTGATATTTAAACATCCAAAACACCCAATTATCAATCACAGATTTTCTAATGCATTATACACACACACACACACACACACACACACACATATATATATATATATATACATATATGAAAACAAACAATAATAAATTTTGAGGAATCCAGTTGGATCCCTCCAACCTGTTTTCCTGCATCCACAGATGTTATCAAACATAAATAATACTCATCCTGCTTAAAGGAAGGATATCGCAGTATAAAAGGTCATCCACTGTAATATATTGTGGGGCGTATAGAGTCATCCGCTAATGATATTGCGGGCATCCGCTAATGGTATTGCAGGAAATATCCATCCACCAATATATATATATACACACACACACACACACACACACACACACACATATATATATATATAATATCCACAACCACCAAGCCTAAGTAACTAATATATATATATATATATATATATATATATATATATATAAGCCACAATAATATTTCAATGCATCCAAACAACCAACATACAACATATAAAAATTATTTAAAATAAAAATTCGTTTATAATAAAATTATAAACGAACCAGAGAGTGAGTTTACTCATGTAACGATTACGGATTTTGTCCGGACCTAATCGATCGTTAAATCGGCGAAGACCGTTCAAAAATCCGAATACGCTAACTTTGGGCATACAACACATCAGAACAAATAACAGAAGACTTTTATAAACATTATAATAATGTTACATCAGAGTACAGAATACATATCAGAGTACGTTGATAAATAATAATACAATCGCGGAAGATTAATTTACAATAAACTTAATACAATGCAGCGGAAGACTATTATTGCTCTGGCCACAGCTTTAAGCTTCGATCAAGAATCCTGCCTAAATATAGATATCTGCAAAACAAGCCACTCGACTGCCCGTATGGAAAGAAGGCACCCGAGTTTACAAAGTGAAACAAACTACGAGTCAGTTATGGGACTGGTATGAGAAATCTTACCAAACCTATCTAATAATAATAAGGCTAATCACAGGACCACGCCACTAACGCGGAATGGGTTTACTCCATTGGATTGCCAATGCATAAATAAAGTAAATCGTTAAACAACGCAATGCTTTTTAGAAAAATGAAACCATTATAAGACTCAAGTCCCATCACACAATGCAACGCAAACCGAAAGATAGAGTTTTACCTTATAATGGTAAAAAATGCTTGATACGATAAAACGGATTTGATATTATTATTAGTGTATATATGTTTCAAAAAAAAAAAAAAATTCAATCATAATGTATCAATCATAGACAGCATATACTCCATCCTACTATGTCGTCATACTAGTTCTACAATCAAAACTGCATGATGTCATATTGGAAGTTGGATTTCCATCATGAGTCAAGGCTAGAGACGATCTCCTTACTGATTCGAGACACTCTAGCAAATGCCTCAGGATTCGGACGCTGGCGAACCCTTGGATCCTGCAGGGTCGGTCCACGAATACTTTGGTGGATTGGCAATTCCTGAACACACGCTTCCCGATCCTACTGAACCTAAAAACTGGTCACTATCGACCAATATAACCGAGGCCTCGTAATCCATCATCCACATAACTAAAAATGTCAGGGCTTATAAAACGCTGACACCACTTCTAGCTAGAAAGAAATGTGTGCACTCCCTGCATTCCCTTTTCCCGTTTCCGACTCTTATCGGGGTGTGAGGCTCACGAAGTAACGCTATACACAAAGCTATGCCTAAACAGGTTGTGTTTTGATCATCAACCACAAGGCTTTGCTTTTCAATAAAAGACTTGATCATTTGCATCTTAGCATGCCACATCGTCAGTCCATACCATACCATTGATTTCTGCCAATATATAACCTCTAAGCTCGTATGTCTCAGAGAAGGGTGTTATGCTAGAGAATAAATTCTCTTCCACCAACAGATATATATTTAGCAGAGACCAATGAATACAGCATAAAGGAATACAACATCAGACATACCATCCATTTACAAGTCCGTTCTGGGTCTGAACGAAACCGAAGACACCTTATTCGTCGTCCCATATGTCCAATACAGGAGAGAGGTTCTCGCATATCCATCGATCTCTAAGTACCTTTGGACGATCACCACTTATTACCTTGTCTTGGGATGCCTCCCAATCAAGACATCATTAATCATCCAAACGATGTGAAGATCTCCAGTCTTCAACCACCGTCTTCATCTTCGACTTTTAATCGTCGTAGTAATTATTCAAAATGGGTTAAAACCCGATTTTTCCAAATAGCTCGCATATTTTATAATAAAAAATTAAGTGCTATAAAAACACATCATATGCCTCATTCCAATTAAGAATATTCTTTTAATAAAATATTCATATTATTAGGGAAAAATTCCTATTAATTTTATCAAAGATAAATTCTTTTAAATTCATTCTTTAATCTTCTTTTTAAAGATTCATTAAGACTCCAAATTGGGTTTTAATACCAAAAATCATTACTTTATGATTATTCAACTTTAAGAAATTAATCTTGTCTTTAACTGGGTTAAAGAACTAATGTCATTTAAAACACAGTTCACGATAAACCCAAAATCATTTTTTCCATTAAATATGGAATTTTCATAGAAATCAAATCAATATATAATCGATATAAATTTCTGTATCAGACTAATAATATAAATGGAATAACGGCAAAGCCTTTTAAATTCCATATATAGTAATGGTCTTCTTTTACAGAATCTCATCTCGATTATTATTAAATCGAATCCCATTCAAGCATCGCAATCAAAATTAACCAATTCTAATTCCATACATCACATATATGATTTATAATAACGTACATACATGGATTTCATATACCAATAAATAATTCAATTTTAATTATAAGATCAGATATCTCACATTGATTTTTGTTTGAATTTTCAACGTGCTCCGTTTAAGCTCTAATCAATTCCATGTTGTAGATCTCATCGCTACGAATCCAAGGCTTCTGAAATCGTCTGATTTCATCGTTGTTTGAAAGAGTTATGATAATAAATACCTTAACTACATTTTTAAATAATTAAATTAATTACTACCCTTAATTATTCTTTAATACCCTTTTTTCTACTCGTATAACAGTTACAGCCTATACCCAACTTCACCATCCTTCTCTCCAGAATGAACGCCTACCGAGCTACCAAGAAGATCATCCGAAGCCACCACGTCGTCCGCCCTGAGAGGCTCCTCTGCCACCACCATCGAGGTGCAACTCGCACCCCCCTCTGGACCGCAAACCCTGTTCGAACCGCTGCCTTTGAGGCAGGAACTGGAGCAGCATACTTCTCTAAATTCGATCATTGCCATACCGATTTAAAGATCACGTGTTGATCTTTGATTTTGTCTTTGGATTCATGTTTTAATTTTTTGTAGATTGGGAGTAATTGAAGATTCAAAATCGAATGATAGCGGCCACTGATAAAGGGAACGGCGGCTGGCTCTATTGGAAATTAGAAATTAGGGTTTTTGTTGTCTATGTATTTATAATATTTTAATAATTTAATTCCTTAATTTTCAGAAAATCCCATTAACTTATACTAGCTCCAAATTAAGTCCAACCAATGTTGCCCCTAGCCAAATACCTCCTTTTGGACACAATGAACTAGGTTCGGTCAGCCCGTTTGATCGTATCAGCCCACTTTTCTTTATTTTAAAATATAAATCATTTAATTTGATCGTACATTTAAATTTACTGAGGCCACATACTGACTCTAAAAATTACAGAAAAAGTATTTCTAGCTATGTTTTGACGATACGGTCCTAACAAAACTAATTTCGTCAAATTTGGAGACCGTTTGAAAAATAGGTATTTTCTGGTCGATCCAAATTGACTGAAATTGACAAAAACACGTTTTCTTTTGCCATGCTCACATATTGATTTCAAAAATTACGAAAATTGGAAATTATCAATAATTTGACATTCTCGTTCCAACAAAAGTGGTTTCGTCGAAAACGGAGGTCGTTTGCAAAACGACTATTTTTAAGGGCTATATATTATATTAAAAAATATATAAATTCCACAGTGACTTTTCTGAATTTTAAACTGGACATAACTTACAATTTATAAAGTGAAATCTTAGTTTCTTATATTCTTAGAAAGATATTGTTAAATAGATTTAAATGTTTCTTGTTTCGTTCAATTCTGACTTATAATGAATTCTGTATATTAAATTGAAATTAGAAATCGTATTTTCGAACTGCCGCGTCATTTCAAACTCCTTTTATAATTAAATTAAACTTATTACGTTTTAACTTCGATTAAAATAATTTTTTAGTTGTTATTATTTAAAATTAATTAATTTAATTATTCAAAATTCATTAAAATTTCTAAAATAAATTTTTTAAATTGGTTTGGATTTTCCGGGTTGTTACAACTCACCAAGGTTTTTTATATTTGTTGAATATCTGATTTAAATTCCATATCTCATGCTATTTTATTCTATTGGATTCCAAACTGCATTTGCGATTAGCAGAAATTCCAGTAAGTGCCATATCCATTCGGTACAGCTCCTACACATTGATAACGATAATGTGAATCAACATAACCAACCGTGTTTGATTTTTTTTTACCTAGTATGAATATGATATCTTATTATTTTGTCATACAAGTTTGAATAAATATATAAAATTAATCACTATTAATTTATTTAATTAACTAACCTTTTTTTTACCTTAATCTTTTTTTCCGACTACGTTAGTCTACTTTCGCGGTCCAGCTTACCATTGTCGAACTTCTTCCCACATCCACAACTGCATTTCCCATAACTAAAATCACAACATCTCCTTGTCACATTCCAACAGCCAACCCTGACCTTCCTCTTCCTATCACAAACCAAATACTGGACTCGTCAAACGATTGAATCGACCTTGCAACAACCCAGAACTGTTGTCAGGGCCCAGAACTCATCCCAACACCACTGTTAAACCCCAACATTCCTTAACTTTGATCAAACTCCCTTCCAGAAATCACGAATTGACCCCTACTGCCAAAAATTGCAACATGCTTTTTCCCCAAAATCACTGCGACCTAGAACCCATCACAATCTTAAATCGCACCCCAAAAACCAACATCGTCCTCCTCCTGCGACAGTGAACCAACGCACGACTTCGATTCCATTGCTAGAACCATTCACGACTCCTAATAGGCCAAAACCCCCATCACATTATGCACCTTGCCAAACTGGAAAACACTTGGTTCCAGTAACCAAAACCGCACGATCCAATTTGCCCTTGTGCGCTCAATTGATTTTTCCCTGAATTGAAAGCGGAAGCTTTTGTTGAATTTCGATTTGCAAACGAATTTTAAGAGGGGCCATGCGGATTTCATGAATGAGAAGGATTAGAGAGTAACAATTTTTAAATTAAAAGAGAACATCCATTTTTTCCATGAAGCTTTCAATTTCCAATTTGAAAAAAATGAGAGAGAGGAGCGACCATATTTCGATATGAAGCTTATTTCGAGCTAGCAAAAACAAAGAAGGGTGCGGTGGTCATTTAAATTCGATGCCTTGATTTTTAATTTACAGAGAAAGGATGAATGATGCGAGAGACAAAAGAAAAGAAAAGGGAGAAGAAGTCACGTCTCTCATATATATGAAGAATACTTAGGCACGAAGAAATATAGTCTGCGTAAGGTACGTTTTAGGTGATAGGTTAGGGTAGGTTAAGTACATCGTTATTAAATGCGATTTGATTTTTATTTAATTTGATTTGATATAAAGATATTTTTATTTTATTTAAAACGATATCGATTTGATTTCGAGTTTATCCATTAAAAATATCTCGGGGTACATAACCTAAAATCATGAACCCCTATTTTTATGTACCGACCGACGTTTCAATGTTATCATGCTATTCTGAATTCAGTAGAATAGAATCTGAAATTTAATTTGAACGTATATATATAATACCTATATTAAATCGATATAATATAATTTAAATTTAGAAACAAATCAATTCCTTGGTAATAAATTATTATTATTATCATTCATAGTCAAATACAATTTATATTGATTATCTGAATCGTTTCAGTTCAATTTAGAATTCAATTATTAGTTGTTTTTAGTATTACGATAATTCAATATACTTGAAATTAAATCGTATTCAATTATTAAATCGTTAAACTCTATATAAAAGTCCATTTATATTATCAACACAACATTTTAAATAAATTTAAATGTTTAAAATTAATTAACCCAAAATCTGGGTCGTGACGTTCTTCCCCCCTTAAAAGAATTTCGTCCCAAAATTACTAAGATAGGAAAAATGCTACAAACCCATTTACTTTTCAAAACTCACTTATGTTGAAACTCAACACTTCACATTTCTACAAATTTGGTTCTACCAAAACATTTGTTTTTTTTAATATTGCACAACATATGTGCTTACATTCATTTAATCTGAATGATTTACAACTAATACATTTATATCCAATTAATTTCTCATTCACATGCATTCAATTTCATTCAAATTGATTCTAAATCAATTTATCCATTTCAATCCATTTAACTTGCTTAAGTTAAATTTAAATTTCCACAATTCAAATTCCCGGGTTTTCATTTTAAATCCTTTTGAAATCACATAAATATATACATATATTTATAACCATCTCAAATTCAAAACATTTGAATTTTCAAACCAACTTGTTTTCTTTCAAACAAATTTCCATCAAAACTTTTCTAAGGTAGGAATTCATCACTTAGAAACTCAAAAATGAACATTGATGATGCTGTAGTCATCATCAGAATTATTTTCCAGCCACTAAAGTAAACACAGTTCTTTATCACTTCCAAAATCCCTTTAATCGATTTTTATTCGAAAAAAATATTTCCAAAACAAAGCTATATTATTTTAATATACCTCATAAACATATTTTTTCAAACATCCAGGATTTTAAATTCTTAATTCTGATTCTGCATCCAATTTCATTTCATCACGTTTGTATATTTCATTCATATACAAATTATATTTGGTTATAGATAACCATTCAAATTTTATAATCTCATTTGATTATAATAATACCAATCAACACATCCATATATTATAATAGTTTTAGAAAATCATTAATTCTATATCAATACAGAATTTTGGGTAAAATTATTTCATTTACCCATTTTAATACAATATCATGTCGAATTTCTCTGTTCAAGTGTTTAGAAATTCCTATTGACTTCGTGGCATCCCAGATTCGATCAGAATTAATAAGCCCCTTAACAAACAAGCCAACACAGTATAAAACAATTTTTTTATCAACTAACAAATACACGCTCTCGTATATATACTCAACTCATTCTAAAGTACTACTGACCCTATCTCTAATGAGTAACTACCCACCAAAGCCTAGGTATTCGCTCAACCTAAGCTCTGATACCAACTGTAATGGCCCGAATTCCGTACTATCTGAGTTGACTAAATACACCACAAGTCCAACCTAAACTGTATAGAAATACGAATCATTATTGAATAAAGAAGAAAAAAAGATAGAAGAAGAACAAAAACAACAACACATAATCTTACATCGCAGCAGAATAAAATATAATATATATAACAGCTTTTGGAATACCAAACTTTAACTGTATAACATATCATTATCAGAGTACAACACTTATAACACAGCGGAAAATAACAATAGCTATATAATGCTGAAGCTTCCTGCTCCAAGCTCCTCCAAGTATATGTAAAACACCTGAACTACTTGACTGTCTATAATGACCCGCATTTTTAGTTGTCGAATAATTAATTTATTTAATTATTAATTATCGATGTGGCGATATCGATAACTCGAATTAAATAATATTTATATTTAATTAATATAATTAATAAAATAATATATATTTCCGGCATAATCGGAAATAACAGAATTCATGATATGGTGTGAACTGGACGATATATAATATTTAATTCAGTTTAGAATTGAATTATAATAACGAATATATTATTTGAACGGCAGTTTGAGCGTATAAATTATAATATAATTATAATCGAGCTCGAAATGGCGCAACAACTCGTAATTTGGCGATTCGAACTTTGAACGAATGTACAGGGGCCGTTTTAAATCGGATTTCTGTGAAACAAGAAGCGTTAGGAGTTGGTAAAGTATATTTTTCTGATGGAAGAGAAAAATCAGGATTTTCGTCGTGTTGATTTTGGTTTATGATCAAATTTTCAAATAATCGCTATAGAATTGTTTATCGACCGTAACGGTTTATTTGATATAACAAGATATCGGATTCGAATCTGAACAAGATTCCTTTGAGACGTAGTGATAATTTAATTTTTAGAATTTTACTATAGTTTTTAAATAATTAAATACACAACTTTTTATTTGGAGTATTTTGTACCTTATATCAATATTTTGAGGTTTCACAATATGAGTTAACCTACTGATATTATTATATTTTTGGGATCCCGGCACATTTCTCGTTATGATGGTATTTTTAGTTCTGTCAGTAGCAGTTCGTACGTGAACATAATTGTGTACATGAGGTACATAACGTTACAAAATAAAAAGGACAAACAACCATATACAAGTTCCCCACATTCCCGGTGTACGTGCTCCACATTTTTATACTTGTTTGGGTTTGGATCTTTGTACGTTTTTAGATAGTATGTGTCCACCCAATACACCACAAAGTCAACAAACTTTGTCAATAAGGAAGTATACAGCTCATACACGTACCATTCTTTCCATCCACCCCTTCACGGCTACCCTTGCGCATTGTTATCCACCACACATTTAACCTACCCTACAGACTACCACGTCCCTTATTTCTTCTTCACTAAGGTTCCTCAAACGTATATATATAAATACACGTCCCAAGAAGCCAAGGGAATAAATAATAAAAAACAAATTCCAAACAACAAAACCCGAGTAAAGCCTGAAACCGTCACAAACATGAGGGTTGCGAGTCTTGTGAGTTTGAGGGAGAGGATACTGTTCGACGTGGGGTTTGGAAAATGTTAGGAGGAGTTGGGTATTGGCACATGTATCAACGATGGGGTGGCGAGAGGAAGTAGCGGCAGTTAGGTGAAAGGATGGAAGGCACGTCGGTGTGTGACTGAAGAAAGCAAGGAGCGGTTTCACTTGCTGTCTATAGAAGAAAGGGAGACTACGGTTTACAAGAAGGGGACTGGGTTTATGGTCTTGAACTGTAGGAACCGAATGTGTGCATGGAAGAATTGGATGGTGCATGGATGAGGAGTACAGGACTGTGCGGTAGTTGGTTTTTTTGATAGTCTGGAAAGGTAACGTGAGGAGAGTGGGCGTGAGGAGATGGATTGGTTGGAGAATGTGTGGCTTTCGAAGTGTTTTAAGTGGAGCAGGTGTCTGGAGAAGTTCACATCGTGAAAGAAGAAAGCAACGGCATGGAGGCGGATTATAATGTTGTGCATGAACCGATGGGTTTTTCCGTAAAGCCCAGTTAAAACGGAATCAAATCAAAGAATATATATATATATATATATATATATATATATGTCACGACATTACTACATGAACCAAAGACGTAGCTGAAATGGTGATTGGATCTTTGCTCTACATGTTTACAGTCAATAGTGTGTAAATATGTATCATTGTCTAGGGTGATAGCGGTTTCAATTTGATGGAGTTGGTTTTGTTGTTGCGAGTTTCAAATAAATGTGGACCAAGCACGTTCAGGAAGCTGGATCTACTAGGAACGGGTTTGTTTCTTAGGCCAGTTGAAAGAAAGTTTGACGAACAAGTTGTCACGTTATGATCGTATGGACGGGAGCAACACAATGAGACTGACTGGAAGTCCATCATAGCTCATTACAATTTATTGAAAAATAAATTGTTCGTCTGAATCAAGCGATGGTTATCGTTATTAACGATGATCGTCCAATGTGAGTAAAACTCACCAACTCTGAATAGTTATATCTTTATAACGTATTTTAGAACTGTTAATCACCTGTTATTTGCTGTGTGTTAACTGTTTGGTTGAATTTCTTGTGTATTGGTTGAAAGTATAGATAACGATATATATATAAATCGTTAGTCGAATATTGATTCTGTTTATCAGAATAATTTTATATTCGTGTTGTTTAACATCTGTGGATGCAGGGAAACAGGTTGGAGGAATCTGACTGGATTCCTCAACATTTATTTTACTGTTTTTCATATATTTTAATATATGATGTGATATATAATCTATTATGGATTATGTGTGTTAGAATGATGTTGATCATTGTTATTCGATATTTTTAATATCATAAGAAACCCTGGGATGTAAAAAGAAATATTTCAATGTATATTGAAATAGAGAAATTTTATAAAATCAACCGATTTTATAAAAGGAAATATTTTGAAAATAAAGTATTTATAAAATCATAGGATTTTATAAAGAGGAACATTTATTTAGAAAATAAATAGAATATCATAAAGGAATATTTATTGGGAAAATAAACAGGATATTATAAAAGGGAAATATTTATAAAACGAAAAAGGTTTTATGAAAAAAATATTTACTTAGAAAGTAAATAGAAGTGAAAAGAAATATTTATTTAGAAAATAAATAGAATTATAAAGGGATATTTTTTTAGAAAATAAATAGAATTAGAAAAGGAGTAAATATTTGTAAAACAAATAAGGTATTATAGAAAGACATATTTGGGAAAATAAATAGGATTTTATAAAAAGGATATGTGAGAAATAAATTTCGTAAAAAAAAGAGTGAATCGAATATAGTTATTCGAAACAAAGTCAAAATAGACATAGTTATTTAGAATGAAGTTAAATCGAATATAGTTATTCGAACCAGAATTTATCAAGTAAAGTTAATTGAATATTAGTTATTCAATTAAAGTTAATTGAATATTGGTTATTCGAAAAAAAGTTAACCAAATGGAGTTAAACAAAAAAATTAGAAACTGACTAGAGATTAATAAGTTGAATGGTTTCCTAATATCGATCTGATGTTGGTTTCGGCCTTCTGGGTTTATACATAGGAAGTTGTTCTCTTGTTAGTTTATAGTTAGAGTCTGATAGATGTGGAAGAATAGTGATACGTAATTAAGCCATGGAAATGTTTTCAGTGTTAATAACATATATTTTCTAATTATAGAAAATAAGGAAATATGAATATATATATATATAATTGTTTGATGATTGGATCGATAATTCCATTTGGAAATAAGATCGTTGTGTGTACACAGACATGCTTTCATTTGATAGTTAAATCACCGACTATTAGATTTTTGACCATTTTAATGTTGTTAATATGGAGAGACCGGTTGAACCATTATCCGAAGAACCACTCTGTATTGGCATAAGCGTTGCGAATCAAGTATGCTGAATATATTGAAGATGGAGTAAAGTGCAAGGGCTGTTGTATAAATCTTAGATAACAATTGCCTAAGATGGATATACTGAATAGTGCCTTCGGTTTGTCCAGTCCTAGGACAACTTGTTAGGAAGAAGGTCTGACAGAGTATATCTAATAGATCGCGTATCACGTTTGGTAGCAGAGGAATTCGTTTCTCTTAGCTGTATACCCGTGTTATTTTTGGATAAATCAATTTGTGATTTGGCGGTTATGACGATGTGACATTCTAAGTGAATGAAGATGTGGCATGTAAAAGATAAGCGTAACTTCTAGCCTCACAACTGGGAAATGACAAAAGTCGGACAGGCAGCATGGCTATGTAGGTCACACCTATTAGGGTGTATAATCACCTGATCTAGAGTTTCATTTACTTCTAAAAATCTATTGTTGATGGTGTCCCATTCGGGAAACGGTTGCTGATCCCAACTGTTGGTGATATACTTTCGATACACTCAAGCGAAATGAGTGGTCGGTCATGTGTGGCCGGGTTGCAAGATGTTCTTGTTGAACCCAGTGTATTCCTCTCTAGAGGTACACTAGCGAAAGGTGGTTCCATACCTTGTCATAGTTGGAAATCCATTACCCAATACATGCTTGCGGTTTTGATTGTATACTATATATGTAGAACGTGAGATGAAAGCGTTTCTGCTAGATGATTATTATATTATGGTTGACAGACACTATTATAATATCAATGAGTTTTGATATAAAGATTATTTTGGATTCTCATAAGGGAAAAACCCGTTCCGTTATACGGCGTGGTCCTATGAGATATCGTTTAATGGCTCAAACTGTTTTAAACTGTTTACTTATACCAGTCCCATGACTGACCCGGATTTTATTTTGTTTTGTTTTCCCTGAACTCTTGGGTGCCCAATTTTATACGGGCAGCCAAGTAGTCAGGATTTTACAGATATACTTGGAGAGCTTGGAGCAGGAGGCTTCCGAATTATATAGCTATAGTTATTTCCGCTGTGTTGTAAATGTTGTACTCTGATAATGTTACTGTATATATATACTGATTTTATTTCAAGGATATGTTATCTATTATATGTTGTTCGTTCTGCTGTGAGATTCGTGTTACTCTGATGTTGTATCTTCTTCTTCTTCTATTCTAAATTTCTATCTTATCTTTCCTCACCCTCTAATTTCTTTCTGTTAACTTTCCGGTATTTTT
Organism: Allium sativum; assembly: GCA_030737875.1. Lineage (NCBI taxonomy): Eukaryota > Viridiplantae > Streptophyta > Magnoliopsida > Asparagales > Amaryllidaceae > Allium > Allium sativum. The sequence goes on along the minus strand of CM060920.1, from coordinate 935,298,419 downwards.
CGATGTTTGGTTAGTTGTCATTGAGTTTATGGCGATAACCAAAGTCGATAAAAAACCGGGTCGTTACAGTTGGTATCAGAGCTTAAGGTTAAGTGAATTACCTTGGCTCTGTGGCGTGACTCAGTAGAGAGATGGGGTTAGTAATACCCTAGATTGAGTTTCAGTGTATATATACAAGTGAACGTATTTGTTATTTGATATATATGGTTTTATATTGAGTAGATTTATTGGTTGAGTTGATTATGAGTTCTGGTCGATCAGTTTGATCCACTGTATCGGTAGAATTTATAAACACTAAAATACGATGGGTTGACACGATATGTTTTGAAAAGAGGGTAAATGAAATAGTTTTACCCAAATTATATTTTGATATAAAGGATTTATATTGAAATGGTTATAATACATTGGATATATTGGTTGTTATTATGATCGAGTAAGATTATAAATTGAATGGTTATGTAAGTAACCAATCAGAATTCATATAAGTGAAATACGTGGAATCAGATGAATTAAATCTGAATTTAAATCAGAAATGAAATTAAAACCCTGGAAATTGGAAAGGTGTTTGTAAATGGACTTGGTTTAAATATAAGGAAATTTTAAAATCCTGGGAGATTTTAAATTGTGGTTCAAGCATTGTGAATGGTATTTTGAAATGTATTTCAAATTGGAATAGTTTAAAAGTGATTTTGAAAGTGATATAGTATTGAACTCACTTCGATGGCTGGGAAATAACCCTGATGATGAATCGTGACATCATCGGTGTTCATTTTCGAGTTGTAAGTGATGGATTACTACCGAAAAGATTTTGTTTTAGAAATGTTTTGCGAAAACAAGTTGTTTGAATTTCAAAAAAGATTGTTTGATTTTTGAGAAAAGCAAAGCTGTTTAAAATTCTCAGGAAGAGATTGTTTGAATTAAAAGCAAATTTAAATAGAAATTTGGGAAAGCCAATTGGAATTAAAATAAAGTCAGTTAGTGGTAACTGAAATTGAATTAGAATGATATCGAGACAAATTGGATTTGTGAGATTCGAATTTGAAGTGTAATTTGATAATCAAGTTAAGAGTTTGGAATCGAGAATGAAACTCGAGGTTGAAATGATATTTGGCTTGGATATAAGCGAATAGCTGTGTTGAACAGATATTGATTGGAAATTGATTGGGTTGACATTGGTATATGCTGAATTAACAGCAGATGGAAGGGATGTAATGATATGCCCGACAAAAAAGATACAAGTTTATTTTATATGGGCATGAGATTTTTATGAGCCGAATTGGCAAGCCGCTTGGCTGTTTGATTTTCTTTCGGGTTGGAAAAGGTCTAGAGAGGCAAGTTGGAGTTTGAGCTATTGACCAGTACAAAGTAGGTGCTGGCGAATTTTTTTTCGAAAAGTTAAGGTGTTAGAAAATTTTTCAGGATTTTTGGAAATTTTCGTTGATAAGAATTAATTAAATATTTTAGTTAATATAAATTGGTTCAGTGGAAATTGGAGTTGAGAGGTAAATAGATAAATTTTTACCCAATAGATAGGGTCGTTTTCTAGCTTAGCAATTTCGAGGACGAAATTATTTTAAAGGGGAAAGATTGTAATGACCTGCATTTTTAGCTGTCGAATAATAATTTATTTAATTATTAATTATCGATGTAGTGATATCGATAACTCGAATTAAATAATATTTATATTTAATTAATATAAATAATAAAATAATATATATTTCCAGCATAATCGGAAATAACAAAATTCATGATATGGTGTGAATTGGATGATATATAATATTTAATTCAGTTTAGAATTGAATTATAATAACGAATATATTATTTGAACGACAGTTTGAACGTATAAATTATAATATAATTATAATCGAGCTCGAAATGGCGTGGCAGTTCGTAATTTGGCGATTCGAACTTTAAACGAATGAACAGAAGCCGTTTTAAATCGGATTTCTGTGAAACAAGAAATGCTAGGAGCTGGTGAAGTATATTTTTCTGATGGAAGAGAAAAATCAGGATTTCCATCGTGTAGATTTTGGTTTATGATCAAATCAAATTTTCAAATAATCGCTATAGAGTTGTTTATTGACTGTAACGGTTTATTTGATATAACTAGATATCGGATTCGAATCTGAACAAGATTCCTCTGAGACGTAGTGATATTTTAATTTTTAAAATTTTAATATAATTTTTAAATAATTAAATACACAACTTTTTATTTGGAGTATTTTGTACCTTATATCAATATTTTGAGGTTTCACAATATGAGTTAACCTACCGATATTATTATATTTTTGGGATCCCGGCACATTGCTCGTTATGATGGTATTTTTAGTTCTGTCAGTAGCAGTTCGTACGTGAACATAATTGGGTACATGGGGTACATAACTTTACAAAATAAAAAGGACAAACAACCATATACAAGTTCCCCACGTTCTCGGTGTACGCGCTCACACATTTTTATACTTGTTTGGGTTTGGATCCTTGTACGTTTTTAGATAGTATGTGTCCACCCAATACACCACAAAGTCAATAAAACTTTGTCATTAAGGAAGTATACAGCTCATACACGTACCATTCTTTCCATCCACCCCTTTACGGCTACCCTTGCGCATTGTCATCCACCACACATTTAACCTACCCTACAGACCACCACGTCCCCTATTTCTTCTTCACTAAGGTTCCTCAAACGTATATATATAAATACACGTCCTAAGCAGCCAAGGGAATAAATAATAAAAAAATAAATTCCAATACAACAAAACCCGAGTAAAGCCTGAAACTGTCACAAACATGAGGGTTGCGAGTCTTGTGAGTTTGAGGGAGAGGATACTGTTCGACGTGGGGTTTGGCAAATGTTGGGAGGAGTTAGGTATTGGCACGTGTATCAACGATGGGGTGGCGAGAGGAAGTAGCGGCAGTCAGGTGAAAGGATGGAAGGCATGTCGGTGCATGACTGAAGAAAGCAAGGAGCGGTTTCACTTGCTGTCTGTAGAAGAAAGGGAGACTACGGTTTACAAGAAGGGGACCGGGTTTGTGGTCTTGAACTGTAGGAACCGAACGTGTGCATGGAAGAATTGGATGGTGCATGGATGAGGAGTACAGGACTGTGCGGTAGTTGGTTTTTTTGAGAGTCTAGAAAGGGAACGTGTGGAGAGTGGGCGTGAGGAGAAGGATTGGCTGGAGAATGTGTGGCTTTCGAAGTGTTTTAAGTGGAGCAGGTGCCTGGAGAAGTTCACATCATGAAAGAAGAAAGCAACGGCATAGAGGCGGATTATAAGGTTGTGCATCGGCCGATGGGTTTTTAAAACGGAATCAAATCAAAGAAAATATATATATATATATATGTCACGGCTTTACTTCATGAACCAAAGACGTAGCTGAAATGGTGATTGGATCTTTACTCTACATGTTTACAGTTAATAGTGTGTAAATATGTATCATTGTCTAGGGTGATAGCGGTTTCAATTTGATGGAGTTGGTTTTGCTATTGCGAGTTTCAAATAAAAGTGGAGCAAGCACGTTCAGGAAGCTGGATCTATTGGGAACGGGTTTGTTTCTTAGGCCAGTTGAAAGAATGTTTGACGAACGAGTTGTCACGTTAGGATCGTATGAACGGGAGTAACAAAATGAGACTGACTGGAAGTCCATCGGAGCTCATTACAATTTATTGAAAAATAAATTGTCCGTCTGAATCAAGCGATGGTTATCGTTATTAACGATGATCGTCCAATGTGAGTAAAACTCACCAACTTTGAACAGTTATATTTTTATAACGTATTTTTAGAACTGTTAATCATCTGTTGATTGTTGTGTGTTAACTGTTTGGTTGAATTGCTTGTGTATTGGTTGAAAGTATAGATAACAATATATATATATAAATCGTTAATCAAATATTGATTCTGTTTATCAGAATAATTTTATATTTGTGTTGTTTAACATCTGTGGATGCAGGGAAACGGGTTGGAGGAATCCGACTGGATTCCTCAACATTTATTTTACTGCTTTTCATATATTTTGATATGATGTGATATATAATATGTTATGGATTATGTGTGCTAGAATGATGTTGATCATTGTTATTCGATATTTTTAATATCATAAGAAACCCTGGGATGTAAAAAGAAATATTTCAATGTATATTGAAATAAAGGAATTTTATAAAATCAGCCGATTTTATAAAAGGAAATATTTTGAAAATAAAGTATTTATAAAATCATAGAATTTTATAAAGGGGAACATTTGTTTAGAAAATAAATAGAATATCATAAAGGAATATTTATTGGGAAAATAAACAAGATATTATAAAAGGGAAATATTTATAAAACGAAAAAGGTTTTATGAAAAGAATATTTACTTAGAAAGTAAATAGAAGTGAAAAGAAATATTTATTTGGAAAATAAATAGAATTATTAAGGGATATTTATTTAGAAAATAAATAAAATTAGAAAAGGAGTAAATATTTGTAAAACAAATAAGGTATTATAGAAAGACATATTTGGGAAAATAAATAGGATTTTATAAAAAGGATATTTGAGAAATAAATTTCAAAAAAAAAGAGTGAATCGAATATATTTATTTGAAACAAAGTCAAAACAGACATAGTTATTTAGAATGAAGTTAAATCGAATATAGATATTCGAACCAGAATTTATCAAGCAAAGTTAATTGAATATTAGTTATTCAATTAAAGTTAATCGAATATTAGTTATTCGAATAAGAATTAATCAAATGGAGTTAAACAAAAAAATTAGAAACTTACTAGAGATTAATAAGTTGAATGGTTTCCTAAGTATCGATCTGATGTTGGTTTCGGCCTTCAGGGTTTATACTTAGGAAGTTGTTCTCTTGTTAGTTTATAGTTAGAGTCTGATAGATGTGGAAGAATAGTGATACGTAATTAAGCCATGGAAATGTTTTCCAGTGTTAATAACATATATTTTCTAATTATATAAAATAAGGAAATATGAATATATATATAATTGTTTGATGATTGGATCGATAATACCATTTGGAAATAAGATCGTTGTGTGTACACAGACATGTTTTCATTTGATAGTTAAATCACCGACTATCAGAGTTTTGACCATTTTAACGTTGTTAATATGGAGAGACCGGTTGAATCATTATCTGAAGAACCACTCTGTATTGGCATAAGCGTTGCGAATCAAGTATGCTGAATATATTGAAGACGGAGTAAAGTGCAAGGGTTGTTGTATAAATCTTAGATAACAATTGCCTAAGATGGATATACTGAATAGTGCCTTCGGTTTGTCCAGTCCCAGGGCAACTTGTATGGAAGAAGGTCTGACAGAGTATATCTAATAGATCGCGTAAGTTGATCTCTTCAAATGTATTCACATTAGGTGGCGGAGGAATTCGTTTCTCTTAGCTGTATACCCGTGTTATTTTTGGATAAATCAATTTGTGATTTGGCGGGTATGACAATGTGACATTCTAAGTGAATGAAGATGTGGCATGTAAAAGATAAGCATAGCTTCTAGCCTCACAACCGGGAAATGACAAAAGTCGGACAGGCATCATGGCTACATAGGTCGCACCTATTAGGGTGTATAATCACCTGATCTAGAGTTTCATTTACTTCTAAAAATCTATTGTTGATGTTGTCCCATTCGGGAAACGTTGATGATCCCAACTGTTGGTGATATACTTTCGATACACTCAAGCGAAATGAGTGGTCGGTCATGTGTTGCCGGGTTGCAAGATGTTCTTGTTGAACCCAGTGTATTCCTCTCTAGAGGTACACTAGCGAAAGGTGGTTCCATACCTTGTCATAGTTGGAAATCCATTACCCAATACATGCTTGCGGTTTTGATTGTATACTATATATGTAGAACGTGAGATGAAAGCGTTTCTGCTAGATGATTATTATATTATGGTTGACAGACACTATTATAATATCAATGAGTTTTGATATAAAGATTATTTTGGATTCTCATAAGGGAAAAACTCGTTCCGTTATACGACGTGGTCTTATGAGATTCGTGTTACTCTGATGTTGTATCTTCTTCTTCTTCTATTCTAAGTTTCTATCTTATCTTTCCTCACCCTCTAATTTCTTTCTATTAAGTTTTCCGTATTTTCCGATGTTTGGTTACTCGTCATTGAGTTTATGGCGATAACCAAAGTCGCTAAAAAACCGGGTCGTTACACTGTCTGTACAAATTTGGGCACCCAAGAGTTTAGGGTAAAACAAAACAAAATAAACTCTAGGTCAGTCATGGGACTAGTGTGAGTAAACTTCAACCACTTGGTTTAATTTTTCAAAAAAAAAACAATTTTGAAAAAAAGATAATCGTATGACCGATCCACACATAAAAACAGATGGTTTTTACCTTAGGATAACCCAAAACATTTCATTAAAATCAATACTATTCTGATATTATAATAGTGTCTAAATCAAATAAATAACAATCTGGCGGAAGGCTTGCATCTCACGTTTCACATATATAATATACAATCAAAAAACACGAGCGCTTATTGGGGATCGGATTTCTAACTATGACAAGGTATGGAACCACCTTCCGATAGTGTATCTCTATAGATGTAACATCCCGCCTTTTTGACCACCTCGAATTGGTAATTAAACCAACTCAAAACATCCAAATCGACGAATCGTTATTTAGCTTACCAAGTTTAAAACAGAATCAACACAGAAATACAAAATAAATAATAAAATAGTATTGAACAGCATAATAAAACTTTTATTTATAAACAGAAATTTTGAATACAAACTTTTCTATGTACAACAGAATGAAAATATAGTTTGGCTACAAAGAAATATTTACTTTTTTAAAAATCTTCAGAGTGCGTGTCTCCTGGAATCCCCAGTTTCTTCAACCTTCAAAATCTTAGCTGAAATCTTTAGATCTGAAATGCTCGGGTCTGACCCGAGCGTTCCATGCAAAAACATAAATCACTCGAGTTAGGATTTAATCATAATTCAAGTAAATTGATTTCAATAGAAACTGAATGTAATAGTTGATCATAACATCGAACATATCATGTGCAAATCGTCTTGTACGCACAGGTGTAGTATCTGCTCAGTATCAAGTATAATATCTTTAGGGACCTGTGGTCATGAGAGATTGCCTATCCATACGCGTATACACGCGTGGACAGCCTCAGCTTCCATATCGAACACGAGATAATAACATAGCAACTTGGAATGGAACAAATTTGAATGGCGTATACATTAATGTATACACGTATGTCGATGACATATATAAACACATACGTAGTATGTATATACACATGTGTACATCGGCCACCACATATATACAAAAAATCATGCACAACGGGGTACGAGACAGTTTATGCAACTTGGCCGGGAGTGATGACTAATGCATACAGTCTAAACAAAGTGTCGCCAAGTGATCTAATTTATTTCAGTAAATGGTTTCAACAAATAGGATGGTTCAAGCAAATGCACTTCAGTATATAGATGGTTGCATCAATTTCATTTCGGTAAGTAAATGGTTTCAACAAATTCATTTCAGCAATTAGGATAGTTTCAGCAAATCATGAGGTATGGAATAATACATGTATTGCAGGGTAACTGATCAAACTAATCAGTGCATTCCACTCTCTGACCATTATGCAATGATGCAAAACACCACCTTATAGTTCCATGCACGTATGTCTCAGTTTTAAGGCATGTATGTTCCGGTACTAAGGCATGTATGTTTTAGTATTCCTACATGTATGTTTCAGTATCAAAGCATAGAAGATGAACATTTATATTTGAGTTATAGGGTGTCAATGCAAATGGTATAGCAAATGAACATAAAGGGGCAAGATGAGGCAAACCAGGTAGAATGAATTTTCTTAGTTCACAACATGGCACAGGTTAAACACTTATAATCCAGTGTGTATCCCAGTTTTACACAAGGTAGCATAGCATGTATTAATAAACAAAACTTGTGCCAAACCCACAAATGACATGCAGCCAAGCCTTCGAACTAAGGTCAATAACGGTTACTCAGAGCCCAATGACATGGTGAATGTCAACACAGCGGATAGGAGTCACAAAGTCATGCCAGATTTTGCAGCAATACAATGGAAGAAAGTTCATGGGAAAATGCCAAGTAAAATAGCCGAGTAAAACAGTACAACAAACCACATGAGTCACTTTTTGATTATGGGTCATTTAACAGTTCAGCAAAATAGCAAATAAAAATATTGTAAAAATATTTAATTCACCCAGAAGCTTGCAAGCCAAGATATATATGAGTATCATATAAATATAATCCTTGAAATAGATCCAAATGGTTACAGTTTCTCATGATATACTGTCACTATTTCAGGTTTATAATTTATTCACTTCCATTATCAATGATGGTTTAAAATCATGAACCACATTGATATGATCATATGTGTATCCACAGTTTGTTAAATAATTCTAACCATAGTACAAAATTGGACAATTCAGTGAAGTTCACTCTTAAAAATAGTCCGCAGCCCTTTTTGTTTCCAGTAATATACTTAATTTCACCTACCATTAACCTCTCATTATAAATATTCATGTTTTATCGAGATAGACACAGATGTATAGTGTCCTATACATATTCTTAAAACTTTACCTGAACACTAACTAGAAACAAAAAGGAAACAAATTCCGTTTTCCACATTCAATTTAAAAATGAGATGGTCGGGGAATGATTGGTACATGCAGCTAAGACAAGAACAAAATGTTGATCCATGCCAAATATACATATACACTACACATATATATAGTTAAATAGGACAACAGTGGGGATGTATATGCGAAAGGTAGGAAATCAAGTGTATGTCCCAAGTTTCAAAAGGTCACACAATACTTTAAGATGTAGGACGACAACCTAGAGTACGCCAAGTTAGGTTCAGACAATCCATATTTCGTTTCAGTTCCATATAAATATATATATGAGTATGATATGGTGACAACTGAGTGACCCACTATATGCGTAACAATGTGTATCCCCATAGATGTTTAAATTTTGCAGGAGCATATGCTTCCACTAGTAGCCGTAAACGGTAAGTATCTCGGCTTCAAGCTGAAAAGGGGTAAACTAATTAACTTTAAACATGACAGTAATTCATGTATTATAGAAAGTCTTTAAAAATGCCAACTACAACATGTCTAGTTTCAGTGTCACATTGAGGTAAACAAGGTGCTACATCATGCATATGGCTTATCATAACTTATATCTGGTTTGTAGATGAACTGATGCTACTGCATATGACTAACATGGCCTATATATGTCACCTACAGTGGGAGCATTCAAGTGTTATTTAAAAATGGAAATATTAGATTGTATTTACTCGCATACAGATGTGCATTTCTTAAATTTTCCAGGTTTAACGCTAACCCAAAAATATTAACAATTCAACTTGAACTAACACTCATGTTTGTCAACCGAACTTCATATGTGAATGGTGTATGGTGCAACAAAATTAAAGTGCATCTAAACGTGTACAATGAATCAGGCCCAATCAGGTGCTCAGTTTTAAACAAGGTCGGCATGGTTATATAGCAAGGGGCGAATTTCTAGGAAGTTTTCTAAACATGCAGCACAAGTCTGAGGCAACAAAGTGGTTCATTTATTTAAAAATAGGTAAGGTATTTGGGTACCAGAATTTTCTAGCATGGCACTTCAATAATAACAAGGCATATATATAAGGGGTTTAAGGCACTTCAACAGAATAATTCCTCCCTATGGACCGCAAAGCAACACAAGACAAATTAAGGTCAATCAACCAATCTCAAGGCAGCCAACTCAACAGCAACCACGATCATATATTTTAGTTTAAATTTTAGAAATCAATTTACTTGGACGGGATAAATCGTGAGCTAACAACTAAATACTATATTCAATTTAATTGAAATCAAATTTCTTGAAACCAAGATTAACCATGCGTGAGATAACTCACCATACGGCTGTGCTATGATTGGCAGAGGAGTTTAACGGCTTTGATGCGATGCTTGTGGAGGCACAGGTTTGTCGACGCAGTGATCCAGGCGATGTCGAGGAGGTGGAGAAGGCGGTAACCATGAAGGCGATGGCTTTGATCTAGAGACGAGACGACATCTTTGATTCGTTTGTGATTTAGGGTTTGGTTTTTCCGATTTGGAGGCAGCGGGATTCAATTAGAAGAGAAAGGGATCGAATTTCCTTTTGTATAAATTTGGTAATTCAGCCATTAACAAGAAAAAGGAATGATTTTGTTTTGCTGAAGGAATGGATTGGAATTTTTGATTTTTTTTATTGAGGCGCGATGGGGAAGATAAGAACGAAATCCAATCAATAGGCTTATAGGGTATGCGAAATTTCAGATGTTAGGATATTGGTTGGCGGAAAAATACATCTGTGGTAGGTTTTAACCAAGTATAATTTAATATTTAAGGGTACCATAAACTATTGTCGAATGCCCGATATTCGTACCGTAAGCGCAATTTCCAAATACGACAAAAAATATGTACTCCTTTATTTCAACGTTCTGAATTTAGTAAACTTATTTTGGTCGGAATCTGATGCAGTTTTTATATGATGTTAATACTCATTAGTTCATCAATCGTTCACCAAACAACTCCTTTTAATTCTAAGTTTGAAACGTTAAGTTTCAATTTCTTTATTTTCATGAAGACACACATATCAAGCCAATTCTCATATATTTTTAACAAATAAAATTTTCCATTTGATTTAATGTTAATAACGTTTATTCAAACCTTATATTTTTCAATCGAATTTAAGTATCCAATTCAAGTATTCAACTCAATTCAACCCAAATGTTCAACAATAAATATCTTATTCTCAACCAATGTTCTGAATTCAATATCGAATTCAATTCATACTCACAACAATACATTTATTTATATACATATTTATTTTTATTTTTTTCTAATCCAAGTATCAATATAAAATTGATTATTAATAATTAAATCTTCAATTAATTCCACATTCTAGTTGTCGAAATTTCTGGGACGTTACAATCTCCCCCCTTCCCCGAAAAGGAGTGATTGTTAGAGTTACACCAATGTACACTTTAATTCCATATTTGCGTGAAATTTTCCACATCTAATTTAAATATCGATATTTAAGTCATCGATCTTCTTTATTTATCCATCACTCGATCAACTTGAAAATTTCAAATTTCTTTCAAAACCAATCTCTTCTTAAATTTCGAATTCTGCATAAGTTGGATTTACGCATCTCAAATTATTCCGAATTTCTTTATAATCTCATCTGCCAATATTTACTATTCATCATTCCACTTATTTCTTACAATCTCAGTTCAACCAATTCCATCCATTCAAATTTTTCCAAACACTCGTAGAATGTAAATAACATCCCCCCTTTCAAGTTACAAATTGTCAACTTGAAGATTTCCAAAATCCGAAATAATCTTTATACAGAAAATATTTGTATTATTACTCCAAAGCTATGGACTTGAATAATACTCTGAAATCTCTTTCTTAATTATTATTTTTAAAATTATTGATTTGAAAATATTTGATAACTCGAAGTTTGACAAGTCTATTGTAGTTCTCACAGATTTAGGCATACGCTTGCCAGGCGCACGACTAGAATCTCCAAGTACAAAATATTCTTGCTTCAACTCTCAGTGAAAAATATTTCAAAACTCTTTTAAAAACAGATACGGAAAGTACTAATGTGATATTGATATGTTGATTGTTCATGAATCGCAGATACACAATGGTTTCGTCTGGATCCCCCAGAAAACATCTGTATCCATAGGAAATCACTTCCCTACGAATATCGTCACGGACAAATCAACGGAAGATATTTATTATTTAAGAACCTAAGGAAAATCTGAGGTCATTGAGCGTTAACTGCTCTTAGGATCACGGAAACAAATTATCAAGTTATGAAGATAAACCAAGTCACGAGGACAGATCGAATCATGAGGACAATCTTGTCACGAAGACACATCAAATCACGAAGACAAATCCAGTCACAAAGACCTAGTGTTGCATCAAACAAGTGGCTTCACATCACTAAGATATCTTAACATTGCATGGCTCTGTTCTACCTTTAGTTACTCTAGTGGTTACATCTCTTTCACTTGCAGATATGCCATGTTGACCGCATGTACACAATGGTTACGCCTGATTCCATCAGGAAACATCCATACCCATAAGCTTTCACAGCTCTGTGGATTATGCCATTATCACGACTATAGATCTCACCAGACACAATGGTTACGCTTGGTTCCCCCAAGAAACATCTGTCCACCGTAGGCCATCTACAGCCCTGTGAATTATGCTACACAATCGTGTTCTTCAAGGAACAATGACAACTCATGAGTTTTATGTCTGGCCAACCTACTACCACCAACAGCGTATTTCAGCTAAGCTCGACATTCAAAGGAGAAGAAAGGTACTTCCCTTATCTTGATTTGAAAACATATGATACTATATATATATATATAGTATTTTATTTCAATATAACTCGTACGTATGTATATTGACATAAGATATATATATATATATATTCTCCTATAAATCCACATTTCGTATATCTCATACTTATGTAGATTTACATAAGATTTTTGTCAACAAATTTTCATTTTCCAAATCGTTTTTTTCAACATCTCATACTATTGGTTGTAAAACAAAAATCCTCTCCGAATTTCCAATTAATTGGTTCATCGCTTAATTCAATCGGGCCAATTTTTTAAACTATCAGATTCCATATATTCTAGTATTAATAGACCCGATTTTAAATTCAAATTCTACTTAAATCTTGCTTTTATTTTCATTTTTTTTTCAAAATATCAAGCAGTTCCTAATGAAACCAATTTCTGAGTTTAAACAATTTTCTTTATTTCAGATTACGATATTTTACTTGCTCTTGAATTCATTTGAATTTGAATCTCAATTTAAATCTCTTTGACCAAATTTGACTTATTCAAAAATCGGCAACTCGACTTTTCAAATTCATAATTGGAAGTTACAAATTCAATCTTCTCCTCGGACATCTCTTAAGATGTATTAACTTCCAAATCCTGGTATATTGGATTATCCTTCAACTCAACTCAGTAATCAGTTTTCGGATTCTATTTTAACCATTCCAAACTATGTATACGTATTTTGTGTATCAAATCATACTTCAAAATCACTTTTATTTTTAATTTTCTGAACTTTTCATTCTTTCACAAATTTTCATTAATTGGGATCTACAATCATTGGTGATGGTCTATTTCTTGATTAGTGATATACACGTAATTGTGTATATTTTATCCTCTTATTTATCTTATTTTATATTTAAAATAATTGATACTGTGTATTTATAGTTGTGTTTTCAGATTATTTATGATGATTGGATTAATGCACGTAATTGTTGAAAAGCTTGAAGAATTGGTGCATGAAGAGTGTTGATTTTGAGAGTAAGATTAAGGCTTGAAGAAATGTTGTTGTTCAACCACCTTCTGCCGCATATGTTAATCCAATGCCTTCTCATAATGATAGCTTGTTGCAGATTTTATGCAGTTCCTATTCATGCTCAAAACAATTGATATTGATGCCATTTGATGCCCACAAGCTATTACAAATTGCAAATCTATTCATACGCGTTCACATTAGCTCATTTGCAAGGCCTCTCACTCTACAGCTGCGTTCACACTAGCTTATGTGTTAGTTGGGCTAATTCTTTAGTCACACATTATGGAATTTGCCTAGTAGCCTTTGTCATATCAGCTATAAATACACTTTATCTCATTCATTGTAAAACACATTGGGTTTTATTATGTAATTCTCTTCTTGGAATAAAATCATTCTTCCTCCGTTCTATTTAGTTTTAGTTTTATTTATGTTCATGTTATTTAGTTTATTTTTCTCTTCCTATTTAGCTATTTCTAGCTAATCCCCTTTGATTAGGGGGTGATGACGCTGATAGATATGATTCAACATGAATCACATAGCCAATAGAAGAAGACTGTATACATGTAGATCTGGATCTGAATCAAGGGTTAGATCTGAACCTTCATATTCTGTGTCGTTTAAGAGCTATGCTCCTTCACAGGGTATATTCGTGTTCGATCTAACAATTATCAGATTTAGATCTATTTTTAGGGTTTTAGAAGTTAATTGGTGAATCTGTCCTGATAGTCTATGGTTGTTTAAGAGCTCAGCTCCTGCATAGGCTATGCTTGTCGTTATTTACTTATTTGTTTCTAAGAACCTAATTATCGTTGATTCAAGTGTGTGACAGAATCATGAATTAGATCTATATTTATTTGTTGGCTATTGATGAGTGTGAATCCAATCTATGTCATTATCCCCTAATTGTTTTCTCTTATTATATAAATCTCTCTTTTTATTTAATTGATGTTATTTTCTGTGTTTTCAACCAATCAAAATCTTGGAATAACTTGATTGGATTTATTAATTAAAATATTTGTGGTCCTAGAGTTCGACACCCTCTACAACAATCCTTGTTGTTTAGGAAAGCCGAACGGATTTTACAGTTGTTTACAATTGTATAATTTGTTCGCAAACAAATTTCGGCGCCGTTGCCGGGGACCAAAATAATTTTTATTTTTAAATCCTTCGGGTTATAGTTTTATTTCTATTTTATTATTAAAAAAAAAGCAAAAAATATTTTTATTTTTATGTCTTTTGTTTTCTTTTGATGTATAGAAAAAACATCTCTTGATTAGTTGTTGATTTGGTACTGCTGATTAAGAGAAAGAAAAAAAAACTTGCAATTTTTGTTTTATTTGTTTCCTTTCTTTTACTTTCCGTTCCTTTTGTTTACAAATTCACTTTTTTTACAATTGTTATAAATTAAAAAAATCCTTTGCAAACTTTCCTTCTGTGATACTCTTCCCTTATCTCTAATTTCTTTCCCTTTTTCATTGCAATTCCTTCTTTGTCTTTCATTCATTTCTTTCCGAATTTTCTACAAATCTTTCCCTTTAACAATTCCTACAAAAAAAGAGAATTTTCTTCTGGTTTCCTTTCTTTCTCTCTTGCTTTTTCTTCTCGCTGACTTCTGCTGCAACTTTGTTTCACCACCATACTTCTTCCCTTATACCATCATTCTCCTGCGCATAAACCACTGTCACCCCAATTCAAACCACGTATACTACCAAGTCCCACCACTCCTACCCAACGTTTTGCCAAAAAGAATTTCCTCCTCACCATCGGTTCCGCACAGTTCAGCCTTCACCACATATTCACAGCCCAAACCATCTTCACTACCATCACCCCGAACCAACAGCATACCCCTCATCACACAAAACTGCGACAACAAATTTGCACACCCCTTTAGCCAAACTAATCTTCAAAAAAAAAAAAAGAATACCAAACAAACCACCCCTGCTTTCCCTTCCACCAACCCTCTAAAATTGCTTCGTAATTCCCAACACAACGCCAGTCATCTGCACTGATCCAACCGATTTTCATCACCACTTCATACCCGAAGCCTCCTCATGCCATACGCCAAAAGTCGAGTCCACAAAAATTCATCTTCACCATAGCCCCCTGTCGCTTGTTTCAAACTTCCACCCATCTTCACAATTATTTGATCAAACAAGCCAAACCCCAGACAAGTTTTGGCCTCTCATCCAAGTAAACTCAGCATCACCCTCGTTGTAAACCCACCGCACTTCCAAAATTTCACACCATCACTACAAACTTCAATCCACTTCTGTCACCACACCAAACTCCACATCGTTCCTTCAATCCTTACCGCCAACAAACCTCCACTTCAATTCACATCAGCCCTCCCACCACAAACAAGTTTTGGCACCCTCCATCACAGATAAACGTGAATATTCCAGTGCTTTACCCACCGCCCCCAAATCACAGCAGATCGACAACCCCAATTCAAACCGAAATTCACCCCCAACCTCGCAATTGCCACTCTGATCACCGGTCAAAAACACTAACCCATATTCACAAATTTGATCACCGACTTCTTCAATTCAAAATAAACCATTCAAATTGAAGCAAAACCAAATTCGAAAAAGAAATAGAGAAAGAGGGCGAACCCGAATTTATGTGTAATCGCGCAATTGAGGTAGGTGTTTCTAAGTTTGTGGCTGAGAGGATTGTAGCGCTTGCGAAGCCAGGACCGTGATTTATTTTTGGAATAGTGCGGTATTGAGAAAGTGATTTTTTTTTAAAAGGGCGTGAGATCTGATTTTACGGGTTGCCTTCTATTTGTTTAAGTGCCTGGTTTTGTTCTCGTGACCGGGATGAGTTCCTTATATTTTTTTAAAGCTGTGTTGACTTATTTTTTTCATGTGTGAGTTTTCTTTCTTTTTGTATTTGTATGTTTTCTATTTTTGTGTTAGGTTTAGTTCAATATTGTTCTAGTTTTTTTTTTCTAACTTTTGCCCAATTTAGTTTTTGTTTTTGTTTGTCTTACTTACTTTCCTTGTTTTTTTTTAAAAAAAATCACTCAAAATTTATTTTCATTTTCAATCATCTTGTTTTTTTTTTGGTTTAACTTTGTTTTAAGCTTCAGTATTTTTTTTAAGAAAAAAAAACAGGTACAGTGGATATTAGAAAAAGGCCTTAAAAAACAGGTACAGTCAAGTAATTAATAGGAGGCGACAACAACAGAAAGCAGCAGACAATTCAGGGTTTGAGCGGTTGCACACCAAGTGGGGTGTGAACGCGCTAGCGCGACTCAACTGCACTGGACGGACTGCCGATCAAGGTGAGTATTTTCTAACTCTACAGGGACTCTAACACCCCGTAGTTCTGTAACACTAAGATTCACAAATCAAGGCAGAATTAAAAGTTAAAATCAAAATCAAGGGAAAAGGGCTGCGCCATTGCGTTCGTCTCGGAATTCTACATGAAAACGAGTCCGAGTTTGCATAAATCGAAGTCCGTATGAGGAAGATATGGCCTCTGGAAGATTCAACGAAGTTCAAATTTCAAAAAAGATCAGAAATGAGTTCGAAATTCAAAAATCGGACCCAGATTGGGCTGGGCGGGAATTTTCCCGCCCAAGGCACCCAGGTCGACTGGGTAGTCGACCTGGGGGTCGACCCCCCCCCCCCGCTTTTTCCAGCTTTCTGAACCTGATTCGTTTCTCTGTATCCGGACGCCATTTTGACCAGATTCGTCTACTTCTACACTATATAAACAGCCCTGGTCTTCTTCTCTATTCACAACTCTTTTCTATCCTTATGCTGCCTCTGAGAAAATATATAAATAAATAATATATATAAAATAAACCAAGACGAGGAAATGCTGCTAAAAGATTTTCAAGAAGAGGTTCAAGTCAAGCTAGGATTCAAGAGGAGGTTCACACGACTTCAACGACTGTTTTTCTACGAATCATAGCAACACCATCTTTCTAATCTAATCTCTATAAGTCAGTTATTTCTAGATTTGAACGTTTCTCTTTTCGTGACATGAAATTAAGGGAATAAAAGAGTATGCCAATTCTTTCTATTTGATTCAGTGCATATTTCTTTGGACCAAATTAAGAACTGTTATGATTCGAGGACAAATAAGACTGTGACTATGAAACTATGGACCTTAAAACCATATGCCTCTTTGACTACGAACATTGCCTATGACTATGGATATTGCCTATGACGATGGACATTGACTATGACTATGAACATTGCCTATGACTATGACTGTGACTATGAAAATTATTTCCCTGACTAAGCCTATGCCTTTGATTAGGAAACATAAACTATTGCCTATGACATAACAAGGACAATTGTGACTAAACACCTATGATTCATGACTAGGAAAGTGTTGCTTAAGTTTTTGACTGTGAAATGGGGTCTAAACCTGATTTTCTATTCTGTCTATTCTTGGTTTTCTTTGGTTTTAGACCTTGGGAATTTACCTATTAAGTTAGGTCTACCCATGTTCTTGAACCTACGTCTCTATTCTGTCTATTCTTGGTTTTCTTTGGTTTTAGACCTTGGGAATTTACCTATTAAGTTAGGTCTACCCATGTTCTTGAACCTACGTCGTTATTCAATCCTTTTTATGCCAGTTACTATGTCTGTCTTTGGCATAGTATCTTTGGTTCATTCCCTATTTTCTACGAATCTAGATTTATCTATAATCTAGATTGAATCACGATTATACGAACGGTGGGAATACGATTTGGGCAAAATATGAAATTTACTAAAAACATAGTTTTTAACTTGGAAATTGGCATAAATTGGGAACATGCATTACGGCATGCAAATTGGATAAATTTGACATGAATTATAGGATGTGTAATTTGAATCTAGTATTGGCGTGTAAATCTAGCATTTACATGAATTGTGAACTAGAGTAATAAGTCTAGTTTGAAATGAATTAGAATGTTAAATCAGAATTGGATTAGCTAATTTGACACGATAAGTATATTGGCATAAATTTGAAGTTGGTCATAATTGGGAGTAATTGTCAGGTTTAGCAAAATCATGGTTAGTGACACTTAATTTGGTATGGTTTACATACCAAAAAGCATAAACATGATATAGAGGGGAAAATGGGCCATAAGAATAAATGTTGACAATTTACATTAAAAGAGTAATTAGGAAATAAGTAAATTAGGAATAATTTACTTATAGAATCTGGCCTAAATGAGGAAATGTGAATTTAGACAAATTAAAGGTTTATTAACGACATCTCTTTTAATAATAAACCAGAAAGTTCTAGGGTGACAGAGAGGATAGTGTCTAGGCTTGGGTTTGGAAAATACAAGTTTCCTGCTCTCCCTGACTATCCCTAACTGGTCCGACGGACGAGATGGTTACTTTCAAAAACCTGATTTGAAAATTAATCAAAACCCTTTGAACTTAGAAAACACGAATATGCCTAACCCGAGGTTAGACTGAGTTGCGATGTAAACCTGCACGGAACCAACCGGCACATCCAGTATTCGCAACAATATCTGTCTAATGTGAGTGGTCGCGGCTTTAATTTATTTAGTTAAAGCTAGAACAAGAATGGTAGGGTTAAGTTAACTAAGACACTTAACCAGTTCAACATGATAACTAAACTGATGGGTGGGGTTAGGTTCAGACTGACACTTAACACAGTTAAGCTAGATTGGGAGGGTTAAGTCTATAGGAACACTTAACCAACTTAACACAGTCGAGCTAGAATGGGAGGGCTAAGTCCATAGGGACACTTAACTAAACTTATGGTAACAAGACCAGATTTGTAGGGGGTTAAGTAACTAAGAAAACACTTAGCCAAATTAACATGTTAACTAGACTAGAAGGTGGGGTTAAGGAAAGCTAATACACTTAGCCAAATTAACATGTTAACTAGACTAGAGGTTGGGGTTAAGTAAATACCCTTAGCCAATTTGATATGTTAACTGGGCTAGACCGTAGGGTTAAGTAAGCTTGAACACTTAACCATCAGATTGTGATAAAAGAATAGGGTTAAGTCTAAACACGAAGGGATAATACTTAACCATTAATAATATGTTGCTCGAAACAGATGGGCAAGGCTAAGTTAAAAGGAACACTTAACCAATACAGGATGAATGGGTAGGGTTAAGTAATAAACCAATATAACTTGGTTTGTGGTAGGGTTAAGTCAACATGAATTACTGTTAACACTTAACCAGTTTAACAGGGTAAATGAAGGGGGTTAAGTTAGCTGGAATTGACTAATGACACTTAACCAATCCGAGTTGACGGGAAAGAGAACTAAGTAGTAAACCTTAGTTAAGAAAACAACGATTCTGGAAATTAGGTGGTAAACCTTAGTTGACAAAACTAAGTAGTAATTCTTAGTATAACACGAGGAGGAGCGAACGTCCGTCTGATTAAAAAGAAGGCTCCAACGAATTGGGTTACGAAGCCCGAGGCTTCGAGGGGACGTGAGGGTACTCTTGGTATCCCTCTGTGAGGCTGCAGATGATCCTCCTGGGCTCACAGAGGTTAAGGTCTGCGTAGAAGAAACAGGGGTATGCCTTGGTTGCAATATATGGCAACCTAAAGACTAGGATGGACCGACGTGATTCGGCGAGAAAACGGTAGCCCTGTGATAGCAACTCATCATCTACCATCCATCTTCAGTCAATCGAGATACGTGAAGCGGAAAGGCGGAGAACTCCAAAAGACCATATACTTGCTATCTAGTTATGGGTGAGGATGGCCATAGGATAGTGGGGCACCGGGGGCCTGCGTATAGTTCTCATTTTTCAAGGTGTGCCTTTCATTAGTTGAGGGAGGGGTCAAGTGGGACCATAGCCACTGGAATAAAAACAGACCTTAGCATCTGCATCGGCAGATATCTGAAAGCTCCCGACTGAGTTCTGTATTCCTTGATTTGCCCTGACACAGGACTCGGGCCGCACATTACAGGACATGTGCATCTAGACAAGTGATAACGATTCGCGATACATGCGTGGGGAAGTATAGGAACATATACCACTCTAGGTAGTGTGTCCTAGACTTGGGGGCATCGTTCGACAGGTAGCATAATCCCTAGTTGGACTAGGTGGCATAAACCCTGAATCCGAAAAGCATTCAGCAGATAGCGTAAACTATAGTTGAACCTAGAAAGCACTTGAAAGAAAACCCTAGATTAGATCTAGGTAATAAATAATAAATGGATGCCCGAAGGTAAGGGAAAACACAGGGATTGGGATCACGTTATCGTTACTAGTTGGGACACTAGATAGGCGGTGCAGTGTAATACCCCACCTCCGCCAATGCCACTCTTGCAAGGACATTAGCTTTGGAGGGGCGTTAAACAAGATAAACATGCATGCAGATATCACAAGACAGAACATATAAGTAAAACAGAGTAGTAAAGCAGCGGATAAAACTTAGCATTTCAAAACCATAGTCATGTTACAACAAAGTACTTGGTCATTATTTTCCAACAACAAAGTCTAGATAAAAGCATAAACTGAAAAACTGAAATACACAAAGTACTATCCCCAAAATGAAGTGATAAACCATAGCTAGCTCAATGTCCAAAACCGTACATGAGCAAATCCAGTAAGCAAGATGTAAAGATCCAAGCTAAGCTCCAATGTTCCCACCTTGAGAACCTGAGGGGGGAGGGGGGAACGGAAGAAAAGAGGCGAAAGAAAACAGGTCAGTCAAAAAGACTGGTAAGCCCTACTACTATCTGTCTATGAACTAGTAAAGTTAACTGGCATGAGAAGCTGAGATGAACATAAGGATAACAACATACTGGCATGATGATTAACTAACAAGATAGATAGAGGTGACATTGCATAATCAAGGTTAAGTTTTTGCACGATGGGTGTACTAGCATTCTAACATGTCAAGTAAAAACAAGAATTGATCCCTTGGCCCAAGCTTGGCCCAATATCATGAGGTGACCTAAATCAAGGTCCAACTACACGGTCTAGTTGATCGGCTCCCTATAAGCCTAACTCGTCAAGTGTCGGTGTCATACGGCCCAAACATGAAATTTAGCTAACTGTGCTAGGTCCACCCCAGGGTGTATCAAGTCCTAGGGTGTAGACCTCGGACACCAATCAAGTATGCACAGCCTAGATCTACTGGTACCCGTGCCTGATTCTTCAACGCCGGACTATGTGCACGATCATAGTCCGCCTGGACCTACACCGGCGTACCTACACAACCATCGTTTTGGTCGCTTACATGTCAGCCCAGTAATCGTGCCCCACCCTAGCCTAGTCCTAGGGTCTTATGATACTATCAAGAGGGTTACTGCTGCAAAGGACCACGCAACTAGGGTTTCCTTAATGGGTTAAATGTGGTTAACCCGATCCAAACGTGGATTAAATTGGTTAAGTGTATCCAAGGTTCATGACTTAACCCCGATTAACCCATCCAGCCCAAATTGATTAAGTATTAAGTGGACCATGACTTAACCCTAATCAGGAGGCATTAATTAACTTAATGTGCTTTAACCTCTCACATTAGACCTTGTTGTGGTTACTAGTTAAGCCGGGCGGGTCCGGGTAGCTTTACACCACAACTTGGTCTAACCTCGGGTTCGAGCACAACATGCCCAACTTCTCACATTGGGTCCTATTGTTTGTAGCCACTAGTTAAGCCGGGCGGGTCCGGATAGATTTATGCTACAAACTCAACCCAACCTCGAGTTGGCCACACTCATATTTTCTAAGTGTCATGTCCATTATGTTTCCAAAACATAATTACAAGTTAACATATCACGCTATGTTATAAAAACCATGTTTATGTCATAATGTTACCCAACCCCAACGTAACCCCATCGTTTACATAATCGCATCAACGCATAAAGGATAAAATAGGGAACTTGGCATAATCATGACAAAAAGGTGTTGAAGCCACAAGTTTAACATGGAGGCATATTAAATGTACATATGTTCATATACTTGCATATTGCATCATTAGGCTTCAAAAGCATGCATAAAACCAAACTTAGCATATGAGTGATACATGGTGATAAATGACATGTAGAAGTTGCTAGAAGTTCGCATTTAGCCTCACATGCAAGTTATCATAAGGGATATGATAACTTTCATGTTGCCAAATGCAACCTTTAATATAAAGCTTGGAGCTTTATGCTCACAACATCAAGTTTAACTTGCATAACATGATAACATGATCAACCCAAACTTGCATAACATAGCAACATATGTCATACATAATGATTAAACCAACTTGCATAATGATCATCCAAACTTGCATATAATGATCAACCAAACTTGCATATAATGATCAACCAAACTTGCATATAATGATCAACCCCAAACTTGCATCATTCATTTAACTTTAGAGTTCAAAGAAAGAAAGTAGAAAAGGGCTTACAATGCTATGAAGACACAAATAAATAGTTATTAAAAGATTGAGACGAAGCACTTATGCAATCACCAAAAAGACCCAAATATGCAAGCTCCAAATGAAAAACCCTTGAGCCAAATCAATAAAAACCCTTGCTTTGAAATAGAAATGTTGCAACTTGACTTGAATGCAAACTAAGAACATTCATACAAGCTTGAAAATACTTGTATGCATTCAAAATCTCTCATATAATTTAACTTAGAAATTTTAGCATGAGAGTGGAGGCCATGAGAGGAACAATTTTGGCATAGTTTAGTTGTAGGAATGAATAATGATGATTTAGGCTAGGTGTTAGGTCCTTTTTATAGAGGATTAGGATAGTATTAGCCATAGGATTAACCCTAGATTCAATCCAAGCCATCAAAGCATGTCTTGGGGAAGAAGTCAAGTGTAGGAACCATCTAGGGCCTTTAGATTAAAGCTGAACCATGAGAACCATTCAAATGCAAAATCTTCATTTGAGCGAATCGGCCTACGGGTTGACAGCCAAACACCCTGGATTAACCCCTAGTCGACCCAGCGAGCTCGGGTCGACCTCAAAAATCGGCCGGTTCGGTTATTCCCCTCTCCCAATTCGCTGTTTTGAACATTTTTGCATATTTATTCATTAAATTTTCAATTATATATATATATCAATATATATATATATATTTCTCTGCGCAACCCATTTCACTTAATTAAGTATACTTTAATTTGTGAATTTTTTTCGTGAAACTTCGCGAGGCCATATCTTGGTCATACGGACTCCGATTTTCGAAAACTCGGACTCTATTTTGCGTATTTTTCCGAGACGAACGCAATGGCACAGCCCATTTCCCTTGATTCAGATTTACAGTTTAATTCTGCCTCCATTTATGTTATAACATGTTATTCAAAAATACGAGTTGTTACATTCTCCCCTCCTTAAAGGATTTCGTCCCCGAAATCTCCAAGTTAGGAAGAACGTATCCTACCATCCATCATCCATCTACTCAAAACATCATCCACGTGCAGTCATTGTCCTTAAAGGATTCTAAATGTTGTATGATCATATGCGAAGGTGTGTGTATATGTACTTATCTAATGCGAAAATCAGGCGGTTACTGATACAGTAAACCTCCTTAATGCAAAGCATGTTAGTGAAATGAGTCCATATGTATGCAAATTCCTAACATAACTCATAGTCTCTACATGAGTGCACATAACATTCATCCATATGCAACATCCACGTGATAGCATAACAAGTTTCATCCATGAATAAGCATAAACACTCATGCATATGCGGTATGAAAGTGTGTGAGCCGATCTTAGTGCCTAATGTGTATCATGCATCCACGAGTATCCACGTGCAAACACTTGCAACCACTTGCAACCATCAAGCATAACATGTTTCAAATACATGTTTCATCCAAAGGGTTTCTACCTAAGGTCCTCATAACATGATTAACGAGATAATTAGACAAACAGGATAAACACGGATAGCAAAAAGAAAGATATGCTACTTAGGAGAGAGGTTGAGAATGTACCCTCAAAAAGAAATGGATAAAGCCCACGCATCTTCTCCTCGGTTTCCCAAGTTGCATCTTCGTCGGCTTCACCCCACTGAACTTTCACCAATTTGTCTTCTCGATTCCTCAGTTTCTTGATCTATGTTCCCAAGATACGAATCAGAGCTTTTCTCAAGGTTGCTTCTTTCTCTACCTCAATGTCTTCAAGAATGCTTGGTTCAACCACCTCAGCGGACTCATGAAGGCACTTTCGGAGATGCGAGACATGAAAGACATTATGCACTCCGGCTAGCTTTTCGGGCAATTCCACCTTATAGGCCATCTTTCCAATTCTCTCTGTGATAGGGAAAGGTCCTACGAACCTTGGTGCCAGCTTCCCCACTGCTCCAAAACGAACCACATTACGTAAAGGAGAAACCTTTATGAAAACCATGTCTCCCACTTCGAATTCCAAATCTGCCCTTCGTCTGTCAGCATAGGGTTTCTGTCTATCTTGGGCCGCTTTCATCCTTCTTCTTACTAATTCAACTTTCTCGGATGTGTCTCGTATCATATCGGGCCCAAGCATAAGTCTATCTGTTGTCTCCCACCAACAAGATGGTGACCTACACGGCCTCCCATATAAAGCTTCAAATGGTGTCATCCCTATGCTGGCTTGATAGCTATTATTATAAGCAAATTCTACAAGAGGAAGGTGGTCTTCCCAAGTACCACCGAAGTCGAGAACACAAAGCCTCAAGAGATCTTCTAGCACTCTATTCACCCTTTCGGTTTGGCCATCCGTCTGGGGGTGATAGGCTGTACTCAGATTCAATCGTGTACCCATCGCTTCTTGCAAACTGTTCCAGAACTGGCTAGTGAAAATTGGGTCACGATCGCTAACTATGCTAGAAGAAACTCCATGCAACCATACTATCTCTCGAAGATAAACAAATGCTAGCCATGATACAGTTCTCTTGCTTTTCACCGGAAAAATGGGTTCTCTTCGTAAGTCTATCAATTATTACCCATATCCCATAAAGCCCAAATAGTTTGGCGACGAACTTCTTCACCCCAACCATATATCAAAAATAGGCTAGTCATACTCCTTAGGGGGTTTGCAACAAATCTAAGATTGAGGATAGGGCCGAGAGGATATACTTAAAAGATAGCATGCGAGTAAGCTCTACGGAACAATAGGGATCAAGGATATACTCTTAGAAAGAGATTAAATGCGCGTATCTAGTCTTCGATCTTCTAAGCCGCATTTTCTTGTGCTTAATCCCATCGTGCCCTGACCGTCTTTTAACTTCGCAATTCCGTAGTTCTTAATTCTTGTTCCCAAAATATGAGTTAGAACTCATTTCACCGTTGCCTCTCGTTCCACTTCCACTTATTCATTGCCTAAAATACTTGGCTTAAACATAACTGCGTGCTCATGGTTTCGTGCAAGCTTTCCAAGATTCGTTAGTGAATCTTGGATCTCGTTTACATATTATACGGTATCCCACGCAGAAAACTATCTCTTGAAAACAGTGCCAATCCACGTTGCCAAACTAGAGCTGGGGTAAGGGCTCTCTTGAGCCTTTGAAAAGCAAGCTCACACTCCAAGTCCCATGCAAAGACTAAGTTCTTCTTCGTCAACTTAGTAAGAGGGGCCGAAATCTTAGCGAAGTCCCTGATGAACTTCCTATAGTAGCCTGCCAGACCGAGAAAGCTTCTTACTTCGGTTGCATTCCTCGGAGTCTTCCAGTCTTGAACCACAACCACTTTCGCGGGATCCACCGCTATGCCTTGCTTAGAAACTATATGTCCAAGAAACCGAACTTCCCTTCTCCAGAAATGACATTTGGAGAACTTGGCTTTCAACTGATGCGCTCTAAGCGTATCCATCACTTCCTTGAGATGCCTAGCATGCTCTTCCTCATCCTTTGAGAAGATCAGAATATCATCCACGAAGACAACCACGAACTTGTTAAGGAACTCTCTGAACACCCTACTCATCAAATCTACGAAGTAGGCGGGTGCATTAGTCAAACCGAATGGCATGACAAGCCATTCAAAGAATCCATCTGAAGTCCTAAACGCAGTCTTATCAATACTATCCTCAGCTACTCTAAGCTGATGGAATCCGGTGGCTAGATCGAGCTGAGAGAAAACAGAAGCACCTACCAACTGGTCAAAGAGATCATCAATCCTCGGTAAAGGGTGCCTATTCTTCTTTGTCAGCTTGTTCAACTCTCGATAATCAACACATAGACGAAGCGAACCATCCGCCTTAGTGGCGAATACCACTGGAGCACCCCATTCAGAAATGCTTCGCCTAATAAAATTCTTCTCAAGCAACTCCTTGATTTGCTTACTGAGCTCCCCTCTCTCACGTGGAGCCATGTGCCTAACTGGCAATGATACTGGCTTGGCATTATCAACTAGATAAATGCGGAAATCTATCTCTCGTTTAGGGGGTAACCCCTTAACTTCTTCAAAGACATCGGGATAGTCTCGGACCACCCTTACAGATTGCAGATCATCGATGGACGAGTCGAGAGATTCAAGATAACATAACATGACGGGACCTCTAGGGTTACAAGAAATTTCTAGGGTATTGCCGAGGCGAGTCATGAGCCTCTCCACCCTATGCTCACAATCGAGGATGGCTCCATAACTGGACAACCAATCCACCTCCAAAATCAACCCGTATCCCATAAACCCGAGAACCTAAACATTACACATGAATTCTATGCTCAAGAAAGAGATTTTCAAATCCATACAAACCACAGGTAGATGGGCGGAACCCCCAATTGGATTTGAAACACAAACGGGATCCTCCACTAGGCTAGTACTTAGTTGCAAACTTTCAACAATGTCAGAAGAGATAAAACTATGCGATGCGCCAGAATCAAATAAGGTGCGAACAGGAAAATCAGAAATGTAAACATGAATTTCTATAAAAACCCTACCTTGATCAAAAGCTGGAAGAGCGAGGAGAGCCTGCAATTGCCCTCCAGAGGGTCTTACTTGCCGAGTTTGTCCTTGCCCTTGTCCTTGCTTCTTGGGGAAATCCTTGCTAAGATGTCCAGGCTCTCCACAGTGAAAGCATTCGCCCAACTTCCTCTTCTTCTTCCTACAGTCTTTGGCTATGTGCCCAGTAATCCCACAGAAGTTGCACTTCCTCCTTTCTCTTGACTTGTTGTTCTTGCTATTGTTGTTCTTGCCTCCTTTTCTGGAATCTACCTTCTCGCCTTGAGACTCATTTACCTTGACCTCCTTCTTGCCACTCTTATCTCCCTCTTGAAGCAGGGCCATATTCACCAAACTCTCGAAAGTTGCCCCCAGGGGTATATGAGACATGGCCAAACCGCGCAATGGCTCATTCAATCCTAGAGCAAAGTGTAGGGCCTTCTTCCGAGCTGTGTTTACCAATTCTAGACCGAACTGAGCAAGTTGATTAAACATATCCACGTATTCCCTAACTGTCATGTCCCCTTGCTTTAGAGATAGGAACTTCTCCATCTGAAGATTCTCTTCTGTCGATGATAGGAACTTTAGTCCAAACCTTCTCCTAAAGTCATCCCAAGTCTCAATGGGTCTAGTAGTGGCGGTGACTACCCACCAATAAGCGGCTTCCCCTTTCAATAGCCATACCGCCAACAGAACTTTCCTACGATCTTCCACATCCAAGATATCAAAGAGGTCTTCAGTTTCCTTTAACCAGTTTCTTGCCTCCACAGAAGTCTCCGTTCCGTCAAAATTCTTGCAACCCATCGCCTTAAAGTCTTTGCAAAGCTCCGCGAAATTCACTTGTGTATGCTGAGGGGGAGGAGGAACCTCAGCTACGGGAGGAGGAGAGATATTAGCGACGGGGGAAGGAGGAGGAATGTTTGCGGGGCCGGCTTCATTCGCCCTTGCCTCCATAAATCTCTGGAACCAGACGGGTACTTGTACGTCTTCCGGGATGTTAAAGCGATCGGCCGTACTGAAACGAAGAAAAAGATAGATAGATTCAGAACGAAGGAACGAAGGATAGTGCTATGGCTTTTGGGGAATAGCCTTTTTTTTAAAATAACTAGACTTTTCTTGGAAAATACTTAATTGGTTTTGAAAATAGTTTTTTCAAAAGGTAAGTTTTAAAAACCTTTTGCTCGAATCCTGTTAACCTTATGCTCTGATACCAAATGTAACACCCCACCTCCGCCAGGG
Organism: Allium sativum; assembly: GCA_030737875.1. Classification (NCBI taxonomy): domain Eukaryota; kingdom Viridiplantae; phylum Streptophyta; class Magnoliopsida; order Asparagales; family Amaryllidaceae; genus Allium; species Allium sativum. The sequence goes on along the minus strand of CM060920.1, from coordinate 935,269,971 downwards.
TAACTCTTGCAAGCACACTGGCTTTGGAGGGGCGTTAAACAAGGTAAACATGCATGCAGATATCACAAGACAGAACATATAAGTAAAACAGAGTAGTAAAGCAGCGGATAAAACTTAGCATTTCAAAACCATAGTCATGTTACAACAAAGTACTTAATCATTATTTTCCAACAACAAAGTCTAGATAAAAGCATAAACTGAAAAACTGAAATACATAAAGTACTATCCCCAAAATGAAGTGATAAACCATAGCTAGCTCAATGTCCAAAACCGTACATGAGCAAATCCAGTAAGCAAGCTGTAAAGATCCAAGCTAAGCTCCAATGTTCCCACCCTGAGAACCTGAGGGGGGGGGGGAAACGGAAGAAAAGAGGCGAAAGAAAACAGGTCAGTCAAAAAGACTGGTAAGCCCTACTACTATCTGTCTATAAACTAGTAAAGTTAACTGGCATGAGAAGCTGAGATGAACATAAGGATAACAACATACTGGCATGATGATTAACTAACAAGATAGATAGAGGTGACATCGCATAATCAAGGTTAAGTTTTTGCACCACGGGTGTACTAGCATTCTATCATGTCAAGTAGAAACAAGAATTGATCCCTTGGCCCAAGCTTGGCCCAATATCATGAGGTGACCTAAATCAAGGTCCAACTACACGGTCTAGTTGATCGACTCCCTATAAGCCTAACTCGTCAAGTGTCGGTGTCATACGGCCCAAACATGAAATGTAGCTAACTGTGCTAGGTCCACCCCAGGGTGTATCAAGTCCTATGGTGTAGACCTCGGACACCAATCAAGTATGCACAGCCTAGATCTACTGGTACCCGTGCCTGATTCTCCAACGCCGGACTATGTGCACGATCATAGTCCGCCTGGACCTACACCGGCGTACCTACACAGCCGTCGTTTTGGTCGCTTACATGTCAGCCCAGTAATCGTGCCCTACCCTAGCCTAGTCCTAGGGTCTTATGATACTATCAAGAGGGTTACTACTGCAAAGGACCACGCAACTAGGGTTTCCTTAATGGGTTAAATGTGGTTAACCCGATCCAAACGTGGATTAAATTGGTTAAGTGTATCCAAGGTTCATGACTTAACCCCGATTAACCCATCCAGCCCAAATTGATTAAGTATTAAGTGGACCATGACTTAACCCTAATCAGGAGGCATTAATTAACTTAATGTGCTTTAACCTCTCACATTAGACCTTGTCGTGGTTACTAGTTAAGCCGGGCGGGTCCGGGTAGCTTTACACCACAACTTGGTCTAACCTCGGGTTCGAGCACAACATGACCAACTTCTCACATTGGGTCCTATTGTTTGTAGCCACTAGTTAAGCCGGGCGGGTCCGGGTAGATTTATGCTACAAACTCAACCCAACCTCGAGTTAGCCACACTCATATTTTCTAAGTGTCATGTCCATTATGTTTCCAAAACATAATTACAAGTTAACATATCACGCTATGTTATAAAAACCATGTTTATGTCATAATGTTACCCAACCCCAACGTAACCCCATCGTTTACATAATCGCATCAACGCATAAAGGATAAAATAGGGAACTTGGCATAATCATGACAAAAAGGTGTTGAAGCCACAAGTTTAACATGGTGGCATATGAAATGTACATATGTTCATATACTTGCATATTGCATCATTAGGCTTCAAAAGCATGCATAAAACCAAACTTAGCATATGAGTGATACATGGTGATAAATGACATGTAGAAGTTGCTAGAAGTTCGCATTTAGCCTCACATGCAAGTTATCATAAGGGATATGATAACTTTCATGTTGCCAAATGCAACCTTTAATATAAAGCTTGGAGCTTTATGCTCACAACATCAAGTTTAACTTGCATAACATGATAACATGATCAACCCAAACTTGCATAACATAGCAACATGTGTCATACATAATGATTAAACCAACTTGCATAATGATCATCCAAACTTGCATATAATGATCAACCGAACTTGCATATAATGATCAACCCCAAACTTGCATCATTCATTTAACTTTAGAGTTCAAAGAAAGAAAGTAGAAAAGGGCTTATAATGCTATGAAGACACAAATAAATAGTTATTAAAAGATTGAGACGAAGCCCTTATGCAATCACCAAAAAGACCCAAATATGCAAGCTCCAAATGAAAAACCCTTGAGACAAATCAATAAAAACCCTTGCTTTGAAATAGAAATGTTGCAACTTGACTTGAATGCAAACTAAGAACATTCATACAAGCTTGAAAATACTTGTATGCATTCAAAATCTCTCATATAATTTAACTTAGAAATTTTAGCATGAGAGTGGAGGCCATGAGAGGAACAATTTTGGCATAGTTTAGTTGTAGGAATGAATAATGATGATTTAGGCTAGGTGTTAGGTCCTTTTTATAGAGGATTAGGATAGTATTAGCCATAGGATTAACCCTAGATTCAATCCAAGCCATCAAAGCATGTCTTGGGGAAGAAGTCAAGTGTAGGAACCATCTAGGGCCTTTAGATTAAAGTTGAACCATGAGAACCATTCAAATGCAAAATCTGCATTTGAGCGAATCGGCCCACGGGTTGATAGCCAAACACCCTGGATTAACCCCTAGTCGACCCAGCGAGCTCGGGTCGACCTCAAAAATCGGTCGGTTCGGTTATTCCCCTCTCCCAATTCGCTGTTTTGAACATTTTTGCATATTTATTTATTAAATTTTCAATTATATATATATCAATATATATATATTTCTCTGCGCAACCCATTTCACTTAATTAAGTATACTTTAATTTGTGAATTTTTTTCGTGAAACTTCGCGAGGCCATATCTTGGTCATACGGACTCCGATTTTCGAAAACTCGGACTCTATTTCGCGTATTTTTCCAAGATGAACTCAATGGCACAGCCCGTTTCCCTTGATTCAGATTTTACAGTTTAATTCTGCCTCCATTTATGTTATAACATGTTATTCAAAAATACGGGTTGTTACATGCAGAGATATAGAAACCAGTATAACAAGGAAATAGCGATGCGGCGAAAGTATTATAGCATATCCAGTTTATCTTAGCTTAGCATATCTTGTGTTAATCTTGTCTAATTTTGCCAACCCTATCATCATGGTGTTATCATATATTCAGTTAATTCATGTCGTTCTGTTTTTCCATGTTCACATGCTAGAAGTTACTGAACTTACTTAGGCTTTATGTCTGACTCTGTTTTTCTTTCGTCTTCTTTTCTTCCGTTCCCCCGCCCCAAGGTAGTAAAGGAGGGAATAGTATAGCTTAGGTTAAGTTGGACTGTCACTCTTTCCCAGCTTGAAGATTTGTCGAAGTTTTGCTTGGATTCTCTTGCTATGGCTGGCTCTTGCTACATTGGGAAATATAAATGTATTTATATGCTTCTTTATTTTGTAAGACAGATGATACTCTGATATTGTAAAGAAATCATTGTACAAACTATTTTATCAATGAAGCAAAGTTTTATTTTCCGCTGTTAAATTTCTGTCTGTCTTGTAATTTATCTGCATCTTTTACCCTAAATGCTCCATAGAACTTAGTGCATTCCTTTTGTGAGTGACACTAACGGATGTGGGGTGTTACACGTGGTATCAGAGCTGAAGGTTACCAGATCAGATAAAGGATTTGAAAAATTATTTTCAAAACGGTTTTATAAGACGCATTTTCAAAAGAAAAGATCCGTTTTAAAGGCATATTCCCCAAAGCCATACGCACTATCTTCTCTTCCTCTGTTTGAGTTCTTAACTCCTTCTTTCTTGAGTCTCTGGGGCTCCTGGCTTTCTAGGAGGTAACCTCATCGATGGGTGAAGTAGTACCCGACTTCCATCTATAACCATAGTAGTTTCACCTACGACTGGTTTTCTTTCAAGCTCAGTAGGGTTTTCTGTATGATGGAAGCAGCTTTCGAGAGATTTGTCAACATGACTACACACGGAAGTGGATGAGGAGTTTGGCTAAGGAGCACAACCCTAGGATGAGGAATTCATGGATGTAGATTTAGCTCACGAAGGAGGAAGGAATTATAAAGCCTAAGACAAGAGGAAGTATCTTTACTAGGGCATATAATTAAGGACAAGAGCAAGAACGAGGAACAAGATTTTCAGAAGGGCAAGTACATACTTTCGCCACCAAGCGTACCTAGGAGAAAGGTAGTAAAGTTCTGTTGGGAGAGTCTAGTTTTGCTGTTAGTACTCTTTCCTTTGGTTTTAGCGCTTCGCATTTGTTCATATCCACTTCCATAGTTGAGTCTCTGCACCATAGTACTTGTATAGTAGAAAGATCCCACTAGAGTCTCAAATCCAATTGGTGGTCCGACCAGTTTATTTTTGGTTAGTAGGGATTTGAGAATAGCCATCGAGTTTGCTTATATCATCTCACGTAGATCGTCTAAATTCAGAGGAGATATTCCTTGGGTGCTTGTCTGATATTGGTTTAGGCCTTTGGGGTTTGTACTTGAGGAATGTCGAGTTCGACTAGGAAGGTTAGCGTGGGAGATGAATAGTTGTGGCAGGAACTCTAAAAAAAGCACGTAGTGACCTTTTGACCCTCATAGTTATGACGTAAGCTAAGAGGAGAGACATCAAACCATCTTGGTATGTACACTTGTTATCATAGTCAACATATGTTTATTTTGGAAAGGGAGGTCAGAAACTTCACAATCGTGAAGTTAAATTAGTTAAGATATTGTGGAGTAAAGCTCAAGAAGGCTAGATACTAGCAACATACCCTTTTCCTTAAGGGTGCATCCTTGATTTCTATTTCTGTAGGAGCTTTACGCATAATTGTTCCTCCCTTTCCAAAGTATATCCTCTAGGTTGTATCTTCGATCCTTAGGTAGAAACTCCTTTGGATGTAAACATGTATTTGAAACATGTTATGGTTGATGGTTGCAAGTGGTTGCTAATGGTTGCTCGTGAATGCATATGCATACGTATTAGGCACTAGATCAGTTCGGACGCATTCATATTGCATTTACAGATATGAATTTGTTGTAAGTTGAGCCTGATATGTCATCATATGGATGTTGCATATGGATGAACGGCTATGCACACATGTAGTATTTACATAACTAGGGATGCTTGCATACATGATTGGACGCATGGCACTGACATGATTCGCATTAAGGAGGTCAACTGAATCAGTAGACCGCCTGATTTTGCATTAATTGAAGACATATACACACACACACTATGCATATGAACATGAAAGCGTTAGAAATATTTTAAGGACAATGAATGCCTGTGATTGAATGGTTGAGTAGATGGGTAATTGGATGGTAGGACACATTCTTCCTAACTTGAAGATTTCGGGGACGAAATCCTTTTAAGTGGGGGAGAATGTAACACCCCGTAGTTCTGTAACACTAAGATTCACAAATCAAGGCAGAATTAAAAGTTAAAATCAAAATCAAGGGAAATGGGCTACGCCATTGCGTTCGTCTCGGAATTCTGCATGAAAACGAGTCCGAGTTTGCGTAAATCGGAGTTCGTATGAGGAAGATATGGCCTCCGGAAGATTCAGCGAAGTTCAAATTTCAAAACAGATCAGAAATGAGTTCAAAATTCAAAAATCGGACCCAGATTGGGTTGGGCGGGAATTTTCCCGCCCAAGGCACCCAGGTCGACTGGGTAGTCGACCTGGGGGTCGACCCCCCCTGCGCTTTTTCCAGCTTTCTGAACCTGATTCGTTTCTCTGTATCCGGACGCCATTTTGACCAGATTCGTCGACTTCTACACTATATAAACAGCCCTAGTCTTCTTCTCTATTCACAATTCTTTTCTATCTTTATGCTGCCTCTGAGAAAATATATAAATAAATAATATATATATAATAAACCAAGACGAGGAAATGCTGCTAAAAGATTTTCAAGAAGAGGTTCTAGTCAAGCTAGGATTCAAGAGGAGGTTCAAACGACTTTAATGACTGTTCTTCTACGAATCATAGCAACGCCATCTTTCTAATCTAATCTCTGTAAGTCAGTTATTTCTAGATTTGAACGTTTCTCTTTTCGTGACATGAAATTAAAGGAATAAAAGAGTATGCCAATTCTTTCTATTTGAATCAGTGCCTATTTCTTTGGACCAAATTAAGAACTGTTATGATTCGAGGACAAATAAGACTGTGACTTTGAAACTATGGACCTTAAAACCATATGCCTCTTTGACTACGAACATTGCCTATGACTATGGACATTGCCTATGACTATGGACATTGCCTATGACTATGAACATTGCCTATGAAAATTATTTCCCTGACTAAGCCTATGCCTTTGATTAGGAAACATAAACTATTGCCTATGACATAACAAGGACAATTGTGACTAAACACCTATGATTCATGACTAGGAAAGTGTTGCTTAAGTTTTTGACTGTGAAATGGGGTCTAAACCTGATTTTCTATTCTGTCTATTCTTGGTTTTCTTTGGTTTTAGACCTTGGGAATTTACCTATTAAGTTAGGTCTACCCATGTTCTTGAACCTACGTCTCTATTCTGTCTATTCTTGGTTTTCTTTGGTTTTAGACCTTGGGAATTTACCTATTAAGTTAGGTCTACCCATGTTCTTGAACCTTCATCGTTATTCAACCCTTTTTATGCCAGTTACTATGTCTGTCTTTGGCATAGTATCTTCGGTTCATTCCCTATTTTCTACGAATCTAGATTTATCTATAATCTAGATTGAATCACGATTATACGAACGGTGGGAATACGATTTGGGCAAAATGTGAAATTTACTAAAAACACAGATTTTAACTTGGAAATTGGCATAAATTGGAAACATGCATTACGGCATGCAAATTGGATAAATTTGACATGAATTATAGGATGTGTAATTTGAATCTAGTATTGGCGTGTAAATCTAGCATTTACATGAATTGTGAACTAGAGTAATAAGTCTAGTTTGAAATGAATTAGAATGTTAAATCCGAATTGGATTAGCTAATTTGGCACGATAAGTATATTGGCATAAATTTGAAGTTGGCCATAATTGGGAGTAATTGTCAGGTTTAGCAAAATCATGGTTAGTGACACTTAATTTGGTATGGTTTACATACCAAAAAGCATAAACATGATATAGAGGGGAAAATGGGCCATAAGAATAAATGTTGACAATTTACATTAAAAGAGTAATTAGGAAATAAGTAAATTAGGAATAATTTACTTATAGAATCTGGCCTAAATGAGGAAATGTGAATTTAGACAAATTAAAGGTTTATTAACGACATCTCTTTTAATAATAAACCAGAAAGTTCTAGGTTGACAGAGAGGATAGTGTCTAGGCTTGGGTTTGGAAAATACAAGTTTCCTGCTCTCCCTGGCTATCCCTAACTGATCCGACGGACGGGATGGTTACTTTCAAAAACCTGATTTGAAAATTAATCAAAACCCTTTGAACTTAGAAAACACGAATATGCCTAACCCGAGGTTAGACTGAGTTGCGATGTAAATCTGCCCGGAACCAACCGACACATCCAGTATTCGCAACAATATCTGTCTAATGTGAGTGGTCGCGACTTTAATTTATTTAGTTAAAGCTAGAACAAGAATGGTAGGGTTAAGTTAACTAAGACACTTAACCAGTTCAACATGATAACTAAACTGATGGGTGGGGTTAGGTTCAGACTGACACTTAACACAGTTAAGCTAGAATGGGAGGGTTAAGTCTATAGGAACACTTAACCAACTTAACACAGTCGAGCTAGAATGGGAGGGCTAAGTCCATAGGGACACTTAACTAAACTTATGGTAACAAGACCAGATTTGTAGAGGGTTAAGTAACTAAGAAAACACTAAGCCAAATTAACATGTTAACTAGACTAGAAGGTGGGGTTAAGGAAAGCTAATACACTTAGCCAAATTAACATGTTAACTAGACTAGAGGTTGGGGTTAAGTAAATACACTTAGCCAATTTGATATGTTAACTGGGCTAGACCGTAGGGTTAAGTAAGCTTGAACACTTAACCATCGGATTGTGATAAAAGAATAGGGTTAAGTCTAAACACGAAGGGATAATACTTAACCATTAATAATATGTTGCTCGAAACAGACGGGCAAGGCTAAGTTAAAAGGAACACTTAACCAATACAGGATGAATGGGTAGGGTTAAGTTATAAACCAATATAACTTGGTTTGTGGTAGGGTTAAGTCAACATGAATTACTGTTAACACTTAACCAATTTAACAGGGTAAATGAAGGGGGTTAAGTTAGCTGGAATTGAATAATGACTAACCAATCCGAGTTGACGGGAAAGAGAACTAAGTAGTAAACCTTAGTTAAGAAAACAACGATTCTGGAAACTAAGTGGTAAACCTTAGTTGACAAAACTAAGTAGTAATTCTTAGTATAACACGAGGAGGAGCGAACGTCCGTCTGATTAAAAAGAAGGCTCCAACGAATTGGGTTACGAAGCCCGAGGCTTTGAGGGGACGTGAGGGTACTCTTGGTATCCCTCTGTGAGGCTGCAGATGATCCTCCTGGGCTCACAGAGGTTAAGGTCTGCGTAGAAGAACCAGGGGTATGCCTTGGTTGCAATATATGGCAACCTAAAGACTAGGATGCACCGGCGTGATTCGGCGAGAAATGGTAGCCCTGTGATAGCAACTCGTCCTCTACCATCCATCTTCAGTCTATCGAGATACATGAAGCGGAAAGGCGGAGAACTCCAAAAGACCATATACTTGCTATTTAGTTATGGGTGAGGATGGACATAGGATAGTGGGGCACCGGGGGCCTGCGTATAGTTCTCATTTTTCAAGGTGTGCCTTTCATTAGTTGAGGGAGGGGTCAAGTGGGACCATAGCCACCGGAATAAAAACAGACCTTAGCATCTGCATCAGCAGATATCTGAAAGCTCCCGACCGAGTTCTGTATTCCTTGATTTGCCCTGCCACAGAACTCGGGCCGCACATTACAGGACATGTGCATCTAGACAAGCGACAACGATTCGCGATACATGCATGGGGAAGTATAGGGACATATACCACTCTAGGTAGTGTGTCCTAGACTTGGGGGCATCGTTCGACAGGTAGCATAATCCCTAGTTGGACTAGGTGGCATAAACCCTGAATCCGAAAAGCATTCAGTAGATAGCGTAAACTATAGTTGAATCTAAAAAGCACTTGATATAAAACCCTAGATTAGATCTAGGTAATAAATAATAAATGGATGCCCGAAGGCAAGGGAAAACACAGGAATTGGGATCACGTTATCGTTACTAGTTGGGACACTAGATAGGCGGTGCAGAGATATAGAAACCAGTATAACAAGGAAATAACGAAGCGGCGAAAGTATTAGAGCATATCCAGTTTATCTTAGCTTAGCATATCTTGTGTTAATCTTGTCTAATTTTTCCAACCCTATCATCATGGTGTTATCTTGTATTCAGTTAATTCATGTCGTTCTGTTTTTCCATGTTCACATGCTAGAAGTTACTGAACTTACTCAGGCTTTATGTCTGACTCTGTTTTTCTTTCGTCTTCTTTTCTTCCGTCCCCCCCCCCCCCAGGTAGTAAAGGAGGGAATAGTATTGCTCAGGTTGAGTTGGACTGTCACTCTTTCCCAGCTTGAAGATTTGTTGAAATTTTTCTTGGATTCTCTTGCTATGGCTGGCTCTTGCTACGTTGGGAAATATAAATGTATTTTTATGCTTCTTTATTTTGTAAGACAGATGATACTCTGATATTGTAAAGAAATCATTGTACAAACTATTTTATCAATGAAGCAAAGTTTTATTTTCCACTGTTAAATTTCTGTCTGTCTTGTAATTTATCTGCATCTTTTACCCTAAATGCTCCACAGAACTTAGTGCATTCCCTTTGTGAGTGACACTAACGGATGTGGGGTGTTACAGGGACCGCTGCTGCAAATAAAAAATATATATAGACATTTCTTGTAAAACTCTTCTGCAGGGCATCGACTTGCTTGTAAAAAAAATTTTGTTTTATTTATTTATTTCTACAATTGACTATTCTGAGGCTGTTTATTCTGTGACTGAAAAAAAATCGCATTCATCGTAGTTTAGTTTTTATTTTCTAAGGACTTCATTATATTTTGACAAATCGGTTTAGTTCTAACGGTTTATTCCTCGGTGTCTAGACTACGGCACAGTAATAACCATTTATAAATATTACGGTGATACGTAAATATTATATCGGTTGTTCCTCTGAAGGTACTTAAACCTACGGCTGCATTGCTAAGGTGATTCCTAGTGCACCGATAACTCCTGTCCGTTAACTGGCTGAGAAATCTTTTGTTGAAATAAATCAAACTGTCATTATTTAATTCTAGAAATTGTAAATAACTAATTTGCATTAGGTTCATCCTTATTTTAAAAAAAAAGAATTTCAAAACAATTCTCGTTTTGAAGAAAAATTTCGCTTCTCAAATTTGGTTTTTTTCTTGTCTTCCCTTATTCTTCTCGCTAGTGCATGCGTAATTGGACTCGTGATCCTTCAGACAATCGTTTAGTTCGAACAAACATTCCTTTAACCATGGCCGAAGAAAATCCCCCTCGATCTCTTATGGATAGATACTTCCCCGATCGGGTTTCTATTCCTTCTTGCATCATATTGCCCGCCCCAACGGGTAACCACTTTGAAATTCATTCGAATCACATAAATACACTTCCAAAGTTTGGCAATTTAGAATGTGATGATCCTTATATTTTCTTGACCAAATTAGAACAAGTTTGTGCAACCATGAAATTTCAACAATTAAGTGGCAAGGGAATCAAACTTAGGTTAATTCCATTTGCACTTACCGATTATGCTGAGAAATGGTTGTATAGCTTGCCTTCAAATACGATTGGAACTTGGGGTGAATTTGTGAACATTTTTCTAAAGAAATTTTACCCTCTGGAAAAAACATCCAAAATTCTAAAAGAAATCGTCAATTTTCATCAATTTGGGGATGAATCCTTTGCAAAATATTTTGAAAGATTTAAAGAGCTTCTAGTCAAATGTCCACATCACAATTTCGAAAAATGGACTCTTTATCAAATTTTATACGATGGACTTGAAAATAACTCTCGAACCATGCTCGAATCGTTGTGCCAAGGAAATTTTCTAGCCCAAGATCACAATGCCGCTTGGCAATTTCTCGAAAATTTGGCCGAAAAATCAGCTCAATGGGAAAGATCTAACGAGAAATCGATGTATTCCCGATCTAACGCTCATTCGGTAGGATCATCAGTAGCCTTAGAAGCAAAAATAGACGCGATGATATCCAAATTCGATAATGTCCTTTCATCAACTCAAGTAAATCAAGCTCAAGTGTCTCAGACCTCATGTTACAAATGTAACGATCCTAACCACATAGCCGATCAATGCCCACATTCATTGGAACAACTCAACGCATTTAACAAAGCTAGGAACGACCCATTCTCCCCAACGTACAATCCAGGTTGGAGAAACCATCCTAACTTCTCTTGGACCCAAAACAATGCGAATTCGAATGCGGTTCGACCGCCTTTTCAGTCATTTTAGAATAATCCTTCGAAACCTCCCTTTCAACAAACTCAATTCCAACATCCTGCGCCACCTTCTCAAAATCAAGTGCAACAATCTTTTGTTCCCCAAGACGATAAACGATTGACATCACTTGTGAAAACTCTCGAAGAATTGACTAAAGCGACGACTCAAAATCTCTAATCAAATACCAATCTTCAAAATTTATTGACTTCGCACATGCAAAACATGAGTCAATCGATTGCTAAACTTGAAATGCAAATGAGTAAGTTAGCCACTTCCGTAAGCGAACGGGAAAGAGGCACTTTCCCGAGTCAACCCATTCCAAACCCCAACCGTCAAAATCCTAACTCCAACCAAATTCACATCATTCAAGATTCAAACGTTAGTCACTTGAATCCGGTCACGACTCTTAGATCTGGCAAAAAGATTGACAACCATGTGGTCAACCCAAGCAATTTACCGGACAATCTTCCAACTCCAACAGAAAATTCGACCAACTCAGATCAAAACATTGAGCCCATTTCTGACAATGGTCATCCTCAAACTCAAATGTCCCAACCTACTAAGTTGTCTGCTCCATTTCCTAATAGACTCCGACCTAGGAAAAAGGCGGATCAACTAGAAAAGATCCTTGAAATATTTAAGCAAGTTAAAGTAAACATTCCTCTTTTAGATATTATACAACAAGTTCCAAAGTATGTGAAATTTCTAAAAGATTTGTGCACTCAAAAACGTCATACACAAGTTCCTAAGAAAGTGTTTCTAGCGGCAACTCTAAGCGAGGTCTTGTCCCTATCAATGCCAGTGAAATACAAAGATCCTGGCTGCCCCACAATATCATGTACTATTTGGGACAACAAAATCGATAGATGCTTGCTAGACTTAGGTGCTAGTGTGAACTTGCTTCCATATTCCGTCTATCACCAATTACGGCTAGGAGAACTGAAACCCACAAAGGTTACCCTTCAGCTGGCTGACCGTTCAATTAAGAAACCTGTGGGCGAAATCGAGGATGTGTTGATCAAAATAGGCGAATTCATCTTTCCAGTTGATTTCATTGTCTTAGAAACTCAACAGGTAAGCAATCCCGCAAACCAGATCCCTTTGATTCTAGGACGACCCTTCTTAGCAACATCTAATGCTCTTATCAACTATAGAAATGGGTCTATGAAACTTTCTTTCGATAACATGACTATCGAGCTAAACATCTTTAGAACCGAAAACTCTCCTAACTCTTGTGTGGACCAGTTTTCTAAAATCCATGTTGTCCACGATAATGAATCTGAGCTCGACCATCTGAACAACGAAATTGAATCAAATTACAAAGCATTATTTCAAGATATTCCCGAAAATGTCTTTGATTTAGTTCCTGTCGAGCCGCTCACAATTGAGCCTATTCCTCAACCAATTTCTTCGGTTGAGTCATCCCCAAAACCTGAACTCAAAGTGCTGCCCAGTCATCTTAGGTACGCTTGCTTAGGAGACAATGAAACTTTTCCTGTCATTATCGCTTCTGACCTTACTTTAGAGCAGGAACAATTGCTCCTTCCCATTCTTAAGAAAAATAAGGAAGCAATTGGTTGGTCCATAGCTGATATTAAGGGGATTAGTCCTTCGATAGTCCAACATCGAATCCACCTTATAGATGAAGCCAGACCCACTCGTGATCCCCAGCGTCGACTAAACCCCATCATGAAAGAAGCAGTTCGTGTTGAAATCCTTAAATGCCTTGACAATGGAATCATCTACCCGATTTCAGATAGTCAATGGGTGAGTCCGATTCATGTCGTACCTAAGAAATCAGGGATTACCGTGATCCAAAATGAAGCTAACGTGCTTATACCAACCCGCACCAAGACCGGTTGGCGTGTTTGCATTGACTATAGGAAACTTAACGCTGCAACATGTAAGGATCATTTCCCTCTGCCATTTATCGATCAAATGTTAGAACGACTAGTTGGTCATGAGTACTACTGTTTCCTTGACGGGTACTCGGGCTATAATCAAATCCCTATCGCTCTTGAGGACCAAGAGAAAACCACTTTCACTTGTCCATTTGGTACATTTGCGTATCGACGTATGCCTTTTGGTCTCTGTAATGCACCTGCAACCTTTCAGAGGTGCATATTAGCATTTTTTCTGATATGATCGAGCGATTTTTGGAAGTGTTCATGGATGATTTTTCCATCTTCGGGGATTCCTATAATGAGTGTTTACATCACCTGGATCTTGTTCTTAACCGTTGCAAAGACAAACACTTAACGCTTAACTGGGAAAAGTGTCACTTCATGGTCAAACATGGCATTGTTTTAGGACATGTCATCTCTAACAAAGGAATTGAAGTAGACAAAGCCAAAATCGAAGTTATCTCGAATCCTCCCATTCCCAAATCCGTTAAGGACATCCGATCCTTTTTAGGTCATGCTAGTTTTTATCATCGCTTTACAAAGGATTTTAGCAAAATCACTCGACCTTTGACCAATCTTCTTGGTAAGGATGTCCCTTTTGACTTCAATTCTAACTGCATTTCATCTTTTGAGCGTCTTAAAAATGAACTTGTCTCTGCCCCGATCATTTGCTCTCCTAATTGGAAGCTGCCTTTTGAAATCATGTGTGATGCCTCGAATTTCACTATTAGCGTTGTCCTAGGACAGCGCATCGATAAGATTCTTCACGTCATTTACTATGCGAGTAAGACTTTGAACGATGCCCAAATCAATTATACGACCACTGAAAAAGAACTTTTGGCAGTTGTTTTTGCTCTAGAAAAATTCAGGCCTTATCTAGTTGGCTCACAATTCACGGTTTATACCGATCATTCCGCACTTAGGTATCTTTTCTCTAAAATGGATACTAAGGCTCGTCTCATTCGTTGGATCCTTCTACTTCAAGAATTTGACCTTACCATTAAGGATAAAAAAGGATCTGACAACGTTATTGCGGACCACTTGTCTCGTCTTCCAAATGCCCCATCTTCTTCTCTTCCGATCAACGAGAATTTCCCCGATGAAAAGCTGTTTTCTCTATCCACTGATCCATAGTTTGCTGACATTGTCAAGTACTTAGTCACCAAGAAAATCCCTTCTTTTTGGTCTAAGCTGGATAAACACAAATTCTTTTCCCAAGTGAAACATTTTTATTGGGACGAACCCTATCTTTTCAAGTATTGTCCCGACCAAATCATTCGAAGGTGTGTTCCCGACACTGAAACTCGCAGTGTCCTCTCTTTCTGTCATGACCAAGCCTGTGGTGGTCACTTCGGTCCCAAAAAGACAACCGAAAAGGTTCTCCAATCGGGTTTCTTCTGGCCTAACCTTTTCAAAGACGCGTACGAATTTTGCAAAACTTGTGATCGATGTCAATTCTTAGGGAAAATTTCTAAACGGAATATGATGCCCCTAAACCCCATTCTAGAGGTCGAAATTTTTGATGTGTGGGGTATAGACTTCATGGGACCCTTCCCTAATTCTTTTGGGAACCTTTACATTCTCTTAGCTGTTGATTATGTTTTCAAATGGGTCGAAGCTATTCCATGCAAAACAAACGATAACAAGGTTGTTGTGCGCTTCTTGAAAGAAAACATCTTTTCTAGGTTTGGCACACCTCGCACAATAATCAGTGATAATGGAACACACTTCTGTAATCGTTCTTTTGAAGTTCTCATGAGAAAGTATTCGATAACCCACAAGTTATCTACTCCTTACCATCCTCAAACTTGTGGGCAAGTTGAAGTATCAAATAGGCAGATTAAACAAATTCTTGAGAAAACTGTGAATCGAAATCGTAAAGATTGGTCCCAAAAGTTAACCGATGCTCTTTGGGCTTACCGCACTGCTTTCAAAACCAACTTGGGTATGTCCCCTTATCGGTTGATTTTTGGTAAGCCATGTCACTTGCCAGTTGAACTAGAACATAGGGCGTTATGGGCAATAAAAACTTTAAATCTTGATTTAGAGCAAGCAAGTGAGCATAGGAAGCTTCAACTCAATGAACTTGATGAAATTCGAAATGATGCCTATGAAAATGAACGAATTTACAAGGACAGAATGAAAGTTTTTCATGATAAATCAATTTTATGTAAAACTTTCATGCCAGGTCAAAAAGTTCTGTTGTATGACTCAAAACTGCATTTATTTCCGGGTAAGTTAAAATCTTGATGGACAGGACCTTACACTGTACGGACTGTTTTTCCGTATGGTGCGGTAGAAATTGAAAATCCAACCGATGGATCATCCTATAAGGTCAATGGTCAACGCCTTAAACCTTACTTGGAACCAATACCCAACCAAGAGGAAGAGCTCATGGTCCTCCATGAGCCACATTACATTCGGTAAGACGCACTAACCCTCTTTTGTACATATGTAAATAGTCTCTTATTTTATTTTTCCTTTCACTAAGATATGTCTGATTAACGACTGTGAGGACACAGTCACACTCAAGTGTGGGGGGAATTTACATCACATCAGCAATCAAATTTTATGAAGAAGATCATTCATTGAACAAGGATTAACTTAAATTCATAAATAACACCTTGGTTCTTGTTTGATAAGTTGAATTGTTGGGTGATGGGAATGAACATTATTTATTCATTGAATCGTAATGTGTCTTTTTAAGATGCTAGCTTGAGATTGTGCAGACGTTAGTCGTGTTCTGGAGTAAGCGTGTCAACCCTTGTTATACGTATTAGAATGTGCAAGTAAAAAATAATCAAAAAAAATCATGAAATAAAAGGATTTTGCACCTACATTTGTTGGATTTTCTGAGTTTGTTTTCATGCATAATATTTTCTTTTCACTCAAATTTTCAAAATCGTAAGTTCTAAATCCACTTGGCCCACTCAAGGACAAATGACTCATTGTAGTGTTCTTCTTCGATACCCCACATTATTCAAACCCAAGTTTTTAGTCGATTTACATCCTTAGTTCGACAAGTTTATCTTATATTGGTATACTCATGAACCTTTGTTTAAAGGTCAAAAAACGTCACTTTTTATACCAATATTACACCACCCACTCCATACTTGTTTTAAGGTAGGATAACCATATACCACATCTTATTTTATATGGGTTATCTATCTTACGAAACTTTGCTTATCATTCCTTTCAGCTTTTTATATAACATCAATCCAGACTTGTGTGTTGAATTAGGGTTATAGAAGTAGAGTAACTAGGGCACAAAACTTTCCTTTCATGAAGTATTGGTTTAGTAGAGGAGGAATCAAATGAAATAATGTACGGCATCATTCCATTCCATCTCCATTCATCATTCATCATGCAAAAAAAAAAAAAAAAAAAAAAAATTGAAATAAAGAGAGAGTCTCTCTGAATAAAATAGTCTTCATCATTCTTAACTATGAAGCATCCATTTCCATTCCATCCACATCCATCATACCGTACTTAGAAGCAAGGATTGTAGTTGAGGAGATGAAAGGAAACAAAACGTCCATATGTGCCTTAGTATTACTTTATCTTTTGTAGCTTGAAATTCAACTAATACACTTGCCCTCTTATCTAGAATATTTTTAGAACTTACAAAAATTTCCTTCATCTATGCATAACTCATATCCAATACATTACAGTTACACTAGTGCAAAATTATTCAAAAAAAAAGTTGAATAAATGATTGGGTGCACATTGTCGATGTGTAGAACTTTGGTTGACACCACGCTCTTAACCTTCAAGACAATTACAGTGTTATCGAGGAATTACGATTCAGCTTGAATTTTTTTATTCATTTTTGCACTAATTATGGGATGGACAATTTGGGGCTAAACCGTTATTATTGAAGTTAGGTGAAATCCTTGGAATGTGAAAGACCTTAAATATATTGTTTGATTAATCCACGTACTCAAGACACTTTGGATTTTATGGGTAGTATCCGCTGAAAACCCTCACGAGACAACAATCGTCCTACTAGGGACACCTAGGGGTTTAACGGCTTGTTGCATATGCTAAATGCAATCGTGTTTCCTACGAAAGTGTGACATATCTTAGTTTAGTTTATTCGAGGACGAATAAAAAGATAAGTGTGGGGGTGTTTGATATACACGTAATTGTGTATATTTTATCCTCTTATTTATCTTATTTTATATTTAAAATAATTGATACTGTGTATTTATAGTTGTGTTTTCAGATTATTTATGATGATTGGATTAATGCACGTAATTGTTGAAAAACTTGAAGAATTGGTGCATGAAGAGTGTTGATTTTGAGAGTAAGATTAAAGCTTGAAGAAATGTTGCTGTTCAACCACCTTCTGTCGCATATGTTAATCCAATGCCTTCTCATAATGATAGGTTGTTGCAGATGTTATGGAGTTCCTATTCATGCTCAAAACAATTGATATTGAAGCCATTTGATGCCCACAAGCTATTACAAATTGCAAATCTATTCATACGCGTTCACATTAGCTCATTTGCAAGGCCTCTCACTCTACAGCTGCGTTCACACTAGCTTATGTGTTAGTTGGGCTAATTCTTTAGTCCCACATTATGGAATTTGCCTAGTAGCCTTTGTCATATCAGCTATAAATACACTTTATCTCATTCATTGTAAAACACATTGGGTTTTATTATGTAATTCTTTTCTTGGAATAAAATCATTCTTCCTCTGTTCTATTTAGTTTTAGTTTTATTTATGTTCATGTTATTTAGTTTATTTTTCTCTTCCTCTTTAGCTATGTCTAGCTAATCCCCTTTGATTAGGGGGTGATGACGCTGATAGATATGATTCAACATGAATCACATAGCCAATAGAAGAAGACTGTATACATGTAGATCTGGATCTGAATCAAGGGTTAGATCTGAACCTTCATATTCTGTGTCGTTTAAGAGCTATGCTCCTTCATAGGGTATATTCGTGTTCGATCTAACAATTATCAGATTTAGATCTAATTTTAGGGTTTTAGAAGTTAATTGGTGAATCTATCCTGATAGTCTATGGTTGTTTAAGAGCTCAGCTCCTGCATAGGCTATGCTTGTCGTTATTTACTTATTTGTTTCTAAGAACCTAATTATCGTTGATTCATGTGTGTGACAGAATCATGATTAGATCTATATTTATTTGTTGGCTATTGATGAGTGTGAATCCAATCTATGTCATTATCCCCTAATTGTTTTCTCTTATTATATAAATCTCTCTTTTTATTTAATTGCTGTTATTTTCTGTGTTTTCAATCAATCAAAATCTTGGAATAACTTGATTGGATTTATTAATTAAAATATTTTTGGTCCGAAAGTTCTACACCCTCTACAACAATCCTTGTTGTTTAGGAAAGCCGAACGAATTTTACAGTTGTTTTTAATTGTATAATTTGTTCGCAAACAAATTTTGGTGCCGTTGCCGGGGACCAAAATAATTTTTATTTTTAAATCCTTTGGGTTATAGTTTTATTTCTTTTTTATTATTAAAAAAAAGCAAAAAATATTTTTATTTTTATGTCTTTTGTTTTCTTTTGATGTATAGAAAAAACATCTCTTGATTAGTTGTTGATTTGGTACTGCTGATTAAGAGAAAGAAAAAAAAACTTGCAATTTTTGTTTTATTTGTTTCCTTTCTTTTACTTTCCGTTCCTTTTGTTTACATATTCACTTTTTTTTACAATTGTTATAAATTAAAAAAATCCTTTGCAAACTTTCCTTCTGTGATACTCTTCCCTTATCTCTAATTTCTTTCCCTTTTTCATTGCAATTCCTTCTTTGTCTTTCATTCATTTCTTTCCGAATTTTCTACAAATCTTTCCCTTAAACAATTCCTATATAAAAAAAACAACAACAAAAAAAAGAGAATTTTCTTCTGGTTTCCTTTCTTTCTCTCTTGCTTTTTCTTCTCGCTGACTTCTGCCGCAACTTTGTTTCACCACCATACTTCTTCCCTCATACCATCATTCTCCTACGCAAAAACCACTGTCACCCCAATTCAAACCAAGTATACTACCAAGTCCCACCACTCCTACCCAACGTTTTGCCAAAAAGAATTTCCCCCTCACCATCGGTTCCGCACAGTTCAGCCTTCACCACAAATTCACAGCCCAAGCCATCTTCACTACCATCACCCCGAACCAACAGCATACCCCTCATCACACAAAACTGCGACAACAAATCTGCATACCCCTTTAGCCAAACTAATCTTCTTAAAATAAAAAAAAAAGAATACCAAACAAACCACCCCTGCTTTCCCTTCCACCAACCCTCTAAAATTGCTTCGTAATTCCCAACACAACGCCAATCATCTGCACTGATCCAACCGATTTTCATCACCACTTCATACCCGAAGCCTCCTCATGCCATACGCCAAAAGTCGAGTCAAAAAAATTCATCTTCACCATAGCCCCATGTCGCTTGTTTCAAACTTCCACCCATCTTCACAATTATTTGATCAAACAAGCCAAACCCCAGACAAGTTTTGGCCTCTCATCCAAGTAAACTCAGCATCACCCTCATTGCAAACCCACCGCACTTCCAAAATTTCACATCATCACTACAAACTTCAATCCACTTCTGTCACCGCACCAAACTCCACATCGTTCCTTCAATCCTTACTACCAACAAACCTCCACTTCAATTCACATCAGCCCTCCCACCACAAACAAGTTTTGGCACCCTCCATCACAGACAAACGTGAACATTCCAGTGCTTTACCCACCACCCCCAAATCACAGCAGATCGACAACCCCAATTCAAACCGAAATTCACCCCCAACCTCGCAATTTCCACTCTGTTCACCGGTCAAAAACACTAACCCATATTCACAAATCTGATCATCGACTTCTTCAATTCAAAATAAACCATTCAAATTGAAGCAAAACCAAATTCGAAAAAGAAATAGAGAAAGAGGGCGAACCCGACTTTATGTGTAATCGCGCAATTGAGGTAGGGGTTTCTAAGTTTGTGGCTGAGAGGATTGTAGTGCTTGCGAAGCCAGGACCGTGATTTATTTTTGGAATAGTGCGGTATTGAGAAAGTGATTTTTTTTTAAAAGGGCGTGAGATCTGCTGAGATCTGATTTTACGGGTTGCCTTCTATTTGTTTAAGTGCCTGGTTTTGTTCTCGTGACCGGGATGAGTTCCTTATTTTTTTTAAAGCTATGTTGACTTATTTTTTTAATGTGTGAGTTTTCTTTCTTTTTGTATTTGTGTGTTTTCTATTTTTGTGTTAGGTTTAGTTCAATATTGTTCTAGTTTTTATCCCCTAACTTTTTCCCAATTTAGTTTTTGTTTTTGTTTGTCTTACTTACTTTCCTTGTTTTTTTTTTTAAAAAAAATCACTCAAAATTTATTTTCATTTTCAATCATCTTGTTTTTTTTGGTTTAACTTTGTTTTAAGCTTTAGTATTTTTTTTTAAGAAAAAAAAATAACAGGTACAATGGATATTTGAAAAAGGCCTTAAAAAACAGGTACAGTCAAGTAATTAATAGGAGGCGAGAACAACATAAAGCAGCAGACAATTCAGGGTTTGAGCGGTTGCACACCAAGTGGGGTGTGAACGCGCTAGCGCGACTCAACTGCACTGGACGGACTGCCGATCAAGGTGAGTATTTTCTAACTCTACAGGGACCGCTGCTGCAAATAAAAAATATATATAGACATTGCTTGTAAAACTCTTCTGTAGGGCATCGGCTTGCTTGTAATTTTTTTAATTTATTTCTACAATTGACTGCTTTGTGACGGTTCTGAGGCTGTTTATTCTATGACTGGAAAAAATCGCATTCATCGTAGTTTAGTTTTTATTTTCTAAGGACTTCATTATTATTTGACAAATTGGTTTAGTTCTAACGGATTATTCCTCGGTGTCTAGACTACGGCAGAGTAATAACCATTTATAAATATTATGGTGATTCGTAAATATTATATCGGTTGTTCCTCTGAAGGTACTTAAACCTTCGGCTGCATTGCTAGGGTGATTCCGGGTGCACCGATAACTCCTGTCCGTTAACTGGCTGAGAAATCTTTTGTTGAAATAAATCAAACAGACATTATATAATTCTAGAAATTGTAAATAAGTAATTTGCATTAGGTTCGTCCTTATTAAAAAAAAAATTCAAAACAATTCTCGTTTTGTAGAAAAATTTCGCTTCTCAAATTTGTTTTTTTTCTCGTCTTCCCTTATTCTTCTCGCTAGTGCATGCGTAATTGGACTCGTGATCCTTCAGACAATCGTTTAGTTCGAACAAACATTCCTTTAACCATGGCCGAAGAAAATCCCCCTCGATCTCTTATGGATAGATACTTCCCCGATCGGGTTTCTATTCCTTCTTGCATCATATTGCCCGCCCCAACAGGTAACCACTTTGAAATTCATTCGAATCACATAAATACTCTTCCAAAGTTCGACAATCTAGAATGTGATGATCCTTATATTTTCTTGACCAAATTTGAACAAGTTTGTGCAACCATGAAATTTCAACAATTAAGTGACGATGGAATCAAACTTAGGTTAATTCCATTTGCACTTACCGATTATGCTGAGAAATGGTTGTATAGCTTGCCTTCAAATACGATTGGAACTTGGGGTGAATTTGTGAACATTTTTCTAAAGAAATTTTACCCTCTGGAAAAAACATCCGAAATTCGAAACGAAATCGTCAATTTTCATCAATTTGGGGGTGAATCCTTTGCAAAACATTTTGAAAGATTTAAAGAGCTTCTATTCAATGTCCACATCACAATTTCGAAAAATGGACTCTTTGTCAAATTTTATACGATGGACTTGAAAATAACTCTTGAACCATGCTCGAATCGATGTGCCAAGGAAATTTTCTAGTCCAAGATCACAATGTCGCTTGGCAATTTCTCGAAAATTTAGCCGAAAAATCAGCTCAATGGGAAAGATCTAACGAGAAATCGATGTATTCCCAATCTAACGCTCATTCGGTAGGATCATCAGTAGCCTTAGAAGCAAAAATAGACGCGATGATATCCAAATTCGACAATGTTCTTTCATCAACTCAAATAAACCAAGCTCAAGTGTCTCAGACCTCATGTTACAAATGTAACGATCCTAACCACATAGCCGATCAATGCCCAAATTCATTGGAACAACTCAACGCATTTAACAAAGCTAGGAACGACCCATTCTCCCTAACGTACAATCCAGGTTGGAGAAACCATCCTAACTTCCCTTGGAACCAAAACAATGCGAATTCGAATGCGGTTCAACCGCCTTTTCAGTCATTTTCGAATAATCCTTCGAAACCTCCCTTTCAACAAACTCAATTCCAACATCCTGCGCCACCTTCTCAAAATCAAGCCCAACAATCTTTTGTTCCCCTAGACGATAAACGATTGACATCACTTGAGAAAACTCTCGAAGAATTGACTAAAGCGACGACTCAAAATCTCCAATCAAATACCAATCTTCAAAATTTATTGACTTTGCACATGCAAAACACGAGTCATACGATCGCTAAACTTGAAATGCAAATGAGTCAGTTAGCCACTTCCGTAAGCGAACGGGAAAGAGGCACTTTCCCGAGTCAACCCATTCCAAACCCCAACCGTCAAAATCCTAACTCCAACCAAATTCACATCATTCAAGATTCAAACGTTAGTCACTGGAATGCGGTCACGACTCTTAGATCTGGCAAAAAGATTGACAACCATGTGGTCAACCCAAGCAATTTACCGGACAATCTTCCAACTCCAACAGAAAATTAGACCAACTCAGATCAAAACATTGAGCCCATTTCTGACAATGGTCATCCTCAAACTCAAATGTCCTAACCTACTGAGTTGTCTGCTCCATTTCCTCATAGACTCCGACCTAGGAAAAAGGCGGATCAACTAGAAAAGATCCTTGAAATATTTAAGCAAGTTAAAGTAAACATTCCTCTTTTAGATATTATACAACAAGTTCCACAGTACGCGAAATTTCTAAAAGATTTGTGCACTCAAAAACGTCATACACAAGTTCCTAAGAAAGTGTTTCTAGCGGCAACTCTAAGCGAGGTCTTGTCCCAATCAATGCCAGTGAAATACAAAGAATCTGGCTGCCCCACAATATCATGTACTATTGGGGACAAGAAAATCGATAGATGCTTAGTGCTAGTGTGAACTTGCTTCCATATTCCGTCTATCACCAATTAGGGCTAGGAGAACTGAAACCCACAAAGGTTACCCTTCAGCTTGCTGACCGTTCAATTAAGAAACCTGTGGGCGAAATCGAGGATGTATTGATCAAATTAGGCGAATTCATCTTTCCAGTTGATTTCATTGTCTTAGAAACTCAACAGGTAAGCAATCCCGAAAACCAGATCCCTTTGATTCTAGGACGACCCTTCTTAGCAACATCTAATGCTCTAATCAACTGTAGAAATGGGTCTATGAAACTTTCTTTCGGTAACATGACTATCGAGCTAAACATCTTTAGAATCGATAACTCTCCTAACTCTTGTGTGGACCAGTTTTCTGAAATCCATGCTGTCCACGATAATGAATCTGAGCTCGACCATCTGAACAACGAAATTGAATCAAATTACAAAGCATTATTTCAAGATATTCCCGAAAATGTCTTTGATTCAGTTCCTGTCGAGCTGCTCACAATTGAGCCTATTCCTCAACCAATTTCTTCGGTTGAGTCGTCCCCAAAACCTGGACTGAAAGTGCTGCCTAGTCATCTTAGGTATGCTTACTTAGGAGACAATGAAACTTTTCCTGTCATTATCGCTTCTGACCTTACTTTAGAGCAGGAACAATTGCTCCTTCCCATTCTTAAGAAAAATAAGGAAGCAATTGGTTGGTCCATAGCTGATATTAAGGGGATTAGTCCTTCGATAGTCCAACATCAAATCCACCTTATAGATGATGCCAGACCCACTCATGATCCCCAGCGTTGACTAAACCCCATCATGAAAGAAGCAGTTCGTGCTGAAATCTTTAAATGCCTTGACAATGGAATTATCTACCCGATTTCTGATAGTCAATGGGTTAGTCCAATTCATGTCGTACCTAAGAAATCAGGGATTATCGTGATCCAAAATGAAGCTAATGAGCTTATCCCAACCCGCACCAAGACCGGTTGGCGTGTTTGCATTGACTATAGGAAACTTAACGCTGCAACATGTAAGGATCATTTCCCTCTGCCATTTATCGATCAAATGTTAGAACGACTAGCTGGTCATGTGTACTATTGTTTCCTTGACGGGTACTCGGGCTATAATCAAATCCCTATCGCTCTTGAGGACCAAGAGAAAACCACTTTCACTTGTCCATTTGGTACATTTGCGTACCGACGTATGCCTTTTGGTCTTTGTAATGCACCTGCAACCTTTCAGAGGTGCATGATTAGCATTTTTTCTGATATGATCGAGCGATTTTTGGAAGTGTTCATGGATGATTTTTCCATCTTCGGGGATTCCTATAATGAGTGTTTTCATCACCTGGATCTTGTAATTAACCGTTGCAAAGACAAACACTTAACGCTTAACTGGGAAAAGTGTCACTTCATGGTCAAACATGGCATTGTTTTAGGACATGTCGTCTCTAACAAAGGAATTAAAGTAGACAAAGCCAAAATCGAAGTTATCTCGAATCCTCCTATTCCCAAATCCGTTAAGGACATCCGATCCTTTTTAGGTCATGCTGGTTTTTACCGTCGATTTATAAAGGATTTTAGCAAAATCACTCGACCTTTGACCAATATTCTTGGTAAGGATGTCCCTTTCGACTTCAATTCTGACTGCATTTCATCTTTTGAGCGTCTTAAAAATGAACTTGTCTCTGCCCCGATCATTTGCTCTCCTAATTGGAAGATGCCTTTTGAAATCATGTGTGACGCCTCGAATTTTGCTGTTAGCGCTGTCCTAGGACAGCGCATCGATAAGATTCTTCACGTCATTTACTATGCGAGTAAGACTTTGAACGATGCCCAAATCAATTATACGACCACTGAAAAAGAACTTTTGGCAGTTGTTTTTGCTCAAGAAAAATTCAGGCCTTATCTAGTTGGCTCACACATCACGGTTTATACCGATCATTCCGCACTTAGGTATCTTTTCTCTAAAAAGAATACTAAGGCTCGTCTCATTCGTTGGATCCTTCTACTTCAAGAATTTGACCTTACCATTAAGGGTAAAAAAGGATCTGACAACGTTATTGCGGACCACTTGTCTCGTCTTCCAAATGCCCCGTCTTCTTCTCTTCCGATCAACGAGAATTTCCCCGATGAAAAGTTGTTTTCTCTATCCGCTGATCCTTGGTTTGCTGACATTGTCAACTACTTAGTCACCAAGCAGATCCCGGATGAAAATCTTTAGATCTGAAATGCTCGGGTCTGACCAGAGCGTTCCATGCAAAAACATAAATCACTCGAGTTAGGATTTAATCCTAATTCTAGTAATTTGATTTCAGTAGAAACTGAATGTAATAGTTGATCATAACATCGAGCATATCATGTGCAAATTGTCTTGTGCGCACAGGTGTAGTATCTGCTCAGTATCAAGTATAAT
This sequence comes from Allium sativum, assembly GCA_030737875.1. Classification (NCBI taxonomy): domain Eukaryota; kingdom Viridiplantae; phylum Streptophyta; class Magnoliopsida; order Asparagales; family Amaryllidaceae; genus Allium; species Allium sativum. The sequence goes on along the minus strand of CM060920.1, from coordinate 935,244,055 downwards.
ATTGTAACACACCATATTTTTTGTGAACGTATAAGTAACAAATTAAAGTATAATTAATTTTTAGGAGAAGAACTAAGGGAAACGGGTTGTGCCATTGTGTTCGTCTCGAAATTCTGCTTGAGATAGAGTCCGAGTTTGCGTAAAACGGATACCGTATGAAGGAGATATGGACGAACGAAGTTAGGCAGAAAAACCGGAAACAGGCCAGAAACGCACTGGCGCACTTGTGAAGTGCGCCAGCACAAAAATACACTGGCGCACTTGGGAAGTGCGCCTATGTCGAGCCAGAAACCTGCACAGGGTTCTAGAGAGTTCTAATGACGAACTTTGATGTGTTGGACGGACCTGATGGCTTCTAGGGTGATCTATTGGTTCCGAAACACTCTCTTAAACTCTCTCTTAAACCCTAGCCACCGCCTCTAAATCTAATCTCAAGTGTTCATTCACAATTCAAATTAAAGTTTAGAGCTGCAACAACAATCGAAGAAGATTAATCAGCGTTTCTGCATCAAATTCGATTTATAATCCTTTTCTTTAGCCACGAAAGGCAAGTACAGTTATTTTCCGATATAAACGTTAATTATGATTGTGGCATGAATTGTAAATCTGAATCTGAGGTTATGTATGTTATGTTCTGTTTAGATCTATCTTATTCTGTATCTCCTTCTTCTTTCTGTTCTATAGTCAGGCTACTATGAGCCTACGCCGAATCTCATAAGAGATTAACGCACGAACGCTAAATTTTGGGACATATAATGAATAATGCATAATTGGACATGAAACTGTTGCCTATGAGACTATTATTGCCTATGACTATGATTCATGACTATGAGACTATTGCCTATGACTATGATTCATGACTATGAGACTATTGCCTATGACTATGATTCATGACTATGAGACTATTGCCTGTGACTATGATTCATGCCTATGAGACTATTGCCTATGACTATGATTCACGCCTATGAGACTATTGCCTATGACATTGAATAAGAAACTATTGTGATTTGTCGCCCATGACTATTGTAGTTAGTTTCTTACGCCTATTCCCTTAATGATACTAGATCTCATATTTAGTATGTAACTTTGCTAGTTTATTCCCATTCACTGTTATGTACATCGAGCCTAGTGGGGCCAATATCATTGTATTTGGTTCATTATTTCATGCCTATTCTTTCTTGTTCTTATCTCCTATTCCTTTTGCTAGGGCCATTTCATGAGTACTTAGAGAACTTGTTGAATCATTGGGCGTAGCTTAATTAAGTTAATAAATATGTTGGCATAATTTGAATTGGTTATGATAGAGAATGATTTACAAGCATATTAGTCTTGGAAAAAAAAGGGTAAACTAGAATATTAAATCTAGTTTTGACATGAACTGTAAATGGGAATATTAAGGCTAAGATTTGGGGCATATATTGTATTATGAATTATGACCTTGATTTAGGCATGTAAGTTTAGGCTAAATCTATGATTAGGCAAGATAGGTAAATAGAGTTTTAGATATATATAATCTGCTAAATCTGTTATCTGCTAAATCCGTTAAATTGCCTAATCCGTTATCCGCTAAATTTGTTATATTGCCTAATTTGCTAGTTCTGCTATATTGCCTAATATGCTAGATCTGTTCATCTGCTAAATCTGTCATCTGCTAAGTCTGCTGAAAATGCCTAATCTGTTATATGCTAAATCTACTAAATTGCTTAATCTGCTAAATCTGTTAAGTCGCTTAATCTGCGAAATCTGTTATCTGTTGAGTTGATATATTTAGTCTGTTATTGACATAATCTGAATTGGCTATAATTATGAATAATTGACATGTATATTAGGCATGGGCATAAATGGTAAATTATTAATTAATTGGCCGCAAAGATAAACATGGCTAACTCGAGGTTAGAATGAGTTTGAGGCGTAATCCTGACCGGAACCGCCCGGCACATCCAGTGGCCGCAAACAATAGGTTCTAATGTGAGAAGTTAGTCATAACGTGCTTGAAACCCAAGGTTAGACTCAGTTTGTGGCAGAAACATGCCCGGAACCAACAGGCCTAACCAGTAGCCGCAAACTGTCAGTCTAATGTGAGAGGTCTAGGCATTAATATTTAATTAATGAAAATTCGAGATAATATGATGTCTAAAACGTGTTGGGTGGATAGGGTTAAACCAACTGGACTAATGAAATTAATAAACCCGTTTCATGAATCTGTAGGCCCAATACAAAGTTAGACAAGTCTGTAAATCTGTTAAATCTGTATGTCTGATCCGTTAGTCTGAAAACTTATTAACTTGATTTTCTGATCTGTGTACTAGTTGACCTGAACTCTGTCTGAACTTGTAAACAAGTTAATCTGAAATCTGTTAGTCTGGGGGCACAAGGTTAGGAGGGAAAAATACTTGTGTCATTTGTTGTTTGGGACCCATATTAGTCAGTAACCCTTTCTGGTATCAAAACTTTGACCCAACAGTAGGTATGGTCCGGGCACGCTTACTGAACTAATTATAAGCGGTTCATTCTGATAATGGCGAGGGGTGTTGATGGTGCGTTCCAACCGGGTCATGTGTGTGCATGGATCCCGGTCTGCCTTTGAGGATGTAAGACGCCGTGACATCTGTAAATAGGTCTGTTTCATTTAAAGGTTGCCACTTTGGGGAGTGATACACCCTTTTGTGGGGCTGGCACAGGGTATTTATGTATTAGGGAGTCAATCGCTTGGGATAGGGTTTTAGGTTACACTTAGTTCTGTCTGTTTCTGTTGGTACCGTCTGTTTCTGTTGGGTGGCAACACCTGTCTGTTTCTGCATGGTACCGTCTGTTCGGGTGGTAAAGGCCCATTTACTAGTGTACACCTAATTCTAACATTCTGTTTCTGTAGGGATTATTCTGTTTCCGTTTCTGTCTCTGTTCGGGTGGTAAAGGCCCATTACTAGCATTCTGTTTCTGTACTTTCTGTTCGGGTGGTAAAGTCTCATTATTAGCATTATGTTTCTGTACCTTCTGTTAGGGTGGTAAAGGCCCATTATTCTGTTTCTGTTTAGGCATTAGGGTAACACCTAATCCTGTTATACTAGTATTAGTGCAGAGAAGTGAAAAGTAATATCATCATGTTTCTTCTTTTTAACCTAAGTATATATGTTATTCCTGTTTCCTGTTATCTCTCATCCAGTTTTATTTGCATGCCATGACATTATTATCTGTTCATAACTGAAAGTCACTGGACTTGCCAGACTTTATGTCTGACCCTTGTTGTTTCACCTCTTTTCTTCCGTTCCCCCCAGGTTTTCAAGGAGGGAATACTCTAGCTTGATCCGGATCTTTCTTCCTGCTTGGAGTGCTTAAAGTATGGCTTGTCTTTTTCTGGCATCTTTGGTGGGGATTATGATTTTAAAGTTTTGTACTCTGATGGCTTTTGAACAAGGCTGATATATATGTACTTGAGTTTTTGGTAAAGTTGTAACCAAACTGATTTCTGTCCACTGCAATAAAGTTATAAAGTTTTCAAGTATTATTTTTATATCTGTCCTGTAATATTCTGTTCTGTTTACTAAAATGCTCCATCAAAGTTAAGGCATTCCCTTTGTGAGTGACCTTAACGAAGGTGGGGTGTTACACTTGGTATCAGAGCTGAAGGTTACCAGATTAAGTAGAAGTTTTTGAAAACTATTTTCAAAAAGGTTTTAAAAAGGAAGTATTTTCAAAAGTAAAGCTTATTTTGAAAAACATAATCCCCAAGATCCATATATCTTTCCATCGGTCCTTTTTGTATTGAATCTTTCCTTTTTCGTTTCAGCATGTCTGAAGCATCTGAGATACCAGAGGGTGTTCATGTACCCGGTTGGTTTCGTCAATACCTTGAGGCAAGGACTGCCGCCATAGGTCCAGCAAATGACCCCCCTCCTCCGCCCCCTCCTCATGCAATTGCTTTCTCAAAGATCTGTAAAGACTTTAGGGCCATGGGTGGAAAGGATTTCAAGGGAACTGAATCATTCGTAGAAGCGAGGAACTGGCTTAAAGAAACTGAGGATCTGTTCGTTATCTTCGAGGTGGACGATAGGCAAAAGGTACAGTTCGCGGTATGGTTTCTCAAAGACGAAGCTTCCTACTGGTGGAAATTCACTAACGCCGAAAGGCCGGTTGAAACATGGATGGATTTCAGAACAAGGCTTGAGACGAAATTCCTCTCGCAAGCGGGACAAAGTCTACAATTGGAAAAGTTCGTATCTCTTAAGCAAGGAAGTATGACGGTCAAGGAATACGTCAACCAGTTCAACCAACTGGCTAGGTTCGGACTGGATTTAGTTAACACTCAGCATAAAAAGGCTCTCCGCTTTGTTAAAGGCTTGAACGAGCCACTACACAGCCTAGCCATGACCCATGTACCCATGGGAGCGACTTACGAGAAATTGGTGGACATGGCACTACTGCACGAGGAAGACAAGGGCCAAAAAGAGACAAAGAAGGAAGAACCACAGAATAAGAAAGCATGGCCCAAAAAGGAAACACAAAAGAAGGATGAGAAGTCTGAAGATAAGAAGGAGAAAAAGTGCTTTACTTGTGGAAGCTCGACTCATCTGAACAAGGATTGCAGAAAAAGGAAGGGCACTTGCTTCAACTGTGTTGAGATGGGACACTTCACTAGGGACTGCCCGAAGAAACGAGGGCAAGGGCAGAGGGCAGAACCCACTTCTGGAGGACAGGCGAATGCTCAAGTGACTGGTAGATAGGGTAGAAATAAGAAAATTTATGTAGAAGGTTTAATTTTCTTATCTGATTTTTGAGTTAAAACTCTTTCTGATTCTGGCATTTTGATTCTGTAATCGATACTCTGCACTTTAATACTAGTATTGTTTCTGATTCCGCAGTAGACTCAAACCCCTAAGGGTTAGGACTCATCTGTTTGTGATAGATTGGGGATTGAGAGATATATGTGTTAGGCGTCAAGTAGGACGCATACATTCTGGTTTTTATCATGCATAGTTCGGTAATCTGATCTATACCAGTAATCTGTAAATATCTGAATATTCCTAATAAGGTTAAGAATTCCAGTTTTGACATTGTCTAAAGTGGGTAATCCTCTGGGTGTCAATCTGATGTTGGTTTCGGTCTTCAGAGTCAATACTTAGGGAAATTATTCCCTCAACCATGGTCTAATGGAAACCAAGTTTTTGTTTCATCTGTACTCGCTTCCATCATTCGATTGTATCCTATCGATCAAGTCTTCGAACTTTAGGTAGAAACCAATGGGTGTAAACATGTGTTTGAGACATGTTATGTTTGATGGTTGCCAGTGGATGCAAGTGGTTGCTAGTGGTTGCTCGTGGATGCATATACACACACTAGGCACTAGATCGGCTCGAAAACACTCTCATACTGCATATGGATGTGTGTGCATTTTCAATTTTGTGAATGCAAAATGGTTGACTCAGCACATGGATGTTGCATATGAATGAATGGTTGTACACTCATATAGAAATGATATGTATTAAATAGGAAAATTGCATACATGTTGGACTCACGGCACTGACATAATTCGCATTAAGGAGGTCAACTGAATCAGTAGACCGCCTGATCTTTGCATTAGATAAGAAACATATACACACACTTTTGCATATGTACATACAACATTTGAAGTTTCTAAGGACAATGGATGCTTGTGGACGATGGTTGAGTAGATGGGTGATTGGATGGTAGGACACATTCTTCTTAACTAGAAGATTTCGGGGACGAAATCCTTTAAGGAGGGGAGAATGTAACACCCCATATTTTCTGTGAACGTATAAGTAACAAATTAAAGTATAATTAATTTTTAGGAGAAGAATTAAGTGAAATGGGTTGTTCCATTGTGTTCGTCTCGAAATTCTGCTTGAGATAGAGTCCGATTTTGCGTAAAACGGATACCGTATGAAGGAGATATGGATGAACGAAGTTAGGCAGAAAAACCGGAAACAGGCCAGAAATGCACTGGCGCACTTGTGAAGTGCGCCAGCACAAAAATACACTGGCGCACTTGGGAAGTGCGCCCATGTCGAGCCAGAAACCTGCACAGGGTTCTAGAGAGTTCTAATGACGATTTTTGATGTGTTGGACGGACCTGATGGCTTCTAGGGTGATCTAATGGTTCTGAAACAATCTCTACACCTATAAATAAGTGATTAACCTAACCCTAATTCATAGAATATTGTCTGTGACACCATTATGCTACCAAACTCTCTCTTAATCCCTAGCCGCCGCCTCTAAATCTAATCTCAAGTGTTCATTCACAATTCAAATTAAAGTTTAGAGCTGCAATAACAATCGAAGAAGATTAATCAGCGTTTCTGCATCAAATTCGATTTATAATCCTTTTCTTTAGCCACGAAAGGCAAGTACAGTTATTTTCCGATATAAACGTTAATTATGATTGTGGCATGAATTGTAAATCTGAATCTGAGGTTATGTATGTTATGTTCTATTTAGATCTATCTTATTCTGTATCTCTTTCTTCTTTCTGTTCTATAGCCAGGCTACTATGAGCCTGCGTCGAATCTCATAAGAGATTAATGCACGAACGCTAAATTTTGGGACAAATAATGAATAATCCATAATTGAACATGAAACTGTTGCCTATGAGACTATTATTTCCTATGACTATGATTCATGACTATGAGACTATTGCCTATGACTATGATTCATGACTATGAGACTATTGCCTATGACTATGATTCATGACTATGAGACTATTGCCTATGACTATGATTCATGACTATGAGACTATTGCCTATGACTATGATTCATGCCTATGAGACTATTGCCTATGACTATGATTCACGCCTATGAGACTATTGCCTATGACATTGAATAAGAAACTATTGTGATTTGTCGCCCATGACTATTGTAGTTAGTTTCTTACGCCTATTCCCTTAATGATACTAGATCTCATATTTAGTATGTAACTTTGCTAGTTTATTCCCATTCACTGTTATGTACATCGAGCCTAGTGGGGCCATTATCATTGTATTTGGTTCATTATTTCATGCCTATTCTTTCTTGTTCTTATCTCCTATTCCTTTTGCTAGGGCCATTTCATGAGTACTTAGAGAACTTGTTGAAACATTAGGCGTAGCTTAATTAAGTTAATAAATATGTTGGCATAATTTGAATTGGCTATGATAGAGAATGATTTACATGCATATTAGTCTTGGACAAAAATGGTAAACTAGATTATTAAATCTTGTTTTGACATGAACTGTAAATGGGAATATTAAGGCTAAGATTTGGGGCATATATTGTATTATGAATTATGACCTTGATTTAGGCATGTAAGTTTAGGCTAAATCTATGATTAGGCAAGATAGGTAAATAGAGTTTTAGATATATATAATCTGCTAAATCTGTTATCTGCTAAATACGTTAAATTGCCTAATCCTTTATCCGCTAAATTTGTTATATTGCTAATTTGCTAGTTCTGCTATATTGCCTAATATGCTAGATCTGTTCATCTGCTAAATCTGTCATCTGCTAAGTCTGCTGAAAATGCCTAATCTGTTATATGCTAAATCTGTTAAGTCGCCTAATCTGTGAAATCTGTTATCGGCTGAGTTGATATATTTAGTCTGTTATTGACATAATCTGAATTGGCTATAGTTATGAATAATTGACATGTATATTAGGCATGGGCATAAATGGTAAATTATTAATTAATTGGCCGCAAAGATAAACATGGCTAACTCGAGGTTAGAATGAGTTTGTGGCGTAATCCTGCCCGGAAGCGCCCGGCACATCCAGTGGCCGCAAACAATAGGTTCTAATGTGAGAAGTTAGTCATAACGTGCTTGAAACCCGAGGTTAGACTCAGTTTGTGGAAGAAACCTGCCCGGAACCAACCAGCCTAACCAATAGCCGCAAACTGTCAGTCTAATGTGAGAGGTCTGGGCATTAGTATTTAATTAATGAAAATTTGAGATAAATATGATGTCTAAAACGTGTTGGGTGGATAGGTTAAACCAACTGGACTAATGAAATTAATAAACCCGTTTCATGAATCTGTAGGCCCAGTATAAAGTTAGACAAGTCTGTAAATCTGTTAAATCTGTACGTCTGATCCGTTAGTCTGAAAACTTATTAACTTGATTTTCTGATCTGTGAACTAGTTGACCTGAACTCTGTCTGAACTTGTAAACAAGTTAATCTGAAATCTGTTAGTCTGGGGGCACAAGGTTAGGAGGGAAAAATACTTGTGTCATCTGTTGTTTGGGACCCATATTGGTCAGTAACCCTTTTGGTATCAAAACTTTGACCCAACAGTAGGTAGGGTCCGGGCACGCTTACTGAACTAATTATAAGCGGTTCATTCTGATAATGTCGAGGGGTGTTGATGGTGCGTTCCAACCGGGTCATGTGCATGCATGGATCCCGGTCTGCCTCTGAGGATGTAAGGCGTCGTGACATCTGTAAATAAGTCTGTGTCATTTAAAGGTTGCCACTTTGGGGAGTGATACACCCTTTTGTGGGACTGGCACAGGGTATTTATGTATTAGGGAGCCGATCGCTTGGGGTAGGGTTATAGGGTACACTTAGTTCTGTCTGTTTCTGTTGGTACCGTCTGTTTCTGTTGGGTGGCAACACCTGTCTGTTTCTGTATGGTACCGTCTGTTCGGGTGGTAAAGGCCCATTTACTAGTGTACACCTAATTCTAACATTCTGTTTCCGTAGGGATTATTCTGTTTTCATTTCTGTCTCTGTTCGGGTGATAAAGGCCCATTACTAGCATTCTATTTCTGTACTTTCTGTTCGGGTGGTAAAGGCCCATTATTAGCATTATGTTTCTGTACCTTCTGTTAGGGTGGTAAAGGCCCATTATTCTGTTTCTGTTTCTGTTTAGAGATTAGGATAACACCTAAACCTGTTATACTAGTATTAGTGCAGAGAAGTGAAAAGTAATATCATCATGTTTCTTCTATTTAACCTAAGTATATCTGTTATTCATGTTTCCTGTTATCTCTCATCCAGTTTTATTTGCATGCCATGACATTATTATCTGTTCATAACTGAAAGTCACTGGACTTGCCAGACTTTATGTCTGACCCTTGTTGTTTCGCCTCTTTTCTTCCGTTTCCCCCCAGGTTTTCAAGGAGGGAATACTCTAGCTTGATCCGGATCTTTCTTCCTGCTTGGAGTGCTTGAAGTGCTTAAAGTATGGCTTGTCTTTTTCTGGCATCTTTGGTGCGGATTATGATTCTAAAGTTTTGTACTCTGATGGCTTTTGAACAAGGCTGATATATATGTACTTGAGTTTTTGGTAAAGTTGTAACCAAACTGATTTCTGTCCACTGCAATAAAGTTATAAAGTTTTTCAAGTATTATTTTTATATCTATCTTGTAATATTCTGTTCTGTTTACTAAAATGCTCCATCAAAGTTAAGGCATTCCCTTTGTGAGTGACCTTAACGAAGGTGTGTGTTACAAATATCTTTAGGGACCTGTGGTCATGAGAGATTGCCTATCCATACGTGTATACACGCATGGACAGCCTCAGCTTCCATATCGAACACGAGATAATAACATAGCAACTTGGAATGGAACAAATTTGAATGGCGTATACATTAATGTATACACGTATGTCGATGACATATATAAACACATACGTAGTATGTATATACACATGTGTACATCGGCCACCACATATATACAAAAAATCATACACAACGGGGTACGAGACAGTTTATGCGACTTGGCCGGGAGTGATGACTAATGCATACAGCCTAAAAAAGTGTGGCCAAGTGATCAAATTTATTTCAGTAAATGGTTTCAACAAATTGGATAGTTCCAGCAAATGCACTTCAGTATTTAAATGGTTGCAGCAATTTCATTTTAGTAAATAAATGGTTTCAACAAATTCATTTCAGCAAATAGGATAGTTTCAGCAAATCATGAGGTATGGAATAATACATGTATTGCAGAGTAACTGTTCAAACTAACTAGTTCATTCCACTCTTAGACCATTATGTAATGAGGCAACACGCCACCTTATAGTTCCATGCATGTATGTCTCAGTTTTAAGGCATGTAAGTTTCGATATTAAGGCATGTATGTTTCAATATTACTACATGTATGTTTCAGTATCAAGGCATAGCAGATGAACATTTATATTTGAGTTACAGGGTGTCAATGCAAATGGCATAGCCAATGAACATAAGGGGGCAAAACGAGGCAAACTAGGTAGACTAGATTTTCTCAGTTCATAACATGGCATAGGGTAAACACTTGCAATCCGGTGTGTATCCTAGTTTTACACAAGGTAGCACTGCAAGTATTAATAAATAAAACTTGTGCCAAACCCACAAATGACATGCAGCCAAGCCTTCGAACTAAGGTCAGTAATGGTTACTCAGAGCCCAGGGACATGGTGAATGTCAACACAGCGGATAGGAGTCAAAAAGTCATGCCAGATTTTACAGCAGCACAATGAAAGAAAGTTCATGGAAAAATGCCAAGTAAAACAATACAACAAACCATAGGAGTTACTTTTTGATTATGGGTCATTTAACAATTCAGCAAAATAGCAAATCAAAATATTGTAAAAATATATAACTCACTCAGAAGCTTACAAGCCAAGATATATATATATGAGTATCATATAAATATAATCCTTGAAATAGATCCAAATGGTTACAGTTTCTCATGATATACTATCACTATTTCAGATTTATAATTTATTCACTTCCATTATCAATGATGGTTTAAAATCATGAACCACAGGGATATGATCATATGTGTATCATAGTTTGATAAATAATTCAGACCATAGTACAAAATTGGACACTTCAGTGAAGTTCACTCTTAAAAATAGTCCCCAATCCTTTTTGTTTCCAGTAATATACTTTATTTCACCTACCAGTAACCTCTCATTATAAACATTCATGTTTTATCGAGATAGAGACAGATGTATAGTGTCCTATACATATTCTTAAAACTTTACCTGAACAATAACTAGAAACGAAAAGGAAACGGATTCAGTTTTCCACATTCAATTTAAAAATGAAACAGCCACGGAATGATTGGTACATGCAGCTAAGACAAGAACTAAATGTGGATCCATGTCAAATATACATATACACTACACATATATATAGTTAAACTAGACAACAATGGGGATGTATATGCGAAAGGTAGGAAATCAAGTGTATGTCCCAAGTTTCAAAAGGTCACACAATACTTTAAGATGCATGACATCAACCTAGAGTACACCAAGTTAGGTTTAGACAATCCATATTTCGTTTCATCTCCATATATATATATACACACACATATATGAGTATGATATGGTGACAACTAAGTGATCCACTATATGTCTAAAAGGGGTAAACTGATTAAATTTAAACATGCCAGTAATTCATGTATTACAATAAGCCTTTAAAAATACCAACTACAACATGTCTAGTTTCAATGTCACATTGAGGTAAACAAGGTGTTACATCATGCATATGGCTTATCATAACTTATAACTGGTTTGAAGATGAACTGATGCTACTGCATATGAGAAACATGGCCTATATATGTCATCTATAGTGGGAGCATTCAAGTGCTATTTAAAAATGGAAATATAAGAGTGTATTTACTTGCATACAGATGTGCATTTCTTAAATTTTCCAGGTTTAACACTAACATAAAAATATTAACAATTCAACTTCAACTACCATTCATGTTTGTCAACCGAACTTCATATATGAATAGTGCATGGTGCAACAAAATTAAAGTGCATCAACACGTGTACAATGTTTCAGGCCCAATCAGGTGCTCAATTTTAAACAAGGTCAGCATGGTTATATAGCCAGGGACAAATTTCTAGGAAGTTTTCTAAACATGCAGCATAAGTCTGAGGCAACAAAGTGGTTCATTTATTTAAAAATAGGCAAGGTATTTAGGTACTAGAATTTTCCAACATGGCACTTCAATAGTAACAATGCATATATATATGGGGTTTAAGGCACTTCAACAAAAGAATTCCTCCCTAGGGACCGCAAAGCAACACGAGACAAATTAAGGTAAATCAACCAATCTCAAGGCAGCCAACTCAACAACAACCACGATCATATATTTTAGTTTAAATTTTAGAAATCAATTTACTTGGAAAGGATAAATCGCGAGCTGTCAATGAACTACTATATTCAATTTAATCAAAATCAAATTTATTGAAACCAAGATTAATCGTGAGTGAGATAACTCACCATACGACCGTGCTATGATTGGCAAAGGAGTCGAACGGCTTCAATGCGATGCTTGCGGAGGCACAGGTTTGTCAACGCAGTGACCCAGGTGATGTCGAGGAGGTGGAGATGGCGGTAGCTATGAAGGTGATGGCTTTGATCTAGAGACAAGACGGCGTCTTTGATTCGTTTGCAATTTAGGGTTCGGGTTTTTCCAATTTGGAGGCAGCGGGATTCAATTAGAAGAGAAAGGGATCGAATTTCCTTTTGCAAAAATTTGGGAATTCGGCCATTAACGAGAAAAAAGAATTATTTTGTTTTGCTGAAGGAATGGATTGGAAATCTTGAGTTTTTATAGAGGCGAGATGGGGAAGATAAGAACGAAATTCAATCAATAGGCTTATAGGGTATGCGAAATTTCAGATGTTAGGATATGGGTTGGAGGAAAATATATCTGAGGTAGGTTTTAACCAAGTATAATTTAATATTTGAGGGTATTGTAAACTATAGCTGAATGCTTGATATTCGTACCGTAAGCACAGTTTCCAAATATGACAAAACTTATATGTACTCCTTTGTTTCAACGTTCAGAATTTAGTAAAATTATTTTGGTTGGAATCTGACGCTGTTTGTATATGACATTAATACTCATCGGTTCATCAATCGTTCACTAAACATCTCCTTTTAATTCTAAATTTGAAACGTTAAGTTTCAATTTATTTATTTTCATGAATACACACATATCAAGCCAATTCTCATATATTTTTAGCAAATAAAATTTTCCATTTGATTTAATATTGATAACGTTAATTCAACCCTTATATTTTTCAATCAAATTTAAATGTCCAATTCGAGTATTCAACTCAATTCAATCCAGATGTTCAACAATAAATATTTGATTCTCCACCAACGTTCTGAATTCAATATAGAATTCAATCCATACACACAATAATACACACACACATATATATATATATATATACACACACACACATGTATATTTATTTTTTCTCTAATCCAATATCAATATAAAATTGATTATTAATAATTAAATCTTCAATTAATTCCACATTCTAGTCGTCGAACTTTCTGGGACGTTACAAGAGAGGAATACAGAACATCTTGCAACTCAGCCACACATGACCGACCACTCATTTCGCTTGAGTGTATCGAATGTATATCACCAACGGTTGGGATCAACAACCGTTTTCCCAAAAGGGACAACATCGATAGATTAAAGAATGAAATGAATTTCTTCTAGATAGGTGATAATACACCCTAATTGGGAGCTACCCACTTAGCCATATTGCCTGCCCAATTTTTGTCATTTCCCGATTGTTGAGGCCTGAGGCTATGATTTACTTACCTTTCATTGATAGCACAATCACTTTGAATGCCACATTGTCAGATCCGTTAATCTCCAATTGATTTACACAGATATAATCTGGATAATATGCTAAGAGAATAAATTCTCCGCCACCATACATATATTTGTAGAGACTAACGTATGCGATCAGTGGAAATACTCTGTCAGACATTCATCCATACACGTTCATTCTAGGACCGAATGAACCTGAAGGCACAATTTCCATTAATCCATCTTAAGCAATTTCTACCTAGAAGTAATAGAAAAACAATTGCACTTCACTCCATCTTCAATTATTTTCATATAATCTGATTCGCAATGCTACTGCCAATACGGAGTGGTTCTCGGATAATAATCCAACCGCTCTCTCCATATTGACAACGATATTGGCCAATACTTCGATAGTTAGTTATTTAAAAATCGAAGAAAAACAAATATTCATCCAAAGCAAAAAACAATCACTGGGCCCCTTAATTAATATTACATTAATTAAATTTATCATTTCCCCTTTTCTCTTCAATATCTTTAACCAGATATTTCCCAAACCCGTTTAGCCTCCCATGCTTTCTTGGAAAAACATTTCCATCTATCATAACTATTTACTTTTTATATTCCAGATAATATCACCCTTTAACGTCGGAAAACATTTTCATTTCTTATTCATAGATCACTATTCTTCCCCATTCATCAGTCCCTAACTGTAGACTCGTAAGAGAACAACTCCCTAAGTATCAACCCTGAAGGTCGAAACCAACATCAGATCGACACTCAAAAAACCATTCAACTCAACTAATCTCCAGTCAGTTTCTAATTCCCTTAACTTCATTTCTTAACTTCTTATCAACATAATCATTTCAATCTGCAAAATGTTTGCTTTAAACCCATTATTCACTTTAAGGCGTGTATTCGTTTCTCCTTCCAAACTTTCAAGATTTAATTTTATACATTCCCCTTTTTACTTATAAAATTTCATTATACGTCAATTTGCTTATTAAATTCTATATATAATTGATAAGTTGATTTCTAATTATCAAACTTCCTTTAAAAAAAAATCTATCTCCATAAATTTCCAGAAAATTTCGCCTGTGTCTTTTTTGTTAGGGTCACTCGGTACAACCACAAATCGCCTTTCTGGGCCTTTCCATTCAAAAAGAAAATCAAAAAGCCAAGCGGTTTGCCGATTCGGTGCATAAAAACCCATATTGAATTAAATACTTACCTCTTTATCAGACATTTTAATTTATATCTCTTCATTTTACTTCATTCCATATCTTCTTAACACATATCCAAATATTCCTATTTTGTTTTAACTCAATCCAATCATCTTAACTCAATTTGCTAATTTATTCTCTAATTTGCACTTTATCCCATTTCACTTTTTATTTGAACATAACATGTTCAAATATAATTTATTTTGCTTACCAACCAATCGAATTCCATTTTCAATTCAAATTTCATATTCGATTTCGAATATAAATACATAAATCCCTTTCACTTATTCAAGGTCAAACTCGATCCAAAACTTGGTTAACTAATTATTTTACTGCTTTGTTAATCATATTCAAAAATAAATATTTGATTTTGTTTCAAAAATCAATCCATTTACTTCACTTGAGTTCATATTTATTTTATAACTCAAATCTAGATTTTCTAATGAAATTCCAAATTTTATTAACTTGAAATCCCCTGATTTTAATTATTAAATCGTTATAATTTATAAACGATTCTGCCACTGTTTTTTCGGAAATTTGAATTTGGCATAACTCAAAATCTATAAGACGAAATCCAGATTTTCTCTTTCATTAGAAAAATATTATTCAATCGGTCCTGACGGTTCTTGTTTCAAAGAAATCCGACTAAAATTGAGTTCTATATACTCAATTGAAGATCGAAACGTCAAATTACGAACTACCGTGCTACGGCGAGTGTGTTTTAATTATATTTAAATATAGACGTTTAAACGTCGTTTATTATAAATTTCAATCTCATTCTTATATATATTTTAAATATAAATTAAATCCAGTTTTCCAATTCCAACTTAATATTTCCAATTATCCCTAATCGTCGATTATTTCATTACTCAGTTATAAATTTATTTATGACTCAATTTTCTATACTAAATTCTAATTCCTTTATAAATAAATTATTTATAAAATTCGATATATTAAAATTCTAATTACAAATCCTTAAATTTATCTCAATTCCGTTTATATTTCGAATTCCAAAATAAAATCCGTCGTTCCCTTTTTGAAATGATTTCCACTTCACTCTTAAATTCATACTTGAATTTAAAATCCCAAATTATCCCACGATAATTATCTTACTTAATTTATAAATATTGTTTATAAGTTTTACTTCCTTGTTTTATAATTTAAAACAAGTTTCCATTTCAAAATTCATTTGAAACTCAATCCCTAATTTTAATATTATATTATAACTTATATATATATATAGTGAATCTATTTTCATATTTAAATTTCTAATTAATACAATCCTATTTTTTGAAAATATTTTATATATAAATTCGATCTAATCGAATTCAAATCATAAATTCATACGAATTTATTTTAATTCAATTTACATCCTAAACATCAGAATAGATTTCATCGTTTCTTTTTGAAACTAATTTCAATTCCCCTTTATAAATTCAATCTGAATTTACAATCCTCGTATTATCTAATGAATATTATTCCATTTCATTTATAAACAACTATTATAAATTCACCACTTGTATTTATTATTCAAAAATAGTTATTATTTCTTAGCCCATTCGAAATTCAAATTCTATTTTTAAAAAATAGTTTTTTCCCTTTTAAATATCAAAATCCCTTTTTACAATATTTTTATAAATCAACATTTAGGCCAAGTGATATTCAAACATCCAAAACACCCAATTATCAATACCAGGTTTTCTAACGCATCATATATGATAATATATATACATATATATAAATATTAAAACAAACAATGATAAATTTCGAGGAATCCAGTTGGATCCCTCCTACCCGTTTTCCTACATCCACAGATGTTAGCA
Source organism: Allium sativum (assembly GCA_030737875.1). Taxonomy (NCBI): domain Eukaryota; kingdom Viridiplantae; phylum Streptophyta; class Magnoliopsida; order Asparagales; family Amaryllidaceae; genus Allium; species Allium sativum. Next base: position 935,227,473 of record CM060920.1, on the reverse strand, counting down.
AACAAAAATAAAACCCATCCTGCTTCAAGGCAAGATATCGCGGTATGGAAGGTCATCCTCTATAATATATTGTGGGGAGTATAGGGTCATCCAAAAAACCAACAAACAACATATAAAAATTATTTAAAATAAAAATTCGTTTATAATAAAATTGTAAACAAACCATAGAGTGAGTTTACTCACTAGGGTTTTTTACATTTGTTGAATATCTGATTTAAATTCCATAACTCATGCTATTTTATTCTATTGGATTCCGAACTGCATTTGCAATTAGCAAAAATTCCTGTAAGTGCCACATACATTTGGTACTGCTCCTACACGTAGATAACGATAATGTGAATCAACACAACCAAGCGTGTTTGATTTTTGACCTAGGATGAATACGATATCTTATTTTTTTGTCATACAAATTTGAGTACGTAAATATATAAAATTAACCACTGTTAATTAATTTAATTAACTAACCTTTTTTTACCTTAATCTTTTTTTTCCGACTATATTAGTCTGCTTTCATGGCTATGCTTCCCATTGTCGAACTTCTTCCCACATCCACAACTGCATTTCCCATCACAAAAATCACAACATCTCTCTATCTCATTCCAATAGCCAACCGTGACCTTCCTCTTCCTATCACAAACCAAATACCGAACTCGTCAAACGACTGGATCGAATTTGCAACCACCTAGAACTATTTCCAGTGCCTAAAACTCCTATCACCACTGTTAAACCCAACCATTCCTTCTCTTCGACTAAACCCCATTCCAGAAATCAGGAACTTACCCATACTGCCAAAAATCGCGACATGCTTTTTCCCTAAAATCACCGCGACCTAGAACCCATCGCAGTTTTAAATCACACCCCAAAAACCAACATCCTCCTCCTCCAGCAACGCTGAACTAACGCACGACTTCAATCCCATCGCTAGAACCATTCGCGACTCCCAACAGGCCAGAACCCCATCACACTATACGACTCACGAAACTGGAAAACAATTGGTTCCAGTAACCAAAACTGCATGATCCAATTTTCCCTTATGCGCTCAATTAATTTTTCCCCGAATTGAAGGCAGAAGATTTTGTTGAATTTCGATTTGCAAACAAATTTTAAGAGGGGCCATGTAGATTTCATGAACGAGAAGGATTAGAGAGTAATGATTTTTAAATTAGAAAGAGGACACGAAGCTTTCGATTTCCAGTTTGAAAAAAATGAGAGAGAGGAGCAACCATATTTCGATATGAAGCTTAGTTCGAGCTAGCAAAAACAAAGAAGGGTGCAGTGGCCAATTAAATTCGATGCCTTGATTTTTAATTTACAGAGAAAGGATGAATGATGCGAGAGACAAAAGAAGAGAAAAGGGAGGAGTAGTCGTGTCTCTTATATAGATGAAGAACACTTAGGCACGAAGAAATATAGCCTGCGTAAGGTACCTTTTAGGTGATAGGTTAGGGAAGGTTAAGTGCATCGTTATTAAATGAGATTTGATTTTTATTTAATTTGATATAAAGAGATTTTTATTTTATTTAAAACGATGTCGATTTGATTTCGAGCTTATCCATTAAAAATATCTCGGGGTACATAATTTGAAATCACAAACCCCTATTTTTACGTACCAACCGACGTTTCAATGTTATCACGCTATTCTGAATTCAACTGAATAGAATCTGAAATTAATTCGAACGTATATATAAAATACCTATATTAAATCGATATAATATAATTTAAATTCAGAAACCTATCAATTCCTCGATAATAAATTATTACTATTATCATTTATATTCAAATATAATTTATATTGATCATCTGAATCATTTCGATTCAATTTTATCTTCGAATTCAATTATTAGTTGTTTTTAGTATTACGATAATTCAATATACTTGAAATTAAATCATATTTGATTATTAAATCATTAAACTCTATATAAAAATCTATTTATATTATCAATACAACATTTTAAATAAATTTAAATGTTTAAAATTAATCGATCAAAAATCTGGGTCGTTGTAGTTCATTGTAAAGTTACTCGGTTCAACTGAATGCATGGCAATAACATGAAGTAAAAATAACGTCCAAAGTACACATGTGTGTCCATACACATATATAAAGTATTCCATTATATTAATAAAAACATGAAATCATGGCTACAACTTCGGTCAACAACTTCCCACGACCTTCGAACAACAAACCGTCAGGTCCTCCTCCGCCGCAATTCCCTCTTCCGACGTGAAACCTCCACCGGAGACCTTTGCTGATGCAGTCGGATCTTCCTCTTCCACACAGTCCACCAATCACATCCTTGAATTTATTCAGCCTCATCAATCGTATATTTTCATTCCTGAAAACATCTTCAACAAATCCGAAGATTCGTGGACTAATACTATTGCACTGCATCCCGTTGGATTCCTCAATTCATTCGTCAAACTGAAGAGCTACATTTTGAAAGTCTGGAAGCCCACTGGTTCTTTCCATGTTCACATAGCACCGTACTGTATGTTTGTCACTCAATTTGAGGAGAATGATGATTTCGTCAAGGTGATGGAGTGCTCGACTTGTTCTTAATTTGGAAAACTTTTAATGATCGATGCTTGTACGTCAGGTTGTGATTACATGAAGTTTGATTCTTCTGAATTGCAAATCTGACTACGCTTCCATAATCTAAAAATGGAGATGTGGACATGGGAGGCATCGCAGATGATTACCAGTTTCACTAGCAAATCATTTATGATAGATGAAAACACAACTGAGAAAAAAATTCACCCAGTATGCTCGAGTGCAGATTTCTATTACTATGGATACTGAATTGAAGACAAAAGTTCATGTTCTATTGCATACAGGTATATAGAATCAAATTAACATTGAGTATGAATTTGTCCCATACAAATATGAAAAATGTAGAATTTTTGGGCATACAACTTCTATAAATAAAGTGAAAAAAATGCAAAATGGGTACAAAAAACTTCTGATCCTAGTTCTTCTACTGCTAATCCTGCCTCTTCCTCACAATAATAAGAACCACAAGATACAACAACTGACACTGATGATTTAAAAATCCTCGATATATGTGTTGAATAGAAAATATGATAAGCATGAGGCATCTTAACAAAATAATAACCAGGCTACATAAAGAGAGATATTATGACATCAATATATAATTAAACTTACAAACTCAGAACCTATTTAATATCCTTAGTGCCACCAACCATGACGTCCAAAGGTAGAAAATAGTGTATTGGATCTCAGTGAATGATAAGATAAATAGGAAACCTAAAACATCAATTACGACAAAAAAAGAAGATGAAAAAGATCACCTTCAAATGGAGTTGAGGAAACATATGTAAAAGAGACCATAAAAAACTTGAGTATAAGTTCATCAAGCTTCTTCTCCTAGGTACTCCTTTTAGAAGGAACATTCAAGGAATTCAACATAATTATGTGGAACATGAGATTGTATATAATATATGTGGAATGTGAGATGAAACCATTTCCACTAGATTGTTATTTATTCGATTTAAATATTATTATAATATCATAAGAGTATTGATTTTAAAGAAATGTTTTGGGTTATCGTAAGGTAAAAACCATCCGTGTTTATGTGTGGATAGGTCTTACGATTATCATTTCTTTAGAAAGGATTTTAAAAGTTAAACAAATGATTGGAGTTTACTCACACCATTCACATGACTGACCCAGAGTTTATTTTGTTTTGTTTTCCCTAAGCTCTTGGGTGCCCAATTTTGTACGGGCAGTCAAGTAGTCGGGATGTTACAGATACTTAAAGAGAAGGAGGCTTCAGGATTATATAACTATTGTTATTTCCTCTGTGTTGTAAGTGTTATACTCTAAAAATGGTATTGTATACAGATACTATTTTATTTCAAAGTTGTGTTATGAAATATATTTATTCGTTCCGCTGTGAGATTCGTGTTTACTCTGATGTTGTGATGTTCTTCTTCTTCTATTCTAAGTTTCTACCTTATCTATTCTCACCCTCTAATTTTTTTTCATGGAATATCCGGTGTTTCCGATGCTTGGATAGTCGACATTGAGTTTATGTCGATTACTCAGGTCGCGAAAACCCAGGTCGTTACAGTGGTATCAGAGCTAAAGGTTAAGTATTACCTTGGCTCTGTGGCGTAACTCAGCAGAGATGGGGTTAGCAATACCCTAAATTGAGTTGAATGTATATATATGAGCGTGTATTTGTTATTCAATATAAAATTGTTTTATATTGTGGAGATGTATTGGTTGAGTTGTTTATGGGTTCTGGTTGATCAGTTTGATCCACTGTATCGGTAGGGTTTTATAAACACTCGAATAACATGAGCAGACACGGTATGTTTTGAAAAGAGGGTAAATGAAATAATTTTACCCAAATTATATTATGATATAAAGGAAGTATTTATATTGGAATGATTATTGGATATATTTGTTGTTATAATCGAATAAGATTATAATTGAAATGGTTATGTAAATAACCAATCAAAATTCGTATAAGTGTTACGAAATGAATTAAATCTGAATTTGAATCAGAATTGAAATTACAACTCTGGAAAGTTGGAAAGGTGTTTGTAAGTGGAACTGAATTGAATATATGAGAATTTTAAAATCCTGGGAGATTTTAAATGGTTTTACAAGCATTGCGAATGATATTTTGAAATGGATTTCAAAATGAAAGTATTTAGAAATGGTTTTAAAATTGATATAGTATTGAACTCACTTCGATAGCTAGGAAATAACCCTGGTGATGAATCGCGACATCATTAGTGTTCATTTTTGAGTTGCTAAGTGACGGATTACTACCGAAGATTTTGTTTTTGAATTGTTTTGTGGAAAGCAAGTTGTTTTGAATCCTGAAAGGGATATCTGGTTTTAGAAAAGCTAAACTGTTTGAAATTCCCTGGGAAAGATTGTTTGAATTTAAAACAAATTAAATTACAATTTGTTAAAGGAAACAGAAATTGAATTGAAACCGGTTAAGTGGTGATTGAATTGAATTATAATAGAATGATGCCGAGTAAAGTTGGATTTTGGTACATAATTGGACTCGGATAAGTAAACGGTTTGATTCCCTTAGTAAAACCCGATTACGGTTATGAGATGAAAGTAACTGATTAGAGAAATTATTTAGTGAATGGAATATGGGAACGAAATTTGGTTAAGTATTTTGGACTGGTAAGTTAAGAGTTGAAATTGATAATGGAAATTGAGTTAAGAAAGGAATTTGGCTTGGTTCTAAGCAAATGATATGGTTTAAGAATAAATTGATTAGAGAACAGTGCCCGAAAGGCATTTGTATATGTTGAATTGGTAGCAAATGGAAAGGATATATTGATATGCCCAACAAAAAGGTACCAATTTATATTATATATGGGTTTGAGATTCTGATGAGCCGTATTGGCAAGCCGCTTGGCTGTTTGATTTTCTTTTGGGTTGAAGAAGGCCTAGAGAGGCGAGTTGGAGTTTGAGCTATTGACCAGTACAAAGGATGTGCTGGCGAAATTTTTTTTAAAAGTTAGGTGTTAGAAAATTTTCAGGATTTTTTAAAATTTTCATTGGTAAGAATTAATTAATATTTTAATTGAAATTAATTGGTTCAGTAAAACTGAAGTTGATAAGTGAAAAAATAATTTTTAACCCAGTTAATAGGGTTTGTTTTCTACCTTAGCAATTTCGAGGATGAAATTATTTTACGGGGGGAAGAATGTAATGTCCCGTATTTTCACGGTATTATAATTAATTTATTTAATTATTTAAATAGTGATTAAGAGAATTAAATGGTTGTTGAATTAAATTATATGGAATATTTAATTAATATAAATAATAGAATAATATATTTAATTCTGAAATAGTCGGAAAGAGTGAATTGACAATATCATGTGAACTGGACAAATTTGAAATATTTAATTCAGTTTAGAATTTGAATTATATTAACAAATTTATTTAAATAACGTCAGTTGAACGTATAATTATATTATAATTAAAATCGAGCTCGAAATGGCGCTGTAGTTCGTAATTTGGCGATTCAAACTTTAAATGAATATACAGAATCCGTTTTAAATCGGATTTTTGTGAAACAAGAAATGTTCGGAGCTGGTGAAGTACATTTTTCTAATGGAAGAGAAAAACCAGGATTTTGTCGTGTAAATTTTGATTTATGTCCAAATCAAATTTTAGAAAAGTCGCTATGGAATTCCTTTATAATTTATAACGATTTATTTTTATTTTAAAAAGGATTTAAATATAAATCGAATATCGATATAACTGGGAACTTTGGAATATTGAGTTATGAATCCCGATGTGGAGTTGTATGATTTACTAGTGTGAATATATACGATAATATTTATTTCTTAATATTTAATTTAATTATTTTTAAATATATTTAATATTTAAATGGGTTATTTAGAGCTTTAAAAATAGCCAGTTTTGCAAACGACCTCCGTTTTCGATGAAACTAATTTTGTTGGATCCATAACATTAAATTATTGTTAGATTTCAAGTTTCATGATTTTTGGAGTCAGTATGTGGCCGTACGGATTTTTAATGTAAAAAACAATCAGTATTTTGATGGTTAAAAATACGCAGTGTGAGCAAACGGAGTCGGAATTCGACGAAACAAGTTTCGTTGGGTCCATAATGTCGAACTGAAGGTGTATGTCCATTTTCATAATTTTTTGGTATCGTATGTGACCTCAGGAATTTTTAAATGATATAAATTAATAAAATAAATAAGTAGCTTCCCTTAGAAGCCGCCTACTCCTATAAATACACACCATACCTACCTAAACCTAACTTCCTCTTCTCCCGTGGTCAAACAAAGGAAGCCACCAGTGTTTCTTCCTCAAACTAAAATTCGTGACTTTGAAATTCAAAGTAAAATCATATGAAAATCCATAAATCACTAGACAGATAGATTTGCCATCCTCACAACTTTCTCTTTATTGCAATACACATAATTTTCGGTTCGACTTTATTTTTATATGCTGGAAATGGTGTAGCGTGAGCCTAGGGCTGCCAGTATCGTAAGATTTAAGCATCAATATGTGCATTTGTTGTTATATTTGGGTTGAGAAAATGAAATAACATGTGTGTGCCACATTTGGGCGAGTTCGGTGATGTTTGGGTTCGGTCTTTATTGGTTGGGTGCGAAAGGAGGCTGAGATCTGAAACTCTTCCTGGCGTGCGAGTTCTTGAAGTTGGGATGGAGGGAAGGAGATTCAAAAGAGGATTGCAATGGTACTTGTCTGAAGTTGAATAGTGTAGAAACGAGTGCAATTGAGTTTGGGCAAATTTGGCAATGGCAGGAAGAATACGGGTTCGTCACTGTAAGAGGAAGAACATTGCGAAGTCGGGATCATGTATGCGTTGTTGAGCGTAGGTTAGTGCAGTGCATTGTGAAGAGGGAACGATCCAGTTTCGGATGAATTTTGGACAAAAGAGAAGGAATGATGTTCGAAATTTTCGAAATGGCTGTAGACTGAAATGAGCGACAGTCCTGAAGCTCATGGGGAAGAAGAATGAAATGGACATGGGTTTGCTTTTTACATGGATGGGCCAAAAAGAAAAATAGTGTAAAGCCCATAACTTTTATGATTTAAAGTTCAAATTTTATTCAATAACAAATTATAACTTGTATAAGTCATAACTTGATCATACGATATCGACATCCAGCAAGACTAGATCCGTTGGGATCGTAGGGACGAGGGCTACACAATGGAACTGATTGGGAATGGATTGGAGCTCGTTACAATTTATAGAGAAATAAATTGTCCATCCGAATCAAGCGACAATTATCGTTATTTAACGATGACCGTCCAATGTGAGTAAATCTCACTAACTCTGTATAGTTTATATTTTTATAAATATAATTTAGTGTTGATAAATGATGATTGATTGTTATGTGTTGATTGTTTGGTTGAATTGTTGATGTATTGGTTGAAATTATAGATAACGATATATATATAAATCGTTAATCAAATATTGGTTCTGTTTATCCGAATATTTCATATTGAAATGAAATCGATGTTATTTATATTGTTTAACATCTGTGGATGCAGGGAGACTGGTTGGAGGGATCCAGCTGGATTCCTCAGTATTATAATACTGTTTGTTTTCATATATTGTGATATATGATGTGAAATATAATCTGTGATTGATTATGATGATACTGTTCATGTTATTTGGTATTTTAAATACCATATGAAATACTGGAATGTAAAAAGGAAAATTTCAAAGTGAATATTGAAAATGAAATATTTATATATAAAATAAATAGAATTATATAAAAGTATTTGTACAGAATAAATAGAATTATATATAGGGAATTATAAATGAGATTATCAGTATTAGAAATAAAAAAGGAGATTTGTATGAATAATTCTATAATTAGAAGTATAAATAGAAATCAGATTTGGGATATTGTTTTAAATACGAAATCAAACTGTTTTGATTGCAAAGAAGAAATATTATTTACGTATAATTTGAATAAAGGATTTAAGTAAATATTTTGCTAATAAAATATTTATAAAGGAAATAAGGTTTGAAATAGGAATTTAAAATGGAGTTAAAGGAATTAGAAACTAATTGGAGGTTAGTTAAGTTGAACAACTGTTTGGGTATTGATCTGATGTTGGTTTCGGCCTTCGGGTTTAATACGTAGGGGGTTGTTCTCTTACTTTTACAGTTAGAGACTGATATATGTGAGAAGATAGTGATGCGTGAATCAGCAATGGAAATGTTTTCCAAATTTAATAACGTATATTTTCTAAAATTAAAAAATAAGGATTTGATGAATATATGGAAACGAGAAATGGGGAAATGAATAAATGTTGATTGATGATTGATCGGTATAATGTCCATCTGGAAATAACATCGTTGGTTGCACACGTGTTTTTCTTTGATAGTTAACTCACCAACTATCGAAGTTTTTGACCATTTTTCCGTCGTCAATATGGAGAGACCGGGATCAGATTCATTATCTGAAAACCACTTTGTATGGGCGTTAGCATTGCAAATCAAATATGATGAAGATAATTGAAGATGGAGTTACGTAAGGGCTGTCTTGTTTACAGAATAGTGCCTTCGGGTTGTCCAGTCCCAGGACAACCAGTATGGACGAATGTTTGACAGAGTACTTCTGGTAGATCGTGTAAGTTGATCATTTCAAACGTATTTAAGTTGATGGCGGAGGAATTCGTTTCTCTTAGCTTATACCCGTGTTTTTTTTTGGGGAAATCAATTTGTGATTTGACAGGTATGAAGATGTGTCATTCAAAGTAAATGAAGGAGTGATCTGTTAAAAGATACGTTATGACCTCAAGCCTCATCAACTGGGAAATGACAGAAATCGGGCAGGCAGCATGGCTAAGTGGGACGCACCCAATTAGGGTATATTATCACCATCTAGAGGATATTCATTTGTTACTCCTTTCTCTTCTGTATCTCCCGGGAACGGTTATGTTGGTATACCAACCATAAGGTGATAATATATTCGGAATATTCAAGCGAAATGAATGGTCGGTCATGTGTGGCCGAGTTGCAAGATGTTCTTGTTTAACTCCAGTGTACCGCTTCTAGAGTACACTGATCGGAAGGTGGTTCCATACCTTGTCATAGTTGAAAATCCATTACCCAATAAGCGCCCTTGGTGTTTGATTGTATATAATATATGTGGAACGTGAGGTGAAAGCATTTCCACTAGATTGATATTTATTCGATTTAAACATTATTATAATATCAGAAGAGTATTGATTTTAAAGAAATGTTTTGGGTTATCATAAGGTAAAAACCATCCGTGTTTATGTGTGGATCGGTCTTACGATTACCATTTCTTTAGAAAGGATTTTAAAAGTTAAACACATGATTGGAGTTTACTCACACCAGTCACATGATTGACCCAGAGTTTATTTTGTTTTATTTTCCCTAAATTCTTAGGTGCCCAATACGGGCAGTCAAGTAGTCGGGATGTTACAGATACTTGAAGAGCTGGAGCAGGAGGCTTCAGGATTATATAGCTATTGTTATTTCCGCTGTGTTGTAAGTGTTATACTCTAAAAATGGTATTGTATACAGATACTGTTTTATTTCAAAGTTATGTTATGAAGTATATTTATTCGTTCCGCTGTGAGATTCGTGTTTACTCTGATGTTGTGGTGTTCTTCTTCTTCTTCTTCTTCTTCTTCTATTCTAAGTTTCTACCTTATCTGTTTTCACCCTCTAATTTCTTTCATGGACTATTCGGTGTTTCCCATGCTTGGATAGTCGACATTGAGTTTATGTCGATTACTCTAGTCATGAAAACCCGGGTCGTTACATAAGCTTAGTTGCTAATGTAGTGATCAAGAGAAAGTGATACAGAACTTTTATTGGAAAAAAGGGAAAATAAAAACAAGATGAAAAATTTATATATTATATTAGAGTAAAATCATCTAATATACAAGCCTATCTAAAAATGCTACAATTTTTCATAATTGTAAATTGAAACTGCATTGGTAGGTGAAAAACTTAATATATATATATATATTATATAATTATATATATAATTATATAATTATATATAAGTATATATAGTAAGGTGCACATGCACACTACTCACTCAACATTGCATTGTTGAGTGAAAACACACAATTTTGCAACATATTCATGAAAATATTATCCATCAAATTGATAAATTGAATTATTTTCCCAACGTATAACTGTGAGAGTCATGGAATATGCTCTTGAAGATACATTAAATTTGTCTTTGGGTATATATTAACGTTCTACATATGAAAGTAAATTGTATATCCATTTCTGTCTCCATTTATTCACTCTTACCATGCTTATATATAACCTCTACAAACTTGTATAAATCCGTATTACATCAAAAGTTAAAGATAATTGAATAACAGATATTTTCATAAGACCATTGAGACACTTGTTTAACCATAGTTGCGCATGTACTACTTTAAAAAATAAGAATAATTGAAGACCACGACTTGTAACATCATATTATATATGTTTAAATTGAAGTATAAAGCAATCTCAATGAATGTAGAAACAACAAAAATATTTGAATTGTTAACATCATGTCACATTAGCAATATTAGCAATTTTTAGCACCATGAAATAGTAGAACATCAAACACATAAAAACACCGAGGTTCATAAGAAGAAGAAAAATACCTACATGTATTCTGTGAATCCTTCACTAAATGAAGCACTGCATCAGCTCATCTTTGCACTCAACATGCATGACTTAGCGTGAGTGACTCAGATATAAGCGTGAATACCATAGATTCATGCATGAGCCCCTAGTTCGAATGTTGTCATTACTGAAGATTCCAGATATGCAGGAACGTCTTTATTCTTGTAGTGAAAGGAATAAAATATCTAGGATATAAAGTTAGTAAATAAAAGTTTGGGTGTGGAAAAAATTAGAAATAGAATTGTAGTTTTCTGACAAATCAAGGTAATAGAATTACTTTGAAGGTGACGGAAAGAAAATAACTACCGTAGGTGGATTAAGATATCTTTGCAATAAGAATTATCATCTTTGTCATCTTAGTTCTTAAAAACGGAATTTTTTCGCTATCTTTGTTGTTGTCGCCTGATGGTAACTTTGTTCCCCACCTTCCAATTTCCTGGACTGGTCAATTTTGCTCCTATTGCATGTTGGGACAACTGCTAGCAATGCCTCAGCTTTTGTCTCCATTGTTCACGGTTTTCCTAAAGTAATATATGCTTGTTAAGGTTTAATTCCTTCGCTGTAAATAATCAAGAAAATATCAATTGCATTCTAAATGTAAATAACAGAAACATAAATGCAATATCATCTAAATGGCTAGAGTAAAACAGGAGATTGTTTCTTTTCTTGGGAACCATTTCAAATGTTACTTTGACTTATCAGTTTGTAGTAAAAAATTACGAATGCAATCCAATTTTTTTACTAATTAATTGAAATAAAATATTATGTCCTTATTACATTAAGCAGTATAAAATAATCTGCATATCTGCCCTTTTGCTATGAATAAATGGTAACATAGTCATTACCTTTGAATCTTCTTCATTAAAAACTGTATTCCCCGGCTAGTCATTAATACAAAAATAATTTTTTAAACAGTGAACAAACCTGAGACTCAAGATATAATAATGAAAGCCGGAGATATAATTTTCAATTTATGGAAGTACGGTTCCTCTTTTCCAAATAATTCAGAAAATATTAAATGTATTGTAGATGAAAATTACATAAAAAAATTTGTGAAATCAGTTAGATTGCTTGAGATAAAGTTATTACCTATAGGATTGAAAATCCTAAAACAGAAGCAGGCGAAATCCAATCTAAAGTCTTTCAGTTGCTCAACTTCTGTTGAAAATTGGCTTTTTTCAGAATCAAAATATGCAATTTGTGAATGAATCCATGAGGAAATTAGCATATCTGTAAAACATAGATTCAAAATTTTACCGTTAAAAACTAAGTTGTATTAAAAAGAAAACCAAGAAAAAAGATGATACCTGGATTGAAGGATGTCAAGTAGAGAAACCTTAGATCTGATAAATCCGATGGTGTGTGGCACTGATTTGAGATTAGAAATTGTGATGCCTTGGAATTTTGGACTAGAAAAAAATTGTCGAAAATCCTTCTGTTCAAAATGAATAATAACAACTGCCATTTTATTTGATAAATATGTATAACACCGCTAAATACACTGGATGAAATTTTAATAAATACCCCCTCAGAGTTTTCGTCTAATTAACCGTTTGTGCTTAAATATAAATTAAACACAATTACCATAAATCTACTTTTACGCGACTCTGGTGAGAAAGACATCTGTATTAATTCCTGCAATATTGATAAATACGTCAGTATGACATAAAGGATAAACATGAAAGATGCACCAACATAAGATGTAATAACAAGTAATAAACAATTTATTTTTTATTAACAAAGTAGTTGCATCACTACCCCTTGTGACCACCTACGTACCTATATCTAATTGGTTAAGCAATTAGGTACAGGATCAAGCCAACGTGGTTCTTCTTTACACAAAACATTTTAAGTCGATATTTTCTTCTAAAAATACTCTTTATATCAAGTAAGGGGAAAACACTATGCAAATACTCATTTTGAAAGATATCTATGTATCTCTTGTAGGACTTCCTTTCAAAAGTAAACATCTTATATTCTAAATACCAAGAATATATTATAACTCCAAACTAATCATCAAGAAAATAAATGCTTGAAAATAATGTTTTACATAAAACATTTGTCAAAGTAATGCATTTCAGTAAAGCAATTAGAGCTACTAAACTATAGGTATTCTACGTTTGTCCTAGTCCCAAACTAATCCTTATTTTCTTGATTTCAAGATTTTATGCAAGTCATGTTAAGTCATCAATGTCCTCAATCATCAGTCGTATATGTTGTTTGCTTACTGAAGTAAAGATTGCAGTCAATATAGTATGTTGAAGTCATGTGCAATATTAAATTAAAACACAATTTTAAGAAATAAGTAATTGTTTAGATGATGAGTATACTCACAATACTCCTTGTTATCTTCAGGAAAAAGCTTTGTAGAACATAATACAATACTTATCATCACCCGAAAGTAATCAAATGTCTTCCTCGAATCACCAAAATTCGCAAAACTCACGCCAACCTGTTTTGTTCTCGGTTTTGACATGTTTTGACTCTCTTTCACTTTGATTTAACATCCCCAATTTTGACAGTTTGTTTATAATACTATAAGGAAGCTCAAGTCCAAATTTGAGAGGATTTGGAGTAGTTTATCATGGTTTTAAAGTAGTTAATATAGCATTTCTATTATGTTGTGAAAAGTTTTGGGCAGTTTATAATGATTTTAGATTAAAAACAACTGCTATAGAGCTTCTGGGGCGCTATGAAAATTTTTGAACCGTTAAAGTGCTTTATAAACAATTCAGAGAAAAGACAACGTTTTCTGAAATGCTATGAAAAGTTCTGGCCTTGGTACAATGCTTTATGAATAATTCAGCGAAAATATAGTGTTTTCTTAAATGCTATGAAAAGTTCTGTCCTTGGTACAGTGCTTCATGTATACTTCATAGAAAAGATCTCGCTTTATAACACTATGAAAAGTTCTAAAATTCAGTTTTTCGGTAAAATGTTTAAGGCCATTTCTCTATGATAAAAATAGTTTTTGACTCCAAATTTACTATAGTAAGAAGCTATCTTAGTCTACTTAATTTCCATGAAAATAAACCCTTAAAACTAGTTATTAAATATTTATATATATATAAAATTCAACAATACAAGGCATTTTTAACATGTCCATTTTAGGCAGATTTTTACCTGACTTGCGTCCAGTTTTCAGGTACTTAAACGATCGAATTAGAGAAAGTGGTACAAGTGAAGTTGTAGGCCTTTGAATTAGCTTTCCAGATTGATAAAGAAATCAAAATTTCATCAAGAATTGCAAAAGTTATGCTCAAAATACCGAACGTCATTTTTAGTGATTCGAGTTCTATTGTGTCTTCTTAATTTTCACAACTTTTCTTCAAAATATGAAAATAATACATGAACTTAAAAAGTTTTTCTCACCTTAGAATTGAAGATTGAACTTGTATTTATTCTCTTGGATTTCTCCTAAACTTCTCCTCTTTATCTTATCTTTTTTTTTTTAAGAATGCATGAAAGAAGTGAACATTTCCAAGCTTTATATAGTATTTTTCAAGGCTAGTTTGGTAATTTAGTTTTCGACACTTGTCCACCTTATCTTCATACAAGCTTTAGGATCTAGACACATGCATCCTTAGGTGTCTTTAGATCTTTCTACATATGGACACCTAATGTGTTTATATGTCTTTACCTTATTTAATTACAAGACATGTGTACCGTTCATTTGATGACACGTGCACTGTTCCTATCATCTTAAGCCACTTTTCACATTCTAGAATATATACACACATAACATTTTTATTTTATATATATGCTACGTACATACACATATATGTGTTCTTCTATTGTTACTACATGCACAAGATGTTCCAACAACTTTTAATAAATAAAACGTCGTTTATCCACAAAACTGTTTTCGGTCGCATTATCGTTATTTCTTCGAACTATTTATCTTTATAAACAAAAACTCAACAACATGTTTTCTCCTCATTAATTATTATTTATAAAGAGATTTAATCAAGGTTATGAAACCATTAAATCCAAGATTTAAATATTTAAATAACCTCGATATTTAAATATTTACTGCCTGAAATTTCTGGTTGTTACATTCTTTCCCCCTTAAAAGGAATTTCGTCCCCTAAATTCTATGCAATACTTAATCAAAAGAAAATCAAATATTCCACAAATAAGTATCCAAGGCATTTTATTGAAATTATACTTTCAAATTAATTTCATAAATCAAAATTTTAAGACATAAATGGATATATATGGTTCGAACTTTTCAATTTGGGATCAACATTCTATCAATCCTGCAAGGTGTTACTAGATCAGGCACGTTATAGCTTCTTTTTCTGCCTAAATGCAGGACCATGTTCTTTGCAATCCACATCGATACCCAGTCTCCTTCCCGTGAACATACACTCAATTTGGAGTAGATTCTAGAGCTTCCATCCAACGGAAAATCATTCAGTAAAGACATACTCTTCTTGTGTGGTAACATTGAAATATACCAAAAATTCATCGTACTCCGGCTCATCCGACTCATCATCATCAAGTAAGGATGTATTCTCCATGTTGTGGCACCTATTGAAATGTACCAGAGAGTAATATTTTCAAGATAGACTCCAATCAATATCTTTAATTAAATCAAATAATTTTTTTTTATAGGAAATTCTTTAGCCAGAAGGATAATTATATTCATCAAAGTTAACTGATCAAATATGTTGTACTCTCCTTGTTGCAATACCCATCAAAATGTACTGGAGAGTAATACTTTCAAAATAGACTTCTCAAATATTTTTTTTAACAACATGATTATATTCATCAAAGTGGATCTAGGCCACACTGTGACACCCCACGTCCATTAATGTCACTCACTAAGGGAATGCATTAAGTTTCGTGAAGTGTTATAGGTAAACAGACACAGAATATTACAAGACAGATATAAATAAGATAGCAGCAGAAATTTAAATTTTTATTTCAAACATAAATCATAATGCCGTGGTCCAAAATACCAAAAATTACAAAAACCATTACAATAAAATAACTTCTGTCTTACACCATTAGAGTACAAAAGTATATAAAAGCAAAATTCCCTAAATAAAAGAGTTACGCTGTTGTAGAGATAAGAACTTGAGCCATACTTTGAAAGTAGCTCCTAGCAAGATGATAACCAAGTCCTAACTAAGCTTGAGAATTCCCTCCCTACGAACCCGAGGGGGGGGGGGGACGGAAGAAAGAAAAGGAAACAAAAAGGGTCAGACATGAAGTCTGGTGAGTCTAGTTACTTTTAGCAAGTAAATAAATAAAAGTAGCATGACAGGCATATAAAGTGGATAAGAGAGATTACTACATAAAAGGCAGGTGTGACAAGGTAGGCAGGATAAGGTGTATATGCTTCTCCAATGATTACTCTGCACTGTTACTAGTATAGCGAATGAGATGATCCTTCCACCATGAGAAGGTAGACTCAGGCATATGTCCAAATGTATCCTAACTACTACCCTAATCGATCGGCTCCCTAATCCGCGTAGATACTTTGTGTCGGCCCCATCGTAGGATGTATCACGTCCTAAAGTGGCAACCCCTCGCTAATATGCACAGCCTCATATCTACAGGTGTCACGGTCGTCTTATCCCCCTCTGCATGGCTCATGCACGCACATGGCCCGGTCGGTTTGCGCCACACACACCGAACTCCACGTTTGGATCTCTTACAATCAGTCCAGTAAGCGTACCCCTTCTCTGACCTAGTTCAGAGTACATGTTTGATACCTACTCCGGGTTATTGGATGAAACGGGTCCCACACAATATGATACAAGTTCTCCCCTTTGTCTTGTATCCCCCACTAGGTTTTCACTGACTATGTATACCACTAGATGTCTTTAATTACGTAGCCCTATTCATTTCTACCAGTTATGCTTACCCTACAAGGTGTCTTTAATTACATAACTTTATTATTTTCCACCGGTTATGTATACCACTAGGCATCTTTAATTACATAACCTTATCGGGTTAAGTTCGTGGGCCTATATGTAAATATTACCCACCCCCTCAGATTTACTTAACCCACTCCCTTTGTTCAACCGAGTTTACTTAACCCCAACTTAAGTTTAAGTTCACACAATCCCTATAGATTCAACTAGGTTAAGTATTCTAATTTGTTACCATGTCCATTTATGGTTATAATGGGCTAGACCTCCCACATTAGACCTACAACTTGTGGATGCTGGATATGCCGGTCGGGTCTGGAGCAGACTTCTTCCAAAAGTTAGGCCTAACCTCATGTCTTAGCATGTCTCGTATTTGTACACTTAGACCTCTCACATTGGGTTCAACACTTGTAGCTGCTGGATATGTTGGTCGGGTCTGTGCAGACTTCCACAGCAAGTGCAACCTAACCTCGTGTCATAGGTGTAATTACAGTTTCTAATTACTGAAATCCTAGCCATTCATTAATTTCCATCTTTACCTATGTCTTTATAGGTAATTATGCCACTTTTTCCCCATTTTGAATTGTATTACCAATTCATATAAACCTTATTTAAATTATGCCAATTCTAATCTTTTTTCCCCCATTCCCTAACTAGCGCAGTCACATAATTTGTGGAATGCCTAGGCTAGATAATAGCCTAGTCATAAATGATAAAAGGGAAAAGTAATGGGAATATGACAAAAGTGATTGTTTTAACATAACTTGGCATAAACATAACTAGCATGGTGATAAGGTGGACATATGATCATAAATATGATGAACTTGTAGCAGTTACTAAATCTAACATAACTATGATGTCATAGTAAACATAATAAGATCTAAATTAACAATTTAGATGTCCAACTATTTCAGATCTAACATAATAGGAACAAGATGATAAACTAGATCTGATTAACAATTTAAATGTGCACATAATTCAGATCCAATAGTTAAAAGTAGATCTAACACAAATAAGATTAAGATCCACATCATATCATGTCATAGAAGTTACAATAGATCTGACAAGATAAAGACTTAAATCCAATTCCTAACCAATTCAGAATGCCATACGTTCATAATTTACAATGGATCTGATATAATTTAGTCGTATAAAAAAGCCAAACTATTGTCATGTCACGTTTACTTTTAAGATATTTAAATCTAAAAGCAATTAGGAACTCACAATGTTTGGATTAGAAAATATAAGAAGAATGGATCTTGAATCTCTAACTGATTTGCTTAAGTTGATAGTTGTAGAAGATAATTTGGTTAAGTTCAGTCACCGGTAGAGTTTGGCCCCCATGGATTCTCAATGAAGAAACAAGAGAAATGACCACGTATATATAGCCGCTAGCCCCTCTGAAACCGACTGCCACGTCAGCCCTAGTGGTGTCGACAACCCTGTAGGTGGGTCGACCCTGGTGTCGACACCCCTTAAGGGGGATCGACCCCCTAGAGGGGTCGACCCCCTAGAGTGGGAAAAATGCCGCCACTTTTTATTTTTCAATTTCGAATGGTTTTGGATAAGATTCTGACTCATCCCTGACTCATATGTATATATATATAATTCTTCCGCACGTATGCAAACTTAAAACCCTCATAACTTCTTCATACGGTGTCCGTTTTACACAAATCAAATGTCTTCTTGACCAGAATTTCGAGACAAACGCAATGACGCAGTCCATTTCCTTTAATTATGAATATTAAATTAATTATTATTTAATTTATCCTCTTTTAGTGTTGTCAAAATACGGGGTGTTATATTCTCCCCTACTTAAAGGATTTCGTCCCCGAAATCTCTAAGTTGAGAAGAATGCATATCCTACCATCCATCATCCATCTACTCATCAATCAATCACTGGCATCCATTGTCCTTAAAGACTTCTAATGCTTATGTGAGCATAAGCAAAGGTGTGTGTATATGTCCCAATACTAATGGGAAAATCAGACGGTCTACTGATTCAGTTGACCTCCTTAATGCATTGTATGTTAGTGCCATGAATCCAATATGTATGCAATAATCCTATTATAACATGTGAGTTATATATGTGTGCACTCATTCGTCCAAATGCAACATCCATATGCTAATACATCCATTTCCATCCATAAAAGAAAAGAAAATTCACACACATCCATATGCAGTATAAGAGTGATTGAGCCAATCTAGTGCCTAATGTGTGTGTATATGCATCCACAGGCAGCCACTAGCGAACACTTGCATCCATCAAACATAACATGTTTCAAACGCATGTTTACATCCGTAGGATTCCTATCTAAAGGTCGAAAATACTATGGATAGGATATATTCAAATGAAAGAAACAAGCACAAATAAAACTTTGGAAAAAGGAGTTAAGAACATACCCTCAAAAAGGAAAGGGTATGAAGCACGAATCTTGTCTTCGGTCTCCCAAGTCGCATCCTCTGAGTTATCTCCCCATTGAACCTTTGTCAACTTGATCTCTTTAATGTGTAGCTTCTTAAATTCTGATCCAAGAATACGAGTACGGACTCGCCTGACTATCGCCTCCGTTCCACTTCTACCTCTTCCAATATGCTTGGCTCAACAACTTCCGCGGTGTCATGCAAACATTTCCGCAGATGAGAAACGTGGAAAACATCATGAACACCAGACAGATTTTCTGGGAGATTTACTCTATAGGCCATTTGTCCAATTCTCTCGGTTATGGGAAATGGTCTCACAAACCTAGGTGCCAACTTCCCTACCGATCCGAAGCGAACTACATTCCTCAGAGGTGATACTTTGATAAAAACTAAGTCTACCACTTCAAATTCGATGCCAGTCCTTCTCTTGTCTGCATAGGACTTCTGCCTATCTTGATTTGTCTTCATCCATCGTCGAATAAGTCAATCTTTTCGGATACTTCTCTAACCATATCTGGTCCAAGTAATAATCTTTCTGTAGATTCCCACCAACAAGTTGGTGATCTACAAGGTCGTCCGTACAATGCTTCGAAGGGTGCCATGCCGATGCTAGGTTGATAGCTGTCATTATAGGCAAACTCTACTAAAGGAAGATGCTTTTCCCAAGTCCCTCTGAAGTATAGGATACACAGCCTCAAAAGATCCTTTAGAATTTTGTTCACCCTCTCCGTCTGTACATCAATCTGAGGATGATAAGCGGTGCTCAAACACAACTGTGTACCTAATGCTTCTTGCAAGCTCCTCCAAAATTCACTAGTAAAGATGGGGTCACGATCGCTTACGATGCTGGAAGGTACTCCATGAAGACGAACTATCTCACGAACATAAATCGCTGCTAACCATGATGTCGTCCTCTTACTCTTCACTGGAATGAAATGATCGCTCTTAGTCAACCTGTCCACTACTACCCAAATACTGGTGTTTCCTTTCTTTGATCTAGGCAAACCATCTATAAATTGCATAAAGATGCTCTCCTATTTCCACTAGGGAACCTCCAAAGGATGAAGTAAACCACCGAGCTTCTTTTGCTCAGCTTTAACTTGCTAGTAAACTAAAATTGAGAAACAAATTCGGCCATATATTTCTTCATCCTAGCCTAAAAGAAAACCCCCTTCATGTCTTTGTACATCTTATCACTGCCTGGATGAATAGTCATCTTAGAATGGTGGGCTTCTTCTAGGACTGCCTTTATCAACCTTCCAGTTTGAGGAACACAAAGCCTTCCATCCCGTCACAACCACCCCTTTTCATCTATGGCATATCTACTAAGGTGACTAGAAGTCTCCTTTTTTCTAAGCTTTTCCGTGATGTCTAAATCTGTGGGTCACCTTGCCGCGAAGCTCCTATCTGATCCATAAGAGTTGGTCGTATCTCCAATGATGCAAAAAAATCTGGCAAAATATTGATGGACGGTCTAAAATCAAAAGCTGATATGAACTCCAAGCTCTACCTTTCCACAAACAGAGGACTTAAGTCCATCCTCTGCCTACTTAGTGCGTCTGCCACCACATTACCCTTGCTAGGGGTATACGCAATTTCAAAATCATAAGAAGCTAGGAACTCCATCCACCGTTGTTGCCTTAAATTGAGATCCTTCTGCGAGAACAGATACTTGAGAGATTTATGATCGTTGTATAACTCGAACTTCTCTCCAAGTAAATAATGGCGCCACGTCTTAAGCGTGAATACTATGGCAACTAGCTTTAGATCATGAATGGTGTAGTTCTTCTCATGAATTCTCAACTGTCTACCGTCATAACACACTAATTTCCCTTCTTGCATCAAAACCGCACCAAGCCCTGTACCACACGCATCAGTGTAAACGATAAATACTTTATTTCCATCGGGAAAGGTCAAGACTGGGGCCGTTGTCAGAGACCTCTTCAGTCATTGGAAAGCAACATCACAATCTATGTCCCATGAAAACGCCAAATTCTTCTTTGTCCTCCTGGTGAGTGGGGTTGATATCTTTGCGAAGTTCTTTATGAACTTCCTATAATAACCTGCCAACCCAAGAAAGCTTCTCACCTCGGTTGCATTTTTAGGAATCTACCAATCTTGCACTGCAACCACCTTTGCGGGATCTACAGCTATCCCTTCTTTGGAGACCACATGCCCTAAGAATCTATCCTCTTTTCTCCAAAAATGGCATTTGGAGAACTTTGCCTTAAGTTGATGCTCACGGAGAATTTTCAAAACTTCTCTCAAATGCTGGGCATGCTCTTCTTTGCTTTTGGAGAAGATCAAAATATCATCTACAAAGACTATGACGAATTTATTTAGAAACTCCCGAAACACCCTACTCATTAGTTCAACAAAATAGGCGGGTGCATTCGTTAACCCAAAAAGCATAACTAGCCATTCAAAGAAACCATCTGAAGTTCTAAAAGCAGTCTTGTCTATGTTGTCCTCAGCCACCCTCAATCGATGAAACCCCGCGGCCAAGTCTAACTGAGAAAATACCGAGGCAGCAATAAGCTGATCAAATAAATCATCAATCCTCGGGAGCGAGTGCTTATTCTTCTTGGTGGATTTGCTCAACTCTCTATAGTTTACACACAAATGAAGCGAACCATCTACCTTAGTCGCGAATACTACTGGATCATCCCATTCAGACATGCTTCATCTGAAAAATCCTTTCTCAAGTAGCTCCCCTACTTGCTTACTAAGCTCCCTCCTTTCCCTCAGAGCCATATAGCGCACTGGCAATGCAACTGGCTTTGCATTGTCCACCAAATATATACGAAACTCGATCTCGTGCCTCGGAGTTAAACCCCATACCTCATCAAAAACATTGGAGTAGTCTCGGACTACTGGAACAGATTGCAAGTCATCGATAGATGCATCAAGAGACTCTAGGAAACTAAGCATAACCGATTCTTGTGGGTCACAAAAAATCCTGAGGGTCCTCCCATGACAAGTCAGAAGCCTAACGACCCTCCCCTCACAATCCAGAATGGCACTATATGTGGTAAGCCAATCCATTCTTAGAATCAACCCATAGCCCATAAACCCGAGCACATATGCGTCGCACTCAAACTCGACGCCTAACACAGATATCCTCAAACCCCCGACAAATCATAGATAAATGAGCCGAACCACCAATGGGGTTTGAGACAACTACGAGATCCACTACCATACTAGTAATTAAGTGCAGAGATTCAACTACAGAACAAGATATAAATGAATGTGAAGCGCCGGAATCAAAAAAGTGTTCTAATAGGCTGATTAGAAAGAGAAATTAAACCTTCCACAGAAATTTTTCTACCTCTATCAGGAGCACTGATCGCGAGAGCATGTACCTGCCCTCCAGAAGTTCCTACCCTCTGACCTTGTCCGTGAGATCCCTATTTCTTCGGGCACTCTCTAGCGAAGTGTCCAATCTCTCCGCAATTGAAGCAGGTGTTCTTCCTTCTCTTACAGTCTTTGATCAAGTGACCCTCTTTCCCACAACCGTGACATTGCCTCTTACCCTCGGCCTTGTCATTCTTTCCACCTTTCTTCTTCTGTTGTTGTTGTTGTTGTTGCCCCTTCTTGGGCCACACCTTCTTATTTTGCATTGTTTCCTCAGCCTTCACTTCCTTCTTTTCTCCCTTGTCTTCCTCATGCATTAGGGCCATATCGACAAGCTTTTCAAAGGCGACCCCTATTGGAATATGGGACATGGTAACCCATGAAGGGGTTCGTCCAGCCCTTAAGAAAACCGCAAAGCCTTCTTATGCGGTGTATCCACCAATTCTAACCCGAACCTTGCTAGCTGGTTGAATTTTTTCACATACTCTTTCACCGTCAAGTTCCGTTGTTTGAGTGCTAAGAACCTCTCCATCTGCATGCTTCTCTCAGCTTGGGAAAGAAATTTCATTTCAAATCTTTGTCTAAAATCTTCCCAAGTTTCCACCGGACGTCCAGCTTGGGTGACCTCCTACCAGAATGAGGCTTCGTCTTTCAGTAGCCAAGCAGCTAATTGAATCTTCCTTCTATCATCTACTTCAAAGATTACGAATAAGTCCTCGGTCTCCTTGAGTCAATTCCACGCTTCCACGAATGTCTCGTTCCCATGGAATGGCTTCCCTCCCATAGGACGGAAGTCTTTGCAGATCTTAGCGAAATTATCTGCTCTAGGAGGAGGAGGAGGAGGAGGAACAACGAGTGCAGCTGGGAAAGGAACGTTTCCTTGGCCTTCGATAGGAGCCGTGGCGACCAGATACCTACGGAACCATCAGGGTATTGTAACGCCCACTGGGATATTTGGTTACATGCTGAAAAGAAAAAGGAAAAGATTCAGACAAAGGATATAAAGATGTCACATATGGCTTTTTAGGGAATGTTTTTCAAAACAGACTTTTCCTTTTCGAAAATGCTTTCTTTTAAAACCTATTTGAAAATAATTTTCAGAAACTTTATCCAATCTGGTAACCTTCAGCTCTGATACCAAGTGTGACACGCCACGTCTGTTAATGTCACTCACTTAGGGAATGCATTAAGTTTCGTGAAGCATTATAGGTAAATAGACACAGAACATTACAAGACAGATATAAATAAGATAGCAGCAAAAATTCAAATTTCTATTTCAAACATAAATCATAATGTTGTGGTCCAAAATACCATAAGTCACAAAAACCATTATAGTAAAATAACTTCTGTCTTGTACCATCAGAGTACATAAGTATATAAAAAGCATAATCCCCCAAATAAAAGAGTTAATCCATAGTAGAGATAAGAACTTGAGCCATGCTTTGAAATCATCTCCTATTAAGATGATAACCAAGTCATGACTAAGCCTGAGAATTCCCTCCATGCGAACCTTGGGGGGGACAGAAGAAAGAAGAGGAAACAAAAAGGGTCAGAAATAAAGTCTGGCGAGTCTAGTTACTTTTAGCGAGTAAATAAATAAAAGTAGCATGACAGGCATATAAAGTGGATAAGAGAGATTACTACATAAAAGGCAGGTATGACAAGGTAGGCAGGATAAGGTGTATATGCTTCTCTAATAATTACTCTGCACTGTTACTAGTATAACCAGAATGAGATGATCCCTTCCACTATGAGATGGTAGACTTAGGCATACGTCCAAATGTATCATAACTACTACCCTAATCGGTCGGCTCCTTAATCCGCGTATATACTCTGTGCCGGCCCCACCGTAGGATGTATCACGTCCCAAACTGACAACCCCTCGCTAATATGCACAACCCCATATCTTAAGGTGTCATGATCGTCTTATCCCTCTCTGCCCGGCTCATGCACACACATGACCCAGTCGGTTTGCGCCGCCCACACCGAACTCCACGTTTGGATCTCTTACAATCAGTTAAGTAAGCGTGCCCCTTCTCTGACCTAGTTCGGAGTATATGTTTGATACCTACTCCGGGTTACTGGATGAAACGGGTCCCACACAATATGATACAAGCTCTCCCCTTTGTCTTATATCCCACACTAGGTTTTCACTGACTATGTATACCACTAGGTGTCTTTAATTACATAGACCTATTAATTTCTACCAGTTATGCTTACCCTAAAAGGTGTCTTTAATTACATAACTTTATGATTTTCCACCAGTTATGTATACCACTAGGCGTCTTTAATTACATAACCTTATCAGGTTAAGTTCGTGGGCCTATATGTAAATATTACCCACCCCCTCAGATTTACTTAACCCACCCCCTTTGTTCAACAAAGTTTACTTAACCCCAACTTAAGTTTAAGTTCACACAATCCCTATGGATTCAACTAGGTTAAGTATTCCAATTTGTTACCATGTTCATTTATGGTTATAATGGGCTAGACCTCCCACATTAGACCAACAACTTGTGGATGCTGGATATGTCAGTCGGGTCCGGTCGGGTCCGGGCAGACTTCTTCCACAAGTTGGGCCTAACCTTGTGTCTTAGCCCGTCTCGTATTTGTACACTTAGACCTCTCACATTAGGTTCAACACTTGCAGCTGTTGGATATGCCAGTCAGGTCCGGGCAGACTTCCACCGCAAGTGCAACCTAACCTCGTGTCATAAGTGTAATTACAGTTTCAATGTAACAACCCGAAATTTTAAGTGTATTTTTATTTGATTATTTAATTTAAAGTTTTTATTTTTATTTTATTTTATTCGTTTAAAAATTCAGTTTGTGTGTATTTTTATTTTGAATTTAAAACTAAATTTATTTTGGTCTTATATTACAAATGAATTTGATTTAATATGAATATATTTTAATAATATTTTCAATTCTGATCTTATTTAGTATATAAATTAAATCGAGTTTATTTATTTGAGTTTGAGTTTATTTTTATATTTTAATTTAAATATTAAACTCGTATTATATAATTTTTTTCGATATTAATAAAAATTATATCTTTGTTTAAATTTCATAATATTCTATAATTTCTCGTAATGGGGATTTGGAACTTGAAATACGTATAGCGAGACATAGTAACTATATAAATTTCGTTGGAAAATTTGAATGTTTGTCGGTCGTGTATTTTCCAGTGCAAACCTGCGCCTAATAGTTCAAATTTTAGTGATCGTAAAATCTCTCCGAAACCAGTTCGGAAAAACATGAAAAATATTCTATTCATTGTCACAAATCCAATGGTAAAATTCGTTTCGCAAAATTCGGACGTTTGATCATTGTTTAATTGTTTTCTCGTGCCATTTTTCCTTTTAAAAGCGATCCGTAGTGCCTTTTTGAACGGAGTATCGTGACACTGCGAATTATATACCGTTGTGTCTGTCTCATCACGCTGATCAGCGCAATATATTCATTTGTCATTTTCGGTGCTCGGTTCGCAACGAAATCGTGAAATGGATTAAATGGTTCATTTTTGAAACAAAACCATTTGTGTTCGATATGTCCATATACGGGTCTTGCATATTTTTCTAGACATTTTGGGTCTGCAAAACCTGCCATTTTGTTTTATTAAACCATCCATTGTTTATTTATTTATTTGGAGGCTTAGTATGTACACTTTGTTCTAAACTACTCATTCCATGCGTCTATTATTTTTGTTTCATACCACTTTCTACGTTAACTTTTCTCCTGCCATTACTTCCTATTTCTATTCCATGCACGTTCAAGTTAATTTGTAACAAAAAACAAAAAAAAAACATACAAGCCACTGTATAAAGAGAAAGCAAAGAATCATTTCATTTGATAATGGGAAGCAAGTAGGCATATATTATAAATTGTATCATTTAAAAATGCATGCATGTGGTAAAACACTTATATCCATGCGTTATATATGCTTACAGTGAATGCATGCGTTAGCTTCGAATGGTACATTCTCTAGCCATTTGTTCCTAAATACTAACACGTTGATTGGAAAAAATAGATAAATAAATACAAACGCATGGAACCCATGGGACAACTTCATGCATATACTCCCAGGTAGTTCTTGTAAGTATCCGGTTTTGAATCGTTCCAGAGACCCAGTAAACACGACGTTCAAATCACAGATATCATGCTAATTTGAAATTTAAGCTAAATAACGTTGCACATTTTTTAAGTCTGTTCCTCTCCTTCAGACGATTTCAAACGCTGAAACCTGCAATCCCTTAAAAAGCGGATCTCCACCATAAAAAATACATTTCAATTCATTCACCTCTCCCACTACGCTCCTCCTTTTAGAAATTTCTTTTCCAAAGCTTTCATTATATAAAAAAATGGCAAAAAGCAAAACGCTTTGCCTCATCGTCACCGAAATCCACTAACCTTCGTCAAAGTTCGAAACTGTTTCTGTGCCTTTGCCTCTTGATCGGAATCCTTCGTCTGCGCTGCCACCGCGGTCTTCTTTTTTCCGTGCTAATTTCCGCTGTTGCAAGGTGAGTTCGCTCACGATTTTTTCTTAATTTAAGTAATTAATTTCAGTTTAAACTAAAAATATTATGATGTTGGTCATCCTTATTTTGTTTTGATTTTCATATATACAGTGATAAAATAATATCCGAACTTATGTTGTAAATTTGCAAAATTTTAGCCAGTATATAGAATCTCATAGCTTTGTCCTTAATTGGTTATCTTAGTTAAGATTTCAGAGTTATAAATTGGTATCATAACTCATTTATTAATAAACTAGCTATAAATTTTCAAAGATGACATTACCACTTGGTATATTGAAGACACTAACGTGAAGGAAGCCATGTACAATATTTCCTCTTCTACTGTAGCTTGTCTGTAAATATGTATTATGATGATCCTTACATGCTTGTTGAATGTCCTGCTATTCATTGTGACTTTGGATTCATTCTATAATCATTTTTATTGCTATTGAATGTTCCAATTTTTCACTTGTACCATGCGCGCTCAGTTGGTTTTGGGCAAAAGAACTTGCATGCTTCATATTAAACATGTGTAATTTTCTGTGTATGGTGTGTGTATGCACTGCATGTTGCCATGGCAGTAGAGAGGGAAATGTGAGGGAAAGTGGTATGAACAGGCTTGGAAATGGAAGTGAGTGAGCATAGTTTCATTTTTCTTGCTCTATTAAACAGTTATTTATGGTACGCGTGTCAACTTTGGCCATCTTGTATATTCACGCTTGTACATACCACTTGTTAGTTTGGGAAAATTCTTTATACAAGTATATATTAGCATCATTTGGAACCCTTGTTAGTTAAGTATTGTTTTTTTTCTTCTGGTTGTACCTGAACTATTTAAGAAATGCGTTTGGCACCTTTAGGAAATATGATATCCTTGTTATTAGTCATCGTTGGGCGCTTACCTTGTCCATGAATTAGAATATCACGACTGTAATAACTTGTGACCAATTGTACGTGCCGCATTACCACGATTTGGAAACCGCATGTCAATTAAACTTACTATTTTATTTTTAGTTTTTATTGAAACTAGTTTACTTGAACTATGATTAATCCTGTGACAACCCATAATTTTTTTGTATTTAATTTATATTTAAAATTAATAAATTTAATAATATGGGTTAAAATCCAAAATTTTGTTGATAATAATAAGGATGATTTTTGAATTGAGTATAAATAGATTTTTTTTTTAAATTTAGTTTATACTTAGAATTGGTGAAATTTGGAAATTCATATTTGATTTATTTATTTAAATGCTTTGAGTTATTTAGTTTAAAATGGAAATTCAAATTTAATTGGTAAATGGAGAATTCTAAGTGGAGAAATAATAAATGAAATTTGAATCAGAGATTTGAATAATCAAAATTTATTTAAAAAGTGTGAAATTTATTTATAGAATTGATTTAATTTATAATTTGATTTGATTTGAATTTTTTATGAATATTTAATTTGAATTAAAACAGCTAATCGAATAATTGACTATTTAATTATCTAATTAACTGTAAAATTTAACTGGTTGGTGACTGTCGGAATTCGATGAAACTGGCGCCATTGGATCCGGAACGGAGAATTATTCTAGGATTCCAATTTTCGTAAACATCGGACTTGTTATGTGAGCGTACGGGAGAAAACGCGAAATGGATCTGTGAAACAAGATGGCGGGGGTTTACTGGATCTGGGCCTCCATCTATATAAATAAAAATCCTTTTTAATTCCCATCAGCCATTTACACTATATGTACACCTTCCTCCATGTATTTTCTCTAATGGCTGAAAATAAAAAGCTCAAACCCTAGTTTCAAAGTGGAATCCAACTCAAAAATCAAATCTTCCCAAACCCTATCGTATTACCTATCAAATCGAAGAGCTCGGCGATACGAACCTACGGGTGGTCTCAGATCCGACATGCAGTGGACGGAGTAGTTGAAATTTGCGGTCAAAGTTCATGATTTTCGAAACCCTAGCATGCAATTTAGGGGTTTTTGATCCTGAGTTAAATCGAAGGAATTGGCATCTGGGTTTTGTAGAGATTTGCGAATGGAATGAAACGGTGCTGGTCGGAGGTTGTACAGTCGAGTGGGTGGTCGGGAATTTGAGTTTGAAACCGGAAATCCATTTCCGTTCGTGCCTTTGTCGGTGGCAGGTAGGACCACCGGAGGTGGTGGCTCGGGGACCCGGGGGCGCGGTTTTCAACGCAGGTCACGATGGAGTTGGTCTCGTGTCCTCTGATGGCCGGAGCAGTGAGAATCGGGCGGTCAAACATGGCGGGTTTTGGGTTTTTGCGGTTGACTGTAGCCGATAGGAGTGAGCGGGAGGAAGGAAACCTCCTGGCTGACGTGGCGCTTCATGAGTGGGTGAGGAATTTTATTTATTTATTTATATATATTTTAAATTCAAATCGCTAAAACGCCTATAACTTCTTCATACGACCTCGAATTGACGAGCGGCTTGTTGCGTTAGGATCGTGGCGGGATTGCGGACGTTTTGACGTTGATTTCGCTGCATTTGGAAACTGTCAAATTTTGGGTTTCTTTTGGACGTCCGATCCAAATAAGACCCAAAGGTAAGTGATTTTCTCACTTACGAAATACTAAATTATTTCCATATTTATTGAATTGAATTGTGAAACAAGTTTGGTTGAATGGTTGTGCTTTGATTGATGATTATTGTTTAAACTATCATGCAAGTACGTTAATTCAAAAATTCAGGCAAATAATTAGTTATTTAATTTAAATTAAATTTCTAATTGGAAATTCGAACCCTCGTTAATCCTGGAATTGGTTAACGTGATCTGTTGGAAGGATTGATTGTGATGGATGCTTGTTTGAATTTATTTACTGGTTTGTTGTTGACATTGCTGATGCCTATATTCCGTGTATTGTATTGCATGTTGATTGTGACGATAAATCCCAAATTTATCCCTGATGTTGCGGGCATCGAATCAACCCGGGATTTATCGATTTGAATAAATTAAGAACACGGAGTGAAATGATAAACCTCTGTGATCCTGATTTGGATTGAAATGATAGATCCATCCCTGGAATATCAAGAAATTAAATTTTAAAATCACTTGGCCATTGGATAGATAATTATATACAGACATCGGTTGGTTAAATGGTTTTAAATATTTGAAATTTTATTTGATAGAATTTTCCATTTGAAGAATGTGCCGATACTCGATAATTCAATTCCTTGAAGACTCTGAACTGGGATGTTGATTTAAAAGGGTTAAATGAATTTTCCAAAGTAAAGTGGAAATATTAAATTGCGATTTGAATATGATTTAAAAATCCTTTCAAATTAAGAGTTTGGATTAGATGGAAACAAATTCTTATGGAATCCAATTTTTGGGAAATTTGGAAATCGAGGGTATTTGGGTGTTTTAACTCAGTTGAATATATATTTGAACTTCTGAAATCAAACAATTGTTTTGAACAGGGTTGAAACGAGATATGGAATTTTATGAACTCCATTGAGACCAGAGGATAGATTCAAGTGTTTGAAATTTGGAAGGAAGGAAAGATTTTGATTAGAGAAATTTATTTTAAATATATATTGCATTTGATTTCAAATAATTATTCTTTCTTTAAATTTGTTATTTACCTTTACTTATGACTATTGTGTTTGAAATAATTTTTCCTTATAATTCATTTTTCAAAATTTTCTAGTAAACCTTATTTTTAAGTATATATAAAATATTTAAATTACTGATTTAATTTAATTATTATATTCTATATATATCTATATATTTATTTATATAAATTTATTATTATTATTATTATTATTTTATATAAACATTTAGTTTACAAGTATTTTGAATTATAAATTTCCTTCCGAATGGAAATGTTTGAGTTTGAACCGCTGGTTCAAATGGAGTTGAGATAAGAATACGGGAGAATTTGAAATCTTTGAGATAAAATATATTCTATTTGAGTATAAGTCGTTTTTGAAACATTATATGATTATAATATAATGATATGAAATATATTCTAGTTTTAGAATATAATCGGTTTGGGCATGATTATGATATGTCGATATGGAATTTTATTTATTTGGATATAGATTTGGTTCGAAACAAATATGATATTTTGATATGAAACGTTCTTTGTGAATGTAAAAGAACCAACCGATGTGAATTTGTAAGCGTTGGTTGTTAAAGAGACCGGAGTCGACATAAGGCATACTCTCTGTCAGTGTCGATACCACTTTGACAACTGTGAACGTTATGACGTATCCAGATTGAGTATGATGACTTGGAGGCGATTATTGAATCGAAGAAGATGATCGATGACGAAATAGCCCTGACCTTCGGGTCAGAATTGAAATGACTAAAACAGGAGCTATACCGTGACTAATTGAGGTTAGCGCCTTTGATCGGACACACTTCTTCGATGCTATTTATATGACTGTGATGATGATGATTTGGGCCCATTTATGATTATGGGAGTGTGTTCCGAGGTGGGCGGTAGTGGCTGCTATGCGTTACCACCGGTCCGGGAGTGCAATTGGTAGAATCCTACCCTGGGCATTGCCTCGAGTGCCTTGTCATATTTATCCTTATCGAGCCCCTACGATTTTGATTTAGCATTGCCTTCTATCGAGTGCCCTCTGATAACACCAGTACGGTGAATTTACGGTACTGTATAGACTGTTGATGCCTATAAACTGCGTAAGGGTAATGTGGTAATCCCGCTTACGCTATTTTCAGTATTATACTTAACTGAATAGATATTATCATAATAGCGTATTTTACTATGTATGTATTAGTTTAACGGATCCTTGAGAGATGGAAAAATCCCGTAACATCTCTTGAGTTACTGCACCCATGATACTCATGCTGTTTCGTATTTCCATTTAACTAATATGAAAATGATTTAGTGCTGATCCGAGTGTTTGTTGTGTTTTCTTATATGCAATACGCTCGGGTCAGCAGACATCTGCAGTTGTCGAAGATGACTGTGCTTTGGAGACCGAAGACGAAGATTTGGTATATCTACTACATATGTATATGTATTTCCGCTGCATTTTATTTCCGCTGCCATGTGATGAAATCTGGGTATGTATAACTCTGATATCTATATATATTTCAAATGTTTAAATGTATTTAATTATTATATGTTATCCTTCCGCCGTGAGATCTCTGTGTCGGTTTTCTTTCTTCTTTTCTTCTTTTCCCAATAACTACCTGTGTTTGCGATTTGTTTGGGTCGACATGTGTGGGTTATTGTCGATTTTGAACGGTCAAAAATATGGGACGTTACAAATCCTGACTCGAGTGTCTTATGTTTTTGCATGGAACGCTCGGGTCAGATACGAGTGTTGCAGATCTATAGATTTCAGCTATCAAAGTTAGAGGCGCGCGAATATGTCTGCTATTGGTTCGCTTAAAACTCACAAAATTTTGGTAAATATATTATCGTATATTTTTCTTCCGCTGTGTATATAAAATTCTATCTAAACTCTGATATTTGTATAAATTGTATTCCGCTGCAAGTGATTGTATTATGTGATTCGGTGTGATATTTTGTTTAAACCATGTAAGCTAAATAACTATCTGTCGTTTTTTGAACGTTTTGAGTTGGTTTAAATACCTACTTGGATCGGTCAAAAAGGCAGGTCGTTACATTCTAATTACTGTAATCCTAGCCATTCATTTATTTCCATCTTTACATATGTCTTTATAGGTAATTATGCCACTTTTCCCCCATTTTGAATTGTATGTCCAATTCCTATAAACCTTATTTAAATTATGCCAATTCTAATATTTTTTTCCCCCGTTCCCTTACTAGCGCATTCACATAATTCGCGGCATGCCAAGGCTAGATAATAGCCTAGTCATTAATGACAAAAGGGAAAAGTAATGGGAATATGACAAAAGTGATTATTTTAACATAACTTGGCATAAACATAACTAGCATGGTGATAAGGTGGACATATGAGCATAAATCTGATGAACTTGTAGCAGTTACTAGTTCTAACATAACTATGATGTCATAGTAAGCATAATATATAAGATCAAAATTAACAATTTAGATGTCCAACTATTTCAGATCTAACATAATAGGCACAAGATGATAAACTAGATCTGATTAACAATTTAAATGTCCACATAATTCAGATCCAATAGTTTAAAGTAGATCTAACACAAATAAGATTAAGATCCATATCATAGCATGTCATAGAAGTTACAATAGATCTGATAAGATACAGATTTAGATCCAATTCCTAACCAATTTAGAATGTCATATGTTCACAATTTACAATGGATCTGATATGATTTAGTCATATAAAAAAATCCAAACTATCGTCATGTCACGTTTAC
The DNA here is from genome assembly GCA_030737875.1 of Allium sativum. Lineage (NCBI taxonomy): Eukaryota > Viridiplantae > Streptophyta > Magnoliopsida > Asparagales > Amaryllidaceae > Allium > Allium sativum. Next base: position 935,193,799 of record CM060920.1, on the reverse strand, counting down.
TTTTAAGATATTTAAATCTAAAAGCAACTGGGAACTCACAATGTTTGGATTAGAAAATAGAAGAAGAATGGATCTTGAATCTCTAACTGATTTGCTTAAGTTGATAGTTGTAGAAGATAATTCGGTTCAGTTCAGTCACCGACAGAGTTTGGCCCCCATGGATTCTCAGTGAAGAAAACAAGAGAAATGACCACGTACATATAGATATCAGCCCCTCTGAAACCGACTGCCACGTTAGCCCTAGGGGTGTCGACACCCCTTAGGGGGGGCGGGTCGACCCCGATGTCGATACCCCTCTAGGGGGGTCAACCCCCAAAGTGGGAAAACTGCCGCCACTTTTTATTTTTCAATTTCGAACGAATTTGGATAAGATTCTGACTCATCTCTGACTCATATATATACATATATAATTCTTCTACGCGTATACAAACTTAAAACCCACATACCTTCTTCATACGTTGTCCTTTTTACGCAAACCAAATGTCTATCTTGACCAGAATTTCAAGACAAACGCAATGGCGCAGTCCGTTTCCTTTAATTCTGAATATTAAATTAATTCCTATTTAATTTATCCTCTTTTAGTGCTGTCAATATACAGGGTGTTACACACACCCTCAATTTAGGCTATTCTATTGCGGTCGGCATCCCCTCACTAAGTAGGGATGTGCACTACTGGCTCAATATCACATAGAGTAATAGTTACACTACCCAAGATCTATTGTCTTATACCGCACATTATCATCACTATTCGACGGTAACCATCAAATTGTGACCGACCTCCCCTCACTAAGTAGGGATGTATACCACATAGAGTAATAGTGCACTACCCAAAATCCGTTGTCTTATACCGCACATCGTCATCGTCATCCGAATGTATCCATCATTGATGAAATAATCAATAAAAATCTTTAATACAAATAAACAAAATATACTCTCAAAGCACTTTTATACTTTGTAATCATTACTCCCACATAATCATTTCTTTTTGGAAAATTCACACTTTCAACTTCGAAAATCATTTATAAGGTATTAAGCGCGAACCTTTTTTATATCCCACATCAGTTCATTCAAATTACTCGATGTATCTCAAAATATTATGTGTCACTAGTTACGATATTCGGATTGAAAGATGTCAACCTCTTTTTTACTTCAAACACATAGCTCAGTTTGCAAAAATGTTTTGAGATAACAAACTTCCAAAATTTAAAATGTGTATGATGTAAGCATTCTAGATAATTAATCTAGCTTCCCAATAAGATATGTTTCGACCAAACCCAATCAAGGAACAAAAAGTGATGATCGAATTGCTAAGAGATCTTTTAGCAACTTTAAGCTAACATCATCAATGCTAAACAATTCCAATATCACATTATGTAATAACATAAATATTTGAAGAGATTTTCCAACCTTGGTTTTACATGAATGTAGTGTTCAATTTACTCCTCTTGATGTAACGACCTGGATTTTTCGAAACTGTCAAAACTACCGAAATATCTGTCTGCTCTAAAACTGCTAATGGAAACTACCAACTTACTACATAGTATTTGATAAACATTCGATACTGCTAAATGTATATGACGCTATTTTTGATTAACAAACTATCAGAGATGTTTTAATACACTAGGTGTGCTATAATACAAGAAAAACTTAAATAAATAAATCTACTGTTGCGCACTCTTATGAGATAGACAGCAATAACCACTCCTGCAAACTCATTAAATAAGTAATATGTGGAATAATATAGTAAATAAGAAAGATACCATATCACAAGATGCATAATAATAAACAACAAACAAAAAAGGGTTATGTTATTTAAGAGGCAGCATCACTACCACTTGTGATAGCCTACGTACCTTTATCCAATTGGGTACCCAATTAGATATAGGATCAAGCCAACGTAGTTCTCCTATTCACAAATATGACTCATGGAGCCTACGATGCACAAACAACAATGTAATTCCCAAATTACCCTTCGGCTTAATCTTTACATTTAGATTTATCAAATTTAATCAGCTTTGTTATTTTCAAAATCCATGCTTTTGAAAATAATCCCTTCGATCTTAAAATCTCGATTTCATTTCAAATCACTGAAATAATATATTCCTTTTATATCAAATCATACTTCACTTCGGGATTTAAAAACAAATCAATTATGAAAATCTTAAATGTCTACAATACAAGCATATCAAAATATATGCCACGAGATTAAGATGTTTTCCCCCAATGACAAGGCCACTAGGCACGACCTTCACACGTATCAATACCAATAAATGATGTCTCTCCTTAGAGCAGACCATCTTCTGGGAGTTTAACCCATCTCATACCTTTCTTTAGTCAAGGGTTACCCGAATCTTGGTAACATAACAAATCATTTAGCATCCCGAAGTGATAAATCATTTCATAATAATAATCACAAATACTTTCAATCATATCGTTGTTGCTTTCAAATAACTTTTAAACAACGGGATTTAAGCCATCGAGATCCTCTTCGTTTATAAAACATATTTTTATAAACCATTTATTATCTTACAAATATTTTCTATTCCTCTAAGATCAAACATTTCTTTTCATATTGTTTTATAAAAACAATCTTTCAAAATCATTCATTTAAAATTACATTCACAAATTAAATTAATCAATATTGTTGTTAAACAGCTTTCAGTCAAATTTTGAAACAGATCACAAGGCGTTTAGCGCATAATTATTTTCTACCCAACCCAATGCTAAATATAAAAGCATACTTGCTCATAAACTGGTCGACCGTAAATCATATAATCAATCAAACAATAGTAATCAAAGATAAATGAAAATCAATAAATAAAACAACACTTACCATTATTCGTATACTTAAATCATTTCCGACATTATCAACTAAACTATTCCTCGTCCAGTTTTGAGGCCACATGAGCCAAGGCACTGGTTGCTCCTAAACATCTCCTTATTTTAAGCACCTCGAATCGAATGTCAAAAAAAGATAAGCCTACTCGTCGGCTTATTAGAGTTATGCAACATAATATAAAGTTTCATTTGCTTTTGAAAGCAAGAAGGGTCTAAAGTTAATAACTTTACTTAGTTAATGTCACTTTAACTTTATACTTCATACATAATATATATAAACAATATATAACTAAGATCCATACCTAACTGTGCACAAAGACATAAGAACAAAATAACCACCTCCTTTCATCACCACTAGCCTAAAGATCCAATCTTTAGCCCTTCCAAACTAAGCCAAAATCAATCCTCCTCCACCATTGCTCACGGCCTCTTCTTGGAACCACTCCTTCCTACCTCCTTCCTCCACTTCTTACTTACTAATCATGCTTTCCATGATGTCTCAGGCCCAAAGACAAAGTTTAAAAGAGATTAAAGAAGATTCGGTTAACTTTCGAAAAAGTTAGAGAGTAATTAGTGGATTAGTGCTTAAGCACTTCCATCATTTTTTAGCCTCCTACTTCTTCTCAAGAAGTACCATTAGAAAGAAGAGTAAGAAAAGAAATTGTGTAGCTATTCCTAAGGGTATACCTCCCTTTATATAGCCTTAGGAATGTGATGGGTAAAGACAAAAAGCCCTTTAAAACCCGTAACTTACAAATGAAGTATTACCGTTTTTGCTTATTTTCCTTATTTGCTCATTTCCTAAATATATTTGCTTATGTCATGCATGACATCATTTAGATATTTAGTTAACCATAAATACTAAAATATGTTTATTAGCTAGCTTCTTTCCTAATGTATAATTAGACACTCATTTAAATTTTCAACAACTTTTATTGAGAAAATAGCCATATATTGATAAAATGATTTTCGGTCATTTTATCAATATTTTTCCAAAAAATATATTTTTGTAAACATTTTTCCAAAATGAGTCTAGCATCATTAATTATCAATTAAATGATGTTCAACAAGGTTATAAAATTATATTTATAACATTTAACAATATTCCAAATAGTTACGATATTCAAAGATAAAGTACTCAAATTTTTGGGTTTTTACATTCTCTCCCACTTAAAATATTTCGTCCTCGAAATAGCAAGAATAGGAAAATGTAACCAAAAGCAAACAACCAAGTTAAGTTAAGCACACAAAATAATTCAACCCATATCCCCAGTCCGAGGTACGATGCCTTATCCTATCCATTTATATTTATCAAACCAAGGTAGTTTCATTTTAAAATTCTAGGTTGAATTAATAACCTAGACGAATTTTCCATAGGCACATAACCTAAGCTCTGATACCAAGTGAAACGACCCGGATTTTTTGAAACTATCAAAATCGCCGAAATATCCGTCCGCTCTAAAGCTACTAATGAAAACTACCAACTTACTACATAGTATTTGATAAATATTCGATACTGCTAATTGTATAGGATGCAATTTTTGATTAACAAACTATCATAGATCTTTTAATAGTACACTAGGTGTGCTATAATACAAGGAAAACTTAAATAAATAAATCTACCACTGCGCACTCTTATGAGATAGACATCAATAACCACTCCTTCAAACTCAACAAATAAAAAATATATGGAATAATAAAGTAAACATGAAAGATACCATATCACAAGATGCATAATAATAAACAACAAACAAAAAAGGGTTATGTTATTTAAGAGGCTGCATCACTACCACTTGTCACTTCCTACGTACCCTTATCTAATTGGGTATCCAATTAGATACAGGATCAAGCCAACGTAGTTCTCCTATTCACAAATAAGATTTATGGAGCCTATGATGCACAAACAACAATGTAATTCCCAAATTACCCTTCAGCTTACTCTTTACATTTAAATTTATCAAATCTAATCAGCTTTGTTATTTTCAAAATCCATGCTTTTGAAAATAATCCCTTCGATCTTAAAATCTCGATTTCATTTCAAATCAGTGAAATAATATATTGCTTTTATATCAAATCTTACTTCACTTTGGGATTTAAAAACATATCAATTATTAAAATCTCAAATGTCTACAATACAAGCATATCAAAATATATGCCACCAGATTGAGAGGTTTTCCCTCAATGACAAGGCCACTAGGAACGACCTTCACATGTATCAATATCAACAAATGATGTCTCTCCTTAGAGCAGACCAACTTCTGGGAGTTTAACCCATCTCATACCTTTCTTTAGTCAAGGGTTACCCGAATCTTGGTAACATAACAAATCATTTAGCATCCCGAAGTGCTAAATCATTTCATGATGATAATCACAAATACTTTCAATCATATCGTTATTGCTTTCAAATATCTTTTAAACAACGGGATTTAAGCCATCGAGACCCTCTTCGTTTATAAAACATCTTTTTATAAACCATTTATTATCTTCCAAATATTTCTTTCCAAATATTTTCTATTTCTCTGAAATCAAACATTTCATATTGTTTTATGAAAACAATCTTTCAAATCATTCATTTAAATTTACATTTACAAATTAAATTAATCAATATTGTCGTTAGACACCTTTCAGTCAAATCGTGAAATAGATCACAAAGCGTTTAGCGCATAATTATTTTCTACCCAACCAAATGCTAAATATAAAAGCATACATGCCCATAAAATGGTCGAGCGTAAATCACATAATCAATCAAACAATAGTAACCAACGATAAATGACAATCAATAAATAAAACAACACTTATCATTATTCGTATACTTTACTCGTTTCCGACATTATCAACTTAACTATTCCTCGCCCAGTTTTGAGGCCAGGTGAGCCAGGGCACTGGTTGCTCCTGAACATCTCCTTAGTTTAAGCACCTCGAACTGAATCTTAGAAAAAGATAAGCCTACTCATTGGCTTATTAGAGTTATGCAACATAATATAAAGTTTCATTTGCTTTCAAAAGCAAGAAGGGTCTAAAGTTAATAACCTTACTTAGTTAATGTCACTTTAACTTTATACTTCATACATAATATATATAAACAATATATAATTAAGAGATAACTAAAATCCATACCTAACCATGCACAAAGACATAAGAACAAAAATAACCACCTCCTTTCATTACCACTAGCCTAAAGATCCAACCTTTAGCACTTCCAAACCAAGCTAAAATCAATCCTCCTCCTCCACAATTGCTCACGGCCTCTTCCTGGAACCACTCATTCCACCACTTTTTACTTACTAATCATGTTTTCCATGATGTCTTAGGCCCAAACCCAAAGTTTAAAAGAGATTAAAGAAGATTCGGTTAACTTTCGAAAAAGTTAGAGAGTAATTAATGGATTAGTGCTTAAGCACTTCCACCATTTTCAACCCTCCTACTTCTTCTCAGGAAGTACCATTAGGAAGAAGAGTAAGAAAAAAAATTGTGTAGCTATTCCTAATGGTATGCCTCCTTTTATATAGCCTTAGGAATGCGATGAGTAAAGACTAAAAGCCCCTTAAAACCCTTATCTTAGAAATGAAGTATTACCATTTTTACTCATTTTCCTTATTTGCTCATTTCCTAAATATCTTTGCTTATGTCATGCATGACATCATCCAGATATTTAGTTAACCATAAATACTAAAATATTTTTATTAGCTAATTACTTTCCTAATGTATAATTAGACACTCGTTTAAATTTTCAATAACTTTTATTGAGAAAATAGCTATATATTGATAAAACGACTTTCGGTCATTTTATCAATATTTTTCGAAAAAATATATTTTTGTAAACATTTTTCCAAAATGAGTCTAGCATCATTAATCATCAATTAAATGATGTTTAACAAGGTTATAAAATCATATTTATAACATTTAACAATATTCCAAATAGTTACGATATTCAAAGATAAAGTATTCAAATTTTCGGGTCTTTACACTTGATCTTCCTCAATTTTATTTGCCCAAGCCCATTTAATTCCACCCTCAACAAGCTGTTGTTCCACAATCTTTTAAGCCACTCCATTGCATCTATTTCAAGCTACTACATACCTCCCTCTGTGTGCCACTTCATTCCTTCCTTCGTTACTTTATGACTAATCATATGCACTTGCAATTTCGTTAAACCTCTCTCTAGGTGGTGCTTGATAATGAATCAACACATTATTTTTTGAAAATGGAATCAACACATTATACTTGTTAGTGTGTATACTAAACAAAAGTTAAACACATAAAATAAATACTACCCATAACCTTGATCAGAGGTATGGTGCCTTACCCTATCCAGTTTTATTTATCAAATTATGGTAACTTCATTTTAAAAAGTTTCTAGGATGATTTGCTAATCTTATATGAATTTTTATTTATTTAGACACCCAACCTAAGCTCTGATACCAACTTATGACGCCCCGGAATTTCAGACTAGAAAAAAATTGCCGAAAATCCTTCTGTTCAAAACAAACAATGACATCTACCATTTTATTTGATAAATATGTACAACATCGCTAAATACACTGGATAAAATTTTAATAAATACCACTTATCAGAGTTTTTCATCTAATTAACCGTTTGCGCTTAAATATAAATTAAACACAATTACCATAAATCTACTTTTATGCGACTCTGGTGAGACGAACATCAATATTAATTCCTACAATCTTGATAAATACGTCAGTAGGACATAAAGGATAAACATGAAAGATGCACCAACACAAGATGTAATAACAAGTAATAAACAAAAAATATTTTATTAATAAAGCAACTGCATCACTACCCCTTGTGACTGACTACGTACCTATATCTAATTGGGTAAGCAATTAGGTATAGGATTAAGCCAACATAATTCTTCTTTACACAAAACATTTAAAATAGATATTTTCTTCTAAAAATACTCTTTATATCAAGTAAGGGGAAAACACTCTGCAAATACTCGTTTTGAAAGATATTTATGTATCTCTTGTAGGACTTCCTTTCAAAAGATAAACATCTTATATTTTAAATACCAAGAATATATTATAACTCCAAACTAATCATCTAGAAAATAATTCCTGTAAAATAATATTTTACATAAAACATTTGTTAAAGTAATTCATTTCGGTAATGCAATTATAGCTACTAAACTGTAGGTATTCTATGTTTGTCCAGTCCCCTACTAATCCTTATGTTCTTGAATTCAAGACTTTATGCAAGTCATGTTAAGTCATCAATGTGCTCAATCATCAGTCGTATATGTTGTTTGCTTATCGAAGTAAAGATTGCAGTCAATATAGTATGTTGAAGTCATATGCATCATTAAATTAAAACACAAGTTTAAGAAATAAGTAATTGTTTAGATGATGAGTATACTCACAGTACCCCTTGCTATCTTCATGCAAAAGCTTTGTAGAACATAATACAATACTTATCATCACCCGAAAGCAATCAAATGTCTTCCTCGAATCATCAAAATTCGCAAAACTCACGCCAACCTGCTTTGTTCTCGGTTTTGGCATGCTTTGACTCTCTTTCACTTTGATTTAACATCCCCAATTTTGACAGTTTGTTTATAATACTATGAGGAAGCTCAAGTCCAAATTTGAAAAGATTTGGAGTAGTTTATCATAATTTTGAAATAGTTATTACAACGTTTCTATTGCGCTGTGAAAAGTTTTGGGTAGTTTATAACGATTTTAGACTAAAAATGGCTGCTACAACGCTTTTGGGGCGCTATGAAAACTTCTGGACTCGTTAAAGTGCTTTATAAACGGTTCAGAGAAAAGACAACGTTTTCTGAAATGCTATGAAAAGTTCTGGCCTTGGTACAGTGCTTCATAACTAATTTATAGAAAATATAGCTTTTTCTGAAATGCTATGAAAAGTTCTGGCCTTGGTACAGTGCTTCATAAATAATTCAGAGAAAAGATAGCGTTTTAAAACGCTATGAAAAGTTTGAAATTCAGGTTTTCAGCCAGTTTTTCGGCAAAATGTTTGATGTTATCTCTCTATGATAGAAATAGTTTTTTACTCCAAATTTTCTCTAGTAAGAAGCTACCTTAGTCTACTTAATTTCCATGAAAATAAACCCTTAAAACTATTTATTAATTATTTATATAATTCAACAATACAAGGCATTTTTAACATGTCCATTTTAGGTAGATTTTTACCTAACTTGCATCCAGTTTTCGGATACTCAAACGATCGAATAAGAGAAAGTGGTACAATTAAAAGTTGTAGGCCTTCGGATTAGCTTTACAGATTGATAGAGAAATCGAAATTTTATCAAGAATTGCAAAAGTTATGCTCAAAACACCGAACATCATTTTCAGTGATTCAAGTTCCATCGTGTCTTCTTAATTTTCACAACTTTTCTTCAAAATATGAAAATAATACATGAACTTGAATAGTTTTTCTCACCTTAGAATTAAAGATTGAACTTGTATTTATTCTCTTGGCTTTCTCCTAAACTTCTCCTCTTTATCTTATCTTTTTTTTTTTTTTTTGTGAATGCATGAAAAAAGTGAACATTTCCACCCTTTATATAGTATTTTTCAAGGCTAGTTTGGTAATTTAGTTTTGGACACTTGTCCACCTTATCTTCAGGCAAGCTTTAGGATCTTGACACATGCCTCCTTAGGTGTCTTTAGATCTTTCTACATATGGACAACTAATGTGTTTATGTGTCTTTACCTTATTTAATTACAAGACATGTGTACCGTTCATTTGATGACACGTGTCCCTATCATTTTAAGCAATTTTTCACATTCTATAATATATACACATATACCATTTGTATTTTATTTATATTATATGTACATACACATATATGTGTTCTTCTATTGTTACTACATGCACATGATGTTACAACAACTTTTAATATGTAAAACGTCGTTTATCCACAAAACTATTTTCGGTCATATTATCGGTATTTTTTCGAACTACTTATCTTTGTAAACAAAAACTCAACAACATGTTTTCTCCTCATTAATTATTATTTATAAAGGGATTTAATCGATGTTATGAAACCATTACATCCAAGATTTAAATAACCTCGATATTTAAATATTTATTGTCCGAAATTTCAGGTTGTTACAGAAACTTTCAAACTAGAATATGAGATCTTATCCTTGATTTCATTGACGACTTTTTGAAGAGCGAACTAAATGTGAATCAGACGAGCAGCAACGAAATTAAGGCTGATGGAGGAGACAACGGTGAGAAAGCAGCGATAATTTGATAAGAAAGTGGACAGAACGAGAAATTCTGGCCAAAAATAGTTGGCTCAAACAAACTGATTTAGCCCCTCTTACAGTAGGGAAACCTCTGTAACGGTCGGTATGTTAAATGAGTACCTTTTTCTGCATAGTGAAAAGTACATCACCAGCAGAGTCCTTCGAGCTACATCTTCCATGAAAGCTAAAATGTTTTCCCTTCACTTTAAACACAAGTTTGTGATTCGCACAGAGGCGTACCTACTATAGGTCAAGTGGGGGCCGCCGCCCCCACTGGATTTTTTAATAATATTTCTAGTTTAGTGTGAAATAAGGCTTAGCTACGTCATGCAGTAGTGACAATCTCCATTCAAGTTCAAATACTAAATAAGCGTGCACATCTAAAGGTGATAACAACCAAGCAAAATATGCTACATAATTAATGGAATGAAGTTATATTCTCAAAATAGTACATCTAAACTATAAGAAAATTTATGAAAGAATAAAAATATATAAATATCTTTTCTGCAAAATGTTCCAGGAGATCTGAACAAGGGCAAGTGAACTAAAGAGAATTAGACAATTACATATTACTCAGAATCATATTGGATAAAGTCATAAAGAGAAATCAAAGGTTTGAGATATGATCATAAAAGTATCTTGTCTACAAAAGGCTTTACGTGATTTAAATAAGGCCAGTGAACCAAAAAAATTAGAAAAAGGCAAACTCCATAATATCTCATTTAAAATTACAAGGCAAGAAGGAGCTAGTAAGAAGTACAGGCTTGGATCATCAAAGCCTGGGATGAGACAAAAGTCGGAAATTTGATCAGGTCACAACCATTGTCAATTAGTGTGACTGCGAGCTAGGCCAGCCCAAGTGGAAACGTATCAAAAAAATTACTTTTATTTCTGTTTTTGAAAGTATTTTTGACTATGAAAATTATTAAGGCTTAGCTACGCAAAAGTTTAGAGGGTGGTGCTATGAATAACCGATTAATTGAAAATTAGTCACATTATTCAAAATATGAAATCTAGACAAATATGTTTCTGATGCTGAATATTAATATAATTTTGCAAATCAAACATTTGTTAACTTTTAATATGAAAAAATGGTTAAATTTTTGATTTGTACTTTAGCCCCCATTGAGCTGAAAGTCTGCGTACGCCCCTTGATTCGCATCTGTAATTTCAAAATATGATGTAGTTAAACTTTGAGGTTTGTTCAAAAGTTGATTGTTTGAATGTACAGCCAGTTCAACTCGGTTACTTGTATTAGTTTTGTGCTTTCGTGCCCATGAAAACACAGCATGCTATTAGTTGATAAAATTAGAATAATCATTTCAGTTTTTGTGTTATTATTTCTTTGACCAGCAAATCATGGATAACTAAACTTCAAAATTAATTAGTTATCTCACAAACTGCTATGTGATGCGCCACCAAAACCAATTTCTACATCTAAACGGTAATCCTAGGTTACATTTGTTGCTAAGAATTCTGATATTGGAGCATGGTCAATCCCATGCCACATAGAATAACAAGTGTTGAGTAACAAAACAATAAGAATTTTTCAATTTTTACATGTTAAATGGATTACAACAATATGCAGTTGTTGATCGGAGTATGCCTTGGGAAATTTGTTCAAGGCAAGTCCAGATAACATAAGTGTCAAGAAAAAAGTATCAAGGGGAATGTTAAACCAAAAAATAGTTCCAAAATAATTCTCACTAAAGATACTATTTCATTCCTTATACAACGGTATTTTTTGAAATAATGACTCAAAAAGTATTGTTAACTTATACAAAATGTCGTCATCACTTAAATACTAAAACTAGAGGAGTGAATATACTAGCAACACAGTTTAACAAAATCTGAGATATTAAAATAAACATAACTTATTAGCTTAAAATACGTAACTACAGACTCCCTTTTGTTTTTGGTCTCATTCGATTTTATTTTGGTACCTTGCAATATACAAGCATCTTTAACCCACGGAATATAATGTAGCAGGCATTTAACAAATATTGGTTTAGCTATTGCAGCAAAGTATGGATTGAGTACATGAGGTATATAATATGTACATTGTAGACAAACATACGGCAAACAAAATTTCATTGGAAAAACGCATACATAGCTCAGTGGTTGAGCATTTGATTGCATCAGCGGGGCTCCAGTTCGAATCTTGATGGCCCATTACTCCCCTTGTTTACTGATTAAGAAGTCACCACCATATTATCTTGCTAAAAGACACCATAACAAACTAAACTTTATATTAGTTTTAATGCTTCTATTATTTGATAACTGACAATCATACAGATACAAAGATGAACATATGGGCATGCCAAAAGCAGTGGATATGACTACTTACCCGGTTCGGCTTGGAGGCCATCCCTCACTGCCCCAGTAAGATGTGTTTGTTATGTAGCAACAGATTGCAGATCTTATAGGAAAACAGGGTGAAGAAGATGTGAAAATTGCTTTTGCAACTAAGAACCTGAGTATAAAAACAATACACAAAAGTTAGAATAAGCTTAGGAATCATGTTAAGCATATGCATGTGCATGTATTACTGAATGCTGATTAATTTGATTGGAAGGCCTATAATAATGAAATGGGATACAAAATCATAAACATGTATCCTGGATAGGACTACCACTATAAATTTGTATTGTTGTACCCGTGCCAGTATCTTCATTAGATTCCCCAATTTCATGGACCTAAATCCTTAAGTAACATATACACTGCAATAAGAATGAAGTATGCGACACTTTTAGTAACTGTCATGAGATATTTGTTGTAGACTTAGTACTGTTTTTGTCTACAACTATCTATAAAACCTATGCTATATTAATACAGCTCGCTTGATATGTGAGAGTTCAGTTCACCATGGCACATACATATAAGACATATATGTACGTATACTCCAGAATTTAACTGAGTAATTCACCCGTCATCCTCACCCATACCATTATAGTTGTATTATAGGTTTTATAAAGAGAAAACTGTAGAAACTTTAATAGTTGACTAGCGAAGATATACACGATCTAAACAAAATCATGGTGTAATATTGAAGCCAAACAGTTTACCTCTTGTAATCAAGTGCGAGTACCAACTACTGAATGTATTAATATGAAAACTGTTCATCCACTTTTGAACTGCAGCAGCTTTAGCGGGACTTAGAGAACCTAATCGAAATTGGATTGACTTAAAACTTGAAAAATGCGCTTCGAAGATACTATGAAACAACTTGAGAAAGTTTGATGGAAAACGACGCTAAGTATTAAACTTTGTACTAAGTCATCGAGATGACTCAAGTCCAAACCTTTTGGGTTCAAGCACCGATCTCGTTGACTCCACAATTCAGCTCTCCTGCCTCATTACATCATGCTTGCGAAGTTTCATAAGATTAGGATGAGATTTGTGTGACTTATTCTTTAACTTGGATAAATCAGAAGAGTTAAGAGGACACTTAGAAATTCAAATCTTCTGTCAATTTAGCTTAACACGATAGGCGTGTAAGTGCTTTGCAGACTATTTGTTTTCTTTGTTAATTTGGCATAGAAGTGCATAAGGAAGAGACAATGAAAGCATAGTTAGCATGCAGGTGCACTGTAAGTTTAAACACATTATTCATTTCCCAGCCAACTTAGACATCTGCAATAGAAAAAATAAAATTTGATCATAAGCATTGGTTCAAAAATCGAACAATTTCTAGCAATTGATAGAAATGATGAATAGTTCTATGTTTGTCCCGGTCATTAACAATAATGTAGGGGAGATTCTATCTCTTGGGTAGTGCTTAGTACTCTATGAATAGCTTTGTAAATTCACCTTATAACGTGCGAAGCGATAACAATGCAGTCTTTTTGTGCTTTACTGTTGTATCTCTCTCCATCCTCCCTATATCAAATTCTAACAGTGGTATCAGAACCAAAGTTACGAACTGGTCCATGCAGGCAAGACAGTGCTCTCGAAAGATACTCGTGGGAAGCGAGTCAAGGGGGAGACTGTTAGGATTGTCTTGTATGTTATTAAGGTAAGTACGCGGGTTTGAATAAATAGTCTCACATCACGGAATAAATTGAAAGAGTAGATTATAAATATGAGTTGGTATGCATGTAGCATCAGGATGTGTGTGTTAATTCATATGCGTGTGTCTTATGCAAAAGGAGGGGGGCTCTGTTCCGATCGTTTACATAATAGCATTATTGAGCTAGGTTAGAGAGGAGAGGGAGAAAAGAGTCTCGATGAGTTTTTATTTTATTTCTTTGTTTCATAAAATAAAGGCCCACAAAAGCATATGATTCGAACTGGGAATATATAGAAGCATATGATTATCGACTTTTGGCCAATTCCATATTCGAATTGTAGGCCGAGGAGGCAAAAATTGAGATAGACGATGTCACTACAACAAAACAGTCCTTTTACAACGGGCAAAAACCGTTGTTATATGCTTTTCACCACGGGCCCCCGCCCGTCTGAATATGCCCCGTCGTAATAGGTCCTTTCTAATTTACAACGGTCAGTGACTGTCGTAAACACCCATTGTAATAACGTGCCTCTATCACGTGCACGGACTCTATGACAATGGCTATAAACCCGTTGTAATAGCTGATTAATTACAAGCGGCTTCTGCCCGTTGTAATTCATTATATTACAACAGTCATAGCCCGTTGTAAAAAGTCTGTTTTGTTTTTTTTAAAAAAATCTGGTCGTAGTAATATAAAAATATTGCATAAATTAAAATATTGAACTCAAAATTTCTTATTTTAATATAAATATGTTATTACGCTCTTGAACAATACATAGTTTTATTTCTTTCTATTACACAATTACTATACAAAATATGAAAATACTCATTCGTACAAATATTATTTCACTACATATACTTAGTTACGCTCACACATACCCTCTCACGCTCAATGTCTTCGTCTTCGGTGATTGATCCAAAATGTGCAATAAAAAAACTGGATAAAGAAGAACAAACAAGTTAAAAAATGTGCATTGAGCTGAAGCATGATAATTCACGTCAAGTGGTGAAGCAATCAAATGAACAAATCATATTCAAATTAGAGTTAAGGACAACAACATAAGGGGACATTGGGAGAAAAATTCATACCAATGGCAAATTTTTGTTAGCCCTTTCTTCCAAGTACTTCAATGGTTGGAAGAAACTACCGTATGTTTGAGTCCACTTACTGAGTTTTGAATGTATATAGCCAGCACCTAGAGTATCAGCCCAAAATACAAGTCCACCCCTTCAAGTGAAAATGAAACAAATAAAAAAAAGAAATCAGCAGACTAGGAGATATTAGCTTTGATTTTTGAAATGATGACCATAACATTCAGAATGGTAGGATCAAGAAAATGAACATGAATGCATGGAAAAAATTATGGCATGATCACGCTGAAGAACAATATTACATTCATCCCTTGGTTCAATTAATCTTTTGTGCTCTCTATTTCTGTTGGAAATTAAATCAGAATAGTAATTGAATGTTTCTATGATCAAAAAAAAATATTATTTATAAATTACACCTGCGCAAATACAGAATGTTCAGACACATTTTTTTTTTTTCAAAAAACACACTTGCACAATCCATATTTGCGCAAGCGCAATTCTTTTCTAAAAAAAAATGCACTTCCGCTTTGCGTTAAACCGGACTTATTTTTGTAAATAGTTTTGAATGAGATTTAAAGTTGAAATAAGTTTTTTTTTTCTAGGCCCTAAAATAAGATCTTGTCCTACATTATATTCAATATTCATAAAACATAAAATCCAACAATGATCGAAATGAAGTTACAGCAGTTTTAACATCAATATCAACAATAATTTTAAAGTTCAAAAACAAGGATATGGCTTATATTTTTTCAAATGAAGAGATCATAATCTATTCGTTTTCTTAGCAAGGATGTGGGTAAAAATATCCAATAGAAATATTTTAGAAAGACTGAATGAACTTAAATATCTTACCATATCGCCCACTTTCAACCATCAAGTACGACTTTTCCATCATTGTTCTAAATACCTGGTTAGATGATTAAGCGCAGACCATGAATCAATAAAATTTACAAAAATCACAAAATGCTGGGCAAAAGTTTTAACCTTACCTGGACCTTTCTTGCTGACACAGCTACGCAGAAATTGGAGTACACATTTTAATGGAAATGAAAAATAAATTGAAAAGAGAGATGCTTTTGCTAGTTCAAAAAAAGAAAGATGCTTTGGTAGCTGAAATTAGTTAGAATCCAAAAAATACAGTGTATTTTTCACGCTCTGTTCACGATAATACCAAAATGAGCGTAGTTGAAGCTTTTTTGAACCATGGTAAATAAGGGAAAGCGAATGCAGCTATCAAAATCATGTTTCAACAGTGAGCCTTTCAGATTTTACAGAATGTAAAAAATTTAACTTTTATGAAGAATGAAAGTTGCTTTTGTGATTTCCAAATAAAATTTCATTAAGACTTGTTCTCTGTGATGACTAATATATTAATTAAGATAAATTGACATATATGCTGTTTTCACTTTATGCAGATACATATAGAAATTTAACATGTTAATATGATCATTTGAAACCTACAGGGGCCAGTACTGAGTCTACTGACATACCTCTTAATAGGGATTATTCACTGGCAAGAAATATGCTTCACCGCTTCATAGGTAGTCTATACAAATATTCCGTAATTTTGCAGAATTTTTTTACCTGCATGATTGTGATAATGATATGAAACATGAGAGCTGAAAAATCCAATCCAGTTAGTATCATATGATAGTACCTATCAAATTATAAGGATCTTATACAGTTACACACACAAAAATAATCTTTTTTTATGTAATGTCATAGGCTATATGTATATAAAGAGGCTAGGATGGCAAAATTTGTTCTTAGGCATAGAAATGGAAAGCTATTGATTAGAACATGAAGCACATGTATTCATGGAAATATCTCCATCCAATGCATATAAATAATACTACAAAAATGCGGTATACAGTAAAGTAAGTTGTCAAACTAAGTTTATGTGCCGAAGCACAGCAACTAAGTCGATGTGCCGAAGCACAGCAACTAAGTTGCTGTGCTCACAAGCACATCAACTAAGTTGTTGTGCTCTCATATAGAGATCATCCCATTATTGTAGATATATAAAACAATTTCCTCATGCATGGAACAAATAATTAGTTGATTTCTTATTTGCTGAAGCAACTTAGTTGTTGTGCCTCGGCAAAACAACTTAGTTGATGTGCAGAGCACATCAACTATTTGCTGTTCAGAGCACAACAACTTAGTTGTTGTGCTTCGGCACAGCGACTTAGTTCCTGTGCTTCAGCTTGTTGTGCTTCGGCATAACTTAGTTGCTGTGCAGAGCACAACAACTTAGTTGTTGTTCGAGCGTGTGAGAGTTTGAGTGTGCATGCGTTTGACACCGCTTTTTTGCCTGCACTGTTAATTTGCAAGATTGTTACATCTGACGGAATTCCCCTGATAGCATGAGACCAGAACTAAGTTGCACTGTTAATGTGCATTCGTTTATTCTTCCGTTTATACTTGCATTGTTGGTCATTACATGCACTTGAATTTAAAAGCGACATGAAAGACATTACCTTATTCTGAAACTGCAACCCAACATTCCGATTTAGTAAAAAATCCTCGAACTTTGAAGCATAGACATCAGCAGCGAGAACCTGTGGAATTCACCGAAGAATGAGTTCTGATACATAGTACACATAAATACCTATAGCAGGAGTTATCTTATGACTTTTGCAAATATTTGACACTAAGTTTACTGGACATAGAAACTCTATACAATCATCCACTAAGCCCATCTCATTTCATAATATTGCATAAGTTTAACATGAACATAATGAAATGAAAAATAATCAATATAAACTCCAGCATAAAAGAAGTTGCATGGTATAACAGTATACTGATCATGAGAAGTAATCATAAATATGTTACCTTAATAAGCATCGAAAAACGGTATTGAATGGAGATATTTTAATTTGCATCAGCATGGCAAGTGATCAGTGTCCGGATCGTTAGAACAAAAATGCCCACTGGTTTTGATAGAAGATATGTGGTTCCACAACATACAGCTTTGTGAAGCAGCAATAAATGATAAAAATATGAACCAAGATTAATAAAACTGATGCTCAAGAATGCTTCTCTGATGAAATGATATTTCCTTTGTTTTCTTCAGCTCTCAAATTGCGAAATAAATTTTGTAGTCAAATCGGCCATAAGATTTCTTCACTTCCTTTCAGCTCTGTTAATAAAAACAGAAAGTGTCAATCTAGTCATCTTCTGGTTTCAAAATATGTTAGAAAAAAAATAGTATTTGTCATATTAAAGTATGATAGTAAAATAACATATAATCATGGATACAAGCGATATAACGACATCAAGCAAAATCCTAACTATACTAGACATCAACAAAAGAAAAGCTTTAATCAAAGAGGGACTACTTATCAATGATCTTGATTTTGGAAAGTGGATAAATCTTAAGCTCTTCTTCTTACGTCATAAATGATGATACAGTGAAAATTAAATGGGTTGTGGAAGGTTTTCAGTGCTATGGATTTTAGGTTTAATTACTGGAGAATAAATAGAAATTGAATTTTCTATCATAACAAATCATGAGAGTTGGCTAGATGAAGGATGCATCAAATTGGTATCTGGCTTATTTTCATTCTTGTTTTTACAAATTATCAATTGTTACATTGATACATATCAAACTATAGGCATTTGCGGATGAGCTTGGCATCCCTTTCATTGAGACAAGTGCGAAAGACTCCACTAATGTCGAAGAAGCATTTGTTACCATGTCCGCAGAAATCAAGAAAAGGTTATTTAACGCAATTTATTTCTTTTAATTATTTTTTCAGTGCTTACTAATACAGTTCAGTAGCATGCATAGTACTTCTGGCAGTATCCACATATAATATTTCTCTCCTGCTCAATATGTATGTGTATGGAAAATGATCAAGATCCACACAAGTTAATTCCCCAATTTTTGCCTTTTTCTTTTTTAGTAACTCTTCAAGTATGTCAAACGTTAACAGAAGGGGTTAGGTAATGACCTTGGTACTTCTCTCTATGTATGGATGTACAACATACAGATGAACAAATATGGACATACACAGGTAAACACATGGTGAAAAACACTATTATAGTTTAACATAAATATGCAAGATGGGAAGCCAACCGAGTGCGGTCAACTTATACATCAGCAAAAAATCAGCTGTTGTAGCAGTATAGTCAAATTGAGAAATAGTTTTTGTAGGCAAATAAAAACAGAAAGCATCAATCTAGTACTTATGAATGAGGATAAAAGATATATCAAAGAAGTCAGCGATTGAGTAGATTGACCAGATCTGTGAAAAATTCATCAATTTCATCTTTAGCACAGCAAAATCAGTGTGTTTTAGCAACAGACTTCGTTCTTACCATACGCACGACACAAGTTGCAGCAGCATCGAAGAAGTCAACGATTTATGCCGAGAATGCCACAGTCGTCGGAACCAGTAGTACCGTTAAAGAAGTCTACGATTGTTGCCGAGGGAAGGCCTGAAATAGATCGGAGGAAGGATTCAAATTTGACGAGAGAGGCTGTGACTGGTAGCACGTCTTCGACGACGTCAATTGACAAGATTCAAATTTTGCCTTCGTCCCCGTAATTGAAATGCATCGACTTTGGTGTTTTAGGGATATCATCGGAGCAACATTTTACAGGGATTTGTGGAGGAGAAAAGGAATCAAATAAAAATTGGATTCAGGTTTGGATCTAGATTTATATTTAGTTTGTGGCTGGATTTTGAATTAAGGGGAAAAGAAGCGGCCGTAGGGTTTACTGCAAAATGAAATGGCGGAAACATGAAATATTAAGCGGGTTAACAAATTTCAGGCAAATAAAAAATGTGAGTTATTTGGAATTGTCCGGATTTAATTTGGTTCATCTTTAATTAATTTCTATTACATTTACATTAGAATTTTAATCTACGATCAAATTTTGATCAAGTGCATCTAATTTGCATTTCATTTTAATTGAATTTACGTACAATCAAGTTGAAGTAAATATAAATATTTAATACAACTAGTAGAAAAACGCAGTTACATAATTATTAGTAAGACTGGTTTAATAGTATTGATTTAATAGTAATTATTTAATAGTGATTTTTATTAAACTCTACTAGTATTGTATACTATACTCTTATTATGTAATAATTAATAATTAATAACATGTTACTAATATAATATTATTAAATATTAATAAATAATAGAAATTAATTTTAAGAAAGCATTGTAATAAATAATAATAGATATTTAATACAACGGGGTTAAAGAACTCATGTCACTTAATAAAAGATTTATAAATTCCAAATCATATTTTTACTGTCATTTGGGTTAAAGAACTCATGTCACTTAAAAACATGGTTCACAATAAACCCAACTCACGTTAAAAATATGATTTGGAATTTATAAATCTTTTATTAAGATTTAAATGGGAATTTTCCAAAAGTAAAGTTTCCCAATTTAATGTATTAAATTGGAGTTGAATGGAATTTGAATTAATAATAACCGAGATATGCTTCTGTAAAAGAAGACCGACGATCATCACATCGGATGGATGTGTTGCTACAAAAACCCTTGATGGGAGTAGCTACCTTGAAAGGGCTTCAGTGGTGGCCGTCCGGACTATGGTTGATTGTTCGGATTTGGTTTTCGCTCAGACCCAGAGCATAAGCTAGTAAATGGATGCGTGTCTAACATTGGATTTCGTTCCATGTGAATTAAATTGATTTCTGTTAATGTATGTCTGTTTGGTGGTGGAGGATTTATTCTCTACTTAACACCCTGGTATATATTAATAGTGATCAATCGCATGGCGTGAATTGTCAACGTGGCACGCCAAGATGCAAATGATCAAGGCTTTTGTTGAAAAGCAGGGCCTTGTGGGATGATCAAAGCATAGTCTATTACGGCATAGCTTTGTGTATATCGTGACTTCGTGAGCCTCACACCCCGGTATGAGTCAAAAACGGGATTAGGACTGCAGGGAGTGCACACGTTTCTTTCTAGCTAGGAGTGATGTCGGTGCTTAAACTGGCTGACATTTTACTTATGTAGATGATGGATTTTGAGGCGCCTCGTATTTTTATAGGCCGTTAGTGGTCATACTGTAGGTCCAAAGGGATCGGGAAGCGTATGTTCAGGCATAACCAATCCACTGCCGATAGGCGGGGACCGGCCCTGAAGATCCAAGGGTTCACTATGGGGGATCGTGAGGCATTTGCTAGAGTGTCTCGAATCGGAGAGGAGCTTGCCCCTAGCTTCGACTCATGATGGAAATCCAATTTCCAATACGACCTCGCGGTTTTGATTGTAGAACTAGTATGGCGACATAGTAGGATGGGGTACTATGCCGTATAGGATTGATACATTTATATTTGAAATGTTTTTATTAAAACATATACACACTAATACTAAATCCGTTTTATCGTATCAAGCATCTTTTGATCATTATAAGGTAAAACCCTATCCTCCGGTTTGCGTTGCATTGTGTGATAGGACTTGGGTCTTATAATGGTTTCATTTTTCTAAAAAGCATTGCGTTGTTTAATGATTTACTTTATTTTATGCACTGGCAATCCAATGGACTAAACCCGTTCCGCGTTAGCGGCGTGGTCCTGTGATTAGCCTTATTATTAGATAAGTTAAGTTAAGATTTTTCATACCAGTCCCATGACTGACCTGTAGTTTGTTTCACTAGCAAACTCGGGTGCCCATATTTTCCACACGGGCTGACGAGTAGCTTTTTGCAGATATATTTACAGGATCCTAGCTTACAACTGAAGCGGTATTCGGAAAGCTCTGTATCCGTGTATTCCTTCCAGTTGTATATTTGTATTATTTTTCCGCTTCTATTGAGATGTATTCTAAAACTCTGATATGAATGTATTTCTATTGTGTAACATATATTCATACTCTGTTATATTCTTGTACTCTGATGTAATTGTTGTAATCAGCAATAAAATATTCTTCAGTTTGTGTTCTGATGTGTGTTGTTCTCATAACAATCTGTACTTTCCCGCAAGGGCGAGTTTGGGTCGTTACAAAGTGGTATTTCCATAACTTGAAACATAACATAAAACATTATTTAATACTATTCAAAATAACACAAACATAAAACTGAACAATTTTAAGAAATCAAACATAAATTCTTCACATTAACTATGCATAAATGTTTTATACATCATCATCACTTTTTTTTTAATCTATCTATAACATTTTATTTCCATTTCAATTTTCGAAAAATATTTAATATCATTATTACTAATTTATTGGTGGTTTCCCAATTCAGTATCCCTAAAAATGGGGCTGTTACAGGCAGGGTTAACACAGGATATTCGGGTATTAAGGTGCCGATCGCATGGGTAGCAATAAGGGTAACACCTAATCCTGTTAATTCTAGTAAGTGGTGCAGTTAGTTTAATTCTTTGGATATGAATGTGAAGCTTAATCTACCTTTATCTTGTTTTGATATCTCGTTTACCTTATATATTGTACTTTCTCTTCCAGTATTATTGATCTGTCTTAACACCTTTTCATATGCATGTGCTAAAAATTTACTGGAATTCGCCAAACTTTATGTCTGACCCTTTTTGTTTCCCTTTTCACTTCCTTCACCCCAAGGTTCTCAGAGTGGGAGTGGTCAGTAGTTGAGAACGTGATTCTGCTTGGATTTGGATAGCTCTCCTTTTACACGTACTTTCTTCCATTTATTCATGTTTATTGTAATGACATTTGGGGGATATTGTTATGGTTTTTTTTGTACTCTGATTATGAGACAGATCGCTTTTGGTATATGAGAAAACATTCTTGTAACTTTGGCTTTGATATGGTGCTTTCTTAGTAATAAAAGGTTTATTTTTCCGCTATTTTTTTATATTTGTCTTGTACATTTTGTAACTATTTTCTGTTTGCGCTTCACGAAACTTAATGCATTCTCTTTAGAGTGACACTAACGGACGTGGGGTGTCACATTTGGTATCAGAGCATAAGGTTGCAAGATCAGAGAAAAAGTTTCAAAAAATTGTTTTCAAAAGTAAAGGATTTTCAAATAAAAACCATTTTTTTAAAACATATACCCTCAATTTATTTACAATATTTCTTTGATTCTCTTCTAAATTCTTGTTTTGTCCTTTTTTAGCATGTCTGGGGCTCCTAACTTTCCTGAGGGCATTCCCATACCTACATGGTTTCATAGATATGTAGAGGTTATGACACCTGCTGAGGTACAAGAGAATGTCCTTCTCCCAGTTGCATCCGCAGTAGCACCTCCTCCTTCTCCCGTATTCAACATTTCTATGCTCTGCAAAGACTTCTATGTGATGGAAGGAAAATCTTTTTGTGGAACCGAAAGTTTAATAAAGCACGAAATTGGCTAAGAGAAACGGAGCATGTGTTCAACTTGTTAGAGCTCAATGATAGGAGGAGAGTCTAGTTAGCAGCTTTTTAGCTAAAGGATGAAGCATCGTGCTGGTGGGAATCAGTTCAAGCCGGACCAAAAGTAGCTACTTGGAATAACTTTAAGGTTATCTTTAAGGAAAGATTCTTGTCACAAGCGGAAGAAGGCATGCAAGTGGAAAGATTTCTGAACTTAAGACAAGGAGATATGACTATAAAGGAGTATGTCAGCACCTTTAATCAACTGGAAAGATTTGGATTGGAGTTAGTAAATGCTCCTCATAAAAAGGCCTTGAGATTCGCTAAAGGAATAAACCAACCACTCCACGAATTATCACTAACACGTGTGCCAATGGGGGCAACCTTTGAAAGACCAGTATGCATGGACTTAATTCATGGGGATGGCAAGGAAGGGAAGAAAGAGGATAAGACAAAGGAAGAGAAACCCAAGGCAGACGAGAAGAAAGGGTGGCTAAACAAAAATACTGCTAAGAAAGGAGAAAACCCACAAAAGCTCATATCAAGAAAGTGATGAAATGTCATGAGTGCAGTGCTTTAGGACACTTTGTAAAAGATTGCAGAAATAAAATTGGGGCTTGGTTTATTTGTGGAAAAATGTGATATTTCAAGGATCAGTGCCCCAAGCGATAGGGACAGAAAGTTGGAACATCCGGAGGGCATATTAATGCTTTAGAGGCCAGGGAACCAGATCGCGGCAGGAAGGTCACTATGGAAGGTTTGATATCTCTTTTAGATTATCTTGTTAGAACTCTTTTTGATTCTGGCGCTTCACACTCATTCATATCCAACTCGGTAGTTAAAAATCTACACCTAAAGTATTGTTTCTGATCCTATTATAGTCTTAAACCCCATAGGAGGTACGACCCATTTATCCATGATGTGTAGGGGTTTAAGGATTTCCGTTCTAGGCATCGAATTTGAATGTGACGCATATGTTCTCGTTTTCATGTGCTATAGATTAATTCTAGGAATAGACTGGCTAGCCATGTACGGTGTCAACCTTGATTACTAAAAGAGAGTAGTTAGACTTCTTACTTGTCAAGTTAGAACTCTCGAAATTTCTTGTGACCCACGGGGGTCAGTGATGCTTAGCTTCCTATAATCTCTCGATGCTTCCATGGATGATCTTCGATCAGTACACATAGTTAGCAGATTTTTGGATGTGTTTAACGAGGTTAAGGGATTACCTCCGAGGCGAGAGATGGAATTCTGAATATACTTGGTGGAAAATGCGAAACCTGTCGCATTGCTAGTGCACCACATGGCTCCAAAGGAGAGGAGGGAGCTCAGCAAACAAGTGGGTGAGTTGTTGGACATGGGTTCTTAGGCAAAGTATTTCCGAGTGGGGGGCACTAGTCGTTTTCGCAACAAAGGCAAATGGTTCCCTCCGCCTATGTGTAGACTACAAAGAAATGAACAAAATCATCAAGAAGAATAGGCACCCACTTCGAAGGATTGATGACTTGTTTGACCAACTAGTAGGTGCTTTAGATTTCCCGCAGTTGGATCTGGCATAGGATTTCATCAGCTTAGAGTGGGCGAGGATAGTATAGACAAGATAGCTTTCAGAACTTGGGATGATTTCTTTGAGTGGATGGTTATGTCTTTTGGTTTGACCAATGCACCTACATATTTCGTGGACTTGATGAGTCGGGTGTTTAAGAAGTATCTGAAAAAGTTTATACTGGTATTCGTGGATGACATTCTGATCTTATCCAAGAGTGAAGAAGAACATGCCCAAAACTTAAAGGAGGTTCTAAGTACACTTGGAGCACATCAACTTGAAGAAAAATTCTCTAAATGTCATTTCTGGAGGAAAGAGGTAAGGTTTCTAGGGAATATGGTCTCCAAGGATGGGATAGCAGTTGACCTCGCTAAATTCGTCGTAGTTCAAGATTGGAGGGTTCCGAAGAATGCAACGGAAGTGAGAATCTTTTGAGACTATGTATCCAATATTTCGGAGGGACTTGGTAGGGGCATCTCCTATTGGTTGATTTCGCTTACAACAATAGTTACCAGTCGAGCATAGGAATGTCACCCTTCGAAGCATGCTATACGGACGATCTTGTAAATTGTCGACTTATTGGTGGGAGTCTACAGATAGACTTCCGCTATGGCCAAACATGGTAAGAGAGACTTCAAAGAAGATATACCTCATTCGACGAAGGATGAAAGCTTCTCAAAATAGACAAAAGTCATATGCCGATAAGAGAATATCCAACTTGGAATTCAAAGCAGTATATACGATGTTCGTTAAAGTGTCACCGCTGAGGAATGTGATTCGCTTTGGCTCAGTAGGGAAACTGGCACCAAGATTCGTAGGACCATTCCCTATAATGGAGAGGATATGTCACTATAGGATTAAACTTCCAGACAGATTGGCAGGCGTACGTGACTTATTTCATGTTTTCCAACTGAGGAAATGTCTCCGTGATGCGGCGAAAATAGTAGAGCCAAGCACAGTTGAAGTGGTAGAAATCGAGAAAGAAGCAACAGTGAGAAGAGTTCCTACTCGTATTCTTGGAACAGAGATTAAGAATCTACGCAACAAGGATATCAGATTGGTAAAGATACAATGAGGTGAAGATCGCGAAGACGCAACATAGGAACCCGAAGAAAAGATTCACGCTTCTTACCCATTTCTCTTTGAGGGTATATTCTTAATTTCTTTTTCGAGCTTTTATATATTTTGCATCTGCTTCTATCATTCAGGTATGCTTATCCTATCGTTCGAACCTTCGATCCTTAGGTAGAATCCAATGGTTGAAAACATGTGCCTGAGATATGTTATGATTGGTCGTTGCAAGTGGATGCAAGTGTTTGCTCGTGGATGCATATATACACACATTAGGCACTAGATCGGCTCAAGCACTTACATATTGCATATAGATGTGTGTGTATTTTATTTTCAATGGATAAAAACGATTGAATCATCATATGGATGTTGCATTTTGGTGAATGGATAAGCACACATATAGAACTTATACGTATTTTTAGGATTATTTGCATACATGATGGATACATGGCACAAGCATATATTGCATTAAGGAAGTCAACTGAATAAGTCGAAAGCCTGATTTTTGCATTAGTGTAGGGACATATATACACAATTCGCATATGTTCATGCAAGCATTAGAAATTCTTAAAGAAAATGGATGCCTGTGGATGATGGGTGAGTATATGGTTGTAGGTGGCCATTAAAACAATAATATTCTTCTTAACTTGAAGATTTCGGGGACGAAATACTTTAAGAAGGGGAGAATGTAACACCCCGAAATTCAATACACTATAACCATACAGTAAAGACAATAAAATGAGTGATATGTAGTTAAACATTCATAACTAAGTAAAATCGGCTTTACCACTGTGTTCATATTGAAACTCTGGTTCAGATATACCCCAAGTTCACGTAAAACAGATAACGTATGAAGAAGTTATGAGCATTAGAAGTTTGTATACACATAAAGGGCTTATATATATAATTCAAAAATAATTAAGTGAGACGAAGGGAAAATATTAAGAGGGGAAGCAGACCGTTGTTGGACAACCCACACTCGGCCTAGGTCGACCCAAGGGGCAGGTGGGTCGACCAAATGACGATCTGGGCAGAGATGTTCGGCGAATCTAGACTGTTTTCCGGACTTTGTTTGTTGCTGACTCAGTGTAGCATGTACGGTTTAGATTAAAACCCTATTATCTAAAGGCTGAGGATAACTCTATAAATATATAAATAGGTGGCGTTCTCCCATTCCAATACACACAATTTCTTCATACCTTCTACCTTTGTGAATCTATTCTAAAATATATACAATGGGGGAATGCTACTAAAGCCTAGATCTACAGAGATAACTCAACATACAAGCTTCGCGTACAAGGGATAGGATTGGACTTTTCTTCCTGCAATGGCACATAGATATATAAGAGATCTAATCTCTTCTTCATCAAGTCTCGCTGTGAGTTTCATGTGATTTTTATTATTTAAAAGGTATTGGACAGTGGATGATGTTGGATTTGATATAAACAATGCCTAAAGTAATCCTTATATATGTTTATACATATTTTTCTATTCAGATCTACAAATTATATTATGTACTTTAATCTTGTTTATCCCTATTATGCCTTTCATTTATTTACAGTTTTTTGTTATGCCTCTTTATTCTATCTGAGATATGTTTTCTCTCTTTTTCCTTTTTATTTACGTGGATTACTTAAATGTATATAAAGGACATAAATTGGAATAACTAGGCAATGACACATAAATGGGAGATATTGGGCCTATTAACCTTGATTGTAAGAATTGGGGTAATTACATGTCAATCTATTAGATTGGGATAATTACATGTTAATCTATTAGATTGGAATTAATTGCATGTTAGGAAGGACATGCAATATGTTAAACCAGTTAAATTGGACTTAATGTGATATTAAGTATAACATGTAAAAAGAAATCAGTATCATATGTAAAAACTAAGTCTAATTATACATATGGGTAAGCGCTTGTTAGGGAAAGGGGTTGTACACCAATAACATTTAGATAAATGTCATTATTACTACCAGGCTTATTAATGAACTTAAACCTGCTAAGTCACATATGTAATTAATAAGCAAAAGGGGGGTCCATTGTTTTATTTATAAGAAAAAAGGGGTCCTTTGGCATTGAAATGGTGATTTCTTAGTAATAAAAGTTTTATTTTTCCGTTGTTTTATTTATATATGTCTTGTACATTTTGTTACTGTTTAACGTTTGTGCTTAACGAAACTTAATGCATTGTCTTTAAAGTGACATTAGCGGACGTGGGATGTCATAGATAGGGATTGGCTACTGGCATTTTTTACAAATGTGTTGTCGAGGAATGTAGATTTGCATGGTATTGTCAAGCAAAGGGGAGCTATAACATGTAAGAAGCGTAACACCCAACACCTTTCTATGCCCAAATTTCGATAAAAATCAAAACTCGAACATGTCCAAGCATGGAGCATGTAAATTTGATACCTACAAATAAGTGAGCATGAGCATAATCATAGTACGATAAGATAACTCATAGAGGAACCAAAATAGGATAGACTATTAACTCAAGTAACTACCTTTTAAAAGTAAGTCACTTTGCCAATACCGAGCATAAGAGAGAACGAGAACCGAGAGCCAAACTTAACATCTGTGAGAACCCGACCTTCTCTAGGAAACCTGGTGGTTGTAACGAGGAGGGGGGTGATAACAACAAGATTTTGATGAACATGAAACATAGAACACAGATTATAATACGTAGATGAATTCCATTTGGTTCAACTCAAGATCTTTTTTCAAAGCCCATTTAATAGTTGACCATTTAGCATTATGCAAGAATGGTCAACTAGTTGATGAGTTTTGGTGCAACTTGGGCCTAGGATTCAACCGTAAAAGTTGCATCCAAATCACCTCCTTAACTTCTTTCTTTCGTCCTCTCTTCCTCATCTAGACGAGACATATTTCTATTCTTCTTCTCTTTCTTTATCGTCGCCTTGTCTACTCTTTTTCCGCGCTAGTTCGCATATTAGATTTTGCCTCACTAGTACTCCAAGATCTAATTTCTTCTGTCCGATCATTTCTTAGTCCATAATACCTAATTGCACTATCCGATCTTATGCATACCAGTTAAGTCTCACCCTTAGGGAAAGATCATTTGGTTGGATTGGAATGAGCAAAAAGTTTTCACCACTTTAGGGCTAATAAAATTTGTCATGGCAGTTGGATTTGCACCGATCCATTGCTTCGAGATCTTAGAATAGGATTGTTGTTTGTGTTGCATTCGCCTTTGTTATATCTTGTTTTAATATATTTTATGAGGGTGATTGCCGTTTCGGAGATGAAGATTAAGATATCTTTGGACGGTCTTTTGTTTGACCAGCTTCGGAGATTTTGCAGCAAATCTCTTTTTCTTAATGTCGGGTTTTGAGTTCGAGATTGAGCATTTTACTACTATGATATGGTTAATTAAATATCATAAAAATTGGTTTGAGCTCCAGCCGCGGAGCAAGACATCTCGTTGTTTATACCCATTGTTTTGGGAGTTTTAGTATTGTTGTTTTGTCATCGTCTTTGTTGTATTGCCTTTCCAATATCCGGTTATTGGCTTTGTGGTGATTCGTGCTTGTAACTGTTAGTGTTTTTTAAACTGCATGACTTAAGTTAATGAGACTTATAAGTTTGGGAATGTTTATTTCATTCACGCGTATCCGTTCGAATGAAATCTCAATTTTCTTATCTAACTAACATCTTTCCTAGAGCTGGAAAGAGTAGAATTTTGTGTTGGATAAATTTAAGCAGAGGACCGATTTGTGTTGTTGTCGTCATGAGTGTATAAATAAATAAATCGTCGTTCCTTGTTAAGGTAAAATTTATTTTGGTTTTGTGTGTGATTTCAGTTTTTGCGTTTTTGCATGACTGACTTCCTTTTTAGCCAACATGTGACTTGAATCGTTTAAGTTTCCGCAAAATACATTTTTGATACTTTTAGAAATCGTTTTTGAATAAAGAAAACTATTTGTCATTTTTAAATTTCTACTAATCCACTTTCTTTTATTTTGGTTCGCGCGAAAATGCTTGATACAGCAATTTGTGCATATTTAAACGTCTGTTTTACATTACAACGAATGATTTGAATGGTGCAAAATGAATGTTACCGAAATTTTGATTTTTCGTGTGAACCTCATATGGAAAGTGAAACAGTATTGAAAAAAAAATTCAAAATAAACATAAGAAGTTTTCAACCAAAAATTTATTTTTATGAAAATTTTCGATTTTTGGTCACATGAACGGCATAAGGATGATTTTTGGATGCTTTGTGTGTGCGTTTTAGCGGTGCAATAGAACCGACGATACGATAAAAAGTTAACAAGGAAAAGGTTGTTTTAGCTTTGGGAATGCTGTTTCCATACCTTGTCAATGATGCACGCGAGTTATTAATTAACTCGTTTTACATTTTAGAGCTTATTTTAAGCCTCCTTTACAATCTACAGATGTAGAATTTTTGGTAACTAAGGTGCAAATTCCACTGTAGGGCGGAAAATGGAATACTTATAAGCGGGGAAAACATTAAAATTCTTTGCTTTGATTTCCTTTTTTTGTTTTAGGAGAAATTAAATAGGAAACGATTAGATTGCATGGCGTTTTGGATGATAGAATTTGAATACAAAATTGGTTGCTTCGCACTTCTATTCATAGTTGTGTGAGGGTTATGGATGAAAAAGAATTTTCAAAATTTGCATTCATATAGAACTGCCAGTATATTTAGGATGCTTTGCTTCATGTTTTCAAAAAGTGTTTTAAAAAATCTCAACACATACATATAAAGGGTATGATTTATAATCATCTTACATACTTGTTTTATGATTGAAATGCATTACGTACACTATGCACATATACACATGGTTGCAAAGAGGACGTACACAAATTGGCTGTGTAGGATATGATAACTATGTATCCGAATTTCGGGAGGAAATTCCTTTTAAGGGGGAATAATGTAACAACCCGAATTTTGACAAAAGATTAGGCATTTAGTTACAATATGAAAAATAGGAATTTCTGCAAACAATGAAATTTGATTATGAAACTTTAATCAATGCAATCGTATCAGAATTCTGGTCAATTTTCAAGTTTGGAGTTTCGCGAATAGAGTCCGTATGAAAAAATTAAGGACGAAATACGATAATGTACAGAAAATAAATAAATCAGAATAATTTTATATTATATACCATATTTAACCAGCCTCACTGGGCAGTTAGTGACCCAAGCGATTTACCCTAGCAGTCGACCTACTAGGCGCTAGAATGCCTAGTGACGGATAGGGTTAAGGGGGTTAGGTTATATTATATTATTAAAGGAATGGACAGATATAAATTAGAATAAATCTAGCGGTTCATGGCCAATTCCACTCCCATGAATAAAGGGGTATGTCCTCATTCTTTTCCACATAAATCTGTAGACAATAGTAAAGCTCTGCCATTTCCCATTCTCTTCCAATCAAATTTCTTAATTAAAAATATCTTCATATACAATCAAATCAAACATAAACTACAGCACAAATTGAAAGGGAAGTGGAAAAGGATATGGATTGGCGGTTAGGTTCTTCTTCATCATATTTCTCCCCTCTCTTCCTATTTACTTGCAAATCTACAAATCTGAAAGTATCCCCTTTTCAAAATAATAGTAGATCTATAAGAATTTGGGGATTGTAGGCCTAAAAGATTATTTAGATTTCAGATTTGGATGCTTTCAGGTGAGTGAGAAATTTATATACGAAGTTATAATAGCCTATTTATCTCTTTTGTATTAGATCTCAATATATATGCCTATTATCATCAGTTCTGTTCAAAATATTATTTAGTTTGAATTGGCACCTACCAGATCTGCTAACAAACATTGTCAAAACTTTGGAATTTTGAATTATGGTTAGGAAGAATATAAATTGTAGGATTCTTGAATTTTTTTTATACATATTTGCTATAGTTATGTTGTAAGATGTATTGTAGTTGTTGTAAAACACTGGAGATTTGGAAATCAGTCCCATTAGCACTGTTTAGATGTAGTTTCTTCCAAATTCCTAGTTTCAGTGTAAGTTGATGAATTATGTGATGTTAATTTTAAAAGAATTATACTTACTTCGATGTTGTTGGGGTTTTGGCTTAATTGTTGTAAATATGTCGTTTTCCTCTTTTTGAACAAAAAGACATTATTTTGAATTCACAAGAGATAAAAAAAGATTAAAAAAGGGAAAAGTGTTGCAAATGTACATACAAATATAAATAATCATATTTGTGCGTAGTTTGCATCAACTATTCCAAAAATACATATACACATATATATTTCTAGTGAATTTGAAATATGTATATTTCACTAATCAGGCATAATGTACAATAAATACAACTAATGGTCTCTTTTTGTAGACTTGGAACATTATGGAAAGATTGAATGCAAAAAGGAATGATTATATATTGATTAAACCAAATTATTAAATTTAACAATAAATAATAATAAAGAATGATAACTACGTTGACCACGCAAAAATATAAATATATACTCATTATCCGTCTGAATCTACGTAAAGCGACAAAATATACATTGTATTGAATGTTTGAACGTTTGAATATTTGAAGTATTCAATTATGGAATTGTACACATAAATGCAATCTATATTAAATGAATATATTTGTGGTGAGTGTTGTAGCAATCAGTGTAATTGATTGCTATAAATAGGGCTATAAATATATAAATAATCATTGTAAGCAATGGTTATTTGGGGAAAGTAAACTTAATAAAGAAATTTAGTAAAATGGTCACAATTCCTAGGATTTATTAGGATAAATGTTATAAACCCCAATTAGGGAATTCAATTAGATCCGCATTTAGACACGAGGTTAGGCTCAACTTGTGGCAGAAGTCTGCCTGGAACCTATCGGCAAATCCAACATCCACAAATAGTCCGCTTAATGTGAGGGTCTAATGCGTAAATATAACTATACTAAGAAATGAGGTTAAGTTCAACTTGTGGTAGAAGTCTGCCCGGAACCACCGGGAAAATCCAACATCCACAGGTGGTCAGCTTAATGCGAGGGATCTAGAGTGTAAATATAACTGCACTAAGACACGAGGTTAAGTTCAACTTGCGGTAGAAGTATGCTCGGAACCGACCAGCAAATCCAGCATCCTCAAGTGGTCAACTTAACGTGGGAGGGCTGGTGCACAAATATATGTATATATAACAGGCAATAAATTAATAAATAAGATTAGTAATGACTGTTGGGGTATAAAAAATAGATATATTCGGGGTTGGTAAGATATGGATATTCATTGTGAATTAATGCCTTAGGAAAATTATGACTCTTAGGCTCATAAATGACATTAATTATATGGTAATATAAAGGAAATTAGGAAACTTATTATTGCCTTAGGAAAATATGATTATGGTTATAAAAGGAAATTAATCTATGAACAGAAGTAAACGAAATAAAAAGGGGTTAAATGGGTATTGATTGTTATTTAAATACTAAGTCCAATTAGGTAAAATAACCAAATAAATATCCTAAGGTAATGAGGATATGACTTTCCTTATTAATACTAATTAATATAGAACTTATAATTAAAAGTTAGAATGGACTTAGTAGGTAAATAATGCTAGTTATTATTTACCATAGGAAAAATAAGGTTCAATCCATGAGTCAGGTTTTAAGTGGCCAAAAGGGATCCTCCTCCCATCCGTAAGGAAAACCAAACAAGAAATAACTTAATAATGCAACCCACTTTATCCCAATAGGAAAAAGGTATTAAAGGCTAATGGGGTACGAACTTAATAATCTTCGTGTGTAGTCCGCTTCCTCGGGTCTTAAGTGCCTAGGGTCGAAGAGTCCACCTACAAGTAGGTCTTTCAGTTTAGGGGTCTTAAATGGCGTGAGTGTGTGGGGCCTACCTAAACCTGGAAACTAAAAGTCAGATATGGCTACCTATCCTACGGGAAGTAATAAGCGACTAAAGAGGTTATCCAATAAGGCCATCTAGATGGTATAGCAAGCGATAAAATACCATCTCTCGCCTTACACGAGGCAAGGGTATATGCGTGAATGACGGAAGCCTAAACTAGTAGGGCCCGTAGATAGTAGCCTCTAGTTTATATTAACGTTGAATATATTATCGAGGAATAATAAGTGACCAATAGGTCCGCATAGGGTCTTAAGAGATCAGGGAGAATCCACCCTATCTATCATTAATAGCAAGGCATTAAATAATAAAGGATGAGCGAATGAATATATATATATATATATATATATATATATAACCTCCATAATTGGGGGTCCAATCTCAATTAAACAACCAGCCATATTTTGGTATAAAGGCTTCATAAATACATGCGTAAACGTTCTATCTCAGTATCATATTTTAGAGAATACTACTTGGGAAGGGTAGTTAGAGTCGTGAGTAAAGATTTACAAGGTTAGGCTAGAATCACTAATTTTTGTACGCACAGGTGGCGTTCTCCCATTCCAATACACACAATTTCTTCATACCTTCTACCTTTGTGAATCTATTCTAAAATATATACAATGGGGGAATGCTACTAAAGCCTAGATCTACAGAGATAACTCAACATACAAGCTTCGCGTACAAGGGATAGGATTGGACTTTTCTTCCTGCAATGGCACATAGATATATAAGAGATCTAATCTCTTCTTCATCAAGTCTCGCTGTGAGTTTCATGTGATTTTTATTATTTAAAAGGTATTGGACAGTGGATGATGTTGGATTTGATATAAACAATGCCTAAAGTAATCCTTATATATGTTTATACATATTTTTCTATTCAGATCTACAAATTATATTATGTACTTTAATCTTGTTTATCCCTATTATGCCTTTCATTTATTTACAGTTTTTTGTTATGCCTCTTTATTCTATCTGAGATATGTTTTCTCTCTTTTTCCTTTTTATTTACGTGGATTACTTAAATGTATATAAAGGACATAAATTGGAATAACTAGGCAATGACACATAAATGGGAGATATTGGGCCTATTAACCTTGATTGTAAGAATTGGGGTAATTACATGTCAATCTATTAGATTGGGATAATTACATGTTAATCTATTAGATTGGAATTAATTGCATGTTATGAAGGACATGCAATATGTTAAACCAGTTAAATTGGACTTAATGTGATATTAAGTATAACATGTAAAAAGAAATCAGTATCATATGTAAAAACTAAGTCTAATTATACATATGGGTAAGCGCTTGTTAGGGAAAGGGGTTGTACACCAATAACATTTAGATAAATGTCATTATTACTACCAGGCTTATTAATGAACTTAAACCTGCTAAGTCACATATGTAATTAATAAGCAAAAGGGGGGTCCATTGTTTTATTTATAAGAAAAAAGGGGTCCTTTGGCATTGAAATGGTGATTTCTTAGTAATAAAAGTTTTATTTTTCCGTTGTTTTATTTATATATGTCTTGTACATTTTGTTACTGTTTAACGTTTGTGCTTCACGAAACTTAATGCATTGTCTTTAAAGTGACATTAGCGGACGTGGGATGTCATAGATAGGGATTGGCTACTGGCATTTTTTACAAATGTGTTGTCGAGGAATGTAGATTTGCATGGTATTGTCAAGCAAAGGGGAGCTATAACATGTAAGAAGCGTAACACCCAACACCTTTCTATGCCCAAATTTCGATAAAAATCAAAACTCGAACATGTCCAAGCATGGAGCATGTAAATTTGATACCTACAAATAAGTGAGCATGAGCATAATCATAGTACAATAAGATAACTCATAGAGGAACCAAAATAGGATAGACTATTAACTCAAGTAACTACCTTTTAAAAGTAAGTCACTTTGCCAATACCGAGCATAAGAGAGAACGAGAACCGAGAGCCAAACTTAACATCTGTGAGAACCCGACCTTCTCTAGGAAACCTGGTGGTTGTAACGAGGAGGGGGGTGATAACAACAAGATTTTGATGAACATGAAACATAGAACACAGATTATAATACGTAGATGAATTCCATTTGGTTCAACTCAAGATGTGTGCGTACAAAAATTAGTGATTCTAGCCTAACCTTGTAAATCTTTACTCACGACTCTAACTACCCTTCCCAAGTAGTATTCTCTAAAATATGATACTGAGATAGAACGTTTACGCATGTATTTATGAAGCCTTTATACCAAAATATTGCTGGTTGTTTAATTGAGATTGGACCCCCAATTATGGAGGTTATATATATATATATATATATATATATATATATATATATATATATATATATATATTCATTCGCTCATCCTTTATTATTTAATGCCTTGCTATTAATGATAGATAGGGTGGATTCTCCCTGATCTCTTAAGACCCTATGCGGACCTATTGGTCACTTATTATTCCTCGATAATATATTCAACGTTAATATAAACTAGAGGCTACTATCTACGGGCCCTACTAGTTTAGGCTTCCGTCATTCACGCATATACCCTTGCCTCGTGTAAGGCGAGAGATGGTATTTTATCGCTTGCTATACCATCTAGATGGCCTTATTGGATAACCTCTTTAGTCGCTTATTACTTCCCGTAGGATAGGTAGCCATATCTGACTTTTAGTTTCCAGGTTTAGGTAGGCCCCACACACTCACGCCATTTAAGACCCCTAAACTGAAAGACCTACTTGTAGGTGGACTCTTCGACCCTAGGCACTTAAGACCCGAGGAAGCGGACTACACACGAAGATTATTAAGTTCGTACCCCATTAGCCTTTAATACCTTTTTCCTATTGGGATAAAGTGGGTTGCATTATTAAGTTATTTCTTGTTTGGTTTTCCTTACGGATGGGAGGAGGATCCCTTTTGGCCACTTAAAACCTGACTCATGGATTGAACCTTATTTTTCCTATGGTAAATAATAACTAGCATTATTTACCTACTAAGTCCATTCTAACTTTTAATTATAAGTTCTATATTAATTAGTATTAATAAGGAAAGTCATATCCTCATTACCTTAGGATATTTATTTGGTTATTTTACCTAATTGGACTTAGTATTTAAATAACAATCAATACCCATTTAACCCCTTTTTATTTCGTTTACTTCTGTTCATAGATTAATTTCCTTTTATAACCATAATCATATTTTCCTAAGGCAATAATAAGTTTCCTAATTTCCTTTATATTACCATATAATTAATGTCATTTATGAGCCTAAGAGTCATAATTTTCCTAAGGCATTAATTCACAATGAATATCCATATCTTACCAACCCCGAATATATCTATTTTTTATACCCCAACAGTCATTACTAATCTTATTTATTAATTTATTGCCTGTTATATATACATATATTTGTGCACCAGCCCTCCCACGTTAAGTTGACCACTTGAGGATGCTGGATTTGCTGGTCGGTTCCGAGCATACTTCTACCGCAAGTTGAACTTAACCTCGTGTCTTAGTGCAGTTATATTTACACTCTAGATCCCTCGCATTAAGCTGACCACCTGTGGATGTTGGATTTTCCCGGTGGTTCCGGGCAGACTTCTACCACAAGTTGAACTTAACCTCATTTCTTAGTATAGTTATATTTACGCATTAGACCCTCACATTAAGCGGACTATTTGTGGATGTTGGATTTGCCGATAGGTTCCAGGCAGACTTCTGCCACAAGTTGAGCCTAACCTCGTGTCTAAATGCGGATCTAATTGAATTCCCTAATTGGGGTTTATAACATTTATCCTAATAAATCCTAGGAATTGTGACCATTTTACTAAATTTCTTTATTAAGTTTACTTTCCCCAAATAACCATTGCTTACAATGATTATTTATATATTTATAGCCCTATTTATAGCAATCAATTACACTGATTGCTACAACACTCACCACAAATATATTCATTTAATATAGATTGCATTTATGTGTACAATTCCATAATTGAATACTTCAAATATTCAAACGTTCAAACATTCAATACAATGTATATTTTGTCGCTTTACGTAGATTCAGACGGATAATGAGTATATATTTATATTTTTGCGTGGTCAACGTAGTTATCATTCTTTATTATTATTTATTGTTAAATTTAATAATTTGGTTTAATCAATATATAATCATTCCTTTTTGCATTCAATCTTTCCATAATGTTCCAAGTCTACAAAAAGAGACCATTAGTTGTATTTATTGTACATTATGCCTGATTAGTGAAATATACATATTTCAAATTCACTAGAAATATATATGTGTATATGTATTTTTGGAATAGTTGATGCAAACTACGCACAAATATGATTATTTATATTTGTATGTACATTTGCAACACTTTTCCCTTTTTTAATCTTTTTTTATCTCTTGTGAATTCAAAATAATGTCTTTTTGTTCAAAAAGAGGAAAACGACATATTTACAACAATTAAGCCAAAACCCCAACAACATCGAAGTAAGTATAATTCTTTTAAAATTAACATCACATAATTCATCAACTTACACTGAAACTAGGAATTTGGAAGAAACTACATCTAAACAGTGCTAATGGGACTGATTTCCAAATCTCCAGTGTTTTACAACAACTACAATACATCTTACAACATAACTATAGCAAATATGTATAAAAAAAATTCAAGAATCCTACAATTTATATTCTTCCTAACCATAATTCAAAATTCCAAAGTTTTGACAATGTTTGTTAGCAGATCTGGTAGGTGCCAATTCAAACTAAATAATATTTTGAACAGAACTGATGATAATAGGCATATATATTGAGATCTAATACAAAAGAGATAAATAGGCTATTATAACTTCGTATATAAATTTCTCACTCACCTGAAAGCATCCAAATCTGAAATCTAAATAATCTTTTAGGCCTACAATCCCCAAATTCTTATAGATCTACTATTATTTTGAAAAGGGGATACTTTCAGATTTGTAGATTTGCAAGTAAATAGGAAGAGAGGGGAGAAATATGATGAAGAAGAACCTAACCGCCAATCCATATCCTTTTCCACTTCCCTTTCAATTTGTGCTGTAGTTTATGTTTGATTTGATTGTATATGAAGATATTTTTAATTAAGAAATTTGATTGGAAGAGAATGGGAAATGGCAGAGCTTTACTATTGTCTACAGATTTATGTGGAAAAGAATGAGGACATACCCCTTTATTCATGGGAGTGGAATTGGCCATGAACCGCTAGATTTATTCTAATTTATATCTGTCCATTCCTTTAATAATATAATATAACCTAACCCCCTTAACCCTATCCGTCACTAGGCATTCTAGCGCCTAGTAGGTCGACTGCTAGGGTAAATCGCTTGGGTCACTAACTGCCCAGTGAGGCTGGTTAAATATGGTATATAATATAAAATTATTCTGATTTATTTATTTTCTGTACATTATCGTATTTCGTCCTTAATTTTTTCATACGGACTCTATTCGCGAAACTCCAAACTTGAAAATTGACCAGAATTCTGATACGATTGCATTGATTAAAGTTTCATAATCAAATTTCATTGTTTGCAGAAATTCCTATTTTTCATATTGTAACTAAATGCCTAATCTTTTGTCAAAATTCGGGTTGTTACATTATTCCCCCTTAAAAGGAATTTCCTCCCGAAATTCGGATACATAGTTATCATATCCTACACAGCCAATTTGTGTACGTCCTCTTTGCAACCATGTGTATATGTGCATAGTGTACGTAATGCATTTCAATCATAAAACAAGTATGTAAGATGATTATAAATCATACCCTTTATATGTATGTGTTGAGATTTTTTAAAACACTTTTTGAAAACATGAAGCAAAGCATCCTAAATATACTGGCAGTTCTATATGAATGCAAATTTTGAAAATTCTTTTTCATCCATAACCCTCACACAACTATGAATAGAAGTGCGAAGCAACCAATTTTGTATTCAAATTCTATCATCCAAAACGCCATGCAATCTAATCGTTTCCTATTTAATTTCTCCTAAAACAAAAAAAGGAAATCAAAGCAAAGAATTTTAATGTTTTCCCCGCTTATAAGTATTCCATTTTCCGCCCTACAGTGGAATTTGCACCTTAGTTACCAAAAATTCTACATCTGTAGATTGTAAAGGAGGCTTAAAATAAGCTCTAAAATGTAAAACGAGTTAATTAATAACTCGCGTGCATCATTGACAAGGTATGGAAACAGCATTCCCAAAGCTAAAACAACCTTTTCCTTGTTAACTTTTTATCGTATCGTCGGTTCTATTGCACCGCTAAAACGCACACACAAAGCATCCAAAAATCATCCTTATGCCGTTCATGTGACCAAAAATCGAAAATTTTCATAAAAATAAATTTTTGGTTGAAAACTTCTTATGTTTATTTTGAATTTTTTTTTCAATACTGTTTCACTTTCCATATGAGGTTCACACGAAAAATCAAAATTTCGGTAACATTCATTTTGCACCATTCAAATCATTCGTTGTAATGTAAAACAGACGTTTAAATATGCACAAATTGCTGTATCAAGCATTTTCGCGCGAACCAAAATAAAAGAAAGTGGATTAGTAGAAATTTAAAAATGACAAATAGTTTTCTTTATTCAAAAACGATTTCTAAAAGTATCAAAAATGTATTTTGCGGAAACTTAAACGATTCAAGTCACATGTTGGCTAAAAAGGAAGTCAGTCATGCAAAAACGCAAAAACTGAAATCACACACAAAACCAAAATAAATTTTACCTTAACAAGGAACGACGATTTATTTATTTATACACTCATGACGACAACAACACAAATCGGTCCTCTGCTTAAATTTATCCAACACAAAATTCTACTCTTTCCAGCTCTAGGAAAGATGTTAGTTAGATAAGAAAATTGAGATTTCATTCGAACGGATACGCGTGAATGAAATAAACATTCCCAAACTTATAAGTCTCATTAACTTAAGTCATGCAGTTTAAAAAACACTAACAGTTACAAGCACGAATCACCACAAAGCCAATAACCGGATATTGGAAAGGCAATACAACAAAGACGATGACAAAACAACAATACTAAAACTCCCAAAACAATGGGTATAAACAACGAGATGTCTTGCTCCGCGGCTGGAGCTCAAACCAATTTTTATGATATTTAATTAACCATATCATAGTAGTAAAATGCTCAATCTCGAACTCAAAACCCGACATTAAGAAAAAGAGATTTGCTGCAAAATCTCCGAAGCTGGTCAAACAAAAGACCGTCCAAAGATATCTTAATCTTCATCTCCGAAACGGCAATCACCCTCATAAAATATATTAAAACAAGATATAACAAAGGCGAATGCAACACAAACAACAATCCTATTCTAAGATCTCGAAGCAATGGATCGGTGCAAATCCAACTGCCATGACAAATTTTATTAGCCCTAAAGTGGTGAAAACTTTTTGCTCATTCCAATCCAACCAAATGATCTTTCCCTAAGGGTGAGACTTAACTGGTATGCATAAGATCGGATAGTGCAATTAGGTATTATGGACTAAGAAATGATCGGACAGAAGAAATTAGATCTTGGAGTACTAGTGAGGCAAAATCTAATATGCGAACTAGCGCGGAAAAAGAGTAGACAAGGCGACGATAAAGAAAGAGAAGAAGAATAGAAATATGTCTCGTCTAGATGAGGAAGAGAGGACGAAAGAAAGAAGTTAAGGAGGTGATTTGGATGCAACTTTTACGGTTGAATCCTAGGCCCAAGTTGCACCAAAACTCATCAACTAGTTGACCATTCTTGCATAATGCTAAATGGTCAACTATTAAATGGGCTTTGAAAAAAGATTGAACCTTGACCTTGTCAGGCCGAATTAAAATATTAATTGTCTTGCGTTATCTTTTAAGATTTGACTTGACCCGAAAAACAATTATCCTCATCTTGGCGATATCAAAGACTGTAGTTAAACTCCGAACTGTCTCTAAAGATTCAAAGCAGTCTCAACAACGACGTTGCGACCACAAAGCGAACGAATTCCAAAATAATTCATCTGGAAGTCCATAATTAAATTAGAACGGATTTCCCCTTACCTAGCCGACAAACAAATAAACAATTCATGAAATCAAATACCTCAAAAATTTGGACGAAGGATCATCCTTAGCCTTTTCGATGAAAAATTTAAAACTTTTCCAAAAATGGAATTTATTATAAACTAACAGTTTCGTATTTATAAATCCATTTTAATATTACTACTACTATTATTTATATTACAGCTTGTATTATAAACTGAAAAACTTTTTCGTGTTCAAAACGTTGGAACTTTAAAACGTTTTATTGTGATAATTTCAATAAATTATCCAATATATAAAAAGTGGGATACTAAAAATCACAAGAAATGAATATTTGTTATTCTTAAGTTTAGTAGCATATTCCTTGTCATTTCCAATTCCTTCCTACCAATCAGATTATATTTATTAAAATTACACAATAGCCCTAATAATTTTGAAACACGAATAGGTTAAAATTTAAAAACCATATCTTTATAAAACTAGGCCTTTATAAAACCATTTTCCGAAACTGTATTTCAAAACCTATTTTTATTTTTCCAAATAGTTTTACAAAATAAAATTTCTTCGAATACAAGGCCAAGAACTCAATAGAGAATATGCAATAAATGTAGATTCGGAAATTCAATGAGGTACTGAATGGGTATACCTCATAATTATATTTCCAAGATGGATACGACATACTAATGTGAACCTTTCCTATTTTGGATCGAGCAATGTTCTCAATTGGAACTACTAACGAAACTGAAAACCAGAAATCGCGACTATCTCAATTGTAGCCAGATTTTATTATATTATATTTTCCACTCTCCAAACTCGAATCATCGGAATCCAGTATATGTCATCCGCATGTTGTTCAAGACGAAATTGGCAACGTGCTGTGGGATAAGACAGAATTGGCTAGAAACCCGAACTCAACATATTTCAACTCTTAGTCGCTTAAAGCCTATTTTATAAAATTAGGTCCACGACTAATTCATAGTTGAAATAAACTCAAGTCGAGTAAGAAAGATGAAGGAAAACAAAAAAGAAAATCGAACTACACTCTTCCATGAGTCCTTATTTAAATCATTCCTTCGATCGTTTAACCTAAGCTCTGTTACCAAATGTAACACCCCACACCTTTCTATACCCAAATTTCGACAAAATTTGAACTCGAACACGTCCAAGCATGGAGCATGTAAATCTGATACCTGCTAAGAAATGAGCATGAGAATGATCAAAGTATGATAAGATAACTCACAGCAGAAATAAAATAGGATAGACTAGTATTAACTCAAGTAACTACCTTTTAAAATTAAGTCACTTTTCCCATATAGAGTATGAGAGAGAACGAGAACCGAGAGCCAAAATTAACACCTGTGAGAATCCGACCTTCTCTAGAAAACATGGGTGGTTGTAATGAGGATGGAGGTCAGAACAACAAGATTTTGGTAAACATGAAACGTACAACATAGATTATAATACATAGATTATCCCGTTTGGTTCAACCCAAGATGTGTGCCTACCATGCTTAGTGATTCTAGCCTAACCTTGTAAATCTTTACACACGACTCTAACTACCCTTCCCAAGTAGTATTCTCTAAAATATGATACCGAGATAGAACGTTTACGCATATATTTATGAAGCCTTTATACCAGAACATGAATGGTTGTTTAATCGAGATTGGACCCCTAATTACGCAGTTTATATATATATATATATATATATATATATATATATATATATATATTCATTCGCTCATCCTTTATTATTTAATACCTCGCTATTAATGATAGATAGGGTGGATTCTCCCTGATCTCTTAAGACCCTAGGCGGACCTATTGGTCACTTATTATTCCTCAATAATATATCCAATGTTAATATAAACTAAAGGGCACTAACTACGGGCCCTACTAGTTCAGGCTTCCTTCATTCAAGCATATACCCTTGCCCTTTGTAAGGCAAGAGATGATATTTTATCACTCGCTATACCATCTAGCTGGCCTTATTGGATAACCTCCTTAGCCGCTTAATACTTCCCGTAGGATAGGTATCCATATTTGATATTTTAGTTTCCAGGTTTGGATAGGCCCCATACACTCTCGCCATTTAAGACCCCTAAACTAAAAAACCTATTCCCATGTGGGCTCTTCGACCCCAGCCACTTAAAACCCGAGGAAGTGGACTATACATGAAGATTATTTAGTTTGTACCCTATTAGCCTTTTATACCTTTCCCTATTGGGATAAAATGGGCTATGTTATTAAGCTATTTCCTACTTGGTTTCTGCTTACGGATGGGAGGAGTACCACTTTTGTCCACTTAAGACCTCACTCATGGAGCAAACCTTATTTTTGGAAATAAACAACTCTACGCAAACTAATTATCATAACGGGTTCCTATGGTAAATAATATCTAGCATTATTTACCTACTAAGTCCATTCTAACTTTTAATTATAAGTTCTATATTAACTTGTATAAATAAGTAAAGTTATATCCTCCTTACCCTAAGATAATTATTTGGTTATTTTACCTAATTGGACTTAGTATTTAAACAACAATCAATACCCATTTAACCCCTTTTTATTTTGTTTACTTCTGTTCATAAATTAATTTCCATTCATAACCATAACGGTCATATT
Source organism: Allium sativum (assembly GCA_030737875.1). NCBI lineage: Eukaryota > Viridiplantae > Streptophyta > Magnoliopsida > Asparagales > Amaryllidaceae > Allium > Allium sativum. Next base: position 935,149,132 of record CM060920.1, on the reverse strand, counting down.
TTTCTAACGTAAAAATAAAATTCCTAATTTCCTTTTTATTACCATTGATTATAATTAATGTCATTTATGAGCTTAACAACCATAATTTTTCTAAGGCATTAATTCACAATGAATATCCTTATCTTACCAGTCCATAATATATTTATTTGTTGTACCCAACAGTCATTACTAATCTTATTTATTTATTGCCTGTTATATATACACACATATATTTGTGCACCAGACCATCCACATTAAGCTTCACTTATGGATGATGGATTTGTCAGTCAGTTCCGGGAAAATTTCTACCACAAGTTGAACTTAACCTCGTGTCTTAGTACAGTTATATTTACACTCTACACCCCTCACATTAAGCTCACCACCGATGGAAGCTGGATTTGTCAAGTAGTTCTAGGCAGACTTCTACCGCAAAGTTGAACTTAACCTCGCGTCCTAGTACAGTTATACTTACGCACTAGACCCCTAACATTAAGCTGACAACTTGTGGATGCTGGAATTGTCAGTAGGCTCCGGGAAGACTTCTACCACAAGTTGAGCCTAACCTCATGTCTAAATGCGAATTTAATTGAATTCCCTAATTGGGGTTTACAACATTTATCCTAATAAATCCTAGGAATTGTGATCATTTTACTTAATTTCCCTATTAAGTATACTTTCCCCAAATCAACATTGCTTATAATGGTTATTTTGTATATTTATGGCCCTATTTATAGCAATCAATTACATTGATTGCTACAACGGCCACCACAAACGTATTCATTTAATATAGATTACATTTATGTGAATAGTTCCATAATCGAATACATTCAAACGTTCAAACATTCAATATAATGTATATTTTGTCGCTTTATGTAGATTCAAATGGATAATGTATAGATATTTATATTTTTGCGTGGTCAACGTAGTTATCTTTCTTTATTATTATTTATTGTTAAATTTAATAATTTGGTTTAATCAATGTAACAACCCGAAAATCTGGGCCAGTTTAAAATTTTTATTTTGGCAATTTTAGCGAATTTTGAATATTTAAAATGAATTATTTAAAATAAAAACGACGAGAAATTTATTTTGAATTGAATTCGAACGTATATATTTATTAGATCGTCGTTAGAATATAAATGATTATTTATAATTATAAAAGGAATTGAAAATGGCGCGGTAGTTCGATAATTCGATTTCAAAATTCAAATGAATGTATCGGGTGCAAAATAAACCAGATTTTAGCGAAACCAAAAATAATAGAATCTAATTGAGAATATCTTCCAATGAATCCAAGAAATCGAAATTTCATAGCGGGAATAAAAAGATATGTCCAGTTGAAAATTCAGAATAGTCGCTATGGAATTCTGACCCTTAAAAATTGAAATTTTGCAAACGACCTAGGATTTCGACAAAACCACTTTTGTTGGATCCGTGATGTCAAGTTATTGCTAGGTTTCAAAATTCATAATTTTACGAATCAATATGTGAGCGTGGCAAAGGAAAACGTGTTTTGTCAATTTCGATCGACCTGAAAATGGTCATTTTCAAACGTTCTCAGAATTTGACGAAACTAGTTTTGTTAGGACCATATCGTCAATACGAAGCTAGAAAATCTTTTTCTGGGATTTTTCGAGTCCGTATGTGACCCCGGTAATTTGAAATGTACGTTTAAAATTCAGTATAATGATTTAAATGTAAATTCAACGGAAACTGATCGTAACGATCGAATTGGCCTAAGATACATATCCCATTGTGTTCGGAATAGGGGTAATTAGCTAGGGACGACAGGCGGTGGGTCTCGTTTGGAGATCGAAATTTCAAGTTACTATTAGGAGGATAAATTAAATAAAATAATAAAAAAAAAAATAATTAAAAACCCCCTTGCCCCTTTTTCTCTCCTGCCAAGTCACACCCCCCTCGTTCTTCATTATCAGATCGAGATGAAATAATAAAAAAAAAGAACGAACGAGGAATCCCGACGCCCCCTCGTTCAGGTGACGCCCACGCCATCGGCGGCCGTTGGAGGCGCCGTCGCCTCAGGCACCCTCCACCCTCGACTCCCCCTCCGCCGTGTACCCCCACAGCCTCCATCCCCTTCTTCAATCGAGCGCCCAATCCCCAAGACCCCGACCCACTTCGAAAAACCACCCACTGCCACTACCCTGGCCCACCGCGACCGCACCACCGAGGCCACCGCCTGCAGATGAACGCCGGCCTCCCAGTGACCCTCCCAGTCAACGGGGAAACCCACCTCCACCTAATAATCAATGTAAGTAAATTTAGATCAATTCCTATTTTTATTTTCAGTTTTGTTTTATTTTAACAGTGAAATTATTTACAGATTTTTATATAATTAGTATTGCTTTAAAATTTAGATTTTTATGCAAATTGTATTGTTTTTAAATCAGTTTGTTATAGGAGAAAAATATACTTTGCTTTAGGAGAAAAAATATTATATAGGTTAAAAATAATTTTTATAATATAGAGAAGTTAAAAATATAATTTTTATACTAATGGCGTATTAAAAATATGATTTTTTATAAAGTATAGATAATAAAAATACGATTTTTATATTGTATAGAATAATGAAAATCAGATCTTTATATGTGAAATAGAAATATAAAAATATAATTTTTATATAGAATGAAGCGTCGAAAAAATATATGAAGAAGAAATAAAAATATGATTTTTATTTATTAGAATGAAGTGATAAAAATATAATTTTTATTATGAACAGCGTGAAAAGGGCTGCATTGGAATTTCAAACAGATCCAGACGGTTCAGCAGTTCAAAAGAAAAGCACGGCGGAGTGGAACCCTCTGTGAGAACTCCTCACTTTTATTTAATTTTTTCTTGTTAAGTTATATAGTAGGATGCAGACGGTGTTTAGTAGCACCCGACACCCGTCGTCCACAGACCATGGACAGCTTGTATGCTTGATTGTTTGATTTTGATGTGTAGTTGATTGTGTGATGTGATGTGAAATGAAATAAAATATTTATGTAGTTGAAAATATTTTATAGTTAAAAATAGAATTTTTAACGTGTATATGAAACGAAATAAAAATAAACAAATCGGACGATTTGTTTATATACACACATTTGACTGATATTGATTGGGACGATAAATTTTACACAACGCCCAACTGCACAAATAAAATCTGTGTTTGGTTGTTTGAAAACCCCACACGGGTATTGGGATGATATATGACATACACTAGTCCCAATAATTAGTTGTATGTCGATCGATTGATGAACAGACTGTTATGAGCGTTAAATATTTATATTTGATGCTTGTACAGTGTAGAATGCACTTTGGATGATGGTAGATTATTCATCATTGTTATTGTATACATGTGTTGTAGAAAATCCATATAATTAACATTATATGGTAATTGATTGGACCTCATTCCAGTTTTGAAAAAGAAATATTTGAATAGAATATTTGAAATAGAATATTTGAAAATAGAAATATATGAAGCCGTGTTGATTAGATTGACGCCATTTTGACGTGAACGATATTTATATCGATTTTATTCATTTTATAATGAATATCGAAAGTGATTTCAAAATCTGATATTTTGAAAAGAATTAAAATTCGAATTAAACTGAATAGAAATGAATTCGAATTAAACTGAACAGAAATGAATTTGAATTGAAATTGAATAGAAAGGAATTCGAATTGAAATTGAATTGAATTGAAAACGAACTGAAATTGAATTCAAAATCGATTTGAATTGAAATCAATTTGAAATGAATTTAAAACGAATTTGTAAAGGAAAATTCAATTTTGATTTGAATTTGAAAAAGAATTTGAAATCGTTTTGAAAACGAATTTAAAACGATTTATATAATACGTTTTAAAAAGGAAATCGACGAAGTATATATTATATATATAATATAGTGGCCTGAATAGAACGCGCCGCGCCGCGGTAGTTCGTGAATTTCGACCATTGACTTCAAATGGATATTGCGGGAGATCCGACCGTTGGATTCTCCTAAAACCGGAACCGTTGGGTTCGTATCGAAAAGTGCTTTCCAATGAATATTATAAATTAGAAATCTAACGGTTGGATTTGAAATTATGTCCAAATCAAATTTGGAAAAGGTCGTTGTAAGTGCAGTTCGATGGCCGTTGATGGAAATCGACTGTACGGGCCTTGATAAAATTATTAAAAATAGTAATAATTTGTGTAAAATCATAAGAAATGATTTAGAAAGAATTGGGATGAAAAACTCCATATTTGAAAAGATAAAAATAGATTTTTATCGAAATGAACTAGTTTTGAACTAAAATTATAATTCATTTATTTTTGAAATAAATAAAGTGGATTTGAAATGGTTTTGAAATATAACCAGAATTTCCAATAATTGAATTGGAAGGGATTTGAATCGAAATTGTCTTCGGAATATTTCGATGTTGGATTTCGTGATGATACAGATATTGTTATGGGAATCTGAAAGATATATATATATATATATATATATATATATATATCGTTATTTCCAATACGATATTTGTTGGTCGTAGAATGTGATTTTGAATATAAGCCGATATATTTTCTATTCAGAGCCTTGTATTTAATATCAAATGTGATTTGGGTTTGTCGTGAATGGTGTCTTCATTAACACTGTTCTTAAGCCCAGCTGAAGAAAAGATTAAATCTTTTTATTTAGATTTAATGAAGTGTACCAATTAAATAATATTTAATTGGAATTGAATTGATATTGATTTTTGGGTTTATCGTGAACAGTGTTTTAAATAACACTTGTTCTTTAACCCGACAATTAACGAAATGTGATTTTGGGTTGTCGTGAACGGTATCTTCAATAATACTGTTCTTAGACCCAAAGGAGTTAAGAAAATCAGAAACAACTGGAGATTAGTTAAGTTGAATGGTTTCCTGTGTATTGATCTGATGTTGGTTTCGGCCTTCGGGGTTAATACTTAGGGAATTGCTCGCTTGCTAATTTACGGTTAGGGACTGATTGAAATATGATGTGATTTTGGGTTTATCGTGGACAGTGTTTTAAATAACACTTGTTCTTTAACCCGACAATTAATGAAATGTGATTTTGGGTTGTCGTGAACGGTATCTTCAATAATACTGTTCTTATACCCAAAGGAGTTAAGAAAATCAGAAACTACTGGAGATTAGTTAAGTTGAATGGTTTCCTGTGTATTGATCTGATGTTGGTTTCGGCCTTCGGGGTTAATACTTAGGGAATTGCTCGCTTGCTAATTTACGGTTAGGGACTGATTGAAATGTGATGTGATTTTGGGGTTTATCGTGAACTGTGTTTTAAATGACATTGATTCTTTAACCCAGTTAAAGATTAAAACTAAGTGGAGTTTTAATGAATCTTTAATTAGATTGAAAAGATCGAGAATGTAGTATCACCAGTTTTGCTCCAGGCGATAGTTAAATCTTTAATTAGATTTAAACGTGAAATGGTAATTGAATTTACCGATAACACCGTGGTGTTAGATATGAAGTATAACCAGTTTTACTTCATGGGATGAATAGGTTGGGATTGGGAAATTAAAACAAATGATTATTTCGGTAAGGTTCATTAATCCCGACTAGTTGAATCGATATTCAAAAGAAGATTAAAGAATAAATTCAAGGAACTTATCTTTGATAAAATTAATGGGAACCTTTCCCTATGAATGTGAAATTTAGAAACTAGCTGTCGGTTAGCTAAGCAGAATGGTTTTCTGGATATTGATCTGATGTTGGTTTCGGCCTTCGGGGTTAATATTTGGGGAATTATTCTCTTGTTAATTTACGGTTAGTGACTGATGAATTGAAATGAGGCGTATGTTGTGTTTGTGTAACACTTGTTTATAATATACGCGAGTTATACGGAAAGACCGGGTTTATCCCATTCTGAATAACTGATACGACGATAAGTCTAAGATGAAGACGGTGGTCGAAGACCGGAGGTCTTCATGTCGTTTGGGTGATTACTGATGAACTTGATTGGGATGTACACCCAAGAAGATGGAAACAGTTGGTGATCGTCCAGACGTACTTGGGGATCGATGGATATGCGGGGTACTAGGTGCCTCCGGTTTCGTTCAGACCTAGAACGAACTTGTAAATGGACTGTGTGTCTAACATTGGATTTTAGTCTGTGTGATTGATTTCTATTAAATATATATCTGTTTGGCGGCGGAGAATTCATTCTCTTGCTTAACGCCCTTCTCTGAGACGTACGAGCTCAGGGGTTATATATTGATGGATATCAAACGCATGGAGTGAATTGCCTGTGTGGCATGCCTAAGTGGCAAATGATCAAGGCTTCTGTTGAAAAGCAAAGTCTTGTGGTTTATGATCGAAGCACGACCTTTGTGGCGTAGCTTTGTGTAACGTTTACTTCGCGAGTTTCACACCCAGTATGAACCAGAAACGGGAGAAGGACCTCAGGGAGGGCATGCGTTTCTTTCTAGTTAGAAGTGGCGTCAGTGGTTTTACATGCCCTGACGAGTTTGACTTATGTGGTTGTTGTTGTTGCGAGGCGCCTCGGTTTGATCGGACGATCCGGGTCCGGTGGAGTCATTTATTGGCTCATTTACGCCCCATAGGGTGGAGAGACGTATTGTTCAGGCATAATAATCCACATCGGTGGACCGGCCCTGACGATCCAAGGCTTGCCTGCGTGCTTGCCTGAGACACGGGCTAGAGCGTCTCGAATCGGTAGAGGACGATCCCTGGCCTCGGTTCATAGATGGAAATCCAATTTCCAAATACGTGATAATTCAGTTTTGATTGTAGAACTAGTATGGCAACATGATATATGGTACCCATGTCGTTTATGATTGATACTTATGATTTGAAGTTGTTTTATACACTATGCACTTATAATAGTATCAAATGATTTGTTTAAACGTACTAAGCATGTTTGGCTATTATAAGGGAAAACCCTATCCCCCGGCTTGCGTTGTATTGTGTGATAGGACCTGGGTCTTATAATAGCTTCATTTTTCTTTATTTAGCATTGCGTTGTTTGTTTTATGCACTGGTATTCTTGGGAGGAAACCCGTTCCGCGTTAGCGGCGTGGTCCCTTGATTTACCTAACTTTAAAATAAAGATTTATAACTGTTTTAGTTCTCACACCAGTCCCATGACTGACCGAGAGTTTATTGTTTTAACCTAAACTCTGGGTGCCCTTATTTTGACACGGGCAGCTAGTATTTTTGGTTTTGCAGATTTATATTCACAGGATCCTGGTTTACAGCTGGAATGATATCCGGAAAGCTTTGTATTCGTATATCTCCTTCAGTTGTGTTTTGTATTATTTCTGCTGCGATGTATTTAAATGTAATTTAAATCTCTGATATTTCTGTGTAATATTTATTCATACTCTATATATTCTTGTATTCTGATGTATTGTTGTAATATACAATGAAATGTTCTTCCGTCCGCGTTCTATTTTGTCGTGTTCTCAATACAATTCATTCTTTCTCTTCTCTTTGGAGACCGGGGAAGTTCGGGTCGTTTCAATCAATATCCAATCATTCCATTTTGCATTCAATCTTGCCGTAAGGTTCCAACTCTTACAAAAAGGGATTATTAGATGTATTTATTGTAAATTATGCCAGATTAGTGGAATAAACATATTTCAAATTCATAAGAAATATATATGTATGTATTTTTGGAATAGTTAATGCAAACTATGCATAAATATGTATATTTATATCTATATTTATACGTACCTTTGCACCACTTTTCACTTTTTCAATCTATTTGTAATACCTCTTGTGAATTCAAAATAATGTCTTTTTGTTCAAAAAAGGAAAACGACGTATTTACAATAGTTGAACCAAAACCCCAACAATATTGAATGCAAATAGGTATAATTCTTGAAAAATTAAAATCGCATAATTCATCAACTTACGCTGAAAATAGGGATTTGGAATAAACTACATCTAAACAGTGCTAATGGGACCGATTTCCAAATCCCTAGTGTTTTCCAACAACTAAATACACCTTACAACATAACTACAACAAATATGTATAAAAAAAATTCAAGAATCCTGCAATTTGTATTATTCCTAACCTTAATTCAGAATTCGTAAGTTTTGACAATGTTTATTAGCAGATCTGATAAATGCCAATTCAAATTGAATAATATTTTGAACAGATCAGATGATAATAGGCATATTTTTGAGATATAGTATAAACAAGATAAATAAGCTATTATAACTTTGTATACAAATTTCCCACTCACCTGAAAGCATCCAAATCTGAAATCTTAATAATCTTTTAGGCCTACAATCCCCAAATTCTTATAGATCCACAACTATTCTGAAAAGGGGATACTTTCAGATTTGTAGATTTGCAAGAAAATAGGAAGAGAGGGGAGAAATCCGATGAAGAAGAACCTAGGCGCCAATCCATATCTTTTCCCACTTGAATCTGATTATCCCTTTCAATTTGAGTTGTAGTTTATGTTTGATTTTATTGTAAATGAAGATATTTTTAATTAAGAAATTTGATTGGAAGAGAAAGGCAAAATTACAGAGCATTGCTGTTGTCTACATATTTATGTTGAAAAGAATGAGGCTTTACCCCTTTATTTATAGGAGTGGAATTATGCGACAACCCCAATTTCGACAGATCGAATTTTTTTCAAAATTCCAATCTATCGAAACTTGGATTGGTTTGCTCTGGTATCGTGCAGAAAAGACAGAGACATAAAACATGTCAGAGCTCAGAAAATATCTTACAGCGGAATGGATAAAATTTAATATAATCAAAATATAGCCTTACTGTATTAATAATACTGCTTAACCAGTATCCAAGACTATCATGTCCCTGCCACAAATCTAAACTGCGAGTATGTTATGAAGAGGGAGTCAGAACACAAGTTCTTGTAACTGGATTTAAACTATACAATTTAGATAATCCTACATATACCGTTCAATCATATTTTATTACTTATTAGGTTACCTAGGTTATCAGCACTCAAGGCTTACAAACATGTCGTGCCCATCTACTTCCCAGTGAATTAACATAATATAGTGTATATGTAGCTACCCTCAATATTGAGGTACACCCCATGGTACCCCACTCGCACAGTCTCCATCGTAATACCATCGAAATATACGCAGTCCCTCATCCTACGCCGTAGTGACGTACGGATAACAATATTACGTTGCACATATATCTGTCATTACTATGCTATGCAAACGTATGTACCGCGACCTTTGTTTGAATCCGAATTCATACCGGAGTAAGTCCCTCAATCCTACTATACACCACCCGGAGCCGACTTGCATGTATCTGGACTGTCCATCATACGTATCTTCAGTTGTAGCTCGATGCCTCAATCGCACGTTGTCTAATGTGCACCGAGTTCCATGGCAGGGCGATACAAGAAACACGGTACTCGGTCGGGAACTTTTCCATATCTGTACATGCCCGTCTTTAAAGAGCCTCTATATACAGATATACCTAGGGTCTATTTTCATGGTGCCTATGGCCCTACCTCGGCCCTTTCCTCAACTAGTAAAGACTACAAGAGCTAAGTGACTACCCTTAATAACAAACAATCTAAACATCCATTTGGCATCTCCCCTCAACCCCTTACCCCGATAGTGAAGGGTAAATGGTGTCTTGGGTTTAGCTCTAATCTTTTCGCATCCCACTGGCTACCGATGACGGATATCCTACGATCTATTATCCTTGTTGGTCGTGAACCTCTACCTCCCCATTGAGGAAACCGCCGAATCATCCTGGTGTCACCGCATCACAACATTCTGACTACATAGCTACTTCTGCAGTCAAGGCACACCCACCTAGTAGTTATGCGCATACCCAACCTCTGCGAACACAGCTTAAGGCATCTGTCACCATACAGAGGACTACTAGGAGCACCTTACGTACCTCAGGAACCCACGTGCTTCCCCTTCCAGTCCTTTGGAGCCGTCAGAATAATCAGATGAATGTGTGCTCCCCTCGTGCCTTATAACACCTCGATGATCTACCCCGTTGGGTTATTCATCCTCAAACGTACGGACTGGTCCAAGCGCCTCACTTTAATATGCTGTTAGACCCTATGTCTAAACATTCTTTTATGCGCTTGCTTTTCCTTACCAGATTTCCTTTTAACTTGGTTATTCCCATTCACATTGGATTCTTATTCAAATTACCAAGTTTGTCTTGCTTATTCATTTCAGTTATAACTTAACCCATTTAAGTTTATTAATGAGCCTACAACATGTTATTCTCCAGATTGTGGCCCAAGGTCTGTAATCCACAGTCTCTTTTATATTCTTATTTGATTTCAAGGTCATAATAACATGTTATACATAATATGTTATTAAGTATCTCTTAGTTCACATGTTTTCCAATTAACATGTCACTTACCATTTATGATTAAATATAACTTATTTCATTTCATAAGTTTTCCTCATCCTTTCTCATTTAATCATAATTCCACTTTACATCGTCAATACAACTTATCATTGTTTACTTATTAACTTAGTTCTATTAACTAAGGCCCGTTAATAAGTTTCTCTACCCAATTATTATAACCTATGTTATAATTTCCCCTTGTCCCTAGGACAAGTCTGAACATGTTATTCTTATCAGCGGGTTTCAGACTTCCTAGTTTACGGATTACTTGATTTATAATTAAGTACAATATATTCTCCCCCTTTTCTTAACTGGTTTCAGGTTTTCTCCTTTTTCTGATTACTTAATTTACAATTAAGTGTCCCTTAACTCATTTCACTAGTTATCTCATTCCCTTACTGGTTTATTATAAACTAAGTTATAATATTCCCTTGTCCGTAGGACAAGTCTACCTATTATACAACATTTTCAATAATGTTATTTATTATAATAGGTTATTATCATCCCCCTTTTAAACCTTTTACTGTTATAAACCATTATTCTTCATTCACTATAATATATATATATATATATTCCTTGTTATATTAAGGAAAACACTTCATGCACCTTATCAGTTTGATAGAAGGAATCGATGATTTATTTTCATAATGTATTCCCATCTAAATCCGTGGTAGCAAGTGATTTCGTTACTTTTCTTTATTTATTGTGGCTTACTTGTAACAACGTTCTCAGAAATAGGTTATTTAGGGAAATACATCACTTTTCCTTCTCATCACACTAACTCAGTTCATTACATCCTTTCCTTTCTTATTTTCTAAGTTGGACACTTAATTACCATCACTGCCAATTATTTATATCTTATTATATACATACATTTATATATATAAGCACTAGACCTCTCACATTAAGCTTACACTTGTGGACGCTGGATTTGCCTGGCGGGTCCGGGTAGGCTTCTACCACAAGTTGACTTAACCTCGTGTCTTAGCACTATTACATGTTCTTAATTTTGCACTTAGACCCCTCACATTAGATTTACCACTTGTGAATGCTGGATATGTCGGGCGGTTCCGGGCAGATTTCTATCACAAGTGCAATCTAACCTCGTGTCTAAGAGTATTACAGTGTCAAATTACTGTGAATCTAGGCATGTTCATATTTTATTAGCTATCCTTCTCTTTCATGTAAATTTTTGGCATATTATCCTCTTTATATGTTTATTGTAATCCAATTTACACGCCATCAAGTTATGCCTATATTTTGGCGCATGTCCTTTTTAACTTGTATTTAATTCTAATTTTTGACATGTAAGCATTTAATCGGGTAATCGTTCAAATCTAACAGGTTACATGTCAATTACTCAATAGTATGCCATAAGTAAATCATGTAATTTCAATCACTAAATTGGCTATTCATATCCTAACAAGTTTATTTTCTCCAACATGTAAACATTCAACACTTTAGCCAATTCAACATAGGAATCTCTTGACATATTCATATTAACATTTCAACTTGTTACAACAACAATTTATAATTAATCTGGAAATTTCACAATTAATAAAAAAGGGCAATGCTAAACGATTATGTACCATTATCTAAAATAATATGGCTTAAATCCACTTACCTTGTAAGCTTTCCAAATCCTAGATCTGGTCCAGATCTAATCTTCCATGATTTTTCCCCTGATTGAATACAGAACCCAATAATCATGGATTTACTATTTTTACTAAAAGAGAAAAGGGAAAAGAAAGAGGAGGGAAAATTGAATAGATCGGATCTGGAACGTTACCTTGCTTTCATGATTCAATATTCTTTTTTATTAATGTTGATTCTCTCTTCCGGATCTGGATTCATAATTTTCCTAGGCTAATATTTTAATTTTTAGAATAGATTTGAGAAGAGAGAGAGAGAGTGTAATGAAAGAGCTCCGGCGTAGCTACCGAATTATGGGATTTAGGTTTAGGTCTAGAGTCTTATTTATAGGAGTTGGAGCAACCAGGACCCTCAGATTGGACCAAAAGCCATCATAATCATCCACATCAGAGAAGAAGTTTCCAGATCCGCGGGTGGGTCGACCCCTAACGGTCTAAATTCCCTCTAGATTTTCCCGCTCGTGAATTTTGATTTTTGAACTAATTTTCGAATTTTTTGGATATATTTATTTAATATATATACATATAAGCTCCTTATATGTATACAAACTTCTAAGCTCATACCTTCTTCATACGGTGTCTGTTTTATACGAACCATGTGTCTATCTTGAGCAGAATTTCGAGACGGACGCAATGACGTAGTCTGTTTTACTTAATTTTGAATATTTAATTAAGTTATCCTTATTTTATTATCTTAAATATATGGGGTGTTACATTCTCCCACCCTTAGGAAATTTTGTCCCCGAAATTCGATAAGGGTAAAATCAATTAACCCCTCGCATAATATACATCCATTATGTGTGCATCCAATTTTTGCAAACATTGTGCACTTGTGCAAAGTGAATTACAAAAAAATAATGCATGTATGCCTAATCGGAACCTCCTATGTATATGCAAACTTTCTCAAAAACCCTTTCAAAATATGATGCTCACATCCTAAATATACTGGCAGTTCTACATAAATGCAATATTTTGAAAATCAAAAAGCTTTTTCATCCAAATTTTCCCACACACTTACTGAGTAAGAGCATAGTTCGTCCAATTGTTGCATCCATAATCCTACCAACCAACTTTATTTTTCGAATTTCAGAAAAATCTAATTTTCTAAATTCAATTTCTTATGTTACAAAAAGGTGGAAAACGAAAAATTTCGCATCTTCCGTTTTTCTTTTATATACCTTTTGCCCACTGTACTTGGATTTTATGAAACTATTATAAAGATTCTCCTATTTTCCTATCCAAGAACAACCCACATAAGAAAATTTTCTTTTCTTACTGATTTTCTTTTTCATCTTATCTTGGAAATTTTATCTTTATCCATCTTTTCTCATAATTTATCATGTTTGTTGCTTTACTGAATTTGCTGTTTCCTTCTTTGTTGCACCTTTTCTCTTTTCTTAGCTTATTTAATCATTTGATCTTAGTCTAGATTTAAATAAGCCTTCTAGACATCCAACTAAAACAGGAGAATAGACAACCTACACAGCTACTACTAAGGACTAAGAATCTCGGGATTATGTCCCCCCCTCAGATAGAAAAGTCCAAACTATGAGATCTATGACAGGTTTAGGTGTTACCCTAAGTACCCAACAAGAACAAAATAATGAAACGATCCCAACAGAAATGCAGTATCGGGTTTTACCCCTAACAGGATCTAAACATTTACTTGCCCATTTTTACTATATAGTGGTCATCACTAGCCTTAGCTGTGTACCAATAATTATTTCAAGCAACACCCTAGGCTATTCAATGCTTACGCATTCTACGAGAACTCACTATTATTCCAAGATAATTCTCGCTATTTACTTTACGGCCTCAAAACTTTTCTTGTCTTTCCTAGGCACTAATCCTTACCTACTCTATACTTTAAAACATGGTTTTAGCTCTTTTTCATTTAAATTTCCTTCCACAAATTAAAAGTGTTAAAACTCTATTTTTCCTCATGAAAACTTTCTTTTGCCAAACCATAAAAATATGTCATCTTAAAAAATGTAAATCATTTTTTTTTTCAAATCACAAAACTGGAGTAGATACGGACAACTATTTTCTCAATCAAGTTTATGACTTGCTCTTACCTATAAGGTCAATTCTGTCGCTTACTACAAGGTGCCAACATCCAGTCTATTCTTATTTTCTACAACTTATTTTGTCCACCCACAAAATTATCTTAAAATAATTTATCAAAAAGGGTTGTCATAAGAATAGAGATTTCAAATCTTTCTTTATTAAAAATTCCTGTATGAAATATAATAAGAAAACTAGCGAGTTATACATACTTTATAATATGAACCTTTTTTACTAAGAGAATTTTACTTTAAAACTCAACATGTACTTCTTTACATATTTTATAACTATAACTTTTAAGATTAAAACTTGAAAACACCATAAACCATTTCCCCAAAACTTTTATAATTTTGAGTTCTTAAAATTTAATAATGGGGTTAGACTCAAAGCGGATTTCCAATCCTTCCAGGCTTTCCTAAACACCCCCCTCAAGGTCAATTCTCTCAACTATATATATTCCTAATCCATTTTTCTCTTTTCACCCTTTTCCAATTTATAACCCACTAACCCAAAATACTAATAATATGGGATTCACTTTCCTTCCATACATTGCGCACTTGCCACCCTAATTACCTAAGGGTCTCAGATTTCCATATTCATTCCTTTAGCGTACAAAATAAACATCACATTTCTTACCATATTTTACTCTTTCTATTTAATGGGTTTCTCTATGGATCTAGGTATATATGTAATATATTTATATTTAAAAAAAATACAAATACGTTCACTCGCTATTTATATAGGAATCCTAAATCTAAGCTCTGATAGCAGATGTGACAACCCAAATTTCAATAGACTGATTTTTTTCAAAATTCCAATCTATCGAAACTCGGATTGGTTTGCTCTGGTTTCCTGCAGAAAAGACAAAGACATAAAACATGTCATAGCTCAGAAATTTTCTCACAGCGAAATGGATAAAATATAATATAATCAAAATATAGCCTTACCGTATTAATAATACTGCCTAACCAGCACCCAAGGCTATCATGTCCCTGCCACAAATCTAACACGCGAGTATGTTATGAGGAGGGGGTCAGAACACAAGCTCTAGTGACTGGATTTAAACTATACACTTTGGATAATCCTACATATACCGTTCAATCATATTTTCTTATTTATTAGGTTACTTGGGTTATCAGCACTCAAGGCTGCACACATGTCGTACCCATTTACTTCCCAGTGGATTAACCTAATATAGTGTATATGTAGCTACCCCTAATATTGAGGTACACCCCATGGTACCCCACTCGCATTGTCTCCACCGTAGCACCAACAAAATATATGCAGTCCCTCATCCTACGCCGTAGGGACGCATGGATAACAATATTACGTTCCGCATATATCTTTCCTTACTATGCTACGCAAACGTATGGACTGCCACCTCTGTTCGAATACGAATTCATGCCAGAGTAATGCCCTCAAGCCTATGATACACCACCCAGAACCGACATGCATGTATCTAGACTATCCACCATGCGTATCTTCAATTGTAGCTCGATACTTCAATCGCACGTCCTCTAATGTACATCGAGTTCCATGGAAAGGCGATACAAGAAACACGGAACTCGTTCGGGAGCTTTTCCATATCTGTACATGCCCGTCTTTAAAGAGCCTTTATATATAGACATATCTAGGGTCTGTTTTCACGGTGCCTATGGCCCCACCTCGGCCTTTCCCTCAACTATTAAAGACTACAAGAGCTAAGCAACTTCCTCTAATAACAAACAACGTAAACATCCATTTGGTGTCTCCCCTCAACCCCTTACCCTGGTAGTGAAGGGTGAATGGTATCTTGGGTTTAGCTCTAGTCTTTTCGCATCCCAATGGCTGCCGATGACGGGTATCCGACGATCTACTATCCTTGTTGGTCGTGACCCTCTACCTCCCCGTTGAGGCAACCGCCGAATTATCCTGGTGTCACAGCGTCACAGCATTCTGACTGCATAGCTACTTCTGCAGTCAAGGCCCACCCACTTAGTAGTTACGCGCAGACCCAATCTCTGCGAGCACAACCTAAGACATCTGTCACCGCATAGAGGACTACTAGGAGTACCTTACGTACCTCAGGAAGTCGCGTGATTCCCCTTCCAGTCCTTTGGATCCGTCAGAACAATTAGATGAATGTGCGCTCCCCTCGTGCCTTATAACACCTCGATGATCTACCCCGTTGGGTTATTCATCCTCAAACGTATGAACTGGTCCTAGCGCCTTACTTTAATATGTTGTTAGACCCTATGTCTAAACATTCTTTTATGCGCTTGCTTTTCCTTATGAGGTTTCCTTTTAACTTGGTTATTCCCAATCAGATTGAATTTTTATTCAAATTACCAAGTTTCTCTTGCTTATTAATTTCAGTTATAACTTAACCCATTTAAGTTTATTAATAAGCCCACAACATGTTATTCTCCAGCTTGTGGCCCAAGGTCTGTAATCCACAATCTCTTTTATAATCTTGTTTGATTTCAAGGTCATAATAACATGTTATACTTAATATGTTATTAAGTATCTCTTAGTTCACATGTTTTCCAATTAACATGTTACTTACCATTTATGATTAAATATAACTTATTTCATTTCATAAGTTTTCCTCATCCTTTCTCATTTAATCATAATTCCACTTTACATCGTCGATACAACTTATCGTTGTTTACTTATTAACTTATTTCTATTAACTAAGGCCCGTTAATAAGTTTCTCTACCCAATTATTATAACCTATGTTATAATTTCCCCTTGTCCCTAGGACAAGTCTAAACATGTTATTCTTATCAGCGGGTTTCGGACTTCCTAGTTTACGGACTACTTAATTTATAATTAAGTACAATATATTCTCCCCCTTTTCTTAACTGGTTTTAGGTTTTCTCCTTTTTCTGATTACTTAATTTACAATAAAGTGTCCCTTAACTCATTTCACTAGTTATCCCATTCCCTTACTAGTTTATTATAACCTATAAGTTATAATATTCCCTTGTCCCTAGGGCAAGTCTACCTATTATACAACATTTTCATTAATGTTATTTATTATAATAGGTTATTATCATTCCCCTTTTAAACCTTTTACTATTGTAAACCATTATTCTTCATTCACTGTAATATATATATATATATTCCTTATTATATTAAGGAAAACACTTCATGCACCTTATCAGTTTGATAGAAGGAATCAATGATTTATTTTCATAACGTATTCCCATCTAAATCCGTGGTAGCAAGTAATTTCTTTACTTTTCTTTATTTACTGCGGCTTACTTGCAACAACGTTCTCAGAAATAGGTCATTTTGGGAAATACATCACTTTTCCTTCTCATCACACTAACTCAGTTCATTACATCCCTTCCTTTCTTATTTTCTGAGTTAGACACTTAATTACCATCATTGCCAATTATTCATATCTTATTATATACATACATATATATATAAGCACTATACCTCTCACATTAAGCCTACACTTGTGGACGCTGGATTTGCCGGGCGGGTCCGGGCAGGCTTCTACCACAAGTTGACTTAACCTCGTGTCTTAGCACCATTACATGTTCTTAATTTTGCACTTAGACCCATCACATTAGATTTACCACTTGTGAATGCCGGATATGCCGGACGGTTCCAGGAAGACTTCTATCACAAGTGCAATCTAACCTCGTGTCTAAGAGTATTACAGTGTCAAATTACTGTGAATCTAGGCATGTTCATATTCTAATAGCTATCCTTTTCTTCCATGTAAATTTTTGGCATATTATCCTCTTCATATGTTTACTGTAATCCAGTTTACATGTCGTCAAGTTATGCCTATATTTTGGTGCATGTCCTTTTTAACATGTATTTAATTCTAATTTTTGACATGTAAGCATTTAATGGGGTAATTGTTCAAATCTAACAGGTTACATGTCAATTATTCAATATTATGCCACAAGTAAATCACATAATTTCAATCATTGAATTGGCTATTCATATCCTAACAAGTTTATTTTCTCCAACATGTGAACATTCAATACTTTAGCCAATTTAACATAGTAATTTCATGACATATTCATATTTACATTTCAACTTGTTACAACAACAATTTATAATTAATGTGGAAATTTCAAAACTAATAAAAAAGGGAATGTTAAACGATTACGTACCATTGTCTGTAATAATATGGCTTAAATCCACTTACCTTGTAAGCTTTCCAAATCCTGGATCTGGTCTAGATTTAATCTTCCATGATTTATCCCCTAATTGAATTCAAAACCTAATAATCATGGATTTACTATTTTTACTAAAAGAGAAAAGGGAAAAGAAAGAGGAGGAAAAATTGAATAAACCGGATCTGGAACGTTACCTTGCTTTCATGATTCAGTAATCTTTTAATTAATGTTGATTCTCTCTTCCCAATCTGGATTCATAATTTTTCTAGGCTAATATTTTAATTTTCAGAATAGATTTGAGAAGAGAGAGAGTGTAATGGCAGAGCTCCAGCGTAGCTACCGAATTATGAGATTCAAGGTTAGGTCTAGGGTTTTATTTATAGGAGTATTGGAGCAACCAGGACCCTTAGATTGGACCAAAAGCCATCAGAATCGTCCACATCAGAGAAGAAATTTCCAAATCCGCGGGTGGGTCGACCCCCAACGGTCTAAATTCCCTCAAGATTTTCCCGCTCGTGAATTTTGATTTTTGAACTGATCTTCAAATTTTTTGGATATATTTATTTAATATATATATAAGCCCCTTTTATGTATACAAACTTCTAGTGCTCATAACTTCTTCATACAGTGTCTGTTTTACGCAAATCAGGTGTCTATCTTGACCAGAATTTCGAGACAGACGCAATGACATAGTCCGTTTTACTTAATTATGAATATTTAATTAATTTATACTTATTTTTTTATCTTGAAAATACGGGGTGTTACGAATTGGCCATGAACCGTTAGATTTATTCTAATTTATATCCGTACATTCGTTTAATAATGTAATATAACCTAACCCCTTTAACCCAAGCCGTTAAAGGGCGTTATGGCGCCCAGTAGGTCGACCGCTAGGGTCGACCTACGGTCGACCACTAAGATTGACGCTTGGGTCTACAGTTGCCCAGTGGGGCTGGTTAAATATGGTATACAATATATAATTATTCTGATTTATTTATTTTTTGTCTGTTATCGTATTTCATCTGTAACTTTTTCATACAGACTCCGTTCACTAAACTCCAATCATGAAAGTTGACCAGAATTCCGAGATGAACGCATGGATTAAAGTTTCATGGTGAAATCCCATTGTTTGTAGAAATTCTTATTTCTGAGATTCTAATTAAACGACTAATCTATTGTCAAAATTCCGGGTTGTTACAAGAAGCTAGCATGAGTGTTGTAGATCATATTCAATGCTCACGGATATTGCAAATACAAGAGAAACCGCAATAGCTGTTGTTGAATGAAGGCGAAGGGTGTAACGTCGTTTAGTGGGTCGGATATTTGCGAATGCTCAAGAGAACTGTTTGATGAAATGCCTATTAGAGAATAGGTATGTGTCTACAAGTGAAGTAGATGAGTCTGTGAGTGTAAAAGACTTGGTTTGGTGTCATCCAACAAGCAAATGATAAAGAGCTAATCCTCTAGCTTGTTGTGGGATCACAGATACCACGGAATTAGGGGATGGTCTATATGCAGAGACCAAGAAGGCCCCTCAAAGGAAAAGAAGAGTAGTTGTCGATGGTTGAAGTACCAATCAACATGAAATGATGAAGGATTGAGAAGCATGATTCTTCATAAGTCAGCATTTGTGAGTTAAACTGAAAATTAGACACGTTCAGTTTAAAGGAGGGTGTTAGAAATAATGAATAGTTCTTTAATGGTCCCGGTCATTAGCAATAATGTAGGAGAGATCCTATCTCTTAGGTAGTGCTTAGTACTATATAAATATCTTTATAAATTCAGTTTATAATGTGTGAAGCAATAACAATGTAGTCATTTGATGTTTTACTGTTGTATCTCTCTCCCTCCTCTCTATATCAAATTCTAACAGCTACATGATACATTGCTCTTACCTGGGTTATAATGGTCTTAGTTTCTCCAAGATAAACAGTGAAAGTTTCATCTCTTCTCTATAGCTTCCTTTTATTTTGTAATTAGAAATAGACAGACTTCTTCTTTTTCCAGCTAAAAATATGCTTAATTTTGTTTTTAATTGAAAGAAAGACATAAGTTTAATATTGTATAACATATCTTTTGCTTGTTTGCTTTTTCGTTGGAACACTTGCCATCTACTATGCATGGACATAGCCTGCAAAAGCTAATATCGAATCAAAAATTCTAAAATCTTGTGCAGTAGATAAATATTTTGTTGATCTTTTGGATAACAAAATATGTCATTGAAAATGCATTTAGCAAAAGTTAAAGTACAACACTAAAAGCGTTAAATCTGAACTAAGTAAATATTTTTTAAAAATTGATCTGGATGATGAAACTTGAATCCTTAATCTTTTTAATATGCAAAAATTTCAAAATAGATGGCATTATATACTTTTGTTGGTCTCCCACTTGACGAAGTTTATAAAAACGCATGTGATAAGTGGTATGTTAACATTACATTTTGCCTATTTATTTGTCACAAATATTATTGTTTTGCTACTGATGATGTCGGTTCATACATTTGACCTTTTGTTAACTGATATCTTATTATTACTAGTGTTACTACCTAAATTGTCTTGGCACAAAATAGCAGGTGAAGGGATGTAAAGTAAATAGAAGAAGGGAATAAGGAATATGAAAGCAATTCAGGCCGATACCCCCTCTAGAGAAAGAGGGACCCGAAACCTACCAGGTATCGGCAAAGGTCCATCCAACGGAGTCTACCTGCCAAGAATCAACCAATGGACACCAACACATTAGAAGAGGAAAAGCGTTGGGATGCTGCATCAAGATGATTTGGAACCAATCCTCGAAGAAACGGCTTTATAGATATATAAAGGGGTTATTTCTGTAAGTGACACAAGTACCACTGAAGGCTACCCTCCTGAGAGCCAAATCGGGAGGTAAAACCGAGACTCAAGCAAGGATACGGGCCACTAGTACTAGTCCATTTAGTACCTGAACCATTAACGGTTCTAAATCGACAGACATGTACGTATGACATGGGGGCGAGCCCCTCCGAGTACCCATAATAAAGATGAAAGCCTACATCCGAAAGCCCGCAGCAAAAGGCCGGCACTGAGAGCATTCACAAAGACATCCAAAGTGTCCCCACTGTCTGCTACAGCAATAAGCCCCTTTCGCCTAGAAGGAAGCCCAACTCACCTAGGACCATCCCATCAAAAGCTATAAATGACACTGCGAGGAGGATCAACAGGCCGATACCTGAAACCAAGGAAAAAGGCAGCCGATAGGGAGCGCCCAGGCCCAACAACCTATCGACAGAAGGACACCGGATTCTCTATAAATAGGACTTCAGACACTCCATAAAGGGGGACGAACCTTTCATTTCTCAATTTAGCTTCTCCTTTCTCGGGGAGAGCAAATCATCATTTCTTGTAATTTATCTGCAATTTATAAATGGAGAATTCGAAGTCCCATACATCCTATGATTTTATAATCTTGTAGTCTCATAATGATGAAAGAGGGAGTTAACACTAATCTTTCTGATGAGGGGATCAATCAAGGTGCTCCAGTAGTGAAGGAAGGGGACTTTGTAGAAATATGAAACCCTATTTCTCCTCACCTAGCAGAATCGCTATGATTGATCCATGTCCTCATACTGAGCCTAACGTTTCCCCAAGCATCGGTGTGACAAAATCACGTATAAGTTCCTAGTTCGATCTCCGTTGTAATTCGGATTCCTCCCTCAGAAAGGTTTAACATAAAGGAGCCATTGAAGTTAGTGAATATTACGAGGCTCTCATCCATGAACTCATAGGGGGCGTTAGCCTGTTTTCTTCTCATTGAAATATACAGGGTAGTTGCCATGGTTCAGGATCCTATCCATTCCGGATCCAAGATCATTGCCTGAAGATTCTGAGTCATGGCTGCTGCAAACTTCATGGATATGCATATTACACTTCGTAATTTGGGTGTTGAAGAAAAATATCGTTAACATTTTTGGTGCTAAAAGGGGGGCTGAACTAGGAGTGAGCAAAAAACCGAAATAAAACCGAAACCGAACCGAAACCCATAAAAACCGAACTGAAAAAAAACAAAACCGAAAAAAACCGGAATCGAAACCGAAAATCATAAAATCGAACCGTACTAATATTTCGGTTTCGGTTTTAGGTCCGAACCAAACCGAAGAAAACCTAACCAAACCGAATTATAAAATGTTGCACATTATCTCTTGCAGCATGTTGTTTCGTATTATATAGTATATACACACTGGCTACTGCTTTTCTCATTTGATTTAGCTGAATACAGGACTAGGAGTAGACTAATATAAAATGTCCATTTCTTGTTTTTGTAGATTCTTGGATGTTTTGAATTGAAAATGAAAGTTGAGGTATTAGTAGACTATTTTCTAGGATTATAAGTTGTTGCTGGTTTGCTGTAGTGTGGTTCACTGGAGTACTCCTACTCATTTCCTTTTTTTGTTTCTTGCCTTCGGCTTAGAGCTAGCTAGCTTAGCTTTGTACTACTTTGGATGACTTATAGTCTATTAGTCTGTACTATGTACCATGTGTCTCAATACAACCGGTTGAAACAATTTATTATAATTTCTTTTATGCTTGTTTAAATTTATAATATATTTTTTGTTTAAATCGGTTTTAAAACCGAAACCGAACCGATAAAACCGAAACCGAGGTTTTGAAACCGAAATCGAAACCCGATGCTTCGGTTACGGTTTTGGTTATCGATTTTTAAAACCGAGATCTTTCGGTTTCGGTTTTACCCTAAAACCGAACCAAACCGAGGTTTGCTCACCCCTAGGCTAAACCTTCGATCCTGTGGTTAATTTGTTTAAACTAACTAGTTGAATTCATCGTTCCATGATAGGAAGTAATGAAGACGAAGAAATTGAAGGAGCAAAACAAGGAACTGGACCTCATTGTCACCCTTGAAGGAGATGAAGTCCCAGCACTCGACTCAAATAATAATAATGAGAAAGAGACCACACCCAACCCACAGCTGCTACCAGATCCGAACGCCACAGGGGATAATGTCGCAAGGATCTTAGCCTTGGAAGAGCAACTCCAAGAAATGTGAGCGCAGGTCAACGCAGTACAGGCACATAAGTCCTCGAAGCTCACCAGAACTAGCTTGAAAGAGACGGATGAATCTCCAAAAAGGAAGGCCCCCGTTCAACAGTCAGAAGCGAAAGGGAGACCCAAAGCAACCTCTTCCAAGAAAAGGAAATCACATCTGACGGGAATAGATCATCAAGGAAATCAATGCGAACATGAACAGTCCGAGAGCTCCACCTCCAAAGGCTATGACCCCAAGAGAGAAGATTATGACACCACGGAGGCCTACATCAGAGAATGTCACTCAGAAGACCGTCAAGGACTTGCTGGGAAGCAAGGGGAAGAGAACCCTGGATGACAAGGTTAATGAGAATGAGAGGTTAGCCTCGTTCATTGAAGAGATTATGAACACCGTGATACCGTCTAGAGTCAAAGTCCCAACCATGAAATATCTGGGAACCACTAACCCCGATGACCATTTGATGGCTTTCGACAGCCAAATGGATCTTTAAAATGCCTTCGGAGCTGTCAGATACCGCCTCTTCCCTGTGACCTTCCAAGGTGCAGCGGCGAAATGGCATCGCCAATACAGGAAGAACACCATTTACTCGTGGAAACAATTCTCCCACGAATTCTCCACACAGTTCTGCATCTGCAATGATCCAACCGTAGATTATACAGTTATCGCTAACATCAAACAGAGACAAGGGGAGTCTCTCGGGGACTACCTCAAAAGGCTCAACGTCGAGGACTTAAAAGCCAAGGATATGAACGACCTTGACAAGCTAATTGCCGTGCATTCAGGGTTGATAGAAAACACCCCCTTCTGGAAGGAGTTATTTATCCACAGCTGCAAGGATCTACAAGATTTCCATTTTCAAGCCGACAAGTTTATCCGCATGGATGAACTATACTTCACAAAGAGGAAGTTCGGGCCTCTAAGAAAAGGAGGAAGACCAAACTTCAGACAAAAGCTCCCGGAAGGAAATCAGAGGAGATCGAGATGGGAAGACTCTAACACGAACTCGGTTGCCCTGAACAAGCCCATCTCGTATGTGTATGCTGTCGCAAAAGAAAGAGTCAATAATTTCCCGGTCTCGTTCAAGGCTAAAAGTTGCCCCGAACCTCATGCCAGTGGTAAATACTGCGAGTTCCACAAAACCAACGGGCACAAGACAGACGAGTGCAAGGTCTTATATAGGATTATACAGAAACTAATCCGAGAGGGGCAACTGAAGGAGTTTGTTTCAAATAGAGCAGCACCAGCTCAACATGCAGGAGGGCAGTAGAAGGTTGTGGTAAACACGACGAGAGTCATTGCAGAGGAGAATAACCTAGATTTGGGACCTCCCGTGAACCGAATCAATGTGATTCATGGGGGACCACATCCTGCCGGAAGCTGTCCAAAAGCCAGGGATCAATATGTGAAAGAAGCTTTGGAGGGAATCTTCTCCATCCAAGAGGAACTATCATTGAAGAATGCGCATTACGTCCTCAAAATCCATAACCTCGTGGTTTCCCCAGAAAAAATGAAGAAAGTGGCCCGTCACCCACACAACGACCCCCTCATGATAACGACGCAGATAGAACTTTCGGTCGTTTCCAAAATATTGGTGGACACCGGAAGCGCTGTCAACGTTATCTTCAAGCACGCCTTCGATCAGATGGGAATTTCCGAGAAGAAGTTGGAGCCTAGCAACGAGCCGATTTTCAAGTCCAACAATAAAGGGTCAACTCCAGTGGGTCAAATCAACCTACTGGTTCAAGTAGGGCTGTCTCCTCTTCACAGGACTTTCGAAACTCTCTTTGTCGTAATTGACCAGCCGTCCTATTACAATGCCTTCTTCGGACGACCAACCTTAGAGGAGATGGATGCTTTCGTTTCTTCCAAATATCTTATGTTAAAATTTCTGACCAAACAGGGATGCAGTACCGTCCGGGGAGAACAGTTTAGCTCCTGAGAGTTATACTTTGCCATGGTCGAAAAATACAAAAGGGAGTATTCTTCATATTTCGATTCTTCTACTATTTTTATGCCTTCAGATATGGGATTCTTACATCCCTTACCTGAAGCCAAGATAAAAATAAATAAGACTGACAAACGCATTAATGGTAGGTATGCTTCTCTAAGAAGGAAGAGGAAAAGATCAAATGAAGTAAACTCAAATGAAGAAGGAGAAATTATCACAGATCTAGGCTCTTGAGGATACATCAAAAGGATCAAGCCAATAGAAGACGTAGAAGAAGTAAGCGTTGACCCGAAGGATCAATCGAAGGTTATCAATGTAGGAAAGAGGAGGCTGACAGACCCTCTCCGAAGCAATATAATCCACTTCCTGTAGCTCAACAAAGATGTTTTGGCCTGGACCCATTCAGACATGGTTGGTATCGATCCTTCGATCATGAGCCACGCATTAAACATCGACCCTTCGGTAATCCCGATCAGGCAAAAGAAGAGGCAATATAATAGGGACAAGATTGAGGCTTTGAAGGAGGAAGTCAACAGGTTGGAAACTAACGGGTTTATCTAAGAGGTCTATTACCCGAAATGGTTAACCATTCCCATGTTAGTAAAGAAGTCCAACAGGAAGTAGAGGACATGTGTCGATTACACAGATTTAAACAAAGCTTGTCCGAAGGACTACTACCCTCTTCCGTGGATCGATCAACTGGTTGATGCCACGAGTGGACATAGGATACTATCCCTTATGGATGCTTATTTGGGGTACAACAGATCCCAATGCACAAACCCAACGAGGTACATACAAGCTTTATTACTGACTGGGGAACATTTTGTTATAAGGTAATGCCTTTCGGCTTGAGGAATGCAGGGACAACGTATCAAAGGCTGGAAAACAGGATGTTCCAAGAGCAGATAGGGCGCAATATGGAAGTATATGTTGACAACATGCTAGTGAAGTCCACCGAAACAAAGAATCGTCTAAAGGACCCGGAGGACATGCTAGCGACTCGCAACTAATGGTAAACCAAATAAAACAGACGTATCAAACCAAAGATAAGTGGCTCATCTTGTACATGAAGAAGGTAACAAAGATGCTTTCCCTGTTTGATGATTTCTTAATTCATCAAATACCCCGCGGAGAGAATACCCAAGCAGATTCGCTAGCCAAATTAGCCAGCTCCCGAGGAGCTCCCGAAACCCGGATAGTGCTGGTGGGATATCAAGAAACGCCCAACATCGAACTGAAAGAATCAGAAGCAGGAAAAGAGTCGTTAGTCTTGACCCGATCACAAGCCTTGACAAGAAGAGAAGGAGAAGGCCAAGAAGGAAACCCCGAGAGGGAATTTCCCATGGCAGAAATACGCCCTCGACAGGAAAATACGTGGATGACTCCCATAGAGGACTACCTCTTGAAAGGGACGTTACCCCTTGGTAAGCAAGATGCAAGGAAAAAAACACCAATCTCCCACATTCGCGATCATAAACGGTGTACTCTACAAAAGGGGACATTCACTTCCTTATCTAAGGTGTATAAGTTTCGAAGATGGACTCAACCTTTTAAAAGAAGCTCATGAAGGATGGTGTGGGGACCATTCCAATGGGATTAAACTGGCCAAAAGGGTCATGCGACAGGGTTATTACTGGCCACGGATGGTTAGTCAAGCGGTCGAATATGTCAAGAGATATGATAAGTGTCAGAAGTACTCTAAGGTACCACGACTTCCTCCCAGTGACCTAACCACCATATCAAGCCCTTGGCCTTTCGACGTATAGGGGATTGATTTGATCGGGCCCTTACCATTCGCCAAGGGAGGAGCTAAATATGTCGTAGTAGCTATCGACTACTTCACCAAGTGGGTGGAGGAGGAACCCCTTCCTGTTATCACATCCAAAAAAGTGTTAAGATCTGTAATAAAGTATATCGTTACCTGCTTCGGGATTCCCCATAAGATCATATCAGATAACGAAACATAATTCAAGAGCGAAGAGTTCACCCGATTCTGTGAGAAAAATGGAATCATCAAAAGTTTCTCCTCAGTGGCCCATCCGAAAGCTAATGGAGCCGTGGAGACCGCAAATAAGACCATTAAGACAATCCTTAAGTAGCGCCTAAATCAGGTTAAAGGGAATTGGGCAGAGGAATTGCCTCTGGTGCTATGGGCATACGGAACTTCCGCTAAAACAGCCACGGGACGTACCCCCTTTTCCCTGACATACGGTTGCGAGGCCATGCTTTCGACTGAGGTCGAAGTTCCATCACATCGAAGGATAACATACGCTTTCGACCCTAATTAGGAATTAAGAAAGGAGTCATTAGATTTAATACAGGAACTGAGAGATGAGTCTACAGTCAGAACAGCCGAATACCCAAGAAGAATCACAAAATATTACAATTCGAAGGTCAAAGCTAGAAACTTCGCTAAGGGTGAATTAGTACTATGAAGAGTAATGGCTAACACCAAAGATCCGTATGATGGTCCTCTCGGTCCGAATTGGTAAGGACCTCTGATTGTCCACCAAGAAGTCACACCTGGCACGTATAGGTTGTGCAGGCCTAACGGCGACCTTGTTCCAAGGACATGAAACTCAGAACATTTGAGGCCATATTTTCCAACCATAAAGGAGTAAAGGATAATATCTTTTTCCCAAGAAATCGACGTACAACTAGAGGTATGGAAACCCTCCCGATAGCTTGTGAGAAACCCAAAAGGGGGCCGAGCTGGAAAAAGGATTGAATCCCTCGCCATCGCCAATTTGGTCTGGGCGTGGCATCCCCCCGAAGGGGGGATGATTGTGTTAGTCTTTTTTCTTTCCCAAACCAGAAGGGGCAAGGTTAAAGTATCGAAAGCGTAAGCCGTCGTTTCACACCAGAAATGGTCGTGGCGGTGCATCTAAAAATTAGCATGCACTGACTCTGCTCGTAGAAGAGTAAGCCCTTCTCTGCTCGAACTAAGCAAGTCCTACCTTTGCTCGTAGAAGAGCATGTCCTACTTCTTCTTATGTCCCGCGTTACCCGCAGAAGGGAATGCAAACCTGTATCATCGCCTACGATGGTCAGGATAGGGCACCCCTTGGAGAGGGGTGGCGTATAAGCCTCTACCAGTGCCTACGATGGCCCGTATAGAGCGTCAAAAGAGTAAACCTTAGTTCTGTGCCTACGATGGCCCCGTCTAAGTTACTAAGCCCTTATCATCACCTACGATGGTCAAAATAAGGCGCCTCCTGGAGGGAGGCCGGGTAAGTCCTTGGGCCCTGCTTATGGATAAGCTAGCCAAGCGCACCAGATGCACAGGCCCAGAGAGTGGCCAACAAAACGCATACATCCTCTGCTTTGACTACGAGAGCCTAAGGGGAGGCTCAAGAAGCACGTACAACCTATGCTTCCAAAATCAAATCCGAAGGGGATACTCGTTCTCGTAACGCCGAAAGAGGTTTCGTTCTCTATGCAGGTACCCGAATCTGGGTCGATTTGGCGTTCTCTTAATACCGAAAGAGGTTTCAGTTCTCTATGCAAGTACCCGAATCTGGGTCAATTCGGTGTTCTCTTAATACCGAAAGAGGTTTCGGTTCTCTATGCAAATACCCGAATCTGGGTTGATTCGGCGCTCTTTTAATACCGAAAGAGGTTTCGGTTCTCTATGCAAATACTCGAATCTGGGTTGATTCGGCGCTCTTTTAATACTGGAAGAGGTTTCGTTTCTCTATGCTAATACCCAAATCTAGGTCGATTCAGTGCCCTATTAATACTGGAAGAGGTCCCAGTTCCTTACAGTAATATCTGAATCTGGGTCGATTGACGTCATTAATGCCAAAAGAGCTTTCGGTCATCAATCTAAAAGCACCTGAATCTGGGCGGATTCGGCCATCCATTAATACCGAGAAGGTTCCTGGCCTTCAGCCCTTAGGTTCCTAAATTTGGGTAAATTTAGCTCTTCCATCTTAGTTCGTCTGAACCTGGATGGTGTTCGACTCAACATCAGCATCAGAAAAGGTTTTCAATCCTCCATCAAAATCTGAATCTAGGACACTTCATTCCTCTACATAATGTTGAAAACAGATCTCTTTGGCGAGATCCATGGCATGGATCAGCATTGGAAGATAATTGGCAAGCAAACAGGCGAGGACCAGGCAAAAGAATCTTGACTTAAAAAGTCGAAGACACCCCTTCACAAAAGGGTGGGGGGAAAATGTTACTACCTAAATTGTCTTGGCACAAAATAGAAGGTGAAGGGATGTTAAGTAAATAGAAGAAGGGAGTAAGGAATTTGAAAGCAATTCAGGCTGATACCCCCTCTGGAGAAACAGGGACCCGAAACCTACCTGGTATCGGCAAAGGTCCATCCAATGGAGTCTACCCGCCAAGAATCAACTAATGGACACCAACACATTAGAAGAGGAAAAGCGTTGGGATGCTGCATCAAGATGATTTGGAATCAATCCTCGAAGAAACGACTTCGTAGATATAGAAAGTGGTTATTTTCGTAAGTGACACAAGTACCACCGAAGGCTACCCTCCTGAGAGCCAAACCGAGAGGTAAAACCGAGACTCAAGCAAGGATACGGGCCACTCGTACTAGTCCACCTAGTACCTGAACCATCAACGGTTCTAAATCGGCAGACATGTACGTACAACACGGGGGAGAGCCCCTCCAAGTACCCACAATAAAGCCGAAAGCCTACATCTGAAAGCCCACAACAAAAGACCGACACTGAGAGCATTCGCAAAGACATCCGATATGCCCCGCGGTCTGCTACAACAATAAGCCCCTTTCGCCTAGAAGGATGCCCAACTCACCTGGGACCATCCCATCGAAAGCTATAAATGACATTGCGAGGAGGATCAACGGGCCGATACCGAAACCAAGGAAAAAGGCGGCCGGCAGGGAGCGCCCAGGCCCAACAACCTATCGACGGAAGGACACCGGATTCTCTGTAAATAGGACTCCAGACACTCCAAAAAGGGGAACGAACCTTTCATTTCTCAATTTAGCTTTTCCTTTCTCGGGGAGAGCAAATCATCGTTTCTTGTAATTTATCTGCACTTTATAAATGGAGAATTCGGAGTCCCATACATCCTATGATTTGATAATCTGTAGTCTCATAATGATGAAAGAGGGAGTTAACACTAATCTTTCTGATGAGGGGATCAATCAAGGTGCTCCAGTAGTGGAGGAAGGGGACTTTGTAGAAATATGAAACCCCATTTCTCCTCACCTTGCAGAATCGCCATGATTGATCCATGTCCTCATATTGAGCCTAACGTTTTCCCAAGCATCGGTGTGACAAATTCGCGTATAAGTTCCTAGTTCGATCTCCGTTGTAATTCGGATTCCTCCCTCAGGAAGGTTTAATACAAAGGAGTCATCGAAGTTAGTGAATACTACGAGGCTTTCATCCATGAACTCAAGGGAGGCGTTAGCCTGTTTTCTTCTCATTGGAATATACAGGGTAGTTTCCATGGTTCGGGATCCTATCCATCCGGGATCCAAGATCATTACCTGAGGATTCTGAGTCATGACTGTTGCAAATTTCATGGATACGCATATTACACTCCGTAATTTGGGTGTTGACGAAAAATATCGTTAATAACTAGTTTGTATAATAATTATTGCCCAATGATGGAAATTTGGCTTAATTTTTAGTTCTGCTAGTAATTCTCTAGTTGTCTCTATATCCATTTTCATTATTGCAGCTTTCCACCATAACATAGTAAATAAATAAGCATTGTACCGACTTCAAACTCGTATAGTTAGCAACAAAATTGGCTACAAGAAAGATGAACTAAAAATATGTGTAAAAGTTGCATAGTGATATTTAGACAAATATTCCTTGAAACATGTAGAAAAATATATGAAAAAATGGACAAATTGTGCATACCTATCAGCAAATTGTTCAGTCAAGAGTTTAGCTAGATAGTTTAAAAATATACCTATATAATTGTTTCCTAACATGAATGATTTGTCTACCGAATTACAAAAATGATTTTCCAGTCACACGAAAATTCTGAGTATAACACCTGATTGTAGACTGATATGTCACAAAATAAATATATACTTTGAAAATAGCGAAAAATTCACCAAATGGAAAGACTCATTTTTGTAGAAGGGGTGGGATACATGAATATAAACCTAAGGCCTACTTAACTAAAAAAAGACTTAATTTCATCGTCTCATGCTCAATATTAAAGACGATATTATGCTCGATTTCCTACTACCAATCAGTTGTAAGAAAATTAGCCTTACATATTTAGATCGTCAGAAGCAAGGCTGTAAAAATCTCTAAGCGGTAAGCATTGAATATGAAATAATTATATAGGTGGGGATTAATTGAGAACAAATAGGAACAAAGCGTTTTTATGAACTCATTGATTTTAATAAAATTTTAGTATTTTATTTAGTATTAACTAGTCCATGGTGGATATCATAGATTTGATTGGATTTGGGAGCGATCATGGAGACAAAATCACTAAAAATAATAATTTTGTTGTTTACGAAGGCATCATGCCCAAAATGACGCATATATGGTGTATATAAACATGTTTATATAATATGGTAAGGCCATTGCCAACCAGGAGGATTGTTGGGGTCAAATCATACTCGATTGTCCCTCGACTTCCCCCAACGGAGAAAAAGTGGGTATCATCTTAGTCAGCTTATTTTAAGCTGGTTAAGAGAATACAAAAAAACCCTCAACGGACTGTTTTTTTAGCCTTTTGAGGGGAAAAATTATTAGCTAACGAAGGCCTCTTTCAAAGCAACCCCTTGGGTTGTTTTGACAACCTTCAAGGTTTCCAAAGCAATCCAAAAGAGTGCAACTGACCCCGGTTGAGGTTCAATTGCTTCTGAATCGATCCTCGGTTGGGAATGTTCTAAGCATCAACTAGATGGATTAGGCAAAAAGCTATCGGGCAAAGCTAACAAAGGGCCTAGATGGAGCCTATAGGGAGGAGTAAAAGGATATTTACAATAGATGCCAGAAGTTAAAATAGCCAAACATATATACCCTTTTTTCTTCGTATTGCCAAAGTTGTTTAAAAGGTTTAGGAATTAAATTATAACCATAACTGATTTTTATTTTATAATTACAGACTTGTATAAATGAATATTTTGAGAAACTCCCAAAATAGAATATTGTGGTTACGACAAATAAAGTGTAAAAAACCATGCATATGGGCAAAAACTAAATTAAAAATATATATTTTTAATTTAGATACATAGCTGGCATGAGGAAGTTTTAAATATGAGTTGCAAATATAAGTTTTAGATGGAGATAATTAGGAAGAACAAACTTTTAAAAAATAGACTAAAGGACACCAAGTTTCGATTTTAGGCTAAAGTATAAACTTTGAATAAAAATTAAACTGAAGAAAAAATGTTAAATATAACTAACATTATATTCAGCTTTTACAATACTTAAAAATATTCATTTAACTTGGTGACTTTGTGTCTATTTTCCACTTTTTGAATATATAAGTGAATAATATTAGTTTGCACATATCATATATGGTAGCATATCAATGGAAAGAAGAATCAAAATTTGTTAGTTAAGTATCTATTAATGTTACTTATCTTACCATGTAGAAAAATATTTCAATTAATAGTTCAAAGTTCAAACACTTGGCAATGCATAGCTGTCAATGTTCAAAGAAAAAAGATTATTAAAATTAACCACAAGACAAAAAAAGGTTCTTCACCGTTTTATCATTGAGGATAGATATTTTGTTTGATCTAATTTTCAACTAATATTTCTTTTTTTTAATATATAAATGAGTATCTTTTGCTGCACAGTGAGAAGAACATCATCAGCAGAGTCCCTGGAGCTACATCGTCCACGAAATCTAAATTGTTTTCCTTTCACTTTAAACTGTTGTGGAGAAATTTAGACTCAAGACCGCTCAAATCAAAACCCCCAACTCAGCAAAAGACGAGATCGTGGTAAACATGCAAAAACAACCAACCAACCAATATATCAAAACAATCTCAACCCAATCTAAAAGCCATTCACAATCACCAAACATGAGAAATAATAGAGCAATAAATCACACAAGGATTTATAGTGGTTCCACCAATGTCTTGTTAGTGCACGTCCACTTTAAGAAAAAACCTTTGATTAATATCAGTAGAAGAGTAAAAGAGATTGACTACAATATCAAATTAACCAGAAAAATTTGACTTTGTGTGGGGATAAGAATTGAAGAAGATTAGGGTTGCGTAAACCCTAATTTGAATAAACCTTGATCTAATATCTAGATTTGATTAATTGATCACAACATAAAGCTAAATCTGAAAATAGCTTATATAAGGAGAGAATAGAACATAGCAACTGCCCAAATTACCCCTGGATCCTTTACAAATCAACATGTAAGATCTTCATCTCGAAATACCCGAAATACTGCCTTATACGTCTCTCATGGAGTGGGATAGACGTCTGTTCCCAACCTGGAATTATTCTGGCTTCAGCACATACGTTTGTCAAAGTGACAGGCGTTTGTTGAAAGTCTCGGGAAAATTTTCCCTGACAACACAGACGTCTGTCACCCTATGACAGACGTCTGTCTTCCAATCTTGCTAAAGCCTTGCACATCTTCACCTATAACTTTCTCTTACAAACCCCGATTTGTGAATCGTCTTCTCCGTCATGAAGTTACTTCCATCCACTTCAATTCTATCATATAGTATCGCAAAATTTAACATTCCACTTCAATACTATATCCATCTACATCACCAACACCGATAGTACCAAACCATCATCTACTTTGAACTAGGCAAGCTTGAATGTTTCCCCAATAAGCTCCAGCATAGCCACCGCCCATTGCACTCCACCAACGAGTTCAGGCAAAGTCCCCACCTGCCAATGAAATGTTGAAAACATCCAACTCCTAAACTAGTCTCATCAAAAGACAAACATAACGAAAAGATAGAACTTCAATCTCTCACCGATACTCCTCCCCATCCATCATCAAGCTTCTCCCTCAACCATGCCACCCCGTAGCACCCAGCATCTCCCCAAGCAAATTAAGTTCGAGCAATGCTCGAACATCCCAACAGGCAATGCCTAAGTGAACATGTCTGCCGCGTTATCCTTTATGTGCACTTTCCGAAGGCATACTTGCTTATTTTCGTCCATGGCTACTAGAAATGACTCTCATACTTAAATATGCTTGGTCCATGAGCTAAAACCCAAATTCTCCACCAAAAGAATAGCACTTTGGCTATCACATTGAACATCAACACTGTCATGTTCAAAACCCAAGTCACACAACAATCTCTTCAAATAGAGTACTTCCTTTCCTGCCTCCACTGCAGCTATCAACGCCACCTGCGTAGTGTAGAAAGCAACTACAGTTTGCAGTCTCGATCTCCAACTTATGGTTGTACCACCAAGAGTGAAGACATATCCGGAAGTTGATTTCCTTCGATATGTACCACCAACGTAGTCCAAATCACAGTAATCAACCAACATGCAATTCTTCCACTCACTACCCCGAAAAACAAGACCACGAGATGTTGTACCTTTCATGTATCTCAAAATAAGCTTCGCATATTCCCAATGCGATTTCCCCGGATTAGCCATATACTAACTAACCACCCCGATGACATTTGCAATATCGGGTCTTGTACACACCATGTCATACATCAAACTTCCAACTGCACTAGCATATGACACATTTGTCATATAAGCCTTGTCTTTCTCCTCGATAGGTAATCCCTTACTCGGAAGCTTTACATGCAAAGGTAAAGGTGTATTTGACGCTTTTGCATCCTCCATGCTAAACCGACAAAGCAGTTTCTAATATATTCCTTTTGAGTCAATTTCAATTCAAAATGCTTTCGATCTCTTTTAATCTCCATGCCCAAAATCTTTTTTGCTTCTACAAGGTCTTTCATTTCGAATTCCGCTTTTAACTTCAATTTCAACTTGTTGTTGATTTCCGCTTTGTCCTTAGAAGAAATGAGCGTATCATCCACGTATAAGAGTAAACGCACCCACAATCACTTCCTAGCTTTTTGAAATAAAAACAAGCATCTTTGATGCTTCGATGGAAGCCACTTTCAAGCATGAAATGATCAAATCTCTTGTACCATTGCCTAGGTGATTGCTTCAAATCAAATAGCGATTTCTTCAACTTGCAAACCAATTTTGACTTATCATCTACAACAAACCCTTCCGGTTGCTCCATGTAAATGTTTTCTCCAAGTCACCATGCAAGAAGGGCGGTTTTCACATCAAGTTGCTCCAAATCCAAGTCATGAATAGTAACTAAAGCAAGTAATATCCAGATAGAAGTATGTCTCATAACCGGTGCGAAGTTATCATCGTACTCCTTTCCTTTCCTCTGTGCGAACCCTTAGCCACTAGCCTAGCTTTGTATCTTCCATCGTCCTTCATCTTATATATCCATTTGCACCCAATAGCACGGTTTCCTTGAGAAAATGGAACCAACTCTCAAGTCTGGTTCTTCATCAATGATTGCATCTCTTCCTCCATGGCACAAATCCACTTCGAGCTATCACTCGAACCCATGACGTCATTAATGTTCATCGGCTCATCTTGGAGAACATGAAGAGCATAATCCAAATTCTCGCAAAAGCTAAGATAGTTCCAACCACCATATCTTTCGAGTGGCCTTACAGCACGACAACCAACCCGAGTAGCAATACCATCACCTGGTCTTCATTCATCTCCACCTTGAACCGAGTCTTCTCTCGAATCATGCACATCACCAACACTACTAGAGGGACCTTATGGACCGTGTGATCCAACGTCAACTGCATTCACCTTGCAAGCACTTACAACAACTCTACTCTCTCTAAGCCGAAAAGTGGGAACAACTTCCTTCTCCTTTGATTCACTGTGAACCAAATTCAGAACATTCGATGAGCCTTCATTCTCCTTGAACATAGCCGACTCACCAAAAGTAACATGATAAGGAACTGAAACCTTCTTCGTTTCTGGATTCCAAATCCGATAGCTTTTGACTCCATCCATATAGCCAAGCAAAATCTCCTTGAAAGCTCTAGGTGAAAGCTTATCATTCTCCGGATCATGCACATAAACAGGTCTGCCGAATACATGTAGATAACTTAAGTAAATGCTCTTTCTCTTTCAAACTTCTTCTAGAATTTTGTTATCAATAGCCGAGCATAGAATTCGATTAATAATACGCACTTCGGTTGACAAAGATTCGGCCTAAAATTCCTTAGACAAACTCGATATCAATCTCAAGCATCGGGCTTTCTCCAGTAGAGTTCGGTTCATTCTTTCCACTACTCCATTAGATTGTGGATCTTTCGGTGTTGTAAAATGCCTATGAATATCATGATGCTTGCAAAATTTTAGAAAATCTCCAGAAACATTCTCTCCGCCATTATCGGACTTAAGAACCTTCGAAGTTTTTCCACTCTCATTTTCAACAAGAGCCATCCTTTCTTTGAAACTTACAGACATGGCCTTCATTACATACATCCATTCCTTTCGAGAAAAATCATTAATGAAAGAAATATAATTTCTTGCTCCTCCCAAGAAGCTATAGGCGCTGGTCCCCAAACGTCCGTATGCACATACTCAAGAATCCCTCTCAAATCATGTTTTCCTTCACCGAATGACGCTTTAGTTTGCTTCCCCATGACGCATTCCTCGCAAAACTCCAACTTGTTGAAACTCTCACCATTAGTCATCTTCGTTCTACGAAGAACACCCAAACTCTTCTTTGATACTTGACCCAATCTCAAATGCCACAACTGTGTCGCATCTAAGCCCCGAGAACAATCAACGCCAACACAAGTTTCGCCATCCACAGTACTCCTTGAAGAAAATAAATTCCATGAGTCCTAGCACCCTTAATAACCACATGCGCATTCTTCCAAACCCTCAAGCTATTACTCTCGATAGTGATCTTGCAACCTAAAGAATCCAACTGTTCCAAAGAGATAAGTGACTTCTGTACCCCCGGAACATATCGCACATTAGTGAGAGTATGAACAACTCCGTCAAACATCCGTATTTGTACGGATCCAATGCCCTTCGACTTGCAAACTGCACCATTTGCCATAACAATTGAATTTCCTTCTCAATCATCATAAGAAGAAAAACAATTCCTATTCAGCGTCATGTGATATAAAGCCCCCGAATCAAGCACCCATTTGCTGCCCGAAACATCCGATGCTACATCTGACAAAACATTTATGTCTCCTTTACCAACATCTCTCTCCATCGCAACTGATGAAGATGCTACTTCCTTCTTCCCCTTTTCTGGACAATCATTCTTCCAGTGACCAGATTTCTTACATATAAATCACTTGTCATTTCTTTCCTTCGACTTTCCTCTCCAACCGGGCTTTCTAGACTTAGAACGCCACCGGTTACCCTTCTTCCCAGTCTTCTCTTTCTCCATAAATAAACAATGACCATTGCATGTACCACTAGTTCCATCACTCAGCTCCTTCATATGATCTCGTAATTCCTTACTGAGAAGACCCATCTTACATCATCAAGAGTCAATGTATCCCGACCATAGATTAAATTATTTGAGAAACCAGTATAACGCTCGGGCAATGAACATAACAGTATCATCGCCTTCTGCTCCTCCTCGATCTTCAAATCTACCACCTTCATCTTCATTAGCAAATCATCAAACACATTCAAATGCACCTTTAGCGAAGGTCCTTACTTCATTTTGTAGGTAAAAAAAGTCTGCAATAAGATCAGTCAATTTGTGAGTGACTACTTCATATATAACTCCTCCAACTTTTTCCAAATACCCTTAGCAGTCATCTGACAACTAATTTCTGAGATAAAATTCTCTCCCATAGCAAGCTGAAGTGTAGTGAATGCCCACTCTCCCATTTCTTCTCTATCTACATCTGAGATGTCCGCTGGCAATAAATGTGTATCAAACACTACCCGATGTATCCGATTCTGCCTAAGAATCGCTTTCATCTTCCATTGCCATTTTTAAAATCATTATCACCATTTCGCTTGTCAATAGCCAATTGTGACCCAGCAACTGCGTATAACCCACGTACATAAGGAGCTAAACCACTTGGACCAACCATTGAGGCACCATTTAAATCTGATTCCGACATTTCTTTAACTATCTACCAACATCAAAGCTCTGATATCAAATGTTATGGAGAAATTCTGACTCAAGTCCGCTCAAATCAAAACCCCTAGCTCAACGAAGATGAAATCGTAGTAAACGTGCAAAAACAACCGATCAATATATCAAAACAATCTCAACCCAATCCAAAAGACAATTGCCAAACAAGAGAAATAATAAAGAAACAACTAAAATAAATCACATAGGGATTTATAGTGGTTCCACCGACGTCTTGTCAGTGTACGTCCACTTTGAGAGAGAACCTTTAATTAATATCAATAAAAGAGTACAAGAGATTGATTACAATGATCAAATTCACCAGAAGAAATTGATTTTGTATGGAGATAAGAATTGAAGAAGATTAGGGTTACATAAACCCTAATTTGAATAAACCATGATCTAATCTCTGGATTTGATTAATTGATAACAACATAAACCTAAATCTGAAAATAGCTTATATACAAAGAGAATAGAGCGCAACAATTGCCCAAATTACCCCTGGATCCTCCACAAATCAACCTGTAAGATCTTCAGCCTAAAATAGTCGAAATACTGCCTCAGGCGCCTATCGTGGAGTGAGACAGACGTCTGTTCCCAACCTGGAATTATTCTTGCTTCAGTACATACTTCTGTCAAAGTGAAAGGCGTCCGTTGAAAGTCTTAGGAATATTTTCCCTGACAACATAGATGTCTAACACCTTATGACAGACGCCTGTCATCCAATCCTGTTGAAGCCTTGCACATATTCGCCTGTAACTTTCTCTTACGAACCTCGATTTGCGATCCGTCTTCTCCGTCATGAATTTACTTCCATCCACCTCAATTATATCAAATAGTAACGCAAAGTTTAACACTCCACCTCGATATTATATCCATCTCCATCACCAACACTGATAGTACCAAACCATCCCCTACCTTCAACTAAGCAAGATTGAATGTTTCCCCAATGAGCTCCGGCATAGTCAACGCCCATTTCACTCCACCGACGTGTTCCGGCAAAGCTCCCACCCGCCAGTGAAATGTTGAAAACATCCAACTCCTAAACTAGTCCCATCAAAAGACAAACATAAGTAGAAGATAAACCTTCAGTTCCTCACCGATACTCCTCTCCATCTATCATCAAGCTTCTCTCTCAACCGTACCACCCAGTGGCATCTAGCATCTCTCCAAGCGAATTAAGTCCGAGAAATGCTCGAACTTTCCAACCGGAAATGCCTTAGTGAACAAGTCTGCTGGGTTATCCTTTGTGTGCACTATTCGAAGGCATAATTGCTTGTCTTCATCCATGGCTACTAGAAATGACTCCCTCACTTCAATATGCTTAGTCCGTCAGCTAAAACGCCAAATTCTCCACCAAAAGAATAGCACTTTGGCTATCACATTGAACCACCTAAAGAGATGGTCTGAAGGTCCAAACATCAAGTATGCATAACATCATGAGACGACGGTTGAGCAAACATAGCAAGAAATTGTTCAAGAGATCACCAAGTGAGGGATCTGCCTAAACCAATGCTCCTAGTAGGTACAACTTTGTGATAAACTAGCTAAAAGTTCAAGTTCAATCAACATATATCCCCAACAATAGAGCAACTTGATGAGCCACCACAGGACCAAGCTAGAAGTGACTAGACGTGGTCATACAAGGGATCGTGACCCCAATCCCCTCATCAAGAGGGATCGATACCAATCGCTGACCTATGGAGTCATTCGGCTTGGCTCCCTTATTTTGACTCTCCAACGACCCTCCAACTTTTCCACGTATTTCTAGCAACATACATCTATAAATGACAGCTACCTAGGAAAGAAATTGATCTTTTGGCCAATTGTTTACTTTCTTTCTACGTGCTCCGGATCCACACCGATCTGACACTTCGTAATCACAAAATGAGCAATAAAATATTCAAAACCTTTGAAGTGAACATTGGCCTAACAATATTGAACAATTATAAACTTGCATGTCTTAATTCACCGCTTTTCCACTATTTATACTCTCCTTTTTGATTTACTTCTTCAATTTAGTTCTCTTCAGCAATCTTGGGTGTTGTGATAATTTTTGGTGCCAATATCTATAGATGTAAATCCTTGTAATGATGTAGTAGGACAACTATATTGTGAAGTTGACACATACACACACACACACACACACACACACATATATATATATATATATATATATATGTGTGTGTGTGTGTGTGTCCTGATGATTGATTCTGTTGTCAGCTTTATTTTTATTTTATTGTTTTTAGCATTTAAATTTTTATATACCCACGATCCAATGTCTTTGACATTTAAATTTTAGTTATAAGTTTATCTTAATGTTTTTATAATCGTATTTAGAAGTTTAAAAATAGTGGACCGCCTCAACTAATATGGTTATTATTTTCTACAAATGGTCAAATTAATGTGATACATTGAGTGCTATAGGCCATAAGTTAACGTGCATACTCCGAGGGCCATTGAGGTATTAAGTAGTTGTTTGAAGTTCCACTTAAAGTATTCATTTTTCATGGTTATGGTAGGAATAGACTCCTCAGAAGACCCACTTTAGAATTAGGTACTAGACTAGATGCATGGTTATGGCCTCTCCCAAAAAATATTAAGTGATTGGAAGGCACATTCTGGAAACATGAGATGTGGACTGCCTTTTTAGGCATTAAATGATCGAAATCTGCCTAATTTCCCTTTGAAGTTATCAAGTGCCTAGATTGTTATCACTTGCATTATTAGATATTTATTGCGTTGGAACTATAAGCTATAAAATCTTCTTTAGGAATAAAAGAACTTAAATGACGTGGGTCCTATCACTACTGAAGTCTTAAAAGTCTACCTTCTTTTCTTATATGAATAATTAAACAATTTTAGGAACATTTGAGCAAGACATGTTTATTTTCTTTAAATATACTACCCAAGTACTAATATAAGAAAGCATGATGTTTTTATTCACTAAAACTTATTGTTCTAACTCCTTCCTTATTGCAACACATATTAAGAATGAGTTGACAATGATGATGCTAGAGATGACATGATTAGAGTTTGTGGTGATTATTATCTATTTATTCTTGGTATTTTCTATTATATCCATTCAAAAAACATGTATTATGGACAATATGTTGTGATGATTATATATGTTTTTGACACTTGATATGAAATAAAATGGGTACTAATTTGTTTTTATTCTTCCACTGTATGTGTGTGTGTGTTTATGTGTGTGTGTACAAGTGTATTGTTTTATTTTTACCAACAAACAACCAGCTTTAAAATGGATCTCAGTTTAACGAGTCTTTTCTAAATAGAAATTTAATCATGTTTCTGAGTTAGTTGTTACAGTTAAATATATTTTACTCTATAATCAGTCTTGCTTATAATAAAATACTCTTTTTTCATATATACATATATCGTTATGTTGTGATATTACTAACTAATAATTAATTATATGTATTAATAAGAAAATTCTAAAATGAAGTGTCATATTATAATAGCTTTGATTTGTGAATAATTAAGTTGCAATTGTCACTACAAGAAAAAGTCACATAGACATCGGCTAAAAAAACGATGTCCTCGTTTTATTGGAGCGATGTCTTTGTCGATGATGTCTAAAGTACCCTTTTTTACATCAGCTAAAAGGCGATGTCAAAGCAGCTTTAAGACATCATAAATTAATTAATTAACTATTGTAATAAGTATTTCACCATATCATCTTTTGATTGATGTCTATGATGTCTTTATATTGATGTCTATGATGGTTTGTTTATGTTGTTTTCTCATTTCGTATATAGAAATAAATATTTATTAAAAGAAATACTATTGCACATAATTTAATATTCAAATAGTATTTTTATTTAATTAAATATTTTATTTCAACATATGAAATAGCACAAATTTCTGACTCCAACTATTTTACACACATTTCTCATGCACAATTCAATATATTACACAATTAGTTTTACATTGCCTTCTCGCTACAACACTCATCACTCTAGTTGACTTGATCTTGATTTTCATTGTCTAACTTGTGCTCCAGTTGTCCATTCTTCTATACCTGTCACGTACATTACTAGAGCAGTAAATTGTAAAGTAAAGAAAATATAAATTTATTTTAAATTTTATCTGCCTTACAATTTTGGTGTGTTTCTCGTCATTTTTCTAGACTTGGTCTAATATATATACTCTAGTGCTCACAGATCAGCCCCGACACAACTACACTGCTTTTCTGATCTGAACCAGCATCATAATTAGCTGATTCTGAATAGCCACAACACAAACATAGCGGTCTGCTGATAGGAAATTCATGTTTGTCATTCAAACAGTTCACATATGTAAACTACACGCACATGATACATATATACACATACATGTGTATGTGTATATACATATATTTGTGCAAGTGA
The DNA here is from genome assembly GCA_030737875.1 of Allium sativum. Lineage (NCBI taxonomy): Eukaryota > Viridiplantae > Streptophyta > Magnoliopsida > Asparagales > Amaryllidaceae > Allium > Allium sativum. The sequence continues at coordinate 935,106,480 of CM060920.1, read as the reverse complement.
ATGGGTTCGAAATACAATGGCATACATGAATGGACAGAGCAATGTGAATCGAAATGGACAAGTACATACACAAGTACAACACTCAAGCATTGAGTCGAGTGCCAATATATAAAAAGACAACTCGCTACGATGTACAGCAAGCCCAAACTAGACCAAAATAAAGACCAAATGGTTTATGCAGCAAATCAAGGCAGTGCAACTTAACCAAGGCCACAATCAAATGAAAACAAAGCAACCCAGTACAAATACAAATACAAATGAAAAACCAAGAAACTGTGCACAAATCAAGGCAAGCATGACATTTGTGCATATCAGCTCAATGCAAACAAGAGGCAAAAGTGCAATGTACCAGGTGAATGTATTAAAATATCACATGCAATTATCAGGTATACGAGTTCAAGGGTTTCTGGACAAGCAGGTGAAAGTAAGATAGATCAGATGCATATAAGCACATACATGGCATGGTGTACAAGCAGGAAATTTATGTCAGGTGAATGTTCTAAGTTCAAGTGTACTATCTGATCTTCTCAGTGTTTTCAGGTAGTTGAAGAATTCAGAAGAAAAGCCCACAAACACAATATATGCAATGAATCAGATTATGGCAAATGCAAAAGGCATGCAAGAAGCTCAAGTATGATCAACTATTCAAGAAAAAGTAAAGTGTAGTTTTAGTTCAAATTTTTATAGCAACTGTTCAATTTTAAGGAAACAGAGTATTGAAAAAATATCAGTTAAAAATCACTTCACAAATGGTCAAAGTAAAAGAATAATCGAAGTTCCAGAAATATCAAGCAATTATTTGTGGAATGAAAAAATTCAAGTGTTCGAAATCTCTCCAGAAAATTAAGTATCTAAGAATATCATTCGGGTTTAAAATCCTTCCAGATATTCGCAAGTTTTTAAATCATGCAAGGGCCATGGAAAACAATTATTTATTTCCAGAAATCATTAAAGGAATCAACACAATATACATGACAGTTTAAATTCAAAACCTCCAGAGTATACAAAGAAATCAAGCCAGGTATTTTAGCAAATATGAAACCAAGTCTACATGTTGAAATAAAAGAAATTATATCGGAGTTTTAATTATATAAATACTACACCAATTCATCATCGACAGATTGATCGAAACCACAACAAATTTGAGAGCAAAAGGAATCAAAACCATAAATTACTCACAAAGTTTTGATCGCAAGGAAGACTGAATCAATTGACGAGCAAGCTACGACATCCTTAACATCAGAGAAAATTTCAAAAGCAACTGGTTTTCAAAGTCGCGATTTGATTTGGGACAAAACCCCCAATTTTAGAGTTCGGTTGCCATTAAAGAAAAAGTTGAAGCCGACTTTGATCTGAGAAACACGGGAGTGTTGAAACGTGAAAAGGGAAACTACTGATGATGTGGAAATTATGGGAGAAGTGACTAGCGGCTAAATATAGGAAATTATGGGTGGTGCAGATTACAAGGAAAGCAAATTATGAGACCTTTAACATCATGCATGAAACTGATATAAACTATAAATAATGCATAAAAACTGATGTTAAAGCACATTTCAATTTATTTATCAATGTAAGATATAATTTTACTATAAAATATAATTAATAAATATTAACTTTAATTACTAAAAATAAATAAATATAATTTAATAATTATAATATTAACTATAATTAATAAATATTAACTATAGTTTACTAATTATAATATAATTAATAAATATTAACTATAATTAATAAATGCTAACTATAATTACTAAAAATATTAACTATAATTTACTAATTATAATATTAACTATAATTAATAAATATTAACTAATATTTACTAATTATAATATATATTTAATAAATATTAACTATAATTAATAAATTTTAACTATAATTACTAAAAAATATTAACTATAAAATATAATTAATAAATATCAACTATAATTTACTTTGTTAATCATTAACAATAATACATTTAACAAGTGATGTAATAGACAACAACTATTTTAATAAGTGATGTAATAGCCAAGATTTTTGGTATGGCCTAAGTTCAATTTTTTTTTTAAAAGTGTATTTAAGACATTAGTCGTTCAATAAATCGATGTCTGAGAAACCAACAGCATCACTTTAAAGATTATCGATGTTAAAAAACATTTTGACATCGGCTGAATTTACAATCGATGTTACAACTGTGATTCTACTTTTTCTTGTAGTACATGAGCAATTAATCACAATATAAAATATTTTTTTTCGAATTCCTATTCAAGTTAATTCGAGGAAGAATATTGACATATTTGTCGAGACCAAAGTATGTAAAACTATCCAAAAGTCGGCGAATGTATTTACTTGTGGTTGTTTGGGGGCACTATCAAATTACATACTCATAATTATTGTATAATTATGTAATTACTCATTTATGAGCTTCCTTTAGTTGATAACGAATAGGTCAAACATGAAATCTTGGTGTACAATACTACAGAGTTCCCTCGAGATGAGAATATCGTGGAACTTCAATGTGGATAATCCACTTTGATTATAGTTAGTTCATGATATTGAGTCCATCCAAAGACTACAACTATGTATGAGCTAAAGCATTGATTGTGAATCACTATTTGATAGAGAATTCGTCTCCTCAGTTATATGGGATTAGTATCATGGCCAACTACAGTCAACTTAAATTCAAAATCTCTTCCTATGGTAGAATGGTTAATAATAATATTACTATCGAGCCAATGAATTTATTTACAAATGATTAAACTGAATGTCGGTAATATTCGAATTTTGAAAACTATTAAATTCCACACATCCTAAAGTGATACAGTGACAATGAAGAGATCTTATGTAAATTATGGTGGCTATCTATATTATCTAGAGTAATGTAAAATGTGATTTTACCTAAACAACATCTAAGCGATGAATCCAGTTAAACCGCTATAGCAATAGGAAAAACGACACATGAATATTAATAATTGAGGTTTTCAATATTAAGCGCCGACCAAGCTCACAACCTTAGGTCTCACTACTATATTACGAGTTCTTCAAAAAACTGCACGATTTAAACATGGTTTATAAAATGTTATTAAAAATTAAATTAATCAATATTCAAAAATATTAATTATTAATGCATTTGCTATTAATGCATTTGATTTCTGTGGTGCTATTAACGAGTGTAGCAGCTTCAAGAAATGTTATAGATGCTATTAGTAATTTTTTAAATGTGTGTTTAAAAGTCATATATACACCTATCTATATAGAATATCAACATATATTTAAACATGTTTTAAATATATTTAATTACTAAATGGACTTTGCAACTTTTGGTCCATAGACTATGCAAACATGATCGAATAACGAGAGGAAACAAATAGTCAAAATATTTGATTTTTCCTTAATAAAGAATTAAAAAGAATGTTTCAAAAAGAGAATGAGAAATGTTCCATTATCTTCATTAAAAAACATGCCCTCCTCATTAATTTAGAACTTTTCCTGTTCGTCTTCTTCCTGCTCTCATCAATGGTCGTCATCTCCTTCACTCCTTCCCATAATCAAAGTTAACTTTCATCCAAACTAACATCAGACAAAATAAAATTAAAGTGGTTCATTTAATAATTACAATTCCCAATGTCAATTTAAGTAATCTAGGAGTTTATCCTCAAGTAACGAAGTGATGGATTTCATTTGGTGCGATCCTTATTTTTTTGGTTACGCTTTCATATATGCTTACCCGTGACATATTGATGTATGTAATATTATTTATTTCCATTAATTAGATTAGATTTTATTTGAAGTTGTTGTAAATGTGGTTTTATTAATAAACTCCAAAATCATAAATACATTCATGCATACATACATATATATGTATGTATATGTACATACACACACACACACGTGGATGTTCTATGCATTTTCATTAACTTGCATTAATCATGTTAATGTTGTTAAAAAATTAAATTTGATTTAGCATCAGTTCAAGTATGTTAGTAAGTATGTATAATTATTCATTTGGTATTACTGATGTTATAAAATTAAATTTGATTTAGCATCAAATTTATGTATGTCAGCAAGCATGTATAATTATTGATTTAGTATTAAATGTGTAGAATTTGTAAATCTAAAATTATTTATACATGTAACTAAAATTAATTATTTTGGTCCAAAGTACATTTTAATATATATATATATATATAATATTTTATAATGCAAAATTATATATAATAAATTCTCTATATTTTAGCTACCTTATAATATGCATACATATGTAAATAATCCTTTGTTTATGCCATAATTTAAATATGTAAATTTAATACATACATAGACATAGACATATTCATATGCATATACATACATACATAAATGCACACAGAGTCATGCATACGATTTGGTATATAATAAAAATATGGAATACTAACAAATTGGCTTTAGTATATTTCCATTGGGATTGGAAATTTATTTGATTTAGCATTTAAAAGACAATTATTGAGAGTTATCTCCTTAATATCTCATTTACATGTTCTACATAAAGTTATATTTATAGTAACATGATAAGGCATGCGTACATACATACTACGTACATGTATGCATATAGTAATATTAAAATAAGTTAACTGTTTACGGTCACTTTAAAAACCGACCGGCCTTGCCAAAAATATATAAATTAATATGATCATACAAACCATATAAATATATTACATTACATTCAAATATAGATACATTTACGTATTTATATTTTTGCTATCCATGTGAATTTATCATATGGTTACGTAAGTATTATACACACATACATACAATAGATATAAATCATGACAGCTACGGGTATAAGCATACAATCATACACATGCTCATTTATTATTATGGTATTATGCTAGCATATGAATATATATATATATATATATATATAATATTCTATATAAATATTATATAAGTTGAGCTAATATGATTAATTAAACAAACATGAAATATTTTAAAATAAAATGCTATTTTATTTTAATAAATAAATTAAATCTAATGTTAGTTAATAAAGGTATCGTTAATAAATTACATAAGTCCACTAAGATCTTACTAATGGTTTTTTCCTGTAAATTTATACACTTCACATGTTGCCAAAATATAATGAAACCAATGTTCCTCACACAAAGTTTCATGTTTAAAATGTGTTTCCTCTTTGAAAGCCCCCGGATACTCTTAGGAGCAAACTAGGGGTCTAAGTATACGAAAAAATGTCTAGTAGGTCTGGAGCATCTTATGGAATTTGGAGACATTAGTAATTATTTAATTTTAGTTTATTTCATTTAATATTTTGAAGCATATTCTGCATATATGAGATCCATTATTCAATTTGGCTTTCCATACCTAATGAATGAGTAATGTAAACTCTAATAACTACTTCCTGTTATATGCATCCCGTATACACTATCTGTCGTGATGTAGTATCTGTCATGATTTATTATGCCATGGTAAAGCTATACGTTGTTCATTCCACCATGAGATGCTTACATACTGATTCGTGGTAGACAATTTTTAATCTATATATTTTATCATTAATTAAAAGATTCATTGTTTACAACACTCGTGAGTTAAGCGGTTGAAGTGGCATCTATTTCAAGGGTTTGCAACATTGAGTGTTATCCCTCTATTGAACAAACAACATCTTGATGAACTAGAATAGTTAATTACACAAGCGGTTGATTAGAAGTCAAGATTGCAAAGAGAATAACAAAGTCTAGTTGAAGTCCTTAAGGGTCGACACAGATCCTTGTTGACTATAAGTAAGTTTTTAGCCAATTTTGGGAAAGACAAATGATGAAAAGCTAAAAAAAAAAGATGAAGATTCAAATTTAATGCATAACATCATACAACCCTTCACGATCACCACTTAGTACCAATCCATTTATGATATACAATGAATCAACATAGCTCAACTAAAAGATGAAAGACAAAGCCAAAGTAAAGAAGAAGACGATAAAGCTTCATAACTTGGTATTGAGCCTTATGGCCAGTTATGATCCATGTTTAGTTCAAGTTTTTTACCTAAAACCTCTTACTAGAAATCCGGACATGAAGTGAGATCACAATTGAACAATTTTTGATGATTTTCATTATTGGTTTCATCTATAAATAGAGGTAAAAAAAGAGTCAATCTTTATCATTTGGTTCTATAACAAAACGCTGTCAAATTTATAATCAAGTTATAAGATCCTTTTTGTAAGAGAGAGCTGTAACCAATAACAAAGTTAATAATAGATTAGGCTGTTGATTTTGGTCAAAACATTTTAATTTTTATCTTCCCTTCTCTCTTCTGATCTTTTGCTTTTTGCAATTTTCATTTGTTGCTTAAATGAGTGTTTAATCCAATTTTGGAGCAAATAACAGGTTTCGTTGTTAGGGATGCAGATTAAAGATCTTAAGGCAGAATTAACACTAAAGAGGGGAGGGGGTGAATAGTGTTTATAAGAATTTTATAAAAATCTTTAACTAACTTGAGTTACTATATGAATCACACAATGATTATCACACCAGAAACGATCACAAACACAGAAACAATCACATACAAAAATATAAGTAAATATAAAATGCAGAAAAGAAAAGAACACACTGAATTTTATACTGGTTTAGATTACTTCTACGTCTAGTCTCATGCAACACTATATTGCGCAGAGTTTTATTAATACTAGTATCAATCTTACAACACCCTTGATTTCACGGCTACAAGGTTAATACCGATTGCACCACCTTTGATTTCACGGCTACACGGTTAACACCGCCCCCTTTCCTTGATTTTCACGTAATAAGGAACATACCATTTCTAAAACAATTCCAAAATGATTACAACAGCCTTAGAACTCTTGAATAACACTTCCAATCAGAGAGTATTTGATAGAGGTTGAGAAATGAAGGCGTTTGATATAATTTGAGAAGAAATCTGCAGAGTATAAGTGTAGAAATCAAGAAATTAAAATATGATAATGATGGTCAGAGCTAGGATGAAGATGGAGAAGAAGAAGTGATAAAAAGTTTGTAATTAACCCCTATTTATAGAGTTTGATAAGTTGCAACATTTCTGAAGCGTTTCAAATAATGAAAAGACACCTCCTTCGAAATTTAAAAAATGACAATTATATGTCGACATGTCCATTTTGTTATGTCGACATACGTATGCTTTTTGAATTTTTAAAACCATTTTTCAAGTGTTTAAATCAATATATATATTCTGGAAATTCTTGAATCAAAACTAGTGTTCCAAATGATTTTTCTAAAGTGTAAAAACATATAAAAACAAAGTAAAATTTAATATAAACATATTTATAAAATTATATAATATAAAATTATAAAACATAAATATTATAAAACTTTATAAACTATAAACACACACACACACACGCGCGCGCGTGCACACACACACACACACACATATATATATTTGAAATCATAAGTAAAATCTTAATAATTTGAAATCATTTTAGAAAAGAAGTTTGAATAATTATAAAATCAAATTTGAAAAGGAATTTGAAAACAGAGTTTTGAAAGCATAATTTGAAAGTGCTAACCGGAGTTTTACCTATAAACTAGACTCTATTACTATGATAATCTTGAGCTCTTGATACCTTGATACTCATGAGTCTTGAATCTCCTTTGAAATCTTGAATATCTAACAACTCTTAACTGTACAGTTTTCAGTTTTTATTTTATGTATATAAAATCTGCATACACACACACACACATATATATATTTTGGATAAAAATGTTAGTATATATTTTATAATCAATAATATTACTAATTGAAACAAGGTTGTTGTCATCAAAACTTCATTCTCCAACATTCGTAAACAGTAATAAACAACGAAGATTACGTGTAAGAAAGGAAAACCAATATCTGATGATTTTGAAGGGGAAAATAACATTCTTCGATGATGGAAACTAAATGAAATAATATGAAATAAGAAAAATAGAAGAAAGGACGAGGGTCATTTCCTATTTTACGTAGGATATTTTACTGAATTAAGACAAGGAGATGAGCCTCAGTGATAGCTATTCTCATTAGTGCATTGCAACATTCCAACAAAATTACAATGTTCCATAAAAAACACACCCATTGCAAAATTTCAATGATTCGATAAACATTAGAATTTTAGATTGTGAAAAATGAAAATGCTTTAAAAGCACTTACCATAAAAAGGCTCGCTTTATTTAAACAAGAAACGAGTTAGGGGTCAACGAGATAACATCATCTCGTATAACTTGAATATATGTTATCAATGAATTTGAAACCATATTTGATATTTTACAATTTCCTAAATTAAGTGGAATTCTATAAGCTAATGTAGTAACGTGTAAAATAGCGACAAAAAACAACTCAACAAAGGCCATTTCAAATGAATTTACGAGGCATACTTCAATTGAGTCTGTAATAGATACAACCTCACTCGATTATGACCTTTTATATGGTAGTTTTAAGCGACATCGACTGAAAAGTTGCACAAGTATAGTTTCTAGATATATTTTTTCCAGATGAGAATGACTCAACCACCACGATATATTTGTAAAACAATGTTAGTGCCAAGTAGGATCGAGATAGTTAAAAAACATGTAAATTTTGGGAAAGCGACACCATTTCCACATCGTTACAAGGCCACTAGAAATCAGGCCTATTAGAAGTCCAGCTCACACCTTAAACACCCCAGCCGATTTCGATATTAGGATGGAAGTTATCTCCCTCTAAAAGTTGTTGCTTTACCATTTTCAAAACGAATCACCAAATTTCCTCTACGATCTCACTCTTCGAACTTTTATTTATCGCTGCATGTTATACAAACCTGTTTACAATAATGAAATACTACTCCTCACAATGACATTATATAGATTTATGACAGTCAACCCAACCACACACTAACAACCAACTTGACATAAATATACACATTTCAATCAAAAGAGAAAGAGAAATAAATAAAAACTTAAATATACGTAAATAAATAAATGTGATGCGTAGTTAAAGAAACTTAATGAAAACCGGTTTTGCTACTTCAATCTATTGAAAACTGATGAAATCGACTAAATATCATATGAAGAATTAATTACTTTGTCTTCTCTAATAAGATATTCGTTTTGTTTTACCTTTTAAATTCTATTTCGAAAAACATACATTTTAATGCAGGGATGTTTCCGTAAAAGACTCAACTCCGGGTCTCTAAGGCAATAAAACAACTGTGGTAGAAATAAATTTAATAAACTCATGTTACTCGCAATAAAACCTTCCATGCGGAAAAAACGGATAATTGCCGAAGTAAAGTCTAAAGTTCGCTCCTTGGGCTGTTTTAGGGCCAGTATTTATAAATAACGAAGAAAGCAATCGAGATAAAGAAGAAAAAATAGTCGCGTCGAGAAATAGAATTCATACGGCCAAACAAACTGCCTTTTGAAATCAACACGATTTTTCTTACGGAAGTACGGAGACGGCGGCACAGGAGATTCTGAGGAGGCGTCTGTCTCGCTTTACAGTGCTCCACCAATCCTTGGCCGGTGATTTCAGTCTCTTACCCTTTTAATTTTCTTAATTCATGTTTTATTTTATTGGATATTTGAAAGTATCGTTTGTTCCTGATTAGAGCTTTTCGATGCGTGGTTTTTCGGTTGGATATGTGCATTGTTTTATGTTCAATCATTAATTTTCTGTCTCTCAAATTTGGGCACCATCTTCCCTACCAACGCGATACAGGTGAAAAAAAAAATCACGATACAGCGACTGGCGAGGCGCGGCGAGGCGGGGCCGACTCTATCTGAGCATCATCTCTTCCAAATTAATTGACACGGCGACAGAAGCAAAGGTTGAGCTAGGGTACAAATTCAGTGCCGGTTGCTCAGTTAGAGCACAAATCCAATAACAAGCACATTTAAAAGTTGCTATTGATTCTGAAACTTGGAAAGGTACTAGTTAGCGGATGTTTTAAATTTCAGGTTTCTGTAGTTATTGTTGTTGTCCTGTAATTTGTAAGCAGCAACACAAAGATTTATGTTCCATATATTTTGTTCTTAATAATTTAAGGATAGATTTGTATAATAATTAGTAAATGTTGATGGATTTTTAACGGTTAATTAACGAATAATTTATCGATGAATAACTATGTTTTCTGGAATTTATAGTTAATGTTTTTTGGCCGAATCGGTTAGGTAAATATAATTTTTTTTGCTTTAAATTATTGTTGGATTTTCAAAACAATAGTTATAACTAGTATGTTAGACATTCATGAATTTTTTTGTTATTTTAATAATTATTAATATACAATATCATTCAATGTTTTATAGTGTATAGAAATGCATAAACAAGAATCGGACATGCTAAAAGAGTTAGAAAAAGAAGGCTTTAGGAACTCAGTAATTCACAAAAACGTGTTCTTAATAATTTTTTGCCGTTGAAATACCAAGTTTGAATGTGGATAATGTTCCCTTATTGATGAGAATGATACTAATATTGATAGTAAATTAGTTTCTGTATAAAGACCTTGTTTTTGCTTTTGGCTTTTGGTACCAAAACTCTTAGCAACAGTCCTGCTCTTAGGGAAGTTCTCTTAGAGCATTAGCATTGTACCTTGGAGACATAAATTGGGTATTTTTCTTATCAGCCTAGCTTTTGGTAGTCTTCATTGAATTCTTTTTTTGTTTGTACATGCATTATTACGTTGTTTGCTAATATTAACGATAAGTACCTGATTCCATTCTTGAATTTGAGGTCTGTAAGATTAGTGGAGTTATGTGTTGCATATATTAGCACTTGAATTAGATTACTCAAATTTTTTTAATATCCTTTTGCGTCTTAATCTTATTACTTTACTGAATAAGCAGGAAATTTTGTTTTTAAAAATAAATAAAGAAGTATGTCTAGCACTAAGATGATCTTATTGTTGACGAAAAATTCTGGGTGATCTTCTGTTGAAGGATGGAGGAGGGTTTCTCCCCTCAATAATAATTAGAACGATGCTATACCACCCGAAAAATGAGAAGTACGGTGTGCTGAAATTCACGGCGTGCTGTACGATTTAATTATGCAATGTAAAATTAGCGGATCGATTGACTTTCGGGTGTTTTGGGCATGTTTAATTTCAGGCAGCTCAGCAATTACGTAATAATTAATATTAGGTGAAACACAACAATGCCTGTTTAAGTATTGTACGCTACATTGCGATTGTGTGCGATCTTCTTAAGAAACCTATTGTCAATAGCTAGATGTTTCTGAACTTGGTGCTTATAATACATGCACGCTCACGTGCGCACAAATATATGTCCTCTAATGTGCTAATTTAATCTCATAGGGATGGGGAGTTGTTGTCAGGACCAGAAGCTTGAAGGAGATGCCATGCCATTAGGTGTTGGAGGTGACCAGAGCACCGAGGTTCATCGATACAATGTAAACAATAGTAGCAATTGTATACACCATGGATCCAACGCTTGTAGCAATCACGACAATGTAACATTTGTCGATACAATTAAAGAAGAAATTGAAGAAGAATGTCAAATAGCTATGGGTGCTGCAGAAGACAACACACAACATAGGATAGGACAGCCAACTGAGGTTTCTGTTAATAGAAAAATGAAACATAATGAAGAAAGTGTTTGCATTGTGAATGCAAATAAGTTAAAAGCAGAAATATTCAAACCAATCAAGGTTGAAAATTCCTTTAATGAGCTAGTTAATATGTCAAATGTTTCTAGATTTGATGCTAATGATTATATCATAGAAGAAGATATTAGCAAAAAGAAAAATATCGAGAAGCTATTGGCGACAGCATCAGTTAATGAGAGAAATAAATTTAAGTATCAGAAAGAAACCGATCTTATTGGATTAAAGCAGGAAGAATCGGCAGATGCAATAAAACAAGAAATAGATGAATTTCACGATCTTTCACCATTGAGAACAAACTGTATTGCATCATATGTGGGTCCTCTTGCATCAGTTGTATTTGATAACGACCCAGTTAGAAATGAATTTGAGTCTATCACATTTGTTTCTTCTGGATTGGATACCCCCCAGAATAACGGGATAGATTGCGCTGTTGGAAAATCTGCACCTTTTACCAGCATCGCCAATTCTCGTGATGATGATCGAAATGTTGGCTGTGGAAGAAATGAATCAAATTCTAGTTCAGTAATCGTTCTGAGGCGTAAAAACCCTAGTTGTGGGGCCTCTTTGAAGGAAATTTCAGTAGATAGTAAGCACTGTAAGCTAAGCGGGGCAAAGAACAGTAAAAGAAATGAGAGGAGAACAGTTAATGTAGATCCTGCTTTCTTGCTTAGCTCCATCAAATTATCCAACAAGTATAAAAGGAAAAGAAGTTTGCTTCATAGATCACAACACATTTCTGTTTGGGGAAAACTCAGAAATGTCACTGAGTTATTTGAGCAGCATGCTAAGTCTGGGAATCATGGCTCAAACATGCGCAACAGTGCAGACAAAAAATCAAAGGAAGTTAAGCCTGTGGTAGATAACTGGAAGCCAAGTTATGCAAAAGTTCTGGTTCCATCTTCTAAACAGTCTGAAGCAAAACATAATGACATGCAAGTTGGTGATAGCAATGTGGAGAGTCCATCACCACAAGATGCTTATGAGAATTTTATTGAAACTGACACATCTCCAGAATCCGGTAAGGTACATGAAGCAAATATGTCAACACCTCAGTTGGATGAAGCGGACAATGAAAGCAAGAAAGCAATAAAGAATAACATTTCTAAACTGAAGCCAAAAAAGCATGTAGATTATGATAATGGATCTACAGGTTGTAATAATTTTATTACAGCGATTTCTATTCATGAAAAAGTTGCATCTGGTTGTCTCGAGGAATCATGTCAAATGAAACGGGCATTGGCCGAGCAAGATTGTAGTTTCTCAAAATTCGGAATACAAACTGATAACGGCAAAGGGCAAAACAGGCCAAAGGTACGTGATCAAAATCAAATGAACGACTATGTCGGAAAATCAGATATAAGGAGCAGTCAAACAGGTGAGGCTTCTGCTGAAGCTGGTGATAACACCGATTCTTGTCTTGAAAAAACAACCACATCAATGATGATATCCACGTTTCCAGGATGTAAGTTTCAAGACTATCATCTTTGTATGTGCTATACACTTGTTCTTAAAAGATTTGTGTATATTGATTAGGTAGCTCCGATGAAAACATTATTATCCCTGAGCAACTGACAACAAATGGACATGTGGAGCAATCTAAAGCCTGGGTTCTTTGCGATGACTGCGAAAAGTGGCGATGCATCCCAGTAGAACTTGCAAATTCATTAGACAAAAATAATACCAAATGGTATTTCTTTTTCAAAATAAAAAATACATTATTTACTCTACCTGACGTGATTGTTGGTGCAGTTCTAAAGTCAAAACTATAGACTTTTATAACTTTGTTGAATTACAAGTTCAAGCTTTTAATGTGCTATCTGTAACATGAGGTTTGTGATATCTGCTGTGCATTTGCGTGGTCAAAATACAGGTTTGATCAAGACAGTTTTATTTATAAAACATGAAAATTGATCCTATGTACTTCCTGAGATTTAACCCTACCAGCCCAACCCTCGGCTGAAACAGGAGAACCTTGGGCACAATGTTTGCCGCACTTCTTGTTCTCTAAGAGCACTTAGGTTGATAGGGAAGTAGAGGTTTATCAACGTTATATTGAAAAGGAGAATCTCCTTTTTCAAGGTTTTCATTCAATGAATTAATCTGTAAATGAAATTTTGTTCCTTTCAAAGTTCATACCTGAGTGTTACTGCATGATTGGTCACTAAGTTGATATGTAAAAGGCGCAGATCTTGAATCCTGGTTACGACACACAAACAGTTGATTCAGATTTATGTTAGAGACGAACATACATCGTTGGAATTTACAACTGAAGCTCGGTTTTCTGAATCTCACTATATATGTTTAAACTTATTTGGTTTTCATTCAGTGATTCAGTGGATAGCTGATCTTACTTTTATATATTTTTAGATTTATTTTCAGCTTTTCTATGATAATAAAAAATTAAATGTAAGTGTAGGATGTGGGTGAACAATCTGTATAATTATAACTGTTTAACCAAAAAGGAAAAGAATAGTTCTTAAATCATGTTTGATCTGTAAATTGATACAAATGTTGTTTTGACTCCCTGTCTACCGTCATGTTGAATGCCATCACAAACCCTTCTTTTCAGTTTCAAGTCCCTAACAGTGTCATTTATTAGTGCAAACAATCAATTGAGCTTTAAGAAAGTCTGTGCGCTATCACTTAGGATGGAGAGTTATTGTCTTTTCAATACGAAAATGTACTGTGGGTAGAATTGTGAGAAAGGGGACACCAAAGTCATATTCACTGATTCAGTTATGTTGCATACATAGCAACACTTGCTATGTAATCACAGAAAAATGTAGAAACCGATAAGGCGTGCACACTCCCCTATACCAGAATTATTTGAAAGAAATGGAAGCATCTAGAAGAAAGAGAAAACAACAGCAAGCACTATTGTTGCTTACAAACATATTGTCCAAAATAACAATCCTTTGTAATGGCCATACATAATTTACCTTCTGTAACTTTCATAGTGTAAAATCAAATACAAAACAGATTGCAGCCCGCTCCATGCATATTTTTTTGAAAGAGCATCTTAAGTATGACCATAACCGCTTATCTGATATGTTGTCATATCATGATTAACAGCACACATTCAGGGCATAAACACAGACACAGACTCAGAGACACAGAGACACACAGATACACAGACACAGACACACACACATGTCTATATGTGTTTTGATGTCAATACTTTCAGTTGGTCTAAATTCTTCTGCAATTTGTCAAATAATTTCTGTATTCAATTTAATTCCCTCTCTCCGTGTTGAAGGACATGTAAGGACAACCCAGACACAGCATTTTCTGACTGCTCTGTACCACAAGAGAAATCAAATGAAGAGATTGATGCAGAGCTGGGAATTCATGATGAGGATGAACCTTCAAGCAAGAGTCATGGTTCTAGTGGAGTACAACTCTTAAATTTAGAAGGTTGGGATTATTTTGCACACCACTATGAGCATTTTTGCAAGCACAAGTCGCAGTTTCTACTTTCTAAATTCATGTGTTTATACTTCTGTTGTGCAGATGTTGCTGCTTCCCAGCATGACTCATGGACTCCCATTAAATCTAATGTGTTTTTGCATAGGAGTCGTAGAACTCAAAACATTGATGAGGTTTGTGCTATCCTTTGGATGTGAATTAAAATGTTAAGTTTTCTGTGGTTGTCTGTTATTTATTTAAGTTCTATGAACTTACAGACTTTGACTATTTTGATAAATTTGTAATTCGCATAAATCCTTTCTTAACACGAAATAGTCACGGTTGTCTATACAAATGCAATCTCGTGTCATGCTAGAAATGTAAATAGACACGATTAACATACCATGTCTCATCATTAGCCAAATAAGTGTGTAAGGGCTTCTTTCTGTAATTTTAAATAGGTAAAAGAGTACCATATCAACTTCATTGCTTGTTGGTCTTTTTATTTCTTATTTTTTGGGACTTTCTTTCTGACTTCTGTATGGTACTGGTAAGTTATATTGTTCTTTCATTAACTGTTTCCTTGATTCTGATTTGCATTTTTTTTTGTTTTAAAAATCTTGACAAATGACGGTCGTTTCACCTAAATGGAACGTATTTTGGAAAAAAGAAAAAAGAAAAGAAAAAAAAACTAATTGAGTTTCTTACATTATAAATAATTGTTGTTTGATTCCTCAATGTCTATTGTGTAACAACAGTTGATTTTGTAGATAATGGTTTGCCAATGTAAACCTCCTCAAGATGGCCGTCTTGGCTGTGGAGATGAATGTTTAAATCGAATGCTCAATATCGAGTGTGTCAAAGGAACCTGCCCATGTCATGATCTCTGTTCAAACCAACGGGTGAGATTTTTTGGCATGAAACATCATTTTGTTATTATTCAAATAGTTCAATTATAATGCAGATCCTTATTTGAGAGTTGAATGGCATACTATGGTTTGAACTTAATACAGAAATAGCATGAGCATTTTGTCATATATGTACATGCAACCCTCACAATGATGTATACTGCTTATCTATGTGTGGAATACTTTTCTTTTTGTTGAACTCATGACCTCCTCATTCAAACCCAGCAAATCTGTTCATATTCATATATTTAAGGTTTTATGTATTTCCCCCCTTCTGTTTGGTATGTTTAATCTTTCTATTGTTTGATGTTCTATCTGTTTTTATCCTCGTAGTGGTTTGATTTATGTTTGTCCCCCTTGTGATTATAGAGCACCTTATGAGTGAGTCTTCTATTTTATGTTTATACATGCTTGCGCGTGCGTGCTCACATACACACACTGAAGGATTGATGAATCTCTTCTTTGCTTTATTATCAAATCAGGAAACCATGTATTTATAGTACAAGCACACCAAATCTAGAATCTAGAAAACATGAAACAAATATGCTATCCTTGAAATCACGTCCAAATCTAGAAACAAATATCCTATTCCTGAAATCACGCCCAAATCTAGAAAACAGGAAACAAATAGATAAAATATGTAAAAAGATATTTCCTTACTATTGTTTTCCTAAAAATATTTTTTTTTCAAAAATATATCTTTCTAAATATATCTCAATGCCCCCTCAAGTTGGAGCATGAGATTCAAAAATGCCCAACTTGGAAAGAGCGCGTTTTTCTGGCGGGAGATGTCCCAAAGACCAGTTTCATTGTCTTCAAGAGCCTTGATTTCCTCCTTCGTTGATTGTCTCCACCCGTTGTACTTCATAGCCTCTTTAAAAGATTTTAAGTCTTTACCCTTAATAGTAGCTGCAAGAAATCTCCGATAATTTACAGAAAAATTATCACAATTTATATAATGTGCTAAAGGGTAAGAAGTGCCTGAGGAGAGATCGGAAGAGGAATGAGATGAGGATGTACTATTAGCAAAAACCGTATGTGTCACAAAGTCCCGATACAGGACGTTCGGGGATTTTTCTCAAAACCCACGGCCCATTTTCCTGTTCACAGACTGTTGGAGCTGCTTCTGTAGATGAAGGTGTAGCGGCCTGATCAGTCGCTGTTGAGACATCGGGAGATGCTGGGTTTGATGGTTGGGTTTGCTGTTCACCCAAAAATTCGCCAACCTCAGTTTCATTATCCAAAATTAATTCAGCAAAATCATCATGAATTTCTTGATCAATATGTTCATTATCCGTGGTGTTCACATCTTTCGGACACCCAAATGGGAACACATCCTCAAGGAATTTTACATCTCGAAAACAAAAATTTCTTTTGTATCCAAATCAAACAATCTCCACCTCTTTTTACCAAACGGATATCCAACAAAAAAACATTTTATACTACGACTAGCAAATTTGTCTCCTTTAGTTTTCTGATTATGAGCAAAACACAAGCACCCAAAGGTTCAAATAACACCAAAAGAGGGGGGTTTATTAAAAAGTATTTCGAATGGTGTTTTATTCGGTAAAAGAGGAGTTGTGGTACGATTGATTAAGTGAGCAGCAACAAGAACACATCCCCCCCCCCCCCCCCCCACAAAAATAAAAAAATAAAAAAAATAAATAGGTAGTTTTGCTTGAAAACGCAATGCTCGACTAACATTCAAGATATGTTTATGCTTCCTCTCAACTCTCTCATTTTGTTGCGAGTACCCACACAAGAAGTTTGAAACAGAATTCCGGTTGCATTAAAATATTCAAACAAACAATTAAACTCAGTCCCGTTGTCACTTTGAACTATTTTAATTGTTTGAGAGAATTGTCTATCAACCATAGCAACAAAAGCCATAAACATTTGAAATACTTCCAATTTATCAGCTAACAAATAAATCCAAACTGCTCTTGAAAAATCATCAACTATTGTCAAAAAATAATGAGCTCCACACGATGAAACATGTTTATATGGACCCCACAAATCACAATGTATTTTCTAAAAAATTCTAAAAGCTTTATTAGTACTCAAAGTAAATTTGTCTATAGGATGTTTAGCATGCATACACACTTCACATCCCTTATCTAAATGATCTTTATTACTATTAACCCAAGTAATTAACTTAACTACTTTTTCCGAAGGATGCCCGAGCCGACGATACCACAACTTCAAATTTGATGTAGCTTCAGCAATAGACACAAATTTCGGTTTGCTAAAGTAGTACAGTCTGTCTCTCCTAATTCCCGTTCCAATCAGCTCATTCGTTCAGTCATGTATAGCACAACTATGAGAATCAAATTGGACAATAATTTATAAATCATCATTAAGTTGAGGGACAGAAAGTAAGTTGCAACTCAAATTTGGAACATAAAGAACTCCAGTAAGAGTAATCCTGTCCGATAAAAGAACGAATCCCACCAAAGCGGAAACTACTTTTTCACCATTCAGCAAACCAAGCGGGCATTCAAATTTTTGTGTCTCAAACCAAGAGCTTTCTCCTGTAACATAGTGAGTTGCTCCGGTATTAATAATCCAAGACGAGGCATCAAACTTACCATTCAATTTATTGTCATGAATTTTAGCGTTACGAAGAAGACCTGATATGGCCTTCCACTGCTTGGGCGTGAACAATTGACCCAATTCCGAAGCAGTGGAATCAGATGTCGAAAGAGACAAACTTGCAGCTGTATTAGCACGAACTTGGCCATGTCCCTGCCCTGTTGCTGGAGTCTTCCTGGTCTCAGGCCAAGCATCTGGATATCCTACAAGTTCGTAACAGTGGCTCTACGGATGACCCTTCTTCTTGCAATGGCCACAGACCGAGTTTCACCAACAACCCAAGGCCTTATGGTCTGTTTTCTTGCACAAAGAGCATACTGGCCTCATTCACGATCACGGTCAGCCTCTGCGCCTACCCGTACAGCTAACCAAAGTGCTTCATATGACTTGGACTCGACTTCTTGCTTCGATGTACGCATACGTTCCTCTTGTGTAACCAACTGGTATGCTCTATCAAGGCTCGGAAGAGGGTCTTGTGATAATATGTTTATGCGTAGAGAAGAATAAAACTCAGGATATAATCCCATCAAAAAATCATGCTGACGTGCAATTTCTCTGCCGAACACAGAGCACAACAAGAACACGAGATCAAGGGCTCGTGTCGATCAAGTTCCTGCCACAAAGTATGCAGCTTGCCATAGTACATAGAAACTGACATTAATTTGGTCTGTTCACACTTTGCAATTGAAGAACACAATTGTTGATGCGGGGACCATTAGTTTGTGCGAAGCGCTGCTTGAGGTGATCCTAAAAGGGTTTAGCTTCTCTGAATTTGGACAGGGATGTCTTCAAATCGGGATCTATCGTATTCATGATCTACGATATGAGCATCGCATTAATAGCTGTCCAATCAGACTTCGTGCATGGGGGTGGCGGTTCACAAATCGAGCCATCCAAAAATTCAAATTTCCTTCGAGCTTCTAAAGTCGTTTGTATATCGACCGCCCAAGAATCATAATTGTCTGCTGTTAGACGGTTGGGTGTGATGAAATCTCCCGGTCGATCTTGCGATCCGAGATAATATGGTGAATTTGGTTCAATCTTAGATGGTGGTGGAGTTTCACCGCCAGCCATATCAGATTATTCTTAAAAAAACGTTCTCTAGTGTTTTGATACCATGAAGAATTGATGAATCTCTTCTTTTCTTTATTATCAATCATGAAACCATATATTTATAGTACAAGCACACCAAATCTAGAATTTAGAAAACAGGAAACAAATATCTTATCCCTGAAATCACGTCCAAATCTAGAAAACAGGAATCACGTCCAAATCTAGAAAATAGGAAACAAATAGATAAATATGTAAAAAGATATTTTCTAACAATTGTTTCCCTAAAAATATTTTTTTCCAAAAATATCTCTTTCTAAATATATCTCAATACACACATATATATTCACTTGTTTGGTGTGTTAATCCCTATTGTTATATATATAGATTTTGTATTAACAACCATTTATCCAAAAAAAGGAAGGAAGAAAGGAAGGAGGGGAAAAAGAGATGATTTTACAGGCAATATTATAGCATCATATATGTATATGTACACACGCACAAGCGTTACAACACGTGCGTGATGATGCAACACTGCTCGTGTATAATTTTCTTTTTGTATAAATTAGATATGTTTAACACATCCAGAAGAAAATGATTGCAGTCATATTTTTACATTGAAATCATGTGTAGTTGGTTGGATTTTTATTTCTATGTTACTATGTCCAACTTTTAGTAGTTTAATTTTTTAATATTATTAATATGTAAAAAATAATTTTATATTTTTTTTTATTTGTTAGATCATATATTTAAGTGATAAAAGGTTGTAAATATTTTTAGGTGCGTGTTTCCGAATTCGTAGATAAAGTTCAATTGTTAGACTCTATTTTTGAGTTATTGTATTTAGGAAATTTTGAATCTGAAAAGGAATTCTAATTCTTGAATCCTATTTTTATGGGCATTAATGGTTGTAATATGTAAATATGAGCATATTTAGTTTAGACAAAAAAAGGATATGATGGTGTTTCGACTACCTTGTGTGCAGATGCTACCTTTTAGGATAAATTATGAGTGAAATTTTAAAAAAATTGTATACGAAGGGCAATTTTGGAACTTTACGGTCGGACCAAAAATTTGCGTTTGCAGACCAAACTATTAATAAAGATATAAATTTGGTTAAACAACTTCATACCAATTTCAAAATTACCAAACATTTAAATTTGCTTCCAAGCATCTCATAGAGGCTGCAAGTACACAGTGTCCTGCAACTATCAAACATGGGGGAACCCCCCCCCCCCCCCCCCAAAAAAACCAAAGAGAAAAAACCTGCACATACAAAAAAAGTACCAAAAACAAACCCCCAATGTCTGCGATTAACCGCATAGATGTAAATTTCTTTGACGCCATTATTTTGGTTGTGTGTGTGTATTCCTGTTAAAAATAACTCCAATGTACGTGCAAACTATCTGTTGTTAACTTGTTATATAAACTTGATACTAACTATGGCCATTTTATATACAGTTCCAAAGGCGGAAATATGCCAAATTTGAGTTTTTGCGCTGTGGGAAGAAAGGATATGGCCTGCAGTTGCTAGAAGATGTCTACCGAGGGCAATTCCTCATTGAATATGTTGGAGAGGTGGGTTGTTTCGACCTTATTAAACATGAAAGTATTGGCCTGACAGTTTCCATGTTTAACCATAATTTTATTGTCATTAATTTATACTGCTGTTCCCATGCAGAAAATTACGGTTTAACTTTTTTTGTTCAAATCAGGTACTCGACCTAGCTAGTTATGATGCTCGACAAAGGTATTATGCTTCCATAGGTCAGAAGCATTTTTACTTCATGACGTTGAATGGTGGTGAGGTTCGGCTTGCACTCTGATCGACCATTTATTTACTTGTTATTACCTGAATAAATCAACCTTCTTTTGGCTACATCTTAAACTGTTAAAATATATTAACTTCTGGTACATAACGAAAGCATTGCCCTACCAGGCTTGGTAAGTTAATGCCATTGTTTTAAAAACCGGCCTCGATACTCGCCTCGAGGAGCACCTTGAGGCTCTACTCGAGAAAATGAGAGATAAAACGTACAAAGCGTACTTGAAGCATGCAAAACATACAAAGCTTACGCCTCGCATGCCTCAAACTGCCAAGACGTGCGATTTAAAAATCATTTTATAGTTAGTTGCAAATATTGACACCAACGAAATTTATAAACTTCAATTATTTAATGAAAAACAATAAAAGATCCAAAATTTAATAAAATGGAAGTTAGTGTTTTCTTATTTTTCAATTTCAGCATCAACATGATCAAGAGTGCATCTGGAATACCGATCAAGAGCCATGACAACGGAATTTCTCATTAATATTTAAAGAATTTTTTTAATATTGCATCTTCAGATAAATTTTTGTGGATCGATTTGAATTGGTAGAAGGAACTGAAACTGGAATTTAGTGGAGTCTTCAAATAAATTCTGCGAAATCGAAACTAAGATCATATGAATTTAATTACTTATTTTTAACCTTTTAGAAAAAAGAGATGTTACATGTTCAGAGTAAGGCATAATTGATTTGTTTTTCATTTTTTGGATAATTTAATCTAGAATGTGAAATTTCATTATTATTTTTGTTTCATTTTACTCGAAAAACTCACGCTTCAATGTTTTGAGGCTTTGCCTTGCCTCATAGACCTAAAAACGCCTCATATATGCTTTCGAGTTTTAAAATGATTGTTAATACCACTATATTTTGGGTTTCTGGTCTTGGTTCGGTAAATTGAGAATTTTGGAAAAGTCATTGCTGTTCTGATACCAATTTTTAAATTTTGGTACTTCTCATTCACTTTTTTCTACATAATTCCATCAGTAATGCTAGAAATATAACATATATTGTATTTATAATTTCATATATAAATTATAACTGAAAATTAGAAGATGTTTGAGTATCAGCTAATTTAAAAGATGTTTGATGATTTCATCTTTCATATTGATTAAGATTTATATCCGAAAAAACGAGAAAGTTGGATGACAAATAGGCATATTTGGTTATTAAAAAAAAACCATCTATTTTTTATAACGTATTTTGGAATCAATAGTAGAATATATTAACCAAGTTATGTGAGATAAGAAGCTTGATATTTGCGATGGTTCCTATGTTCTGATATTTGCGATGGTTCCTATGTTGTGGGTTAATCCTTTTCGAGATTTATATTTTCTTGAATCTTTTAGTTGGAGAACAAATAAGTCATTAGATGTGGGGAAAAGTGGAGACATGTACATAACTTGGTCAATTGGTGAAGGCTTAAAGATATTCTCCTCATATATTATACTATTACCTTTTTATTTTGTTTATATGTACTGTAATTTATAGTCAGGAGCTATATGTAATTGACTTTCTTTATTCTTCTTTGAGCTGAAAAAGATGTACACATGAATTTGACTCGATTTAAATGCTTGAATAACAAGCTGCTTGTTACTATTCAGATAATTGATGCCCGTTCAAAAGGAAATTTGGGGCGTTATGTCAATCACAGTTGTGAACCTAATTGTCGAACAGAAAAGGTATGTAATTTTGTTTTAATTCTAACAATGATGTGGTGATAATCTTGACACATTTCGATTATCTCTACCGTTAATACAATTTTAACAATGATAGTCTTGACATATTTCGATTATCTCTACTGATAATACAGTTAGAAGAGGTAAAAAATATGTCAAGCATATTCCAAACCTTCTAAAGTCACCCTTCTTAACCATGAAATACCAATTTAACAGACGGTAGTCATTGCTATTTTATTTTAAATTCAGTTTTAGTGATTTCAAAGATGCATTTTACTTGATAACAAATATGAGTAAAAAATTTCCACCTGTTATGGCTCATCGCTATTTTTTTCACCTAAAAAGTGTTTTGAAAATACTCATCTTCCTTTGGTAAAATTTGAATAATAGATATTTCTATTGTTATCTGGGAACAATATGCACTGTTGAATAATGAATTTCTGAGTAAAAATTTCCACCTGTTATGGCTCATCGCTATTTTTTTCACCTAAAAAGTGTTTTGAAAATACTCATCTTCCTTTGGTAAAATTTGAATAATAGATATTTCTATTGTTATCTGGGAACAATATGCACTGTTGAATAATGAATTTCTGAGTAGAAACGATGTGCATTTTTGCAGTTGTCTCAGATGTGAATTCCTTTACGAAAGATTGTCTTTCCTTAAGCAAAATCAGCCCCTTCCGCCTTATTTTTTGTATAACTTGATTGCGTGCAGTGCCTTTTTTTTTTCTTCTGTTCACTACACAGTGGATGGTAAATGGAGAGATTTCTTTATGAAATATTGTTTTTCCTTATGAAAGATCAGCCCCTTCTGCTTTATTTTCCGGATAACTTAATTGCATGCAGTGCCTTACTTATTTTCTTCTGTCATTATACAGTGGATGGTAAATGGAGAAGTATGTATAGGACTATTTGCAATCAGAGATGTTAAAAAGGTAAAGATTTGGATTTGTATGTTAATATATATATATATATATATATGTATATATAAGATTTGTATGTTAATATATATATATATATATGTATGTATGTATGTATGTATATTAGATGGGAACACACATAGATACCCCCCCTTTTATTGTAGATATCTATCTAGGCTAGGCTCCCACATAGGCACTAGGCTAGCCTTACCGTCAGCGAGACCTACTGCATTACCTAAGCATGTAAACATATCTATAGATAGTGCTTATGCCACAATTTAGGCTTGGTTTCTCTTATAAGCATCATTTTTCGTTTTAGCCGTTTTCCTCCATGGTTGCTTTCAAACATATCAGAAACCTATAAAATCTCATTTGGATCAGTAAACACTAAACATAATACTAAATTTTTATCCGAAATGGTCGAGTTTATAAGAAATATTTATCTCGATTAATCCTCGTCTATTTCGATTAATCCCCGACTAATCTTCAGTTATTCACCTAGGTGATTAATCCGTAGTTCATGCTTTCTCCCTAGTGTCCGCTTAGCGGTTTTTGCAACCTTGACACACACACACACGCACGCGCGCGCGCGCACACACACACAGAGGATTCTCAACTTACCGTTGAAATAACAATTATTTTGAACTATTGATTCCTTGTTTGTTTTTGAACAATTATGATGTAACACTCGTTCTTTCCTAGTTCTGCAACCTGGCTTCTTCACCATGTCACATATCTTTGTTATATTGCAGGGAGAGGAGATAACATTTGACTACAACTATGAAAGAGTATTTGGTGCAGCTGCAAAAAAATGTATTTGCGGTTCTTCTAAATGTCGTGGATATCTTGGTGGTGATCCATTAAACTCTGAAATAATTGTCGATTCAGATGAAGATGACTTGGAACCTGCAACAATGCACACAAAATATGAGTTAGAACCAAATCTCGATGATTATATTTCTACAAATGGCAACAGTGAGTTCGCTGTGGATGTGGATATACCATTTGGGAGGAAAGAAAATTCTATTACTCACCCACCTACTGATGCTGAGCCTAAGCTTCATGCAGATATCGAAACTGCAATTGTAGATCATAGTAAATTGGAAAATAACATTTCCATTCAACCAGTGCAAGATTCGAAACAATGCTTAAAAAGTAATCAACATAATGGTAATGTTTTCGTATCAACTTCTAGAAACCAACCCTTAGAGATTTCCGTGCATGCTTCATCAAAGACAAAGGAAACTCTATCTGATCTGGTTTTGGATAGTAAAAAACAACAGACTACATCTAAAACTGATTCCCTTTCAAAGGATTCTCGTTCAAAAGGTTCAGTAAAATTAATTAGTGCAGGTCTTAAAAGTGTGGTTTCACATAAAACAAAACTATTGGGTGCTGTTGGTAATGGAGGTTAGACTTAAATTTATGTTGTGTTTCTAATTGAAACTATGATGCTTTCCTCTGCCATATCTTACATTTGCAAATTTGATGCAGTCGAAGAAAAACTTAATGAACTATTGGATAAAGATGGAGGAATCAGCAAACAGAGAGTAAGTAAAATCCATGTACATGAATATTTTTGTATGGAACATACTTAGGGCTCATCCTTTTTATCAGTACCGTTTTAGTTATCTGGATGGAGGACTCAATTGTGTGTTCATTGCAGCCTTTACATTTCACAGATATTTTCTCAGTCATTGGTTAAGTATATTATGTGTTCTCAGTTGTTTTATCAGGATAGGTTACTATGTCAAATAATTGCATGCATACCAATAAAGGTATTTGCACTATTTTATATACATGTGAAGTCATATAGTGTATGGCCATTACAACTTGTTTGTGTCCTGCAACTCATGGCCATTACAACTTGTATGTGCGTGCCACACTTATGTGTTGTGGGATTTAAGCTTGTGATATTGAAGGGAAACTGCTGGAATTTAGCTACATGGTTTATTTTTCCTTTAATGTAGTCATCAACTTAGGGGGGTAATTAGGGGTGACAAATATTTGATTAGAACCGAATAGCAAACCAAACCGGTTAATTTCGGACGGTTCGGTTTGGTTTTGAAACTAAATCAGTCTGAATTTGGCTTGTAATTTTTTTCCCAGTTATATGTTTAACCGAATTAAACGAACTTTTAGTTCGTTTTCTAATTTCATGATATTATAGTAATTTAAATATTAGTTTAGTGAGAAAATACGAAGGCATTTGTTAGAAATAAGTCAAATTTTATTATAAATATAAAAATTACTAAAGTTTATTTTCAAACATAAATTTAAGTTTTACTTTGAGTGGATTAATCAATTTGAATAATGACAAATCCTTCAAGTTCGGTTAAATCGGTTACCTACCGAAACAACCAAAATCATTTTGGCTTGGTTTGGTTTGGTTTTGAAAATTTTCTATTTTAATTCGGTTTGAATTTTTTTATCTCGAAACCAACCAAACGCTCACTCCTACCAGCCACTAAGTAGCGATCCGAAACCGATCAAGTTTATCGGTTTTGGTTAGGGTTTCAGAAAAATATCGATAGCGGTAGAAAACCCTAATTGCAGCAAAATGGCCATAAATCAAAGTAAAATTATAGGACATCGAAGTGGAATCACAAGAAATCAAAGCGAAAAATTGAATAAAATTACCCAAGCACGACTTATTTCCCTCAGTCATCCTCATCTTCAGTCGTCTTTGTCGATATCGACAACGATTTCTTTTGTCTTCGTCTTCTTCAGTGAAGTCGTCGTGCTTTAATTTTCTTCCCTAGTATGAGTGTTTGTTTTTGAGTAGGATGGATTGTGGGCTGAAATCGTGATTAGTACGATGATTGAAATAATTATGGCCGACAATCTGCTGGACTGGAAATGTTAATTAGTGCTGGCTGTTATTGTTAGAAATGTATTGAGCTGCATTAACTATTGTGCCTTAGTACTGATTAGTTTTACTTTGTGTTTAGTATAATTTAATTCAGTTTTAATCAGTACTTAGAATAATTTAATTTTAGGGTCTGACTTTAACTTGGTTATAATCAGTATTTAGTATAATTTTCATTAACAAACCATTTTAAACTGAAATCAGGTCCGAAACCAAAACCAAGACCGAAATAGTCCGAAAATAGAAAATTTTCAGATTACTGAAACCGAATTCTCGAACCTTGATCTCAGTGTATTTGCCTACTTAAGAGCATAAGAGAAAATAGCAGTTAATTGCAGACTGCACTTCTATTGGGGTGAGCACATAGTGGTTAAACTAAATAAACCAACCAAACCAATCATGTTTGGTCGGTTTGGTTTTATTAGCTAATTGGGTGGTTTTGGTTTTTGAAACTGGACCAACCGTTTAAAACGAATTCAAAAATTAAATTATTTTAAAATAACAGATTTACTTTTGGTAACCCTGTTATTTACAATATTTTCAATAACAGTATGATATTTCTATTAATTTGTGTTAATATTTTTAGAAGATGGGTTTATTTTTAAAATGTTTGAATTATATGGACTCAATTAATTATTTCAAGCTTATATTATATCAACAGCTAAAAGATCAAAATTTATCCGAAGATAAACTAAATAGACTAATAGAAATAAACCAAACAAAATATAATCGGTTTGGTCGGTTTTGGTTTTAAGAAATATCGGTTTGGTTTGGTTTGGTTTGTATTTCTTGAATGGTTATTTTGATTTCAACAAGTTGAACGGTTTGAAACTGAACCATTTGCTCACCCCTGGGGGTAATTGGGTCTGGCCTGATGGACCTCTTCAGTCATCGTGTCTCAATTTTGGTATGAGCTATCTGTCGATACCGTGAAATTTTTGGGGACATCATACCGGTGTGGTCATCGTGCCTTCTGAACTTTTTTTTGATAAGTTAACCTGAACTATTATGAAACTGTCATTTGGTTTTTGTATTCCTACATGGTAATGATAATCCGATTCAAGCCACCTTCCTCTGCGTCTCTTTTTAGCCGAGGATTGAAGCTGTTTCTTTGCAATCTGAGTTATCTTGCAGTTAATTATATCTTCTTGCGTGCAAACTCTCCTACATCAGTATCTGTTTGCGCGTGATTCATTATCTTACTCATCCGAATATCTCTTTAAATCCTCTTCTTTATCGATGAACTTGGTGCATGTATGTGTACTGGAATTATATCATCTTTATCAGTTATGTCTTCTTGCCTTCAATTCAAAATTTCTAACCTCATTAGTTCAGTGTAATCTGTTATTTCAGCACCTATCGTTAATGGTTTTTTGATTAAATACTTTCATTGAAAATTTAATCCATCCTTGAACTTTTCTTCTTCTTCACATAAAGGTTAAATTGTCCGTTATAGTTACTATTTTTTATGCATCTTTACTTGATTTTTGTATCTTTCACTCTAACAGTATCTCTACTTTCATCTAAACTAGTGTGAACCGGTGCTACTGATGCAGTTTATAGTAATTCATTTATCCTTATGTCGGTATTTTTTTTCAAAAGTGAAATCATCATTTTTACTAAATAGGAAAAAAAAATCAAGGTGTATAATAATAGTTAATTAAGATATTGATTATATTACCTTTCTCTTGGATGCAAAAAAGTCAATTTACTAACGAAATCCATATGCTTAACCTAAAATTACACTATAAAAGGTTCTCATGACCATATACGTGTTGATGTAGAAAAGAACTTGTACAAAAACAGTATTTTCAGCACTCATCTTATGCTTATAATGCTTTTTTTTTTATATGACTTGCGTATATTTGATCAAGGTAACGTTATTATTTTCAGTACTCATCTTATGCTTATAATGTTTTTTTAAATGACGTGCGTATATTTGATCAAGGTAACCGTATGTATGTGAAATATGTATTTGAATGAAAATTAGAAAACAATTATAATTATTTCCAAATTCCGAACTTACCATATGAAACATTTAAATATGGTTAGAACAAATTTAAGAATTGAAATGAAATCAAACAAATTAAGTAAGACTACTTTAATCATTTCAAACTTTATGCATCTTTACTCTTGCTATGAACCATATTCTCCTGATTTTTTTTTTCAGTTACATGGATTTCTCATTACTTTAATCATCATTCCACTTGCTTTTTTGTTGGTCTTAGATTTTGATGGAAAACCTTTCTTTCTAGATTCCATCAATTAATATGTGCTTATTGTAAATAAGACATACTTGCACAAACCTCCTAAATCGGTAACATAAACCTACTTAGTCAACATATTAATCGTTTAAAATTAGTATAACTAGATTTGCTTTCCATAAAGTCGATATTAGGATCAATACTTTTTAGTATAAAGCAAATGCGTGAAAAGGATATAAAATATGCTAATATAGTATTAATTTGTTTGAATGATAAATGTAAATTTTGAGTTTTTATTATATTTCTCTTTATTTTCCAACAAAGAAAACCAAAATATCTGGCATAATATAAAATCAATATAAAGAAATAAACTTTATTATATTCCATGAGTCAAACAACAGAAGAATTATATAAATTTCAACCAAAGATTTAAATCTCAAAGTTTGGTCGCATCTCATCTCGGAAATTATACACGCTATCTTGTACCGGAAGGTGGGTGAGATGTGTGTATCTCGGTGTAAATCTCGGATTAATACATCTAATTTTATAGTCTGTTTTGAAACTATATCAATATAAGTTAAGCGTCCAAAATTGAAGTTTCAAATATTTTTATGATAATTGTTACCTAAGTATAAACTTATTAACACATATTTAATTAAAAAAAAAAACGATAATACAAATTTTTTTATCAGAGTTGTTACGTGATTATTTCGATATTGGTTAAATAAAATTGACAATTTGCATTTTAAAAATAAAAAATAAACAAACTTATAGCATTCATAATTCATAAATAACAATAATACAAAAATTGCCTTTAGATGAGAGAGGTTACATGATTATTTTGATCTTGATTAGATGAAACTCCTTTGAATATTAAAAATAAAAAATAAACAAAAAGTCATCTATTTTTTTAATCCCGTTATAAAATAAAATAAAATTAGAGTGCTAGTAAAAGGTCATCATGATGCAATTTCTTTTGGACCCACATTAGAAGTTGAAGAAATATGCAAGTGAAAAAACATTTTCGAATTAGGTCTTCTATTAAGATTTATCTCAAATTGCGTTTGAGATATTAATGTCTTGGATGAGATGAGTGTCAAATATGTTACAAATAAAACTTAATGTTTTGTTTTGCTAAATATCGTTTAGCCCAAGCTCGAAAATGAGATCTCGGTGAGATAAACGAAATCTAAAACAATGCTTCAAAGACATTTTTAAATATACTGTAAGCGACTTATTAGCTTTAAAAATACAATCAAATTTACTTATGTGTTATTGTTTTTCCAAATACACATCCACACATAATTGTGGTGTTCATTATCAAATGTTTAAGTTATCCACTTGATTTGTTGTCCTTGATGTCAAATTATGTATGTTGGCCATATAGTGCATATATTAGTTTAAGGTCTTGCAATCAAGTCTAATAGATAATTTTCATAATTTGTATCGCTTTTATTATAATTTCAAATTACCTTTTTCTTTAAAAAAAATTGACATATGTCATCTTTTTTTACTAATCAAATTCAGCCTGTACGTAACATTTGTTTGGTGTTACTTAAGAAGTTTTGGTAAGTTCACACCTTGATAAACTTTTGGTAGTGAGCTTTGAAAATTGTTTGTTTCATAATGTGTGATGTTTTAGAGGAGGAACATAAAAATTAATATTTTAATTTTCAAAACAATGCTAATAAGCCAATTAAACTAACATAATATTTAATATGTATCAACAAATGCAACATGGTATCTAGTAGTACAGTTAATTATACATGACGAGAGAGTGGATAACTGGAACGAGTTGAAGGGATGAGCGTAACAAGTCATCTCAAAACTTAAGAATTACGTATTTGATAGAAAAATAAATGAGACTGTAGATAACTCAGATTGTTTGACGTGGACATGGTGAGTGTGCATCTCATGCAACAAAAATAGATCAAAAATTAAATAAGATAACATCGAGCCTTAATCTTAATGTAGAAATAGAGGAAAGGCAACTTGCTTGAGAATCATATAAATGACTAGGAGGTGATTATAGTAGTTATTTCATCTCGATTGCTCGGTAAGACGATATTTTTATTTCAACATGCCAATATTGTCTTCCTTTAATCAACAAAGTATAAAATAAATGAAAATAATTATAATTAGGAAAACGAAGACATTTTGGCATTTTAAATAAATAAATTTGATATGCAAAGGGAGACAAGAATCATGATTTTAATAAGTTTAAACAATACACTAATATTGTTCTTAAATTACAAAAATAAATTTTGTATTTTCGAAATTTGAAGTTATAGAAAGGTGAAGAGTTAAGAATCTATAGAAAATTAATTATATTATACTTCATGTATAAAATAAAATTAATAAGGATAATAAAAAAGCATGATTGCAATTGGCAATTTTTTAGAAGTAGGTGGAAAAAGAATTACGGATGGTAACTTTTGAACACAAATCACTGAATTTATATTGAAATGGCTAGTTTTGAGAAATACAAAAAAGAGTTCAAAATGTGAAAGAAATGCTTGAATTAAGAAGTGATGAACATTTTGGGTTAATACTCAGTGGAACAAAATTATAAAAATTCCAATTTCTAAATGAATGGAATACAAACTAAGAGAAGACATTAATAATATGCTTAAAGCAGGGAAATAAAACTTCTGGTTTTAACTGAAAACTTTAAAGTTATAGGAAGGTGAAGTGTTAGGAGCAAATATGTTGTATGTATATTTTATTATGAAGGTTAAGAGCAGAGAACGTATGACGTTATTATGTTAAGACGTATTTCACAAATGAGAACGTAGTTAACGTAAATGTTTAGTAATTTTGAAAGAGGACTTTATTGTTAAAGGGAGCGGCTATAGGGACACAAAATTGGACACAAATCTATGTACACAAAATCTGGACCACACGATTTGTTTGTCTTTATGTGTGAGGTGTAATTCAGGGGGAGATCTACTGGCTCAGATTTTGTATGTTTAATTTTGTGTCAATATTTTGTGTTCTTTTAGACTTTCCCATTGTTAAATATGAGTTACAAATTATGACAATTAAACATTTAAAGGTTACAAGAGGTGAGGGATAAATATTTCCTTTATATTAAATTTCTCATACAATCAAACCGACTTAATTTGAAATTAGACTATTGAATTAGAACTAATTACGTTGAACTTTTGATATAAATTAAACTGGTAGGGATGACAAAGAGCATGATGATTTTACAAGCCATTTGCAAAAAGATTTAGAGATGTTACATTTTGAACATTAATAAATAGAGAATTTTTCATGAAATGAGGCAGTGTTGACAGGTAGAAAGAAATAAGGGGCTAAGATATATATATATATATATATATATATATATATATATATATATATATATATATATATATTAGAGGCAAGCTTAATGGCACCTCTATTTGGGAGCACCTCAAATGCACTCCGTTTGTATCCACTCATTTATATTAAAATATGTGAGTGAAAAGAGAGAGAGTTAGTGGAGGGAGAGAGAAAATGAATGTGTGGTGGAAAACTGGAGGCTAAAGCGGTGCTAACACTTTTTGGGGTGCTATTGAACGCTTGCCATATATATATATATATATATATGTATATATATGGGAAATTCTATTTAGACACAAAATGGTGACACAAATATAAACACAAACAATCTCAACCACTAGATTTCCCCTGAATTACACCTCACATATAAAGACAAACAAATCCAATGGTGTAAATTTTGTGTCTCCATTTGTGTGTTTAATTGTGTGTCCCAAATCCCAATAGCCGCCCCATATATATATATATATATATATATATATATATATATATATATATATATATATATATATGAGGAGCGTTCTGTGGTACCCTTGTTTTGCAGCACTTCTACCCTAGCGTGAGCTACAGTAATCCAAATTCAACAAGATTTTGTAGATGTTCAATCCACATATTATCTATCTGAAATTTGAGCTCATTCCGACATTCGTAGAATAATATATTTGATGTTTAAATTTAACGTTTCAAATAAATGTCTGAACGGCAATTGAACCAAGATTTTGAAAATATTACAAATGTCGGAACGAGCTCAAATTTTGAATAGATGATAGTATATATGTGGATTGAGCATCTATAAAATCTTGTTGAATTTGAATTAGTGTAACTTACGGTAAGGTAGGGATTCCCCGGAACGCTTCTTGTAGAATAATATATTTGATGTTTAAATTTAACGTTTCAAATAAATGTCTGAACGGCAATTGAACCAAGATTTTGAAAATATTACAAATGTCGGAACGAGCTCAAATTTTGAATAGATGATAGTATATATGTGGATTGAGCATCTATAAAATCTTGTTGAATTTGAATTAGTGTAACTTACGGTAAGGTAGGGATTCCCCGGAACGCTTCTTCTCTCTCTCTCTCTCTCTCTCTCTCTCTATATATATATATATATATATAGGAGGGTTTTATGACATCCATGTTTTAGAGCATCCTTTTTGCAACTCGTTTGTATTTAAATAATGAGCAAGTGAGAGAGTTAGTGAGAAGGGGTTGTGTAGTGGAAACCAGAAAGCGTTTGGGGATGCTGCACTGTTTGGAGTGCAATGGAACACTCCACACACATACACACACATACATATACATATACAAATACATATACATACACACACACACACACACACACACACACACACACACACACACACACACATATATATATATATATATATATATATATGAGATTTTGGATTAAGACTTAATAAGGGAAAAAATTATGAGTGACTAAATCATTTATAAAGTAATAAACGTGGTCGACGATAATTTCAGAAGGAGAAGATATAGAAAGGGAAACGTTTGAACATTAATTGGTGAATTATATGGGAATGAAGTAGTGTTGAAAAGTGCGAAACTGAGGGGCCAAAGAGAGAGAAGAGTAATGCGCCACACACGCGCGCACACGCACACACACACATATTATATGTGTGTGTGTGTATATATATACACACACACACACAACAGCTTGAATTAAGAAAATAATAAATAGTAGCTATATGTGACTTGACACGCCACAGGTTATGTTTTTTTTTTTTTTTTTACAAAATTGGTAATGAAAGGACAAATAGATGTTAACTCAGCTTTTATGTATGACCTAACTCCATTCCTGGCTAGTTTCCATCCAGATTGCATCTTCTGTAGATATTCTACATTTTTGGAATTTAAACATCAAATCGATCAGTTAATTATAATTTTTAATTTTTTTCACCAGGATTCAACTAAAGGCTATTTGAAGCTTTTGTTTGTGACCGCAGTAGAAGGAGATGTTGGTGGCTGTGCATCTCGAAGGTTTTTCATCGAAATTTTATTTTAGTAGCTGCTGTATATATTGTGACTACTATAGAAAATATTCTGTTATTTAAACATCTTTCTTTTTTCTGATAGTGCCCGGGATCTTTCAATCATTCTTGATGCGATTCAGAAGACACGCTCCAGAAAGGTGTTACTCGATGTTATCAACAAAAACGGTATTGCATATTTTTGGTCCACTCAATTTTCTTTTTTGGGCATTTTGATGTGATGGGGTCATATGTGAGGACTAACCTTTCTATACCGCTTGTTTCATAGGATTGCAGATGCTTCACAACCTGATTAAGCAAAACCGAACCGACTTCTTGAGAATACCTATCATTAGAAAGCTTTTGAAGGTTTGCTTCGTGATTCAATATACACATTTTGTGAAGTGCTTACGGTATCTAATTGAGTTATAATTGTACTTGGGAGAGATTTGTTGTGTGATGTGCGTTAACTTGTTTGATATTCATTCTTCTATACTCCTTTACCCACGTTAATTAGTTGAGGTAGGAATGTTAGATATTTAACAAACTGGAATTCCTTACCCCTAAACTAAACTTCGTTAACACAACTAAATTTACACACATGATTGCGCACGCGAAAAAATGTCCTTATCTGTTACTCTTTTCATTTCATTGCATATCATTTCATGCAGATATTAGAATTTCTTGCTGATGCTGGAATCCTGACTCGAGAGCTCATTAACAAAGACCCTCCTCATAAAGGGATCGAAAGGTTAGATATAAAAAATTTACCTACCTCATATTTCACTTCTCTTGTCCCTTCTAGCTTCGACTATGTTTCAAGAATCCACATATTTACTTGGCCTATGATTTAGGTTTTCTTAAATCAAAATTACACATATATACTTGAATCATTACCGAATAATAATGTGTTTCTTTTAACAAATTGCAAGTTGACTGAAGATATTGCTATAACCTTACTTGCAAATTAGAATATCTTTGATATAGTGTTGGTTGATTGTATTTTATTTAGGTTAAAGAAATCTAAGATATCTGTCACGTCTGGGAAGAATATATTGATTATTGTTGGAGGTGTTAACGGGTTATGTTTATTGCAATAAGAAAACATAGAAGTGATGTGATCTAGGCAGATGTACTGGTGTTCCATTGAACTTCCTAGGTGCCATTAAAGTGCTGAAATTTATTTACTTGTTGTCACAGTTGAAAACTAAACTGAACCCGCCAAAGAAACTTGTGCACATATAATTGCATATAGATTATTATATGATATCTGAACAATTCTGAAAGGAAAAAATTACTTAAAAACAGAAATCTTTCCGTGACGTTAAAAAACCACAAGTATAAAGAGTCATATTTGGATAGATTACTCACCGTTTGTTCAAACGAAGGACTAACTGGTACTCAAATTGCTCTCTAGTTTTCCGAATGGAGTCATATGATTAGTGACTCTATTTTGGCAAAACAGTAGAATGGACTTTCATTTTTTGCAAATGGATACCGATTGATTTCTAGTTTCACAGAATGAAGAGCCACTTGACCTACCGAAAACAATTGGATTTGTTTTTATTTATTCCTCATAGTAAATGAGCTTGTCAATTTTTCGCCAAAATTGTATATCCATCAGTATGCATCCATATATGATGCATATATACATGCATACATATAGACACAGTTGGTTCCTTGGCAAGCTTTAATCTTTGCTTGTTCGAGCAAGGTTTTCAAAATGGGATTTAAATCGTAAATTCCATATTTTAAGTTTAGTGCTTTGAGTTGATTTTGATTTTTGAACTACTATAATTAAAATTAACAGTCAATTTTCTCTCTAATTTCCACTTTCATTTTGTTTTAAAAACATTATAATGGGAATTGTGAAGCTAAGTATATTAAATATTTTAGTATGAGTGGAAAGCATGTTTAATTGTGGTTTAAATAGGGTTGAATCGGTATGTAACTCGAATCAGATAGAAGGGGGGGGGGGGGGGGGGGGATCCAATATGAATCAGAATGTAAATCGTAAGATTTAGAGATTTTTGACAACAGTGCATACAAGCCTGAAAATATTGTTAGAGCATCACAGATTGAATCTTAGGGCACAGTTAATGATGATTGAATAGCCCAATTATTTTTGACATCATTCGATTATTGATCCCAAAATCACTGCGATCTATGGCGTTTAAATTGTATTTTACCGAAATCGCTCATCTCTTCAATTATAGCTTCAGGGTAAACCGCTATGCAGAATAGAAAATGTAGTTCTGCTTTATTATACATACTACCACACCTGTAAGATAGATGTGATTGATACACTTTATTTCATTCAGAGCTTTGGCATGTTTGACTTAAGTATATGATCTGAGATGTCATCGATTCTTCCTTTTTCAAACTGCGTTATTTGAAATCTTTTGCTACTTTATTAACATGGCCAATAACTTATGTGGTTAACTTGCAGCTTTAAACAGTCAATAATGAAGCTGACATGTCACAGTGATAAACAGGTAAGAGTTCTGTAACTTTTATTTCACATTATCTCCTAAATTTGCTTTATTTTTTTCTATCTTTATAGTGATGTTATATAACTAAAATTTCAAAGGGGTATAATTACAGGTGGACTGCAACCTAAAATAAAATTGTCGCAGGGACATGATAAATTGAACCAAATCAAACAATTTATTGTTTTACTCTTGTTCAAAGCAAATTTGATAACTCCTAATCGGAAAACGAAAAATAAATAAATGATGCCAGTCAACCAAAATCTGAATTCGGAAGGAGTTTGATCAAAAAGTAAATCATAAACGATGGGGGTCCACCGAAAAATTGCGTAATGGGGGTAATAACCGAATTATGTTTAATTTATTATTGAGGGGGGAATTTTTTGGGTTACCCGTCATAGCAATTTTGAGAATATTGAAAAAAAGACTTTCCCTTATCCAAAACCCGAGTTTCTTTTAACAACTTCAGCAATCAAACAGGATTAACGATCATTTTGAATTTCATCATATGTTGTTACAGATACATACAACAGCGCGCCAATTTCGAGATAACTACATTACTCACAAAAACAAAACCATCCAATCATCAGGCAGATACAATGCAAAGTCTGGTCGGCAACTTCCTCCTAACCCCAGAAACAATACATCATCTCATAGTCGGCATCAAACGCCAGATTCAAGAGAGAGCGATGCAATCGTAGTTACTGGAAGCGATGTGCCATCTTCTTCAACTGAACACAATAATACCCCTAAAGATTCAGCTCTTCCTTCCCCTTCAACTGAGACCAATTCACGTAAAAAACATAGAAAGAGGAAAAGTCGGTGGGACACCCCTTCAGATCCTAATAGGGCTTCTAACAATACTGATGTTGTAGACATTTCTACAGTAGACGATCCAATGCAGATAGATATTGATTATGATGATGATGATGATGCCCCCCCTCCTGGATTCGAAAACAACAACAACAATCATACAGAGACTACTGCTATAGCTACAAATGACTTATGTATCGGATGTCCTCAAGATATATATTATTCTCACTTGCCTATGTCTTTTGGTATGCCAGTAGATCTCATGGATAAATTAGGAACCCTAGAATATGGGGAAAATCAATTTAGTGGAAAATGGGAAGTAGCACCTGCCATGCCATATCAACCTTTTCCTCCTTTGCCTCCTTATCCTAGAGAAGAAAGAATAGTCCATGCTAATAACGGGTCTAGAAAACCCATGCTTAGAGAAAGATTGAGATGGCAGAATAAAAATTTCCATCGTGGTTCTGGAAAACGTGATATCTCGCATAGAAAAAACGGTTTTAACAGATTTAATGGTAATATGAGAAGCAGACCTCATAGTTTTGGAGGGGGAAATATGAGGAGAGGTAATTTTCATCCAAATAGCATGAATCGTTGTAACACCAATGGTTTTGGTTCTAATTTCCACAGACCGTTCCATCAATGATGTTGTTGATTTGATTGACATAGCAAAAGGAAAAGATTGAAGATGCAAAATTGGTGTTATTTTACTGTATTTGTTGAAGTTTTCTGATTGAATGACATTTGCACATCTAAGATC
Source organism: Allium sativum (assembly GCA_030737875.1). Lineage (NCBI taxonomy): Eukaryota > Viridiplantae > Streptophyta > Magnoliopsida > Asparagales > Amaryllidaceae > Allium > Allium sativum. The sequence goes on along the minus strand of CM060920.1, from coordinate 935,068,055 downwards.
CTTTGTTCAAAGAATGTTCAGGGCACTTCTTGACAGGTCGAATTTCTGCTGGTATGTATTAACAGTTGATACTTTGTTTTATATATTACATGTAACATTCAAGGAAATAAGAGAAATTACTCATTCTGATTTCTAATTATCTTTAATAATCTTTTAATTTTTTATATGTTGCTTAGGAGCCCCTTAAGGATGTGTTAGTTTATAGTTGAACTTGTATTATTTTCGTTGATTATCAATCATGTTGGTTTGTCATAGATCATTCTTACCGTAGAGTTTTCTTTGTAAGATGCAGGTTTGATCTATACTGCCTTGATTTGTTGCATGATTTCTTCATTTTACTGTACTGTGTGTGCTTTTTATTTACCAGTGAAATCCAAACTTGAATATTGTGTTCTTAGGGGTGTTCATTTGTATATTAAAGAAGAGTATGTATAGAACTTATAGAACAGTATGCGTCATCTCGTTATGTAAAGCAAGATCTGCGTTTGACCGAATTTCTTTGTTTTGATATGTTTTATCAAACTTCATCAAATGCAGACTGGATTTCTATGAAGATTGCATTTCTAGTAAGTTTGTATTAGGTCTGTTTATAAACGTTGCTTTTTGTTCATAACTTCAGTAAATGTAACCTTAAAGTACAGTATAGAGGGGCACTCACCATAGTAACTACTACTGGTGGGTTGTACAGAAAGATAGCAAAATATGTGATGAGCGTTCAGATTTATTCGCGGATGTCTTGCTATAACCGTGGTTTGACAACATCGATCCATATTGTGTAACAACCATGGTTGGAGTAATGCTACACTGCCCGAAGCAGCGTCGGGTAGATTGTGCGAATTAGCTGAAGTAGGTAAATTTACGGGGTATTATTGTAATTGTACAAGCAAGCAACGGTTGAAATTAGGAAAAAAAAACCAGCAAATCATATGGCTACCAATGTTTCCATGTCATTCTTGGCAAATACCCAAATCAGTTTTGGGTAATATAGCATTTTTGTAGTTGAAAACGGTTGGAATTTACCAGCGAGGAGTTGCAAAATTGGCTTACACGTAGGCATCTTGTAATGCATGGAATTTGCTATTTTTGAAATTGCTTTGTAATTCAGTTTTAAAAGGAAATCTAATCAGTGACAAAAGATAAAGTGGATGTGGACACCGGTCCGATTGGTATAAAATTTCTTTTGCATTAGTCCTCTCTCAATTTTCTTGGTTATATTTGGGTTGTAGCGTTTGTTGTTGCAGCTCTTTTGAGATTTTCACTATGAATGAAAATCGCGATCACATCTCTGATTGCTAGTGGAACTTTAAGGAAATGTTAAATTAGGTCTAAATGGAAAGAGTTGTAGAAAGATGCCTAGTAACTCTTGAACGATTGACGAGGAGCGAGAATGATCTCAACATATGGTGATGTTAATCAGGAAACACTTGATACCACCGAGCAGTTAATGTTCAGATCGCATGATGGATGATAATACAGAATCAAATGTCGATCGTGCCATCATGGAAGAATTGAAAAAGCATATTACTTTATTGGCGCAACGATCGCAACAAAGAGGTTCTTGCAAATATCACATGAACAAAATGGATGCTTCATCTTCAGATGTCAATGAAGGCAGTCTATCGGATTAGAGCCATAGAGATGGAATGAAGAAAATACACCAAAGCGATTCTGAAACGTGAAACAGACAATGAAAAATTTGGATCAAATGTTCCAACTTGGTAATCGATCGGTATCGATGGATCATAGGATGGTGTGAACTAGAGTAGCTCTTAGAGTGACATTAGGAAGTTGATGTTGATGATGTTGGATAGGAAGCCGATCCTTGGGAAGGTGTTGCTGAGCGGACGTAGGTTGAAATTCTAAAAGTGGACACAGTCTATATGGACATCGCCAGAGAACTTGGCAAATGAACTCTTCAAAGATACATAAACCTTGACCTCATTGTGATCCTCATTGATGGTCGTGAGTGTTCACCAAGCCGAACATACGATGATGTTCATGTTCTCCATCACTCAGGAAAAAAATGCGAATTAACCATTCAGGTGAAAAAGATAAATTGTTGCACCAAAACCAACAAGCATGTAATGGATGAGGATCCGCAGTCGGTTGGAACCCATTAGGGAAAAACTAGAGTTGCTTCGTACTCAAAGAAATCCGTCATGTCGACGACATAGGGCTTCGATAGTTTAATCGATCCAATGCAGCATCCAATAATATGGATTACATATCGATAATTCATGTGTTTATGATGCAATGAGTTGTAGAAGCTTTTTTCCTCTTTTTGGATGAATTTCGCATAAGCATAATTGGTTTTTTACTGATTTGATAGCAAAGAAGTATATGGAACAACTAGAGTACATTTGGTGTAGCAGAAGGATGAGATGTCCTTGGCCAACTCATATCAAAGGTTTGAAGACCTTGAAATAAAAAAAAACGTTTCAAGGCTATTATTGTGACGGGGTTGAATAACTCAGAGATGACGTCCGATGGCTCTCCTGAGCGGTATTCATTGTCTAACCAATTTTGGTAAAAAAGTGAGAATGCAGTGTAACAATCCACACCTAAGTAGGCTTAGATTTTTGCTAAATCGAAAAGCAAGCCCACAAAAGCATGGACCATTGGTTTAGTATCCACTAAACAAACAAACGAATGCATATCAAGGCACCAACGATGTGACTCATAATGGAACATTAAAATATAAGTCACATAGTTACTGACCAATATTAACACTTCCAATGACTAATGTTCTTGCCGCTATCGAGCATGGGTAAGAAACTTGTCCTTCTACCATTTCAGCATTGTACCAATACACGTTAATTTAAGTGTTAATCCATCTTTTAGCAAAGTTGTTATGCTTTGGACTTGGACATCCGGATCGTTCGTGGCTCGAGCATGGATTCAGACAAATTCAGACAAAGTATCGGAATTGGCGTTAGCTTGGAGTATGAAATTCACGCAACTCGGATCGAACGCCTTTGGGCATCGTCCGATCACTCAAAAATGAGTTGATCGGCTCTCTGTATCACTTAATGTTCACTTGATCGATCACGCACGGGATCAAATCGATCACTTCAGAAAAGCTTGGTCGGAACATGCCGATCATCTGAAAATCAAGGATTTGACCGAGCCAACACTTGTTTGATCATTTGGTAAGTTCGGATTGGTACACTCAAAAACCATGATTGGCATGGCCCGATCACACAAAATGCATGGACCAGCATATGGATTTACTTCAGGAAAACTTACCCAATCATCATGATTGGATCGATAGGAATCCGAGGACTTCGAATCAATATAACTCAGGAAGGATCACATCACCACAAAACTGATGATCAAACAAGGACGAATCACTCTAGGGATTTTATGATCTCAAATCAGTATTTTGTAAATGATAGATCACTGCAAACTTAGGCATATCAACTGAAAGTGGTGATTGACACAGGAGTTTGGATGGAAACTAGTGATTGAGCACAAGTGCTTGGATACGAGATTTGACCAAGTCTTGAGATATGAAAATGTTCAAGCCAAAGTTGGATTCGTAGGGATTCATCCCGATCACTACAGCGTGGGATCAAATATGAATTTTGTAGGACTTGGTCAATTCTCAGATCCACTTCTCACTCCTTGATTCATGGACGAACATATCTTCTCTACAGCAATAAATAAGACATCAAATTACACTTTTTGGAGATCCTTTTTGGCTGGGACTTCTTGACACTCATACGTAGGGGCTTTGTCATTGCCAACCTCTGATTTCTTTACTCTACATTTCTACAATCAAAACGGACTGTAATTGTAATCAAGAAGTATAAATTTTTTTTATTCCACAATGGACATAGACACGATTTGCCGAACCACTATAAATTCAGCGTCTCTTTACTTTTCTGCTTTCTATGTATGGATTTATATCATTATTCTATAATTAATACCCATATTTAGGTATAGCGTTTGGTTGACCAAAATCAACGTCAATATGTTGATGTGTTAGGAATGGGCGATTACCTTTTATTTGCTTAAGGAATCTAACTGCTTTTGTATTCAAATACGGTTAAGAGGAAGACGACGGATGCTACCACTCAAGCCTATGGCGCTGGATTGGAAGGGAGGCATGAGGCTTTCTCTGTTGGAAACCCTTATTTCTATCTAACTCCGAAAGATACAGATGGCGTGGTCAAGGAATTTGAAGCTTGCATTGAATGACAAGAAGGACTCCTCAAACAGTAAGAGGTGATGATGAATATCTTTCTAACTCAGATGGAGGAATTCGAAAGTCCAACATGCCAAGGAACGGTACCTATGGTAGATCCCAGTGGAGCACAAGGACATGAATAAGGCTCTTGGGCACCCCACCAGCGTTCCTCGGATCGGTACCGATCCGATCCAAATTAGTACCATGCCGACTCAAACCGTGGAAAACCCTTGAGGCACAAATGATTTTGTTTGCAACGTCTTGGCTAGTTGTACTGTGGAAAATGACATTGGAAATTTGGATCAAGCGGAAGCACGTGCAGGGTTGGATCAAGGAAGACCTCCTACACTCCTAGAATTCGGTTCATACCCGAGACCACTCCTTTGATCGGGGATGAGCCGATTGGTAATATCATGGAATGACATACTACTTCTTCTGGACTAAACAACGGAGGCACCAATGTAGGATTGAAAGATTGGCGATAAATTTATGGTAATGGAAATCATATCGCAGATGTGATTCGACATTTTTCTCGAGGAAGGATGCCTCAACCGGATGTAGACTATGTTAACCGTAGCCTTTTCACTCAGATCATAAAGAATTCATAGTACCCACCGGACATCAAATTGCCGGTATTGGAGGTTTATGAAGGTACGAAGGATTATACCATCTATCTTACAAGCTATATGCGTCATATGGAAGTGCTAACGATGTCGAACAACGTCATGACAAAATGCTTCCTACTCTACCTTACCGCATGTGGTTTAGGTAGTTGGAATCATAATTGTCTCGAATCAGTAGAGGACGATCGCTGGCCTCGGTTCACAGATGGAAATCCAACTTCCAATACGTGACTTTGCGGTTTTGATTGTAGAGCCTAGTATGGCGACATAGTGGGTTCGATTTCGAATGATCTTGGTCGGTTTAGCGATCTGTGACGATCCCAAAATCCGAGGGGCGGTATTAAGGATAATCATTAGGAAATAACACATTAATCATCATAGCAGAGTACAGATAATAGCAGAAACAATAAATAAAACAATTTTACATGGATATGACAGCGGAATCACAACATGTAGGAATATCAGAATAGCATAACGTGGGATATACTTAGTAAATAAAAGGAAAGTGATCAGTCATCATCGCCGAAGGCGGAATACATATACATATAGTGAGGAATACGGAAAGTAGATCAGTCTGCATCGCCAGTGGCGGAATCATAATATGTATACAGTAATGGCGGAAAATATCAAAGTCATCTCTATGAAGTCAGCCTCGCCATGAGCCAAAAGTGCACTCTATGCAGCAGTGCAGAACCAAAAACCACCTGTCACCTGTGTACTAGGCTGCCCGTGTGAAAATAAGGGCACCCGCGTTTGCAAAGTGAAACAAACAACGAGTCAGTCATGGGGACTGGTATGAGGAATATATTTGACAGTTAATCAACAGTAAATAGCAAATCATAGGACCACGCCACTTTCGCGGAACGGGTTTACTCCAGCGATTGCTAGTGCATTTAAAACAAATTAAATTCTTTTAAAACAACGCAATGCTTTTAGAAAGAATGAAGCCATTATAAGACTCAGGTCCCATCACACAATGCAACGCAAGCCGGAGGATAGAGTTTTACCTTATAATAGCCAAATACGCTTGATACGTATAAAGCAAAATCATTTGATATTATTACTAGTGCATATATGTTTCAAAAACGAATAACATCATAAATATTAATCATAGGCGGCATAACTACCATCTACTATGTCGCCATACTAGTTCTACAATCAAGTCCGTTATTTCGTATTGGAAATTGGATTTCCGTCATGAGTCGAGGCAATGGGCAAGCTCCTCTCCGCTTCGAGACACTCTAGCAAATGCCTCAGGACTACACACTCTGGGTAACCCCTGGATGCTTCAGGGCCGGTCCTCACTTACGTTAGAGGATTAGTATTCCTGAACACACGTTTCCCGGTCCTTACAGACCTATAATCGAGGCGCCTCGCATTCCAACAACCACAAAGGTGAAAAGTAGATATATATGTCAGGGCTGGTAAGTCACTGACACCACCATAGCTAGAAAGAAACGTCGTGCTCTCCCTGCAGTCCGTATCCCATTTTTAACTCATACCGGGGTGTGAGGTTCGCGAATCTACGAAATACACAAAGCTAGGCCACGTAGACCTTGCTTTGATCATCATCCACAAGACTTTGCTTTGCAACAGAAGCCTTGATCACAACATCTTGGCATGCCACATAGGCAGTCCACTCCATACGATTGATTTCTATCGATATATAACCCCTGAGCTCGTACGTCTCAGAGAGGGCGTTAAGCAAAAGAATAAATTCTCCGCCGCCAAACAGATATATATTTAACAGAGATCAATCAGTATAGAACAAAATCCAATGTCAGATACACAGTCCATTTACAAGTCTGTCCTGGGTCTGAACGAAACCGGAGGCGTCAAATTCCTCGCAAATCCGTACAATCAACACATACGTCCAGACGGCTACTACTTCCATCCCCTTCCGGTAGCTACTCCGGTCAGGAACCTCAGTAGCGCCCATCCAACCGATACGAAGATCGTCGGTCTTGAATCGTCTTTGCATTTTCCAATTCGAATCGCTCGATAAATTATTTGAAATGAGGGTAAGCTCGGCCTTTTCAAATAATTCACGTCATTAGAATTTAAATCGATTTATTTTATGGTTATATTATTCGACATCCATCTTTCGGTTCTTTAGTGTTATTTTCATGTCATACACATACAACCATCAAATATCAAACAATTCAAGCCCATTTGGTTTATTCTCAATCAATATTGCTTATAATATTTTATAACGATTTTTTTTCCCATTTTTATTTATTTAAAAATGGCCATATTTAATTAAATGACGTTTCAGGTCGTGCCGTGGCACTGTTTTTCCCTAAATTTATTTTACACATATCGGAAAATCTAACCGTTGGATTTCTACAAAGTCTATATCAGTGGGAAGGTATTCCCAAAGCGAACCCAACGGTTCCAGTTTCGTGAGAATCCGACGGTCGGATCTTCCACACTAGTCGTTTGAAGTTACGGTTTCAAAATTCGAACTGCAGCGTCGCTATTCGATTTAATTTAATTATATTTATATTTATATATAAATATAAATGATTCTGGCGCTGTTTTTTTTTCTAAATTTGAATTAAACATTCCGGACAATCCAACCGTTGGATTTTTACAAGGTTGGTGCCGTTGGAAAGATATTTCCAAGGCGAACTCCGCGATTGCGATTTCGGGAAAATCCGATGGTCGGATTTCTCGTACTAATCATTTCAAATTATGATTCCGAAACACGAACTGCACGGCCTCTATTCCTTTTTATTATATTTATATTTATATATATAAATATAGTTCAATCTATAATTTCAACTATAGCTCATTTTATATTTTCAACTTCGTTTTCACTTCAAATATTTCACTAACGCCTTAATATTTCGAAAAATTTCGCCATAACCTCCTTTGTACGGGGAGGGGTTTGGAAATTTATTAGGCCGTATTAGGTACCCAATAAATCCTAAAAAGCATTCACATATTTTTAGTGATATATTTTGGTGTTTACGGGGGAGCATGTACTGATAATCACTCCAGAGAATAAATTCCCGTCACCCCGTTTCCGTGTGGAAATAAATAGTCCATGTGCCGTATCTAATAACTAGAGCGACGTGATTATTGTCAACTCTAGACCCGTGTGGGGTTTTTATTAATCTGGCAATTTATCATTATAATTTATATAGTTCATATCAGTCATCAGTTCAACCTGTAGTATATAGTCATCGCCATACAAGCCTCTTGCTTGTATGGTAAATCTCCCACCTCGTCACACAAGCTCCAATTGCTTATGTGGAATATGATGAAGTATGCCTATCATCAAGAAGTATGCCATGTAGTGTAGTTCAAAATTAATTGTTACTATTCTATGGCGTTATTTATTATTTCACACAGAATAACCAGCACTCCGCATCCAATGGCATTCACAGGAGTTGATATATAAATAAAATTGCGCAGCCAACTCATCAAGGTTTACCTATTTGTCGGGCACGCAAATAATTTCTTTACTCTACAGCTAATCCATTTTTCCTGTTCAACACATGTATATATATGCAGAACAAAGCTAATAATAATATTTCTAGCAAACTATTATTTATTTCAACACATGTGTATTTTTAACTAAGCGTATACATGATAAAAGGAATATTTTATCATCAAAAATATTTATTCGACACATGTGTATTTTTAACTCAGCGTATACATGATAAAAGGAATATTTTTATCATCAAAAATATTTATTCGACACATGTGTATTTTTAACACAGCGTATACATGATAAAAGGAATATTTTTATCATCAAAAATATTTATTCGACACATGTGTATTTTTAACTCAGCGTATACATGATAAAAGGAATATTTTTATCATCAAAAATATTTATTCGACAAATGTGTATTTTTAACTCTTCCTATTCACAATAAAAATATAGTTTTTATTGTCTATTCATTTTATTTTTAAAATGCGATAACATTCAACACATGAATTCCAACTCGACGAACAAATTGCAATTCAACACATGAATATTCTATATCGTATGTATATATATATATATATATATATATATATATATATAAATGTGATTTTTATTGCTAAAGCCATTTGTTTAAATTCAAATAATATTCAACACATGAATTTCAACTCAACGAATGAATTGCAACTCAACACATGAATATTATATATCGTTTGTATATATATATATAAAAATGTGATTTTTATTGCTAAAGCCCTTTGTTTAAATTCAAATAATATTCAACACATGAATTTCAACTCAACGAATGAATTGCAACTCAACACATGAATATTCGATATAGTTTATGCAATTTATTTCAACGAATGAAAATTATTCTAACACATGAATATTTCAGAAAATTTCGGCAGCATAACGGCAGGGTAGTTAAAACCGGGACCGTCCCTAGTACGGCTCCTCGCTCTACCTTAAAACCTCGCGGTTTTTGACAATGGGGATCATGCATCTAGTTCGCACGCAGGCGGCATGTTTTATTTTCAATTCCACAATCCTATTCTATTTTGTTTCAACCACAAGAGGGTATTTTTCAACCACAAAGGTATTTTTCAACCATAATATCAACCACAAACAATTATTTCCAACCATTCGTCAAACCATATGATATCACGTCAATCACAAGCAATAAATATCGTCCATGGTCTGTGGACGAGGGGAGTATATATATATATATATAATATAATAATTCACTTGCATTTCATCACAATTCAAAGCATATATGTTTCAAACAACGCTTGTATAATTTATACATCGCTAATATAACTTATACAACACATGTACATAAGGTATACAATGCGTATATAATTTACACTTCGCTTATATAATTTATACAACGCGATTTCATTCACACAAATAGTTTAGATTCCTCACATTGGTTATTGCAGTGCTAAAAATCGTAGGAAGGTCAGAAAAATCCGCGGCTTCTTCTAGAATGTAGAGAGCCTCCTTGCGGTCACGGTGTCTCCTGTTTCATCAAATTTCGTTAAAGAACGAAAAAGATACTATTTTTCAAAGTTTTGCAACACTTAAAAGTGTTATTTTCATTTCAGAATTTTCAACAGAAAGGTTTTTAAAACCTTCGAAACTAGGTCACCAATTTTCAGTCGATCCGTACCTCTATGCTTCGATCAGGCTACGCTGCGTCGAAGAGCTACGAAGCACCTCCAGAACGGTGGTGGTGGCAAGTGGTTCGGTGGTCTGTGCTCGTCGCGGCGGCGCTCAGAAGGTCGCGACTTCCTCTTGGAATTCCGACGCCGTTAGCTGATGGGAGGAGGCGTGGGTTGGTCGGATGTGGAGAGGGGACTACGGCGAACAAAAACTTCAACTGTGGTCGGCGGCGAAATGGCCTGAGGCGGCGGCGATATCGGCGAGAAGTTCTGAACGACGTGCGTCGTTCAATCGTTCTGGCGGCTAGGGTTTTAGAGCTTTTTTTTTAAAAAGAAAATTTCCTATTGGCCAGAATTTATAGAAAATTTTTAAATAGTGTTTTTGCAAACGGACTCCTTTTTAAACCCAACGACTGTCGCCCCCAGCTAAATACCCCCATTCCGGACACAATGGGATATGTTTCGTTGGCCATTTCGACTGTTACAGTCAGTTATTTTTCAAATTAAAATATAAAACATTTGATATTTAATTTAAACGTACATTTCAATTTGCCAGGGCCACAAACTGAATCGAAAAATTCCAGAAAAATAAATCTAGCTTTGTTTTGACGATACGGTCCTAACAAAACTAGTTTCGTCGAATTCTGAGCTCGTTTGCAAAACGGCCATTTTTAGGTCGACCCATTTTAACAGAATTTGACCAAACACGTTATCTTTTGCCCCGCTCGCATACTAGCTTCAAAAATTATGAAATTTGAAACTTAGCAATAATTTGACATCCCGGACCCAACAAAAGTGGTTTCGTCGAATTCCGAGCTCGTATGCAAAATCTCAATTTTCAAGGGCTATATATACTATATAGCGACCTTTCTGAAAATTCATTTGGCCATAACTTTTGATTTCCGTTATGAAATTTCGATTTTTCAGATTCGTTAGAAAGGTATTGATAAACAGATTTAAATATTTTCAGTTTCGCTAAAATCCGTTATATCTTCCTCCCGGTACAGTCAGACAAAGTTTGTATTCAAAATTTCAAACTGCCATGTTATACACAATTCTATATTTTACTGAAATATGCCATTTCAATCATTCAAATTTCTTGTTAATAACCTGATTTAAAAATTTTAAACTGGTTCACATTTTCCGGGTTATTACAATCTCCCCCACTTAAAACTTTTCGTCCTCGAAAAGGAAATAACAGTTAAGTAGGAAATAAAATGTAAATGCAAAGTATTGTAAAGGTACCTTGCACCGGAGTTAGTCAGAGATGTCCACTCTGCATTTGGGATAGGCTTGTTTAATGCTTTCCTCAGTTTCCCAAGTACAGTCTCTAGGATCACTACTCCACTGCACTTTGACTAAACGGATCTTTTTCCTCCTTAGCTCTCTGGTTTCTTTGCCAACTATCTTTAATGGCTCTCTACTGAGTGCTAATTCTGGAGTTATGTCAATATCATGTTGCGCTGCTTCTTCCACAATAAGGTCGGGATCATGAACATGTTTTCTGAGTTGAGACACGTGGAACACATCATGTACACCAGGCAACCAATCAGGTAATGAAACCCTATATGCAAGAGTTCCAATCCGTTCAAGTATAGGAAAGGGACCAATAAATCTCGGTGCCAATTTCCCAGTCTTGCCAAATCTGATTACTCCTCGCATTGGAGAAACTCTTAAATATACATAATCGCCAACGGCAAACGATATATCCCTTCTTCTCGCATCAGCATAACTTTTCTGTCGGCTCTGCGCGGTTTTCAATCGCTTCTTAATGAAATCGACTTTATCCGATGCTTCTTGAATCATATCGGGCCCTAACACAAGTCTGTTTCCAGGTTCTACCCAACATGCGGGAGATCTGCACGGTCTACCGTATAATGCTTCAAATGGAGACATTCCCAAACTTGCTTGATAGCTATTGTTGTAAGAGAATTCTGCTAAATGTAAATGATCTTCCCATGAGCCTCCAAAATCAATAACGCAAGCCCGCAGCAAATCTTCTAAAATTCTATTCACCCGCTCAGTTTGGCCGTCTGTCTGTGGGTGATAAGCGGTGCTTAGATTTAATTTGGTTCCCAATTCTTCCTGGAATGCTTCCCATAATTTGCTAGTAAACAGGGGAACTCTATCGCTGACTATATTGAGCGGCACTCCATGTAGTTTAACTATTTCTTTGAAGTAAATCTGTGCCAGACTTTGAGCCGTTCTGTTGGATCGGACAGGTATGAAATGGGCAGTCTTCGTGAAGCGATCTACGATTACCCATATACTGTCGTTTCGTTTTTTAGTTCGAGGCAGGCCATCGATGAAATCCATCGAGATTTGTTCCCACATCCAACCTGGAATTTCTAATGGTTGTAATAATCCAGCCAATTTCTGCTGACCACTCTTAACTAGCTGACAAGTGGGGCATCCGCTAACATATAATGAGATATCTCTTTTCATAGCTCTCCACTAGAATGTGCGTTTGATATCGTTATACATTTTGCTCACACCGGGATGGATACTTAATTTGGATTTGTGGCACTCATCAAGTATTTCTCTTCTGAGCTCGGGAAGGTTTGGGATGCAAATTCTACCCTTTAATCTTAGAACTCCTTTGTCATCGAGTCGAAAACTTGTGGATTCACCTCCTTTGACTCTTTGACTGATTCTTTGAATAAATTCATCGTCTTTCTGAAGAGTCGAGATCCTGTCTATTAATGAAGACGTGATGACAAAACTGGCGATGATTTCATTCTTTCTGCTGAGCGCATCTGCTACAACATTGGCTTTCCCTGGAGTGTACAGAATTTCAAAATCGTATGCTGCAAGGAATTCTAACCAACGCTGTTGCCTCAGGTTTAAATCTTTCTGAGTGAACAGATATTTCAAGGATTGATGATCGGTAAATAGTTCGAATTTCTCGCCCAGTAAATAGTGCCTCCAGATTCTTAAAGCGAACACGATAGCTAATAACTCAAGATCATGAGTTGCATAGTTTCTTTCATGCGGCTTTAGTTGACGGCTGGCATAAGCGATCACTTGGCCTTTTTGCATTAGTACTACGCCCAGTCCTCTAATAGAAGCATCTGTCCACACAGTCAAGTCTTGATTACCTTCTATTATTGTCAATACTGGAGCGGTTGTCAACTTCAGTTTCAGCTCCTGGAAAGCTTCTTCACATTCGGGAGTCCATTTGAATTTCTCATGCTTCTTTGTAAGCTTTGTCAATACTCCTGATATCTTTGAAAAATCCTGAACGAATTTCCGATAGTAACTAGCTAATCCAAGGAAACTTCGAACTTCTGTGGGCGTAGTAGGTTGTTTCCAGTTTTGAATCGCTGTAATTTTGCTTGGATCTACAGCAATTCCTTCTTTTGATACGACATGGCCTAGGAATTTAACTTCATTCTGCCAGAAGACACACTTAGATAATTTAGCTTTCAAGACATTTCTCCTTAGAATTTTCAACACTTGTTCTAAATGTTTTGCATGCTCTTCTTCCGACTTAGAGTAGATTAAAATGTCATCGATGAAGACTAGAACAAATTTATTCAACACACCACGGAACACTCTGATCATAAGATCAACGAAGTATGCTGGAGCGTTGCACAAGCCGAACGGCATTACTAACCATTCGTAGAATAAATCGGGACCCCTGAAGGCTGTCAAAGGAACACAGTCTTTCGCTATACGCAATTGGTGGAAACCTGTAGCTAGGTCCATCCTGGAGAATACTGTTGCTCCATTTAATTGATCTAACAGATCATCTATTCGGGGCAAGGGATATTTGTTCTTCAGTGTCTGTTTATTGAGATCTCGGTAATCAACACAAAGTCTTAGAGTACCGTCTGATTTCGGGACAAACACTACTACTGCTCCCCATGCTGAAAAGCTCGGTCTGATTAGACCTTTCCAGAGCAATTCTCGGGTTTGACTACTTAGCTCTTCTTTTTCTTTCGGGGCCATTCTTCTAATTGGATGTACTACTGGTCGGGCGTTAGGAATTAGATCTATCCTAAATTCAATTTCTCTTTGCGGCGGCAAGTTTTCTACTTCTTCAAACACGTCCGCGTAGTTTTTAACGACCGGTATCTTTTCTAATGAAGGGGAGTAACTTCTAAAGAAGACCAAAATTCTGCTCTATTAATTTCTGAGCCATGGCATGATATATATATATAGGTCCAAGTTTCGTTTCGACTTTAACGATTCTTTCGACACATCTAACTTCGGCCTTATACTTTGTCAACCAGTCCAGCCCCAGTATAATATCAAAGTCGGAAAGGTCCATGATAATCACTTTAAAAGGAAATCGATAGCAAGAATATGAGGCGGGTACATTACAGTATGAGCCGAGAATAATAGACCCTCCTATCGGATTTTGAACTTTAATTGGTTCTTTAAGCTTCCTTGGATTCAATTTTAACTTATGAACAATATTACCAGAAATGAAGCTACGTGATGCACCAGTAACAAAAAGTACAGAAACAGGAATATTTTTAATGGTAAGGGTACCTCCCAAGACGTCAGGTTTACCTGATCCATCGGTGGTAGCTGGCAGGGTCTTCCCGTCATAGACATGAGCCACTTGTGCGCTCTTCTTCAAAGGACAATTCTTGCTATAGTGCCCCTTCTTGTGGCAGTTGTAGCACTTGGCTGAGTTATTTGCCTTCGGCTTCCTTGGGGCTTTGCATACATTAGAGAAATGACCGGGCTTCCCGCAATTGTAGCAGTTTCCTTTCGGGATCTTTGCGGGTTTTTGAGTAGCGGCCGCGGTAATGCTAGATTCGGGTTGATCGGTTGAAGCCTTGCGCTTATTTCCAGCTTGGCTTTTAGCGCGGTCTTGGCTAGCATGTCTCTCATCCATGTCTTCGTAGTTGCAAGCCATCTCTACAAGTTCTGTAAAGGAGAGTTTGATGTTGCTCATAGCTCTATCGTGGTACTTGCGCTTCAGCCCAAATATGAACCTCTTATTCTTGGCTTTGTTGGTTAAAATCAGTTCTGGAGCATAGCGCGATAACTGGGTGAACTTATTTAGATAATCTTGAATAGAGAGGTCTCCCTGCTGGAGATTAGCAAACTGCTCTCTCATCCTCTCTAGAGCTTGTTCCGGTACAAACTTCTCATTGAACAAAGTCTTGAACTGCTCCCAAGTCCGGATAGTACCAGCTGCATCTTCAGAGGTAATGGCATCCCACCACAGCTCTGCTTCTTCCTGAAGGAGCCAAATGCCAAGTCTTGCTTTATTGTTGGTTCCCATGCCCATGCCTTCGAAGATTTTCTCACAGGTTTTCAGCCAAGCTATTGCCTCGGTCACTGTGCCCGTGCCTGTAAAAGGTTTTCCCCCAAGATTTCTGTACCTCTTTGCTACTTTATCTAGCTCAAAGTCTTCTGGTGATGGTGGCTGAATAATAGGGATTTTCACAACTACGGGGATATTCCCCCGTCCTCCTGCTGCATCTCCTCGGCCTCCACGGCCTCCCTAGCTGCTACTCCTCGCGTAGCCATCTAAGAGAATACTGTATATGCAAGAAAAGAGTCAAGCTCACAGATTTGATAATTTTCATAAATGATAAAGCAAGGGAATACAAGGAAAGATAATGATGATGTACTGATCAAATTGTTTTGCTAATCTGCTTAGCTCATTCTAGGACATTGCTAACCCTATCTCTAATGAGCTACTAGCATTAGAACACTACTGATTCTATTCTGACGAGGTGTTTAATGTGTTAGATCCCGGAACTAAGGTTAACCAAAGCTCTGATACCAACTGTGACGATCCCAAAATCCGAGGGGCGGTATTAAGGATAATCATTAGGAAATAACACATTAATCATCATAGCAGAGTACAGATAATAGCAGAAACAATAAATAAAACAATTTTACATGGATATGACAGCGGAATCACAACATGTAGGAATATCAGAATAGCATAACGTGGGATATACTTAGTAAATAAAAGGAAAGTGATCAGTCGTCATCGCCGAAGGCGGAATACATATACATATAGTGAGGAATACGGAAAGTAGATCAGTCTGCATCGCCAGTGGCGGAATCATAATATGTATACAGTAATGGCGGAAAATATCAAAGTCATCTCTGTGAAGTCAACCTCGCCATGAGCCAAAAGTGCACTCTATGCAGCAGTGCAGAACCAAAAACCACCTGTCACCTGTGTACTAGGCTGCCCGTGTGAAAATAAGGGCACCCGCGTTTGCAAAGTGAAACAAACAACGAGTCAGTCATGGGGACTGGTATGAGGAATATATTTGACAGTTAATCAACAGTAAATAGCAAATCATAGGACCACGCCACTTTCGCGGAACGGGTTTACTCCAGCGATTGCTAGTGCATTTAAAACAAAGTAAATTCTTTTAAAACAACGCAATGCTTTTAGAAAGAATGAAGCCATTATAAGACTCAGGTCCCATCACACAATGCAACGCAAGCCGGAGGATAGAGTTTTACCTTATAATAGCCAAATACGCTTGATACGTATAAAGCAAAATCATTTGATATTATTACTAGTGCATATATGTTTCAAAAACGAATAACATCATAAATATTAATCATAGGCGGCATAACTACCATCTACTATGTCGCCATACTAGTTCTACAATCAAGTCCGTTATTTCGTATTGGAAATTGGATTTCCGTCATGAGTCGAGGCAAGGGGCAAGCTCCTCTCCGCTTCGAGACACTCTAGCAAATGCCTCGGGACTACACACTCTGGGTAACCCCTGGATGCTTCAGGGCCGGTCCTCACTTACGTTAGAGGATTAGTATTCCTGAACACACGTTTCCCGGTCCTTACAGACCTATAATCGAGGCGCCTCGCATTCCAACAACCACAAAGGTGAAAAGTAGATATATATGTCAGGGCTGGTAAGTCACTGACACCACCATAGCTAGAAAGAAACGTCGTGCTCTCCCTGCAGTCCGTATCCCGTTTTTAACTCATACCAGGGTGTGAGGTTTGCGAATCTACGAAATACACAAAGCTAGGCCACGTAGACCTTGCTTTGATCATCATCCACAAGACTTTGCTTTGCAACAGAAGCCTTGATCATAGCATCTTGGCATGCCACATAGGCATTCCACTCCATACGATTGATTTCTATCGATATATAACCCCTGAGCTCGTACGTCTCAGAGAGGGCGTTAATCAAAAGAATAAATTCTCCGCCGCCAAACAGATATATATTTGACAGAGATCAATCAGTATAGAACAAAATCCAATGTTAGACACACAGTCCATTTACAAGTCCGTCCTGGGTCTGAATGAAACCGGAGGCGTCAAATTCCTCGCAAATCCGTACAATCAACACATACGTCCAGACGACTACTACTTCCATCCCCTTCCAGTAGCTACTCCGGTCAGGAACCTCAGTAGCGCCCATCCAACCGATACGAAGATCGTCGGTCTTGAATCGTCTTTGCATTTTCCAATTCGAATCGCTCGATAAATTATTTGAAATGAGGGTTAGCTCGGCCTTTTCAAATAATTCACGTCATTAGAATTTAAATCGATTTATTTTATGGTTATATTATTCGACATCCATCTTTCGGTTCTTTAGTGTTATTTTCATGTCATACACATACAACCATCAAATATCAAACAATTCAAGCCCATTTGGTTTATTCTCAATCAATATTGCTTATAATATTTTATAACAATTTTTTTTCCCATTTTTATTTATTTAAAAATGGCCATATTTAATTAAATGACGTTTCAGGTCGTGCCGTGGCACTGGCGCTGTTTTTCCCTAAATTTGTTTTACACATATCGGAAAATCTAACCGTTGGATTTCTACAAAGTCTATATCAGTGGGAAGGTATTCCCAAAGCGAACCCAACGGTTCCAGTTTCGTGAGAATCCGACGGTCGGATCTTCCACACTAGTCGTTTGAAGTTACGGTTTCAAAATTCGAACTACAGCGTCGCTATTCGACTTAATTTAATTATATTTATATTTATATATAAATATAAACGATTCTGGCGCTGTTTTTTTTCTAAATTTGAATTAAACATTCCGGACAATCCAACCGTTGGATTTTTACAAGGTTGGTGCCGTTGGAAAGATATTTCCAAGGCGAACTCCGCGATTGCGGTTTCGGGAAAATCCGATGGTCGGATTTCTCGTACTAATCATTTCAAATTATGATTCTGAAACACGAACTGCACGGCCTCTATTCCTTTTTATTATATTTATATTTATATATATATAAATATAGTTAATTCTATAATTTCAACTATAGCTCATTTTATATTTTCAACTTCGTTTTCACTTCAAATATTTCACTAATGCCTTAATATTTTGAAAAATTTCGCCATAACCTCCTTTGTACGGGGAGGGGTTTGGAAATTTATTGGGCCCTATTAGGTACCCAATAAATCCTAAAAAGCATTCACATATTTTTAGTGATATATTTTGGTGTTTACGGGGGAGCATGTACTGATAATCACTCCAGAGAATAAATTCCCGTCACCCCGTTTCCGTGTGGAAATAAATAGTCCATGTGCCGTATCTAATAACTAGAGCGACGTGATTATTGTCAACTCTAGACCCGTGTGGGTTTTTTATTAATCTGGCAATTTATCATTATAATTTATATAGTTCATATCAGTCATCAGTTCAACCTGTAGTATATAGTCATCGCCATACAAGCCTCTTGCTTGTATGGTAAATCTCCCACCTCGTCACACAAGCTCCAATTGCTTATGTGGAATATGATGAAGTATGCCATGTAGTGTAGTTCAAAATTAATTGTTACTATTCTATGGCGTTATTTATTATTTCACACAGAATAACCAGCACTCCGCATCCAATGGCATTCACAGGAGTTGATATATAAATAAAATTGCGCAGCCAACTCATCAAGGTTTACCTATTTGTCGGGCACGCAAATAATTTCTTTACTCTACAGCTAATCCATTTTTCTTGTTCAACACATGTATATATATGCAGAACAAAGCTAATAATAATATTTCTAGCAAACTATTATTTATTTCAACACATGTGTATTTTTAACTAAGCGTATACATGATAAAAGGAATATTTTATCATCAAAAATATTTATTCGACACATGTGTATTTTTAACTCAGCGTATACATGATAAAAGGAATATTTTTATCATCAAAAATATTTATTCGACACATGTGTATTTTTAACTCAGCGTATACATGATAAAAGGAATATTTTATCATCAAAAATATTTATTCGACACATGTGTATTTTTAACTCAGCGTATACATGATAAAAGGAATATTTTTATCATCAAAAATATTTATTCGACACATGTGTATTTTTAACTCAGCGTATACATGATAAAAGGAATATTTTTATCATCAAAAATATTTATTCGACACATGTGTATTTTTAACTCAGCGTATACATGATAAAAGGAATATTTTTATCATCAAAAATATTTATTCGACACATGTGTATTTTTCACTCTTCCTATTCACAATAAAAATATAGTTTTTATTGTCTATTCATTTTTTTTAAAATGCGATAACATTCAACACATGAATTCCAACTCGACGAACAAATTGCAATTCAACACATGAATATTCTATATCGTATGTATATATATAAAAATGTGATTTTTATTGCTAAAGCTATTTGTTTAAATTCAAATAATATTCAACACATGAATTTCAACTCAACGAATGAATTGCAACTCAACACATGAATATTCTATATCGTTTTTATATATATAAAAATGTGATTTTTATTGCTAAAGCCATTTGTTTAAATTCAAATAATATTCAACACATGAATTTCAACTCAACGAATGAATTGCAACTCAACACATGAATATTCAATATAGTTTATGCAATTTATTTCAATGAATGAAAATTATTCTAACACATGAATATTTCAGAAAATTTCGGCAGCATAACGGCAGGGTAGTTAAAACCGGGACCGTCCCTAGTACGGTTCCTCGCTCTACCTTAAAACCTCGCGGTTTTTGACAATGGGGATCATGCATCTAGTTCGCACGCAGGCGGCATGTTTTATTTTCAATTCCACAATCCTATTCTATTTTGTTTCAACCACAAGAGGGTATTTTTCAACCACAAAGGTATTTTTCAACCATAATATAAACCACAAACAATTATTTCCAACCATTCGTCAAACCATATGATATCACGTCAATCACAAGCAATAAATATCGTCCATGGTCTGTGGACGAGGGGAGTATATATATATATATAATATAATAATTCACTTGCATTTCATCACAATTCAAAGCATATATGTTTCAAACAACGCTTGTATAATTTATACATCGCTAATATAACTTATACAACACATGTACATGAGGTATACAATGCGTATATAATTTACACTTCGCTTATATAATTTATACAACGCGATTTCATTCACACAAATAGTTTAGATTCCTCACATTGGTTATTGCAGTGCTAAAAATCGTAGGAAGGTCAGAAAAATCCGCGGCTTCTTCTAGAATGTAGAGAGCCTCCTTGCGGTCACGGTGTCTCCTGTTTCATCAAATTTCGTTAAAGAACGAAAAAGATACTATTTTTCAAAGTTTTGCAACACTTAAAAGTGTTATTTTCATTTCAGAATTTTCAACAGAAAGGTTTTTAAAACCTTCGAAACTAGGTCACCAATTTTCAGTCGATCCGTACCTCTATGCTTCGATCAGGCTACGCTGCGTCGAAGAGCTACGAAGCACCTCCAGAACGGCGGTGGTGGCAAGTGGTTCGGTGGTCTGTGCTCGTCGCGGCGGCGCTCAGAAGGTCGCGACTTCCTCTTGGAATTCCGACGCCGTTAGCTGATGGGAGGAGGCGTGGGTTGGTCGGATGTGGAGAGGGGACTACGGCGAACAAAAACTTCAACTGGGGTCGGCGGCGAAATGGCCTGAGGCGGCGGCGATATCGGCGAGAAGTTCTGAACGACGTGCGTCGTTCAATCGTTCTGGCGGCTAGGGTTTTAGAGCTTTTTTTTTTAAAAAGAAAATTTCCTATTGGCCAGAATTTATAGAAAATTTTTAAATAGTGTTTTTGCAAACGGACTCCTTTTTAAACCCAACGACTGTCGCCCCTAGCTAAATACCCCCATTCCGGACACAATGGGATATGTTTCGTTGGCCATTTCGACTGTTACAGTCAGTTATTTTTCAAATTAAAATATAAAACATTCGATATTTAATTAAAACGTACATTTCAATTTGCCAGGGCCACAAACTGAATCGAAAAATTCCAGAAAAATAAATCTAGCTTTGTTTTGACGATACGGTCCTAACAAAACTAGTTTCGTCGAATTCTGAGCTCGTTTGCAAAACGGCCATTTTTAGGTCGACCCATTTTAACAAAATTTGACCAAACACGTTATCTTTTGCCCCACTCACATACTAGCTTCAAAAATTATGAAATTTGAAACTTAGCAATAATTTGACATCCCGGACCCAACAAAAGTGGTTTCGTCGAATTCCGAGCTCGTATGCAAAATCTCAATTTTCAAGGGCTATATATACTATATAGCGACCTTTCTGAAAATTCATTTGGCCATAACTTTTGATTTCCGTTATGAAATTTCGATTTTTCAGATTCGTTAGAAAGGTATTGATAAACAGATTTAAATATTTTCCGTTTCGCTAAAATCCGTTATATCTTCCTCCCGGTACAGTCAGACAAAGTTTGTATTCAAAATATCAAACTGCCATGTTATACACAATTCTATATTTTATTTTTAAATATGCCATTTCAATCATTCAAATTTCTTGTTAATAACCCGATTTAAAAATTTTAAACTGGTTCACATTTTCCAGGTTATTACACGATCGATTCAGATCGAGCAAAATTCCTGGTCGTCTCAATAATTTATTAGCAGTTGGAATTCTTGGTTTAACAGTTTATCGAATAATTCAAGGTCCAGATCTCTCGATCCAAAAGCATAATGACTCTCGCAACAGTTAAGAAGCGGACTGGAGAGAATTTGTGCTCTTTCTGGAAAGGTATAATGTGACGGTGGGGTTTGTGAATCAATCGGATCCGTTTATGGTACGTATGGCTGTCATATCTGGTAATTGGATAAATCAGATTTTAAGATCTCATTGGGAGGGGATCCGCCAAGGGGCCTGGGTGAATTTTATTTTGGGGCTGATAGTTTTCTATGTGAAGAGGATGTGAGAGTCGACAATGAAACTCTCAAGGTTAAGATGGCTAAAGACGGAGGACCGTCCAGGTCTAGCAAAGGAAAAATAATGGAAATTGATAAGCCTCAATTGGAAATGGTTGAAATGTTCAGCAATGGATATAGCCTAAATTCACTTCGTATACAATGCTCAATGCTTCTCTCGAAGAAATCTATTTAGATACTCATGAAATTTCTTCATTCAGAAAACCTCTCAAGAGGGAGCCAACATAGAGAGAAAGAAAATTTGGTAAACACTATTTGTTCCAGAATTGGATGGTCACAATACAAACGAGTGTCAGCATTTATGATATGTGGTTGAAGAGTGTGTCAGACATGGAGAGATATCATAATATGTCAGGAATAAGATTGCGGTAGTAGAATAGGTTTAGTTATCTACCGACCCCTGAAATAGGAACGAGCTAGGACCTAGCTTGTGTGGGTTGATCATCAATTGATTTGGTTGTACAGATCTGTTTTTTTTAGATTTTGATCTATCTGGATATTGGTTTGGGATGGCTACATCGGCCTACCCATGTATGAGATTAGAATTTAATCCCTAGCTATGCTCTGTATCCAATAATAAATCATTCACCCTCTAGGAAATAAATTCATAATGAAAAAGAGCTAAGTCGGATCACCTATGTATGAGATTAGGATGTAACCCCTAAGCGTTCTCTATACCCGACGATAAACCGTTAGGTTTTCTTTTGGATTTTCAAAGGTATTCACTCCTTCCCGGTGCGCCAAAATATCGATGCTAGATTGGAAGGGAGTCATGAAGCTTCCTCCGTTGGAAACCCCTCTAACTATTTAACTCGTGAGGAGATGGACGGAGTGGTCAAGGAACTTGAAGCTCTTCTTGAACTACAAGGACTCCCTAAATAGCCAGAGGAGATGATGAACACTTTTCTAACTCGGATGGAGGAATTTAAGACAAAAGATCAAGGAACAATAACTAAGGCAGAACCCAGTGGTGTGCGAGGACAGGAACATGGCTTAGGATCCCCACCACCACTCCTCGGATCATTACCAATTCAACCTGGATTAGTACCGAATCGATTTTTACTGGGGGCAATCCCCGAGGAACGAATGATTTTGCTTACCACGTCTTGCTAGTCACACTCTAGAAACCAACATTATAAATTTGGTTCAAGCACAAGCACGCACAGGATTGGATTAATTGAGAGTTCCTATATCTTTTGGAATTCGATTTGTACCAGAGACCACTCCTCAGACCAGAGTGGAGCTGGCAATGTCATGGAATGACATACTACTTTTTCTATACTAAACACCGGAGGCATCATTGTAGGATTAAATGATTGGAGACAACTTCTCGGTAATGGAAACCATATTGCGGATGCGATTCGATGGTTTTGTCGAAGCGGGATTTTCAATTGGATATATGTTGCGTTAACTGTAGCCCCTTCACAATGAACCCACCAGACTTCAAATTGCCAATGTTAAAGGATTATGATGGTAGGAAGAATCCTACCATCCATTTTATGCGTTACATGCATCATATGGAACGGTGTTGGACAATATCATGGCAAAATGTTTCCCACTCTACCTTATAGATATAGGTGCCACGTGGTTTAGGAAGTTGGAATCAGAATCTTTTAGCAACTGGAATACATTAGTTGAATGGTTTATCGAACAATTTAGCGTCTGCATCTCTCGATCCAAGAACGTAATAACTCTCCCAAAATTAATAAGAGGATGAAAGAACTATGTGCTCTTTTCTGGAAAGGTTTAATGTAGCGGTAGCGTTAGTTGATCAATCGAATCCGTCTAACCTATGGCTATCGTATCCGGTATATTGGATGAATTCGAATTTAAAATCTCACTGAAAAGGGATCCACCAACAGACCTTAGTGAATTTTATTTCGACGCTGACAGATTTCTACATGAAGATGATGCGAGAGCTGATAAGGAAATTCTTGAAGTAAACATGGCTAAGGACAAAAGACCACCCGGATCTGGAAAAGGAAAAGATAAAAATAAAGGAAAATCCTTAGTTGGAAATGATCGAAATTTTCAGCAACGTAGAGAGCCTAAATTTTCTTCGTACACGGAGCTCAATGCTTCCCTGGAAGACATCTATTTGGATACTCATAAAATTTCTCCATTCATGAAGCCTTCTAATAGGGAGCCAACACAAAGAGAAAGAGAATTCGGTAAACACTATTTGTTCCATGAATTGGATTGTCACAATACAAATGAGTGTTAGTATTTATGGGATGTGGTTGAAGAGCATGTCATACATATATTACTGGCACAATATGTCAGGAATAGTATTGCAGTAACGAGACACGTATAGTCGCTACCGCCCTCGGAATACGAACGAGCCAGAACCTAGCTCGCGTGGGTTGATCATCAAAATATTTGGATTCTCCATAGTTTGAATATTAGATTTTTGGATTTTGGTTTTGGATGGCTACGTCAGCCTAGCCATGTGCAAGATTAGGATTTAATTTCTATCATGCTTTATATCCCGTAATAAACTATCCATCCTCTAGTCGATATATTTGTAATAAAAAACAGCTAAGTCAGATCATTTATGTACAAGATTAGGATGTAATACTTAGATGTGCTCTGTACCCAATGATAAACCGTTAGATTTTCTTTTGGGTTTGTAATAACTTAGAATTTTGAACTTTAATAAAATTACTTCATTTTTACGGATTATACTTGTGAAGCATGGAATTGGAAACTAGAATTTCGAACTCTAATAACTGGTCCCCAAGTATGGATTATGCTTCGGAAGAACCAGACCGTATTGTTAGGGTTTGGAAAGATTGCGTGATCAGGGCTCGAGTATAGATTTGGGCTATTTTGTCAGGATTTGGCAAAACAATGATTTTTGCAAGCATGAATTATACCCACGTTGGCTTGGCCCAGAGAGGTCGTAGATTTTGGATATGGATTTTGTAATGGATATTCTGGATTTTAGATTTCTTGGATTTACCAAGTTTCTTTGATTTTCTAGATATTTGGATTTCCTGGATTTGTATTTCAGATATTTTGAATTTGGTCTTCTCTTATAATTCAATCCAGAGAGATCATGGGATTCTATTGGCTTTCAGATTTTGGGTTTCTTTGAATTTCGAATTATGGTTTCCTATTAATATGATCTGGCGCAATCGTAATTTTCCGGATTTCTAGTCTTTGGTTATTGGGTTTCTGTTTGAACTTGCTTGGATTACAACTTCTAGATTTATGGATCTTAGGATTATCCAAAACAAATCTTCCACAGAAAGACATGTTTTGTAGAGCAAGTATTAACCCGCCTTTTAGCAAGGCATTACCCTTCGGACGTGGACATCCAGATTGCTAGTGGCTCGAGCACGGACTTGGACAAACTCAAACTAAGCATCGAAATATGTGTTTACTAGGAAATATGGAATTCACTCTACTCGGATGGACCGCCTCCAGGAATCTTTCGATCACTCAGAAATGGCCTAATCGACTCATTGGATCACTTATATTAACTTGATCGATAATGCATAGGATTTTATCGGTCACCTTTGAAAAGATTGACCGGTACGTGCCTATCAATTGGAAATCAAGGATCGGACTGATCCGTACTTGTTCGATCATTTGGTAAGTTCTAATCGATAGTCTCAAAAATCATTATCGACATGGCTCGATTAACCAAGATGCATGGATCAGCACATGGATTTACTTTAGGAAAATTTGCACGATCATTTACATGATTAGATCGGTAGGAATCCGAGGACTTCGGATGGGTATAACTTAGGAAGGATTTGGTCACCACAAAACTGATGATCAATCACGGACGGATCACTCTGAAATCTTGGATTGTCATGTGGCTTTTAATTTAGATCTATAGGAATCCGATGATCTCGGATTGTTAATCATTTGCAAACTTTGGCGGATTAGCTAAAAGTAGGTGATTGACTCCAGATTTTGGATGGAAACTGGATGATCGAGCATAAGTGCTTAGGTACGAAATTAACCAATTTGATCGAGCACAAGTGCATGGGTATGAAATTAACCATTCTTTTGATAAAAAATGTTCACGCTAAAGTTGGACTCGAAGGGATTCATACCGATCCCTCAAGGGATAGGTACCAATCCCTATAGCATGGAATCATATATGAATTTTGTAGGACTTGGTCAATTCTTAGATACACTTCTTATGTCTTGATTCGTGAACCAACATAACTTCTCTACAACTCCAAATAGGACACCAAATAGCGCTTTTCGTGGATCCTTTTCGGATGGGACTTCTTGGCACTCATGTACGGTGACTCTGCCAACACCCAATTTCTTTTACTTTACATTTCTATAATAAAATGGGTTGTAATTGTAATCAAGAATTATAAACAAATATTACTCCACAGTGGACGTAGGTACGATTTGTTGAACCACTATAAATTCTGCATCTCTTTACTTTTTTGCATTATTTGTCTGGATTTATATCATTATTATGGTTAATACCTAGATTTGGGTGTTGCGTTTGACTAAGCCAAATTAACGTCAACACTAGGATATCATATAGGTTGTAATAAGGAAAGGGTAAGAACAACATTCCGGTGACTGCTAAATTATACACCTTGTACGTAACACTAATTTATGCAATTTGTCTTCTATACATGTTATGTCATTTAATATTTGCCGTCTTGACTCCTTACAAGCATACGATACATCTCATATACCTGTAGCAAACTATAGCCACATACCCCCATACATAGTCACACACACACACACACACACACACACACACACACACACATATATATATATATATATAGTGTAACATCTTTGAATTTGTTAGACATTATTTAAAACATATAATTTGGTAAATAAAATAATATAATACAACCTAATGAGGAGAATGAGATTTGACAAATTAAATGGTCTAAGACATAACAAATCAATTAATTAGATCAACTGCAATCAGTAAATGGGAAAGAGGATTATAGGAGACGTAAAATAGGAAAAACTATATCCTAATATTTAAAACCTCACTCCTTTTATAACTCTCTTTATTTTCATTTGCAAAAGAAAACATACATAAGAGGTCATCCATAACTATAAGGAAAAAGATAGAAGGAAAAGTGTGACAGCCCGCCCCGCACCAACCGACATTTCCTCCATAAGTGTGCTGTACACATATCCAGTTAGCACGGGACGGTCGTCAGAAGAAAAGAAAGAAGATGAAGAATCAACAAAGAACCTGTAGAATGTCTCACAACGCATGGAACAAAATATAATAACAACATACTTGACATAAACAGGTGAGACAGTGCATAAGCTGAAACAAACTATCATAGTAGCGGAAAATCCAAAATACAGCTTATGATCCAAAGCCAACATTATTACAACTTTTAAAGACTGTCTCAAAAGCTAAACAAAAAAGGTACACTACTAATGCCCAAAGTAGTGACCACCAATGACACAGGGAGAATATCTATATATATCATATGTGGAAGCCTCCTGCTCGCCTCCGAATCAGCTACCCGCGCATCACCAGCTAACATGTCTATAGTCTGCTCGTGAGAGCACCCAGAGTAATAAGAAGAGACATAAAACTCTGGGTCAGAAAAAAAGTATGGTATGAGCAATAAGCAACTAAACAGAACAATAACAGGTATATTAAACCATACCTGAACCTGGACCTGCAACCAAAGAGTTAGCACTACATACTGTACAACACTCTAAGGTGCCACTAACATATGGTGTACAAGCATACGGGGGTGGGGGTGTGCATGTCATAGTGATGGCAAACAATCAAGCATAGAAACCATCCTCACATCTCTCACTCTGTGCGTAAAGTATATGATATCCACCACTTCGATCACCCAATACTTTGCTCTGATCACTCTGCCCCATGAAGTCACAACGGCTTCACTGCACTGATCCATAGCCACTAATCCTTCGCTATGTCCACTTTGCCCCATGGAGTCGTACACACCCCACTGTACTGGCTCATAGCCTTACTAATCCTTTACTATGTCCACTCTGCCCCATGGAGTCACAATGGCTCCACTGCACTGGCTCATAGTCTTACTACGATCACTTTGCCCCTCGAGTCATGATGACTCTGTTGCACTGATACGTAGTCCCGCTACGATCACTTTGCCCCTCGAGTCATGGTGACTCTACTGCACTGATACGTATCCCATCATTCCTTTTCAGTGGTGAATCGAAGTTATGAACGTAGACAACTCCTTAGCACACGTCCCACAGCAAAGCCCAATCATGAAGTGAACTCATTGGTTCCCAACTGGATCCTGAGCTCTAACTTCCATTTGGACTACCTTTGCATCTCGGGTTTTTGGTCATCACTGGATCAGTTCGGATCTCCTCCTAGCCATCAGTTCGGCTCGGGTAGATACACCATAGTTCGGTCCGGATTGCTCCAGTTACTAGTCATCGGTTCGGTTCGGGTTCTCCATGTCACTTCGGTTCGGTCTGTTACCTTTCTTCCTTCCGTCCCTGGCTTGATCTTCTGGTCCGATCCGATCCCCATTCCTATTCCCATCCGCTCCGATACGATCCTAGTTCAGCCACAGTGGCCTTCCTTTTTGCCATACTTTATCTCGTGCTAAGCCTCGGTTTGGTTCGGTGATCCCTTGCCCAGTCCACTATCCGATCCGAGCCCATTCCCTCGACCCGATCCGAAGGCCTACACTATTTTTCTGCAACTTTTCCAGCGAATGTTTTACGCCATCCGACGACGTTTTCGACCGTTCTATCTATTCTAATCAATCACAAAACATACCATACAGTCATAGCAACAAGTAGAAGTGACCTCAAACACCAAAACATAAATATGATAGGTTAAAATGGATCAAACATAGCCAAAACCCCATATTTTCCCTTAAGCATGTTTAGGCAAAACTAATGATATGATTAGTAAAACTAAACCAAATTAACCCAAGTTTCTAACAGAGGTCTAAAACATCATGTAAGAATTTATAAATATTTTTCCAGACTTTTATCATGTTTAAATTCGCTAATTAACACTAATCACTCTTAATTAACCATAATTAGTGAGGAACTATGCAAATCACTCACCTTTGCCACAAATAAACCTTAGATCTGAAATAAATCTCTGATATGGCGCGAATACCAATGCTAAACAACACCTCTAATCTTGATTTGGTGAAGATTTCCCTTGATTTGATGTTGCTAAGCTTAATCCTTGGTTAGAAAGTGATTTGGAGGTGATTTAGAGGTTGGAGGCCATTTTTAGGGTTTCTAAGAGGTAAGTGGAGGCTAGAAAACTGAAACGGAATGAAACCCTAACTCTTTTCAGCCTCCCCATAACCCTAATCCCGAAATGGATTATGGGCCCATTCACTAATCACCTTATTTGGCCCGGTTAAGCAGTTTTTCACCTTCCAAACCTTATTTCGGCCATATCTCTCAAACGGTAAGTCCATTTCTCACATGTGACCACTCTACGGAAAGGTAAACCATCATCCGAAGCTAATGAAAGTGGTTTCAGGTCAAAATTCCTTTCTAATCAAAAGTTATGGCCGAAACAATATCAACTAGGGGCAAAACGGTCATTTAAAAATCGACAAAAATCATGAACATGGGAAATGACCCCAATGGTCGTTTCCCAAAGCCACATGACCATACGACTTCATATAAGAAAGAAATAAATATTCTACGATCCTCTGATGCGTAGAATGCGGGTTGTTACAAAAAGATAGAAGGAAAAAAAAATCAAAACTTAGGAATTTAAATCTGCTCAAATATCAAGCTTTCTCATATTCTAGTCAAGGTGAATAATGATATCCACTCTTTATTTTTTCTTGTTGGTTTGACTTTAGGATAAATTCTGAATTGCTATATGATTATATATTTATTTACACCATGTTTAGATGATAAAAATGATATATACAATTGTTAATGATTTAAGTGCATTTTTATGAGGATATAATTTAGGATTTGACTAGAAACCCCATCATATATCATCGGGTTAACTTAAAATTTAGTTTCATGGGAGAAACATCATTTCAAAAGTTGATTTCGAGTATCATAATTTTCTAAAAAAATATGAATATTTGGTGAATTTTCTAAGCCTAGAAAATGATTTATTCTATATTATGATTATAGAAAGAAATTAAATAGTTATTTTTATTTTGAAATTTTATATAATAAAATGGATTTGTCATGATTTTTTGGTATTTTGCCCCATAATTTTTTGATTTAATAATAATTTTCAAGTTAAAAAGCCTAAGTATTTAATTAGATAATTAAATAAAGTTGTTTTGATTTAAGGGGTTTACTTATAATTTTAATATTTAAATTCTAGGATCTATGACACAAATCTAAAAAGAATGTCTATTGACCAATTAGTTTCCAAATAATTAAGGGTTGGTGAAAAACAATACTTTAAACAGAGGTTTTGTAGTTTCAACGATAATAACGGCTCTAGCACATTACAAAGCAGTGCTTCGATTTTCTTCACGGGCTTTGTTCCGCTTTTATTCGTTCCTCGGAAAAGCACATGATACTATGTAACTTATTATGAAGTATTCCGATCAAGGATGAACTCAGCAGGATGAGTGGTACTTCGCTTCGCATAAGGAAGTCACTTTTTAATGGTTTCGAAAAAAACCAACTCCTTTGTATCATTTTCTCTTAGAAGCAATTTTCTTTGATATGCTTTCATAACTTTGTTTTTGAATCGTTTTAAGGGATTCATGTCGCTGATTTGTAAGGTCAAAATATTTTGGGCTCGAAACACTTAAGTGTTTCCCTGTTTGTAAATCGAAGCACCATTATTATTTTGTTTTTCTTCGACACTATAGAGGTGTGAAGCAAAGTGTTCCTCTTTGATACCATAGAGGCACGAAGCCATTCATATTCTTTTAGACTATACTAATGATTTCCTTCAGTTTAACCCTATAAATAAAAAGGAATAAGCACTTGAAGCAGTACTAATTATATCTCATTGTTTTAGCTAATTGTTTTAAAAAGTTTTGGCTTCGTATTCTTATGTTTCGAAGTATGTTCAATTCTAAGAAATGTACGTATCATCAAAAAAGAGTTTGAAAACAAATAATTGGTATATTATTTTGTTTAGTAAAGAATTATGGATTTTTCTTATTTTAAAAACGATATTCAAAGGTCTGGATTATAAAAGCTTATGTTTCCAAGGAAATATTTAAAGGGTATTTAACTGTGACGACTGCCACATACCATTTACATAGAAAACAAGAAAATAGTGTGTTGAAAGCATGCCAAGCTGATAACCGATCATCAAGGAAAGAAATCAAAGCAAGCTCTGTCGTATATTTCGTAGTGCATGATTACAATATAATAAGAAATACAGACAACAATGTAATGAGTTATAATAGAAAGAACAAACAACATAAACATCATCATCATATCATTGGGTTATGTACATGGAATCCAAAATATCTGAGTATATCCCCATCCTCACAACAACACTTAAGAGTACTCTCATAATAGCAAAAAGTGTGTGTGTGTATATATATATATATATAAGTAAGTATACGCCAAAACTTCTTCAAGCTCATTTTAAGCTTATCATCCTCGTAACATGACCTGTTGTCTAGTTTACTCATAAATAATGTCAATGCACACCTTATGAGAATGTCGAAGAGCTCCCAAGAAAATAAGAGGAGACATAAATTAAACTTTGGGTCAGACAATAGTTTTGTGTGAGCAATAAGATCTACCAATAGTTGTACTGTAAAATACGGAAATAGACAAGATAAGTCATATACCTGACCTATCCTTGTATCCAAAAAGCCAACATATATAACATGATACTATATGCTAGTCAAAATTAACAATAGTGATGGGCATAATCTAGGATAGAGGAATCTAGATAGACTACACTGGTTCTATTCTCCATCCCTTCACCAAGCTATATAGGTGGTAGTAATTCCAAGAAATGAGGGTAAAATCAATCATAGCAAACATGACAACCATCATATAAATCCTAACTATTACCTTCTAAAGCCGTGAATACATTGATAACCCGTATGACAATCCTCACTTTGCCATAGACTAATGGAAATCCGGTTCTAGTCGAACTTTGTATTTACACCAACACACTGCTTACACCAGCACTAAGTTACATCACCTAGGGTAAACAATCTCCACAATCTAATGGGCATCTCTACGATACCTCTGCTTTGAGTCAAATAGAACACTCCGAGCTATCAATGATTCATTAGCTTCCAATTGTTACAGTTACTCCACTTTATTGTAAGCTTGAGTCCACCTTAGCTAATCCATTATCCTACAGCTTCGTTACACCACAAACTGCTTCCATTCTCCTGCAACATCTTTGCACCACGAGTTGTGCCAATTCACTTATAGCTTCATTACACCACTAGCTGTGTCCAGTGCTTGTAATCTCTCTACACCATGAATTTCCATCATCATATTGCAACCACATTATGCTACGAGCTATCTATCATCTCACTTCAACCCCACTTTCAACCCAGTCTTCCAATTATGAACCACAACTTCATCGTGATATAATTTCCAATCCGCAGAAGCAATCAACGAGCCACCACCTCTAGCATGATCATGATGACCCCTTCTTTACTTACCACAGATCACGTGATCCAACTCGCCTCCCTCATAAATCAATGCCGATCCACTAAATATGGATCGTTGCTAATCCAATTACATAGCTAGTTTTGGCTAAGTACTCTTTGCCCTACTAAGCTTCCCTCCAGCTTTTCAGGGGACCAATATCACATGCCTTATCTCATGTGGTTTCTTACGTGTGATCCATCCATCATTAGCTATGTGATTTTTTCTAGTCTTCACCAAACATTACTGATAACTTCCTATGCCCCATAAGCCTTCACCAAAGATCGCATGTCAATCCATTAGAGTACGATGGATCAGTTCCAATTTATGTACTTAGCGTATTTTTTGGTCAATTATTCTAGGAGTGATCCTGATGACTCCAAGAGCCCATTCTTCAAGTTTCGGGCGATTTCGATGAACTTTGATCTCTATGTGCTCCAATCTAAAATTGAATTCCTAGTTACGACAATTCTAATACGCTACATAAAATTCAAAATAGTCATCTTAACATATCAAGCAACAAAGCATACAAACATCGGTCATAGACAAACACCCAAATGCGTAGAATTACGAATTAGTCACATGTATGCATAATTATTGGGTAAACATACTTACTAATCAATCTAAACTTATCATTTTAACCCATTATATGTTTAGTTAGGTTAGCCTAGTGTTTTCAAAATTGAAATTAATATGTATGATAAATTTTAGGATGATTTAAACATATAAATGATAAATACCCCTAATCTGAACACATAAATGCTATATAGTCTAGTGAGAGATTAAAATCACTCATCAAATCAACATATGAGAAATCAATTTAGGATAGTAGGGAATTGATGTAAAATGTTAGGGATAAGGATCAAGGATCTTAAGGCAAAACTAATACTAGAGGGGGGTGAATAGTATTTTAAAGGATTTATAGAAATCTTAAACAATCATCGACTACACAAACTATTATATGAATATCACAGCATAAATAATCATAGATGCAGATATAATCAAAAGTAAAATGCAGAAAAGGAAAGAACACACCGAATTTTATACTGGTTCAGATTGCTCCTACGTCCGGTCTCACACAACGCTAGATAGTGCAGAGTTTTATTAATATCAGTATCCAATTACAACACCCTTGATTTCACGGCTACAAGGTTAACATCGATTCAACACCCTTGATTTCATGGCTATAAGGTTAACATCAATTCAACACCCTTGATTTCACGGCTACAAGGTTAACACCGTTCCTTTTCTTGGATTTACGGGCTATAAAGAATACACCCTTTCCTTATCGATTACAATTGCCTAAGAACTCTTCGTAGCACTTCCAAACACAGAGTATTTGATAGAGATTGAAAATAGAAGAAGAATGTTATAATTTGTATTGAAATCAGCAGAGTATAAGTGTAGAAACTTAGAAAATTAAGAAGAATAATGGTGGTTTGATAAAGGAGGAAGAAGGAGAAGATATATTATGAAAAAATTTCGAAATCAGACCCTTTATATACTGTTCCAAGGGACACAACCATTCCTGGAATGTTATAAATATGAAAAGACACATCTTTTTAATTTAAAAATTTATGACCGTTATATGTCGGCATGTCGAAACATGTACGCTGACATATGCTTGATATTTTTATATTTTAAATCATTTTTAAAGTATTTAAGTTAATATATATTCTGGGAATTCCTGAAACAAAACAAGTTGTTAAAATATTATTTTTCAAGTATAAAAACATAATAAAATATGATTTAAAACTATATATATAAATGATATAAAAACTATATAATATAATTATAAATATATATATATATATAGGAATTTATAAAGAGAGATATATAAAATTTATATAAACAAGAATATTTTATGAAAATTAGAGTTTAAATAAGAATATTTGAAATTATAATTAAATACAAACTTTGTATAATATATGTATATATATAAATGATTTAAATATATATAAAACTATAAAAATAAGAATATATTTGAAATAATAAGTTTGAAATCCTTGGATGATTAAAAATCATTTTGAGACAACTTTGAAATCAATTTGAAAATATTTTAAAATCAATTTGAAAAGAGATAATTTGAAAACGGAGTTTGAGTTCTATTTAGAGTTTTACAAAATATCTAGACTCTATTACCGTGATAGTCTTGAACTCTTGAGATCTTGGTACTCATGAGTCTTGATTCTCCTTCGAAATCTTGAATCTCTTAACTGTACAGTCTTCAATATCTACTACAAACATATATATATATATATATATTCTAGATAAAATTGTTAGTATATATTTTATAATAGAAACAAGGTTGTTGTTATCAAAACAACATCAACATTCCATTCTCCAACAATCTCCCCCTTTTTGACGATGAAAACCTTGGTTTATAAATATTCATACCTGATATT
This sequence comes from Allium sativum, assembly GCA_030737875.1. Taxonomy (NCBI): domain Eukaryota; kingdom Viridiplantae; phylum Streptophyta; class Magnoliopsida; order Asparagales; family Amaryllidaceae; genus Allium; species Allium sativum. The sequence continues at coordinate 935,033,035 of CM060920.1, read as the reverse complement.
ACATGTTAATCCGATTCTTCGATTACTCCGCTTTCACCATGAATTCCTTTTAACTCCCCCTTAAACTATACTTATCCTTATATTATACGTATTTTATAATTTCCTCCCCTTTGTCATCAACAAAAAGTATACCTATCTATACTCAGAATAATCCTAGTGACTAATTCTATGCATAACTCCCCCTAAATCTGTAACTTTCCCTAAATCTATAACTCTTCTTAAATCTATAATTTTATAACTCCTCATAAATTTACTGCTATAATATTGTAATTCTACTAAGTAGACTATACAAGAGTATAATCAATACAATCATTGTATTTTAAAACAAATGAACAATCCGTACAATATTCAGACTAATAATCAAGTCAAACCAATACAATACAAATTTTCTATTCAAACAAGCATCCAATCAATCCAAACAAATTTAAATCTTAGTTTTAAATTAACTAAACCTCATCATTCTTAATTATTTTACTTATTATGTTTAGATTATTCCAATTAAATCAACAATCTGAACCAAATCAAACAATATATGTCAATTCAAAAACACTTCTTGAAGCTTCAATCAATCCTAAAACTATAAAGCTCCCCCTTAATCTAATACTAGAAAAACTAGATGTAATAAAATGTGAAAAAATGAGTATAGTTACACTATTTAATGCCTACATATATTTCAAACCTATTAACACACACACATATCAAATCCAACCAGGTTAAACACATCAATCAAGCCAAACAAGTCAAACAAGTTAATCAAGTCAAAGTAAATATGTTATGTATTTAATTAATAATTCTATATATTTCAAATACAACAATTTCCCATACATATACTTGTTATGTTTGGAGTTAAAAGTTAACATGTAATGCAGTGTGTGCAGTATGTTGGTTATAATGCAGTATGACGTGTTATGTCATGCAAAAATTAATATGAAATGATATATTAAATGAATTGCAACTTGTGTTGTGAATAATTTAATTTGAGATCCACTGTAATTTATAATAATGATATATGATATGAAATAATATGTGTAATGATTATATGTAGAATGATTTGATGATGATATCGATTTTGGTAAAAGATATTCAAAGTACTATCTAACTATTATGCATATACATGTATATTATAAATCATTTCAATCAAACAAAGGTAATATATGTTAATTCATAGACTTAGGTTAATGATCCTAATGAAAGAGATTGAAAGAATAGTAAAGATAAAAGTTTATTGGTAATATATTCATGATAGGCAGTAAAATATTCAGAATAATTCAATGAAAAATACAGAGTTAAATAATCTTAGTAGGGTGCTTCTTTAAAAATAATATAGATTAAAAAATTGAAGATCTTTTTAAAGAGAAAATAAAATTGTATCATATGAAGTAAACTATTTATATATATATATATATATATATTCATAATTATATATATAAAAACTAATTTTGAAAAGAACTTAGAATTTGATTTATTATAAGATATACATCAATCTTTTGATACAAATCAATTTTAAATTTAAACTTTTAGAAATCAAAACATATTAATTTGCTAAAGAATTATTTATATGTTAAAACTTTTAAAAGAAATCTATAATAAAATTGTTTTTAATGAAATCTGGTAATATAAAGTAAACTATAAAACTATAACTTCTTATATTTTAACTACAAATTTAAGACATAAAAATTAGAAGATTTTCTTTTAAAGGACAAACTTAGCAATTTTTTTATTGAAATGTATGGAAAGTTTGAAATTAGTAAGAAAGACACGTTTTAAACTAAAGGTGGAATTCAGGGGGGCCCACTATCCTTTCCCCTTTTACACTAAAATGTGTCTTTCTCACTAAGTTCAAAACTTTCCATACTTTTCACCAAAAAATTTGCTAACTTTGTCCTTCATCCTATTTTCCACTAAAAATTATATATATATATTTTTGTATACCAAAATATTAAGTTAAATATACAAGTTTAATAAATCTTAATAAAATAAGAGATCAAAATTATTATTAAGTTATGAATAGTATTTGTCTCAATGTAACCCAGAATTGTTATGAAATTATTTGAAAACATATATAATTTAAACTATGTATGTTTAAACTTCATATAAAAGATATGTAAATTTATATTTTATAAAAATATCAAATGTTTGAAAATTTTGCTTATTTCAAGCATATTAATATATCTATGTACTATATATAATTTTATTAATTTATATACTTTCAATATATATTTTTGAAACAAAATATACGAAACATAAGTAGATGAACAAAATTGACAATTTCATGTTGGAAAGATGTTCCTTCAATTTTTCAAAACCAAATCAAAGAGAAGTGAAATTTAAATTTAGAATAAGAAGAGATTTTAATTAGATTGGTCTATATGTATACTACGGTGTATCGACATATGAACCAAAATATCTAGAATCATAAAAGAGCTAAATTTCTATACCTAGCTATGTACATAGATGCATATTCCTAAATTCAGTGATAATTATGAAATAATTATAAAGCGTAGCTCCTTTTGCAATCCTTCCTTTTGTTGTTCTTCTGTTGTCATGAATCACACATTCTCATCTTCCGGAATTTGATGATAAGATCTGTTCTAGTGCGACGGACTCGTTTTTCTGATCAGCATAATATATTTATTTGCAGTGACAGTTTTGGTTTCTTTTTCCCTTTGTGCACCAAAACTTCGTTTGATTATAATTTTGCCATTTCTTGATGGATTTCCATGAAACCAGTGGCATTTCGAAGCCAATTATTCGTTTATCAGTCTTGTATTCATAGATCTGAGTTATAAAACCCTAATTCTCAAATCAATTTGGTGATTAGGTTTATTTCACTTCTAAATTTCTATATCAAATGGAATAATGAATGAAGTGGATAAATTCATAATATCTCACAGATTAGTAGCATTTATTTGTTCATTTACCTATTTTTTAATCATTAATCATTCAGAAACCATGACAATTCCTTGCCGAAAACCATTCATATCCATCAATAATAGTTAATACCAAAGAGTTTTACACGACCATATCGATCCATTTTCAAGAGCATTTCTTCTTTTGGGTGTTGACCATTTTTTTGGTTAACATGAGAAATTATCTTAAGTAAATCACAAACGTTAAAACCTTTATAACACTTAGAATTTTTCTTAAGTTTATTATCTCTGTATTATTCTCTTTCTAATGTTATTTTTGCCAGAATTTTATGTCTGATCGACTCTCCTTTCCTTCTTCCCCATAGGCATATAGGAAAGTAGAATATTCTTGACAGGCCTGGAGCATTACAAGAATGCTACAATCCTATTTACAGCTCATCTAGTTTTTTTACTTTAATGAATTGGATTTGAGAGAGGGATGTTTGATTTAATATGACTTAGATAATACAGTAAATTTCAGGCTTTGATGTAATGATTTTTATTCATTTATGAAATGAACTTTTTAGGAAAAGTTTAATAAAGATATTTTGTCCGTGTTTCTACGATAATTTATTTTATGCCATGTGAATCTTAGTCTCTTTGAGATTTCAGTTATACCTAGATGTTCCACATTCCTTTGCATCACTTGTTAAAGATATGTTAAGGGGTGTGAGATGTAACATTTGTTATTACTGCCTAAGTTTTCAATAATAGTAAAAATGGTTTTTTTTTGACAAAAAATCTCAAAATGAAAGTATTTTGAAAAATATAAAGGTTGTAAATTAAAAATCCCTTGAATTAGTCTTTTTTCTTTATCTAATTCCCTCCTTATTTCCTTAGGACGGTTACCAGATCAACATAAGATGCATACCAACCAACAACTACCTATGTTGATCGTCACAGAGAATTGTCAAATCTAGAAGGCAAACCACTGCCATAACGCCGACAACTCCTATCATATCAAAATTCAAAGCAGTGAGATCTTCTTTAAACTATCTATAGGATAAATTATCCAAAGCTTACCTAAAAATAGAGATTCAAGGCCCTTATAGGTTGAATTCTAGATATTGAGTGCTAATAAACCCAAATAGTCCTTTATGGGTATGAATTTAGGAGATAACTTACCACTTCGTGCAACTATTAGGTTAGGTATATTTTTGATAAGAAGACTATGGAAGCTAAGGAGGGTGAGATGACTTAGAAATATTTTTGTAGAAATTCAAGAGGATGCTCAAAGGAATAAAAGAAAAGAGGAAACAGGGCCACCAGGTAGAGAAAAGTACTAACCAAAAGGATTAAGTAATAAAAAGAGAAAGAATTAAGAAAGAGGTCGACAAAAGTAATTCTTTAGTACTACTGTTGATTGTTTGCACTTATACATTTCTCTAATTATAGACCCAGCAATAGTATCCAACCCCGTGAGAGGATTAGCACAAGTATTTATGATAAGCTAAGGTCTAAAACTTAAGATTCTAAATATAGAGTAATGCTTATACTTTGGTCTTTCTAGGTATGGGTTGATTCTAGGTCTAGACTAAATAGCCATATACTAGGTTATCCTAGATTTTTCTAATAAGAAGGCAGTTACCTGGGCACGTATAATGGAAGTACCCTAGAGTTCTCCTATGATTCAAGAATAATCAATTAAGCTGAGCGAATTTACTGCTTAAACCAATCTTTTGATAAGTTGATCCCCATATTTATTGTTAGAGGCTTTCTAGATATGTTTAAGGAAGTCATTGGACTTCAACCTCATAGAGAAGTTGAATTGATAATGTGTCTGATAGTGGTAGACTCGTAGCATTATTAGTAAGATATAGGGCTCTAGTGGAGTAATTCGAGCTAAGTAAATAGATTAATGAAATTTCAGGTAAATAAGGTGAGGAACTTCTAGAAAAATGATTTACAAGAAGAAATATGTCAGAATGAGAGACACCACTCATCTTTTCAACAATGACGAATAGTACCTTAGGATTTACTTTGATCATGGAGGGCTAAGTAAGAAGATCCATTATCCCTAGCCTCGCATTGATGGTCTCTTTGGTTAGTTTATAGAAGTCTTTATGGATGACATTTTTTGTACAATCGAATGATAATGAGGAACAAGTTTGTTATTCAGTAAAGGAATTCTGTACCCTCCAAGCACGTAAACTTTAGACTAAATTTTCTAAGAATCACTTTTGGGAGTTAGAAAGTTTTCTTGGATTAGCGGGTTACTATAGAAAAGTTATTAGTATTTTTTGTTAAGATATCAGTTCCCTTAACCTACCTCACCAAGTAGAGCTTGGCTTTATTTAATAAAATTTGCAAAAATATTTCTAGATAATTGAAAAGATTTTTGGCTGATGAATCAATACTAGTCTCACCTCATGGCTCTAAGTACTTTGTAAAGAGTACTAATAGGCCAAAAGAGAGCCGTGAAAGGAACTACCTTGAGATAACTACCTTTTGTTTTCCCTTTAAGTCATGAGGTCTTTACTTATTAGGAGAAAAAATTGAATTGTTAGCTAACCCTAAATTATTGGTTTATTTATCCATTCAGAGAGATTTGAGCTTAAGACATTAAAGATAGGCGGAGTTTCGAGCATCCGATGATTTTGGACTTATATGTGAGAGTAAGGATGTGGTGAATATCAAGCTCTTTATTTAGTATAAGGGTTTTTGGAATGAAAGCACTGGGGATATATGAAGTTTCTTTAAGAAATTCCACAGTAGATAAAAGAATCATTTATATGGATCATTAGCATACCCGATTGAGAAAAGGAAATAAGAGCAATCGAGTGATAGGCTAATCAAATGCAACTAGGAGCATCAGTGGTAACACAGTATGTGAAGAATAACCTTTGACATCATAGGGTACCCATAGCATAGTTAGCAACTGAAAACCATTTAGCCTTAGTGATTTTTGGAAAAATCTCCAAGAACTTATAAGAAATAAGGCGAGACCTAGGAACACTTTATTACCTGCATACATATAGTCGGACAAAGAGGAACAAATAAGGATTTAAAGGATTTACCTAGGAAGCATATCTTGCATTTTAATGGGACATAAGGATGAAATTTACTACTACTAGAGTTTAATGTTAAGAATTCAGTATTCATCACGGTTTCATCATTGGGGCATGGGATAAGGTTAGTAGATCCTAGAAACCCCATAACATATGGAGATGAAATTATACAATTTTGTCAGATAGAGCTGTATTAAGAGTGATAGGTCCTTATATGACTACTAATTTGAAGAAAAGGATTTTAAGAAGAAAAAAAGGAAGATAAACGATGTTTAAGGAGAAATTATTTAAGGTCTACCGGAATAAGTTTTTTGAAAAAGAAGAAAATTTGAAAGTCCACTTTGAGTCTAACCATGTATATGGTTTTAGAAATGGAAATTTTTAGATGATGTTGTGTTTCAAATAGAAATTCTTGTAACTCCATAAATATTTAGTTTTTCACAAAGGTTTTTCTCTCAAATAAGTTTTTTAAAAATAAATTGAGTTTTGATAAAAAAAAATGTACTTTTATAGGGTTGACAATATAAGTGAAACTGATAAAGGAGTTATGGATAAGAAAATAAAGACATGAATTTGGAATGTGAATGCAATAAAAATAATTAGGTATTGCAGAATCTACTTGAATGATCGAGTAAACTCTAGAATTTCAGGTCAAATTTAACAACAACTGGGCAATACTGGACTCGTTACGAATGCATTCAGCAATGAAGGAAATGAAGGAGATGAAAGAATTTTTTTTGAAGGTAAACTAGTGAATTTTCTCTGTGGATGGAGATACTTTTACCTATAGTAACAAGATTAGGCGAAATGGTAAAGCGCTGCAATGAATTTGGTTGGAATGACTCAACAACTACAAAATGAATCATTCGATTAGAACACACAGATAAAAGAGCATGAGTTGTTAGTTCTTTATTATAGGATATAGCGATAACTAGTCCCATAACAAGATCATCCATCTCATAAGGAGGACTTATATATGTAGTGACTTGGGTGTCTTAGCAGAGAATCAAAATTTCTTACTCATATCTTTTTGGTTGCATCTTTTAGGTGTTCTATCATTAGCTTTTTTGATTATGATCTTTCTTTTAGTATCCCTTGGGATAGACCTTAGGATTGTGCCTACGGATGGTACGATTGAATGTAAACAAGTATTAAAAGATGTTATGTGTGATGGATGTAAGTGTTTGCTAGTGGGTGCAAATGGACGTATATACATAGACTTTGCACTATTATCTAGTGATCGACCAACTAAGTCACAAGAGCATGTGGATGTGCATGTAATTTTATTAGCTATTCCATGATTGTGATAAATGGATAAATATCATATGGGTGTAGCATATGGATAATGGTTGTAGCATACATATAGACCTGTTAGTCATTATTAGGATTTTTGCGTATGTTTGTATGCATGGCACGAGTATATTTGCATAAGCATGAGGTCGACTGAATCTGTAAACTGCCTAATCTTTTGCACTAAATAAGGACATATACACTATATTGCATATCGATGTAATATGAATTAAAATTCTTGAGGACAATGGATGTGATGGATGGTGTTTGAGAAGAAGGCTGTAGATTTTAATTGTGGTTCTTAATTACATTTTTCCATCCTTGGAGCTTTCGGGACGAAGTCCTTTAAGGAGGGGATAATGTAACACCAAATGCTTCAGTAATATGATTAATAAAGAGAAATGAGTTAGGTAAGAAGAAATTAACTTGAATAAATAAAACTTATTGAAAAATGAAAAACTTTTGCAAATGTCCGAATTTAGCTACTAAAACATTATCATTTATCCATGGTGATTTTTTTTGGATAATTTCTATTTATAACTTGTCTATCTGAGTTAAAACGAAGAAGTTATGAAACAAAGATTGAAACCAGAATATACAAGTTATATATATATATATATATATATATTGGTCGACCTTACCTAGATGGGGTCCACTATGGGGACGAGTGCCTTTTGAGGCAAGTCGACCGCCCATAGGGAAAACGCCTAATAAGGCTTGTACCTGGTCAACTTTCTTACCAAGTACGTAATGATAAAAATAGATCTGAAATGTTTAAACCTGAAGCATATAGATTAACAACTAATGGTTAAATTTAGACCTATGACATGTCAATTCCAGATTAAATCTTGATGATCCAATGGTCCAAGATCCCTTGCACACCAATAAATAGAATCCTTACTTAAGTACTCACTCGACATATTTTTCCTCCTCTTCCTTTAGGTTTCCTCTCAATTATTAGAGGTTGAACCAAAAATAAAATATCTTCTTTAAGGTAGAAGAACCTAGTTAAAATATTATTTAGATGATTTAGAGGAATGGGATCGAATAAGACCACAAGTCATCTGTATAGACTATAGAGCAATATATGAGTGTAAATTACTATTACGTATCATGAAAATTAAGGATTTAACACAAAGTAATATTAGTTTACAGTTTTATTTTTTAAATTATTTTCAATTTAGTACAAGTTTATTGTCTGTTTATTTATATAGTTCAGTATATTTTATCTTAAATGTTAGACAAAATTCACTCTTCTAGGAGAATAGGGTGAAAGAAGGCCGAGGTAGACGAAAAAGTATCCCAGAAAAGCAGGGAAGGGTCAAGCGCCCTAAAAATTTATCTAAAGTAAAGGTTTAAGAAAAGCAAAAGCATCGTATAGACCGCCGAAAGCAATACTATCATCAAACAAGACAACAATGAATAAATAAGCTTCCAACGCAGTAAAGAAAAGCCACTTCCAATAATACCAAAGGGCACGTCCTTCAAGAAAGAATATTTTGGGTCAATCAGCGAACCGTAAATTGGAAAGAAACCCGAAATGGTGTTTCGAAAGAAGTTCACAAGGAAAAATCCAATGGCTGGATGGAAGGATCATCATGTCGAAAGACCATTCGCATAAAGATAGGTTATAATGACAAGTCGGGAGCTTGCATGGATACATATCTCCCGTGATAAATTAACCCACATCCTGGAAGATATACACCAGAGAAACAACAAGTAACAGTCCTGCCTTCATAAAGCTCTCAGAGTAGCCTTCAGAAAAACATCTATACGAAGCCTTGCAAATGAAAGGAGTAACCCTAATTTCTAAATCAAATTGAGGATTTTCTCTTACTCATGTAATCCTATTTGGTAGTCCATAATAAACGAAGAAGAATTAAGGATCTTAACTTATGGAGTTTAGTTTTAAGAGAAAGAGGCCTGATCATTTTTGGCTTTTAACCTATTTAATAGTCGATTGTGCATGATTCTTACTTCTAACTTCTTATTCTTAACCAAAACCATGTTGCAAAGCACGTAAGAAGGGATAGTATAACTAGGTACGAAAGCTGTAACGCTTATCCAAAAGGAATAAGATGGATTACTAATGAAAGAGCCTATATCACTTCTATTGAGTTTCATGACATCAGATTCTTATTTTACCGAGTTCTAAAACAAAGACAACCAAGTATTATCGGTAATCTTCTGAAAAGAACCAACTTTTGATATGTTATGTAGTTTCAGTCTAATCGTACATACAAAATCGTTGTTTAATATGCTTTCAGTCACTTATGGAATGAAAGTCATTGATGTCTATTTACATTAAATAAAGACTTCTGGAGGGATTAAAAGGCAAAACATATTACCCTTTCAAGTTATTTAACTAATATGAAGCCTTTTCATTCGAAAGTTACCTACTATAAACTACTTCGGGGTGTTAAACATTTTCATGGAAAACATTTTGACGCTAGAAGAGTGCTTGAACCTTCAACCCTTTGGCTAATACAAAGTAATTTTTCGTATTTGAATGAATGCAGGAGAAATGAAGACAACAAAAACCAAATCAAAAGGATTAGACACAGTCCACAAAGACATGTCCCACACCTCTCGTCTAGAGGAGGATATAATGCCATCCTTCAACCAGGTGGATACTTTACAAGGAGAGCCTTCCATTAAGAATCAATGGAAGAAAATTATGAAGAAATTAAACATATAAGAAATGAAATCATTGAATTGAAGACATTGCTAAATGAATTTCTTTATCAAAAATCTTCTAGAAGCAAAAGCCCCTAAAATTGAAAATAACGGTAAAACAGGTCGTGGAATTTTAAAAAAGGGTCCAAAGCTACTCAATTCGAAAGAAAAAGCAAAGATGAGCCTTTCGATCTCAAGCTTAAAAAGCCAAAGAACGGTAACGCAAAAGCTATTACCAAGGGAAGCTGAAGGATAAAGAGGAGAAACCTGGAAGCCCCACCACAGAAGGGTGCAACCCCACAGGATGAATTATCCTATCAAAGATGCTTGCATTAAAGACCTGATAGCGAAAGTTAAGAAAGATACATTCAGTTTTAAGGGAAAAGAACCCCCGATGCTCGGGTAAATGATAATGAAAGGGATGCTCCATTCATGAAAAAGATTACGTCAGCTATTATCCATTATAAGTGGAGATTCCAACAATCAAGTATCAAGGAACCACAAATCTCGAAAATCACCTAATGGCCTTCGACAGCCTGGTGGACTCGTATAATGCTTCCGGGGTAGTCTGATGCAGACTGATCCCCGTGACTCTTCATAGTGTCGTTGATAAATTATGTCGGCAGTATCGTGAGAAGACCATCTATTCTTTTAGAAAATTCTTATTTGAATATGTTGTCCAATTTTGTGTCTAGAAGGATCCTGGACTTCCCCTCCATAGGTTTCTGGACTTCTAGTATTTCAATATCCAAATCTAGGTTCGGGATTTCTATAGCCGAAAGAGGCTTTGTATTTCCAGAATTTGGGTTTCCGGCCTTCTATTCTTCGTATCTATTATTTTCAAAAGATGTTTCCTGGACTTCCATTATTCTAAAACCTAAATTAGGGTCTTAAGGCTTATATCAAGCCAACAAAGGTTTTGTATATATTATATTCAGAGAAAAGCTTCTAAAATTTTATTATTTCCATAATCTAGGTTCCATTTTTCTTATTAAGACAAAGATGGTTTTGTATTTATTACTCTAGAAAAAGAATTCCTAGGTTTACTATCTTATTACCTGAATATAAGCTTCAAGGTTTCTATAAACTAAAAGGGCCTTATATCTTTCATCTACAAACAAAAATTTCGAGGTCCTTATTTCTTTGTTTCCTAAATAGGTGCTTTGGATCTGTCATTAAGCCAAGAGCATCTTCATATCTATTATTCTAAAAAAGGTTTTTTTAAAATCTCTATCCAAATCTAGGTTCCAATCATCAGAAGATGTGTTGGTCTCCATTATGTCCTGTCTCCATTAAACTGAAGAATCTGAGTCCAAGTTATAAATTTCTTAGACCACGAAAATGGTCTCAGTCAAGCCAACCTATTACAGGAAAAGATTTTCGGGTTTTTATTTACCAAAATTGGGATTTGTTCAAATCAAGAAGAGGTTTCTGTTGTAAAATTTTCAAAACAATTGATTTGGGTTTGGGTATTATTTGAAGAGAATGAAGAATAAAAGGAAGAAGGAATGGGCAAATATGTTATGTCCCACATCATGGAAAATACAAAGGATTTCCACTATATATGTAAAGACATGATGTATAATAACGAAAGAAGAGAAGGAGAGATAAGGCAATGGGCCTTGAGCATTAACTTGGCATAATAATATTTAAAATGTCAAAAGATGGGCCTTGGGCCTTGGGGCTCTTGGGGTCTCGTGATCCATTAAGTCACGAAACATATCGGTCGACCGGCCGTTTTAAGATTTCATCCCAAAGGGAAGAGATGCGACGCTGTACGGACGAAAATAACCGTTACAAACGGTGGTGACGCTTCGCTGAAAGGATGCCTCTTCATTTGTTATAAATAGCAACGCCCAGAAATGTTTGAAATCACTTAAAATAATATCTTCTTCTTCCTTTACAGTCTGCAACGCCATTAAAGCGTATCAAAACGCTGTTTCATTTGTAACGCCTCTGAGGTGTTGCAAATTGCAGAAATACGTTGCAGATTAATCCTCCTCTTCTTTTCTTCGTTCTCTACAGTACTTGCATCATCAGAAACATTTAATCAGTGTTCTTGGTCGAATCAAAGTCGTACAAACTTTGAATTCGATTACGCTGTTTCAAGGCTTCATTGAATCCTGAAGTCAATAGTTCGTTAACCAGTTTGTATCTGGTAGGTTGAACTATTGTCTGAAAGAATTTGCTCCGCAAATCCTTGAAGTCAGAAGTACGGCAGATTCTACTCCTCCAAAAGCGTCTCAAACCACAAAATCCCCAACAAATTTTCAGACAATAGTTCAACCATGGATAGTTTGAGCGCTTTGCAAGTGATGAATCAGCATTTGACGAAGTTGGAGCGGTTTGATGGAGAGAACTTCACTCGTTGGCAGGAGACTATGAAATTCTTTCTGATCACGGTTAAGTTATTTCATATTCTCGAAGACGTATTGGAGAAAATACCGGAGGAAACCGATAAGGATAGTGCAGAATTAAAAGCAAAAAGGGCAAAGCGAAAAGAGGAAGATTTTCTATGCAGAGGCCACATACTGAATGCACTGTCTACTCCGATATACAATGCTCACAGGACCTTGGACACGGCGAAGGCACTCTGGACTGCGCTAGAAAGCAAATATCACATCTATGAGGCAAGTAATAAGAAATTTCTTATATGCAATTTTATGGATTTCAAAATGGTCACTAACAAGTCCATAATTGGACAAGTCAGTGAAATACTACTGTTAGTAAATCAACTTAAGGATGCCGGTATTGATCTCCCTGAATCATTTGTTGTTGGAGTTATTATTTCGAGACTCCCTAATTCTTGGAATGATTATAAGAAGAAATTAAAACATGCGGAAACCGATTATGATTTAGACGGTTTACAGCGTCATCTTCGTATTGAAGAGGATTCTCGTAAACGCGAACTAGATGATAATCCGCAAACTGAGTCTCAATCTAAGGCTAATAATGTTGAAATTAACGATAAGTTGAAGCCTAAGAATGAGACACAGTTCAAAAAGAAAGGTACTAATTCCAGGAATAAGAAGAAGGGTGACTGTTACTATTGTCACAAACCCGGCCACTATGCCCGAGACTGTCGTCTTCGGAAGAAACAACAAAAAGCGAATGTGGTCGAAGAAAAGCTTGTGGCTGTCGTACAAGAGGCGAACTCCGTTAGTGGCATTGACAATGACTGGTGGCTCGATACTGGAGCAACTATTCATATTTGCAAAGACTGTAATCTATTCAAGACTTACGATGAGAATAACGGAGAATCCAGCGAAGTAACTAGCGCAAACAAAGTTGCAAGCAAAGTTCTGGGAAAAGGCACTATTGAATTGACATTCACCTCTGGGAAAGTTCTTACTTTAGTCAATGTATTTTATGTACCTGATATGTGTAAGAATTTGATTTCTGGATACCTTCTTAACAAAGGAGGATTCAAGATGGTGTATGAGTCTGATAAGTTAGTGTTGTCCAAGAACAGCAAATTTATTGGACAGGGATATTCTTGTAACGGCATGATTAAGTTGAATCTAATAAAGAAATCTTCTGCTTATATTGTTGACTCTGTTAATTTATGGCATAGTAGATTAGGACATATTAATTACAAGTCACTTAGAAATATGCATAAATTAGGATTAATTTTTGATTATGATTTCGAATCCATTTCTAAATGTGAGATATGTGTTCAAGCAAAAATACATCGAAAATCCTTTAAATCCGTTGAAAGGAAAACTGGTTTGCTTGATTTGGTATATAGTGATGTGGGTGACTTGAAAAGTCATATCACCTATGGTGGTAACCAATACTATATAACGTTTATTGATGATTATTCTAGATATGCTTATGTATATCTAATGAAATCAAAAGATGAAGCCTTTGATAAATTCAAAATTTACAAAGCAGAAGTCGAAACACAATTAGGAATTAAAATTAAAGTGTTACATTCAGATCGTGGTGGTGAATATTTTTCAAATGAGTTTACTTTGTTTTGCAAACAAAATGGTATCATTCACTAATGTACCGCCCCTTATACACCACAACAAAATGGTGTTGCTGAGAGAAAAAATAGAACTTTAGTAGAAATGGTTAATGCCATGCTCATAAGTTCTAATTTGCCATATAACCTATGGGGTGATGCTATGTTATCTGCATGTTACATTTTAAATAGAGTACCACTTAAGAAAAATAATTTTTCTCCTTATGAATTATGGTTCAATAGAAAACCTAATCTTACCAGACTTAAAATTTGGGGTTGTTTAGCATATGTTAGAAAACCAGACCCTAAACGACCAAAGTTAGGTAATAGGGCTTTTAAATGTGTTTTCATTGGATATTCTCTTAATAGTATAACTTATAGATTTATGATTCTTGATACCTTAGAAGTCATAGAATCTGTAGATGTAGAATTTTTTGAAAATCAAACTATTGAGAATCCATTGAGATCATCTAGTCCAGAACCAACTGAGACTAATGATACAAATGATGATGAATATGCTCCTGCTCAAAACAGCAAGGAAGTGTCAGTACCAGATGATAGTACTGAACACAGAAGAAGTAAAAGAGCGAGAATAGAGAAGGACTATGGTCCTGACTTCATAACATATCTCGTAGAAGGCAATAAGGACGAAGTCCTTAATGTGACAAGATATGTAATGAACGTCGATGATGATCCCAAAACTTATTCTGAGGCTATGAGTTCTAGAGATTCTAATTTCTGGAAAGAAGCTATCAATGACGAAATGAATTCCATAATGTTAAACCAAACTTGGGTATTAAGCGATTTACCTCCTGGTGCTAAACCTATAGGATGTAAATGGATATTTAAGAAAAAGTTGAATACAAATGGATCCATTGATAAATTTAAAGCCAGATTAGTTGCTAAGGGATATAAACAAAGACAAGGAGTAGATTATTTTGATACATATGCTCCGGTGGCTCGCATATCTTCGATACGCTGTTTAATAGCACTTGCATCAATTCATAACTTGGTCATACATCAAATGGATGTAAAGACAGATTTTCTAAATGGAGATTTAGAAGAAGAGATATACATGGAACAACCTGAAGGTTTCATAACCCCAGGCCAAGAAAGGAAAGTTTGTAAATTAGTTAAATCTCTTTATGACCTGAAGCAAGCTCCCATGCAATGGCATGAGAAGTTTGATAAAGTTGCACTGTCATTTGGATTCATTGTTAATGATGCAGATAAATGTATCTATAGCAAATCGGATAACAACGGTTATGTTATAATATGTTTATACGTTGATGACATGCTGATATTTGGTTCCAACATATCCTGTGTAAATGAAACTAAGAAGTTTCTATCTTCTAAATTTGATATGAAAGATCTAGGAGAGGCTGATGTAATTTTAGGAATTAAAATCATTAGGAAAACGGGGGAGTTATTACTAACTCAATCTCATTACCTTGAGAAATTCCTAAAGAAGTATAATCATTATGATGACAAACCAGCACCAACTCCTTTAGATCCAAGTATAAGATTAGAAAAGAACACTGGACGTACCATTTCTCAATTGGAATATTCCAGTATTATTGGGAGTCTTATGTATGCTATGCATTGCACTAGACCAGATATCGCACATGCTATAAGTGTATTGTGTCGATTTACGAGTAATCCAGGTTTCGAACACTGGAAAGCCATTTCCAAAGTCTTAGCTTATTTGAAGGGAACCATCAACTATGGTTTATCTTATAAAGGATATCCTGCTGTAATAGAAGGATATAGTGATGCAACCTGGAACAATGTAGAATCGAAATCCAAGTCTACGACTGGATGGATATTTACATTAGGAGGCGCTGCTGTGTCTTGGGCTTCCAAGAAGCAGACATGTATATCTGATTCAACTATGTTATCAGAATTAATTGCATTAGCAGACGCATGTAAGGAAGCAGAATGGCTTAGAAATTTGTTAGTAGAAATCCCATTATGGAAGAAGCCATCTCCAGCAGTCTTGATTAATTGCGATAATCAAGCAACGATATATAATGTTTCTAATAAAACATATAATGGAAAGTCTAGACATGTGAGTCTAAGACATCAAATGGTGAGACAGTTACTCAAAAGTGGAGTTATAACTGTTGACTACATAGAAACAAAGAAAAACTTGGCTGACCCACTTACGAAGAGTCTTCCAAAGGCTATGGTTTCTATAAAGTCAAAAGAAATGGGACTAAGGTCTGTGAATGAAGATTGATCATCCTTAACAGAAACCCAACTTGTGTCTTGAAAAGGATAGACAAAGTTCAATGGGTACCAACAAGTTAAGGAAATGATTATGGAACACTAAATCAATAATCCCATAATGTTTAGTGTTGGATTCTGCATGAACAAAGGATGGATGAATATCCTTAATAAGTCTAGAAACCCTAAAAGGTGTATCGCAGAAACACCTTAAGTGACTTACCTATATGAGTATGGAAATCAGGCCGTTTCCTAAGAAAGTAAGACCGCTTTCGAAGTAGACTCATGAACCAGGATTTAAGCACATGGCCATTAACGTGCTGAGCAATACAGAACACTCTAACTAAGGAATACAACATGTGTGATTGTTCCGGTTTTATCATTAAGGGATACTTGGTTCAAGATTCGTTCACCATTGAATCTCAATTGAACTTTGAATGGTTTACACTAAGTAAAAGTTCAAATCCAAAAGATACTTTTATTTATGTGTTGTTTCCACGATGATGCAAAATTTGACCTTAGAACTACATAGGCTTGATCCCACTTGGGTATGTAGGAAGTCACACTAGTGACTCAGCCGTCCACTTTATTTATTTTCTTATTTTGAAAATTGGGGGAGATTGTTGTAAAATTTTCAAAACAATTGATTTGGGTTTGGGTATTATTTGAAGAGAATGAAGAATAAAAGGAAGAAGGAATGGGCAAATATGTTATGTCCCACATCATGGAAAATACAAAGGATTTCCACTATATATGTAAAGACATGATGTATAATAACAAAAGAAAGAAGAGAAGGAGAGATAAGGCAATGGGCCTTGAGCATTAACTTGGCATAATAATATTTAAAATGTCAAAAGATGGGCCTTGGGCCTTGGGGCTCTTGGGGTCTCGTGATCCATTAAGTCACGAAACAGATCGGTCGACCGACCAAAACTCAACCAGTCGACCGTTTTAATCTCTGTTTGAAAACGGTCGACCGGTGATATTTTGGCGGTCGACCGGCCGTTTTAAGATTTCATCCCAAAGGGAAGAGATGCGACGCTGTACGGACGGAAATAACCGTTACAAACGGCGGTGACGCTTCGCTGAAAGGATGCCTCTTCATTTGTTATAAATAGCAACGCCCATAAATGTTTGAAATCACTTAAAATAATATCTTCTTCTTCCTTTACAGTCTGCAACGCCATTAAAGCGTATCAAAACGCTGTTTCATTTGTAACGCCTCTAAGGTGTTGCAAATTGCAGAAATACGTTGCAGATTAATCCTCCTCTTCTTCTCTTCGTTCTCTACAGTACTTGCATCATCAGAAACATTAAATCAGAGTGTTCTTGGTCAAATCAAAGTCGTACAAACTTTGAATTCGATTACGCTGTTTCAAGGCTTCATTGAATCCTGAAGTCAATAGTTCGTTAACCCGTTTGTACCTGGTGGGTTGAACTATTGTCTGAAAGAATTTGCTCCGCAAATCCTTGAAGTCAGAAGTACGGCAGATTCTACTCCTCCAAAAGCGTCTCAAACCACAAAATCCCCAACAGTTTCGGCAGAACTCGTTGGGAGGTTTTTGACTATATTAGTTTTCGGCACTAACATTCTATCTTGGACTTATACAAATATTGTATTATTGGAGTTTATGACCAATACCAATGCTAACGTAAATAAGCTTGCAGGTAGAATTAAGACGAAAAAATTCATGGTCTTTGTCCTAAAGACAAAGGCTTCCTTCACACTATAGGGATAAATGTTAGGCAAAATTATCTCTATTAGATGAGTAAGGTGAAAGAAGGCTAAGGAAGAAGAACAAGTATTCGAGAGAAGCATGAATAGTCAAGCGCCCTGAAAAGTTATCTAAAGCAATGGTTCAAAGAGAAAGAAAAAGCCTGTAGAACTGTCGAAAATACTATTATCGTCAAGAGAGGCATTGATAAAAGGATAGGATTTCAGCACGGTAAAGAAGAGCCCCTTCTGGAAACACCAAAGGGCTCGCCCTTCGAGAAAACATATCTCGGATTCAAGCATCAAAGTGTAAGATTACACTGAAACCCAATTCCGGAAGAAATTCAAAAGGAAGTAACCTTATGTCTAAGTAAAGATCATCGTGCCCAAAGATCATCCACTAAAGATAGGTTGTTATGATAATTCAGTGACTTGCATGAACATATTCCTCTCTCGGTAATTAGACTCGCTTCCCAAAAGATATACCCGGAAGAAAAAGCAAATCCCAACTGTTTATAAATAATAGCGCCTTCATGAAGCTTTCAAGATATCCATCGGAAAAGCACATAGGCGATGCCTTGTAAGTGAATGAGGCCTAAACCGAACCTATAAATACAACCCTTGGGATCCAGAACCGGGACGTTCAATTCATTCCAAAAGCGTAATCATAAATTGCTGTGTGTAACCCTAATTTCTAAATCGAATTGGAAATTTTCTCTTACTTTTGTATTCTTATTTGCAATTCATAATAAACGAAGGAGAGATGAGGATATGAACTTATGGATTTTTGTTTTAAGAGAAAGGCGCCTAATCATTTTTGGCTATTAACTTGTTTAATAGCCAACTGCACATGATTTTAATTTCTAACTCTTTATCCTTAACCGAAACCATATTGCGAAGCACATGAAGAGGGATAGTGCAACCGAGACAAAAAATAGTATTGCTTATCTGAAAGGATAAGAAGGATTACTACAGTTGGAACCTGTTTCTATTAAGGAATATTATTAAATTTCTTGCCCACTTGTTGAGTTCCGCAACATTAGATTCTTATTAATGAATTCTGAAACAAACCTATACGGTAGAATCGGTAATCCGAAAGGAATAAGCTTTTGGTATTATATGAAGTTTCAATCAAATTGGACATACGAAACATTGGCTTAATGCGCCTTCGATGACTTATGACCTAACGGTCATAGATGTCTGTTTACATGAAATAAAGTCTTTCGGAGGCATTGAAAGCCAAAGCATATTATCCTTTTGGATTACCTAACAAATACGGAAGCCTCTACTTTTGGATTTTATTTATCATATGCTGCTCAGGTGTTAATCATTTTTATGGCTAACAATAACTTTACAATTTTATATTTTAATACGTTTAAATTATATGAAAATAGTAAGAAAAAGAGAGAGATTTCACGTAAACAAGAAACACAGAAGTATTAGAAAATATAAAAAATACATGTGAAGTAAATTTGAAAGCAAAATATTAACTTTTATAAAAAGTTAATAGAAGAAAAGAAACAAGTTTCAAAATTTGTAGGTAAACTGTAAACTTTGTTATAATTTAGGAAGAAAACGATAAAAAGAGTAACGTTATTATGATATTAGTTCATGATAGACAAAGGCAACCTTTAAAACATACACTATCATGAAATTAAAAAAAAACATAAAATGACTAGAATATCGTAATAATAAACAGCATAGTGGGGGCATGTACTAATTGGGAATAGACACTTATGCCAGATAGAGGTAGATAAGTGTCCAATAGTTAAGCTCGGTTATTCACCATTTACTATTCCATCTATAGCTATGAACATCCACCCTAATTATTCTAAAATCAAGACCACTCCTTATACTACATTAAAAACCATGAAATTAATTGAAGAAATCGCACAATCAAGATTTCCACAAGATATTCAAATTCTTGGGTGCGGTCACTAATACCAAGATCAACTTTTATGGAGGAGAATATAGGGTTAAGGATGGACATTGAATTGGTAGGCGATAGGTAAAACAAATCATATAAGTGAACTCACTGTGAAGATCTACACCCATCAAAATTGAAGAGGAAGGCTCCGGTCACTACCTACAAGTCACGACTTTTGCTTAAGTCGCCATAGTGTCAGTTCGCAATTTTCTTTGTTGATCTGAGCTAGGCCAGGATGTGGTCATATAGAAGGGAGTGCATGATGAGAGCATTGGAATAGACAAAATGCAAAACAGTTGGGTAGATCAAGAGAAAACAGTGATGGAAGTGGAGAAAATACACGCCTATGATGCGCATTCCCATAGCCTATTTAAGGATGTAGATTTAAAGTTATTTAGGTAATTAAGGTTAATTAATTACCATTTATGTTAATGTAATTATTCAAGTAATCCATAAAACTTACATTGTTATATTTCTCTCATATAAGATCTGATTTAGGCGTCGTTTCTTCAGTTGAACTCGTATGTAGAATAGTTTGGGCTAATTTAGTTGAAGTAAGAGATATTGTTTCTCATTGAACTATATTTGTTTGTACAGTATAAATGTGATGTTTAAAATTGATTCTAATTATTAAAAGTTACTATTACAATAATTGAACTTAGTAAATAATATGTAAAAGATTAAAAAGTGGTTTAAGTAGTTTTATCCTAGTTATCACATTTTACCCATTTATGCACCATTGCACACTATTTTGGCCATAGTGCTAAATTTAGGCTATTTGGACATTTATTCCACTTTGATACCTATAGAAAAGTAATATTTAATTTATTGACACTTTCATTTAGCTTGTGCGTTAGTTTAGGAATTTATATGACTATTGGTTACGTGGTCAAATTGTGTGCTTATTTTTGCTTAAAACATCGTTCGTGGATAAACTAGTATTAGAAAAACCGCATTTGTAAGAGTTGGGTGCTTATCGATCAACCACACCAGTTGTTGTATATTTATTGTACACAAGGGTGATAGCTCGAATGGTCATAGCAATAAGTGGTTCCTATGACAAAGTTGTACTAGAGCTAGGCGATGGATTTGAGGATGGAGAGACACCGATGTTCGTTGCTAGATCTGAAGATGGAGGATAGACTTGGCGACGAGCTGGATTCTACGACGATTGCTAGACATTTTCACTTAATGTGTATTTAACCAATTTTGGTTAAGAACATGATCAAAGTGATCGTTATCAATCACTATGGAGTGTTCGATATTGATTTCTATTGCTATTGGACATTTCTACTAATTTGGCATGGACGTTGATGCGGTATCGAGTAGCAGGATGCGATGGTTCATTCAATAGTGATTTTTAAGTGATGGTTGTTCAAACAGTAGTTTACGCATGAGGCAAGTACGTGGTGCATTGAGCATTGATTTGTTATTCGACGATGGTGATTCCATGATGGGAAGCATCAATTTTAACAATGGATGGCAATGTTCCAAAATGGAGAGTAATGATAATGGATTGTGCGGAAGCTATTAGAGAGGGTTGGGACAGTCAATTGAGCTTGACGACAAAATTTTCATCTGCATTTAGTCCAAACCATGGAGACTCAAGTTGGGGGGTCATAAGAGTAGTTCTGGAGGTAGACTCCACTATGATTGATGTGTGCAAAGGGAATATCGATATGCCCAGTTTTAGCGGTTACTGGGAAGAAGGGATAATGAGTGTGATGTCTATAATACTAAGTTGAGTCCTCGTTGTTCCTAAATTGAGAGACTTATGTATTCACCTGGACCAAGTTGGGTTCTTATCCTAGGGCGCACAAGCTGATACAACCTAGTTCCTATCCAACTGAGTGACATGGATTCAGGTATCATGGAAACCGAGTGTTATCATATATCCCGTGCACCGAGTCAGTGAATGTGTGGATGGATGGTAAATGCTATTCTTGCTTAATCATTTATCTCTTTAGGGATGTCATGCGATGTAGGTATCATCGACTCTGACATCTGGACACCGTTATTATTTTAATGTAGGAAACACCCATTATGATTATTATAGAGTGGTATATATTTTATGTTTGGTAACTCTATGTATGCACGGTAGGACAGGTATGATAATCCATATCCTCTGTGCCATGTATAATATTACAACTTTTGCAGTACTTTGAGATTTCTCTATCGTTCAAACCAGACTATTGTCTTAACTTATGTTATATTTCTCTCCTATTAACTTGGGCTCATCGATGATGTTAATGAGCAAACCAGACGACATATATGGGAATTATGGGGCTGTGCAGGTGGATAAGTAGGATTTAACGTCTTACATAATTATACTTGTATTATCATTGTTTATTCCACAATGTGATAGTATGGAGCTTTGACAGTGTTGTGTATTCTTATTCGAATCAGTCTATCAGTTAGGTTTATTCATCTCTTGTATAAACTATACTACTTTTTTGTATAACTGTATGAGTTTGATACCCCATATCCTTAATGTCACTCATATGAGGAAGCATTAAGTTTTATAAGCACAATAGGTATAAAGTAACGACATGAAGACTAAAATTCACAAGACAGAATGTAAAACATAGCGGAAACCTTTTTAAAACATCTATTATTAAATCAGACACATCATTATAATTCAAAATACCATGGGATCATCATCATAAAACAAACTCTCTCGTGGTAAGAAAAACATCAGAGTACAATAATAAAACTACATAAGTCATCTCCCTCGTAAGTCATTACAATAGTCATAAAGCAGTTACTGGAGCAATACATGAAGTAAGAAATGATCCGAATCCAAGCTGAATCAAAAGATCAAAAGTCACTGCTGTGATCCTCCACCCTAAAAACCTAGGAAGAGGGGAAGGAAGAGAGAGAGAGAAAAAAACTAGGTCAGACATTTTGGCGAGTTCTAGTATTTCTTAGCATGAGCATAAGATAAAGAAGTACTTAGATAGATGAATAGTAATGGACATGAAAATATAATAAAGTAGAAAATATGAAAACAAGATAGGGTTCTCATTCATATCCCAAGAATTTCTGCACCAACTATCAGAATATCATAATTAGGCTTTACTTAATTTGGCTTCTTTACAAGATGTGAATAACTTGTGCAACTATGGAATCCGGGGTTACTAGTCGCGAACCAATCAAAACAGATACAGACTTAATCACAGGCGTTACAGCGTCTTATCTTCTTTGTTTGAAACAATGCACGCTCATGGTTCCGCTAGAACACGCCCGTACACACCTCGTTTTGAACCTCTTACTATCCAGATCAGTAAAGTGTGCCCTAGCCTCTACCTAGTGCAGACTTCAATAATAATAACATGGATACTGATTGATAAAGGTTCCATACAAGCAAGCAATTGACACAAGTCACCCCTAGACTTGGTCCCCAAGTTAACTAGGATTTCTACAAGTCCCGTATACCTCACCGGAATGGACCCCTTAGCTTATTAATCACAGGATTTTAACTTAACATGTTTAAGTTCATTAATAATCTCAATATAACCTCGTGTTATATTCCTAGGTTGTAGTTATCATTTCTAATTAAACGTAACCTTTTTGTACAACCCTTCCCTAAGTCACTTATTGTCCAAATAAGTCCAGGACACCACCGCTCATATGTTTTATGGTTACAATTTACTTAATGTACAATTAAGTGTATCTTATTCCAAGTTCACATGTTTTCTAATAACATGTTACTTAATATATAATTAAGTATAACTTATTCCAATTCATAAGTCTGCATATTTTTTCATTTGAATTTTGTTCGTTTTCGGGTGAATCTGTCAATGTCGACACGACCCCTTTCCTTTTCTATTCTCTAACACATTTCCTTTCTCCACCAAAATTGCATCTTCTTCACACTCCCACTCTCTAATTTCTTTGCTTCTTCTGCCCATGATTTCGCCAAGCATGGATTTACCCGAAAACCTAATTTCTACTTCAGATCTAAGCTTCCCCCGTTTAATTTTCTAAGCAACTTTCCCCTTTTTTTCCATGATCTCTTTGCAATTCCTCAACCTCTAATTACACATTCCTACGATACTCCTTCCAACTGTGATGATTTTTCCAGGAAACTTCGAGCTTTTCTGAAGTGAGATCTTCAACTGACTATCTCGTTGTGGATCGGGTTTCGTCACTGTTGTGGAGTGTACTGGTGAGCAGTAATCCCTGTTATGGTTTCTTGTTTTCACATCTTGTCTTTATGACTTTGATGGTGCATTTTGTATGATGGGTTTTTAAAGATTGCCTAGTATTCATCTTAACGGTAGCACTTGTTGTCGGTTTGTGTTTCTTTTGAGTTGTTGACTGGATTGTGGAGTTTGATTATATCTTTTGGATTAATTGCTTAGTATCAGGTCAATTGGTTTCTGCTCCTTTTCTTTTGCTTCTTGCATTTTGTTTCATGGAATCTTGAATTGTTTTGGTTGTCATCATTGGTCGATGGCATAATACGAGATGCCTTATCGTGCTACCCTTGTTGTTGTCCATTGGTGGTGATTCAGGCATTTCCGGGGTTTTTTGAAGCGAGGGGTTCAGTTTTTTTGTTGAGCAGAAACCAATTTATGGTCACTCTGTTGGTTTGTGTGAATGGTGCTGGTTCACTACTTGGCGATCGATGATACATTGAGCAGGTAAAGCTTTCAGCTCTCAAATCGCTGTCTTGTTCGATGACCTATGAATGTTTTCCTTCCTTTCCCATGCTTCGTGACAAATAGGCTGCTATGTCACTTTACTCACGATATTGTGCATGTATAGGTGTGGAGCTCAAGAACTAGACAGATTATTGTGTGCTACAATTGATGCTATGGCACTGCTTTTTCTGTACATATGGTGAACTTGTCATGAAATTGCTCAGTACCCATGCCATAATACAAAAGCCTTGTGCTAATTTATGTGTATTCTAATGTAAGTGCTACAATTTTTTTATGTATTATCTCACCCTGCGTGGTGAGCATGGAAATAGATATGTAATAATTGCCTCCCTACGTGGAGTGCTAGGGAAATACATAGTGGACGACCTACTTTGAATGCTGTTAGCGATGGACGGTCCACCTTAGAAACCAATTTAGTTGATTGTTAACCACGATCACCTGTTCCAAATTGTATTTTTATTATTGGTTATAATAAAAAGGTGTTTGCGGTCACCTTAAAAATCAGTCGGCTTTACCAGTTTTTTTAATCCCAATTTATAGTGCTTGAATTGAAGTAATATTCACCAATTCTCAATACACCGCAAAATCCCCTTTTTGACATTCTTTCATATTATTCTAATTTTTACGCAAATTAAACGGTAAAGGCCTAGGCAATCGTTGGCCTAGGCTCAGCGCAAAAACAAAGGAAAAGGAGAAATTGGTCTAATATACTTATAAGGCCTAGACTCAGAAATGAACAAAAGAATTAAATAGGCATTGCATGACTGTAAATAAAATAATAACAGATAAGGGGATAAAGAAGTAAAATTTACTTATAAATAACAACTGAAAAAGAATAAACAATAGACAATAAATAAAATGAACAATAGCTTGTAAAATATAAACTTATAAACACTGTAATTGTCAAACTTTCAGATGCAATATATTTTAGTGTCTTAATCCTTTTTATTTAGATTGCTGATCTAAAATAAACATAGAACTCACAAAGAAATGTTCTCGATCCAAAAAAGGCCTTTGAAAGAGTAGAAGAAGAAGAATATCATTTCATATCTACAATTTTACAACACTCCTAACTTGTTCTTTAATTTTATTTCATTTCAGAGTATAATGGAGTGGAGGCTAAGCAGATGAAGAAGAATAGGTGTTGGGAAATGGTGAAATTAGTAGTTTATTTATAGGTGTGGAAGGAGAGTTTAGGCCTTAGGGTATTAGGTTTTTATCCTCAGCCTTAGAAGACACCTGAACGATACATCAGAACTTGTTCATTTCTCATCCAATTTGCGCAAATTAGAAGTATATCTAAATCATAATTTCATAATGAACACAACAGGGAAATCTATTTTACCCAATTTTGACTATTATTTTAATTAATATTTTATTCATTAATCTTCGTCGTATCATTATTGCTTATTAAAATTTGGGATGTTACAATGAGCATGTACAATCTAATCATATGGTTTATATAGTTATTTTTGTATCGCCTGTTTATGTCTTTGATTGTTATTATTATAGATTATCGATGAGTTATGAGATATACGATAGGTTTTGGGCTTAGATTTTGTATTTCATTTTTGTTATTTCTCTTCTCTTCTAATTCTTCCTTTTCTTTTCCATTTCTCTTCCTTTATCTTATTTCTTTCTCTTGACAACCATTGTACATATACTGGGTGCTTGTACATAACAACTTATTGTTATATGAGCAACAAAAGTATATGTTGGTTGCCACATTTGGCATCAGATCTTAGGTTGCGTTGTTTAACCTAAGAAATATTGAACTCGAGAGTTAATATATATGAAAGAGTGTGTCTTTGTATATATTTTGGTTGTCAAATCTATATATTAGTAATTTCTACATTATAGGTTGTTTTAAATGCAAGTGCCATCAGAATATTTTTCTTTATTACCGATTGATTGTCCTAACCACTTATTTGAGAGTATGAGGTGATCTAGCCAACGAGAGTTACTTCTAATTACTTCGTCTCTGGAGTTGAGAATCAGACAAACTCAAGGCTACAAACCTCGATATACTATTTATATTTCCATTAGTGGTATGAGCCACTATCTGGTATTATCTTATATGTATAATTAGTTATGGCGCTTAAGTGCAGTGAGTCGACTATGCCGCGTCATATGGAAATTTATGTGTCAATGTGGCAAGTTGTTCCATGAAATTAAGTCGATTGTTGTGGTGCAAGAGCTATTTGGGTTCTTGAAAGGAGTTCTTCGGGTGACCTGTAGTTGGATAATGAAAGAAGTAAGAATTTACTCCTGTGATGATCACACGATACAACTTGCGTGTAAACAAGGAAAATGTTGTGCTGAAGTATACCAAGCTAGTATGAGGTGACCATCATAATGTGATAATCAAATATAAAATATAATAAGGAATGTAGACAGTAATGTAGTGGGTAATGTCATGAGAGAAAAATAGCAGAATCATCGGCATATCACATAGTCAGGTACCTGAAATATAAATATCGAAATACGTGTCACCCTTACTGTAATTCTCTAAGTGCGCTTATAATAGTTGAAAGCCAATATATGTAAATGTTGTATACGCTATATCACCCTCCAAGCTTGTCTCCATTGCAGCATCCTTGTATTATTTGATGTGTTATCTAGTCTGCTCATCGACAATGTCAACTAATCAATGACGATGCCGAAGAGTATTCAAGATAAGAAGAAGAAACATAAAACCTTAGGTCAGACAATAGTAAAGTGTGATCGATAATATCTATCAAAAGTTTTACTACATAAGATATAAATAGACAGGTAAAGTCTCATACCTAATTTCCTTTGAATCTACATTTTTTATTGTTCCGCGATAAGGTCCATTCAAAAAGGGATCATACATTTTGGGTAAATATTCTTGTTCATGCTCATCACCACATAATCTACCTATCCCTTAAATCAAAGAGCTAACACATAATAATAGTTTATTTTGCTACTCAAAGAATAAATGATACACAAAGCTAGTAAATAGAAGTGAGCATAGTCAAAAGTAAAAAGAATCTACATGGCCCCATCCAGCCCCATCCACAATCTTCTTTTCTAAACCTCATGGGTGAGAGTCTACCTGAGAAGTGAAGTTAGGAAAAAATAAGCACACATAGAAACCATTATCCAAATCCTAAACATCACCTTTTAAATCCATGAATACACCTATAACCCATATGGAAATCCTAACTTATATAGGGACTTGTAACATCCCAGATTTTCGGTCATTTAGATTGGAATATTTAAACCAGTTATATATATTATATTGGTAATATAATAGATTCTACATCAAATTTATTTTATAAATTGGAGTTCGAATATATAATTTATGATATAATTAAAACGAGCTCGAAACGACGTGGCAGTTCGTAATATTGAGTTTCGAACTTCAATTGAATATACAAGTGTAACGACCCGAGGATTTTCCGACTTCGAAAATAAACACAAATACCAATGTCGACTATTCAGACAATGGAAATACCAGATAGTTAATAGAAAGAAGTTAGAGGGTGAGAATAGATAAGATAGAAAATTAGAATAGAAGAAGAAGAAAAACAAAACAACATCAAAGAAACACTAATCTCATAGTGGAACGAAAATAATAATATAGTATCTAAAATAACTTTGAAACAAAAATCTATATTTGTATATTAGAGTACAACACTTACATCACAGCGGAAATAAACAATAGCTATTAAATGTTGCTGAAGCCTCCCTCTCCAAGCTTCATCTAGTGTATCTGTAAATTTCGACTACTTGACTGCCCGTACAAATTTTGGGCACCCAAGAGTTTAGGGAAAACAAAACAAATAAACTCTGGATCAGTCATGGGACTGGTGTGAGCAAACTCCAACCACTTGGTTTAACTTTTAAAAATCATTTTCAAAAGAAATGATAATCGTAAGATCGATCCACACATAAACACGGATGGTTTTTACCTTACGATAACCCAAAACTTTTTCAAAATCAATATTTTTCTGATATTATAATAATGTCAAATCACAAATTATTAACAATCTAGCAGAACGCTTGCATCTCACGCTCCACATATATATAATATACAATCAAAACCACAGGCGCTTATTGGAGATTGGACTCCGGCTATGACAAGGTATGGAACCACCTACTAATAGTGTATCTCTAGAGAGGAATACACTGGGTTCAACAAGAACGTCTTGCAACCCGGCCTATACATGACCGACCACTCATTTCTCTTAAGTGTATCGAATATATTGTCACATACGGTTGATAGCAACATAACCGTTCCCGGGAGATATAGAAGTGAAAAGAAGTAACAAATATGAATATTCTCTAGATGGCGACAATACTTCCAATTGGGGGCGACCCACTTAGCCATGCTGCCTGCCCGATTTTTGTCATTTCCCGATTTTTGAGGCTTGAGGTCATAACGTATCTTTTGACATTTCACACCTGCATTTAATTTGAATGCCACATCGTCATACCAGCCAAATCACAAATTGCTTTCCCCAAAAATATCACGGGTATAAAGCTAAGAGAAACGAATTCCTCTGCCACCAAATGTGGATACGTTTGAAGCGATCAACTTACGTGATCCATTAGATATACTCTGTCAGACATTCGTCCATACACGTTGCCCTGGGTCTGGACAAACCGAAGACACTATTCTGTAAATTCGTCTTAGGCAATTTCTACCTAGGATCGCCAGAACAGCCCTTGCATAAACTCCGTCTTCAATTATCTTCATCATATTTGATTCGTAATGCTAATGCTCATACGGAGTGGTTTTCAAATAATAAATCTGATCCCGGTCTCTCCGTATTGACAACAGAAATGGTCAAAAATCTTTGATAGTCGATGATTTAACTATCAAAGGAAAACATGTGTACAAACAACGGTCGTATTTCCAAATGGAAATCTTACCGAGCAAATCATCAATCGACACTGATCCCCTTTTTCATTAATTTATCATTCATTTATTCATTTCTCGATTTCCCATTTCCATATATTCGTAAATCCCTATTTTCTATATTAGAAAATATACGTTATTAATCATTAGAAATGTAACGGCCCGCAAATCCGTACTATCTGAGTTGACTAATAACACCACACGTCCAACCCAAATTGCACAGAAATACGAGTCATTGTTAGAAAGAAGTTAGAGGATGAGAAATAGAAAGAAAGAAATATTAGACTAGAAGAAATTGAAGATCACAAACTCACAGCGGAACAAATAAAATATACTAAATAACATAACTTTTTAAATACAAATCAGTAACTTTATATACATACCATTATCAGAGCACAACAGTTATTCCTGGAAAAGTTATAAACACCTGTTTCCAGATATCACATAGTACACAACAAAATATATGAGTCTATAGCTAACTGGTGAAGCCTCCTGCTTCAAACTCCTCCAAGTGAATCTATAAAATCCCGACTACTTGACTGCCCGTACAAATTTGGGCACCCAAGAGTTTGGGGAAACAAAAACAAAATAAACTCTGGGCCAGTCATGGGACTGGTGTGAGTAAACTCCAATCATTTGTTTAACTTTAAACCCTTTCAAAAGAAAGGATAATAGTAAGACAAACCGACACATAAACATGGAAGGTTTTTACCTTACTATAACCCAAAATACTTTGATACGAAAATCCAGTGACATTATAATAGTGTCTAAATCAAATAAATAACCAAATAGCAGATCGCTTGCATCTCATGCTCCATATATAATATAAAATCAAAAACCGCAAGGCGCTTATTGGGGATTGAATTTCCAACATGACAAGGTATGGAACCACCTGCCGATAGTGTATCTCAAGAGAGGAATACACTAGGTTCAACAAGAACGTCTTGCAACACGACCCACACATGACCGACCACTCATTTCGCTTGAGTGTATCGAATGTATATCACCAACGGTTGGGATCAGCAACCGTTTCCCGAATGGGACAACATCGAATAGAATAAGGAATTAAATGAATCTCTAGATACGTGATTATACACCCTAATGGGAGTGACCCACATAGCTATGCCGCCTGCCCGATTTTTGTCATTTCCCGGTTATTGAGGCCTGAGGCTACGCTCACTTTCCATTCATTGATAGCACAATCACTTTGAATGCCACATTGTCAGATCCGTTAATCATTAATTGATTCGCACAAATATATTCTGGATATTATGCTGAGGGAATAAATCCATTGCCACCATGTATATTTATACAGACCAATATATTCGATCATTGGAAATACTCTGTAAGACATTCGTCCATTTAAGTTCGTTCTAGGATTGAACGAAACCGAAGGCACAATTTTCATTAATAGAAAAAGTCCTTGCTCTTTGCTCCGTCTTCGATTTTCTTCATATAATCTGATTCGCAACGCTACTGCCAATACAGAGTGGTTTACATATAATAATCCAACCGGCCTCTCCATATTGACAACGATATTGGCAAACACTTCGATAGTCGGTTATTTAACTATCAAAGAAAAAAAACAACCATTCATAGCATTAAACAAACACTGGGCCTTTTAATTTATTTTTCATTAATTAATCACCTCTCCATTTCTTATTAATATTTGTTAACCAATATTTTCGATAATCATCTTGGCCTCTAACGCCAATTGGAAAAACATTTTCAAATATCAACTTCTTTTATTTTCTATATTTAGAAAATATCTCTATTTGCAATTGAAAACAATTTCAATCACTTATCTCTTTCCCGACTACTTTAATTATACTCAGGAAATATTTACTTTTATATTTCCAAAATTCCACCACTTGGGCTAAAGCGAATGCTGTGTTAAACATCGTTACAACAACCCAAAATATTTTATTCAACTAACTCTTATTCAAACACTTCTCTTCGAGATTGGATCTTGCCATTTATCAATTAAAAATGAAATCAATCAAGTTGGGGTAAAATTACCTCTAAGACCTTGACTGAAAACATCATTAACTTCAAAACAGACAAAACTACTTACCTCGAATAATCAACACCATACAAACAAATTATTCATTTTTAAACGTATATATGTTTCTCTTTCTATTACCAGCCTATCGATTTCCTTTTTATTTATAATATTCTATTTTAAATTCGTTTCCTTATCGAATTCAATATACATTGATATATTGATTTCCAACTATCAAATTTTTTCTTAAAAATATTCTAACTCCTTAAATTCCCGGAAAAATTCGCCATAACCTCCCTTGTACCGGGAGTATTGGGATATTTCAAATAGCCTCCCATGGCCCTCACCAATCCAAAAGAAAAAGAAAAATCCAAGCGGCTTGCCGATACGGCGTATAAAATCTCATATATGAATTTAAACATGTACCTTTTTGTCGGCCACACGAATTAAAATCTCCATACACTTATCTCATACCTGCTCAACCTATATTTACCTGTTTTCCAATTTATCCAACTTAATTCGGTCATTACTAACTCAATATGCTAATTTCTTCTTTAATTATCTATTTTTCCAAATCCCTTTATTTTGAACATATCGTGTTCAAATATATTTTAATTCGCTTATAAACAAGTAAAATTTCATTTCTAACTTGAGTTTCAAATTCGATTTCGAATATGAATCCAGAAAACCAATTTACTTATCCAACGCCGATTTCAATTCAAAACTCGATTAATTATTTATTCTTCCAAATTAGTTAAATCTATTTAATAACTAAAAATCTGATTTTTATTTCAAAAATCATTTCACTTACTTCACTGGAGCTCATATTTATTTTATATCTCCAGTGTGGATTTTTCTAATGGCAAATTCGGAATATATTTCTTTAAAATCCTTTTATTTATTTAAATAAACCATTATGGTTTTATAATGGTTCTGGCGTTGTTTTTCTGAAAATTTGATTTTGACATAACTCAAAATCTATTCGACAAAATCTAGATTTTTCTTCTCCATTAGAAAACAATTATCAAATCGGTCCTGACTTTCTTGTTTCAAAGAATTCCGACTTCAATTGAGTTCTGTATACTCAATTGATGTTCGAAACGACAGTTTACGAACTGTCGTGCTGCGGCGAGTTCATTTTAATTATATTTATAAATATAAACGTTTGAACTTCAAATCGATTTTTCCCAATTCAACATACTATTTCCAATCTTCTAAAATTGTCGATTTTTCCTTATTCAGTAATAAATTCATTTATGCATCGATCTTCTATATTTAATTTCAATTCCTTTTATAAATTATAAATCCTTTGGATTTATTTCTATTCTGTTTAAAAATCTGCCTTTTGAAATATATTTCGTCGTTCCCATTTTGAAATGATTTCAACTTTCTATTTCCAAATTCTATTTGAAATTTCTATTTTCAAATTTTGTTTTCAAATCTCTTTGAAATTTCTATATTTAAATTCCATTTTCAATTCTATTTAAATTGTATTCAAATTCTATATATTCAAATTTTATATTTAAAATTTCTTTGTTCAAATTCCATTTCGCTTTCTATATTCAAATTCTGTATTTGATTTTCCTTTATATTTCCTATATTCAAACTCCATTCGAATTTCTATATTCAATTTCTATTTGAATTTTTTTATATTCTATATTAAACAAGTCTTGATTTCCAATTCAGTTGAAATCAATAATTTCTACTTTGGAAAAATAACTTTCCCTTTTCAACTTCACACCTATGTTTTTATTTCTGAATTACCCAATGATAATTCTTTCACTTCATTTATAAACGAGTTTATAAATGAATTACTTGTTTTTATTTTATTAAAACAAGTTAATATTTCAAATCTATTTAAAAATTCAAATTCTATTTTAGAAAAATAAATTTTCCCTTTAAAATCTCAAATATCTCTTTCAGGGTATTTTTATAAATTAACACTTAGGCCCAGTGATATTTAAACACCAAACAACCAATTATTTATTTTTCTAACACATCATAAATGACAGGATATGTGCAAACAAATAAGCAAACAGATAATATATTTTTGAGGAATCCAGTCGGATTCCTCCAACCTGTTTTCCTGCATCCACAGACGTTAGTTAACATAAATAATACCCATCCTGCTTCGTGGAAGGATATCATGGTATAGAAGGTCATCCACTATCATAGCATGGGGCGTATAGGGTCATCCGCTAATGATACTGCGGGCATCCTCTAATGATACTGCGGGAATCCAACCGATCGCCAACATATATATATATATATATATATATATATATATATATATGTATGTATATATATATAATTGCCGCAAACACCAATCCTAAATAACTAATATATTAAGATGCACAAAAATATTAAATGCAACCAAATAAGCAACAAACAATTATTTTTAACTGATAAAAATAATTCTAAATAGAAGGTGAGTGAGATTTACTCACCGTGATTTATATATCGAGATTAAATTCCACGATGTAGTGATCATCCGTTCAATCCCAATGAATCTTGTTTTTGTTCAAACCTGATAACGTACGAGTATATATTTGATTATATACGAATCAATCTACTTACTTATTCTATATTGATTTTTATTTTTATTTTTATTTATAAGGTCTACATATATAAAATAAATTAATTGATATAGCTACGAAGTGATTTAAATTTGTTACCTTACTTGTCGATAACCCACAACTTAATCTCTTTCTTCTCCTCACTGTCAAAACCCGTGCCATTTCTCTTGCTTTCCTTTTGGTAAAATCTGAACCTAGCTGCAGCTTTACCCAACATTGACAAACCTTGCATTCCATTTCACTTGCACCAAAATTCTCCTCCTTAATAGCTGCTCCCCTTTCCTAATTCAAATCAGCCTTCAACTTCTACTATCTCCATGACCAACTGGATCATCCCAGCTACACACCGACACATTGGCATTGAACTGACATCTTCCAGGATTGTTTCCCCAAACCTGAAATTATCTGCTTAGTTTCCAGAAAACAAATCCTCCTACCTCACAGACAACAAGGCCGAACTCCCTCCTTTTATCACTTCGAACAGGTTAGTAACACCAAAATACTCAGAAATAATCACCTTCTTCCCTCCTTGACATCGCACTACCCCAGAATCCCACGAACAAACATCGTGACTACCTTTAATACCTTCAAAACGAAATCGGCCTTCCTCTTCTCCCAGAAATCTTCAACTGTTATCGTACTCAGCCAATACCTCTAATGTTAATTTTTTCTGAACCTTGAAAACCCCAAGCTCGACCTGCTAGTCTCGCGCAAATTCCAGGAAAAACCCACAACATCCAGGTGAAAGGAAATACCTAAAACCATCGAGCGAGGTCCCCACCTGACTAAGCTCCATCCATAATCGATCTCTTGCCCCAAACCCAATTATCCGTCGCCCTTAACAGTATATCGAGATCTAGATTTTTAACGCAAACCAAAGTGAAGCACGAGCTAGAACGAGGTTCAAAAATTAGGTTTAATTTCATCTGACTTTGTTTTGGTTTGAAGAAATTGAAACTCGCGGTTTTCGATTTGAACGGAAAATGAATAGAGAAAAATCGAGGGGATAATTTCGTGAGTATAAAGTATACGGCTTTGATTATCATACAACAGTGGCCATTTTGGTTTTGATTACAGAGAACTAAAGAATGAAATGAGAAGATAAGAGTGATTTTATAAAGGATGGTGCGGTTTTAAAATTTAGTAGTGGCCATTTTATTTTGTCTTAAACTTTCAGCTTCGGTTATTGCTGAAGGAATGAATGAGCAACAAGGAGGTTACGATGATTTTATAGACGGAAATGAGAAACATGAGGTGCGATTTGATTTGTATTTAATATAATTTGAAATAAAGAGATTTTTATTTCTTTTTAAATAGATATCGATTTGATTTAAGAGATCTTTATTATGGTAAAACAGATTCTGATTTGATTTCGAACCTATCCATAATCAAATATCTCGGGGTCCATTAATTTAAATCATGAACCGCTATTCTATCATACCGACCGACATTTCAATGTAATAACAATATTCTAAACTCAACAGTAAATATTCTGAAATTCAATTTCAACATACATACCATATTTAATTAATATAATATAATTTAAATTCTAAACTAATCAATTCGCTAGTAATAAATTATTTTTATTATCGTCAATCTTTAAACACAATTAGTATTGATCATCTGAATTGTTTTAATTCAGTTTTGACTTTGAATTCAAATAAATTCAATTTCGTATTTCGATAATTATATATATACGAAATAAATCGTATTTCGATTATTCAATTGATAACTCAATAAATATCCATTTATATTATTAACTCAATATTTAAACAATATTAAATATTTAAAATTAATCGATCAAAAACTGGGTCGTTACATTCTTCCCCCCTTAAAATAATTTCGTCCTTGAAATTGCTAAGGTAGGAAAAATGCCTTGAACCCATTTACCTTTCAAAACTCACTAAATTTTAACTCAACATTTTACTTCTGCAATTTTAGTTCTACCAAACTTTTGGTTTCCATTTATTTACCTTGAATGATTTTCAACCCATTCATTCATATCCAATTCATTTTCATTCACATTGATTTAAATCAATTTATTTTCTTCAATCTATTTAACTTGCTTTGAGTTAAATTTTAATTCCAGAATTCAAATTCCTGAGGTTTTCAATTTGAAATCCTTTTGAAATCCCATAAATATATAAATACATTTATTACCATATCAATTCCAAAACATTTGAATTTTCAAACCAGCTTGTTTTCTTTCAAACAAATTTCCATCAGAAAATTTTCTAAGGTAGTAATCCATCACTTAGAAACTTGAAAATGAACACTGATGATGTTGCAATCATCATCAGAATTATTTTCCAGCCACTGAAGTGAGTTCAGTGCTTAATTACTTTCAAAATCCATCTCAAATGATTTTTTGTTCAAAAATCTTTCCAAAACAAAGCTATATTATTCTAATATACTTCAAAATATTTTCCAACTTTCCAGGATTTGAATTCTTGATTCTGATTCTGAATTAAATTTTAATTCATCTCATTTGTATATATCATTCATATACAAGTTACATTTGGTTTTAGATAAGCATTCCAATTTTGTAATCTCATTTGATTATAATGATATCAATCAATACATCCATATAATATAATAATTTCAGAAAATTATTCTTTCTATATCAAAAATAGAATTTTGAGTAAAATTATTTCATTTACCCACTTTGTAACAATATTGTGTCAAATTTCCCTGTTCAAGCATTTAGAAATTCCTATCGACTTCATGGCATCCCACGATTCGACCAAAATTTATAATCCACTCAACAGACTAGCCAACACAATATAAAACAACTTTTATATTAATTAACAAATACGCGCTCACGTATACACACTCAACTCATTCTAGGGTACTACTAACCCAATCTCTAATGAGCACAACCCTATCAAGCCTGGGAATTCGCTTAACTTAAGCTCTGATACTAACTATAACGGCCAGCAAATTGGTACTATCTGAGTTGACTAATAACACCACACGTCCAACCCAAATTGCACAGAAATACGAATCATTATTAGAAAGAAATTAGAGGATGAGAAATATAAAGAAAGAAATATTAGAATAGAAGAAAATGAAGATCACAAACTCACAGCGGAACGAATAAAATATATTAAATAACATAACTTTTGAAATACAAATCAGTAACTTTATATACATACCATTATCAGAGCACAACAGTTATTCCTGGAACAGTTATAAACACCTGTTTCCAGATATCACATAGTACGCAGCGGAATATATGAGTCTATAGCTAACTGGTGAAGCCTCCTGCTTCAAACTCCTCCAAGCGAATCTGTAAAATCTCGACTACTTGACTGCCCGTACAAATTTGGGCACCCAAGAGTTTAGGGAAACAAAAACAAAATAAACTCTGGGTCAGTCATGGGACTGGTGTGAGTAAACTCCAATCATTTGTTTAACATTAAACCCTTTCAAAAGAAAGGATAATAGTAAGACCAGCCCACACATAAACATGGATGGCTTTTACCTTACTATAACCCAAAATACTTTGATACGAAAATCCAGTGATATTATAATAGTGTCTAAATCAAATAAATAACCAAATAGCAAAGCGCTTGCATATCACGCTCCAAATATAATATAAAATCAAAAACCGCAGGGCGCTTATTGGGGATTGAATTTCCAACATGACAAGGGATGCAACCACCTGCCGATAGTGTATCTCTAGAGAGGAATACACTGGATTCAACAAGAACGTCTTGCAACCCGGCTCACACATGACTAACCACTCATTTCGCTTGAGTGTATCGAATGTATATCACCAACGGTTGGGATCAGCAACCGTTTCCCGAATGGGGCAACATCGAATAGAATAAGGAATTAAATGAATCTCTAGATACGTGATTATACACCCTAATGGGAGTGACCCACATAGTTATGCCGCCTGCCCGATTTTCGTCATTTCCCGGTTGTTGAGGCCTGAGGCTACGCTCACTTTCCATTCATTGATAGCACAATCACTTTGAATGCCACATTGTCAGATCCGTTAATCATTAATTGATTTGCACAAATATATTCTGGATATTATGCTAAGGGAATAAATCCATTGCCACCATGTATATTTATACAGACCAAGATATTCGATCATTGGAAATACTCTGTAAGACATTCGTCCATTTACGTTCGTTCTAGGATTGAACGAAACCGAAGGCACAATTTTCATTAATAGAAAAAGTCCTTGCACTTTGCTCCGTCTTCGATTTTCTTCATATAATCTGATTCGCAACGCTACTGCCAATACAGAGTGGTTTACATATACTAATCCAACCGGCCTCTCCATATTGACAACGATATTCGCAAACACTTCGATAGTCGGTTATTTAACTATCAAAGAAAAATAAGCAACCATTCATAGCATTAAACAAACACTGGGCCTTTTAATTTATTTTTCATTAATTAATCACTTCTCCATTTCTTATTAATATTTGTTAACCAATATTTTCGATAATCGTCTTGGCCTCTAACGCCATTTGGAAAAACATTTTCAAATATCAACTTCTTTTATTTTCTATATTTAGAAAATATCTCTATTTGCAATTGAAAACAATTTCAATCACTTATCTCTTTCCCAACTACTTTAATTATACTCAGGAAATATTTACTTTTATATTTCCAAAATTCCACCACTTGGGCTAAAGCGAATGCTGCGTCAAACATCGTTACAACAACCCAAAATATTTTATTTAACTAACTCTTATTCAAACACTTCTCTTCGAGATTGGATCTTGCCATTTATCAATCAAAAATGAAATTAATCAAGTTGGGCTAAAATTACCTCTTAGACCTTGACTGAAAACATCGTTAACTTCAATACAGACAAAACTACTTACCTCGAATAATCAACACCATACAAACAAATTATTCATTTTTAAACGTATATATGTTTCTCTTTATATTACCAGCCTATCGATTTCCTTTTTGTTTATAATATTCCATTTTAAATTTGTTTCCTTATCGAATTCAATATATATTGATATATTGATTTCTAACTATCAAATTTTTTCTTAAAAATATTCTAACTCCTTAAATTCCCGGAAAAATTCGCCATAACCTCCCTTGTACCGGGAGCATCGGGATATTTCAAATAGCCTCCCATGGCCCTTACCAATCCAAAAGAAAAAGAAAAAGCCAAGCGGCTTGCCGATACGGCGCATAAAATCTCATATATGAATTTAAACATGTACCTTTTTGTCGACCACACGAATTAAAATCTCCATACACTTCATCTCATACCTGCTCAACCTATATTTACCTGTTTTCCAATTTATCCAACTTAATTCGGTCATTACTAACTCAATTTGCTAATTTCTTCTTTAATTAGCTATTTTTCCAAATCCCTTTATTTTGAAAATATCATGTTCAAATATATTTTAATTCGCTTATAAACAAGTAAAATTTAATTTCTAACTTGAGTTTCAAATTCGATTTCGAATATGAATCCATAAAACCAATTTACTTATCCAACGCCAATTTCGATTCAAAACTCGATTAACTTTTTTTTTTATCAAAATTAGTTAAATCTATTTAATAACTAAAAATCTGATTTTTGTTTCAAAAATCATTTCACTTACTTATATTTATAAATATAAACGTTTTATTTATTTAAATTCGGAATTTATTTCTTTAAAATCCTTTTATTTATTTAAATAAACCATTATGGTTTTATAATGGTTCTGGCGCTGTTTTTCTGAGAATTTGATTTTGACATAACTGAAAATCTATTCGATGAAATCTAGATTTTTCTTCTCCATTAGAAAACTATTATCAAATCGGTCCTGACGTTTCTTGCTTCAAAGAATTCGACTTCAATTGTGTTCTGTATACTCAATTGAAGTTCGAAACGAAATTTTACGAACTGTCATGTTGCGGCGAGTTCGTTTTAATTGTATTTATAAATATAAATGTTTGAACTTCGTCTATAATAAATTCAACTCCATTTTGATATATTTTTAATAAATATCAAATCGATTTTCCCAATTCAACATACTATTTCCAATCTTCTAAAATTGTCGATTTTCCTTATTTAGTAATAAATTCACTTATACTTCGATCTTCTATATTTAATTTCAATTCCTTTTATAAATTATAAATCCTTTGGATTTATTTCTATTCTGTTTAAAAATCTGCCTTCTGAAATATATTTCGTCGTTCCCATTTCGAAATGATTTCAATTTTCTATTTTCAAATTCTATTTGAAATTTCTATTTTCAAATTCTGTTTTCAAATCTCTTTGAAATTTTTGTATTCAAATTCCATTTTCAATTCTATTCAAATTCTATATATTCAAATTCGATATTTAAAATTTCTTTGTTCAAATTGCATTTCACTTTTTATATTCAAATTCTATATTTGATTTTCCTTTATATTTCCTATATTCAAACTCCATTTAGATTTCCATATTCAATTTCTATTTGAATTTTCTTTATATTCGATATTAAACAAGTCTTGATTTCCAATTCAGTTGAAATCAATAATTTCTACTTTGGAAAAATAACTTTCCCTTTTCAACTTCACACCTGTGTTTTTATTTCTGAATTACCCAATGATAATTCTTTCACTTCATTTATAAACTTCGTTTATAAATGAATTACTTGTTTTTATTTTATTAAAACAAGTTAATATTTCAAATCTATTTAAAAATTCAAATTCTATTTTAGAAAAATAAAATTTCCCTTTAAAATCTCAAATACCCCTTTCAGGGTATTTTATAAATTAACACTTAGGCCCAGTGATATTTAAACACCAAACAACCAATTATTTATTTTTCTAACACATCATATGTGACAGTATATGTGTAAACAAATAAACAAACAGATAATATATTTTTGAGGAATCCAGTCGGATTCCTCCAACCTATTTTCTTGCATCCACAGACGTTAGTTAACAAAAATAATACCCATCCTGCTTCATGGCAGGATATCGTGGTATAGAAGGTCATCCACTATCATAGCGTGGGGCATATAGGGTCATCCACTAACGATACTGCGGGCATCCGCTAATGGTACTGCGGGAATCCAACCAATCACCAATATACATACATATATATATATATATATATATATATATATATATATATATATAATTGCCACAAACACTAGTCCTAAATAACTAATATATTAAGATGCACAAAAATATTAAATGCAACCAAACAAGCAACAAACAATTATTTTTAACTGATAAAGATAATTCTAAATAAAAGGTGAGTGAGATTTACTCACCGTGATTTATATATCGAGATTAAATTCCACGATGTAGTGATCATCCGTTCAATCCCAATGAATCTTGTTTTTGTTTGAACCTGGTAAGGTACGAGTATAAATTTGATTATATACGAATCAATCTACTTATTTATTCTATATTGATTATTACTTTTATTTTTATTTATAAGGTCTACATATATAAAATAAATTAATTGATATAGCTACGAAGTGATTTAAATTTGTTACCTTACTTGTCGATAACCCACAACTTAATCTCTTTCTTCTCCTCATTGTCAAAACCCGTGCCATTTCTCTTGCTTTCCTTTTGGTAAAATCCGAACCTAGCTGCAGCTTTACCCAACATTGACAAACCTTGCATTCCATTTCACTTGCACCAAAATTCTCCTCCTTAATAGCTGCTCCCCTTTCCTAATTCAAATCAACCTTTAACTTCTACTATTTCCATGACCAACTGGATCATCCCAGCTACACACCGACACATTGGCGTTGAACTGACATCTTCCAGGATTGTTTCCCCAAACCTGAAATTATCTACTCACTTTCCAGAAAACAAATCCTCCTTCCTCACAGACAACAAGGCCGAACTCCCTCCTTTTATCACTTCGAACAGGTCAGTAACACCAAAATACTCAGAAATAATCACCTTCTTCCCTCCTTGACATCGCACTACCCTAGAATCCCACGAACAAACATCATGACTACCTTTAATACCTTCAAAACG
Source organism: Allium sativum (assembly GCA_030737875.1). Lineage (NCBI taxonomy): Eukaryota > Viridiplantae > Streptophyta > Magnoliopsida > Asparagales > Amaryllidaceae > Allium > Allium sativum. The sequence goes on along the minus strand of CM060920.1, from coordinate 934,991,229 downwards.
AGATCGACCTTCCTCTTCTCCCAGAAATCTTCAACTGTTATCGCACTCAGCCAATACCTCTACTGTTAAACTTTTCTGAACCTTGAAAACCCCAAGCTCGACCTTCTAGTCTCACGCAAATTCCAAGAAAAACCCACAACATCCAGGTGAACGGAAATGCCCAGAACCGTTGAGCGAGGTCCCCACCTGACTAAGTTCCATCCACTAATCGATCTCTTGCCCCAAACCTAATTATCCATCGCCCTTAACAGTATATCTGTGACGGCCCGCCCCGCACCAACCGACATTTACTCCAATGGTGCGCTGTACACATGTCCAGTTAGCACGGAACGGTCGTCAGAAGGAAAGGAAAGAAGGAAATGAACTAACATGGAACATGTAGAATGTCTCACAGCGCATGGAATAAAATATAATAACAACATACTTGACATAAAACAGGTGAGACAGTGCATAAGCTGAAAACAAACTAACATAGCAGCGGAAAATCCAAGTACAACTTATGATCCAAAGCCAACATTATTACAACTTTTCAAACTGTCTCAAGAAGCAAAAGCAAGATAAGGGAGGTACACTACTAATGCCCAAGTAGCGACCACCAACGACACAGGGAGAATATCTATATATCATACGTGGAAGCCTCCTGCTCGCCTCCGAATCAGCTACTCGTGCATCACCAGCTAACCATAACCTGTCTCTAGTCTGCTCGTGTGAGCACCCAGAGTAATAAGAGGAGACATAAAACTCTGGGTCAGACATAAAGCCTGGTATGAGCGATAAGCAACAAAACAGAACAATAACAGGTATAATCCAATCATACATGAACCTGGACCTGCAACCAAAGAGTTAGCACTACATACCGTACAATACTCTAAGGTGCCACTAACATATTGTGTAAGAGATACATGGGTGGGGGTGTGCATGTCATAGTGGTGTCAAACAATCAAGCATAGCAATCATCCTCACATCCCTCACTCAGTGCGTAAAGTATACGATATCCACTACTTTGGTCACCTAATACTTTGGGCCATGAAGGAATCCAATCCCGTGTAACTATCACTACAAGCCCACTATCCATCTCTCAGTGGTGAACCAAAGTTATGAATACCGACAATCCCTTTGCACACGTCCCGCAGCAAAGCCCAACCATGAAGTGAACTCATTGGCTCCCATCTGGATCATGAGCTCTAACTTCCATTTGGACTACCTTTGCATCTCGTGTTTTATTCATCATCTTCATCTGGGTCGGTCTTCACTTCACCTTGCTTCGGATCGTGATCATCACCCTCGTTCGGGTCGGATCATGGTCTTCACTTCAAGTCCAAGCATCTCGGGTCGGTCGTGCTCCCTCCATAGGATCGAGTCGTTCCATACAGATCGGGTCGGTCGTGAGCTCGGGTCGGTCGGTCAAAACCTTCCCCTGGTCGGTCTAACTCGACCCGAAGAAAACCTGCACCATTCCAGCAAGCTATTTTCGCCTCTCGACGGCGTTTTCAACCATTCTAACTATTCTAAACAATCATCAAGCATACCATGCAGTCGTAGCGACATGTATAAACATCCACAAACAGCAAAACAACAATATGGTATGTTAAAACGGATCAAACATAGCCAAAAACCCCATATTTTCCCTTAATCCCTCTTAATCACGTTTAAGCAAATTTAATGATAGGATTAACAAAACTTAACCAAATCAGCCAAATTTTCTAACAGAGGCCTAAAATAATATTTATCAATTTATAAATATTTTTCCAGATTTTTAACATGCATAAATTCGCTAATTTCCTCTAATCACCCCTTAATCCCCCAAATTCCGGGATTTGCAAAATTAGTCGAAATTAACCCAAATTCATATCAGAGGCATAAAATGATGTTTTAGAATTTTAGGAATTTTTCTAGATTTTTCTGAGCCATAATTTCGCTAATTACCATAATCAGCTGTAATTAGTGAAAAACAATGCAAATCACTCACCTTAGCCACAAACAAACTTTAGATCTGAAATAATCTCTGATTTGGATCCAATCCCTATGTGTTACAACAGCTCTCTCTGATTTGGTGCTACCCTCCATTGATTTGATGTAGATTTGCTTAATCTTCGATTAGAAAGTGATTAGAGACGATTTGGGATGAAATTAGAAGGTGGAGGCCATGGCTTGGGTGAAAGACATGTTTGTGGCGGCTGGAAAATGAGGATAAGTTCGTTCTCTAACTGATTTCAGCCTTCTCATAAACCTAATCCCGAAATCACCCATTGGGCCTAGCTGTTAATCACCCGGTTAAGCCCAATTAAGCTGTTTTTCACTATCTAAAACTTGTTTCAGCCATATCTCCCAAACGGTGAGTCCGTTTGGCTAATGTGACCACTCTACGGAATTGTAAACCATCATCCGGAGCCAATGAAAGTGGTTTCAGGTCAAAACTCCTTTCCAATCAAAAGTTATGGCCGAAACAGTACCAACTGGGGGTAAAACGGTCACTTAAAAATCGACAAAAATCATGAACATTGGAAATGACTCTAATGGTTGTTTCCCAAAGTTACATGACCATACAACTTCGTATGAGAAAGAAATAAATATTCTATGATTCTTCGATGCGTAGAATGCGGGTTGTTACATTCTCCCCCCCTTAAGAAATTTCGCCCCCGAAATTCCCTAACCAAAACACACAATGGGCCCCGCATGCCTATCAACCATAAAACAACAATCGACATGCCAAACAAGTCTATCCTAGCATGCGGTTTACTAACAAGGGAAGAAACTATCACTACCAAAACCTTACCAGGCAAAGAGTCCTGGATACTTCTTCCTTATATCCTCCTCTGTTTCCCAAGTACAGTCTTTTTCATTCTCACCCCCCTGGACTTTGACTAGTTTCACCGCCTTCCTTCGAAGCTGCTTCGTATCGTTCCCAACAATACGCATAGACTTGCGGTTCTCAACCGCCTCGGGTTCAACCTCGCTATCATCCAACTGATCTGGTGAAATAGCCACATTTGGGTCTTGCATAACTTCCTTAACTGGGAAACATGAAATACGTTGTGAACTCCCGCCATCTTGTCAGGTAGCTCTACTTCATACGCCAAATTCCCAACTTGCTCGAGGACTGGGAATGGACCAACAAATCTTGGTGCTAACTTACCTCTCCAACCAATCCGAATCACATTCTCAATGGAGAGATCTTGACGAACACCAAGTCGTTAACGAAGAATTCCAAATCTCTTCGTCTCTTATCGAGATAAGTCTTCTGCCTATCTTGGGTAGCCTTCATTCTCTAATATACAATTCACTCAAATACCATCATGACCTGACCTAGTCCTTGGTAAACTATCAATATAATCCATTTGAGACTTGTTCTCATTTCCATTTAGGAATTTCTAATGGTTGTAACAAACCACTAGGCTTCTTTTGCTCAGCTTTTACTAACTGGCAATTTATGCATTTGGACATAAATTTCCCAACGTCTTTCTTTATCCTTTCCCAGTAGTAGATCTGCTCCATGTCTCAATACATCTTGTTACCACTGGGATGTATAGTCAATTTCGGGTGATGATATGCTCTAAGCACTTCACCTCTCAGTCCATCTACGTTGGGTACAACTAGTCCCTTATTCTTTCGAAGCCACCCTTCTCGATCAAATCCTTACTTGATCATTCTCTTTCCATCGATACCCATCTCTACCCTAGAGATGGTTTCCAATAGATTAAGATCGTCCTTCTAACTGGAACCAATCCACTCAATCCAAATCGATCTAATCGTCAAGCTTACTAGTGTTTCTGAATCCAATTCACTCTTGGGCCCGAAATCATGTCCTGTGATATACTTTAGTTGCTTCCATCCTAGAAACAAAACCCCTAAACTGGCATGTCTCCTACTCAATGCAACTATTACCGCACCCAAATCCTTTACTATGATCACTATGCCCCCATGGAGTCATGGCGACTCCACTGCACTGATCCATAGCCACTAGTCCTTTGCTATGTCCACTCTGCCCCATGAAGTCATAACAACTCCACTGCACTGGCTCATAGCCTTACTAATCCTTTACTATGTCCACTTTGCCCCTCGAGTCATGACGACTCTACTGCATTGGCTCATAGTCCTACTACAATCACTTTGTTCCCCATCGTTGGAACCCTACAAGTGATAGTCTACTCAAGGGAAGAAAAATAGGAACAACATAGCAACCATAACATCCATCAAACAAGTCCTACCTATCACCTGCTAAATTCATAAACACATCGACACCTACATGATTGGTCTAACCAATCCCAATATGTCGATTCTAGTATGTCTGGTCCAACCAACATCAATAACTAATGGAAGCCCAGCCTCCATACATACACCGATGCCTACTTGACTGGTCCAACCAATCCCAGGCCAATGGAAACCCCGCCTCCCTACGGACTATTGTACGTCCAATGTACGTTTATCCTCCAAGGATAACTAGATCACGTCCAATGGGTCCAGGGTAACGGGCGTCCCCAGATACCCCTGCTTTTAGTCCGCCTAAAATACTTGAGTCCAACCCAAGTCTATCCATTGTCTTGCTGCCCTCTCGAGTCCAACCCAAGCCGAATCCAATTCCTTGCAGCCTTCTCGAGTCCAACTCGAGTCAATCTATAACTCAGACCCAGTCTTAAGTATCCAATAGTGACAAACTCTAGTCCAACGTGAGTCGTCTCCCTATTCGTTGCATCTCCAAGATCAACGAACACCCATTTTCTTTTACGAGTTCAAGTTCAACTTGAATCGCCCTAATCTTCGTTGTATCTTCCATGATCAATGAACACATCCTATTCCTTCAAAGTTCTACTATCCAATAGAGAACATCAACATAGGGTCCTAAACAATCCATTACTTTGCATCTTTCCCGAGTCCCACTCGAGCAATCTCATAACCCTATCGAGTCTAACTCTAGGCAGTTTATACCATTGAACAGTCTTATCATGTTCCGTCTGCCCATCACTCCTCGAGTAAACCAAGATATCATCCAATAAAAAATCACAATAACTATTTATGCCTCACGCACACCATCCTAGTCAAAATCGACATTCCCCAAGCACAAGCCCTAAAGGCCTAAACCAATATCAGACAAGCACCCAAGGAACATCTCCTCCGAGTTCGGACAACCCACGTGAGGTGATACTAGCAAAACAATCTAGCACTGGAGTACTCATTTGCCTCCCAGAGACAACTAGAACTTATTACAACGATAACCTCTTAGCTTCCTTAACTCCAGTTACTATCGCCATCACTAGGTAGGTACCTAATACCACCCTATTCCTTTGGAGTAGATCGACTCCCCAAAATAATGCTAAACCCAGTAAAGCCTAAACAAAGCAAACACAAACAAACATACATCCATGACTCGATAAGACCAACCACAACAAATCATACTAAGATCAGTCGAACCACCTATCGGGTTCGTCACAATTAGAGGTATATCGACTATCTCGGATTTGTCAAACAATACCCGAAAGGAAGCATCTTAAATAGAAAGCATACCTTTTATAACGACACTCTTTCCCTTCTGCGCCGCACTTGGGGCATTCGACGAAGAAGGAACAGCGTTGACAGCATACGATTTCACAATCTGCTTCTCCCTAGGAGGTTGTGGGCAATCATCCTTGTGATGTCCCACTTGGCCGCAGTTAAAGTGCTTCCTTTCCCTAGGCTTTTCTCGACAATCTCTGGCATAGTGGCCCTTCTTGCCACAACTAAAGCATTCGTCATCTTTCTTATTTTTCTTATTCTGACCATCCTTGGTCGGGTTCTGCTTCCTCTTGCTCTGAGAATTCTTCTTGCCTTCACCGCCTGCTTGCGGCTTTGGCTCCTCTGCAGATGCTGTAGCAACCTTAGTCTTCGACTTAGGGAAAAGGCTCTCTGACCTTAATTCCTTTCCTACAATAGACTCGAACGTCTCATCGATATGGTTTATAAGTCTTTCCCCCAAGTACCCATCCAAGCCGGTTATGAACTTCTCGTTCTTCTTTACGACTGTATCGATAAGGGACCATCCATATTTCGATAAAGTGTCGAATTCAGTGATATACTCCGAGACTGCTCTACCGTTCTGCTTAAGCTCCAAGAACTTCCGGAACAACTCTGATTTATGAGCAGTTGGAATAAACTTATCAAAAAAGCGAGTCTTAAACTGATTCCAAGTAACTTGATTTTCTGGAGTAGCTGTTCTAATGGCATTCCACCAATTCATCGCTCGCCCTTGCAGTTGACGAGACGCTAGCCTTCTCTTCATCGCATCCTCGATACCTAAGTCTTCGAAGATACGATCATAGCTATCCAACCAATCCTGAACATCCGTGGCCGGCTCCATTCCGTGGAACGGCTTTCCACCAAGGTTAGTGTAATCCTTTCACAACTTAGCAAAATCGGCCCTAGGCGCCTGCACTACTGCACCACCACCATTAGCAGCATTAGGAACGGCTCCCCGAGCATCCCTAAGCATCTCTCTCATAAGGTCAGTGAACATCGTCCTCATGTCAGGGGAATTCCCATTATTGGCTCCTCTACCAGCACCTCTCAAAATTTCGGCTCATCGTCAAATCTGTAGAGAGAAAACGATTAACCATCTCCATAGTGGTGCCAGTGCAGTACGACTTCATCCTTAGCTATACTAATAATATATATAGATATAGCTTTTGAAAACCAAAATAATCACAAATACGCGCTCTCATATACGTACTATCTCTCCCTGGTGTATTTCCCTAGGTTAACTACGCAACCTAGAGCTCTGATACCAAGTGTGACGGCCCGCCCCGCACCAACCGACATTTACTCCAATGGTGCGCTGTACACATGTCCAGTTAGCACGGAACGATCATCAGAAGGAAAGGAAAGAAGGAAATGAACTAACAAGGAAACTGTAGAATGTCTCACAGCGCATGGAATAAAATATAATAACAACATACTTGACATAAAACAGGTGAGACAGTGCATAAGCTGAAAATAAACTAACATAGCAGCGGAAAATCCAAGTACAGCTTATGATCCAAAGCTAACATTATTACAACTTTTCAAACTGTCTCAAGGAGCAAAAGCAAGATAAGGGAGGTACACTACTAATGCCCAAGTAGCAACCACCAACGACACAGGGAGAATATCTATATATCATACGTGGAAGCCTCCTGCTCGCCTCCGAATCAGCTACTCGTGCATCACCAGCTAACCATAACCTGTCTCTAGTCTGCTCGTGTGAGCACCCAGAGTAATAAGAGGAGACATAAAACTCTGGGTCAGACATAAAGCCTGGTATGAGCGATAAGCAACAAAACAGAACAATAACAGGTATAATCCAATCATACATGAACCTGGACCTGCAACCAAAGAGTTAGCACTACATACCGTACAATACTCTAAGGTGCCACTAACATACTGTGTAAGAGATACGGGGGTGGGGGTGTGCATGTCATAGTGGTGTCAAACAATCAAGCATAGCAATCATCCTCACATCCCTCACTCAGTGCGTAAAGTATACGATATCCACTACTTTGGTCACCTAATACTTTGGGCCATGACGGAATCCAATCCCGTGTAACTATCACTACAAGCCCACTATCCATCTCTCAGTGGTGAACCAAAGTTATGAATACCGACAATCCCTTTGCACACGTCCCGCAGCAAAGCCCAACCATGAAGTGAACTCATTGGCTCCCATCTGGATCATGAGCTCTAACTTCCATTTGGACTACCTTTGCATCTCGTGTTTTATTCATCATCTTCATCTGGGTCGGTCTTCACTTCACCTTGCTTCGGATCGTGGTCATCACCCTCGTTCGGGTCGGATCATGGTCTTCACTTCAAGTCCAAGCATCTCGGGTCGGTCGTGCTCCCTCCATAGGATCGAGTCGTTCCATACAGATCGGGTCGGTCGTGAGCTCGGGTCGGTCGGTCAAAACCTTCCCCTGGTCGGTCTAACTCGACCCGAAGAAAACCTGCACCATTCCAGCAAGCTATTTTCGCCTCTCGACGGCGTTTTCAACCATTCTAACTATTCTAAACAATCATCAAGCATACCATGCAGTCGTAGCAACATGTATAAACATCCACAAACAGCAAAACAACAATATGGTATGTTAAAACGGATCAAACATAGCCAAAAACCCCATATTTTCCCTTAATCCCTCTTAATCACGTTTAAGCAAATCTAATGATAGGATTAACAAAACTTAACCAAATCAGCCAAATTTTCTAACAGAGGCCTAAAATAATATTTAGCAATTTATAAATATTTTTCCAGATTTTTAACATGCATAAATTCGCTAATTTCCGCTAATCACCCCTTAATCCCCCAAATTCCGGGATTTGCAAAATTAGTCGAAATTAACCCAAATTCATATCAAAGGCATAAAATGATGTTTTAGAATTTTAGGAATTTTTTCTAGATTTTTGTGAGCCATAATTTCGCTAATCTTCGCTAATTACCATAATTAGCCGTAATTAGTGAAAAACAATGCAAATCACTCACCTTAGCCACAAACAAACTTTAGATCTGAAATAATCTCTGATTTGGATCCAATTCCTATGTTCCAGCAGCTCTCTCTCTGATTTTGTGCTACCCTCCCTTGATTTGATGTAGTTTTGCTTAATCTTCGATTAGAAAGTGATTAGAGACGATTTGGGATGAAATTAGAAGGTGGTGGCCATGGCTAGGGTGAAAGACATGTTTGTGGCGGCTGGAAAATGAGGATAAGATCGTTCTCTAACTGATTTCAGCCTCGTCATAACCCTAATCCCGAAATCCCCCATTGGGCCTAGTTGTTAATCACCCGGTTAAGCCCAATTAAGCTGTTTTTCACTATCTGAAACTTGTTTCAGCCATATCTCCCAAACGGTGAGTCCGTTTGGCTAATGTGACCACTCTACGAAATTGTAAACCATCATCCGGAGCCAATGAAAGTGGTTTTAGGTCAAAACTCCTTTCCAATCAAAAGTTATGGCGAAAAAGTACCAACTGGGGGTAAAACGGTCATTTAAAAATCGACAAAAATCATGAACATGGGAAATGACTCTAATGGTTGTTTCCCAAAGTTACATGACCATACGACTTCGTATGAGAAATAAATAAATATTCTACGATCCTTCGATGCGTAGAATGCGGGTTGTTACAATATCGAGATCTAGATTTTTAACGCAAACCAATGTGAAGCACGAGCTAGAACGAGGTTCAAAAATTAGGTTTAATTTCATCTGACTTTGTTTTGGTTTGAAGAAATTGAAACTCGCGGTTTTCAATTTGAACGGAAAATGAATAGAGAAAAATTGAGGGGATAATTTCGTGAGCATAAAGTATACGGCTTTGACTATCATACAGCAGTGGCCATTTTGGTTTTGATTACAGAGAATTGAAGAATGAAATGAGAAGATAAGAGTGATTTTATAAAGGATGGTGCGGTTTTAAAATTTAGTAGTGGCCATTTTATTTTGTCTGAAACTTTCAGCTTCGGTTATTGCTGAAGGAATGAATGAGTAACAAGGAGGTTACGATGATTTTATAAACGGAAATGAGAAACATGCAGTGCGATTTGATTTGTATTTAATATGATTTGAAATAAATAGATTTTTATTTCTTTTTAAACAGATATCGATTTGATTTAAGAGATCTTTATTCTTTTAAAACAGATGCTGATTTGATTTCGAACCTTTCCACAATCAAATATCTCGGGGTCCATTAATTTAAATCTCGAACTGCTATTCTAGCATACCAACCGACATTTCAATGTAATAACCATATTTTGAACTCAACAGTAAATATTCTGAAATTCAGTTTCAACATACATACCATATTAAATTAATATAATATAATTTAAATTCAGAACTAATCAATTCGCTAGTAATAAATTATTTTTATTATCGTCCATCTTCAAACACAATTAATATTGATCATCTGAACTCTTTTAATTCGGTTTTGACTTTGAATTCAAATAAATTCAATTTCATATTTCGATAATTATATATATACGAAATAAATCGTATTTCGATTATTCAATTGGTAACTCAATATAAATATCCATTTATATTATTAATTCAATATTTAAACAATATTAAATATTTAAAATTAATCGATCAAAAACTGGGTCGTTACAGGAAAACATTTCCATATTTGCTCCCATTTCTTATTTCTTATATTAGAAACCATTTCTGATTCTTATTTGGAAAACATTTCCAAAACTCCTTCATTTGGATTTAAACAGATATTTAAATAAAACAGCGCTATGCCGACTCGAACCATTAACACTTGTTAACTAAATTCAATTAACTAACCTTCACTATCGAACCGTAACCATTCCTTAGTTAAAAATGAAGTCAAAAGTTGGGGTATAACTACCTCTCAGACCTTAACTGAACAACATTTCTAACCTCGAAATAGATAAAGTTCACCTTTTAAATCTTCAACAAACTTCCTTACGTAACTCTCGGATTCTATTTACGAATCCACTTCCTTTATAAAATTCATTTGATTATAATAATAGTGTTATAATCCCATACTTCCGATATATATATATATAATAACTTAAATATAACTTTTATTTATTTAATTTGGATAAATAATTAAACAACTAATTTATTACATAAATAAATCTTGATTTGAAAATCGGAAAGTAAAAAATACTTTCCTACATTCGATATAGTCGAATTTAAATGTATAATTCTCTCTCGAATAATCTATATTCGATAACTCTCTTCCGAATAAACTATATTCGATAATCTCTCCTTCGAATAAATAAATTCGAAAATCTCTCCTTTGAATAACTATATTCGATAATCTCCCCTTCGAATAACTATATTCGATAATTTTGTTTCAATAACCAGTATCTAATCAACTCTAATTCGAATAACTAATATTCGATTAACTCTAATTCGATTAACCCTAATTGATTAACTCTAATTCGAATAACTCTATTCACTTTACTCCATTCAAATAACTCTTATTAGAATAATTAATTTTATTTTAAATCCTATTTCCTATCTTATTCAATTTCCCATTTGAATTCCTATTTCAAATCCCAATCTTCCTTTATAATTTTTTTAATTTATAAAATAACTATTTTAATCCATTATTCACATCGAATGTGAATAATATTCCTTTTATATGACCCGTTAAGTTTGATTTCATATTTTAAAATAATATTCCATTTCCAGATTCTATTTATACTTCTATTTATTGAATTATTCATGTGAAATCTCCTTTTTATTCTAACACTTAAATCTCGTTTATAAATCCTTTTATAATTGCTACATTAAATTTCAATCTCGAATATCGATGTTAAAACCGATTTTTACTTCCATATATACATTCAGACTTATATATTCAATTTATCCAATGATAAATTATTTACTTAATTTATAAAACATTATTTATAAATTAATCTTCTACATTTTATCTGTTAAAACAGGTTTCTACTTTAAATTAATCTTTCCCATTCATCTGTTAAAACATATTTCCATTTAATATTCATTTCCCACTTATTTTCTTTTATAAAGTTTTATTCATTTTATACAATACTCCCTTTAATAACTCCTATTTATTTTCTGAATAAAAATCCCCTTTGTAATTCTATTTATAAATGATTCCAAATATTTCCTTTTCAATTCTATTTGTAAATGTTTACAAAGATTTCCTTTTCAATTCTATTTGTTTAACAAATATTTCCTTTATATTATTCTCTTTATTTCATATAAATATTTCATTTATAAAATTCTATTTATTTTATATAAATATTTCCTTTATATAATTCTCTTTATTTTCTAAATAGATATCCCTTTTATAAAATCCTATGTTTTTATAAATATTTCCTTTTCTAACTCTATTTATTTCATATAAATATTTCTATTTATAAAATCCATTGATTTTATAAAATCCTTAAATTCAATATCCACTTTGAAATACTTTTTTTTAAATCATTTGATTTTGTATAAATATATTTCATTTTCAATTTACACTTTGAAAATTTCGTTTCTACATTCAAGTATTCGTTATGGTATTTGTCATACCATATAACAATGATCAATATCATCCAAACACACATAATCAATAACAGATTTTATACCACATCATATATCAGAATATATGAAAAACAGTAAAATAAATGTTGAAGAATCCAGTTGGATCCCTCCGACCTGTTTTCTTGCACCTACAGATGTTAAACGATATAATTAACATCAAATTTCATTTCAATATGAAATTTTCTGCTAAACAGAATCAATATTTAATTAACGCTATATATATATATATAATCGGATCTATAATTTCCACCAATTACTTAGCAGTTCAACCAAACAGTCAACACACAACAATCAACCAACATTTATCAGTTCTAAAAATACGTTATAAAAATATAACTGTGCAGAGTTTGTGAGATTTACTCATCTTGGATGTTATCGTTAAATAACGATGACTGTCAGTTGATTCAAACAGACAATTTATTTCACTATAAATTGTAACGAGCTCCATTTCTCTCCCAGTCAGTTCCATTGCGTAGTCCTCGTCCATACGATCCCAACGGATCTTGTTTCACTGAATTCCGATTATGTATGGATAAGTTATTGATTTTACAGTTTAATACATTATTTAATTTAACTAAGAACTTAAATTATTAACTAATATAGGGATTTACCATAAAAATTTGATATTGGGCTTCACGTGACAAATCAGCCCATCCCCTTCCTAAATACACCGACCCGCATCATAACTTGTCTTCCCCAATTGAATTATCGCGCTCCAGACAACCAACCTCACCATTTCCAATACTTCACCGGCCTCGTTCACCACCATCCCTTCACGAAATCACCCGAGCTCACCCCCGAACAACTTCTCATCCAAAACCGCACCAGCCTCTAACCATTTCGTCGAGCTCGAGTTCTTCATCTCGACGGTGGCTCCGGAAACTCATGCACGCTGATCGATAGTTTTCATCACGGAAACCATCAAAACATTTCACGCAGGTGTTATTCTCCGTTCTAAACCCAAAAATGAACTCGTATCAAACCACTTCTTCTTCAATCGCACAAAAGGGTTAATGCCATTTCCCAACGCTGCGCGAAAAACAGCGAACAGAAAACTCTCCAAATGCCCCAAATCCTATACCAAATTGAAGAGCAGTACGCACTCATAACAAATATATCAATGTAGTGATTTATATAATTTTACACCAATTATTTTGGATTTTATTTTGATTTTGAAGTTCATGTTTTTGAGTTTAAGAAGAGAAACGACGGCGTGAACTTCATTGACCAGGGAAATAAAAGTCTGAGGAGTTTAGTTTTATGATAGTGTATTTATAGAATATATTTGGCTTGTATTAGAAGCCTCGTTATTTTTTCTATTGATTTATATTGTCATCGCTGCTTGTAATTGTCTTCTAGAAATTTGTATGATCACATACTATACCCCAAAATCATGGAAATTGACATGTAGCTACAGTTTGACATTACGAACCCAACGAAATTTGTTTCGTCAAATTCCGACTCCGTATGCTCACACAGCGTGTTTTTAAAGTAAAATAATTGACTGTTTTCACATTAAAATCCCGCATGGCCACATACTGACTCTAAAAATCACGGAAATTGAAATCTAGCAATAATTTAATACTGCGGATCCAACAAAATTAGTTTCGTCGAAAACGGAGGTCGTTTGCAAAACTGGCTATTTTTAAAGCTCTAAATAAACCCATTTAAATATTAATATATTTAAAAATAATTAAATTAAATATAAATAAATTTATATTATCGTATATATTCACAATAGAATATAATCCGACTCCAAAATAAACATATCGGGATTTATAACTCGACATTTAAAAATCCCAGATTATATCGATATTTTATTTATATTAAAAATCCATTTATAATATAAATAAATCGTTATAAATTATAAAGGAATTCCATAGCGACTTTTTTGAAAATTTGATTTGATCATAAATCAAAATCTACACGACGAAATCCTGATCTTTCTCTTCCATTAGAAAAATAAACTTCACTAGGTTCGAACATTTCTTGTTTCACAGAAATCTAGCTTAAAACAGATTCCGTATACTCGTTTAAAGTTCGAATCGCCAAATTACGAACTGCCATCCCATTTCGAGCTCAATTGTAATTAAATTATAATTTATACGTTCTAATGTCGTTTATATATATTCGTTATTCTAATTCAATTCTAACATGTATTATACCTTATATACGATCCAATTCACACCGTATTGTGAATTCAGCTATTTTTGACTATTTCAGAATTATAACATATTATTATATTATAAATATTAATTAAATATTCATTATTATTTAATTTAAACCATTTGAATCTCGAAATCACTATTTAAATAATTAAATATATTAACTATTGCACCATAAAAATACGGGACATTACAACAAGGTCCGATATAAGTCGGAGTTCTGTGAAACTAGAACCATTTGAATCGAACTGATTATAAAAGAGAAAAATGGAAATTTAATTTTATAGATTGTAAGTTATGTCCAAATCAAATTTTAAAATAGTCATTATGGAATCGTTAAACCATAACAATAATTTAATATAATTAAATATTGATTTCGAATTTAGACGAGATCTTTGAGACGTAATTATAATTTAATTTTTAGAACTTTTCTAAAAATTTTAATTTGGAAAATACGTCGTTTTTTATTTGAAGTGTTTTGCACCCTATATCAACATTTTAGGGTTTCACAATATAAGTTAATCTACCGATTTTTTTTTTTTTTGAGATCGTGACACATTGTTCGTCACAACGACATTTTTATTTTTGTCGATAGCGGTTCTTAAATGATAAAATTGTGTATAGCGCGGTACCTACAAATCACGTAAAATCAAGGAAAAACAAACATGGATGGGTGCTCCTCAACATACACTATGAATGGGAATATTCAACGCTATGCGCAACCATACCTTGAATGAATCATGGGCGGGTGCTCCTCAACTTAAATGAATCATGTGCAACCATACCTTGACTTACACAGCTTGGAATATTGAGCTCCATTCCCTAATGTACGTTACCTCCATACCTTATACATTGAATACAAATAATTTTCTTTCTTCCGACCGTTTTAAAGAGTAGTCTTATAGCTTTAGCTTGAATTTGCATGTCCCTAGAATAGATAACACGCTGATGAATTTTCAAATCAACAAACCTAAACGTATTGTCACCTTACCCACACAGGCACCTACGAAAAATAAATATGGCTATTCTATATCCTAGAGAAAGACATTGTTTCTATCCAAAGTTTATTCTTCTCTATATATACAGCCAAGAACTTTATTTCAATTCCATCTGAAACCATGTAAACGACCTCATTTTTTCTCAATGAAGCTCCTTCTGCTAAAACAATAACTTCTGATTCTGAAATAAAAATATATAATAATAATAAAAAAGTGACGAAGAGCTGCATCGGTTCATTACGAACTAGAGCTTAACACTGGTGGGTGGAGAAGCTAATACACGTATATATGGGATGGCGTGTAGGAGATGATGATGCAGGGTGAGCCGGAGACCGTGCACGATGGAGGTGCGGACTTTGATGAAATTTTAAGGTAGTATGGGCAGTGTCGAGATGTGTGGACGTCAGTGAGGAGGCGAGGTAATACACAGAAGTGAGAAGGTTTTAAGGGAGTTTCGGCAGTTTTAAAAACTGGAAAAGGGAAGGCGGTGGTGTAGAAGGAGACTGTGCCATACCTACTTGCTAACATTGATGAAGTGGAAGAAAACTTCATAGTTGTTCAAGAGGAGTTAGTGATATGCGAATGGGTCTAGGTGGGAGAAGGAGGATGCATGTGGTTATGGGGTTCTCGGTATTTGTGCAGCAACCTGAGGTATGGGAAGTTTCTTTGTCCAAGTTTTACTGCAAGGGGGTTTGCATGACTGATTAACGAACGTGCATTATGTAATGGGTCTGAGTTCAACTTCATGGCGCTGGAGTTAAATCTGGTGCTGTAGGCTAGTCACGGCTTTGAAGGGAAAAAAGAAAGGTGCTGCAGGCTTCATTTTTCGTGAGGAAGAGGTAGAAAGTTACATAGGAAAAGAAGCAAAAGATGGGGTTGGTCTCATCGCCTGGGACGGAGAAGACAACTTGAAGGAGAAGCAGCATGGAGATTCATGGCGTAAAGAAGGGAAGTACGACAGTTTAAGAAGGCGTAAATGGAAAGGGAAATTCAGTCATGGGGAAGGTTGGTTATGGAGGATATCTTAGGACTGTTAAGGTTGGACTGCTCATCCGTCGAACCACACTAACCATTCATACGGTTGTCGTCTACTATGGTAACGGTGACGGTTGTGGGTTTTGATAACCGCGGTAAACCGTACCAACTACACATGATTTTTTTTGTAGTATTTCATAAAACATATATGTTTTTCAATAACTTAAGCTAGAGAAATATTACATATAAATTATTTGCGTCTTTATTTATAGACAACATGCACATGGATGATTTGTTTCATCGATAAATAAGCTAATTCTTAAAATTAATGTTAAAACTTGAATTATTTATTGATAACAATGTAAATTTACGGTAATGGTTGTAGTAACGGTTAGACGGTTATGGTAACAGTTATAAAATTTGTCAACCGTCAACAGCGGTTGGGGTTACGGTTGAAAGTAAAATTGACGGTTGCCGTAACCGTAACACCCCTAGGATATCTGTAGCGGGTATTTGTGGAGAAGAAGGGGAGCAGATTGTGTATTTCAGGTGGGCTGTAGGAAGATTACATGGGCTTGGCGCCTGGGTTATAAAAATAATAATATGAGTGAAGCATTTGTGGGACAGTTGAAAGCGTGTGAGGAGATTTTAGGACCTGCCGACGCGGTCAATAAATTGGAAAAGGTAATTAGTTTATTCTTTTTAAATTATATTATCTTAAAATCCTAGATTAGCCGATTAACACAGTAATTACCTTAGACTAATAAATTTAAAAGTTAAAAACCGTTTAAATTAAGCGATCTTATATCATCAATCGTTTGTTTGTATGTGAACAGAATTGTGCAAAATGAGAGGCGATGTAATCGCGGTGGAAAATACTACACACCGAGCTGATTCAGAAGGGATTGGAAGCTGCCGGGATTTTATTTAATTTTAAATGTTAGTTTAAAATTAAATAAAACAATGCGGGAACCGACCGGATTCCGACCGGATTCATATGCAGTTATTTATGATATGATAATCTGTGATGCAAGGAAGGATAGGTTGGAGGGATCCGACCGGATTCCTCAAATATTTTATATGTTGTTATTTATTTCCATATTATCCAAATATGAACTGTTTACCCAAACAACATTTTTTTCTGAGTGAATATTGATGGTTGATTATATATTGAACGATGAACTGAAATTCAATTTTCAATATTGATGTGAAATCAATAGACGGTATTGGTTAGGTTATCGGCAATAAATGATCTGAAACACTTTTTAAGACGTAAATTCGCCGCTAGGCGAATTAAAGGAATTGAATTTATAAATTTTATTTTATAATTGAAGTAAAGTTTTAAAATTGGTTTATTTTAAAATAAAAGATTAATAGTAAGACGATATTTATAAATGGTTTTATAAAATATTTTGCAGCGATTTTATTAGGTATAGAAGTCAGAATTTAACCTACGGGTTATTGTTTTAAAATAACTGTCTAATTAAAATAGTTAAGTAATATAATTAGATTAATCTAATGAGAGAAGTAATCAAAATCAGTTAAGTAAGTAATTGATATTTAAGTTGACGAAGACAACTGTTTAATTAGAGTTGATAATTTCATTAATTGTTCTTTGATTAATGTAATGAAAATGGTTTAATGAATAATTAGTTTTATTTTAATAATATTTCTTAAATATTAGTTATCTTTTATTTAATGATATTTAAATTGTTTATTTATTGATAAATCATTAATGAAGTATTTATCGATTAATAATATCGGTAAGTGGCTAGCTGATCTATTTTAATGAAGTAAACTATTCCACTTCAGTTAATAATGGAATGAATTAATTATTGTGGTTAATAATAATTGAAGTGATATACTTCTTATATCGAAGTACATTAAGAAGGGATCGAATTTGAAAACGAATTGCATTAAAAGCAATGCATACCGAACTTATAAAATAAGTTGTTAAGCTAATGTGTAGTTTGATTAAATGTACGTAATAACTAAATTAAGTACAAGTGAAGAGGTTGGAAGAACTTTTCAAATCATAATGGAATTGTAATATAAGTTTTAAACAAGGTTTTGTTTACTAGATTGAGCAAACAAAGTTTATAAAGAAGTTAAACTTGGGAAATAATTTTTGAATAAGCCTTTACGCAAGGGATTGGGTTAAGTAAAATCATTTTAAATTTGCGAGAATAAGAAGCTTAGATAAAGGACTTAGTAAACAGGTTTGGACAAAGCTACGCGTTTATGAGTTACGTTAAAAGTGGTTAAAAGCAAAGGAGTTTCCAATTAGTAATTTTGCTAATATAAAAAGTAAAGAGATTTATTTTGGGAATAAATAGTCCAAATGAAAGAAATGGCTATTAAAACCATGTTTTGAATAAAAAGGTAGACTGAAATGATAGTAAGTGGAAAGACAGGTTTTTTTTCCAAACTTTTATCTATTCTAAGATAAAAACATTGTTGGTTAAGGTATGAGAGGTAATTTAAATACTCCAACTTGAACGGCTTCACTATTATCAAGGGATGATATTAGCTTGTAGCGGTAAGGGTGTTGAAAATTGGTTTATTACAAGATAATATTGCAACGTTATTTGAAAGATTCAGAATGTAATTGAATAGTAAGTTTCAAAGTAAACAATGAATAATTTAACAGGGTTTAACTCAAGTTTGAATCATGAATTTGTTATTATATTGAGTTAAGAATATATGGCGATCTTCTTAAGATAAACGTAATGTATGAGATTTGGCGAATATATAGGGATGTTTGAAATAAAGGAAGGAAAGGGAGATTGGTAAATAAAGGTATATTATCGTTTTCAAGGTAACGAATAAATGAGATATTAGTAATATAAAATATGAAATTGAAACGGAAATAGAAACCAAAGTGGATTAAAATTGGTTGGGAGGATTAATTTTTGGATCCGATCTTAAATCACGTATTTTAAAACAAGTAATGAAGTTGGATTAAGTTGTAATCGTAAAAGGTTTAAAGTAGGTTTTTAATTAAGTTTTCATATAATCTTTGATTTATATTTGAAGCATTGGCTTATTTAAAATGTTAAGAAGATATACTGAATATGATAAGAGATATGATGTAGTTTTGAAGAATTGAAACTTATTGTACGTTAGTTGAGTTGAGTAACTTTCGAGATGTCAATCTGATGTTGGTTTCGACCTTCGGGGTTGATACTAAGAGAGTTATTCAATTACTGATTTACAATAGGAGCTAATGGAGTAGCAGTGAGATGATAATTGAACATTCTTATATTAGAAAAGAAAAAGGAAACGTTTTCCAAGTATTAAAGATATTAAGTTCAATTTAACCCTTTGTTAATTATCAAAGAGGCCAAGTGATACTGAACCAGTACACCTATTTTATTTTTATGGATGAATGTTTGTTTATTTGATAGTTAAATAACTGACTATCAAATCTGGCTAATTATCGATTGTTGGTACATAAAGACCGGGATCGAATTTATGTTCGAAAACCATTCCGACCAACAAATACGTAATTGTGGAAGAAATCAAACGATGATCGAGATGGAGCATTTGAAGACCATAGATCTTTATAAAGCGGAAGAAATACTTATAATCTCTGGTTGGCCCCTTGAGATACGCTGTGATTCTATCGTGGTTGGAGTCTATGGATTGCAAGGACTACTCGCTATTGATCCTTGGGGTGACTCCTATAAGGATGAGGTAGGAAGGTGCCTTTGATTCATCCTGTTCCTAGATGACGTGTATGGACGATGTGGCATGCAAAGTAAATGGTGGCCAGATGTTTAGAAGATTATAACCTCAAGTCTCGCAACTGGGAAATGACAAAAAACACCCAGGAATCATGGCTATGTGGGTCATTCCCATTAGGGTGTATTGTCATCACTTGGAGAATATTGATTTTGATACTTCTTTTCATTTCTGTATCTCCCGTGAATGGTTATGTTGCTAGCAACCGTAGGTGACGATATATTTGATACACTCAAGAGAAATGAGTAGTCGGTCATGTGTGGGTCGGGTTGCAAGATGTTCTTGTTGAACCCAGTGTATTCCTCTTTAGAGATACACTATCGGCAGGTGGTTCCATACCTTGTCATAGTCAGAATCCAACCTCCAATAAGCGCCCGCGGTTTTGATTGTATACTATATATGTAGAGCGCGAGATGCAAGCGTTCAGCTAGATTCTATTTATTTGTATTCAGACATTATCATAATATCAGATAAGATATGATTTCAAAATGTTTTGGGTTATAGTAAGGTTAAAACCGTCCATATTTATGTGTGAGCTAGTCTTACTATTATCTTTTCTTTCGAAAGGATTTTCAAAGTTAAGCAAGTTGTTGTGATATGAATTTATCACTGAAAGTATTCTAGACTGATCCAGGTGAATTTTGTTTTAAATCAAATGTGCTTTGGTCAAACCGAGTATATTTATATTTACATGTTAGGTTCCGCTTGGAATTCAGGAGATGGAAGCTGGAGGCTTCACCGCTAGTATTTAAAGTTTATTTCCGTTGTGTCTGATATATGATGTACTCTGATGATTGGTATGTATATACAGTTCTTTTTGTATAAAGGGATTTGATATATTATATTTTATTCGTTCCGCTGTGAGTTTCTGATGTGTTCTTCTCCTTGTTCTTTTATTCTAACATTTCTTTCTTTTCTTATCTCACCCTCTAATTTCTTTCTCATAACGTTCCAGTATTTTCGATGCTTGAATGTTCGACATAGTATTTATGTATCGATTTTCGGGGTCGAAAATCCCTGAGTTGTTACAGGAATAATGGAAATTTCGGTTTTAGTCGAACTGTTTCGCCAACACATGCCCTCCTGGCCTAGGTTCCCCATACAGGGTACATGATCCCTTCGATCTTAATAGGTAACCCCACAATACCTCATCTTTGAGTCGGCTATAACTCTCTGAGCTATCAATGACTCCTTCAAAATCCATTAGTATAATTACTCCACTCTGTTCTAATGCTTGAGTTCCCTTTAATCGATCCATTATCACGTAGATTCGTTGCTCGAGAACTTCTTCCATCCATACAACGTCGTACTCCACGAGCTGTGCCTATACTACCATTCTCTATATGCTGAATCTATGTTCAAGCAGTGTCATTTTCTGTGAAATACTTCACTACCATATAGCTATGTTAGACCACATGCTATCCATACTCTCCCGTCGAAGCACTCCACATCCAAGCCTTTAATCAAAGAGCTATCATTTGATCAGACAATAACTCTCAAACCCGAGAATAAATCACCTATCCGTGACCTCTAGCATAAACATAATTCCCCTACATCTTCTCCTGTGGACCTCGGTCTGTTATGCTCATTTGACAGACCGATGTCGATCCATAGCCTATGGACCAGTGTCGTTCCATGTACTTAGTCAAATTTAGGCTAAGTACTTTTTCATCCCCTCAAGCCTTCTTCTAGCTTGCTATATCAAATGCTGGTCCATCCACTGCAAGTCCAAAGCACTTCATGCTGGTACATGATTTCATTAATTCACTTCGGCCATATGCATTGATTAATTGTGTAACACCCCACGTCCATTAATGTCACTCACTAAGGGAATGCATTAACTTTCATGGAGTATTATAAGAGTATAGAACAGAATATCACAACACAGATATATAAAATAGTACTTAAGAAAATTCAAAATTATTCATTGCAGCAGAAAAGCAAAACATGTTTGGTTACAACATCAAAACCACATACTAGAGTCAAGTACACAAATATCCATCCAGAACAAAATTATTATTAGAGTCAACAAAAGTAAAATCATAATCCCACTCCAAATAGCCATAATGGAAAAGAGATAAAGCTCATCATTACTCTTAACACTTCCAAGAACTTCAAGAAGAAAGAAATCCAAGTCAAGGTCCACTAGTCCCACCCTGAGGACCTGCAGAGGGGGGGGGGGGGGGAGAAAGAAAAGAGGTGAAACAAAAAGGGTCAAACATAAGTCTAGCAAGTCTAGTGACTTTAACAATATAATTAGTAAAGTAACAGGATAAGAACATAAACTGGATATAAGAGATGACTGTAACATAAGCAGATATGACAAGGTAAACAAGATATAACATTGGTTGCGCTTCTAATCACAATAAGATAATTCCTACACTGCACCAATACTAGTTCCATACTGAAAGTTGATCCCTCTTACTAATAATAATAATAATAATAATAATAATAATAATAATGGTAGTTTCTTGTACTCCTAGCTGCTGTCGTAGGTGCCGCCTGCTCCTATCTCTACTAGTTGTACCCACTACCCTTCCCATTCGGTCGGCTCCCTAACTCGTAGATACCCGTGTTGGTCCCATATTAGAGTGTATCACTCTCTAAAATGGCAACCCGGTACTACTAAAATGCATGGCTTATACCTACATGATGCAACAACGCCTTACCTACCAGCCTAGACCCACGCACACACATAACTCCGTTGGACTTGCGTTGCCACCGCTAACTCTTTATTGACCTCTTATAATCAAACCAATAAGCGTGCCCCATCCTCGACCTAGTTCAAGCTCACATAGATACTAAAATGGGTTACAGGTTGAAAAGGGTCCACCCACTTGACACAAGCTTCCCTCCTAAGCTTGGTCCCTACTAGGAATTCCCACTTAACTCCTCTTTATTCTCATGTCTAATCACATGTTTCACCATGGTTAAGTGCTTCTAGTTATATTTCACATGTCACCCACTTAACCCCCATGTCTTACTACATGTCTTATCTTGGTTAAGTGTTCATTAATTCATTATAACTGTAATCTTGCAAGACATCCCACATTAGATTGTCGTCTTGCGGTTGCTGGATATGTCGGGCGGTTCCGGGCAGTCTTATACCGCAATCCGAATCTTACCTCGTGTCTTTGCATTATTACGTATCTAATTTCTACCTTTGACCTCTCACATTAGAAAACAAAATTGCGGTAGCTGGATGTGCCGGACGGTTCCGGGCAGTCTTATATCGCAATTCGAATCTAACCTCGTGTCTTAGGCGTTCATTATCACTTTCTTGATTCAAGTCCCAATTTTAAATCTTGGATTAAATTATATCGCAATTACACATAATTTCCAATCTAAATTATGTTCATAATTTTAATCCAAATTAGGCCTATAATCTTATGTATACATGTTATGCCAAATTACGCCCAAATCAATTTGCGTTCATTGTTATTAACAATTTATGCCAAACCTCATGTATACAAATTATATCCAATTATGACCACATCAAACTTATGCCAAATCTCATGTATACAAGTTATACATAATTATGCCCCAAATCTACTACGTGATTACAAATCAATTTATGCCCCATTTACATATTATTCAATATTTTCTCAAACTTTTCCCACCATGTTCCCACGTCATTCGTATGTTTAATTCAACGTAATATGTT
The DNA here is from genome assembly GCA_030737875.1 of Allium sativum. NCBI lineage: Eukaryota > Viridiplantae > Streptophyta > Magnoliopsida > Asparagales > Amaryllidaceae > Allium > Allium sativum. The sequence continues at coordinate 934,967,662 of CM060920.1, read as the reverse complement.
AGGCTCGAAGTTAGCCTATTCTCATAAAAAAAGAAAAAGAAGAGGATTAGAGAATCAACATCAAAACTGGCATAAAAATAGGCATATGAATTATGAACTGGCATAGAACAATAAAATAGATCCAATAGGCATATGGAATATGAACTGACATAGAACAAATAGATCTAATAGGCATATGATAGCAGAAATTTGGGTATGAATCTAAAAGATAAGAATTTACAGAACTTGATATGATTCATCTTACAGGCATGTTCATAAAATCCAATTTACAATCTTATCACAATCACTTTTAATTTAATTATATGTGAAAGTAACATAGACTCACAGCGACAGGATTTAGAATAGAGAATAGTTCTGAATTCTGAATTTGATTAGCTAAATCGTTGTTGTAGAATTTGATTCTTATCTTCCAATTTGAATACTCCTATTCTGATTTGCTTTGGAGAAGAGAAGAGAGGCTAGTTTTAATTTAGATTAGAGCAGCATGGAGGCGTAATTGATTAGTGTAATGAAATTAGGGTTAGGTCTAGGTGTGTATCTATAGATGTATTAGGTGAATTAGGGCCTTCAGATTAGATTAGAGATCATAAGAACCACACAGCTCAATAGACACGTCATCCAACCAATCCCCGAAGGACACGTCATCATAGAACTCTCCAGAATTCTGTGCAGGTTTTGCCTCGGCGCACTTCCCAGGTGCGCCAATGCATTTTTGTTCCGGCACACTTCACAAGTACACCAGTTATCCCAGCCTGTTTTCTGATTTTTCTGCCCAACTTCTATCATCCATAACTTCTTCATACGGTATCCGTTTTACGCAAACTCGGACTCTATCTCAAGAAGAATTCCGAGACTAACGCAGTGGCATAACCCATTTCACCTAATTCTTGTTTTAAAAATTAATTATTCTTTAATTATCTATTATGTCATGTTTAAAAATTACGGGGTGTTACATTCTCCCCTCCTTAAAGGATTTCGTCCCAGAAATCTTCAAGTTAAGAAGAATGTATCCTACCATCTAATCATCCATCTACTCATCCATTATCCATAAGAATCCTTTGTCCTAAAAATATTCCTAATGCTATGTGAACATATGCAAAAGTGTGTGTATATGTCCCTTATCTAATGCAAAGATCAGGCGGTCTACTGATTCAGTTGACCTCCTTAATGCAAAACATGATAGTGCCATGCGTCCATTATGTATGAAAAAAATCCTAATTATACATATCATTTCTATATGAGTGCACAACCATTCATTCAAATGCAGCATCCATATGATAACACATTCAATATACATCCATTAATTTAAATATGCACACTCATTCAAATGCAATATGAAAGTGATTGAGCTGATCTAGTGCCTAATGTGTGTGTAAATGCATCCACGAGCAACCATTAGAAAACACTTACATCCACTTGCATCCACCAAACATAACATGTCTCAAACACATGTTTACAACCATAGGGTTTTCTACCTAAAGATCGAAGATATAATTGAGAGGATGCACTTAAACGATAGAACAAGTATAAATAAAGCGGTAGAAAAAGGAGAAGTTAAGAACATACCTTCAAAAAGGAAAGGGTACGACACATGTACCTTGTCTTCAGTCTCCCAAGTCACGTCTCCTTGATCATATCCCCATTGGACTTTAACCAACTTGACCTCTCAGTTGTGTAACTTCTTGACCTCCGATCCAAGGATGCATGTAGGAGCTCGTCTAATCGTGGCATCTCGCTCCACTTCCACTTCCCTAAGCATGCTCGGCTCTACTACTTCCGCGATATCATGTAAACACTTCCGCAAATGCGACACATGAAATATGTCATGAACACCACTAAGATTCTCAGGCAACTTCACTCTGTAGGCCATTTGTCCAATTCGCTCTGTGATGGGGAATGGCCCTATGAACCTTGGTGCCAATTTCCCTATAGACCCAAAACGAACTACATTCCTCAACGGTGATACTTTAATAAAGATCATGTCTCCAACATTGAACTCAAGATCGGTCCTTCTCTTATCATCATATGGATTTTGTCGGTCCTGTGCCGTCTTCAAGCGTCTTCGGATCAAGTCTATCTTCTCCGAAGTTTCCCTAATCATCTCGGGCCTAAGCAAAAATCTTATCCGTAGACTCCCACCAACAAGTCGGTGATCGGAAAGGTTGTCCATACAGAGCCTCAAAAGGTTCCATGCCAACACTAGTCTGATAGCTATTGTTGTAGGTGAACTTCACTAATGGAAGGTGTTCCTCCCATGTCCTTCCGAAATCTAAGATGCATAATCTCGAAAGATCTTCTAGAATCCGATTCACTCTTTTTGTTTGGCCGTCCGTCTGAGGGTGATAAGCGGTGCTCAAACACAATTGCGTTCCTACCGCCTCTTGCAAGCTCTTCCAAAACTCACTAGTGAAAATGGGATCTCGACTGCTCACAATACTAGAAGGTATGCCATGTAGACGAACTATCTCTCGGAGATAAACAGATGCCAACCATGTCGATGTTCTTTTACTCTTAACGGGAATGAAATGGGCGTTCCTGGTAAGTCTATCTACTACTACCCAAATCCCTGTATTACCCTTCCTTGACCTCGGCAACCCGTCAATGAAATCCATGGAAACACTTTCTCATTTCCACTGTGGAACCTCTAAAAGGTGAAGCAAACCACCAGGCTTCTTTTGCTCAGCCTTGACTTGCTGGCGCACTAAACATCTAGAAACGAACTCAGCCTTATCCTTCTTCATTCCGGTCCAAAAGAAAACTCGCTTCATGTCCCTATACATCTTGTCACCACCGGGATGTATGGTCATCTTAGAACGATGTGCTTCTTCAAAGATTGTCTTCCTTAAGCTCTCGTCTCGAGATACGCAAAGTCTCCCAACCCTACGCAACCAACCTTTGTCATCTGTAGTATACCTACTAAGATGGCTCGGAGACTCCCCTCTTATGAGCTTGTCTACTATCTCTATCAACTATGGGTCATCTTGTTGTGCCTCTCCAACCCGACCCAAAAGAGTAGGTCGCACCTCTAGTGATGCCAACAAACCGGGTACATAATCGATAGAGGGTCTAAAGTCAAAGGTAGAGATATACTCGAAACTCTACCGCTTGACAAACAAAGGACTCAAAGTCAACTTCTTTCTACTCAAGGCGTCGACTACAACGTTACCCTTGCCCGGGGTATATGCAATCTCAAAATCGTAGGATGCTAAGAACTCCATCCACCTGTGTTGCCTTAAGTTTAGATCTTTTTGAGAGAACAAGTATTTTAGTGACTTATGGTCTGTATACAACTCAAACCTCTCTCCAAGCAAATAGCGACGCCGCAAAAACTATGTCAGCTAACTCTAAATCGTGGGTAGGGTAATTCTTCTCATGGGCCTTTAACTACCTTCCACCATAGCATATCACCCTTCCCTCTTGCATCAAAATAGCGCCAAGCCCTGTCCCGCAAGCATCGGTATTCACTGTGAACGGTTTACTCCCATCTGGCAAAACTAAAATTGTAGCTGTCATCAATGCCCTCTTCAAATGTTGGAAAGCATCGTCACAGTCAACACCCCAAGAAAAGGTCAAAATCTTTATCTTCAACCATGTAAGTGGGGCTGATATCTTAGCAAAGTCCTTAATGAACTTTCTATAATATCCCGCCAAACCAAGAAAACTTCTTACTTCCATAGCGTTCTTAGGAATCTTCCAATCTTGGATTACTACCACCTTCGCGGGATCCACTGCTATCCCCTCCTTAGAGACCACGTGCCCTAAGAACCTGACTTCCTTCCTCCAAAAATGACATTTGGAGAACTTAGCTTTGAGTTGATGTGCTCGAAGGGTCTCTAAGACTTCCCTAAGATGTAGGGCATGCTCTTCTTTGCTTCTAGAGAATATCAAGATATCATCCACAAAGACTACCACGAACTTGTTTAGAAACTCCTTAAACACCCTACTCATCAAGTCTACGAAATATGCGGGTGCATTCGTCAAACCAAAAGGCATGAAGAGCCATTCAAAAAACCGTCGGGAGTTCTAAATGCAATCTTATCTATGCTTTCCTCAGCCACCCTTAACTGATGAAATCCAATAGCTAAGTCCAACTATGAGAAAACTGAAGCACCAACCAACTGATCAAACGAGTCAGATATCCTCGACAATGGGTGTATATTCTTCTTCATGATCTTATTCAGCTCCCTATAGTCCACGCACAATCTAAGCGAACCATCAGCCTTCGTAGCTAAAACAACTGGAGCACCCCATTCCGAGATACTTCTTCTTATGAACCCTTTCTCAAGTAACTCTTTCACTTGTTTATTAAGCTCCCTCCTTTCTCTAGGAACCATGTGGCGCATCGGCAATGCAACTAGCTTTGCATTGTCCACCAAGTATATACAGAAATCTATCTCGCGTTTTGGAGGTAAGCTCCTAACCTCCTCAAAGACATCTGCATACTCACGGACTACTCGAACAGATTGCAAATCATCAATAGATGTGTCAAGAGATTCTAAGTAACTAAGCATAACAGAACCCTTAGGGTTGCATGAGATATCAAGAGTATTACGTCCCAAACTAGTCAACAGTCTAACTACCCTCTTTTCATAGTCGAGAATGGCACCATACCTGGTTAGCCAATCCATTCCTAGAATCAACCCATAGCCCGTGAAACCAAGCACATAAGCGTTGCATTCGAACTCAACGCCATACACATATATTCTCAAATCCCGACATAACATAGAAAGATGAGCCGTACCCCCAATAGGATTTGAGACTACAGTGGGGTCCATAACTAGACTAGTATTTAGGTGTAGTGTTTCAACTAACGAAGTAGATATAAACAAATGTGAAGCGCCAGAATCAAACAAAGTACGAACAGGATGATCAAAAAGGAAAATCAAACTTTCGACAGAAATGTGTCTACCTCTCTCTTGCGTAGCTACCATGAAAGCATGAACCTGCCCTCCAGAAGTAGATCCTATCCTTTGTCCTTGCCCTTGTCCTTGCCTCCTTGGGCAGTCTTCAATCATATGTCCTGCCTCACCACATTGGAAGCAACCCGTCTTCTTCTTCTTCTTACAGTCCTTGCTTAAGTGGCCCGGTGTTCCGCAATTAAAACACCTTTTCTTTCCTTGGCCCTTGTTATCCTTACCACCTTTCTTTCGTTGTTGTTATGATTTCTTTGGATCCACTTTCTTATCCTGTGCCTTAACTAAATTAACACCTTTCTCCTCTTCATGTATCAGCACCATATCAATAAGTTTCTCGTAAGTAGCCCTCATAGGAATGTGGGACATAGCCAACCCGTGTAATGGTTCATTTAGACCTTTGGAAAATCTCAAGGCCTTCTTATGTAGTGTATTAACTAATTCCGTACCAAATCTTGATAACTGGTTAAACTTGTTAATGTACTCCTTCACAGACAAACTCCCTTGTTTCAAAGCCAAGAACCTCTCCATGTATAAACTCTCCTCTGCTTGTGAATGAAATTTCAACTCGAACCTTTGTCCAAAATCCATCCATGTCTCCACTGCACGTCCTCCATTAGTTACTTTCCACCAAAATGAGGCTTCGTCCTTCATCAACCAAGTAGCTAGCTGAACCTTCCTTCCATCGTCTATCTCAAAGATACCAAACAAGTCCTCCACTTCCTTGAGCCAACTCCGAGCCTCAACACATGTCTCAGTTCCATAAAACGGCTTTCCGCCCATCGCACGGAAGTCTTTGCATATCTTAAAAAAAGCGTCTACACGGGGAGGAGGAGGAGGAGCGGCTGCAGCTGGGGGAGGAGGAACGTCTGCTGGGCCTGCGGCAGTAGCCCTAGCCTTCAGATACCTTCTGAACTAGCCTGGAATCTATATGCCCTCGGGTATAACGTGTTCCCCAGACATGGCTAAAGGAAAAAGGAAGAGATTCAAAACAGAGAATCGAAAGAAAGATATATGGCTTTTAGGGATTATGTTTTTCCTAATATAATTTTTTCTCTTGAAAATACCCTTTTTAAAACATGTTTTTAAAAATACTTCTTTCTAAAAATGCTTTTGAAAACAGTTTTCAAAATCTTTTATCTGTTCTGGTAACCTTCAGCTCTGATACCACATGTAACACCCCACGTCCATTAATGTCACTCACTAAGGGAATGCATTAACTTTCATGGAGTATTATAAGAGTATAGAATAGAATATCACAAGACAGATATATAAAAAGTACTTAAGAAAATTCAAAATTTATTCATTGCAGCCGAAAAGCAAAACATGTTTGGTTATAACATCAAAATCACATACTAGAGTCAAGTATACAAATATCCATCTTGAACAAAATTATTATCAGAGTACATAAAAGTAAAATCATAATCCCACTCCAAATAGCCATAATGGAAAAGAGATAAAGTTGAGCATTAGTCGCAACACTTTCAAGCATTTCAAGAAGAAAGAAATCCAAGTCAAGCTCCACTAGTCCCACCCTGAGGATCTCGAGAGGGGGGGGGGGAGGGAAGAAAAGAGGCAAAACAAAAAGGGTCAGACATAAGTCTGGCGAGTCTAGTGACTTTAACAATATAATCAGCAAAGTAACAGGATAAGAACATAAACTGGATATAAGAGATGACTGTAAGATAAGCAGATATGACAAGGTAAACAAGATATAATGTTGGTTGCGCTTCTAATCACAATAAGATAAGTCCTACACTGCACCAATACTAGTTCCATACTGAAAGTTGATCCCTCTTACTAATCATAATAATAATAATGGTAGTTTCGTGTACTCCTAGCTACTGTCGTAGGTGCTGCCTGCTCCTATCTCCACTAATTGTACCCACTACCCTCCCCATTCGATCGGCTCCCTAACTCGTAGATACCCGTGTTGGTCCCACAATAGGGTGTATCACTCCCTAAAGTGGCAACCCTATACTACTAAAATGCATGGCTTATACCTACACGATGCAACAACGTCTTACCTACCAGCCCAGACCCATGCACGCACATGACTCTGTTGGACTTGCGTTGCCACCGCTAAATCTTTATCAACCTCTTGCAATTAAACCAGTAAACGTGTCCCGTCCTCGACCTAGTTCGAGATCACACATATACTAAAATAGGTTACTAGCTGAAAAGGGTCCACCCACTTGACACAAGCTTCCCTCCTAAGCTTGGTCCCCACTAGGAATTCCCACTTAACCCCTCTTTATTCCCATGTCTAATCACATGTTTCACCTTGGTTAAGTGCTTTTAGTTATATTTCACATGTCACCCATGTCACCTACTTAACCCCCATGTCTTACTACATGTCTTATCTTGGTTAAGTGTTCATTAATTCATTATAACCGTAATCTTGCAAGACCTCCCACATTAGATTGCTATTTTGCGGTTGCTGGATATGTTGAGCTGTTCCGGACAGTCTTATACCGCAAGCTGAATCTAACCTCATGTCTTTGCATCATTACGTATTTAATTTCTGCCTTTGACCTCTCACATTAGATTACAAAATTGTCGTTGTTGGATGTGTCGGGCGGTTCCGGGCAGTCTTATACCGCAATTCGAGTCTAACCTCGTGTCTGAGGCATTCATTATCACTTTCTTGATTCAAGTCCCAATTTTAAATCTTGGATTAAATTATATCCCAATTACCCATAATTTCCAATCTAAATTATGTTCATAATTTTAATCCAAAATAGGCTTATAATCTTATGTATACATGTTATGCCAAATTACGCCCAAATCAATTTGTGTTCATTGTTATTAACAATTTATGCCAAACCTCATGTATACAAACTATATCCAATTATGCCCACATCCAACTTATGCCAAATCTCATGTATACAGGTTATACCTAATTATGCCCCAAATCAGCTACGTGATTACAAATCAATTTATGCCCCATTTACGTATTATTCAATATTTTCCCAAACTTTTCCCACTATGTTCCCACGTCATTCGTATGTATAATTCAACGTAGTATGTTAGGCTTGAAGTTAGCCTAATCTCATAAAAAATGGAAAAGAAGAGAAGAGAATCAACATCAAAACTAGCATAAAAATAGGCATATGAATTATGAACTGGCATAAAACAATAAAATAGATCCAATAGGCATATGGAATATGAACTGACATAGAACAAATAGATCCAATAGGCATATGATAGCAGAAATTTGGGTATGAATCTAAAAGATAAGAATTTATAGAACTTGATATGATTCATCTTATAGGCATGTTCATAAAATCTAATTTACAATCTTATCCCTATCACTTTTAATTTAATTATATGTGAAAGTAACATAGACTCACATCACAGGATTTAGAATAGAGAATAGTTCTGAATTCTGAATTTGATTAGCTAAACCATTGTTGTAGAATTTGATTCTTATCTACCAATTTGAATACTCCTATTTTGATTTGCTTTGGAGAAGAGATGCTAGTTTTAATTTAGATTAGAGCAGCATGGAGGTGCCATGGATTAGTGTAATGAAATTAGGGTTTGGTCTAGGTGTGTTTTTATAGATGTATTAGGTGAATTAGGGCCTTTAGATTAGATTAGAGATCATCAGAACCACACAGCTCAAAAGACACGTCATCCAGCCAATCCCCGAAGGACATTTCATCAGAGAACTCTCTAGAATTCTATGTAGGTTTTCCCTTGGCATGGGCACACTTCCCAGGTGCGCCAGTGCATTTTTGTTATGGCGCACTTCACAAGTGCGCCAGTTATCTTAGCCTATTTTCTAATTTTTCTGCCTAACTTCTATCGTCCATAAGTTCTTCATACGATATCCGTTTTACACAAACACACCGTATCTCGAGCAGAATTCCGAGACGAACGCAATGGCATAACCCGTTTCACCTAATTCTTCTTTTAAAAATTAATTATTCTTTAATTATCTCTTATGTCATGTTTTAAAATTACGGGTTGTTAGAAATTGACTCAAAACTTTTCCTATAACCTGAAAACATCTTAGGAATCCTTTCCCAAAATATCAAGTTCCCCGCTTGTTCCCTTATGGATCGATGTCGATCCGTATGCCATGGACCAGTGCCAGTCCATGTACTTAGATGAATTTTGCCACAAATTCTTCTAGCATCTTATCGCCGCCTTCTTGAGCCTAACTTCCAAGTTTTGTTGAATTCCATCAAATTTTGACCCCTATATGCTTTGATCATCATTTTGAGTCCTATTTTCAACACTTCTAATATATAAAACACGTATACCACCCAAACAAAAATTTCAACAATTTCAACAACAAGTATATGAATCAATAAACATATACAAACATCTAACTGCATAGAAAACATGTTTCAAATATATATTTGCATAGATCTAATATGAATCTATATAGAAATCAATCTGAACTTATCCTTTTTATCATTCGTATATCTAGTTAGGTTATTCCTTTGGTTTAAAGTCTAACCTAAACTTAATTGATCATATTTCATGTTATCAAAACATACATATGTGATAGAAAGCCTAATTTGACATACAATGCAATATAATCTAGTGAGAGATCAAAATCACTCACAAAACCGGAAATCAAATGAAAATAGATGTAGATATGATCTAGACAGTGAAGAGAATGCGCAACCTAGAGTAGAAATAATGAGATCTTGGTCCCTTGGATGTAGATTCGATGTCTAGATGCAAATTATAATTGTTTTAATGAAGAAAGGGTATAAATCTAGGGTTTTAGAAGATTAAGTTGAACCAAAGAATCATAGACGCCCAACCTAATGCGAGAATAAGGATTAAAACTCTTATTATTTCGCCTACATTCCTTATAATTGCTGGTCCTCAGCCTTATGGGTTAATTTGATTTTAGCCCATTAGTTATTCTGAAAATTGTCCAATAGAAGAAAAATATTAAAAAACAATTTACCCTAAACCTCTTACCAGTTTCTTAATGTGACAACTCTACGGAATGACCAACCACCATCCCAATGCAATGAGACCGACTATAGCACCTAATTCAATTCCTATCATATGTTATGGCTAAAATAGTAAATTACAAGGGTAAAACCAAGATAAAAATATTCGATAAAAATAATGGACATGCAACACATTCCCGTGAATCACATATTAAAATATTAGATTAATGCATCAACTTTTGAATTAAACAAAATTATTTTACGATCCTCCAATATGTAAAATATAAGTCGCTACAACTCCTTAAGGACTCTCAGGTTAAGCTAAACTGGTCAGGAGTCTATTTTGTTTCGGATTCCCAAAATCGATTTTCTCAAGCCCAGTTCACGTTCACTTCGAAGAGATTTGTAACGACTTCTTAAAAGTCGGTGAGGAGTTATGTGATGACCTTCATATACTGTTAAAATCCAAGGAGTACGTTGTAGTGGTGTTCGGCCAATGCAAGAAGATCATCAAGGTAGAAATAAGAGAAATGCCAAAAAATCTATCGTATACCTCACAACGAATGGAAAAAATATAATATCAACATAAGACTGATATAAAATAGGTGAGATGGTATAAGACGAAATGAATCACAAACATCTGAGTTTAAGACCCATATCACGACATAGTATCAAATAGTCAAATATAAATACATCTCCATAATACCATCTCTACACAAAATACACTACTATGCCAAAAATAGTGATAAACAAAAATAAAAGGGATAAGAGTATATGTATATAATACATGGACGCCACCTACTTGTCTCCGATCAGCTACCCAAACACACCAATTTGTCTCTGGTTCTCTCATTTAAGAGCGTTAAGAGTACTAAGAAGCAACACTTAAAACCCCAAGTCAGACGAAGTTTGGTGTGAGATATAGTAATCTCAATCGCTAAATAGAGTAATAACATAGGTATAAAGAATCATACCTGACCTGCCCCTGCATCCAAAGAGTTAGCACATATGATCATGTCATTTACCCTATGGTAATCACAATACTGAGCGTAAATGGAAGTGTGTGTGATAGAATAATAATAAACATCCAAACATAGCATACATCCTCACATTCACTCACTCAGTGCATTGAGCATAAGGTATTCATTACTTTGATCGCCAAATCCATCTTGACATTTGTGGCCCCACAACATGAGCTTTACCAAACTATTGCTATATCTCACTACATGGACTATAGCTAATAACCCTACCTAGTCCACACTGCATTGGCTCTGGGGTCCAAGCCTATCAGTCCAAACCATATTGGCTCTAATCCGTCCTCGTGTCACTCTCTTAATGGCATATCGAAGTTGCGAATACCGGTAATTCCTTTATGCATGTTCCGACAGCGAAGACCAAATTAATAGCCACCTTAATGGTTCCCATCTAAAGCCTTAGTGGTAACTCACCATTTGGACTTTCCTAGCATCTCGAACTTAGGCTAGTCTTATGGAGTTCGTCTTCTGAAGAGTGAAGTCGTCGTCGTGAAAAAACACCATGCCATGCTTGCTCCACTACTTGAACTCACTTCCCCAAACCAACCTCCATATCATCACTAACTCCAGATCATCTTAGTCGATCCATATGTTGATGTTGCTAGAATCGAGATGTTGTTCGGTCACCGAACTAGACTTTGGTTTGTATACCAATCTGGATCCGGATCGGTTATGCCAATCCGGATCTGATTCGATGTGCATAACTATAAGCTCCTTCCCTTTCCTTCCATTCTATATCCAAATCCAACTCTTTTTTCTAGCCGAACTTGACTTGATGACACCATAGCTTAGTCTCTGGAACTCTAAACAACTGAAATTTATCCTAAGACTTCCTGGGACTATCCTTGCCGTCATAAAAAAAATCGTGCAGATCTGAGTCCATGCCGATCTGGCTTGATGGCTTAATCGGGCTAGGCCGAACCGGAATCTGTTACATGTATTCTTCATCGTATTTCATCATTCGTTGGCATTTGCATCCATTCCAGCATTCCTAGTAATACTAACTTGCAAAGCATACTCAAGCAACATTTAGATCAACAAAGCACAATAAACCACTTAGAGACCTATGTCCATATGGCAATACCCAACCCGTCCTTAAATTCCAGGTTTCAGAAATCCTACCCAAACTAACCAAGATTTATATATAAGTCATCACATGATTAATAATGAATTATAAGTATTTTTTTCCATATTTTTGTAAAGTGTTCACATGTTAATCTACCCTAATTAATGAGTAAGAACACTATTTACTCACCTTAATCACACCAATGTCTTAGATCCAAGTTAGAGAAGATTTGGCTCGGATTCCAATGTATTGCAATAGTTTTTGACTAGATTATATGTTGATTAGACTTGATCTCCTCTTAATATGGTGTTTAGTCTAATTAGTTTTGATGTTAATTTAAGAGGTGGAGGCCATTAAAGTGTATACAGATCTATTTTGGGGATGGTGAGATGAATAGGAGAAGTTTCTCCTATCACTTCAGCCCTATAAGCCATTAATCCTAAAATTGTAACACCATGTAAAAATATACTAAGTTAATTAATGAATTAAATAAACAATAAATATGGAATAATGAAAAAATTAGAATTTTGGAAAAATAGTAATTTGGCCACGAAACTATTACATTTCGATTCATGATGAAATTCTGATACGTTTTCATATATGATATGTTGCAAACGAAGTCCGTATAAAGAAATAATAATAATTGAAAATCATACAGTAAATATTTGCATATAAGAGTTTGAATTAATATATATATATATACATATATATATATATTTAAGGGATATAACGACATAATTGAAATAATTAAGCATCCCCTTAGGTGAATTTGAAATTCAAACTAATAGATAAGAACCAGAAGATAAAGAATATATGACATAAATTAAGCAATTGGTATTATAAGGAAATTAACAATATAATTAAAAAAAATACACACCACTAGGTTTAACGGGCATTTTTGCCCCAAAGCGGTCGACACCCAGGGGTCGACCGCCGGTCCACCACCTGGTGCGGCCCAGATCTGGTGGGAGGGGTTTGGTTTGGTGTTTAGGCTCATTTTATAAAAAATGAATAACTTGTATTAATCTACGTTAATCTAACGGTTACCATTAATTTATACACCAATAAATACCACCTAACTCACCTCGTAATTCTCTAAACACTCTCATTCTCTGTGCCTTTATTTTGCTGCTGATATTCCAGAAATTAGGTTGAAATAGGTTTCTTCTTTTTCCCTTAATCTATTTCTTTTCTGATTTATTTATGTTTAGATTAGATTCTGGAATTTCTATAATCTATATATATGAGACTCAAATCTATATGATTCTCTTATACAAATATGTAGTAGGATCGAAGAATGATGTTTACAACAGCCAAATCAGCGTTATTTTCATTGCCTCAATCACTGTGAGTGGAAATAATATTGTTTAAACAAAATTCTATATTTTGTAGATTTCATACTAATTTGTATTCCTATGGAGAATTAGGTTTTCACGATAACATCATACTAACCCCCCACCCCCCGAAATCTCCTATCTTTATATATATCGCAATGTTTTCAATCAATATTTTAGGTCTGTGAATTGTTTGGGTTATGTTTAAGGAATAGTTTGGTGCTTTTACTTTGCTTAATTTGATTTACCTCTTTTTATTTAAAAAGTGTTTGTGAAATAGAAAGATTAAGCTTTAGTTTGGTTTCATTTTTTGAATAAGTATAAATTTCCATTCTAAAACGGATAATTTGAACATATTCAGATTTGAAATAATTAAATGTTAATGTTTTTATGTGCAACATAAAAAGGGTGAATTTGATTCAAATAGAAGTTCACGTGTGTATATATATATATATATATATATATATATACATATATATGCTGAATATGTATGTATTAAACACCTTGTTTTTCTTCCATTACCTAAATTATTCTAGCAAGCCTAGGATACAAGTTTCAATAGTTATGTTGTTATTTCCCATTTTCTACTTGTTATTAATTATGCCATGAATTGAGTTGTTTAATATAGGAATCAAGCTTGTATACCTTTTATGTGAACATGATTAACAATTTACATCATTAAAATGTGTCTTAATTCAAATAGAAATTAGCGTTCATAACACATATTAAATATTATATTTATATACTATAATCTACGTAATCAAATGTAATAATGGGTTAATAAGTACTTTTAGAATAAGATTAGAAAATTGAAATGTCCCCAATTGAATTATTACTTGTGTGTATGTATAAATGGTTTATTCATATTAAATAATGACACACATACACGAGGTTAGTCGCCATTTGTGGTAGAAGTCTTCCTGAAACCAATCGGCGAATCCAGCAACCACAAGTGAGTTTGGCTAATATGAGAGGTTTGGGTGCCATAAACCATTAAACTTAGTGCACTATGACATAAGGTTAAGCCCGCTTGTAGTAGAAGTCTTCCCGGGGCCTCTCGACATATCAAGCATATACAAGTAGTAGGTTTAATGTGAGAGTTCTAGTGTGTATATATACCAATTATGTGTGTAAATAGGTAGGCTTACTAGCCGCCTTGAGGAGGTTTTAAGTGGCTAACATTCTTCTTATCTAGTTTGAGTCTTAAGTGGTTAAGACAAGTTCTGCTCCGAGGGTATATCCCTTGGATTTAGACCAAAGTCATTAGACCCTCCCTTATTAGATTTTGAAGTGTTCTATGGGTCCTACTTCTCTAAAGTGGTCTAGCCATGGTGATAACGGAGTAGAGTAGTTTACGAGAATGTCCACTTCCTCTAGGAGCTTGGTGAGGGCTAACCTAGCGATACGTTTGATATACGATGGATGTAGCATGCGATTTAATTAAACAGCCATATAAGGAAAGTCTTAAGTGGCATAGGTCTACTACTATAATATCAGTTAAGTATTAATATGAGGCATCCGTTGGAGGGGCCTTAAATGGCTATATGCGGGCCTACCCTAAACCGGTACTAAGTGGCAAGGTACTACTTTGCATATTACTTTTAAGAATATATATATATCTAATTAGGACGTTGATGTGTTATGACGGGGTATTAAGTGGATAGGGTCCGTCTTAGGGTCATAATATATCATAAGAATCCGCCCTTAATATATATACTAGAATGGGCCTTAAGTGACCAAGAATGTCCACCTTGCTGGCTCTTAATTTATTGCTGATCCACCCTAAATGGATTACTAAAGGTCTTAAGTGATTAACTCAGATATCCACCTCAGTAATTAAAATATACTTTTGTGTTTGTATGCTTTTGTGTTTACGTAGACATACTTTGAAGCATTTAACCTGCCAAATCTAGAGTATAGTCTATAAGCACATATTATTTTCATTTGCCAGAATTTTTTGCTCTGAACCCTCTCTTTAACATATCCAATAGGTTAGTAGGTGGGGAGTAGACTTGATGGACGAGGTAATGATGGAGCCTGAAAGAAGGCAACGAGACTATTATTATGCTATTAGTTGTTACTGCTATTTTATTATTAGAAGCCCTTAATGGTGAATAATATTGATGTACCGTTGTAATCATATGAATTTGGCATTTGTTATTTGAATGTATGGTTTTTGAATAAAATGGTATATCTTATTTTGTTGACTATATTTTCTCTTTTCGTTGTGTGAGATTTTGTCTTATTTTATTATTCTGTATTCTGTGCAAATGTAATTTCTTACAGGAACCAACGACCTATTTAGAGTGGCTCTAAGTTTCAATGGGCCTTTTTTAGGTCGAAATTTAGGCCCACTTCCGAAGGGTTGTTACATTTGGTATCAAAGCCTAGCTAGGTTAACCAATTTTAGAAAAAATATACGAATGAGAGGCATATTTGTATTTTGAAAATGGTTTTCAAACTATATATATGTATATTTATATTATTATACCCCAGTAGGCTTACAACTATACTAGCAGCCTTATCGTTTTCTTTCCTTTTCGGCTTAAATACTATCTCAAGATTATCCGCTGAAGGATTCTTCCTTAGTAGAATGTATAATAATCCTTCTAATCAGGGAAACTAGGAAAGACCTCGGTATTTTCCAGAATGATTCCAATAGTATCTTCGGACTATGGAACAAGTCCCTATCACAATCCCGGCCCAGAGGAGCCTGCAGCTCATGCCGCTGAGGTAGCTTTCGATTTTCCTTAACTCTATAAAATTACGCGAACCTTGGTGAAAAACTATTCTTAGGGACAAAGATTTTTGTTGGGGCTTAATCTTGGATAATGGACTGTGAAAGGTGTTTTAAGGCCACAAGATGGTTGGATGAGGTTAAGAGAAGAGTTGCGACATGACACTTAAAAGGACATGCATTCGAATGGTGGAACCTGGTATCTAGAGAGAACGTGGCCGAGTATTTATGTAGGTCGAATTCAATACCTATTTTGGGGCAAAGTTTCTACCCAATGATGTGATGTCAATCCAATTAGAGAAGTTTATCCATCTCAAGCAAGGAAATCTGAGTTTGCAAGAGTACGCAGCTAAATTCATCGAACCATGCAAGTTTGGCAGGGGTTTTGTGGATACCCCGATGAAAAAGGCTTTAATATTTGTCAAAGGATTGAACCCCTGTTAAAAGACGCTTTAATGGCCCGAGCAACGTTCGTAGCAACATTCGAGACATTAGTGGAGACTATCATCTTATGTACGACTGAGGTATCAAAAGAAAACAAGAGTGTTGAGAAGAAAGAAGGTGACTCTAGCTCTAAGAATAATAAGAAGAAATAATGGTGGAAGAACAAGAAGAAACGGGGTAAATTCAAGAAAGAAGCTAAGACTTGTACAAGGTGCAATCGTAAGGGCCATGAGGCCAAATACTGTAGGGTTGTTTTAGCAAAGAAGGAGTTTAAGGGGAGGTATTTAAACTATCATGAAGAAGGATTGCCCAAAGCCTAAAGTTGTTCAAAACAGCCAAAATTACGCATTGGAAGCAGTATCAATATAGAGCTGACCCCTAAAAGATCTAGGACAACCCGGATTTAGAGGTATAACTTCTATTTTAGGAATTTCCGCATATACCTTGTTTGATTCGGGAGCGACCCATTATTTTATTTCTGAAAGACTAGTTAATTCATTGAACCTTTCCTTATCCATCACTAGTAATCTGATAGAGGTAGCCAACCCTATCGGAGGAACTAAATATCTTCAGTTGGTCTGTAAAGACCTAATATTGGATATCGACGATGTGGAGTTCCTCTGCTATGCATATGTGTTAAATTTGAAGGGGTAAGACCATATCTTATGTATGGATTGGCTATCATTTTATGGAGGACGTAGTCTAAGGATCCCTTGTGATATTAGAAAAAAGGATAAAGCCCTATTGTGTTCCTTGTCTCCTAGTCCGGAAGGACCATCCTCGGTCCCTATAGTACGTGAATTCTTGAATGTCTTTGAGGAACTTACGGGACTTCCACCTTATAGGGAGATCTCTTTTCGTATTGACCTAGAGAAGGAGGCTAGACCAGTAGCTTTACCTTGAGGCATATGGCGCATAAAGAAATGAGAGAGTTAGAAAAATAAATTTTAGAGTTTCTACAAAAAGGCTTCAATCAATGAAGTGCATCTGAGTGGGGTGCACATGTTGTGTTTGCCACAAAAGTTAATGGACCCCTAAGATTTTGTGTGGATTATAGGAAACCAAATAATATGACTAAGAATAACATGTACCCCTTACATAGAATCGATGATCTGTTTGACCACTTGAGAGGAGCCCAAGTGTTTTCCCAATTAGACCTTGCAACTGTATTTCACCAATAAGGATTGCGGAAGATAGCAAGGATAAACCTGCATTTATCACACTAGATGGATTATTACAATGGGAAGTTATGCCCTTTGGGCTAACGAATGAATTTGTCTTCTTCATTGACCTTATGAGTAGAGTGTTTAGGGGCATTCTGAATAAGATTATGGTGGTTTTTGTAGATGACATCTTTATATTTTCCAAGGACCATAAGGAGCATGAAAGTCACTTAAAACATGTCCTATGAATACTGGGGAAGAATCAGTTGAAGACTAAGTTTTCAAAGTGCCATTTTTGGTGAGAGAAAGTTAGACTTTTGGGGTATATTGTGTCTGGTAAAGGATTAACAGTTGACCCTACGAAGATCGAGGCAATTAAGGAATGGAAAATACCATGAAACGCTGTGGAGGTAAGAAGCTTTCTTAGATTAGCAGGATATTACCAAAAGTTTATTAATGATTTTGCAAAGATTGCTACCCCTTTAATCAATTAACAAAGAAGAACTTGTTATTTTCTTGGAGTGATAAGTGCGATGTGACTTTTAGGAAATTAAAGGAAGCATTAACTAGTGCATCGGCTCTCATTATACCTGATGGCTCAAAAATGTAAACGGTTTACACCGATGCATGCGGAACTGGTTTAGGAGAGGTTCTCATGCAAGAAGGCAGGCTAATTGCTTAAGCTAGTAGGCAGCTCAAGAACCACGAGAAAAGGTACCCGATTCATGAGTTAGAGTTGGTTGCGGTTGTAATAACCCGGAAAATCTGAACCAGTTTAAAATTTTTAATTTGGCTATTTTAGTGGATTTTAAATATTTAAAATAAATTATTTTAAATAATAACGACGAAAAGTATGTTTGAATTGATGTTTGAAAATAAATATAATTATTTTAAATTATAAACAAGGCCTGAAATGGTGCGACAGTTTCAAAATTTGAATTCAAACTTTGACTGATTGTACCGGGTGCAAAATAAAACGGATTTTAGTGAAACCAAAAATATTTAAATCTGTTTACGAATATCTTTCTAACGAATCTGAAAAATCGAAGTTTCATAGCGGGAGTCAAAAGTTATGGCCAAATGAATTCTCAGAAAGGTCGCTATAGAATTTATATAGCCCGTGAAAATAGACATTTTGCAAACAACCTCAGAATTCGACGAAACCACTTTTGTTAGATCTGGGGTGTCAAATTATTACTAGGTTTCAAATTCCATAATTTTTTAAGTTAATATGTGAGCGTGGCGAAGGAAAATGTGTTTGGTTGATTTCAGTTAAATTAGATCGACCAAAAAATGGCCATTTTTTAAACAGTCTCAGAATTCGACGAAACTAGTTTTGTTGGGACCGTATTGTCAAAACATAGCTAGATTTATTTTTCTGGAATTTTCGGGATCATATGTGGCCCCGGCAAATTGAAATGTACGTTCAAATTGAATATTGAATGTTTTATATTTTAATTTGAAGAAAAACTGACTGAAACAGTCGAATGGGCCTACGAAACATATCCCATTGTGTACGGAATGGGAGTATTTAGCTAGGGGCGACAGTCGTTGGGTTTGAAAAGGAGTTCGTTTAAGAAAACCCTAATTTTCTGAATTATATATACACCAGCCAATAGAAATTTTCCTTTGTAATTTAATTTTTTAAAAATATCTCAAAAAGCCCTCGTCTCCTTCTAGACCAACGGCGGAACTTTTCTCCTCCGTTCCTTCCCATTTTCCTGCGAATCCCTTCACTAGAACCCATTGGCTCTTTGCAACTTTTGGAAGCTCTCTTCCTCCTCTTCAAATCAACACCGACTTCACCCCCTATCGTCGCACCATCAGCAAGAACCACCTCTCCAAACTTCGAAGCTTTCGACTGCCGCCCAGGGTGAACCGCTACACTGAGTTCCATGTGGGACCCATCTCGTGCGCGCCTTGCCAAGCTCCAGGCCGTGGTATAATCCGATTTGGTCAGTGTGCTACAGATTTTGGTAAAAATCAAAACCTAGTTTCGAGTAATTTCAAAAAAGGTGCAGCCTTTATTATGTTGAACTGAAAATAACGTTTTTAAAGCGCTACGGTTTAGGATTTTACAATAAAAATCATATCTTTTTCGTATGTGGTCGAAATTCAGTGAAACAAGAGACAATGGACTCATGCGGACGTCCTCTGCATTCTAGAAGAGACCGGATATTTTTCTGAGCCTTTTACAATTTTTGGAGGAGTGGAACCCAATGTAAGATTTCTGAATTATAAACGATATAGAAATAACGATGTATAAATTATATAGTCGACGTATGAGTTATATAAGCGTTGTACATCTCATGTATAAGCATTGTATAAGTTGTATGTTCGATGTATAAGTTATATATGCGTTATAAAAGTGATATATGCATTGAAATAAATTAAAATGATATTGAAATGAAATCGAAATATAGTTATATACGTGTGTGTGTGTGTATATATATATATATATATATACACACACACACACCCCCTTGTCCACAGGGCATGGATGATATATATTGGTTGTGACATTGTTTGGATTATTGGTTGATGTGAAATTTGGTGAATATCATGAATGGTTGATTTGAAATGATTGATTGTGGTTGAAATCCCAATAGGATTAGTATATGGGAAAGTTCGTCTGTGTACGAACTAGATATTGAAAATCCCCACTGTCAAAAGCTGCGAGGCTTTAAGGTAGAGCGAGGAGCCGTACTCGGGACGATGCCGGTTTTAACTACCCTGCCGTTATGCTGACGAAATTTTCAATAATATTCATGTGTAAGAATTATTTTCATCTGTTGAAACCATATTCATGTGTTGAAACTATATTCATGTGTTGAATAGAAATTCATGTGTTGAATAAATTCTTTGAAAGATAAAAATAACATTTTATCACATATATAGATTATATAAATTGTTTGTGTTTTAAAATAAATTGTTTTTACAATTAAAATCACATTTTTATTATATATATAAACTATATTCATGTGTTGAATAGAAATTCATGTGTTGAATAAAATTCATGTGCTAAATGAAGTTAATGAATAAATTATTTAAAAGATAAAAATAACATTTTTATCATATATATAGACTATATAAAATATTAGTGTTTTAAATAAATTGTTTTAACACCAAAAATAACATTTTTACCTTAGGTATGAAATATATAAAATAATCGTGTTTTGAAATAAATTGTTTTACAATAAAAATCACATTTTTATGGTATATATGAATTGTTAAAAATAGTGATGTGTTGAAATAAATATGTTGGATAAAAATATCATTTTTATCAAATATATGAAATGAATATGGTTTTAAAATCGAAGAATGAATTATATATATATATATAATTAAAATATATCGAATAACGAAGCTGTAGTTCGTGTTTTGAAACCGTGATTTCAAACGATTAGTGCGGGAGATCCGACCATTGGATTTTTCCAAAACCGAAACCGTTGGGTTTGCTTTGGAAATATCTTTCAAACGACACCAACTTTGTAAAGATCCAACGGTTGGATTGTCTGGAATGTTAAATTCAAATCTGAAGAAAAACAGCGCCAGATTCGATTATATATATATATATAATTAAATTAAATCGAATAACGACATTGTAGTTCGTATTTGGAAATCGTAACTTCAAACGATTGTACCGGGAGATGCGACCGTCGGATTTTCCCAAAACTGAAACCGTTGGATTCGTTTTGAAAAGATCTTTCTAATGATATAAAATTTGTGAAGATCCAACGGTTAGATTTTCAGATATGTGTAAATCAAATCTGAAGAAAAATAGTGCCACGGCCGCGTTATGGCCTGAAGCGTAGTTTGAATGAATTGGCTATTTTTAAATAAATAAAAATAGTGATAAATCGTGATAAAATATTATAAACGATATGGAATGGAAATAAACTGAATTTGCTCGGTTTATTTGAGATTTGATGGTTGAATGTGTTTGATGTGAAAATTACATTAACAAATTGAATTATTGGTGTCGAATAATTTAACCATTGAAATGAATTGATTTGAAATTCTAAATATACGTGAATTATTTGAAAAGGCCGAGTTAATTCTCATTTCAAATAATTGATCGGTGATTAAAAGTCGAAGACATGAAGACGGTGCAAGACCGATGATCTTCACGTCGGATGGAGGGGTGCTACTGATGCTCATGATAGGAGTAGCTACCTTGAAGGGGCTGAAGTAGTAGTCGTCCGGACGTACTTGTTGATTGTATGGATGTGTGAGGTATAAGGTGCCTCCGGTTTCGTTCAGACCCATAACGGACTTGTAAATGGACTGTGTGTCTGACATTGGATATCATTCTGTGTGATCGATGGATATTGGTTGCACGGAATAGTTTGCCTTTGTGGCATGCTAAGATGCAAATGATCAAAGCTTTTGTTGAAAAGCAGAGCTTTATGGTTGATGACCAAAGAACGGCTTTGAATGGCTAGCTTTGTGTTTAGCGTTGTTTCGCGAGCCTCACACCCCGGTATGAGCTAGAAACGGGAGAAGGACCTCAGGGAGAACATGCGTTTCCTTCTAGCTAGGAGTGGTGCTTTGGGTTTTGCACGCCCGGGTATTTTACTTATGTGGATGATGGAAAGCGAGGCCTCGGTTAGTTCGGTCTCTTCGGAGCCGATGATTTGGTCGGATATGACCAGTGACGCCCCATAGGGCGGGGAAACGCAGTGTTCAGGCATTTTAATCCACATCGAGTGGACCGGCGCTGTCGCTCCAAGGGTCGATGCGTTCTGATCCTGAGACACGGGATAAAGCGTCTCGAATTCGGTAAGGACGATCCCTTGCCTTTGTTCATGATGGAAATCCAATTTCCAAATACAATACCGTGCGGTTTTGATTGTATACCTATATATGGCGACATAATGGTATGGGGCATTAGTGCCGTCTATGATTGATACTTATGATTTGAAATTGTTTTTGAAACATATAAACACTAGAAATAATATCAAATGATTTTTTTTGCTCGTATCAAGCATATTTTGGCCATTATAAGGTAAAACTCTATCCTCCAGTTTGTGTTGCATTGTGTGATGGGAACTGAGTCTTATAATGGCTTCATTTTTATAAAAAGCATTGCGATGTTTAAAAGATTTACATGTTTTGAAGCACTGGCAATCCAATGGAGTAAACCCGTTCCGCGAAAGTGGCGTGGTACTGTGATTGGCCATATTATAAAGTAAGTTAAGTAGATTTCTCATACCAGTCCCATGACTGACTCGTAGTTTGTTTCACTTGCAAACTCGGGTGCCCCTTTTTCTACATGGGCAGCCTTGTATTTAGGTTTTAGCAGGCTCTTTCTGGATAGCTGGAGCTGAAGATGGATTCTATCATTTATCTCTTTTTATGCTATTCAGCTCCTATTGTACATATTATGTTTTGTTTTCCGCTGTAGACATTTATGTATAGCTGAACTGTATTTTGTACTAAGTATGATCCTGTATACTGTGTAACTCTGATGATTATGTTTATCCACTGTATTCTATTGTACATTATCTGGTGGATATATTTATTTATGTTCTGCTGTTATCTGTTTATGTGTTATATTCCAAAGATTACCCTTGCCACCGTGGAATGGAGTTTGGGGTCGTCACAGCGGTAGTATTCACTTTGAAGATGAGGAGTCCCTATCTTCTAAGGGAGAAATTCGAGCTTTTCACTGACTATAAATCCTTAAAGTATTTATTCTCCTAAAGCGATTTGAATTCAAGGCAACAATGATGGATGGAATACATTGCCTCTTTTGATCTCATGATCTAGTATATATCCCAAGGAAGGGAAACGTCCTAGCGGATGCATTAAGTAAAGGGCATGCATCTATGAGTTGCAATTTTGGAATGAAAACAGTTGGAATTTCTCTCCAACTTTTACTTACAACCGCTACCTATAAATTTGAATAGTTTTCTTGGAGTTATGTTAGTTAGACCCACTCTTAGGGAAAGGATATAGAGTATGCAAGATCTAGACGAGATGATAAAGAACTTGAAAGAGAAAGTGGAAAAGAAGGAGATCTTTCTTCATTCACTTAGATATTTGCTTAGTGATGATGGGAGTTTGCTTAGGGACTGACGACTTTGTGTCCCTAAGAATGAGGAGTTGAGAAAGGAAATTTTAGAGGAGTGCCATAGGTCGTGGATGACTATACACCCTGGTGGAGACAAAATGTATATGGACATGAAGAGAAATTTCCACTATGAAGTGATGAACAGGGAGATAACTAAGTTTGTGACCAAGTATTTAACATACTAAAAAGTTAAAGCAGAGTAAGGAAGGCCAGGTGGATTATTGTTACCTTTAGAAGTCCCCATTTGAAAATGGGAGCATATTTCAATGGATTTTGTTGATGGGCTTCCAAGGAGTCAAAAAGGAAATGAGGCTATTTGGGTCATAGTGGATCGTCTGACCAAGAGTGCTTACTTTGTACCAGTCAAGAAGATATGATTGCGGCTTCATTAGCCCAGTTGTATGCCAAGAAAGACTGCCTGGCATTCCATCAAGTATAGTTAGCAATCGAGACCCCTTATTCACAAGTTAGTTTTGGAGTACAAGTAGGGTTAGGGACAATGCTCAACCTAAGTATAGCCTATCACCCACCGACCGATGGCCAGACAGAAAGAACCAATTGAATCCTAGAAGATCTGCTTAGAGCCTGCATAATCGGCCTTGGAGGAGTTTTGGAGCAGCGATGCAAATCGCCAAGTTGTTAGTGGGAAACTACCAATAAGGTTTTACTCAGATCAGACTTCGTCTGTGATTCCATAGAGAAGATTTCGTTGATTAGGAAAAGGATGAAGGCATCCCAAGATCATCATAAATCATATGCAGATAGGAGAAGGAGGGAACTTGAGTTCAATATATGAGACTTGGTATTTGTAGAGGTTTCCCCTCTCAAGAAGACTGTCCGGTTCGGGAAGACTGGGAAGTTGATTCCCAGATTTATTGGGCCTTTTCGGATCATCGATAGGATAGGATCTTTGGCTTAACGTGAGGATCTCCCGGAGCGCCTATTGGGAATCCATATTGTTTTTCATGTATCTCTTCTGAGGAAGTGCCTTCATGATTCTACTATTAGATTCGAGCTTGACGAAATTAGGGACATAGGAAGCCTTGAGTTGGAGTCTAGGGTGCCCCGTGCCACTGTAAAGATTGTAGAGCACAGAATCAGAACTCCGCAATAAGACCATTCGCCTTATCTGAGTACAATAAGGAGATGACCTTGCAGAATGCATTTGGGAGACTGAGGATAAAATGAGGCAAACCCACCTAGAGATTTTCTTTGGTAATTTTCCTTCTAAGTTACGTTATGGATGCATTGTGGATGCCAGATTGGATGCTAGGAAAATGGATGCAACATAATTTCACAATGCACTCATATAAAATATATTCATATTAGGTGGTTTCGCATGCATATTGCATCACTTATTTCACATACACGCTAGGATTAAGCTCACTTTAGTAAGTCTGCAGTTCATAAACACTGTGAGTCATGGATGAATTAAAAATAACATAAATGTTTAAAGCGATTTGTGTTTCTCCCTCCTTCAGACAGATTTCGGGACAAAATTTATTTTTAAGGGGGAACAATGTAACATCCCCTAAAAATATACTAAATAAACTAACATAATTAATGAATTAAATAAACAAGAAATATAGAACAATGGAAAAATGAGAATTTTGGACAAATGGAAATTTTCCACGAAACTATTATATTTGGATTCAGGACAAAACTCTGATACGTTTTCATATATAATATGTTGAAAATGGAGTCTGTATGAAGGAATAATAAATTAAAATCATACGGTAAATATGTGCACATAAGATTTTGAATTAATAATATATATATAAGGATATAACAAAATAATTGAAATAATTAAACATTACCTTGGGTGAATTTGAATTTCAAACTAATATATAAGAACCAGGAGATAGAGATTATATCATATAAGGTAAGAAATTATTATTATTATAAGAAAATTAATAATATAATTAATTAAAAAACACACGCCACCAGGTTTATTGGGTATTTTCGCCCCAAAGCGATCGACACCCAGAGGTCGACCATCGGTCAACCACCCTCCAGGGGGTGTCGACCGCCTGGTGTGGCCCAGATCTAGTAGGAGTGGTTTGGGTTAATGTTTAGGCTGGTTTTATTGAATATATTAGATTAATTTATTTTAACCTAACGATTACTATTCTTTTACACACCTATAAATACCAACTGAATCACCTCACAGTTCTCGAAACCCTCTCATCCTTTATGCCTCCATTCTGCTGCTAATATTCCAAAAATTAGGTTGAAATAGGTTTCTTCTTCTTTCCTTAGTCTATTTCTTTTATAATCTATTTTTATTTAGATTATATTCTTAAATTTCTATAATATATATATGAGACTCAAATCTACATGATTCTCTTATATAGATCTGCAGTAGGATCGAAGAACGACGTTTACAACATTCAAATCTGTGTCATTTCCTTTGCCTGAATCACCGTGAGTGGAAATACTATTATTTAAACTAAATTATATTTTTTTTAGATTTCATATTGATTTGTTTATGCCTATGGAGATTTGGGTTTTCATGATAACATAGTACTAAAATCCCCCCAAAGCTCCTATCTTTAGATATATCGTGAAGTTGTCTATCAATATATTGGGTTTGTGAATTGTTTGGGTTATGTTTGAGGAATAGTTTGGTGATTTTACTTTTGTTTAATTGGATTTACCCTTTTTATGTAAAAAGTGTTTGTGATGTAAAAAATTAAGATTTGGTTTAGTTTCATTATTTGAATAGGTTTAGATTTCCATTTTAAAATGGATAATTTGAACCTATTCGGATTTGAAATAATCAAATGTTAATGTTTTTATGTGCAACATAGAAAAAGGGTGAATTTGATTCAAATATAAGTTTATGTGTGTGTATATATATGTGTGTGTGTGTGGGGGGGGGGTGTATGCTGAATATGTATGTATGTATTTAACACCTTGTTTCTCTTCCATTACCAAAATTATTCTAGCAAGCCTAGGATACAAGTTCGAATAGTTATGTTGTTATTTTCCCATTTGCTGCATGTTATTAATTATGCCATGAATTGAGTAGTTCAATATGGATATTAGGCTTGTGTACTTTTTATGTGAACATGGTTGACAATTTACACCATTAAAATGTTTCTTAATTCAAACAGAAATTAGCGTTTATGGCTCGTATTAAATATTATATTTATATAGCAAAATCATTGTAATCAAACATAATAATGGCATAATAAAGATGTTAGAATAAGGTTAGAAATTTGAATGTCCCCAATTGAATTGTTACTTATGTGTATATAAATAGCTTATTTATATTAAATAATGTCACACAGACACTAGGTTAGTCGCCATTTATGGTAGAAGTCTGCACGGAACCAATCGGCGAATCCAGGAACCACAAGTGAGTTTGGCTTATGTAAGAGGTCTGAGTACCATGGGCCATTAAAATTAATGCATTATGACACGAGATTAAGCCCGTTTATAGTAAAAATCTGCCCAGAACCGCCCGACATATCAAGAATCTACAAGTGGTAGTTTAATGTGAGAGATCTAGTGTGTGTATATACCTATTATATATGTAAATAGGTAGGCTTACTACTCGCCTTTAGAAGTTCTTAAGTGGCCGACTTTTTTCTTATCTAGTTTGGATCTTAAGTGGTCAGGACTAGGTCCGCTCCGAAGGTTTATTCCATGGATTTGTACCAAAGTCATGGACCCTCCCTTATCAGATTTGAAGTGGTCCATGGGTCCTCCTTCTCTAAAGTGGTCTAGTCATGGCAATAACGGAGTAGAGTAGTCTATCGGAGTGCCCACTTCCTCTAGGGGCTTGGTAAGGGCTAACCTTGGGACATGTTTGGTATACGCGGGATGCAACAAGCGATTTAATTAACCTACCATCTTTGGGAAGTCTTAGCTGGCATAAGTCTAATACCGTAATATCAGTTAAGTAGTAATATGAGGCGTTCGCAGAAGGGGTCATAAATGGCTATATACAGGCCTACCCTAAACTGGTAGTAAATGGAGAGGTACTACTTCTCATATTACTTGTGAGTATATATATACACACACACACACATACACATCTTATTAGGACGTTGACGTGTTAGGGCAAGATTTTAAGTGGCTAGGGTCCGCCTTAGGGTCATATGAGATCTTAAGAATCCACCCTTAATAAATATACTATAATGGGCCTTAAGTGGCCAAGAATGTCCACCTCGTTGGGTCTTAAGTGATCGCTGATCCACCTTAAATGCATTAATGAAGGTCTTAAGTGATTTACTCGGATATCCACCTCATTAGTTAAAATATACACTTATGCTTGTGTGTTTACGTAGGCATACTTTGAAGCATTCAACCTGCCAAATCTGGAGTATAATCATTAAACACATATTATTTTCAGTCACCAGAACATCATATTCTGACGGTTTTTGTTAACATATCCAATAGGTTAGTAGGTGGCGCGTAGACTTGATAAGAGGGATGATGATGGAGCCAGAGGAATGCAATAAGACTATTATTATGCTATTAGCTCTTATTACTATTTTATTGTTAGAAGCCCTTGATGATGAATAATAATGATGTACCGTCGTAAACATATGAATTTGGAATTTAGTATTTGAATCTGTGGTTTTTGAATAAAATGGTACATCTTATTTTGATTACCATATTTTCTCATTCCATTGTGTGAGATTCTGTCTCGTTATATTATTCTGTATTCTATGCAAATGTAATTCCTTACAGGAACCGACGACCTATCTAGAGTTACTCTAAGTTTTGATGGGCCTTTTCTTGGGTTGAAATTTAGGCCCACTCTGGGCGGGTTGTTACAGGAATGGACATTGGGCCCCCTCTTAAAAACCCATTTAAGCTTATTTGAGCTACCTAATCCTCAACTAACCATGTTTCAACATTCCTACAAAACTGTAAGTCTGTTTGCTTTATGTGACCATTATACGAAATGTGAAATCATCATTTGAATCCAATGGATGTACTTTTAGGTCTTAGTTCTTTACTAATCAAAACTTATGGACGAAACAAGGCTCGCCAACTATATAAGGATCACATTAGAACTCGACAAAAATAGTAAGATAGGAAATGGCCCTATCAATTATTTCCCTAAGTTATAAAACCATATGACTTCCTTTGCAAATAATATAAGTATTCTATGATCCTCTAATACGTAGGATACTCGTCGTTATATTCTTCCCCCTCAACAAATTTCTCTACCGAAATCCCCAAACAAGTTAATATGGTTATCTCGCATGCCTACCCATCTTCAAAATCAACCGTACATACAAGATAATCATAATGAGATTGAATAATACTATTCTGTCATAGCATGCGTAATACTAAACAAAAGAAAACTAATGATATCACGAAACGGAATTAAGAGTGATGAGTCGAAAACTTACCAAGTGAAGAGCTCTAGATATGATGTCAATTCTCTCCTCAGTTTCCTAAGTACAATCACCCTCATCTTCTCCCCATTGGACTTTGACAAGCTTTATGAGTTTCCTTCTAAGTTGCTTCAAATCATGTCCAGTGATACAAATATGCTTGCGGACTCTAGTATCTTACGGTTCACTATCGATATCATCCCATTGACCCGTTGTGATAGTTGCGTCGAAATCATGTACGAATTTTCTGAAGTGATAAATTTGAAACACATTGTGCACTGCAGCCATCTTTTGAGGTAGACCTCTATAGGCCAAACTTCCAATCCGTTCAAGAATCGGAAAAGGACCAACAAACCTTGGTGCTAACTTTTCTTTGCTGCCAAATCGAATCATGCTTTTCGAAGGAGAAACCTTAACAAACACCAAATCACCGATAGAGAATTATAAATCTTACATCTCTTCTCTGCGCAGCTCTTCTACTTGCCATGAGCGGTTTTCATTTATCTCTTAATGGTCTAAATTTTCACTGAGGTTTCCCGAACCATATCTGGCCCAAGTATCAATTTCTAGCCCACTTATAACCAACATGAAGGGGCATTGCATGGTAAATCTTTGTATGGTATGATGCCAATACTAGACTGGTAGTTATTGTTGTATGAGAACTCCATAAGATGCAAATTATCATCGCACGAACCTCCAAAGTCCAAAACGCAGGCTCGTAAGTGATCTTCCAATATGTGTTTCACTCTCTCTCGGTCTGACCATCAGTTTGGGGATGGTGAGCTGTACTGAGATGTAACTCATATCCCAAAGCTTCTTGTAAGCTCTTCCAAAATCCACCTGTAAATAATGTATCCCGATCACTCACTATGCCTTTTGGTACTCCATGGAATCCCACAACCCACTTCACATACAACTCAGCTAATTTGGCCGTCAACCGATCCATGATGACCCAAATACTATCATGTCCCGTTCGAGTCCTTGTGTAACATCCCGTATTTTCTGAGAATATTAAAGTAACGAATTAAAGAATAATTAATTACAAATGTGAGAAATAGGTAAAACCGGTTGCGCTATTGCGTTTGTCTCGAAATTCTGCTTGGAATAAAGTCCAACTTTTCGAAAATCGGACTTCATGAAGTTATGGCCCTCGGAATTTTTAGAAATTTATATAAAAAAATTCGGAAAATTAAATACCAAGGAAAGTCGACCTGGGGGTCGACCTATCCCACGCCAGGTCGACTAGAAGGTCGACCAGGGGGTCGACCTCCCTATATACAGGTCGACCTGGGGGTCGACCTTCCCCTTAGGTCAAATCTGAAATCTGACATTTTTCTTTGTGTGACGATTTGCAGTGTCATTAGGGCTTGTGTGGCAAGTTCTGGTAGGTTCTCTTAGGTTAGAATGGATTTCATTTGCTCTAGGTTAATCTGACGGCTCCTATTAAATCAAACTTCTATATAAGCAACCTAAATCTAAACCCTAAGCCACACAAAAATATTCCTAAGACCGTCATGCTGTCAATACTCAACCTAGTTTAGCCACCATTCCTTCTTCAACTTGAAAGCAAGATTAAAGCTTCAAATCAAAACTTACTTAGAGAAATTGATAGCCTTCTTCAAGGGATTGCTTTTCAAATTCAGAAAACAGATCCTAGAAAAACAAGACTTTATTTTCTCTATAAGTCCTGTTATTATGTAGATGTGAGCGATTAAAAGTTGTGATTTGTAATAAAATGTAAACTAGAATAATTCCTAGTTGTAAGATAATGACGATGTTGATTTATGCCTGTTCTTGTAACGATTCTATCGTATATGCTTGTGAGATTTTTGTGGTTATATGTTGATGTTAAACCAATCGTATATTATGTAAATTTGATGAATTTTTATGTTTATTGAATCATGCAAGTTGTTTAGATCTACATTTAGATCTATGTTTATTGAATCATGCAAGTTGTTTAGATCTACATTTAGATCTTTGTTTATTGAATCATGCAAGTTGTTTAGATCTACATTTAGATCTATGTTTATTGGATCATGCAAGTTGTTTAGATCTATGTTTATTGAATCATGCAAGTTGTTTAGATCTACATTTAGATCTATGTTTATTAAATCATGCAAGTTACTAGGCTAAGACATGTATTATGTTTAGATCTACATTTATATCTATATTTATTGAATCATGCAAGTTGTTAGGCTAAGACATATATTATGTTTAAATTCACATTTAGATATATGAAAAGTGGATCCAATATTAACGCTCATATTTACATGCCTTGTTAAACTTGTGTAAAACCATATGCTTAATATTCATGTTTGTTGGATCCAAAGATAAAAGTTCATATTTACATGCCTTGTTAAACCTGTGTAATTCCATATGTTTAAGATTCATGATTATTGGATCCAAATTAAAGTTTACATTCACGTGTCTAGTTGAACATGTGCAATTCTATATGCTTAAGGTTTATGTTCATTGGACCCAAAATAAAAGTTTGCATTTACATGCCTAGTTGGATTTGGGTAATTTCGTATGTTTAAGACCCATGTTAATTAGATCCAAAAATGCAAGTTCACCTTTATATGACTAATTGGAATTGTGTAGTTTTATGTAAACTACCATCCATATGCTTATGGTTAATGTTGATTAGGTTCAAAATTGCAAGTTCATAATTAAACATACATTTATTCTATGCCAAATTTATGTGACATATGTTGGATCCATATTATGCTTGTCTTGAATGCTACGCGTCCCTTCCTTTTCCCCTCTTGATTTTGAGTTAGGCTAAATTGCGAAACCTAACATTCTATAAAATTTATGCGAACGCTTAGCGAGGGTGACGTTGGGAAAACATGAAGTTACATGTTATTGGCATATTTTAAATGATTAGTGGCATTGAAATGGTATAATTTATATACCTAAAATTATGAACATGATTTAGAGAGAAATTGGGCATGACTTGAATGACAATAATTCACTTTTAAATATAGAAGGTAAATATGTAAATTTAGAAAAAGACGAATATGCCTAACCCGAGGTTAGATTGAGTTACGGTGTAAGACTGCCCGGAACCGCCCGACACATCCAGCAACCGTAACAATATATATCTAATGTGAGAGGTTAGTGTGTCAAGCCCAAAAGGACCCGAGGTTAGACTGAGTTGCGGTGTAAAGCTGCCTGGACCCGACCGACACATCTAGTAACCGTAACAATACCTATCTAATGTGAGTCGTTGGTGCTTTAATGAATGAATTAAAGCTAAGGCAGAAATGGTAGGCTTAAGCTAACTGAGGTAACATGTAAAACCCTACCTCCGCTAGGGTCACTCACAAAGAGAATGCACCAGCTTTGGAGGAGCATTATCTAGGTAAACATACAAAGAAATATTACAAGATAGAACATATAAAACAGCGAAAGAAGAAACAATTTTATTGCTTTAAAAATCTAGAAAGGTCTAAAGCCTTTTTACATCAAAATGCCATTAAATACATTACATCGAAATCTGTCTTGCAACAGTAAAGAAGCATAAAACTATGGTCATAAATCATTCCCCAAGTAAAATAGTGAAGCAAGCCATAACCAAGAGAAATCCAAGCCGTTCGTGAAAGAACCTTGGAGCTTGGTAAGATCCGAACTAAGCTGTATTCCCACCCTGCAAACCGGGGGGGGGGGGGGGGAGAAAGGAGGAAAAAGAGGCGAAACAAAATGGGTCAGTCATAAAGACTGAGTAAGTCCTAGTGACTTTTAGCATAGAAACAAGTAAAGATAACATGACATGTATAAACTGAAAGTAAACATCAGGTTGATGACAAGATAGGCAAGTTAAACTAAGATGACAAGATAAACTATACTAACCAGATAAACTACGGTGACAAGATAAACTATGCAAACCAGATAAACTACGTATAGCACCGCATGTTTAACATTCTCTACACCAACTGTACTAGTACCCCAACCCGTATCATCCTTTCCATGTATGTGTACAGTCCCTTACCGTATATCGTACGGGTTTCATTACATATTTCTATACTACTTCAACGTAGTGCCACCATTCTTGAAATCGTTTGGACTGCCACCCTTGTTCTGGCTAGGTTTCCTTATCGTGAGCTATCACGTGTTCAACTAGGATTTATGCCACCTAGGACCACTAGGGATTATGCTACCTATTGAACGTTTTCTATATTCGATTAGGGTTTATGCTACCTAGGACCACTAGGGATTACACTACCTAACGAATTCCACGTAACAATCTATTAATCGATCGGCTCCCTACAAGTCCTAGCTCGTTCATGTGTCTGTGTCATACGGTAAAATCACGAAATGTAGTCACCTGTGCTAGGTCCACCATAGGGTGTATCCAGCCCTAGGGTGCCAACCACCGACACGAATCAAGCACGCACAGTGTAAACCTACTGGTGCACAATGCCTGCTTTTTCAACCCCGGACTACGTGCATGACCATAGTCCGCCTGAACCTACAATGGCGCACCAACTCAGCCGTCGTTCTGGTCGCTTACAATCAACCCAGTAATCTGGCCCCACCCTGCCTAGTTCCAGGGTACCATGATACATCTTGTGGGTTATTGCTGAAAAGGACCGCGTAACTAGGGTTTCTGTCCTGTAGGTTAAGTGTTGTCATTTAAATTCGAAACTTAACCCCATCAGTCTAGCATGTCAAGTTGGTTAAGTGTTGTCATTCAAGTTCGTGACTTAACCCGCCTATGTGTCATGTCAAATTGGCCAAGTGTTGTCGTTCAAGTTCATGACTTAGCCCTACGAATCATGTGTCAAGTTGGTTAAGTATATTCAAGTGGTTCATGACTTAATCCTATCAAATCATCGTGTTAAATTGGTTAAGTATATTCAAGCGGTTCATGACTTAACCCTATCAAATCATCATGTCAAATTGGTTAAGTATATTCAAGCGATACATGACTTAACCCTATCATGTGGCATTAATTCATTAATGCTCCCCAACCTCTCATATCAGACCTGTTGTTGTGGTCACTGGATATATCGGGCGGTTCTGGGAAGATTTACACCACAACTCAGTCTGACCTCGGGTTTCAAGCACGATATGACCAACTACCCACATTGGATCCTATTGTTTGTAGTAACTGGATTTGTCGGGCGGTTCCGGGCAGATTTACACTGCAAAATCAACCCAACCTCGAGTTGGCCATTTTCATGTTTATTCTAATGTCATGTCCATGTTCAAGTTTCATGTTGAGTTCGTGTCAAGTTTCAAGGATAAGTTTCATGCCCACATCCAGATTCAAGTTATAACAATATTCATGTTTCAAGTTTTGCCTATTATCAAGTTCATAATTCATGTTCATAACCAATTCATGTTTTGCCTAATCTACCCAAATCGTATTCCCATCGCACGTGAACGTTAATCGATCTATACTACAAATAAATCCAAATCTCGAAATAGAGGGAATAGCATCAAAACTATGATAGGCAAAAGGGACTAGCACAAAGCGATAAAAGGGGTTACAAGACTAGTATGATATAACTTGAGATAATTGGTTACAACATCACTGGCATATAGGATTTCAAATCTAGCAAGATAAGGCGATGGTCATGATAAACGCTGACATAAAAGAATAGGCATGCAAAAGCAAGCCATATACAAGGATAATGGATCCAGTGGTTTTGGTGTACATAATTGCGAATAAACTAAGCAAGTCACACCCTAGGTATACGATCCAACAAAATGCCAATTCAGTGTACAACATGGTCTTCAACTATAGTGTTATGGGCATGAACAATCAACTATAATAGCCTTAGGCAATTAACCCCAATAGTCATAGTCATGGTCATAGGTAAAAGTCTCATAGTTGTGAATCATAAGCGACTAATCACAATAGTCATGGATAATTATCCAAAATAGTTCTAGGCAAATAGTCATAGGAAATTAACAGTAATAGTTTAAAAGTCATGGTCATAGATAATAGCCTTATGTTCATAATCATAGGTAATAATTCTCGTAGTCAAGAGTCATAGGTGATTAGCCACAATTGTCCTTGTCATAGTCATAGGCAATAGCCTTATGTTCACTGTCACAGGCATAGGCATAGTCTTATGTTCACGGTCATAGTCATAGGCATAGGCAAAATCTTATGTCCATAGTCATAGGCATAGTCATAGTCTTATGTCATTAACAATAGTTTCAACGTCGTAGACAATATTCCCAATAGTCAAGATCCAAGAATTTACGTTACAATCTAGCGTTTGAATAATAAACTAGATCCAACAACATGAATAGGCATGATTCAATCGATAAGTAATAACCCAAAATCATAGATTCAAGAAGAGACAAGAACAGATCTAAATAGATAATCAAGCTTAGGTCCAATTTCATTTCATTCCACGCCCACATTAAATTTAACAAGTTTAAATCTCAAAGTAAATAGAACTTACAGAGCGTGGATCGAGAATTAGAGTGCAGAGATTTGATTATGGAAACGGTTATTGAAGTTATTGAATCTCTATTTGTTTAGTCTTGTTCTAGTTGAAAACCCCCAATTTGCAATTCCTAGATGTTGTCTTGACAAGAAGAAGTAGTCTCTTTTAATTTAAATATTATCATTTTGATTTTCACAGAGGTAGCATAAGGACATAATGAAATGGTGTAGAGAGAATGAGGCTAGGGGGCTGTTTAAATAGGATTAGGCAGATGAACCTGGTCACGAAACGAGTCTAAATACATCAGAATGCATCTGGTTCAAAAATTGGGTTCGGGAGGCAGGTCGACACTATGGTCGACCTGGCCCCTGGGAGGTCGACACTATGGTCGACCCCCAGGTCGACCGGTCTATGGGCGGGAGTTTTCCCGCCCTGCCTGCTGCGGGGTTTGAATTCGAATTTCGGGCTGTTTTTTATTCTGAAAATTCTTGAAACTTCGGAGGGTCATATCTCCCTCATACGGACTCTGATTCTTGCAAACTCGGACTCGTTTCCAAGCATAATTTCGAGACGAACGCAATGGCAGAACCCGTTTCCCTTGTTTCTTGTTTTAAAAATTAATTCTACCTTGATTTACAGTTTGAACATGTTATTAAAATACGGGTTGTTACATTCTCCCCTCCTTAAAGGATTTCGTCCCCGAAATCTTCAAGTTAAGAAGAATGTGTCCTACCATCCAATCATCCATCTACTCAATCATCAATCACAGGCATCCATTGTCCTTAAGAGATTTCTAATGTTGTATGAACATATGCAGAAAGTGTGTATATGTCCCTTATCTAGTGCAAATGATCAGGCCTGATTGATCTTCTTAATGCAAAAATATGTTTAGTGCCATGAGTCCAACATGTATGCAAATAGTCCTAGTCACAAATACGCTATATGTGTGCACAAACATCCGTCCATATGCAACATCCACATGATAACACATTTAATTTCATCCATAAACAAGTATAAACACTCATGCATATGCAATATGAAAATGTGTCTGAGCCGATCTAGTGCCTAATGTGTGTTATGCAACCACGAGCAACCACTTGCAACCATCAATCATAACATGTCTCAAACACATGTTTCACCCAATTGTTCCTACCTAAAGATATAGCCGAACGATAGAAGCAAGTAAAAACTTTCTGCCCATTAGGCAATGTCAAAGATGGAAATCTACGTCACATATATACTGAATAGGAGAAGAACTCCCTAAGCACCAACCCATATCCTATAAAACCCAAAGAGTTTAGTCAACCCAACGGACACCCTCAAGCCCCAAAATGTGTTACTAACAGACGAGTCATGCTCCCTATGGGGTTTCTAACAGAAATGGGATTGAGAATAGGACCGAGAGGATATACTTGAAAGAAAGCATGCAAATAAGCTTTACAGGAAAAGAGGGATCAAGGATATACTCTTAAAAAGAGATATGATACGCGTATCTAGTCTTCAATCTTCTGAGTCGCATTTCCTTGAGATTAACTCCATTGTGCTTTTACCGTCTTTAACTTCATAATTTCGTAGCTTTTGTTTCCAAAATATGAGTTGGAACTCGTTTCACTGTTGTCTCTCGTCCCATTTTTATTCTTTTTCTAGTATACTCGGCTCAAACTTAACTGCGTACTCATGGTTTTCATGCAAGCTCTCCAAAATTCACTAGTGAATCTCGGATCTCGTTTATAGGGTATTCCATGCAGAAGAATTATCTCTTGCAAATAAACAGATGTCAACCATGTTGCCAAGTGTACTTACTAAGGTGATTTTATATAACTCATGCATAAGCGAGATGAACCATCTGCCTTAGTGGCGAACATTACTTGAGCGGACCAATAAATGTGTCAAGAGATTCTCGGTAACTAAGCATGGCAGAATCCTAAGGGTTACACTAGACTTCGAGGGCATTACCAAGGCAAGTCAAGAATCTAACTACCCTCTTTTCATACTCGAGAATGGTACCATTTCTGGATTAACCATTCCATCCCTAGAATCAACCCATAGCCCAAAGATATAAGCTTTACTTCTAAACTCAACACTTAGCATAGACATTCCTAAATCCAAACAAGTCATGAATAAATGAGCCGATTCCCTAACAGGATTTGAGAATAAAATGGGATCCACTACTACGCTAGTACTAAGGTGCAGAGACTCAACTATCGAGGCAGAATTAAAAAGGATGCGGTGTATAAAAACAAAGTTCCCACGGTATGATAGAAAAGAGAAGCTAAACTTTTAACAGAAACGTTACCACCTCTCTTAGGTATGCTAGTAGTGAGAGCATACAATTGCCCTCTCGACGATCTTGTTCTTTTCCCTTGTCCTTGTCCCATGATACTTAACTACATGTCCCTTTTTACCATACCAAAGATGTTCTTTCTTATCATGGGTTTTATTATTCTTTTACTTTGACCTCTTCCCTTTCACCTTTTCCTCCTTCATGGATTACGCCTTATCAACAAGTTTCCTATTCTTAGACTTGAGTTCTTTATCCTCGTTCTTACTATCCTTGTATAGCTTGTTGACAAGTTTCTCGAAAGCTACTTCCATCGCACGGCAACCCTACAAAGCTTGAGATAAGATTAGTCGCAAGTAAAATTACTGCGGCTACAGATGGAGGTTGGACACTACTTTTCCCTCCGACATGTGTCGCATGCCTACAAACTATGGTGAAAAAGAAAGAGAGAAGAGACTCAAGGAGAGAATTAAAAGATAGTGCATATGGCTTTGGGGAATATGCCTTTCGTAAAACGAAACTTTTCTTGAAAAATGCTTCTTTGTAAATGGTTTTGAAAATAATTTCAAAAGGTTTTATAAACTTTTGCCCAGTCTGGTAACCTTCTACTCTGATACCAAATGTAACACCCCACCTCAGCTAGGGTCACTCACAAAGGGAATGCACTAGCTTTGGTGGAGCATTATCTAGGTAAACATACAGAGAAATATTACAAGACAGAACATATAAAACAACGGAAGAAGAACCAAATTTTATTGCTTTAAAAATCTAGAAAGGTCTAAAGCCTTTTTACATCAAAATGCCATTAAATCCATTACATCGAAATATGTCTTGCCACAGTAAAGAAGCATAAAACCATGGTCATAAATCATTCCCCAAGTAAAACAGTGAAGCAAGCCATAGCCAAGAGAAAACCAAGCCATTCGTGAAAGAGCCTGGGAGCTTGGTAAGATCCGAACTAAGCTGTATCCCCACCCTACGAACCGGGGGGGGGGGGGGGGAGGGGAAGAACGGAAGAAAAAGAGGCGAAACAAAATGGGTCAGTCACAAAGACTGAGTAAGTCCTACTGACTTTCAGCATAGAAACAAGTAAAGTAACATGACATGTATAAACTGAAAGTAAACATAAGGATGATGACAAGATAGGCAAGTTATAATAAGATGACAAGATAAACTATACTAACCAGATAAACTACGGTGACAAGATAAACTATGAAAACCAGATAAACTACGTATAGCACCGCATGTTTAACATTCTCTGCACCAACTGTACTAGTACCCCAACCCGTATCATCCTTTCCATGTATATGTACAGTCCCTTACCGTATATCGTACGGGTTTCATCACGTATTTCTATACTACTTCAAAGTAGTACCACCATTCTTGAAATCGTTTGGACTGCCACCCTTGTTCTGGCTAGGTTTCCTTATCATGAGCTATCGCGTGTTCAACTAGGATTTATGCCACCTAGGACCACTAGGGGTTATGCTACCTATTGAATGTTTTCTAGATTCGATTAGGGTTTATGCCACCTAGGACCACTAGGGATTACGCTACCTAACGAATTCCACGTAACGATCTATTAATCGATCGACTCCCTACAAGTCCTAGTTCATTCATGTGTCTGTGTCATACGGCCCAATCATGAAATGTAGTCACATGTGCTAGGTCCACCATAGGATGTATTAAGCCCTAGGGTGCCAACCACCAACACGAATCAAGCACGCACAATGTAAACCTACTGGTGCCCAATGCCTGCTTTTTCAACTCTGGACTACACGCACAACCATAGTCCGCCTGAACCTACAATGGTGCACCAACTCAGCCGTCATTTTGGTCGCTTACAATCAGCCCAGTAATCGTGCCCCACCCTTCCTAATTCCACGGTACCATGATACATCTAGTGGGTTACTGCTGAAAAGGACCGCGTAACTAGGTTTTCCATCCAGTAGGTTAAGTTTTGTCATTTAAATTCGAGACTAAACCCCATCAGTCTAGCATGTCAAATTGGTTAAGTGTTGTCATTCAAGTTCGTGACTTAACCCGCCTACGTGTCATGTCAAATTGGCCAAGTGTTGTCGTTCAAGCTCATGACTTAGCCCTACGAATCATGTGTTAATTTGGTTAAGTATATTCAAGCGGTTCATGACTTAACCATATCAAATCATTATGTTAAATTGGTTAAGTATATTCAAGCGGCTCATGACTTAACCCTATCAAATCATCGTGTCAAATTGGTTAAGTATATTCAAGCGATACATAACTTAACCCTATCATGTGGCATTGATTCATTAATGCACCCCTACCTCTCACATCAGACATGTTGTGGTCACTGGATATGTCGAGTGGTTCCAGGCAGATTTACACCACAACTCAGTCTGACCTCGGGTTTCAAGCGCGATATGACCAACTACCCACATTGGATCCCATTGTTTGCAGTAACTGGATTTGCCGACGGTTCCGGGCAGATTTACACTGCAAACTCAACCCAACCTCGAGTTGGCCATTTTCATGTTTATTCTAATGTCATGTCCATGTTCAAGTTTCATGTCGAGTTCTTGTCAAGTTTCAAGGATAAGTTTCATGCCCACATCCAGATTCAAGTTATAACAATATTCATGTTTCAAGTTTTGCCTATTATCAAGTTCATAATTCATGCTCATAACCAATTCATGTTTTGCCTAATCTACCCAAATCATATTCCCATCGCACGTGAACGTGAATCGATTTATACTACAAATAAATCCAAATCTCGAAATAGAGGGAATAGCATCAAAACTATGATAGGCAAAAGGGACTAGCATAAAGCGATAAAAGGGGTTACAAGACTAGTATGATATAACTTGAGATAATTGGTTACAACATCACTGGCATATAGGATTTCAAATCTAGCAAGATAAGGCGATGGTCATGATAAACGCTGACATAAAAGAATAGGCATGCAAAAGCAAGCCAAATACAAGGATAATGGATCCAGTGGTTTTGGTGTACATAATTGCAAATAAACTAAGCAAGTCACACCCTAGGTATACGATCCAACAAAATGCCATTTCAGTGTACAACATGGTCTTCAACTATAGTGTTATGGGCATGAACAATCAACTACAATAGCCTTAGGCAATTAACCCCAGTAGTCATAGTCATGGTCATAGGTAAAGGTCTCATAGTTGTGAATCATAAGCGATTAATCACAATAGTCATGGATAATTATCCAAAATAGTTCTAGGCAAATAGTCATAGGAAATTAACAGTAATAGTTTCAAAGTCATGGTCATAGATAATAGCCTTATGTTCATAATCGTAGGTAATAATTCTCGTAGTCAAGAGTCATAGGTGATTTGCCATAATTGTCCTTGTCATAGTCATAGGCAATAGCCTTATGTTCACTGTCATAGGCATAGGCATAGTCTTATGTTCACAGTCATAGTCATAGGCATAGGCAAAATCTTATGTCCATAGTCATAGGCATAGTCATAGTCTTATGTCATTAACAATAGTTTCAACGTCGTAGACAATATTCCCAATAGTCAAGATCCAAGAATTTACGTTACAATCTAGCGTTTGAATAATAAACTAGGTCCAACAACATGAATAGGTATGATTCAATCGATAAGGAAAAACCCAAAATCATAGATTAAAGAAGAGACAAGAACAGATCTAAATAGATAATCAAGCTTAGGTCCAATTTCATTTCATTCCATGCCCACATTAAATTTAACAAGTTTAAATCTCAAAGTAACTAGAACTTACAGAGCGTGGATCGAGAATTGGAGTGCAGAGATTTGATTCTGGAAATGGTTGTTGCAGTTGTTGCATCTCTATTTTTTTAATCTTGTTTTAGTTGAAAACCCCCAATTTGCAATTCCTAG
The DNA here is from genome assembly GCA_030737875.1 of Allium sativum. Classification (NCBI taxonomy): domain Eukaryota; kingdom Viridiplantae; phylum Streptophyta; class Magnoliopsida; order Asparagales; family Amaryllidaceae; genus Allium; species Allium sativum. The sequence continues at coordinate 934,926,059 of CM060920.1, read as the reverse complement.
ATGTTGTCTTGACAAAGAAGAAGTAGTCTCTTTTAATTTAAATATTATCATTTTGATTTTCACAGAGGTAGCATAAGGACAGAATGAAATGGTGTAGAGAGAATGAGGCTAGGGGCTGTTTAAATAGGATTGGGCAGATGAACCTGGTCACGAAACGAGTCTAAATACATCAGAATGCATCTGGTTCAAAAAGTGGGTTCGGGAGGCAGGTCGACCCCCAGGTCGACCTGGCCCCTGAGAGGTCGACACTATGGTTGACCCCCAGGTTGACCTGGTCTATGGGCGTGAGTTTTCCCGCCCTGCCTGCTGCGGGGTTTGAATTCGAATTTTGAATTTGAATTTCAAGCTGTTTTTTATTCTGAAAATTCCTGAAACTTCGGAGGGTCATATCTCCCTCATACGAACTCCGATACTTGCAAACTCGGACTCGTTTCCAAGCAGAATTTCGAGACGAACGCAATGGCGCAACCCGTTTCCCTTGACTCTTGTTTTGAAAATTAATTCTGCCTTGATTTACAGTTTGAACATGTTATTAAAATACAGGTTGTTACATAACACTTAACCAACATAACATGAATGACTAGGGTTAAGTTATCAGGAAACACTTAACCAGTATAGCATGATGAATGGGTAAGGTTAAGTAATAAGAAACACTTAACCAATATAACTTGATTTGTGGTAAGGTTAAGTTAAAACAAGAGGGCAAGACTTAAACAATATAACTTGATTTGTGGTAAGGTTAAGTTAAAACAAGAGGGAAACACTTAACCAATATAACTTGATTTGTGGTAAGGTTAAGTTAAAACAAGAGGGCAACACTTAACCAATATAACTTTATTTGTGGTAGGGTTAAGTTAACAAAAGAAGGAAACACTTAACTAAAGTAACATGACAAGTAGGTGGGTTAATTTAACTTGAATTGATTGATGACACTTAACTAATACAACATGATGAACACGTGGGGTTAAGTTAACAAGAAAACACTTAACCAATATAACCTGATGAACGAATGGGGTTAAGTTAATAAGAAACACCTAACCAACATGACACGGTGGCTGGGTGGGTTAAGTTAACATGGACGGACAACACTTAACCAATATGACATAATGTGCGGGAGGGTTAAGTACATATCGGGTAGGTGGGTAATATTGGAAAATATAGGCCCACAAAACTTAACCGTTAAATAAACATGCTTGAATCGATGGAGGGTTGAGTAGGTGTCGGGTTGGTGGGTAATATTAGTAAATATAGGCCCACAAAACTTAACCATTAAATAAACATGCTTGAATCGATGGAGGGTTAAGTAGGTGTCGGGTTGGTGGGTAATATTAGTAAATATAGGCCCACAAAACTTAACCATTAAATAAACATGCTTGAATCGGTGGGAGGGTTAAGTACATCTCATGTAGGTGGGTAATATTTGTATATATAGGCCCACAAAACTTATCTAGTAGGAAACCCTAGTAACGGGGACCCATTTCAGCAGTAACCCACATAGATGTATCATGGTACCCTGAACTAGGCAGGGTGGGGCACGATTAATGGGTTGATTATAAGCGGTCAAAATAGCGACAGGAGGTACATTAGTGTAGGTTCCGACGGTTTACGGACGTGCACGTACTCCGAAGTGGGAAAAAGCAGGCACTGGGTACCAATATTTATACACTGCATCTTGAATCGTGTCGGGTTGCTATCATGAGGATTGATACACCTTATGGTAGGACCAACACAGGGTATCTACATGCAAGAGAGGGCCGACTGATATAGACACAAGGAAAAATTAATACGAGTAAGGAGCCGATCGATAGGGTAGTAAGGGTACATCTAACATGTTCATGACAATTAGGCTGATTGAGGTGGAGTCCTCACGATAGATGTACACCTGAAGGCTACCACCATTACGTGGATTGGGATCACGTTGTCATTTTATATAGATTACTAGTTGGGACACTTGTTAAGTGGTGCAGAGAAGTAAAATGAGTGTGATAGCATATTCAGCCTTATTATCTTAATTCTAGGGTGATGTCCTAGATTCAGTTCATTAATGTCATAACCCTTTTCTTGTTTACATGCTAAATAGTCAGTGGACATACCAGACTCATGTTTGACCCATTTTCTTTCGTCTTCTTTTCTTCCATTTCCCCCCCCCCCAGGTCCGCAGGGAGGGAATACTTCAGGTTAGATCAGATCATTTCCAGCTTGAAGAAAGTAGATGTATTGATTTGGACTCTCTCTTCCACTGCTATGGCCGGTTCACGCTTTATTGGGGAATATCATTGTTATTTTTATGCTTCTTTTATATTTGGAAGTTTTTGAATCAAGACAGAAGTTCTATGTATTACTTTTAAGTATGATTGAGATAACTGTTGTAAAAGCTTGACTGAATTATATTATTTATAAAATGACTTTATTTTCCGCTGCTTTATTTGTCTGTCTTGTAATTTATCTGCATCTTTTACCTAAAATGCTCCACCAAAGTTAAGTCATTCCCTTTGTGAGCGACCTTAACGGAGGTGGGGTGTTTCACCTTGGCAATCCATCATTGAATTCCATTGAGACTTTCTCCCATTTCTAATTAGGAACTTCTAGCAGTTGTAGAAAACCACCTGTTTTTTGTTTGTTTAATCTTAGCTAACTAGCAATTCATACATTAAGAGATGAATGTATTGACCTCCATCTTCGTACCTTCCTAGTAATAGATCCGCTTTATGTTAGAACCTCCATTTTTGTACTTGATTTTGATCACGACAACTATATATCAATGATATTGTACATAATGTCTTTTACAGGAAAAAGGAGAAGAACATAATCTAAATACATGAAAATTCTGCAAGATGATATGATGTAATATTTAGTATGAATTCGAGTTAGTGTTTATATGGTTACTACTGTTAAAATCTCTCTGATAAGTATATATATTATAAGTTCTATTTTTATAAAGGCTGAAAAGGCATGTACTTATGTGTGCATCAGACATCTGATATGAAATTTTAGACGTTTGAATGTTGGATATTCAATATTTCGACTTTGAATATTTTGACGTCTGAAATTCCAATTCAGGTGTCTAAATAAGCAAACTTGTGCACATGTCCATTTATTTAATATTGTAGCTGTTTTTTCGTATTTTTGAATTAAAAATTCAGAATGCTGAATTAAAAGGTTGCAACTCATTAAAGAGTCATAACTCTTCAAAACTAGAGTTATGACTATATCTTTTGATTAAACCTTTTTACGAATAATTGCAACTTTTTATTTATTATAAATACACTTTAGAATCATTTGTTTAAATCATTGAATTTTCTTGAATTATCTACTCTATGATTTCGAACTATCTTCTATTCTAATTCACTTGTGTTGTCAAATATTCAATACTATGTATCATAAATTACTTTCCTTCTTTATTCTTCAGTTGCTTTCAAATGTATATGCAAAGGAGAAAATTATAGGATGTATTCAAACTATGACTTATCAGTGTTATTCAGAACACATACTCGGTCAAAACAATCTTTTGTATTTGTTAAAGTTCTGGTCTGCTGCTTAGGCAAGAAGTCCTCTTCGGTTGCTGAGGAGAAATCATGTTCTATTGCTCAGGTCCCCGTTTTGCTGCTCGAGTGATTTAATACCTGTTCCTTCGGTTTAAGTGAGGGTGTTGATTAGTGAAATTCCAAAAGGAGTTTGGGACTGGACGTAGAACGGTGTTCCAAACCAATATAAAATCCTTGGTGTCATTTACTTTAATTTACTGCATTTACTCTGCTTATATGTGATATTAATTTATGTAATTAACTCATTAAATATTTACTTGCATGGCTATATCTAGTATAATATGTCAAACTATCAAAACTTACGCATATACACGCATTTCCATATTACTCGATCCTACTCTCATGGACTTTTCATTTGGTATTAGAGCGTGACATCTTATAACCGTAACACAATTGTTTGATATCTCGATAATATGGAAAATAATTCTTTCACTAAAACAAACACTAGTTTCACAAAAAATCAATCCACTGCATGACCTCCGCTTTTTAATGGCATGAACTATAATTACTAGGCTACACGAATGAGAATTTATTCAAGCCAATGGATTTTGAACTTGGAATATTACTCAGAAAGAATATACTATTCCCACTACCAACTATTATAAGTGGACAAATTCACAAAAAGTAGATGCAACTTCAAATGTTAAAGCTGTGAATATGTTGCATTGCGCTTTGGATAGAAATGAGTATAATCGTATATGTATGTGCAAAACTGCATATGATATATGGCCAACACTCTAGGTAACTCACGAAGGAACTAATAAAGTAAAGAAAGCAAGATATTCATGCTTAAGAGTCAATTTCAGAATTTTAGAATGAATGAAAATGAATCTATTAATGACAGGTCCTAGCAATCGAAGAAGCTAATGATCTTTCAACCATGAAACTAGAAGAGTTTGTAGGAAATCTAATGTCATATGAAGTAAATTCGCAGGCATAAAGAGTTCATGCATAAGATAAAATGAAATTGGCTTTCCGTCCAGATAAAGAAGAATCAAATTCAGATTAAGAAGACCTAGATTTCATTGCAAAAACTTTAGAAAGTTTTTTAAATATAAGAAAGGAATCAGAAACAATGGAAAGAAAAATCTCAACAGCAACATAACATCTTCGTCAATACTTAAGTGCTTTGGTTGTCACAAGAAAGGACATTTTCAAAAAGATTGTCCAAAATAGAGGAAAGAGTATCACAACAAAAATAAGAAGGGGAAATCCAGAAGATGAGCATTTTCAGTAACATGGGATGACTCAGATTCTTTTTGTTCAAATAGTGATAGCGAAAGTGATAATGAACAAGCTAATGTGTGTTCCATGGCCAAAGATAACGAGGTTAGTGATTTTACTTTTGAAGATATGGTAGAAATAAATATGGAGTTATTAAAATCTAGAAATAATCTCGAAAGAAAATATAAACAAGCTAATGAGGATAAAAAAAGACAAAATTCGAAAGAGATATGCTAAAAGATGAAAGAGAGATATTAGAAGATGAAATTAGAAAAATTCAAGAATCTCTTTCTAATGAAAAATTCTCAACTTTTCTTATTGAGTCAAGAAATTGAAATTCAAAGAGAAAAGAATAATCTGCTTATTTCTGAAAATCATGAGTTGAAAACTATAATTAAAATAGTATAATTAGATAATTCTAGTCTCAAAATTAAGTTGGATGATATCACTAAAAATGTCACTACTTTAATAAAGGTAAGGAAAATTAATATAAAATTGTAGAAAATTCCCAACCTACATCCAACAAGAAAGGACTAGATATAAACCAAAGGCTAATATTTCAAAGAAATCAATTAAAAAGGAGTTTAAACCTAGTTATTCGCCAATATCTACCAAAAAAAAAGGTTTTAAAACTGTTAATATATGAGTTCCTAAAACGAATAATAATTTGATTAGGAATAAATATATAAAATCATTCTTAAAAACTGTTCATAAAAATAAGGATTATATTATAAATGGGATACTGTACCCTCTTGGGTTTGGTTTCCTCAGACCTATCTATTAGGACCCTAACAGAGGAAATGGGTACCAAACTCATTACATATTTTTTGCAGGTCTCACTTAAAAAGAGAAGAAAATGGATAATCGACATTGATTGATCAATACATATGACAAGAGACAAAGAGATGCTAACAAATATTATCTACCCAAAAGGAGGAAGTGTCACATTTGGAGATAATTCCAAAGGTTATATCATCTGCAAAGGCGATGTGAGCAATTACGGTACACCTAATTTATCTCTTATTACTGATGTTTGTTAGTTAAAAATCTAAAACATAATCTGCTTAGTATTAGTCAATTATGTGATTAAGGTTTTAAGTTATAATTTTTTAGAAAATAAGTGTACTATTTATGATAAAAATCAAAATCTTATTTTTGAGGGAAATAGGGATAAAAATATTTATATTCTAAATATGAAAATAAATAATAATATGAATTTGTGTTTATTAGCCAAAGAAAATGATCCTTGGTTATGGCACAAAAGATTTTGTCATATTGGTTTAAAAACTATAAATAAAGTATTAAAAAACGAATTAGTAAAAGGCTTACCAAAAATGAAATCTAAAGTAGATAATTTGTGTGATGCTCGACAATTAAGAAATTTAACAAAATCTTCTTTTAAATGTAAAAATGTTATTTCAACATTACAACCATTAGAATGACTAAACAGTAAATACAGATTTGTTTGGGCCAACTCAAATTCAATCTATAAACCATAATAGATATGTATTTGTAATTGTTGATGACTTTTCAAGATTTACTTGGCTAATTTTTAGGAAAAATAAAAGTGATACTTTTGAACATTTTAAAACATTTGATAAACGAATCCAAAATTTAGAAGGTTTTAAAGTTAAAACCATTAGAAGTGATCACAGAGGAGAATTCGAAAAAGAAATATTTAATCAATATTGTAAAAGAAAGGAATTTTTTGTAAATTTTCATTTCCTAGAACTTCACAACAAAATGGAGTTGTAGAATGAAAAACATAAGTCTACAAGAATGTGCCAGAACATTATTAAAAGGAAGCATGTTACCAAAACATTTCTAGGCTGAAGCTATTGCAACAGCATGTTATTTTTTTGGATCATGTTTCTTTCTGACCACTTACAAAAATACTCCTTACGAACTATTCGATCATAGAAAACCAAATATTTCATATTTTAAAGTGTTCGGTTCAGAATATTTTATTTTAAATACTAAAGATCAGCTTGGAAAATTCGATTCGAAATCCGATGAAGGAGTATTTCTAGGATAGTCAGACTGAGGTAAAGCTTACCGCATTTTTAATAAACGATTAATTCATGTTTCATTTGGCAAAAACTTTATTCAAAATTCACGTAATAATGATATTTTGAAAAATAAAAATCCTCAAGATGATGATAACGTTAGTTATAATTTTAGAGAAGATGAAAACATTATTCATAACAATAATGATGGAAATATCACTTAAAATCAAGATATAACCGAAAATCTATGAAGTTAAAGCCCCACTAAATCCCCGATATAGCCCATAACGCTCTCCAGCCTCTATGCTATTTCAATTTAGCGCTGATGAACAGTAGATCCGCTATTTGTGCTGCACCTTCTTAATCAGCGCTATGTAGAATCCTCTTTAGCAATATTAATACACAATGGATGATTTGACAAGCTCTCTTTTAATATAAATCTAAAAAGTTAATGCAAAGAGCTAATCTTAAGTCATAAGTGTCTTATATAAGATATAAATTTGTAGTAATCTCGAATTAAGTGTGCATAACCATGATATTCTTTGATTTTATTATATAATATTAATTAATATTTGTTTCTTCTACATAGATGATGCGAGAATGATAATTAGTTAGTTTTAGTCATATAATTTTACGTCTAATTAACATTTTTGCACTTCTGCTATATCCCAGTTATTTCCCCACTTTATCCCCACTACAGCTTTTTACACATCTATCGCTATAGAGCCGCTAAGCGTTTTAACTGGACAACCGAAAATAATGTTCAAAATGAAAATATTACTGTAGAAAATGAAAATAATATTAATAATTATGTAGAAGATGAAAACATTGTTCAAAATTATAGAGAAGATGAAAACATTGTTCATAGTAACAATGGGTTAAGATCTCTACCAAGAATATTACGAGATCTTCCTGCTCAAAATATTATTGGAGAAATAAATTTTAATGCAAGGACTTGAAATCAATTAAATTCAGTAAGTCACATAGATTTTTTTTTCGATGTAGAACCCAAAATTCCGAAAGAAGCATCTTTTGATGAAAATTGTATTATAGCTATGCAAGAGGAACTTAATTAGTTTGAATGCAATGAAGTTTGACAATTAGTTCCAAGACCAAGTGATCAACCTGTCATAGGTACAAAATGGGTTTATAAAAATAAAGATGACGAATTAGGAAATATAAATAGAAATAAAGCTAGATTAGTCGCTCAAGTATATAATTAAGAAGAAGGAATAGACTATGAAGGAACATTTTCTTTCTTTGCTAGATTAGAAGCAATTTGTATCTCATTAGCCTATGCCTGTTTTCACAACTTTAAATTATATCAAATGGATGTAAAAAGTGCATTTTTAAATGGATATATAAAAGAGAATGTGTACGTTGAACAACCACCTTTATTTACACATGAAAAATATCCATATTATGTATATAAATTGAAAAAGGCATTATATAGTTTAAAACAAGCACCTAGTGCTTGGTATAAACATCTTAAAATTTCCTTAATAAGTTCAGGATTTCAAATTGGAATTGTTTATCAGACATTATTTATAAAATGATCTATAAAGGATATTTTAATAATTCAAATCTATGTAGACGATATCATATTTGGCCCTACTAATAAAAAATTGTAAAGAATTTTCCGAAATTATGACTAATAAATTTGAAATGTCACAGATAGGAGACTTATCATATTTTCTTGGTCTACAAATTAAATAATTATCCAATAGTATTTTTATAAATTAAGAGAAATATTGTGATAATTTAATTAAACGATTTGGAATGGAAAATACTTCTACTAAACCTACTCCTATGAGTACAACAACACATATCGATTGAGATGAAAATGGTAAAAGTATTGACTAGAAATTATATCGTAATATGATAGGATCATTACTGTATTTAAAAGCATGTAGACTAGATATTATGATGAGTGTTTTTTATGTGCACGATTTCAAGCCAATACTAAAGAATCACAGTTACGAGTAGTTAAACGTATATTACATTTTCTAAGCAATACCAAAAAAATTGGACTTTTTTATCCAAAAGATTTTTCCTTTCAATTAGTATTGTTCTGTGATGCTGATTTTGGAGGATCGCGGACGGATCAAAAAAGTACAAGTGGTACTTGGCATTTAATTGGAAAATCACTAGTCTCTTGGTTTAGCAAGAAATAAAATTGTGTTTCACTATTTATGTGTGAATCTGAGTATATATTAGCGGCTTTGGGTTGTGCTCAAGTTATGTACATGCAACAAACAGTTAAAGATTTTAATATAAATCTGTCGAAGTCAATTATTTATTGTGATAACACGAGCTCTATAAACTTATCAAAAAATGCAGTCAATCAATCTCGAACTAAGCATATAGATATTAGGCATCAAAAGAAATAATTAACTTAGAATTCGTGCCAACTGAAAATCAAGTAGCCGATATTTTTAGTAAACCATTACTTGAAAACACATTTATTAAACTAAAAAGAGAACTAGGCATTGTTTCATTTAAAGATTCATAAAAAAATTAAAGTGCAAAAATGAAATTTTCAAAAAATAAAATTTTTGTGCATCAACCGGGACTCAAACCCTGGTGGTATGTGTGGTAGTTGCATAGCCTTTTCATTAGGCTACTAGGTGTTTCCTGTTCACTTACAGTACTGTAACATACTTATAGTATGTTCTGCTATCTCTTTTTTAAAAACAACAAACTAACATACTATTAATACTTATAACATATCACATGTGGATCTTCCAAGCCGGACATTCAAGAACCATCTTTCTCTTGGACTCCACGGACTCAAAGTCCAAAATGACCTCCGTATACTCCAAATTCATGGTATAGAAATTTTACAGCTAATGAATAAACCAAGAAGACGACATGTCCAAAGAAATCATTGTCTTTAAGCTCTAAATAAACTGTTAACATTTCTTATCGATTTAAGTTTTTTAATTTCTAGAATAATGTTGATTTTTTTAAACAAGTTTTGTTGTTGTTGTTGTTCATTAGTTAGTAATTTTTTTTTTGAGTTTCTATATATATAAGTTAATATAAAATAATCATATGAAAAATTAAACATGATTATATAAACACTAAAATAAATTAATATATACGATAATTCTTCGACAAAACCGTAGTTATAAAAATTTGAAATATATATATATATGTATATACACACACACTCATACTTCAAACATTCAAGGAATTGCTCATCTCAGAAATATAGCAGATCCTGCCGTTTATTTTGGAAAAACATCTGTTTGAATGCTCCTGGTAAACAAAATATATACCCAAGAACTAGGCGTCTAATCTCCCCAAAACAGACATCTGAAATCCAGTGAAAAGTCTCAGGTTGCTGATTTCACAAATTCGTTCATCTGATTCAATGTTCAGATGTCTGAACTGCTTCAAATACCTTTTTTATGGTTTCTAAACCTGAATCCGTAATGAAATCATCACCTTTTAAACACTTAAACGTTATTTTTCCTTATTCTCCAAACCTATTCGAACTTTCCAACTCCAAAACTCAAATTCCTTCATCCAATATGCCACTGTGAAGACCCGTAACTTCCCCGTAAAGGAAAGTGCCGGATAGTTCGAGAACAAGCCACAACAGAATGCATACAGAAGAACATTCCATTGTATATTACAACAATGCACCAAATTACAAGAATATACAGAGTTTAAATGAATATTACACAGAAATATCAGAGATTTAAATTACATTTAAATACATAGCAGCGGAAAATAATACAATACACAACTAGAAGTAGATATACGGATACAAAGCTTTCCGGATATCGTTCCAGCTGTAAACCAGGATCCTGTGAATATAAATCTGCAAAACCAAAACTACTAGCTGCCCGTGTCAAAATAAGGGCACCCAGAGTTTAGGTTAAAACAATAAACTCCAGGTCAGTCATGGGACTGGTGTGAGAACTAAAACAGTTATAATTCTTTATTTTAAAGTTCGGTAAATCAAGGGACCACGCCGTATAACACGGAACGGGTTTCCTCCCAAGAATACCGGTGCATAAAACAAACAGCGCAATGCTAAATAAAGAAAAATGAAGCTGTTATAAGACCCAGGTCCTATCACACAATGCAACGCAAGCCGGGGGATAGAGTTTTCCCTTATAACAGCCAAAGAATGCTTGATACGTTTAAAACAAATCATTTGATACTATAATAAGTGCATAGTGCATAAAACAACTTCAAATCATAAGTATCAATCATAGGCGGCATGAATGGCTCATAACACTATGTCGCCATATATAAGTTTACAATCAAAACCGCAAATGTCGTATTGGAAGTTGGGTTATCATTTATGGTATGAACCGAGGCTAGGGGCAAGATCCTCTACCGATTCGAGACTGTCTAGTCCGAGCCTCAGGATCAGAGCTCGAGTGACCCTTGGATCGTCAGGGCCGGTCCACCGATGTGGATTAAAATGCCTGAACATGCGTCTCCCCACCCTTTGGGGGCGTAAGCCTGGCCCGTCAGCCGACCAGAAGCATCGGCCGAAACCGATATCACGAGGCGCCTCGCTTTTCAGCAAGTAATAATAAGTAACATCCACATGAGTCAAACTCGTCAGCCAGTTCAAGCACTGACGCCACTCACAACTAGAAAGAAACGCATGCCCTCCCTGAGGTCCGTCTCCCGTTTTTGATTCATACCGGGTGTGATACTCGCGAATCAACGTTACACAAAGCTACGCCACAAAGGCCGTGCTTCGATCATCAACCACAAGACTTTGCTTTTCAACAGAAGCCTTGATCATTTGCCACTTAGGCATGCCACACAGGCAATTCACTCCATGCGATTGATATCCATCAATATATAACCCCTGAGCTCGTACGTCTCAGAGAAGGGCGTTAAGCAAGAGAATAAATTCTCCGCCGCCAAACAGATATATATTTAATAGAGATCAATCACACGGACTAAAATCCAATGTCAGACACACAGTCCATTTACAAGTCCGTTCTGGGTCTGAACGAAACCGGAGGCACCTAGTACCCCGCATATCCATCGATCTCCAAGTACGTCTGGACGATCACTAACTGTTTCCATCTTCTTGGGTGTACAGCCCAATCAAGATCATCAGTTATCACCCAAACGACGTGAAGACCTCCGGTCTTCGACCATCGTCTTCATCTTCGACTTATCGTCGTATCAGTTATTCAGAATGGGATAAACCCGGTCTTTCCAAATAACTCGCGTATATTTTAAATAAGTGTTACACAAACACAACATACGCCTCATTCCAATTCATCAGTCACTAACCGTAAATTAATCAAGAGAATAATTCCCCAAATATTAACCCCGAAGGCCGAAACCAACATCAGATCAATATTCAGAAAACCATTCTGCTTGGCCAACCGACAGTTAGGTTCTATATTTCACATTCATAGGGAAAGGTTCCCATTAATTTTATCCAAGATAAATTTCTTGAATTTATTCTTTAATCTATTTCTGAATATCAATTCAAACTAGTCGGGATTAACGAACCTTACCGAAGTAATCATTTGTTTTAATTTCCCCAATCCCAACCTATTCATCCCATGAAGTAAAACTGGTTATACTTCATATCTAACACCACGGTGTTATCGGTAAATTCAATTACCATTTCACGTTCAAATCTAATTAAAGATTTAACTATCGCCTGGAGCAAAACTGGTGATACTCCATTTCGATTATTTCAATCTAATTAAAGATTCATTAAAACTCCACTTAGTTTTAATCTTCGACTGGGTTAAAGAATCAGTGTCATTTAAAACACGGTTCACGATAAACCCAAAATCACATTCATTAATTATCAGGTTAAAGAACGAGTGTTATTTAAAACACTGTTCACGATAAACCCAAAAATCAATATTAATTCAATTCCAATTAAATATTATTTAATTGGTACACTTCATTAAATCTAAATTAAAAGATTTAATCTTTTCTCAACTGGGTTCAAGAACAGTGTTAGTGAAGACACCATTCACGACAAACCCAAATTACATTTGATATTAAACACAAGGCTCTGAATAGAAAATATATCGGCTTATATTCAATATCAAATTCTACGACTAACAAATGTCGTATTGGAAATAACGATATAAATATATCTTTCAAATTTCCATAACAACACCTGTATAATCACGAATTCCAACATCGAAATATTCCGAAGACAATTTCGATTCAAATCCACTCCAATGCAATCATTGGAAATTCTGGTTATTTTTAAAACCCTTTTCAAATTCAATTTATTTATTTAAAAATAAATAGAATTATATTTCTAGTTCAAAACTAGTTCATTTCGATAAAAATCTATTTTTATCTTTTCAAATATGGAGTTTTTCATCCCAATTCTTCACAAATCATTTCTTATGATTTTACACAAATTATTACTATTTTTAATAATTTTATCAAGGCCCGTACAGTCGATTTCCATCAACGGCCATCGAACTGCACTTACAGCGACCTTTTTCGAATTTGATTTGGACGTATCTCCAAATCCAACCGTTAGATTTCAAATTTCTAACATTCATTAGAAAGCTCTTTTCGATACGAACCCAACGGTTCCGGTTTTAGGAGAATCCGACGGTCGGATCTCCCGCAATGTCCGTTTGAAATAAATGGTCGAAATTCACGAACTGCCGCGGCGCGGCGCGTTCTATTCAGGCCATTATATTATATATATAATATATATAATATATACTTCGTCGATTTCTATTTAAAACGAATTATATAAATAGTTTTAAATTCGTTTCAAAAGCAATTTCAACTTCCTTTTCAATTCAAATCAAAATTGAATTCTTCTTTATAAATTCGTTTCAAAATTCATTTCTATTCAATTCAAATTTCAATTCAATTTGAATTCATTTCAATTCGTTTTCAATTCAATTTGAATTCGTTTTCAATTCATTTCGAAATCGTTTTCAATTCAATTCATTTCGAAATCGTTTTCAATTCAATTCATTTCGAAATCGTTTTCAATTCAATTCATTTCGAAATCGTTTTCAATTCAATTCATTTCGAAATCGTTTTCAATTCAATTCATTTCGAAATCGTTTTCAATTCAATTCATTTCGAAATCGTTTTCAATTCAATTCATTTCGAAGTCGTTTTCAATTCAATTCATTTCGAAGTCGTTTTCAATTCAATTCATTTCGAAATCGTTTTCAATTCAATTCATTTCGAAATCGTTTTCAATTCAATTCATTTCGAAATCGTTTTCAATTCAATTCATTTCGAAGTCGTTTTCAATTCAATTCATTTCGAAATCGTTTTCAATTCAATTTGAATTCGTTTTCAATTCATTTCATTTCGAAATCGTTTTCAATTCAATTCATTTCGAAGTCGTTTTCAATTCAATTCATTTCGAAATCGTTTTCAATTCAATTCATTTCGAAATCGTTTTCAATTCAATTCATTTCGAAATCGTTTTCAATTCAATTCATTTTGAAGTCGTTTTCAATTCAATTCATTTCGAAATCGTTTTCAATTCAATTCAAAATATTCGATTTCGAAATCACTTTTCAATATTCATTTTTAAGATGAATAAAATCGATATAAATATCGTTCACGTCAAAATGGCGTCAATCTAATCAACACGGCTTCATAAATTTCTATTTCTCAAATATTCTATTTCAAATATTTCTTTTTTTCAAAATAGTTGTTATTATCAAAACATTTCGTTCAACACATGACCATCTCAATGAATGAGTACTGTCAACACATGAACTTTTATTTTATGATATTAAAGGTGCAAATTTTATTACTAAAATATTTCGTTCAACACATGACCAATCTCAATGAATGAGTACTGTCAACACATGAACTTTTATTTTATAATATTCTTTATTTTTCAAATTGGAATGAGGCCCAATCAATCACCATATAATGTTAATTATATGGATTTTCATACAACACATGTATATAATATCATTGAAAATAATCAACCATCAACCAAAGTGCACTACACTGTATAAGCATCAAATATAGATATTCAGCGCTTATAACAGCCTGTCAATCAATCGATCGACATATTTAATCAATCAGGATGAGTGAACTTCAAATTTCATCCCAACACCCGTGTGGGGTTTCAAACAATCAAACACATATTTTATTTGTGCAGTTGGGCGATGTGTAAAATTTATCGACCCAATCGATGTCCTTCAAATAGGTGTACATAAACAAACCGTCTGGTTTGTAAATGAATATTCTATTTTATTCACTTCACGTTAAAAATTATATTTTTAACGATAAAACATTTTATTTCAACCTATGAATTTCTATTCAATTCATTCTTTAAATAAAATGATATTTTTATTTTTCTAACTTATTTTAGAAAATTTCGGCGGCATAACGGCACGATACTAGAAACGGGACAAGGCCTAGCCTTATCCCCGGTCTAGTGAAGGCCCACGCCATTCACACATCAATCAAATCAATTCGTTATGCAAACCACAAAATTTGGAGTAAGAGTCTAACCTAGCCTTACTCCTTCGCCTTATAACGGCGCACGTCTAATCCTAACCAATTTATCGATTCGATTTTTCACACCACAAACCACATTCAAACCAATATCGCAATCAATCACCAAACAGTCAAACAAACAAGTCCATGGTCTGTGGACGATTGTGTCGGGTGCTACTAAGCACCGTCTGCATCCTAGTATATATATAACTAGAAAAAGAATTTTAGAGTGAGAAGTTCTCACATATAGCTATCCAAACATCTCGACTCTTCTTTTGCAGAAGTCTTCGTCGTTTCGCCTTTTTGTCACCTTCGCCCGTATTCTCTACATATGTAAAAATCGAATTTTTACTTCGCTATTCAATATATAAAAATCGAATTTTTATTTCAAAGTTCAATATATAAAAATCGAATTTTTCTATCGAAGTTCAATATATAAAAATCATATTTTTACTACGCTATTCAATATATAAAAATCGAATTTTTACTACGCTAATCAATATATAAAAATCGAATTTTTATTACGCTATTCAATATATAAAAATCGAATTTTTAAAACAATGATTTTTATATATAAAAAATCACAATGCTAGTTTTACTTTCAAAAATTCTATTGTTATCTTCAAAAACAATGCTCTTTATATATATATATATATTTTTAAAAAAACAAATCCCAATTTTATAGCAAAACCATTTATTTAAAAATCAAATTTTTTATATATTCAATTTCATATTAAAGACCAGATTTTTAACATTGTTAAAAAAAAACAAAATCAAATTAAAAGTCAATGCGATTAATTTCTAAACACTGTATAAATTAAGAATTATAATTAGTTAAAAATTAACCTTCTTTCAGTTTCCCTGTCCCGTTCTTCATCCTTGGGATAAGGCCGCTCCTCCTTCCAACCCAACCACCGAACTAGGGTCTCCCCTTTGCCGCTGCCACGGTGGTCAGAACCACCCTCGATGATGCTCCCTCCGACGGCCTCGAGCTCGCGAACCCTCACACCCAAAACGAGGAAGTGCGACAGCCCCCTAGCTCCCAAACCTCGTTTGAACGGCTGAGCTTCAAAGCCGGAAATCGAGGACCCCAGGTCACGAAATTCGAGTAAACCCCCATCATCTTGAAGATCTCACATCCCTCAATATTTTCGTGTTGAAGTTTTTGTGAATTGATTCATGAATTTTATGAAAAATCGCCGTGTTCTTGGGAGCTTTTTTTTTTCCCTGCTTCGATTACGGTTTTGAAATGGGGGGGGGGGGGGGGGGGTGGGGGCGGTTTGACTGAGGTATGGGGAGAAAGTTATTTTTTTTTTCTATTATGTTCTCAAACAGCAACTTTTTCTATCGACTTCAGAATCCAACCCACCGCCTGTCGCCCATAGCGTTTTACCCCCATTCCGAACGCAATGGGATATGTATCGTGAGCTGATTCAATCGTTTCGATTAGTTTCTGTTGAATTTACATTTAAATCACTATATTGAATTTTAAACGTACATTTCAAATTACCGGGGTCGCATACGAACTTTTAAAAATTCCAGAATAGCTTCGTATTGACGATACGGTCCTAACAAAACTAGTTTCGTTGAATTCTGAGACCGTTAGAAAAATGGTCATTTTCCAGTCGATTAAAATCAACTAAAAATGGTCAAACGCATTTTCCTTTGCCACGCTCACATATTGATTCGAAAAATTATGAAATTTGAAACCTAGCAATAACTTAACATCACGGACCCAACAAAACTGGTTTCGTCGAAATCCGAGGTCGTTTGCAAAACGGCTATTTTTAAGGGCCTTATATATATAAAAATATATATAAATTCCACAGCGACTATTTTTAATTTTAAACTGGACATATCTTATCATTTCTAAAATGAAATCTCAGTTTGTTAACTTCGTTACAAAGATATAGTTATACAGATTCAAATATTTCTTGTTTCGTTCAATTCTGACTTATATTGAATTCTGTATATTCATTTGAAATTAGAAATCGAATTTTCGAACTACCGCGCCATTTTCAATTCCTTTTATAATTATATATAATTATTATATATTCTAACGACGACGTATATAATATATACGTTCAAATTATATTCAAAATAAATTTCTCGTCGATATTATTTAAAATAATCTATTTTAAATATTCAAAATTCGCTAAAATCGCCAAAATAAAAATTTCAAACTGGCTCGCATTTTACGGGTTGTTACAATCTCCCCCACTTAAAACTTTTCGTCCCCGAAAAGGAACAAAGTCGAAAGTGGTTTGATAATTCAACTCTATGTTCGATCCGGCTTCCATTCTCCAACTTTTCATTTTCTGAGAATTTTCAAAATTTCAAAAATTTGGCTAACACCCTAAATTTTCGAAAAATTTCGCCATAACCTCCCCTGCACCGGGAGCATCGGGGAATTTCAAATAGCTTCCCCGGTCCTTCAGATCTCAAAAAGAAAAAGCCAAGCGGCTAGCCAATAGGCTCATAAAATCATCATCACCCAAACAAAACAGGAAATTATGTAGTAAACATGTACCTATTTGTCGGGCAAACAAATTTTATTCTCTGCTCTAGCCTCCTTGCTATGACCTGTTCAATGATATATATGTATATGCAAGCAGATGCGACCAATTTTCAATACAATTCAATATTTGGTTCAAATTAGGCATAATGGTTCAAAATTATCAAACAAATAAACAAACAACACAAACATCAATCAATTTGTGACTTTAACGTTTCAAATTGATAACTTTGATACATAGTCAAAAATCAGATTTTTGATGCCAAGTCACAACAATAGGCCCTATCTAATTTTGGTTCTCACACCAGTCAATAGGAAGTATATAGAAATCTCCCTTTCGTCACTCGAATATAAATTCTGATGATGATGCATCAATCATCAGAGTTCTCTCCGGGCGACTTAGAAGGTGATTCTATATCTACCCAGTATATCAAAACTTCGAATACACGCGGATCAGACGTATACGCAAAATCTATATATACTGGATTGTCCAATCCAATATAAATTGATAATCAAATACGAATAATTGATTTAAATTTTCAAACAAAAATTTGTTTTCATTTTTAAAAATATACTCTTCACACTCGTTCTAGGATACTACTGATCCCATCTCTAACGAGTCATTCCATTGGATATTACTAATCCGTTATCTGATGAATTCTTTCATATGTTTCTAATGTGTCTTGTTCTCTGAGCTTTGTAAACCAAAGCTCTGATACCAACTGTGAAGACCCGTAACTTCCCCGTAAAGGAAAGTGCCGGATAGTTCGAGAACAAGCCACAACAGAATGCATACAGAAGAACATTCCATTGTATATTACAACAATGCACCAGATTACAAGAATATACAGAGTTTAAATGAATATTACACAGAAATATCAGAGATTTAAATTACATTTAAATACATAGCAGCGGAAAATAATACAATACACAACTAGAAGTAGATATACGGATACAAAGCTTTCCGGATATCGTTCCAGCTGTAAACCAGGATCCTGTGAATATAAATCTGCAAAACCAAAACTACTAGCTGCCCATGTCAAAATAAGGGCACCCAGAGTTTAGGTTAAAACAATAAACTCCAGGTCAGTCATGGGACTGGTGTGAGAACTAAAACAGTTATAATTCTTTATTTTAAAGTTCGGTAAATCAAGGGACCACGCCGTATAACACGGAACGGGTTTCCTCCCAAGAATACCGGTGCATAAAACAAACAGCGCAATGCTAAATAAAGAAAAATGAAGCTGTTATAAGACCCAGGTCCTATCACACAATGCAACGCAAGCCGGGGGATAGGGTTTTCCCTTATAACATCCAAAGAACGCTTGATACGTTTAAAACAAATCATTTGATACTATAATAAGTGCATAGTGTATAAAACAACTTCAAATCATAAGTATCAATCATAGGCGGCATGAATGGCCCATAACACTATGTCGCCATATATAAGTTTACAATCAAAACCGCAAATGTCGTATTGCAAGTTGGGTTATCATTTATGGTATGAACCGAGGCTAGGGGCAAGATCCTCTACCGATTCGAGACTGTCTAGTCCGAGCCTCAGGATCAGAGCTCGAGTGACCCTTGGATCGTCAGGGCCGGTCCACCGATGTGGATTAAAATGCCTGAACATGCGTCTCCCCACCCTTTGGGGCGTAAGCCTGGCCCGTCAGCCGACCAGAAGCATCGGCCGAAACCGATATCACGAGGCGCCTCGCTTTTCAGCAAGTAATAATAAGTAACATCCACATGAGTCAAACTCGACAGCCAGTTCAAGCACTGACGCCACTCACAACTAGAAAGAAACGCATGCCCTCCCTGAGGTCCGTCTCCCGTTTTTGATTCATACCGGGTGTGATACTCGCGAATCAACGTTACACAAAGCTACGCCACAAAGGCTGTGCTTCGATCATCAACCACAAGACTTTGCTTTTCAACAGAAGCCTTGATCATTTGCCACTTAGGCATGCCACACAGGCAATTCACTCCATGCGATTGATATCCATCAATATATAACCCCTGAGCTCGTACGTCTCAGAGAAGGGCGTTAAGCAAGAGAATAAATTCTCCGCCGCCAAACAGATATATATTTAATAGAGATCAATCACACGGACTAAAATCCAATGTCAGACACACAGTCCATTTACAAGTCCGTTCTGGGTCTGAACGAAACCGGAGGCACCTAGTACCCCGCATATCCATCGATCTCCAAGTACGTCTGGACGATCACTAACTGTTTCCATCTTCTTGGGTGTACAGCCCAATCAAGATCATCAGTTATCACCCAAACGACGTGAAGACCTCCGGTCTTCGACCATCGTCTTCATCTTCGACTTATCGTCGTATCAGTTATTCAGAATGGGATAAACCCGGTCTTTCCAAATAACTCACGTATATTTTAAATAAGTGTTACACAAACACAACATACGCCTCATTCCAATTCATCAGTCACTAACCGTAAATTAATCAAGAGAATAATTCCCCAAATATTAACCCCGAAGGCCGAAACCAACATCAGATCAATATTCAGAAAACCATTCTGCTTGGCCAACCGACAGTTAGGTTCTATATTTCACATTCATAGGGAAAGGTTCCCATTAATTTTATCCAAGATAAATTTCTTGAATTTATTCTTTAATCTATTTCTGAATATCAATTCAAACTAGTCGGGATTAACGAACCTTACCGAAGTAATCATTTGTTTTAATTTCCCCAATCCCAACCTATTCATCCCATGAAGTAAAACTGGTTATACTTCATATCTAACACCACGGTGTTATCGGTAAATTCAATTACCATTTCACGTTCAAATCTAATTAAAGATTTAACTATCGCCTGGAGCAAAACTGGTGATACTCCATTTCGATTATTTCAATCTAATTAAAGATTCATTAAAACTCCACTTAGTTTTAATCTTCGACTGGGTTAAAGAATCAGTGTCATTCAAAACACGGTTCACGATAAACCCAAAATCACATTCATTAATTATCAGGTTAAAGAACGAGTGTTATTTAAAACACTGTTCACGATAAACCCAAAAATCAATATTAATTCAATTCCAATTAAATATTATTTAATTGGTACACTTCATTAAATCTAAATTAAAAGATTTAATCTTTTCTCAACTGGGTTCAAGAACAGTGTTAGTGAAGACACCATTCACGACAAACCCAAATTACATTTGATATTAAACACAAGGCTCTGAATAGAAAATATATCGGCTTATATTCAATATCAAATTCTACGACTAACAAATGTCGTATTGGAAATAACGATATAAATATATCTTTCAAATTTCCATAACAACACCTGTATAATCACGAATTCCAACATCGAAATATTCCGAAGACAATTTCGATTCAAATCCACTCCAATGCAATCATTGGAAATTCTGGTTATTTTTAAAACCCTTTTCAAATTCAATTTATTTATTTAAAAATAAATAGAATTATATTTCTAGTTCAAAACTAGTTCATTTCGATAAAAATCTATTTTTATCTTTTCAAATATGGAGTTTTTCATCCCAATTCTTCACAAATCATTTCTTATGATTTTACACAAATTATTACTATTTTTAATAATTTTATCAAGGCCCGTACAGTCGATTTCCATCAACGGCCATCGAACTGCACTTATAGCGACCTTTTTCGAATTTGATTTGGACGTATCTCCAAATCCAACCGTTAGATTTCAAATTTCTAACATTCATTAGAAAGCTCTTTTCGATACGAACCCAACGGTTCCGGTTTTAGGAGAATCCGACGGTCGGATCTCCCGCAATGTCCGTTTGAAATAAATGGTCGAAATTCACGAACTGCCGCGGCGCGGCGCGTTCTATTCAGGCCATTATATTATATATATAATATATATAATATATACTTCGTCGATTTCTATTTAAAACGAATTATATAAATAGTTTTAAATTCGTTTCAAAAGCAATTTCAACTTCCTTTTCAATTCAAATCAAAATTGAATTCTTCTTTATAAATTCGTTTCAAAATTCATTTCTATTCAATTCAAATTTCAATTCAATTTGAATTCATTTCAATTCGTTTTCAATTCAATTTGAATTCGTTTTCAATTCATTTCGAAATCGTTTTCAATTCAATTCATTTAGAAATCGTTTTCAATTCAATTCATTTCGAAATCGTTTTCAATTCAATTCATTTCGAAATCGTTTTCAATTCAATTCATTTCGAAATCGTTTTCAATTCAATTCATTTCGAAATCGTTTTCAATTCAATTCATTTCGAAATCGTTTTCAATTCAATTCATTTCGAAATCGTTTTCAATTCAATTCATTTCGAAATCGTTTTCAATTCAAATCATTTTGAAGTCGTTTTCAATTCAATTCATTTCGAAATCGTTTTCAATTCAATTCATTTCGAAATCGTTTTCAATTCAATTCATTTCGAAATCGTTTTCAATTCAATTCATTTCGAAGTCGTTTTCAATTCAATTCATTTCGAAATCGTTTTCAATTCAATTTGAATTCGTTTTCAATTCATTTCATTTCGAAATCGTTTTCAATTCAATTCATTTCGAAGTCGTTTTCAATTCAATTCATTTCTAAATCGTTTTCAATTCAATTCATTTCGAAATCGTTTTCAATTCAATTCATTTCGAAATCGTTTTCAATTCAATTCATTTTGAAGTCGTTTTCAATTCAATTCATTTCGAAATCGTTTTCAATTCAATTCAAAATATTCGATTTCGAAATCACTTTTCAATATTCATTTTTAAGATGAATAAAATCGATATAAATATCGTTCACGTCAAAATGGCGTCAATCTAATCAACACGGCTTCATAAATTTCTATTTCTCAAATATTCTATTTCAAATATTTCTTTTTTTCAAAATAGTTGTTATTATCAAAACATTTCGTTCAACACATGACCAATCTCAATGAATGAGTACTGTCAACACATGAACTTTTATTTTATGATATTAAAGGTGCAAATTTTATTACTAAAATATTTCGTTCAACACATGACCAATCTCAATGAATGAGTACTGTCAACACATGAACTTTTATTTTATAATATTCTTTATTTTTCAAATTGGAATGAGGCCCAATCAATCACCATATAATGTTAATTATATGGATTTTCATACAACACATGTATATAATATCATTGAAAATAATCAACCATCAACCAAAGTGCACTACACTGTATAAGCATCAAATATAGATATTCAGCGCTTATAACAGCCTGTCAATCAATCGATCGACATATTTAATCAATCAGGATGAGTGAACTTCAAATTTCATCCCAACACCCGTGTGGGGTTTCAAACAATCAAACACATATTTTATTTGTGCAGTTGGGCGATGTGTAAAATTTATCGACCCAATCGATGTCCTTCAAATAGGTGTACATAAACAAACCGTCTGGTTTGTAAATGAATATTCTATTTTATTCACTTCACGTTAAAAATTATATTTTTAACGATAAAACATTTTATTTCAACCTATGAATTTCTATTCAATTCATTCTTTAAATAAAATGATATTTTTATTTTTCTAACTTATTTTAGAAAATTTCGGCGGCATAACGGCACGATACTAGAAACGGGACAAGGCCTAGCCTTATCCCCGGTCTAGTGAAGGCCCACGCCATTCACACATCAATCAAATCAATTCGTTATGCAAACCACAAAATTTGGAGTAAGAGTCTAACCTAGCCTTACTCCTTCGCCTTATAACGGCGCACGTCTAATCCTAACCAATTTATCGATTCGATTTTTCACACCACAAACCACATTCAAACCAATATCGCAATCAATCACCAAACAGTCAAACAAACAAGTCCATGGTCTGTGGACGATTGTGTCGGGTGCTACTAAGCACCGTCTGCATCCTAGTATATATATAACTAGAAAAAGAATTTTAGAGTGAGAAGTTCTCACATATAGCTATCCAAACATCTCGACTCTTCTTTTGCAGAAGTCTTCGTCGTTTCGCCTTTTTGTCACCTTCGCCCGTATTCTCTACATATGTAAAAATCGAATTTTTACTTCGCTATTCAATATATAAAAATCGAATTTTTATTTCAAAGTTCAATATATAAAAATCGAATTTTTCTATCGAAGTTCAATATATAAAAATCATATTTTTACTACGCTATTCAATATATAAAAATCGAATTTTTACTACGCTAATCAATATATAAAAATCGAATTTTTATTACGCTATTCAATATATAAAAATCGAATTTTTAAAACAATGATTTTTATATATAAAAAATCACAATGCTAGTTTTACTTTCAAAAATTCTATTGTTATCTTCAAAAACAATGCTCTTTATATATATATATATATATATATTTTTAAAAAAACAAATCCCAATTTTATAGCAAAACCATTTATTTAAAAATCAAATTTTTTATATATTCAATTTCATATTAAAGACCAGATTTTTAACATTGTTAATAAAAAACAAAATCAAATTAAAAGTCAATGCGATTAATTTCTAAACACTGTATAAATTAAGAATTATAATTAGTTAAAAATTAACCTTCTTTCAGTTTCCCTGTCCCGTTCTTCATCCTTGGGATAAGGCCGCTCCTCCTTCCAACCCAACCACCGAACTAGGGTCTCCCCTTTGCCGCTGCCACGGTGGTCAGAACCACCCTCGATGATGCTCCCTCCGACGGCCTCGAGCTCGCGAACCCTCACACCCAAAACGAGGAAGTGCGACAGCCCCCTAGCTCCCAAACCTCGTTTGAACGGCTGAGCTTCAAAGCCGGAAATCGAGGACCCCAGGTCACGAAATTCGAGTAAACCCCCATCATCTTGAAGATCTCACATCCCTCAATATTTTCGTGTTGAAGTTTTTGTGAATTGATTCATGAATTTTATGAAAAATCGCCGTGTTCTTAGGAGCTTTTTTTTTTCCCTGCTTCGATTACGGTTTTGAAATGGGGGGGGGGGGGGGGGGCGGTTTGACTGAGGTATGGGGAGAAAGTTATTTTTTTTTTCTATTATATTCTCAAACAGCAACTTTTTCTATCGACTTCAGAATCGAACCCACCGCCTGTCGCCCATAGCGTTTTACCCCCATTCCGAACGCAATGGGATATGTATCGTGAGCTGATTCAATCGTTTCGATTAGTTTCTGTTGAATTTACATTTAAATCACTATATTGAATTTTAAACGTACATTTCAAATTACCGGGGTCGCATACGAACTTTTAAAAATTCAAGAAAAATATTTTCTAGCTTCGTATTGACGATACGGTCCTAACAAAACTAGTTTCGTTGAATTCTGTGACCGTTAGAAAAATGGCCATTTTCCAGTCGATTAAAATCAACTAAAAATGGTCAAACGCATTTTCCTTTGCCACGCTCACATATTGATTCGAAAAATTATGAAATTTGAAACCTAGCAATAACTTAACATCACGGACCCAACAAAACTAGTTTCGTCGAAATCCGAGGTCGTTTGCAAAACGGCTATTTTTAAGGGCCTTATATATATAAAAATATATATAAATTCCACAGCGACTATTTCTAATTTTAAACTGGACATATCTTATCATTTCTAAAATGAAATCTCAGTTTGTTAACTTCGTTACAAAGATATAGTTATACAGATTCAAATATTTCTTGTTTCGTTCAATTCTGACTTATATTGAATTCTGTATATTCATTTGAAATTAGAAATCGAATTTTCGAACTACCGCGCCATTTTCAATTCCTTTTATAATTATATATAATTATTATATATTCTAACGACGACGTATATAATATATACGTTCAAATTATATTCAAAATAAATTTCTCGTCGATATTATTTAAAATAATCTATTTTAAATATTCAAAATTCGCTAAAATCGCCAAAATAAAAATTTCAAACTGGCTCGCATTTTACGGGTTGTTACAGCCTCCATGATCAAAGAAGCAAAAAACCATTCCCAATTCTACCGTCAGCAAAGTAAGGCATTGGCTTCATAATGAAACAGTCATTCAAATATATAAAGCCATGAAGAATTCAAAGATTTATCATGGTTATTTCGTCAAATTCTCTGAATTTATGGGTTATCAGATTTAGCAAATAGCCAGGTCTACGTATTTTGAATCTTTAATTGGTTTTGATGATAATAACAAACAATTAGACCATTTACTTATCAAGTCATCTCTAGTGAATCTTAATTTGGATTTCAAAAAACTAGAGGATAGAAACAACGTGATATGGTCTAAAGTATGTGGCATATCCATGTTCATTCCTATAACACGTCTTGGAATAATCTTAAATTGTGTTTATCATGGAAATAACACAGATGATATTGAAGTTAACATGAATGAAAGGGATGAAGTATCTCACCGATTTTAATCCAATAGTTTGATCGATATGTCAAAGTTGAAATCATATTCCTTAAGAAATCAATCCTGAATTCTTCATTGTACATTTATTCGCTTACTCCAACCCCGAACCGGAAGCTATGCTAAGGTGTACAAGTTTGATTTCCCAGCCTTGTATGCAATTTACAAAAATGTTCAGGTTAATTGGGCTAAAATTATTATGGATGAGTTCTTTGATATTACTTATAAAAGGAAGTATAAAACCATCCATTATGGAGCTTATATGATGCACATTTTACTTGACTCGCAAATCAAGCTTACGGAATTGACATCGTCATCATTGGAGAGATTAGCGCCAAGTTTGATGAAAAGTCCTACTAGACCGCGTCTTAATATTATTTCTTTCGAGAAATGGAAACAAATTATTGAAAATAAAGTCAACCAACCTTCCAAGCCTTCATCATCAAATAAACCATCCTCTTCCTTAACTCGTGACGATGAGGATATAATTCAAATTGTGAGTCCGGAAGAGAATCTTAAGAAAGCCCTTGCCATTGTTTCCAATAATCAATTTAAATTACCAAAACAAATGACAAAATTTCAAGATAAAACATAACTATACTTTAATTCGATAAAGGGCTACTTATCTAAAATTTGGGCGAAATTTGCTTATACCAGAACAAGTTCTTCGGAGGTTCATGACCTTATCATCTTTGATTGTTCAACTGAAGAAGAAGAATTTGATGAAAACGACGATAACGACGACGATGGCGATAATTATGGAAGTGATGATGACAATGATGGGGACGATTTATCATTTTATTTCTTAGTTTAAAACTTTTGGTATTGTAATAATAATTTTCTTTAAAACACTATGCGCTTGCTTTTTGAATGCTTGCCACTTGATGGGTTAGGTATAATTATATTTGGTGTGTTGATGTTATAATGTGATATCTTATAATATGTATAATTGTACTCGTTGTGATGAGGTTATGATAAGATCTTTATGTTATATTCTAGGATGTTGTTTATGCCATGATATTATATGATATGAATGGAATTATGCACACATTTCAATATGGTAAATTTAATACTTGTTTAATAATATAAGTAATGAAGCTACTCTATGATTTCCATAAATTATGCCATGAACTTATTGATATTGAACCCTTGATGTACGTCATCATGTTACTTATCATTTACTATATATATGTATTCATTAGTCATGTAGTTTTGACAAGCATATATGTTTATTTTTAGTTTATGTATGTTCAAATTTTTCCGTAATATTATCCATGAACTATATACAAATATTACCTCCCTGTTAGTTGTCGCTTCTTTTTGTCGATGACATAGGCGGAGAAAAATATATAGCATACATACATGGGGAGCAACATATTCAGGAGGGCACAAGTAAAATTTATAATAATTTCATTATTTATATTTTCATACATATATATATAAAGTTGTGGAACCTCCACTTTTGGACTTGATTTTGATCACAACCACTATATATCAACGATATTGTGCACTAACGTCTTTTACAGGAAAAAGGAGAAGAATATAATCTAAATACAGGAAGATTCGACAAGACGATATGATGTAATATTTAGTATGAATTCGAGTCGGTGTTTAGATTGTAATTACTGTTAAATGTCTCCTATAATGTATATATATTATATAAATTTTATTTTTTATAAAGGCTGAAAAGGCATGTGCAGATGTGTGCATCAGACGTCTGATCTGAAATTTTAGAGGTATGAATGTTGGATATTCAATATTTTGACTTTGAATATTCAGACGTCTGAAATTCCAACTCAGACGACGTTTGAATAAGAAAATTTGTGCGCATGTCCATTCATTTTAAATTATATTCGTTTTTCCAAACTTCTGAATTAAAAATTCAGAAGGTTGAATTGATAGGTTGTGACTTATTAAAGTGTCATAACTCTTTAATTCAAAAGTTATGAATATATCTTTTGATCAAACCTTTTTATGAACAATTGCAACCTTTTTATTATTATAAATACACTTCAGAATCATTTGTTTCAATCATCATATTTTCTTGAATTATCTCTTCTCTGATTTTGAACTATTTTCTATTCTAATTCACTTGCGCTCTCAAATATTCAATACTATGTGATTATAAATCACTTCCTTTCTCTATTCTTCACTTGATTTCAAATATTTATACAAAGGAGAAGATTATATGAAGGGTGTACTCAAGTTATGACTTATCAGTGTTATTCAGAACACATACTCAGTCAAAACAATCTTTTGTATTTGTTGAAGTCCCGTTCTGCTGCTCAGGCAAGATGTCCTCTTTGGCAGCTGAGGCGAAATCCAATTCTACTACTCAGGTCCCTGTTCTTCTGCTTGGGTGTTGTAATATATGTTCCTTCAGGTTAAGTGAGGGTGTTGATTAGTGAAATTCCAGAAGGATTCTGGGATTGAACTTAAGACGATGCTCTAAACCAGTATAAAAATCCCCGGTGTCAATTACTTTAATTTACTACATTTACTCTGCTTATCAGTGATATTAGTTTATATAGTTAACTCATTAATTATTTACTTGCATAGCTATATCAAGTGTAATATATCACACTACCAAGACTTCCATGTATACACAGACTTTTCACTTTATGTCGTGGTACATCTTATTGCCACCAGGACGTAAGGTTAACTTTGAGTGATGACACTCTCGGAGCACTTCATTTAGTGTTGTCAATGGAACCTCAAAAAATTAAAAATTTGTCTGCATCCCCATCTAAAAAGCGGATATCAATATAAAGAAAAGTGGATGTGAATGCGTATATAGGCACATTTACATCCAAAAATTATCCACCCTCTTTTTTTTATGATCATAGTTTAATTTTTTTGCATTTTATCATAATGAAATATGCTAATGTATGACTTTATTAAGTTGAAAGTCTATACTATACACATTAAGCGCATGTTAATTTTTCAAAATTATTTATTATCACCATATTTGTTCAATACTTTAGTAGTAAATTGGATTGAGAAAAACTTTATATTAGACTAAAATTTTCCATTTATGTACCATGATTTATCGATCGCTAGCAGATCGGATAATTATCCGATATCTACATGTATCTGTGGATGTGAATATCCAATATCCAAGAATGATTACGGAGATGCTGAAGTGGATATGACACTATCAGCATCCGAAAGCATTCGTTGATGGCCCAACTGCATCCCTGAGCCCGTCGACGTTGGGTACAACTATCCTTCCTTTCTTTTGAAGCCAACCATCTCGATCAACTTTGTTCATCCTCATTTCCTCAACATCAATGTCGGTCTCTACTTTGGTAATGATATTTGCTGATCTTGGGTCGCTCCTCTGATAAGAGCCGATCTGTTTGATCAAAGTCGATTTGATCGTTAAGCTTACTAATAATTTTAGATCCAACTCACATCTGGGTCTTAAGTCATAACCAGTAATATCCTCTAGTTGCTTCCACTCTAGGAACATGGCCCCCAAACTGGCATATCTTCTACTTAATGCATCAGCGACCTCGTTGCCCTTTCCCACAGTATATTGGATATTAAAATAATAGGAAGCTAAGAACTCCAACCAACATTGCTGATGAAGGTTTAAATCTTTATGAGATAAAAGATACTCAATGACTTATGGTCACTGAAAAACTCAAATATTTCTCCTAAGAAATACACATTTTCAACATGAACACAATTTCTGCCAATTCCAAATCATGAGTGGGGTACCTCTTATCATGAGGTTTTAGGTGTGAACTAGCATAAGCGACAACCTTACCCCTTCCGTTAACACTGCACCCAACTGGTGCCATAAACATTCATGTATACTGTAATCTCCTCATTTCCTTTTGAGATAACAAACATTGAGCATACACCAACTTTTCCTTTAGACTCACAAATGTATGGTCGCATCTTGCATCCCAGACAAAAGCCTGATTCTTCTTAATGGTGCTGCTATCTTGGAGAAATCCCGGATAAACATTTGGTAGTAACCGGCTAACCCCAAGAAAGTTCTCATGTTAGTTGCATTCATGGACGTAGACTAATCTTGTACCATTTCTACATTTGCGAGGTCCATGGAAATACCATTGTCTGAAACAACATGGCCCAAGAACCTCACTTCTCTCATTTAGAAGTGATACTTTGAAACTTTATCATTAAGTTGGTGTTTCCTCAACACATCTAATACAATCCTCAAGTGTTCCTTATGTTCTTCCTCGGTCTGTCAGTAGACCAGAATATCATCGACGAACACAAGTACAAACCTATTTAATTGATCATTTAAAACATGATTAATGAGACCCACAAAGTAATTTGGTGCATTAGTCAATCCGAACCGCATAACCATCCACTCATAAAAACCAGATGGCGCTTTTAACGCCGTTTTGGGAGCACTTTCCTATGCTACCTGTAGTTGATGAAATCCTGTCGCAAGGTCTAACAGGGAAAATAATCGTGCATCATTCAAATAATCAAAAAAAAATCATCTATCGCGGAAGAGGATACTTATTCTTCCTCGCCACCTTGTTCATCTCTCGGGTGGCCTGCACATAAATGAAGAGAACCATCTTCTTTATGGAAAAGACAACTGGAGCTCCCCACTCGGAGATACTCCTCTGAATAAATTCCTTCCTCAAGAGATTACCCACTTGCACCTCGAGCTCTCGTTGCTCCCTTGGTTCCATTCGTCGAAGAGGCATTACCAGGACTGGCATTTTTCAATAAATCAATATGGAACTTAAATCTCTTTATATGGTAAAAGTTCGACTACCTCCTCAAAGATGTCCGGATATTCAGTAACAATAGGCACACTCAACAACTCATCATGTTGAATATCTAGCAAATACAGAAAACTAGCCATCACTACATCACCAAGTAGACAGCCAATACCACCCTTCACCCGTCATCCTCCCCAATAGTCACCAAAGACCTCTCACAGACAACCACCACATACCTCTGAAGTCAATCGACTCTAAGAACAATACCAAACCTAGTAAAGCCCAAAATAAAGCAATCAAAAGAAAAAAAATGCATCTGTAACTCAATAAGACCAACCTATGACAAATCATGCAAAGGCTAGAAGAGCCACCAACTGGGTTTGTCACAACACAAGGTTAGTCAATAGTTTCGGGTTTCAATCCAAACTTATCTATCAGGTCACTAGATATGAAGGAATGGGAAGCCCCAATATCAAACAGAACTTGAATAGGAATATTATAAACAGAAAGCATACCTAGAATAACAACATTCTTTCTTTACTCTGCTGCTTTAGTGGCATTCCACCAAATTATTGCTCTACTTCGAAGCAGGCATGAAGCCAACCTCCTCTTCGTAGCATCATCGATTCCAAGATCCTCAAAGATGCTTCACAGGTATCAAGTCAATCCTGAACTTTGGCAGCTGACTCCGTTCCTTGAAACGATTTAACACCCAGACTAGAAATTTTTTAATTAAGCTTAGCAAAGTTAGCTCTGAGTGCCTTCATTAGTGCACCACCACCTTCTACAACATTAGGAGCAGTTTCCTGAGCATTCCTTAACATGTCTCTAATTAAAACAATAAATATGGCCTGCATATTAGGAGTATTAGCATTATTGGCTCCTGAGCCTGCTCCTTCCTCAACTGCAGAAGTGGAGTTTCTAAAAGTATTCCTTGTAAGACGATTCATTGTTCAGGTTGTAAACAAGATAGTTAATTATATTTCTAAGGAATCCGCCTTAGCAGTGCATGTGTAGTGCGACTTCATCCTTAAGTATACTAATAGTATATATATATATATGTATGTATGTATGTATGTATGTATGTATGTATGTATGTATAACTCAAAAACCACAGTATCACAAGTACGCTCTCATATAAATTCTCCCCCTTGTACTTCCTACTTAGGCTAACTACGCAATCTAAGCTCCGATACCAAATGTGACGACTGCCCTACTCTACCAACACCCAAGAAGTGCTATATTGTGATTTTCAGCTAATGCAAGGAGAACATCAAGGTTGAAGTAATAAAAATAACCCAAAACCTATCATATACCTCATAGAGCATGGAAAAAAATATAATAATAACATAAGATTAATATAAAATAGGCAAAACAGTATAAGTTGAAATGAATCATAAACATCAGAGTAATAGACCTATATCAGAACATAGTATCAAATAGTCAAATACAGATATATCTCCATAATACTGACTTTACGCAAAATGCACTACTATGCCTAAAGTAGAGATCAACAAAAACAAACAGGGACAAGAGTACATGTGTAACACGTGGAAGCCTCTTGCTCGTCTTCGGTCAACTACCCGAGCATACCAACCTATCTCTAGTCTGCTCATTTAAGAGCACCCATAGTAATAAGAAGCTATGCATAAAATCCCAATTCAGAAAAAATCCGGTGTAAGCGATAGTAATCTCAATTACTAATAGGGTAATAACATAGGCATGAAGAATCATACATAACCCATCCCTGCAGCCAAAGAGTTATCACATATGATCATGTCCTCTACTCTATGGTAATCACAATACTGAGTGTAAATGGAAGTGTACATGATAGAATAATAGTAAACATCCAAACATAGCATCCGTCCTTACATTCGCTCACTTAGTGCATTGAGCATATGGTACTTAATACTTTGATCGCCAAATCCATCGCGACACTGGCAGGCCCCACCGCAAGAGCTCCATCAAACTACCACTATTTCATGTTGCATGTACTTTAACCAATAACCTTACATAGTCTCACACCATTAGCTCTGGGTCCGGGCCGATCAGTTCACACCGCATTGGCTCTGATCCATCCTCGTGTCACTCCCTCAATGGTGTATCAAAGTTTTGAATGCCAGTAACTCCTTTACACACATGCCCGCATCAAAGTCCAACTTGGAAGTCACCTCAATAGCTCCCATCCAGAACCTTAAAGGTAAACTCCTTATTTGAATTTTCCTAGCATCTCGAACTTGGCCTAGCCGTATTGCAGTTCATCTTATTTAAAGTGAAGTCATCGCTATGAAATAAGACCATGGCATGCTTACTCCACTACTTGAATTCACCACCCCAAACCAACCTCTATTTCATCACTAACTCTGGATCGGCCTAGATGATCCAGATGGGGATGTTGGTCGAATTAAGACTGGTTCGGCTACTGAATCGTACTTCAATTCGTATACCAATTCGGATTTGGATCGATCGTGCCGATATGGATCTGGTTCGGTATGTCGAACTAGAGCCTCCTTCCCCTCCATTCGTTAGACAAATCCAGGTCCTATTCCCAGCCGAACCGGTATGTCGAGCCAGGTGTGAAGGCACTATAACTTGGTCTTTGGAACTCAAAACAACTTGATATTTTGCTTAAGACTTCCTAGAACCTTCCTTGTCATTCCCACAAAATATCATGCCGATCCGAATCCATGTTGATCTGGCTCAATGGCCGAACAAGGCCTAGCCGAGATGGAATTTGTTACATATTTTCTTCATCGTATTTTTCCATTCACCGACTTTCATCCATTCTAGCATTCCTAGGCAATATACTAACTTGCAAAACGTAACAAAGCACAATAAACCACCTAGAAACCTATGTTCATATGGCAATACCCAACTCTTCCTTAAATTCTGGGTTTTACAAACTTACCCAAACCAATCCAAATTTATATATATATCATTATATGATTAAGCATGAATTATAAGCATTTTTCTATATTTTTATAAGGTCTTTACATTCTAATCTAACCTAATTAGTGAGTGAGAATGCTATTTACTCGCCTTAATCACCTGAAATGCCTTAGATCCAAATTAGAGAAGATTTGTATCAGATTCAAATGTATTGCAGGAGGTTTTTACTAGATTTGATGTTGATTATACTTAATCTCTCTTAATATGGTGTCTAGGATAATTAAAGTATGGTTTTGATGTTGATTTAAGAGGTGGAGGCTGATGGGTATAAGGATGCACTCTTGGAATCGTGAAATGAATAGGAGAAGGTTCTCCTATCACTTCAGCCCACTCAAGTCACAAATCCTAAATGGATTGGGTCCCTCTCTTAAAAAACCATTTAAGCCCGTTTAAGTTGTTTAATCCTCTTTGAACCTTGTATCAACCATTTCTCGCAAATGGTAAGTCTATATGCTTAATGAGACCACTCTATGGAATGAAAAATCATCATCCAATTCCAACGTAAGTAGTTTTAGGTCCAAATTTCCATACAAATCTAAAGTTATGCGCGAAACAAGATTCTCCAAGGGTAAAATGATCACATTGAAATTCAACAAAATAGTGAAGATTAAAAATGTCCTAACCAGTCATTCCCTAAGTTATACAGTCACATGACCTCCTATGAAAATAATATATATATTCTACAATCCTCCGGTGTGTAGAATATGGGTCATTACAAGTTCGCCAATTTGCGATATATTTGTACTGGAGTGCATGACCTAATTCAATGGGGATAGTTACGACTTAGATCATCTATACTTGACAGTATACATTTTCACTAAAACCTAATTCTCATCAATTTATGTTTGCTTGTTTTCCAATTTGTTTCTTTTGTTGATTACGAGCATAACTGGACTTAATATTCAAGTCCAGTAGTTCACTTGCTAGGAAGATACACAGTGTTAGTGGTAGTGATTGGTTGTTGTGGGCAATAGTGGGATATGACATTTTTCTCTTCAGTTATGAGTCGTCCTCGATTTAGCAATAGTAGGTTGAGACTTAGACCTCCAATAGGAGAGTCACTTATGATTGGACAATAACAGGCTAAGATAGTTCTTTAATAGTGATTCGTCACCCTGAGCTTGTAGCTTAAGAGTATCTGTACACATTCGATGAGGTTACCACATTGCAACAATATATGAGTGGAGTTCCATATCAATTTGGTTATAGTGTTGAACAATAAGTTATGCCTCTAGGGCATATGGCACATTAGAGGTGGAAACCGAGCGAGCATCTATTCCCGTTGACTTGTCTGATTGGATCCAGTGTGCAAGGCCATTCTTTCGGGTGGGAATCCTGAAGGAATTTTACTGAATGTCGGTAGTTGATTGGTGTGTGTCGATTATGGTGTTTTACATGCTGCTTTGATTTTGATTAGTTAGCTATGTCATTTGGCCTAACTATTAGGCTTATTTTTTTTGATATCTTAAACCGTGTTCTGAATTGCTACTTGAATAAGTTATACTTATGCTATATGATTCTTGTTTTGCCTTCCCATGGACGTAAACAAAGCACAAGACATAATTGGTGTTCATGTCCTTGATGTTTAGAAAACACCAATGGTTGATTAGCTTATTTGAGTTACACATGTCGATGAGAAAAATGGAGTATTTGGATTACGTTGTCTCGAGTAGGATGTCACAATGATTCCTACGAGAGTTTCGATGGTTTTGAATGTTCAAGTTGACCCTTGAGTGTATCGATTTCTTGTTCCAAAAAGGAATTAGGGGTAAATAATACTTGCTTAGTTGTGTTACTTTATTTGGTGTGGCGTGTTTTCCAATGGAAGGTTATCGCTCCCTAATCGCTAACTAAAACCACATAAGTGGAGCATTCAACTCTCGATTCAGAGTCATCGGCGATAAAGTTCACTTTGGAAGATAGGAGGCACTATTTACTGGCAAAGGAGTTAAAGTTGTTTTGTTACACCCTGCACCCCTTAACATTCCCCGAAGTGGAGTCATGCTAAAGGGATGTTTTCGATTTTTTTTATTATCTTGTGAATCATAGTCTCTGTGGTATATGTATTTATACTTGAAACACTTCACATTTCTTAGCAAGGCCCTACTTTGATGAATATTAAAGGGTGAGGGATGATACATTTGGTATCAGAGCCTATACCTAGCCGGAATCGTGTGTGTAATGCTATGGATGTCAGTCAATATGTTACTAATGCAAGTTACATGTACAACGCCTGGGTGGTGAATGATAAAGAGCCAATGAGGACGTTGGGCTATTTAATGGGGGGGGGGGGGGGGTTAGTCTTTAACACCCATTTTGAAAAGCTAATACAAAGATCTTATATCATAGTGTTTAGTGTATGGTGTTGCTTTTCTGAAGGTCAGGGGTTTTGATCCTGCGTTGCCATATGTTTTGTGATATCGTATTAATGGAGTTTCTCTTCTCTATGAATGATTTTGACCTTTGCCATTAGCGACGGTTATAACTCTATATCGTGAGTGTTGTTTGTGCTTGTTACTAGTCATAACTCTATATCTCGACTGCGTAGATAGAACCCGACTAAGGTGGTTGGTTCCACATCGAAGAGGTGTTTTTTGGTCCCGATATCATTAAGTTGGGTAGGATGGACATTCATTTTATAATGAATTCAACATCGGTTGTTCATTGTTGAATGGGATGAATTGAATGGTCCTCTAAAACTATTTGAGATTCCTAAATAGCTATAGGAATAATTGAATGGTTTCCATGCATAGATAGGTTTCCATAGAGTTAAGGATAGTATGATAGCACTCGAGTCATCCTCGATTCGTTGATGAGAGATGCTTGACAAATTCTCCTAATTTTTGGAATGGTGACCAAGTGTCGAGTCATATATAGATCGTATATTATACTGAATGTCTTATGCTAGTTTGACCAACTTCTTGCATGTTAGGGTAGGCATGGATGTTTCTTTTGATAATTGTTATTTTTTTCCTTTCATGTTTTATTATTGATGCTTGACATGACAACTTATGCTCATATGATTGTTAGGCATTTAGGGTAATTGTATTGTTGTATAACCCTTTTAATTAAGTTAAGTTCCATACATAACTTGACATGCATGTGTTAGATAAATTCTATTTATCTAACATGCTTATTTTCTTGTTGTTACTTCTACTATTCTTGACCCTCTTTGTTGAGTACATGCCTCATTACACCGAAGCAAGATTTGATTTTTTGGGTGCATACTCACATCTATTTGGATTGAAATGCTGATCTAGGTTTAAAAGTGGCACGTAGTAGATGTAGAGTTGAGGTTTATGTAATTGGTGCATTTTTGCTGACTTTATGACCTAAATATAGAATTCCACTTTTGAGTTTTTTTCTTTTGCTGGGATAAGGCATATTTGACAAGTTGTAGTTTTTTCAGATCAAGTCGTGCAAAGGATGTGCTATTGAAATTTTCCATGAATTAACAAAAATTGCGAGGAAATTCGATATGTGATGCTATATTGAATTGTCTTCCAACTAGTGGGCTATCTCTTTTGTTTTTCCTTAGTCGTTCATTCGGAAATAAGTGTACAACTTGTATGTGTGGCTTAGCTGCATCGATCACAGATTTGATTGTGATTATACTTAGCAATGGGAATATTGTCTCCATATCAAATTCCGAGTCGATTTCCTTTATTGTGACCACTTTCAATTGTTATTCTCGAAAGTGGTATGCGATAGTTTATCATCTATCGTCACTTGTATGAGAGTGTTGGCTTGTGTTGTTCGGTCCTTGAGCATTTCAGGGACAAAATCTTTTAAGGAGGTGAGAATATAACTGTAATGCCCTACCCAGAAGCCCACTCAAATAAAGAGTATTACTAAGTAATATTTCCTATTAAAGTGGAAAAGAGGGCTGTTTAGGAGTGAACAATCATATATCGTGTATTGTGAAGGATCAAGTACGTCGAAATTGTGCTTATATTTATTTTTCTTACCTTAAGTAGTTTGACATACTTATCCAATACTATACTACGATGGATAACAGATCAATCCAAAACAAAATAGAACATAAAGGAAAGATAGATCGCAGAACAACAGGAACCATCACAGATATACATATACATCAAGTATAATACAAAGTGGCATACAATACATAAGTGGGCATATGCACCACAATATACACAACATCATGTC
This sequence comes from Allium sativum, assembly GCA_030737875.1. Lineage (NCBI taxonomy): Eukaryota > Viridiplantae > Streptophyta > Magnoliopsida > Asparagales > Amaryllidaceae > Allium > Allium sativum. The sequence continues at coordinate 934,888,154 of CM060920.1, read as the reverse complement.
CCATATGGAATATTTACACATCACAATCTCAAAATGTAATAACTAAACGACCATCTCAAAACACGCCTAAGTGTCCTAAAAGAGTGATAGATGGTGCTTAACAGTTGTGAGAATAAGCAGATATCTATAACGATGCAGACCTGAAACGACTCGATCTGACCTACGTATAAAATACATGGGCCAGTCTAGCTTAAACATGTCAGTTAACACATAATAAATGAAGGGCAATATCATATAAGGAATATTTCCTCATAATAAAAGAGGAGTATGACAATTACATAAGCAACATAGAATACATGAGATAGGATCACTAGCTCATACTTAAGGATCTTATGTAAGGTAATACTTATACTACAAACTATAACTATTTCCACCTTCTTAATGACCAAAGCCTAAGGATATGATGGTCTAAAGAAATATCAATCATGTCAATGCATATGGTGGAAATCATATAAATACAACATCTCGAAATCGACAAATAGTTCACCACCCAATGGTATAATCACTATGAAATAAACATCAAATAGCATATAGTTATGTATAATATATATATATATATATAAGATGGTGAAACATCATAGAAATCTAGAAGTCAATGAATACTTGAAATCTAGACAATACAGCACCACAAAGTCATTATATCACATAGTCTTGGGGAAATTAGAGAACATCGACCTACATAGTTTTCATCTTATAGGTGAGAACCATATTTTCCCATAAGTGTACCAAATAATCGGTTGAAGCCGTCAAATACTATCACATAGTTTGGGAGTACTACCACACAGTTTTGGAACCTCACACAGTTGCTCCAAATAAGATGACACCTAGCCTACATAATTGGTTCTTCTTGGCCTAGTTTCCAAACATCAAGAATTCACTCGAAGGACCCACATTGTTCCCCAAGTATATGTCATAGACTTCCTAATAGTAACTCAAATAGTGGTAACCATACGTCCTGTACAGTTTATTCCCCGCATTACCTCGTTGTATCTAGTAGTGTATTACTAGCACTACATTTTTCCTAAATAGTCTCCAATATAGCCTTCCTTATTTAAGTCCCAATATATTCCGCTATTCTCGATATATCCCATTATTTCCGTTATGTTACACTTTTCTCGTTATACCTTTGATGGAAGAAATGAACTAAAAAATGATACTAATACATTAAAAAATTTAACGAATTATGTTTTACAATTGTACTTTTTAACATATATTTTTATAAACAAGAAAACTCTAATGTTCTACTAAATTAAATTAAGTTATATAGTAGTCTACGCTTATTTATAGATATTTGCATATGTTTTTATTTAAAATTAAGAATGTACTAATTATAGTTAAATTGAATGTAAGTTTTTTTTATTTAATTATAGCTTATATTCCTTTAAAATATTATGAACGAGTTATACATGCTATTTTAGAGTCATCCACTATATCCTGCTATTTTCTCACTTTATCCCCATTATGGCTTTATGGACCTCCGCCTTATTGGATCAGCGAAGTACTTTAACTCCATAGCATACGTCTTATACTATATCACTTATTGATTTACTCCAAGTCAGCCAGTTCCACAAAATAGCATCAATCGATGAATTCGTAATTAACCGATAATATATACCTTAATGTCCATACCACAAGGTATACTGCATCTTTAAGTCGCATTCTCATTTTCTCGGGGAGTGTGAAAACATGTAGTTTTATATCAGAAAATAAACTTTAGAAAAACCGGATTTTTAAATAATTTCGGGAAATATATATAAACCATTGATTTTTTAAATCCTTTTATTTAATAAGAAAATATGTATTAATGATCTAAAAACGTTCATAATATATCCAACTATTTTCTTAAAATGTTATTTATTTATATTTAGAACTTATTTAAAAAACTGTTTCTAAAACATGAGTAATGTATTCATGAATTCACCCAATACTCATGAAATTATCATCAAAAAAACACACACAAAGACTACACAAAATTCAGACTTCGAATTCAGAGAAATATTGGCTCGTTTAAAGATGTATCAAGCCAATTAGAATTTACTAAAGTTAAAACATAAAATTTAGTAATTTAAAAGCAACTAAATAGCTAAAAAAGCAAGACCAGGAAGCAAAATTACCTAGAAAGCAAGTCCAGGACCCAAAAAGCAAGAAGGCGCAAACTATAGTATACAATCCATAAACTAAAAAGGAATCATGTAATTTCAACAATTAAGGATGGAGATATAGGTCTTCAAACATTGATCCAGACTCAGCTTCACACAGAGAAACAACTAAGACAAAGTTTTAGTTTACAAAGAATTGAATTTTAACCAAAAATAAATCAAACACAAATTAAATCTCTTGTAGGCTAGAAAAGTGAGTTTGAAAAATTCACCTTGATTGTAATAGAAAACTAAAGGACAAAAATGATGAATTTAAAGAAGACATTGCCTCAAAATAGCTTACAAACACCTGAGAAGCAATTTACTAGAACATGCAAAAAGATTTCTGCATATAGTAAACTGATTTCATAGCTTTAAGATAAAATTGAGATAAAATCAAAGTTCTGAGCGTTCCAGTAGAAAAGATGCTAGTGTAACACCCCACACTTTTACTAGTCTAAATTTCGATAAAAATTGAAACTCAAATCTATCTAAGAACGAAGACTACATATCTGATACCTACAAAAAATGGGCATGAGCATAGACAAAGTAAGGTAAAGCTAACTCACACTGGAAACAAGGTAGGATAACTAATACTGACTAAGGAAACTACCTTAAATTTAATCGCCACATCAATATCGAGCATGAGCGAACAAGAACCGAACACCAAACTTGAACACTTGCTAAGACTTGTCTTCCACGACATAAATTTGAGAGTTGTTATGAGGAGGGGGTCAGAACAACCAGTCGTGGTTGGCAGAAAATGTATAACACTATCTACATTACACAAATGTATCCCGTTTGGTTGCAACCAAAGCATTTGTCCAATAAAGCTAGTAATTATAACCTAACCTGGTAAAGATTTATGCACGATGACTAACTACCATACCCAAGATAGTATTCCCCAAAGATAACGATATCGTAATAATGAGATAGAACGTTTACGCATAAGCATGAAGCCTTTAAGCCGCCATTCAAACAATTACCAAAGACTAAGAGGCGGGCTTCCAAATACTCAATATCTTATAAGGAGGTAAATCATTTCTATATAGCCACTTAAGACCTCTCTATCAATATAAGATGAGGGCGGATCCATTTAAGTGCTTAAGAACAAAGGCGGACCTATCGACCACTTAATGCCTTACTCGACGGCTTACACTACACTAATATAAATTAGAGGACATTAGCGACTAAATCCTATTAATTAAAGGCTTTTGTCATTCATGCATATACCCATGTCTCGCATAAGAAGAGAGATAATAAGCAGTCACTTATTACCTACAAGATAGGTAGACGACATCTCATCATTTATGACCTTCCACCGACGGATCCCCATGTTACTATCTAGTTGACCTTATTGGATAATCCCCTAATCACTTAAAACTTCCTATATGATAGACAGACCTATGATATCTCCGTAGCGATAATTTAATACCAAATCCCAAGGCAGAATCCATCCCTAGTCACTTACTACCTAGAGGAAGCGGACCATCGCGGAGATTACCAATCTTACACCCAATTAGCCATTTAATACTTCTTATTTATGGGGAGGTGAGCTACGTGATCACTTAATACTAGTTTAAGGGTGGATCTAACTACTTAATACCTCTAATCCCGAAGCAGGCTACACTTATAGATTATTTTCTTTTTAAGTTTCTACTTTCGGATGGGAAGCAGGCCCTACAACCATTTAATACCTCAACACTTTTGAAGTAAACCTTATTTTGTGAAAATATTCTTACTACGAAAATAACTATCGTCACAGGTTACTATGCTTAATGAAATCTCACATCAGTTGTACATATATCCGACTACTATAAAGTGCAGACTTCTGATGAATAAGGCAACTGACCTCGCATCACTAACCTTCTAAGTCCAATCATTATTTCTAATTATATTATTTCTAGATTAACTAGAATAAAATAAGGAAACATATAACTTCCTGTCCTAGGATGTTTAATTATTTAGTTCCTTGTTGGACTTAACATCTATTACGACAATCAATCTTCATTAATCGCTTTTAATTCCATTTATTGTTTCTATTAAGATATCCTACCAGTTATGACCCTAACAGTCATATATCCTAAGGCATTCATTAACCTATTAATTTCCATTTATATTAGTCCCATCCACTCTAATCTTTGTAACTCCCAAACATTACTACTTTAATTTGATTATATTTAATTCTTATTTGAATATATGTATATGTTATTTGTTTATTTATTTCCCTAGTTGGAGTTACAATTTCCTATTCTTAATCACAATTCAACTTGTAACCATTTAGGCGTTTATTTTCCTATTCGATTAATTCCCTATGACACCCCACATCCGTTAATGTCAATCACTAAGGGAGTGCACTAAGATTCGTGAAACATTATAGGTAAACAGACACAAAATAATTACAAGACAGATATAAACAAGATAGCAGTGGAAATTTAAATTTTTATTTCAAACATAAATCATAATGGCGTGGTCCACAATACCATAAGTCATAAAAACCATTACAATAAAATAAATTTTGTCTTGCACCATCAGATTACATAAGAATATAAAAAGCATAATTCCCCAAATAAAAGAGTTAAGCCATAGTAGAGACAAGAACTTGAGCCATACTACGGAAGTAGCTCCTAGCAAAATGATATCCGAGTCCTGACTAAGCCTGAGTATTTCCTCCCTGAGAACCTGGAGGGGAGGAAAACGGAAGAAAGAAGAGGAAACAAGAGGGTCAGACATAAAGTCTGGCGAGTCTAGTGAATTTTAGCAGGTAAATAAATAAAAGTAACATGACAGGCATATAAAGTGGATAAGAGAGATTACTACATAAATGGCAGGTGTGACAAGGTAGACAGGATAAGGTGTATACACTTTTCTAATGATTACTCTGCACTATTACCAGTATAACCAGAATGAGATGATCCCTTCCACTATAAGGTGGTAGACTTAGGGCATACGTCTAAGTGTACCCTGACCACTACCCTAAATTGATCAGCTCTCTACTTCGTAGATACTATGTGCCGGCCCCATGGTAGGATGAATCACGTCCTAAAGTGGCAACCCCTTATTGATATGCACATCCCCATATCTACAGGTGTCACAGTCACCTTATCGCCCTCTGCCCGTCTCATGCATGCACATGGCCCGGTCGGTTTGCGCTGCCCGCACTGTCCTCCACGTTTGGATCTCTTACAATCAGTCAGTAAGCGTGTCTCCTCTCCGCCTAGTACGGAGTACTTTTATTTTATACCTACTCCGGGTTACTGACTGACATGGGTCCCACACAATATGATACAAGCTCTCCCTTTTGTCTTGTATCCCCACTAGGTTTTCACTGACTATGTATACCATTAGGTGTCTTTAATTACATAGCCCTATACCAGTTATGCTTACCCTAAATGGTGTCTTTAATTACATAACTCTATTATTTCCTCCGGATACCACTAGGTGTCTTTAATTACATAACCTTATCGGGTTAAGTTTGTGGGCCTATATGTAAATATTACCCACCCCCTCCAGATTTGCTTAACCCATCCATTATCCAATCAATTTACTTAACCCTAACCTTAGTTCACAATCATACAATCCCTATGGATTAGATTTGGTTAAGTAGTCCAATTCATTACCATGTCCATTTATGGTTTATAATGGGCTAGACCTCCCACATTAGGCCTACAATGTGTGGATGCTGGATATGCCGGTCGGGACCGGGCAGACTTATTCCACAGTTGGGCCTAACCTCGTGTCATAGCCCGATTCGTATTTGCATACTTAGACCTCCCACATTAGGTTCAACATTAGTGGCTGCTGGATATGTCGGTCGGGTCCGAGCAGACTTCCACCACTAATGCAACCTAACCTCGTGTCATAAGTACAATTACAATTCCTAATTGTAATGACTAGACATTCCATTATTAATTAATCAATTAATTAAACCTTTCCCTCTATAGGTGTTAATGCCCACTCTACCCAATAATTTGAATTTTATGTTCAAAGATGTTCATATTCCAATTATGCCATTATTAACCCTTTTTCCCCCGTTCCCTAACTCACGCACTCATAAATTTGACGGTGTGCCTAGGCTAGACGATAGCCTAGTCATAAACGATAATATGGAAAATAATGGGAATATAATCAACGTGATCATTATAACATAACATGGCATAAACATAAACTAGCATGGTGATTAGGTGGACATACAAGCATAAAACTGACGAACTTGTGGCAATTAATGTTTCAACATAACTATGATATCATAGTGAGCATAACGAGATCTTAATTGACCATTTAGGTGTCCAACTATTTAAATCCGACATACTTGTAATGTGGTCACAAAAACAGATCTAACATAATTAGGATGACATAGTAACTTGTTTAGATCTAAATATGGATTTACATGTCCAATTTATAATATATCTAAATTGACCACTATATGGTAGGTGAAAGATGATTTTCATAAAGAATTGGATCTAACCAACACTGTAACTATCCAAATTAACAGATTTACATTAACTACAATATAGTTACAATTCAAGATCCACAAAGGTGACATAATAGAATAACCACAATTGCGTTAGATCTAGAGAAATAGATCTATCATGACATATTATAAGATTTAACAATAGCATAGATTCATAGTTTACAACATATCCAATTCACAGTCTTTCACAATTTACTTTTAAATATTCAAATCTAAAAGTAACTAGAAACTCATTGTGTTAGGATTGTCAAGATGATAGAAAAGAAGTTGGTATTGAATATATGCTTGAATCTCAGAATTTGATTTGCAAAACTGATAGTTCGTTGAAGAAAATGGATCCGTCTTAGTTCGCACACTGGCAGCATTTGGCTCCCATGATTTCCAATGAAGAAAATAGGAGAATTGTACACATATATATAGCTGCCAGGCCCCCATGAAATCGAGTGCCACATCAACCCTAGGGGTGTTGACACCCCTGTGGGTTGGTCGACCCATAGGTCGGCACCCCTTAAGGGGGTCGACCTTGGTGTCGACACCCCTCTAGGGAGGTCGACCCCCTAGAGCGGGAAATTTGCCACCTTGACAAATTTTTGATTTTCGAACTGTTCCGGATAGGGTTTGACTCATATCTGACTCATACGCGACTCATATGTGTATATATGTTCTTTTTGCGCGTATACAAACTTAAAACCCTCATAACTTCTTCATACGGTGTCCGTTTTACGCAAACCAAATGTTATCTTGACCAGAATTTCAAGACGGACGCAATGGCGTAGTCCGTTTTCCTTAATTCTTAATATTAAATAAATTATAATTTAATTTATCCTCTTTTAGTGATGTTAAAATTTAGGGGTGTTACATTCTCCCCTATGCAAAGGATTTCGTCCCCGAAATCTCTTTGTTGAGATGAATGCATATCCTACCATCCATCATCCACTATTCATCCAACAACCACTGGCATCCATTTTCCTTTAAGACTTCTAATGCTTGTGTGAGTATATGCAACGGTGTGTGTATATGTCCCAACAGTAATGCGAAAGATCAGGCGGTCTACCGATTCAGTTGACCCCCTTAATGCAATGTATGTTAGTGCCATGAATCAAACATGTATGCAAATAAACCTATTATATCATGTAAGTTCTATATGTGTGCACGCTTATTCGTCCAAATGCAATATCCATATGTTAATTCATCCATTTCCATCCATAAAAGAAACGAAAATGTACACACATCCATATGCAGAATGAAAGTGATTGAGCCGATCTTAGTGCCTAATGTGTGTGTATATGCGTCCACAGGCAACCACTAGCAAACACTTGCATCCATCAAGCATAATATGTTTCAAACACATGTTTACATCCATATGATTCCTATCTAAAGGTGGAAAATTACTATGGACAAGAAATACTCAAATGGTAGAAAGAGCACTGATAAAACATTGAAAAAGGAGTTAAGAACATACCCTCGAAAACGAAAGGGTACGAAGCACGAATCTTGTCTTCGGTTTCCCAAGTCGCATCCTCTAGGTTATCTAACCATTGAACCTTTAGCAACTTGATCACTTTATTGCGTAGCTTCCTAGCTTCTGATCCAAGAATATGGGAAGGAACTCGTCTAACTGTCACCTCCCGTTCCACTTCGACTTCTTCCAACACACTCGGCTCAACAACTTTCGTGGTGTCATGCAAGCACTTCCGCAGATGAGAAACATGGAAAACATCATGAAAACCTAATAGATTTTCTGGGAGCTTTACTCTATAGGCCATTTGGCCAATCCTCTCGGTTATGGGAAATGGTCCCACAAACCTAGGTGCCAACTTCCCTATCGATCCGAAGCGAACCACATTCCTCAGAGGTGATACTTTGATAAAAACTAAGTCTCCCACTTCAAATTCGATGTCAGTCCTTCTCTTGTTTGCATAGGATTTATGCCCATCTAGAGCCATCTTCATCCGCCGTTGAATAAGGTCAATCTTTTCAGATGTTTCCCTAACCATATCTGGTCCAAGTAATAATCTTTCTGTAGATTCCCACCAAGTTGGTGATCTACAGGTTTGTTCGTACAATGCTTCGAAGGTGCCATGCCTATGCTAGATTGATAACTGTTATTATAGGCAAATTATACTAAAGGAAGATGCTCTTCCTAAGTCCCTCCGAAGTCTAGGATACACAACCTTAAAAGATCTTCAAGAATCCTGTTTAGCCTCTCCGTCTATCCATCGGTCTGAGGATGATAAGCGGTGCTCAAACACAACTGTATACCTAATGCTTCTTGCAAGCTCCTCCAAAATTCACTTGTAAAGATGTGGTCACGATCACTCATGATGCTGGAAGGTACTCCATGAAGACTAACTATCTCACGAACATAAATTGCTGCCAACCATGATGTCGTCCTCTTACTCTTAACTGGAATAAAGTAAGCACTCTTAGTGAGTCTATCTACCACATCCCAGATACTAGCATTGCCTTTCTTTGATCTAGGAAAACCATCTATGAAATCCATAAAGACACTCTCCCATTTCCACTGTGGAACCTCTTACGGATGAAGTAATCCACCAGGCTTCTTTTGCTCAGCTTTGACTTGCTGGCAAACTAAACATTGAGAAACAAATTCGGCCACATCTTTATTCATCCTAGCCCAAAAGAAAACCCTCTTCATGTCCCTGTACATCTTATCACCGCCTAGGTGAATGGTCATCTTAGAACGGTGAGCTTCTTCAAGGACTGCCTTTATCAAGCTTCCAGTTTGAGGAACACAAAGCCTTCCATCTCATCGCAACTACCCATTTTCATCTATGGCATATCTACTGAGGTGACTAGAAGTCTCCCCTCTTATGAGCTTATCCATGATGTCTAGAATCTGTGGGTCACCTTGTTGCGAAGCTCGTATCTGGTCCATAAGAGTCGGTCGTATCTCAAAGGATGCAAACAAATCAGGCAGAATCTCGATGGAGGGTCTAAAATCAAAAGCTGATATGAACTCCAAGTTCTTTCTCTCCACAAACAAAGGACTCAGGGCCACCCTCTGCCTACTTAGTGCGTCCGCCACCACATTACCCTTGCCAAGGGTATAAGAAATCTCAAAATCATAAGAAGCTAGAAATTCCATCCACCGTTGTTGCCTTAAATTGAGGTCTTTTTGCGAGAATAGATACTTGAGAGATTAATGATCGGTGTATAACTCGAACCTCTCTCCAAGTAATTAGTGACGCCACGTCTTTAACGCAAATACTATGGCAGCTAGCTCTAGATCATGGGTGGGGTAGTTCTTTTCATGAACTCTCAACTGTCTACCCCCATAACATACTACTTTCCCTTCTTGCATCAGAACCGCACCCAGCCATGTACCACACGCAGTAGTGTAAACAGTAAACACTTTACTCCCGTCAGGCAAGGTCAAGACTGGGGTTGTTGTCAGAGCCCTCTTTAGTCATTGGAAAGCAGCATCACAATCTATATCCCATTAAAACACCAAATTCTTCTTTGTCAGCATGGTGAGTGAGGCTGATATCTTTGCGAAGTCCTTAATGAACTTCCTATAATAACCTGCCAACCCAAGAAAGCTTGTAACACCCCACCTCCGCCAGGGTGGCTCTTGCAAGCACTCTGAGTTTGGAGGGGCGTTTGTACTGGGTAAACATGCATAATGATATATCAAGGCAGAACAAGAACATATGTATATATGTAAACAGAGTAAATAAGATAAGTAAAACAGCGGAAGATTTCAAAGTATTTCAAAACAAGTCTGGTACAACATAATGTCAACTTTCCAAATACACAAGTCTAGATAAAAACAACATCACTGAAAAACTGAAATACATAAGTACTATCCCCAAAATAAGTGATAACCATAGCTAGCTTCATGTCAAGACCGTACATGAGCTAAAATCCCACAAGCAAGCGATCAGAAATCCAAGCTAAGCTCCAATATTCCCACCCTGAGAACCTGGGGGGGGGGGGGGGGGGAAACGGAAGAAAAGAGGCGAAAGAAAAATAGGTCAGTCAAAAAGACTGAGTAAGCCCTACTACAATCAATGTAAACTGATAAAGTTAACTGACATGAGAAGCAGGGATGAACATAAGGATAACAACATACTAGCATGATGATTAACTAACAAGGTAGATAAAGGTGTCATCGCATAATCAGGATTAAGGTTTTGCACCATAGGTGTACTAGCAAACTAACATGACTTGAATAAACAAGTATTGATCCCTTGGCCCAAGCTTTGGCCCAATAACATGAAGTGACCCTAATACGAGGTCCAATAACATGAAGTGACCCTAATACGAGGTCCAATAACATGAAGTGACCCTAATACGAGGTCCAACCAAACGGTCTAGTCGATCGGCTCCCTAAGCCTAACTCGTCACGTGTTGGTGTCAATACGGCCCAAACATAATTGTAGTCGGACTGTGCCGGGTCCACCCTTCGGGTGTATCAAGCCCTAGGGTGTAAACCCCTGGACACCATAAACATAAGTGCATAGTCTCGATCTACTGGTACCCATGCATGTTTTCTCCGGCTACGGACTATGTGCACGACCATAGTCCGTCCGGAACTACACCGGCGTACCACTCTGCCGTCGTTTTTGGTCACTTACCTCAAGTCCAGTAATCGTGCCCCCTCCCTAGCCTAGTCCCTAGGGTCTTAATGATACAAACTTGGGATTACTGCTGGAGTGGACCCCCATTGTGAGGATTTTCTAGTGGGTTAAGTACGGTTTAACCCTCTTGCTAATCATGGATTAACTTGGTTAAGTGTAACGATGAGTTCACGACTTAACCCTGATTAATCTACCAAGCCCACATTGATTAAGTATTAAGTGGACCATGACTTAAACCCTAATCATGAGGCATTAATTAAATAATGTACCTTAACCTCTCACATTAGACTTCGTTGCGGTTACTAGTTAAGCCGGTCGGTTCCGGGTAGCTTTATACCACAACTTGGTCTAACCTCGGGTTCAAGGTACAACATGACCAACTTCTCACATTGGGTCCTATTGTTTGTAGCAACTAGTTAAGCCGGTCGGTTCCGGGTAGGTTTACGCTACAAACTCAACCCAACCTCGAGTTGGTCACACTTATATTTTCTAAGTGGTATGTCCATTATGTTTCCAAAACATAATTACAAATTTTCAAGAATTTGGGTAGACCTAACTTAATAGGTAAATTCCCAATGGGTAGACCTAACTTAATAGGTAAATTCCCAATCTTATGTTTTTATGCCTTTTAAGTTTACCCAACCCCAAACGCAATCCCATCGCTTACATATCGCAATAGCGCATAAAGGATAGAAAGAGGGAACTTGGCATAATCATGACATAAAGGTGTTGAAGCCACAAGTTTAACATGGTGGCATATGAAATGTACATATGTTCATATACTTGCATATTACATTTTTAGGCCTCAAAAGCATGCATAAAACCAAACTTAGCATATAAGTGATACATGGTGGTAAATGACATGTAGAAGTTGCCATAAGTTCGCATTTAGCCTCACATGCAAGTTATCATAAGGGATACGATAACTTACATGTTACCAAAATGCAACCTTTAGCCTAAAGCTTGAAGCTTTAAGCTCATAAACCCAAGATAAGCTTGCATAACATGATAACATGAGCAAAATGATCAACCCAAACTTGCATAACATAACTTGCATATCATATGGCAAACTTGCATATCATAACATAGCAAACTTGCATAACATAACATGATAATATCATAACATGGCAAACTTGCATAACATAACATGATAAACTTGCATATCATAACATGGCAAACTTGCATAGCATAACATATCAAACTTGCATAACATGACAAAGCAAACTTGCATATCATGGCAAACTTGCACATCATAATGATCAACCAAACTTGCATCATTCATTTAACTTTAGAGTTTAAATACGAAAGTAGAAAAGGGCTTACAATGCTTATGAAGACACAAAAATATATATAGATTAAGACAAAGCCCTTATGCAATCAAATAAACCCAAAATGCAAGCTCCAATAGAAAAACCATTGAGCCAAAATGATCAAAACCCTTGCTTTATGATGTAAATATGGAAACTTGACTTGAATGCAAGCTAATGATGCTCATACAAGCTTGAAAACACTTGTATGCATTGAAAATCTCTCATAGAAATAACTTAGAATTTTATGAAGAGCGTGGAGGCCATGAGAGGAATGATTTTGCCATAGTTTAGTTACTTGAATGAATAATGATGATTTAGGGTTAGGTTAGGGGCTTATTTATAGAGATTAGGATTAGTTTTAGCCTTAGGATTAAACCCTAATTCCAATCTCAGCCCTTAAAACCGAATCTGGCCCAAAAACCTAACCAAAACTCCAAAATGGTGCACCAGGCAAAACTGCCCAGCTGAACCAAGTCGACACCCAAGTCGACAGGGCTGTCGACTTGGGTCCCACCAAGTCGACTGCCAAGTCGACAGGCCTGTCGACTTGGTTGGCTTGGCGGGAAATTTCCCGCCTAGCCTTCCAGCCCCGAAATTCGAAATTTGAACTTGAAATCCAAATCTGTTTTTAACTTGGAAATTTCTGAAAACTTCATTGGGCCATAATCGGGTCATACGGACTCCGATTTTCGAAAACTCGGACTCTATTTCGTGTATTTTTCCGAGACGAACGCAATGGCATACCGTTTCCCTTGATTCAGATTTTAGCATTAAATTCTGCCTCGATTTACGTTATAACAGGTTATTGAAAATACGGGTTGTTACATTCTCCCCTCCTTAAAGGATTTCGTCCCCGAAATCTTCAAGTTAGGAAGAACGTATCCTACCATCCAACATCCATCTACTCAAAACATCATCCACGAGCAATCATTGTCCTTACAAGATTCTAAATGTTGTATGAACATATGCAAAGGTGTGTTTATATGTACTTATCTAATGCAAATATCATCAATGCAAATTATGTTAGTGAAATGAATCCATATGTATGCAATTCCTAACATAATGTATAACATCTATATGTGTGCACATAACATACATCCATATGCAACATCCATGTGATAACACAAAAATTTTCATCCATGAATAAGCATGAACACTCATGCATATGCAATATGAGGAGTGTGTGAGCCGATCTAGTGCCTAACGTGTATAATGCATCCACGAGTAACCACTTGCAAACACTTGCAACCACTTGCAAACATCAAGCATAACATGTTTCAAACACATGTTTCATCCAAAGGGTTTCTACCTAAGGTTCTCATGACAAGATTAACACGATAAACTAGATAAACATGGATAGCAAAGAGAAAGATATGCTAACAAAGAAAAGAGATTGAGAGTGTACCCTCAAAAAGGAATGGATAAAGCCCACACATCTTCTCCTCGGTTTCCCAAGTTGCGTCTTCTTCGGCTTCACCCCATTGAACCTTCACCAACTTGACCTCTCGATTCCTTAGCTTCTTGGTCTCCGTCCCCAAGATACGAATCGGAGCTCTCCTCAAGGTAGCCTCTTTATCCACTTCCACATCTTTCAGAACACTTGGCTCAACAACCTCTGCTGATTCATGTAAACACTTCCGGAGATGCGAGACATGAAAAACATCGTGTACTCCGGCAAGCTTCTCGGGCAACTCCACTCTATAAGCCATCTGCCCGATCCTCTCTATAATAGGGAATGGTCCAACAAACCTCGGTGCTAACTTCCCAACGGCTCCAAATCGGACCACATTCCGCAAAGGAGAAACCTTCACGAAAACCATATCCCCAACATCAAACTCCAAATCAGTTCTTCGCTTATCAGCATAGGATTTCTGTCGGTCTTGGGCCGCTTTCTTCCGTCTCCGAATCAACTCGACCTTCTCGGATGTATCTCTGATCATATCAGGCCCAAGTATAAGCTCATCTGTAGTCTCCCACCAACATGTAGGCGACTTGCACGGCCTCCCATATAAAGCTTCAAATGGTGCCATCCCTATGCTTGCCTGATAACTGTTATTATATGCAAACTCAACAAGAGGAAGATGGTCTTCCCAAGTACCACCAAAATCCAGAATACAAAGCCTCAACAGATCCTCGAGTACCCTATTCACCCTTTCGGTTTGACCGTCCGTCTGTGGGTGATAAGCCGTACTTAGATTCAACCTCGTGCCCATAGCTTCTTGCAAGCTATTCCAGAATTGACTTGTAAAGATTGGGTCACGGTCACTGACTATACTAGAAGGGACTCCATGTAGTCTCACAATCTCACGAAGATATACAGATGCTAGCCAAGATGCGGTCCTCTTGTTCTTCACCGGAATGAAATGAGCACTCTTCGTAAGTCTATCCACAATAACCCAAATGCTCATATTCCCTTTCCTTGACCTTGGTAGCCCATCGATAAAATCCATGGAAATACTCTCCCACTTCCATAGTGGAACGTCTAGAGGATGCAATAGCCCACCGGGCTTCTTCGACTCGGCCTTAACTTGCTGGCAAATGATACATCTAGAGACAAACTCTGCCACATCCTTCTTCATCCCAGGCCAAAAGAAAATGCGCTTCATATCTTTATACATCTTATCTCCGCCCGGATGTATAGTCAACTTAGAGCGATGCGCTTCCTCAAGAACTTTTCTTACTAAATCTTCTACCATTGGAACACATAACCTTCTGTCTCTCCTCAGCCAACCCTTGTCATCAATAGAATATCGAGCGAGATGACTAGACGCCTCTCCTCGAATCAACTTATCCATAATCTCAACTATCTGAGGGTCTTCTCTCTGCGAAGCCCCAACTTGATCAAGAAGGGTAGGTCTGAGTTCCAGAGATACTAAAGAACCGGTCATCGACTCAATCGCCAAAGAGAAATCAAAGGTTGCCACATACTCTAAATTCTTCATCTCAACGAATAGAGGACTCAGAGTCAACCTTTTTCTACTCAATGCATCTGCTACCACATTCCCCTTGCCAGGGGTATAAGCTATCTCAAAATCGTAGGACGCCAAGAATTCCATCCATCTTTGTTGCCTCAGATTCAGATCCTTCTGAGAAAAGAGATACTTCAATGACTTGTGATCGGTATAAAGCTCAAATCTTTCTCCCAGAAAATAATGGCGCCAAGCCTTGAGTGCATATACTATTGCTGCCAACTCTAAGTCATGAGTGGGATAATTCTTATCATGCACTTTGAGTTGTCTACCGCCAAAGCATATCACTCTTCCTTCTTGCATCAGAACAGCTCCTAACCCCGTGCCACATGCATCGGTGTATACTGTAAATAACTTCCCTCCATCAGGCAAAGCTAGAATAGGTGCTGATGTGAGAGCTCTCTTGAGCCTCTGAAAAGCAAGCTCGCATTCTATGCTTCAAGCAAAAACTAAATTTTTCTTCGTCAATTTAGTGAGAGGAGCGGAAATCTTCGCGAAGTCCTTGATGAACTTCCGGTAAAAGCCTGCAAGACCTAGAAAACTTCTCACTTCGGTTGCATTCCTTGGAGTCTTCCAATCCTGAACTGCAACTACCTTAGCGGGATCCACCGCTAAGCCTTGCTTAGATACTATATGCCCAAGGAATCTAACTTCCCTTCTCCAAAAGTGACACTTGGAGAACTTGGCCTTCAACTGATGCGCTCTAAGCGTATCCATCACCTCCACGAGATGCCTTGCATGCTCTTCCTCATCCTTAGAGAAGATCAGAATATCATCTACGAAGACCACGACAAACTTGTTCAAGAACTCCCTGAACACCCTACTCATCAAGTCCACGAAATATGCGGGTGCATTAGTCAAGCCGAACGACATGACAAGCCATTCGAAGAATCCATCTGGCGTTCTGAACGCAGTCTTGTCTATACTATCTTCAGCTACCCTGAGCTGATGGAATCCAGTAGCAAGATCAAGCTGAGAGAAAACAAAAGCACCGATAAGCTGGTCAAAGAGATCATCAATCCTCGGTAACGGGTGTCTGTTCTTCTTAGTCAGCTTATTCAACTCTCGATAGTCAACACAAAGTCGGAGAGAACCATCTGCCTTGGTAGCAAATACCACAGGCGCTCCCCATTCAGATATACTTCGTCTAATGAAGTTCTTCTCAAGCAACTCCTTCACTTGCTTACTTAGCTCCCGCCTTTCACGCGGAGCCATGTGCCGAATGGGCAAAGAAACCGGCTTTGCATCCTCCACCAGATAAATGCGGAAATCAATCTCTCGCTTAGGGGGCAACCCCCTAACTTCATTGAAAACATCCGGATACTCTCGAACCACTCTCACAGACTGAAGAGTTTCCATTGACGAGTCGAGTGATTCAAGATAGCACAACATGACGGGACCTCTCGGATTACAAGAAATTTCTAGGGTGTTTCCGAGGCGAGTCACGAGCCTCACAACCCTATGCTCACAATCAAGGATGGCCCTATATCTGGACAACCAATCCATGCCCAATATCAATCCGTATCCCCTAAAACCAAGAACATAAGCACTACACAAGAACTCTACACTCAGTATAGAGATCCTCAAATCCCCACATATCATAGACAGATGGGCGGAACCCCCAATAGGATTTGAGACACAGACGGGATCATCTACCAAGCTAGTACTAAGGTGCAAACTATCAACAAGATCAGATGAGATAAAGCTATGCGATGCACCAGAATCAAACAAGGTACGAACTGGAAAATCAGAAATATATACAAGGCTATCAACAGAAATACTACCTCGATCGGGAACTGGAGCGGCATTGAGAGCATGAACTTGCCCTCCTGAAGGTCCAGCACGCTGAGTCTGACCCTGGCCTTGCCCTTGCTTCTTCGGGCAATCCTTACTGAAATTTC
The DNA here is from genome assembly GCA_030737875.1 of Allium sativum. Lineage (NCBI taxonomy): Eukaryota > Viridiplantae > Streptophyta > Magnoliopsida > Asparagales > Amaryllidaceae > Allium > Allium sativum. The sequence continues at coordinate 934,870,758 of CM060920.1, read as the reverse complement.
CAGTCTCGCCGCAGAAAAAGCATTCACCATTCTTCCTTTTCCTCTTCTTACAATCCTTAATAAGATGCCCAACTGAACCGCAATAATGGAACTTCCCCTTGTTGTTATTGCCCTTGTTGTTGTTCCCCTTGTTGCCTTGACTCTTATTCTTGTTCTTGTTCTGATTGCCTTGACTGTTCTGACCACTAGGATTACCCTGATTTCCTTTCCACTAGGAATCAGTCTTCTTGGCTTGAGTATCATTCATCTTGATCTCTTTCTTGACATCTCCCTGAAGTAATGCCATATCAACCAAGCTCTCAAACGTGGCCCCATGGGGAATATGTGACATAGCCAATCCCTGCAACGGCTTATTCAATCCTCTAGCAAAACGAAGAGCCTTCTTCTGAGGAGTACTCACCATATCCAAGCCAAAACGAGCTAACTGATTGAACTTGTTCACATATTCTTTGACAGACATATCTCCTTGTTTCAAAGTTATGAACCTCTCCATTTGCAGATTCTCCTCAGCAGAAGATAGAAACTTAAGCACGAACCTTGCCCTGAAATCGGCCCAAGTCTCAACAGGCCTAGTACCATTGGTGACTTCCCACCAATAAGCGGCTTCATCCTTCATAAGCCAAACCGCCAACAAGATCTTCCTCTGATCGTCTAACCCAAAGATAGCAAATAAATCCTCGGTCTCTTTCAACCAATTTCTGGCCTCTACAACAGTCTCAGTGCCTTGAAAGTTCTTGCCACCCATTGCATTGAAATCTTTGCAAGTCTTTGCGAAGTCAGCTTGAGGATGCTGAGGGGGAGGAGGAAGAGGAACCTCAGCGATAGGAGGAGGAGGAACATTAACTACCGGAGGAGGAGGAATATCTGCGGGGCCGGCTTCGGTCGCCCTAGCCTCCAAAAGTCTCCTATACCAAACATGTACGTGTACTCCCTCCGGAATAGCAAAGTTATCGGCCATACTGAAAACGAAGAAAAAGACAGATTCAGAATGGAGAAAAACGAAGGAATTTTGCTAATGGCTTTTTGGGGAATAGCCTTTAAAATAAACTAGACTTTTCTTTGGAAAATACTTTATACTTGGTCTTGAAAATAGTTTTCCAAAAGTTTTAAAAACCTTTTTGTTCCTTCTCGTAAACCATATGCTCTGATACCAAATGTAACACCCCACCTCCGCCAGGGTGGCTCTTGCAAGCACTCTGACTTTGGAGGGGCGTTTGTACTGGGTAAACATGCATAATGATATATCAAGGCAGAACAAGAACATATGTATATATGTAAACAGAGTAAATAAGATAAGTAAAACAGCGGAAGATTTCAAAGTATTTCAAAACAAGTCTGGTACAACATAATGTCAACTTTCCAAATACACAAGTCTAGATAAAAACAACATCACTGAAAAACTGAAATACATAAGTACTATCCCCAAAATAAGTGATAACCATAGCTAGCTTCATGTCAAGACCGTACATGAGTTAAAATCCCACAAGCAAGCGATCAGAAATCCAAGCTAAGCTCCAATATTCCCACCCTGAGAACCTTGGGGGGGGGGGGGGGACGGAAGAAAAGAGGCGAAAGAAAAACAGGTCAGTCAAAAAGACTGAGTAAGCCCTACTACAATCAATGTAAACTGATAAAGTTAACTGACATGAGAAGCAGGGATGAACATAAGGATAACAACATACTAGCATGATGATTAACTAACAAGGTAGATAAAGGTGTCATCGCATAATCAGGATTAAGGTTTTGCACCACAGGTGTACTAGCAAACTAACATGACTTGAATAAACAAGTATTGATCCCTTGGCCCAAGCTTTGGTCCAATAACATGAAGTGACCCTAATACGAGGTCCAATAACATGAAGTGACCCTAATACGAGGTCCAACCAAACGGTCTAGTCGATCGGCTCCCTAAGCCTAACTCGTCACGTGTTGGTGTCAATACGGCCCAAACATAATTGTAGTCGGACTGTGCCGGGTCCACCCTTCGGGTGTATCAAGCCCTAGGGTGTAAACCCCTGGACACCATAAACATAAGTGCACAGTCTCGATCTACTGGTACCCATGCATGTTTTCTACAGCTACGGACTATGTGCACGACCATAGTCTGTCCGGAACTACACCGGAGTACCACTCTGCCGTCGTTTTTGGTCACTTACCTCAAGTCCAGTAATCGTGCCCCCTCCCTAGCCTAGTCCCTAGGGTCTTAATGATACAAACTTGGTATTACTGCTGGAGTGGTCCCCCATTGCGAGGATTTTCTAGTGGGTTAAGTACGGTTTAACCCTCTTGCTAATCATGGATTAACTTGGTTAAGTGTAACGATGAGTTCACGACTTAACCCTGATTAATCTACCAAGCCCACATTGATTAAGTATTAAGTGGACCATGACTTAAACCCTAATCATGAGGCATTAATTAAATAATGTACCTTAACCTCTCACATTAGACTTCGTTGCGGTTACTAGTTAAGCCGGTTGGTTCCGGGTAGCTTTATACCACAACTTGGTCTAACCTCGGGTTCAAGGTACAACATGACCAACTTCTCACACTGGGTCCTATTGTTTGTAGCAACTAGTTAAGCCGGTCGGTTCCGGGTAGGTTTACGCTACAAACTCAACCCAACCTCGAGTTGGTCACACTTATATTTTCTAAGTGTCATGTCCATTATGTTTCCAAAACATAATTACAAGTTTTCAAGAATTTGGGTAGACCTAACTTAATAGGTAAATTCCCAATGGGTAGACCTAACTTAATAGGTAAATTCCCAATCTTATGTTTTTATGCCTTTTAAGTTTACCCAACCCCAAACGCAATCCCATCGCTTACATATCGCAATAGCGCATAAAGGATAGAAAGAGGGAACTTGGCATAATCATGACATAAAGGTGTTGAAGCCACAAGTTTAACATGGTGGCATATGAAATGTACATATGTTCATATACTTGCATATTACATTTTTAGGCCTCAAAAGCATGCATAAAACCAAACTTAGCATATAAGTGATACGTGGTGATAAATGACATGTAGAAGTTGCTATAAGTTCGCATTTAGCCTCACATGCAAGTTATCATAAGGGATATGATAACTTACATGTTGCCAAAATGCAACCTTTAGCCTAAAGCTTGAAGCTTTAAGCTCATAAACCCAAGATAAGCTTGCATAACATGATAACATGAGCAAAATGATCAACCCAAACTTGCATAACATAACTTGCATATCATATGGCAAACTTGCATATCATAACATAGCAAACTTGCATAACATAACATGATAAACTTGCATATCATAACATGGAAAACTTGCATAACATAACATGATAAACTTGCATATCATAACATGGCAAACTTACATAGCATAACATATCAAACTTGCATAACATGACATAGCAAACTTGCATATCATGGCAAACTTGCATATCATAATGATCAACCAAACTTGCATCATTCATTTAACTTTAGAGTTTAAATATGAAAGTAGAAAAGGGCTTACAATGCTTATGAAGACACAAAAATATATATAGATTAAGACAAAGCCCTTATGCAATCAAATAAACCCAAAATGCAAGCTCCAATAGAAAAACCCTTGAGCCAAAATGATCAAAACCCTTGCTTTATGATGTAAATATGGAAACTTGACTTGAATGCAAGCTAATGATGCTCATACAAGCTTGAAAACACTTGTATGCATTGAAAATCTCTCATAGAAATAACTTAGAATTTTATGAAGAGAGTGGAGGCCATGAGAGGAATGATTATGCCATAGTTTAGTTACTTGAATGAATAATGATGATTTAGGGTTAGGTTAGGGGCTTATTTATAGAGATTAGGATTAGTTTTAGCCTTAGGATTAAACCCTAATTCCAATCTCAGCACTTAAAACCGAATCTGGCCCCAAAACCTAACCAAAACCCCAAAATGGTGCACCAGGCAAAACTGCCCGGCTGAACCAAGTCGACACCCAAGTCGACAGGGCTGTCGACTTGGGTCCCACCAAGTCGACTGCCAAGTCGACAGGCCTGTCGACTTGGTTGGCTTGGCGGGAAATTTCCCGCCTAGCCTTCCAGGCCCGAAATTCGAAATTTGAACTTGAAATCCAAATCTGTTTTTAACTTGGAAATTTCTGAAAACTTCATTGGGCCTTAATCGGGTCATACGAACTCCGATTTTCTAAAACTCGGACTCTATTTCGCGTATTTTTCCGAGACGAACGCAATGGCATAGACCGTTTCCCTTGATTCAGATTTTAGCATTAAATTCTGCCTCGATTTACGTTATAACAGGTTATTGAAAATACGGGTTGTTACAAAGCTTCTCACCTCGGTTGCATTTTTAGGGATCTGTCAATCTTGCACTGCAACCACCTTTGTGGGATCTACAGCTATCCCTTCTTTAAAGACCACATGCCCTAAGAATCTCACCTCTTTTCTCCAAAAATGGCATTTGGAGAACTTCGCCTTAAGCTGATGGTCACAGAGAGTTTTCAAAACTTCTCTCAAATGTTGGGCATGCCCTTCTTCGCTTTTGGAGAAGATCAAAATATCATCAACAAAGACAAACAACAAATTTATTTAGGAATTCCCGAAACACCATACTCATTGGATTGACAAAATAGGCTGGTGCATTCATCAGTCCAAATGGCATAACTAGCAATTCAAAGAAACCGTCCAGAGTCCTAAAAGCAGTCTTATCAATGCTGTCCTCAGCCACCCTCAACTGATGGAACCCCGTGGCCAAGTCTAACTGGGAAACTACCGAGGCACCAACAAGATGATCAAATAAATCATCAATCCTCGGAAGTGGGTGCCTATTCTTCTGAGTGAGTTTATTCAGCTCTCTATAGTCAACACACAAACGAAGCGAACCATCCGCCTTAATCGTGAATACCACTAGAGCACCCCATTTAGATATGCTTCGTCTAATAAACCCCTTCTAAAGTAGCTCCCCTACTATTTTGCTCATCTCCCTCCTTTCCCTCACAGCCATGTGGCGCACTGGCAATGCAACTGGCTTTGCATTGTCCACCAAATATATACGAAAGTCGATCTCGCGCCTCGAAGGTAAACCCCGAACTTCATCAAAAACATCGGAATAATATCAGACTACAGGAGTAGATTGCAGATCGTTGATAGATGCATCAAGACACTCTAGGAAACAAAACATAACCGACCCTTGTGGGTCACAAGAAATCTCGAGGGTTCTCCTATGACAAGTCAGAAGCCTAACTACCCTCTTCTCACAATCCATAATAGCACCATACATAGTAAGCCAATCCATTCCTAGAATCAACCCATAGCCCACAAACCCGAGCACATATGCGTCGCATTCAAATTCGACTCCTTACACAGAAATTTTCAAACACCGACAAATCATAGATAAATGAGCCGAACCACCAATGGGGTTTGAAACAACTACGGGATCAACTACCATACTAGTAATTAAGTGCCAAGATTCAACTACAGAACTTGATATAAATGAATGTGAGGCATCAGAATCAAAAAGTGTTCTAATAGGATGGTTTGGAAGAGAAATTAAACCTTCCATAGAAAAAAATTTCTACCTCTATTAGGAGGACTGATCGCGAGAGTATGCACCTGCCCTCCAGAAGTCCCTGTCCTTTGGCCCTGTCCCTGTGATCCCTCTTTCTTCGGGCACTCTCAAGCAAAGTGTCTGACCTCTCCACAGTGGCAGCAAGAATTCTTCCTTCTCTTACAGTCTTTAATCAGGTGAACTTCCTTCCCACAATTGTGACATTTTCTCTTATCCTTGCCTTTATAATTTTTCCCTCCTTTCTTCTACTGTTGTTGTTGCTGCTGACCCTTCTTAGGCCACACCTTCCTATTTTGCGATGTTTCCTCGGCCTTCTTTTCTCCCTTTATCTTCCTCATGCCTTAGGGCCATATCGATTAGCTTTTCAAAAGTGTCCCCCATTGGAATATGGAACATGGCTAACCCATGCAGAGGCTCATTCACCCCTTTTGTGCGGCGTATCCACCAACTCTAAACCGAACCTTGCTAGCTGGTTGAATTTATTCGCATACTCTTTTACAGACAAGTTTCCTTGTTTGAGTGCTAAGAATCTCTCCATCTGCATGCTTCTTTCAGCTTGGGAAAGAAATTTCATTTCGAACCTCTATCTAAATTCTTCCCACCGGACATCCAACTTGGGTGACTTCCCACCAAAATTAGGATTCGTCCTTCAGTAGCCAGGTGGCTAACTGAACATTCCTTCTATCCTCTACTTTAAAGATTACGAACAAGTCCTCAGTCTCCTTGAGCCAAATCCGAGCTTCTACGAATGTCTCGTTCCCATGGAATGGCTTCCCTCCCATAGCACGGAAGTCCTTGCAGACCTTGGCGAAGTTATCTGCTCTTGGAGGGGAAGGAGGAGGAATGACTGGTGCAGCTGGGGGAGGAACATTTCCTTGGCCTTCGGTAGGTGTCGTGGCCTCAAAATACCTATGGAACCATCCGGGTATTATGAAGCCCTCTGGGATATTAGGAATGTTTTGTTACACAGACATGCTGAAAAAAGGAAAAGGAAGAAATTTAGATAAAGGACCGAAGGATACTACGTACAGCTTTTTGGGGAATTTTCAAAACAGACTTTTCTTTTTGAAAATGCTTTCTTTTAAAACCTTTTTGAAAATAATTTTCAAAAACTCTTATCTAATCTGGTAACCTTCACCCCTGATACCAAGTGTGACACCCTACGTCCGTTAATGTCACTCACTAAGGGAACACATTAAGTTTCGTGAAGTATTATAGGTAAACAGACACAAAATACTTATAAGACAAATATAAATAAGATAGCAGCGGAAATTTAAATTTTTATTTAAAACATAAATCATAATGTCGTGGTCCACAATACCATAAGTCACAAAAACCATTACAATAAAATAACTTCTGTCTTGCACCAACAGAGTACATAAGTATATAAAAAGCATAATTCCCCAAATAAAAGAGTTAAGCCGTAATAGAGATAAGAACTTGAGTCATACTTCGGAAGTAGCTCCTAGCAAGATGATATATGAGTCCTGACTAAGCCTGAGTGTTTCAACCTTGAGAACCTGGAAGGAGGGAAATGGAAGAAAGAAGGGGAAATAAGAGGGTTAGACATAAAGTCTGGCGAGTCTAGTGACTTTTAGGAAGTAAATAAATAGAAGTAACATGACAGAATTATAAAGTGGATAAGAGAGATTACTACATAAATGGAAGGTGTGATAAGGTAGACAGGATAAGGTGTATACACTTCTCTAATGATTACTCTGCACTATTACTAGTATAACCAGAATGAGATGATCCCTTCCACTATAAGGCGGTAGACTTAGGGCATATGTCAAAGTGTACCCTAACCACTACCCTAAATCGATCGGCTCCCTACTCCGTAGATACTTTGTGCCAGCCTCACGGTAGGATATATCACGTCCTAAAGTTGCATCCCCTTACTGATATGCACAACCCCATATCTACAGGTGTCACGGTCATCTTATCCCCTTCTGCCCATCTCATGCACGCACATGGCCCGGTCGGTTTGTGCCGCCCACACCGTTCTCCACGTTTGGATTTCTTACAATCAGTTAACAAGCGTGTCCCCTCTCCGCCTAGTACGGAGTACTTTTATTTGATACCTACTTTGGGTTACTGACAGAAATGGGTCCCACACAATATGATACAAGCTCTCCCCTTTGTCTTGTATCCCCCACTAGGTTTTCACTGACTATGTATACCATTAGGTGTCTTTAATTACATAGCCCTATACCAGTTATGCTTACCCTAAGAGGTGTCTTTAATCACATAACTCTATTATTTCCTCTGATTATGTATACCACCAGGTGTCTTTAATTACATAACCTTATCGGGTTAAGTTTGTGGGCTTATATGTAAATATTACCAACCCTCTCCAGATTTGCTTAACCCATCCACTATCCAATCAATTTACTTAACCATAACCTTCGTTCACAATCATACAATCCCTATGGATTAGATTTGGTTAAGTAGTCCAATTCATTACCATGTCCATTTTTATGGTTTATAATGGGGTAGACCTCCCACACTAGGCCTACAACATGTGGATGCTGGATATGCCGGTCGGGTCCAGGTAGACTTATTCCACAGTTGGGCCTAACCTTGTGTCATAGCCCGATTCGTATTTGCGTACTTAAACCTCCACATTAGGTTCAATATTAATGGTTGTTGGATATGTCGATCAGGTCCAGGCAGACTTCCACCACTAATGCAACCTAACCTCGTGTCATAAGTACAATTACAATTCCTAATTGTAATTACTAGACATTCCATTATTAATTAATCAATTAATCAATCAATTAAACCTTTCCCTTTATAGGTGTTAATGCCCACTCTGCCAAATAATTTGAATTATATGCCCAAAAATGTTCATATTCAAGCTATGCCATTATTAACCCTTTTTCCCCCGTTCCCTAACTCACGCACTCATAAAATTGACGGCATGCCTAGGCTAGACAATAGCATAGTCATAAATGATAATAGGGAAAATAATGGGAATATAATCAAAGTGATCATTTCAACATAAAATAGCATGGTGATAAGGTGGACATATAACTATAAGACTGATGAACTTGTAGCAATTACTGGTTCTACATAACTATGATGTCATAGTGAGCATAATCAGATCTTAATTGACCATTAAGGTGTCCAACTATTTAGATCCAACATACTTTTGATGTGGTCACAAAAACATATCTAACATGATTAGGATGACATAGTTACATGTTTAGATCTAAATATGGATTTACATGTCCAATTTACAATATATCTAAATTGACCATTATATGTAGGTGAAAGGTGACTTTCATAAAGAATTGGATCTAACTAACATTGTAACTATCCAAATTAACAGATTTACATTAACCACAATATAGTTTCATTTCAAGACCCACAAAGGCGACGTAATAGAATAACCACAACTGCATTAGATCTGGAGAAATAGATCTATCATGACATAGTATAAGATTTAACAATAGCATAGATTCATAGTTTACAACATATCCAATTCACAGTCTTTCACAATTTACTTTTAAATATTCAAATCTAAAAGTAACTAGAAACTCACTGTGTTAGGATTGTTAAGATGATAGAAAAGAAGTTGTTGTTGAATCTATGCTTGAATCTCAAAATTTGATTTGCAAAACTGATAGTTGGTTGAAGAAAACAGATCTGTCTCATTTCGCACACCGACAACATTTGGCTCCCATGATTTCCAATGAAGAAAATAGGAGAAATGGGCACATATATATAGCTGCCAGGCCCCCTGAAACCGAGTGCCACATCATCCCTAGGGGTGTCGACACCCCTGTGGGTGCGTCGACCCATAGGTCGACCCCCCTTGACCCCGGTGTTGATACCCCTCTAGGGTGGTCGACCCCCTAGAGCAGGAAATTTGCTGCCTTGACGAATTTTTGATTTTCGAACTGTTTTGGATAGGGTTTGACTCATATGTGACTCATATGTGTATGTATTTTCTTTCTATGCATATACAAACTTAAAACTCTCATAACTTCTTCATACGGTGTCCGTTTTACGCGAACCAAATGTCTGTCTTGACAAGAATTTCAAGATGGATGCAATGGCGTAATCCCTTTTCCTTAATTCTGAATATTAAATAAATTATGATTTAGTTTATCCTCTTTTAGTGTCATTAAAATTTCGGCGTGTTACGTTCCCCTAAAAAGTTCATGGTTACAATAATTATTACTTTGTCCATGACTTTTTTATTAATAGTAAATCAATTCCATATTTATTGTTGTAATGGTCATAATTTTTATTCCCATTTAAGTTGGATTATATTTCCATATGCATCCCCATAAATGGAAACTCATTCAAATTTAGAAACATAACAAAAACATTTATTAATATTGTACAATAGCGCTATTTACGTACATTTGGATAGATAAGATTATTATTATATATATATGTATATATATAGTCATTTATATTTTTAAGCGTCGGATTATCATTGTTACTAAATTCATTTTACCAACATTTAATATTTATGTTAGTCTAAACTAATGACCAAATCATCCCTTTTTGTGTTTAATCTTGTTTAAAGATTCAAAATCTTGTAAAAGGTTGATAACTGAAATTATTGTAAATTTTCCCTAAACATTTAAAAGAGGAATATTAGCGTATTTTATACCATAAGTAACAAGGATTAGTTATATTTATATTTCTTGTTGATTTCAAATAACAACTTTTATTTCAAAAGAAAAAAAGGGCACATTTACAATAACCAAGTAAAACCCCAAACAATACCAAACACAAATGTGATTATTACTTTAATCACAACAGCGCAATTACAAACCAACACCCAATTACTATGAATCTGGAATAAAATCCTATACTTATAATCATAATTTTGGGACTGATTTTCAGAACCAAGGTGTTTACAATAACCAAATAAAATATATGAACAGTTGTAGCCAACTGGATATTGAAAAAGCTTCTGCTACAAATGAAACTGGCAACTGTTCCGTTCCTTTTTTCGCCTCTTTTTCCATGTTCTTCCTTCCGTTCATTTCCTCCCTTCTTCTTCTCTCCTTCTTCTCCCAAGTCGGCTTCGGCTTTCTCCATGCTTAGTTGTTTGCAGCAGCACACAAATAGCCTCATCTCTCTATAGAACGGATTTGCTTTACTTCCCACACAACTTCCCTGATGAGCCTCTTTATTAAATTCATGTGTGGTATCTCAGGATTCAATTGAGATCTCCTAGGCATCTATTCTGCAATTCCATCCCTCATTCGAGACTGTCACCAAATGCCGAGGATTTGGATCAATTTGTTGTTGGATTTTCAGTTGTTTCCTTTTTGACTGTAAGTACTTAATCTCTGAGGTTTGCATCTGTTTTTGTTTGGGTTATGGTGTGTTGTTCGTGTGGCTATTGTTTCTGTCCATTTTTGTTTTGAGAAATCCTACTTAAGTAGTACCTACATGTAGTGAAACTCCATATTATATACATACACCACTGTATAGTTTTAAAAACCACACACATATATATAATAAATACACGGTCTCATATATATACACACACACACACACATACACACATTCTTCACCTAGTTTGGGGTGAGAAATCCCCACCTTATCTCTATTGGGTTCGGCACACCTTAGGTTAAACAATAAAACCTAGGGTCTAATACTGATTGTTATGTCCACCCCCATACCTCCAACGTCTAAATGGTGCATTATTATTAGACTGGATTTTGGTCAATCAAGCCTAACACCCCAACTATCCAATTCGCAAAACAATCACAAAAATTATCACAAATGCAGATCACAGAGAATGCAATGAAAAGTAATAAACACGTAGAATTTATAGTGGTTTAGCAATGTGGCTATGTCCACTGTAAGGTAATCTATAATTCTTACTGCTATATTATAATACAGTACCGTTTGGAGTATAAGAATGTAGAGAAATACAAGTTGAGGTTTGATAATAGTAGAGTCCTTCTATGGAGAAGAAGAGAGAAGAAAATCAAAGGAGGGAAGAAGATCCTTTTTCTGAACTATTGAAGGTCTATTTGTAGTTGAAGAGTTGAAGTTAGATCAACTTAGATAGTCAAAGAGAGGCCCATTAAGACCAGATGACTAGGCGCGCAAAAGTGATTCCTAATCGTCTCATATATGAGAGGTTGGTAACGACATCTATAGAGGGTCTAACGGATCCTTTAGGGGTTGCACCCAACGGCGTGAGACCCTTAAGGTGGGTCTCCTTCGACTTGTTATTACTCTTGTGTGTCTGATTCTTGTTTTGACCTCCGAATTTCGAGTTGTTGATGTAGTTTTGAGCAAGTTTCTAAACCCTAAAATTCTATATCTCGAACTAGTACTAATGCATATCTTAGCCAAATACCATTTTGATTTCTATTCCTCGGAGTCATATCGATCTTAGACAAAGTCAAATTCCAAATTCCAACTCAGCTAACTCCAAAGTGAAATTCAGGTGAATCCAAATGTCCATAGCTTCATGCATCCATACTTGATTTCCGAGTGATTAACCATCTCTCTGGAAACTAGGTTGATTAACCCTTGTATTTGAGTTCAAAGCATAATGACCTTGTAAAAAGCAGGTTAATAATTGCACCCTAAAACATATTTTGTTATGAAGATGTGTTTTGTATAAGCCCACTGTTTGCACCTCTCTAGATTATTCATGAGTTCCAAAGCTTTTTTGAGCCGTTAGTCAAGTACAGTATCTCATGAAATCTTTTATATGTTTAGTAGCTTTAAAACGTTGGCCCTAGTGGCCTCGCTAAGCCATTATCAAAATCTGTGATCATTACGGATCAATTCTTGATGTTCACAGGCTCATGGGATCGATCCTTGGTCTATCCGAACCCTTTCCAAGCATAGTCTCTACTCAATGATCATCGTATTCCCAGGTCAACGCCATTCACATTTAATGATCCTAGCCTCGTCGGGCTCCTATTGAGCGATATCGCACTAAGAGATCCAAGTTTCTTGCGTGTAATTCATGGTTGACGTTCCTAGCCGCGATCCTAACTGTGATCCTAACCTTGCCAGGCCTTTGCCGAGCATCAACCATACTTGTTGATCCATAACCTCATCAGGTTCTTACTAAGGATCAATCAAACTTGATGTTATGTAGCCTTGTTTGGCTCTTTTCGGGCATCAATCATACTTAGTGATCATGATCAAATGGATTTGTGTCAGAACATGCTCAACCCTTGCTAAGCACCAGTCATACTGACGATCCATTGCCTCGCCAAGTAATTGTAGAGCATCGTCATACTCAACAATCTTGATTAAATGGATTAACCCTTGTCAATCATCAACCATACTAGACTATCCTGAGTAGGAAGCCTTACCAAATTTTTGGCAAAACTTCTACCCTCTACCATGCGTCAGTCACACATGACGATCAAGTAAATAGTTCATGTTTGTAATTTGATTGCTAATTTCATAACAGACGAGCTTCATCCATACTTGCCAAATAATTTTATTAAAGTACCAAAAAGTGAAGATTTTGTTACATTGAAAATCAATTGTTTATCACCATCTCAGAGCTTGCCTAGGTGTGTCAAACGCAACTCGCATAAGAGTAAGTGGATTAGCCATTTATTATAGGTTGACAAAAAAAGTAAAGTTAATAGTTTATGGTCGTCTGAGAGCATGCCTATGGATCTCACCTAGTCTCGCAATGGGTAAAAGACTTAAATGTTTTTAATGTTCGAATCCAATTATCAGTTAATGATAATGCCACCAGGAGAGCTAAACCCACTCTTTTCATGTGCGGTTGATGATTGCTCCTATTCCATTACCGTGACACTATTCAGGATACCATTTTAGTCGTATGTTCCTTAGTTGCTCCTCGATTGTGTCCAATAAGTTTTTACACTCTTTTATAACATGTCCTAAAATTTCATGAAATAAACAAAATTTCCTCGGAGCCCCGTCTTGCTCTATGGGCTCCCTTCCTATAGTCCTACTCACTGGAAAGTGATCTCTAAGGTCCATATATATTTATTCCAAACTTGCATTTAGTCCTACATATAAATCTTGTTCTAGTCCTCTTTTTATTATATTTTCTTAGCCATGATTACCCTTAGCTTTGGCCTCCTTTGTCTACTCTAGAGTAAGACGATCTCCCATCCTTAACAGCATTGACCATGAGGGCTACGCGATCTTCCCTCACATCCTCCTATCTGATAAGCTATGGATTCATGATATTATTCACCAATGTACCTTAAGGAACCCTTTCCAAAGATATTTTAAAATAAGAATTATCTAGAATTCCTTTTGCTAACGCCATTAGAACACAAGATGGATTTGATCGGTCCACTAAAGAGATCATCGCGTTAAACATTCCAAGAATTGCAAAGTCTCCCATATCCTTTGCTTTTGATAGTAGCCAAAGTCATCACGTTTTTGGGTCAAGCAATGTGAAATCGGAGTTGACCCATGAACTTCTTAACTAACTCAGCCCCGCTTCTAAAAGAGCCATTGTCGAACTGGCTAACCCACATAGCAGTTATATCCACATAGTGAGAGGCATTTCACCATCACTTTATCCAATTCCCTTAGTACTTCCATGTGTCACATATACTTCATAAAATGAATGGTTGGATCCTTTCTCCCATCATAAGCTTCCAACTCAATAAATTTAAATCTTGTGGATTCCTTGAGTTTTGGATGTTCGAAGTGAATACACTCTGAACTTTTGTTTAAACATCCATATCAGATTCGTATTCAGTTGCGCCACATTAGCTCGATCCAAAGGTATACCCTAAATTTTAGAGGATCAGGTCTGATCCAATTTTTTTGTATGGAGTTTGCTCCCAGTCGATTCAAGTTGTTGACTCCATCCAAACTAGCAACTCTTCAACACTACAAGTTGTAGAGAACCCATCTGAATTTGTACCAAGACCATGCCCCATGTCTATAAATGATCGAGTACATTCCCTTGCATGGGTCCGGCCTTAATCCAAGGTCCCATTTCGGGTATATGTCTCGATTGCTGAGGTCTTTTTCCATGGTTTCCTGACTTGTTTCCAACACTTAAGCTTTGATTTCCAACTCTATTAGCTTGTCCCGCCCGTTAGAAGAAGCTGGCCACCATTTCTTCTGGGCGTCTGATCATGTCATCTCGCCTAACCAATCTATCATGTAGCTGGTTCACAACTTGATCCTTATCCTCCCTTGCCAAGTGCATGGAAGGATTTTCTCTAGAGGAAGCCTCTTGACACCCACCTTAGTAGCTTCCTTAGTAGGAGTTTTAGTTATTTTCATCTTTTCTATTCTAAAACTTTAACAAATATGATTTCCTAAGCCTTTCTATTCAAATAGTCCCCTTCCTAGTCCACCAAAAATGTTAGAACGAATTTTGGTCATTTGAGCCTAACACCCAAAAAATCCAATTAATTGATCAATTACAAAAGGTTATCACAAATCTAGATCATAGAGAATGCAATGACAAGTAATAGACTTGTGAAATCCATAGTAGTACGACATTATGTCTATGTCCATTACAAGGTAATCTCTTATTTATACTATTAGATTGCAATACATTACTATTTGGTGTATTGGAATGTAGAGAAATAGAGGTTAGGTTTGATAATGGCAGAGTACCTACATGAAGAAGAAGAGAGAATAAAATCCAAGGAGGAGAGAAGATCCTTTTTATGAACCTTGAAGATCTATTTGTAGCTGAAAAGATGAAGTTGGATCAACCCATAAAGTCATAGGAAGTCCCACCAAGATGGGACAACCGGGTCCTAGAAGTTGAGTTCAGGTCGCCCTACATATGAGAGGTTGGTACCGATCCCTTCATGGTTGAACCCAATGGGTTACGACCCCCAAGAGGGTCCCCCTTTGACTTGTCTTTATTCTTAGGTGTTTGTTGTCCTAGGCTGACCTCCAAAATTTGAGTTGTTCATATAGTTTTGAGCAAGTTTCAGAATTGTAACATACTATGTCTTGGAGTAGTATCGATACCTGCCTTAGCCAAGTCTAAATTCTATTCTTATGCTCCAGAGTCATACCGATCCTGGATTTAGCCAAATTCTAAGTTTCGGCTTAGCTAACTCTAAAGTGCAATTCAGATGGATTCATCTATTCATAGCTTCATGTGTGCATCCATGTCGGTTTTCGAGCAGTCCGACCTTCTCTTTGGAAAATTCGCATCGATGGTTAAGTAATCCATATATCTAAATCCAATGAGTAACAACCTTGTAAAAGGAGGCTTAATATCCGTAATGATGACCAATCGATAGAGGGTGGTCATCAAAGTTGTGTAGAAAATAGATAGCATAAAACCTATATTTTATCTCATAACTCATAGAAAAAGTATAATAATAAACACAACTAATATGTAATAGGTGAGAAGGTAACTAACTAATAATGAATCATAACATTAGAGAAATATATTCTTACAACAAAATGGTAAAAATATAGTTATACATTCCAAAATAATTCATAAATAATTGTCTCTCAAAATAAAAGCATTACCATGCACCGTATTACTAAATAGAGGAATACTTTGAGTGTAAATATGATAATACAAGAAATAGCCTTCTGCATGCCATTCGAACAACTTCACTTGCTCATCAAACCTATTACTAACTTAACTATTTAACAGTACACAAAATAATAAGAAGCGATTCATAAAAACTAAGGTCCGAAAATAGTCTAGTGTAAGCGAAAAGAATCCCAAATACTAAAAGGAAACATCTAGAACAAATGGTAAGAAAAACCATTCTTGACATGTCTGTGTATGCACAGAGTTCTGAGATATAAAGATATACACTACTTTATGGTAACCATCATTGATGTATCGTGTCACGTTAATAAGGTTGATAAGAAATCAAGTAAACATAACATCTATCTTCCATCCTTGCATTCACTCACTTAGAGCATTAGATATATGACACATATATGACTATCCCAATAGATTCAAGGGCTACTTGCACCTCGATTTCTTAAATCCATGCCACTTAATAGTCCATGAAGTATGTATCCCCGTAGATAGCACGGAGTAAACAAAACTTAACATTGTGTGATCCAGGAAACACTGTATTTCCCATGTGAACGCCTTAAATCTACCAACTTAAAGATAAGGATTCAAATTGGTCCATATAAATTCCACATATACCATTGATTCATGAGTACCCATCGAAACTTATAACTATCGACGATCCCCTTGTATGTGTTCTCTGCAGTAGAGTTTCCCTTAGAACTACTTTTACAACAATCTTTAGACGTCAAAGTGGTTAGGAATCATTCTTGACAATCATCAGTCATAGAATATCATTATGCATCTCATACCCTCCTTCGATAGTTTCCATTAATTCAATGTATTATCATCTATTCTACATTTCAAAGTACATTTAGACGTTGCTAGAGTCATTTCTTCTAGGAATCTCTAATGTACAAAAGATGATGTGATGACTGCTCCATACCAGCTGATACCCCTAACCAGTTGCATTGCGACGGTTCTCGACTAATACAAGGGATCATCAAGGTTGAGATAAGAAAACCTATATAACATGTCATATATCTCACAACGCATAGAACAAACTATAATATCAACATAAAAAGATATAGAATAGGCGAGATAGTATATAGACTGAAAACTGAATCATAAACATCAAAGTAGTAGATCCACATCACATCATAATATCTAATGAGTCATACATAGATACATTTCCAAAACACTATCTCTAAAAAAACATTAATGTGCCCAAATTAGTGAACTACAAATATAAACATGGATAAGAATACATATCTAATATGTGGAAGCCTCCTGATCGTCCCTGAAAAACTACTCGAGCCTCCTGCTCATCCCGGAAAAACTACTCGAGCACATCAACCTATCTCTAGTCTTATCATTTATAAAAACCTAGAGTAATAAGAAGTAATGCAAAAAATCCAAGTCAGACAAAGTCTGATGTGGGCGATAGTAATCTCAATCACTAATAGGGTAATACAATAGGTATCGAAAGTCATATTTGACTTGGCCCTGCATCCAAAGAGTTAGCACACATAATAATGCAATCTACTCTATGGTAATCACAATACTGAGTGTAAATGGAAGTGTGTGTGGCATAATGATAGCAACCATCCAAACATAGCAAACATCCATATGTCCACTCACTCAGTGCGTCAAATAAGCGATGCTCAGTACTAAGGTATAATGACCCACTTTTTCCGTACAGTTTAAGCCAACATCTAACAACCTGTGTCAACTCAAATTGCACTGAAAAGAAGATTGTTAATAGAAACATGTTAGAGGGTCAGAGAATAAAGAAAGAAATATTAGAATAAGAAGATCAGAGTCTCACAACGGAATGGACAAAATATAATATATCAACATACTTTATTCAAAAGAAAACTGTATATATATATATATGTATAATTACAACATTCATTTCAATCAATACACACAGCGAAATAAATTAAAACCAATAAAAATGGATGTACGTCTCGACTCCTTCTCCTTTTCTCAAGTTCCAAGCACAACCTAACCTGGAAACATACTCGGTCTGACCCGAGAACATTTGAAGCAAAGAAAAATTTCTCTATGATCATAGATCATAGAGGGGCCCTCTTTACCTTCACCCAGATCGGTTTGGAATACTTTCAGTGATAAATTCACATGACAAACAACTTCCTTAATTTTATAAAACCATTTTGAAAGAAAGGATAATAGTAAGACCAGCCCACACATAAACATGGATACTTTTTACCTTACTATAACCTAAAGCATTTTTGATATATAAAAATCCAGTGATTTTATAATAGTGTCTATCAAAACTCAAATAAATAACCATCAAGTAGAATGCTTGCATATCACACTAAACGTATTCATTATATAGTCAAAAACCGCAAGGCTTTTATTGGAGAATGGATTCCAACTATGACAAGGTATGGGACTGACCACCTTCGGATCAATGTACTTTAGAAGGGATACACTAGGTTCAACAAGAACATCTTGCAACCTAGTCACACATGACTGACCACTCATTCAACTTGAGTGTATCGAATGTATTGTAACTGTATTGTTTTATGGGCCCACCCTACTTCCTGTGACGACTTGCCCCACACCAGCCGACATTTCCTATGAAAGTGCGTTGTGCCGATGTCCAACCAGCACGGGACGGTCATCAGAAGAAAAGAAAGGAACGATGAATCAACAAAGAACCTGTAGTACATCTCACAGCGACAGGAACAAAATATAATAATAACATAACTTGATATAAAACAGGAGAAACAGTGCATAAGCTGAAAACTAAACCATCATAGCAGCGGAAAAATTCAGAATACAGCATATGATCCAAATCATCATTATTACAACTTTTAAAACTGTCTCTAAAGCAAAATAGGAAGGTACACTACTAGTGCACAAAGTAGTGACTAGAAACAACACAGGGAGAACATACGGGAATGATACGTGTAAGCCTCCTGCTTGTCTCCGGACAGCTACTCGTGCATCACCAACTAACCTATCTCTAGTCTTCTCGTTTAGGAGCACCCAGAGTAATAAGAAGAAACATAAAACTCTTGGTCAGACAAAGTCTGGTATGAGCGATAAGCAGCAAAACAGAATAATAACAGGTATACATAACCATACCTGAACCTGGACCTGCAAACAAAGAGTTAGCACAACAGGATGTACAATACTCTAAGGTAACACTAGCACATGGTGTGAAAATAATGGGGAGGGGGCGTGCAAATCATGGTGATAGCAAACATCAGACATAGCAATCATCCTCGCATCTCTCACTCAGTGCGTAAAGTATATGAGATCCACCACTTTGACCACTCAATTCTTTGCCACGATCACTCTGCCCCATGGAGTCTTGACGGCTCCACTGCACTGATCCATAGCCACTAATCCTCTGCTATGTCTACTCTGCCCCATGAATTTATGACAACTCCACTGCACTGGCTCATAGCCCTCCTACGATCACTTTGCCTCATGGAGTCATGACGACTCCACTGCACTGATCCATAGCCAATATCCGTCTCTCAGTGGTGAGTCAAAGCTATAGACATTGATAACCCCTTTGCACACGTCCCGCAGCAAAGCCCAGTCATGGAGTTAACTCATTGGTTCCCATATGAATCGTGAGCTACAACTCCTCATTTGGACTACCTTTGCATCTCGGGTTTGTCATACTCTAGATCCGTTTAATCCTTCATTTCATCTTTGGTCCGGTTCGGTCGTGACTACCTTCCCCTGGTGGTTCGATTTGGTACTACTGAGGCGACTCCACATCGGATTGGTTCATGATACCTTGTTTGGGTTGGGTCGTGACCTTCCCTCCGGGTGGGGTCGTGCTTGGCAACTCCTCCGGTTCTTGGCCATCAGGCGGTTCGGGTCAGCTCCTTCACTTGAGTTGTTCGGTTTGTGATGACCCCATCGGTTCGGGTTTTCCCACCAAGATCGGTCTGTGCTCTCCTTCTCCTGGCAAGCGGGTTGGGGTCATTGGGTGCTTCACGAGAGGGTGGGTTCGGGGAGCTTGATCCGATCCCATTTCCTGCATTGTTTCCTACTACTTTTCCAGCAAGTGTTTATGCCATACGATGGCATTTTCGACCAATATAACTTCACTAAGTAATCACAAAGCATTCCAACAGTAATAGCAACATGTATAATCAAACATAAACACTAAAACAACAATATGACATGTTTATATGGATCAAGCATACCCAAAACCCATGTTTTCCCCTTAATCATGTTTAACCATAACTAATGATAGGATTAGCAAAACATATCAAAATTAATCCAATTTTTTTATCAAAGCGCTAAAATAATATTTAAGAATTTTTACAAAATCTTAACATGCATAATTTCATTAATTAACACTAACCACCCCTAATTTGCCGTAATTAGTGAAAAACAATGCAAATCACTCACCTTAGCCATAAATAAAACTTTAGATCTGAAACTCTACTATTTTGGATCGAATTTCAATGTATAGTAGTAGCCAAAACTCTGATTTGATGCTAATCTTCCTTGATTTGGTGTTGATTTGGCTAATATGTGACTAAACGGTGATTAGGAGGTAGTTTAGAAGGTGGAGGCTATGGCTAGGGTTAGAGAAATGTTTTAGGCGACTGAGAAAATGAAATGAGATCATTTCCTAACTAATTTCAGCCTTCCCATAACCCTAATCCCGAAATGGGTAATGAGCCCTTCCACTAATTACCCTATTAATCCCGATTAAGCTGTTTTTCACCTTCCAAACCTTATTTTAGCCATGTCTCCCAAATGGTAAGTCCGTTTAACAAATATGAGCATTCTACAGAAAGTAAACCATCATCCGGATCCAATGGAAGTGGTTTCCGATCAAAACTTGTAACACCCCGTGTTTTCTATTAACACCAATCTAACGAATTGAGGAATAATTAATTTTAACTGTGAGAATCAAGGGAAACGGGTTACGCCATTGTGTTCATATTGGAATTCTGGTTGAGATAGAGTCTGAGTTTGCATAAATTGGACTTCGTATGAAGAAGTTATGGCTGTCGGAAGTTTCCCGAAATTCAAATTTAAATTCAAAAACGAATTCAGACTCAAAACTGGGCAGGGCGGGAAATTTTCCTCCCAAGGCCAGGTCGACCAGGGGGTCGACCTTAGTGTCGACCTCCCCTAAACAGGTCGACCTTATTGTCGACCTGGGGTCGACCTGCCCCCCCTCCCCCCCCCCCCCGGGCAGATCTGAAAGATGACGATTTTATGACTCAGTGCTGAGTCATTAGGGCTGAGGTGTCAATCAATCTTGATTGATTCTAGGTTGATCGAATGGTCTAAATTAATTCTAATCTCTATATAAACTCAAACCTTAAAACCTAATCAAAATTAGAACCATGGCCGTCATGCTATCACCCCGCAACCTAAAGTAGCCGCCATCAACTAGAGGAAAACTAAAGCTAATAAACTCAATTCAACTCAAGTCTATAACAACAACAACGAATTTGTCTACTTCAAAGGCGAGCTAAATCAATTTCAGAACTCAGATCCCAGAACTCAAGACCTTGTTTGAGTTGTGAGTTCGATTTCTTTAATAAGATAATTAAGAAGTTAATTAGGTTGAGTTATAATTTGGGTTATATGGCTATGTATGTGAAACATTGGAAAAATGTGATATTTTGTGAATATATGCTAGTTGTTCATAATGATAGTTTTGTCGTGGATCCCTTTGTATATGCCAAATCACCTATGTTCAACTTGATTCATGTTTGACATCATTTTATATGCAAGTTTAGGTGTAAATTATATGCTAATTTCTATGTGAATTGTACACAAGTTTACGTGTGAACCAAGTAAAATGACTATATGCAAGTTTAGGTTGGAATTGGATCCACATATATGCGTTTACACCTTTAGATTTAGATCTGTGACATAAATAGTTTTATGCAAGTTTGTGACTATGACCTATGCAAGTTTGGGTGAAAACTATGTTCATACCTACAAGTTCACACCTTTAGGTCTATGTTTAGATTCATGACAACACAAAGTTTATGCAAGATATGTTGTAATCCTTATTCGTAATTTAGATCCATTTTGTGTGTTATGCAAATTTGTGATGTTCTTCCCTTTTTTGTGAATAGACTAATTTCTAGTCTAATATATATATATATATATATATATATATATATATATATATATATATATATGTCATGATAAGCGAACGAACAACGTGGGGACGACGGGGGAAATATTGAATATATTCATATTGAGAATTGGCATGTAATGGCCTTAAAAGGCATACAATTAATTTGAGGCAATAATTGTTAAAATTTGTTATACTTGAAATAAATGGACATAATTTAGGCGACAATTATGGACATAAGTATATTTGGAATTTATTTACAAATTTGAATAGGGAAATTAATCCACTTTGGGGTTAAATAAAGATATGTAATAATTAACCGCCTGAGACACGAGGTTAGACTCGTTTGTGGTGTAAGACTGCCCGGACCCGCCCGGCAAATCCAGTAGCCACAAATGCCAGTCTAATGTGAGAGGTCAAAGGCACAAATTAAATGCGTAACAATTGTAAAGACACGAGGTTAGGCTCGTTTATGGTGTAAGACTGCCCAGACCCGCCCGGCAAATCCAACAACCACAAGTGCCAGTCTAATGTGGGAGGTCTTTACAAGGTTACGGTTTTAATGAATTAAGAAACACTTAACCAGATAAATATGTGGTGGGACATGGGGGGTTAAGTGGGTGCCTTGGGTGGCATGTGAAATTAGACGGGTGCCTTGGCTGGCATGTGAAATTAAGAGGGTGCCTTGGGTGGCATGTGAAATACGATTAGATGCACTTAACCAAGATTGAAATATGTAAGAAGACATGAATAAGAATGGGGTTAAGTGGGGAAAACCTTAGAGGGGGCCAAGCATAGGCGGAAAGCTTGTGTCATGCATGGGGGCATTTTTCAAACCAGTAATTTATTAAGTATCTTTGTGGGATCGACCCAAGTCGAGGACGGGACACACGTATTGGGTTTGATTGTAAGAGGTCAAAATGGGTTAGCGGTGGCAACGCAAGTCCAACGGGGTCATGTGCGTGTGTGGGCTTGGGATGGTAGGTAAGACGTTGTTGCATCGTGTAGATATAAGCGTGCATTTTTGGTGGTATCAGGTTGCCACTTTGGGGAGTGATACACCCCACTGTGGGGCCAGCACGGGTATCTACGAGTTAGAGAGTCGATCGAATGAGGGTAGTGTGTACACCTAGTGGAGTTAGGGGCAGACGACACCTATGAAGGCAGCTAGGGGTACACAAAACTACCATTATCATTATTAAGTTCTGTAGGCAGGATCAACTTTTAGGGTGTTTGGTGTGGTGCAATGTAGTAATTATCTTATAGTGATTAGGTGCGCCTTTAACGTTATCTTTGTTCATCTTATTTCCTTTGGTTGCTCTGTCATGCCCATTGTTCACAGTCATTTCCTTATTTCCCAGCTTATGCCTTATCCTAGTTACTTTAATGATTATATTGTTAAAGTTATTGCACTCGCCAGACATTATGTCTGACCCCCTTTGTTTCCACCTCTTTTCTTCCTTCCCCCCCAGGTGCTCAGGGTGGGACTAGTACCAGTGGAGCTTGATTTGGACAGCTTTATCTCTTTCTTTTGGAAGTTGCTTGGATTGCTGAAGTAAAGTTCAGCCTATCTCATTTATGGCTATTTTAAGTTGGGGTTATGTCTTTTATTTTATGTACTCAGAACTTATTTTCAAGATGGATAATAAGTGTATTTGGTTTTGTAGTTGGTTTTGATTTGATGTATCCAAACTATTTCTCCGCTGCAATAAAAGTGGTTTTTATTTTCCAAGTATCAATATATTTATCTGTCTTGTTTACTTTTCTGTTCTATACACAATAAACGCTCCACCAAAATTAAGGCATTCCCTTTGTGAGTGACCTTAATGGAGATGGGGTGTCACACGTGGTATCAGAGCTGAAGGTTACCAGCCCAGATATGAATTTTAAAAAAAAAACTGTTTTTCAAAAAGCATTTTTTTAGAGAAATACTTTCAAAAGTATGTTTTAAGAAAAGTACTTTCAAGAGAAAAGTTTGTTTTAAAAACATAACCCCCAAGAGCCATATATTTGAATTCTCCGTTTGAATCTCTTCATTTTCTTTTCAGCATGTCTGGAATTCCCGAGATACCCGAGGGGATACCGTTACCAGGATGGTTTAGAAGGTATCTGGAAGCTAGGGCCAATGTCGTAGGCCCAGCAAATGCTCCTCCTCCTCCTCCCTGTGTTGATACTTTCGCAAAGATATGCAAGGACTTTCGGGAAATGGGCGGAAAACCTTTTCACGGGTCGGAGACGTTCGTTGAAGCACGAAATTGGCTAAAGCAGGTGGAAGAATTGTTTGGAATATTTGAGGTAGAAGACGGAAGAATAGTCCAATTGGCTGCCTGGTTTATGAAGGATGAGGCCTCGTTTTGATGGGAGGTCACTAATGGAGAGCGTCCAGTTGATACATGGCCGGATTTCAGGCGTAGGTTTGAGGCAAAGTTTCTCTCACGGGATGAACAGAATCTATACATGGAAAGATTTTTGGCATTGAGGCAAGGAAATCTATCAGTGAAAGAGCACGTCAACAAGTTCAATCAGTTGGTGAGATTTGGCTTGGACTTGGTGAATACACCCGAAAAGAAGGCCTTGAGATTTGTTAAGGATTTGAACGAACCGCTACATGGGTTAGCTATGACCCACATCCCTATGGGGGCCACCTTTGAGAGACTAGTTGACATGGCGCTTATGCATGAAGAGGAGAAAGGCGCCAATGCTAATAAGGCACCTGAGAAGAAAGGGGATCAGAAGAAACCACAACAGCAGAACAAGAAGGGTGGTAAAGACAACAATGGCAAGGGAAAGAAAAAATGCTTTAACCGTGGGACACCAGGCCATCTAAGCAAAGACTGTAGAAAGAAGAAGAAGACTGGTTGTTTCCACTGTGGTGAGGCAGGACATCTGATTAAGGACTGCCCAAAAAAAGGGCAGAGGGCAGGGCCTACCTCTAGAGGGCAGATTCAAGCTCTCATGGCACCAGGGCAGGCAAAGGGGCAGGTCCAGGATCTCGTGGCCCCACCGCTGCAAGAACGAGGTAGAGCGATTTCCGTTGAAAGTTCAGTTTATCTTTTTGATCATCCTGTTCACACACTCTTTGATTCTGGTGCATCGCACTCTTTTATATCTACTGCTTTAGTTGAGTCACTACACCTAAACACCAGTATAGTAGAGGATCCCTTAGTTGTTTCAAATCCAATTGGGGGCTCAGCCTATTTGTCGATGATTTGTTTGGATTTGGAAATTTCTATACTTAGCGTTGGGTTTAGATGTGATGCTTATGTTTTGGGCTTCACGGGCTATGGGTTAATTCTGGGCATGGATTGGTTATCTAGTAATGGAGCCGTCCTAGATTGTGAAAAGAGAGAGGTTAGGCTTATGACTTGCTTGGGCAACACTCTCGAAATCTCTTGTAATCCCATGAATTCTGTTATGCTAAGTTATTTAGAATCGCTTGACGCGTCTGTTGAGAATTTGCAGTCTGTTAGAGTGGTCCGTGAATACTTGGATGTCTTTAAGGAAGTAGAGGGCTTGCCTCCAAAGCGGGAGATAGACTTCCGCATATACCTAGTTGATAACGCAAAACTCGTTGCTTTACCCATTAGACACATGGCTCCAAGGGAGAGAAAGGAGCTTAGAAAGCAAGTTAAGGAGCTGCTAGAAAAAGGGTTTATAAGGCGGAGTATTTCTGAATGGGGTGCTCCAGTGGTGTTCACAACCAAAGCGGACGGTTCACTTCTCCTATGCATTGATTATAGGGAACTAAACAAGCTGACCAAGAAGAATAGACACCCGCTGCCAAGAATAGACGATTTGTTCGATCAGCTTGTAGGTTGCAACAGTTTTCTCCCAATTAGATCTGGCTACCGGATTTCATCAGCTAAGAGTGGCTGAAGATAGCATTGATAAGACCGCATTCAGAACCCCGAATGGTTTCTTCGAATGGCTCGTCATGCCTTTCGGCTTGAAAATCGCACCTGCTTATTTCGTCAATTTGATGAATAGAGTGTTCCGGGAATTTCTCAATAAATTTGTGGTGGTCTTCGTAGATGATATTCTGATTTTCTCGAAGAATGAGGAAGAGCATGCTTTGCATTTAAGTGAAGTCATGGAGACTCTCCGTGCACATCAGTTAAAAGAAAAATTCTCCAAGTGCCACTTCTGGAGAGAAGAAGTAAGATTTCTTAGGCATGTGTTATCCAAAGAAGGATTAGCTGTGGACCCCGCAAAGGTAGTTGTGGTCCAGGATTGGAAGGTTCCAAAGAATGCAACCGAAGTCCGAAGTTTTCTTGGACTAGCAGGATTTTATAGCAAGTTCATTAAAGACTTTGCGAAAATCTCAGCTCCACTTACAACGTTAACGAAGAAGAAACTGACTTTCACTTGGGGTTTGGATTGCGAAGTCGCTTTCCAACGATTGAAGAGGGCTCTGACAACAACCCTAGTTCTGACATTACCAGATGGGAGCAAGATGTTTACGGTATACACAGATGCATGCGGTACGGGACTAGGTACTGTTTTGATTCAAGAAGGGAAGGTAGTAGCTTATGGTGGGAGGCAGTTGAAAGTGCATGAGAAAAACTACCCAACCCACGATCTAGAGTTAGCAGCCATCGTTTTTGCGCTTATGTCTTGGCGCCACTATCTATTAGGTGAGAAATTTGAGTTGTATACTGACCATAAATCGTTAAAGTACCTTTTCTCGCAGAAAGACCTCAATCTAAGGTAGCAAAGATGGATGGAGTTTCTCGCCTCATACGACTTTGAGATCTCCTATACTCCTGGCAGGGGCAATGTAGTAGCAGACGCCTTAAGTAGAAAGAAGCTGACCTTAAGTCCTCTCTTTATGGAAAGGCAAAGTTTGGAGTACATAGCCAATTTTGATTTTAGACCCTCTGTTGATTATGTGACTGGCTTGATGGCAATGCTAGAGGTGCGGCCTACTTTGTTGGACTCAATAGGAACCACGAAACGTGAAGACCCTCAGCTAGTTGATGTGATAGATAAGCTGATTAGGGGAGAGACTTCGAGTCACCTCTATAGATATTCCATCGATGATAAGGGTTGGTTGAGACGGGATAATGTGTCCCACAAGCAAGAGATTTGGTAAAGATGGTTCTGGAAGAAGCACACCATTCCAAATGACCATACACCCTGGAGGAGATAAGATGTATAAAGATATCAAAAGAGCTTTCTTTTGGAATGGCATGAAGAGGGATGTAGCTGAATTTGTTTCAAAATGCATGATATGCCAGCAAGTCAAGGCAGAGCAGAAGAAGCCTGGTGGTTTACTTCATCCTCTAGAAGTCCCGCAATGGAAATGGGAAAGCATCTCGATGGACTTTGTTGATGGGTTGCCTAGGTTAAGAAGGGGCAATACCGGTATTTGGGTAATAATGGACATGCTCACGAAAAGCGCCCATTTTATACCTGTCAAGAGTAGGAGGACCGCCTCGTCTTTAGCCTCCATTTATCTTAAGGAGATAGTTCGACTCCGTAGGATACCCTCCAGCATAGTGTGTGATCGAGACCCTATCTTTACCAGTGAGTTCTGGAGGAGTCTGTAAGAGGCTGTAGGCACACGGCTATGTTTAAGCACAGCCTATCACCCTCAAACCGATGGTCAGACGGAAAGGGTGAATAGGGTACTGGAAGACCTTTTGAGACTATGCATTTTTGACTTTGGAGGATCTTGTGTAACAACCCACCTCCGCCAGGGGGTCTCTTGCAAGCACTCTGACTTTGGAGGGGCGTTTGAATCAGGTAAACATGCATAATGATATATCAAGGCAGAACAAGAACATATGTATATATGTAAACAGAGTAAATAAGATAAGTAAAACAGCGGAAGATTTCAAACTATTTCAAGACAAGTCTGGTACAACATAATGTCAACTTTCCCAATACACAAGTCTAGATAAAAACAACATCACTGAAAAACTGAAATACATAAGTACTATCCCCAAAATAAGTGATAACCATAGCTAGCTTCATGTCAAGACCGTACATGAGCTAAAATCCCACAAGCAAGCGATCAGAGATCCAAGCTAAGCTCCAATATTCCCACCCTGAGAACCTGGGGGGGGGGGGGGGACGGAAGAAAAGAGGCAAAAGAAAAACAGGTCAGTCAAAAAGACTGAGTAAGCCCTACTACAATCAATGTAAACTGATAAAGTTAACTGGCATGAGAAGCAGGGATGAACATAAGGATAACTACATACTGGCATGATAGACAAAGGTGTCATCGCATAATCAGGTTTAAGGTTTTGCACCACAGGTGTACTAGCAAACTAACATGACTTGAATAAACACGTATTGATCCCTTGGCCCAAGCTTTGACCCAATAACATGAAATGACCCTAATACGAGGTCCAATAACATGAAGTGACCCTAATACGAGGTCCAATAGCATGAAGTGACCCTAATACGAGGTCCAATAGCATGAAGTGACCCTAATACGAGGTCCAATAACATGAAGTGACCCTAATACGAGGTCCAACCAAATGGTCTAATCGATCGGCTCCCTAAGCCTAACTCGTCACGTGTTGGTGTCAATACGGCCCAAACATAATTGTAGTCAGACTGTGTCGGGTCCACCCTTCGGGTGTATCAAGCCCTAGGGTGTAAACCCCTGGACACCATAAACATAAGTGCACAGTCTCGATCTACTGATACCCGTGCATGTTTTCTCCGGCTACGGACTATGTGCACGACCATAGTTCGTCCGGAACTACACCGGCGTACCACTCTGCCGTCGTTTTTGGTCACTTACCTCAAGTCCAGTAATCGTGCCCCACCCTAGCCTAGTCCCTAGGGTCTTAATGATACAAACTTGGGATTACTGCTGGAGTGGACCCCCATTGCTAGGATTTTCTAGTGGGTTAAGTACGGTTTAACCCTTTTACTAATCATGGATTAACTTGGTTAAGTGTAACGATGAGTTCACGACTTAACCCTGATTAATCTACCAAGCCCAAATTGGTTAAGTGTTAAGTGGACCATGACTTAACCCTAATCATGAGGCATTAACTAATTTAATGTGCCTTAACCTCTCACATTAGACCTTGTTGTGGTTACTAGTTAAGCCGGGCGGGTCCGGGTAGCTTTACACCACAACTTGGTCTAACCTCGGGTTCAAGGTACAACATGACCAACTTCCCACATTGGGTCCTATTGTTTGTAGCAACTAGTTAAGCCGGTCGGTTCCGAGTAGTTTTACGCTACAAACTCAACCCAACCTCGAGTTGGTCACACTTATATTTTCTAAGTGTCATGTCCATCATGTTTCCAAAACATATTACAAGTTTTCAAGAATTTGGGTAGACCTAACTTAATAGGTAAATTCCCAATGGGTAGACCTAACTTAATAGGTAAATTCCCAATCTTATGTTTTTATGTCTTTTAAGTTTACCCAACCCCAAACGCAATCCCATCGCTTACATAATCGCAATAGCGCATAAAGGATAGAAAGAGGGAACTTGGCATAATCATGACATAAAGGTGTTGAAGCCACAAGTTTAACATGGTGGCATATGAAATGTACATATGTTCATATACTTGCATATTACATTTTTAGGCCTCAAAAGCATGCATAAAACCAAACTTAGCATATTGGTGATACATGGTGATAAATGACATGTAGAAATGGCCATAAGTTCGCATTTAGCCTCACATGCAAGTTATCATAAGAGATATGATAACTTACATGTTGCCAAAATGCAACCTTTAGCATAAAGCTTGAAGCTTTAAGCTCATAAACCCAAGATAAGCTTGCATAACATGATAACATGAACAAAATGATCAACCCAAACTTGCATAACATAACTTGCATATCATATGACAAACTTGCATATCAAACTTGCATAACATAACATGATAAACTTGCATATCATAACATGACAAACTTGCATAGCATAACATGGTAAACTTGCATATCATAACATGACATACTTGCATATCATAATGATCAACCAAACTTGCATCATTCATTTAACTTTAGAGTTTAAATATGAAAGTAGAAAAGGGCTTACAATGCTTATGAAGACACAAAAATATATATAGATTGAGACAAAGCCCTTATGCAATTAAATAAACCCAAAATGCAAGCTCCAATAGAAAAACCCTTGAGCCAAAATGATCAAAACTCTTGCTTTATGATGTAAATATGGAAACTTGACTTGAATGCAAGCTAATGATGCTCATACAAGCTTGAAAACACTTGTATGCATTGAAAATCTCTCATAGAAATAACTTACGAATTTTATGAAGAGAGTGGAGGCCATGAGAGGAATGATTTTGCCATAGTTTAGTTACTTGAATGAATAATGATGATTTAGGGTTAGGTTAGGGGCTTATTTATAGAGATTAGGATTAGTTTCAACCTTAGGATTAAACCCTAATTCCAATCTCAGCCCTTAAAACCGAATCTGGCCCCCAAATTCAGCACAACTCCCAAAATGGTGCACCAGGCAAAACTGCCCGGTTGAGCCAAATCGACACCCAAGTCGACAGGGCTGTCGACTTGGGCCTAACCATGTCGACTGCCCAGTCGACAGGGCTATCGACATGGGTGATCTGCCGGGAAATTTCCCGCCTGCGCCCAGCTGCCCTAATTTCCAAATTCAAACTTGAATTTGAAATCTGTTTTTACTTTGAAATTTTCTGAAAACTTCGTTGGGCCTTAATCGGGTCATACGGACTCCGATTTTCGAAAACTCGGACTCTATTTCGCGTATTTTTCCGAGACGAACGCAATGGCATAGCCCGTTTCCCTTGATTCAGATTTATAAATTAAATTCTGCCTCGATTTACGTTATAACAGGTTATTGAAAATACGGGTTGTTACATTCTCCCCTCCTTAAAGGATTTCGTCCCCGAAATCTTCAAGTTAGGAAGAACGTATCCTACCATCCAACATCCATCTACTCAAAACATCATCCACGAGCAATCATTGTCCTTACAAGATTCTAAATGTTGTATGAACATATGCAAAGGTGTGTGTATATGTACTTATCTAATGCAAATATCATCAATGCAAATTATGTTAGTGAAATGAATCCATATGTATGCAATTCCTAACATAATGTATAACATCTATATGTGTGCACATAACATACATCCATATGCAACATCCATGTGATAACACAAAAATTTTCATCCATGAATAAGCATATACACTCATGCATATGCAATATGAGGAGTGTGTGAGCCGATCTAGTGCCTAACGTGTATAATGCATCCACGAGTAACCACTTGCAAACACTTGCAACCACTTGCAAACATCAAGCATAACATGTTTCAAACACATGTTTCATCCAAAGGGTTTCTACCTAAGGTTCTCATGACAAGATTAACACGATAAACTAGATAAACATGGATAGCAAAGAGAAAGATATGCTAACAAAGAAAAGAGATTGAGAGTGTACCCTCAAAAAGGAATGGATAAAGCCCACACATCTTCTCCTCGGTTTCCCAAGTTGCGTCTTCTTCGGCTTCACCCCATTGAACCTTCACCAACTTGACCTCTCGATTCCTTAGCTTCTTGGTCTCCGTCCCCAAGATACGAATCGGAGCTCTCCTCAAGGTAGCCTCTTTATCCACTTCCACATCTTTCAGAACACTTGGCTCAACAACCTCTGCTGATTCATGTAAACACTTCTGGAGATGCGAGACATGAAAAACATCGTGTACTCCGGCAAGCTTCTCGGGCAGCTCCACTCTATAAGCCATCTGCCCGATCCTCTCTATAATAGGGAATGGTCCAACAAACCTCGGTGCTAACTTCCCAACGGCTCCAAATCGGACCACATTCCGCAAAGGAGAAACCTTCACGAAAACCATATCCCCAACATCAAACTCCAAATCAGTTCTTCGCTTATCAGCATAGGATTTCTGTCGGTCTTGGGCCGCTTTCATCCGTCTCCGAATCAACTCGACCTTCTCGGATGTATCTCTGATCATATCAGGCCCAAGTATAAGCTCATCTGTAGTCTCCCACCAACATGTAGGCGACTTGCACGGCCTCCCATATAAAGCTTCAAATGGTGCCATCCCTATGCTTGCCTGATAACTGTTATTATATGCAAACTCAACAAGAGGAAGATGGTCTTCCCAAGTACCACCAAAATCCAGAATACAAAGCCTCAACAGATCCTCGAGTACCCTATTCACCCTTTCGGTTTGACCGTCCGTCTGTGGGTGATAAGCCGTACTTAGATTCAACCTCGTGCTCATAGCTTCTTGCAAGCTATTCCAGAATTGACTTGTAAAGATTGGGTCACGTTCACTGACTATACTAGAAGGGACTCCATGTAGTCTCACAATCTCACGAAGATATACAGATGCTAGCCAAGATGCGGTCCTCTTGTTCTTCACCGGAATGAAATGAGCACTCTTCGTAAGTCTATCCACAATAATCCAAATGCTCGTATTCCCTTTCCTTGACCTTGGTAGCCCATCGATAAAATCCATGGAAATACTCTCCCACTTCCATAGTGGAACGTCTAGAGGATGCAATAGCCCACCGGGCTTCATCGACTCGGCCTTAACTTGCTGGCAAATGATACATCTAGAGACAAACTCTGCCACATCCTTCTTCATCCCAGGCCAAAAGAAAATGCGCTTCATATCTTTATACATCTTATCTCCGCCCGGATGTATAGTCAACTTAGAGCGATGCGCTTCCTCAAGAACTTTTCTTACTAAATCTTCTACCATTGGAACACATATCCTTCCGTCTCTCCTCAGCCAACCCTTGTCATCAATAGAATATCGAGCGAGATGACTAGGCGCCTCTCCTCGAATCAGCTTATCCATAATCTCAACTATCTGAGGGTCTTCTCTCTGCGAAGCCCCAACTTGATCAAGAAGGGTAGGTATGAGTTCCAGAGATGCTAAAGAACCGGTCATCGACTCAATCGCCAAAGAGAAATCAAAGGTTGCCACATACTCTAAATTCTTCATCTCAACGAATAGAGGACTCAGAGTCAACCTTTTTCTACTCAATGCATATGCTACCACATTCCCCTTGCCAGGGGTATAAGCTATCTCAAAATCGTAGGACACCAAGAATTCCATCCATCTTTGTTGGCTCAGATTCAGATCCTTCTGAGAAAAGAGATACTTCAATGACTTGTGATCGGTATAAAGCTCAAATCTTTCTCCCAGAAGATAATGGCGCCAAGCCTTGAGTGCATATACTATTGCTGCCAACTCTAAGTCATGAGTGGGATAACTCTTCTCATTCACTTTGAGTTGTCTACCGCCAAAGCATATCACTCTTCCTTCTTGCATCAGAACAGCTCCTAACCCCATGCCACATGCATCGGTGTATACTGTAAATAACTTCCCTCCATCGGGCAAAGCTAGAACAGGTGCTGATGTGAGAGATCTCTTGAGCCTCTGAAAAGCAAGCTCGCATTCTATGCTCCAAGCAAAAACTAAATTTTTCTTCGTCAATTTAGTGAGAGGAGCGGAAATCTTCGCGAAGTCCTTGATGAACTTCCGGTAAAAGCCTGCAAGACCTAGAAAACTTCTCACTTCGGTTGCATTCCTTGGAGTCTTCCAATCCTGAACTGCAACTACCTTAGCGGGATCCACCGCTAAGCCTTGCTTAGATACTACATGCCCAAGGAATCTAACTTCCCTTCTCCAAAAGTGACACTTGGAGAACTTGGCCTTCAACTGATGCGCTCTAAGCGTATCCATCACCTCCACGAGATGCCTTGCGTGCTCTTCCTCATCCTTAGAGAAGATCAGAATATCATCTACGAAGACCACGACAAACTTGTTCAAGAACTCCCTGAACACCCTACTCATCAAGTCCACGAAATATGCGGGTGCATTAGTTAAGCCGAACGGCATGACAAGCCATTCGAAGAATCCATCTGGCATTCTGAACGCAGTCTTGTCTATACTATCTTCAGCTACCCTGAGCTGATGGAATCCAGTAGCAAGATCAAGCTGAGAGAAAACAAAAGCACCGATAAGCTGGTCAAAGAGATCATCAATCCTCGGTAACGGGTGTCTGTTATTCTTAGTCAGCTTATTCAACTCTCGATAGTCAACACAAAGTCGGAGAGAACCATCTGCCTTGGTAGCAAATACCACAGGCGCTCCCCATTCAGATATACTTCGTCTAATGAAGTTCTTCTCAAGCAACTCCTTCACTTGCTTACTTAGCTCCCGCCTTTCACGCGGAGCCATGTGCCGAACGGGCAAAGAAACCGGCTTTGCATTATCCACCAGATAAATGCGGAAATCAATCTCTCGCTTAGGGGGCAACCCCCTAACTTCATCGAAAACATCCGGATACTCTCGAACCACTCTCACATACTGAAGAGTTTCCATTGACGAGTCGAGTGATTCAAGATAGCACAACATGACGGGACCTCTCGGATTACAAGAAATTTCTAGGGTGTTTCCGAGGCGAGTTACGAGCCTCACAACCCTATGCTCACAATCAAGGATGGCTCCATATCTGGACAACCAATCCATGCCCAATATCAATCCGTATCCCCTAAAACCAAGAACATAAGCACTACACAAGAAGTCTACACTCAGTATAGAGATCCTCAAATCCCCACATATCA
This sequence comes from Allium sativum, assembly GCA_030737875.1. NCBI lineage: Eukaryota > Viridiplantae > Streptophyta > Magnoliopsida > Asparagales > Amaryllidaceae > Allium > Allium sativum. The sequence goes on along the minus strand of CM060920.1, from coordinate 934,836,075 downwards.
TAGACAGATGGGCGGAACCCCCAATAGGATTTGAGACACAGACGGGATCATCTACCAAGCTAGTACTAAGGTGCAAACTATCAACAAGATCAGATGAGATAAAGCTATGCGATGCACCAGAATCAAACAAGGTACGAACTGGAAAATTAGAAATATATACAAGGCTCTCAACAGAAATACTACCTCGATCGGGAACTGGAGCGGTATTGAGAGCATGAACTTGCCCTCCTGAAGGTCAAGCACGCTGAGTCTGACCCTGGCCTTGCCCTTGCTTCTTCGGGCAATCCTTACTGAAATGTCCAGTCTCACCGCAGAAAAAGCATTCACCATTCTTCCTTTTCCTCTTCTTACAATCCTTAATAAGATGCCCAACTGAACCGCAGTAATGGCACTTCCCCTTGTTGTTCTTGCCCTTGTTGTTGTTCCCCTTGTTGCCTTGACTCTTGTTTTTGTTCTTGTTCTGATTGCCTTGACTGCTCTGACCACTTGGATTACCCTGATTTCCTTTCCACTGGGAATCAGTCTTCTTGGCTTGAGTATCATTCATCTTGATCTCTTTCTTGACATCTCCCTGAAGTAACGCCATATCAACCAAGCTCTCAAACGTGGCCCCATGGGGAATATGTGACATAGCCAATCCCTGCAACGGCTCATTCAATCCTCTAGCAAAACGAAGAGCCTTCTTCTGAGGAGTATTCACCATATCCAAGCCAAAACGAGCTAACTGATTGAACTTGTTCACATATTCCTTGACAGACATATCTCCTTGTTTCAAAGTTATGAACCTCTCCATTTGCAGATTCTCCTCAGCAGAAGATAGAAACTTAAGCACGAACCTTGCCCTGAAATCGGCCCAAGTCTCAACAGGCCTAGTACCATTGGTGACTTCCCACCAATAAGCGGCTTCATCCTTCATAAGCCAAACCGCCAACAAGATCTTCCTCTGATCGTCTAACCCAAAGATAGCAAATAAATCCTCAGTCTCTTTCAACCAATTTCTGGCATCTACAAAAGTCTCAGTGCCTTGAAAGTTCTTGCCACCCATTGCTTTGAAATCTTTGCAAGTCTTTGCAAAGTCAACTTGAGGATGCTGAGGGGGAGGAGGAAGAGGAACCTCAGCGACAGGAGGAGGAGGAACATCAGCGACAGGAGGAGGAGGAACATTAACTACCGCAGGAGGAGGAGGAACATATGCGGGGCCGGCTTCGGTCGCCCTAGCCTCCAAAAGTCTCCTATACCAAACATGTACGTGTACTCCCTCCGGAATAGCAAAGTTATCGGCCATACTGAAAACGAAGAAAAAGACAGACTCAGAATGGAGAAAAACGAAGGAATTTTGCTAATGGCTTTTTCGGGAATAGCTTTTAAAATAAACTAGACTTTTCTTTGGAAAATACTTTATACTTGGTTTTGAAAATAGTTTTCCAAAAGTTTTAAAAACCTTTTTGTTCCTTCTCGTAAACCATATGCTCTGATACCAAATGTAACACCCCACCTCCGCCAGGGTGTCTCTTGCAAGCACTCTGACTTTGGAGGGGCGTTTGAATCAGGTAAACATGCATAATGATATATCAAGGCAGAACAAGAACATATGTATATATGTAAACAGAGTAAATAAGATAAGTAAAACAGCGGAAGATTTCAAACTATTTCAAAACAAGTCTGGTACAACATAATGTCAACTTTCCCAATACACAAGTCTAGATAAAAACAACATCACTGAAAAACTGAAATACATAAGTACTATCCCCAAAATAAGTGATAACCATAGCTAGCTTCATGTCAAGACCGTACATGAGCTAAAATCCCACAAGCAATCGATCAGAGATCCAAGCTAAGCTCCAATATTCCCACCCTGAGAACCTGGAGGGGGGGGGGGACGAAAGAAAAGAGGCGAAAGAAAAACAGGTCAGTCAAAAAGACTGAGTAAGCCCTACTACAATCAATGTAAACTGATAAAGTTAACTGGCATGAGAAGCAGGGATGAACATAAGGATAACTACATACTGGCATGATAGATAAAGGTGTCATCGCATAATCAGGTTTAAGGTTTTGCACCACAGGTGTACTAGCAAACTAACATGACTTGAATAAACACGTATTGATCCTTTGGCCCAAGCTTTGACCCAATAACATGAAATGACCCTAATACGAGGTCCAATAACATGAAGTGACCCTAATACGAGGTCCAATAACATGAAGTGACCCTAATACGAGGTCCAATAACATGAAGTGACCCTAATACGAGGTCCAATAATATGAAGTGACCCTAATACGAGGTCCAACCAAACGGTTTAATCGATCGGCTCCCTAAGCCTAACTCGTCACGTGTTGGTGTCAATACGGCCCAAACATAATTGTAGTCGGACTGTGTCGGGTCCACCCTTCGGGTGTATCAAGCCCTAGGGTGTAAACCCCTGGACACCATAAACATAAGTGCACAGTCTCGATCTACTGGTACCCGTGCATGTTTTCTCCGGCTACGGACTATGTGCACGATCATAGTCCATCCGGAACTACACCGGCGTACCACTCTGCCGTCGTTTTTGGTCACTTACCTCAAGTCCAGTAATCGTGCCCCACCCTAGCCTAGTCCCTAGGGTCTTAATGATACAAACTTGGGATTACTGCTGGAGTGGACCCCATTGCTAGGATTTTCTAGTGGGTTAAGTACGGTTTAACCCTTTTACTAATCATGGATTAACTTGGTTAAGTGTAACGATGAGTTCACGACTTAACCCTGATTAATCTACCAAGCCCAAATTGGTTAAGTATTAAGTGGACCATGACTTAACCCTAATCATGAGGCATTAACTAATTTAATGTGCCTTAACCTCTCACATTAGACCTTGTTGTGGTTACTAGTTAAGCCGGGCGGGTCCGGGTAGCTTTACACCACAACTTGGTCTAACCTCGGGTTCAAGGTACAACATGACCAACTTCCCACATTGGGTCCTATTGTTTGTAGCAACTAGTTAAGCCGGTCGGTTCCGGGTAGTTTTACGCTACAAACTCAACCCAACCTCGAGTTGGTCACACTTATATTTTCTAAGTGTCATGTCCATCATGTTTCCAAAACATATTACAAGTTTTCAAGAATTTGGGTAGACCTAACTTAATAGGTAAATTCCCAATGGGTAGACCTAACTTAATAGGTAAATTCCCAATCTTATGTTTTTATGTCTTTTAAGTTTACCCAACCCCAAACGCAATCCCATCGCTTACATAATCGCAATAGCGCATAAAGGATAGAAAGAGGGAACTTGGCATAATCATGACATAAAGGTGTTGAAGCCACAAGTTTAACATGGTGGCATATGAAATGTACATATGTTCATATACTTGCATATTACATTTTTAGGCCTCAAAAGCATGCATAAAACCAAACTTAGCATATTGGTGATACATGGTGATAAATGACATGTAGAAATGGCCATAAGTTCGCATTTAGCCTCACATGCAAGTTATCATAAGAGATATGATAACTTACATGTTGCCAAAATGCAACCTTTAGCATAAAGCTTGAAGCTTTAAGCTCATAAACCCAAGATAAGCTTGCATAACATGATAACATGAACAAAATGATCAACCCAAACTTGCATAACATAACTTGCATATCATATGACAAACTTGCATATCAAACTTGCATAACATAACATGATAAACTTGCATATCATAACATGGCAAACTTGCATAGCATAACATGGTAAACTTGCATATCATAACATGGCATACTTGCATATCATAATGATCAACCAAACTTGCATCATTCATTTAACTTTAGAGTTTAAATATGAAAGTAGAAAAGGGCTTACAATGCTTATGAAGACACAAAAATATATATAGATTGAGACAAAGCCCTTATGCAATCAAATAAACCCAAAATGCAAGCTCCAATAGAAAAACCCTTGAGCCAAAATGATCAAAACTCTTTCTTTATGATGTAAATATGGAAACTTGACTTGAATGCAAGCTAATGATGCTCATACAAGCTTGAAAACACTTGTATGCATTGAAAATCTCTCATAGAAATAACTTAGGAATTTTATGAAGAGAGTGAAGGCCATGAGAGGAATGATTTTGCCATAGTTTAGTTACTTGAATGAATAATGACGATTTAGGGTTAGGTTAGGGGCTTATTTATAGAGATTAGGATTAGTTTCAACCTTAGGATTAAACCCTAATTCCAATCTCAGCCCTTAAAACCGAATCTGGCCCCCAAATTAAGCACAACTCCAAAATGGTGATCCAGGCAAAACTGCCCGGCTGAGCCAAATCGACACCCAAGTCGACAGGGCTGTCGACTTGGGCCTAACCATGTCGACTGCCCAGTCGACAGGGCTATCAACATGGGTGGTCTGGCGGGAAATTTCCCGCCTGCGCCCAGCTGCCCTAATTTCCAAATTCAAACTTGAATTTGAAATCTGTTTTTACTTTGAAATTTTCTGAAAACTTCGTTGGGCCTTAATCGGGTCATACGGACTCTGATTTTCGAAAACTCGGACTCTATTTCGCGTATTTTTCCGAGACGAACGAAATGGCATAGCCCTTTTCTCTTGATTCAGATTTATAAATTAAATTCTGCCTCGATTTACGTTATAACAGGTTATTGAAAATACGGGTTGTTACATTCCCCCCTGCTTAAAGGATTTCGTCCCCGAAATCTTCAAGTTAGGAAGAACGTATCCTACCATCCAACATCCATCTACGCAAAACATCATCCACGAGCAATCATTGTCCTTACAAGATTCTAAATGTTGTATGAACATATGCAAAGGTGTGTGTATATGTACTTATCTAATGCAAATATCATCAATGCAAATTATGTTAGTGAAATGAATCCATATGTATGCAATTCCTAACATAATGTATAACATCTATATGTGTGCACATAACATACATCCATATGCAACATCCATGTGATAAAACAAAAATTTTCATCCATGAATAAGCATAAACACTCATGCATATGCAATATGAGGAGTGTGTGAGCCGATCTAGTGCCTAACGTGTATAATGCATCCACGAGTAACCACTTGAAAACACTTGCAACCACTTGCAAACATCAAGCATAACATGTTTCAAACACATGTTTCATCCAAAGGGTTTCTACCTAAGGTTCTCATGACAAGATTAACACGATAAACTAGATAAACATGGATAGCAAAGAGAAAGATATGCTAACAAAGAAAAGAGATTGAGAGTGTACCCTCAAAAAGGAATGGATAAAGCCCACACATCTTCTCCTCGGTTTCCCAAGTTTTGTCTTCTTCGGCTTCACCCCATTGAACCTTCACCAACTTAACCTCTCGATTCCTTAGCTTCTTTGTCTCCGTCCCCAAGATACGAATCGGAGCTCTCCTCAAGGTAGCCTCTTTCTCCACTTCCACATCTTTCAGAACACTTGGCTCAACAACCTTTGCTGATTCATGTAAACACTTCCGGAGATGCGAGACATGAAAAACATCATGTACTCCGGCAAGCTTCTCGGGCAACTCCACTCTATCAGCCATCTGCCCGATCCTCTCTATAATAGGGAATGGTCCAACAAACCTCGGTGCTAACTTCCCAACGGCTCCAAATCGGACCACATTCCGCAAAGGAGAAACCTTCACGAAAACCATATCCCCAACATCAAACTCCAAATCAGTTCTTCGCTTATCAGCATAGGATTTCTGTCGGTCTTGGGCCGCTTTCATCCGTCTCCGAATCAACTCGACCTTCTCGGATGTATCTCTGATCATATCAGGCCCAAGTATAAGCTCATCTGTAGTCTCCCACCAACATGTAGGCGACTTGCACGACCTCCCATATAAAGCTTCAAATGGTGCCATCCCTATGCTTTCCTGATAACTGTTATTATATGCAAACTCAACAAGAGGAAGATGGTCTTCCCAAGTACCACCAAAATCTAGAATACAAAGCCTCAACAGATCCTCGAGTACCCTATTCACCCTTTCGGTTTGACCGTCCGTCTGTGGGTGATAAGCCGTACTTAGATTCAACCTCGTGCCCATAGCTTCTTGCAAGCTATTCTAGAATTGACTTGTAAAGATTGGGATTAGTTTCAACCTTAGGATTAAACTATAGTTCCAATCTCAGCCCTTAAAACCGAATCTGGCCCCCAAATTCAACACCACTCCCAAAATGGTGCACCAGGCAAAACTGCCCGGCTGAGCCAAGTCGACACCCAAGTCGACAGGGCTGTCGACTTGGGCCTAACCATGTCGACTGCCCAGTCGACATGGCTGTCGACATGGGTGGTCTGGCGGGAAATTTCCCCCCTGCGCCCAACTGCCCTAATTTCCAAATTCAAACTTGAATTTGAAATCCGTTTTTACTTTGAAATTTTCAGAAAACTTCGTTGGGCCTTAATCGGGTCATACGGACTCCGATTTTCGAAAACTCGAACTCTATTTCGCGTATTTTTCCGAGACGAACGCAATGGCATAGACCGTTTCCCTTGATTCAGATTTTTAAATTAAATTCTGCCTCGATTTACGTTATAACAGGTTATTGAAAATACGGGTTGTTACATCTTGGGAGGATCATCTCCCTTTGGTGGAATTCGCTAATAACAATAGCTACCAAGCACTTATAGGCATGGCACCCTTCGAAGCTTTATATGGAAGGCCATGTCGATCACCAACTTGTTGGTGGGAGTCCACAGATAAACTTATACTTGGGCCGGACATGATTAGAGAGACTTCAGAGAAAGTGGACTTGATACGAAGGACAATGAAGACTGCCCAAGATAAACAGAAATCATACGCAGACAAGAGAAGGACCAGCCTTAAGTTTAAAGTTGGGGATAATGTGTTCCTTAAAGTATCTCCTTTGAGGAATGTCATCCGTTTTGGGTCCGTAGGGAAGTTGGAACCACGATTCATAGGACCATTTCCTATCATCGAAAGGATTGGGACGATGGCCTACAGAGTAGAGCTGCCTGGAAAACTGGCTGGAGTTCATAATGTCTTTCATGTCTCTCAGCTACGAAAATGCTTAAATGAGTCGGTAGAAGTTTTGGAGCCAAGCATACTAGAGGAAGTCGAAGTGGAACGAGAAGCGACTGTGAGGAGAGTTCCAACTCGTATCTTGGGGACGGAAGTCAAAAAGCTACGCGATCGTGAAGTTAAGCTTGTCAAAGTTCAATGGAGCAACGTCGAGGAAGACGCGACTTGGGAGACGGAGGCCAAAATACGTGCAGCCTACCCTTTTCTTTTTGAGGGTACATCTTTGATCTCTTTTTCCTTAATTTTATTCAAGCTTATATCTACCTTTTTAGTGTAACTCCTCGGTCATATCCTTTATCCTTAGATAGAGACATATGGATGTAAACATGTATTTGAAATATGTTATGATTGATGGATGCTAATGGATGCAAGTGTTTGCTAGTGGTTGCTCGTGGATGCATATACACACACATTAGGCACTAGATCGGCTCAATCACTTTCATACTGCATATAAATGTGTGCTTATTTATATTAATGGATGTATAATGCTTGTGTTATCATATGGATGTTGCATACGGATGAATGGGTGTGCATACATGTAGAAATAATATGTATCATTAGGAATTTTTTGCATACATAATGGACGCATGGCACTATCATAATTTGCATTAAGGAGGTCAACTGAATCAGTAGACCGCCTGATTTTGCATTAGATACAGACATGTACACACACTGCGCATATAAACAAGAAAGCATTAGAAGTCTTTTAAGGACAATGGATGCCTGTGGTTGATGGTTGATAGATGGATGATTGGATGTTAAGATATACATTCTCCTTAACTTGGAGATTTCGGGGTCGAAATCCTTTTAGGAGGGGAGAATGTAACACCCTGTGTTTTCTATTAACATTAAACTAATGAATTGAGGAATAATTAATTTTAATTGTGAGAATCAAGGGAAACGGGTTATGCCATTGTGTTCGTCTCAGAATTCTGGTTGAGATAGAGTCCGAGTTTGTGTAAATTGGACTTCGTAGGAAGAAGTTATGGCTGTCGGAAGTTTCCAGAAACTCAAATTTAAATTCAAAAAAGAATTCAGACTCAGAACTGGGCAGGGCAGGAAATTTCCCGCCCAAGGCCAGGTCGACTAGGGGTTCGACCTTAGTGTCGACCTCCCCTAAACAGGTCGACCTTAGTGTCGACCTGCCCCCCCTCGGGCAGACATGAAAGATGACGATTTTGTGACTCAATGCTGAGTCATTAGGGCTGAGGTGTCACTCTATCCTGATTGGATGGTATTGATTGATTCTAGGTTGATCGGATGGCCTAAATTAATTCTAATCTCTATATAAACACATATAGACTTAAACATTAAAACCTAATCAAAATTAGAACCATGGCCATCGTGCTATCACCCCGCAACCTAGAGTAGCCGCCATCAACTAGAGGAAAAGTAAAGATAATCAACTCAATTCAACTCAAGTCTATAACAACAACAACAACAACAACGAATTTATCTACTTCAAAGGCAAGCTAAATCAATTTCAGAACTCAGATTCTAGAACTCAAGACCTTCTTTGTAACGACCCGCATTGGCAAAGGTATTATAATTAATTTATATAATTATATAAATGGTGAATTAAAGGATTTAATGATTGTGGAATTAAATAACTGGGAATATTTAATTAAAATAATAATTTAATAATATATTTAATTCAGAAATAATCAATAATATTGGAAATCACAATATTCTGTGAACGGGGTCGTCCCTTATATTTAATTCAGCTTAGAGTTGAATTATATTGACGAATATATTCAATCGACGACAGTTTGAACGTATAATTACATTATAATTAAAATCGAGCTCGGAATGGCGCTGCAGTTCGCGATTTGGCGATTTGAACTTCAACTGAATGTACAGGATTCGTTTTAAGCCGGATTTCAGCAGAGTTAACCAGTTCAGCAGAGTTAACCAGTTCAGCAGAGTTAACCAGTTCAGCAGAGTTAACCGGTTCAGTAGAGTTAACCAGTTCAGCAGAGTTAACCAGTTCAGTAGAGTTAACCAGTTTAGTAGAGTTAACCAGTTGGGTTAAGTAAGTCGAGTTTACCAGTTGGGTTAAGTAAGTCGGGTTAACCAGTTAGAGTTAATCAGTTAGATTTAATCGATTAGAGTTAAAACGAGCTAGAGTTAATCAAATATAGTTATTTGAGACAGAGTTAGTCAAACAGAGTTATTCAGGATAAGTTGCCATCTCGTACGACTGCTAGCGTAATTCGCAGGGCTATAAATAGCCTACGGCGGTCGGATGTCTCCTGAGGGAATCAGGCGTAACCATTGTGATCGCTGTGATCTAGAGTCAAGCGAATGGAGTTAAATAGAGTTATCGAATATTAGTTATTCGAATGGAGTTGAATAGAGTTAAATGGAGTTGAATAGAGTTAAATGGAGTTGAATAGAGTTAAATGGATTTGAATAGAGTTAAATGGAGTAAATAGAGTTATCGAATATTAGTTATTCGAAAGGAGTTGAATAGAGTTAAATAGAGTTATTCGAATGGAGTTAAATCGAATATTAGTTATTCGATAGGAGTTAATCAAGTTGAGTTAAATAAACCAAGTTAGTCGAGCCTAGTTAATCGAATCGAATTGGTCGAACCAAGTAAGTTAAGTTAGTCGAGTTAAGTTCGTCGAGTTAAATTAATCGATGTTAGTTTCATCGAAAGGAGTTATCGATGTTTGTTTCATCGAAAGGAGTTATCGATGTTAGTTTCATCGAAAGGAGTTATCGATTATAGTTTGATCGAAGTGAGATTTATCGAATAAAAGTCATTCGAAAAGAGATTATCGAATATAGTTTATTCGAAAGTGAGATTTTCAAATATGAGATATTTGAAAAGAAAGAGTTATCGAATATTAGTTATTCGAAGAGAGAGATTATCGAATATCGTTTATTCGAGAAGGAGTAATCAAATATAGTATATTCAAAAGGAAGGAATTAATCGAATATAGGTTATTCGAAGAAGAGTTAATCAAATAGAGATTTCTCGAAGAGAGTTAATCGGCGAATTCGTTTATATCGAATTCGGGAAAGTACTTATATTTTCCAGTGTTTAAATAGAGATTTATTTATTTATAAATAAATAAGTGTTAGGTTAATTATTCACTAATAAGAATAGAAGTTATAATTAAAGTTAGATAATTCGAAAGGAGGGATTATAACGTTATCGTTATAACCAATGTTTTAAATATAGAAGTGTATTAGTAAAAATTGGATCCAAGAAAGGCGTAAAGAAGTTGTTAAAGATTAAAAGATAAACTTTGACCATTTCGAAGTTATAACATTGTTCAGTTAAGGTCTGAGAGGTAATTATACCCCAACTTGAGTGACTTCCTTCTTAACTAAGAAATGGTAAGGTTTGATCATAAAGGAGTTTTGGAAATGTTTTCCAAACGAGAATCAGAAATGTTTTCTGATAAAAGAAAATAAGAATTTAGAACATAGGGAAACAGGAGATAAGTAAATAAATGAACTAAAGAGATTAATGTTAAATGATGTTTGTTCGATATAATTTCCATCTGGAAATAATATCGTTGTTTGCACACTTTTTTTTCTTTGATAGTTAACTCACAGACTATCGAAGTTTTTGACCATTTTAACATTGTTAATATGGAGAGACCGGTTGGATTATTAGCCAAAGAACCACTCTGTATTGGCATAAGCGTCGCGAATCATATATGCCAAAGATAATCGAAGACGGAGTAAAATACAAGGGTTGTAGTATAAGTCTTAGATAACAGTGAATAAGATGGATATACGGAATAGTGCCTTTGGTTTGTGCAGTCCCAGGACAACTTGTATGGACGAAGGTCTAACAGAGTATATCCAATGGATCGCGTAAGTTGATCTGTTCAAACGTATTCACGTTTGGTGGCGGAGGAATTCGTTTCTCTTAGCTGTATACCCGTGTTATTTTTGGATAAGTCAATTTGTGATTTGGCGGGTATGACGATGTGACATTTCTAAGTGAATGAAGATGGATGTCTGACAGAGTATTTCCAGACGGTCACGTACATTGATTTCTTCAACTATACCAGGAGTGGAAGCGGAGAAGGAAACTTCTTTTAGCTGACACGTAATGTTTGGTTGTAGACGTCAATTAGTGATTCTGATGGATCTGAAAATGTGGCATTCGAAGTGAATCCGATGTGATGATAAAGCGTAGCTTCTAGCCTCATCAACCAGTAAATGACAGAAATCGGGCAGGCAGTGTGGCTAAGTCGGTCGCACCGAAGTAGGGTGTATAATCACCTATCTAGAGAATATTCATTTGTTTCTTAAATCTATCAATGCTGTCCCATATATATACGGGAACGGTTGCTGATCCCAACCGTTGGTGATGTACATTCGATACACTCAAGCGAAATGAGTGGTCGGTCATGTGTGGCTGAGTTACACGATGTTCTTGTTGAACTCCAGTGTATCGTTCCTAGAGTACACTGATCGGAAGGTGGTTCCATACCTTGTCATAGTTGGAAATCCATTATCCAATACGTGCTTGCGATTTTGATTGTATACTATATATGTAGAACGTGAGATGAAAGCGTTTCTGCTAGTTGATTTCTATTTGTACATAGACATTATTATAATATCAAAAGGTTTTTGATATAAAGATATTTTGGATTCTCATAAGGGAAAAACCCGTTCCGTTCTGCGGCGTGGACTTATGAGATATCGTTTACTTGTTCATATACATGTTTAAACTGTTTTACTCATACCAGTCCCATGACTGACCCGGAGTTTACTTTGTTGTTTTCCCTAAACTCTTGGGTGCCTAAATTTGTACGGACAGTCAAGTAGTCGGGTTTTACAGATATACCTGAAGAGCTGGAGCAGGAGGCTTCTGGATCATATAGCTATAGTTTATTTCCGCTGTGTTGTAAGTGTTGTACTCTGATAAGTGCTATTGTATACATAACTGTTATATTTCAAAGTTATGTTATATATTATATGTTATTCGTTCCGCTGTGAGGTTCGTGTTACTCTGATGTTGTGTTCTTCTTCTTCTTCTTCTATTCTAAGTTTCTATCTTATCTATTCTCACCCTTTAATTTCTTTCATTAACTATTCGGTTATTTTCGATCCTTGGATGTTCGATATGTGTTGTATATCGGATAACCAAGATCGCATTTTTCCGGGTCGTTACAGTTGGTATCAGAGCTTAAGTTAAGAATTACCTTGGCTCTGTGGCGTGACTCGGTAGAGATAGGGTTAGTAATACCCTAGATTGAGTTTGAGTGTATATATACGAGTTCATATTTGTATTTGATATAAAAATGGTTTTATATTGTGGAGATTCATTGGCTGAGTTGTTTATGAGTTCTGGTCGATCAGTTTGATCCACTGTATCGGTAGGAGTAAATAAATACTTGAATACGATGGACCGACACAGTATGGATATGTAATATATTATCATATATTAGATATATTGGTTGTAATTATAATCGAATGAGATTATAAAGTGAAATGGTTATATATAACCAATCAGAATCATATAAGTAAAGTATATGAAATAAGATGAATTAAATATGAATTTAAATCAGATTTGGAATTAAAATAAGGAAATTTTAAGTTCCTAGGAGATTTTGAAATGTTTTCAAATGGAAGTATTTAGTAATGGTTTTGAAAATGATATAGTATTGAAAATCACTTGGGTCGCTAGAAAATAATTCTGATGATGACTGCGCAGTATCATCGGTGTGATTTTCAAGTTCTAAGTGGTGGATTACTACCAGAGATTTTGGTTTGAATTGTCTTGAGAAGACAAGTGTTTAGAAATTCAAAGGTTTTGAATTGGCAGTATGATTTCAAATTGATTTGAAATTTACCCTAGAATTTAAGTTCTAGAAATTAAAATTTAACTAATGAAGTTAAATAAAATGAGATGGTAAAAATAAATTGAAATTTAACTTGAACATAATTAAATAGAATTGAATTGGATTAGAGAATAATCTGGATTGGAATTGAAATGATAAGGCGAGAGTTTGGAATTTGAAACTCGAATTTGAAATTGAATTCGGCTGGGATAAGCGAATGGTTGTGTTAAGAATAAAGTGATTGAGTTTGATTGGGATGGCATTTGTATATGCCGAGTTGATAACAGATGGTAGGGATATAATGATATGCCCAACAAAAAGGTACAAGTTTATATTTTATATGAGTTTGGAATTTATGAGCCGAATTGGCAAGCCGTTTGGCATTTTGATTTTCTTTTGGGTTGAAGAAGGCCCAGAGAGGCAAGTTGGAGTTTGAGCTATTGACCAGTACAAAGGAGGTGCTGGCGAAATTTTCCGAAAATTTAAAGTGTTAGAAAATTTTCAGAATTTTTGAAAATTTTAGTTGGTCGGAAGGAATTAATATTTGAATCGATATTAGTTGGTTCAGTTGAAACCAGAGATAAGGGTTAACAGATAAGCTTTTACCAAATAGATAGGGTCGTCCTCTAACTTAGCAATTTCGAGGACGAAATTATTTTAAGTGGGGAAGAATGTAATGACCCGCATTGGCAGAGGTATTATAATTAATTTATTTAATTATATAAATGGTTAATTAAAGGATTTAATGATCGTGGAATTAAATAACTGGGAATATTTAATTAAAATAATAATTTAATAATATATTTAATTCAGAAATAATCAAAAATATTGGAAATCACAATATTCTGTGAACGGGGTCGTCCCTTATATTTAATTCAGCTTAGAGTTGAATTATATTGACGAATATATTCAATCGACGACAGTTTGAACGTATAATTATATTATAATTAAAATCGAGCTCGGAATGGCGCTGCAGTTCGCGATTTGGCGATTTGAACTTCAACTGAATGTACAGGATTCGTTTTAAGTCGGATTTCTGTGAAACAAGAAACGTGTGGAGCTGGTGGAGTATATCTTTCTAGTGGGAGAGAAAAATCGGGATTTCATCGTGTAGATTTTGATTTACGTCCAAATCAAAATTCAGAAAACGTCACTGTAGAATTCCTTTATAATTTGCGATGCATTATATACGTTATAAATAGATTTTCAGTATAAACTGAATATCGAGATAATCTGGAATCCGAAATACCAAGCTATAAATTCTGATATGATATTCTGGAGCTGTACGATATCATATGTGGAGATATACGATAATATTTATTTATAAATATTTAATTTAATTATATTTAAATATATTTATATATTTAAATGGGTCATCCAAAGCTTTAAAAATAGCCACTTTTGCAAACGAAGTCGGAATTCGACGAAACTAATTTTGTTGGATCCGCAACATCAAATTATTGCTAGATGTCAAGTTTCGTGATTTTTAGAGTCAGTATGTGCCCGTATGGATTTTTAGAGTGAAAAACAGTCAGTATTTTGACAGTTAAAAATACGCTGTGTGAGCATACGAAGTCGGAATTTGACGAAACCAGTTTCGTTGGGACCGTAATGTCAGACTCTAGCTACATGTCCGGTTTCGTGATTTTTGGGCATCGTGTGTGATCACACGGATTTTTAGAAGTTAGAAACGAATATGAAGGATTAAATAAAATATTAAAATATTAATAAAAAAATATCTAGATATTTTGTTGTTCTATAAATACCCCCCTTTACTTTTCTTAAAACCTAAATTCACTTTTTCCCCTGGTCAAAATTTCAAGCCGTCGGGTTCTTTCTTCCAAACCAAAACGTTGGTTTTAAATTCCTCATAAAATCAAAATAAAAATCTATAAATCACTTAAGATATGTTTTTGAATCCTGCAGTGCTGCTCTTCATTGCAGTATGTTTTTTTTTTGGGTTCGACGCATCTTATATTCGCTGAAATAGGTACAGCGTTAGCTAGGGTTAGAGGTTTTGGGATGTTCAAGCTAAAATCCATGATTCCGAGTTTGGTTTTAGACTTAGGGGATTAAACTACGCTGGCTAGCAAATCTTTGGTGGAATTCCGCTCATAAGAATGTCGCACAAAATTCGGTATGAAGCAGGTTTGTTCCTCCGTGTCGGCTGTTGAAATCCTGTTCGAGTTATGAGAGATGTATGTGAGGTGGTAGGGTTTTCGAAGAGAGATTGACAAGAAGAAGATTGGTAGTTTCTGTTTGAATTTTCATGGAGGGATTGGAGAGAAGATTGAGTAAGAAAAGAGGCGCAAATGACCATGAAAAGGAACTGAGCTCGCGTTCAAATCTGTTGAAGGAAGACTGTCGAGTTCCTTGTTATGGTAACGGGGGTGTAGTGGTTTTGAAGTGGTGAATTTTGGTGGGTTTAGTTTTCGATTTCATGATGAGCTGAAGGAGGAATGAGGTGATCGAAATGTTGTAATGGCCATTTTTCTGGAGCTGGCAAATTGGATTTGGGAAGCTGGATTTGAGCGGGTCAGGTGGGAGTTAAGTGGGCTGATGCTATGAAAAGGTTAAGGCCCGTTATTAATTAAAAATCTAAGTTAATTCTATTTTTATAATGTATTAAGTAAATCATTCGTATCTTCTACATACGATATCAGATTGACGAGGCGTAAGTTCCGTTAGGACCGTATGGACGAGAGCTCCACAATGGATCTGACTGGGAGTGGATTGGGGCTCGTATGAATTTGTGACGAAATAAATTGTTTGATTCAAATCAAACAACAGTTTATCGTTCTTTAGCGATGAACTGCAAATGTGAGTAAAACTCACCAACTCTGAATAGTTATATTTTTATAATGTAATTTTAGAACTGTTATATAATGGCTGATTGACTGTGTGTTGACTGCTTGATTGAACTGCTAGTCAGTTAGTTGAATTTCTATATTGATTCTGTTTAACAGAATATATCATATAGAACTGAAAGTGATGGATAATCATATTGTGTAACATCTGTTGATGCAGGGAGACAGGTTGGAGGAATCCGACTGGATTCCTCAACAGTTATTTTATTGTTTTTCATATATTGTTATATGACGTGATATAAAATCTGTGGGCGATTATATGTGCTTAGACGACATCGTGATTTGATATGATTGAATACCATAACATACCGAAATGTTGATAAGGGGATTTTCTAAGTGATATTGAAAATAAAATATTTATAAATGAAATATTTATAAATAAGAGATATTTATAAATTTGAATAATTATAAATAAGGAATATTTATAAATAGGAATATTTATAAATAGGAGATATTTTAAAAAGGGAATAAATTCAAACCATTTTCTTTTTGAATGGAAAGGCCTGTGTGGCGGGTTTGGGGATTTTCCCGATGCTCCCGTTACAAAGGAGGTTATGGCGAATTTTTCAGAGAATTTAAGGAGTTAGAATATTTCAAGAATAAATTTGAAAAGGAAATATTTGTAAACCATTTACAAATATAATTGAAAAGGAAACGTTATAAAAGGGAAATCATTTTTAAAGTGTAGAACCGTTGTTTAAAAGTAAATCTTTTCAAATGAATAAAACGTTGTTAAAGAGAGAATCTTTATAAAGTGAATAAAGTAAATCGAATATGGTATTGGAAAGGAGTTAAATCGAATATGGTATTCGAATGAAGTAAATCGAATATGGTATTCGAAAGTTAGTAAAACGAATATGCTATTCGAAAAGGGGTTAGTCGAGTTGAGTTAATTGAATAGAGTTAACCGGTTCAGTAGAGTTAACCAGTTCAGTAGAGTTAACCAGTTCAGTAGAGTTAACCAGTTCAACAGAGTTTACCAGTTCAGTAGAGTTAACCAGTTCAGCAGAGTTAACCAGTTCAGCAGAGTTAACCAGTTCAGCAGAGTTAACCGGTTCAGTAGAGTTAACCAGTTCAGCAGAGTTAACCAGTTCAGTAGAGTTAACCAGTTCAGTAGAGTTAACCAGTTGGGTTAAGTAGGTCGAGTTTACCAGTTGGGTTAAGTAAGTCGGGTTAACCAGTTAGAGTTAATCAGTTAGATTTAATCGATTAGAGTTAAAACGAACTAGAGTTAATCAAATACAGTTATTTGAGACAGAGTTAGTCAAACAGAGTTATCCAGGATAAGTTGCCATCTCGTACGACTGCTAGCATAATTCGTAGGGCTGTAAATAGCCTACGGCGGTCGGATGTTTCCTGAGGGAATCAGGCGTAACCATTGTGATCGCTGCGATCTAGAGTCAAGCGAATGGAGTTAAATAGAATTATCGAATATTAGTTACTCGAATGGAGTTGAATAGAGTTAAATGGAGTTGAATAGAGTTAAATGGAGTTGAATAGAGTTAAATGGAGTTTAATAGAGTTAAATGGAGTAAATAGAGTTATCGAATATTAGTTATTCGAATGGAGTTGAATAGAGTTAAATGGAGTTAAATAGAGTTATCGAATATTAGTTATTCGAATGGAGTTAAATTGAATATTAGTTATTCGATAGGAGTTAATCAAGTTGAGTTAAATAAACCAAGTTAGTCGAGCCTAGTTAATCGAATCGAATTGGTCGAACCAAGTAAGTTAAATTAGTCGAGTTAAGTTCGTCGAGTTAAATTAATCGATGTTAGTTTCATCGAAAGGAGTTATCGATGTTAGTTTCATCGAAAGGAGTTATCGATGTTAGTTTCATCGAAAGGAGTTATCGATTATAGTTTGATCGAAGTGAGATTTATCGAATAAAAGTCATTCGAAAAGAGATTATCGAATATAGTTTATTCGAAAGTGAGATTTTCAAATATGAGATATTTGAAAAGAAAGAGTTATCGAATATTAGTTATTCGAAGAGAGAGATTATCGAATATCGTTTATTCGAGAAGGAGTAATCAAATATAGTATATTCGAAAGGAAGGAATTAATCGAATATAGGTTATTTGAAGAAGAGTTAATCAAATAGAGATTTCTTGAAGAGAGTTAATCGGCGAATTCATTTATATCGAATTCGGGAAAGTACTTATACTTTCCAGTGTTTAAATAGAGATTTATTTATTTATAAATAAATAAGTGTTAGGTTAATTATTCACTAATAAGAATAGAAGTTATAATTAAAGTTAGATAATTCGAAAGGAGGGATTATAACGTTATCGTTATAACCAATGTTTTAAATATAGAAGTGGATTAGTAAAAATTGGATCCGAGAAAGGCGTAAAGAAGTTGTTAAAGATTAAAAGATAAACTTTGACCATTTCGAAGTTATAAAGTTGTTCAGTTAAGGTCTGAGAGGTAATTATACCCCAACTTGAGTGACTTCCTTCTTAACTAAGAAATGGTAAGGTTTAATCGTAAAGGAGTTTTGGAAATGTTTTCCAAACGAGAATCAGAAATGTTTTCTAATAAAAGAAAATAAGAATTTAGAACATAGGGAAACAGGAGATAAGTAAATAAATGAACTAAAGAGATTAATGTTAAATGATGTTTGTTCGATATAATTTCCATTTGGAAATAATATCGTTGTTTGCACACTTGTTTTTCTTTGATAGTTAACTCACAGACTATCGAAGTTTTTGACCATTTTAACGTTGTTAATATGGAGAGACCGGTTGGATTATTAGCCAAAGAACCACTCTGTATTGGCATAAGCGTCGCGAATCATATATGCCAAAGATAATCGAAGACGGTGTAAAATACAAGGGCTGTTGTATAAGTCTTAGATAACAGTGACTAAGATGGATATACGGAATAGTGCCTTCGGTTTGTCCAGTCCCAGGACAACTTGTATGGACGAAGGTCTGACAGAGTATATCCAATGGATTGCATAAGTTGATCTGTTCAAACATATTCACGTTTGGTGGCGGAGGAATTCGTTTCTCTTAGCTGTATACCCGTGTTATTTTTGGATAAGTCAATTTGTGATTTGGCGGGTATGACGATGTGACATTTCTAAGTGAATGAAGATGGATGTCTGACATAGTATTTCCAGACGGTCACGTACATTGATTTCTTCAACTATACCAAGAGTGGAAGCGGAGAAGGAAACTTCTTTTAGCTGACATGTAATGTATGGTTGTAGACGTCAATTAGTGATTCTGATGGATCTGACAATGTGGCATTCGAAGTGAATCTGATGCGATGATAAAGCGTAGCTTCTAGCCTCATCAACCAGTAAATGACAGAAATCGGACAGGCAGCATGGCTAAGTCGGTCGCAACGAAGTAGGGTTTATAATCACCTATCTAGAGAATATTCATTTGTTTCTTAAATCTATCAATGCTGTCCCATATATATACGGGAACGGTTGCTGATCCCAACCGTTGGTGATGTACATTCGATACACTCAAGCGAAATGAGTGGTCGGTCATGTGTGGCTGAGTTACAAGATGTTCTTGTTGAACTCCAGTGTATCGTTCCTAGAGTACACTGATCGGAAGGTGGTTCCATACCTTGTCATAGTTGGAAATCCATTATCCAATACGTGCTTGCGATTTTGATTGTATACTATATATGTAGAACGTGAGATGAAATCGTTTCTGCTAGTTGATTTCTATTTGTACATAGACATTATTATAATATCAAAAGGTTTTTGATATAAAGATATTTTGGATTCTCATAAGGGAAAAACCCGTTCCGTTCTGCGGCGTGGTCTTATGAGATATCGTTTACTTGTTCATATACCTGTTTAAACTGTTTTACTCATACCAGTCCCATGACTGACCCAGAGTTCACTTTGTTGTTTTCCCTAAACTCTTGGGTGCCTAAATTTGTACGGACAGTCAAGTAGTCGGGTTTTACAGATATACCTGAAGAGCTGGTGCAGGAGGCTTCTGGATCATATAGCTATAGTTTATTTCCGCTGTGTTGTAAGTGCTGTACTCTGATAAGTGCTATTGTATACATAACTGTTATATTTCAAAGTTATGTTATATATTATATGTTATTCGTTCCGCTGTGAAGTTCGTGTTACTCTGATGTTGTGTTCTTCTTCTTCTTCTATTCTAAGTTTCTATCTTATCTATTCACACCCTCTAATTTCTTGCATTAACTATTCGGTTATTTTCGATCCTTGGATGTTCGATATGTGTTGTATATCGGATAACCAAGATCGCATTTTTTCGGGTCGTTACATTCTTTGAGTTATGAGTTCGATTTCTTTAATAAGATAATTAAAAAGTTAATTAGGTTGAGTTATAATTTGGGTTATATGGCTATGTATGTGAAACATTGGAAAAATGTGATATTTTTTGAATATATGCTACTTGTTTATAATTATAGCTTTGTCGTGGATCCCTTTGTATATGCCAAATCACCTATGTTCAACTTGATTCATGTTTGACATCATTTTATATGCAAGTTTGGGTGTAAATTATATGCTAATTTCTATGTGAATTGTACACAAGTTTACATGTAAACCAAGTAAAATGACTATATGCAAGTTTAGGTAGGAATTGAATCCACATATATGCATGTTTACACCTTTAGATTTAGATCTGTGACATACATAGTTTTATACAAGTTTGTGACTATGACCTATGCAAGTTTGGGTGAAAACTATGTTCATACCTACAAGTTCACACCTTTAGATCTATGTTTAGATTCATGACAAAACAAAGTTAATGCAAGAAATATTGTAATCCTTATTCGTAAGTTAGATCCATTTTGTGTATTATGCAAATTTGCGATGTTCTTCCCTTTTTTGTGAATAGACTAATTGCTAGTCTAATATATATATGTCATGATAAGCGAACGAACAACGTGGGGACGACGGGGGATATATTGAATATATTCATATTGAGAATTGGCATGTAATGGCCTTAAAAGGCATATAATTAATTTGAGGCAATAATTGGTAAAATTTGTTATACCTGAAATAAATGGACATAATTTAGGTGACAATTACGGACATAAGTATATTTGGAATTTATTTACAAATTTGAATAGGGATATTAATCCACTTTGGGGTTAAATAAAGATCTGTAATAATTAACCGCCTGAGACACGAGGTTAGACTCGTTTGTGGTGTAAGACTGCCCGGACCCGCCCGACAAATCCAGCATCCACAAATGCCATTCTAATGTGAGCGGTCAAAGGCATGAATTAAATGTGTAACAATTGTAAAGACACGAGATTAGGCTCGTTTGTGGTGTAAGACAGCCCAGACCCACCCGGTAAATCCAGCAGCCACAAGTGCCAGTCTAATGTGGGAGGTCTTTACAAGGTTACGGTTTTAATGAATTAAGAAACACTTAACCAGATAAATATGTGGTGGGACATGGGGGGTTAAGTGGGTGCCTTGGGTGGCATGTGAAATTAGGTGGGTGCCTTGGGTGGCATGTGAAATTAAGAGGGTGCCTTTGGTGGCATGTGAAATACGATTAGATGCACTTAACCAAGATTGAAACATGTAAGAAGACATGAATAAGAATGGGGTTAAGTGGGGAAAACCTTAGAGGGAACCAAGCATAGGCGAAAAGCTTGTGTCGTGCATGAGGGGCCTTTTCAAACCAGTAACCCATTAAGTATCTTTGTGGGCTCGACCCAAGTCGAGGACGGGACACGCGTACTGGGTTTGATTGTAAGAGGTCAAAACGGGCTAGCGGTGGCAACGCAAGTCCAACGGTGTCATGTGCATGTGTGGGCCCGGGCTGGTAGGTAAGACGTTGTTGCATCGTGTAGATATAAGCCGTGCATTTTTTGTGGTATCGGGTTGCCACTTTGGGGAGTGATACACCCCATTTTGGGGCCAGCACGGGTATCTACGAGTTAGGGAGCCGATCGGATGGGGGCAGTGGGTACACCTAGTGGAGATAGGGGTAGACAGTACCTATAAAGGCAGCTAGGGGTACACGAAACTACCATTATCATTATTAAGTTCTGTAGGAGGGATCAACTTTTAGGGTGTTTGGTGTGGTGCAATGTAATAATTATCTTATAGTGATTAGGCGTGCCTTTAACGTTATCTTTGTTCATCTTATTTCCTTTGGTTGCTCTATCATGCCTATTGTTCACAGTCATTTCCTTATTTCCCAGCTTATGTCATATCCTAGTTACTTTAATGATTATATTGTTAAAGTTATTGCACTCTTTATGTCTGACCCCCTTTGTTTCCACCTCTTTTCTTCCCCCCCCCCCCTCGCCAGGTGCTCAGGGTGGGACTAGTACCACTGGAGCTTGATTTGGACAACTTTATCTCTTTCTTTTGGAAGTTGCTTGGATTGCTGAAGTAAAGTTCAGCCTATCTCATTTATGGCTATTTTATGTTGGGGTTATGTCTTTTATTTTATGTACTCAGAACTTATTTGTCAAGATGGATAATAAGTGTATTTGGTTTTGTACACTACACCAAAACAGTGGATTCCCAACAAGTATATGTGTTACAAATAATTTCTGTGACACTTTTATGTGTCCCCAACGGCATGTGAGGAATTTCCTGTTACACTTATAAGTGTTACGAACAGAGTAACTGCTAACACTTATAAGTGTTACAAGCAGAGTAACTGCTAACACTTATAAGTGTTACAAACATATTCATTGCTAACACTTATAAATGTTGGAACTATAATATATGGTAACACTTATAAGAGTTACAAACATATTCATTGCTAACATTTATAAATGTTGGAACCATAAGATATGGTAACACTAATAAGAGTTACAAACATATTCATTGCTAACACTTATAAATGTTGGAACCAGAAGATATGGTAACACTTATAAATATCAGTATCATAATCCTACTAACACTTACATGTGTTACTAAGCAAAACTATATTTTTTCCCCTTTCTATTCATAATATGTATTAAAATTCTTGAAACAAATGAATATAACATATATTTATGTTTTCCAGACCGCATATATAATTCATCATACAAATCCAACGCAAATTTAAAATGCCTCACAGAAAACCAATAGTTTATCATAAACAATTATTAAATATAACTCAAATACCATAATGTCATGTATTCATGTATTGCAAAAACATAAGTTACAAAAAATTCAATTTAAAACACACTTAAGGTATTTAAGGTCAACATTGCCATCAGAATTGTCCAATCCAAACTCTAGCGGTTTTGCATATTTTTCAAAGTCTTGAACGAGAATTCAAAGCGTCCATCTACAAGTTCCTACATTAATATAAACACTCAATAAAAAACTACAAACTTCAAAATGCAAAATAAGATAAATAAGTGGAAAACACAAGTGCAAGATAAAGATAGTCTTTACGAGTCATAATTTCACACAAAAATAATCTATTTAATTTAAGCTTTTTGTTCGTGCTTGCAGGCTGCCCTTTCTACTCCATGTATAGACACAAACCATACGTAGTTCATTTGAAAAATCAGCCCAGTGTGGTTTCAAGCATTGGATTACGCACATGTTGAAGAGCGTGTGCACAAGCTTGAATCTACACTTGCAGCAAGCTTAGAGTGCTTCTTGTTGCAAGCTTTGCACTTGCAATAGCGAATGCACAAGCTTGCAACAACAAGCACTGCAAGCCTCTGCACTTGTATTTCTCTAAAGGGTAAAAATGCAATATTAATTAAATTAAAAGGAAAAAAATGCTTCATTCGTTTCCCTTAACTTTAATCATCTGTATTAGTAGTTAATACATAATTTCAAGCAATGTAGTAGAGATATAATAAAATTCCTATAGCACATGATAAAATAAATTAATACATAAATTCGGTTTGCAACTCAGTTCGCAAAACTGAGTTGGCACTCAGTTTGTCGAACTGAGTTTGTACTCTGTTTTGCAAACTGAGTATGTGCAACTCAGTTCGCAAAACTGAGTTGGCACTCAGTTTGTCAAACTGAGTTTGCACTCAATTTTGTGGACTGAGTTGCAAACTCAGTTTTGCAAACCGAGTATGTGCAACTCAGTTTTGCAAAACTGAGTTTGCAACTCAGTTCGTCGAGCTGAGTTTGCACTCAGTTCGTCAAACTGAGTTGCAAACTCATTTTTGCAAAACTGTTTTACAAATTGAGTTCGTCGAACCGAGTATGTGGAAAATTAATGAACATTATACATGAAAAATTACCACAAATAATTCGTTCTTACTTTGCCAAATGTTCTGTGCATTTCCTGAAGCGATGCATTTCCTAAAGCGGCAAGTGCAGCAAATCATGGAAGTTTTTCCCTGTATAAATGGAACAGAAATAAAATTAATAGCATATTGCCTATTGGCTTGCATATTGCCTACTGGCATATGCAAATGCATATGCCTCTAGCATATGATTTGCATATGCCTGTAGGCAATATGCATTTTGCATATGCCTGCAGGCATATGCAATTTGCATATGCCTGCAGGCATATGCAATTTGCATACGCTAGAGGCATATACAAATGCATTTCCTAATGGCATATGCATATCATATCCCAATACTAGTTATATAATAGCCTATCATAAAAGGCTGCTAGATTATTGAATAATACAATATAGTAGATCTTTGTTTCTATCTTTATAAATATTCATATCCCAACACTAATAAAACCCTCGAATGTAACAACTCACTGGCAACTTAAAATAATATATTGAGTTGATTCGGTTTGTATCTAACAATAATGATCACAAGACAACAATTATTAAATCATTGTGAGTACAATTAGTAACCATTGAATGAATCAATCCAACGAACTACAATAAGATGCACCTGATATACAGAGATTTGGTGTCATTGATGATTGAACCGCGCTCTATTTAAATTATATCGAAGGTCCAAACACGCAAAGCAATCCAGAAAGATCATTTTCAGGGGATCTGTTAGATTTAGTTCATGTTGGCAAGCCTATCTACAATGACCTCTGCACTTTCCCAAAACAAGCAATACATGTCTGGATCATGTGCTTACGATACACTATTATGGAAACCTCTCGCACACCTAAGTTTTGACATAAAATCGTGTTATAATATAATCCATATTGAATTTGATGTTGCAACAGAAGTAAGACTTTAAGGGGACAAAAATCATAGGATACGAGAGGATAATATAGCATCCTGGTTAATTTGTCATGATGTATCCACTTGTAATGGTTGTAAACAGCAACAGAAAGAACCTATAAGCAAGGTTACCAATATCTTAAGAATACCGAGTCAATAGAAGTCACAAAACTTGGATAGTAAAGGCACTTTCCAGAAAATAACAGTGCAACATTATGCCTATAGCCTAAAGAGAAACTGGACATTGCGTAAATAAAATACATATACCATCAACTGTAAAAGTGTAGCCATTAACGAGTAACTAAGTTGGTAAGTGTGATCTGGTTACTAGAAGGAACAAGATTGTATTGTCTTGTGATTAGTATTTAAAAGAAAATACTAAACTTTCAGCTTTCAGTGACATCAATCCAAGATGATTCCACAGGTACATCGATGCAAATATGTTGTTGTTAACTGGGTATATGGGTCATTGTGACCAAAACAGAAAAGTGATATAAATAAAAATAAAATTAGAAATCAACAGTACCACATTGTCACTGTTATAATAATGCAAATTGTGAATTACTAGTTTGCGGCTAAATATGCAGTTAGACCGATGTAGTTTTTCACTTTCCCTGAGTAGAAACATATTATGGTATAAACCAAAGTGCGTTTTTGGCATGCTTTACTGAAATTAGATTGTTACAAACATATGATCATAACTAGGTCATTTTGACATACACCGATGCCTTAAAAACTCTTGAAGGTTTTACTTCCATTAAAGCGTTAAAAACAAATGTTTAAAACTATACCCTTCTTAATTACACTAGAGTTCAAAAATGCTATGAAAAAAATTACTTACACTAAGTGTTAAAAACACATGGATATTACTAGATGTCATTACATGTGCCCAACACACAAAGGAGCAATTGAAAAATTCATCATCGTATAAAATCAGCAAGCATGGAAAAATATATTGGAGTGGATTTAACACACAATACTGCCACTGTCAGGAATCTACATTTACTTAGGAAGTAATCAAACAATCCAAGTAGATTGTTTTTACATAAACAATCTCAAAATCTATATATTTAGCACAAAATTTCCAAAAATGTGCCATTTATTGATATGTACTGAGGTCATTACTGGAAAATTATTGCTTTTTATGAGGTAAACTGTAACCTATAAAAGAAACTGAAATTTTTTTTCATTTTAATTTAAATGCTTTTTTTTACAAAGATTAACCACCTGAAAAAAGTTACGAATATACCACCTAGTTTGAATGAAGGAATAATATGATGAATAATAATAGATAAAGGTGAAAGTTAAGAACTGAAATACCTTTAGAAATGAAATACTCGAAGTTTGCGAGAGAAAAACTGCAACAAAGCGCTGGAGATGAGAGCCATTTGAATCAAATTTGAAATCCCTCCTTTTTCCAAGTGTGGATCGCTACCCATAAGGGCATATTCTAATTCCACGAGCGGGCAGGTCCTAGTAGTTTTGGTCCTAAAGTCAAAAACAAAAATAAGGCCCTAACACAAAAGCTAACGTATTTCATCCAAAGATCAGTTGCACCACAGCTTCGCTATGTAGCCACACGTTCCCATGTAAATAACGTATTACATTAGTTCTCTTCATGTGCATCAATAAACAAGTAAGTTTAAAAAAAGTCTACTATTTATTTTACAGTGTATTAGTTCTGAAGCCAAAAGAGACGTAGTAGAAGTACGTCCATATATATAATAATGTTTCTGCAAAATATATACATATAATTGTGAATTTTGTTGGGTTGGCCAACTAAATATTCAACTTCTAGAATATACCGAGTCCATTTCAATCAAGTGTCTCAAACCAAAATCTGAAAAACTAAATCAAATAAGAAAAAACTACTAGAGTTGAGTAAAATCGGTAAAACCTTATTTTACTTCATCAAAAGTTTAATGTTTTACTAAGCATCACCATCATCACTTTAGCCCTACTTCCCAGAAAAAATCATAATACGCGACAACCATTTGCACTCTTCTTAAATTTGATTAATAGATCAGACGTCATCTATTTCAGGGAAAAGACAAACTAGTGTAAAACGTCAGCTAAAAAGGTGTATAAATTACTTCTGCATCCAAAATTATTTCAACGAACATGCTTGCTTAAAATTAAGAATGCACCTTCTTCAAGATTGATAACCCATTTTCGATTCGAGTAATAATAATGATTATACAAAATCTGAACTAAACCGTGACTCTCCTAATCGCCGAATCTCACCCGAATGCCTGAGTAACCTGACCTCAAATCAAAGAAAATTCTGTTCCCCAAAATCACTACAGCCGGCAGCCCACTCGCACTCCTCAATGAATTCGAACCTCCTTCAATCACTCGCGAACTTGTAACCTCGATTTGCGTATTTCATGATTTTATCGTCGATGGAGTTTTTTTCGCTGTAGATGAAGAAACCGAAAGATAGGGTTTTGACGATAGATCCAAAAAAGGGAAAGATATGCGGCCTTGGAGGAAAAAGTGTTGAGGACTAAGCGTTGAGCATCAGATTAGGGTTATGTTTGGCAACTTACCCTTTTTCCCTTAGAAAATAAGAGTTGACCAAGCATAACAACACATAAAAGTGTTGGCACATTTTTGGTGACATATTTTTGCTACCGCAACACATATAAGTGTCAGTAGGCTACAACACATATAAGTGTTGGCAGTTGAAAAAAATAAGAGTTGCCAATTGGCCATTATGGTGTAGTGGTAGTTGGTTTTTGATGTGATGTAACCAAACTATTTCTTCGCTACAATAAAAGTGGTTTTTATTTTCCAAGTACCAATATATTTATCTGTCTTGTTTACTTTTCTGTTCTATACACAATAAACGCTCCACCAAAATTAATGCATTCCCTTTGTGAGTGACCTTAATGGAGATGGGGTGTCACAAAACTCCTTACCAATCAGAAGTTATAGACGAAATAAGATTTGCCTAGGGTTAAACGGTCATTTAAAAAACAAAAAAATCGTAAACATGGGAAATGACCCCAATAGTCGTTCCCCAAATTTACACGACTATACGACCTCATATGAAAATGAGATAAATATTCCACGATCCCCCGATGTATAGAATGCGGGTTGTTACGTTCTCCCCCCATAAGAAATTTCGTCCTCGAAATTCCTTAATTAAAACATACAAAGGGTCCTGCATGCCTAACAGCCATTTGCGAACAATCAAACACAGATAATAACACAAAAATTCTATCCTAGCATGCGGAATGGCTAAATTGCAATTAAAATCTTACCAGGCAAAGAGTTCTGGATACGACTTCCTTACGCTTTCCTCTGTTCCACAAGTACAGTCGTTCTCATTCTCGCCCCACTGAACCTTGACCAGTTTCACTGTCTTCCTTCGAAGTTGCTTCATATCGTACTCGACATTACGGATAAGTTTGCGGTTCCCAACCGCCTCGGGTTCCACTTTGATGTCATCCAACTGATCCGGTGAAATAGTCATATCGGGGTCGTGCACGAACTTCCTTAACTGGGAAACATGAAATACGTCGTGAACTCCTGTCGTCTTGTTAGGTAACTCAACTTTATATGCCAAATTCCCAACTTGCTCGAGAATTGGGAATGGACCAACAAATCTTGGTGCCAACATTACTCTCCTACCAAATCGAATCATGCTCTTTAACGGAGAAATCTTGAAAAATACTAAGTCGCCCACGAAGAATTTTAAATCTCTTCGTCTCTTATCAACATAACTCTTTTGCCTATCTTGGGCAGCTTTCATTCGCTGTTGAATAACCTTGAACTTATCTGATGTTTCTCTTATAACATCTGGTCCAAGCATAAATTTCTCTTCGGTTTCCAACCAACATGATGGTGAGTTGCACGGTCTTCCATACAAAGCCTCAAATGGATCCGTACCAATACTGGATTGATAACTATTATTATGTGCGAACTCCACTGGATGCAAAAGGTCATCCCATGAACCACCAAAATCCAATATACAAGCCCTCAAGAGATCCTCTAATACACGATTCACCCTTTCTCTGTGACTGTCGGTTTGAGGGTGGTACGCAGCACTGAGATGTAATTCTGATCCTATTGCCTCTTGTAAGTTCTTCCAAAACCCACTAGTAAACAACGAATCTCGGTCGTTCGCAATGCCTTTGGGTACTCAATGAAATCTCACTACCCATTTCATATACAGTTCTTCTAACTTAGCTATTGTTCTGTTCGACTTAACCGGTATGAACCTTGCACTCTTGGTCAATCGATCTACAATCACCCAAATACTATCATGCTCGGATCTAGTCCTTAGTAACCCATCAATGAAATCCATCGAGACTTGTTCCCATTTCCATTCTGGAATTTCCAATGGTTGCAGCAAACCACTAGGCTTCTTTTGCTCAGCTTTAACTAGCTGGCAGTTCATGCATTTGGATATAAACTTCCCAACGTCTCTTTTCATCCCTTCCCAGTAGTAGGTCTGCTTCATATCTCAATACATTTTGTTACCACTGGGGTGTATGGTTAGTTTTGAGTGATGACATTCTCCAAGCGCTTCATCTCTCAATCCATCGACATTGGGCACAACTAGTCTCCCATTCTTTCTAAGCCATCCTTCTCGATCAAGCCCATACTTGTCCATCTCCTCATCGATACCCATCTCTAACTTGGAGATGTTTTCCAATAAGTTAGGACCGTTCCTCTGACTGGAACCAATCCGCTCAATCAAAGTGGGTCTGATCATCAAATTTGCTAACATTTCTGAATCTACTTCACACTTTGGTCTGAAATCGTACCCTGCGTTATACTCCAGTTGCTTCCATTCAAGAAACATAGCCCCTAAACTGGCATGTCTCCTACTCAATGCATCAGCTACTGCATTGCCCTTTCCTGGTGTATATACGATCTCGAAATCATAGGAAGCCAAGAATTCTAACCATCTCCGCTGATGGAGATTTAGATCCTTCTGAGAGAAAAGATACTTTAACGATTTATGATCGGTAAACAACTTGAATCTTTCTCTCAAGAGATAATGTCTCCATATCTTCAACACAAACACGATCGCTGCCAATTCCAAATCATGGGTAGGATACCTTTTCTCATGCGGTTTCAGTTGCCGACTAGCGTAAGCTACTACCCTACCTCCTTGCATCAATACAACACCTAGTCCGGTACCACATGCATCCGTGTATACGGTCATTTCTTCATTCCCTTTAGGAATGACTAACGGGGCACATGTCAACTTTTCCTTTAGACTCTCGAATGCATTTTCACACCTTTCGTCCCAGACGAAAGCTTGATTCTTCTTGGTCAACTGAGTTAATGGTGCCGCTATCTTGGGGAAGTCCTGGATAAACTTATGATAATATCTAGCCAAATCTAAGAAACTTCTCACGTATGTTGCATTTTTGGGCGTAGACCAATCCTATACCGTAGCCACCTTCACAGGGTCCATGGCAATACCATTCTTTGAAACAAAACAGCCTAAGAATCTCACTTCCCTCCTCCAGAAGTGACATTTAGAAAATTTCGCTTTCAATTGGTGCTTTCTCAACACCTCCATCATTATCCTCAAATGTTCCTTGTGTTCTACCTCTGTCCTCGAGTAAACAAGGATATCGTCCACGAACACAAGAACAAACTTATTCAGTTGATTCCTGAATACCATATTCATAAGATCCACAAAATATGTTGGTACATTGGTCAACCCGAATGGCATGACCAACCACTCATAGAGTCCAGACGGCGTCCGAAATGCCATTTTTGGAACACTCTCAGCTGCTACTCAGAGCTGATGAAATCCTATCTCGAGGTCCAACTGGGAGAACACTCTTGCTCCTTCTAGTTGATCAAACAAATCATCTATCCGTGGGAGAGGATACTTATTCTTCCTAGTCACTTTATTCAACTCGCGATAGTCCACACATAAACGAAGGGAACCATCCGCCTTAGTGGCAAATACAACTGGTGCTCCCCACTCGGAGACACTTCTTCTTATAAATCCCTTCTTTAAAAGATCGCTTACTTGCACCCCGAGCTCTCGTTGCTCCTTTGGTGCCATACGACGAAGTGCCATCACTATAGGTCTTGTAACAACCCGTATTTTCAATAAACTGTTATAACATAAATCGAGGCAGAATTTAATTCAAAAATCAGAATCAGGGGAGACGGGCTATGCCATTGCGTTCGTCTCGGAAAAATACGCGAAATAGAGTCCGAGTTTTCGAAAATCGGAGTCCGTATGACCCGGTTAAGGCCCATTGAAGTTTTCAGAAATTTCTAAGCTAAAAACAGATTTAAAATTTGAATTAAAAATAGGGATTAGGGCTAATCTGGGTTAGGCGGGAAAATTCCCGCCAGGGGGGCCCATGTCGACAGGCATGTCGACAGGGCACCCAGGGAGTCGACAGCCCTGTCGACAGGGGGTGCCCAGGCAGTTCAGCCTGGTGCACCATTTCTGATTTGGGTTGGGTCATGTGGCTTGGTTCTAGAGAAATCCGAGATCTGACGGGCCAAACCTAATCTAGGGTTAATCCTAGGGCTAAAAACACTCTAATCTTCTATAAATATACCCCTAATCCTACCCTAAAGCCTCATTAATCAATCTAGCAACTAAACTATGCCAATTTGAAACCTCAAATGGCCTCCACCTAAAATCCCTAGCCTCCACCTTCCTCAAAGTTAAATCCTATGAAGATATGATGATCATACAACCTTTTCTATGTTGTATGAATGCTTAATAACTTGCATGCTTCATTAAGTTGCAAGTTTGATTTGCTAAAGTTTGTGTTTTGGGATTTTGCAAAGGGATTTTCTTTTTCAAAGCTTTGTTTTGGATTTTTAAGGGGCTTCTTCATCTTATTTGGTGGATTTGTGACTTGTTTATATTTGTAAGCCCTCTTACCTTCACTTTACAAACTCTAAAGTTAATGTTTGGTGAAAGTTGAGATTTATGTGAGTTTAGTTGATTATGCATGTTTATGCGGACTCACCATGTCATGTTTTATATGATTCATAAGTTATGCATGCTTATGCGAACTCACTATACCATGTTCTACATGTTTCATAAGTTATGCATGCATATGCGAGATTACTATGCCATGTTCTACATGTTTCATAAGTTATGCATGCATATGCGAGATTACTATGCCATGTTTTACATGTTTCACAAGTTATGCATGCTTATGCGAGTCTATTATGTCATGTTCTACATGTTTCTTGGATTATGCATGCTTATGCAAGTTCATCTTACCATGTTATGCAAGTTTAATGGATTATGCATGCTATGCAAGTTCACCTTACCATGTTATGCAAGTTTAATGGATTATGCATGTTCACCTCACCATGTTATGCATAGCTTGTTTATGCGAATTCACCATGACATGATTTGCAAGTTTAACATGTATGCATGTTTATTATGACATGTGAAGTTCACCATGTATGTTATGCCAAGTTA
Source organism: Allium sativum (assembly GCA_030737875.1). NCBI lineage: Eukaryota > Viridiplantae > Streptophyta > Magnoliopsida > Asparagales > Amaryllidaceae > Allium > Allium sativum. Next base: position 934,803,866 of record CM060920.1, on the reverse strand, counting down.
CCTTTTATACCCTTATACGTTATGACGAATGTGTAAGCGAGATAATGACGTTGGGAGGGTTTGGGTAAACTTAAAAATACATGAAACTAAAAGATTGGGAATTTACCTATTAAGTTAGGTCTACCCCTTGGGAATTTACCTATTAAGTTAGGTCTACCCAAGTATATGATAACTTGTAAATATGTTCTAAAGTGGACATGACATTAGATAACATAATATGGCCAACTCGAGGTTAGACCTAGTTGTGGTGTAAATCTTCCCAGGTAACCACAACGTGGGGTCTAATGTGGGTAGTTGGTCATGTTGCACCTTAAGACCCGAGGTTAGACCTAGACGTGGTGTAAATCTTCCCAGGTAACCACGGATGTCTAATGTGAGAGGTTGGGTGCGTTAAGTAATTAATGCCTCATGATTAGGGTTAAGTCATGACCCACTAATACTTAACCAATAATGGGGATGCAAGGATTAGATGGGGTTAAGTGGTTACACTTAACTAATTTAATCCAGGATTAGTGAGGGGTTAAAACCACAATTAACTCTCTTAGAAACCCTAGCAACGTGGTCTGTTCCAGCAGTAATCCCAGTTTGGTATCATTCACAACCCTAGAGGCTAGGCTAGGGCGGGGCACGATTACTGGACTGATGTAAGCGACCAAAGTGACCGCTGAGTGGTACAGCGGTGCGGGTCCGGCGGGCTACGGACGTGCACGTAGTCTGATGTTGGACAAACTCGAGGCACGGGTACCAGTAGGCTTAGACTGTGCATTATTGCTTAGGTGTCTGGGGTTGACACCCGAGGGCTTGATACACCCGAAGGTGGACCCAGCACAGTCTGACTACATCCATGTGGGCCGTATGGACACCAACACTTGACATGTTAGGTTTATAGGGAGCCGATCGACTAGACCGTTGGGCTGGACCTTATACTAAGGTCACTTCATGTTATTGGGCCAAAGTTTGGGCTAAGGGATCAAGATCTGTTTTGTGGGTTTGCTAGTACACTGTGGTGCAAAGTTAAATCTCGTCCATGTGATGTCACCTTTATCTATTGCTAGTATGTTCATCTCAGTTTCCATCATACTGTTAACTTTATTAGTTTATAGATTGATCGTAGTAGGGCTTACCAGTCTTTTTGACTGACCTGTTTTCTTTCGCTTCTTTTCTTCCGTTCCCCCCCCCCCCCCCACAGGTTCTCAGGGAGGGGCTACATCTGCTTAGTGGATCTTTGACTTGCTTGTTGGATAGCTCATGTATGGATCTGAGCTAGCTGTGGCTTATCTTTTATTTCTGGGGATTAGTACTGATGTTTTACCATGTATTTTGTTATCACGTATCTAGACTTATGTTGTATTTTGGATCATGACATTTTGATATTATGTACTTGACTATGTTGGTTTTTCTGAGATGATGATGATGGGTTTTTATCTGCTACCGCTGCTTTACTGATATTTATTTTTATATATTCTGTCTTGCGATATCTCTGTGCATGTTTACCTTCACAATAACGCCCCTCCAAAGCTAGTACATTCTAACGAGTGATCCTAGTGGAGGTGGGGTGTTACATTTGGTATCAGAGCACCAGGTTAACAAGATTGAACAAAACTTTTGAAAAAGAAACCCTTTTTGAAAAACTATTTTCAAAAACCTACTAAGTATTTTCCAAAATAAAGTCTAGATTATTTTAAGGCTAATCCCCAAAAAGCCATCAGCATTATCCTTCGTTCCCTTGACCTGATCTTATCTTATCTTTTGTTTCAGTATGGCTGAGAATCTTGACATCCCAGATGGAGTGAACGTACCACTCTGGTATAGGAGACTCCAAGAAGCTAGGGCGGCAGACGGTCCCGCCAACCCTACTCCCACCCCTCCTCCTATAGTGGAGAATCCTATCCCTAATATCCCTCCTCCGGTGGTCCCTGCTCCCCCTCCTCCAGCAGTTAATATTCCCCCTCCCGTTGCTAATGTCCCTCCTCCTCCTCCCGTTGCTGAGGCTCCTCTTCCTCCTCCTCCCCCTCAGCATCCTCAGATTGAGTTTACAAAGGTTTGTAAAGACTTCAAGGCAATGGGAGGCAAGAATTTCCTAGGCACGGAATCTTTCGTTGAAGCTAGGAATTGGTTGAAGGACACGGAGGACTTGTTTGCCATCTTTGGGATTGATGACGAGAGGAAGATCTTATTGACGGTATGGCTTCTGAAGGATGAGGCGGCCTATTGGTGGGAGGTCACAAATGGGACGAGGCCCGTTGAGACTTGGGCCGATTTGAGGGCTAGATTTGTGACCAAGTTTCTATCTTCAGCTGAGGCGAATTTACAAATGGAGAAGTTCATTTCATTAAAGCAAGGTGATATGTCGATCAAGGAGTATATGAACAAGTTTAATCAGCTGGCCCGCTTTGGTTTAGATATAGTGAACACCCCGGAGAAGAAGGCTCTTCGATTTGCCAGAGGATTGAATGAGCCGCTACAGGGCTTGGCAATGTCGCATATTCCGCATGGAGCCACTTTCGAGAGTTTGGTCAATATGGCTCTGCTTCAAGGAGAGGGAAAGAAGGAAGTCAAGTCTGGCGATACTCAAGCAAAGAAGGCTGATTCTCAAGGCAAAGGCAACCAAGGTCAAAGCAGTCAAGGAAATCAGAATAAGAACAAGAAGGGCAACAACAAAGGCAAGGGGAAGTGCAATTACTGTGGCATAGCTGGGCATTTTGCTAAGGATTGCAGGAAGAAGAAAAGGAAGCTTAGTGGTGGATGCTTTTCTTGTGGAGAGACTGGGCACTTCAGCAAAGAATGCCCAAAGAAGAAAGGACAGGCTGGATCTTCAGGAGGGCAAGTTCATGCTCTCAATGCCGCTTCAGTTCCCGAGAGAGGTAGTGTTTCTGTTGAGAACCTCGTTTATATCTCTGATCTTCCAGTACGTACCTTGTTTGATTCCGGTGCATCACATAGCTTTATTTCATCTGATCTTGTCGATAGCTTGCACCTCAGTACTAGCTTAGTGAATGATCCCGTTTGTGTTTCGAATCCCATTGGGGGTTCTGCTCATTTATCTATGATATGTGAGGATCTAAGGATCTCTATACTCAGCGTTGAATTCTTGTGTAGTGCGTATGTTCTAGGTTTCAGGGGATACGGATTGATCTTGGGCATGGATTGGCTGTCTAGATATGGAGCCATTCTGGATTGTGAGCATAGGGTTGTAAGGCTTGTGACTCGCCTGGGCAACACCTTAGAGATTTCATGCAATCCGAAGAATCCCGTCATGTTATGCTATCTAGAATCTCTCGACTCATCAGAGGAGGCCTTCAGTCTGTAAGGGTGGTCCGGGATTATCCAGATGTGTTTGAAGAAGTAAAGGGATTGCCCCCTAAACGAGAGATTGACTTTCGCATCTATCTGGTAGATAATGCTAAACCTGTTGCTTTGCCCGTTCGGCATATGGCTCCGCGTGAGAGACGGGAGCTGAGCAAGCAAGTGAAAGAATTGCTTGAGAAGGGCTTCATCAGAAGGAGTATATCCGAATGGGGAGCGCCTGTGGTGTTTGCAACTAAGGCAGATGGCTCTCTTCGACTCTGTGTGGATTATAGAGAATTGAATAAGCTAACTAAGAAGAACCGACACCCGTTGCCAAGGATCGACGATCTCTTTGATCAACTTGTTGGTGCTTCTGTTTTCTCTCAGCTTGATCTTGCTACGGGTTTTCATCAGCTCAGAGTGGCTGAAGACAGTATAGACAAAACTGCATTCAGAACTCCAGACGGATTTTTTGAATGGCTTGTTATGCCGTTCGGTTTGACGAATGCACCCGCGTATTTTGTGGATTTGATGAGTAGGGTGTTTCGGGAGTTCTTGAATAAGTTTGTCGTGGTCTTTGTTGATGATATTCTGGTCTTCTCCAAGGATGAGGAAGAGCATGCGAGGCACCTAGTAGAGGTGATGGACACACTCCGAGCACACCAGTTAAAAGCCAAGTTCTCCAAGTGCCACTTTTGGAGAAGGGAAGTCAGATTTCTTGGGCATATCGTATCCAAGCAAGGCTTGGCTGTGGATCCCGCTAAGGTGGTTGCGGTTCAGGATTGGAAGACGCCAAGGAATGCAACCGAGGTGAGAAGCTTTCTGGGTCTTGCGGGTTTTTACCGGAAGTTCATCAAGGACTTCGCGAAGATATCCGCTCCTCTTACTAAGTTGACGAAGAAGAACTTAGTCTTTGCTTGGGATATGGATTGTGAGCTTGCTTTTCAGAGGCTCAAGAGAGCCCTTACCTCCGCACCAGTTCTAGCTTTACCCGATGGTGGTAAAATATTTACCGTGTACACTGATGCTTGTGGCACGGGACTGGGCGCCGTTCTGATGCAAGAAGGCAGAGTTATATGTTTTGGTGGGAGGCAACTTAAGGTGCATGAGAAGAATTATCCCACTCATGACCTAGAGCTGGCCGCGATTGTATATGCTCTCAAAGCGTGGCGTCATTATCTTCTGGGAGAGAGATTTGAGCTATATACTGATCATAAGTCTTTGAAGTATCTCTTTTCGCAGAAAGATCTGAACTTAAGACAGCAGAGATGGATGGAATTTTTGGCTTCCTATGATTTTGAGATATCCTATACCCCTGGCAAAGGGAATGTTGTAGCGGATGCGTTAAGTAGGAAAAGGTTGACACTAAGTCCTCTATTTGTTGAAATGAAGAATTTAGAGTTCTTGGCGACCTTTGATTTCTCTTTGGCAATAGAGTCGGTGACCGGTTCCTTGGCATCTCTAGAGCTCAGACCTACTCTTCTAGATTAAGTCGGGGCTTCACAGAAGGAAGACCCTCAGATAGTGGAGATCATGGATAAGCTGGTTCGAGGGGAGACATCTAGTCACCTTGCTCGATATTCTATAGACGATAAGGGTTGGCTAAGGAGAGATGGAAGGCTTTGTGTTCCGATGGTAGAAGACTTGGTGAGGAAAGTTCTTGAGGAAGCACATCGTTCCAAGATGACCATACATCCAGGTGGTGATAAGATGTATAAGGACATGAAGCGCGTTTTCTTCTGGCCTGGGATGAAGAAGGATGTAGCGGAGTTCGTCTCGAGATGTGTTATTTGTCAGAGAGTAAAAGCTGAGTCAAAGAAGCCCGGTGGGCTATTACATCCGCTAGAGGTCCCGCTATGGAAGTGGGAGAGCATTTCTATGGACTTTATTGATGGGCTTCCAAGGTCCAGGAAGGGGAACACGAGCATATGGGTCATTGTGGATAGGCTCACGAAGAGTGCTCATTTTATCCCAGTAAAGAGCAAAAGGACAGCATCTGGACTAGCATCAGTATATCTTCGTGAGGTAGTGCGACTACATGGAGTCCCTTCCAGCATAGTCAGTGATCGAGACCCCATCTTTACTAGTCAGTTCTGGAACAGTTTACAGGAAGCTATGGGCACGAGACTGAACCTGAGTACAGCCTATCACCCACAAACAGACGGCCAAACAGAAAGGGTGAATAGGGTACTTGAGGACTTGTTGAGGCTTTGCATTCTGGATTTTGGTGGTGCTTGGGAAGACCATCTTCCTCTTGTCGAGTTTGCATACAACAACAGTTATCAGGCGAGCATAGGGATGGCACCCTTTGAGGCTTTATATGGGAGGCCGTGCAAGTCACCTACATGTTGGTGGGAATCCACAGATAAGCTTATACTTGGACCCGACATGATTAGGGATACATCCGAGAAGGTTGAGTTGATTAGAAGACGGATGAAAGCGGCCCAAGACCGGCAGAAATCCTATGCTGACAGGCGAAGATCCGAATTAGAGTTTGAGGTTGGGGACAAGGTTTTCGTGAAGGTCTCTCCTTTACGGAATGTGGTCCGGTTTGGAGCTGTTGGGAAGTTAGCACCAAGATTCGTTGGACCCTTCCCCATCATTGAGAGAATTGGGAAGATGGCTTATAAAGTGCAATTGCCCGAGAAGCTGTCCGGAGTGCATAATGTCTTTCATGTCTCACATCTCCGGAAGTGCCTGCATGAGTCCGCTGAGGTGGTTGAGCCTAGCACTCTTGAAGACGTGGAAGTAGAGAAAGAAGCAACTTTAAGGAAAGCTCCGATTCGTATCTTGGGGACAGAGACCAAGAAGCTAAGGAATCGTGAGGTCAGATTGGTGAAAGTTCAATGGGGTGAAGCCGAAGAAGACGCAACTTGGGAAACTGAGGAGAAGATGCGTGGGCTTTATCCATTCCTTTTTGAGGGTACACTCTCAATCGTTTTCCTTTGTTAGTATATCTTTCTCTTTGCTATCCATATTTATCTAGTTATCGTGCTAAGCTTGTCATGAGAACCTTAGGTAGAAACCCTTTTGGATGAAACATGTGTTTGAAACATGTTATGTTTGATGGTTGCAAGTGGTTGCAAGTGTTTGCAAGTGGTTACTCGTGGATGCATGATACACATTAGGCACTAGATCGGCTCACACACTCCTCATATTGCATGTGCATGAGTGTTTATGCTTATTCTTGGATGAAATTTGTATGCAATCACATGGATGTTGCATATGGATGTATGATTGAGCACGCATGTAGGTATTATACATTATGATAGGGATTTGCATACATATGGATACATTTCACTAACATATTTTGCATTGATCATTGCATTAGATAGGTACATATACACACACTTTTGCATATGTTCATACAACATTTAGAATCCTTTAAGGACAATGGTTGCTCGTGGATGATGTTTTGAGTAGATGGATGATTGGATGGTAGGATATGTTCTTCCTAACTTGAAGATTTCGGGGACGAAATCCTTTAAGGAGGGGAGAATGTAACAACCCGTATTTTCAATAAACTGTTATAACATAAATCGAGGCAGAATTTAATTCAAAAATTAGAATCAGGGGAGACGGGCTATGCCATTGCGTTCGTCTCGGAAAAATACGCGAAATAGAGTCCGAGTTTTCGAAAATCGGAGTCCGTATGACCCGGTTAAGGCCCATTGAAGTTTTCAGAAATTTCTAAGCTAAAAACAGATTTAAAATTTGAATTAAAAATAGGGATTAGGGCTAATCTGGGTTAGGCGGGAAAATTCCCGCCAGGGGGGCCCATGTCGACAGGCATGTCGACAGGGCACCCAGGGAGTCGACAGCCCTGTCGACAGCCCTGTCGACAGGGGGTGCCCAGGCAGTTCAGCCTGGTGCACCATTTCTGATTTGGGTTGGGTCATGTGGCTTGGTTCTAGAGAAATCCGAGATCTGACGGGCCAAACCTAATCTAGGGTTAATCCTAGGGCTAAAAACACTCTAATCTTCTATAAATATACCCCTAATCCTACCCTAAAGCCTCATTAATCAATCTAGCAACTAAACTATGCCAATTTGAAACCTCAAATGGCCTCCACCTAAAATCCCTAGCCTCCACCTTCCTCAAAGTTAAATCCTATGAAGATATGATGATCATACAACCTTTTCTATGTTGTATGAATGCTTAATAACTTGCATGCTTCATTAAGTTGCAAGTTTGATTTGCTAAAGTTTGTGTTTTGGGATTTTGCAAAGGGATTTTCTTTTTCAAAGCTTTGTTTTGGATTTTTAAGGGGCTTCTTCATCTTATTTGGTGGATTTGTGACTTGTTTATATTTGTAAGCCCTCTTACCTTCACTTTACAAACTCTAAAGTTAATGTTTGGTGAAAGTTGAGATTTATGTGAGTTTAGTTGATTATGCATGTTTATGCGGACTCACCATGTCATGTTTTATATGATTCATAAGTTATGCATGCTTATGCGAACTCACTATACCATGTTCTACATGTTTCATAAGTTATGCATGCATATGCGAGATTACTATGCCATGTTCTACATGTTTCATAAGTTATGCATGCATATGCGAGATTACTATGCCATGTTTTACATGTTTCACAAGTTATGCATGCTTATGCGAGTCTATTATGTCATGTTCTACATGTTTCTTGGATTATGCATGCTTATGCAAGTTCATCTTACCATGTTATGCAAGTTTAATGGATTATGCATGCTATGCAAGTTCACCTTACCATGTTATGCAAGTTTAATGGATTATGCATGTTCACCTCACCATGTTATGCATAGCTTGTTTATGCGAATTCACCATGACATGATTTGCAAGTTTAACATGTATGCATGTTTATTATGACATGTGAAGTTCACCATGTATGTTATGCCAAGTTACCTTTTATACCCTTATACGTTATGACGAATGTGTAAGCGAGATAATGACGTTGGGAGGGTTTGGGTAAACTTAAAAATACATGAAACTAAAAGATTGGGAATTTACCTATTAAGTTAGGTCTACCCCTTGGGAATTTACCTATTAAGTTAGGTCTACCCAAGTATATGATAACTTGTAAATATGTTCTAAAGTGGACATGACATTAGATAACATAATATGGCCAACTCGAGGTTAGACCTAGTTGTGGTGTAAATCTTCCCAGGTAACCACAACGTGGGGTCTAATGTGGGTAGTTGGTCATGTTGCACCTTAAGACCCGAGGTTAGACCTAGACGTGGTGTAAATCTTCCCAGGTAACCACGGATGTCTAATGTGAGAGGTTGGGTGCGTTAAGTAATTAATGCCTCATGATTAGGGTTAAGTCATGACCCACTAATACTTAACCAATAATGGGGATGCAAGGATTAGATGGGGTTAAGTGGTTACACTTAACTAATTTAATCCAGGATTAGTGAGGGGTTAAAACCACAATTAACTCTCTTAGAAACCCTAGCAACGTGGTCTGTTCCAGCAGTAATCCCAGTTTGGTATCATTCACAACCCTAGAGGCTAGGCTAGGGCGGGACACGATTACTGGACTGATGTAAGCGACCAAAGCGACGGCTGAGTGGTACAGCGGTGCGGGTCCGGCGGGCTACGGACGTGCACGTAGTCTGATGTTGGACAAACTCGAGGCACGGGTACCAGTAGGCTTAGACTGTGCATTATTGCTTAGGTGTCTGGGGTTGACACCCGAGGGCTTGATACACCCGAAGGTGGACCCAGCACAGTCTGACTACATCCATGTGGGCCGTATGGACACCAACACTTGACATGTTAGGTTTATAGGGAGCCGATCGACTAGACCGTTGGGCTGGACCTTATACTAAGGTCACTTCATGTTATTGGGCCAAAGTTTGGGCTAAGGGATCAAGATCTGTTTTGTGGGTTTGCTAGTACACTGTGGTGCAAAGTTAAATCTCGTCCATGTGATGTCACCTTTATCTATTGCTAGTATGTTCATCTCAGTTTCCATCATACTGTTAACTTTATTAGTTTATAGATTGATCGTAGTAGGGCTTACCAGTCTTTTTGACTGACCTGTTTTCTTTCGCTTCTTTTCTTCCGTTCCCCCCCCCCCACAGGTTCTCAGGGAGGGGCTACATCTGCTTAGTGGATCTTTGACTTGCTTGTTGGATAGCTCATGTATGGATCTGAGCTAGCTGTGGCTTATCTTTTATTTCTGGGGATTAGTACTGATGTTTTACCATGTATTTTGTTATCACGTATCTAGACTTATGTTGTATTTTGGATCATGACATTTTGATATTATGTACTTGACTATGTTGGTTTTTCTGAGATGATGATGATGGGTTTTTATCTGCTACCGCTGCTTTACTGATATTTATTTTTATATATTCTGTCTTGCGATATCTCTGTGCATGTTTACCTTCACAATAACGCCCCTCCAAAGCTAGTACATTCTAACGAGTGATCCTAGTGGAGGTGGGGTGTTACAGGTCTGGCATCTTTCACTAAATCAATACGGAACTCAATCTCTCGGTGTGGTGGAAGTTTGGTCACTTCTCGATGATATCCGGATACTGGCCAGCAATGGGAACCCCTGATAACTCGTCATGCGGAATGTCGAGGGAATTTAGAAAACTAGCCATCACCTCATCACTAGATAGGCCACCAAACACTAGCCTCCGCCGATCATCCGCCCTAATACTTACCGAAAACCCCTCACAGTCTACCACCACCCCATACCTTTGGAGCCAATCGACTCCCAAAATAATGCCAAACCCATTAAACCCCAAAATAAAGAAACCACAAGCAAACATACATCCATGACTCGATGAGACCGAATTTCGGCAAATCATACTAAGGCTAGTCGAACCACCAATCGGGTTCGTCACCACTAAAGGTCTATCGACTATCTCGGGTTCCAATTCCAACCTATTTACCAGGTCACTAGATATGAAGGAATGAGAAGCCCCAGTATCAAACAATACTCGAACAGGAACATCATAAATAAAAAGCATACCTTAAATGACAATATTCTTTCCTTTCCCCGCCGCAGTTAGGGCATTCGACGAAGAAGGAACAACATTAATAGCATATGCTTTCACAATCTGCTTCTCTTTAGGAGGTTGTGGACACTTATCCTTGTGATGTCCCACTTGGTCGCAGTTGAAGCACTTCCTGTGTAAGACCCCGTATTTTCTGTTAACGTTATAATAACGAATCAAAGAATATTTAAATTCAAATGTGAAAATTAAGGGATACGGGTTACGCTATTGCGTTCGTCTCGGAATTCTGCTTGAGATAGAGTCCGAGTTTGCATATAACGGACACCGTATGAAGGAGATATGGATGAACAAAGAAAACCAGAATAAAGAAAAAAATGCACTGGCGCACTTGGGAAGTGCACCAATACAAAAGTTGCACTGGCGCACCTGCCAAGTGCGCCCAGGCTGAGCAGAGAGCCTGCACAGCTTTCTGGTGTGATCTGATCCATACTGCGACTCATTGCTGAGTCATTTCTGACTCCTTGTTGATTCATTAGGGATGAGGTGTCACCCTATCCTGACTGAATGGTTATGGTTAACCCTAAGATCATCCGAAGGCTCAAATTAAATTGAAATTCTATATAAACAACCCAATGCTCAAACCTAAAAATCACATAAAAATAATCCTGGAACTATCTTGTCGTCAATAGAGAAATTGGAGTAGCCATCACCAATTCAAAGATAAGATAATAACCTGAATCAAAATCAAATTGAAGTAATCAAATTCAACGATCTACATCAAAGGCGAGCTTACCAATTTCAGAATTCAGATTTCAAAAATCAAGAATTCCTTTTTAGTTTATAAGTTGATTGTTACGTAGATTTAAACGTTCCTTTAATTGAAATCATGACATGTTGTAATTCGAATATAGAATGATGCCTATGTATAAGATAAATAAAGTTTGATTCTCAAACTACCATTGCGATTGATCATGCCTATATGATTGTGATGATGAACATACCATATTGTATGTTATTGGAATCTATTATGATTGGGTAAAGAACTTATTATGCCAACTGTATGGTGAAACATGTCACGTTATAATTTGGTGGTTACTTGCAAGTTTATGATCTAAATCACATGCTTACATGTTAGATCAACATTCATGTATATTTAGAACTATGTTAAGTTGAATCTATTTATGTTGCAAGATTTGGATTTGTAGCTCTCTTATGTTTTAACACATAAGTTACCATGCTAAGTTGTGATTTGAATATGTTTATAGTAGCTCTCTTATGTTTTAACACATAAGTTATCATGCTAAGTTGTTATTCGAATATATTTATAGTAGTTATCTTATGTTTAACACACATAAGTTATCATGCTAAGTTGGGATTTAAATATGTTTATAATAGCTTTCTTATGTTTTGACATACATAAGTCAATATGCTAAATTATGGTTTAAAAATTATGTTTATATGTTAAACCTCCATGCTAGACCTATATCAAGTTTACATGAAAATTAGATCCAACTTAGTCACGAGTTCACGTTTACATGACAATTTTAATTTGTGTAGTTCTATGTAAATTCATATGTTATGATTCATGTTAATCGGATCTAAATTTTGCAAGCTCATTATCCTATGCCAAATCTATATGTCACATATTTTTATGCTGATATAATATTTCATGTTCTTCGCTTTTCCCTTTTGTGGTTAAAAGTTAGGCTAAAATACCAAGCCTAACATTCCTTGTAATTTTGCGAACATGCAAACAGGGGATACCATTGGGTTAAATATGAAATTGTATGTAATTGGCATGTTTGGCACATGCCAATGATTAGTGGCATTTAAATGGTATAATTTTTTTATACCAAAGATTATGAATATGATTTAGGGGAAAAGTGGGCCATGACAATAATTAATTTATAATTTACTTATAAGTATGAAGGATAAACATGAAAATTACATGGTATAGATTTGATATACCATTTATTGTGAGCATAATCAAAGGGATAATTATGGCATGATTAAATTAAGATTAATTTACATAAAGAATTAGACATATATAGAAAATATGTGAATTTAGAAAAGACGAATATGCCTAACCCAAGGTTAGACTGAGTTGTGGTGTAAAACTGCCCGGAATTGCCCGGCATATCCAGTGACCACAACAAGACCTGTCTAATGTGGGTGGTTAGTGCATCAAGCCCAAAAGAACCCGAGGTTAGACTGAGTTGTGGTGTAAACCTGCCCGGATCCGACCGACACATCCAGTGACCACAACAATACCTGTCTAATGTGTGAGGTTGGTGCTTTAATTAATGAATTAAAGCTCATGAATAATCAAGATAGAATTGTAGGGTTAAGTAACTGAGGTAACAATTAACCGTAATAACATGTTAACTAGACAAGTGGGTGAGGTTAAGTAAATTTAGAACACTAAACCGTAATAACATGTTAACTAGACAAGTGGGTGAGGTTAAGTAAATTTAGAACACTTAACTGTTATAACATGTTAACTAGACAAGTGGGTGAGGTTAAGTAAATTTAGAACACTTAACCGAAATAACATGTTAACTAGACAAGTGGGTGAGGTTAAGTAAATTTAGAACACTTAACCATAATAACAGGTTAACTAGGCAAATGGGTGAGGTTAAGTAAAATTAGAACACTTAACCGTTACAACATGTTAATTAGACAAGTAGGTGAGGTTAAGTAAATTTAGAACACTTAACCATTGTAACATGATAATTAAGCAGATGATAAGGTTAAGTTAACTAAGGTAACACTTAACCAAAATATATAATGACATGTGGTGGGGTAAAGTAACACAAGAGGAAAACACTTAACCAATTATATAACATGATGTATGGGAAGGGTTAAGTTAACACGAGAGGGCAACACTTAAGCAATATAACATGATTTGAGGTAAGGTCAAGTCAACACCAAAAGGAAACACTTAACCAACATGACGTGACGGGTGGATGGGTTACGTTAACTTGAATTGATTAATGATACTTGACCAGTATAACTTGATGAAGGATTACGTTAAATGGGAAATACTTAACCAATATAACCTGATGACTGAACAGGGTTTAGTTAATAAATCACACTTAACCAATCCAACATGATAATTGAGAAAGGTTGAGTTAATAAGAACCACTTTTCCAATATGACATGACGAGTAGGAGGTTAAGTACACATCGGGTTGGTGGGTAATATTAGTAAATATAGGCCCACGAAACTTAACCATTGAATATACATGCTTGAATCTATAGGAGGGTTAAGTACATCTCGTGTAGTTGGGTAATATTAGTACATATAGGCCCACAAACTTAACCGTTAAGAAAACATGCTAGAATCGGTAGGAGGGTTAAGTACATCTCGAGTAGGTGGGTAATATTTGTATATATAGTCCCACAAACTTAACCAGTAGGAAACCCTAGTAACGGGGACCCATTTCAGTAGTAACCCACATAGATGTATCATGGTACCCTGAAACTAGGTAGGGTGGGGAACGATTACTGGGCTGATTATAAGTGGTCAAAGATAATGGCATGGGGTACGTCAGTGTTGGTTCCGACGGTTTACGGGCGTGGACGTACTCCGGAGTGGGAAAAAGCAGGCATTGGGTACCAGTAGTTTTACACTGTGCATTCTTGAATCGTGTCGGGGTCGCTATCATAAGGATTGATAAACCTTATGGTGGGACCAACACTGGGTAGCTACACGCAAGTGAGGGTCGATTGACACAGACACATGGCAAGCTAACACAGGTAGGGAGCCAATCGATAGGGTAGTAAGGGTACATCTAACATATTCATGGCAATTGGGATGATTGAGGTGGAATCCTCAAATATAGATGTACACCTGAAGGCTACCACAACTGCAGGTGTTGCGATCGTATTATACAGATTACTAGTTGAGACACTAGTTACGTGGTGTAGATATTATAGTAATGTGTGCGATCACATGTTTAACCTATCTTGTCTTATATTAGGGTATTGTCCTATGTTTTGTTACTCCTGTCATGACCCCTTTTCCTTGTTTAAATGCTAGTAATCACTGAACTTACCAGACTTATTGTCTAACCCGTTTTCTCTTGTCTTCTTTCCTTCCATTTCCCCCTCCCCCAAGGTAGTCAGGGAGGGAATAGCTCAGGTTTGTTTGGACCGTTACTCTTTCCAAGCTTGAAGACTCTTTGACGTATTGCCTTGGACTCTCTCTTCTACTGCTATGGCTGGCTTATGCTTTATTTTGGGAAATCATTTTGTGCTTCTTTATTTTTGTTAAACAAGACAGGATACTTTGGTATTGTAAAACAATCTTTACACAAGCTGTTTATCAATGAAATAAAGTTTTATTTATTTGCCACGGCTTTAGTTGTCTGTCTTGTAATTTATCTGCATCTTTTACCTATAATGCTCCACCGAAATTAAGGCATTCCCTTTGTGAGTGACCTTAACGGAGGTGGGGTGTTTCACTTGGTATTAGAGCTGAAGGTTACCAGATCAGATAAAAGATTTGAAAAAATATTTTCAAAACGATTTTAAAGGAAGCATTTTTAAAAGAAAAGTTTTGTTTTAAAGCATATTCCCCAAATCCATATGCACTATCTTTTGACCCTCTGCTTGAATCCTTGTTTCCTTCTTTCTTGATTCTCCGGGGCTCTTGGCTTTCTGGGAGCTAACCTTATCGCGGCATGGTTCCGTAGGCTTGAAGAGACTACAACACCTGTCAAAGGGAAAATAAGTGCCTAACTTCCATTTGTAGCCGTAATTTTCTTTCGAGCTTTGTAGGATTCTCCGTACGATGGAGGCAGCTTTCGAGAGACATGTCAACAAGTTACACAAGGATGACAAAGTTGAGAATGAGGAGGTTTGGCTAAGGAACACAACACAAGGATGAAGAAATCATGGATATGGACTTGGTTCACGAAGGAGGGGAGGAAAGAATAGTAAAACCTAAAACAAGAAGAAGTATCTTTATTTTGGTATAACGGGTCGTATAATTAAGGGCAAGAGTAAGAACAAGGGACAAGATTTTCCGGAAGGCAAGTGCATGCTCTCATTGCCAGCATACTTGAGAGAGAGGCAGTAAGATTTCTGTTAAAAGAGTTTTTCCTTTTTGATCATCCTGCTAGTACTCCTTCTGATTTTAGCACTTCACATTCGTTTATATCTGCTTCCATAGTTGAGTCTATGCACCCTAGATCTTGTATAGTAGAGGATCCCATTATTGTCTCAAATCCAATCAGTGGTTCGGCTCATTTATCTTTGATTTGTAAGGATTTGAGAATATTTATATTAAAGTACTGAGTCTAAGTGTAATGATTATGTTTTTGGGCTACAGGTTTATTCTAGGCATTGATTGGTTAGCTAGTAATTGTGAAACAAGGGTAGTTAGACTTTTGACGTGCCTCGTGAATACCCTTGAGATTTCGTACTATCCTAAGGGATCAGTTTGTCTTAGCTACCTAAAATCACTTTATTTATCTATCGACAATTTTCGATCCGTTGGAGTAGTCCATGAGTACGCAAGATGTTTTGATTAGGGTAGGGGTTTTCCCCCTAAAACTCGAGACAGACTTCCGCATATATTTAGATGACACTGGAAACCCAGTTATGCTATCAACGATAATTCTGGTGCAAGATTGGCAAGGATATCCAGAGTCGGTAAAGTGCTCAATGGTTTGGTTGTTTTGTTAGTATCATCTCACATAGATCGTCCAAATTCGGAGGAGGTGTCCCTTGGGTGCTTATCTGATATTAGTTTAGGCCTTTGGGGTTTGTACTTGAGGGATGTCGAGTTTGACTAGGATGGTTTGCGTGAGAAATATATGGCTGGGGCTGGCACCCTAAGTAAGACTGACCTTAAAAGAGGTAAAAAGTACTAGCAACCTTTAGCTTTAGACCCTCAGAATTGTGACATGATGGATAAGCTAAGTAGAAGAGAGACCTCTAATCATATACACTTGGTATCATGTTTAACATCTGTTTATCTTGGAAAGATAGTTCGACAACATTGGATACCCTATAGCATAGTAAGTGATCGAGGTCCTATCTTTACTAGTGGGTTTTGGAAATGGAAGTCAAGAAGCTTCGTGAAGTCAAATTAGTTAAGGTACAGTGGAGTGAAGCTCAAGAAGATGCGACTTAGAAGACTTAAGACTAGATACGCGCATCTTACCCTTGTCGAGGGTATATCCTTGATTCCTCTTTTTCTGTAAAATCTGTTTGCATGCTAGTCTTTAGCTTTTAAGTATATCTTATTGGTCCTATCCTAGATCCTTAGGTAGAGGCCAATGGATGTAAACATGTGTTTGAGACATGTTATAATTGGTGGATGCAAGTGGTTGCAAGTGTTTGCTAGTGGTTGCTTGTGGATGCATATACACACATTAGGCACTAGATCGACTCAGTCACTTTCATATTGCATATGCATGAGTGAATTTTTATACATATGAATTGAAACTTGATTGGATGTTGCATTTGTATGAATGATTGTGCACTCATGTAGAAGTTATAAAGTACGATTAGGAATAATTGCATTCATAATGGACTCATGGCACTAACATAATTTGCATTAAGGAGGTCAACTAAAACAGTAGACCGCCTGATTTTGCATTAGATAAAGACATGTACACACACTACGCATATGATCATGAAGCATTAGAAGTTTTTTTAAGGACAATGGAAGCTTGTGATTAAATGGTTGAGTAGATGGGTGATTGGTTAGTAGGATATATGTTCTTCTCGACTTGAAGATTTCGGGGACAAAATCCTAAAAGGAGGGGAGAATGTAACACCCCGTATTTTCTGTTAATTTTATAATAACGAATCAAAGAATATTTAAATTTAAATGTGAGAATTAAGGGATACGGGTTACACCATTACGTTCATCTCGGAATTCTGCTTGAGATAGAGTCCGAGTTTTTGTTGAACGGACACCGTATGAAGGAGATACGGACGAACAAAGAAAACCAGAAGAAAGAAAAAAAAATGCATGGGCGCACTTGAGAAGTGCGCCAGTACAAAAGTTGCACCGGCGCACCTGCCAAGTGCGCCCAGGCCGAGCAGAAAGCCTGCACAGCTTTCTGGTGTGATCTGATGCATACTGTGACTCATTACTGAGTCCTTTCTGACTCTTTGCTGAGTCATTAGGGCTGAGGTGTCACCCTATCCTGACTGAATGGTTATGGTTAACCCTAAGATCGTCTGAAGGCTCAAATTAAATTGAAATTCTATATAAACAACCCAATGCTCAAACCTAAAAATCACACAAAAATAATCCTGAAACTATCATGCCGTCAATAGAGAACTTGGAGTAGCCGTCACCAATTCAAAGACAAGATAATAACCTGAATCAAAATCAAATTAAAATAATCAAATTCAACGATCTACATCAAAGGCGAGCCTACCTATTTCAAAATTCAGATTTCAGAAATCAAGAATTCCTTTTTAGTTTGTAAGTAGGTTATTACGTAGATTTAAACATTTTTTTAATTGAAATCATGACATGTTGTAATTCGAATATAGAATGATGCCTATGTATAAGATAAATAAAGTTTGATTCTCAAACTACCATTGCGATTGATCATGCCTATATGTTTGTGATGATGAACATACTATATTGTATGTTATTGGAATCTATTATGATTGGGTAAATAACTTATTATGCCAACTGTATGGTGAAACATGTCATGTTATAATTTAGTGGTTACTTGCAAGTTTATGATCTAAATCACATGCTTACATGTTAGATCAACATTCATGTATATTTAGAACTATGTTAAGTTGAATCTATTTATGTTGTAAGATTTAGATTTGTAGCTCTCTTATGTTTTAACACATAAGTTATTATGCTAAGTTGTGATTTGAATATGTTTATAGTAGCTCTCTTATGTTTAACACATAAGTTATCATGCTAAGTTGTGATTCGAATATGTTTATAGTAGTTCTCTTATGTTTAACACACATAAGTTATCATGCTAAGTTGGGATTTAAATATATTTACAGTAGCTTTCTAATGTTTTGACATACATAAGTCAATATGCTAAATTGTGGTTTAAAAATTGTGTTTATATGTTAAACCTCCATGCTAGACCTATATCAAGTTTACATGAAAATTAGATCCAACTTAGTCACGAGTTCACCTTCACATGACAAGTTTAATTTGTGTAGTTCTATGTAAATTCATATGCTATGATTCATGTTAATCGGATCTAAGTTTTGCAAGCTCATTATCCTATACCAAATCTATATGTCACAAATTTTTATGTTGATACAATATTTCATGTTCTTCGCTTTTCCCTTTTGTGGTTATAAGTTAGGCTAAAATACCAAGCCTAACATTCCTTGTAATTTTGCGAACGTGCAAACGGGGGATATCATTGGGTTAAATATGAAATTGTATGTAATTGGCATGTTTGGCACATGCCAATGATTAGTGGAATTTAAATGGTATAATTTTTTTATACCAAAGATTATGAATATGATTTAGGGGAAAAGTGGGCCATGACAATAATTGATTTATAATTTACTTATAAGTATGAAGGATAAACATGAAAATTATATGGCATAGATTTGATATACCATTTATTGTGAGCATAATTAAAAGGATAATTATGGCATGATTAAATTAAGATTAATTTACATAAAGAATTAGACATATTAGAAAATATGTGAATTTAGAAAAGACGAATATGCCTAACCCAAGGTTAGACTGAGTTGTGGTGTAAAACTGCCCGAAACTGACCGGCATATCCAATGACCACAACAAGACCTGTCAAATGTGGGTGGTTAGTGCATCAAGCCCAAAAGAACCCAAGGTTAGACTGAGTTGTGGTGTAAACCTACCCGGAACCAACCGGCACATCCAGTGACCACAACAATGCCTGTCTAATGTGTGAGGTTGGTGCTTTAATTAATGAATTAAAGCTCATGAATAATCAAGCTAGAATTGTAGGGTTAAGTAACTGAGGTAACAATTAACCGTAATAACATGTTAACTAGACAAGTGGGTGAGGTAAAGTAAATTTAGAACACTTAACTGTAATAACATGTTAACTAGACAAGTGGGTGAGGTAAAGTAAATTTAGAACACTTAACCGTTATAACATATTAACTAGACAAGTGGGTGAGGTTAAGTAAATTTAGAACACTTAACCGTAATAACATGTTAACTAGACAAGTGGGTGAGGTTAAGTAAGTTTAGAACACTTAACCATAATAACAGGTTAACTAGGCAAATGGGTGAGGTTAAGTAAAATTAGAACACTTAACCGTTACAACATGTTAATTAGACAAGTGGGTGAGGTTAAGTAAATTTCGAACATTTAATCATTGTAACATATTAATTAAGCAGATGATAGGGCAGTTAACTAAGGTAACACTTAACCAAAATATATAATGACATGTGGTGGGGTTAAGTAATACAAGAGGAAAACACTTAACCAATTATATAACATGATGTATGAGAAGGGTTAAGTTAACACGAGAGGGCAACACTTAACCAATATAACATGATTTGAGGTAAGGTCAAGTCAACACCAGAAGGAAACACTTAACCAACATGACGTGACAGGTGGATGGGTTAAGTTAACTTGAATTGATTAATGACACTTGACCAGTATAACTTGATGAACGAATGGGATTAAGTTAAATGCGAAATACTTAACCAATATAACCTGATGACTAAATAGGGTTTAGTTAATAAATCACACTTAACCAATCCAACATGATAAGTGAGAAAGGTTAAGTTAATAAGAACCACTTAACCAATATGACATGATGAGTAGGAGGTTAAGTACACGTCGGGTTGGTGGGTAATATTAGTAAATATAGGCCCACAAAACTTAACCATTGAATAAACATGCTTGAATTTATGAGAGGGTTAAGTACATCTCGCGTAGGTGGGTAATATTAGTACATATAGGCCCACAAACTTAACCGTTAAGAAAACATGCTAGAATCGGTGGGAGGGTTAAGTACATCTCGTGTAGGTGGGTAATATTTGTATATATAGGCCAACAAACTTAACCAGCAGGAAACCCTAGTAACGGGGACCCATTTCAGCAGTAACCCACATAGATGTATCATGGTTCCCTGAAACTAGGCAGGGTGGGGCACGATTACTGGGCTGATTATAAGCGGTCAAAGATAACGGCATGGGGTACGTTAGTGTAGGTTCCGACGGTTTACGGGCGTGCACGTACTCCGGAGTGGGAAAAAGCAGGTATTGGGTACCAGTAGTTTTACACTGTGCATTCTTGAATCGTGTCGGGGTCGCTATCATACGGATTGATACACCTTATGGTGGGACCAGCACAGGGTAGCTACACACAAGAGTGGGCCGATTGACGCAGACACATGGAAAGCTAACACAGGTAGGGAGCCGATCGATAGGGTAGTAAGGGTATATCTAACATATTCATGGCAATTGGGCTGATTGAGGTGGAATCCTCAAATATAGAGGTACACCTGAAGGCTACCACAACTGCAGGGGTTGGGATCGTATTATACAGATTACTAGTTGAGACATTAGTTAGGTGGTGCAGAGATTATAGTAATGGGTGCGATCACATGTTCAACCTATCTTGTCTTATATTAGGGTATTGTCCTATGTTCTGTTACTCCTATCATGATTCCTTTTCCTTGTTTAAATGCTAGTAATCACTGAACTTACCAGACTTATTGTCTTACCCGTTTTCTCTCATCTTCTTTCCTTTCGTTCCCCCCAGGTAGTCAGGGAGGGAATAGCTCAGGTTTGTTTGGACCATTACTCTTTCCAAGCTTGAAGACTCTTTGACATGTTGCCTTGGACTCTCTCTTCTACCGCTATGGCTAGCTCATGCTTTATTTGGGGAAATCATTTTATGCTTCTTTATTTTTGTTAAACAAGATAGGATACTTTAGTATTGTAAAACAATCTTTATACAAGTTGTTTATCAATGAAATAAAGTTTTATTTATTTGCCGCTACTTTAATTATCTGTCTTGTAATTTATCTGCATCTTTTACCTATAATGCTCCACCGAAATTAAGGCATTCCCTTTGTGAGTGACCTTAACGGAGGTGGGGTGTTTAATCCTGTCCGCTGGCTTTGCTCAACATTCTTTAGAATAATGGCCCTTCTTGCCATAACTAAAGCACTCAACATCTTTCTTATTCTTTTTCTGACCATCCTTTGTTTGGTATTGCTTCCTCTTATTCTGAGAATTATTCTTGCCTCTACCGCTTACCTGGGGCTTTGGCCTCTCTGCTGATGCAACAACGACTTCAATCTTGGGCTTAGGATAAAGGCTCTCTGATCTCAACGCTTTCCCAACAATGGATTCAAACTTCTCATTTATGTGGTTTATAAGCCTTTGCCCCAAGTACTGATCTAAGCCTGTTATGAACTTCTCATTCTTCTTCTCGGGAGTGTCAATAAGGGATAATCCATACTTTGATAAAGTATCGAACTCAACAATATATTCCAAGACTGCCCTATCATTCTGTTTAAGCTCCAAGAACTTCCTAAACAACACTGACTTCTAGGCAGCTGGGATAAACTTATCACTAAAGCGGGTTCCAGGTAACTTGATCCTCAGGAGTAGCTGTTCTAATAGCATTCCACCAATTCATAGCCCGTCCTTGCAGCTGACAGGATGCTACCTTCCTCTTCATCGCGTCTTCGATTCCCAGATGCTCGAAGGTGCGCTCACAGCTATCAAGACAATCTTGAACTTTTGTATCCGATTCCGTTTCGTGGAACGGCTTCCCACCAATACTAGTGTAGTCCTTACAGAGCTTGGCAAAATCGGCCTTAGGCGCCTACACCACTGCACCACCACCATTACCAGCATTAGGAACTGACCTCTGAATATCCCTAAGCATCTCTCTCATGAAGTCAGTAAACATCGTCCTCATGTCAGGAGCATTCCTATTATTGGCTCTTGAAGCAGTATTCCTCGTATATCAGCTCATCGTTCAATCTGTAAAGAGAAAACGATTAACCATCTCTTCAGTGGTGCAAGTGCAATGCAACTTCATCCTTAGATATACTAATAGTATATATATAACTTTTTAAAACCAAATTATCACAAATATGCACTCTCATATACGTATATTATCTCTCCCTGAAGTCTTCCCTATGTTAACTATGCAGCCTAGAGCTCTGATACGAAGTGTGACGGCCCGCCGGCACCAGCCACCATTTCCTATGAAAGTGCGTAGTGCCTATATGTCCAACCAGCACGGGACGGTCGTAAGAAGAAAAGAAAGGAACGATGAATCACCAAAAAACCTGTAGTATATCCCATAGCGCATGGAACAAAATATAATAATAACATAACTTGATATAAAACAGGCGAGACAACGCATAAGTTGAAAACTAAACCATTATAGCAACGGAAAAATTCAGAATACAGCTTATGATCCAAACCATCATTATTACAACTTTTAAAACTATCTCTAAAGCAAAATAGGAAGGTACACTACTAATGCCCAAAGTAGCGACCAGCAACAACACAGGGAGAATATATGGGAATGATACGTGTAAGCCTCATGCTCGTCTCCGGACAGCCACTCGTGCATAACCAGCTAACCTGTCTCTAGTCTGATCATTTAGGAGAACCAAGAGTAATAAGAAGAGACATAAAACTCTGGGTCAGACAAAAGTCTGGTATGAGCGATAAGCAGCAAAACAGAACAATAACAAGCATACATAACCATACAAGAACCTGGACCTGCAACCAAAGAGTTAGCAAAACAGGATGTACAATACTCTAAGGTAACACTAGCATATGGTGTGAAAATAATGGGGAGGGGGTGTGCATGTCATGGTGATAGCAAACATCAAACATAGCAATCATCCCCACATCTCTCACTCAGTGCGTAAAGTATACGAGATCCACCACTTTGACAACTCAATTCTTTGCTATGATCACTCTGCCCCATGGAGTCATGACGACTCCACTGCACTGATCCATAGCTAATACCCGCCTCTCAGTGGTGAGTCAAAGCTATAGAAATTGATAACCCCTTTGCACACGTCCCGCAGCAAAGCCCAATCATTGAGTTAACTCGTTAGTTCCCATCTGGATCCTGAGCTACAACTCCTCATTTGGACTACCTTTGCTTCTCAGGTTTGGCCTACTCCGGATCGGTTCAGTCCTTGTTTTCATCTTTGTCTCGGTTCGGTCGTGACTACCTTCCCCTGGCAGTTCGGTTCGATACTCCTGAGGTGACTCCACATTGGATCGGTTCGTGATACCTCGTATGGGTTAGGTCGTGACCTTCCCTCCGGGTCGGGTCATGCTTGGCAACTCCTCTGGTTCGTGGCCATCAGGCATTTCGGGTCAGCTCCTTCACTCGAGCGGGTCGGTTCGTGATGACCCCTATCGGTTCAGGCCAGGGTTTCCCACCTAGATCGGTCTGTGCTCTCCTTCTCCTGGCAAGCGGGTCGGGGTCATAGGGTGCTCCACGAGTGGGTGGGTTTGGGGAGCTCGATCCGATCCCATTTCCTGCATTGTTTCCTACGACTTTTCCAGCAAGTGTTTATGTCATACGATGGCGTTTTCGACCAATCTAACTACACTAAACAATGACAAAGCATTCCAATAGTAATAGCAACATGTATAATCAACCATAAATACTAAAACAACAATATGACATGTTTATATCGATCAAACATTCCCAAAACCCATGTTTTCCCCTTAATCATGTTTAACCATAACTAATGATAGGATTAGCAAAACATATCCAAATTAACCCAAATTTTTTATTAGATCCCTAAAATAATATTTAAGAATTTTTCCAGAATTTAACAAGCATAATTTCGTTAATTAACACTAATCACCCCTAATTTGCCGTAATTAGTGAAAAACAACGCAAATCACTCACCTTAGCCACAAATAAAACTTTAGATCTGAAACTCTACCGTTTTGGGCTGAATTCCAATGTATAGCAGCAGCTCCAACTCTGATTTGATACTAATCTTCCTTGATTTGGTGTTGATTTGGCTTATATGTGACTAAACGGTGATTAGGAGGTAGTTTAGAAGGTGGAGGCCATGGCTAGGGTTAGAGAAATGTTTTAGGCGGCCGAGAAAATGAAATGGGATCGTTTCCTAACTTATTTAAGCCTCCCCATAACCCTAATCCCGAAATGGGTTATGGGCCCTTCCACTAATTACACTATTAAGCCCGGTTAAGCTGTTTTTAACCTTCCGAACTTATTTCAGCCATATCTCCCAAACGGTAAGTCCGTTTAACAAATGTGACCACTCTACGGAAAGGTAAACCATCATTCAGATCCAATGAAAGTGGTTTCAGGTAGAAACTCCTTACCAATCAAAAGTTATAGGCGAAACAAGATTTGCCAGGGGCAAAACAGTCATTTAAAAATCGGCAAAAATCTTGAACATGGGAAATGACCCCAATAACCGTTCCCCAAAGTTACACGACTATACCACCTCATATGAAAATGAAATAAATATCCTACGATCCCCCGATGCGTAGAATGCGGATCGTTACACTTCCCATGAGATACAGAAACGAAAGAAGAAAAAAATTGAATTTTTCTCATAGATTGTGACGATACACCTGCTTGGGTGCGACCCAACTAGCCATGTTGCCTGCCCGATTTTTATCATTTCCCGGTTGTGAGGCTTGAGGTCACGTTTATCTTTTAGAACAACACTCCACCATTTACTTTGAATGCCACATCATCAAACTCGTTAATTCATTAGTTGATTTCTCCTAAAATATTATGAGTATAAAAGCTAAGAGAAATGAATTTCTCTGCCACCAAACATAATATCTTGAAGAGATCGCCGTACGTGATCTGTTAGGCTTACTCTGTCAGACATTCGTCCATACAAGTCATCCAGAAACAGGATGAACTAAAGGCACCCTCCTACCGCATACTAGGAACCACCCTATAGATTAGTAGTGAGTAGTCCTTTCAATCCAAAGATTTCAATCACGATAAAACCACAGTATATCTCTAGGGATCAGCTAGAGATTTTATGTAATTCTTCCATTTTATGAAGATCTATGGTCTTTAATGCTCCATCTTTATACATATCCCTACAGATTAGTTTTGAGAGCAACGTTGATTCGAAGTGGTTCTGGATCTAGTTCCCATCTCGGTCTCTTCGAAAACAACACGCCAAAAGGTCCAATAAGTTATTTCGTTGATAGTTTGGTGTTTTAACTATCAATCTTACAACATTACAATCAAGTTTATTAGCAGCTAAGGTCTCTACTATTTATTCATTAAAATTCTTTGAATTCCATTTCATCGATTAAAAATCAATTTTAATTACTTATCTCAATAAAACATAATCTTAATTATTAAGAATAAACATATTTCCCGATATCCTATTTATTTTCCTTCACTTCGAAAATATCACGACATTTCCATAAAAACTCTTTTCATTGTCTAAGAAATCAAATGATATACATATCATTATACTTCGAAATCAGTCGAACAATGTTTAAAGTATACATCATTTATTTTAAAACCCAATATGTTTATTACATTTTAACAATCTTGTAAATACCATCGTAATATTATTTTTATGGAATAATAAACTTGATATCTACATCACTTATCGTGACAAACTAATACCATCCTTCGATAATAGTGAAACCATCCAAGTTGGGGTACTTTATTTACCTTTCAGACCTTGGTCAACAACATTCTTATCTCGAGATGGATAATAGTTCGTAACTCAAAACCCATATTATCAATCAAATCTTCTTCATAAATCCCTTTCAAAATTAACCAATCTCATCACATACTCGATTATCTTCTTAAATAAATTCCATTTAAGAAGAAATCACTTTAATATAATTAACTTCAGAATGAAGTAAAAACAATTTATTTCTTCATTAACTAAACAGCTCAGTTAATCACTTTTGAAATTATTAAAAAATAACCAATTATAATATTAATCTTTAAAATTCGTTAATTAAAAACAAATTACATTAAAGAAATATTATTAGAATCAAGCAACTATTTATTAATAATCACTTTTGATCGAACAGTTGATCAGTCAACTTTAAATCATCGGTTAAGTCGTTAACCATTTTCAGTTACTTCTTGTTATTAGACTAATATAATTAATCTAATAATATTGCTTAATCATTTATTTAAATATAATTATTCCCAAATAATAACCCGTAGGTTAATTACAGCTTCATTTACTTATAAAACTGATTTAAACGTCGAATCCTTATTATATAATCATTTTATACTATTTTATAAAAGCAAATTTATAAACACCGATAGATTTTTAAACTTCATAATGTATAAAATATGATTAAAAATCTCATTATAGTAATGAAATAATTTTTTATAAATTATCTTCATTAACTCGCCTAACGACAAATCAGCGTTTAACCAAAAAATGGATTCTAATCCAGTTGCTACCAATCCATCAATCAATACCGTCTATTGATTCAAATAACAATAACGTTGAATTCCAGTTCAACGTTTAACAATCAAACAAGTTTTAAAAATTATGGGGTTTAATCAATTCATATATATAACAATACAAAACAAACAACGTACATAATATTTGAGGAATCTGGTTGGATCCCTCCAACCAGTTCTTCTCTGTATCACAAATCATTATAATATTTCATAACCGATATAAATTTAATTCAATATATTAAACAACGATAATATAACTAACGTCAACCATTCAATCAAAAATAGGCATCCAAAGCATCCAAACATCCAATTTATACTATAAACGATTAAATTTAATTATATAAATTTAATCACATTATAGGATTCCAGAAAAGTGTGAGAGTTAACTCACCTTTATTTTCCCTGATTGATTCACGCATTTATTTCATTTAATTTTAAATGGATGTTTAAAATTACATGAAAATCCAATAGCTTCCAATTCCTTCCAAACTTGCTCAATAGTGTAGTGCTCTTTGCTGCGATTCCAACAAACCCGATTTCATCTGATTCTGATAACACAGCCAATAGTTACACAATTATATAGTTATATGATTATTAGGATAATTAATTTCTTAATTAGATTATAATTTCTTAATTATTCTCGTACTCAATCCCGATTGTTTCCTACTTCACGTTCTCCCTGTTTCTTTGTTCTACACGAAAGCCCAATCTACATTATACAATCTTATTTAAAAATAATAATATATATTACCTGAATTAAACCTTAACTTTAATTAACGTTTTAATGATTATTAAATTATTACCT
Source organism: Allium sativum (assembly GCA_030737875.1). NCBI lineage: Eukaryota > Viridiplantae > Streptophyta > Magnoliopsida > Asparagales > Amaryllidaceae > Allium > Allium sativum. The sequence continues at coordinate 934,776,416 of CM060920.1, read as the reverse complement.
AAATAGTGTGTTTTACCTGACCCACGCAATTCTTCTCTCCCAACAGCTTAACCTTTTTCATTCCATGCAAAACGAAAATGCTGTGTCCATGCAAAAACCTCTCCCCACACCAAGCTCTTACACAAGCTTCTTTTCCCCATACTATCTTTCTCCTTTCGCCAATAACTGCCATGCACAGAACTTCCATGGTGCCAAAAACTGACCCATCGTCCTCCACGTCTGTTGTTCCCCGGTACGTCACCAAATTCCAATCCTTGCGCTGCCGTTGCCCATCTACGACCGACCTCGACCCTTTCCATATGTCCCAGCATTAAACATTCCTCCCTTCCATGCATGGTACTCCTTCCCTGCATTTTTATTCCTTGTTGATTTTCCTCTTTCCAACAAAATGAAAACCCCTCCTGAAATAAACCAAAACCAACCATGTTCACCCTTCTTCACCCACCGCGTTCTCCGACAATCACAACTCGACGAGGTAACCGCCTGCTTCCTTCAGTCCTCCTAAAATCTGAACCATACTTTAGAAAAAACACCCAGCAAAGCCCTCTGTTCAACAATGAACTGCGATCATCTCGAGCCATCGCAATCGACCGCACCGCAGTTGACCCCTACGCCTCATTATCCCCTCTAATTCTCCATTTGGACCATTACCTATCGTCAACCCCATGGGCCTTGAAACTTGTTCTAACCACACGCTGCCCTAAAATTTTGTACTTCCAAAGTAAACCACACCAAATAATTCTTGTACGAGGATGAAGCTTTCCTCACTAGGAGCTCTAAGAAATTAATGTTGAAATTTCTAGAATTTTATCTGAGTTTATTTTGATTTTTGTTTTATGAAGTCTTTTTTTTTTATTTACTACTGTTTCTTCGAACGAGGGAGATGGATACGTATAAAAGAAAGCGAAGTCGACAGCTTTAATTTATAGAGTGGAGACACGAAGGCGAGGTTCAGAACGCATGTGCAAAGAGAAAGAATTACACTGAATGGTTCAGAGATTTTCTTATTTTTTTATTATTTTATTCAATGTGACTAAAGATTTTTATTGACAATGACTAGCGATATTTTATGAGGTGATTCATGCCTATCGCCATTTATGAACGCTGTTTATTGATTCCTATACTCACATACAAACTCCGTTCACGACGAAAAGGGATGTCATGGTATAATTCGGTGTTAGATCCTAATGAAACTTGTTTCATCGAATTCTGTAACGATAAGGATTTCACCCGGACCTAATCGATCGCTAAATCGGCCAAGACCGTTCGAATCATGTATATGCTAACTTTGGGCATATAACACATCAGAACAAATAACAGAAGACTTCTATAAACATCATAATAATGTTACATTAGAGTACATAATATATCAGAGTATATCGAAATATAATACAGTGGAAGATTAATTCACATCAAATGTAATACAATGCACAGCGGAAAATAAATAAAGTAACACAACGGAAGACAATGCTCTGGATAGCTTTAAGCTTCAATCCAGAATCCTGCTCATATATCTGCAACATAAACTACTCGATTGCCCGTGTAGAAAATAGGAGCACCCGATTTTGCAAGGGAAAAGCAAACTACAGGTCAGTCATGGGACTGGTGTGAGAAACTCTAAGCAGTTGAAATTAAGCTATTTAATAATTAGACAAATCACATGACCACGCCGCAAACGCGGAACGGGTTTACCCCCATGAATGCCAGTGTATAAACAACAATCAGTAATATAGATATGGATCTACCATGCATCAATCAACATGCAATATTCCAATTTATCCATTTAGATTAATCACAACACTTAGATTTTCCAAATCAATTCAATTTACAAAAATGATTCCTTTGGGCTTTATTTCTCGATTTCTATTTCAGTACATTCGAAATACATATCTAACTTTTATATCAAAGTAGATTCCACTTGGGGATTTCAAACGAAATCTTTGGAAATATGAATTCCAAAATAATAACAATGCATACAAACAAGTATGCAACCAAATATCGGGCTCCCCTCAGACAAGGCAAAGGGCACGTACCTAAGCAACTCGACACACACACACACACATATGCAGCTCTCACACATGGAGCATGCTACACACTGACTACTCACTCTAAGGCACTGGATCCCACTCATAATTTTAGTAGACCGGGTTACCAAATAATTTCATATCCCGAAGTAGGGGAAAGCATTTCACAACATAATAAACACAAGTACGTTCATAATATAGTACTTCACATCAACAGTTCACACATATGATCAATCACTGTTAATCACATAACCTTTGAGCTCGTACGTCACAAAGAAGGGTGTTAAGCAAGAGAATAAATTCTCCCCCACCAAACAGATACATCATTAATAGCAACTAATAGAATATGCGATTAACCACAATGTAAAACCATAATATATTTCTAAATCATTTTAGAAATCATCGGGTTTTGGGCCTCGAAATCCATTCTATTTTATAAACATTTTTATAAAACATTCCCTGTCCAAAATTGGGAATGCATTTCTTTACTCAAGAAAAATATGATTTCAAAATCATTCATCAAATTTGAAACGAACTCAATGACATCGATAAACATCTCATAGTCAAATCGTGAAGTGTTTCACAAGATGTTAGCATACAAATATTTCTACCCAACCCAATGCTAAATGCAAAAGCATATTCTGCTCTTAAACTGGTCGAGCACAATCTAAACAATCAATCTACCACAATCAATATCAACAACCAAGAAAATTTGATTTAATCACATCACGTGTTTTGGTAAATTCAATTACCATTTATTCATTCACAATCTAATTAAAGATTTATTCAAACTCCATGTGGTTTTATCCCAAAAATCATTTCTTATTGATTGTTCAACTTTCTGAAAATTAATCCTGCTTTTACTCGGGTTAAAGAAATAATGTCATTTAAACATAGTTCACGACAAACCCAAAATCCAATCAGTCTCTAACCGTAAATCAGTAAGAGAACAATTCCCTAAGTATTAACCTCGAAGGCTGAAACCAACATCAGATCAATACCCAGGAAACCATTTAACTTGACTAACTTCTGGTCTGTTTCTAATTTTATTAACTACATTCAGTTCAAGAACAGTATTATTAAAGATACCATTCACGACAAACCCAAATCCCATTTGATATTAAATACAAGACTCTGAATAGAAAATATATCGGTTTATATTCAATATCAAATTCTGAAATCAACAAATATCGTATTGGAATAACGATATATATATCTTCCAAATTCCTCCACAATGCCCATATAATCACGGAATCCAATATCGATATATTCCGAAAATAATTTCGATTCAACTCCATTCCAATTCATATATTGGAAATTCTGGTTATTTTTAAAACCATTTCAAATATAACTTATTTATTTCTAAAAATAAATAAATTATTATTCTAGTTAATAACTAGTTCATTTCGATAAAAAAGTATTTCTATCTTTTCAAATATGGAATTTTTCATCCCAATTCTTTCCAAACCATTTATTATGATTTTACACAAATTATTCATATTTTTAATAATTTTATCAAGGCCCATACAGTCGATTTCAATAAACGGCCATCGAACTGCACATACAACGATCGTTTCTAAATTTGATTTGGACATAATTCCAAATCCAACCGTTAGATTTCAAATCTCTCATATTCGTTAGAAAGCTCTTTTCGATACGAAACCAACTGTTCCAGTTTTTGGAGAATCCGACGGTCGGATCTCCCATAACGTCCATTTGAAGTTAATGGTTGAAATTCGCAAACTACCGCTGCGCGACGCGTTCGATTCAGGCCATTATAATATAATATATATATTATATATATTATATATTTCGTCGATTTCCATTTAAAACGAATTTTATAAATCGTTTTAAATTCGTTTCAAAAACGATTTCCACTTCCATTTCAAATTCAAATCAAAATTGAATATTCCAATATAAATTCGTTTTAAATTCATTTCAAATCGATCGCAATTTAATTCGAATTCAATTCAATTTATATTCATTTCAATCGGTTTTAATTTTATTTGAATTCAATTCAATTTATATTCATTTCAATCAATTTCAATTTAATTTGAATATAATTCAATTTCATTTCATATATATATATATATATATATTTTACACACTTCATATATATATCATTTTCATTTAATATATATATATATTATTTTCCACTTCACATCACATATATATTTTCAATATCGTAAATATATATATTTATATTTTTCCATTTGACATCACATATATATATATGTTATTTTATACATCGGATACAAACATTTCATTTACATTTCTCATCACAATCACAACACAATACAATCAAACAAGTCGTCCATGGTCTGTGGACGACAGGGAGCAGTTCATATGTGCAGTTACAAAATAATTTAAATAACTGTACAAAAATAATAGTGAGAAATTCTCACATTGATTTCCACTCAGTCTGTGTTTCCTTCTGATTTTGATCCGATCTATTACATTATGTAGATCAGGCCAAGACGGTTCCAATGCTTTCGAAATCGTCGAATTCCGACGCTGTATGAGAGAGATATTGTATTTTATACGTTAATTACAAAATGGATTAACTAAATAATTTATTTATTTATTAATTTCCTCATTAACCTTAATTAAATTCAGCCCGTCCTCTTCCTTTCATCTTTCTTCTGGTTCCAGGCGGAAAGAAGAAAACTGTGGCTCCATCTTAGGGCTTCAGCACACATAAACACGAAGCACCTGAAGCCTATCAAAACATACCACGCTCTTCGCCTTCGTCCCCCTATTGACGCCGTCGATAGTGCTGTACTCGGTGGACCCCAGAAAGCTAAAACCCTGTGCGAACGCCGCTCAGTTGAACTCAAGAATCGAGCAAACCACTGACTTATTTTTGATCAAAACCGTATCATCTCGTAGCCCTCTCGATGCTCTTACATTTTCTCTTTGGAAGCTCTTGAAATCATTGAATGCATTTGAATTGATTTGAAGGAGAAATCTGGAGCTAATTCTGCCATTCGTTTCATTCACTAGCGGCTCTGAAGTATGAGAACGAGATTAGGATTCTGGAGCTAAAAATATTAATATATATATATATATATATTATAATTTAATTCCATTAATCTCAAAAATACATGTTCATCCATGCGGACTCCAAATCAAACCCAATGATTATCGCCCCTAGCCAAATACCTGCATTACGAACATAGTGGGATATGTTTCGTAACCCAATTCGGCTGTTGCGATCAATTTCCACTAAATTTAAAATATAAATCATTATATTTTAAATTCAAACGCACATTTTAATTTACCAGGGCTGCATACTGACTCTAAAAATTCTATAAAAATTATTCCAAGCTTCGTATTGACGATACGGTCCTAACAAAACTAATTTCATACAATTCTGAGACCGTTTGAAAAATGACCATTTTCCGGTCGATCCAAATTGACTGAAACTGTCAAAACACATTTTCCTTTGCCACGCTCATGTATTGATTTCAAAAATTATGAAAATTTGAATCTAGCAATAATATGACATTCCAGTTCCAACAAAAGTGGTTTCGTCGAAAACGGAGGTCGTTTGCAAAATGGAAATTTTTATGGCCTTTATATATATTAATATATATATAAATTCCACAGCGATTTTTCTAAATTTTAAACTGGATGTAACTCTCAAATTATAAAATGAAATCTCAGTTTCTTACATCCGTCAGAAAGATATCATTAAACAGATTTGAATATTTCTTGTTTCACTGAAATCCGATTTATTTTGAATCATGTACATTCATTTAAAATTTGAAATCGAATTTTCAAACTGCCGCGCCATTTCATGCTCCTTATATAATTAAAATAAAATTATTCGTTTTAACTTCATTGAAATTAAATATTTCATCGTTATTATTTAAAATAATTCATTTTAAATATTCAAAATTCATTAAAATTGCCAAAATAAAAATTTTAAATTGGTTCTGATTTTCCGGGTTGTTACAATTTCCCCCACTTAAAATCTTTTTGTCCTCGAAAAGGAACAGAGATGAAAGTTGTTTAACTAATTAACTCAACTTTCATTCTGTCGTTTATTCTTCAACTTTTCAGTTTCTAAGAATTTTCCAATTCTTCAAAAATTTGGCTAACACCCTAAATTTTTGAAAAATTTCACCATAACCTCCCCTGTACGGGAGCACCGGGAAAATCCCCAAATCGCCACATAGGCCTTCTCATCTCAAAAAGAAAAAGAAAAAGTCAAGCGGCTAGCCAATCGGCTCATAAAATCATCCAAACCCAATAAATTTGTAAACATGTACCTATTTGTCGTGCATACAATTTTATTCCTCTGCTCTAGCCTCCTTGCAATGACCCGTTCAATATATATGCATTTACATGTATGCAATTACAAACAATTTTCTATTCAGTTTAATATTTGATTCAGTTTGGCTAAATTTGCCTTACTATTTTTCCTATTGGTTTTATTAGTCCAATATTTTAACTAGTCAAACAAATAATCAAACAACACAACTAGCAATCAATTTATTGATTAAATTTTCAAATTAATATAACATTTATATATATTCAAAACCATATTTTTAAAACCAGATTATATATATAATCACAAATACGATATTTATAGACATATGACTCTCAACTCCTTCTGGGGCATTTCTAACCTCATCTCTAACGTGTCACTCATTCTAGAATGCTGCTGATTCTATCTCTAACGAGGATTCTTTTATAGGATATTACTAATCCTACCTTTGATGAGTCTTTCATTCTGTTCTAACGAGTTGCACCCCAAAGATTTGAGTTAACCAAAGCTCTGATACCATATGTAACGATAAGGATTTCGCCCGGACCCAATCGATCGCTAAATCGACCAAGACCGTTCGAATCCCATATACGCTAACTCTGGGCATTCAACACATCAGAACAAATAACAGAAGACTTCTATAAACATCATAATAATGTTACATCAGAGTATAGAATATATCAGAGTATATTGAAATATAATACAGCGGAAGATTAATTTACATCAAATGTAATACAATGCACAACGGAAAATAAATAAAGTAACACAGCGGAAGACTATCAATGTTATGGACAACTTTAAGCTTCAATCCAGAATCCTGCTCATATATCTGCAACATAAACTACTTGACTGCCCGTGTGGAAAATAGGGGCACCCGAGTTTGCAAGGGAAAAGTAAACTACAGGTCAGTCATGGGACTGGTGTGAGAAACTCTAAACAGTTAAAATTAACCGATTTAATAATTAGACAACTCACAGGACCATGCCGCTAACGTGTAACGGGTTCAACCCATAAATGCCAGTGTATAAACAACAATCAGTAATATAGATATGGATCTACTATGCATCAATTAACATGCAATATCCCAATCTACCCATTTAGATTAATCACCACACTTAGATTTTCCAAATCAATTCAATTTACAGAAATTATTCCTTCGGGCTTTATTTCTCGATTTCTATTTCAATTCATTTGAAATGCATATCTAACTTTTATATCAAAGTAGATTCCACTTCGGGATTTCAAACCAAATCTTTGGAAATATGAATTCCAAAACAATAACAATGCAAACAAACAAGTATGAAACCAAATATCGTGCTCCCCTCAGACAAGGCAAAGGGCACGTACTTAAGCAGCTCGATATATATATATATATATATATATATATATATATATATATATATATATATATATGCACCTCCCACTCATGGAGCAGGCTACACACTGACCACTCACCCTAAGGCACTGGATCCCACCCATACTTTTAGCAGACCAGGTTACCAAATCTTTAGCCACATACCAAATCATTTCATATCCCAAAGTAGGGAAAATCATTTCACAACATAATAATCATAAGTACTTTCATAATATAGTAATTCACATCAGCAGTTCACACATATGATCAGTCAGTATTAATCACATAACCTTTGAACTCGTACGTCACAAAGAAGGGTGTTAAGCAAGAGAATAAATTCTCCACCACCAAACTGATACATCATTAATAGCAACTAATCGAATATGCGATGAACCACAATGTAAATCCATAATAGATTTCTAAATCATTTTAGAAATCATCAGGTTTTGGGCCTCGAAATCCTTTCTGTTTTATAAACATTTTTATAAAACATTCCCTGTCCAAAATCGGGAATACATTTCTTTACTTAAGAAAAATATCATTTCAAAATCATTCATCAAATTTGAAATGAACTCAACGACGTCGCTAAACATCTCATAGTCAAATCGTGAAGTGTTTCACAAGATGTTAGCATACAGATATTTCTACCCAACCCAATGCTTAATGTAAAAGCATATTCTGCTCATAAACTGGTCGAGTACAATCTAAACAATCAATCAACCACAATCAATATCAACAACCAAGTAAATCTGATTTAATCACATCACATGTTTTGGTAAATTCAATTACCATTTATTCATTCACAATCTAATTAAAGATTTATTCAAAATCCAAGTGGTTTTAAAATCAAAAATCATTTCTTATTGATTTTTCAACTTTCTGGAAATTAATCCTGCTTTTACTCGGGTTAAAGAACTAATGTCATTTAAACACAGTTCACAACAAACCCAAAATCCAATCAGTCTCTAACCGTAAATTAGTAAGAGAACAATTCCTTAAGTATTAACCCCGAAGGCCGAAACCAACATCAGATCAATACCCAGAAAACCATTCAACTTAACTAACCTCCGTTCAGTTTCAAATTTTCTTAACTACATTCAGTTCAAGAACAGTATTATTAAAGATACCATTCACGACAAACCCAAACCCCATTTGATATTAAATACAAGGCTCTGAATAGAAAATATATCAGTTTATATTCAATATCAAATTCTGAAATCAACAAATATCGTATTGGAATAACGATATATATATCTTCCAAATTCCTCCACAATGCCCGTATAATCACGGAATCCAATATCGATATATTCCGAAAATAATTTCGATTCAAATCCATTCCAATTCGTATATTGGAAATTCTGGTTATTTTTAAAACCATTTCAAATCCAATTTATTTATTTCTAAAAATAAATAAATTATTATTCTAGTTAATAACTAGTTCATTTCGATAAAAATGTATTTTTATCTTTTCAAATATGGAATTTTTCATCCCAATTCTTTCCAAATCATTTATTATGATTTTACACAAATTATTGATATTTTTAATAATTTTATCAAGGCTCATACAGTCGATTCCATAAACGGCCATCGAACTGCACTTACAGCGACCTTTTCTAAATTTGATTTGGATATAATTCCAAATCCAACCATTAAATTTCAAATCTCTCATACTCGTTAGGAAGCTCTTTTCGATACGAACTCAACAGTTCTGGTTTTAGGAGAATCCGATGGTCGGATCTCCCGTAACGTCCATTTGAAGTTAATGGTCGAAATTCGCGAACTACCGCCGCGCGGAGCGTTCTATTCAGGCCATTATAATATATATAATGTAACACCCCGAATTTTAGTTAATACTAATATTCACTAATTACAGAATAAATAATCTCAGATATGAGAATTGAGGGAAACGGGCTGCGTCATTGCATTTGTCTCGAAAAAATACGCGAAATAGAGTCCGAGTTTTCGAGAATCGGAGTCCGTATGGCCCAGTTATGGCCTAATGAAGTTTTCAGAAAATTCAAAGTTCAAAACAGATTTAAAATTCAGGTTCAAATTTCGAAATTGGGGCCGTTGGGCGCAGGCGGAAAAATTCCCGCCTAGCTAACCAAGTCGACTGCCCTGTCGACTGGGCAGTCGACTTGGCTAGGACCAAGTCGACAGCCCTGTCGACTTGTGTATCGACAGGGGGTGCTCGGCCAGTTTGGCCTGGTGCACCATTTTAGGGTTTGGCTGTGTTTTGGGGCTGTTTTCTGGAAGCTTCCGAGATCTGATGGTCCTAATCTAATTTAGGGTTAATCTAATGGCCAAAAACACTTGCCTAATCTTATATATAAGAACCTAAGCTAGCCCTAAATGATCATAATCCTATCCTCTAACTAAACTATGCCAAAATTTTCTATGATCATGGCCTCCACTCAAAACCCTAGTCTCCATCCTCTTTCTAAACTATTTCTATGAAGGCTTTCATGTTCATACAAGCATTTTTAAGTTGTATGAGTGATCATTAGCTTGCATTCATCATCAAGTTGCAAGCTTTATTTTCAAGGCTAGAGTTTTTGGGTGATTTTTGGAAAGGGTTTGCTTATTGGAGTTTAGTGGTGAGTTTCTATAGCCTTAATAATCAATTGTTAAATTGATTATGATAGGATATGATAAGATATGGCTATGTTTGTGGATCAATGTGTTTATGCAAGTTTAGTATAGTGTATGTTGTGTGTTTTGCGAGTTTTATGCTATATGTTATGCAAGTTTAATGCTATGTTTTATGATGCTCATTATGCAAAACACTATGTTGAACATTGATTCATAAGTAACATGTTATGCAAGCTATATGTGAGATTATATGCAAGTTCATATGTAACATGTTATGCAAGCTATATGTGAGATTATATGCAAGTTCATATGTAACATGTAATGCAAGTTATGTGCATGATTATATGCAAGTTCATATGTAACATGTTATGCAAGTTATGTGTTTGGTTATATGCAAGTTATGTGCATGATTATATGCAAGTCCATATGTAACATGTTATGCAAGTTATGTGTTTGGTTATATGCAAGTTATGTGCATGATTATATGCAAGTTCATATGTAACATGTTATGCAAGTTATGTGTTTGGTTATATGCAAGTTAACATGTGACATGCTATGCAAGTTCACACCTTTGTATGACATAAGAATCATATGCAAGTTACCCCCTTTGTGACATATGTGCTTCATGCAAGTTTGGGTTAAATGCTAGTTGGGTTTAATGTATGCTCATATATGCAAGTTGACACCTTTTAAACCCATGATAAAGTTATATGCTATGTTGGTTAAACCCATGGCATTTGTGATGAATCTTCCCTTTATTATGTCATGTTATGAGAACGAATTACGTGGGGAACGATGGGGTTAATATGCATGTTAATCAAATGGTGTGAAATGGGTATGCTTAAGCATAACATAAAGTGAATGGACATAATTGGGAATTTACCTATTAAGTTAGGTCTACCCATATTATGGAATTGGGAATTTACCTATTAAGTTAGGTCTACCCATATTATGGAATTGGGAATTTACCTATTGAGTTAGGTCTACCCATATTCTTGAAATTGGTAATTAATTAGGGATAATTAATACAAATTATGGGGGTGATTAATTAGGTGTAATTAATCAAATAAGACATGAGGTTGGACCCTTTTGTAGCATAAGACTGCCCGGATCCGACCGGCAAATCCAGCAGCTACAAATGATTGGCCCAATGTGAGAGGTCTTAGTCATAAACTAAATACATGACAAGTGTAAAGACACGAGGTTAAACTCCGTTATGGTGTAAGGCTGTCCGGAACCAACCGGCATATCCAGCTGCCATAAAAGACAGTCTATTGTGAGAGGTCTTTACAAAGGTTACGATCTTAATTAATTAAGAAACACTTAACCAAATTAGCATGTAGTGGGGCATGAGGGGTTAAGTGGGTGCCTTGGGTGGCATGTAGTAACTAGTGGGGGTGCCTTGGGTGGCATGAGGAAACTAGTGGGTTGCCTTGGGTGGCAATAGGAAATACGATTAGTATACTTAACCAAAGTGGAACATGTAATTAAACATGTCTGAAGGGTTAAGTAAGTGCCTTGGGTGGCATGTGGAAATCTAGTGGGTGCCTTGAGTGGCAATTAAAATATGATTAAAAGACCTAACCAAAATTTATAACATGTAAGTGGACATGGTTAAAGGATTAAGTGGGACTCTCTAGAAATGACAAGCTTAGGTGGGTAGCTTGTAGGGGCCCATTTCAACCAATATCCAAACGTATCTTTGTGGGCTTGACCCAAGTCGAGGACGGGACACGCATATTGGGCTTGACTGTAAGAGGCCAAAACGGGCTAGCGGTGGCAACGCAAGTCCAACGGGTTTCATATGCGTGTGTGGACCCGGGCTGGTAAGTAAGACGTTGTTGCATCGTGTAGGTATAAGCCGTGCACCGTTGATATTATCAGGTTGCCACTTTGGGGAATGATACACCCCACTGTGGGGCCCGCACGGGTATCTACGTTAGGGAGTCGATCGCTTGGGGAGTAGTGGGTACACCTAGTGGAGATAGGGGCAGACGGCACCTATGTAGTCAGCTAGGGGTACACGAAACTACTATTAAAAATTACTAAGTACACTTAGTGGGATCAACCGTAAGTAGGAATTACCCTTGGGTGGGTAGAACTGGTGTGGTGCAGTGTAGGAATTACCCTTGGGTGGGTAGATCTGGTGTGGTGCAGTGTAGGAATTACCCTTGGGTGGGTAGATCTGGGGTGGTGCAGTGTAGGAATTACCCTTGGGTGGGTAGATCTGGTGTGGTGCAGTGTAGGAATTACCCTTGGGTGGGTAGATCTGGGGTGGTGCAGTGTAGGAATTACCCTTGGGTGGGTAGATCTGGGGTGGTGCAGTGTAGTAATTATCCTTGGGTGGGTAAATGCGTCTTTTCGGTTATCTTAGTACATCCTGTGTTTAGTTGGCTACTTAGTGTAGTCATTATCCCCAAAGGTACCGTACCTTGTTTATATCATACCCTAATTACTTTAATGATTGTATTGTTAAGGTTATAGGACTCGCTCAGACTTATGTCTGACCCCGTTGTTTTTTTATCTTTTTCCCAACCCTTAGGTTTTCAGAGTGGGCCTAGCACTAGTGGGCTTTGATCAGACTGCTTTATCTATCTTTTGGAGCTTGGACCGTGGATGTAAAGCTCAGTTTATCTTTTCTATTATGGCTATTAAGTTATGTAGTGGGATTATGTACTTTTGTTTTACTTGGATGGATATTATGTACTTGACTCTTGTTTATGGTTTTGGTGTAACCAAACATGTTTTACTTTCCGCTGCAATGAAATGATGTTTTAAATTCTCAAGTATTACTTATATCTATCTTGTTGTAATTTTTCTGTTCTATATTCACTTAAAATACTCCACCGATGTTATGGCATTCCCTTAGTGAGTGACCGTAGCGGGTGTGGGGTGTTACACGTGGTATCAGAGCTTAAGGTTACCAGAACAGATAATTTTTTTAGAAAAAACTATTTTCTAAGAATATTTTTGAAAGGAGTATTTTCAAAAACATGTCTTTTAAGAGAAAAGTTTTTGAAAGAAAAGCATAATCCCCGATAGCCATATATTTATCTTTCGAATTCTCCGTTTTGAATCTCTTCCTCTCTCGTTTTGAGTTTCCCCTCCGTGTATAGATGATCTTTCTAAGATAGATAAGAACAGAAAACCATTTCAAGACGTTAGTCGGATTAGAAGTTGGTTCAAGAAGGAGGAGGACTGGTAGGTACCTATTGGATAGACGATGGGAGGAAGGCTCAAATAGTTGTTTGGTTAATGAAGGATGAAACCTCATTGGTGGGAGGTTACGAGTGGAGAATGGGAAGAAGAAGGCGAGTAGTTATCCTTTTGGGAGGAATAGGACACCTTATTAGTGTTGTCCAAAGGGGCAAGGGCAAGGTATGGAATCTTCTGGAGGGTAGTTGTATTCCCTCACGGCTAGTGTACCAGATGGGGATAAGACCGTCTAGGTTGGAATTTGGATTTCTTTATTATCCGGTTCGAACTTTATTTGATTCTGACGCATCGAGTTCGTTTATCTCATCGTTGTTAGTTGAGTCACTGCACTTAGACACCAGTTTAGTAGATGATCCCTTAGTTGTTTCAAACCCAATTGGGGGCTCCATGATGTGTTTGGGTTTGAAAGTTTCTATACTTAGCGTTGAGTTTAGATGTGATGCTTCTTGGGCTTCACGGGCTATGGGTTAGTGTTGGGCATGGACTGGTTATCCAGTAATGGTGTCGTTCTTGTTTGTGGAAGGAGAGTTGTTAGGCTTACGACCCGCTTGGGTAACACTCTCGAGATCTCTTGTAATCCCATGGAATCTGTTATGCTAAGTTATCTAGAATCGCTTGACACGTCGGTCTAGAGTTTGCGATCTGTTAGAGTGGTCCGGGAATACTCGGATGTATTTGAGGAGGTGAAGGGCTTACCTCCGGAGCGGGAGATTGACTTCCGAATATATCCGGTAGACAATGCCAAACCAGTATCTTGGCCAGTGTGCCACATGGCTCCTCGTGAGAGGAGGGAACTCCATAAGCAAGTAGGCGATTTGCTTGAGAAGGGGTTTAGAAGACGAAGTATATCGGAGTGGGGTGCTCCAGTAGTTTTTGCTATGAAGGCAGATGGGTCCCTCAGACTTTGTGTAGATTATAGGGAGTTTAACAAGATAACAAAGAAGAATAGACACCCATTGCCGAGGATTGATGATCTCTTTGATCAGTTGGTTGGCGCCTCAGTGTTTTCGTAGTAGTACTTAGCCACGGGGTTTTATCAGTTGAGAGTGGTTGAGGATAGTATAGAGAAGACTACATTTAGGACTCCGGATGGTTTTTATGAGTGGCTGGTGATGCCATTTGGTTTGATGAACGCCCCCGCATACTTTGTTGATTTGATGAGAAGGGTGTTCAGGGAATACCTAAATAAGTTCGTGATGGTCTTTGTAAATGACATCTTGGTCTTTTCTAGGAGCGAAATAAGTTTTCGTATGTGCTCAATAGGTTGAGCAAAGCCAGTTATGGGATAAACGATGGTTTTGGAGCGAGACTGGCGAGGACATCCAGAGTTGGACAAAGGCTTAATTTTTTAGCCGTTTTTACTAGTATCATCTCACGTAGGTCGTCTGAATTCGAAGGAGGTATCCCTTGGGTGTTTGTCTGATATTGGTTTAGGCCTTTGGGGCTTGCATTTGGGGGATGTCGAGTTCGACTAGGGTGGTCTGCGTGAGAGATCGACAGTTGTGATGATTTTGGATGGGGTAATATCCTGGTTTTCTCTAAAAGTGGAGAAGAGCATGCCCTACATCTTAGGGAAGTGTTGGAGACTCTTCGAGCGCATAGTCTTAGGACAGCAAAAGTGGATGGGATTCTTAGCATCCTATGAGTTTGAGATAGCGTATACCCATGGCAAGGGTAACGTGGTAGCGGACGCCTTAACTAGAAAAAGGTTGTCCTTGAGTTCATTGTTCGTTGAACGACGGAGCTTAGAGTTTATTTCTATGTTTGACTTTAGACCTTCCGTTGACTTTGTACCCGGTTTGCTAGCCTCCTTGGAGGTTAGGCCTACTCTTTTGGGGCGGATTGGCGGAGCGCAGCGAGACGACCCACAGTTGGTTGAGTTAGTAGAGAAGCTCATGAGGAGGGGGAGTCGTCCAGCCATTTGAGTAGGTACACCCTAGATGGTAAGGGGTGGTTGCGTAGAGACGGTAGACTTTGTGTACCGCAAGACGAGGGTTTGAGGAAGGCTATACTTGATGATGCACATCGTTCGAAGATGACCATTCATCCCGGTAGGGACAAGATGTACCAAGACATGAAGCAAGTTTACTTTTAGGCCAGTATGAAGAAAGACGCGGCCGAGTATGTCGCTAGATGCTTGGTGTGCCAACAAGTAAAAGCGGAGCAAAAGAAACCCGGTGGGTTGCTTCACCCATTGGAGGTTCCGCTATGGAAGTGGGATAGTGTCTCGATGGATTTCGTCAATGGATTACCAAGATCGAGGAAGGGTAATACGGGAATTTGGGTTGGGGTAGACAAACTTACTAAGAGTGCCCATTTTATACCCGTGAAGAGTAAGAGGACTGCTGCAGAGCTAGCTTCAGTTTACATTCGAGAGATTGTTAGATTACATGGTGTACCTTCCAGTATAGTGAGCGATCGAGATCCTATCTTCACTAGCGAGTTTTGGAAGAGTTTGCAAGAGGCGGTAGGGACTCAGTTATGTTTGAGTACCGCATATCATCCTCAGACGGACGGCCAGACCGAGAGGGTGAATCGTATTTTAGAAGACCTTTTGACGCTATGTATCTTGGATTTTGGAGGTACATGGGAAAAGCATCTTCCATTGGTGGAGTTCGCATATAATAACAGCTTTCAGTCTAGTATTGGCATGGCTCCTTTCGAAGCTCTCTATGGAAGGCCTTGTCGATCACCTACATGTTGGTAGGAATCTACGGATGAGATCTTGCTTGGGACCGATATGGTTAGAAAGACTTCGGAAAAGATTGATTTGATTCGAAGAAGGATGAAAGCGGCGCAAGACAGACAGAAATCTTATGCGGACAAGAGGAAAGCAGAGCTTAAGTTTGATGTTGGGGACATGGTTTTATCAAGGTATCCCCGTTACGGAATGTGGTTCGCTTTGGATCTGTTGGAAAGTTAGCACCAAGGTTTGTTGGACCGTTTCCTATTAAGGAAAGGATTGGACAGATGGCCTATAGAGTGGAGTTGCCCGACAGACTTAGTAGTGTACATGATGTATTCCATGTGTCACATTTGAGGAAGTGCCTACATGAGACCGCAGAGGTGGTAGAGCCGAGCTTGCTTAGAGAAGTAGAGATAGAGCGTGATGCGACTATTCGACGAGCTCCTACACGCATCCTTGGGTCAGAGATTAAGAGGTTGAGAAACAGGGAGGTTCAACTAGTCAAAGTGCAATGGGGAGAAGATGAGAGCAACGCTACTTGGGAGACGGAAGCGAAAATGCGTTCATTATACCCATTCCTTTTTGAGGGTATGTCTTTTAACTTCTCCTTTATCGTTTGTCTAGTACTTATCTTATCTTTAGTATGTCTTCTTGTTAGTGCCTTTGACCTTTAGATAGGGTAAACCTATGGGTGAAACATGTGTTTGAGACATGTTATGATTGATGGATGCATGTGGATGCAAGTGTTTGCTAGTGGTTGCTCGTGGATGCATATACACACACTCTAGACACTAGATCGGCTCAATCACTTCATATTGCATATTGCATATAATTGTGTGTAGGTAGCTATATTTATGGATGTATAATGGTTGTGTTATCATAGGGATGATGCATTTTGGTGAATGATTGTGCACTCATGTAGATATAGTATGTGCATACATATTGGATGCATGGCACTATCATGGTTTGCATATGTTCATACATTAGATAGGGAACATATACACACACTTTTTGCATATGCTCATACATCATTAGATATTGTTTTAAGGACAATGGATGCTCATGTTTGATGGATTGAGTAAATGGTTGTTTGGATGGTAGGATATGCATTCTCCTTAGCTTAGAGATTTCGGGGACGAAATCCTTTAAGGAGGGGAGAATGTAACACCCCGAATTTTAGTTAATACTAATATTCACTAATTACAGAATAAATAATCTCAGATATGAGAATTGGGGGAAACGGGTTGCGTCATTGCATTTGTCTCGGAAAAATACGCGAAATAGAGTCCGAGTTTTCGAGAATCGGAGTCCGTATGGCCCAGTTATGGCCTAATGAAGTTTTCAGAAAATTCAAAGTTCAAAACAGATTTAAAATTCAGCTTCAAATTTCGAAATTGGGGCCGTTGGGCGCAGGCGGAAAAATTCCCGCTTAGCTAACCAAGTCGACAGCCCTGTTGACTGGGCAGTCGACTTGGCTAGGACCAAGTCGACAGCCCTGTCGACTAGTGTGTCGACAGGGGGTGCTCGGCCAGTTTGGCCTGGTGCACCATTTTAGGGTTTGGCTGTGTTTTGGGGCTGTTTTCTGAAATCTTCCGAGATCTGATGGTCCTAATCTAATTTAGGGTTAATCTAATGGCCAAAAACACTTGCCTAATCTTATAAATAAGACCCTAAGCTAGCCCTAAATGATCATAATCCTATCCTCTAACTAAACTATGCCAAAATTTTCTATGATCATGGCCTCCACACAAAACCCTAGCCTCCATCCTCTTTCTAAACTATTTCTATGAAGGCTTTCATGTTCATACAAGCATTTTTAAGTTGTATGAGTGATCATTAGCTTGCATTCATCATCAAATTGCAAGCTTTATTTTCAAGGCTAGAGTTTTTGGGTGATTTTTGGAAAGGGTTTGCTTATTGGAGTTTAGTGGTGAGTTTCTATAGCCTTAATAATCAATTGTTAAATTGATTATGATAGGATATGATAAGATATGGCTATGTTTGTGGATCAATGTGTTTATGCAAGTTTAGTATAGTGTATGTTGTGTGTTTTGTGAGTTTTATGCTATATGTTATGCAAGTTTAATGCTATGTTTTATGATGCTCATTATGCAAAACACTATGTTGAACATTGATTCATAAGTAACATGTTATGCAAGCTACATGTGAGATTATATGCAAGTTCATATGTAACATGTTATGCAAGCTATATGTGAGATTATATGCAAGTTCATATGTAACATGTAATGCAAGTTATGTGCATGATTATATGCAAGTTCATATGTAACATGTTATGCAAGTTATGTGTTTGGTTATATGCAAGTTATGTGCATGATTATATGCAAGTCCATATGTAACATGTTATGCAAGTTATGTGTTTGGTTATATGCAAGTTATGTGCATGATTATATGCAAGTTCATACGTAACATGTTATGCAAGTTATGTGTTTGGTTATATGAAAGTTAACATGTGACATGCTATGCAAGTTCACACCTTTGTATGACATAAGAATCATATGCAAGTTACCCCCTTTGTGACATATGTGCTTCATGCAAGTTTGGGTTAAATGCTAGTTGGGTTTAATGTATGCTCATATATGCAAGTTGACACCTTTTAAACCCATGATAAAGTTATATGCTATGTTGGTTAAACCCATGGCATTTGTGATGAATCTTCCCTTTATTATGTCATGTTATGAGAACGAATTACGTGGGGAACGATAGGGTTAATATGCATGTTAATAAAATGGTGTGAAATGGGTATGCTTAAGCATAACATAAAGTGAATGGACATAATTGGGAATTTACCTATTAAGTTAGGTCTACCCATATTATGGAATTGAGAATTTACCTATTAAGTTAGGTCTACCCATATTATGGAATTGGGAATTTACCTATTGAGTTAGGTCTACCCATATTCTTGAAATTGGTAATTAATTAGGGATAATTAATACAAATTATGGGGGTGATTAATTAGGTGTAATTAATCGACTAAGACACGAGGTTGGACCCTTTTGTAGCATAAGACTGCCCGGAACCGACCGGCAAATTCAGCAGCTACAAATGATTGGCCCAATGTGAGAGGCCTTAGTCATAAACTAAATACGTGACAAGTGTAAAGACACGAGGTTAAACTCTGTTATGGTGTAAGGCTGCCCGGAACCAACCGGCATATCCAGCTACCATAAAAGACGGTCTAATGTGAGAGGTCTTTACAAAGGTTACGATCTTAATTAATTAAGAAACACTTAACCAAATTAGCATGTAGTGGGGCATGAGGGGTTAAGTGGGTGCCTTGGGTGGCATGTAGTAACTAGTGGGGGTGCCTTGGGTGGCATGAGGAAACTAGTGGGTTGCCTTGGGTGGCAATAGGAAATACGATTAGAATACTTAACCAAAGTGGAACATGTAATTAAACATGATTGAAGGGTTAAGTAAGTGCCTTGGGTGGCATGTGGGAATCAATTAAGTGCCTTGGTGGCATGTGGAAATCTAGTGGGTGCCTTGAGTGGCAATTAAAATATGATTAAAAGACTTAACCAAAATTTATAACATGTAAGTGGACATGGTTAAAGGGTTAAGTGGGATTCTCTAGAAATGACAAGCTTAGGTGGGTAGCTTGTGGGGGCCCATTTCAACCAATATCCCAAACGTATCTTTGTGGGCTCGACCCAAGTCGAGGACGGGACACGCATATTGGGCTTGACTGTAAGAGGCCAAAACGGGCTAGCGGTGGCAACGCAAGTCCAACGGGTTTCATATGCGTGTGTGGACCCGGGCTGGTAAGTAAGACGTTTTTGCATCGTGTAGGTATAAGCTGTGCACCGTTGATATTATCAGGTTGCCACTTTGGGGAATGATACACCCCACTGTGGGGCCAGCACGGGTATCTACGTTAGGGAGCCGATCGCTTAGGGAGTAGTGGGTACACCTAGTGGAGATAGGGGCAGACGACACCTATGTAGTCAGCTAGGGGTACACGAAACTACTATTAAAAATTACTAAGTACACTTAGTGGGATCAACCTTAAGTAGGAATTACCCTTGGGTGGGCAGAACTGGTGTGGTGCAGTGTAGGAATTACCCTTGGGTGGGTAGATCTGGTGTGGTGCAGTGTAGGAATTACCCTTGGGTGGGTAGATCTGGGGTGGTGCAGTGTAGGAATTACCCTTGGGTGGGTAGATCTGGTGTGGTGCAGTGTAGGAATTACCCTTGGGTGGGTAGATCTGGGGTGGTGCAGTGTAGGAATTACCCTTGGGTGGGTAGATCTGGGGTGGTGTAGTGTAGTAATTATCCTTGGGTGGGTAAATGCGTCTTTTCGGTTATCTTAGTACATCCTGTGTTTAGTTGGCTACTTAGTGTAGTCATTATCCCCAAAGGTACCGTACCTTGTTTATATCATACCCTAATTACTTTAATGATTGTATTGTTAAGGTTATAGGACTCGCTCAGACTTATGTCTGACCCCGTTGTTTTTTTATCTTTTTCCCAACCCTCAGGTTTTCAGAGTGGGCCTAGCACTAGTGGGCTTTGATCAGACTGCTTTATCTATCTTTTGGAGCTTGGACCGTGGATGTAAAGCTCAGTTTATCTTTTCTATTATGGCTATTAAGTTATGTAGTGGGATTATGTACTTTTGTTTTACTTGGATGGATATTATGTACTTGACTCTTGTTTATGGTTTTGGTGTAACCAAACATGTTTTACTTTCCGCTGCAATGAAATGATGTTTTAAATTCTCAAGTATTACTTATATCTGTCTTGTTGTAATTTTTCTGTTAATATTCACTTAAAATACTCCACCGATGTTATGGCATTCCCTAAGTGAGTGACCGTAGCGGGTGTGGGGTGTTACATATAATGTATATATTATATATTTCATTGATTTCCATTTAAAACAAATTTTATAAATTGTTTTAAATTCATTTCAAAAACGATTTCAACTTCCATTTCAAATTCAAATCAAAATTGAATATTCCAATATAAATTCATTTCAAATCGATTTCAATTTAATTCGAATTCAATTCAATTTATATTCATTTCAATCGGTTTCAATTTTATTTGAATTCAATTCAATTTATATTCACTTCAATCGATTTCAATTTAATTCAAATTCAATTCAATTTCATTTCATATATATATTTTACATATATCATTTTCATTTCATATATATATATATATATATATATATTATTTTGCACTTCACATCACATATATATTTTCAATATCGTAAATATATAAATTTATATTTTTCCATTTCACATCACACACATATATATGTGTTATTTTATACATCGCATATAAACATTTCGTTTACATTTCTCATCATGATCACAACACAATACAATCGAACAAGTCATCCACGGTCTGTGGACGATAGGGAGCAGTTCATATGTGCAATTACAAAATAATTTAAATAACTGTACAAAAATAATAGTGAGAAATTCTCACATTGATCTCCACTCAGTCTTTGTTTGCTTCTGATTTTGATCCAGTCTATTCCGTTATGTAGATCAGGCCAAGACGGTTCCAGTGCTTCCGAAATCGTTGAATTCCGACGCTGTATGAGAGAGATATTATATTTTATACGTTAATTACAAAATGGATTAACTAAATAATTTATTTATTTATTAGTTTCCTCATTAACCTTAATTAAATTCAGTCCGTCCTCTTCCTTTTATCGTTCTACTGGTTCCAGGCGGAAAGAAGAAAACCGCGGGTCCTCCTTAGGGCTTCAGCACACATGAACCACGAAGCACCTAGAGCCGATCAAAACATACCATGCTATTCACCTTTGTCCCCCTGTTGACGCCGCCGGTAGCGCTATACTCGGTGGACCCCAGAACGCTAAAACCCCGGGCGAACGCCGCTCAGTTGAACTCAAGAATCGAGCAAACCACTGACTTATTTTTGATCAGAACCGTATCATCTCGTAGCCCTCTCGACGCTCTTATATTTTTGCTTTGGAAGCCCTTGAAATCATTGAACGGATTTGAATTGATTTGAAGGAGAAATCTGGAGCTAATTCCGCCATTCGTTCCATTCACTGGCGGCTCCGAAGTGTAAGAACGAGACTAGGGTTCTAGGGCTAAAAATATTAATATATATATATATATATTTATTTATTTTATTTAATTCCATTAATCTCAAAAATACATGTTTATCCATATGAACTCCAAATCAAACCCAACGACTATCGCCCCTAGCCAAATACCCCCATTCCGAACACAATGGGATATGTTTCGTAACCCAATTCGGCTATTACGATCAGTTTCCACTAAATTTAAAATATAAATCATTATATGTTAAATTCAAACGCACATTTTAATTTACCGGGGCCACATATTGACTCTAAAAATTCTAGAAAAATTATTTCTAGCTTCACATTGACGATACGGTCCTAACAAAACTAATTTCGTCCAATTTTGAGATCGTTTGAAAAATGGCCATTTTCTGGTCGATCCAAATTGACTGAAACTGTCAAAACACATTTTCCTTTGCCACGCTCACATATTGATTTCAAAAATTATGAAAATTTGAATCTAGCAATAATCTGACATTCCGGTTCCAAGAAAAGTGGCTTCGTCGAAAATGGAGGTCGTTTGCAAAAGGGCTATTTTTAAGGCCTTTATATATATTAAAAAAAATATAAATTCCACAGCGACTTTTCTGAATTTTAAACTGGACGTAACTCTCAATTTATAAAACGAAATCTCTGTTTCTTACATCCGTTAGAAAGATATGATTAAACAGATTCGAATATTTCTTGTTTCGCTGAAATCCGAATTATTTTGAATCCTGTACATTCATTTGAAATTTAAAATCGAATTTTCAAACTACCGCGCCATTTCATGCTCGTTATATAATTAAAATAAAATTATTCATTTTAACTTCATCGAAATTAAATATTTTGTCGTTATTATTTAAAATAATTCATTTTAAATATTCAAAATTCATTAAAATTGCAAAAATAAAAATAAAAATTTAGTTCTGATTTTCTGGGTTGTTACAAATTCCAAGTCTGTTTCCTTAAACGATGCTCGTTCGAGTCAAAATGGTCGATTTATTTGCATTTATTTTTGCTACGCTTGAAAAATAACTCCAATTGATGTGAAACCTGAAATCTAACAATAGTAAGCCATTACGGTCTTAATAAATTTGTTTTGTTGAAAACGGAGGTCGTTTGAATAAAGTCCATTTTTAACGGTCCAATTAAAATTAAAATAAATCAATTTTAAAAAACCTCAATATAATTATATTAAAATATTATAATCAGTCATACTTGAGCAGAATATCATGTAGTTTCAAGATAAAATCCTCTGGTTTGAATTCCAAACCAAATTAATATTCAATACATTATAAATCCTTTTATTTTAGTGGAAATTCACGTCACGTCCTAAAAATGATCAAAATACAAACGACATCCACCCCAAACTTTATAATAAAAAGTGGGTCCCTATTTTTCATGTTACATGTTTTCTAAAGAAAAAATGCACTACTAACCTTTAAAAAATTCAAAAGACTACAAATATTACCAGAAACAATCTGAAAAAAAAGTTGCATACATCTGTGCATTTATACCGAATATATGCATACATGTATGCATATGTTCATCCATTGTTTTCTATTAAAAATTTGGGTGAATATATGCATACATGTATGCATAAATTTGTAATAGTTCATATATGTATGCATATAAAGTTGAACTGAGTTGCATGTGTTACGAATAGTTGCATACATGTATGCGACTATTCCGTATAAGTGCATACAAGTATGCAACAAAGATAAAAAGGAGGAAGACTTACGATAATGTGCATGAATGTATATGTTTACTCTGTATAAGTGCATAAATGTATGCAACAATGTTTGAAAACTGTGAATACTTGAAAAAGCAGGTCAAAATTGAATATATGCATAAAAGGATGTGTATATTGCAGTTTAACTGCATAGATGTATGCATTTATACTGCAGTTTGATGCATCACTGAAATATATGCATGAATGTATTCAACTATGTACAGATAGGTGCATCTTTTGATGCATAATACTGTTGCTTCGCTGTTTTTTTGTTTTTGATGCTTTTTTGGTGGTTTTAACACATGACTTTGATGATTATACTTAATTACAAATTTACGTGATTTTTTTTTTGATTTTTCAAAAAATAGGGATGTAATTTATGTGAAACGTTTGACCGGATGTGAGCCTAATTTCCAAACTTATTAGGCATGTGAGCCAAACATACCATTTATTTTATATAATACATCGTTATAATTTATAAACGAATTCCAGAGCGACTATTTTAAAATTTGATTTGGACATAAAACAAAATCTACTACATGAAAACTTGAATTTTCTCTTTTATTAGAAAAATATTATCCAACAAATCAGATGTTTCTTATTTCAAAGAAATCCGACTTATATTGGATCCTGTATGTCCAATTAAAGTTCAAAACATTATATTACGAACTAGCGCGCTGCTGCAGCTCGTTTTATAATAAAATTATAAATTATACATTATAGCATCGTTTAATATACGAAAACATTATTATAATTCAAAACAAACTAAAATAAATATTTCTAGATTGTCCAATTTACATTATACAGCAAATATAACTAATTCCGACTATTTCAGCATTAAATTATTATCATGCCATTTATATTAATAAAATATTAAAAATTATTAAATTAAATTCCAAAACAACTTTTAAACCCATTTTTAAATATTAAATAAAATGGTTAAAAATCTGGGCCATTACATTCTTTTCCCCTTAAAAGACTTTGTCCCCGAAATTACTAAGGTAGGAAAAATGCAGCAAACCCAGTAATTTTTTCCAAAATCCCAATTAATTAAAAACTTCACTTCCACTTTTTTAAACCAAACAAATTTGTTTTAATCGAAAACCAATTAGTTTCTATAGAAAATAAATTCCAAAAATTTCCTAAAAGATTTGAATTTTTTCTAACCCCTTAATTTTTTTGGAAGAGTCTCCCATATACAGAGGGACTTCTGCAATATTGCAGAAACAAAAATAAGTCCATCAATCCACACGGTCGGAAGCTCCAATTTAAAACCCAAATCAAAAACCCAAAATTTATTTTTAGCGTAGGCATACCTTTTGCGAGCGTCATTATGCGATAAGTGGTAAACTATATTCGAGTTAGCTTAATTATTATGCAGCTTTAGTCAAACCGGATTCAATCAGCTTCAGAATTTAATCAATATTAGCTCTACACCCATTCTCAGCTCAACAAACCTTTATTAGTCTCAAAATCGGGTCAATTGGTTCAAACATCCATATTATCCATTGGTTCGTAATCTAATTCAAATCTATACCCATGCAATTTACTTCAAGCAGGCAATTAAACCATTTCCAAACATTTTCTTTAGGTTCATTCACTTTCATAAGTCAAATTCTTAGTGACTTGTTTAGTACTAATTCATAAGATTCATTTTAACCCGCATATATTTGAATTCATTCCAACTTTATACAAATTTTGAATTTTATTCAAATCAAATAATAATTTGAGAAAATTATAATTTTCACCTTCTTATAAAATATATTGGTCAAAACAATATAAAAATAATTATATATTCAAATTACAAATACGTGCTCTCTCTCACACACACTCAAACTCAATCTAGGGTATTGATAACCCCATCTCTATTGGGTTACACCACATAGCCAAGGTTATCATTAAACCTTATGCTCTGATACTACCTGTAGCAACCCACTTTTTCCGTACAGTTTAAGCCAACATCTAACAACCCATGTCAACTCAAATTACACAGAAAATCAGATTGTTAATAGAAAGAAGTTAGAGGGTGAGAGAAGAAAGAAAGAAATATTAGAATAGAAGAATAAGAAGATCAGAGTCTCACAACGGAATGGACAGAATATAATATATCAATGTACTTTATTCAAAAGAAAACTGTATATATACATATATATGATTACAACATTCATTTCAATCAATACACATAGCGGAATAAACTAGAACCAGTAAATATGGATGTACGTCTCGACTCCAGCTCCTCTTCTGAAGTTCCAAACGCAATCTATCCTGGAAATATACTCGGTCTGACCCGAGCACATTTGAAGCAAAGCAAAATTCACCTAGATCAGTTTGGAATACTTTCATTGAAAAATTCACATGACAAACAAATTGCTTAACTTTAGAAAACCGTTTCCAAAGATAGGTTGATAGTAAGACCAACCCACACATAAACATGGATGGTATTTACCTTACTATAACCCAAAACATTTTTGATATATCCAAATCCAGTGATATTATAATAGTGTCAGTCAAATCACAAATAAATAACCATCTAGTAGAACGCTTGCATCTCACGCTCTATATATTCATTATATAATAAAAAACTGCAAGGCGCTTATTGGAGAATGGATTCCAACTATGACAAGGTATGTGACCACCTTCCAATCAGTGTACTCCAGAGGGGATACACTGGGTTCAATAAGAACATCTTACAACCCGGCCACACATGATCGACCACTCATTCAACTTGAGTGTATCGAATGTATTGTCACCGTATGGTTTTACGGGCCCACCATACTTCCCGGGAGATACAGAAATGAAAGAAGGAGAAATATGAATTTTCTTTAGATTGTGACAATACACCCTACTTGGATGCGACACAATTAGCCATGCTACCAGCCCGATTTTTTTCATTTCCCGGTTATGTGGCTTGAGGTCACGTTTATCTTTTAGAACAACACTCCACCATTTACTTTGAATGTCATATCATCAAACATGTCAAAACACTAGTTGATTTCTCCAAAAGTATTATGGGTATAAAAGCTAAGAGGAACGAATTTCTCCACAACCAAACATAGTACCTTGAAGAGATCATCTTATGTGATATGTTAAGCATACTTTGTCAGACATTCGTTCATACAAGTCATCCAGGAACATGATGAACCGAAGGCACCCTCCTACCGCATCCTAGGAATCACCCTATAGATCTGTAGCAAGTAGTTCTTCCAATCCACAGATTTCAACCACGACCGAACAATGATATATCTCTAGGGATCAGTTAGAGATTTTAAGTAATTCTTCCGTTTTATGATCTATGGTCTTCAATGCTCCATCTTTATATATATCCCTATATATTAGTTTTGAGCGCAACGTTGATTCGAAGTGGTTTTGGGTCTGGTTCCCATCCCGGTCTCTTTTTAAACAACACGTCAAAAGGTCCAATAAGATATTACATTGATAGTTTGGTGTTTTAACTATCAATCTCAAAACAGTATGATCAAGTACACTGATAGCTTGGGTCTATACTAGTTATTCATTAAAACTCTTTGAATTCCATTTCATCGATTAAAAATCGATTTCAATTACTTATCTCAATAAAACATATTCTTAACTCTTAAGAATAAACATATTTCCCAATCTCTTGTTTATTTTTCTTCACTTCGAAATTTCACTACATTTCGATAAAACCTTTTCATTGTCAAAGAAATCAAATGATATACATATCATTATACTTCAAAATCAGCCAAATAATGTTTGAAGTATACGTCGTTTACTTTAAAACCCAATATGTTTATTACATTTTAACAATCTTGTAAATACCGTCGCAATGTTCTTTTTATGGAATAATAAACTTAATCTCGACATCTCTTACCATCACAAACTAATACCATCCTTCGATAATAGTGAAGCCGTCCAAGTTAGGGTATTTTATTTACCTCTCAGGCCTTGGTCGACATCGTTCTTATCTCGAGATGGATAATAGTTCATAACTCAAAACCCATATTATCAATCAATTCTTCTTGATAAATCCCTTTCAAAATTAACCAATCTTATTACACACTCGATTATCTTCTTAAATAAATTCCATTTAAGAAGAAATCACTTCAATATAATTAACTTCATTATTTACTAAAGTAAAAACAATTTATTTCTTCATTAACTAAACAACTCAGTTAATCACATTTGAAATTATAAAACAATAGCTAATTATAATATTAATCTATAAACATCAATAATTAAAAACAAATTACATTGAAGAAATCTTAGTAAAATTAAAAAACTGTTTATTACTAACCGTTTTTGATCGAACAGTTGACTCAGTCAACTTTAAATCATCAGTTAACTCGTTAACCGTTTTCAGTTACTTCTTCTTATTAGATTAATATAATTAATCTAATAATATTGCTTAACCGTTTATTTAAATATAATTATTCCAAAACAATAACGCGTAGGTTAATAACAACTTCATTTGCTTATAAAACTGATTTAAATGTCAAATCCTTATTATATAACCATTTTATACTATTTCATAAAAGCAAATTTATAAACATCGATATATTTTTAAACTTCATAATGTATAAAATATGATTAAAATCTCATTCTAGTTACAAAATAATTTTTTAAAACTTATCTTCGTTAATTTTCCTAATGGCAAATCAACGTTTAACCAAAAACATTAGATTTTAAGCTAGTTGTTGCCAATCACTCAATCAATATTGTCCATTGATTCAAATAAAAACAACATTGAATTCCAATTCAATGTTTAACAATCAAACAGGTTTTAACAATAATGGGGTTCAATCAATTCATATATATAACAATATAGAACAAACAACATACATAATATCTAAGGAATCTGGTTGAATCCCTCCAACCTATTCTTTCCTGTATCACAGTTCATTATATAATTTCATAACAGCATATAATTTTAATTCAATATATTAAACGACGATAATAAAATTAATGTCAACCATTCAATCAACAATAGGCATCCAAGGCATCCAAACATCCAATTTATACTATCAACGATTAAATTTTAACTATATGAATTTAATCACATCATAGGATTCTAGAAAGTGTGAGAGTAAATCACCTTTATTTTCGTTGATCGAATCGCGTGTTTATTTCATTTAATTTTAAACAGACGTTTAAAATTACATGAAAATCTGATAGCTTCCAATTCCTTCTGAACTTACTCAACAACGTAGTGCTCTTTACTGCGATTCCAACGAATTCGGTTTCGTCTGACTCTGATAACACAACCAATAGTTACACAATTTTATAGTTATACGATTATTAGGATAATTAATTTCTTAATTAGATTACAATTTCTTAATTATTCTCGTACCCAATCCCGATTGTTTCCTGCTTCAAGTTTCCTCCCCGGTTCTTTGTTCTGCATGAAAGCCCAATCAACATTATACAATCTTATTTAAAAATAATGACATATATTAACTAAATTAAACCTTAACCTTAACTAATGTTTTAATAATTATTTAATTATTACCTTAATAATGCGATTTACTTAACCCACGCAGTTCTTCTCGCCCAACGGCTTAACCTTATTCTTTCCATGCAAAACAAAAATGTTGTGCCCATGCAAAAACCCCTTCTCACAAAAACAAACTGCCACTTTTGATGTTTCTTTTTAAAATCAACTAAGGCCCAATGCCCAAGATGGAAACTCTAGCCCACTTTTACCTACTGCAAAAAGAAATGGCCAACTTCTTCTTCCATGCTTGTACCTGCTACAATCAAGCTTCATAATAACCATGCCAAATTTAATGCCTCCCCACAACAAGCTCCTACACGAGCTTCTCTTCCCCATACTATCCTTCTCCTTTCACCAATACCCGCCATGCACAGAACCTCTATGCTGCCATAAACTGACCCATTATCCTCCACATCCGTTGTTCCCCTGTATGTCACCAAACTTCAGTCCCTGTGCCATCGTTGGCCAAATGTGACTGACCCCGACCCCTCCTAGACGTTCCAACATTACACAATCCTCCCTTCCATGCACGGTACTCCTTCTGTAATAACTTGGAAATCCGAGCCAATTTAAAAAATTTATTTTGGCAATTTTAGTGAATTTTGAATATTTAAAATGAATTATTTTAAATAATAACGAGGAGAAATTTATTTTGAATGGAAATAGAATGTATATATTTATTTGAATCATCGTTAGAATATAAATATTTTATTTTAAATATAAAAGGAATAGAAAATGGCGCGGTAGTTTGAAAATTCGATTTCAAAATTCAAATGAATATACAGGATACAAAATAAACCGGATTTTGGTGAAACTAAAAATATTAGAATCTAATTGAGAATATCTTTCCAACGAATCCAAAAAATCAAAATTTCATAGTGGGGATAAAAAGTAATGTCCAGTTGAAAATTCAAAATAGTGCTATGGAATTCTGGCCCTTAAAAATGGAAATTTTGCAAACAACCTCTGTTTTCGACGAAACCCCTTTTGTTGGATCCGGGATGTCGAATTATTGCAAGATTCCAAAATTCATAATTTTTCGAATCAATATGTGAGCGTGGCGAAGTAAAACGTGTTTTAACAGTTTTAGTCAATATCGATCGACTCGAAAATGGCCATTTTTCAAACGATCTCAAAATTTGATGAAATTTGTTTTTTTAGGACCGTATCGACAATACGAAGCTAGAAATAATTTTCTGGAATTTTTAGAGTCCGTATGTGACCCCGGTAAATTGAAATGTGCGTTTAAATTGAATATATAAAGATTTATATTTTAAATTCAACAGAAACTAATCGAAACAGTCGAACTGGCCTACGAAACATATCCCATTGTGTTAATAATGGGGGTAATTGGCTAGGGGCGACAGTCGTTGGGTCTCGTTTGGGGTTAAAAAGGAAAGCCAACATTTTGGAGAATAAAATAAAATAAAATAATAAATTATAAAACGCTCTCTTCCTTCAAACCGTTGGTCAAACTAGCCCCCTTAGTCAAAATCGAAAACCCGCCCCTTTTCTTTAAAACCTCCCCCATCACTCCTCTTCAGGCTCGCCACCGCCCATAGCATCCAGCGCCGCCACCCTCCCCATGTCGGTCGACCTTCCTCCGCCCTCCACTGGCCTCCACGCGCCCCTCCTCCACTTCTCCCTCCACTGTTCTCTTCTGAATCGAACCCAAACCCACCAGAGTAGCCACCCTCCATCGAACCCAAACCCACCAGAGTAGCCACCCTCCATCGAACCCCAGCACCACCTGCGCCGCTACCCACTAGCGAAACCCCCTCTCCAACGACGATGGTGAACCCCCATTGCCCCACTCCGCCACCAAATCGAACGAAGGTGATTTTTTATTTATTTATAAATTCAGTTCTAATTTAAATACATTGTTTTAAATTTGGTTTTAATTATTTTTATAGTTTAAAAAGGTTTGATTTTGAATCGCATGAAAAGAAATGATTTGTAATGATATAAAAATTTGATTTTTATATATAAGTTAGCGAATTAAGGATTAGATCTTTATATATTTAAAAGCGACATAATAATGGGATTTTTATTTTTAAAGTAAGAGTTTAAAAATATAATTTTAATATTATAGAGATATTAAAAATATAATTTTCATATAAGTATGAAGTTAAAAATACGATTTTTATATAAGTATAAAGTAAAAAATACGATTTTTTATATATATGAAGTAGCGATAAAAATACGATTTTTATATATATGAAGTAGCGATAAAAATATGATTTTTATATAGATGAAGTGGCAATAAAAATTCGATTTTTATATATATGAAGTAATGATAAAGATTCGATTTTTATATATATGAAGTGGAAATAAAAATATGATTTTTATGTACATGAATTGATAGTAAAAATGTGATTTTTAATATGAACAGCGTGGAGAAGACTGCGTTGGAAGTACGGACGGATCCAGACTGTTCTGAATTTCAGAAATAAAACGGCGGAGTTGAACCCTCGGTGAGAACTCCTCACTTTTATTTTAAATTTCTAGTTGAAATATATACTAGGATGCAGACGGTGCTTAGTAGCACCCGACACCCGTCGTCCATAGACCATGGATGATTTGTTTGTTTGATTGCTATGTTGTGAAATTTGATAGTGTGATGTGGAATGAAATAAAATATTTTATCGTTATAAATATTTTTATAGTTAAAAATATAATATTTAACATGTATATAAAATAAATATTTATAAACAAATTGGACGATTTGTTTATGTACACCCATTTGACTGATATTGATTGGGACGATAAATTTTGCACATCGCCCAACTGCAAAAATAAAAATCTGTGTTTGTTGATTTGAAATCCCACATGGGTATTGGGATGATATTTGACGTACACTAATCCCGATTGTTTAGTTGTATGTCGATCGATGGGTTGACTGACTGTGTAAGCGTTAATTATTTATATTTAATGCTTATGCAGTTGTGTGGTGCACTCTGGATGATGATTGATGATTTATCGTTGCTATTATATACATGTGTTGTAGAAAACCCATATAATTAACATTATATGGTAATTGATTGGGCCTCATTCCAATTTGGAAAATAAGGAATATTATAAAAGAAAATTCATGTGTTGAATAGAATAAAAATTCATATGTTGAATAGAATAAAAATTCATGTGTTAAATAAAATAAATTCATGTGTCGAATAAAATAAATATTCATGTGTTGAATAATAATATAAATTCATGTGTTGAATAAAAATATATATATTCATGTGTTGATGAAAATATTCATTTGTTGAATAGAATAATG
This sequence comes from Allium sativum, assembly GCA_030737875.1. Lineage (NCBI taxonomy): Eukaryota > Viridiplantae > Streptophyta > Magnoliopsida > Asparagales > Amaryllidaceae > Allium > Allium sativum. The sequence continues at coordinate 934,743,729 of CM060920.1, read as the reverse complement.
AAGTTATTGAAATATATAAAGCCGTATTGGTTAGATATGCGCCATTTGACGTGAACGATATTTATATCGATTATATTCGTTTTTATAATGATTATAGAAAAGGAAGTGATTTCAAAATATAACGTTTTGAAAATATTATCATTTGTATATCGATGATGTGGAATAATCAATTTTGATTCGAAATTGAATATGAAGTTGAAATCATTTCGAAAACGAATTTAAAACGATTTATAAAATACATTTTAAATGGAAATCGACGAAATATATATATAATATATATAATGGCCAGAATAGAACGCGCCGCGCAGTGGCAGTTCGAGAATTTCGACCATGACTTTGAATGGACATTACGGGAGATCCGACCATCGGATTCTCATGAAACCGGAACCGTTGGGTTCGTATCGAAAAGAGCTTTCTAACGAATATTAGAGATTTGAAATCTAAAGGTTGGATTTGGAATTATGTCCAAATCAAATTTGGAAAAGGTTGTTGTAAGTGCAGTTCGATGGCCGTTGATGGAACTCGACTGTACGGGCCTTGATAAAATTATTAAAAATAGTAATAATTTGTGTAAAATCATAAGAAATGATTTGGAAAGAATTGGGATGAAAAATTGAAAAGATAAAAATAAATTTTTATTGAAATGAACTAGTTTTGAACTAGAATTATAATCCCATTTATTTTTATAATAAATAAAGTGGATTTGAAATGGTTTTGAAAATAACCAGAATTTCCAATATATAAATTGGAAATGGATTTGAATCGAAATTGTCTTTGGAATATTTCGATGTTGGATTTCGTGATTATACAGATATTGTTAGGGAAATTTGAAAGATATATTTATATCATTATTTCCAATACGATATTTGTTGGTCGTAGAATTTGATATTGAATATAAGCCAATATATTTTCTACTCAGAGCCTTGTATTTAATATCAAATAGGATTTGGGTTTGTCATGAATGGTGTCTTCATTAACACTGTTCTTAAACCCAGTTGAGAAAAAGATTAAATCTTTTTATTTAGATTTAATGAAATATACCAATTAAATGATATTTAATTGGAATTGAATTTGAATTGATTTTTGAGTTTATCGTGAACCGTGTTTTAAATGACATTGGTTCTTTAACCCTGCTAAAGACAGGATAAGGTTTCCCAAGTAAAAAAATCATTGATATGATTTTTGGGAAGGTTAAAACCAAGTAGAGTTTTAATGAATCTTTAATTAGATTGAGATGATCTAGAATGGATTATCACCAGTTTTTCTCCAGGCGATAGTTAAATCTTTAATTAGATTCGAACATGAAATGGTGATTGAATTTACCGATAACACAGTGGTGTCAGATATGAAGTATTACCAGTTTTACTTCATGGGATGAATAGGTTGGAATTAGGAAATTAAAACAAATGATTACTTCGGTAAGGTTCGTTAATCCTGACTAATTTGGATAAACCATAAATTGGTTTGAATTGATATTCAAAAGAAGATTAAAGAATAAATTTAAAGAATTTATCCTTGATAAAATTAATGGGAACCTTTCCCAAAGTATAAGAATGTTTGAATAAAAGAATATTCTGAATTGGAATGAGGCGTATGTTGTGTTTGTGTAACACTTGTTTATTATATAAGCGGGTTATTCAGAAACTGGGTTTATCCCATTCTGAATAACTAATTCGACGAGGTGTCGAAGATGAAGACGGTGGTCTTCACATCGTTTGGATAATTACTGATGATCTTGATTAGGCTGTACACCCAAGAGGAGGGAATCTGTAACACCCCACGTCCATTAATGTCACTCACAAAGGGAATGCATTAACTTCTATGGAGGTTTTAGGTGAATATAGAACAGTAAAATTTCAACAAGACAGATATAAAATAGTACTTGGAAATTTAAAAACTTTATTTCAATTGCAGCAGAAGTCAAAACATGTTTGATTACATCATAACACCATAATCAAAGTCAAGTACATTATCTATCTTGATAAAACAAGTACATAATCCCATTACATAAATAGCCATTAAAAAGAAAGATAACAAGCTGGACTTTACTTCAGCAGTCCAAGCTTTCCAAGAGATAAGCAATCCAATCAGACTCCACTGGAACTTGGCCCAACCTGAGGACCTGAAGGGAGAAAAAAGATGAAAAAGAGGGGGGGGGGGTCAGACATAAAGTCTGGCGAGTATGATAATTCTACAATACTATTATCAAAATAACTGGACTAAGGCATAAGCTGGAAAACAAGGAAATGTCTATGAAAGAGCAGATTAAGGACATAGACAATCGCTAAAGGAAACGTTATAGGCGCTCCTAAATACTAAAGGATAAACACTATACTGCACCACACCAGTCACCCTAAAGATTGATTCCACTTAGCTTCACTTAGAAACTTTCTTAATGGCTTTACGTACTCCTAGCTGACTACATAGGTGCCGCCTGCCCCTATCTCCACTAGGTGTACCCCACTTTCCATTTTTCGATCGGCTCCCTACTCGTAGATACCCGTGCTGGCCCCACAGTGGGGTGTATCATTCCCCTAAAGTGGCAACCCGATATAACGGAGATGCACGGCTTATACCTACACGATGCAACAACGTCTTACCTACCAGCCCGGGTCCACACACGCATATGAAACCCTTTGGACTTGCGTTGCCACCGCTCCCTGTTTTGGCCTCTTATAGTCAAACCCAGTATGCGTGTCCCATCCTCGACTTGGGTCGAGCCCACAAAGATACATTTTGGGATATTGGTTGAAATGGGCCCCCATTATTTCCCACAAGCATTCCACCTAAGCTTGTCCCATTAGTCCATCCATTTAACCCACTTAGTCATGTTCATTTACATGTGTATTTGGTTAAGTCTAATCGTATTTCAAATGCCTCTAAAGGCAACCACTAGATTCCTCATGCCACCCAAGGCACCAACTTAACCCCTATGTCCCACCTTACATGATTATCTGGCTAAGTATTTCTTAATTCATTAAGGCCATAACCTCATAAAGACCTCTCACATTAGACTGGCATTTATGGCAGCTGGATTTGCCGGGCGGGTCCGGGCAGTCTTACACCATAAAAGAGTCTAACCTCGTGTCTTTACAACTGTTATGCTTTAGTTTGGGCCTAGGACCTCTCACATTGGGCCGACATTTGTGAATACTGGATTTGCCGGGCGGGTCCGGGCAGGTTTACGTTACAAACGGGTCCAACCTCGTGTCCTAAGCATTGATTATTATTAATAATCCACTTTCCCCAATTTTAATAATTCCCTACTTGAATTATTAATTAATTCCAAATTTAACAATGTCCATAATTGACTCAATTATGGACATCCATTTAAGGCATGCAAAATCATATCAATTGCACCCCAATTTATTAATTTCCTAATATTACCCCTACCCCACGTTTGAACGTTTATTCGCAAAATGTATGCTAGACCCGATTAGTCTAACTCATAGCATAAAAGAAAATATTCACAACAACAACATATATATGTGACTAAATAAATCATAACAAGGGGTAAAACTTGCATACATTACAACTTGCATAAGGTTATACATGTCATGGATCTAAGGGTGTCAACTTATTCATAATTCACATAATATGATTTTGATCAAATTTCATAAACTTGTATAGGACATGTGTGAATCAACATCATTAACAATATGGCTTTATATGGGTACACCTAACTCAATAGGCAAATTCCCAAAAATCAAAATTCATTTAATCATAGATTCATGTATATGGGTACACCTAACTTAATAGGCAAATTCCCATATTCAAGATCCAATTAATTTGTAGATTCATGTATATGGGTACACCTAACTCAATAGGCAAATTCCCATAATCAAGATCTATTATAAAAAAAAACATAAACTTTAAACATGACCCAATTCGCATAAATACTAACATTATGATTTTACAACTTGTATGATTCAACACAACTTAACATGACATCATTATCATATAACATAAGTATTTCAACATATGTGATAATATGAGATCCACAACATATATAAGATTTACAACATAGCATATCATAATTTGCAACATAGCATAATATTTACAACATAGCATAGCATGATTTACAACATGGCATAACATGATTTATAACATAGCATAGCATGAATAATCACATATGACATAGCATAGGATTATTTACAACATAATCACTACAACATAACAACATATGTATGATAACATAATAGCATAACAAGAGATCCACAACATAATTTACAAACACATACCAATTCATATCACTTTCTTGTGATCCATTCATAACTTAATCAAATTATTTTATAATAATATTGTGAGATTCATCATACTCACAATTTTAAAGAAGAGAAATAGAAAGAGAGAGAGCTTTTGATTTGATTTAAGTAGATTTAGTTTGTAGATTAGGCCTTCTTCTTCTTTAGTTTGTGACGGCTATGCTGAACTCCATGGCAATGGCATGTCGGTAGCTCTCCAATTTTTCAAGTGATTTAGGGTTAGAGTTTACCCACTTATTTATAGATGTTAGGATTCATTTAGGCCATTAGATTTAACATAGAAATAACCGCAGCCATTCAGACAAGATGGGGTTTATCTTATTGACTCAGCAATGAGTCAGAAGTGACTCAGCAAACACTCAGCAAATTAATAAACTTCTATTCATGTTTACATTAACTGCCTATATATATATATATATATATATATATATATACACACGCACCTATTGATGAATTCAAATTAATCCATAATTAACTTATGACCATTTCTACACATTAATTTCCCAATTAATATCTTAATTCCATTTTTCGCCTTTTAAGGCAATTCACATATCTCAAATTTGTTATATGCCTTTTTAAGGCTATTTCGTGCAAATTCTCAATATTAATTCTTTTAAGTGAATATTATTATTAATAGAGATACGGGGTGTTACATTCTCCCCTCCTTAAGGGATTTCGACCCCGAAATCTTCAAGTTTATATCCTATCATCAACCATCTACTCAATCAACAAACACTGGCACCCATTGTCCTTATAGACTTCTAATGCTTTCATGTTTAAATGCACATTGTGTGTCTATGTCCGTATCTAATGCAAAATCAGGCGGTCAACTGATTCAGTTGACCTCCTTGATGCAATTCATGATAGTGCCATGCATCCATTATGTATGCAAAAGATCCTAATTGCTTACAAACTACTTCTATATGCGTGCACATCCATTCAACCGAATGCAGCATCTATATGATGGTACAACCATTATACATCCATTATACTAAATACATTCATTTATGCAAAATGCAATATGTAGTGACTGAGCCGATCTAGTGCCTAAAGTGTGTGTATATATGCATCCACGAGCAACCACTAGCAACCACTTGCATCCATTTTGCATCCATCATACATAACATGTCTCAAACACGTGTTTCAACCATAGGATTATCCTAACTAAAGGTCAAAGATACTAATGAGAGGACATACTAAAGATAAGATAAGATAAGCTAAGCGATAAAGGAGAAATTAAAAGACATACCCTCAAAAAGAAAAGGGTATAGCGAACGCATCTTCCCTTCTGTCTCCCAAGTAGCGTTGCTCTCATCATCTCCCCATTGCACTTTAACTAGTCTGACCTCTCGATTTCTCAACTTTTTGATCTCCGACCCAAGAATGCATGTAGGAGCTCGTCTAATTGTGGCATCACGCTCTATTTCCACCTCTTTAAGCAAGCTCGGCTCTACCACCTCCGCGGTCTTGTGCAAACACTTCCTCAAATGTGATACATGGAATACGTCGTGTACTCCACTAAGTTTCTCAGGCAACTCCACCCTATACACCATCTTCCCAATCCTGTCTTTTATATGAAACGGCCCTACAAACCTTGGCGCTAATTTCCCAACGGACCCAAAGCGAACAACATTCCGTAACGGAGACACTTTGATAAAAATCATGTCCCCAATGTCAAACTCAAGATCTGTCCTCCTCTTATCAGCATACGATTTCTGCCTATCTTGTGCTGCTTTCATCCTCCTTCGAATCAAATCAATCTTCTCCGAGGTTTCCCTAACCATATCGGGCCCAAGTAGGATTTTATCGGTAGATTCCCACCAACATGTTGGCGAACGGCAAGGCCTCCCATAAAGAGCTTCGAAAGGTGCCATGCCAATACTAGAGTGAAAGCTATTATTATATGCGAATTCTACCAACGGAAGGTGCTCTTCCCATGTACCCCCAAAGCCTAGGATACAAAGCCTTAAAAGATACTCTAGAATACGATTCACCCTCTCGGTCTGGCCGTCCGTCTGAGGATGATATGCGGTGCTCAAACATAGCTGAGTCCCTACCGCCTCTTGTAAACTCTTCCAAAATTTGCTAGTGAAGATGGGATCACGGTCGCTTACTATACTAGAAGGAATACCGTGCAAACGAACTATCTCTTTAATGTATACAGAAGCCAACCACGGAGCAGTCCTCTTACTTTTCACGGGAATAAAATGGGCGCTCTTAGTAAGTCTATCTACTATAACCCAAATCCCCGTATTACCCTTCCTTGATCTTGGTAATCCATCCACAAAATCCATTGAGACGCTTTCCCATTTCCATAGTGGAACTTCCAATGGTTGAAGCAACCCACCGGGTTTCTTTTGTTCCGCTTTTACTCGTTGGTACACCAAGCATCTAGCGACGTACTCGCCCACATCCTTTTTCATACCGGCCCAAAAGAAAACCCGCTTCATATCTTTGTACATCTTGTCTCCGCCGGGATGAATGGTCATCTTTGAGCGATGAGCATCATCAAGAATGACCTTCCTTAAGTCTTTGTCTTGTGGTACACAAAGTCTATTATCCCTTCGTAACCAACCCTTGTCGTCTAGGGTATACCTACGAAGATGTCTAGACGACTCCCCTCCTTTGAGCTTTTCTACTATCTCAACCAACTGGGGGTCGTCTTGCTATGCCTCACCAACTCGTCCTAGAAGTGTAGGTCTAACCTCCAAGGATGCTAACAAACCAGGTACTAGGTCAACGGAGGGTCTAAAGTCAAACATGGAGATGAATTCTAAGCTTCGTCGTTCAACAAACAACGGACTCAAGGACAACCTTTTCCTACTTAAGGCGTCTGCTACCACGTTACCCTTGCCCGGGGTATATGCTATTTCAAAATCGTAGGAGGCTAGGAATTCCATCCACCGTTGCTGCCTTAAATTCAAAACCTTCTGAGAGAATAAGTATTTTAATGATTTGTGGTCAGTGAACAGTTCGAATTTCTCACTAAGAAGATAGTGACGCCAAGACTTAAGCGCGAAAACAATTGCGGCTAACTCAAGGTCATGCGTAGGGTAATTCTTTTCATGAACTCTCAACTGCCTTCCACCATAGGCTATTACTCTTCCCTCTTGCATGAGGACCGCGCTAAGTCCCGTCCCACAAGCATCAGTATAGATGGTAAACGGTTTATTCCCGTCTGGCAGCACTAAGACTGGGGCTGAAGTTAAGGCTCTCTTTAAACGTTGGAACGCATCATCACAATCTTCGTCCCACGTAAAAACCAGGTTCTTCTTCGTTAACCGTGTTAATGGAGCTGATATTTTTGTGAAGTCTTTGATAAATTTCCTATAATAGCCAGCCGACCCCAAGAAACTTCTTACTTCGGTTACATTTTTAGGGACCTTCCAACCTTGGATGGCCACCACCTTTGTGGGATCCACTGCTATCCCTTCCTTGGAAACCACGTGCCCTAAGAACCGTACTTCTTTCCTCCAGAAGTGACACTTAGAAAATTTTGCCTTAAGGTTATGCGCTCGAAGGGTTTCCAACACTTCCCTAAGATGTAGGGCATGCTCTTCTTCATTCTTAGAAAAGACTAAGATGTCATCCACAAAGACTACCACGAATTTGTTAAGGTACTCCCTAAACACCCTACTCATCAAATCAACAAAATATGCGGGGGCGTTTGTCAAACCGAAGGGCATCACTAGCCATTCATAGAATCCGTCAGGAGTCCTAAAAGCAGTCTTATCTATACTATCCTCAGCCACTCTCAGTTGATGAAAGCCAGTGGCTAAGTCCAACTGCGAAAACACTGAGGCGCCAACTAACTGATCAAAGAGATCGTCAATCCTCGGCAGTGGGTGTCGGTTCTTTTTAGTAAGCTTGTTTAGTTCTCTATAGTCCACACAAAGTCTAAGGGACCCATCCGCCTTTGTAGCAAATACTACTGGAGCACCCCACTCTGATATACTACGTCTTATGAACCCCATCTCAAGCAACTCCTTCACTTGCTTATTGAGTTCCCTCCTTTCACGAGGAGCCATGTGGCGCACTGGCAAAGATACGGGTTTAGCATTATCCACAAGATAAATTCGAAAGTCTATCTCCCGCTTTGGAGGTAAGCCCTTCACCTCCTCAAACACATCCAGATATTCCCGAACCTCCTCTACCGTTAGCAGATTCTCTGCAGACGCGTCAAGCGATTCAAGATAACTTAGCATAACGGAATTTATGGGACTACAAAAGATGTCGAGAGCATTACCAAGGCGAGTCACAAGCCTAACTACTCTCCTTTCACAATCAAGAATGGCCCCATTTCTAGATAACCAATCCATTCCTAAAATTAGCCCATAGCCCGTGAAGCCCAATACATAAGCATCACATCTAAATTCAACGCTAAGTATAGAGATTTTCAAATCCAATCATATCATGGTCAAATGAGCCGAACCCCCAATTGGATTTGAAACAACCAAGGGATCCTCTACTAAACTGGTGTTCAAGTGCAGTAATTCAACTAATGATGCAGAGATAAACGAATGAGATGCGTCAGAATCAAATAAGGTACAGACAGGATGATCAAACAGAAAAACTAAGCTTTCAACAGAAATTGTTCTACCTCTTTCTTGCAGCGGTAGGGCCGCAATAGCCTGAACTTGCTCCCTTGCCTGCCCTGGTGCCATAAGAGCCTGCACCTGTCCTCCCGAGGTAGACCCTGCCCTCTGCCCCTTCTTTGGGCAGTCCTTCACCAAATGTCCCGCATCTCCACAATGAAAACAACCAGTCTTCTTTTTCTTTCTACAATCTTTGCTGAGATGGCCAGGCGTCCCACAATTGAAGCATCTCTTTTTCCCTTTGCCATTATTGTTTTTACCACCCTTCTTATTTTGCTGTTGGGGTTTATTCTGATCCCCTTTCTTTTCAACTGCCTTATCCTCATGCATAAGTGCCATTTCTACTAGCCTTTCAAAGGTGGCTCCCATAGGGATGTGGGTCATAGCCAACCCTTGCAACGGTTCATTCAAGCCTCTAACGAACCTCAAAGCTTTCTTCTCTGGCGTGTTCACCAACTCCAAGCCAAACCTTGCTAACTGATTAAATTTATTGACATACTCCTTCACTGATAAGCTCCCTTGCTTTAATGTCAGGCATTTTTCCATATTTAAATTTTCCTCTGCCCTTGAAAGAAACTTTGCCTCAAACCTTCGTCTGAAATCCGCCCATGAATCAACTGGACGTTCCCCGTTAGTGACCTCCCACCAAAACGAGGCCTCTCCCTTCATTAACCAAGCAGCTAAACGGACATTCCTCCCATCTTCCACTTCAAAGATATCCAACAATTCCTCAGTCTCCTTAAGCCAGTCTCTGGCCTCCACAAACGTCTCAGTCCCTTGAAAAGTTTTTCCTCCCATAGCCTTAAATTTCTTGCACGTCTTTGCAAAAGTGTCAACACGAGGAGGAGGAGGAGGAATGGGTGCAACTGGGGGTGGAGGAACATCTGCTGGGCCTGCAGTGGTGGCCCTAGCCTCCAAATATCTCCTAAACCACCGTGGAACCGTCACACCTTCTGGGAGATTAAGATCTTCAGCCATGCTGAAACGAAAAAGGAAAGATTCAAAATGGAGAATTCGAAAGATAAGGATTAGGCTATTTGGGATTATGTTTTTCATAAAAACATTCTCTAAATAACATGTTTTTGAAAGCACTTCTTCCAAAAATACTTTAGAAAAATATTTTTCTAAAATTTTTATCTGTTCTGGTAACCTTATGCTCTGATACCACGTGTAACACCCCACGTCCATTAATGTCACTCACAAAGGGAATGCATTAACTTCTATGGAGGTTTTAGGTGAATATAGAACAGTAAAATTTCAACAAGACAGATATAAAATAGTACTTGGAAATTTAAAAACTTTATTTCAATTGCAGCAGAAGTCAAAACATGTTTGATTACATCATAACACCATAATCAAAGTCAAGTACATTATCTATCTTGCTAAAACAAGTACATAATCCCATTACATAAATAGCCATTAAAAAGAAAGATAACAAGCTGGACTTTACTTCAGCAGTCCAAGCTTTCCAAGAGATAAGCAATCAAATCAGACTCCACTGGAACTTGGCCCAACCTGAGGACCTGAAGGGAGAAAAAAGATGAAAAAGAGGGGGGTTCAGACATAAAGTCTGGCGAGTATGATAATTCTACAATACTATTATCAAAATAACTGGACTAAGGCTTAAGCTGGAAAACAAGGAAATGTCTATGAAAGAGCAGATTAAGGACATAGACAATCGCTAAAGGAAACGTTATAGGCGCTCCTAAATACTAAAGGATAAACACTATACTGCACCACACCAGTCACCCTAAAGATTGATTCCACTTAGCTTCACTTAGAAACTTTCTTAATGGCTTTACGTACTCCTAGCTGACTACATAGGTGCCGCCTGCCCCTATCTCCACTAGGTGTACCTCACTTTCCATTTTTCGATCGGCTCCCTACTCGTAGATACCCGTGCTGGCCCCACAGTGGGGTGTATCATTCCCCTAAAGTGGCAACCCGATATAACGGAGATGCACGGCTTATACCTACACGATGCAACAACGTCTTACCTACCAGCCCGGGTCCACACACGCATATGAAACCCGTTGGACTTGCGTTGCCACCGCTCCCTGTTTTGGTCTCTTATAGTCAAACCCAGTATGCGTGTCCCATCCTCGACTTGGGTCGAGCCCACAAAGATACGTTTTGGGATACTGGTTGAAATGGGCCCCCATTATTTCCCACAAGCATTCCACCTAAGCTTGTCCCATTAGTCCATCCACTTAACCCACTTAGTCATGTTCATTTACATGTGTATTTGGTTAAGTCTAATCGTATTTCAAATGCCTCTAAAGGCAACCACTAGATTCCTCATGCCACCCAAGGCACCTACTTAACCCCCATGTCCCACCTTACATGATTATCTGGCTAAGTATTTCTTAATTCATTAAGGCCATAACCTCATAAAGACCTCTCACATTAGACTGGCATTTATGGCAGCTGGATTTGCCGGGCGGGTCCGGGCAGTCTTACACCATAAAAAAGTCTAACCTCATGTCTTTACAACTGTTATGCTTTAGTTTGGGCCTAGGACCTCTCACATTGGGCCGACATTTGTGACTACTGGATTTGCCGGGCGGGTCCGGGCAGGTTTACGTCACAAACGGGTCCAACCTCGTGTCCTAAGCATTGATTATTATTAATAATCCACTTTCCCCAATTTTAATAATTCCCTACTTGAATTATTAATTAATTCCAAATTTAACAATGTCCATAATTGACTCAATTATGGACATCCATTTAAGGCATGCAAAATCATATCAATTGCACCCCAATTTATTAATTTCCTAATATTACCCCTACCCCACGTTTGAACGTTTATTCGCAAAATGTATGCTAGACCCGATTAGTCTAACTCATAGCATAAAAGAAAATATTCACAACAACAACATATATATGTGACTAAATAAATCATAACAAGGGGTAAAACTTGCATACATTACAACTTGCATAAGGTTATACATGTCATGGATCTAAGGGTGTCAACTTATTCATAATTCACATAATATGATTTTGATCAAATTTCATAAACTTGTATAGGACATGTGTGAATCAACATCATTAACAATATGGTTTTATATGGGTACACCTAACTCAATAGGCAAATTCCCAAAAATCAAAATTCATTTAATCATAGATTCATGTATATGGGTACACCTAACTTAATAGGCAAATTCCCATATTCAAGATCCAATTAATTTGTAGATTCATGTATATGGGTACACCTAACTCAATAGGCAAATTCCCATAATCAAGATCTATTATAAAAAAAACATAAACTTTAAACATGATCCAATTCGCATAAATACTGACATCATGATTTTACAACTTGTATGATTCAACACAACTTAACATGACATCATTATCATATAACATAAGTATTTCAACATATGTGATAATATGAGATCCACAACATATATAAGATTTACAACATAGCATATCATAATTTGCAACATAGCATGATATTTACAACATAGCATAGCATGATTTACAACATGGCATAACATGATTTATAACATAGAATGATTAATCACATATGACATAGTATAGGATTATTTACAACATAATCACTACAACATAACAACATATATATGATAACATAATAGCATAACAAGAGATCCACAACATAATTTACAAATACATAACAATTCATATCACTTTCTTGTGATCCATTCATAACTTAATCAAATTATTTTATAATAATATTGTGAGATTCATCATACTCACAATTTTAAAGAAGAGAAATAGAAAGAGAGAGCTTTTGATTTGATTTAAGTAGATTTAGTTTGTAGATTAGGCCTTCTTCTTTTTAGTTTGTGACGGCTATGCCGAACTCCATGGCAACGGCATGTCGGTAGCTCTCCAATTTTTCAAGTGATTTAGGGTTAGAGTCTACCCACTTATTTATAGATGTTAGGATTCATTTAGGTCATTAGATTTAACCTAGAAATAACCGCAGCCATTCAGATAAGATGGGGTTTATCTTATTGACTCAGCAATGAGTCAGATGTGACTCAGCAAACACTCAGCAAATTAATAAACTTCTATTCATGTTTACATTAACTGCCCATATATATATAAATATATATATATATACACACGCACCTATTCATGAATTCAAATTAATCCATAATTAACTTATGACCATTTCTGCACATTAATTTTCCAATTAATGTCTTAATTCCATTTTTCGCCTTTTAAGGCAATTCAAATATCTCAAATTTGTTATATGCCTTTTTAAGGCTATTTCGTGCAAATTCTCAATATTAATTCTTTTAATTTGTGAATATTAGTATTAACAGAAATACGGGGTGTTACAGAATCAGTTGGTGATCGTCCAGACGTACTTGGAGATCGATGGATATGCGAGGTACAAGGTGCCTCCGGTTTCATTCAGACCCAGAACGAACTTGTATGGACTGTGTGTCTGACATTGGATTTTTCTATGTGTTGATTGATCTCTATTAAATATACATCTGCCTGGTGAAGGGGAATACATTCCCTTACTTCACCCTTCTATGAGACGTACGGGATCAGAGGTTGTATATCGATAGACATTAGTCGCATGGTGTGAATTGCATGTGTGGCATGCCTATGTGGAAATTGATCAAGGCTTCTATTGAAAAGTAAAGTCTTGTGGTTGATGATCAAAGCACCGCCTGTGTGGCATAGCTTTGTGTAACGTTGATTCGCGAGCCTCAAACACCGGTTGTGAACCAGAAACGGGGGAGGACATCAGGGAGAACATGCGTTTCTTTCTAGCTAGGGTGGTGTCAGTGACCTACCAGCCCTGACATTTATATTATGTTCCCTTATGTGGTTGTTGGATTGCGAGGCGCCTCCGATATATCGGTGACTATGTGGAGCCGATGGAGTCATTTGACTCATTTCCTCCCCAAAGGGCGGGGAAACGCAGTGTTCAGCCATTTTAATCCACGTCGGTGGACCGGCCCTGACAATCCAAGGGCCCACCTGAGTCTGGGTCTTACGGCTCGAGCTAGACAGTCTCAAATCGGTAGTGGACGATCCCTTGCCTCGGTTCACAGACAGAAAACCCAACTTCCAATACGTGATTTTGCGGTTTTGATTGTAGAGCCTAGTATGGCGACATAGTGGTATGGAGCACTTATGTCGTCTATGATTGATACTTATGACTGAAATTGTTTTGACACTATACATTTATAGTAATAATAAAACATGAAATTTAGCGTATCTAGCATTCTTTGGCTATTATAAGGTAAAACCCTATCCTTCGGCTTGTGTTGCATTATGTGATGGGACCTGGGTCTTATAATAGCTTTATTGTTCTTTATTTAGCATTGCGCTGTTGTTTTATGCACTGGTATTCTTGGGAGGAAACCCGTTCCATGTTATACGACGTGGTCCCTTGATTTACCTAACTTTAAAATAAAGATTAATAACTATTTTAGTTCTTACACCAGTCACATGACTGGCATGGAGTTTACTATTTTAACCTAAACTCTGGGTGCCCCTATTTTCTACACGGGCAGCTAGTAGTTTTGGTTTTGTAGATTTATGTTCACAAGAACCTGGTTTACAGCTGGAATGATATTCGGAAAGCTCGGTATCCATATATTCTTTTCAGTTGTGCTTTGTATTGTTTTTCCGCTGCGATGTATTTAAATGTTTTTTAAATCTCTGATATTTTCTGTGTAATATTTATTCATTACTCTGTATATTCTTGTATTCTGATGGAATTGTTGTAATATACAATGAAATGTTCTTCTGTTTGTGTTCCGATATGTAATGTCCTCAGTACAATCCGGGCTTTCCTTACCGGGAAAGTTCGGGTCGTTTCAGTTTGGCATCGGGGCTTTGGTTTACAGAGCTCGAAGAACAAGACATATTAGAACCAAACGAAAGAATTCATCAGAGATTGTATTAGTAATATCCAATAAAAATGTCTCGTAAGTGATGGGATCAGTAGTATCCTAGAACTAGTGTGAAGAGTGATATTTTGAAAATAAAATTAAAAGCAAATTTTGTTTTGAAAAATTAAAATCAATTATTCGTATTTGAATATTTATTTGTATTGATTTGGACAATCAAGTATATAAAGATTTTGCGTATACGTTTGATCCGCGTGTATTTGAAGTTTTAATATACTGGATAGATATGGAATCACACTCTAGTCGCCCAGAGGTGATTCTGATGATTACTCGAGTATTATCAGAACTTATATTCGAGTGCCAAAAGTGGAATTTCTATATGATTCCAATTGACTGGTGTGAGAACCAAAATTAGATTGGGCCTATTGTTATGATTTGGCACCAAAAATGTGATTTTTTGACTATGTATCAAAATTACGAATTTGAAATGATAATCAACTAATTGATTGATGGTTGTGTTGTTTGATTATTGTTTGATTAATTAAATGTTGAACCTTTAGCCAAATTGTATCAAATAGTGAGTTGTATTGAAAATTTATCGCATTTGCATGCTTGTACATGTACTTACATTGAACAGGTCATAGCAAGGAGGCTAGAGAAGAGGAATAAAATTGTTTGCCCGACAAATAGGTACACGTTTATTGTATTTCTTGGGTTTTTGATGATTTTATGAGCTGATTGGCTAGCCGCTTGGCTGTTTCTTTTTCTTTTTGGATTAGTGAGGGCCATGGGAGGCTATTTGAAATAACCGAAGCTCCCGGTGCAGCGGAGGTTATGGCGAATTTTTTTGAAAATTTAGGGTGTTAGCCAAATTTTTGAAGAATTTTAAAAGTTCTTAGAAACTGAAAAGTTGAAGAACTTAAGCCGTAAAGAAAATAATGAAAGTTGAATTGATTAGTTAAACAACTTTAGGCTTCGTTCCTTTTTGGGGAAGAAAAAATTTAAGTGGGGGAGAATGTAATAACCCGGAAATCCGAGCCAATTTAAAATTTTTATTTTGGAAATTTTAGTGAATTTTGAATATTTAAAATGAATTATTTTAAATAATAACGAGGAGAAATTTATTTTGAATGGAAATAGAACGTATATATTTATTTGAATCATCGTTAGAATATAATTATTTTATTTTAAATATAAATGGAATTGAAAATGGTGCGGTAGTTTGAAATTTTGATTTCAAAATTCAAATGAATGTACAGGATTCAAAATAAACCGAATTTTGGCGAAACCAAAAATATTAGAATCTAATTGAGAATATCTTTCCAACGAATCCTAAAAATCAAAATTTCGTAGCGGGGATAAAAAGTTATGCCCAGTTGAAAATTCAGAATAGTCGCTATGGAATTCTGGCCCTTAAAAATGGAAATTTTGCAAAGGACCTCTATTTTCGATGAAACCACTTTTGTTGGATCCGGGATGTCGAATTATTGCTGGATTCCAAAATTCATAATATTTTGAATCAATATGTGAGCGTGGCGAATTTTTAACAGTTTCAGTCAATTTCGATCGACTGGAAAATGGCCATTTTTCAAACGGTCTCAGAATTTGATGAAATTAGTTTTGTTAGGACCGTATCGGCAATACGAAGCTAGAAATAATTTTTCTGGAAATTTTAGAGTTCGTATGTGACCCCAGTAAATTGAAATGTGCGTTTAAATTGAATATATAAAGATTTATATTTTAAATTCAACAGAAACTGATCGAAACAGCCGAACTAGCCTATGAAACATATCCCATTGTGTTCAGAATGGGGGTAATTGGCTAGGGGCGATAGTCGTTGGGTCTCGTTTGGGGTTAAAAAGGGAAGTCAACATTTTGGAGAATAAAATAAAATAATAAATTATAAAACCCTCTCTTCGTTCAAACCCTTGGTCAAACTAGCCCCCTCGGTCAAAATCGAAAACCCGCCCTTTTTCTTCAAAACCTCCCCCGTCGCTCCTCTTCAGTCCCGCCACCGCCTGTAGCATCCAGCGCCGCCACCCTCCCCATGTCAGCCGACCTTCCTCCGCCCTCCACTGGCCTCCACACGCCCCTCCTCCGCTTCTCCCACCACCGTTCTCTTCTGAATCGAACCCAAACCCACCGGAGTAGCCACCCTTCGTCGAACCCCAGCACCACCTGCGCCGCTACCCACTGGCGAAACCCCCTCCTCCTCCAGCGACGATGGTGAACCCCCATTGCCCCACTCCACCACCAAATCGAACGAAGGTGATTTTTTATCTATTTATAAATTCAGTTCTAATTTAAATACGTTGTTTTAAATTCGGTTTTTATTATTTTTATAGTTTAAAAAGGTTAGATTTTTAATCGCATGAAAAGATTTGATTTGTAATGATATAAAAATTTGATATTTATATATAAGTTAGCGAATTAAGGATTAGATTTTTGTATATAAGAGCGACGTAATAATGGGATTTTTATTTTTAAAGTAAGAGGTTAAAAATATAATTTTTATAATATAGAGATATTAGAAATATAATTTTTATATAAGTATGAAGTTAAAAATACGATTTTCATATAAGTATAAAGTAAAAAATACGATTTTTTATATATATGAAGTGGCGATAAAAATACGATTTTTACATATATGAAGTAGCGATAAAAATTCGATTTTTATTTATATGAAGTAGCGATAAAGATTCGATTTTTATATATATGAAGTGGAAATAAAAATATGATTTTTATGTACATGTAGTGATAATAAAAATATGATTTTTAATATGAACAGCGTGGAGAAGACTGCGTTGGAAGTACGGACAAATCCAGACTATTCTGAATTTAAGAAATAAAACGCCGGAGTGGAACCCCCGGTGAGAAATCCTCACTTTTATTTTAAATTTCTAGTTGAAATATATACTAGGATGCAAACGGTGCTTAACAGCACCCGTCGTCCACAGACCATGGATGACTTGTTTGTTTGATTATTGTGTTGTGAAATTTGATTGTGTGATGTGGAATGAAATAAAATATTTTATCGTTATAAATATTTTTATAGTTAAAAATATAAGTTTTAACGTGTATATAAAATAAATATTTATAACAAATCGGATGATTTGTTTATGTACACCCATTTGACTGATATTGATTGAGACGATAAATTTTACACATTGCTCAACTGCACAAATAAAAATCTGTGTTTGTTGATTTGAAACCACACACGGGTATTAGGATGGTATTTGACGTACACTAATCCCGATTGTTTAGTTGTATGTCAATCGGTGGGTTGACAGACTGTGTAAGCGTTAATTATTTATATTTTATGCTTATGCAGTTGTGTGGTGCACTCTGGATGATGATTGATGATTTATCGTTGCTATTATATACATGTGTTGTAGAAAATCCATATAATTAACATTATATGGTAATTGATTGGGCCTCATTCCAATTTGGAAAATAAGGAATATTATAAAAGAAAATTCATGTGTTGTATAGAATAAAAATTCATGTGTTGAATAGAATAAAAATTCATGTGTTACATAAAATAAATTCACATGTTGAATAAAATAAATATTCATGTGTTGAATAAAAATATAAATTCATGTGTTGAATAAAAATATATATTCATGTGTTGAAGAAAATATTCATTTGTTGAATAGAATAACGAAGTTATTGAAATATATAAAGCTGTGTTGGTTATATATGCGTCATTTGACGCGAACGATATTTATATCGATTATATTCGTTTTTATAATGATTATAGAAAAGGAAGTGATTTCAAAATATAACGTTTTGAAAATATTATCATTTGTATATCGATGATGTGGAATATTCAATTTTGATTCGAAATTGAATATGAAGTTGAAATCGTTTCGAAAACGAATTTAAAACGATTTATAAAATATGTTTTAAAAGGAAATCAACGAAATATAATATATACATATATATTATATATTGGCCTGAATAGAACGCGCCGTGTAGCGGCAGTTCGTGAATTTCGACCATTGACTTCGAATGGACATTACGAGAGATCAGACCGTCAGATTCTCCTAAAACCGGAACCGTTGGTTCGTATCGAAAAGAGCTTTCTAACGAATATTAGAGATTTGAAATCTAAAGGTTTGATTTGGAATTATGTCCAAATCAAATTTGGAAAAGGTCGATGTAAGTGCAGTTCGATGGCCGTTGATGGAAATCGACTGTACGGGCCTTGATAAAATTATTAAAAATAGTAATAATTTGTGTAAAATCATAAGAAATGATTTGGAAAGAATTGAGATGAAAATTTCCATATTTTAAAAGATAAAAATAGATTTTTTTCGAAATGAACTAGTTTTGAACTAGAATTATAATCCCATTTATTTTTAAAATAAATAAAGTGGATTTGAAATGGTTTTTAAAATAACCAGAATTTCCAATATATAAAGTGGAAATGGATTTGAATCGAAATTGTCTTTGGAATAGATGTTGGATTTCGTGATTATACAGATATTGTTATAGGAATTTGAAAGATATATTTATATCGTTATTTCCAATACGATATTTGTTGGTCATAGAATTTGATATTGAATATAAGCTGATATATTTTCTATTTAGAGCCTTGTATTTAATATCAAATGGGATTTGGGTTTGTCATGAATGGTGTCTTCATTAACACTGTTCTTAAGCCCAGTTGAGAAAAAGATTAAATCTTTTTATTTAGATTTAATGAAATATACCAATTAAATGATACTTAATTGGAATTGAATTTGAATTGATTTTTGGGTTTATCGTGAACCGTGTTTTAAATGATATTACTACTTTAAACCAGTTAAAGACAGGATATGGTTTCCCAAGTAAAAAAAATCATTGATATGATTTTTGGAAGATTCAAACCAAGTGGAGTTTTAATGAATCTTTAATTAGATTGAGATGATCGAGAATGGAGTATCACCAGTTTTGCTCCAGGCGATAGTTAAATCTTTAATTAGATTCGAACGTGAAATGGTAATTGAATTTACCGATAACACCGTGGTGTTAGATATGAAGTATTACCAGTTTTACTTCATGGGATGAATAGGTTGGGATTGGGAAATTAAAACAAATGATTACTTTTGTAAGGTTCATTAATCCTGACTAGTTTGGATAAACCATAAATTGGTTTGAATTGATATTCAAAAGAAGATTAAAGAATAAATTTAAAGAATTTTTCTTTGATAAAATTAATGGGAACCTTTCCCAAAGTATAATAATATTTGAATAAAAGAATATTCTGAATTGGAATGAGGCGTATGTTGTGTTTGTGTAACACTTGTTTATTATATACGCGAGTTATTCAGAAAGACCAAGTTTATCCCATTCTAAATAACTGATTCGATGAGGTGTCGAAGATGAAGATAGTGGTCGAAGACCGGAGGTATTCACATCGTTTGGATAATTACTGATGATATTGATTGGATTGTACACCCAAGAGGAAGGAATCAGTTGGTGATCGTCCAGACGTACTTGGAGATCGATGGATATGCGAGGTACAAGGTGCCTCCGGTTTCGTTTAGACCCAGAACGAACTTGTATGGACTGTGTGTCTGACATTGGATTTTGCTCTGTGTTGATTGATCTGTATTAAATATACATCTACCTAGTGAAGGGGAATTCAGTCCCTTACTTCACCCTTCTCTGAGACGTACGGGATCAGAGGTTGTATATCGAAAGACATCAGTCGCATGGTGTGAATTGCCTGTGTGGCATGCCTAAGTGGCAATTGATCAAGGCTTCTGTTGAAAAGAAAAGTCTTATGGTTGATGATCAAAGCACCGCCTGTGTGGCATAGCTCTGTGTAACGTTGATTCGTGAGCCTCACACCCTGGTTGTGAACCAGAATCGGGAGAGGACATAAGGGAGGACATTCGTTTCTTTCTAGCTAGGGTGGTGTCAGTGACCTACCAGCCCTGATATTTATATTATTTTCCCCTGTGTGGTTGTTGGATTGCGAGGCGCCTCGGATATATCGGTGACGAGCCGATGGAGTCATTTGGCTCATTTACGCCCCAATGGGCAGGGAAACGCAGTGTTCAGACATTTTAATCCACATCAGTGGACCGGCCCTGACGATCTAAGGGCCCACCTGGGTCTGGGCCCTGAGGCTCGGGCTAGAAAGTCTCGAATCGGTAGAGGACGTTCCCTTGCCTCGGTTCACAGACGGAAAACCCAACTTTCAATACGTGACTTTGCGGTTTTGATTGTAGAGCCTAGTATGGCGACATAGTGGTATGGGGCACTTATGCCGTCTATGATTGATATTTATGATTGAAATTGTTTTGACACTATACACTTACAGTAATAATAAAACATGAAATTTAGCGTATCAAGAATTCTTTGGCTTTTATAAGGTAAAACCCTATCCACCGGCTTGTGTTGCATTGTGTGATGGGACCTGGGTCTTATAATAGCTTCCTTATTATTTATTTAGCACTGCGCTATTGTTTTATGCACTGGTATTCTTGGGAGAAAACCCGCTCCATGTTATACGGCGTGGTCCCTTGATTTACCTAACTTTAAAATAAAGATTAATAACTGTTTTAGTTCTCACACCAGTCACATGACTAACCTGGAGTTTATTGTTTTAACCTAAACGCTGGGTGCCCCTATTTTCTACATGGGCAGCTAGTAGTTTTGGTTTTGCAGATTTATATTCACAAGAACCTGGTTTACAGCTGAAATGATATCCAGAAAGCTCTGTATCCGTATATTCTTTTCAGTTGTGCTTTGTATTGTTTTTCCGCTGCGATGTATTTAAATGTAATTTAAATCTCAGATATTTTCTGTGTAATATTTATTCATTACTCTGTATACTCTTTTATTCTGATGGAATTGTTGTAATATACAATGAAGTGTTCTTCTGTTTATGTTCCAATGTGTATTGTTCTCAATACAATCCGGGCTTTCCTTACCGGGGAAGTTCGGGTCATTTCACCTTCCCTACATTTTTATTCCCTATCGATATTCCTCTTTCCAAAATAATGAAAACCCCTCGTGAACAGACCGAAACTAACCATGCTAACCCTCATTCTCCCACTATGTTCTCTGGCAATCGTAACTCGACGACGTGACCGTCTGTTTCCTCCAATCCTCCCAAATTCTGAACCGTACTTTTAAAAAAACACCCAACAATGTCCTCTGTTCAACAATGAACTGCGGTCATCTCGAGCCACCGCAATCGACCGCACTACACCGACACCTACGTCTCACCATCCCCTAAAATTCTCCTTCTCAGACCATCACCCATCGTCAACCCCATGGGCCTTGAAATGTGTTCTAACCTCGCTGCCCCAAAGTTTCGTACTTCAAAACAAACCGCACCCAATAATTCTCGTACGAGGATGAAGCTTTCCTTCCTAGGAGTTCTAAGAAATTATTGTTGAAATTTCTAGAATTTTATCTGGGTTATTTTGATTTTTGTTTTATGAAGTATTTTTTTGGATTTATTGTTGTCTCTTCGAACGAGGGAGATGGATATATATAAAAGAAACAACAAAGTCAGCAGCTTTAATTTATAGAGTGGAGACATGAAGGCGGAGGTTAGAACGCGTGTGCAAAGAGAAAGAATTACGTACAATGGTTTATAGAATTTTATTATTATTTTATTCTACGTGACTAAAGATTTTAATTGACAACGACATGCGATATTATGTTAGGTGACTAACGATATTTATTCATGCCTATCGCCATTTCTGAACGTCGTTTATTGATTCTTATACTCGCATACATACTCCATTTGCAACAAAAAGGAAGGTCATGCTATAATTCAAAGTTACGATCCTAATGAAACACGTTTTGTCAAATTCCAAGTTTGTTTGCTTAAACAGTGCTCGTTCGAGTCCAAATGGTCGATTTATCTGCATTTTAATTTTGCTATGCTCACAAAATAACTCCAATTGATGCGAAGCTTGAAATCTAACAATAATAAGCCATTACAGTCTAAATAAAATTTGTTTAGTTGAAAACGGAGGTCGTTTGAATAAAATCCCTTTTTAAGGGTCCAGTTTAAATTGAAATAAATCAATTTTAAAACACCTCAATATAATTATATTCAGATATTATAATCAGTCGTACTTGAGTAGAATTTCATGTAGTTTCAAGATAAAATACTATGGTTTGAATTCCAAGCCAAATCAATATTCAATATATTAAAAATCCTTTTATTTTATATAATAAATTGTTATAATTTATAAATGAATTACATAGCGACTATTTTAAATTTGATTTGGACATAAAACAAAATCTACGACATGAAAACTTGATTTTTCTCTTCTATTAGAAAATATTATCTAATAAATTCAGACGTTTCTTGTTTCATAGAAACTGACTTATATTGGATCCTGTATGTCCAATAAAATTTCAAACAGTTATATTACGAACTACCGCGTCGCTGTAGCTCGTTTTATAATAAAATTATACATTCTAACATCGTTTAATAAATGAAAACGTTAATATAATGAAAAAAAACTGCATTGTCCAAATTACATTATACAGCAAATTGAACTAATTCCGACTATTTCAGCATTAAATTATTATCATGCTATTTGTATTAATAAAATATTCAAAATTATTAAATTAAATTCCAAAATCAAACTCATTTTTAAATATTAAATAAAATGGTTAAAAATCTGGGTCGTTACATAAGGTCACCTTCTCTGCCATGGCACATATAGGATCAACATCGACGAGTTCTATCCATCTTCCACTATGTCCTACATAGGCAGAAGATAGTACAGAGACCTACCAAGTCCAAACATCCAACATCGACATAATCTAGGGTACGGAAGATTAGGTTCAACATCGACAAACTCCAATCTATCGACGTATCTCTCCTCAAAAGGTGTGTCCCACTCCTAAGCATCGTTTACTCCTTTGCACATGTGCCTACAGCGAAGTCCAACTCGGAAGTCACCCCTATGGTTCCTATCTGGATCCTTGGGCGCAACCCCTTACCTAGAGTTTACTCGCATCTCGGACTTAGGCTAGTCCTTTCAGAGTTTTTGTTCAAAAGAGTTCGATCGACTTCAAAAAGAAGTATTGCGCATGTTCTTTCATCCAGAAATCCCCATCCTATATCCTCTTTAGGATAGACCCACATTCAAATTGATCAAGTCGATCCGGATCGATCACAACATTTGGATCAACAAAATCGACCTGAAATTGGTCGTTATGACCGAATGGACAAAGCCAGTACGGATGTAATCGATTCGAATCTGGGACGGTTTTGTCAGTCCAGAGTGAAGCTTGTCCCTCATATTCCCTAATAAACCTCCATCTCCTTCCTAGCCGAACCGGAGTCATCTCCCTTAGCCGTCCCAATAAACTTACATGCCAATCTGAGTCAATTAGCCCGGTTCGACTATGTTGAACCGACTTTAGCCGACACGGAATCTGCTGCAACCGTAAGTGATTTCTAACATCCTATTTCACCATCCGATGACATTTGCATCCATTCTAGCATTCCAAGGCAGTATCCCAACATAGCAAACATGCTCGAACAATATTTAGATCAACCAAATAGGATTAAACTCCAAAAGCGATGTATTTCCCTAGTCCCTTAAATTTCAGGATTCGCAAATCATGTCCAAAACAACCCAAACTTATATATGTGTCATTGTATGATTAATAACGAATTATAAGCATTTTCCCACAATTTTATAAGGTGTTTACATGCTAATCTATCCTAATTAGTGAGCAAGAACGCTATTACTCACCTTAATCACCCTAAATATGTTAAATCCAAAAATAAAGAATGTTAGGCTCAGATTCCAATATGTTACGGCTGCTCTTGTCATGTTTTAGTGTTGATTTGACTTGAGATTCTCTTAATTTGGTTGTTGTTTAATCAAAGAAGGGATTAATCGTTGAATTGAAAGGTGGAGACCACTAACAGAGCTTAGATCTACTTTTGGAGTTGGGAAAGTGAATAGTAGATTATACTCCTACCCATTTATCCTGCACAAGTCATCAAACTTGAATTAGGTTGCGGGCCCCACTTGCTACTAACCCAAATAGCCTATTCAAGCCTCCAAATCTTATTTTAACCATTCCTTCCAAACGGTAAGTCTGTTTGCTTTATATGTCCATTGCATGGAATGAGAAACCATTATCTGAGTCCAGTGGAAGTGTTTTCAGGTCTAAATTCTTTACTAATCAAAATCTTTGCGCAAAAAAAGATTTGCCAAGGATAAAATGGTCACATTAAGATTAGACAAAAATAGTGGAAGTGGGAAATAACTGTATTAGTCATTTCCCACATGTAAATAATGTTAATAGTATATGAACATTCGATATGTAGAATACGGGTTGTTACATTCTTCCTCCCTTAAGAAATTTCAGCCTTGAATTTCCTTAAAACAAGTAAAATTGTTCCGCATAGCCTATCAATCATCCACAAGCAGTAATACACACATCAAATGTAATTATAAAATAGTTTAGGCCTATCCTAGCGTATGGGATTCTAAACTAGAAGAGAGATGATATCACGAATGGAAATATAAGAGCGATGTATTAAAATCTTACCAAGTAAAGAGCTCTGGATATGACGTCCTTATGTTATCCTCGGTCACCCAAGTATAATCACTCTCACTTTCACCCTGTTGAATCATCACATGCTTCACTACTTTCCTCATAATTTGTTTCGAATCGTGTCCAACGATATAAATAGGTTTACAAGTTACAGTAGCCCTGGTTCCACTTCAATATCTGCAACAATTCGGTTTGATAATTGCATTGGTATCGTGCAAGAACCTCCTAAAATGGAAAACATGGAACACATTGTGTACCCCAGCCATCTTATGAGCTAACCCAACTCTATATGTAGAGTTTCCAACCCACCAAGGACTAGAAATGGACCAATAAACCTAGATGTCAACTTTCCCTTACTACCAAACCGAATCACATTTCTCAAAGGAGAAATCGTGATGAATAATCATCAACAGAAAATTTTATGTCCTTCCATCTTTTATCGGCATAACTCTTCTGCCTATCTTGGGCGACTTTTACTCATTGCAGAATGATTTCAATCTTCTCTAAGGTTTCTCTAACCATTCAGGCCCAAGTATCAGTTTCTCACCTGCCTCCCATAAACATGAGGGAGAACTGCATGGCCTACCCTATAAAGCTTCATAACGGGCCATGCCAATGCTTGACTGATAGCTATTATTATATGAAAATTCAACTGCGTGCAAATGATCATCCCACGAACCTCCAAAATCTAGGATACAAGCTCTCAATAGGACCTCTAATATGCAATTTGCTCTTTCAGCCTAACCATCGGTTTGAGGATGGGAAGCGGTACTGAGATGTAATTCAAATTCCTAAGCTTCTTGTAAGTACTTCCAAAATCTACTAGTAAATAATGGATCTCGGTAACTCACAATGCCTTTAGGCACTCCATGGAATCACACAATCCATTTCACATATAACTCTGCTAGCTTGGCTGTCGTCCTATTCAACTTAATGCGTATAAACCTGGCACTATTGGTCAACCGATCCACAATGACCCATATACTATCATGTCATGCTCGAGTCCTTGGCAAACCATCAATGAAATCCATCGAAACTTGCTCCCATTTCCATTTGGGAACTTCTAATGGTTGCAACAAGCCACTAGGCTTCTTCTGCTCAGCGTTAGCAAATTGGCATTTTGTGCACTTGGAGATGAATTTCTCAACGTCCTTCTTCATGCCTTGCTAGTAGTATGTTTGCCTCATATCTCGATGCATTTTGTTACCATTGGGGTGTATGGCCAATTTTGAGTGATGACACTCTTTAAGTACTTCGTCTCTTAATCCATTGGCATCAGGTACAACTAATCTCCCAGCTTTCCAAAGCCTACTATCACGATCGAGTTCGTATATGCTCATAACCTCATCAATACTAGCTTCTACCTCGGTAATGACTTCTAATAACCTTGGATCGCTCCTCCGATTAGAAATGATCCATTCAACCAGAATTTGTCTAATCGTTAAACTTACCAATATCCCTGGCTCCAACTCACATCTAGATCTGAAATCATAACCAACAATATACTCTAATTGTTTCCACTATTGGAACATAAACACCCAAACCGGTATGTCTTCTGCTTAATGCATCAGCAACCGCATTACCCTTTCTCAGGGTGTATGAGATATTAAAATCATATGAAGCCAAAAAATTTAAACATCGATGTTGACAAAGATTTAAATCTTTCTAAGAGAAAAGATACTACAACGACTTATGGTCAGTAAACAACTCAAATCTTTCTCCAAAAAGATAATGCCTCCACGTCTACAATATGTACACAATCGTCGCCAATTCTAAATCATGTGTGGGATACTTTTTCTCATGTGGTTTTAGCTTCTAACTAGCATAAGTGACAAATTTACCTCCTTGCATTAACACTGCACATAATCCGGTACCATAAGCGTTGGCGTATACCGCTATCTCTTCATCTCCTCTCGAAATAACCAACACTAGGGCATACATTAACTTTTCCTTTAAACTTTTTAGGCGTGTTCTCACTTTACATCCTAGAAAAAAGCATCATTCTTCTTAGTCAATTGAGTTAACAGCGTGACTACCTTAGAAAAATCCTAGATAAATTTACGGTAATATCCAGCTAACTCCAAGAAGCTTCTTACAGTAGCACTCATGGGCGTAGACCAATCTTGTACCGTCTCCACCTTCGTAGGGTCCATGGCTAAACCATTCCCAAAAATAACATGGACTAAGAATCTCACTTCCCTCCTCAAGAAGTGACATTTAAAAAATTTAGCCCTTAGCGGCTGTTTCTTAAACACCTCCATCACATTCCTCAAATTCTCCTTGTGTTCTTGTTCTGCCATGAGTAGACCAAAATATCATCAACTAACACAAGCATAAACTTATTTAATTGATCCCTGAAAACACAATTCATAGGATCCACAAAATATGCTAATGCATTGCTCAGTCCGTGTAACGACCCAGAAAATCTGAACCAATTTAAAAATTTTAAATTGGCTAAAATAATGGATTTTAAATATTTAAAATAAATATTTTCAATAATAGAGATGAAAAATGAATTTGAATCGACAGTTGAAAATGAATATAATTAATTATAATTATAAACAAGGCCTGAAGAGGCGCTGCAGTTTCAAAAATTGAATTCAAACTTTGTCGGACTGTACCGGGTGCAAAACAAAACGGATTTTAGTGAAACCAAAAATATTTAAATCTGTTAGTGAATACCTTTCTAACGAATCTAAAAAATCGAATTTTCATAGCGGAAAGAAAAAGTTATGGCCGAATGAATTTTCAGAACGGTCGCTATGGAATTTATATAGCCCGTGGAATTGGCCATTTTGCATACGACCTCGAAATTCGACGAAACCACATTTGTTGGGTCCGGGATGTGAAGTTATTGCTAGGTTTCAAATTTCATAATTATTGAAGCTGGTATGTGAGCGTGGCAAAGGAAAATGTGTTTTGGTCAATTACAGTTAAATTGGATCGACCAAAAATGGGCCTTTTGCAAACGATCTCAGAATTCGACGAAATTAGTTTTGTTGGGACCGTATCGTCCCCACATAGCCAGATTTATTTTTCTGGAATTTTTCGAATCAGTTTGTGGTCCCGGCAAATTAAAATGTACGTTCAAAGTTGAAAATTAAATGTTTTATACTTTAATTTGAAGAATAACTGACGGTAACAGTCGAAATGGCCTACGAAACCTATTCCATTGTGTCCGGGATGGGGGTAATTAGCTGGGTGCATCACTCGTTGGGTTTGATTTGGGATCCGTGAGCAAAAACCCTATTTTTGGATTTTTAAACCCTATATAAAATTGTGGGCCAATCAGAATTGGAGAAAAAAAATAATAAATAAAAAAAAGCCCTCGTTCCCTCTCAAGGACTGACGAACCCCGATACTCCACCTTCTCTCCTCCCCCGTCGCCGCCACAGCCCACGCCAGCGACCGCCACCACCCGGATCCGACTCGCCTCCCTCCCCTCTTCACATCCGACCAGGCCTCGACCCCCCAAGCCCCGCCAGCGTCGCGAATCGCGCCTCTGAAGTGGCCGACTTTGAGTCGCCGCCGTGGGCCGGAACCGCCATCGAACTGGACGAGGCTGGTGGCGCAGGGAAGCTCTCTCGGAGCTCTTCGACGCTGGATGATCTGATCGTGGCAACACTTCGCGGTTTGAACGAGATTTCAAAACCTAGTTTTGAGCTATTAAAGAAGGTATGTGGCTGAATTAAACCTTCGTGATTTTAACACCTTAAAAGTGTTGCAAACTTTGAAAAAATCATATCTTTTTCATATGTAAACGAAATTCGATGAAACAGGAAACATCGTGACCGTGTGGACGTCTTCTACATTTTAGAAGAGACCGCATATTTTTCTGAGCCTTCTGCTATTTTTGGTGGAGTGGAACCCAATGTGAGATTTCTGATTTAAAAACAATATGGAAAACGACGATGTATAAATTATATAGTCGATGTATGAGTTATATAAGTGTTGTACACCTCATGTATAAGCATTGTATAAGTTGTACGTTCGATGTATAAGTTGTATATGCGTTGTAAAAATTATATATGTGTTGAAATAAAAGTGAATTGCTATATATATATATATAAATATATACATATATATATATGCCCCTCGTCCACAAACCATGGACGATATTTATTGATTGTGATTGGTGTGAAAATTGATTGATAGCGAATGGTTGTTTGGGATAGTTTGTGGTTGATATTGATTGATTGTGGTTGAAAAATACCCGTTTGTGGTTGAAAAATATTTGGTTGAAACCACATAGGATTAGTTTGTGGAAATGAAATAAATATATACATGCCGCCTGCGTGCGAACTAGATGCATGATTCCCATTGTCAAAAACCGCGAGGTTTTAAGGTAGAGCGAGGAGCCGTACTTGGGACGGTCCCGGTTTTAACTACCCTACCGTTATGCTGCCGAAATTTTGAATAATATTCATGTGTTTGAATTATTTTCATTTGCTAAAACTATATTTATTCATTGAATAGAAAACCTTCATGTGTTGAATCGATATTCATTCGTTGATTAGAAATTCATGTGTTGAATGGTATTCGCGTTTTAAATATAAAAATCACATTTTTATCTATATATAGAAACTATAGAAAACCTTCATGTATTGAATCGATATTCATTCGTTGATTAGAAATTCATGTGTTGAATGGTATTCATATTTTGAAATAAATTGTTTCATAATAAAAATCACCTTTTTATCATCTATATGACCTATGTAAATTGACCTTGTTTTAAAATAAATTGCTTTACAATAAAAAAATCCTATTTTTATCACCGATATAAACTATATAAAATAATAGTGTTTTGAAATGAATTGTTTTACAATAAAATCACATTTTTATTTTATGCATGAATCGTTGAAATGTGAAGTGTTAAAAATAGCCACTCGTTCAAGAAAATATATATGAGTTGAAATATTCATTAATTAGCTAATGATATGATTTGTGCCTATATATGCAACATTAGAATGAATGGTGTTTTTAAACCAAATGGAAATCAAATATGAAGTTGAATGGAAAATGATAAACGATAAGAATTGTATATATGTACATGCATATTTATTGAACAGGTTATAGCAAAGGGGCTAGAGAAGAGGAATAAAATTTTGTGCCCGACAAATAGGTACACATTTACTGCTTTGTTTGGGTGATGATTTTATGAGCCTGTTGGCTAGACGCTTGGCTTTTTCTTTTTCTTTTCGACATGAGACGCCCGTGTGGCTATTTGGGAATTTTCCCAGCCCTCCCGTACAAAGGAGGTTATGGCGAAATTTTCCAAAATTTTAAGGCGTTAGTGAAATATTTGAAATGAAAACGATATAGGAATTTTTGAATGAACTATATTTATATAAACATATAAATATAAATAAAATTAAAACGAAAGGTGGCTGTGCAGTTCGCATTTTGAAAACGTGATTTCAAACGATTATACCGGGAGATCCGACCATTGGATTTTCCCGAAACCGCAACCGTCGTTTTCGCCTCGGAAATATCTTTCCAACGGCACCAACTTTGTAAAAATCCAACGGTTGGATTGTCTGGAATGTTTAAATCAAATCTGAAGAAAAACAGCGCCAGAAACGATTATATTTATATATATATATATATATATAAATATAATTATATTTAATCGAATAACGACGCTGCAGTTCGTATTTTGAAATCGAAACTTCAAACGATTGTACCGGGAGATCCGACCGTCGGATTTTCCCGAAACTGGAACCGTTGGATTTGTTTTGAAAAGACCTTTCTAATGATGTAAATTTGGTGAAGATCCAACGGTTAGATTTTCATATATGTGTAAATCAAATCTGAAGAAAAACAGCGCCACGGCCGCGCTATGGCCCGAAGCGTCGTTTTGAATAAATTGGCTATTTTAAAATAAATAAAAATAGCGATAAATCATTATAAAATATCATAAACGATATGGAATGGAAATAAACTAAATTTGCTCGATTTATGTGGTTTTTGATGGTTGAATGTGTTTGGTGTGAAAATTACATTAAAGAACATAATTGGTGTTGTTGAATAATTTAACCATTGAAATAAATTGATTTGAAATTCTAGAAATACGAGAATTATTTGAAAATTCCGAGTTAATTCTCATTTCAAATAATTGACCAACGATTGAAAGTCAAAGATGAAGACGATGGTCGAAGAACTGAAGATCTTCACCTCGTTTGGATGGTAACCGAGGTCCTGATTCGGAGGCATCCCGAAATATGGATAATGAGTGGTGATCGTCCAGACGTACGTGGTGATCGATGGGTTTGCGAGGTATTTAGTGCCTCCGGTTTCGTTCAGACCCAGAACGGACTTGTAAATGGACTGTGTGTCTGACATTGGAGTTTATTCTGTGTTGATTGATTTCTGTTAAATATACATCTGTTTGGCAGCGAAGAATTTATTCTTTTGCTTAACGCCCTTCTCTGAGACGCACGAGCTCAAAGGTTGTATATCGATGGACATCAGTCGCATGGCATGAATTGCCTGTGTGGCATGCTAAGATGCAGTGATCAGGGCTTCTGTTGAAAAGCAAAGTCTTGTGGTGAGGATCAAAGCACCGCCTGTGTGGCGTAGCTTTGTGTATAACGTGAAATCGCGAGCCTCACACCCCGGTATGGACCAGAAACGGGAGAGGACATCAGGGAGGGCCTGCGTTTCTTTCTAGCTAGGGTGGTGTCAGTGACCTACCAGCCCTGACATTTATATACTTTTCACCTATGTGGTTGTTGCTGTTGCGAGGCGCCTCGGTTTGATCGGACCATTCGGGTCCGATGGAGTCATTCGTTGGCTTATTTACGCCCCAAAGGGTGGGGAAACGCAGTGTTCAGGAATTTTAATCCACATCGGTGGACCGGCCCTGACGATCCAAGGGTCACTCGAGCTCTGATCCTGAGGGGCGGGCTAGAGCGTCTCGAATTCGGTAAGGACTATCTTTTGCCTTGGTTCATGACGGAAATCCAATTTCCAAATATGTGACTGTGCGGTTTTGATTGTATATATATTTGGCGACATAGTGGCATGGGACGCTCATGTCGTCTATGATTGATAGTTATGATTTGTAATTGTTTTCAAAACATATAGACACTATCAATAATATCAAATGCCTTTGTTTTATTCGTATCAAGCATATTTTGGTCGTTATAAGGAAAAAACTCTATCCTCCGGTTTGCGTTGCATTGTGTGATGGGAACTGAGTCTTATAACGGCTTCATTTTTATAAAATGCATTGCGTTGTTTTTAAAGGAATGATTTGTTTAAAGCACTGGCAATCCAATGGAGTAAACCCGTTCGACGAAAGTGGCGTGGTCCTGTGATTTGCCATATTATATATGTGTTGAGTAGATTTCTCATACCAATCCCATGACTGACTCGTAGTTTGTTTCACTTTCAAACTCGGGTGCCCCTTTTTCTACACGGGCAGCCTTGTATTCAGGTTTAGCTAGTTCTTTTTCTGGATAGCTGGAGCTGAAGATGGATTCTATCATTTATCTCTTTTTATGCTGTTCAGCTCCTATTGTACATATTTTGTTTGTTTTCCGCTGTAGACATTTATGTATAGCTGTACTGTATTTGTACTAAGTATGATCCCGTATACTGTGTAACTCTGATGATTACTTTTATCCAGTATATTCTATTGTTCATTATCTGGTGTATTTACTTAATTATGTTCTGCTATTATCTATTTCTGTGTTATATTCCAAAGATTACCCTTGTCTCCGTCGGTACGGGGTTTGGGGTCGTCTCAACGTGGTATCAATGCTTTGGTTAAGCTTAATTCTGGAATGTAACATTTGAACGAACTCGTCAGGAATAGAACCAGTAGTGTTCTAGGATGGGTAACTCTATACAGATAGGATCAGCAATATCCTAGTATGAGCAAAGCGGGATGAAATTGCACCTCGATAGACACATTTACATTCGAAAGTATTTGTTTCTATATTTTGAAATATCTTTTCTGTGACCTGACAGTTGATCTGCTAATTGCAGAAGTACTAGAAAAATGAGTGTCAGAAACAGGAGAAATGCAGAACCCGATCTTGAGACTCTATTAAAGAGATATCGAAATCTGAACGGAGCACAGTTCTCGGGCAATGAATCTATTATTCGGACTCAAGCTTGGATGAGTTCTGTCAAAAGAATTTTTGAGCGTATCCAGCTGTGGGATGACCAGAAACGGTTAGTAGCATCTTGGGCGCTCAAAGAAGAAGCTTTAATCCGGTGGGAAACAATCATCAAAGATAATCCAGAAGGTGATATCACCTGGGATAGATTCAAAGTGATTTCCCTGGAAAGATTTACTCCTCCTGAAGCGACGGAGCGACTATGTGATGAATTTTCTTATCTGATACAAGGTGACATGACCATCCCAGAATATCATAAGAAATTCAACGAGCTTGCTCACTTTGCTCCTCATCTGATTCAAGATCCAAAGAGGAAAAATCTGAGATTTATTCATGGCCTGCAAAGGAGATATCAGAATAGTGTAATGAGGAATGTGAAGCTCCCTTTTTCTGAAATGATATACATGGCTTATCAGTATGAAGATCTCCATAAGAAAGGAATTTTGTGCGACGAAGAAGAAGTTCGTTGTAGTGACAAAGAAGAGTCGGAAACTGATATTCCAGAAGCCAGTACGAGGTCTGAGGTCAACAAGAAGCCCAGTGCCAAGAGAAAAAGGGCTGAATCTGGGAACGAGCGAATAACAACCGCCACGTGCTCAAGCTGCAATAGAAAAGGACATTTGGCGATAAGTTGCAAATCTTGGAACCAACAAAGAAAGAATAAGTTCCCACCCAAGAAGGGATTTCAAGAGAATAGAAAATGTGGTGGATGTCATTAGTCGGGTCATCTTTTAAAGGCCTGCCCGCAATTCGGAAAGCCTGAAATAGTTCAAGTAAATGAAGTAGCAGAAACTTCCGAGCCCTCAGCTAGTCAAGAAAGGGGTGATGTTTTAGAAGGCACGCTCAATGTCAAGAACATTCCAGTTAAAGTACTGTTTGATTCTTGCGCGTCACGAAGCTTTATAGCAAAGGGTGTAGTCAAGAAGTTGAATTTAAATGTGAAGAAGCTCAAAGAACCAATGACTGTCCAGAATTCGGTCGGGGGTTCCATCAATCTCAGTTGGATTTGTGCAATACCCGTCTCTTTTTCTTGCTATAAATTCCCTATTATCTCTGTCGTCATGAATTTTGATGAATTCGATCTTATTCTGGGGTTAGACTGGTTGACCAAATATGAGGCAGAGATTAGATGCGCCGAGAGAGTTGTTAGAGCTAAGATTAAATCAGGGAGTTATATAACCATACCGTGTGAAGGTCAGAACGTTAATAGAAAAGACTTCTGGGCAGCTTTGAATGTTTCTCCAGCTCAAATAGAAAATGTCCCTGAAGTCACAGAGAATATTCCCGACCTAGTGAAAGATATTCCTTTCGTCAAGAATTATGCGGATGTGTTCGAAGAAGTTGTTCGCTTACCTCCGCAGAGAGAAATAGATTTCAAAATTGCTTTAATTCCGAATGCAAGGCTGGTAGTTCACGCTATTCGAAGAATGTCCTTGAAAGAGAAAGAGGAACTTAACAATCAAACACGACAGCTAGTATGGAAGGGTCTGATCAGGCCTAGTTTCTCTGATTGGGGAGCAGCAGTGGTGTTTGTCCCGAAATCTGACGGTACTCTACGTCTATGTGTGGATTATCGTGATTTGAACAAACAGACAATAAAGAACAAATATCCATTGCCGCGGATTGATGATTTGTTGGATCGATTAAATGGAGCACAAGTATTTTCACGAATGGACCTAGCTACAGGCTTCCATCAACTTCGAATTGCCGAAGAGTGTGTTCCAATGACAGCGTTCAGAGGCCCCGACTTATTCTACGAGTGGTTAGTAATGTCGTTCGGCTTATGTAACGCTCCCGCTTACTTCGTCGATCTAATGAACAGAGTATTCAGAGGAGTATTGAATAAATTTGTTCTGGTTTTTATTGATGATATTCTAATCTTCTCTAAATCAAAAGCCGAACATGAAAAACATTTGGAACAAGTGCTAGAAATCCTCAGGAGAAATGTATTGAAAGCAAAATTTTCCAAATGTATCTTCTGGCAGGAAGAAGTAAAATTTCTGGGCCACGTAGTACCGAAAGAAGGAATCGCTGTGGATCCAAGCAAAATCACAGCTATTCAGAATTGGAAACAACCCAGTACCCCCACTGAAGTCCGCAGTTTTCTCGGATTGGCTAGCTATTACCGGAAGTTCGTTAAAAACTTTTCGAAGATATCTGGTCATTTAACGAAGCTTACAAAGAAGCACTCTAAATTCAAATGGACTCCAGAAAGTGAGGAGGCTTTTGAAGAGCTAAAGTTGAGATTAACAACTGCTCCAGTGCTAACCATCATCGACGGCAACCAGGATTTAAAGGTCTGGACTGATGCTTCTAGAGAAGGCCTTGGCGCAGTGTTAATGCAAAGAGGCCAAGTGATTGCTTATGCTAGCCGTCAACTGAAGCCGCACGAGAAAAACTACGTAACTCATGATCTTGAGTTATTGGCTATTGTGTTCGCTTTGAAAATCTGGAGGCACTATCTACTGGGTGAGAGATTTGAACTGTTTACAGATCATCAGTCATTAAAGTATCTATTCACACAGAAGGACTTGAATCTGAGGCAGCAACGTTGGCTAGAGTTCCTTGCAGCATATGACTTTGAAATTATATACACTCCAGGGAAAGCCAATGTCGTGGCCGATGCGTT
Organism: Allium sativum; assembly: GCA_030737875.1. Classification (NCBI taxonomy): domain Eukaryota; kingdom Viridiplantae; phylum Streptophyta; class Magnoliopsida; order Asparagales; family Amaryllidaceae; genus Allium; species Allium sativum. The sequence goes on along the minus strand of CM060920.1, from coordinate 934,707,735 downwards.
AAGCCGAAAGAATGAGATGATCGCCAGTTTTATCATTGCGACTTCGTTGATTGATAAGATATCGGCTCTCCAAGAAGACGACCAATTTATCAAAGGAATGAGTCAGCGAATTCGTGAAGGCAATGCTTCGGATTTCCAGCTAGACAGCGAAGGGATTCTGAGGTTAGAAGGACGAATTTGCGTTCCAGAAATTCCTGAACTCAGAAGAGATGTGCTTGATGAATGCCACAAATCTAAGCTCAGTATCCATCCGGGTGTGAATAAAATGTATAACGATATCAAACGCACATTCTGGTGGAAGTCGTTAAAAAGAGACATCTCGGTATATGTTAGTCGATGCCCTACTTGCCAACTAGTCAAAAGCGACCAACAGAAATTGGCTGGATCGTTACAACCACTAGAAGTTCCTGGTTGGAAGTGGGAACATATTTCTATGGATTTCATTGATTATTTTCCCAGAACCAGAAAAGGGAATGACAGTATTTGGGTGATCGTAGATCGCTTCACGAAGACCGCCCATTTCATACCTGTCAGATCAAACAGAACCGCTCAGAGTCTGGCGCAGATTTACTTCAGGGAAATAGTTAGACTACATGGAGTGCCGCTCAGTATAGTCAGTGATAGAGATATAATATTCACTAGCAAATTCTGGGAAGCATTTCAAGTCGAGCTGGGAACAAGGTTGAACTTGAGCACCGCTTATCATCCTCAGACAAACGGTCAGACTGAGAGGGTGAATCGTATTTTGGAAGATCAATTGCGGGCTTGTGTTATAGATTTCGGTGGATCCTGGGAAGACAATCTGCATTTGGCTGAATTCTCTTATAACAACAGCTACCAGGCGAGTCTGACAATGTCGCCATTCGAAGCATTGTATGGTAGACCGTGCCGATCTCCTGCTTGTTGGGTCAAACTGGGAAATAGACTTGTGTTGGGTCCAGATATGATTCGAGAAGCCGCCGACAAAGTCGATTTTATTAAGAAGCGATTACTCGCCGCTCAAAGCCGACAAAAGAGCTATGCCGATAGAAGAAGAAGAGATATATCCTTTGTTGTTGGCGACTATGTATATTTGAAAGTATCGCCGATGAGAGGAGTTATTCGGTTCGGTAAAACTGGAAAGTTGGCGCCCAAATTCATTGGTCCGTTTCCTATTCTGGAACGGATCGGAACTCTCGCTTACAGGGTCAAACTGCCTGATTGGTTGCCTGGAGTTCATGATGTATTTCACATATCTCAACTTCGAAAGCACGTTCATGATCCAGACTTGATCGTGGAAGAAGCAGCTCAACGGGATATTGAAATTACTCCAGAATTAGCTGTGAGGCGAGAGCCGCTAAAGATTATCGGCAAAGAAACCAAAGAGCTGAGGAACAAGAAGGTTCACTTAGTCAAAGTGCAATGGAGTGGAGATCCGCGAGATTGTACTTGGGAAACTGAGGAGAGCATTCAGAAAGCTTATCCTAGATGTCGAGTGGATATCTCTGATTGACTCTGGTGCAAGGTACATTTACCATACTTTGCATTACCATTTAATTCTCTACTCTATTGTTATTTTCTGTCCATGGATGTGAACTTTTAAATTTTATAGTCCGAATGATTTAAAAAAAAAGGATAGAAGTTGATCCGTATATTTTTTAAAGGTTGAAAAAGCTTGGATTGGTCGTTGTGTTGTTTGATTGTAGATTTATCAAACCACTTTTGACTTTGTTCCTTTTCGGGGACGAAAAGTTTTAAGTGGGGGAGATTGTAACGACCCAGAAAATCTGAACCAATTTAAAAAATTTAAATTGGCTAAAATAATGGATTTTAAATATTTAAAATAAATATTTTCAATAATAGAGATGAAAACTGAGTTTGAATCGACAGTTGAAAATGAAAAAAATTAATTATAATTATAAACAAGGCCTGAAGAGGCGCTGCAGTTTCAAAAATTGAATTCAAACTTTGTCGGACTGTACCGGGTGCAAAACAAAACGGATTTTAGTGAAACCAAAAATACTTAAATCTGTTAGTGAATACCTTTCTAACGAATCTGAATAATCGAATTTTCATAGCGGAAAGAAAAAGTTATGGCCGAATGAATTTTCAGAACGGTCGCTATGGAATTTATATAGCCCGTGGAATTGGCCATTTTGCATACGACCTCGGAATTCGGCGAAACCACTTTTGTTGGGTCCGGGATGTGAAGTTATTGCTAGGTTTCAAATTTCATAATTTTTGAAGCTGGTATGTGAGCGTGGCAAAGGAAAATGTGTTTTGGTCAATTACAGTTAAATTGGATCGACCAAAAATGTGCCTTTTTGCAAACGATCTCAGAATTCGACGAAATCAGTTTTGTTGGGACCGTATCATCCCCACATAGCCAGATTTATTTTTCTGCAATTTTTCGAATCAGTTTGTGGTCCCGGCAAATTAAAATGTACGTTCAAAGTTGAAAATTAAATGTTGTATACTTTAATTTGAAGAATAACTGACGGTAACAGTCGAAATGGCCTACGAAACCTATTCCATTGTGTCCGGGATGGGGGTAATTGGCTGCGGGCGTCACTCATTGGGTTTGATTTGGGATCCGTGAGCAAAAACCCTATTTTTGGATTTTTAAACCCTATATAAAATTGTGGGCCAATTAGAATTGGAGAAAAAAAAAACAATAAAAAAAACCCCTTGTTCCCTCTCAGGGACCGACGAACCCCGATACTCCACCTTCTCTCCTCCCCAGCCGCCGCCACAGCCCACGCCAGCGACCGCCACCACCCGGATCCGAATCGCCTCCCTCCCCTCTTCACATCCGACCAGGCCTCGACCCCCCAAGCCCCGCCAGCGTCGCGAATCGTGCCTCTGAAGTGGCCGACTTTGAGTCACCGCCGTGGGCCGGAACCGCCATCGAACTGGACGAGGCTGGTGGCGTAGGGAAGCTCTCTCGGAGCTCTTCGACGCAGGATGATCTGATCGTGGCAACACTTCGCGGTTTGAACGAGATTTCAAAACCTAGTTTTGAGCTATTAAAGAAGGTATGCGGCTGAATTAAACTTTCGTGATTTTAACACCTTAAAAGTGTTGCAAACTTTGAAAAAATCATATCTTTTTCATATGTAAACGAAATTCGATGAAACAGGAAACATCGTGACCGTGTGGACGTCTTCTACATTTTAGAAGAGACCGCATATTTTTCTGAGCCTTCTGCTATTTTTGGTGGAGTGGAACCCAATGTGAGATTTCTGATTTAAAAACAATATGGAAAACGACGATGTATAAATTATATAGTCGATGTATGAGTTATATAAGCGTTGTACACCTCATGTATAAGCGTTGTATAAGTTGTACGTTCGATGTATAAGTTGTATATGCGTTGTAAAAATTAAATATGTGTTGAAATAAAAGTGAATTGCTATATATATATATATATATATATACACATACGCCCCTCGTCCACAAACCATGGACGATATTTATTGATTGTAATTGGTGTGAAAATTGATTGATAGCGAATGGTTGTTTGGGATAGTTTGTGGTTGATATTGATTGATTGTGGTTGAAAAATACCCGTTTGTGGTTGAAAAATATTTGGTTGAAACCACATAGGATTAGTTTGTGGAAATGAAACAAATATATACATGCCGCCTGCGTGCGAACTAGATGCATGATTCCCATTGTCAAAAACTGCGAGGTTTTAAGGTAGAGCGAGGAGCCGTACTAGGGACGGTCCCGGTTTTAACTACCCTGCCGTTATGCTGCCGAAATTTTGAATAATATTCATGTGTTTGATTTATTTTCATTTGCTAAAACTATATTTATTCATTGAATAGAAAACCTTCATGTGTTGAATCGATATTCATTCGTTGATTAGAAATTCATGTGTTGAATGGTATTCGCGTTTTAAATATAAAAATCACATTTTTATCTATATATAGAAACTATAGAAAACCTTCATGTGTTGAATCGATATTCATTCGTTGATTAGAAATTCATGTGTTGAATGGTATTCATATTTTGAAATAAATTGTTTCATAATAAAAATCACCTTTTTATCATCTATATGAACTATGTAAATTGACCTTGTTTTAAAATAAATTGCTTTACAATAAAAAAATCCTACTTTTATCACCGATATAAACTATATAAAATAATAGTGTTTTGAAATGAATTGTTTTACAATAAAATCACATTTTTGTTTTATGCATGAATCGTTGAAATGTGAAGTGTTAAAAATAGCCACTCGTTCAAGAAAATATATATGAGTTGAAATATTCATTAATTAGCTAATGATATGATTTGTGCCTATATATGCAACATTAGAATGAATGGTGTTTTTAAACCAAATGGAAATCAAATATGAAGTTGAATGGAAAATGATAAACGATAAGAACTGTATATATGTACATGCATATTTATTGAACAGGTTATAGCAAAGGGGCTAGAGAAGAGGAATAAAATTTTGTGCCCGACAAATAGGTACACATTTACTACTTTGTTTGGGTGATGATTTTATGAGCCTGTTGGCTAGCCGCTTGGCTTTTTCTTTTTCTTTTCGACATGAGACGCCCGTGTGGCTATTTGGGAATTTTCCCAGCCCTCCCGTACAAAGGAGGTTATGGCGAAATTTTCCAAAATTTTAAGGCGTTAGTGAAATATTTGAAATGAAAACGATATAGGAATTTTTGAATGAACTATATTTATATAAATATATAAATATAAATAAAATTAAAACGAAAGGTGGCTGTGCAGTTCGCATTTTGAAAACGTGATTTCAAACGATTATACCGGGAGATCCGACCATTGGATTTTCCCGAAACCGCAACCGTCGGGTTCGCCTCGGAAATATCTTTCCAACGGCACCAACTTTGTAAAAATCCAACGGTTGGATTGTCTGGAATGTTTAAATCAAATCTGAAGAAAAACAGCGCCAGAAACGATTATATTTATATATATATATATATATAATTATATTTAATCGAATAACGACGCTGTAGTTCGTATTTTGAAATCGAAACTTCAAACGATTGTACCGGGAGATCCGACCGTCGGATTTTCCCGAAACTGGAACCGTTGGATTCGTTTTGAAAAGACCTTTCTAATGATGTAAATTTGGTGAAGATCCAACGGTTATATTTTCATATATGTATAAATCAAATCTGAAGAAAAACAGCGCCACGGCCGCTCTATGGCCCGAAGCGTCGTTTTGAATAAATTGGCTATTTTAAAATAAATAAAAATAGCGATAAATCATTATAAAATATCATAAACGATATGGAATGGAAATAAACTGAATTTGCTTGATTTATGTGGCTTTTGATGGTTGAATGTGTTTGGTGTGAAAATTACGTTAAAGAACATAATTGGTGTTGTCGAATAATTTAACCATTGAAATAAATTGATTTGAAATTCTAAATATACGAGAATTATTTGAAAAGGCCGAGTTAATTCTCATTTCAAATAATTGACCAACGATTGAAAGTCGAAGATGAAGACGATGGTCGAAGAACCGGAGATATTCACCTCGTTTGGATGGTAACCGAGGTCCTAATTGGGAGGCATCCCGAAATATGGATAATGAGTGGTGATCGTCCAGACGTACGTGGTGATCGATGGGTTTGCGAGGTATTTAGTGCGTCCGGTTTCGTTCAGACCCAGAACGGACTTGTAAATGGACTGTGTGTCTGACATTGGAGTTTATTCTGTGTTGATTGATTTCTGTTAAATATACAGCTGTTTAGCGGCGGAGAATTTATTCTTTTGCTTAACGCCCTTCTCTGAGACGAACGAGCTCAAAGGTTGTATATCGATGGACATCAGTCGCATGGCATGAATTGCCTGTGTGGCATGCTAAGATGCAGTGATCAGGGCTTCTGTTGAAAAGCAAAGTCCACCGCCTGTGTGGCGTAGCTTTGTGTATAACGTGAAATCGCAATCCTCACACCCCGGTATGGACCAGAAACGGGAGAGGACATCAGGTAGGGCCTGCGTTTCTTTCTAGCTAGGGTGGTGTCAGTGACCTACCAGCCCTAACATTTATATACTTTTCACCTATGTGGTTGTTGCTGTTGCGAGGCGCCTCGGTTTGATCGGACAATTCGGGTCCGATGGAGTCATTCGTTGGCTCATTTACGCCCCAAAGGATGGGGAAACGCAGTGTTCAGGAATTTTAATCCACATCGGTGGACCGGCCCTGACGATCCAAGGGTCACTCGAGCTCTGATCCTGAGGGCCGGGCTAGAGTGTCTCGAATTCGGTAAGGACTATCTTTTGCCTTGGTTCATGATGGAAATCCAATTTCCAAATACGTGACTGTGCGGTTTTGATTGTATATATATTTGGCGACATAGTGGCATGGGACGCTCATGTCGTCTATGATTGATAGTTATGATTTGTAATTATTTTCAAAACATATAGACACTATCAATAATATCAAATGCCTTTGTTTTATTCGTATCAAGCATATAAGGAAAAAACTCTATCCTCCGGTTTGCGTTGCATTGTGTGATGGGAACTGAGTCTTATAACGGCTTCATTTTTATAAAATGCATTGCGTTGTTTTTAAAGGAATGATTTGTTTAAAGCACTGGCAATCCAATGGAGTAAACCCGTTCCACGAAAGTGGCGTGGTCCTGTGATTTGCCATAATATATATGTGTTGAGTAGATTTCTCATACCAGTCCCATGACTGACTCGTAGTTTGTTTCACTTTCAAACTCAGGTGCCCCTTTTTCTACACGGGCAGCCTTGTATTCAGGTTTAGCTGGTTCTTTTTCTGGATAGCTGGAGCTGAAGATGGATTCTATCATTTATCTCTTTTTATGTTGTTCAGCTCCTATTGTACATATTTTGTTTGTTTTCTGCTGTAGACATTTATGTATAGCTGTACTGTATTTGTACTAAGTATGATCCTGTAAACTGTGTAACTCTGATGATTACTTTTATCCAGTATATTCTATTGTTCATTATCTGGTGTATTTACTTAATTCTGTTCTGCTATTATCTGTTTCTGTGTTATATTCCAAAGATTACCCTTGTCTCCGTCGGTACGGGGTTTGGGGTCGTCTCAGTCCGAATGGCATCCAACAACTCATAGAAACCAAATGGCGCCTGAAACGCTCTTTTAAGTACACTCTCACTTACTACCCATTGCTGATGAACTCCTATTGTAAGGTCTAACTAGGGGAATATCTGCGCACCATTCAACTGATCAAACAAATCGTCTATTAGAGGAAGAGGATATTTGTTCTTCCTTGTCACATTGTTCAGCTCGTGGTAGTGTATACACAATCCGAGGGAACCACCTGCATTCGTGGTGAATACAATATGTGCTCCCCACTTGGACATAATTGTCCGAATAAATACCTACCTCAAAAGGTCACTCACTTGCACCTCGAGCTCTCGCTTCTCTCCTGGTGCCATCCGTTACTATAGGTATGGCATCTTTCACTAAATCAATGCAAAACTCGATCACTCTATGTGGTGGAAGTCTGTCCACTTCCTCGAAGATGCCCGGATACTTGTGCGGGATGTCAAGGGAATACAAAAAATTATCCATCACCTCATAACCAGGTAAACAACCCAACACCACCCTCCGCCCATCATCCGCCTCAATGATCACCGAAGACCTATCACAGTCAACCAACACCTCGTACCTCTATAGCCAATCAACTTCGAGGATAGTACAAAACCGAGTACAACACAACACAAAGCAATCACAAGCAAAAGTACATCCATGACTCGATAAGACCAACAAACGACAAATCATGCAAAGCATAGTAGAGCTATCAATCGGGTTTGTCACAACTAAAGGTCAGTCAACAATTTCGGGTTCTAATTCCCACCTATCTACCAGGTCACTAGATATGAAGGAATGGAAAGCCTCGGTATCAAATAAAATACAAACAGGAAAATCATAAACTGGAAGTATGCCTTCGATGATAATACCCTTTCCTTTCTTCGCATTTGTTGGGGCATTAGGCAAAGAAGGAAAAACATTGATAGCATATGCTTTCACGATCTTCTTATCCTTTAGGGGTTTTGGGAAGTCCCTTCAGATGTGCCATTTCTTATCATAATTGAAGTATCTCTTTCCACCCACTTTATAGTTACTGGAAAAGTGGCCCTTCCCTCCCTACAAATAACAAGTAACCTCATGCTTAGGTTTCTTATTTTGTCCATCCTTCACTAGAAAAGGTTTTCTCTTGTTAGGCGACTTCTTCTTGCCGCCACCGCTCACATGCGGTTTGGCTCTTCTTTAGAGATAACAACAACTTCATTCTTTGACTTGGGATAAAGACTTTCCGACCTTAAAGCTTTACCAATGATCGACTCAAAAGTCTCATCAATATGATTAATGAGCCTATCTCCCAAGCAATCATCTAGAGCAGTAATGAACTTCTCATTCTACTTTTCGGTGTTGTCGATAAATGACATCCCATATTTTGACAGAGCATCGAACTAAACAATGTATTTAACCTTGCTTTAACTCAGCAAACCTCTGAAATAATTCCAACTTCTGAGAAGTCGAAATGAACTTCTCATGGAAACAAACCTTAAGTTGATCCCAAGTAATCTGGTCATTGAGAGTAGCAGCTTCGACGACCTTCCACCAATTCATAGCCCTGATTTGAAGCTGACACGAGGCCAACCTCCTCTTGGTGTCCTCAATAAGCCTAAGGTCCTTAAAGATGTGCTTGTAGGTATCAATCCAATCCTGAACCTTCATAATCGACTTCGTTCCTTGGAACAGTTTACCATCAAGACTGGTAAAATCCTTACTTAACTTAGCAGAGTTGGCCCTCGGCGCCTGCACAAGTGCACTACCACCCTCTGCAACATTCAGAGAAGCTCCTTGAGTGTTCGTAAGCATCTCCCTCATGAAAGCAGTAAAAATTGTCTGCATATCAGGAGTGTTAGAATTATTGACTCCTAAGGTTGGTCCCTCCTCAACTCCAGAAGTGGAGTTCTTAATAGTGTTCCTCGCATGACGGCTCACCGTTCAATCTGTAAAGGAGCCAGTCAATAGGTGTAACAGCCCGCACCTCCGTTTGCGCAAGATATTGTCCCCAACTTAGCCGCTGTATAGTTGTGGGGTTTTGTTCCTCAAAAGGCCTCGGCGTTAGTAAGAGATGGGCTCTACTATATAAGTACCCACTTCACATAGGCTTCCACGATGTGAGACTTAGGGGTGTTACATTCTCCCCTCCTACAGAGCCCAACGTCCCCATTGGCTCATAAACACCTCACCCAGGCGTTGTGGTCCACATAGAAGCCACAATTCCGGCTGGGTATAGGCTCTGATACCACTGTAACAGCCCGTACCTCCGTTCGCGCAAGATATTGTCCCCAACTTAGCCACCGTATAGGTGTGGGGTTTTGGTCCTCAAAAGGCCTCGGCGTTAGTAAGAGATGGGCTCTACTATATAAGTACCCACTTCACACAGGCTTCCACGTTGTGGGACTTAGGGGGTGTAACAATAGGCTTTTCAAGATATCCTACTAAGTGGTGCATATGCATTGCGACTTCATCCTTGAGGATATATATATATATATATATATATATATATATGTATGTATGTATGTATGTATGTATGTACGTATAGTTTTGAAAACCAAAATACCATAAATATGCCCTCTTGTATAAGTATACTTTTCCCCTGGTACTTCCCATTTAGGATAAGCTACGCAACCAAAGCTCTAATACCAAACATAACGACCGTCCCATACCAGGCAATACCCCTAACGAGCTATACTGTAACTGTGCTTGACTAATACAAAGAAATCATCAAGGTTGATATAAGAAAACTTATATAACCTATCATATATCTCACATCGCATGAAACAAACTATAATAACAGCATAGCAAGATATAGAATAGGCGAGAACATATATAGTCTGAAAGATAAATAATAAACATCAGAGTATCACATCACAACATAATATCTAATGAGTCACACATAGATACATCTCCAAAATACTGTCTTTAAACTAAACACTACTATGCCCCAAGTAGTGAACAAAGGAAATAAACAGGGATAAGCGTACATATATAATACGTGGAAGCCTCATGCTTGTCTCTGGATAGCTATTCGAGCATATCAACTTGTCTCTATTCTTCTTATTTAAGAGCACCCAGAGTAATAAGGAGTAATGCATAAAACTCCAAATCATACAATCTATGGTGTGAGTGATAGTAATCTTTATCACTAAATAGGGTAATACAGTAGGTATGGGAAGTCATACCTGACCTGGTCCTACATCCAAAGAGTTAGCACACATAATCATGTACTCTACTATATGGTAATCACAATACCAAGTGTAAATGGAAGTGTGTATGACATAATGATAGCAACCATCCAAATACGGCAAATATCCTCATGTCCACTCACTCAGTGCATCAAATAAGGGATGCTTACTAAGGTCACCTCCTTGTCGAGGTACATATAGGATCTACATCGTCGAGCTCTATCCATCTCCAACTATGTCCTACATCGACGGACTATCGTATATAGCCCTACCCAGTTTAAACATCAAAAGACTCCAAGGTCCGGGAAGACTAGTTTCTACATCGATGAACCTTAATATATCGATGCACCTCTCCTCAGAAGGTGTATCCCACTCTTAAACATCGTTTACTCCTCTGCACACATGCCCGCAGCAAATTCCAACCCCAAAGTCAGTCCTACGGTATCCATCTAGTTCATTGGATGCAACCCCCTACTTAGACATTACTCGCATCTCGGACTTAAGCTAGTCGTTTTGGAGTTTTTCATCGAAAGAACTTGATCTCATCACAAAAAAGTACTATGCATGCTCTTCCAACTAGAAATTCCCATCCTATATCCTCTTCCGGATTGACTACGTCCGGATTGACAAAGTTGATCTGGATCGATCACTGTTTCTGGGTTGACAAAGTCGATTAGGACTTGGTCATTATGTTTGAACCGACAAAGTCGATCAAAAATTATTTGATCCGGATCAGTTATGTCGACTCGGAGTGAATCTCTTCTCTCAGCCTCCCTTATAAATATCCATCTCTTTCCAAGTCGAACCAGATCATCTCACTTAGCCGAGCCGGATTTGCAAGTGCCATAACTCAGTCTTTGAGACTCCAAATTTGAAATTCGGCTTAGAGCCTTATGGGACCATCCTTGATGTCCCTACAAAATTTTGTGCCAATCTGAGTCAATTAGCCCGGCTCAACTATGTCAAATAGACTTTAGTCGACCCAAAATTTGTTGCATCCCTAATGGATTTCTATCATCCTATTTCGCCATTCGATGCCATTTGTGTCCACTCTAACACTCCTATGCAATATCCCAACATAACAAACATGCTCAAACAACATTTAGATTAACCAAATAGGATTAAACACCAAAAGAGACATGTATTTACCTAGTCCCTTAAATTTCAATATTTACAAATCATGTACAATGTAAGAACCCGTAACTTCCCCGTGAAGGAAAGCCCGGATACTTTGAGGACAAGACACATCGGAACGCAGACAAAAACATATTTCATTGTAAATTACAACAATTCCATCAGATTACAAGAATATACAGAGTATGAATAAATGTTACACAGAAAATATCAGAGATTACAATACATTACATAACAACTATTCTGAAATTTCAACTGGACTTAACTTTTGATTCCCGCTATGAAATTTCAATTTTTCGGATTCGTTGGAAAGATATTCTCAATTAGATTCAAATATTTTTGGTTTCACTAAAATCCGGTTTATTTTGCACCTGGTACATTCATTTGAAATTTGAAATTGAATTATCGAACTACCGCGCCATTTTCAATTCCTTTTATAATTAAAATAAAATATTTTTATTCTAACGACGATCTATATAAATATATACGTTCTAATTATTTTCAAAATAAATTTCTCGTCGTTATTATTTAAAATAATTCATTTTAAATAATCAAAATTCGCCAAAATTGCTAAAATAAAATTTTTAAATTGGCTCGGATTTCCGGGTTACTACAATCTCCCCCACTTAAAACTTTTCGTCCCCAAAAAGGAACGAAGCCGAAAGTTGTTTAACTAATCATCTCAACTTTCATTCTTTTCTCTACGGCTTAAGTTCTTCAACTTTTCAGTTTCTAAGAACTTTTCAAAAATTTGGCTAACACTCTAAATTTTCGAAAAATTTCGCCATAACCTCCCCTACACCGGGGACTTCGGGATATTTCATATAGCCTCCCATGGCCTTCTTCAATCCAAAAGAAAAAGAAAAAGCCAATCGGCTCACAAAATCATCCAAAACCCAATAAATACAATAAACATGTACCTATTTGTCGGGCAAACAATTTTATTCCTCTTCTTTAGCCTCCTTGCTATGACCTGATCAATGTAAGTACATGTATATATATGCAGATGCGACAAATTTTCAATACAATTCACTTTTTGGTTCAATTTGGCTAAACGTTCAACATTTAATTAATCAAACAATATCAAACAACACAACCAGCAATCAGTTAGTTGATTATCATTTCAAACTCATAACTTTGATATATAGTCAAAAATCAAATTTTTGGTGCCAAATCACAACAATAGGCCCTATATAATTTTGGTTCTCACACCAGTCTAATGGAAATATATAGATATCACACCTTCGAAACTTGAATACCAATTCTGATGATGTCTAGACTATCATCAGAATCGTTTCCGGGCGACCAAAGTGTGATTCTATATCTATCCAGTATATTAAAACCTAAAATACAAGCGGATCAGATGTATATGCAAAATCTTTATATACTTGATTGTCCAAATCAATCTAAATAAATATTCAAATACAAATAGTAAAGTTTAAATTTTCAAAATAAAATTTGTTTTCACTTTAAAAATATACTCTTCACACTCGTTCTAGGATACTACTGATCCCATCTCTAACGAGTCATTCTCATTGGATATTACTAATCCAATATCTGATGAATTCTTTCGTATGGTTCTAATGTGTCTTGTTCTCGAGCTTTGTAAACCAAAGCTCTGATACCAACTGTAAGAACCCGTAACTTCCCCGTGAAGGAATGCCTAGATACTTTGAGGAAAAGACACATCGGAACGCAGACAGAAGAACATTTCATTGTTAATTACAACAATTCCATCAGATTACAGGAATATACAGAGTATGAATAAATATTACACAGAAAATATTAGAGATTACAGTACATTACATAGCAACTATTCTGAAATTTCAACTGTACATAACTTTTGATTCCCGCTATGAAATTCCAATTTTTCGGATTCGTTGGAAAGATATTCTCAATTAGATTCAAATATTTTTGGTTTCACTAAAATCCGGTTTATTTTGCACTCGGTACATTCATTTGAAATTTGAAATCAAATTATCGAACTACCGCGCCATTTTCAATTCCTTTTATAATTAAAATAAAATATTTATATTCTAACGACGATCTATATAAATATATATGTTCTAATTCTATTCAAAATAAATTTCTCGTCGTTATTATTTAAAATAATTCATTTTAAATAATCAAAATTCGCCAAAATATAAATTTTAAATTAACTCGGATTTCCGGGTTATTACAATCTCCCCCACTTAAAACTTTTCGTCCCCGAAAAGGAACGAAGCCGAAAGTTGTTTAATTAATCATCTCAACTTTCATTCTTTTCTCTACGGCTTAAGTTCTTCAACTTTTCAGTTTCTAAGAAGTTTTCAAATTTTTCAAAAATTTGGCTTACACCCTAAATTTTCGAAAAATTTCGCCATAACCTCCCCTACACCGAGGACTTCAGGATATTTCATATAGCCTCCCATGGCCTTCTTCAATCCAAAAGAAAAAGAAAAAGCCAAGCGGCTAGATAATCGGCTCACAAAATCATCCAAAACCCAATAAATACAATAAACATGTACCTATTTGTCGTGCAAAAAAATTTATTCCTCTTCTTTAGCCTCCTTGCTATGACCTGTTCAATGTAAGTACATGTATATGTATGCAAATGCGACAAATTTTCAATACAATTCACTTTTTGGTTCAATTTGGCTAAAGGTTCAACATTTTAATTAATCAAACAATATCAAACAACACAACCAGCAATCAACTAGTTGATTATCATTTCAAACTCATAACTTTGATATATAGTCAAAAATCACATTTTTGGTGCCAAATCACAATAATAGGCCCTATATAATTTTGGTTCTCACACCAGTCTAATGGAAATATATAGATATCACACCTTCGAAACTCGAATACCAATTCTGATGACGTCTAAACTATCATCAGAATCGTCTCCGGGCGACTAGAGTGTGATTCTATATCTATCCAGTATATTAAAACCTCAAATATACGCGGATCAGACGTATATGCAAAATCTTTATATATTTGATTGTCCAAATCAATCTAAAATAAATATTCAAATACAAATAGTAAAGTTTTAATTTTCAAAACAAAATTTGTTTTCGCTTTAAAAATATACTCCTTACATTCGTTCTAGGATACTACTGATCCCATCTCTAACGAGTCATTCTCATTGGATATTGCTAATCCAATCTCTGATGAATTCTTTCGTATGGTTCTAATGTGTCTTGTTCTTGAGCTTTGTAAACCAAAGCTCTGATACCAACTGTAAGAACCCGTAACTTCCCCGTGAAGGAAAGCCCGGATACTTTGAGGACAAGACACATCGGAACGCAGACAGAAGAACATTTCATTGTTAATTACAACAATTCCATCAGATTACAAGAATATACATAGTATGAATAAATATTACACAGAAAATATCAGAGATTACAATACATTACATAGCAACTATTCTAAAATTTCAACTGGACATAACTTTTGATTCCCGCTATGAAATTTCAATTTTTCAAATTTGCTGGAAAGATATTCTCAATTAGATTCAAATATTTTTGGTTTCACTAAAATCCGGTTTATTTTGCACCTGGTACATTCATTTGAAATTTGAAATCGAATTATCGAACTACGCGCCATTTTCAATTCCTTTTATAATTAAAATAAAATATTTATATTCTAACGACAATCTATATAAATATATATATTCTAATTCTATTCAAAATAAATTTCTCGTCGTTATTATTTAAAATAATTCATTTTAAATAGTCAAAATTCGCCAAAATTGCCAAAATAAAAATTTTAAATTGGCTCGGATTTCCGGGTTATTACATACAAATCAACCCAAACTTATATTTGTGTCATCGTATGATTAATAACGAATTCTAAGCAATTTTCCATAATTTTATAAGGTGTTTACATGGTAATCTACTATAATTAGTGTGTAAGAACACTATTACTCACCTTAATCACCCTGAACATGTTAAATCCAAAAATAGAGAATATTAGGCTTGGATTCCCGTGTGTTGCAACAGCCTTTGTCTTGTTTTGAAGTTGATTGACTTGAGATTCTATCAACTCGGTTGTTGGTTAATTAAAGAAGGTATTAATGGTTGATTTGATAGGTGGAGGTCATTAATAGGGTTTAGATATACTATTGGAGTTGGGAAAGTGAACAAAAGATGATTCACTTACCCATTCATCCCCCACAAGTCATCAAACTAGAAATGGGTTATGGGCCCACCTGCTAATGACCCAAACAACCCGTTTAATCCTCTAAATGCATTAAAATTCGACAAAATTAATGAAAGTAGGAAATGACTCTACTAGTCGTTTCCCAAATTTATTCAATTATACAACCTCATGCATAATAATAATTTTATTCTATGACCCTCTAATAAATGGAATATGGGTTGTTATAGTTAATCGATGATGAACCATTACCTTACCAACGAGCTCTTATTGGTCATGCAACACCCCTTATGTGTCACACACACATAGGTGCAATCTTATGTTCGCTACTAGCCAAAAAAATTTCCTTACCTACATACTTGAACTTCCACTAATCCATGCCCTATTTATGCTTCATTGAACCATCAATGAAAACTCTAAACAATCCATTTATAAAGGCTTTACACCAATCCATAAGTCCCAATCAATGATGAACCATCCCATGTGGGCAATCCTCGTTGACCCATCCTAGCTAAGTTCGTCACCAATCCATCACGCTAGAAGATCCCAATCCATAAAATTGGGAGTAATGTCGAACCATGTAGGACAAACCGTCTTCGTTGATCCATCTTATAATGGCCTTAAAATTTTGTAAATGACTTGAAACTTGGTTTGCAACCTCATGAGACCTTCCTTGTTGCCCTCATATAGATTTCGCCTACTTGGAATATGTTGAGTCTATGGATCTTTGATGAAACACAGACCAATTCTAAGTCTAAATTACAATATGATTGGCATCTTTCACACATTACAAAATTGAATAAGAATACATATAACTATGTATATGATATTTAAAACTAAAACCAAATAACTAATCCTATCAATTTCAAAAAAATCGAAGGTCAAATTGAAGAGTGGGGATCCATAAAAACATCTTTTTTCTAATTAAGTCCAAATCAGCAAAAATTCACATATGCAATTTAAAATGGTCTAAGAGAATTTCAAATATTTTTAAATAAATATTATAGCATTATTAAGGGTGAAAAAATCCTTAACTAGAAGGTGAGAAATTTAATCACCCACCTTAATCCAAGTAATCTACTTAATCTTCAATGAATAATATTTAGCATAGATCCCAAAGTTTTCCAGCAACAAAATTCCATTCTCAAAGACAAGTCTTGATAAATCTCTTACCGATGATGATTATGTTAATTAAAGTATTTTTCGATGGATTTGAGGTGAAGTGTTGCTCAATGAATATTTAGATCTATTTTGGAAGCTGTGAAATGACGGAAAAAGTGTTCCTTCAGCTCCAGTAGCCTCCACTTTCCAGAACCCAAAAATGGATTATGCATCCTTACGTCAATGACCCAAATTATCCAAATATGCTACCCAAAACCAATAAAAACTTCAAATAGACATGTCTCTCAAACGGTAGGCCTCTTCTCTCATTGTTACCATTCAACGGACAAAATCATCTTTTGGATCCATTGGCAGTAGTTTCAGGACTTTATTCAACTTTTATCAAAAGTTAAGGGCCATACAAGATTTTACAAGAAGAAATTGTCATATAAAAATTCAAAATGAAATTGAAGAGAAATAACCCTCATAGTCATCCTCTAAAATTATAGAATCATACGATCTCATATAAAAAGAATATTTACATTTTACGATCCTCCGATACATAAAATACGGGTTGCTCAACCAACCATGCCCTATACTCTCATTATGTAAGCCAGTTAGTCTTCATCATCAGTGATTGATCCAAAATTTGTCCAATCGTCCGTAGTATATGTTAGAATAGAATAATGCGGTGAACTGGAAAAAAAAAACTTAATTTGCAAATATAATTCTGTAACGGCACGTAAATCCGTACTATCTGAGTTGACTACATACATCACACATCCAACCCAAATATCACAGAAATACGAATCATTTTTTTTGAAGAAAAACGTAGAAGAATAACAAAAATAACAACACAGAAACTCACATCGCAATGGAACAAAATATAATATAACATAACTTTTGAAATAAAAAATTTTAACTGTATAGCATACACTTACCAGAGTACAACACTTACAACACAGCGGAAATAAAAATACGATATATCTAACACTGAAGCCTCCTGTTCCAAGCTCCTTTAGATAGATTTATAAAATCCTGAACTACTTGACTGCCCGTACAAATTTGGGCACCCAAGAGTTTATGTAAAGAAAAACAAAATAAACTCTGGGTCAGTCATGGGACTGGTATGAGTAAACAATTTAAAACAGTTTGAGAAAATAAATGATATCTCATAAGACCAAGCCGTATGAAACGGAACGGGTTTTTCACTTATGAGAATCCAAAACACTTGATTAAACTTTCAAATCCTTTTGAAAGAAATGATAGTCTTTATATCAAAACGCTTTTGATATTATAATAGTGTCTAAATTAAATAAACATAAATCTAGTGGAACACTTTCATCTCACGCTCCACATACATAACATACAATCAAAACCGCGGGCACTTATTGTGTAATGAATCTCCAGCTATGACAAGGTATGGAACCACCTTCCGATAGTATATCTCTAAAGGAGAATACACTGGGTTCAACAAGAACATCTTGTAACCCGGCCACACATGACCGACCAGTCATTTCGCTTGAGTGTATCGAATGTATATCACCAATGGTTGAGATCAACAACCATTTCCTGAATGAGACAACATCGAATAGAATAAAGAATGAATTGAATTTCTTTAGATAGGCGATGATACACCCTAATTGGGAGCTACCCACTTAACCATGCTGCCTACTGATTTTTGTCATTTCCCAGTTGTTGAGGCCTGAGGCTACGATTTCTTACCATTCATTGATAGCACAATCACTTTGAATGCCACATTGTCAGATCTGTTAATCATTAATTGATTTGACAAATATATTCTGGATATTATTGTAAGAGAATAAATTCTCTGCCACTATATATATTTGTACAGAACAACATATGTGATCATGGGAAATACTCTGTTAGAAATTCGTCTATATACGTTCGTTCTGGGATTGAACGAAACCGAAGGCACAATTTCCATTAATAGAAAAAGCCTTTGCACTCTACTACGTCTCCGATTATCTTCATATAATCTGATTCGCAACGCTACTGCCAATACAGAGTGGTTCTTGAATAATAATCCAACCGGTCTCTCCATATTGACAACGATATTGGCAAACACTTCGATAGTCGGTTATTTAACTATCGAAGAAAAACAAACATTCATTCAAAGCATCAAACAAATCACTGAGCCTTTTAATTAATATTTCATTAATTAAAACACTTCTCCATTTCCTTATCCATATTCGTTAACACGATATTTTCGATAATCATCTTGGCCTCTTACGCTATTTGGAAAACATTTCCATATATCGCCTTCTTTTATTTTCTTTACTTAGAAAATATATTCTAATTATAATTGGAAAACATTCCAATTACTTATCTCTTTCATGACCATTCATTTATTTCAATAGTTGGGAAATATTTATCTTTATATTTCCAAAATTCCACTTACTTGGGTTAAATCGATTGTTGTGTAAAACATCGTTACAAACAACCCAAAATACTACATTCAACAAACTCTTATTCAAATATTTCTCTTCTAGACTGGATCTTGCTATTTATCGGTTAAAAATGAAATCAATCAAGTTGGGGTATAACTACCTCTCAGACCTTGACTGAAAACATCCTTGACTTCAAAACAGACAAGACCACTTACCTCGAATAATCAACATCATAAAAGCCAGTTATTCATTTTTAAACCCATATAAAATTTTCTTTCTAATTTTACTAGATTTAATTATAGATTTCCTTTTTGTTTATAATATTCTATTTTTAAGTTCGTTTCCTTATCAAATTCTATATATATCGATACATT
The DNA here is from genome assembly GCA_030737875.1 of Allium sativum. Lineage (NCBI taxonomy): Eukaryota > Viridiplantae > Streptophyta > Magnoliopsida > Asparagales > Amaryllidaceae > Allium > Allium sativum. The sequence continues at coordinate 934,688,354 of CM060920.1, read as the reverse complement.
GATTTTCTAGTTATCCACTTTTCTTAAAAATATTCTAACTCCTTAAATTTCTGGAAAATTTCGCCATAACCTCCTTTGTACGGGTCATTCAGTATAACTATAAAACACCTCTCTGGGCCCTTTCCATTCAAAAAGAAAATCAAAAAGCCAAGCGACTTGCCGATTCGGTGCATAAATCTCATATTAAATTAAATATGTACCTTTTGGTCAAGCATTTCAATTTATATCTCTTTATATACTTCATTCCAAACCTACTTAACACACATCCAAATATTCCCATTTGGTTTCAACTCAATCCATTCGTCCTAACCCAATTTGCTAATTTATTTTCTAATTAGTTATTTTGCCTATTTCACTTCTTTGTTTGAAAACAACATGTTCAAATATAATATTAACTTGCTTATAAACAAATTGAATTCCATTTTCAATTCAAGTTTCCTTTTCAATTTCGAATATAATTTGTCAAATCACCTTTACTTATTCAAAGCCCAATTTCATATCAAATTTCGATTAACTAATTATTATTCAAATTAGTTAGTACTATTCAGTAATTAAAAATCTGATTTTTGTTTCAAAAATCAATCCGTTTATTCCACTTGAGTTCATACTTATTTTATCACTCAAGTCTGGATTTTTCTGATAGAAATTCGGATTTTATTTGCTTAAAATCATTTTATTAATTTAAATAAACCGTTATGGATTTTAAACGATTATGGTCTGTTTTTCTGGAAATTTGATTTTGACATAACTCAAAATCTATTTGACGAAATCTAGATTTTTCTCTTCCATTAGAAAATTATTATCAAGTTGGTCCTGATGGTTCTTGTTTCAAAGAATTATGACTTCAATTGAGTTATATATACTCAACTGAAGTTCAAAACGCCAATTTTCGAACTACCGCGTTGCGGTGAGTTCGTTATAATTATATTTGAATATATAAAGGTTAAACGTTGTTTATTTAATAAATTCCAACTCCACTATTCAATATTTAAATATGAATTAAACCATTTTTCTAAATCTAACTTAAATAATTCCAATTTTCCTAAATCATCAATTTTTCCCTTCAACATTTAACTTAGTTATTACCTCAATTACAATTTAAACTCTATATCGACCTCCAATTTCTTTTGGAAATAACTATTTTATGTAATTCGATGAAATCAAATTCCAAAAATACATCCCTTGGAATTATCTACATCCAGTTTATATTCCGAATTCTGAAATAACATCTATCGTTCTCTTCTCGAAATGATTTCCGATTTCCCTTTTAAATTCATACTTGAATTTAAACTTTTCAATTATCTAATGATAATTACCTTGCTATATTTATAAACATTATTTACAATTTTAACTTCCTTGTTTATATATTAAAAACAAGCTCCATTTTTAAAATCTATTTAAAACCCTAATCTTATTTGGAATATTTTATTTATTATAACTTATATATAATATATAATTTATTTTCGTATTTTATTTTAGTTTCAATCTAATTCAATTTAAAACCCTTGCTGGAAATAATTTATTTTCAATAAATCTAACATAGTCGTATTCATATCATAAATCTGTATGGATTTATATTAATTCAATTTACATTCCGAACATTAGGATAAAATTCATTATTTCCCTCTTTAACACGATTCCTAATTCTCATTTTAAATTCATATTTGAATTTAAATATTTAAATTATCCTAATGATAATTTTTAACTTTTCTTTATAAACATCATTTATTTTACTTGTTTATATATTTAAATAAGTCTTGATTACAAATCCATTTTTGAAATTAAATTTCTACTTTGGAAAAATAAATTTCCCCTTTTAAATTCACATCTGAATTTACATTTCCCGAAATATCCAATGATAATTTTTCCCATTTCATTTATAACTTCATTTATAAATTTATTTCACTTATTTGCATTTTTAATTTATAAACAACGTTTGTAAATTCATTTCCAATCCCGCATTACTAATTTATAAACAACATTTTATAAGTTCACTTCAAATCCCGCATTATTAATTTATAAACAACATTTTATAAATTCACTTCAAATCCCGCATTATTAATTTATAACGTTTATAAATTTTAATACTTGTTTTATACATTCAAAACAAGTTAATATTTTTATAGCCCATTCAAAATTCAAATTTCTATTTTAGATAAATAGATTTTCCCTTTAAATCTCAAAATATGTTTTTCATGATATTTTTACATATCAACATTTTAGACCTAGTGATATTTCAACCAATGAAAAATACCTAATAATCAACCACGGATTTTCTAACATATCATATATGATTATATATATAAGAACAAACAAATAGTAATATTTTTGAGGAATCCAGTTGGATCCCTCCAACCTGTTTTCCTACATCCACAGACGTTAGCCAACATAAATAATATCCATCCTGCTTCAAGGCAAGATATCGCGGTATAGAAGGTCATCCACTATCATAGCGTGGGGCGTATAGGGTCATCCGCTGATGGTACTTCGCGAATTATCCAATCACCAATATATATATAATAACCACAAACACCAATCCTGAATAACTAATATATATTTAGTATATCCACAATAAATATTTAGTGCATCCACACAACCAACAAACAAATATTTTTAACAAATAAAAATAATTTTAAGTAAAAACAGAGTGAGATTTACTCACAGTGATTTTTATTTGCGATCCCATATGGTTTCAACTCAAATAAAACGGCATTCGATTCAAATTATAATTCCATCGCTGATCTTAGACGACTCCAAAAATTCCAATGTGAAGATTAAGTCCTTACAAGTTCAATGAAATTGGCGGTACCTCGAATGGGCCTAAATCGAATAAGATATCGCATTTTAATTTCATACAAATGTTAAATGGTCATTAATTTGTTGAAAAACAAGTAATTAAATAAATTAAACTATTAAGTTCAATTTAGCTAAATCCTTGTTAAGTCTTTTACTCCTTATACCTAGTTAGTACTGTCGTGACCTGCTAAGATTTGACTGGACCATTTCCTCATCTTCATGTAGCACCACAACTTTTCTTTTCATCGCTCCATCATCAAGGCTCACCCAGAACCCACCCTAGATTCATCAATTCAATGAGCGATACAGTACTTCTTTGGTTGCATACATCCACCACTGAACACTCTATATTGCAGCTCCCATTTCCACAAACCCTACCGCAATTCATTGACGTGTGCCACAACTTATCGTAGCCTTACCGAGTACCTCGCAACACTCTGCTTTGAACGCATACCCTCCTTCGAACCATAGTAGCTCTGACTTGATACTAGCATCGCCTGGAACTCAGACCACCAAACCAAGCTCGAACGAAGCCCACCTACAATCTTCATCGATCTCGCACACTTCACTCATGACGTCGAGTCTGAAATCCTTGCGGTCTCATATCAATCGCGGAATCCTCTTCTTTTTCTTTCTTTGTTGCTTTCTACGTGGTTTGGATTCTAAAAAAAAAAACCGGCCCCTTTATTTTAGGTTTAGAAGCTTTGATTTGGGGTTACAGACTTTCAAAGCTTCCCTCTTTTTGAGGCTTTCGATTTTAAATATACCGAGGGAGGAGCGACATTCGCAAATTTGGAAATGATCAGTAGCTTAGTAAAATAATTTGGAGCACGGTTTGATTTCATTTACAAAAGATATAAAAAATGAAAATAATATAGGAGGGGGTACTTGAGATATTTAATTTTGATACAGGGAGTGAACTAAAAAGAAGAACAAGAAGGATCGACATTATCATTCTGTTCAAATAGGAAAGAAGAAATAACGGACAGGGGTGTGATTTTATAGTCGATGAATACTTAACCATTAAGGAAATTTGTCAACGCAAAGTACTGATAGAGTAGGTAGGTTTACAGTGTCCTTTATTAATTACTTAGGAAGGAAGAAAACCCCTTTTTATTAATTATTTTTGTTTATTTTAATTTTGAATTAAAAAATATGATTTTAATTAATTAAATTATCCTATTTATTTTGAACTCATATTTGAACGCAACAACTGGCGTTCCTAGAGTTATACCACTATCTTGAACGCACTGGAATAGGTTTCGAAGCTTAATTCGATCATATGGAGAAGATATCTTTTAAATCGATTTAAATTAAATTCAAAACAATTAATTCCTTGATAATAAATTATTATTATCGCCATTTCTACTTAAATAGAATTTCGATTGTCATTTGAATTAATTTGACTCCGTTTTAAATTTGAATTGAATTATTCTCATTTTCGGATTACGATAATTTTATATATATTCGAAATATAACTGTATATTGATTATTAAATTGATAACTCAATATAAAATTCATTTATATTATAAAATCAATATTTAAAACAATATTAAATATTTAAAATTAATCGATCAAAAAATCTAGGTCATTACATTCTTCCCCCCTTAAAATATTTTCGTCCCCGAAATTATTAAGTTAGGAAAAATGCTACAAACCCATTACTTTTTAAAAACTCGTTTTTGTTGAAACTCAACTCTTCATATTTCAACAAATTTTAATCTACCAAAATATTAGGCTTCTCATTCATATAGCACCCCATATATGTCTGCATTTATTTAGTCTGAATACAATTAATTCATATTCCATTTCATATTCATTCATATGCGTTCATATTAATTCAAATTTTTTTATATTAATTTATTTACTTCAATTTATATAACTTGCTTAAGTTAAATTTAAATTCTAAAACTTAAATTCCTGGGTTTTGATTTCAAATCCTTTAGAAATCATATAAATATTTATACACATATTTATTTTCATCTCAAATTCAAAACATTTGAATTTTCAAACCAACTTGTTTTCTTTCAAACAAATTTCCATCAAAAACTTTTCTACGGTAGCAGTCCATCACTTAGAAACTTGAAAATGAACACCGATGATGTTGCAGTCATCATCAGAATTATTTCCCAGCCACTGAAGTGAGTTCAGTGCTTTATCACTTTTAAATCCATTTAAAAATGGTTTTATTCAAATCCTTTCAAAACATAGCTATATTATTTTAGTATACTTCAAAAAAAAATTCTTTCAAATATCTAGGATTTAAAATTCCAAATTTTATTTTGAATTTAATTTTAATACATCTCATTTGTATATTTCATTCATATACAAATTCTATTTATTTATATATAAACATTTCAATTTTATAATCTCATTTGATTATAATAACAACCAACTCATCCATATATTATAATTATTTTAGAAATTTATTCCTTTTCTATCAAAATAAAATTTGGGTAATATTATTTCATTTACCCACTTAAAAACAATATTGTGTCAAATTTCTCTGTTCAAGTGTTTAGAAATTCCTATCGACTTTGTGGTGTCCAACGATTTGATCAGAATTTATAAACCACTTAATAGACTAGCCAACACAATACAAAATAATTTTTATGTCAATTAACAAATACGCTCTCTCGTATATATACACTCAACTCATTCCTAGGGTACTACTGACCCTATCTCTAATGAGCACAACTCCACCAAAGCGTAGGTATTCGCTCAACCTAAGCTCTGATACCAATTGTAATGGCCGGCAAATCTGTACTATCTGAGTTGACTACAGACATCACACATCCAACCCAAATATCAGTGAAATACAAATCTTATTTTTTTTGAAGAAAAAGGTAGAAGAAGAACAGAAATAACAACACAGAAACTCACATCGCAGTGGAACAAAATATAGTATATCATAATTTTTGAAATACAAAATTTTAACTGTATAACATACACTTATCAGAGTATAACACTTACAACACAACGGAAATAAAAATACGATATATCTAGCACTGAAGCCTCCTGCTCCAAGCTCCTTTATATAGATCTGTAAAATCCTGAACTACTTGACTGCCCGTACAAATTTAGGCACCCAAGAGTTTAGGTAAAACAAAACAAAATAAACTCTGGGTCAGTCATGGGACTGATATGAGTAAACAATTTAAAACAGATTGAGAAAATAAACGATATCTCATAAGACCATGCCATATAACACGGAACGGGTTTTTCCCTTATGAGAATCCAAAACACTTGATCAACTTTCAAATCCTTTTGAAAGAAAACAATAATCTTTATAATAAAACTCTTTTGATATTATAATAGTGTCTAAATCAAATAAATAGAAATCTAGTGGAACACTTTCATCTCACGGTCGACATACATAATATACAATCAAAACCGCGGGCACTTATTGGGTAATGAATCTCCAACTATAACAAGGTATGGAACCACCTTCCAATAGTTTATCTCTAGAGGAGAATACAATGGGTTCAATAAGAACATCTTGTAACCCGGCCATAGATGACCGACCATTCATTTCGCTTGAGTGTATCGAATGTATATCACCAATGTTGGGATCAGCAATCGTTTCCCGAATGTGACAGCATCGAATGGAATACATAATATAATGAATTTCTCTAGATAGGTGATGATACACCCTAATTGGGAGCTACCTACTTAACCATACTGCCTGCCCAATTTTTGTCATTTCCCAGTTGTTGAGGTCTGAGGCTACGATTTCTTACCATTCATTGATAGCACAATCACTTGGAATGCCACATTGTCAGATTCGTTAATCATTAATTGATTTGCACAAATATATTCTGGATATTATGCTAAGAGAATAAATTCTCCACCACCATATATATTTGTATAAAACAACATATTAGATCATTGGAAATACTCTGTTAGACATTCGTTCATATACATTTGTTCTGGGATTGAACAAAACCGAAGGCACAATTTCCATTAATAGAAAGCCCTTGCAGTCTACTCCATCTCCGATTATCTTCATAAAATCTGATTCGCAATGCTACTGCCAATACAGAGTGGTTCTCGAATAATATTCCAACCAGATTCTCCATATTAACAAGGATATTGGCAAACACTTCGAAATTCGGTTATTTAACTATCGAAGAAAAACAAACAATCATTCAAAGCATCAAACAAATCACTGAGCCTTTTAATTAACATTTCATTAATTAAAACACTTCTCTATTTACTTATCTATGTTCGTTAACACGATATTTTCGATAATCATCTTTGCCTCTTACGTTATTTGGAAAACATTTTCATATATCACCTTCTTTTATTTTCTATACTTAGAAAATACATTATATTTATAATTGGAAAACATTCCAATTACTTATCTCTTTCATGACCATTCATTTATTTCAATACTTGGGAAATATTTATCTTTATATTTCCAAAATTTCACTTACTTGGGTTAAATCGATTGTTGTGTAAAACATCGTTACAAACAATCCATAATACTGCATTCAACTAACTCTTATTCAAATATTTCTCTTCGAGACTGGATCTTGCTATTTATCGATTAAAAATGAAATCAATCAAGTTGGGGTATAACCACCTCTCAGACCTTAACTGAAAAAAATCCTTGACTTCAAAACGTACAAGACCACTTGCCTCGAATAATCAACATCATAAAAACCAATTATTCATTTTTAGATCCATATACATTTTTCTTTCTAATTTTACCAGATTTAATTATAGATTTCCTTTTTGTTTATAATATTCTATTTTTAATTCGTTTCCTTATCGAATTCTATATATACACATTGATTTTCTAGTTATCCAATTTTCTTAAAAATATTCTAACTCCTTAAATTTTCGGAAATTTCTGCCATAACCTCCTTTGTACGGGTCACTCGGTACAACTACAAAACACCTCTCTGGGCCCTTTCCATTCAAAAAGAAAATCAAAAATCCAAGCGGCTTGCCGATTCGGTGCATAAATCTCATATTAAATTAAATATGTACCTTTTTGTCGGGCATTTCAATTTATATATCTCTATATAATTCATTTCAAACCTGCTTAACACACATCCAACTATTCCCATTTGGTTTTAGCTTAATCCATTCGTCTTAACCCCATTCGCTAATTTAGTTTCTAATTAGTTATTTTGCCTATTTCACTTCTTTGTTTGAACATAACATGTTCAAATATAATATTAACTTGCTTATTAACAAATTGAATTCCATTTTCAATTCAAGTTTCCATTTCAATTTCGAATATAATTTCTCAAATCACCTTTACTTATTCAAAGCCCAATTTCATGTCAAATTTCGATTAACTAATTATTATTCAAATTAGTTAGTTATATTCAATAACTAAAAATCTAATTTTTGTTTCAAAAATCAATCCGTTTATTCCACTTGAGTTCATACTTATTTTATAACTCAAGTTTGGATTTTTCTAATAGAAATTCGAATTTGGTTTGCTTAAAATCATTTTATTAATTTAAATAAACCGTTATGGATTTTAAACAATTAAGGTGCTGTTTTTCTGGAAATTTTATTTTGACATAACTCAAAATCTATTCGACGAAATCCATATTTTTCACTTCCATTAGAAAACTATTATCAAATTGGTCCTGACGGTTCTTGTTCCAAAGAATTTCGACTTAAATTGAATTATATATACTCAATTGAAGTTCAAAACGCCAATTTATGAACTACCGTGCTGCGGCGAGTTCGTTTTAATTATATTTAAATATATAAAGGTAAAAAATCGTTTATTTAATAAATTCCAACTCCGTTATTTAATATTTAAATATGAATTAAATCGGTTTTCTAAATCAAACTTAGACAATTCCAATTTTATTAAATCATCAATTTTTCCCTTCAACATTTAACTTAGTTATAACCTCAATTACAATTTAAATTCTATATCGACTTCCAATTTCTTTTGGAAACAACTATTTTATGTTATTCGACGAAATCGAATTCCAAAAATACATCCCTTGGATTTATTTACATCCAGTTTATATTCCTAATTCTGAAATGAAATCTATCATTCTCTTCTCGAAATGATTTCGAATTTCCCTTTTAAATTCATACTTGAATTTAAACTTTTCAATTATCTAATGATAATTACCTTGCTATATTTATAATCATTGTTTACCAACTTAACTTCCTTGTTTATATATTAAAAACAAGCTCCATTATTAAAATCTATTTAAAACCCAAATATTATTTGGAATATTTTATTTATTATAACTTATATATAATATATAATCTATTTTTATATTTTATTTCAGTTTCAATCTAATACAATTTAAAACCGTTGCTGGAATTAATTTATTTTCAATAAATCTGACATAGTCGAATTCAGATCATAAATCCATATGGATTTATTTTAATTCAATTTACACTCTGAACATTGGGATAAAATTCATCATTTCCCTGTTTAACACGATTCCCAATTCTCATTTTAAATTCATATTTTAATTTAAATATTTAAATTATCCTAATGATAATTTTTCACCATTCTTTATAAAACATCATTTATTTTACTTGTTTATATATTTAAACAAGTCTCGATTTCAAATCCATTTTTGAAATTAAATTTCTACTTTGGAAAAATAGATTTCCCCTTTTAAATTCACATCTGAATTTACAATTCCCAAATTATCCAATGATAATTTTTCCCATTTCATTTATAACTCCGTTTATAAATTCATTTCACTTATCTGGATTTTTAATTTATAAACAACGTTTATAAATTCATTTTCAGTCCCGCATTATTAATTTATAAACAATGTTTTATAAATTCACTTCAAATCCCACATTATTAATTTATAAACAACGTTTTATAAATTCACTTCAAATCCCGCATTATTAATTTATAAAATTTATAAATTTTAATACTTGTTTTATATATTCAAAACAAGTTAATATTTTTATAGCCCATTCGAAATTCAAATTTCTATTTTAGATAAATAGAATTTTCCCTTTAAATCTCCAAATATCTTTTTCATGATATTTTTACGTATCAATATTTTAGACCCAGTGATATTTCAACCAATCAAAAATACCCAATTATCAACCACAGATTTTCTAACACATCATATATGATTATATATATGAGAACAAACAAATAATAATATTTTTAAGGAATCCAGTTGGATCCCTCCAGCCTGTTTTCCTGCATTCACAGACGTTAGCCAACATAAATAATACCCATTCTGCTTCGAGACAGGATATCGCGGTATAGGAGGTCATCCACTGTCATAGCGTGGGGCGTATAGGGTCATCCGCTAATGATACTACGGGCATCCGTTAATGGTACTGCGGGAATTATCCAATTACCAATATATATATATATATATATATATAATAAAGACAAACACCAATCCTAAATAACTAATATATATTTAGTATAGCCATAATAAATAATTAGCGCATCCAAACAACTAACAAACAAATATTTTTAACAAATAAAAATAATTCTAAATAAAAACAGAGTGAGATTTACTACAGTGATTTTTATTTGTGATCCCATACGATTTCAACTTAAATCAAATGGCATTCGATCCAAATTATAATTCCATCGCTGATTTTAGACGACTCCAAAAATTCCAACGTGAATCTTAAGTCATTACGAGTTCAATGAAATTGGCGGTACCTCGAACGGATCTAAATCGAATAAGATATCGCATTTTAATTTCATACAAATTTTAAACGGTCATTAATTTGTTGAAAAATAAATAAATAAATAAGTTAAACTGTTAAATTCAATTTACCTAAATCCTTGTTAAGTATTTTACTCCTTATATCTAGTAAGTACTGCTGTGACCTACTAAGATTTGACTGGAGCATTTCCTCATCTTCCTGTAGCACCACAACTTTTCTTTTCATCGCCCCATCATCAAAGCTCACCAAGAACCAACCTTAGATTCATCAATTCAGTAAGCGATACAGTACTGCTTTGCTTGCATACATCCACCACCTGAACACTCTACAGTGCAGCTCCCATTTCCACAAACCCCACCACAAATCATTAATGTGTGCCACAACTCATCGCAGCCTTCCCGAGTACCTCGCAACCCTCTGCTTTGAATGCATACCCTCCTTCGAACCACCGTAGCTCTGACTTGATACTAGCATCATCTGGAACTCAGACCACCAAACCAAGCTCGAACGGAGCCTCCCTACAATCTTCATCGATCTCGCACGCTTCGCTCATAGCGTCGAGTCCGAAGTCCTTGCGGTCTCATATCAGTCGCGAAATCCTCTTCTTCTTCTTTCTTTGTTGCTTTCTGCGTGGATTTGGTTTCTAAAAAAAAGCGGCCCCTTTATTTTAGGTTTAGAAGATTTGATTTGGGGTTACAGACTTTCGAAGCTTCCCCCTTTTTGAGGCTTTCGATTTTAAATATACCGAGGGAGGAGCGACATTCGCAAATTTGGAAATGATTAGTAGCTTATTAAAATAATTTGGAGCACGGTTTGATTTCATTTATAGAAGATATCAAAAATGAAAAGAACATAGGAGGGGGTACTCGTGATATTTATTTTTGATACAGGGAGTGGACTAAAAAGAAGAGCAATAAGGATCGACATTATCATTCTGTTCGAATAGGAAAGAAGAAACAAAGGAGAGGGGTGTGATTTTATAGTCGATGATTACTTAACCATTAAGGAAATTTGTCAATGCAAAGTACTAATAGAGTAGGTAGGTTTATAGCGCCCTTTGTTAATTACTTAGGAAGGGAGGAAACCCCTTTTTATTAATTATTTTTGTTTATTTAAATTTTGAATTAACAAATATGATTTTAATTAATTAAATTATCCTGTTGATTTTGAACTCAAATTTGAATGCAACAACTAGCATTCCTAGGGTTATACCACTTTCCTGAACAAACTGGAACATGTTTCGAAGCTTAATTCGATCATATGGAGCAGATATTTATTTAAATCGATCTAAATTAAATTCAAAACAATTTATTCCTTGATAATAAATTATTATTATCGCCATTTCTACTTAAATAGAATTTCGATTAATCATTTGAATTAATTTGACTCTGTTTTAATTTTTGAATTGATTTATTCTCATTTTCGGATTACGATAATTTTATATATATTCGAAATATAACCGTATACTGATTATTGAATCGATAACTCAATATAAAAATCCATTTATATTATCAAATCAATATTTAAAACAAAATTAAATATAAAATTGATCAATCAAAAAATTTAGGTTGTCACAAATTTTAATTATAATTTTTTATTTGCCTTAGTTATTTGAGTTATTTCTCATCATTTTCTAGACAGGGTCAGATATATGTATATACGTACTCGAACAACGTATAATATTTTCAGTGATACACTATGCATATTATAGTTTTCAAACACAATTTTTTTTCCACAGACAACTACAAAGGTCAAATCAAATGATTCAACTCAATGGAGTGTAATAACCTACATTATTTTATAGTCTCAACAGAAACTTACATTGACGTCTCGTGTCTTCCATACAAAGAACTCACAAATAAAGTTCAAAATTCAAATCAGCACTGCACAATCACAATACATGTATATACATATACGTATATAATCAAAATGCGCAGGTGCATGTAGCAGGCAAAACAAGTTGGACAGGTGCAGATAACAAGAATCGCGAACATGGCAGTTCAAATTCAGATAGCATGTTAAAGGAAACCTAAGAATGAAACATAAGTACAACAAAAGAAAATTCAGGTTGTGGCATGTAATTTCAAGATAATTGCAAGGCAACCAAAGCTCAACACAAAGACAAGCAAAATGCTAAATTTTCCAGGTTATAACATGTAAGCACAGAAATACACAGCAAACACAATATATATACATGGTCGGTATATCAAGATGAAGCATAACAGATCATGGCATGGACAAAGACAAGCAAAACAAACAAGTTTTCAAAGTGAAACAGTCAACAAAACAAGGTCATCATGACGCAAGCACCAAGTGCTGCAAGGCAGTCCAGATCATACCAATAAAAAAATTGAATGACATGGTAAAGAAAATTAGAAAAGAAATAAATATCACGTTTATGACTATTATGGTTGGGTTACAAGAGAGGAAGATTATTTAACTAAAGGCCCCATTGGTGAGTACTTTCATAAAAATGGTGATTTAAAAATTGTATCTGAATTGCAAGGTGAAGACAAACGGAAACAAGAAAAACTTGCAGCTGAATTGGTAAGATCAATTAGGGCCAAAAACAAGAAGTTACTTGAGCTGGAATGCAGAGTTACTGCCATAGCCATGTCACTTGAGAAAATGACGGTTGAGAAGGAACAATGCAGCAGGCTCACGATAAAGATTTGTGTTATTAATATTGAATGATTTTGTTTTTATCTCTAGAAATAAGTCTCAATCAACAACAAATTTACGTAATCGTTAATAAGCATTAATTAAGGGTTAGTGGCTGGTAAAACTGTTTAATCACATATAGTTTATACAATTTTCCATTGCACATTTAAACACAAATGTTATTTTGGTTTGTTTGTTTTTTTCCAATGAGAACAACTTTTATTCGTAATAACAATAGTTCTCTATGGATTTTACACCAAACAACTATTAGTGAAAATCAACTTGAAGTTGAAACTTTGAAACCAGCGATGCACTAAGCTGTTTAAGTTTGACAATGCAAAATTAGTGTGTCAAAAATTTTAAATTTTTATTTATCATATTAATAAACTACAACTATGATAAATGATCTTGACTTTGTGTATATAAATGGAAAAGATAGACAATAACACTAGATGTTTAATTCTGGCCCCCATCTTTTTAGATTCTTGGTTTCACGTCTCCTCTTATTGTCACATTTTAAATACTAATACATCTAGGATTCTTATATAATTAATTAAAATATATTAATATTGTTTCTTTACTTATTCAGTTAACTATTCACAAATGGTTGATATAACTTAGGTTCGTCACTGTATAAGTGAATTTGATTTAGTGTGCAGAAATATAAATGGAAAAATTGCAGTGGTAACAATGGCATATACACAAAGTCAAGATCAATTATAGCATCTATACGAATCAGTTAGAATATCAGAATGACCTAACTTCCAAAAGCAAGTGTTTTTTTAATTTGAAAAACGATAAATTGGGAAGCAGCAAATAAGGTGAAATTATCAATATAGAAAATATATTGAAACTGTCAACAAATCTCCGGTGGAAGATATTAACAAAAGCCAAGTCAAACACATGAAGGTCCAACTGATAAGATCGAATATCATCATGGCCAAATCTCAAAAGAATCAGAGACAATACCGGGATTTTATAACCCAATAAAATACCCAAAATCAACATTGATATATGGTGGAATCGAGTCAATGAAGGTTGAGCAAGTGTTAATCGTAAAATGGGAAGAAATCACTTATAAATTTATCTAAGCTAAAAGGCAAAAATGTACCAATATTATTCAAGCAAATTCCAACCTCGATAAAGACCAACCAGCAACTACACAAGCACCAGAGGGAAGTATCGATCGAAGAAATCAACGCCACAATTTTTACTTTGATCGAAATATCAAAGGAGCGACCACTATTTTTTCAAAACCCTAATTTGGATTATTATAACAAAATGAGACAAAGAGGAAACGAAGTGGTAGGGCTTGGAAGTGAAGATTAAAAAGAAGGCGACCATCATATATTATAAAGGACTTTGCCATTGTTTTATTTATTTAAATTAGGGTTTTAACTTGTTAAGTTTTAAAAATAAGGGATTGGATTATATTAATTAACATTGTCCTGTTAATATTTATATAATTAGGGTTTTCTTACAGTGTATAAATTTTTAGTATCTTTTAATTCTAAATAAACTCTTTTTGTTAATATTTAATTCTCAGCTCTTATTCCGAGTTGTAAATAAATGTGGAAGATAACAAATATTTAAAATGTACATAAAAATAGATATTTTATGAAGACGGACATCCCAAAACATAGGACATTTGATTATTGTTAAAAACTACAATATTTCTGAAGTGATGGTTAAATTGAATTGCTAAAATGTGCAAAATGTTTTATTTTGCATCCAAATTTTCAAAATACAAAATCGAAATCTACCATCTAGTATCAATATCATACTATTATTACTTCTGAAAGGGAAACCAAGTCTTTTAAAACTAAGTCTATTAATTTTTAATAGTAATAATCTTAATATCTATTATTAATTATAAATTATATATATTTGATATTAATTACTTGATATTACTTAATAATATCTAGAAAGTAAAATTAAGTTTGTTGGAATACTATAGTAATTAGTGACTATTTATTAATAATCATCAATTATAAGTTATAAATGATTAATATAATATCATTAATTATTAACAAATAGTATAGTATTATTAATGATTAGTAATTAGTAATATAACATTATAGCTGGAAATTAGTAACATATGATTAATATAATATTATTAATGACTAATTATTAAATAATATAAATAATCAACATTAATTTTAAAAAAGTATTGTAATTATTAATTATATATTGTCAAAAATTGGTAACAGATATTTATTAAAATAGACATTTTATCTTATTGTAAAATTGGCATTGATTAAAACAGGCATTTTATAACCGTTCTAAAACCGACACCTAATACAACGGGCATTACCCATTGCGAAATTGGCACTTCTTACAATGGGCATTTTGTGATTGTTGTAAAGTATACATCTATTACAACGAACATTCTGTGAACGTTGTAAAATTGACATCTATTACTATGGGCTTGAACGACCATTGTGATAGCATTCTATTACAACAGCAATCTTTGCCCATTGTAAAAAGAGCGGTGTACATGACGTCTATTACAAAGATCCATATGTGACCATTGTAGTAGCATTCTATTACAATGGATAACCAATTCTCACTGAATAAAGGGTGTTGTAATAGAGTTTTTTTTGTAGTGAGAACTGATAATAATGTGTTCTTTTTCCCCCATTTTCTCCAGCGAATAGTGTAATGACCCACATTTTACGAATCAGAGGATTGTAAAATAATTATATTTTGTTCTTTGATGGTTGGATCATTCTCATATTTTAACATGTTGTTTATAGGGATGTGAGGCATGTCCATGATTTTTACTGAACTTGATTATGCCTTTTTACCCTTTTGAATATTGTTTTAGGGATTACTTTAGATAGGGATCAATCATGTGCTGAAATCAGTGTCATTTGATTAGAATGGTAGTGGCATTTAGTAGATTGGTCACATTAAAGATTTGGTTCGACGGTTTGGAAGCATTGTTTTAAATTTCAGTTTCTGTTAGACGAACTAATTACATGCTAAAGGGTTTAGTGAAACCCATTAGGCTAATTAATCGCAGTTGTAAATAGAGGGGTTTGGGGAGAGAATTAACGTTTCTCTCTTTAAACAAACATTTAGGCTTGTGCCTATGATTCTGCGGATTAAATCTAAGCCCTAATTTCTCTATTCTATTCATCCTAATTCATCATAGGCTGGATCTAAAGGCTAGATCATCATCCAAGAAGATTAGATCACATCAAATTGCATCGATTTTGGGATTTTGCATCGCTGTCCAAATCTGATTTCATTGGTATTGCATCGAATCTTAGATTTGGTGAGTGATAGATATCTATCACATAGAAACTGTGTATAATATGGGTTTGATTAGTGTTAATTCTTATCATATACTTTAAATTCACCCTAGATCTCATTTTATATGTTCATCTCAGTTTTATATACATTATAATCTGACCTAATTTAACCACATTAACTAGCAAATTAGGATAAATCATGTTTTTTCATATGTTTAGATCCAAATCATGCTAGATCCATTGTTTTATGGTATGTTTATGATATGTGCATATTTGTATGATCAAGATTGGATGAATCGTTGTTTGGTTTGATTACATTGCTAGAATTGTTTGTCATAGAACTTAGGATTGAAGAACAGAGCAAATCAGAGCTTCAGATGGTCGGATTCAGATGACAATTGACGGAGGAGCTCTAGAAGAAGAAAGTAGGCAACACAAAAAATTTCATATCAAATCTCGCAAATCACATGGATCGGCACATGTCCATGCCCGATGGATCGTTACCGATCATGCTAGTTGCTTGGAAAGATTTTTGGGACGTGTCATCGTGGTGGTAAATCGAGGCTGCATGCAAATTTTCAAGTCAATTAGATGGATGATGGACTGACACTAAAAGTGCAAAGGGCAGTTGCACTTGAAGATGGACCAGTAGGATCTTTGCTTGGGAAGAGAAATGCACTCTGAAGTTTGACCGGTAGGAAGTTTGGAGGCTAGAGGAATGGTGGTCCAAAAGTTATCAAATAATTTGCTAAGTTAATGGATCGGCACCGATTCATGGATAATCGATCAGTACCACTCCATTATAATTGATGATGGATGGCTGGTCTTTGGTGAGGATAACGTATTGGGTCATGTTGTTGTGGTGGCAAGTTTTCGTGACCATAATACTTCAGATGTTTGAAGTACGACTCAAGGATGAATGATACTTCTATTGGAAACTCAAAATGGAGTGGTTGAAGCGGAATTGATGTGATGCTAGTCGTGAGACGATGCAATATGATGATGAATTGACTCGGGATGGGACTCGATCATGGATGATAATGGATTGTTCGAGAAGTGTCTTGAATTAAAGATGAAATCGACTAGAATAATGGTTTAAGAGATTGAAATTGCCAAGGAATTGTTGGTTAACGAAGGTTCTAACAGGCTCAAAGCAGGGGTATCGTGGAGACACCCATTAGGATCACAATAGATCAGAGTGATGTAGTTGTCTTAAACAATTGAGGCAAACATACAATAGACACATATATGGCATCCTGACTAGATCCGAGGTTTTAAATTAGCCTTTGACAGACGGAAACGACAAGTCATTCGATGATTGATGTATTTAAGGCTTTAGTCGGTGATAACTAGGATATTGTTTGCTATAGATGTTATGGTTGATTGTGTAATGTCTTCTTTATTTTCTCTGGGTAGACTGTTACTGTAGGTTGTCGAAGAGAAGTGGGATTGGTGGATGTCCTTCCCTATTTTGGGGTGGCATATGATAAATTCTTACCTTATGCTAACCATACGGTTGTAGAGACAGATTAGATGGTTTAACCGTCTATACTCATATATTATGTGTAATTGTTGATTGTTATTTTATCGTTCACTAAGACTGTTGTCTGACTCAAGGTTTTATGTTTCCTCTTATTGCCTTGGGCTGCTCATCAGTGTTATTGGTGAGTAAACTAGGATGGCATGTGACAATTTGTGGTACCGATGATGTTGTGCGATGAGGAGCTAAAGGCTGACTGTGACGACCCGCCCCGCACCAGCCGGCATTTCCTCCGAAAGTGCGTTGTACACATGCCCGACTAGCACGGAACGGTCGCCAAAGAAAGGAAAGAAGAGAATGAACTAATCGAAAACCTGTAGAATGTCTCACAACGCATGGGACAAAATATAATAATAATATACTTGACATAAAACAGGTGAGACAGGGAATAAGCTGATAACTAAAACCAACATCAACATCATCATCAGAGCAGCGGAAATCCAAATACAGCTTATTACAACTTTCCAAATTATTGTCTCTAAACAAAAGAAAGAAAGATACACCACTAATGCCCAAAGTAGTGACCACAGCAACACAGGGAGAATATCTATATATCATATATGGGAGTCTCCTGCTTGTCTCCGGTATAGCTACTCGCGCATACCACCTAACATGTCTCTAGTCTGCTCGTTTAGGAGCACCCAGAGTAATAAGAAGAGACATAAAACTCTGGGTCATACAAATGTCTTGTATGAGCGATAAGCAACAAAACAGAACAGTAACAGGTATAATCCAATCATACCTGAACCTGGACCTGCAACCAAAGAGTTAGAACTACACACCATACAATACTCTAAGGTGCCACTAACATATGGTGTAAAGATACGGGGGAGGGGGTGTGCATGTCATAGTGATGGAAAACGATCAAGCATAGCAACCATCCTCACATCTCTCACTCAGTGCGTAAAGAGTACGATATCCACTATTTGGTCACCTAATCCTTTGGGCCCTGACGGAGTCCAACCCCATACAACTATCACTGCAAGCCCACTATCCGTCTCTCAGTGGTAAACCGAAATTATGAATACCGACAACCCCTTTTGTACATGTCCCACAGCAAAGTCCAATCGTGAAGTTAACCCGTTGGTTCCCAACTGGATCGTGAGTACAAACTTCCCATTTGGACTACCTTTGCATCTAAGATTTTGGTCTTCTTCGGATCGGTTCGGTCTTCTCTCTTCACTTTGCTTCGAATCGGTTCGTCCATGTCAACTCCTCTAGTTCGGTTCGGCTTGCTCCACTTCCTGGCCATCCGGTTCGGTTCAGAGCTCCATTCCTCCTCGGTTCGGTCCTCCAGCTCTGATTCGGTTCGGATGCCCTGTGCCTGGGCTCGATGGTTGCTGCCTGGTTCGGTTCGGTGATTGCTCCCTCCTAGATGTCCCGATCCGATCCCACTCCCCTTCATAAGCCCGATCTGGTCCCCCCTTTGGTCTCTCTGATCTGATCCCTTCTTGGTCTCCCCGATCTGATCCCCTGCCCAACTCCAACCCTAAGCAAATGTCCTTCCTTCTCGCTAAGTCTCCTTTAGTGCAAAGTTCCGATCCAGTTCTGCTTCTCTGCCCAGTCCACCATCCGATCCGAGCCCCCTATCCCGATCTGATCCGAAACCCTGTACATTTTCCTACAACTTTTCCAGCGACTGTTTTACGCCATACGACGGCGTTTTCGACCATTCTAATAGTTCTAATCAATCACAAAGCACACCATACAGTCATAGCAATAAATAGAAGTGACCACAAACACCAAAACAATAATATGACAAGGTTAAACGGATCAAACATAGCCAAAATCCCATATTTTCCTCTAAGCATGTTTAAGCAAAACTAGTGATATGATTAGCAAAACTTAACCAAATTAATCCAAATTTCTAACAGAGGTCTAAAACATAATTTTCAAATATATAAATATTTTTCCAGAATTTATTAATGTATTGATTCGCTAATCAACACTAATTACCCTAAATTAACCATAATTAGTGAGGAACTATGCAAATCACTCATCTTGGCCACAAATAAAACTCAGATCTGAAATAAATCTCTATTTGGCACGAATACTGATGTCTAACAGCAGCTCTAACCTTGCTTTGGTGCTATTTCTTCTTAATTTGATGTTGCTAAGCTTAATCCTTGATTAGAAAGTGATTTGGAGAAGTTTTAGAGGTTGGAGGCCATTATTAGGGTTCTTAAGAGGTAGATGGCGGCTAGAAAACTGAAATGATAATGAAACCTAACTCATTTCAGCCTCTCCATAACCCTAATCCCGAAATGGGTTATGGGTCCATTTGCTAATCACCTCATTTGGCCCGGTTAAGCAGTTTTTCACCTTCTGAAACTTGTTTCAGCCATATCTCCCAAACGGTGAGTCCGTTTGACTATTGTGACCACTCTACGGAATTGTAAACCATCATCCGCATCTAATGGATGTTGATTTAGGTCAATACTCATTTCCAATCAAAAGTTATGGCCAAAACAAGATCAGCTAGGGGCAAAATAGTCTTTTAAAAATCGGCAAAAATCATGAACATGGGAAATGACCCCACTAGTCGCCTCCCAAAGCTACATGACCATACGACTTCGTATGTGAAAGAAATAAATATTCTACGATCATTCGATGCGTAGAATGCGGGTCGTTACACTCTCCCTCCCTTAAGAAATTTCGCCCCCGAAAATCCGTAACTAAGAAATAAACAATGGATCCTGCATGCCTATCAGTTATACACAACAATCAAATATGCAAAACAAACAGATCCAATATGTCCTAGTATGCGGTTTACTAACAAGGGAAGAATCATCGCCGCTAAAATCTTACCAGGAAAAGAGCTTTGGATATGACTTTCTTATGTCATCCTCTACTTCTCAAGTCGTTCTCTCGCCATCGATTCCCATCTCTACCCTAGAGGTGATTTCCAATAGGGTAGGATCGTCCCTCTGATTGGAACCGATCCACTCAATCAAGATCGATCTAATCATCAAGCTTACTAGCGTTTCTGAATCCAATTCACACTTAGCTCTGAAGTCATATCCCGTGATATAATCTAGTTGCTTCCATTCCAGAAATATAGCCTCTAAACTGGCATGTCTCCTACCCAATGCATCAGCTACCGCACCGAGTCCGGTACTATGGCATTCGTCTATACTGTCATCTCCTTAGGTAATCCAACCCTATACGCAAAATTTCCAACTACATTCCATATGTCCTTTCAAGTCAAACTTGAGTCCTTCCTACATTCATACTACACGTCCAACGTACATTCACCTCCTAGAGGCAAACTAGACCCATTCAATGAACCTAGGTACTCCACTTATAGCCGTACTGCACGTCCAATGTACACTCACCTTCTAAAGGTGAACTATACTCATCCAATGAATCTAGGTACTCTACCTCCGAGTCCAAGTCCAACTTGAAGCTCCTATATCCGCTGAATCTCCAAGGGCAACGGAAGCTCCACAATGCCCAACATACTTCAAGTCTAACGTAAAGTATCTTACACCCGTCATATCACCATGATCAACGAACTTATCCTATTTCCATTCAACAGGATCCTACAGGTGATACTCAAGAGATGAAAGGTAGGAACAAACACAACAACCATAGCATCCATCAAACAAATCCTATCTATCACCTACTAAAGCCATGAATACGTCGATACCTGTATGTCTGGTCCAACCAACATCAATAACCAATAACTAATGGAAGCCCTGCCTCCAAATGGACTACCATACGTCCAACGTATGTTTATCCTCCAAGGATAACTAGATCGCGTCCAACAGATCCAAGGTAAGTGGGCGTCCCCAGATACCCTTGCTTTTAGTCCGCCTGAAACACTCGAGTCCCACCCAACTCTATCCATTATCTTGCTACCCTCTCAAGTCCAACTCGAGCCAATCCAATTCCTTGCAGCCTTCTCGAGTCACTCGATTCAATCTATTACCTATAAACTCAAACCCAGTCTTGAGTATCCATTATCTACAAACTTTAGTCCAACGTGATTCGTCTCCCTATTTATTGCCGCTCCAAGATCAGCGAACACCTATTTTCTTTTATGAGTTCAAGTCCAACTTGAATCGTCCTAACCTTCATTGCATCTTCCATGACCAACGAACACATCCTATTCTTTCAAAAAGAACATCAACATAGGGTCCTAAACAATCCATTACTTTGCATCTTTCTCGAGTCCCACTCGAGTCATCTCATAACCCAATCGAGTCTAGCTCGGGGCAGCCCATACCATGGAATAGTCTTATCCTGTCACAGCTGCCCATTACTCCTCGAGTAAACCAAGATATTACCCAATGAAAATCACAACAACTACTTATCTCTCATGCAAACCATCCTAGTCGACTTCGACATTCCCCGAGCACAAGCCCCAAAGGCCTAAACCAATATCAGACAAGCACCCAAGGGAATATCTCCCTCGAGTTCAGACAATCTACGTGAGTTGATATGAGCAAAACATCCAAACACTCTATACCTTTGGTGTCAATCGGCTCCCAAAATCAACCTAGACCTAGTAAAGCTCAAAATAAAGCAATCACAACAAGCATACATCCATCACTCGATAAGACCAAATTACGACAAATCCTACAAAGGCTAGTCAAACCACCTACTGGGTTTGTCACTACTAAAGGTCTATCGACTACCTCGGGTCCCAATTCCAACCTACCTACTAGGTCACTAGTTACGAAGGAATGGGAAGTCCCGATATCAAACAAACTCGAACAGAAACATCTTAAATAGGAAGCATACCTCGAATAACGACACCTTTTTCCTTCTGCGCCGCAGTTGGGGCATTCGATGAAGAAGGAACAACGTTGATAGCATATGCTTTCACGATCTGCTTCTCCCTAGGAGGTTGTGGACATTCATACTTGTGATGTCCTGCTTGGCCACAATTAAAGCACTTCCTTTCCCCAGGCTTTTCCCGACAATCTCTGGCATAGTGGCCCTTCTTGCCACAGCTAAAGCACTCGCCATCTTTCTTATTTTTCTTATTCTAACCATCCATGGTTTGGTCTTGTTTCTTCTTATTCTGGGAATTATTCTTGCCTCCACCGCCTGCTGGCGACTTTGGCTCCTCTGCGGATGCAATAGCAACCTCAATCTTTGGCTTAGGGTAAAGACTCTCTGATCTTAATGCCTTTCCTACAATCGATTCAAACATCTCATCGATGTGGTTTATAAGTCTTTCCCCCAAGTACCCATCTAAACCAGTTATGAACTTCTCGTTCTTCTTCTCAGCAGTATCTATAAGGGATAATCCATATTTCGATAAAGTATCAAACTCAGCAATATACTCCGAGACTGCCCTACCATTCTGCTTAAGCTCCAAGAACTTCCTAAACAATTCTAACTTCTGAGCAGCTGGAATGAACTTATCACTGAAACGAGTTCTAAACTGGTCCCAAGTAATCTGATCCTCGGGAGTAGCTGCCTTTATAGCATTCCACCAATTCATTGCCCGTCCTTGCAGCTGACGGGATGCTAGCCTTCTCTTCATCTCATCCTCGATACCCAAATCTTTGAAGATACGCTCGCAGCTATCCAACCAATCCTAAACATCCGTAGTCGATTCTGTTCCATGGAACAGCTTCCCACCAAGACTAGTATAATCCTTGTTCAACTTGGCAAAATCGTCCTTAGGAGCCTGCACTGCTGGACCGCCACCATTACCAGCATTGGGAGCTTCCCTCTGCACATCCCTAAGCATCTCCCTCATGAGGTCAGTAAACATTGTCCTTATGTCAGCAACATTCCCATTATTGGCTCCTCTACCGGCACCTCTTGTGTATCGGCTCATCATTCAATCTATAAAGAGAAAACGATTAACCATCTCCATAGCGGTGCTAGTGCAGTGCGACTTCATCCTTAGCTATACTAATAGTATATATATAGCTTTTGAAAACCAAAATAATCAAAAATACGCGCTCTCATATACGTATACTATCTCTCCCTGATGACTTCCCTAGGTTAACTATGCAACCTAGAGCTTTGATACCAAGTGTGATGGCCCGCTACGCACCAGCTGGCATTTCCTCTGAAAGTGCGCTGTACACATGCCCAACTAGCACGGAACGTTCGCCAAAGAAAGGAAAGAAGAGAATGAACTAATCGAAAACCTGCAGAATGTCTCACGGTGCATGGGACAAAATATAATAATAATATACTTGACATAAAACAGGTGAGACAGTGCATAAGCTGATAACTAAAACCAACATCAACATCATCATCAGAGCAGTGGAAATCCAAATACAAGTTATTACAACTTTCCGAATTACTGTCTCTAAACAAAACAAAGAAAGGTACACAACTAATGCCCAAAGTAGTGACTGCAGCAACACAGGGAGAATATCTATATATCATACGTGGGAGCCTCCTGCTCGTCTCCGGTACAGCTACTCGTGCATACCACCTAACCTGTCTCTAGTCTGCTCGTTTAGGAGCACCCAGAGTAATAAGAAGAGACATAAAACTCTGGGTCAGACAAAAGTCTAGTATGAGCGATAAGCAACAAAACAGAATAATAACAGGTATAATCCAATCATACCTGAACCTGGACCTACAACCAAAGAGTTAGCACTACACACCATACAATACTCTAAGGTGCCACTAACATATGGTGTAAAGATACGGGGGAGGGGGTGTGCATGTCATAGTGATGGCAAACGATCAAGCATAGCAACCATCCTCACATCTCTCACTCAGTGCGTAAAGCATACGATATCCACTATTTGGTCACCTAATCCTTTGGGCCCTGACGGAGTCCAACCCCGTACAACTATCACTGCAAGCCCACTATCCATCTCTCAGCGGTGAACCAAAATTATGAATACCAACAACCACTTTTGCACACGTCCCGCAGCAAAGTCCAATCGTGAAGTTAACCCGTTGGTTCCCAACTGGATCGTGAGTACAAACTTCCCATTTGGACTACCTTTGCATCTCGGGTTTTGGTCTTCTCCGGATCGGTTCGGTCTTCTCTCTTCACTTTGCTTCGGATCGGTTCGTCCATGTCAACTCCTCTAGTTCAGTTCGGCTTGCTCCACTTCCTGGCCATCCGGTTCGGTTCGGAGCTCCATTCCTCCTCGGTTCGGTCCTCCAGCTCTGATTCAGTTCAGATGCCCTGTGCCTAGGTTCGATTGTTGCTGCCTAGTTCGATTCGGTGGTTGCTCCCTCCTAGATGCCCTGATCCGATCCCACTCCCCTTCATAAGCCCGATCCGGTCCCCCCCCCTTTGGTCTCTCTGATCCGATCCCTTCTTGGTCTCCCGATCCGATCCCCTGCCCAACTGCAACCCTAAGCAAATGGCCTTTCTTCTCGCTAAGTCTCCTTCAGTGCAAAGTTCCGATCCGTTTCGGCTTCTTTGCCCAGTCCACCATCCGATCCGAGCCCCTATCCCGATCCGATCCGAAACCCTGCACATTTTCCTACAACTTTTCCAGCGACTGTTTTACACCATACAACAGCGTTTTCGACCATTCTAATAGATCTAATCAATCACAAAGCACACCATACAGTCACAGCAACAAATAGAAATGATCACAAACACCAAAACAACCATATGACAAGGTTAAACGGATCAAACATAGCCAAAATCCCATATTTTCGCCTAAGCATTTTTAAGCAAAACTAATGATATGATTAGCAAAACTTAACCAAATTAATCCTAATTTCTAATAGAGGTCTAAAACATTATTTTTGAATTTATAAATATTTTTCTAGAATTTATTAATGTATAGATTCGCTAGTCAACACTAATTACCCTTAATTATCCATAATTGGTGAGGAACTATGCAAATCACTCACCTTGGCCACAAATAATACTCAGATCTGAAATAAATCTCTTTTTGGCACGAATACTGATGTCTAACAGCAGCTTTAACCTTGCTTTGGTACAATCTCTTCTTAATTTGATGTTGCTAAGCTTAATCCTTGATTAGAAAGTGATTTGGAGATGTTTTAGAGGTTGGAGGCCATTATTAGGGTTCTTAGGAGGTAGATGGCGGCTAGAAAACTGAAATGAAAATGAAACCTAACTCATTTAAGCCTCCCCATAAACCTAATCCCGAAATGGGTTATGGGCCCATTTGTTAATCACCTCATTTGGCCCGGTTAAGTAGTTTTTCAGCTTCTGAAACTTGTTTCAGCCATATCTCCCAAACGGTGAGTCCGTTTGTCTAATGTGACCACTCTACGGAATTGTAAACCATCATCCGGATCTAATGGATGTGGTTTCAGGTCAAAACTCCTTTTCAATCAAAAGTTATGGCCAAAACAAGATCAGCTAGGGGTAAAATAGTCTTTTAAAAATCAGCAAAAATCATGAACATGGGAAATGACCCCACAAGTCGCCTCCCAAAGCTACATGGCCATACGACTTCCTATGTGAAAGAAATAAACATTCTACGATCATTCGATGCGTAGAATGCGGGTCGTTACACTGACGTATTATTTCCATACTATTTAGATACTTGTTGATTCCGTTGTATATTATTAATTGTTGATACTCTGAGAGATACGCAGTGAGGCTTAATGTACGTATATTCATTAAACTTGGATGTTTTGTATTGGTGACTCAAAGACGTTATAGAGATTTGATTTTTTGTTCTGTTATGCTTCACTAATATATACTATTGTATATTTTTATAGTATGATATCCATGCGCTTTGAGTTATACGACACGTTTAGTTCGAGTTATACTTCTTTGATGATCATCTCATACCAGTGTGGCATATCATACAATGCATCTTTTCCTTAATTTGGTGCAGGAGTTATGGGTCGGTCGTCACATTTGGTATCAGAGCTTTGGCCAATCGGTTTCACTCAAAGTTAGCGAGCATAAAAGTGTATGAGAGACGTACTTGTAATTTTTAAAGGGATGATTGCTATATTATTATTATATAGTTCGGTGCGCTAGTAAGCACTTGAGCACCATTGCATCCCTTCTCTAATGTGGACTGGTCACTCTTGTTTTAGACAGATAATGAATCATCTAACTTCGAGACACGCCTCTAGGGATGAGCCTGCTATTGGAGGGGTAGGCAAAGGTAGCCAGTTAGGAGATGTACTGTTATAACTGATTATCCTGATATGTTCGAGGCCATGATGGAAACGATCATGAGGGGATTCCCACTTCAGAGGCGACAGTAGAGGGTGGTGTTCTTGTGCAGATACCTAGCGGTGATTCTGCTATGCTAGAAGAATATTATCCTTCTTCAGATGAAGAGGATGACTTGAGGAGTATTATGGCTTTAGAGCAACTTCGGCATCGAGTTAAGAGTCGAGAGGAAGAAGGGATTGTCAATGCTTTAGGAATGGGAAACGAGTCTTCTAAAGGAATAGATACTAGCACCAGTGCTACCATGGATCCTAAGCCCCTACAAAGTAAGGAAAGCAAGAAGAATCAACGAAGCAAGATTTGAAAAAGGAAGTGAAAACAACAAGAGAGAGATAGCTGGAAGAAACCTAAGAAAGGGGTTACCTATTATAATTTCCATGAGAAGGGCCATTATTCTAGGGACTGTGAGAATCCGAAAATGGAACGGTTTTTTTTTTTTTGTGATAAGCTTGGGCATAAGAAGGATTGTCCGGATCTTCTTGAGAATAAGCAATTGATGGAAGTGCATGTCTTGGAAGCTATTCCGGTTTCTTATTGTACTTCTAGTGGGAATTAGGGGAATATTGTTGTTGTTTAAGTCATCAGAGGTGGTATAGTTTTAGTTTTGTTTAGTACTAGAGCATTGTGTTCCTTTATCTGTAATGGGCTTGCTTGCAAGCTAGGTTTAAGACCTTAGATTGTTGCGGGACCATTAGTTGTAGCTAATCAAGTTGGAGGATCTATTATTCTTTATATGATTTGTCGTGGTCTAGTCCTATTGAGTCATGGTTGCTCTTTTGTTTGTGATTTTTTTTTTGAACTCCGTCGGGTTTGGGCTTATTTTGGGTATGGATTGGCTCAAGACGTATGCGACTAATGTGGGTTGCGAGAGGCTCGAGGTGACAATCAGGAATGTAGAAGTGAGACCAATGGTGATATGTTGTTTACCAAAGGATGGGGTTTAGGTTAGCCTTTTATATTCGCTTGTGATTCCACGGGATGGTTATCATCTGTGTCGTCCGTTCAAGAGTTTTATGATGTTTTTGATAAGGTCAATGGATTGCCGCCGCATAAAAAAGTTGAGTTTAGGATTGATTTGATCGATGGAGCCAAACCTATTGTTATTCCTCTTTGGAGGATGGTTCCTAGGTAACAATTAGAGTTAGAGGTGCAAGTGAATGATCTTTTGAGTAAAGGATTAATTTAGAGAAGTGTGATAGAGTGGGGTGCACCAGTTGTGTTTGCAACAAAGGCTGATGGATCGTTGCGATTGTGCATGGATTATCGTGAGTTGAACAAGGTGACCAAGAAGAACAAATATTCATTGCAGAGGATTGATGACTTGTCTGATCAGCTTCATAAAGCTAAAATGTTTTCCTAAATGGATTTGGCGATGGAACTTCACCAACTAAGAGTGGCTAGGTATAGTGTGTCGAAGACTACTTTTAGGACACCATCCGGATTTTATAAATGGCTAATGATATTGTTTGGATTGACTAACGCACTAGCATATTTCGTGGATCTTATGAATCGTGTTTTCAAAGATCAATTAAATAAGTTCGTGCTTTTGTTCGTGGATGATACGCTGGTATATTCAAGGATCAAGGAGGAATGCAAGACGCACTTGAGGATTGTTTTGGAAATCTTGCGGAAACATCAGCAAAAGGCTAAGTTTTCAAAGTGTCTCTTCTAAAAGGAAGAAGTGATATTCTTGGGTCATGTTGTGGCAGTAAAAGCGATAGCGGTGGATCCCGCTAAAGTGGTAGCAATTTAGGATTGGGATCGACCCAAGAATAAGATGGATGTTAGGAGTTTCATTGGTTTAGATGGATATTATCAATCATTTATGAAGGATTTCTCTAGATAGCTACACCATTAACCAAATTAACGAAGAAGAATCAGATCTTCGCGTGGAATGTGAAGCGTGAACAATCTTCTGGGATTTTGAAAAAGATACTGACGAGTGCTCCTGTATTCACTATTCTAAGCGGGAATAAAGAGACGGCAATATTTACACCGATGCATGTGGCACTAGACTTGGAGCAGTGTTAATGCAGAATGATTGAGTTGTGGCTTACGCAAGTCGAAAAATAATGTCACACGAAAGGAATTACCTGACTCACAATTTGGAGTTAGCGGTGATAGTGGTTGCTCTGAAGATTTGGAGGCATTACTTGTTGGAAGTTAGATTTGAGTTGTTTACGGATCATACATCGTTGAAATATATTTTCACCCAAAAGGTTTTGAATCTTTGGCAGCAACCATGGTAGTGTTTCTAGCTTCGTATAATTTTGGTATAGCCTGTACTCCAGGTAAAGTTAACGCAGTGGTCGATGCATTAAGCAGAAGACATGCAAGTTTGGGATTCATGTTTACAAAATGGAAGCATCTCGAGTATTTGGCTTGTAGTGACCCGAAAATCCGGTCCAATTTGAGCTGACCAAATAACACAAGTCCAACCCCAAATTGCACTAAAAATTCAAGAAACTAATAGAAAGAAGATAGAGGGTGAGGATAGATAAGATAGAAACTTAGAATAGAAGAAGAAGAAGAACATACAACATCATCAGAGTAACACGAATCTCACAGCGAAACGAATAAAATATAACATAACTTTTGAAATACAAAGTTATAACTGTATATACATACCATTTCAGAGTACAACACATAACATCACAGCGGAATAAATAATAGCTATCGACTATTGAAGCCTCCTGCTCCAAGCTTTTCAAGAATACCTGTAAATCCTGACTACTTGACCGCCCGTACAAATTTTAGGCACCCAAGAGTTTAGGAAAAAAAAATAAACTCTGGGTCAGTCATGTGACTGGTGTGAGTAAACTAAAATCATTTAAACAGGTATATGATATCACATAAGACCACGCCGTGAATACGGAACGGGTTTTTCCCTTATGAGGATCCAAACATCTTTGCAAAGCAATATCATTCTGACATTATAATAATGTCTAAGCACAAATAAATATCAATTTAGCAGAAACGCTTGCATCTCACGTTCTACATATATAGTATACAATCAAAACCGCGGGTGCGTATTGGATGATTGGATTTCCAACTATGACAAGGTATGGAACCACCTTCCGATCAGTGTACTCTAGGAACGATACACTGGAGTTCAACAAGAACATCTTGCAACTCAGCCACACATGACCGACCACTCATTTCGCTTAAGTGTATCGAATGTACATCACCAACGGTTGGGATCAGCAACCGTTCCCGTATATATATGGGACAGCATTGATAGATTTAAGAAACAAATGAATATTCTCTAGATAGGTGATTATACACCCTACTTCGGTGCGACCGACTTAGCCATGCTGCCTGCCCGATTTCTGTCATTTACCGGTTGTGAGGCTAGAAGCTACGCTTATCTTTTCACATCATATCTTCATTTACTTGGAATACCACATCGTCATACCTGCCAAATCATTATCGATTTCTCTAACGGTATCACGGGTATGAAGCTAAAAGAAACGAATTCCTCTGCCACCAAACGTAATACTTTAAAGAGATCAACATATATGATTCGTTGGGAATACTCTGTCATACATTCGTCCATACAAGTTGTCCTGGGACTGGACAAACCGAAGGCACTATTCAGTACATCCATCTTAGGCACTGTTATCTAAGACTTATACAATAGCCCTTGCACTTTACTTCGTCTTCAATTTTCTTCATCGTATTTGATCACAACGCTTATGTAAATACGGAGTGGTTCTTCGGATAATAATCCAACCGGTCTCTCCATATTTACAACGTAAAATGGTCAAAACTTTGATAGTCTGTGATTTAACTATCAAATGAAAACATGTTTGTGTACAAACAACGATCTAAATTCCAAATGGAATTATCGACCCAATCATCAAACATATATATATTTATATATATTCATATTTCCTTATTTTCTATATTTAGAAAATATTCGTTATCAACGTTGGAAAACATTTCCATTGTTTATTTACGTATCACTATCCTTCCACAACTATTAGACTCTAACTATAAACTAACAAGAGAACAACTTCCTAAGTATAAACCCCGAAGGCCGAAACCAACATCAGATTGATACTCAGGAAACCATTCAACTTATTAATATCTAGTCAGTTTCTAATTTTGTTTAACTCTATATTCTTTAACTCCATTCGCTCAACTCTAGATCGCAGCGATCACAATGGTTACGCCTGATTCCCTCAGGAAACATCCGACCGCCGTAGGCTATTTACAGCCCTGCGAATTACGCTAATAGTCGTGCTAAATGGCAACTCATCCTGAATAACTATGTTTGTTTTAACTTTAACCGTTTAACTCTAACCGGTTAACTCTAACTGGTTAACTATAACTGATTAACTCTAACTGTTTAACTCCAACTGTTTAAACTATTCATTTATAAAGATTTACTTTTAGTAACGGTTCTTCACTTTACAAATGATTTCCTTTTTATAACGTTTTCCTTTTTATAACATCCTATTCAGTTATAAAAAAATTTCCTTTTTATAAATCTATTTATTTTCTAAATATTTCCTTTTTAAATTTATTCTTAAAAATATTCTTCCTTAAATTCCCGGAAAAATTCGCCATAACCTCCTTTGTCTCGGGAGCATCAGGAAAATCCCCAAACCGCTACACAAGCCTTTCCATTCAAAAAGAAAATGATTTGCAGTTATTTCCTTTTTGAATATCTCCTATTTATTTCTAGGTAAATAATCCCTATTTAATATTTTATTTATTTAACAAATAAATAATCCATGTTATAGTATCTTATCTATTTATTCTAAATAAATAATTCACTTTATAAATATTCCATTTATAAATATTTCTATTTATAAATATTCTCTTTTATAAAATCTTCTTGATTTTATAAATATTTTCTTTTCAATATTCCTGTATGTTATAGTATTTAACATATCAAATCACGATGTCCAATATCATCCATACACACACAATCAACACAGATTATAAATCACGTCATATATCACAATATATGAAAACAATAAAATAACTGTTGAGGAATCCAGTCGGATTCCTCCAACCTGTTTCCCTGCATCCACAGATGTTACACAATAAAATCAACATCACTTTCAGTTCCATATGATATATTCTGTTAAACAGAATCAATATAGAAATTCAACTAACTGACTAATAGTTCAATCAAACAGTCAACACACAATCAATCAGTCCATATTTAACAGTTCTAAAAATACAACATGAAAATATAAACTGTTCAGAGTTAGTGAGATTTACTCACATTTGCAGTTCATCGTTAAAGAACGATAAACTGTTATTTGATTTGAATCAAACAGTTTATTTCACCCTAAATCCAAACGGTCCCCAAATCCACTTCCAGTCAGTTCCATTGTGTTGCTCCTGTCCATACGATCCCAACGCAACTTGTTTCGCTGAAAACAGATATCGTACGACCAAGTTATTCATTGTCGAAGTTAATACACTTCTAATTAAATAAATAAGTTAATTAAATTCCCATTTTACAAAGGGGCTTAACTCTTGGCCCGTGGCCCATTTACCTTCCACATGACCCAATCAATTTCCTTCTTCCTCACATGAAAAACGCGGCTACAGGAACTACACTTCACATCCATCAATCGAACTTCCCCCATTCCACAAAACATGATTTCGAAATCCAAGTACACCACTTATTTCACGAAGCTCAAATCCAACGACTCCCTCAAGTTTCTCATCTGAAACCGCCCATGCCGACCACCCTTTTCCCGAGCTCGAACCCCATTGCCTGAATCCGTCCGCCCTCCTCTCCTATAGTCAAACCTGTACTGCTCCTTGCATTTTAAGGTAGAACTCCTCAACGTCGAGTACCACTTTGCATCCTCCCAGTTCTGCCTTCCCTTTCTACTATCCACGTTCGCTCCTTCTCTAATCATATAACCGAGCCGTAGTCACCACCCCATGTTTCAG
The DNA here is from genome assembly GCA_030737875.1 of Allium sativum. Lineage (NCBI taxonomy): Eukaryota > Viridiplantae > Streptophyta > Magnoliopsida > Asparagales > Amaryllidaceae > Allium > Allium sativum. The sequence goes on along the minus strand of CM060920.1, from coordinate 934,655,413 downwards.
CGCCTCGTCCTCCTCCCAGTCATCGCCAGGAGTTCGACCTCGGCCCCAACGTTTAAACCCCGACCTGACACTTTCTGTGCAAACACAAAGGCATCGAAGGCCTTACAAGCTTCATCAGATTTGAAGAGCAACGTATAACCATCACATATATGTTTATTTAGGAATTTATACCCTTTTATTTGATTTTTGTTTGAGCATGGATTTTCCTTTTCCACGCTGAAGGAATGTAAACCGAGGCCGGTTTAAGGAGAATGGTTTAGGTTATCTGAGGGTAGGTATTTATAGAGAAAGAATTGGGTCAATTTATATATATTTATTTATATAATTACTTAACCATGAATTCTCATACAAAAATGACCATATACGATCTCTGTTTCTCACAAACTAAGTCAATCCTAGCATAGAAAAATATTCTGGACCCAATGGGACAGGTTTCATTGAATTCCAAAACCGTTTGTAAAAATCCCTTAGAAATTATCGATGAAAAACACCGAGCATTAATTCCTAACAATTCCAGAAAAAATCCTAAAAATATGAGGCCTTGATGTTTCACTAGACCTCTTCCTAAGGTTTCGTATGAAACTTGTTTCGTTGAATTCTAGTCCGTTTGACCAGTTAACCATTCAGTTTAGTTTGTTTTAAGTTAAAAACATAGCGTACCCCACTATGAAATATTCTGTTCACGTAGGGACAGTTATGGACAGAAACAAAAATACCATTTAAATGAGTGATGTGCTTTGGTCCCATAAATCTAATAAAACCGGTAGATGGACTCATATTGTGAAACCCTGAAATGTCGATACAGGGTGCCAAATACTCCAAATAAAAAGTTGCTTATTAAATTAATTAAAAATTACCATAAAATTCTAAAAATTAAATTATCACTATTTTCCAAATGAACCTTGTCTAAATTCAAACCCGATCTCTAGTTATATCGAATAAACCGATACGGTCGATAAACGATTCTATAGCGACTATTCTAAAATTTGATTTGGACATATCTCAAAATCTACACGACGAAATCCTGATTTTTCTCTTCCGCTAGAAAGATATACTCCACCAGCTCCACACGTTTCTTATTTCACAGAAATCCGATTTAAAACGAACTCTGTACATTCAGTTGAAGTTCAAATCGCCAAATAGCGAACTGCAGCGCCATTTCGAGCTCGTTTATAAATATATTATAAATTATACATTCAACTGTCGTCGATTCGATATATTCGTTATTATATTTCAAATCGAAACTCAACCACATCTCGTATACTATTCAATTCACACTTTATTGTGAATTCTACTATTTCTGACTATTTCGATATTTATAATTTATTATTCATTATAAATATTAATTAAATATTCAATATTAATTAATTCAGGTCATCGATATTGTCAAAACGATATTTTAATAATTAAATTAGTTAATTATTCTCCTGCCAAATTACGGGTCATTACATTCTTTCCCCCTTAAAATAATTTCGTCCTCGAAATTGCTAAGGTAGGGGACGACCCTATCTACTGAGTAAAAATTTATCTGTTACCTCTTATCTCCGGTTTCAACTGAACTAATTAATATCAACTAAAATATTAATTTATTCCGACTACCTAAATTTTCAAAATTTTTTGAAAATTCTCTAACGCCTTTAATTTTCGGAAAATTCCGCCATACCCTCCTTTGTACAGCCCTATCGGTAAAACTCCAACTCGCCTCTCTAGGCCTTCTCAACCCAAAATAAAATCAAACAGCCAAGCGACTTGCCAATTCGGCTCATCAAAATCTCAGACCCATATATAATATAAACTGGTGCCTTTTTGTGGGGCATATCAACTCTACCACTTCCATATGCTATCAACTCAGCATATACCAGTGTTATCTCAATCAAATTCCAATCAGTTCATATCCTCAAATCCAAATCGAATTTCATTCGAACCTCAATACCAAATTCCAAATCTTAACTCATCACTCAATTCCATTCCAGATTATTCACTAAGCAATTTCAGTTTCATTTGACTTAGTTCACGTTAAATTTCAATTTACTTATTCATTTATACCATCTTCATCTATTTAACTTCATTAGTTAAATTCTAATTCCAGAACTTAAATTCCTGGGTAAAATTTCAAATCAATTTGAAATCATAATGCCAATTCAAAACCCTTGAATTTCTAAACAACTTGTTTCTCAAAAATTTCAAAAACAAAACCTTTGGTAGTAATCCGTCACTTAGAACTCGAAAATGAACACTGATGATGTCGCAATTCATCATCAGAATCTATTTTCCAGCTATCGAAGTGAGTTCAATACTATATCACTTTCAAATTTGAAAAACGTTTTCAAAACCTCCCAGGAACTTAAAAATTTCTTATTTTAATTCCAACTCTGATTTAAATTCAGATTTACTTCATCTTATTTCATATACTTCTCCTTATATGAATTCTGATTAGTTATTTATAACTATTTCACTTTTTATAATCTTATTCGATTATAATAACAACCAACACAACCAATATACTATATCAAATATATTCGGGTAAAATTATTCCATTTACCCTCTTTCAAAACATACCATGTCGGTTCATCGTATTCAAGTGTTTAGTAACCCCTATCGATACAGTGGATCAAACTGATCGACTCGAATTCGTAAGCCACTCAACCAATGAATCTCCATAATATAAAAATCATTTTATATTAAATAACAAATACGTCCACTCGAATATATACACTCAACTCAATCTAGGATATTACTAATCCCATCTCTACTGAGTTACGCCACAGAGCCAGGGTAATTACTTAACCTTATGCTCTAATACCAACTGTAGTGACCCGAAAATCCAGTCCAATTTGAGCTGACCAAATAACACAAGTCCAATCCCAAATTGCACTGAAAATTCAAGAAACTAATAGAAAGAAGATAGAGGGTGAGGATAGATAAGATAGAAACTTAGAATAGAAGAAGAAGAACATACAACATCATCAGAGTAACACGAATCTCACAGCGGAACGAATAAAATATAACATAACTTTTGAAATACAAAGTTATAACTGTATATACATACCATTTCAGAGTACAACACATAACATCACAGTGGAATAAATAATAGCTATCGACTGCTGAAGCCTCCTGCTCCAAGCTCTTCAAGTATACCTATAAATCCTGACTACTTGACTGCCTATACAAATTTTAGGCACCCAAGAGTTTAGGGAAAACAAAATAAACTCCGGGTCAGTCATGTGACTGAAGTGAGTAAACTCTAATCATTTAAACAGGTATATGATATCTCATAAGACCACGCCGTGAATACGGAACGGGTTTTTCCCTTATGAGGATCCAAACATCTTTCCAAAGCAATATCATTCTGATATTATAATAATGTCTAAGTACAAATAAATATCAACTTAGCAGAAACGCTTACATCTCACGTTCTACATATATATCATACAATCAAAACCGCGGGTGCGTATTGGATGATTGGATTTCCAACTATGACAAGGTATGGAACCACCTTCCGATCAATGTACTCTAGGAATGATACACTGGAGTTCAACAAGAACATCTTGCAACTCAGCCACACATGACCGACCACTCATTTCACTTGAGTGTATCGAATGTACATCACCAACGGTTGGGATCAGCAACCGTTCCCGTATATATATGGGACAACATTGATAGATTTAAGAAACAAATGAATATTCTCTAGATAGGTGATTATACACCCTACTTCGGTGCGACCGACTTAGCCATGCTGCCTGCCCGATTTCTGTCATTTACCGGTTGTGAGGCTAGAAGCTACGCTTATCTTTTCACATCATATCTTCATTTACTTGGAATACCACATCGTCATACCTGCCAAATCATTATCGATTTCTCTAACGGTATCACGGGTATGAAGCTAAAAGAAACGAATTCCTCCGCCACCAAACGTAATACGTTGAAGAGATCAACATATATGATTCGTTGGGAATACTCTGTCAGACATTCGTCCATACAAGTTGTCCTGGGACTGGACAAACCGAAGGCACTATTCAGTACATCCATCTTAGGCACTGTTATTTAAGACTTATACAATAGCCCTTGCACTTTACTTCGTCTTCAATTTTCTTCATCGTATTTGATCACAACGCTTATGTCAATACAGAGTGGTTCTTCGGATAATAATCCAACCGGTCTCTCCATATTTACAACGTAAAATGGTCAAAACTTTGATAGTCTGTGATTTAACTATCAAATGAAAACATGTCCGTGTACAAACAACGATCTAAATTCCAAATGGGATTATCGACCCAATCATCAAACATATATATATATATATTTATATATATTCATATTTCCTTATTTTCTATATTTAGAAAATATTCGTTATCAATGTTGGAAAACATTTCCATTGTTTATTTACGTATCACTATCCTTCCACAACTATCAGACTCTAACAATAAACTAACAAGAGAGGCCAAAACCAACATCAGATTGATACTCAGGAAACCATTCAACTTATTAATCTCTAGTCAGTTTCTAATTTTGCTTAACTCTATATTCTTTAACTCCATTCGCTCAACTCCAGATCGCAGCGATCACAATGGTTATGCCTGATTCCCTCAGGAAACATCCGACCGCCGTAGGCTATTTACAGCCCTGCGAATTACGCTAGCAGTCGTGCTAAATGGCAACTCATCCTAAATAACTATGTTTGTTTTAACTTTAACTGTTTAACTCTAACCGGTTAACTCTAACTGTTTAACTTTAACTGGTTAACTCTAACTGTTTAACTCTAACTGTTTAACTCTAACTGTTTAACTCTAACTGTTTAAACTATTCATTTATAAAGATTTACTTTTAGTAACGGTTCTTCACTTTACAAATGATTTCCTTTTTATAACGTTTTCCTTTTTATAACATCCTATTCAGTTATAAACAAATTTCCTTTTTATAACTCTATTTATTTTCTAAATATTTCCTTTTCAAATTTATTCTTAAAAATATTCTTCCATAAATTCCCGGAAAAATTCGCCACAACCTCCTTTGTCTCGGGAGCATCGGGAAAATCCCCAAACGCTACACAAGCCTTTCCATTCAAAAAGAAAATGATTTGCAGTTATTTCCTTTTTGAATATCTCTAATTTATTTCTAAGTAAATAATCCCTATTTAATTTTTTATTTATTTAACTAATAAATAATCCATGTTATAGTATCTTATCTATTTATTCTAAATAAATAATTCACTTTATAAATATTCCATTTATAAATATTTCTATTTATAAATATTCTCTTTTATAAAATCCTCTTGATTTTATAAATATTTTCTTTTCAATATTCCGGTATGTTATAGTATTTAACATATCAAATCACGATGTCCAATATCATCCATACACACACAATCAACACATATTATAAATCACGTCATATATCACAATATATGAAAACAATAAAATAACTGTTGAGGAATCCAGTCGGATTCCTCCAACCTATTTCCCTGCATCCACAGATGTTACACAATAAAATCAACATCACTTTCAGTTCCATATGATATATTCTGCTAAACAGAATCAATATAGAAATTCAACTAACTGACTAGCAGTTCAATCAAACAGTCAACACACAATCAATCAGTCCATATTTAACAGTTCTAAAAATACAACATGAAAATATAAACTGTTCAGAGTTAGTGAGATTTACTCACATTTGCAGTTCATCGTTAAAGAACGATAAACTGTTATTTGATTTGAATCAAACAGTTTATTTCGCCCTAAATCCAAACGATCCCCAAATCCACTTCCAGACAGTTCCATTGTATTGCTTCCGTCCATACGATCCCAACGCAACTTGTTTCGCTGAAAACCGATATCGTATGACCAAGTTATTCATTGTCGAAGTTAATACACTTCTAATTAAATAAATAAGTTAATTAAATTCCCATTTTACAAAGGGGCTTAACTCTTGGCCCACGGCCCATTTACCTTCCCCACGACCCAATCAATTTCCTTCTTCCTCACATGAAAAACACGGCTACAGGAACCACACTTCACAGCCATCAATCGAACTTCCCCCATTCCACAAAACATGATTTCGAAATCCAAGTACACCACTTATTTCACGAAGCTCAAATCCAACGACTCCCTCAAGTTTCTCATTTGAAACCGCCTATGCCGACCACCCTTTTCCCGAGCTCGAACCCCAATGCCTGAATCCGTCCGCCCTCCTCTCCTGTAGTCAAACCCGTACTGCTCCTTGCGTTTTAAGGTAGAACTCCTCAACGTCGAGTACCACTTTGCATCCTCCCATTTCTGCCTTCCCTTTCTACTATCCACGTTCGCTCCTTCTCTAATCATATAACCGAGCCGCAGTCACCACCCCATGTTTCAGTGCCTCGTCCTCCTCCCAGTCATCACCAGGAGTTCGACATCGGCCCCAACGTTAAAACCTTGACCTGACACTTTCTTTGCAAACACAAAGGCATCGAAGGCCTTACAAGCTTCATCAGATTTGAATAGCAACGTATAACCATCACATATATGTTTATTTAGGAATTTATACCCTTTTATTTGATTTTTGTTTGAGCATGGATTTTCCTTTTCCATGCTGAAGGAATGTAAACCGAGGCCGGTTTCAGGAGAATTGTTTAGGTTATCTGAGGGTAGGTATTTATAGAGAAAGAATTGGGTCAATTTATATATATTTATTTATATAATTACTTAACCGTGAATTCTCATATAAAAATGACAACATACGATCTCTGTTTCTGACAAACTAAGTAAATCCTAGCATAGAAAAATATTCCGGACCCAATGGGACAGGTTTCGTTGAATTCCGAAACCGTTTGTAAAAATCCCTTAGAAAATATCGATGAAAAATACCGAGCATTAATTCCTAACAATTCCAGAAAAAATCCTAAAAATATGATGCCTTGACGTTTCACTAGACCTCTTCTTAAGGTTTCGTATGAAACTTATTTCATTGAATTCTGAGTCCGTTTGACCAGTTAACCATTCAGTTTAGTTTGTTTAAGTTAAAAACATAGCGTACCCCACTATGAAATATTCTATTCACGTAGGGACAGTTATGGACAGAAACAAAAATACCATTTAAATGAGTAATGTGCTCTGGTCCCATAAATGTAATAATACCGGTAGATGGACTCATATTGTGAAACCCCGAAATGTCGATACAGGGTGCCAAATACTCCAAATAAAAAGTTTCTTATTAAATTAATTAAAAATTACCATAAAATTCTAAAAATTAAATTACCACTATTTCCCAAATGAACCTTGTCTAAATTCAAACCGATCTCTAGTTATATCGAATAAACCGATACGGTCGATAAACGATTCTATAGCGACTATTCTAAAATTTGATTTGGACATATCACAAAATCTACACGACGAAATCCTGATTTTTCTCTTCCCCGAGAAAGATATACTCCACCAGCTCCACAAGTTTCTTGTTTCACAGAAATCCGATTTAAAACGAACTCTGTACATTCAGTTGAAGTTCAAATCGCCAAATAGCGAACTGCAACGCCATTTCGAGCTCGTTTATAAATATATTATAAAGTATACGTTCAACTGTCGTCGATTCGATATATTCGTTACTATATTTCAAATCGAAACTCAACCACATCTCGTATACTATTCAATTCACACTCTATTGTGAATTCTACTATTTCTGACTATTTCGATATTGATAATTTATTATTCATTATAAATATTAATTAAATATTCAATATTAATTAATTCAGGTCATCGATATCGTCAAAACGATATTTTAATAATTAAATTAGTTAATTATTCTCCTGCCAAATTACGGGTCATTACATGGCTGGATTAAATTTTAGGCTATGATGTGAGTTAGAGCCTGAGATGGTAGCATGGATATCAATTAGACCAACTCTCATTGAAAAGATTGGCGAATGCCAGAAGCAAGACGAAAAGCTTATGGAGATTGTGTGGAGATAAGAGATGAGAGTGGAGCCTGAGGAAATTTAGGATTACGAATTCAATCGAGATGGTTGTCTTTGCAAGAGTGGACGATTGGTTGTTCAACGATTTGGATGGATTAAGAGATAAAGTTTTGGGGGAATGACATCACTCTAGATGACGGTTCATCCTGGGGGTAATAAGATGTATCTAGATATAAAGCATGCCTACTATTGGGAAGGTATGAGGAGGAATGTCAGAAATATTATCCTGAAATGTATGAATTGTCAGTTGGTTAAAGCTGAGCAGAAAAAGTCGAGTGGATTGTTACAATAATTGGAAGTTCCTACGTGGAATAAGAGCAAGTGTCGATGGATTACCTTGGACAAGGTCATGAAATGATGGGATTTAGGTCATCGTGGATTACTTGACCAAAAGGGCCAGGTTTATTCCTATCATATTGACTATGATGGCATTAAAGTTGGCTGAGCTATATCTTAAGTGGGTAGTTCGATTCCATGGGATTTCGAATAGTATAGTTAGCTATCGAGATCCATTATTTACTAGTGGATTTTGTAGGAGTTTGCAAGAGATATTAGGAACCAAGATAGATTTGAGTACAACTTATCATTCCTAGATAGATGGTTAGATTGAGAGAGTTAATCGAGTATTAGAAGATCTGCTTTGATCTTGTGTATTAGTTTTTGGAGGATCGTAGGAAGATCATCTACAGTTAGTTGAGTTTGCTTATAATAACAACTACTAGTCGAGATTGGAATGGCGCTGTATGAAGCGTTGTACGGTAGATCGTGTAATTCTCCATTATGTTGATTAGAGATAAAAGAGAAGTTGGTACTTGGGCCTGAGATGATAAGAGAAACGACGAATAATACAGAGATCGTTAGGTAACGAATAAAGATAACCCAAGATCGTCATAAGGGTTTTGTCAATAAGCGACGTAATACTTGGAATTATCAATTGGAGATTTAGTGTTTGTTAATATTTCGCCTCTAAGGAATATTGTTTGTTTTGGAAATAAAGGAAAGTTAGCACTAAGAATTGTTGAATAGTTTCTGATTGTCGAGAGAACTAGAAAGCTCGCGTATAAAATGGATTTATCTGAGAAGATGGCGGGTATGCACAATGTGTTTCATGTGACCTCTCTATGGAAGTTGCATGACTCGAACGTTATGGTATTTCTTGATTAGATTGAAGATTTAGAGGTCGAGCCCAAAATTTCTAGGTCTTGTCAGTCTCTTTGCGTCATTGGAAATGACGCCAAAGCTTATTATTGACATAGGGAATTATTGCTTATTCGCTCACACCAACCCCTGAGTGTATGTTTAGTAGAAACACAGTAATCCAAACCAGAAATAACGAAATGCAGGGAGAACACAAATTTCTAAAGTGGCTCAGCACTAATGCTTACGTCCACTTCATAGTAATCACTCATCATATAATAGCTGATTACAAGAGTTGTACATGTTCATATAACATTTGAATACAAAATGTGGCGATAGAATAACAAAATATTTTTTAATTTTTAACTTTAACCAAAATTCCCTTCTTCTTCTTTGTTAGGTGAAAAATAGACTGACTTAGTTAACAATGTCCGAAAAGTAACTTCAATGTCCAAGAAATCCAAAACAGTCCAAAAAGCAGTAAAAAAAGTCCTTGTGAATGTCTAAAAGTTGAAGGAAAACATTTGTGCAACAATTTAAAGGTCCAAACTATGTCCAATAGTCAAAGGGAAGAAGGTGGCAACCATTAATGATGTTTGAGAGGTCCAAGAAGTCCAAAATATTAAATGGGAACCATCCCCTTTGAACGCCAAGCAAGGGGCAATTTATATGTAAGTTTTGGGTGTGTCAGGCCAAACTTCGTAACCTAAAATTAGAGTCGAAAAACTAGGTGCACCTCGAAATTTGTATCCCCGTGTCCAGAAATTTCGAATCCTTGAAAAGTTATGGAAAACGAGTGCTGGTCACATGAAAACCGACGTTTCACACGTATTTTACACATGCCAGATCCGCTTTCCATTTACCAATCTTATTTCGAATCCCTGGATCGAGAAACAATTCGTATCCCTTTGGCATGATACCAACATGTGGAAAATTTCGAATCCCTTGGTGCACTCCGCCTTTTTTGACTTGCCAGACTTCGTATCCCTAAAGTTTACCGCTTTTAGAATACGTTGCTTGATTCGAGATAAAGTCTGCTGTAACGACCCGGTTTTTTGAATAGTTTATTTTAAATACTTAATATTGTTTTAAATATGAGTTGATAGTATAAATGGATATTTGCATTGAGTTATCGATTTAATAATCGATTACAGTTTATTTTCAAGAATACTGAATTATCGTAATATGAAAATGATATATAATTAATTTTGAAATTTAAAACTAAGTCAAAACAATTCAGATGATTAATATATATTTTATTTGAATATAGACAACGATAATAATAATTTATTTTCTAATTAGATTTTATTTGTTTTTGAATTTAAATTATATTGTATTAATTTATTTTGGTTATTTATATTTACGTTCAAATTAAATATCAAAATATATTCAGTTAGTTCAGAATAGTGTTACACTGTTGAAACAACAGTAGTTATGTTAAAATAGCGGTTCATGGTTTAAATTAATAAACCCGAAATATTTTATTTTAAATATAAGTGGATAAGCACTACGTCAAATTAAGTTAATTAACCTACCTCTGATAAACATTTCCCAGTAAACACCTACGTTTGCTTCCTTAGCAGTAAAGTCTTCATCCTTATAAACAAACTGCGTTCCTTCTTCCTTTTGGCTATTTCCTCTTCTGTATTCAATCCAAAGCTTCAGTAAACGAAAAAAAAATGACCGATCCTTTGTCAGAAATCAAACTGGTTCCTATTTTCCCTTAAATCAAAGATCGAGTTCATTGCTCAATAAAATAAGGTAATCGAATTCAAATAAAGGGTGCGCCTCATTTCCTAGGTTCGATTTTGGAAACTACGAGCTCGGGTTCAAGTTTCACAAGGATTTAAAACACGAGTTTAACCTCAGGTGAAAGTGGCGATTAGAGATGGAGCCAAGATCAGTCTCGTGGGATTATGGGGACACTCGGCAGTAACAGTGGGCTGGTTTACTGTGTGGCACGAAGGAGTTCAGGGTTGCGATGATTTCCTGGGGGGTTGACCGATGTTGGAAAGGGGGATTTACGAGTAGACTACGGTATTGACACAGGAAGACATTGGGTTGAACTCAGTGGAGGAACTTGGTAGTAGCAATGGCAGTTGACAAAGATAAGGCACTAGTGTTCGGTCAATGAAGTTTAGGGGCAGCTGGAAGGTGTTCGATAGAATGTCGTAGAGGAGTTGAAAGGGGATCACAATTTTTATAATTTGAGTGGATTGGGGGAAATTGTTCAGCAGTGAAGAACGACGGTAGTGGATATTCAATTTTTGATTTGGCAAAGGAAAACGGCTATTATATTAAACACGCTTTGGAGAAGACCAGTTAGGAGCGAGCTTAAGGTAATTTACTAAGTATGTTTAATTAAAATATCCAATGGCATTTTGAATTTATTTAAAATGGTATCAAATTTATAAATGCATATGTATATATATTTATATAAAGTCGTACTAACTAAGAAATGTTATGTTAAGGGTATACGAGATTTTACCGAACAAAGTCAGTCGAGTCATTCGTAGCTGAGGATTGCATAATCAGGATTTAAATTGGAAGCGGAATAGATCGAATTAAAAATCACGGTGAGTAAATCTTACTCACCTGTTATTTAGAATTATTTTTATTTGTTAAAAATAATTGTTTGTTGCTTGTTGAATGCTTTCTGATTGTTTGAAATATATTAGTTATTTAGGATTGACTATTGTATATATATATATATTGGGTTGATGGTTGGATTGATTCCCGTAGTCTCATTAGCGGATGCCCGCAGTTTCATAGCGGATGATTTCCCTATGCGCCCCACAAATATATTAGTGGATGACCGTCATACCGCGATATCCTGCCTCGAAGCAGGATGGGTATTACTATGTTGACTAACGTCTGTGGATGCAGGAAAATAGGTTGGAGAAATCCGACTGGATTCCTCAAAAATATATATTATCTGTTTGTTTATTTTTTTGCATATATACTGTCATATATGGTGTGTTAGAAAACCAAAAATAAATAATTGGCTGTATGGTTTTTAAATATCATTGGGCCTAAGTGTTGATATTTAAAAATATCGAAAAAGGAAATTTCCAGAGTTAAAAGGGGAAATTCTATTTTTCGAAAATAGAATTTGAAATTTTAATAGAATAAAAATATTAACTTGTTTTAAAAGAATATAAACAAGTAGTTCTTTTATAAACGAAGTTCATAAATGAAGTGAAAAGAATTATCATTGGATAATTCAGAAATAAAAATACAAGTGTGAAATTGAAAAGGGAAATCTATTTTTTTTTTTAAAGTAAAAATATCGATTTCAAAAGAAATTGAAATCGAGACTTGTTTAAGAATGAATATAAAATTTAAAAAGGAATTGAAATAGAATTTGAATTCAAAGGAATTGAAATAGAATTTGAATTCAAAGGAATTCAAATAGAATTTGAATTCAAAGGAATTCAAATGGATCTGAATAAAGAAAGTCCAAATAGAGTTTCAGTATAGGAATTCAAATAGAAGTGAAATGGAGTTTAAATATAGAATTCAAATAGAGTTGAATTGGAATTTGAGTACAGGATTCAAGTAGGAATTTAAAAATAGATTTGAAATAGATTTGAATATAGAAATTCAAATGGAGTTTGAAAATAGATTTGAATATAGAAATCCAAATGAAGTTTGAAAATAAATTGAAATTCAAATAGAGATTGAAAATGGAATTTGAATATAGGAAATTCAATTTGAAATGGAATTTGAATATAGAAGATCGAAGTATAAATAAATTATAACCGAGTAAGTGAAAATCGACGATTTTAGATTATCAGAATTTTGGAGTTGAACTGGAAAATTGGATTTGCTATATATTAAAAATATATTAGAATGAAGTTGAATTTATTATAGATGAAGTTTAAACGTTTATATTTATAAATATAATTAAACAAACTCGCTGCAGCGCTGCCGTTCGTAAATTGGCGTTTCGAACTTCAATTGAGTATACAAAACTCAATTGAAGTCAGAATTCTTTGAAACAAGAATCGTCGGTACTAGTTGAATAATAGTTTTCTAATGAAAGAGAAAAATCTGGATTTCGTCGAATAAATTTTGAGTTATGTCAAAATCAAATTTTCAGAAAAACAGCGCCCTAACCATTTAAAAACCATAACGGATTATTTCATTTATAAAAGGATTTTAAGCGAATAAATTCCGAATTTCTATTTAGAAAATTTCCGATTTGAGTTGTAAATTATATGTGAACTCAAGTGGAGTATTGAATTGATTTTTGAAACAGAAATCAGATTTTGATTATTGAATAGAATTAACTAATTTGAATAGTAATCAGTTAATGAGATTTTGAATTAATATTGGGCTTTGAATAAGTGAATTCGATTTGAAAATTTATATTCGAAATTGAAAAGGAAACTAGAATTGAAATTGAAATTCAATTTGGTTATGAGAAAGTTAAATATTTTATTTGAACATGTTATGTTCAAACAAAGAGGTGAAATAGGCAAAATAGCTAATTAAAGAATAAATGAGCGAAACTGAATTCAAACGATTGGATTGAGTTGAATTGAATTGGAAACAGATGAGCATGTGTTAGACAGGTATGGGATGAAGTATTTGAAGATTTTAATTTATGTGCCCGACAAAAAGGTACATGTTTAAATTCATATATGAGGTTTTATGCGCCGTATCGGCAAGCCGCTTGGCTTTTTCGTTTTCTTTTGGATTGGTGAGGGCCATGGGAGGCTATTTGAAATATCCCGATGCTCCCGGTACAAAGGAGGTTATGGCGAAATTTTCCGGAAATTTAAGGAGTTAGAATATTTTTAAGATAATTTGATAGTTAGAAATCAATGTATCGATATATATAGAATTCGATAAGGAAATGAAATCAAAAAAATAGAATATTGTAAACAAAAAGGGAAATCTATAAATTGGAAATAGAAAGCAAACCGTATACATGTTTTAAAACTGAATAATTGGGTTTTATAGTGTGTTTATTCGAGGTAAGTGGTTTTTCCATTTTGAAGTTGAGGATGTTTTCAATCAAGGTCTGAGAGGTAATTTTACCCCAACTTGAATGATTTCATTTTAATTGATAAATAGCAGAATCCAGCCTCGAAGAGAAGTGTTTGGGAAAGAGTTAGTTGAATAAAATATTTTGGGTTGTTGTAACGATGTTTTACAAAACATTCGTTTTAACCTAAGTGATGGAATTTTGGAAATATAAAAGTAAATATTTCCTAAGTATAATTAAAGTAGTCGGAAAAGAGATAAGTGACTGAAATTGTTTTCAATTTCAAATAGAATATATTTTCTAAGTGTAGAAAATAAAAGGAGTCGATATAGGGAAATGTTTTTTCCAAATAGCGTAAGAGTCCAACAAGATCAGTGAAAATATTTTGTTAACGAATATTGATAGGGAAATGAGGAAGTGAATTAATTAATGAAATACCATTTAAATGTCCCAGTGGTTTGTTTGATGTTATGGATAAATGGATGTTTGTTTATTTTTCTTCAATAGTTAAATAACCGACTATCAAAGTGTTTGCCAATATCGTTGTCAATATGGAGAGACCGGTTGGATTATTATCCGTGAACCACGCTATATTGGCAGTATCGTTGCGAATCAGATTATATGAAGATAATCGAAGACGGAGTAAAGTGCAAGGACTTTTTCTATTAATGGAAATTGTGCCTTCGGTTTCGTTCAATCCCAGAACGAACGTATATGGACGAATGTATGATAGAGTATTTCCAATGATCGAATATGTTGGTATGTATAAATATATATATATATGGTGGCAAGGATTTATTCCCTTAGCATAATATCCAGAATATATTTGTGCAAATCAACTAGTGATTAACGGATCTGACGATGTGGCATTCAAAGTGAGTACGCTATCGATGAATGGAAAGTAATCGTAGCCTCAGGCCTCAACAACCGGGAAATGACAAAAATCGAGCAGGCAGCATGGCTATGTGGGTCGCTCCCATTAGGGTGTATTATCACCATCTAGAGATTCAATTAATTCCTTATTCTATTCGATGCTGTCCCATTTGGGAAACGGTTGCTGATCCCAACCATTGGTGATATACATTTGATACACTCAAGCGAAATGAGTGGTCAGTCATGTGTGGGCCAGGTTTCAAGATGTTCTTGTTGAACCCAGTGTATTCCTCTCCAAAGATACACTATTGGAAGGTGGTTCCATACCTTGTCATGTTGGAAATCCAATCTCCAATAAGCACCCTGTGGTTTTTGATTTTATATTATATATGGAGCGTGAGATGCAAGCATTCTGCTAGATTCTATTTATTTGATTAGACATTATTATAATATCACTGGATTTTTGTATCAAAGTGTTTTGGGTTATAGTAAGGTAAAACCGTCCATGTTTATGTGTGGCTGGTCTTACTATTATCATTTCTTTAGAAAGGATTTTTAAAGTTAAACAAACGGTTAGAGTTTACTCACACCAGTCCCATGACTGACCCAGAGTTTATTTTGTTTGTTTTCCCTAAACTCTTGGGTGCCCAAATTTGTACGGGCAGTCAAGTAGTCGGGATTTTTCAGATTCACTTGGAAGAGCTGGGAGTAGGAAGCTTCACCGGTTAGCTATAGACTATCATATATTCCGTTGTGAACCATGTTTGTATCTGGAAACAGGCATTTATAGCTGTTCCAGGAATAACTGTTGTGCTCTGATGATGATATGTATGTAAAGTTACTGATTTGTATTTCCAAAGTTATGTTATTTAATATATTTTATTCGTTCCGCCGTGAGTTGTGATCTTTATTTTCTTCTATTCTAATATTTCTTTCTATTTCTCATCCTCTAATTTCTTTCTAATAATGATTCGTATTTCTGTACAATTTGGGTTGGACGTGTGGTATTATTAGTCAACTTAGATAGTACGGATTTACGGGTCGTTACACCTGCCAGGCAAGGCACAACACATGATTTTGAATCCCTTTAAGGATTCGAAATTTCTGAAGTGCTTGCCAAACCAAGAATTTGAGCCGGTTTTTCCACGTGATCCACCTGAGTGCAACACACAGATCTGAGGCGATTTTGTGTGCTGATACTTGCTTTTTGAAGATACCAGATGTGCCAAACGTGCCAAGTTTACCAGATTTACCAAAATTTCCAGAGTGATCAGCTAATGTTTTACATGTGGTTTTTCATGATTTTCCCATGTCGATTAGGCATTTTTGACGTGTCAAATCAGTTTTTACAAATTTCCAGATTTGACATCGTGAGTCGCACAAGCCATTTTCGTGATCGTGTCGTGCCGATCAGCTATTTTTGAGTGTGCGACACTGCTTTATGCCAAAACCATATATTTTTGTGCAATGAATTTTGCCACATGATCGAATCGACACGCTCAAATACTTTGGGCTGATCGGACTAAGTCGATCAAGTATTTTTACTACGTTAGTTTTTTCAAGTCCATCGACGATGATTTTACAAATCAACGTCATTCCCAATCCTTTCCCAAACACGTCGTGACTTCAACCAAATTGCTTTGTGTTTTCTAACGACGTTAACGACACTTGAGCGCATCGCTAACCAAACCCTGACGTGTGACGACTTTACCAAAAAAACATGTCAACACTTTGACCCCTAAAACATGTCTTGGTTGATCGAAGGAAGATGTGTTTTGCAAAAAAACCAGAAATTCAGAAATCAAAGACAAGAGAATACCAAAGTGAACTTCTATAACCAAAAAGCTGAAGGACCATGATCATGCCGGATCATATCAACCAGAGATCCTGAAAGCCTAAAATCCAACGAAATCCGACGATTGCTTTGGATAGTTTAGAGATGCCCAGAATAACCGAGGTACCAGAATAACCAGAGTAACCAGAATAGTCAGAATAACCAAATGAATCGCCTTGTTGAGGTGATCTAATAGCCAAACAAGCAGGATGCACCGACTAGATACCTATGGCCTGGGACTTGCCACGAATCGAGGCAGTCTTGTAGAAATAGGACAAAAGACCAAGCTAGTCACGAGTAAATAATATTGTCGCGCCATTGACAAGTCCACCCAATGTAATCCAAGATCGTCTTAGCAGGATGACCCCATAGCCGAACGGGTTTGATTCGCCGACTTGACACTTGAGATCCGAACCCACCGCAAATCAAGGCAATCTCGTCGAAGTAGGACAAGAGACCAACATAGCCAGATGCTTATTGTAGTTTGCAATCATGTTGTCAATTTCGTACTTCACAAGCAAGTGTCCTTACTTTGCGAAGTAATTTTATTAAAATTATAAAAGTTAAGGATTTTTTAGTGAAACCAAAAATAAAACATAATGGTTCATTGTACGTAAAGATCATACCTAGGGGCTGGCCTACCTCGTGCATGGGTAGGCGGACTTGGTCGTTTCTTGATTCCAAATTCATTCATAAGGGAAAGCTAATGGTTACAAAGAGCATGGCTGGGAACTTGTTCATTCCCGTCACATGCTTAGGCAAACTTAGTCGTTCCGAATCCAAAGCCGGGAAAAGTAATATTTTCATTAATAACCAAAGGGGGTGATGGTGTGTTGTCGAACAAAGAGCATGCCTAAGGATGCCTGTTCCTGTGCATGGGTTTGCTGACTTAACCATCTTACAACCTAAATGATCAAAATAACCAAATGGAAGAATACATCCAAAGGATCAAATGTATGACTAGAACCAGGGTTTTCCATTAGCCCTTGATGGAATCGTTAGATGATCAATGTATTCAAGGCTTTAGTCGGTGATAGTTAGGATATTGGTTGCTATGGTTGATTGTGTGATTTCTTCTCTATTTTCTTTGTGTAGACTTTCACCATAGGTTGTCGAAAAGAAGTGGGATTGGGGATGTCCTTTCCAGGTTCTGGGGTGGCATATAACATATTATTATCGTAAGCTGACTCTATGATTGTGGAGACAGATTAGATGGTTGAACTACCTATACTCATATATCATGTGTATCTGTTGATAATTATTTTATCGTTTACGAAGACTATTGTTTAACTCAAGGTTTTATATTTTTTCTTATTACCTTGCGTTGCTCATCAATGTTATTAGTGAGTAGACTAGGATAGCAGGTGACATGTTGTAGTGCCGATAATGTTGTGCGATGATGAGCTAGAGGCTGACATATTATTTCCGTACTATATAGACACTTGTTGATTCCATTGTATATTATGGATTGCTGATACTCTGAGAGATATATTGTGAGGCTTGATGTACAGATATTCATTTAATACAGATGTTTTGTATTAGTACTTTGAGATGTTATAGAGATTTGGTTTTTTGTTCTGTTATACTTCACTACTATATCCCGTTGCATATTTTCTATTACATGTTATCCATGCGTTGTGAGATATACGACAGGTTCACTTCGAGTTATAATTGTTAGAGTTTATGCTCTAGAGGCAATCTATTTGATGTGATTAAAAACACTATTGAGGTTATTATTTTATTTTGAATAAAAGATCATAGTGTGTTATATTTATTGCGTAATAAAAGATATTAACATAATATAAGTCCTTAGAATAATAATACTTAATTATATAGTTCAAGTAAGTGACTTGAATATGAGATTATATAATAAAATAATTAGTATTATAATTCTTAAATGCCCCTAGTGAAGTTTTATTGTACAATTTGGACAACAATAAAACGTTGAGACTAGTATGTTGATTGACTGATGATCATACCTCGTTAATCATAATATACGTGATACTAATGTCAATACATAAATATGTATTCGAGAATAGCGTATTGAGCTGACCCAACATGAGAAAACTTCATGGAATAAAATTAGAAGTATCATAAATTATTCTCATAGTGACAGTGATGTAATGGTCCTCAGACCTGAAATCATTATAATTTTATTCGAGTATATTTGTGTTTTGTTATCTTTAAAAGTTACTTTTAACCGAGTAGACAATAAAGGTGATTATCAGATACACTCAAATTGATTGAAAAATATAAATGAACTAGATGGAATTTAACCCTATAAGTAGTGGTATCCATGGGCCTCTTGATTGAGTGAGACTATGAAATGCATGGCCATGCACAAATATTGATTTGCTTTATATATTCTACTCATCAATCAAGTTAAAAGGATTAACTTATAAAGAGGATGATACGTTCTATGCCTCAAGTTTAATTTTGAATATATTGGTTAAAAGTATTAAATTACATTGTAACACTGGTCATAGAAAATGTTGTACCAAATCATTGATCTTATCATAACTTTTGATAATAGTGATGTATTGCTAGATGTCACTCACTGTTTATAATTTAAATATTGTTTAAATTATTGCCAATGTTATGGTAACTTATAAGGTCGCACATAAGGACATATAAAAGGATGAGAACCATTCATAAAAAATGGGAAATCAAATGTTGATTTTCTTTTGGTTTTGAAATGATATATGGGTTTGACGTTATCCTTTAAAATTCTCGTTTTAATATTATAAAGGGTCCGACCCTTATTTCATTTAGATTGACATAAAAATGAAAACGAGAAATACAATAAGGGGAAAACCCTAGATTCCAAATCGGCTAGCACTGTTCTCTTATCCTTCTTCGATTCTGTTCGACAGGATCAAAGATTCGTTCATGGACTCCTCTAGAGGCAGCGACATCTCCTGTCACGCTTGGGTTCAATGTATTCTAGTTCCATATTGATTTCCGAAAAAGGGAAACCTATGAAAGGTTTAATATTCAATTTAATAATTTTTGCATGTTTTTGGAATATTAGGGTTATTTAATCTGTTAAATATCCACTGCGCGATGATAGTAAAAACCCTAACAGTGGTATTAGAAACCGGCTTGCAAAAATTGGTAATTTAATCTATGATTTTGGGTTTTGTGTATTTATTCTTGGATAAACGATAGTACTGAAATCACAGATTCAAGAATCAATGAAAACTCGTTCCAGAAGTGAAACTGTTTCACTGTAAGAAAAACTGCATATAACGTAAGGTGTAAAATCCTTTTACTATAAACAAAATTTTATATTTGTTATAAAATTTTATAATGAATTCATTATTAGTTTTAGATATTGTCTTTGTTCTATATTGTCATTAAATTCTTGAAATATGACGATTAATTTATCAAATCTATTTGTTTTAGTTATATTTGGATCCATTAACATGTGAACATAATTGATGTGTTAAATTTCAATCTGAATATAATAAAATGTGTTTAGGATCTGATTTTATAAAAATAATAATATTGATAAAAAAAATTTAACTACTGATGTTGAAACAAATTACAAAATTATATTCAATGTGTTCAGCAATTATGACTTGCATGTACATTGGCCCTGATTCTTAACCTGTTACTAGTGGATCATCAACATCATATTTTTATATTTTTAGTATACATGGTCACAGATTGTGTATGCATACATTCTGATATAAATATATGACTATGTATAAATTCCGTAATATTGATGGTAGCACCTTTTGACCAGATAGTAAACTGCTTTGCAGATTTTTAACTGTTATTCATAATCTGCATATAGTATTGGCTTGTTGATATTGCATTTGTCTATTATAAATATTGGAACAAATCTTATAGCTGATGAAAATAAGAGGGGTTACCCTATCATGTTAAGGATTATAGCTTTGTCAATTAACTTTTTTTAAACATGTGATTCCTTTTTAAAAGCCCCTGATCTAATACATAAATTTGTGTAATAAGTAATCAACCATTGTTATATGCTTGGCTTATAGGTAGGACCTGATTTGTTTTAAGGTAACGATTGCATGTATTTTGATATATAATCGATGCAAATATGATTTGCAACTTAACTATTCAAGTAATACATAATTTTCATTATATATATTGATATACGAATAAGTGCAAATATGATTTGCAGATTTTACTCACCCAAGTTGTGTAAATTACGAAATACATTGTATCTATATAATGGTACATCCATAATGCAATCATGATTTTTATAACAACCCAGAAAATCTGAACCAATTTAAAATTTTTATTTTGGCAATTTTAATGAATTTTGAATATTTAAAATGAATTATTTTAAATGATAACGACAAGAAACTTATTTTGAATAAAATTAGATTGTATATGTTTATTTGAGTCGATGTTGGAATATAAATATTTATTTTAATTTTAAAAAGGAGTTGGAAATAGCGCGGCAGTTTGAAAATTTGAATTCGAACTTTGACTGACTATACAGGATGCAAAATAAAACGGATTTTAGTCAAACCAAAAATATTTAAATCTGTTTAAGAATATCTTTCTAACGAATCTAAAAATTGAAATTTCATGGCGAGAATCAAAAGTAATGGCCAAATGAATTTTCAGAAGTTCGCTATGGAATTAATATAGCCCGTAAAAACAGACATTTTGCAAACGACCTCCGTTTTCGACGAAACCACTTTTGTTGGATCTGGAATGTCAAATTTTTGCTAGTTTCAAAATTCCATAATTTTTTGAGTTAATATGTGAGCATGGCAAAAGAAAACGTGTTTGGTTAATTTAAGTCAATTTGGATCGACCAGAAAATGGCCATTTTTCAAACGGTATCGAAATTCGACAAAACTAGTTTTTTTGGAACCGTATCGTCCAAATATAGCCAGATTTATTTTTCTGGAATTTTTAGAATCAGTATGTGTCCCCGACAAATTAAAATGTACGTTCAAACCCATATTTGAATGTTTTATATTTTAATTTGAAGAATAACTGACTAAAATAGTCGAATGGGCCTACAAAACATATTTCATTGTGTTCAGAATGGGCGTATTTAGCTAGGGACGATAGCTGTTGGGTCTGATTTGGAGTTCGTGTGGATTAGAGGGTATTTTCGGAATAAAAAATAAAATAAATAATTATATAATCCTGGCCAATCATGTTCCTTCTCTCACTTCCGCGTTGACTCGAGAACGATCCCCCTTTGCTATTCGATGATGGAAAATGGCTCGATTCTTTCTCCTCAAATAACCCTCCAACCACGCAATAAAATTCAACAGTTCTTTAGAGGATTTTGTGGAGATTTTCATCATCTCCAAATCCATATAAGTGGCGTCCTCCCTCGTTCGTTATTCAGTGAGAACCACGCCTCCAAACTCCGCCAGTTCAAGCCGCCGCCGTGATGCCCTGATGTCGTCCGGTTAGACAAGACCCCAGACGCTGGAAAGCTCTCTCGAAGCTCTATGCCATGGCGAAAGCCGATCGGCCCCTAGCTACATGGATTGGAAGTAATTTGCAACCCTAGTTTTGAACAATATTAAGAGGTATCGGCTTGTATTTAATTTAACTGATTTCCGACAATCAAAAGGGTTGCAAACTTATAAAAAAAATCATATCTTTTTGCTATGTGGTCGAAATCCAGTGAAACAAGGGACACCTTGGACTGTGAGGTCGTCTTCTACATTCTAGAAGAGACCGAAGAATTTTTGGAGCTTCCTACAATTTTTGGAGGAGTGGAACCCAATGTGAGATTTCTAAATTCAAAATGATATGGAATGGCGATGTATAAATTATATAACCGATGTATAAGTTATATAAGCATTGTACACCTCATGTATAAGCGTTGTATAAATTATATGTGCGATGTATAAGTTATATAATCATTGTAAAAATCATACGTGCGTTGAATGGAGTTGAAATGAAATTGAAATGAAATTGAAATATATTTATATACATATACATACATACATATATATATATATATAAACACACACTCCCCTCGTCCATAGACCATGGACGATATATATTGGTTGTGATTGTTTGGATTTTGGTTGACGTGAAATTTGGTTGATAAATGCGAATGGTTGATAATGATTGTTTATGGTTGAAACAAAATTGGAATTGTTTATGGAAAAATCCATTGTGATATGAAAATGAATCGAAATATTTAGATTATAGGGATAAGTCCCTTAGGGAACGCCGCGAGGCATAAGGTAGTGCGAGGAGCCGTACTCAGGACGGTGCTGGTTTCAAACCCCCTTCCGTTATGCTGCCGATTTTTTTTTTTGAAATATTCATGTGTTTGATTTATATTCATGCTTTGAAATATATTCGTGTATTGGAAAAATATTCATATGACGAATAAATTGCTTGAACGATAAAAATCACATTTTTATCATGTATATGAAGTATATAAATATTCATGTTTGAAATAAATTGTTTTAATAATTAAAATCACATTTTTATTATATATATGAATCGCTAAAAATATCCATGTTTTGAAATAAATTGTTTTGACAATAAAAATCACATTTTTTTATTTATATGAAGGGTTAAAAATAGTCATGTGTTGAAATAAATATTTGTTGGGTAAAAATATTATTTTTACCTCATATATGAAATGAAAATGGTTTGGAAATCGAAGAACGTATTATATTTATATATATAATTAAAATAAAACGAATAACGACGTTGCAGTTCGTATTTTGAAATCGTGGTTTTAAATGATTATTACGGGAGATCCGACCATCGGATTTTCCAGAAACTGAAAACATTGGGTTCGCTTTGAAATATCTTTCCAACGATACCAAATTTGCAAAGACCCAATAGTTAGATTATGTGAAATGTTTAATTCAAATCTGAATAAAAACAGTACCAGAATGGATTATATATATATATAAATATATATAATTAAAATAAAACGAATAACGACGTTGTAGTTCATATTTTGAAATCGTAACTTTAAACGATTATACCGGGAGATCCGACCGTCGAATTTTTCCAAACCTGGAACCGTTGGGCCCGCTTTGAAAAGATCTTTCCAATGATAAAAAATATGTAAAGATCCAACGGTTAGATTTTCAGATATGTGTAAATCAAATCCAGAGAAAAACACGTCATGGCCGCTTTATGGCATGACGCGTCGTTTGAATAAATGGGCTATTTTTAAATAAATAAAAATAGCGATAAATCATTATAAAATATTATAAATGATATGGAATGGAAATAAACCGAATTTACTCGGTTTATTAGATATTTGATGGTTGAATGTGTTTGACATGAAAATTACATTAATGAACTGAATTATGGATGTCAAATAATTTAACCATGGAAATGAATTAAATATATGTGAATTATTTGAAAAGGCCGAGTTAAATCTCATTTCAAATAATTGGTCGACGATTAGAAGTCGAAGATATGAAGACGGTGCAAGACCGATGATCTTCACATCGAATGGTTGGCTACTGATGCCCTTAATGGGAGTTGCTACCCTGAAAGGGTTATGGTGGTGGTTGTCCAGACGTACTTGTTGATCGCTTGAATGTGCGAGGGCCTCTCTCCTGTATTGGACATATGGGACGAGGAATAAGGTGCCTCCGATTTCGTTCAGAACCAGGACAGACTTGTAAATGGATGTGTGTCTGACGTTGTAGATTTACAACGTGGCATGCTGAGATGCAGTGATCAAGGCTTTTGTTGAAAAGAAGAGTCTTGTGGTTGATGATCAAAGCACGGCTTTAAATAGCATAGCTTTGTGTATAATGTTGATTCGCGGGCCTCACACCCCGATATGAGCCAGAAACGGGAGAGGACTTCTGGGAGGACATGCATTTCCTTCTAGCAAGGAGTGGTGTCCGGATTTTACATGCCCGGATGTTTTACTTATGTGGATGATGGATAGCGAGGCACCTCGGTTATATCGGTCTCTACGGAGCCGATGGATGGTTTGTTAGATATACCGGCCAGTTTGACGCCCCATAGGATGGGGAAACGCAGTGTTCAGGCATTTAAATCAACTCCGTGTGGACCGGCCCTGACAATCCAAGGGTCGATGCGTTTTGATCTTGAGACACGAGCAGCCTTGTATTCAGGTTTTAGCGGGCTCTCTCTGGATAGCTATGGAGCTGAAGATGGATTTATCACTTCTTTTATGTTGTTCATCTCGTGTTATGTATATTATGTTTGATTCCGCTGTAGACATTTTATATAAAGCTGAAACTGTATAGTGTACTAAGTGTGATCCTGGATACTATGTAACTCTGATGATTATGTTTATCAAGTGTATTCTGTTGTAAATTATCTGGTGTAATTATATATTTATGTCCTACTATTATTTGTTTATGTGTTATATTCCAAAGATTACCCTTGCCACCGTGGATCGAGGGTTTGGGGTCATCACACATGGTATTAGAGCTTTGGTTAAGCTTAGTTCTGGAATATAATATATTGACGAACTAGTCAGAAATAGAACCAGTAGTGTTCTAAGGCGAACGCACTCATTTCTGATAGGATCAGTAACATCCTATTGAAAAATCCTCATTAGAGATAGAATCAGTAGCATTCTAGAATGAGTGGCTCATTAGAGATGGGGTTAGTGATGCCCCAGAATGAATTGAGAGTTATATGTTTATAAATTACGTATTTGTGATTATATATAATCTGATCTTAGAAAATATGAATTTTGAATATATATAAAGATATATATTTGAAAAAGTTAATCAATAAATTGATTGTTGGTTGTGTTGTGTGGTTATGAATTTGACTAATCAAAATATTGGAATGATAACTAATCTAATCCATAAGAGAATGAAGGGTAAATTTATGCAAAGTGAATCAAATATTGAACTGATTTGAAATTTGATTGAAATACATGCATGTACATTATATATGTTTGAACAGGTAAATGGATTTGCTGTTGAGTAAAGAATTTATTTGCATGCCCGACAAATAGGTAAAACTTAATGAGTTAGATGCGCAATTTTATTTATATATCAACTCCTGTGAATGTCATTGGATGCGGAGTGTTGGTTGTTCTATGTGAAATAATAAACGTCGCCATAGGATAGTAACAATTAATTTTGAACTACACTACGTGGCATACTTCTTGAAGATAGCACACCCTATCATATACCGCATAAGCATTTGGAGCTTGTGTGACGAGGTTGAAGATTTACCATACAAACGAGAGGCCAGTATGGCGATGACTATATTACAGGTTGAACCGAAGACAAATGTAATGGTAAATTGCCAGATTGATAAAAAAAACCACACGGGTCTAGAGATGAAAATAAACACGTCTCTCTAGTCATTAAGGCACAAAAACCATTTATATGGCGGCGAGAATTTATTCTCTGGAGTTATGATCTATACACACTCTCTGTTGACACAGGAATATATCACTATAAATATGTGTATGGTTTTTAGGATTTATTGGGTACCTAATACAGCCCAATAAATTTCCAAACCCCTCCCCGTACAAAGGAGGTTATGGCGAAATTTTTCGAAAATTTAGGGTGTTAGCGAAATTTTTGAAGAACTAGAAAATTCTTAGGAACTGAAAAGTTGAAGAATGGAAGCCAAAATGAAAGTTGAGTTGGTTGGTTAAACAACTTTCAGCTTCGTTCCTTTTCGGGGACGAAAAGATTTTAAGTGGGGGACATTGTAACAACCCGGAAAATCTGAACCAATTTAAAAAATTTATTTTGGCAATTTTAATGAATTTTGAATATTTAAAATGAATTATTTTAAATGATAATGACAAGAAATTTATTTTGAATAGAATTAGAACGTATATATTTATTTGAATCGATGTTAGAATATAAATATTTATTTTAATTTTAAAAAGGCGTTGGAAATAGCGCGGCAGTTTGAAATTTTGAATTTGAACTTTGACTGATTGTACAGGATGCAAAATAAAATAAATTTTAGTGAAACCAAAAATATTTAAATCTATTTAAGAACATCTTTCTAATGAATCTGAAAAATTGAAATTTCATAGCGGGAATCAAAAGTTATGGCCAAATGAATTTACAGAAAGATTATTATAGAATTAATATAGCCCGTAAAAATAGACATTTTGCAAACGACCTCCGTTCTCAACGAAACCACTTTTGTTGGATCTGGAATGTCAAATTATTGCTAGTTTCCAAATTCCATAATTTTTGGAGTTAATATATGAGCGTGGCAAAGGAAAACGTGTTTGGTTAATATCAGTCGATTTGGAACGACCAGAAAATGGGCATTTTTCAAAACGGTCTCCAAATTCAGAGAAACTAGTTTTGTTGGGACTGTATCGTCCAAACATAGCTAGATTTATTTTTATAGAATTTTTAGAATCAGTATGTAGCCCCGGCAAATTAAAATGTACGTTCAAATCCATATTTGAATGTTTTATATTTTAATTTGAAGAATAACTGACTGGAACAGTCGAAAGGGCCTATGAAACATATTCCATTGTGTTCGGAATTGGGGTATTTAGCTAGGGACGGCAGTCATTGGGTTTGATTTGGAGTTTGTATGGATTAGAGGATATTTTCGAAATAAAAAAATAAAATAAATAATTATATAATCCTGGCCAATCACGTTCCTCCTCTCACTTACGCGTTGACTCGAGAACCCGATCTCGCTTTACTGTTCGACGACGGAAAATGTCTCGATTCTTTCTCCTTAAATAACCCTCCAACCACGCAATAAAATTCAACAGTTCTTTAGAGGATTTTGTGGAGATTTTCGTCTTCTCCAAATCCATATAAGTGGCGTCCTCCCTCGTTTGTTATTCACTAAGAACCACGCCTCCAAACTCTGCTAGTTCAAGCCGCCACCGATATGCCCTGACGCCGTTGAGTTGGACAAGACCCCAGGCGCCGGAAAGCTCTCTCGAACTTCTACGCCGTGGCGCAAGCCGACCGGTCCCTAGCTACACGGATTGGAAGTAATTTGCAACCCTAGTTTTGAACAATATTGAGAGGTATCGGCTTGTATTTAATTTAACTTATTTTCAACAATCAAAAGCGTTGTAAACTTATAAAAAATCATATCTTTTTGCTATGTGGTCGAAATCCAGTGAAACAAGAGATACTGGGACCGTAAGGACGTCTTCTACATTCTAGAAGAGACCGGAGAATTTTTGGAGCTTCCTACAATTTTTGGAGGAGTGAAACCCAATGTGAGATTTCTAAATTCAAAATGATATGGAATGGCGATGTATAAATTATATAACCGATGTATAAGTTATATAAGCATTGTACACCTCATGTATAAGCGTTGTATAAATTATATGTGCAATGTATAAGTTATATATACGTTGTAAAAATCATATGTGCGTTGAATGGAGTTGAAATGAAATTGAAATGAAATTGAAATATATTTATATACATACATATATATATATACTCCCCTCGTCCACAGACCATGGACGGTATATATTGGTTGTGATTGTTTGGATTTTGGTTGACGTGAAATTTGGTTGATAAATGCGAATGGTTGATAATGATTGTTTGTGGTTGAAACAAAATTGGAATTGTTTGTGGAAAAATCCATTATGATACGAAAATGAATAAAAATATTTAGATTATAGGGATAAGCCCATTAGGGAACGCCGCGAAGCGTAAGGTAGTGTGAGGAGCCGTACTCGGGACGCTGCCGGTTTTAAACCCCCTGCTGTTATGCTGCCGAAATTTTGTGAAATATTCATGTGTTTGATTTATATTCATGCGTTGAAATATATTCATGTGTTGGAAAAATATTCATATGACGAATAAATTGTTTGAACGATAAAAATCACATTTTTATCATGTATATGAAGTATATAAAATATTCATGTTTGAAATAAATTGTTTTAATAATAAAAATCACATTTTTATTATATATATGAATAGCTAAAAATATTCATGTTTTGAAATAAATTTTTTTGACAATAAAAATCATATATTTATTATTATATGAAGGGTTAAAAATAGTCATGTGTTGAAATAAATATTTGTTGGGTAAAAATATTATTTTTACCATATATATTAAATGAAAATGGTTTGAAAATCGAATAACGGATTATATATACATATATATAATTAACATAAAACGAATAACGACGCTGCAGTTCGTATTTTGAAATCGTGATTTTAAACGATTATTACGGGAGACCCGACCATCGGATTTTCCCAAAACCGAAACCATTGGGCTCGCTTTGAAAATTCTTTCCAACAATACCAAATTTGTAAAGATCCAACGGTAAGATTGTATGAAATGTTTAATTCAAATCTGAATAAAAACAGCGCCAGAATGGATTATATTTATATACATAAAAATATAATTAAAATAAAATGAATAACGATGCTGTAGTTCGTATTTTGAAATCGTAACTTTGAACGATTGTACCAGGAGATCCGACTGTCGGATTTTCCCAAAACTAGAACCGTTGGGTCCGCTTTGAAAAGATCTTTCCAATGATATAAAATTTTAAAGATCCAACAGTTAAATTTTCAGATATGTGTAAATAAAATCTGGAGAAAAACAGCGCCACGGCCGCGTTATGGCCTGATGCATCGTTTGAATAAATGGGTTATTTTTAAATAAATAAAAATAACGATAAATCGTTATAAAATATTATAAATGATATGGAATGGAAATAAACCGAATTTACTCAGTTTATTGGATATTTGATGGTTGAATGTGTTTGACATGAAAATTACATTAATGAACTGAATTATGGATGTCAAATAATTTAACCATGGAAATGAACTAATTTGAATTCTAAATATACATGAATTATTTGAAAAGGCCGAGTTAAATCTCATTTCAAATAATTGGTTAACAATTAGAAGTCGAAGATATGACGACCGTGCAAGACCAATGATTATCACATCGAATGGATGTGTAACAACCCGGAAAATACGAGCCAATAAAAAAAATTTAAATTGGTTATTTCAAAGGAATTTGAACAATTGAAATAGAATATTTCAATAAAATAGTGAATTAGAAATAGTGAGTCAGTTTGAAAATTTGAATTCAAACTTTAACTGGCTGCACCGGGTGCAAAATATAACGGATTTTGGTGAAACCAAAAATATTTAAATCTATTAATGAATATCTTTCTAATGAATCTAAAAAATCGAAGTTTCATAACGAGAATCAAAAGTTATGGCCAAATGAATTTTCAGAAAGGTCGCTATATAGAATATATAGCCCTTGAAAATAGACATTTTGCAAACGACCTCATAATTCGACGAAACCACTTTTTTTGGGTCCAGTATGTCAAACTATTGCTAGGTTACAAATTTCATAATTTTAGAAGCTAGTGTGTGAGCGTGGCAAAAGAAAATGTGTTTGGCCAATTTCTGTTAAATAGGATCAACCAGAAAAGGGCCATTTTTTAAAGGATCTCAGAATTCGATGAAACTAGTTTTGTTGGGACCGCAGCGTCAAAACATAGCAAGATTTATTTTCCTGGAATTTTTCGTATCAATTTGTGGCCCTGGCAAATTGAAATGTACATTCAAATTGAATATAAAATGTTTATACTTTAATTTGAGGAATAACTGACTGTAACAGTCGAATTGGACTACGAAACATATCCCATTGTGTCCGGGACGGGGGTATTTAGCTAGGGGCGACAGTCGTTGGGTTTGAATTGGTGTCCGTGTGGAGAAATAGTATTTTAAAATATAATAAAACCGTCGGCCAATAGGAAATTTCATTTCATAATTTAAAAATAAAAAAAACCCGATACTCCTTTTGCTCTCGACGGCGGCTCGCACTCCGATCTTCTAGGCCAAAATCCCGTAGCCACAGGCGGCGATAGCCAGCGCCACTACCCAATCTCGAAAGCCCTCCCTCCCCTCTTCAAATCAATACCCACCACGCCTCCTATCATCGACCCTAGCGCCCGAATTACCTCTTCCAACGTCAGCCCTTTCCGCCGCCGCCCCGACCAAATCCGACCACCGAGCTACCCCCAACCACCACCGATCGACTCCCCTCTCCTCCATCTTCCACGCTGTACCCTCTGATCATCGTATCGTGCCTTGGTTTTCGCGAAAACTGAAAACCTAGTTTTGAACCATCGTGAAAGGTGAGTCCTTTATCACATTTAAACTTTGAAAAATCATATCTTTATGGTGTGTTGACGAAATTCTATGAAACAGGAAACATCGGGACCGCAAGGAGGCTCTCTACCACATAGAAGAGACCGTGGATTTTTCTGAGCCATCTATGATTTTTAGCACTCCGAAAACCAATGTGAGAAATCTAAATTAAATGAAATTGAATGGAAAATGTCATGTATAAATTATACAAGCGAAGTATAAATTATACACGTGTTGTATACCTCATGTACATGCGTTGTGTAAGCTATATGAGCGAAGTGTGAATTATACATGCATAGTATAAATGATATGTGTGTTGAAATGCAAGTGAAATATAGAAATAATATATATATATATACTCCCCTCGTCCACAAACCATGGACGATATTTATTGTGTGAAATATTGGATGAAAAATGCGAATGGTTGAATAATTGTTTGTGGTTGATATTGATTGGTTGTGGTTGAAAAATACCCATTGGTGATTGAAATAAATTGGGAATAATTGTGGAAATGAAAATAAAACATGTCTCCTGCGTGCGAATTAGATGCATGAATCCCCATTGTCAAAAACCGCGAGGTTTTAAGGTAGAGCGAGGAGTCGTACTCGGGACGGTGCCGGTTTTAACTACCCTGTCGTTATGCTGCCGAAATTTTGAATAATATTCATGTGTTAGAATTATTTTCATATGTTGAAATTATTTTCATGCGATGAAACTAAAGTCATGTGTTGAAACCATATCCATATGTGGAAATGCTCATGTGTTGAGAAGTGATGTGTGAAAATTAAATTCGTGTGTGAATGAATAAAGTGTTTAAACAATAAAAATCACATTTTTATAATGTATATGAAGTATGTAAAATATTTGCCTTATATATAAATAGTTTCAACAATAAAAATTTCATCTTTCTTATATGAACAAACTGTATGAAATATCCATGTGTGGAGATGCTCATGTGTTGAGAAGTGTGTGTGTTGGAAAAGTTCATGTGTTGAATAAAAAGATCGAACAATAAAAATTACATTTTTATTGAAATTATGAAGTGTTAAAAACATTCATGTGTTGAATAAATATTTTAAATGATAAAAATACCATTTTGATCATATATGTGATTTGCTAAAAATATGCGAGCATTGAAATAAATATTTGTGAAAGAAATATTATTTTTAACATGCATAGGAACTAAATAAAATAGTCATTTGTTGAAATATATTTTAGTTCGCCAAAATTATCATTTATGAAATGAGAAGTGTTAAAAATAACCACTTGTTCAAATAAATATGCATGAGTTGAAATATTCATTAATTAGCTAATGATATGATTTTTGCCTATGTATGCAACATTAAAATGAATGGTGTTTTTAAACCAAATTGAATTAAATATGAAGTTGAATGGAAAATGATAAGTGATAAGAATTGCATATATGTACATGCATATTTATTGAACATGTTATAACAAAGAGACTAGAGAAGAGGAATAAAATTTTGTGCCCGACAAATAGGTACACGTTTACTGTTTTGTTTGGGTGATGATTTTATGAGCCTGTTGGCTAGCCGCTTGGCTTTTTCTTTTTCTTTTTCTTTTTGAGATGAGACGCCCGTGTGGCTATTTGGGAATTTTCCCAGCCCCTCCCGTACAAAGGAGGTTATGGCGAAATTTTCCAAAATTTAAAGGCGTTAATGAAAAATTTGAAGTGAAAACGATATAGGAATTTTCGAATGAACTATATTTATATAAATATATAAATATAAATAAAATTAAAACGAATCGTGGACATGCAGTTCGTATTTTGAGACCATGATTTCAAACGACTAGTGTGGGAAATCCGACCATCAGATTTTCCCGAAACTGCAACCGTTGGGTTCGCCTTGGAAATATCTTTCCAACGACACCAACTTTGTAAAGATCCGACGGTTGGATTGTCTGGAATGTTTAATTCAAATATGAAGAAAAACAGCGCCAGAATCGATTATATTTATATATAAATATAAATATAATTAATTTAAATCGAACAACGACACTATAGTTCGTAATTTGAAATCTTAACTTCGAACGACTAGTGTGGGAGATCCGGCCGTCGGATTTTCCCAAAACTGAAACCATTGGATTCGTTTTGAAATGATCTTCCTAATGATATAAAATTTGTGAAGATCCAACGGTTAGATTTTCAGATATGTGTAAAACAAATTTAGTGAAAAACAGCGCCAGTGCCTTGGCAAGGCCTGAAGCGTCGTTTAATTAAATATGGTCGTTTTAAATAAATAAAAATGGCGATATATCGTTATAAAATACTATAGACAATATAGAGTGGAAATAAACCAATTTTGTTGTGTTTGCTTGATATGTGATGGTAGAATGTATTTAACATGAAAACTATACTAAGGAACTGAAATGTGAATGTCGAATAATTTAACCATGTGAAAAACTGATTTGAAAATCTAAATATACGTGGATTATTTGAAAAGGCTGAGTTCATTCTCATTTCAAAGAATCGATCGACGTTGAGAAGTCGAAGAGTCGAAGATGGTTGAAGACCGACGATCTTCACATTGGATGGATGGGCGCTACTGATGCTCGTGATTGGAGTAGCTACCTTGAAGGAGCTGAAGTAGTAGCCGTCCGGACGTATTGTTGATTGTGCAGATATGCGAGGAATTTGGTGCCTCCGGTTTCGTTCAAACCTAGAACGAACTTGTAAATGGACTGTGTGTCTGACATTGGATTTTGTTCTATGCTGATTGATCTCTGTTAAATATATATTTGTTTGGCGGCGGAGAATTTATTCTCTTGCTTAACGCCCTTTTCTAAGACGTACGAGCTCAGAGGTTATATATTGATAAAAATCAGTCGCATGGAGTGGATTGCCTGTGTGGCACGCCTAAGTGGCATATGATCAAGGCTTCTGTTGCAAAGCAAAGTCTTGTGGTTGATGATCAAAGCATGGTCTGTGTGACGCAACTTTGTGTATAACGTGGATTCGCTAGCCTCACATCATGGTATGAGTCAAAAAACGGGATAGTGACTGCAGGGAGAGCACGACGTTTCTTTCTAACTATGGTGGTGTCAGTGACCTCCCATCCCTAACATTATATCTACTTTTCACCTGTGTGGTTGTTGGAATACAAGGCGCCTCGATTATAGGTCTGTAAGGACCGGGAAACGTGTGTTCAGGAATAACTAATCCTCAACAGTAAGAGAGGACCGACCCTGAAGATCCAGGGATTGCTGTGTGCGGTCCTGAGGCATTTGCTAGAGTGTCTCGAACGGAGAGGAGCTTGCCCCTTGCCTCGACTCATGATGGAATCCAATTTCCAATACGAAATATGCGGATGTGATTGTATTACTAGTATGGCGACATAGTGGTATGGGTCATTTATGCCGCCTAGGATTGATATTTATGATTGAAATCGCTTTTGAAATATATATGCACTAGTAATAATATCAAACACTTTCGTTTTATATGTATGAAGCATTTTTTGCTATTATAAGGTAAAATTCTATCCTCTGGCTTGCGTTGCATTGTGTGATGGGACCTGAGTCTTATAACGGCTTCATTTTGATAAAAAAGCATTGCGATGATTTAATCATTTACTTTATTTCATGCATTAGCACTCATTGGAGTAAACCCGTTCCGCGAAAGTGGTGTGGTCCTTTGATTTGCCTTATTATTGTTGTTTAATAAGTTAAGTAGATTTCTCATACCAGTCTCATGACTGACTTGTAGTTTGTTTCACCTTGCAAACTCGGGTGCCCTCATTTTCACACGGGCAGCCTAGTTACAGGTATCTAGTATATTTTGGCGTGGCACCGCAGTAGAGGTGCACTTTTGGCTCATGGCGAGGCTTGACTACATCGTGCTGACTATGACTTTTTTTGCCATTATTGTATATGTATTATGATTCCGCCACTGGCGATGTAGACTGATGTTTAGTTTGTGTACTCTTTATGTATGATTCCGCCTCTGGCGATGATGACTGATTATGTATTATTATGCACTAAGTTGTATCCTGCACTGTGCTCTCTGATGTGGTGATATCTATATGATTCCGCTGTCATATGTGTGTAAATTATTCTATTTCTCGTTTATGCTATTATCTGTGATCTGCTAATGATGATTAATGTGTTATATTCCAATGATTATCCTTAACACCGTGTCACGGGGTTTTGGGATCATCACAGGATGGCTACTGATGCCTTTGATGGGAGTTGCTTCCCTGAAAGGGTTTCAGTGGTGGTTGTCCAGATGTACTTGTTGATCGCTCGGATGTGCGAGGACCTCTCTCCTGTATTGGACATATGGGACGAGGAATAAGGTGCCTCCGGTTTCGTTCAAACCCTGGATGGACTTGTAAATGGATGTGTCTGACGTTGTAGATTTACAACGTGGAATGCTGAGATGCAGTGATCAAGGCTTTTGTTGAAAAGCAGAGTCTTGTGGTTGATGATCAAAGCAAGGATTTAAATAGCATGGCTTTGTGTATAGCATTGATTCGCGGGCCTCATACCCCGGTATGAGCCAGAAACGGGAGAGGACTTCTGGGAGGACATGCGTTTCCTTCTAGCAAGGAGTGGTGTCTGGGTTTTACACGCCCAGATGTTTTACTTATGTGGACGATGGATAGCTAGGCACCTAGGTTATATCGGTCTCTACGGAGCCGATGGATGGTTTGGTAGATATACCGGCCAGTTTGATGCCCCATAGGACGGGGAAACGCAGTGTTCATGCATTTTAATCCACTTCGTGTGGACTGGCCCTGACGATCCAAGGGTCGATGCGTTTTGATCCTGAGACACGGGCTAGAGCGTCTCGAAGTAGTAGGGACAATCCCTTGCCTTGGTTCATGACGGAAATCCAATTTCCAAATACGACATCATGCGGTTTTGATTGTAAACCTATATATGGCGACATGATATATAGTACCCATGCCATCTATGATTGATACTTATGGTTGAAATTGTTTTTGAAACATATAAACACTAGTAATAATATCAAATGATTTGTTTTATACATATCAAGCATATTTTGGCCATTATAAGGTAAAACTCTGTCCTCCGGCTTGCGTTGCATTGTGTGATGGGACCCGAGTCTTATAATGGCTTCATTTTTGTAAAAAGCATTGCGATGTTTGAATGATTTGATTGTTTTAAGCACTGAAAATCCAATGGAGTAAACTCGTTCCGCATTAGCGGCGTGGTCCTGTGATTGGCCTTATTATAAAATATGTTAAGTAGATTTCTCATACCAGTCCCATGACTGACTCGTAGTTTGTTTCACTTGCAAACTTGGGTGCCCTATTTTCTACATGGGCAGCCTTGGGTTTTAGCAGGCTCTCTCTGGATAGCTATGGAGCTGAAGATGGATTCTATCACTTCTTTTATGTTGTTCATCTCTTGTCATGTATATTATGTTTGATTCCGCTGTAGACATTTTATATAAAGCTGAAACTGTATGTTGTACTAAGTGTGATCCTGGATACTATGTAACTCTGATGATTATGATTATCAAGTGTATTCTATTGTAAATTATCTAGTGTAATTATATATTTCTGTCCTGCTATTATTTTTTTATGTGTTATATTCCAAAGATTACCCTTACCACCATGGATCGGGGTTTTAGGGGTCGTCACAATTTTAAAGCCACAACAAATTTGATTTTTTGATGATTTGCAAACTATATTTATATTGTAGTATCAAAAATATTACATGGACATTTTCAGTCGCATATACACGGATGTACATAAGTGTGCGTATATTGCAAATGTGCATTTGAGTTGCAACATGTTAATTGATTTCAACACTATCTTCTCTATGTAACTTGATACTCAATAAATAGTTACTTGAATTAGAAAAATATGAAAGTGCACCTTTGGCATACTAGATTTTTGCATACTGCTATAATGATTGCCAGCCACAAATATTACTAAAAAGTTTTGCCTCGTAACATACACTTGCAATGTATTCATCTGCTATATATATATGTATGTATGTATATATATAGTCAAATCATATCATTCACTAGTCAACCATATATGAATGGTCATGTTTTCTACACCCTTTTGAAGTATGCATCTTTGTTGACATCAAAGCTTACCAGTGCCAAGCCAGCCTTAAATGTTGATTTAATATACCTGATAGGTAATCCAATGATATATATGTATGTTAAATAATATACAATTAGTTGCTGATTTTATTTTGACTCATGAAGTATATGTATTGTGAAACATTAAGCTATATGATTTATTTTACCTGTCATGTTGTTCATGTAAATATGCATCAACAACTGGATGATGAATGGTTTTATATAAGTTGGTTTATGTGCATAGATCTAGATATATATGTATCACTCATATGTGTTGACTGATGAAGTTCTACTACAAATATGAGTTGCAATTACAACTCCTCAATTTACACATAAATTTGATATAACATTGCCACAAATTCAAATAGGGTAGTATTATCTGTAGAAGCATGTAGTTGATAATAAATATGTGTTTATTTAAGTCTTCATCCCTTTTACATAAATTTGATATATCAACCTTTCTAATTTGGAACAAGCTATTGATTTACACCCCGAAGACCTGTTATTATATGATGACTATCTAGAAACTAAAAAGAATCTGTAGTCTCTGCAAAAGCTTTATTATGATGGTTTCAAGCAACAAGCTAAAGTCTCTTGGTTGCAACAAGGGGACACCAATTTTAGATTTTTCTACTCTCGTATGTCAAAAGAAGATACTTCAATCACATCAGAGCTCTTCTAGATCATGGAGGCAACCTTATATTCAAAGCAAAAGAAATTGAATCAGAAGCTATCAAATATTTTTCAGACTTGTTTAATAAAAGTAGCTCTTCCTCTTTCCCTAATTTTCAACCTATTGCTACTATTAACTCACTGGGACAAAATTTTCTTCTGAAAAACGTGTCTATTGAAGAAATCAGAGATGCATTATATTCAATAAAGGATGATACTAGCCCAGATCCAGATGGTTTAAATTCTAAATTCTTGAATACACAATGGGATGAGCAAAAAGGTGATATGTTATCTGCAATGTCTGATATTTTCAGTTCTGGTAAATTACCCAAATCAGTTAATCACACGTTCATTACTTTGATCCCTAAACGTAACAAGCCAACTGAATATCACATTATAGACCGATTTCCTATAGCAATGTTCATTATAAGATTTTTGCTTAAATCTTATGCAATAGATTGAAGTGTTTCCTGGCTTTTTTATCTTCGAAAATCAAAGTGCATTCATCAAAAATAGGTATATTGGAGATAACATTTTGTTGGCGCATGAGCTATTAAGGGATTTTAGAAAAAGTGGCATGCCTAAATTTTGTGTCAAGGTTGACCTTCAAAAGGCTTATGATAGAGTGAATAGAGAGTTTATTTCTTAATGAAATCTCCTGTTCATTTTATAAACCTTATATATGAATGCATGTCATCAGCTACTTTTTCTCTATTAATAACAAGTGTATCAAAGGGTTTTATTAATTCTTCTCGTGGAATTCGCCAAGGAGACCCTCTCTCGCCATACCTCTTTGTAATAGCCATGCAATATTTTACCTATTTGATGGAAGAAGCAACTTATTCTAAATCATTTCAACCAACCAGTAATGTTGGACCCATCATTTCTCATCTTCTATGTGCAGACGATCTCATGATTTTTGGGAAATCTACAACTCAAAATGCTAATGTATTAAAGTAGATCTTTCTCATTCTTGGTATACATGCAAGGTTATCAGTAGATGAAGTAAAAACAATGATTTTTTCCAGTAAATCTGTAAGTAATTCTGGGGACAAAATAAACATTCTGGGGTTTGATAAAGGAGAGATGCCTATAAAATACTTAGGAGTACCACTATCTTCAAACTATTTGCATTTTTCAGAATGCAATGCTTTAATTCAGAGAGTTCAAAGAAAATTACAAGGGTGGGAATCCAAATTACTTTCCTATGCCGGAAGAGCTGAATCGATAAATGGTATAATCACTCCAACTATCTTGTATTGGTTATTCATTTACCAAATTCCTGAATTTACATTGGATAAACTTCAATCCTTGTGCGCTGTTTTTTTTTTTTGGGGGAGGGAGGAGCTACTCATAAAGTATCTTGGAAAAATTTATGTAAACCAAAGAGTGAATGTGGAATCGGTTTTAAAAAAATTTGGTTTAAAAAAAGCTGCAGGCATTAAGCTCTTATGGAAATTTTTAGAAGGCAAATCTTTATGGGGGAAATGGATGCAAAATAGATATTGTACAGACAAATTTTTCTGGTCTTTAGCCGTTGATAATAATGCTTTTTCCACGTCGAATTCTATGCTCAAACTTCGATCTAGATCAAAGCAGATGTTTAATAAATGTATAGCAAATGGAGAAGATACTTACCTCTGGTATTGTAACAAC
This sequence comes from Allium sativum, assembly GCA_030737875.1. Classification (NCBI taxonomy): domain Eukaryota; kingdom Viridiplantae; phylum Streptophyta; class Magnoliopsida; order Asparagales; family Amaryllidaceae; genus Allium; species Allium sativum. Next base: position 934,616,152 of record CM060920.1, on the reverse strand, counting down.
CCGGAAATTCTAAATCAATTTAAATTTATTATTTTGACTATTTTAGTAAATTTTGAATAGTTAAAAATAATTATCTTAAATAGTAACGATTAAAAATTTATTTTAATCGAGGTTAGAGAAAATATATTTATTTTGATTACAAAAGGAATTAGAAATAGTACGGTAGTTTGAAAAGTCAAACCTGTACTTTGACTGAATGTACCGGATTCAAAATCTAACGGATTTCAGTGAAACCAAAAATATCTAAATCTGTTTGAAAATATCTTTCCAACGAATCCGAAAAATCGAAATTTCATAGCGGGAATCAAAAGTTATGATCAGTTGAATATTCAGAATGGTCGCTATAGTATAATTTATAGCCTGTATAAAAGGCCATTTTTCAAACGACCTTCGTACTCGACAAAACCACTTTTGTTGGATCCAGAATGTCAAATTATTGTTAAGTTTAATTTTTTAGAATTTTTCGAATTAATATGTGAGCTTGGTGAAAGAAAATGTGTTTTGTCAAATTCAATTAAATTTAATCGACTGGAAAATAGCCATTTTTCAAACGGTCTTGAAATTCGACGAAATTAATTTTGTTAGGACCGTATCATCAAAACAAAGCCAGAAATAATTTTTCTAGAATTTTTAGAGTCCGTATGTGGCCCCGGTGGATTTAAATATACGATTGAATTAATTTAATAAAGGATTTAAATATCAAATTAAAGAATCTGGGCCACAGACAGTCGTTTGGGGTGACGAGATCGAGCCCATTAGATCCGGAATGGGGGCTACTGGGTGGGGTCAACTCCTGTTGGACTGAAATCGGATTGGTTTAAGATTTATGGATTTTTTTTTGTAAAATTTACATTAAAATATTATAAATAATAGAAAAATCGTTTTCAAAACCCTAGCCTATACAGTAACCTAGCCGCCACTATCGTTCAATGGCCATGGGAGCATGAAACTTCCCCTCACGATAACTCCTCCTCTTCTCGAATTCCCTCGCTCCTTTAGACTTTTTCAAGGCCTTCGAACCACCTTTCCATCCCCACCGACCCCGTCTGAAACCACGCCCTGTAGCGCGAGATCGAATCACCTGAACCCCCGTCGCATCTTCAACCACCGAACGCCGCCGCACCTCCGCCGCCAGCTCGCCTCTCCGAGCCCGACAACCCTAAACCACCCGATCTGGTCTTCGTGCAACAGTTTATGAGCAAAATCCAAACCTAAATTTGAACTAGATCCTGCCATTGGCCAAGTTCTGAAACAAAGGTGGATTTATATTTTAATTATTTTCGACACTAATAAGTGTTAAAAATCTTAATTTAAGTATATCTTATTCATACGAACACAGTTTTGAACGATTTCACAAACATTGGGATTGTGACAATGACTATTACAACCTATACCAAATTGGAACGGACTCTGAGCCTTTTTGAATTTTAGATCTGAATCAGAATGAGGTGCGATTTCTGATTTTAAATAATTAATCAATTTAATTATTTTTCTCGCTGTTAAATAGTTGGATATATGTTAATGAATTAGTTTTGCGATGTGATGAAATTTTGGATGATTGATCTATTTATTTGTGATGTACAAACATAGATCTGTTAGTTAAATTATAGATCCGCATGTGTTGGTTAAATTAAAATAACTCATTTTTCTTTGTCAATATTTTGTGAATCATGTATATTAAATAAAATGAAATATCTTTTTGCTTACATTATTGAATTGAATTATTTTGTCAATTCAATTAAAAATATCATTTTGTCATTTTTATTGAATTGAATTAGTTTGTCCATTCAATTAAAAATATCATTTTGCCATTTTTATTGAATGGAATAGATTTGTCAATTCAATGAAAAATATCATTTTTGTTCATATTATTGAATTGAAATAGAATTGTCAATTAAATGAGAAATATCATTTTTGTTCATATTATTTTATTGAAATAGAATTGTCAATTCAATGAAAAATATCATTTTTGTTTATATTATCGAATTGAAATAGAATTGTCAATTCAATGAAAAATATCATTTTTGTTTATATTATTGGATTGAATTAGAATTGTAAATGTAATAAATATATCACTTTGTTTGTTGATTGACAAGATATCACGTTTGTTGTTTGATTGAATCAGAGCTTTCAATCAAATGAAATATTGTTCTTGTGGTTGTAACACCCCATGTATTCTATAACAGTGAAATTCACAAATTAAAGTATAATCAATTTCAAATCAAAGAATTAAGGGAAAAGGGATACGCCATTGCATTCATCTCGGAATTCAGCTTGGGATAGAGTCCGAGTTTGCGTAAAACGGACTCCGTATGAAGAAATATGGCCACCGGAAGTTTCAGAATTCAGTTTAAAATTCAAACAGCTCAGAAAACTAATTCAAATTTCAAAAAATCGGGCCAGATTGACCAGGGCGGGAATTTTCCCGCCCAAGGCACCCAGGTCGACTGGGTAGTCGACCTGGGCTACCTAGGTCGACTGGGTAGTCGACCTGGGGCACCCAGGTCGACTACCAAGTCGACATGGGGGTCGACTGGGGAGTCGACCTGGCACTTGAGCCAGGTCGAACCCAGCCCCCCTGGCTGGCCTGGTCTGTGCTTGGCCGAATTTCTAAGCCTTGCCTTGTCACTAGGGCTAGGTGTCAGCTCCTGATTGGTCTCTCCTTCAAACGAACGGCTAATATTAATCCAAGCTCCATCGACGGATCTAATCAATTCACAAACTCTATAAAAAGGACCTAAGACTCCACCTAATTCATACAAATAAAAATGAGAATGAGACCGTCATGCTGTTGAGGAAAGACTAGGAGTAGCCGTCAAAATTTAAAGACGATTAGGAGACAATTCAAAAGCTTAAAGCAACGACAACTATATCAAAACAACTCCTACAACAAAGGATAGCATCTCCAAATTCAGAATTCAGATTCCTGAATTGAAGATTCGTCATACGTTGTAAGTAGGGTGCTATTCCGATGTGAATGAATAATTGTGTTTTGATTTGTGTAAAATGAGAAATGGAATTGTACTTAATTTGTGGTGAAAATAATTCATAATTGTATGTTGCTATGATTCTAGTTACGAATCGATTTGGGATATTGTGGTATAACGATGTTAGGCCTATTGGATATTTGCAAGTATGTGATTCATGTTGAAAGTTAACAACTACATGTTTGTGGTAGTTTATTTCAACACCTATTGGATAATTGCAAGTATATGATTCATGTTAACGACTATATGTTTGTGGTAGATTATTTGAGATTCATGCAAGTATATGATTCACTATTATGCCAACATGATGTATATTTTTTTATAATCACTTTTAGTGGATCCATTTGGGTATTATGACTCATATGAATTTATGTTGGAATTGGCATCATGATTCAAGTGTAAAACCATACTTTTGTATTAGAGACAAAAGTAAGCATCTTTATGAACTTGTGTTGACTCTATGAACATGACTAAACTATGTTTGGTGTTATGCCTAATTGAAAACATGTTTTAGGCCTATGTTGTTATCAAAATCATATGATAATATATGTGACACATAATTAAGTTAGATTTACATTCCAATTGCAAGTTTACATGAATAGACTAAAAACCATGATTCATGTTTAGGTATGTTTATGCCATGATTATATGAATAGATTAAAAACCATGATTCATGTTTAGGTATGTTTATGCCATGATTATATGAATAGATTAAAAACCATGATTCATGTTTAGGTATGTTTATGCCATGATTATATGCTATTACAATGCAAGTTCACAAGTGCCTAATTCATGTTAATTAGATCGTTATGTTGTAAGTTCATGCGTTCACACTCCCCTTTTTATGTTACTTAGAATATATAAACACCATGTTCTAAGCCTCCCCTTTTTCATGTGGCTAAGTTAGGTTTAAATGTTAAACCCAACATATGTTATATTGTAGCGAATGTATAAAGCGAGGGTAATGACGTTTGGGTTAAAATATAAAACATATGTGTTGGCATGTTTGACGCATGCCAACGACCTTGAAAACAATTAAGTGGTATAAATTAATTTTACTCAATAAAGATGAATTTGAGTAATGGGACGCAAATATTTACATATAAAAAGAAAAGAGACAAAATATGTAAACTTAGAAAATATGATGTGTTTAACCCGAGGTTGGATTGAGTTGTGACGCAAACCTGCCCGGAACCGCCCGGCTGTCCAGTAGTCACAACAATACCTATCCAATGTGGGTGGTTAAACACGGAGCCCAATAAAGACCCGAGGTTAGACTGAGTTGTGGCGTAAGACTGCCCGGACCCAACCGGCAACAGGCAGCCACAACAATACCTATCTAATGTGAGAGGTCGAGGCTTTAATAAGACAATTAAGGCTGAGTCAGGATTGATAGGATTAAGTAAATTGAATTAATACTTAATCAAAATGGAACATGCTAAACTATACAGACTGATTGGGGGTTAGGTTTACAAAACACTTAACCAACTTAGCATGTTGGCTAGAAATAGAAAACCAAGTAGCGGGGGACCCTTTTCAGCAGTAACCCTACAAGGTGTATCAGGATACCCTGAACTAGGCAGGGTGGGGCACAATTATTGGGCTGACTGTAAGAGGTCAAATCGACGGCGGTGGTGCAGCAGTGTAGATTCTAACGGGGTGCGAGCGTGCACACACTCCGATGCAGAAAAATAAGGCACTGGGCACCAGTAGTATACCTGTGCATTCTAGAATTGTGTCGGGCCGCCACCATGGGACTTGATACACCCCATAGTGGGACCAGCATAGGTAACTACAACATCGGGGGCCGTAAGATACATGTATCTATGCGAGTAGGAGCCGATCATTAGAAATGGATCACTTCACCCTGATTATGGGGTGCTTGTTGGGAAATAGTTTATATGGATGCAGAGATTAATATGGAGTACGATAGTATATTCGACTCTAGACAACTTAACTTAGTTTATGGCGCTTTCCCATTTCCAGTTTATACTTATCATGCCCAATTCTTTATTCATAGACTGAATAGTCCTAGACTTACTTAGGCTTTATGTCTGACTCTACTTTTCTTTCGTCTTCTTTTCTTTCGTCCCCCCCCCCCGGTCCACAAGGAGGGAATACTGCAGCTTGACCAGTTTTTACATCCAGCTTGAAGAGAAAGAATGTATTGCTTGGATCTCTTTCATTTTGGACTATGTCTTTGGACAGCAATTATGGGACATATGCAGTTTACTTATGTTTTTATGCTTCTTTAAATAATGAAATCAAGACAGTTATGAAAATGTAATGTTTTGGAAGTATTGTAAGACAATTATGACATGGTTTGTGTAACACGTATTTTGTTGAAATAAAAATTGCTGTTGTTTTCCGCTGTTCAAAAATATGTGTATTTATATCTGCCTTGTGTATCTGTGACTTATACTTATAAACCTCCACCAAAATTAGGGCATTCCCTTTGAGAGTGACCCTAACGGAGGTGGGGTGTTTCACTTGGTATCAGAGCATAGGTTTACCAGATAAGATAAAAAGTTTTGAAAATTTATTTTCAAAAGAAAATTTAAAGAAGCATTTTAAAGATAAAATGTTATTTTTTTTAAAAAAGGCATAGTCCCCCAAAGCCATAGGTACTATCTTTTATCCTTCGTTTTGAATCTATCCTTTTTGTTTCAGCATGTCCGAAGAACTTAACTTGCCTGAGGGTATACCAATACCTGGTTGGTTTAGACGATTCTTAGAAGCAAGGGACACTCAGCCAGGTCCTACCGTTCCTCCTCCCCCAGCTGCAGGAAATCATCCAGCTGCAGCAGCACCTCTTCCTCCACCTCCTCCGTGGGGCAATACTTTTGCTAAGATATGTAAATATTTTAAAGCTATGGGAGGAAAGGACTTTCATGGAACCGAGTCCTTCGTGGCAGCCAGGAATTGGCTGAAGGAAACCGAGGACTTATTCGTCATCTTTGAGGTAGAAGATAGGCAGAAGGTACAATTGGCAGTATGGCTACTTAAAGGCGAGGCTTCCTACTGGTGGGAAGTTACCAATGCAGAAAGACCAGTGGAAACATGGGAGGACTTTAGGGCAAGATTTGAGGCTAAATTTCCCTCAGAAGCTGAAAGGAGTCTTCAGTTGGAAAAATTCCTATTTCTTAAGCAAGGGAATATGACAGTCAAAGAGTATGTTAATCAGTTCGATCAGCTAGCTAGGTTCGGGCTGGACTTAGTCAACACTCCGCACAAGAAGGCTCTCCGCTTTGTCAAAGGATTGAATGAGACATTACACAGTTTGGCCATGACCCATATACCCATGGGAGCTACGTATGAAAGGTTGGTGCAGATGGCATTGCTGAACGAAGAGGATAAGGGCAAGAAGGAGACAAAGGCAGAAAGCTCTCAAGGGAAGAAAGAGGGTTTACAGCCTAAGAAGGCAGACTTTAAGAAGGGCGGGAAAGACAACAAAGAGAAGAGGAAGTGTAATTTCTGTGGCAATGTGGGGCACTTAGTGAAAGATTGCCGGAAAAAGAAGGCCAAGATGAATGGTGGGTGCTTTTCTTGCGGTGAGACAGGCCACATGGCTAAGGATTGCCCAAAGAAGCGAGGGCAGGGGCAGAGGGCTGGATCCACCTCAGGGGCACAGGTTCATGTGCTAGAAGCGCCACCTCTGCAACAACGAGGTATAAATACTTCTGTAGAAAGTGTAGTTTATCTTTATGAACACCCAGTTCGCACTTTATTTGATTCTGGCGCATCACACTCCTTTATCTCATCTGCTTTAGTAGAATCTCTGCACCTAGAAACTAGTATGGTAGAGGACCCCTTAATTGTTTCAAATCCAATCGGGGGCCCGGCTCATTTGTCTATGATCTGTGTGGGATTGAAAATTTCTATTCTAAGCGTAGAATTTAGATGTAGTGCCTTTGTTTTGGGCTTCTCGGGATATGGTTTGATTTTGGGCATGGATTGGCTATCCAGTAATGGTGGCATCCTTGATTGTGAGAAAAGGGTGGTTAGGCTTCTGACCCAACTCGGTAACACTCTGGAAATTACTTGTAATCCCTCGTATGCGGTTATGCTTAGTTATCTTGAATCGCTAGATGCTTCTGTTGAAAGTTTTCAATCGGTTAGAGTAGTCCGGGAATATCCGGATGTCTTCGAAGAGGTGACGGGCTTACCTCCGAAGCGGGAGATAGACTTCCGCATATATCTTGTAGATAATGCAAAGCCCGTTGCGTTGCCCGTTAGACACATGGCTCCACGGGAAAGGAAAGAGCTCAGTAAACAGATTAAAGAGCTTCTAGAGAAGGGGTTCATTAGAAGGAGCATTTCAGAATGGGGCGCTCCAGTGGTGTTCGCCACAAAGGAGGATGGTTCACTCCGTCTATGTGTTGACTATAGGGAGCTCAACAAACTAACGAAAAAGAATAGGCACCCTCTCCCCGAAATTGACGATCTGTTTGATCAGCTTGTAGGAGCGTTTGTTTTCTCCCAACTCGATTTAGCGACCGGATTTCATCAGCTAAGGGTGGCTGAAGATAGCATCGATAAGACAGCATTCAGGACCCCAGACAGCTTCTTTGAATGGCTTGTCATGCCCTTCGGCTTGACAAACGCACCCGCTTACTTCGTGGACCCGATGAGTAGGGTGTTCAGAGAATTCCTCAACAAGTTCGTAGTGGTCTTCGTAGACGATATCCTTATCTTCTCAAAGAGTGAAGAGGAACATACTCAGCACCTAAGGGCAATCATGGAAACTCTGCGAGTCCATCGGCTAAAAGCCAACTTCTCCAAATGCCACTTTTGGAGAGAAGAAGTGAGGTTCCTTGGGCACATAGTATCCAAAGAAGGGTTAGCTGTGGACCCTGCTAAGGTAGTAGCGGTACAGGATTGGAAGACACCAAGGAATGCAACAGAAGTCCGAAGCTTCCTCGAGCTAGCAGGTTTCTATCGGAAATTCATCAGAGACTTTGCAAAAATATCAGCTCCACTCACGAGGCTTACAAAGTAGAATCTAGTGTTCAATTGGGACTTGGATTGCGAGTTTGCTTTCCAACGACTAAAAAGGGCTCTTACAACAGCCCCGGTTCTAACGTTGCCAGATGGAAGCAAGATGTTCACAGTTTATACAGATGCATGTGGGACAGGACTAGGCGCTGTCTTAATGCAAGAAGGAAGGGTAGTAGCTTATGGCGGGAGACAATTGAAAGTTCATGAAAAGAACTACCCGACCCACGATCTTGAGTTAGCTGCCATCGTCTTTGCACTCAAGTCTTGGCGACACTATCTCCTAAGTGAGAAGTTCGAACTTTACACTGACCATAAATCGTTGAAATATCTCTTCTCGCAGAAGGACCTTAACTTGAGGCAACAGAGATGGATGGAGTTTCTTGCCTCGTACGATTTCGAGATCTCCTACACTCCGGGCAAAGGCAACGTGGTGGCAGACGCGTTGAGCCGAAAGAAACTGACCCTAAGCCCGCTGTTTGTTGAAAGGCAAAGCCTAGAGTTTATAGCCAGCTTTGACTTTAGGCCCTCCTCCGATTTTGTACCGGGCTTGCTAGCGTCTCTCGAAGTACGCCAACTTTAGTGGACTCAATAGTGAAAGACCCTCAGCTTGTGGAAACGATTGATAGGCTAATTAGGGGTGAGACTTCAAGTCACCTCAACAGATACTCCATCGATGATAAGGGTTTGCTAAGGCGAGACGGAAGACTATGCGTCCCACGGACAAGGGATTTAGTAAAGAAAGTCCTCGAGGAAGCACATCACTCCAAGATGACGATACATCCAGGCGGAGATAAAATGTACAAGGACATAAAGAGAACTTTCTTTTGGAGCGGCATGAAGAAAGACGTGGCAGAATTCGTTTCAAAGTGTATGGTTTTCCAACAGGTTAAGGCGGAACAGAAGAAACCTGGTGGTTTGCTCCATCCTCTAGAGGACCCGCAGTGGAAGTGGGATAGCATCTCAATGGACTTCATTGATGGGCTGCCTAGGTCTAGAAGAGGCAACACTAGCATTTGGGTAATAGTGGATAGGCTTACTAAAAGCGCCCACTTTTTACCTGTCAAGAGTAAAAGAACTGCCTCATCCCTAGCATCCCTTTATCTCAAGGAAATTGTTCGACTCCATGGAATACCCTCCAGCATTGTTAGTGACCGAGACCCTATCTTCACAAGAGAGTTTTGGCGGAGTCTACAAGAAGCGGTAGGCACACAGTTATGCTTGAGTGCTGCTTATCATCCCCAAAATGACGGCCAGACAGAAAGAGTGAACAGAGTTCTGGAGGACCTTTTGAGACTGTGCGTCCTTGACTTCGGAGGGACGTGGGAAGACCATCTTCCTTTGGTGGAATTTGCCTACAACAACAGCTACCAAGCCACCATCGGAATGGCACCCTTCGAAACTTTATATAGAAGACCGTGCCGATCGCCCACTTGTTGGTGGGAGTCTACTGATAAGCTCATACTTGGACCAGATATGATCCGAGAGACTTCAGAGAAAGTAGACTTAATACGGAGAAGAATGAAGACAGCCCAAGACAGACAAAAATCCTACGCCAACAAGAGGAGGACCGACCTTGAATTTGAGGTTGGGGACAAAGTTTTTCTTAAGGTATCTCCGCTAAGAAACGTTGTTCGTTTTGGAACCACAGGGAAGCTAGCACCAAGATTCGTAGGGCCGTTTCCTATTATCGAGAAAATTGGGAAAATGGCCTACAGATTAGAGCTACCTGAAAAACTAGTCAGAGTTCACAACGTTTTTCATGTTTCGCACCTCCGAAAATGTCTACATGAATCTGCTGAAGTGGTAGAGCCAAACATCCTAGAAGAAGCTGAAGTGGAACGCAAAGCAACCGTGAGGAAAGTGCCAACACGCATCTTAGGAACTGAAGTGAAAAAGCTACGCAACCGCGAAGTCAAGCTCGTCAAAGTTCAGTGGAGCGACGCCTAGGAAGATGCGACTTGGGAAACTGAGGCAAGAATACGCGCAGCATACCCTTTTCTTTTCGAGGTAACATCTTTGATCTTTCTTTTTCCTTAAGTTGCGCTTTTATCTATCTTTTTAGGTATATCTCCTCGACCTTATCTTTTAGGTAGAAACCCTTTGGATGAAAACATGTAATTGGAACATGTTATGGATGATGGTTGCAAGTGGTTGCAAGTGATTGCTAATGGTTGCTCGTGGTTGCATATACACACACAATTTAGGTTTTAGATCGGCTCAGTCACTTCATATTGCATATGCAAATATGTATTTATATTCGTATATGGTTGAAGTTTAATGTGTTGTCATATGGATGTTGCATTTATATATGAATGATTGTGCACTCATGTAGAATCATGAATAGGAAAATTTGCATACATAATGGATTCATGACACTTACATAATTTGCATTAAGGAGGTCAACTGAATCAGTAGGCCGCCTGATTTTGCATTAGATAAGTACATGTACACACACTTTGCTTATGATCATGAAGCATTAGAAGTCTTTTAAGGACAATGGATGCTCCTGTTTGATGGATGAGTAGATGGACATTTGGATGTTAGGATATACATTCTTCCTAAACTTGAAGATTTCGGGGACGAAAACCTTTTAAGTGGGGGAGAATGTAACACCCCGTGTATTCTATAACAGTGAAATTCACAAATTAAAGTATAATTAATTTCAAATCAAAAAATTAAGGGAAACGGGATACGCCATTGCGTTCGTCTCGGAATTCTGCTTGGGATAGAGTCCGAGTTTGCGTAAAACGGACTCCGTATGAAGAAGATATGGCCTCCGGAAGTTTCAGAATTCAGTTTAAAATTCAAAAAGCTCAGAAAACTAATTCAAAATTCAAAAAAATCGGGCCAGATTGGCCAGGGCGGGAATTTTCCCGCCCAAGCCACCCAGGTCGACTGGGTAGTCGACCTGAGCTACCGAGGTCGACTGGGTAGTCGACCTGGGGCACCCAGGTCGACTACCAAGTCGACACAGGGGTCGACTAGGGAGTCAACCTGGCCCCTGAGCCAGGTCGAACCCAGCCCCCCTGGCTGGCCTGGTCTGCGCTTGGCTGAATTTCTGAGCCTTGCCTTGTCACTAGGGCTAGGTGTCAGCTCCTGATTGGTCTCTCCTTCAAACGAACGGCTAATATTAATCCTAGCTCCATCGATGGTTCTAATCAATTCACAAACTCTATAAAAAGGACCTAAGACTCCACCTAATTTATACAAATAAAAATGAGAATGAGACCGTCATGCTGCTGAGGAAAGACTAGGAGTAGCCGTCAAAATTTAGAGACGATTAGGAGACAATTCAAAAGCTTAAAGCAATGACAACTAAATCAAAACAACGCCTACAACAAAGGATAGCATCTCCAAATTCAGAATTCAGATTCCTAAATTAAAGATTCGTCATACGTTGTAAGTAGAGTGCTATTCCGATGTGAATGAATAATTGTGTTTTGATTTGTGTAAAATGAGAAATGGAATTGTACTTAATTTGTGGTGATAATAATTCATAATTGTGCGTTGCTATGATTCTAGTTACGAATCGATTTGGGATATTGTGGTATAACGATGTTAGGCCTATTGGATATTTGCAAGTATGTGATTCATGTTGAAAGTTAACAACTATATGTTTGTGGTAGTTTATTTCAACACCTATTGGATAATTGCAAGTATATGATTCATGTTAACGACTATATGTTTGTGGTAGATTATTTGAGATTCATGCAAGTATATGATTCACTATTATGCCAACATGATGTATATTTTTTTATAATCACTTTTAGTGTAGTTGGATCCATTTGGGTATTATGACTCATATGAATTTATGTTGGAATTGGCATCATGATTCAAGTGTAAAACCATACTTTTGTATTAGAGACAAAAGTAAGCATCTTTATGAACTTGTGTTGACTCTATGAACATGACTAAACTATGTTTGGTGTTATGCCTAATTGAAAACATGTTTTAGGCCTATGTTGTTATCAAAATCATATGATAATATATGTGACACATAATTAAGTTAGATTTACATTCCAATTGCAAGTTTACATGAATAGACTAAAAACCATGATTCATGTTTAGGTATGTTTATGCCATGATTATATGAATAGATTAAAAACCATGATTCATGTTTAGGTATGTTTATGCCATGATTATATGAATAGATTAAAAACCATGATTCATGTTTAGGTATGTTTATGCCATGATTATATGCTATTACAATGCAAGTTCACAAGTGCCTAATTCATGTTAATTAGATCGTTATGTTGCAAGTTCATGCGTTCACACTCCCCTTTTTATGTTACTTAGAATATATAAACACCATGTTCTAAGCCTCCCCTTTTTCATGTGGCTAAGTTGGGTTTAAATGTTAAACCCAACATATGTTATATTGTAGCGAATGTATAAAGCGAGGGTAATGACGTTTGGGTTAAAATATAAAACATATGTGTTGGCATGTTTGACGCATGCCAACGACCTTGAAAACAATTAAGTGGTATAAATTAATTTTACTCAATAAAGATGAATTTGAGTAATGGAACGCAAATATTTACATATAAAAAGAAAAGAGACAAAATATGTAAACTTAGAAAATATGATGTGTTTAACCCGAGGTTGGATTGAGTTATGACGTAAACCTGCCCGGAACCGCCCAGCTGTCCAGTAGTCACAACAATACCTATCCAATGTGGGTGGTTAAACACGGAGCCCAATAAAGACCCAAGGTTAGACTGAGTTGTGGCGTAAGACTGCCCGGACCCAACCGGCAACAGGCAGCCACAACAATACCTATCTAATGTGAGAGGTCGAGACTTTAATAAGACAATTAAGGCTGAGTCAGGATTGATAGGATTAAGTAAATTGAATTAATACTTAATCAAAATGGAACATGCTAAACTATACAGACTGATTGGGGGTTAGGTTTATAAAACACTTAACCAACTTAGCATGTTGGCTAGAAATAGAAAACCTAGTAGCAGGGGACCCTTTTCAGCAGTAACCCTACAAGGTGTATCAGGATACCCTGAACTAGGCAGGGTGGGGCACGATTACTGGGCTGACTGTAAGAGGTCAAATCGACGGCGGTGGTGCAGCAGTGTAGGTTCTAACGGGGTGCGGGCGTGCACACACTCCGGCGCAGAAAAATAAGGCACTGGGCACCCGTAGTATACTTGTGCATTTTAGAATTGTGTCGGGCCGCCACCATGGGACTTGATACACCCCATGGTGGGACCAGCTTAGGTGACTACAACATCGGGGGCCGTAAGACACATGTAACTATGCGAGTAGGAGCCGATCATTAGAAATGGATCACTTCACCCTGATTATGGGTTGCCTGTTGGGAACTAGTTTATATGGATGCAGAGATTAATATGGGGTACGGTAGTATATTCGACTCTAGACAACTTAACTTAGTTTATGGTGCTTTCCCATTTCCAGTTTATACTTATCATGCCCAATTCTTTATTCATAGAATGAATAGTCCTAGACTTGCTCAGGCTTTATGTCTGACTCTACTTTTCTTTCGTCTTCTTTTCTTTCGTTTCCCCCACAGGTCCACAGGGAGGGAATACTGTAGTTTAACCAGTTTTTACATCCAGCTTGAAGAGAAAGAATGTATTGCTTGGATCTCTTTCGTTTTGGACTCTGGCTTTGGACAACAATTATGGGACATATGCAGTTTACTTATGTTTTTATGCTTCTTTAAATAATGAAATCAAGACAGTTATGAAAATGTAATGTTTTGGAAGTATTGTAAGACAATTATGACATGGTTTGTGTAACACGTATTTTGTTGAAATAAAAATTGCTGTTGTTTTCCGCTGTTCAAAAATATGTGTATTTATATCTGTCTTGTGTATCTGTGACTTATACTTATAAACCTCCACCAAAATTAGGGCATTCCCTTTGAGAGTGACCCTAACGGAGGTGGGGTGTTTCAATGGTTATAATCAAGCTTGCTGTAAAAATGGACATTTGGATAAATAGAGAATTTAGTAAATAAAAGAATAAAATAAAAAGTTATATTTTTATTTACATATTAGATGTAAATAAAAGAATAGAATAAAAAGTTATACTTTTATTTACATATTAGATGTAAATAAAAGAATAGAATAAATGGGTATATTTTTATTTACATAATTAGATGTAAACAAAGAATAGATTGAAACATTAGATAAAAGATTACCTTTTTTAATTGCATTTTAGTTGCAAATAAAACATTATATAAATGATTACTTTTTTTTATTTGCATTTTAGTTGCAAGTAAAACATTAGATAAAAGATTACATTTTTTATTTGCATTTTAGTTGCAAATAAAACATTAGATAAAAGATTACATTTTTATTTGCATTTTAGATGGAAATAAAAACATAATTTAAAAAGTTACATTTTTATTTGCATTTTAGATGTGAATAAAAATATTAATTTAAAAAGTTGCATTTTTACTTGTATTTTAGACGCAAATAAAACATGAAATTAAAAGTTGTATTTTTATTTGCATTCTTTGATGCAAATAAAACATGAATTAAAAGTTGCATTTTTATTTTCATTCTTTGATGCAAGTAAATCATGAAATTAAAAGTTGCATTTTTATTTGCATTCTTTGATGCAAATGAAACATGGAATTAAAAGTTGTATTTTTATTTGCATTCTTTGATGCAAATAAAACATGGAATTAAAAGTTGCATTTATTTGCATTCTTTGATGCAAATAAAACATGGAATTAAAAGTTGCATTTTTATTTTCATTCTTTGATGCAAATAAAACATGAAATTAAAAGTTGCATTTTTATTTGCATTCTTTGATGCAAATAAAGCATGAAATTAAAAGTTGTATTTTTATTTGCATTCTTCGATGCAAATAAAACATGAATTAAATTTTGTATTTTTATTTGCATTCTTTGATGCAAATAAAACATGAATTAAAAAGTTATATTTTATTTGCATTTTAGATGCAAATAAAAGCTTAGTTTAAGAAGTTACATTTTTATTTACATTTTAGATGTAAATAAAAGAATAGGATTAAAAGTATCATTTTTTACTTTTAAATTAGCGACTATAAAAAGATAGGATTTAAAAGTTAAATTTTTAGTTACATTTTAGTTGTAGCAAAAATGATAAAAATTGAAGTATCATTTTTATTGTCATATTAAATGTGAATAAGATAATACATCAAAAATTACATTTTTATTGTCATTTTAGAGACAATAAAAAGAACAGATTTTAATATTATATTTTTATTGTCATTTTAGAAACAATAAAAAGAACAGATTTTTAATGTTACATTTTTATTGTCATTTTAGGGACAATAAAAAGAATAGATTTAAATGTCACATTTTTATTATAAATTTAGATGCAATAAAAATAGTAGAATTAAAAATGAGTTTTTTTATTGCCATTTGGTTTCAACAAAAAGGGTGAAAATTATGAATATATTTTCAATGTAATTTAGTTACCATTGGAAATGATTAGTCATCAAAACATGATTTATTTCAAATCATCATTTTTATCATGTTAGTAGGATTGTGGAAATCACATATAAAATCTCTAACATGAATATAGACTGTATTTGGCTTGCATGTGATTATTTGAAAGTAGTTGAAACCGCCAAACGATTTATATATATATATATATATAAATTAAAATTAAAACGAATCGCGCACGGTAGTTCACTTTTAGGCAATTGTAACTTTAAACGATTATACCGTAAGATCCAACGATCGTATTTTCCAAATACTGGAACCGTTAGGACCACTTTGGGAAGATCTTTCCATCGATATGAATTTTATTAAAATCCAACGGTTAGATTGCAAGATATGTGTAAATCAAATTTTGGTAAAAACAGCGCCAGGGCCGCCCATCGGCCCGAAGCGTCGTTAAATAAATTTGGCTATTTTTATATAAATAAAAATAGCGATAAAACGTTATTAAATACTATTAACGATGTAGAATGATTTAAACTATATATATGCGATGATCATTTGAAAAGGCCGAGTTAAATCTCATTTCAAATGGTCATACGACGATATAAATTGAAGATCTTAAAGATGGTGATTGAAGACCGACGATCTTCACATCGAAAGGATAACTACTGATGCCTGGCATTGGCTAGCTACCAATAAAGGGTTAAAGTGGTAGTTGTCCGGACGTACTTGTTGGTTGTCCGGATATGCGAGCACCTCACTTCCGTATTGGACATACGGGACGAGGAATAAGGTGACTCCGGTTTCGTTCAGACCCAGAACGGACTTGTAAATGGATGTGTGTCTAACATTGAATTTCATGTTGTGTAATTAAATTGATTTCTATTAATATATATTTGTGGTGGCGGTGAATTTATTCTCTTGCTTAACACCCTTCTTTGAGACGTATGAGCTCGAAGGTTATACATTGGTAGTTTTCGTTCGCATGGTATGGACTGTCAATGTGGCATGCCAAGATGCAATTGATCGAGGTTTTTGTTGAAAAGAAGAGCCTTGTGGATGATGATCAAAGCATAGCCTAGCATAGCCTATTTAGGCATAGCTTTATGTATTACGTTATCTCGCGAGCCTCACACCCCGGTAGAGTCAAAAACGGGACAGGGGAACGCAAGGAGTGCACACGTTTCTTTCTAGCTAGAAGTGGTGTTTGGGTTTTTACAAAGCCCGACATTTTTACTTATGTGGTAGATGGAATGAGGCGCCTCATATTTTTTTTATTTGTCGCCATTGGCCAATGTATAGGTCCAATAGGATCGGGGAGCGTGTGTTTAGGCATAACTAATCCACTAGCGTTATTTGAAGACCGGCCCTGCTGTATCCAAGGGTTCACTGCGGGGAATCCTAAGACATTGCTAGAGTGTCTCAAATCAGTTAGGAGATTGTCCCTAGCCTTGACTCATGATGGAAACCCAACCTCCAATACGACATTACGGTTTTGATTGTAAACCTATATATGGCGACATAGTAGGATGGGGTACTATGCCTTTTAGGATTGATAAATTTACTTTGAAGTATTTTTAAAACATACTTGACACTAATAATAATGTTAAAAATATTATTTTCTTCGTATCAGGCATTTTGATCATTATAAGGTAAAACTCTATCCTCCGTTTGTGTTGCATTGTGTGATGAGACTTGAGTCTTATAATGATTTCATTCTCTAAAAAGTATCGCGTTATCTTGACTTAAAAATCATATGCACTGGCAATCCGATGGAGAATACCTGTTCCGCATTAGCTGCGTGGTCCAGTGATTTGCCATATTGTTAGTTAAGTAAGATTTCTCATACCAGTCCCATGACCGACTCGTAGTTTGTTTCACTTTGCAAACTCGGGTGCCCTCTTTACACACGGGTAGCCAATTGACAGGTTTCAGGCAGGGATATTTTCTGGACTAGAGCTTGCTGATGAAGATGATGAAGGATCTTTACTTTTTATTTTTCTTTATTTATTTCTTGAGACATTGAGACAGTATTGATGTATTTTGGGAGATTGAGACTTTATTTCTTTCCCTGCTTTAGGCATATATTTTGCTAAGTGTATCATGTACTGCGCACTCTGATGTTCTGTGATGATGTTTGTGATGACATTTCCATTTCCGCTATAATGATTTATATGTTCTGCTATTATCTGAGATCTGTTATTGTTTTAATTATGTTATGCTCCTATGATTATCCTTACTTTCGTACCACGGAAGTTTGGGTCATCACATTTGGTATCAGAGCTAAAGGTTAACCTTAGTTATGGAGTATAAATTTTTTAGAACAATTCGTCTAGATAGAATCAGTAGTATTCTAAGACGAGTAGCTCATTAGAAATGAGCTAGGATTAGCAATATCCTAGAATGAGCACAGCCGAATAGCACATATTAATCAGTCATTACATCATTATCATCCTATCATATGTCTCTACTTTTAATCTTTCCTTTGAAAATTATCATTTCTGTTAGTCTGACTCCTTCCTTGATGGTACAGAACTAACTAAAGAATGAGTACCAAAGCACGTACGAGAGGTTGTGGTAGAGGTGGGGCAAGAAGACTCGCCAGAGATGAGACTCCTACGGTTTGGGAACCAGAACATGCCACCCCAGAGGTTGAGACACCACCACCTCTACGTGCTTTTGATCTAGACAAGGTGGCGAAGAAAATCAAGAATTTAGGTGGCGTGCATTTCACAGTCCAAGAGACGGTGACAGAAGCACAAGCATGGATGAAGACAATTGAGAAAATCTTGGGAGGATTAGAGCTCGAAGATTATAGGAAGCATTTTATGGCGACATGGTTCCTGAAGGACCAGGCCTAGATGTGGTGGGAAACAGCTATGTTTGGGGGGTAGTGAAGCTGATGTAACTTAGGAGAAATTGAAAGATCTATTCAACGAGAAGTTCATTCCACCTCACAAAGTTGAACGCCTTCACGATGAGTTTGCCCACCTCCAACAAGGGAGTATGACTATTGCTGAGTATGTAAAGAAATTCGACGAGCTTTCCAGATGTGCCCCTGAGTTAGTCCATGACCCACTTCAGAAAAATAAGAAGTTTATCAATGATCTGGCGCGGAGATATCATAATAGGGTGATGGCACACATCGAGCGTCCATTTGCCAAAGTGATCGAGATGGCATGCAGATATGAGGAGATTGACTAGAAAGGCTCTCAACAAGATAGGGAAAAGAATCAAGCCAACTACAAGAAAAAGGAGTCGGAAAAGAAACCGAGGCAGGCAGCTCTTCTACCGTCAAACCCCAGGGTAAAAAGAAAAGAGATAGGTCTAAGGTGAAGTGCTATAACTGCCAGAAGATAGGGCATTTCGACTATGAATGTCGTGCTCCCAAGAGACCAAAGAGGAATGACTCTGGGCCTAGCCAAAGTTCTCAGGATAAGAGGGAGTGCTATAATTGTCACCAGAAGGGTCACATCAAGCCAAACTGCTCGCTGCTGAAGAGTTCTCAAGTGGCACATGTCTATGACGGAGCGGCTGCACCGGCTTCTTCCGAAGGAGCAGGTAAGCCTGATGTTTTAGGTGGTACTCTTAATATTAAGAACATACCAATTACAGTTTTGTTTGACACTGGTGCATCTAGAAGTTTCATATATGTTGACACTATTAAGAAGCTTAAATTGAAACCAAGAAAACTCAAAGAACCAATTAGAGCCCATAGTCCGATAGGAGTTCGCTTATTCTCGACCAGTACTGTAGAGTGTCTGTTTCTTACTCTCACTTCCAATTTCCTTTTAATCTGAACATCATGGATTTCTCCGGGTATGATATCATACTTGGAATGGACTGGCTAAAGTAGCATGAGGCTGAGTTACTATGCACTGAAAGAGTAGTCAGAATTAAATCCAAATTCGGAAATATGATAAATATACCATGCCACGGCTCAGCTACAGATAGGAAAGAATTCTGGTCTTCCCTAGAAGTCACTCCTGCTTCTATTGAGGATATTCCTATCGTCAGAGACTATGCGGATGCGTTCGAAGAAGTAGATAACTTACCTCCGCGTAGAGAAATCGATTTCAGAATTGACTTAGTTCCGAATGCAAGACCTGTTGTACACTCCATTTAGAGAATGTCACTGAAATAAAAAGAAGAACTGAGCAATCAAACCAAGCAACTTTTGTGGAAGGGTCTGATCAGGCCTAGCTTCTTAAGCTGTGGTGCAGCAGTGGTTTTCGTCCCAAAGTCAGACGGTACTCTCAGGCTATGTGTGGACTACCGTGACCTAAATAAGCACACTCTGAGAAATAAATACCCACTAACCTGCATTGATGATCTGCTAGATCGCTTGAATGGGGCAAGAGTATTCTCTATGATGGACCTAGCTACAAGTTTCCACCAACTACGCATTGCTGAGGAATGTGCGCCTTTGACAGCTTTCAGAGGACCAGACTTATTTTATGAATGGCTAGTGATGCCCTTCGGCTTATGCAATGCTTCAGCATACTTCGTAGATCTAATGAATAGAGTTTTCCGCGATGTTTTAAATAAATTCGTGATGGTGTTCATTGATGATATTCTAATCTTCTCTAAGTCCACTGTTGAACACGAGAAACATCTGAAAGAAGTTTTAGAGATTTTGCGTAGAAATGTGCTAAAAGCCAAATTCTCCAAATGCATATTCTGGTAAGAAGAGGTGAAATTCCTCGGCCATGTTGTATCTAAGGAAGGCATCTCTGTTGATCCAGGAAAGATCTCGGCCATCAAAGATTGGAAGCAGCCTAGCACGCCCACTGAAGTCAGAAGTCTCTTAGGATTGGCTGGCTATTATCGGAAGTTCATTAACGATTTCTCGAAATTATCTTGTCCATTGACGAAGCTGACTAAGAAACATACAAAGCTCATTTGGACACCCGAACGTGAGGCAGCTTTCCAATAGCTGAAACAGAGGTTGATCACTGCCCCTGTGTTGACCATTATTGATGGCAATCAGGATCTGAAAGTCTAGACAGACGCTTCTAGAGAAGGTTATCCTTTTCATCTAAATAAACATGTCAGAAATGACATTTTTTTAATCTCAAATCTTATTTTAACATGTTATTCTTTTATCTATTTAAAGTATTGGTGCGGTGCTAATGCAAAGAGACAAAGTAGTCGCATATGCTAGTCGCCAATTAAAACCACAAGAGAAGAATTACGCCACTCATGATCTTAAGCTAATGGCCATCGTATTTGCTTTAAAGATATGGAGGAACTATCTCTTGGGCGAGAAATTCAAGCTATATACTGACCACAAATCCTTAAGGTATCTATTCACCCAACGAGATTTGAACTTGATGCGGCAGCGTTAGGTTGAATTCCTTGCACCGTATGACCTGGACATCTTATATACTCCAGGGAAAGCCAATGTAGTGGCAGATGCTCTCAGCAAAAAGAATACGGCCAGCACCAACCTTATCCTTGCCAATCTCATTATTACCCCTACCTTGATCGACAAGATCTCTGCTCTCCAGAAAGGTGATAGATTTATTCAAATGATCAGTGAGCGAGTTCGAAAGGGCGAAGCGCCAAGCATCCAAATAGACGGCAAGGGAATCCTCAGACTACAAGGGAGAATATGTGTGCCAGATGTCCCCGAGCTAAAAAGAGAAGTTATGGACGAATGCCACAAGTCTAAGCTCAGCATCCATCCTAGAATAAGCCATATGTACCATGATCTTAAGCGTACTTTTTGGTGGAAGGCAATCAAGAGAGATATTTCTATATATGTTGCTAGATGTCCCACATGCCAGCAAGTCAAAAGCGATAAGCAAAAGCTACCAAGTCTGTTGCAACCGCTTGCGGTTCCAAGTTGGAAGTGGGACAAAATTTCTATGGACTTTATTGATGGCTTGCCCCAGACTAGAAAAGGCAACGACAGTATATGGGTGATTGTAGATCGCTTCACAAAGACTGGCCATTTCATCCCTGTCAAATCCAATAGAACAACTCTAAGTTTGGCACAGCTTTATTTCAGAGAAACCGTTAGGCTGCATGGAGTTCCCAGTATCATTGTCAGTGACCGCGATCCAGTATTTGCTAGCAAATTCTGGGAAGCTTTCCAAGAAGAGCTAGGGACTAAGCTTAATATGAGCACCGCTTGTCACCCTCAAACAGATGGCCAGACTGAGAGGGTGAACCGCATATTGGAAGACTTGTTGCGAGCATGCATTCAGATTTTGGTGGATCATGGGAAGATCATTTGCACTTAGTTGAATTCTCTTATAATAACATCTACCAAGCAAGCTTGCAGATGTCGCCATTTGAAGCACTATATGGCAGGCCATGCAGATCTCCCGCATGTTGGGTGGAACCCAGCAATCGATTAATACTGGGTCCCGACATGGTTCGCGAAGCATTGGACAAAGTTGATGTTATTAAGAAGCAATTACTTGCTGCCCAAAGCCAACAAAAGAGCTATGCAGACGCTCGAAGAAGGGATTTAGAATTCTCTGTCGATGATCTTGTATACTTGAAGGTTTCCCCACTGAGAGGTGTAATTCGATTTAGGAAGATTGGAAAATTGGCACCAAGATTCATTGGCCCATTCCCTATCCTCGAAAGGATTGGGACTCTCTCTTATAGAGTGCAGTTGCCTGACTGGTTACCAGGGGTCCACGATGTATTTCATGTATCCCAACTCCGGAAGCATGTTCATGATCCAGATTTAGTTGTGGAGGAAGCAGTGCAACGAGATTTGGAGATTACCCTGACCCTAACAGTGAGGAGGGAACCCGTGAAAATTATGGGCAAAGAAACCCAAGTGCTGAGGAACAAGAGGATCCACTTAGTCAAGGTGCAGTGGAGCAGGGATCCTAGAGACTGTACATGGGAGACTGAGGATAGCATCAAATAGGCCTATCCCATGTGCAGAGTGGATATCTCCGAGTGACTCTTGTGTTGAGTTACATTTACAATACCTTACATTTTCCGTTTTGTTTCCTACTTTACTATGGTTTCCTTTTCGAGGATGAAAAGCTTTTAAGTGAGGGAGATTGTAACAACCCGGAAAATCTGAACCAATTTAAAAAATTTATTTTGACTATTTCAGTAAATTTTAAATAGTTAAAAATAATTTATTTTAAATAATAATAATTAACAATTTATTTCAATCGAGATTAGAGAAAATGTATTTATTTTGATTTCAAAAGGAATTAGAAATAGTACGGTAGTTTGAAAAGCCAAACCTGTACTTTGACTGAATGTACCAGATTCAAAATCTAATGGATTTAAGTAAAACCAAAAATATCTAAATCTGTTTGAAAATATCTTTCCAACGAATCTGAAAAATTGAAATTTCATAGCGGGAATCAAAAGTTATGGTCAGTTGAATATTAAGAATGGTCGCTATAGTACAATTTATAGCCTGTATAAAAGGCCATTTTTCAAACGAGCTCCGTTTTCGTCGAAACCACTTTTGTCAGATCTGGAATGTCAAATTATTATTAAGTTTAATTTTTCAAAAAATTTCGAATTAACATGTGAGTGTGGCTAAAGAAAATGTGTTTTGTCAAATTCAGTCAAATTTAATCGACTGGAAAATAGCCATTTTTCAAACAGTCTTGAAATTTGACGAAATTAATTTTGTCAGGACCGTATCGTTAAAACAAAGTCAGAAATAATTTTTCTAGAATTTTTAGAGTTCTAATGTGGCCCTGGTGGATTTAAATATACGACCGAATTAATTTAATAAAGGATTTAAATATTAAATTAAAGAATTCAGGCCACAGATAGTAGTTTGGGCTGACGAGACCTAGCCTATTGGATCCGGAATGGGGGCTATTGTGTTTTATCAACTCCTGTTGGACTGAAATCGGATTGGTTTAAGATTTATGGATTTTTTTGTAAAATTTACATTAAAATATTATAAATAATAGAAAAATCGTTTTCAAAACTCTAGCCTACACAGTAACCCAGCCGCCACTATCGTTCAATGGCCATGGGAGCACGAAACTTCCCCGCACGATAACTCCTCCTCTTCTCGAATTCCCTCCCTCCTTTAGACGTTTTTCAAGGCCTTCGAACCACCTTTCCATCCCCACCGACCCCGTCTGAAATCGCGCCCTGTAGCACGAGATCCGATCACCCAAACCCCTGCAGCATCGGGATCCGCCCTGTCCGCCTCCGACCACCGAATGGCGCCGCACCTCCGCCGCCAGCTCGCCTCCCCGAGCCCGACAACCCCAAACCACCCGATCTGGTTTTCGTGCAACAGATTGAGAGCAAAATCCAAACCTAAATTTGAACTAGGTCCTGAAACCATCGGCCAAGTTCTGAAACAAAGGTGGGTTTATATTTTAATTGTTTTCAACACTAATAAGTGTTACAAATCTTAATTTAAGTATATCTTATTCATACGAACACAGTTTTGAACGATTTCAGAAACATTGGGACTGTGACAACGACTATTACAACCTAGAACAAATTGGAACAGACTCTGAGCCTTTTTGAAGTTTAGATCTAAATCAGAACGAGGTGAGATTTCTGATTTTAAATAATTAATCAATTTAATTATTTTTCTCACTGTTAAATAGTTGTATGTATGTTAATGAATTAGTTATGCGATGTGATGAAATTTTGGATGACTGATCTGTTTATTTGAGATGTATAAACATAGATCTGTTAGTTAAATTATAGATCTGTATGTGTTGGTTAAATTAAAATAAATCATTTTTCTTTGTCAATATTTTGTGAATTATGTATATTAAACAAAATGAAATATCTTTTTGCTTACATTATTTAATTGATTTAGTTTGTCAATTTAATTAAAAATATCATTTTGTCAATATTTTGTGAATTATGTATATTAAACAAAATGAAATATCTTTTTGCTTACATTATTTAATTGATTTAGTTTGTCAATTTAATTAAAAATACCATTTTGTCATTTTTATTGAATTGAATTAGTTTGTCAATTCAATTAAAATATCATTTTGTCATTTTTATCGAATTGAATTAGTTTGTCAATTCAATTAAAAATATCATTTTGTTGTTTTTATTGAATTGAATAAGTTTGTAAATTCAATTAAAAATATCATTTTTGTTCATATTATTAAATTGAAATAGAATTGTCAATTCAATGAAAAATATCATTTTTGTTCATATTATTGAATTGAAATAGAATTGTCAATTCAATGAAAAATATCATATTTGTTCATATTATTGAATTGAAAAAGAATTGTCAATTCAATGAAAAATATCATTTTTGATTATATTATTGGATTGAATTAAAATTGTCAATGTAATAAATATATCACTTTATTTGTTGATTGACAAGACATTACCCTTGTTGTTTGATTGAATAAGAGCTTTCAATCAAATGAAATATTGTTTTTGTCCTTATAATCAAACTTGCAGTTAAAATGGACATTTGGATAAATAGAGAATTTAGTAAATAAAAGAATAAAATAAAAGGTTATATTTTTATTTACATATTAGATGTAAATAAAAGAATAGAATAAAAAGTTATACTTTTATTTACATATTAGATGTAAATAAAAGAATAGAATAAAAGGGTATATTTTTATTTGCATAATTAGATGTAAACGGAGAATGGATTGAAACATTAGATAAAAGTTACATTTTTTATTTGCATTTTAGTTGCAAATAAAACATTAGATAAAAGATTACATTTTTTATTTGCATTTTAGTTGCAAATAAAACATTAGATAAAAGATTACATTTTTATTTGTATTTTAGATGCAAATAAAAACATGATTTAAAAAGCTACATTTTTATTTGCATTTTAGATGTGAATAAAAATATTGATTTAAAAAGTTGCATTTTTAGTTGTATTTTAGATGCAAATAAAACATGAAATTAAAAGTTGTATTTTTATTTGCATTCTTTGATGCAAATAAAAACTTATTAAAAGTTGCATTTTTATTTGCATCCTTTGATGCAAACAAAACACGAAATTAAAAATTGCATTTTTATTTGCATTCTTTGATGCAAATAAAACATGGAATTAAAAGTTGCATTTTTATTTGCATTTTTTGATGCAAATAAAACAGGAAATTAAAAGTTGTATTTTTATTTGCATTCTTTGATGCAAATAAAACATGAATTAAAAGTTGTATTTTTATTTGCATTCTTTGATGCAAATAAAACTGAATTAAAAAGTTACATTTTTATTTGCATTTTAGATGCAAATAAAAGCTTAGTTTAAGAAGTTAAATTTTTATTTACATTTTAGATGTAAATAAAAGAATAGGATTAAAAGTATCATTTTTTAGTTTTAAATTAGACACAATAAAAAGATAGGATTTAAAAGTTACATTTTAGTTGTAGCAAAAATGATAAGAATTGAAGTATCATTTTTATTGTCAAATTAAATGTGAATAAGAGAATACATCAAAAATTATATTTTTATTGTCATTTTAGAGACAATAAAAAAACAGATTTTAATATTACATTTTATTGTCATTTTAGAGACAATAAAAAGAACAGATTTTAATGTTATATTTTTATTGTCAATTTAGAAACAATAAAAAGAACAGATTTTAATGTTACATTTTTACTGTTATTTTAGAGACAATAAAAAGAATAGATTTAAATGTCACATTTTTATTATAAATTTAGTTCCAATAAAAATAGTAGAATTAAAAATCGTATTTTTTTATTGCCATTTGGTTTCAACAAAAAGGGTCAACATTATGAATATATTTTCAATGTAATTTAGTTACCGTTGGAAATGATTAGTCATCAAAACATGATTTATTTCAAATCATCATTTTTATCATGTTAGTAGGATTATGGAAATTATATATAAAATCTCTAACATGAATATAGACTGTATTTGGTTTGCATGTGATTATTTGAAAGTAGTTGAAACCGCCAAATGATTTATATTTATATATATAAAAATATAAACTAAAATTTAAACTAATTGCGCGCAGTAGTTCGCATTTCAGCAATCGTAACGTTAAACGATTATACCGTAAGATCCAACCATCAGATTTTCCCAAAACTGGAACCGTTAGGACTGCTTTGGGAAGATCTTTCCATCGATATGAATTTTATTAAAATCCAATGGATAGATTGCAAGATATGTGTAAAACAAATTTTGGTAAAAACAGCGCCAGGACCGGTCATCGGCCCGAAGCATCGTCAAATAAATTTGGCTATTTTTATATAAATAAAAATTGCGATAATACGTTATTAAATACTATTAACAATATAGAACGATTTAAACTATATATATATGCGATGATCATTTGAAAAGACTGAGTTAAATCTCATTTCAAATGGTCATACGACGATCTAAATTGAAGATCTTAAAGATGGTGATTGAAGACCGGCGAACTTCACATCGAAAGGATAACTACTGATGCCTGGTATTGGCTAGCTACCAATAAAGGGTTAAAGTGGCAGTTGTCCGGACGTACTTGTTGGTTGTCCGGATATGCGAGCACCTCACTTCCGTATTGGACATACCAGACGAGGAATAAGGTGACTCCGGTTTCGTTCAGCCCAGAACGGACTTGTAAATGGATGTGTGTCCGACATTGAATTTCATGTTGTGTAATTAAATTGATTTCTATTAATATATATCTGTGGTGGCGGAGAATTTATTCTCTTGCTTAACACCCTTCTTTGAGACGCATGAGCTCGAAGGTTATACATTGGTAGTTATCGATAACATGGTATGGACTGTCAATGTGGCATGCCAAGATGCAATTGATCGAGGCTTTTGTTGAAAAGAATATCCTTGTGGATGATGATCAAAGCATAGCCTATTTAGGCGTAGCTTTGTGTATTATGTTACCTCGCGAGCCTCACACCTCGGTAGAGTCAAAAACGAGACAAGGGAACGCAGGGAGTGCACACGTTTCTTTCTAGCTAGAAGTGTTGTTTGGGTTTTTACAAGGCCCGACATTTTTACTTATGTGGTCGATGGAATGAGGCGCCTCGGTTTTTTTTATTGGTCGCCAATGGATAATGTATAGGTTCAATAGGATCGGGGAGCGTGTGTTTAGGCATAACAAATCCACTAGCATCATTTGTAGACCAGCCTTGCTGTATCCGAAGGTTCACTGCGGAGAATCCTGAGACATTGCTATAGTGTCTCGAATCGGTTAGGAGATCGTCCCTAGCCTTGACTCATGACGGAAACCCAACCTCGAATACGACATTACGGTTTTGATTGTAAACCTATATATGGCGACATAGTAGGATGGGGTACTATGCCGTCTAGGATTGATACATTTACTTTGAAGTATTAAAACATACTTGACACTAATAATAATATTAAAAATATTATTTTCTTCGTATTAGGCATTTTTGATCATTATAAGGTAAAACTCTATCCTCCATTTGCGTTGCATTATTGTGTGATGGGACTTGAGTCTTATAATGATTTCATTTTCTAAAAAGCATCACGTTATTTTTACTTAAAATTTATAAATCATATGCACTGGCGATCCAATGGAGTAAACCCGTTCCGCATTAGCGGCGTGGTCCAGTGATTTGCCATATTGTTAGTTTAGTAAGCTTTCTCATACTAGTCCCAAGACTGACTCGTGGTTTGTTTCACTTTGCAAACTCGGGTGCCCTCTTTCCACATGGGCAGCCAATTGACAGGTTTCAGGTAGGGATATTTTCTGGACTTAAGCTTGCTGATGAAGATGATGAAGGATCTTTTCTTTTTCTTTTTCTTTATTTATTTCTTGAGACATTGAGACAGTATTGAGTATTGATGTATTTTGGGAGATTGAGACTTTATTTCTTTCTCTGCTTTAGATATCTATTTTGCTAAGTGTATCC
Source organism: Allium sativum (assembly GCA_030737875.1). Lineage (NCBI taxonomy): Eukaryota > Viridiplantae > Streptophyta > Magnoliopsida > Asparagales > Amaryllidaceae > Allium > Allium sativum. The sequence goes on along the minus strand of CM060920.1, from coordinate 934,587,955 downwards.
TATACTGCGCACTCTGATGTTTTGTGATGATGTTTGCGATGACATTTCCATTTCCGCTGCAATGATTTATATGTTCTTCTTTTATCTGAGATCTGTTATTGTTTTAATTATGTTATGCTCTTATGATTATCCTTACTTTCGAACCACGGAAATTTGGGTCGTCACAGGTATGATCCTTGGATAAATTGCCAGTGTTTGGTTGATCTATTGGGATATGATAGGCTGAATTAAATCGGGAATGCAAATCAAAAAGTTAGTCTTATCATAAATAATGAAGCACTAGATCCATACATTCATCCTGCTGCTAGAGAGCTTATTGAAGAAATCAGTGTTGTCAAAATCTTCCCAAACAAAAGTCATGATGTATATGAATGGGGAAATGGTGGTACTTTCTCTTTTCACAAAGCCCGGGACTTGGTTTGAAATCATGAAGATAAGGATAATTGTATAACACAAGAAGAATAGCAGGAAAATGTCTTTCATTGCTTTTTTGGCTATCATGGGTAGACTTAATACATTGGATATATTTAGTATGTTTGGCAATATCACAAATATTATATGTCCATTATGTGAAACTTGTCCTGAATCTATTGAACATTTGTTCTTTAGCTGTTGTTATTCATCCCTCATTTGGATTTCAATTAAGCAGAAGCTTCCAATGACAATGAACATTCATACGAGCTTGATAGAAGAATCTAGGAGTATTCACACGACTTTTAAAGATTCTGATCAGATTTGAGATATTGCTTGTGGAGATTTTACATCCACAATATTTTTCATTTGGAAAGAATGGAATTAGAGAATTTTCCATGGGAAAAGAACATTGGCACTTACAAAATTGTCTCAAACTGAAAGGGAGATTCATTTACTGGTGGACAATAATGAGAGTAAAACTGTGAGAAATTTGATGAATACTACATTGCTAAATCGCTGGGGTATTGAAATTTTAGATACTGGTTAGAGAAAATGAAAGTTGCGGATTGACAGAGAAGTGTTGGTGATAATGGGCCTGGTTAGGCTTTGAAGTGGGTTTTATTTCTAGTTGTATTTTCTTTTTCGTCGGGTTGTTGTTGTATTGTTTTAGTCGCAAATCTGTTTGAATGACTTTATACCAAATTTATATGTGCTCTTTTTCCCTGTAAGGAACCCATCTGTTATGGGTATTACAGGGTTTTAGCAAGGCATATAAAGGAGGTTTTATATTGGTATAGCAATAAAGGAGTACCAATTTTCAATATATATATATATATATATGTATGTATGTATATATATACACACACACATACATACATACATACATACATATATGTATATATACATACATACATATATGTATATATATATGACATAAATGTAGTAGCAATTTAACTAGTTTGAAGTGTAGCATGCAATAAACAAGCTAGGACTAGTACTAATGCATACATATTGTTATAAGAAATGATCTATTGATTAAAAGCTAATGGCATTAACATAAATAATGTGAGTATGTTATCTTAGTTACTACAAGTTTGACTTGCTTTGTGCTATTATACTCTATGCATATGTATATATCATACACACACACACACACATACACAAACATACACCCCAATATTAAGATACCGATATAGCTTTTAAATTAGCTCAAATATTATAACATGGCAATTGATACCTCTGCATAAACAAGACTCCTAATAAGCACATATATGTATATATTTACAAGCATACAATACTAGTTGGTATTAATTATTTGTATACATACATACATACATATATATATATATGTGTGTGTGTGTGTGTGTGTGTGTGTGTATTCTGATACATAGTTGAGTTTACACAGTGTTATATATATTTGTGTGTGTGTGTATGATGCATACTATGATGCACTGTTTATATTCAATTCAATGTTTAGTATGATATGATCAATATGCAGGGTGCTTAGCTGTTTAAGCACGCTGAAATTGTTTCAGCAAAAGATGCCCTTGAAGAATGTAGCATGGGTCATTGGGAATGATGTAATTGTTTGCACTATGATGGAAATGATGATGCAAAAGTTTTGTGGCTTATGAAGCAAGTGTGGTTTCACAAATTACACAATTTTAATTCAATCTGCATGTTAATTTCATTCAGTATTTGTATGTTATAGGATATATTTATAAATATAAATGTCATGTATTCCTCCTATATTTGTACATTATATTGATGAACGAAAAGAACAATGTATTTGTGTTCATGCCTATTTCTGTAAATATATTTCAATTCATGTGCAAATGTTTATCATGTCTAACCTATGCTTTGTTTACATGTTTCTGAGATGAACTTGAATTAGGATATAAAAAATACTCTGTGAAAATCTAATATTAGTAGCTTGAAATATGTTTCACAGTATTGATTGCGCCTTGTCAAGATTGGTTTTAATTTTTCTTGGATTTATATGTTATTGATATATTGGGTTGCGTCCCTTTTGAAAATGCTAAATAATATCATACTCTAGTAAATAGTTTGCTTGCCCATTTATGATATGATCAAAAGAAAGTGGGCGTGTATATATATATATACACATATATATATACATATATATATATATATATATATATCTTTTAACACTCAATAAACGTGTGTTAAATAAGTATAATTTTATTGCATTTATATGCAATTAAAATTATAATTGTAAAATACTTGTATTTTGAAATGTATGAATGCCACTAATATGACTACCCTTTTCAAATTTCAAATTCTTTCAAGCAAATCTTTTGTTATATTAATTCATGGTGATGTCTTCCAATAAATACACTCATCAATGCCAAAATCAATAGATGTGGGCAATGCCAAAGCATTAGTACACTGTTTAGTTTGGTTATATGCGATAGAGTAAATTTGATACTTAACTGTATAATTAGGTCTGACTTAACTCGGCTGCATAATAAGATTTTGGGCTTAGATACAAGTAGAATGAAACATTCAATATTTAAAATGAACAAATTTGTTCATCATGCTGTCCAAGAATTATATTTGTGATATAATTGACATAAGATGCCTACTTAAAAGAGTATGTTTTAGGGATTAGCCAAAGCTAACTCAAGGCATGATTAGATATGGATCTTGGACCACTAATATATATATGCTGATATATATATATATATAAATAGAGGGATGTTGATTTGAGTGGGAGCATACTGCATTTATGAAATATTCTATATAATTTTGACTATCAAAATTTGAATATATATTGCAAATTCATTTATCATTATATTATTATTTATTATCTATTGTATATATTAAATAGCTAACAACTTCGATACTTAATTACTGATATTGACCCTTAAAAAGGATAAAATGAATTAAATCAAATTTCTTGACTAATATCAAAATTTGAGGATTGCCCTCAAACAAATTAAAACGTAATTGTTTTACAAATATAGAAGATCTAAAAGGAAAATTGAAGTATGACTTCAACCAAATTAGGTATAATTGTTATTACTATCTACTTATATATCTCTGGCATTAGATAGTAGATATGGATTACGTATATGTATGTGAATTTGCAGGAGCTGTAAAAGAGTAGAAATCTGTTAAAAGGAGAAGTGGAATTATGAATGGAAATGAAGCAAACGTTGCTACATTATTGTAACGACCTGGCATTTTGACCGTTCAAAATCGGTATTTAAATCAACTATAGATGTCCAAAATGACAGATTGTTATTGGCTTACGCGATTTAAAAAGAATTAACACAGAATCACAGAGTACAAAATTTGCAGCGGAGTAAAATTTCATATAATATCAGAGTTGTATACAATATTTGTACAACGGAAGAAATAACATAAATTTCCTTTGTATAAATTACTGTTTTGTCGAGCTTAGCGCGCGCATGCATCTTCACGTCTTCATGTTCCCATCCTTTCTATGAGCTGAGAACTCTAAGCCTGGAACACTTAGGACCTGACCCGAGTGTCCCATGTAAAATACACAAAACACACGAGTCGGGAATAAACTTATTTCAAGTCAGCAAACTTCGACAATCACATAAATATAATTGGTTTATTAACAATATTAATAAATTCAAGTATCTACAACAAAGAACTGCCTACTTACTTACCAAAGCGGATCGGATATAAGCATGCATCTAATAAGACGGTACCACAAAAGGGTGATACATGGCTTGGAAATTAACATGTTGGAGTTGCAGCAATACATAATAAACTAAACATGACAACATGCATACGAATGGTCAGTAAGATTTACAGCCGGATAAATGGCTTATGTATGAGGGCGGCTTAGCAAACCACTCACTAAACAACAAATAATCATGGAACCGCATTGTCAGTTTAGCTATGAGTTTCGAACAACAAAATGATCCGAATATGGGAATGCCGGTCTAAGGTATGGTTTATCAATTAACGTGATGTGTGTGTCATATTTCAAGTAACATGTAAAAAGGAATAATATGAGTATGCATAACCTCCTTATTAACAAGCATGTATACAACAGTGAGCATGTAATTTTTTTTGCATGTTTGAAATATATATATATATATATATATATATATAATTGGAGCAATGCCTGCAACCGAATTAAAAGCCCTCTAGTAAACAAGCTTGGTCCAATGTATGTAGACAATGAACTATGCAACAAATCCTTAGCGAATTAATGCATGCAAATTAAGGCAGTTTCAACATTTAACAAGCAAACAAGATATATGTGTGTGCCTTTTTAAATCAAGCCAATTATGAAGCATATATATATATATATATATATATATATATATATAGTAGGGGGTAAATGATAACAAGAATTATCGGTGTTCGGTTCAACAAATAAAATGAGATTTTAGTCCATTCACCGTAAACTAATTAACATTCATGATGATATTCTGTGTGGCTTTAGTGTTAGTCACATGCAGTGAGTTTTAATTGTCATTTGTAAAGCTGGGTCAAGGCATAGTGTGACATGCAATTAAGGAAAGGTTCACACATGTGAAGTAATATGAGGATTAGTGAAATGACAAAAAAAATATGGTCCAAAAATGCGACAGCACATAAAATCGAACAGTCAAGAACAATCTACATATATTTAGCTTATGAAGCTTGGTAACCCAAATAGGTGCATACAACGTATTTCGGGAATATCGAAGACGTATACATGGTGTTGATTATCTTCATTAGTCGTATGCTATTACACATGTATATGCTACTAAAACCAAATCTAACGTTTACATGCGAGAAACAGCCTACAAGTTCGGTTTACTGAACAACACAATTGTATCCACTCTTGGAATGACCACCTAAACTAGTACATTAGCTACCCGGTTGTGAGGTTCTATGCTTGAAATAACATTTAAGAACTCTACGCCACAGAAAAGAGCATAGGTAATCATACAGTTTGAAATACACAGGTGGTCTTTTAGTCAAGTTTATATAGACAAATGAAACAAAGTGGCAACAGTGGATGACAAGTAAAAGTGCAACCACCTATAAGGCAAACCGAATGCATGCAAACAAGATGACATGCAGCAGACATGACACCGTAGTGAACATCAAGGTTATCAACAAATCAAATAGACACAGTAGAAACAAAATCAAACCCAATTTTTATCTTTAATATTTCACTTGAAGTTTGAAGACTCGAAACAAAGCTTAATCATAAGATTACTTACATTTAATCATCGTAGCGGATAGCGAAGGAGGAGCAGGAGTTGTTGTTTATGCTAACAGCAGTAACGGATTTAGGTTGATTAACAGAGCTGCTGGTGGTGATCGGAGAACCGGTATAACGATACGGATTTCGCTCGGACCTAATCGATCGCTAAATCGACCAAGACCGTTCGAAGCCCAGATACGCTAACTCTGGGCATACAACACATCAGAACAAATAATAGAAGACTTTTATACACATCATAATAATGTTACATCGGAGTATAGAATATATCAAAGTACATCGAAAAATAATACTACAGCGGAAGATTAATTTACAATAAATTTAATACAATGCAGCGGAACCAATAAATTGACACAGCGGAACCCTATCAATTCTCTGGACGTAACTTTAAGCTTCAATCCAGAATTATGTTGAATAAATAAATATCTGCAAAACAAACCAGATGACTGCCCATGTGGAAATAGGGGCACCCGAGTTTGCAAGTGAAACAAACTACAAGTCAGTCATGGGACTGGTATGAGAAATCTTACTTAACTTATTTAATAATAAGGCTAATCACAGGACCACACTGCTAATGCGGAATGGGTTTACTCTATTGGATTGCCAGTGCATAAATAAAGAAAACCATTTAAACAACGCAATGCTTTTTAGAAAAATGAAACCATTATAAGACTCAATTCCCATCACACAATGCAACACAAACCGAAGGATAGAGTTTCACCTTATAATGGTCAAAAATGCTTAGTACGCTTAAATAAATTTATTTGATATTATTACCAGTGTCTAGTCAGATTAAAGCACTTTTCAATATAAATGTATCAATCCTAGACGACTTAGTACTCTATCCTACTATGTCGCCATACATAGGATTACAATCAAATCTGTAATGTCGTATTGGAAATTGGGTTTCATCATGAGTCAAGGCTAGGGATGGCTCCTCCCAATTCGAGACACTCTAACTAATGTCTCAGAATCCCCCGCAGTGGACCCTTGGATCTTCAGGGCCGGTCCATACATACGTTAGTGAATTAGTTATTCCTGAACACACATTTTCCGGTCCTATCGGACCTATCACTTGGCCAGTAGCGACCAACATCCGAGGCGCCTCGCAATCCATCATCCACATAAGTAAAAATGTATGGGCTCCATACCATGACACCATTTCTAGCTAGAAAGATATGTTGTGCACTCCCTACAGTCACGATCCCGTTTTTGACTCATACCGGGGTGTGAGGCTCGCGAAGTAACGCTATACACAAAGCTATGCTAATTAAAGCTGTGCTTTGATCATCAACCACAAGGCTCTTCTTTTCAACAAAAGCCTTGATCATTTGCATCTTAGCATGCCACATTGACAATCCACGTCATGCGACTGACGTCTATCGATATATAACCTCTAAGCTCATACGTCTCAAAGAAGGGTGTTAAGCAAGAGAATAAATTCTCCGCCACAAAACAGATATATATTTAATAGAAATCAATCAATATAGAATAAAATCCAATGTCAGACACACATCCATTTACCAGTTCATTCTGGGTATGAACGAAACCGGAGATACCTTATTCCATGTTCCATATGTCCAATACGGAAGAGAAGTCCTCGCATATCCGGACATCAACAAGTACGTCCGGACAACTACCACAATAACCCCTCCCTGGGAGCTAACCAATCCAGGGCATCAGTAGTCATCCATTCGATGTGAAGATCGCCAGTCTTCAACCACCGTCTTTAATGTCTTCGACTTTAGTCGTCGTATAATTATTTGAAATGAGATTCAACTCGGCCTTTTCAAATAATTTTCGAATATATATAATTCAAATCGTTTCTTTCTTTGGTTAAATTTAATTCAATTTTATAGTCAAATAAATCTAACCGTCCATGTTACTTTATAAACCAAGGGAAATTGGTTTATTTCCATTCCATATCGTTCATAATATTTTATAACGATTTTTCGCTTTTTTATTTATATAAAAATAGCCTATTTAATTCGAATGACGTTTCAGGTCATTATGCGGCTCTGGCGCTGTTTTTATTCAAATTTGAATTACACATTTCTCAAAATCCAACCGTTGGATCTTAATAAATTTAATATCGTTGGAAAGATTTTTCCAAAGCGAACCCAACGGTTCCAGTTTTGGGAAAAATCCGATGGTCGGATCTCTCAGTATAATAGTTTAAAGTTACGCTTCCAAAACGCGAACTACCACGCACGATTCGTTTTATTTTAATTTTTATATATATAATTCGTTTTTATTTCATGACATGTAAATTTTATGCACTTCACACACACATGTTAAAAATAATATTTTTAATGAACAAAAATATTTCATTACATGTAAATTTTGTACGCTTCACATTCATGTTATAAATGATATTTTTTTATGAACAATAACATATTTCACACATGAATTTTATCCACTTCCTACACATGTTTGAAAATGACATTTGTAATGAACAAAAATATATTTTTAACATATGATTATTTTCCTAACATCGCTAACATGTTAATGACAACGTTTTAATGATCAAAACATATTTTTAATATATGATTATTTTTCTAACATCGCTAACATGTTAATGACAATGTTTTAATGATCAAAACATATTTTTATCATATGAATATTTTCCTAACATCGCTAACATGTTAATGACCATGTTTTAATCTAACAAAATCATATTTGACCAACGATCATTTTTAACTTCGCTAACATGTTAAAAATAATGTTTTTATCTAACAAAATAATATTTAATCAATGATCATTTTTAACTTCGCTAGCATGTTAAAAATAATGTTTTTATCTAACAAAGTCATATTTTAACATATGATTTTTTTAACTTCAATAACATGTCCGAGATTATATTTTTGTTGTTTAAACATTTTATTTAAAACATGAATCTTTTTAATGAGTCAAACATACAATAAAAATGTAATTTTTAATGTTTAAACATTTTATTTAAAACATGAATCTTTTTAATGAATCAAATATACAATAAAAATGTAATTTTTAATGTTTAAACATTTTATTTAAAAAATGACCAAATTTGTGATTCATACATACAATAAAAATATAATTTTTTTATTGTTAAAATATTTTAGTCCTAACATGAACATTTTTGTCATTCATAAACAATAAAAATATAATTTCTACTGTTAATATATTTTATTCCTAATATGAACATTTTTGTCATTCATAAACAATAGAAATATAATCTTTATTGTTAATATATTTTATTCCTAACATGAACATTTTTGTCATTCATAATCAATAAAAATATAATTTTTATTGTTAATATATTTTATTCCTAACATGAACATTTTTGCCATTCATAAACAATAAAAATGTAATTTTTATTTTTAATATATTTTATTCGTAACATGAACATTTTTGTCATTCATAAACAATAAAAAATATAATTTTTATTGTTACTATATTTTATTCCTAACATGAACATTTTTGTCATTCACAAACAATAAAAATATAATCTTTATTGTTAATATATTTTATTCCTAACATGAACATTTTTGTCATTCATAAACAATAGAAATATAATTTTTGTTGTTAATATATTTTATTCCTAACATGAACATTTTTGTCAAACAAAAACATGATTCAACAAATGATCTTTTTATTTTTACTATACAATTCAATCCAACAATTCATCGCAACCACAATCAATCAATTCCAATTTCATACAACACATATATGAATTTTATATAGCGTATATATATAAATTTATCATCGCAATCACAACCAATTTTATTTTAAATTTAGAAATCTCATCGTGGGTTCCACTCCTTCAAAAATTGTAAATAGCTCCAAATATGTTCCAGTTGATTTCATTGTATAGTATGATTTTACGGTTCCAACGGAGGTTGTTTCGTCAAATTCCATCGTTTTTTGTACAAGAGATGATAGTTTTAAATATTAATTATATTAATTAACTTAACAAAATAATTAACATGTTAATTAGGCCACTAATTACATTAATTAATATGGGTTGCTTCCTTCTTCTTCGTTCTCTTTCTGTACCAAAAACAAACTCTTCGTTGAAAAGATTCCACCGTTGTCGCACCTTCCAGGAGCCTCCATCCATCGATCAACACACACACCTCCGACTACATTCGCACCACCTCCCCTCGGCCAGAATAGCCTCCAACTCGACATCCTCTGGTGGCCGGAAATGGCTCACATCCGGCGCTAGTTCGAGCTGCAATTGCTCATTGATCTCTCCACTAAACACCATCTTGTCCTTACGAAATCAAAGATCATAAAGGATACAACCATCTTTGTTTTAGAATTGGGAATTAATCCGCATCAGATTGAGAGAAATTGAAAGGGAAATTTAGAACAATCGGGGCCATTGTTTTTAAGTGGCAGCAGTAGGAATAAAATGATAGAATTAAGGTTTTGTTTGAGATAAAGGCCTATATATAATAATAATAATATATTAAATAATATTTAATTTAATAATTGTCTATCTTATCATTTTTTTCTTGTATTTATAAAAGGCATAAAATATGGCATATATGAATATGAAAGGAAGAGAGAGAACATAAAAGAAATAAAAGATATGAATGAAACGCATGCGGCAATTATTATTATCATTATCATTATGTTTTTTTCTCAATGAATGACCCGTCTTTAATTTCCATTGAATATGATTTCAAATTTTATTTATTTTATGAAGGAGGCGACTTTCCTTTTTTTCTCTTCCATAAATGCTTTTGGTTATGCATTGAAATGAATAAAACTGGAAACACATGCAAGTTATAAACAAATTAATGTGGTTGATTGAGGCTGAGTTGGAAATAATTATTTCTCATTCAAAATTTTAAAAGTAAATCACAAAGATAAAGAAACAAAAAAGGAAATAAATGAATGCATGATAAAATGTTTGATGCTAATTGTTATAAATTTGTGTTAAATTTCAAAACATATAATATCAAATATCATAATTGTAGGGAACATATTAAATTGGACAGACAAGAATAAGGCAACGAAAATGTCTACAAATACACATAGATAATGTAAACAAGAATATACATAAGAGAATAATATATATGTATGTATATATGTGGAGATTGTTTGTTTTTGGAAGAATAAATAATAATAATAATAATAATAATAATAATAATGGGAAACAAAAAGGGGAAAGGAAATTAAGGGGATGAAAATATAAGGAATGAGAACATGCAAATGAAATAAGATGCATGAATGTAGAAGTAAGGAAAGAAATTAATAAACAAAGGAAAAAAAATTAATAGAATTAAGGAAAGAAATGAATGCTGCATTAAGGAAACAACATGAGGGGAAGACATTGATAATGAATGCAACTATTCACATTTCAAAATAAATAAATTAATGAACGTTACACTTTGAATAGACAAGGAAATTATTAAAGCGGATGGCTAAAGATATACACATGTATGTTGTCATAATTTATTTCATTTAAAATATACATATTATTTTAAATTAACCTATCAGCATATATTAATAAATCTCATTAATAACATCATAATTTTATTTAAAAAAATTATTCAATAATTTAATTTAAAAATGGAATTTTTAAATTCTAACTCATTTTCTAATAAAATTTCCTTAAAATAAAATTTTAAATTGGTTTTGGTTTTCCGGATTGTTACAGCCGACCTCGGCACTGAGGACAACGGCAACCTGCGGAGCTCCAGAGTGGCAGTGCCTCCAGCTATTGACGCTAGGTGGTTTGGTTTCGGGTTATGGTACAAAAGAGGACGGAGAAGTGAGAACTTGTCGACGACGAGGAGGGTAGAGGCGGAGTTGTCACAGAGGGTTCGTGGTGACGGTGTTTGGCGCGGTAGTGACAACGAAGGGAAATTGGTGGTGGAGGTGGCAACATGAATTGGGGATGGAGAAATCCACCAGTGACCATGAAAATCAAATTCTTGAATTGGGGAAAGATGAAAATTGATTGGAAAGGAAAAACAACGACTATTGTGGTTAGAAGAGGAAAGGGAATCTTTGTTTTTGTGTGAACGAAGGACAACGGTGTACGCATTTTATAATCGAATTAAGGGAACCAGTATCCAACGAAAATCTAAATGTAAATTTCATTCACAGAGAAACATTGACAGGTAGAAGAAAACTTCATCACAAAATCTCTGAGTGCTGTAGCCAAATCTTGGGTAAGATTTTAAATTAGATTTTGTTCAGATATTGTTTGAATCTAAGTCTTGGGTTGAATGAAGTATACAACAACGTTATCCACGGTTGAATGAACATTAAAGGAAAATGGTTTAACTGGACAACGCTGTGTACATAATTTATCATGTTTTAACTTCCGTAAATTTTCTAAATAATTAAATCAAATCAATCGTTCCTTCACTAAATTAGAAAATTAAATTTTCAAAGTTTATTTTAGTTTGAAAGCTAAATCTCAAATATTTTAACTCAAAATTTATAATAACGATTTCTTTAGCTAATGTTCTTATTAAGTTTTTATTACATTACCATACAAATAGCGCCGCTTTGAAATGAATTTAAACTTAATGGTTTATTCGAAATAAATCAACTGCCTAAATTAGAACTTCAGCTTATATTTTAAAAATCTAATTTGTCGACGATAAATTATATCTTACTTAAATTACAACTTTAAAATTCAAAGTTAAAGTTTCAAAGGATTATATTCCCTCATAAATAAAATGACGTTTGTTTTATATAGTTCTCATACTTGAAACAAATTCATGGAAAGCATACAACATATCCAAAATAGTTAATACCACAAATCACATTTGTTAAATAATAAGAGAATTCCAATATTGAATATTCAAATTTGTTAACTATTTAAGTTACGATAGAACGTTATATTAGAAAAATAAATGTACAAAAGCACTTTTAATTCAAAAGTGAATACAACATTCAAAATAAATATTTTGACTATACAATCGCTAAATACAATGGTTTACAAAAGAAATAGATTTGAGTTGAAACAGATAAGTAGGTTAAGCAAGACAGCAAAACTAAAACACTAAAATTGAGATTATATTCACCACAAGCATTTCCATTGTAAATGTAAATACCATATTCAAAACAATTAAAAGCCTAATTTCCAGGTAAAACCTAGTATAATTGTTTATTTTACGTTAATCTTAATTTAATTTATATTTTCAATTGCCAAAATTCATGGATCATTGCAATTATCCATAGGAAGCTGTTTTTATTCTAATCACTGGCTTAATTAAAGAATTAATATATTGTTTTATGAAATTTCTATTTAAAGTAAATGTTATTTTGTATCTTATTTAGACAAGTTTGAATTTCATTTGTTATAAAAAGACAATTGTTTTCATTTTATTTAAATGAAATATCTTACGAAAATAAGCAATGAGTTAATGATTTTATGAATCCTTAACTTTAATATGCTTGATTATAACATAAATGTTAGGTAGATTAATTCTAATAATCCAATATACCTTGGCATTATCGGTTATGCCACATAAACAAGAAGAAACGCACATCAAAACTCCATAATGAAGGAATTTCGAGATTATTTGATTTCGAATCATATGAAAAATGCAAATCTTGTTTATTAGGCAGAATGACTAAATCACCTTTCACTTGACGCAGTGAATGGGTCAGTATCTATTGGGCCTCTTGCATAATGATGTATGTGGACCAATGAGTACATCAGCTACAGTTAGGTTTTATTACTTTATTACATTTACTAATGATGACAGTAGATATGATTGTGTGTCTTATGAAACACAGATCAAAATCCCTTGAAAGTTCAAAGAATTCAAGAATGAAGTTTAAGGCCAATTATGAAAGAATATAAAGACTCTTTGAACGGATCAAAGAAAATAAATAAGCCAATAATTCAAAGACTATCTAAAAGAGTGTGAAATTGTCTCACAACTCACTCCATTTAGAACACCAAAATGGAATGGTGTGTCTGAAAGGAGAAGTCACATCTTATAAGATATGATACAATAAAATGATGAGTCATACAGATCTTCCAAAAAATACTGGGGTTATCCCCTTGGAACAGTTGCATTCATAATTTAAAATAATCCTACAAAAACGATTCTGAAGACACCATATAAGATATGATATAGGAAATGTACTAGTGTGTCTTTTATGAAGATTTGGGATGTGAGGCGTTTGTCAAACTTCTTGCCTCTGACTAGCTCGGACCCAAATCTAATAAGTCTTATTTTGTGGAATATCCAAAAGAAGTAAAAAGGTATCATTTCTATAAATCCTTTGAGAATAAAATGTTTATGGCTCGAATTGGTGCCATTTTAAAAAGAGAACTAGTCTCTGAAATACCGATAGGAATAAAATAAATCTCAAAACGTCTCGGGAACCACAAAATGCTATTGAACCTTGTATGGATAAGGAATTGAGTGAGAGTGACACAATAATTCTAATGTTATATACTGATAACATATCACTTAATGTGAGTGATGTCAGTTTAAAACAAGAAATGGATACTGATTCAACTAAAGAGGATGTTTGGATTAAGAAGTTCATTGTTGAACTTAATCCATTATCGATCCAATGATTTTACTTTGTGATAAGAATGGAGCTATTAATCAAGCCTAGAAATCTTGATCTCATTATCGATCCAAATACATGTTTAAGAAATATAATTTCATATGTGGAATTTTCGCAGAGGAGATATACATATCTGCAAAGCACCATATGTTGCAGATCCACTGACTAAAACTCAGTCGTAGAAGAATGACAATCACACTATTTTCATGGGTATATGATACATGAATGATTGACTCTAGTGCAAGTCGGAGAATGAGATGTCTTAGAGGCAATCAATTTGATGTGATTAATAACACTGTTGATGTTGTTATTTTATTTCGAATAAAAAATTCTATTATGTTATATTTGTTGTGTATATAAATATTAACATAATAGAAGTCAGAATAATAATACAAAATTATATAGTTTAAGTAAGTGACTTGAACATGAGATTATATAATGTAATAATAAGTATTATAATTCTTAAATGCCCCTAGTCAAGTTTTATTGTGTAAATATGAGAACAATAAAACGTTGAGACTAGTATGTTGATTGACTGATGATCATATCTCATTAATCTTTAATATACGTGATATTAATGTGAATACATGAATACATATTGGAGAATAGCATATTGGGCTGACCCAACCTGAGAAAACTTCATGGAGTAAAATTAACAGTATCGTAAGTTATTCTCATAGTGACAGTGATGTAATGGTCCTCAAACCTGAAATCATTATAATTTCATTCGAGGATATTTGTGTTTTGATATCATCAAAATTTACTTTTAACCAAGTAAGTAATAAAGGTGATTATCAGATACATCTCGAATCGATTGAAAATTGTGAATGATCTAGATGGAATTTAATCCTGCAATATAAGTAGTGATATCCATGGGTCTCTTGATTGAGTGAGACTATGAAATGCATGACCATGCTCAAATATTGATTTGTTTTATATAGTTTACTCATCGATCAAGTTAAAAGGATTAAATTATAAATAGGATGATATGTTCTATGCCTCGAGTTTAATTTGGATATATTGGTTAAAAGGATTAAATTGCATTGTAACACTGGTCTCAGAAAAGGTTGTATCGAATCATTGATCTTATCATAACTTTGGGTAAATGCAATGTATTACTAGATGTCGCTCACTGTTTATAATTTAAATATTGTTTAAATTATTGCCAATGTTATGGCAACCTATAGGGTCACACATAAGAATGTATAAAACGATGAGAACTGTTCATAACAAAAAGGGAAATCAAATGTTGAATTTTTCTTGGTTTTGAAATGGTATACGGGTTTGACGTTATCCCTTAAAACTCTCGTTTTAATATTATGAAGGGACCGACTGTTATTTCATTTAAATAGAGACAAAAATGAAAACGAGAAATAAAAATAAGGGAAAAACACTAAATTCCAAATCGACTAGCACCAATCTCTTATCCTTCTTCGATTCCATTTGACGGGATCGAAAAGTCGTTCGTGGACTCCTCTAGAGGCGACGACATCTAATGTCACACTAGGGTTCGATGTATTCCAGGTCCAAATCGATTTCGTGAAAAGGGAAAACAATAAAAGGAATAATCTTCAATTTAGAAATTTTTGCATAGATCTACAATATTAGGATTGTTTAATCTATTAAATATCCATTGAGCGATGATAGTTAAAACCCTAGCAACAATTCCTTGATGATCGTCCCATATTGGCTTGGCATGTCATATAGTGCTCATTTTCCTTAGTTTGGTGGAGGAGTTATGAGGCCGTCATCACAAATATCTTCTCAAACTTGTCGTTTGCCAATCTTTTCTAACAAAAAAAAATTAATCGACCCATAAATAACTATAATTAACTCATTAATAATCATATTAAACAAAAAACATACCAAATGATCCTCGCCTCCAATTTCACTGGGATTAGCTTTCTTTATTTTATAAACTCGTGATTCGTAAAATGACGTTTGATGATTTATTTTGCTGAATCGACCACGAATCGCCAATAATGTTCGCATGCTTTCAAGATGCTTGTGGTTGAAGGTATTCTTTATTTTTTTTTCCAAAACTTATCACCCTAGTAGTCATAGCCTGTAATCGAATCCTGTGAAATGTGACAGTAGATGTTACATAGATCGTTGTTGTATTGACCCGGGATTTTGTCGACTTTGGTTATCGCCATAAACTCAATGATGGCTAACCAAACGTCGAAAAATACCAATCATTAATGAAAGAAATTAGAGGGTGAGGAAAGATAAGATAGAAATTTATAATAGAAGAAGAAGAACACAACATCAGAGTAACACGAACCTCGCATCGGAACGAATAACATATAATAGATAATATATCCTTGAAATAAAATCAGTATATGTATACAATAACATTATCAGAGTACAACACTTACAACACAGCAGAAATAACTATAGCTATATAATCCTGAAGCCTCCTGCTTCAAGCTCTTCCAGTGTATCTGTAAATCCCGACTACTTGACTGCCCGTACAAATTTAGGCACCCAAGAGTTTAGGGAAAACAAAACAAAATAAATTCCAGGTCAGTCATGGGACTGGTATGAGTAAAACAGTTTAAAACAGTTTGAACAAGTAATCGATATCTCATAAGACCACGCCATATAACGGAATGGGTTTTTCCCTTATGAGAATCCAAAATATCTTTATATCAAAAAACCTTTTGATATTATAATAATGTCTATCAACCACAATATAATAATCATCTAGCAGAAACGCTTTCATCTCACGTTCTACATATATAGTATACAATCAAAAACGCAAGCACGTATTGGGTAATGGATTTCCAACTATGACAAGGTATGGAACCACCTTTCGCTAGTGTACCTCTAGAGAGGAATATACTGGGTTCAACAAGAACATCTTGCAACCCGGCCACACATGACCGACCACTCATTTCGCTTGAGTGTATCGAATGTATATCACCAACAGTTGGGATCAGCAACTGTTTCCCGAATGGGACAACATCAACAATAGATTTTTAGAAGTAAATGAAACTCTAGATCAGGTGATTATACACCCTACTTCGGTGCGACCGACTTTGCCATGCTGCCTGCCCGATTTCTGTCATTTACCGGATGTGAGGCTAGAAGCTACGCTTTATCATCACACTAGATTCACTTTGAATGCCACATCGTCAAATCCATCAAATCACCGATTGACGTCCTCAACTATACATTATGTGTTAGCTAAAAGAAGTTTCCTTCTCCGCTTCCACTCTTGGTACGGTTGGAGAAATCAATATACGTGATCGTCTGGAAATACTCTGTCAGACATCTGTCCATACAAGTCATCCAGGAACAGGATGAACCGAAGGTACTATCCAGAATATCCATCTTAGCACTTTACTCCGTCTTCGATTATCTTTGGCATATGTGATTTACAACACTTATGCCAATACAGAGTGGTTCTTTGGATAATAATCCGACCGGTCTCCCCATATTAACAACGTAAAAATGGTCAAAACTTCGATAGTCTGTGATTTAACTATCGAATAAAAACAAGTGTGCAAACAACGATATTATTTCCAGATGGAAATTCTATCAATCAATCATCAATCATATATCTCCTTAGTTCATTAATTTACTTATCTCCTGTTTCCCTATATTCAACATTTCTTATTTTCTAAATTTAGAAAATATATGTTTTTACCATTGGAAAACATTTCCATTTCTTGTTTTCTATATCAGAAAACATTTTTGGTTCTTATTTGGAGAAACGTTTCCAAAAAAACTCCTTCATTGGACTTAGACAGATGTTTAAAAAACCATCGTGATGCCAACTCAAACCATTACGCTTATTAACTAAATTCCTTTAACCCACCTTCACTATCGAACCTTAACCATTCCTTAGTTAAAAATGAAGTCAATCAAGTTGGGGTAATACTACCTCTCAGACCTTAACTGAACAACGTTTCTAACCTTGGAATAGATAAAGTTCACCCCTTTAATTCTTTAACAACTTCCTTACGTAACTCTCTTTCGAATCATCTCTATTCGATAATTCTTTCCTTCGAATAAGATATATTCGATAACTCTATTCAATTTACTCTATTTGATTAACCCTTATCGATTAACTCTATTGGACTAACGCTATTGGATTAACTCTATTGGACTAACGGTATTGGATTAACTCTATTGGACTAACGCTATTGGATTAACTCTATTGGACTAACCCTATTGGATTAACTCTATTGGACTAACACTATTGATTTACTCGTTTCACTTAACTCCTTTCGAATAAACTATTTTCGATAACTCCTTTTACTCTATTCGAATAAACTATATTCGATTAACTCTATTTACTTTATATTCGAATAGACTATATTCGATTAACTCATTTGCTTTAACTCTAATCGATTAACTCCAACTGGTTTAACTATAACTGGTTAACTCTAATTGATTAACTCCATCTGGTTAACTCTTATTCGAATAACAAATATTCGATTAACTCTAACTGGTTAACTCTAATTGATTAACTCCATCTGGTTAACTCTTATTCGAATAACAAATATTCGATTAACTCTATTCAACTGACTCGACTCGACTAACCCCATACGAATAACTAATTCGATTTACTACTTTCGAATACCATATTCGATTTAACTCCTTTCGAATAACTAATTCGATTTACTACTTTCGAATACCATATTCGATTTAACTCTTTTATTCGCTTTATAAAGATTTCCTTTTTAACAACATTTATTCATTTTAAAGATTTACTTTTAGTAACGGTTCTCCACTTTAAAATGATTTCCTTCTTATAACAGTTTCCTTTTTATAACGTTTTCCCTTTTTCTAAATATCTCCTATTTATAAATATTCCAATTTATAAATATTTCTTATTTATAAATATTCCATTTATAAATATTTTATTTTCAAATATCACTTTGAAAATATTCCCTTATCAACATTTCGGTATGTTATGGTTTTCAACATATCAAATCACGATGATCAGTATCCTCCAAACACATATAATCGACAACAGATTATATATCACATCATATATCACAATATATGAAAAACAGTAAAATAAATGTTGAGGAGTCCAGTCGGATTCCTCCAACCTGTTTCCCTGCATCCACAGAATCAACATCACTTTCAGTTCCATATGATATATTCTGTTAAACAGAATCAATATAGAAATTCAACTAACTGACTAGCAGTTCAATCAAACAGTCAACACACAGTTAATCAGCCAATATTTAACAGTTTTAAAAATACAACATGAAAATATAAACTGTTCAGAGTTAGTGAGATTTACTCACATTAGACTATCATCGTTAATTAACGATAATTGTCGTTGATTCAGATCGGACAATTTATTTTGAAATAAATTCTAGACGAGTTCCAATAGATTCCAGAATGTAGTTGTTGCTCATACGCTCCTATCGGACTCAGTTTCGTCAAATTCTTATTCTCTTGGACCCAACGCCCAAATCAAAAGTCCAAGGCCCGCTGTATTTCCCTTCTTCTCAACATTTTGCATCCGACCTTCTAAAATCGTGGAAAACAACTTCCCCAAACCTTTCAACAGTTTTACATTCACCCAATTCGAACACTTCTGCCTCCCTACCATTTCTCAACGTATCTACATCCCACTCCACCAATTCGTTTGCATTCACCACCTACAAAACCCCATTCATTGTTAATTCGACACGCTTCCTCACTTCACCAGTAAAACAATACCCACTCCACCGATCACACAACCTCAGGAAAGTAGTCCTTCCTCTCACGCTTTGTTCCCTTTCAACATCTCATCCAGTCTTCGATCTCCACCACAAATCAGTTAATCACCCAAATCCTTCTCATCCATTCTTTCTTCTACCCTCATCAAATTCGATCACTAAACCCAGACCCTGTGAACTGAAAATGTTCGAACCCCTCAACTGCTCAAACCCGAGCAACAGGAAATCAAACCCCTTCCATCTGAATCGCACTCATCCACGTTTCCGTTGACAGCTCCTCACCACTGGAACGCAAAAGGCAAAATCCACTTTGATCTCCAGTTATCACCTCGCCCTCGATGTACACAGAACAGCGAACAAAACGTTTGAATCCCTGGCGGAAAACCATACTGGAGTGACTCAAAGGATAGCAGGAGTTCAAATCCGTAATTGTAGTGATATTTAGGATTTTTATTGAATTTTCTTTTGAATTATGAAGGATTGATTTTCGTTTTCCAGAAAATGGACTGGTGGCGGAGGATTTTAGAACGAGGGGAGTAAATGTGATTTAGGTTATAAGGGTGAGAGTTAAGTCCTATTTATAATGAGGACAAATATCTAGATATTCTTATTTTTATTTAATTTATAAATGTCATACTTGTCTTTAAAAATTCCTGTGGTCATATACGATACCCAAAAATCCCGAAACTGGACATGTAGCTAGAGTTCGACATTACGGTCCCAACGAAACTGGTTTCGTCGAATTCTGACTCCGTGTGCTCATACAGCGTATTTTTAACCGTCAAAATACTGATTGTTTTTCGCTCTAAAAATCCGTACGACCACACAGTGACTCTAAAAATCACGAAACTGGAAATCTAACAACTATTTGACATTGCGGATCCAACAAAATTAGTTTTGTCGAATTCCGACTTCGTTTGCAAAAGTGGTTATTTTTAAAGCTCTGGATGGCCCATTTAAATATATAAATATATTTAAATTAAATAAAATATTAATAAATTAATATTATCGTATATATTCACAGTGGAATACCGTACAGATCTAGAATATTCCTATATGAATTTCTAACTCGATATTTTAAATCTGGTTCAACCCGATATTTGATTTATATTGAAATTCCCTTTTAAAAATATAAATAATTCCTTTATAAATTATAAAGGAATTCCACAGCGACTTTTGTAAAATTTGATTTGGATGTGAATCAAAATCTACACGACGAAATCCGATTTTTCCCTTCCACTAGAAAGATATACTCCACCAGCTCCACACGTTTCTTGTTTCATAGAAATCTGGCTTAAAACGAATCATGTACATTCAGTTGAAGTTCGAATCGCCAATTTACGAACTGCAGCGCCATTTCAAGCTCGATTTTTATTATATTATAATTCTATGTTCAAACTGTCGTTTATATAATATATTCGTTATTCAAATTCAATTCCAAGCTGAATTAAATATCACAGATGATCCGGTTCACACCATATCGCCATTTCAGCCAATTCTAATTATTTCAGAATTAAATATATTATTTAATTTATTAATTTAAATTAAATATTCACCGTTATTTAATTAAACCACCATTTTATTCACTATATCACTATTTATATAATTAAATAAATTAATTATAATACCTCTGCCAATGCGGGTCATTACAGTTGTCCTCCTCGTTTTCCATGAAACGATTAATTGTTTGCTTGGAGGAATACCTTTATGGTTCTTGGTGTCGTCTTTGTAAACATGATTTCCGGACGTCGTCGGATGTGTAAATTCCCAAAAGGTGAAGACATTATTCGGTTTTTGTTTCTTTAAGATATGTATATAGAAAGGAAGAAAAGTTGTGTTGTGATTTTGTATGTGAGGAAATTGGTAATTTAAGGTGGAAATATAGTCGTTGTACCAAGAATATAATCGTTTAATAACTTTTGAAGCAGAATTTTACCATTTGATAGCTGTTAAGAGAGAAGATGTTTTTTAAGCTGTTGTTTTGTAAAGGATGGAAGCGGTAGATGGTGCTGATTTGATCAGTATCTTATGTTAAGGCGCTAATTAAAACAATGATTTATTGTGGGCGCTAATTAAATCAGTATCCATTATAGAATGCTGATTTAGTCAGCACCCTAACTTTAGACGTTGATTAAATCAACGTTTGATCTAATTCAGAATACTGAATTGACTTCTGAATTTTATCTTGAATATTATAGAAAGTTTGCTCATTGGACGTGTGCTTTTCCCTCCATTTAGAATTCAAAGGCTGAATTCTAAACTGTTGGAGCTGCTCTAAGGAGAAATAAAGAGTCTGGTTATATGGAAAATCAAGAGCCTATAGATTTTAACTACAACGACTTGACTTAAGACTCGAATTAGTGGCATAGCCAGGATTTTTTGTTGGCGATTGCATAATTGAAAACTTCGGGCTTTGAAGGAGAAATTTCAATTCTTTTTTAATTGTTTGTATAAGTTTGGACAATAAACACTAATATTAACATGTGTCAAACCTATTGAAATACTAATATTAATTTGCAGAAGTTAGAAAATTTCAAGGTTATATAATTATATTCAATTAGAAAGAGAAATGGAGAAAAAAAATGGAATCTTGGATCCTGGGAAGGTCACTTTCCCTCCTCAAGCATAACATAGCCCTTCCACTGACTCGAATTATCCCACTTGGTTCTAAAAAAGTTGGGTACGTCTTGCCAAAAAAAAGTCGGGTATAAGAGTAGACACGTAGTGGACGATAACTGTCTCTTTTATGATGAAGTGACATCGTGAAAGATAGAAAAAAAGTGGCTGTAAGAAAGTTTCCAGTGTCTTAAAGTTATAGGTAATAAAGTGCATGCCCCTTTGGCCATGTTCAGGGCATTGACACATAGGACGCAAAGAAACATGTTCGTGTCCGGCTTGCTAACGTGCGTGTGGATCTATTTCTAGTTTTTTTTCCTTAATTTTTAGTAATATTAGTGAGCTCCTTGTCAATAAGAGAGTAATGAGAGTAGTTTGTACCTTATTTGTAAGCTTAGATTTAATAGATTTCAACTTTCACAGAAAGTAACGTTTCCTAGGCATTCTCTTTCCAAAGAAATTTATCTTATATGTTTAACTAAATATGTTGTCAAATATTATTGTCAAATATGGTCTAAATAAATAATATAATATACACACATACGTATGTATGTATGCATATGTATACTACTACACAAATATTATTCTACCTAAAACTCGCTAAGATTAATTTCTTTATAGCATTTGAATAAAATTTTTGATAAGACAGAAGTTCGACATTTGTGATTAAATGATCTCGGTGATGGTCAGGAAGTAGAATTTGTACCAATGGATTCAAATATGGACATCCATGTAATGTTGTAACCATATTGTCTTAATATAGATGATGTTGACATAAGTTTCTTTTCTAGTTGACCTAAATTTTACTATATTCTTTCCAACATTAAAAAATAACCTTAGTATAATGCCATTGGATCATATATAACAACACCAACATATCCAAGTGCATGTGACATTAGAGCAATGATCAAAATGGATTTTCTATCAATTATAAAACCGATAAATTTTCATAAACTATAAAGCGCAAGCGAACGATGTACGGTCGTAGCATATTGACAAGTATGGATTAATCCTGGAAGGAAAGCAATCAAAATTATTCAATCAAATTATGTCAAAAGTCTAAAAGTGTTTTTCATATTAAAAATGTAGAAGAATTAGAATTAAAGTAATGATATTAAAACACAATCTAATGATAAATTCACTTTCATAAAAAACTTATAATTTCTCTTTTTTAACACGAGTGGAATCAGTCAACATATTTATTTTAAGTATTGACAAAATGAAATAAAACAACATAAACTATAAATTTATAACACAACAATCAAACCCACTTTTTAAATTAATGAAAACGAATACGAAGTTAAAAGCAGAATCTGTTTTAAGCATGTTGTATTTACGGTCTTTGATCAAGTAACATAAAACATTAAATTCTGATTTTACTTATAGTTTCATATCAAAATCAAATAATGGATGAAGATGTTATATGTATTTACTATTGATTAAGGATGACTTGTTTATGATTGTAACATAAGCTGTCAAACTCGTGTATAAACATCAAACTTCTACCGGGATCTACTTTTACATTAAGCATAAAAAGAAGAGATCAAAAATGAAATCATTATGTTTATTTAACATGACTTAAGATAACTTCATTACTTCTAAATTGAGGAGGTTAAGCTTCGCATACTTGAACTCACATGAACATAAAGTGATTTAAAAAAGGAATTAAACAAACACAAAGCTAGCTAATTCGCGTTAAAAAGAACTAATTTATTTGCATAAAAGAAAAGAGAACATAGAAGAGCATGAAAATAAAAAGAAAGAAAAGAAAGAACTAAAAAACCATTTAAAATAATCTAACTTTTATTTATAATTTATGCTACTACTAATATGAATAAAAATGAATATATTACATGAACATAATAGGGTAATTATACAAGTCTAAAACCTAATTTCATTTAGGGTGATACCAAAAATGGCATTAACTCCGTGTAGCCACCATGTAATCATTAGTACATATATTTTGCTTTTAATTATTGTCTATTAGCAAGTGGGTAGGTGGATTTCTCCATGAAGCAATATTTCCTTATTTTGTTTGGCATTCAAAACGTGTGCATGTACAAGCCCATTAAGACTTTTCCAATCTTCACTCAATTTAGGGCTGTCCATGGATGCTTTCGGATACGGATAGTGCCATATTCACATCTGCATTCGAAATCATTTGTGGATGGGATACGAATGGATACCGGATAATTATCCAATCCGCCAACGATCAATAAATCATGGTACATAAATGAATTTTTTAGTTTAATATAAAGTTTTTTTTTAATTTATTTGATTATTAAAGTGATAAAAATAAACAAATACGATAGTATTAAATAATTCCGAGTAATTAACAAGCATTTAGTGTGTATTACATAGACTTTCAATTTAATAAAATCATTATTTAACATATTTTATTGTTTTAAAATATGCATAACTTAAATTATAATAATGAAAAAAGCAGACGAATGATTTTCAAATGCGGATGTGTCTATATCCACATCCATTTTCCCGGGTATCGGATGTTTATCCCTTTTTCGGATGCAGATGCAGACGAATTTCAGATTTTTGGGGTATCCATTAACAAACCTAACTCAATTTTCTACAAAGTAAAATTAAAACATGTAAATAAATTATGTAAAATTGATACATACACAAAATTATCTTTTTTTTCCCAAGTACAGACAAATGGATAACGAAATGAGTGCACTTTTATGTTACATAAACTAGTAAAGATATCTAACGTACCTTTTATTTCAATAAAAGCATTCGAGAGTAAAAATATACATTTTAATTACACATCAAATACCCTCATATTTATCTTTTTATTCGTCCACGAATAAAGTGCAAGTATAATAAAAATCCACTTTCGTACGGAGCATGGTTACATTGAACGTTTGGAACAAGTTGTTGATCCTCTAAATTTCCCTAGTATAACTAGGGTTGTCTCGTCAGGGTATTCAACCGACACAGCACACAAAATCCACATGCAGCATACATAGGTCATATTGCAAGTTTAATTAGAACGACATGAATGAAGTTATATTTATAAAATGAAGAATTTACCTTTGAATTGATAAGAGATAGTAATATACAAGTTATGGTCATCAACAAGAAATTTTAGTCCTTTGCCGGTCAGAACACCTAACAAAACCTAAGTTCCCATTACATTTGGGCTTTATCCTAACTAGTTATTTCGGTTGATAACATAGTGTAACTATACAACAAATTCTTCGTTTGAATGCTAAAGTTTGCAAAGTGGTTATCTTTATTTCTTTTTGTAAAAAAAGTCAAATAGGTAAAATCAAGATAACACTTGGGTTTCAAATGATTACTATCTCTCTTTTTTCGTAAATATATTGTTAATATTAGAATTATTAATATTTACTATACCTAACATAGGAAACCGTGGTCAGATCACTCGTGCATGGCCTTACATGAGGAGGGTATAAAGCACGATGAGTGTACACTCTTACGTATGAACTCCTATTTTTATTGTTGGTATTATTTTACATACACCTAAATCGGAAAATTAAGCTCTAATAAACCGTTCACGCATTGCCTTTGAGTGAGTAAGTGAGTGTAACTGAGTGCATGTAGTGAGGCAATGCTTGTACAAATGAGTGTTTTGTATCGTGTGTGTGTGTAACAGAGAGAAACAGAGCTGTGTACTATTCAAAAGTGTAATATTATATTTATTCGAATAAAATATCTATTCAAAATTAGGAATTCTAAGTTAAATATTTTAGTTCTCGCAAATTTTTTATATTACAATGGTTATACCCTTTGCAAGTTTCAACTTTTTACACTGGGCATTAATTATTATCATAGATTTTATTGCAATGGCCAATGACCATTCTAAAAAAGTGTAATGCAATGGCCTTTGACAACGTTTTCTGTCCGTTGTAAAATACGGTCCTATTACAGTATAGCCTAATACAATGGACGCATGCCCATTGTGAAACCCATATTACAATGGGAATTATTCGTTGTAAAAAGGTTGTTTTGATGTAGTGTCTTGAAGTGTTATGAGATGCTTACCATTCAACCAAAGTGGAACTTGATACTGTCAAGAGCCCACGTGATGTTCAAACATCACCAAGGGAAAAAAAATAAAGTTTCAAAGTTAAATTATTCGTCTAGTTTTAGAGCGTCGTCGGGAAGAGATTCTCAATTTAAGGGGGAAAATCTAGTTGATAAGCTTAGTCAAAGACAAATTGAAGATTATATACTAGTGGACGTCAAAGCTGCAAAAAGAAAGAAAAATGTTGATGTTGTTGTGGATGCAAAACTCAACGCCTCCCATGAAATACACGAACGTAGACATCAAGATAGAACTATGCCAGCTTAGAAGATAATAGAAGTAATGAGTAGGTTTGCTGATATTGAGCAGCAGAAGTTGCTAATTGAAACGCAAAATTTGAGTGTCGAACAACACAAACAGACTATGGAACAACAAAGAGAGGGGCAATAAATAATGAATAAAGACTTAACTGGAATGAATAATTTTCAAAAGGAGTATTAGATGGGTATCAAAGAACAAATTCTTATAGCAAAGTTTCCTGAAATTTGGTTGGTTTTATTATTTCCTCGTAGTATCTATTTTATTTCCATTGTAGTATCTGCTTAATTATCAACGTAGTGTTTGTTTGAAATACTTAGCTAGTTATGTCATTAGATGTTAATTTCGATTTCACTAATACTAGTTTCTTATCAGTAAAAATGACAAGTTAAAGAAAATTGGATTCTCTTTTAATTAACCATAAATAAACATATAACCATTGTAACTATGAATCACCATAATGGTTCCATATATGCTTAATAAGATCTTTCTATCGCCTATTGTGTGGTTGTGCGTCTTTAAATAAACACCGGTAGTCCAAATGAATGTTGAAGACCTCTTTTGTTATATGGGTGTTGTCTCAGAATACATCATGTGGTTGCGAAGCACCTTCATATTTATAGTGTCATTGGCATTCATCCATATCTCTTTCATCTTCAATGATCATGTTGTGTAGAACAATGCAGACAAACATGGATTGTAGTTAATCTTTTCCTAGACCACAAACGACAAGGATGACCGATCATTGCAAATCAAGACTATAGAATGCCAAAAGCTCTTTCTACATTTTTTCTTTGTCCCTCCTACATCGCAACAAATTTTGATTTGGATATGTTTTAACAATAGTGCTCCATTTTGGATAAATGCCATCACCTAGGTAATTACTATGATTGTAAGTATTTTTCCCAAGAGTGAATGTTATTGCAGGTACCTAAACTTAAGCTACATCATTAAATAGATGTGTTATTTCAATAACATTTAAGTCGTTATTAGAACCCAGCATTCCAAAAAAAGCATGTCAAATCCACAAATGGTATGAAGCTACGACTTCCGAAATAATAGTCGGTCGTCTTTCCTTGTCGTTGTAATAATCTTGATATGCCTTGGGGAAATTCTTCAATTCCCAAAGCATACAGATAGGGACTTCCCAACATGCCCGACCATCCTCTGCTCTCATGCATTTCTCTGATGCGTACAACATCGACTTCGTCTGAGGACCTTAAGTACTCATTCCTATAGACAACTACAATAGATTGACATAATTTTACAAGAGTTTCAAGTGTCATGCTCTCCGTAATTCGGTATGCATCGTCCAATGCATCTTCAGGGGTGCCATAAGCTAACATTCTCATTGTGGCTGTCATTTTCTATTCACTGCTAAGCCCTTATGTTTTTGAAGCATTTGGTTTATACTTAAAATATTTGTTATTATTTTGAATACCTGCCAAAATTCTCAGAAATTGTTCACTTCTCATTCGGTATCTTCTTCGAAACATGCTTTCTCTGTAAGTGTAGTTGACATTAAAGTAATCTTACATAAGAGATTGATGGGATGTAGCTTGGTTACGATTTATAAATTTACGACCATGTACCGATCTATCGTGCTTTCTGGATGATGAACCATAAGCTTCGTGACATATGTCGATAACTTATTGTAGTTCTTTGAACTTCCTACTAAAGGATAACTTCTTCCTCAGAATCACTGTCAAAATCTTTCATACACTCAAGAAACTATGATGAACTCATCTTTATGTTTAATGTTTTTTTGTTAAGAGCTATTATTTGCAAGGTTACAAGCTTATATAAGAAATAGTTTGAATACATTTGCACATGGCACATAACAAGCTATCACATGGTTTTTGAATGATTGAGGCAATTCATCATGTTATCACATAGCACATGGTATAGGTTAGAAACATTTACACAAGAAACATGACATTATATCACACGACTTCTGATTGATCGAGATAACTCTCCAGGTTGTCACATGACACATGGTATAGGTTGGAAACCTTAGCATAAGAAATCACATGGCACATGAATGATTGAGACAACTCACCATTTTATCACATGGCACATCGTTAAATGTGTAGATGGAGTCAAATAGGCTGTAGTGTCCTGTCAATGTCATTTACTAATATCACGATATATTATCTCCCAATGACGTAAGACTCATTGGACACGAGACACTCAATCGAGTTTCTATGTTCTATAATTAACGGCCATCAAATGAGTTAAACAACAAGGGTCACCCTCTACTGAGTTAAACGAGAGTCCATGTTAGATAATTAAAAACAACTTCAGAATACTTTCATAACAACCGTTATACAATGCGAAAACATACTACATATACTGTTGAGCATTTTCAATTGATAAACATAAAAAGATACAAAAATACAATAAACCTAGAGTTGTAGTAAGCTCCATATCGCATAAGCAAACTATAACGAATTTCACATGCTTTATGATCAAGAGCAAAAGATTCTAATGCCGTATGCAGACAACTCAATATAGCCAAACCCCAATCTATCGTATGCTATTCTTTAAGTGGGCTAACGTTGCTAGACGGCCAAGTCGAATCGTACTCTTTTAGTTCGAAATAATGTCGAACTAAAAAGATACACAAGAAAAGCCCAAAATACAGAATCGCCTATAGCTTCGGTACCCATATGAGCTAAAATATATTCCTGTAAATATGTCAGGGTAACAACTCTAGATGGGATATGAACAGGGGCAAAATCAAGCAGATATTAAGTGTACATCTCAAATGCCTCGTAGTTAGAGTCAAAGGGATATGACACTCTATCTGTACCTCTTATCTCAATCCCCGTAACCATATAAAAATCCGTTGGGGTAATACCAAACTCAAACTCTGGAAAATGAAATGTATGTGGGATGGACCATCACCACTCAACTAAGAAATCTAATAGTGACCGGTCAAATGACTAGGTTGGTCTAATCTGTAAGAAGTGTCCAAAAGGTCGCTCATAGCCTATTCCGTAAAGTCTGATGCACTACATCATAAAAATGTGTAATACACCTCGACCAACTGCACGAAAGCTGAGGTAGGGAGGCTAGTAAAAAGACATTTGTTCTTGGTTAATATACTATAAAATAACAATACAACCTAATTATGCAATGTAGTAGATAATTATTTTGTACACTTCTAATTATATTACAATATAAAATTATATCTCAACGGTCCCAAGAGTTGTGAACATATGGTGAGAGCAACCCTCGGGTAACTCATGTAAAATCTGTAAGTCGAATATCGTCGTCTCGAGGGCATGAAGGAATGTGCATAGGACCAACCATCTCATCTGTATATGTTCGAACTGCCTGTCTAGCGGTTTTGATCACACGTGGCAGCATCTAAACGCGATATCAAATAAAAAATAAAAATGTAAATAATGAGTGGGGTAGGGGGACAAGACCGAGTAGCGCGCAATTTATATGCACCCTACCGTAGATGCTGATTTAATCAACGTCCAAGTGCTAGATGCTAATTAAATCAGCGCCTATGGATAATGCGTTATTTAAATCAGCGCCTTATTCTTAGACATTGATAATCAACGTCTAGGGATAAAACGCTGATTTATTTAACATCCGTCTATTGAGAAATCATTTCAATATTCCCCCGTAATATTACGGGTCGTAATATTACAAACTGTAAACCGTTGGATATAGAAGCTTAAAATACAATTCGAATATTTGATCAATCTTATGCATTCTTACATCTCAGTGTTACTTAAAATCTAGTAGAATACATCTAGAATGTGTAGATTTGGACATATCTTCGTAAAATTAAGCAAACCTTGTGTTGTGTACTCTTACATTATTTAGAGGTTTCTCATCCCTAACGTGGTGATGCTTTTATTTTGAAGCAAGCAAAAATATAACAAAATCTTGTTAGGTAGTTGAAGGAAATAAGAAATGGAACGAGAAGCAATAATGATACAAAGTACATAGATAGGCTGTCACAACTTTTATCCTTGAACTCTTCACTCAATCAATTCGAATGCAAAATGAAATCAAAAAGCAAACAGATTATGAGTTGTATAAATGTACTTTACCTCCCCGAAAATAGCAACTCTTCTGCCCCATCTCGAAAGCATCCTCCTCTCCATTCCATCCATGGAAATCTCATCTTTATCCTTTATATTATTCACCCTCTCCTTTCACTTTACTCTTACAGATGTTTCTTTTCTCAATAATAAGAGGCGCAGTTATATAAAATTGGAAAACAATGGGAAGGGGGAGGATTGAGATTAAGAGGATCGAGAATTCAACGAATAGGCAGGTCACCTTCGCCAAGAGGAGGAATGGAATTATCAAGAAAGCGAAGGAGATTAGTGTTCTTTGCGAGTCAAAGATTGGGATTGTTGTCTTTTCTAGTATGGGCAAAATGAGCGAGTACTGTAGTCCCAATACTAGGTATGCATTTTATCTTGTTTTAGAGCCTTGAAATTTGTGATTTGTTGGTAGCTTGTTGTCTGAATAATCATTCTGATTTTGTATGGATATTTAGTCTATGGTTGTTGCAGCATTGATTTTCTAAACGCTTGGTCGGATCAGATAAATCTTGAAAATAACACTTGTCACCCTAGCTTAGATTCGGATCTTTGTTTGTGCTTATTTGAACTATACAGCGGCAATGCTATTCTTTTATTCATAGAATTTTGTGGATCGTATCCATGACATTACTGTTGATGAATCCTTTAATAACTTAACAATCTACATTTGTAAGGTAGGTAACACAAGAACTGTGTAGTGGAATAGAACTTTGAACGATGACATGTGGATTGGTTTTTCTTTTTCTTCTGCCTTCCTGCTAATCCAGCATGGTCCAAACCAATCTATTTTAAATTTATATATAAGTTCAATTCAATTTATGATTATTCTCAAGTGTTGCTCGTGTACATATTTTTTTTCTTTCTTTTTCAAATATGATTTGAAGCTTTCCATCGCTCTTGGAAGAGTATCAACAGCACTCTGGGAAAAAGATTTGGGATGCAAAGCATGAGGTAGAAAGCAAATAATTAAGCTGTTCTCATTTCTCAAATTGAAGGTCAAATTAAAGCAGTTATTTTACATATGCTTTTTTTAGAAACTGCAAGCAGAGATCGATAGGATCAAAAGAGAGAATGACAACATGCAGATTGAATTGAGGTTATAATTTCTATATGTCCAACTAAAGCTTTCTTATCTATTTTATCATTTTGAAAAAAAAAAAAAAAAAAAAAACACACACATACACTCACACACACAATGCAGTGATTAGTTTATGCTGTTGTTTACAATAGGCACTTAAAAGGTGAGGATATCAACTCATTGCAGCCTAAGGAACTCTTACCTATCGAAGCAGCTTTAGAAGATGGTGTAACTAGTGTTCGTAATAAGCAGGTAGCATTGGTTCATTATACTCGTCATTTTGAATTTGTTTACCGAAGATTAAACGTAAAGGGAAGTGCTCTAAATTTATTTTACATATGCTAATTTTGCATATTTAAGCATAAAAAGACTGATATTTTGATTTTAATCATAACAAGCAGTTTAATTTCATAATAATCCCTAGTCACGTTTTGCTTGGATCACCTATTGTTTGAATTGCATAAGGCGGTTAACATAAAGTTCAGATATAGCAGTCTTTTGCTTACATTATAGTATCTGTTCAGTTATATTAGATTTGTAATATCTGAATTGCTTTACATGTAAAATATGATTTAGCCCAATTTATTGCTGACTGGATGGTAAGTTCAAAACACAATTCATGAACATTCCTAATTTAGCCTACAGTTTTCCAGCCTCCTAATAATAATAATATTAGGCAAGAACTGTCATGCACAATATCTGAAAGAATCTCAAAGCTAGCACCTTTTAGTTTTACATTGCCTTATAATCTTCTTTGTGAAGAGTCTGAGAAAAATACAGACGTTTTAGTTGGCATTTGCTTTCAATTCGTATGACATGTGCTATTATTTTACAGATGGAATACCTGAAGATGCTCAAGCTAAACGTAAGTATCTAAGAGGAAAAAAAAGAAAAAAAAAAGCCCTTTTGCTTTTTTTTTCTTGCTAGCCTCTTATTGTTTCGTCTCCGAAGTTAAAATCAGTTTTAACTGATTTGAGCTGAACAATCTGTGCAGGGTAAAATCCTGGAAGAGGAGAACAAGAAGTTGAGCTACGTTTTGGTAATTGATCCTTGATAAGTAAAACTTTGTATAATATTTTGAGATTAGTCATCTAAGTAAACACTTTTTGTTGTTTAATTGAAAAAATAAATAAAAGCCTAGTTTAGTTAGTAACCTGTAAGTCTGAATGTTAGTTGTATGAAGCAACATCTAACATGCTGATTAATTTATTCAAAAGGTACTGGTACTGCCAGAAGCTTGCTTAATGTTACGTTCTCTCATGTAAACGTCTTTCTCGATTATGATTTCCCGTAGACCCCCCCCCCCCCCCCCACACAACACACACACAAAGATGTAACTGATTTTAGTTACAGACATTCTATTACGTACAAGTTGGAACAAATGGTTAGTATGTGTACAGTCAGGGCCGGTGCAGCCATCCGGGTTGCCCTAGGCAAGGCAAATGAAACTGTGGGGTGAAAAAGGTTCTAGGTTGCCGTAACGAAGGGTGGTGGGAAAAAGTAATAGCAGGAAGTAGGGGGGAGCCTGGTGGGAAGTTGTGATGTTAAAAGACTCCTGAAAAATCACGACAGCACTCGAAATGGAACCCCAGCAATGGGAGTCCTGCATGCTTCTACCACACTAACCTCAGTTTTACAATAAAATTTTGCAATACAATTTAAAATACAATATCCTGTTAACAAACTACCATGGCCACTTCTTCCTCGCTATGTTGCCCCCATCCGGAGGTTTGCCGTAGTCGGCAGCCTGGCAGGCCTAGCCCCGAAACCGGGCCTGTGTACAGTGAATGTTTTGGTAATATTTTCTCTAGAAATAAGAACAAAGTTTTTTTTTTTTTTTTTTTTTTTCATTTGGAAAGTAGGGAATGTCTTAACCACTTGGTCACCCTATGGGGTCTCCTAAGAAACAATAGAATATTTTTCGTATATTTAGAATAAATCATATTTTCCTAAGTAACCTCAAAATTCTAAGGTAGATAAAATATTCTACAAAACTAAGGTATTGTTTGGCTTAGAAACAAATTTTGTGCTTTGTATTAAAAAATGTGGAGAATGGAAAGAGTTGTAAAATCACAGTCAGTCCACCCAAGGGGGGAATGAGAAGGAAGATGATAGGTTTTTATATTTCCCAAAAAGCAGAAGACAAGAAAACGTTTTTTATTCAATGTCATATGTTAAAATCATTTTCCAAATCGATCGTTTTTTTTTCATCTCTTTTCTTCTTCTGTGCATTTTAAAGTATATGTTGAAAATGCAAAATAAAAAACTTATTTTGAAACTAAACACAACCTAAACTTTACGCTAAACCCAGATTTATTTAATTAAAATCAAAATTTTCATGCAAATCGGTTCTTTTATTACTTTTTTTTTTTGGTAGAAATTCAAATTTACCCTTTAAAAAAATCAGAGCTTTCAAAGGAAAAAAACTTTGAACAATTCATAAAAATATATTTATTTGCTTTTAAAACTGCCTGATGAAATCAAAGGGCTAGGTTACTCGCCTGTCCACCACAGCGGCTCCCCTTTAAACAATTTTAAAACATTGCACCTTGAATGGAAGTAGAGCAGACAGGTATCGAATCTGCGACCTCGTTAACAGGAAGCAGGTAACATACCGTTGCGCCACTACTCTTCTTTAGTTTCTCCTTGATTCTCCCAAGCAAGCCATTTTATAGTTTTTTAAACAAAAACTATGACAAATTTTAAATATTTATTGTTTGAAATGATTTTCAAAAACAAAATGTAATATCTTGTTTATGTAAATTATTTATTATTGGATATCTAGGTGCAATGTTTTGGCATATTTTAGATGTTAGTTGGGCGAGAGACAAGACATTTGTTCTTTCTATTATTCAACTAATTGTTTTAAAAGTGTATTAAAAAGCATAGAGCTTTGGAAATTGTGTTTTTTCTTTTTTTTCTCCCAATATTTTTTTAATAATTTTACTATTACTTTTGATTATTGTTGATATTACTTGAAGTATTTTGAATCTTACTAAGTGTTTGAAAATGTTATGAGAAACTTCAATCTTTTTAATAATGTTGAACTTTTTAGGACAATTTTTTTTTTTTTCGATTTTATACCAAAAATATATTATTTGTTTGTCTTAATCTTGGAACTTTCCTTTGAATATTTGATTTTCAAAAAGAAAACATTTTTTCTAAATCATTGATTTTTTTTTTTGTTAATTTCTTATTTTGTTCTGAGAACTTTCATTCTTTGGCCTTGCCAAAGGAAAAAAAACTTGCAACCTTTTTTAAAATGTTGAACTTTTTAGGACAATAATTAAATTTTAAGATCATTGTTTGTTTTAATCTTGGAATTTTACTTTTAAACATTTTATTTTCATGAAGAGAAAATAAATGATTTTTCTAAATTGTTTTTTTTTTTGTCAAATTTTTGTTTTCTTTATATTTGATTTTTTTTTTTTAAAAAATGGAACATTTATAGGGAAATTAAATTACATATTCAAAACTAGGTCTAACATGTTGAATATACTATAATATAAAAAACTAGTCAAACCGCAAGAAACTGCAAACATTTGTAATCTCTGTTTTGTATTGCATATGTGGTATATATGCAATTATGCAGTTAAAGCCCCGCAAAATCTCCGCTGCAGACCATAATGCTCTTCAACCGCTACGCTGTTTCAATTTGGCACCGATGAATAGTAGATCCGCTTTTAGCACCGCTATATTCCGTTGCATCTGCCAAATCAGGACTTTATAGCACTCACTTTAGCAGTATTAATATACAGTTTGATTCAACTATTTCTCTATTTTAAAAATGTCGACAAAGTTAGTGAAAAGAGCTAATTTTAAAGCGTAAGTGTCAAATATATGATAGAAATTTATTATAGTCATCAAATTTAGTGTGCATAACCCTGGTATTTGTTTTTATTTTGTTATATAAGATTAATTAATATTAGTTTCTTCTAAACATATAATGTAAAAATGATAAATAATTAATTTTAGATATTTGGTTTTACATCTAATAAAACTTTTTGTGTATCCACTATTTCCCTATTTTATCCCCATTACATCTTTTTGCACCTCCATCGCTATAAAACCACCAAGCGTTTTAACTGCGTTGATATGCACCAACGATTTTTTTTACAAAATATATTACATATGGATTTACATGGGAAATTATTTAACTTTGATTTAATTGAAAAATAAAGTAATGTTTTGTTTGAAAATTGAGTTTTTATGTTTTGCATTTTCAGTGTGTACTTTGAAATACACGGAAAAGGCGAATAGGATGGAAAACAGTAGATTTGAGAGATGGTTTTAACATAAGAAATTGAGTTTGACTACTTCTTTTCTTCCTGCCTTTTGAAAAATACAAACATCTATCTTCTCTTATTTATTGTTCCTATTGAATAGACTAAGATGTTTCAACTCCTTCACTTCCTCACACACGAAATTTGTTTTCAAACCAAACACCATCCAAAATTCCCAATAAGAAATTTCAAATATGCATTTTACCGTTTTAACTGTAGATGTTTTGAATTTTTGCTTCCTATTGCATATATTAGTAAACATTTAACCAAAAATTATTACATGCAAATACTATAAATCTTGTAAGGAAAACTCTATAAAATTCGTGATTTAGTGGAAAACCTCATTGGTATATTGCATTATCTATTTCAAATTTGAGATAACTGGACATATTTGCGATAAACATTTAGTGGAAAACCTCGACGTACAAGTACTTGCAGATATTTCCAATTGTAAACATTTTTTGTAGATATTTGCGATAACAAAACCTCATTGGTATATATAGTATAGGATCTTATTCGAAATGGTATAGACCATGTGATGTAATGCTGAAAATGAAAACCAATCATTTGAGAAATATAATTACATATATTTTTGAATTAATATGGGTGAAAGTTTAGACAAGTGGGGAACAAAATCAAAAGAGAGAAGGCAACTTATTAGCTTGTTGTTAAGAATCTTTAGCATATTAAATTTGGAATTAGGGTAGTGGTAACAAAATTTTGGATTTACGTCTCATGCTTCTGTGCCGGTGGTTAGGTTCTCAAGTTTTGGTCCTGCATGATTCAAGCTATTTAATATGTGTTGGTTTGTAGTATTCTACGTACTACCTAAAACTTGCAATGCTATTTTTTAAGTACCCATAACATTTAGGTTTGAATGCAGCATCATCAGCAATTGGCTATGGAAGGAAATCGAAGCAGGTATCACAGGGCAGCGGAGTATGCTCCAGAAATGGCAACTGCATCAAGGGTGCAACCATTTCAGCCTAATTTGCAACAGTCTTGAATGCAGCTGACGGAATTTATGTATTTATACAGTAGCAGCAGTAGGTGTGCACAATTTATTAGTTTCATGTGGATGATTGTATGCCTATTATTATACTCCTGTATTCGGATTGTAGAACTTGATGTCTGCTCTACGCTCCTTGTTGGAAGCAAATATGATGGGGAAATTTTTTTTATGTAAAGTGCAGTGTGCTAATTTAGCATATCGCCTCATTTGCTTATGTTTCGGTGAAGTTGAAATGTCTTGTTCAGGTTACAAGCGTTTTACTACTATTTTTTTTTGTACATGTTCTCTTCAGACGGTATAGCGACTTTGTAGCTGAGAAATATTTCAGATTAAAATACAATCATTGCATGATGAGAATAATGGAAGTTTAAGTAAACAGTGTAATGTTCAAGCTGAAAACTTGAATATGAATGAAAGTAAGTTATTGATCTTTTATTTTATGCTGTGACATTTTTCTTACCGTGAAAAGAAAATGATATTAGAAAACAAGGTTCATTTCAAAAATGTTGTCTCATAAGCTTATTCAATCAATTAATTAATTTTGGTGTACTTTTTTATTGGTTAACAAATGATTTAGGTTTTATAAAATCATTATTATTATTATTTAATAAACAAACGAATGATTGAAATGCTATGGATCATTTAGACGTCCCCATCGGCCCTCAACCACTGATCCTTAATTAAGCAAAACAATTAACAAAAAAATTTAATTGAATGAACAAGATTAATTAGGACATCTGACCACATGACTTGTAGCGTTTATATGCAAAAACAGCATTAGATTTTCTTTTCCAGCCATGTTTACTGTACTAGAATTCAGCCGTTAATAATTAGACCTCTACCAAAGCTGAGCATAGAACCAAATATATCTGTACATACTCTGCAGAATCTTATTCAAACAAGGATTATATGTAAACTAGAAACGAAAGTTTTGACATTCCACTACAACCCTGATGGTGAAAACAGAACAAAATAAACTTTTCGAGTTGAATTATCAATAATGATCAATAACTAATCAAATGAAACATTGAATAATGTTAGTTTCAATTCGTGAACCATAAACTTTAAAAATCAATATAAAAAAGACAAAACATCATATAAAAGATATATAAAAAAATCACATATATTATCCTAAACTAGACTTAGTAATCTCATAAGCCAAGAAACAAGCACCATTAGCAGGAATACTACGAGCCATAGCAGGTCCAAACCCTCTATAGAGCCCTTTAACTCCTTCAGAAGCCAATATTTTCTTAAAAGCATCAAGAGACCCTGAATATTTAGGGCACTTAAAATCATCAACTTGCAGGACACTTTTCACGACATCAGTAGGGTACACAGAGCCCCAGAAAGCTGCTCCTGCCAAACCTCCTGCTATGATTAAGGACCCCCGTCCTAAACCTGATGTGTCTGTCCCACCAGCAATGTACTGTTTGATTGCTTCATATGCCCCAAACATAGCAGCATTTCCAGGTATTTCTCTGGCTAAGGTTGGGACCAGACCTTTGTAAAGGCCTCTAAGTCCGCCTTCTGATTTTAGTACTTGTTTAGCTACGTCTAAGGGTCCCCCGTATTTGACTGCAGTGCTTGCACTAGATGACTCGGATAAAGCACTTTGAGCTTGTAACCTGTTCATGGTGAAAAATACTATAAACTGATAAATAGTAGTTCCACAAGACGCAGTTACAAAAATTAATTTATTTTCAGCTAATAAATTTAAAACAGAAGCTCTCCCAACTATCCTTCAAATTCAAATGTTCTTTCTTCTCAGAAAAACAATAAGAAGCTCCTCCATTGCTTGAAACCCTAAATTCCAATAGGTTTTTTTTTTAGGAAAAAAATTGCTTTGGATCTTGATTCAGACTCCTTTATTTTATGATAAGGTATGTTAAACTTGATGCAGTATATTTCTTTTCAATATTAATTTGAATGGGAAAGGTTATAATACCAACCATTATATTTAGCTCACAACATGCACCTTTATAAATACACGTTAAAATGTTAGCAAACACAATTTTAGAACAATGGTCCTGCATGTGAAAATAGGTCAGGCGACTGAACTTTTAGTTTCAGCATTTCAGCTTGGTGTTTAATATATCAGCTATGATTTCAGTAGTGTTTGTTATATTGTTTCATAACTTAGTTGGTATGTTTGGCATCCTACTCCTACCTCGTCAAATATGTTTATTGCCTAATCATGAGTAACCATTCAGAATTTTGGACAACTAGAGGAGGAATCTGATCTTTTTACATTTTCTTCCATTCATCGGTTTTATTTATTCCAAAATTTTCCATGTAAATTAGAACTACAACCGATATTTACGTTATATCCCATTTTTATTCGCATTATGTCAAAAAATGAAGCCAAGATTTAATAGAAAGACTGCTAGCTCATGACTCGTGAGTTAAACTACATAACTGTTGGTTGATGATGACTTTTTGCTATTTGTCCAAGTGACTAAAAAAATTAGTGTTATACAAGTTCAGCTAGTTCTAACCTGCATTTGATTAACTCAGTTGGACACGCAAGAAAAGAGGCTGCAACCCCAGCACCAGCTCCACAGATGACCTGCTGGTTTACAGAAAGGGGGACTCCTGGTTCACTCCTTAATAAAGCTTCCATTTGTCCCCTAACAGTGAACAACAGAGCATTGAAAGCAGCAACAGTAGCAAGCGGTGCTCCCATTCCTTTGTACAACCCTCCTGGGCCTTCACTAGTGATTGTTTTTTTCACTGCATCAAAAGCGCCTGCATATTTGGGAAGTTGACCTGGAAGTGGGTTAGGTTGGCTTTGAAGCTTGACTTTGATAGTGTCAAATGGATGACCAACAATCAGTTGAGAAGCACCTCCTATCGTTCCAGCAGCTAAATCCTTTGCTACTTCCCCCATCTGTGATTAAAAAAACTCGTAAGTATACAATACAGTTCATGCCTGAATTCCATTACAATTACATGTGGCATGTAAAATTAAAGGAATGAGTTTGTTTGCTCTGTTTTCTTGCAATAAATCATGAATCTATATGGCTGACTGCTGGATTATAGTTTTTCCAATGGTTGATCACCAGACTAGCTTAAATTCTATTATTCACTATATAAAAGGCAAACTTCTGAAATCTTTGTTGCTTTCCAAGCATACAGGCGTTAGAGCATCTATAGCAATATGTTCAGAAACTAGTATATTGAAAAGGAAAAATAGGAATTCTTAACATAAATATAGCAAAGCAGATGCAATCACCGATTGTTGAGGTCTAGCACTAACTGCTCCAATGTGGCGCGTTGACAAAATCCATAACAAATATTCAGCACTACAAAGCTTAATTTCTATAAATCAGAAAATATTGTAAAATCATTAATAATCTAAAGTCATCGTCTGGATCTGAATTGACCTTTTGCACATGAGAAAAAGTGAGTTTCTTGCCAATTTCTTTTGAAGCCTTCAGCAAACTGTAACCAGTTTACAAAACCCTGTTACAACAATCATTTTCTAGTAAGGAGAATGTTGAAGACTCCACATATTTTAGGGTACAACAAGGACTGCTGGATTTCCAACTCCTGCAAAACTAGTGGATGACAGAAGTTTTCTAATGGGAGGGACACTGTTGGAGAGGATCTTAGGCTATAGATTGCTGGTACTTCAGTAACATGAAGCATGGTTATTCTTTGGGGCGCACAACATCATTCTCTTCAAGAAATTAACCTCACTCACTAAAAATGAGATGGTTCAAGGGTTTATTGCGGTATTCCTCTATGATACAACAAAAAACCTTCGTATTGATAGTAATTATCTGTAAGAATGAAACCATGTTTTATTGAAGTGCCCAGCGTGGGAGAGAATAGAAAAAGGTAACGGTGTAAAAAGAAATTCGTGTTTATACAAAGAACGATAGGGTATGTTACATGGCTATTAATTCGTGTTTATACAAAGAACGATAGGGTATGTTACATGGCTATTTAATACAAACACATATATGGCTGTTCTACTTCAAAACAACCATAGTACACTGCATAAATAACCCAAGTGACGCAAAGGCCCTAAGTGCCCAAGCGCTCACCTTTGATATTTAATATATAGGCCCAATCCCACATGAACACATTTAGTCATTTTACACCATATGGCTATTCAACCAATAGTAACATTTTGTTTATAGGGTTTACTTCCTACATAAAATGTGCTTGAGTACACTTATCTTTCTAACTACGGTTTTACATTCACTAGCTATTCATGATAACAAAAGTGAAAGAAAGGTATAATTAAGGTAACACAGGTATCCAATGATAAAAACTATAGGCTGATATGCATGTACTGATGTACTGCCGTATACTAACCTGCACCAATTATTTGGGCCATGCATCCCACATTATATTACACAATTTGGAAACTCTTCTAGACATTATACATGGTTATAGCTTGAACCAGGGATGCACTAATCAATGTAAGTACTACCAGGATGTCTGATATGGAACTTCTTCAAAAGTTGTTTTGCTTTGATAGATGAATGCTTATCAGTGTAAGTTACTTAACCACCATTTGTAGCTAGCAAACATCAAAATACGAGTGGCATCCATTCAACTGTTGTTGTATCAACCACATATATTAATGTCCCAACTACAAACCATAAGCGATAAAAGGGACATTCAATTTACAAAAGAGAATGATAACAACAATAAATGCAGCAACGTTTTTTTTTCCTTTTCTTTCCCTCCTTTCTCTTAGAGCACTAAAAATACGTTAATCAGAGTCAATCAATCCATGAATCACTTTTATTCAGAATCTCCAATACCCCCCCCCCCCCCCCCCCCTCTCCCAATTTGGACTTCCAGCAAATCTAAAATATACATTGATTTAGAAAGTATAGTAGAAAACAGGAATCATAGTGGCAATGATAATCGAAAGACTAAAGAAGGTAAAACCTAATAAGTAGCATACAAATTCATACCGAGTCCGAAGAAGCAGCGGGTGTTTTCTTAATTGGAATAACGAGAGGTTAATAAGAAAGAAGAAACTAGGATGAACATAAGATAATAGGGAGAGATCAAAACTGCAATGAGGATGAGATAGGAAATAAAGACCACTCACTTTCGTTGGTGGAAGAGAATCTTCGATAGCTGCTGGTGAACTGAATGAACGAGTGAATCTGGGAGGAAAGTGACAATGATGCTCAAAGCAATCGCAATTCACTGAATAAAAATAAAAATCGTGTGTGACAAGAAATGGCAACGGAGGCGGGTTGACCCGGACCAGGTTTTAACTCCGTGTGTGCGGTGTAAATTTCGTGCTAGTCTCAAATTTGGCTCAACCACAACGCTCATACGAGCAAGGTAGAACCAATCCGCTCCAAAATCCGATAAAATTGTATATATTGACTAAAAAAATTATCTATTAATATACACACCTAGGTTTATTTACATTTTTGTGATTAATGATATATTAAATACAAATAACAATATGTTTACATATAAAATATAATAAAAACTAAGGTTCGCAATAACATT
Organism: Allium sativum; assembly: GCA_030737875.1. NCBI lineage: Eukaryota > Viridiplantae > Streptophyta > Magnoliopsida > Asparagales > Amaryllidaceae > Allium > Allium sativum. The sequence continues at coordinate 934,545,219 of CM060920.1, read as the reverse complement.
TTTGTGATTACTGATGAGATAATAAATAATTATACCTTATTGGTTGGAGCATTATAATATGCGTATTAAAATCGTTTATATCTAAGAAGATTAACATATCAATATTACAGTGATAAATAGCTGTCATGAGACCTTAATAGTGAGGATTGAGTTGAGTTGGGTTCGGTCGGTCGAGCCCCGACCTGATCCTAAATCTTGGCTGTCAAGAACGGATCACGGATTTACATGTCATAATGACACAATGAGATGAGTCTGAATAGACCAAAATTGACATGGATCTATCCGGTTCGGCTTAGGCCTCCCTATTGCAATCCTGGTGGATGTAATGTTTGTATTTAAACCCAGAGCTAATCGGTAGCCTTAAAAACCTCAAAAATAATGAATAAAATTTAAAAATGGATAAAATTACTTTACTTGTAATGTCCAATAAATCATCATAATATAACTCACCAAAAACATGGATGTAGTGGTTTTTGTTTTTTTTCATTTTTGCTAAGTACTACTTAATACCTGTTTAACTAGTAATACTTTTACGGGTTACACATTAGATGGTTGCAGTAGGCTAGCAAAATTAAAATATTTTCTTAGGTGCATCTAAGACTTTGAACAATTGGAGTAAGGCATGATGGTGTAACGCAATGTCAAATCTTGTGATAGTCAGGGTTCCATCATTTAGGGTTATGGGTTAAAGATGTCGGGTTGATAGAGGTATTGGCAACGGGCCTGCGACTAGTGATGATTAAGGAAGAGAGGTCAATGAGGTGCGACAATGGCAACAACATGACGATAACATGTTGTAGGATGCAGATGTTGAACGTGATTAACAGATGGCAGTGTTGAAGTGAAATCATGAAACAATGTAACAACATTGCTTTTTATGTCGTAAAAATAAATTAGTTTATTTATAATAAAATTACTCATTTTATTTAAATAGTCTCCAAATTAATTGATTTAATCTTGCTAAAGATGTCTTATTTCTCCCATTTTTGATATGCATTTCCACCTCTTCTCCTTTCATCATCTCATTTGGTCAACAATCGAGGACAACCTACATACCTTGGTGTGTCTACTTTAGGCCAGGTTGCATTTTGTCATTCCTACGCTCGTGCACCTACGACGATGTTATTTGGTCATATGAATTTGGAGGTTTCCGTCAAACCAGTCGATGGGGCCTTTCTCCTAAACGATGGAGTTTTGCTGATGTTTTTCGTTCTTCTTCTCGACTTGTGGAATCCACAAACATTTCTTTGAATTCAAACTCCCTCCAATAGTTCACCTATAGAAGAAAATGATGGTATTTGATATGGCAAGATATATTTGTGCCAATAGAAAATATTTCCGTTGTGAATTGTCAAGGTATGTGCAAAGACATCTAGAAGTGCGGTTTTTTTCTTTAACGCAATGAAAATGGACATTTGTCTATTCCTTACTATTTCCAAATTATTGCTACATGCACTAATGATAATGTGACAAGTCCGAGTTCAAGCACTTGCGTAGTTTCTTCAGTCTCGTCTGTTTAATCTTCTACAAAATCTTTTCCTTGCCATTCCTCAGGTCCTAAGGCCAAGTACTCCTTTACCAACAAAAATTACATCCTCTGTGACACCCTACATCCGTTAATGTCACTCATTAAGAGAATGTATTAAGTTTCGTGAAGCGTTATAGGAAAACAGAAACAAAAACATTACAAGACAGATATAAAATAGCAGCGGAATTAAAAACTTTATTAATCATAAAGCATCATAGTTCAAAACATGGTTACATCATATGCCCGAAATGCATAAAAACCAGTACATCATTGAAATTTCTGTCTTGTACTTAAAACATCAGAGTACAACAATAAAAGAAGCACAATTCCCCAAAAACATAGCCATAGTAGAAAAGATAAGAACTCGAGCAATACATCTAAGCAACTCCAAGTAGAATGAAAGTAGAATCCTGATCAAGCTTGAGTATTCCCACCTTGAGAACCTGGGGGGAGGAAGAGAAAGAAGAGGAAACAAAATGGGTCAGATATAAAGTCTGGTGAGTCCAGTTACTTTTAGCATATAAATAAGTAAAAGTATCATGATAGACATATAAAGTGGATAAGAGAGATAACATCATAAAAGACAGGTATGACAAGGTAAACCAGATAAACATGATAGAGTATATTGCGCTTCTCTAATGATTCCTCTACTCTGCACCAATACTAGTGACTTATTAAAAAGATGATTCCCAACAAGTATAAGATGGTAGACTTAGGTGTACTTCCAGTGAGAGGTTTTCACCCCATACAATCAACAGGAAACCCAACATACCGGAGTTACCCCTAAGGGTATTAATGGGCTCCCTAACATACCGAGTCTAAATATACCCTAATTACTACCCTATTCGATCGGCTCCCTACTCCGTAGATACCCTGTTCTGGCCCCACAGTAGGGTGTATCACTCCCTAAAGTGGCAACCCTTTGTTTTCCAAATGTGCACAACCATATCTACTGGTGTCACGACGTCTTATCCTCCTCTGTCCAGACTATGCACGCACATGACTCGGTCGGTAAGCACCGCCCACACCGTCCCCCACTTTTGGATCTCTTACAATCAGCCCCGTAAATGTGCCCCGACTCCGACCTAATTCGGAATACTTATTTGATACCTATATATGGGTTACTGACTGAAACGGGTCCCACACACAAGATGATACAAGCTCTCCCCTACGCTTGCATCCCCACTAGGTTTTCCACAGGTTATGACATACCAGAGTAAAAGATTGCATAACCCCCATAGGTTAAGTTTTGTGGGCCTATATATAAATATTACACACCCACCCAAGATATACTTAACCGACCCACTGTTTCAAACAAGTTTACTTAACCCCTGCTCAAGTTATATATTCATACAATCCCTATGGATTCAACTAGGTTAAGTATTCCAATTCATTACCATATTCATTTATGGTTATAATGTGCTAGACCTCCCACATTAAGCCTACCACTTGTAGATGCTGGATATGTCGGGCGGTTCCGGGCAGACTTCTTCCACAAGTCGGACTTAACCTTGTGTTTTGGCACGTCTCATGTTTCTGCACTTAGACCCCTCACATTAGATTCACCACTTGTGGTTGCTAGATATGCTGGACAGTTCCGAGAAGACTTCCACAATAAGTGTAATCTAACCTTGTGTCTAAGCGCGGTTACAGTTCCTAATTACTGTAATTCTAGCCATTTTCATTAATCAATTATTCCTATGTCGTTATAGGTTTTTATGCCCCTTTCCCAAATCATGTTCATAATGAACCATATCCTCAAATTCATATTCATATTTTCATTCATGTTATGCCCAAATTTCCAATTACAAGTTATGCCCCAATTTCACCGTTTTCCTCTCGTTCCCAATTTAACGCGTTCGCATATTTCAGCGGCATGCCTAGGCTCGAAGATAGCCTGGCTATAAAAATAAAAGGGAAAAGATAAAGGGAAGAGGACATAAATGATCCTACTAACGAGATCGACATATAATGGCAGAAATAGACATAAACATATAGTGGCATAATGACAAAATAGACATATAGGAACATATCTGATGAACATGTGACAATAGAACTTATTCTAGCATAATAGGGACATCACAACAGTCATGATAAAATCTAAACAATGAATTAGATAGCCAACTAACCACAGATCTGATTTAGCCACAAACATAATAGGAATAGGCAGGACGTGATCCAAATAATGAATTAGATCAATAGACAAAGGCATATCTGACATGATAATAGGTATAGGTTCAGATCTAGCTCTTAGTCATGTAGGAATAACTTAGATAAACAGGTTATAGCAGATTTGATATGATTCAAATAGTCACAGGCATAGATCCAAGTTATAGTCATGTCAAGATTTACTGTTAATTATTTAAATCTAAAATTAACATAAACTCACAATATTTGAATCTAGAAAAATAAAGAAGGGATTGCTGGCGTTGAATCACAGATCTCTAAAATTAAGTGACTTGATTGCTGAAGAAATAACTTGATTTGATCTGGGCAGAGGTAACATCTAGTTCTCTATTATTTTTGGTGTGGAGAAAACAGAAAATGAAGCCATATATATAGCCATAACCCCAAACCTTAATCTACCCAAATCTACCGCGGGGTCGACCTCCCCCCCTTATAGGGTCGACACCCCTAAGCGGGAAAATTCCCACCTCCCCAAATTTCGAGATTTTGAACCTATTTGAACTGATTTTTGATGGTTATACGTATATATCACTACAACAAAAACACCATATTACAAGTTTAATTTTACAACGGTGGTAAAATCACTGTTGTAATAAATGTTTTTTTACAACTTTTTTCCAAAAAAGTTGTAATAAACTTATTTTTAACAACTGTGTTATTTTGACAGTTGTAATAAAAGCCTATCACAACTTTTATTTTTTGACTGTTGTAATATATGACTACACTACAACAAAAATTCCATATTAATAATTAATAAAAATTCGATAATTAATAAAAATATTAATACTCAATAATTATTGTTGAATAATAATAAATAGTTTATTTGAAAATATGTAATAACTAATATTAATAATTTCTTTTCGCTATATAATAATTATGTATTATTATTAGAAATTAAAAATAAATAAATAAAAATTAGTTTTTAGTAATGAATAATTAATTTTAGTAATCAATAAACAAGAAGTAAGAATCACTAATTAAGAAGTAATAATTAAATAATTACTTTTAAATATTTTAATAAAAATTCAATCAATTTATATAATATTCTATTACATTTTTTCATAAAATAAAAAAAGAAAAATTATAAGATTTATAAATAGCTATTATATATTATTTAACTTACCATATTAAATAACTTTCAAAATAGTAATTAGTGGATGAGATTAGTGGTCCACACTTCCCTCTGTATTAAACATTTTCCATATATATACAATATATATATATATATATATATATATGATAACCCAAATTTTTGTAGCTTTATAGTAATATTGTTTGATCGGTAAATTTATTTATATGTATGAAGAAATAATATGATTATTTGCACATATATAAGTATGAACTGTAAGTTGATAAGAAAATACACATGTTAGTTGTGCATTGTGTGAAACAGGAAGATTTGGTTAAGTGTTATAATATGGGCTTAAGAGGGTTAATAAAAATCTATGGGCAAAGTTGTCATTTGGCAAGAACTAAAACCCTAGATGTGCCACTTGAAAAAGATAAATAAAAGAAAATTAGGCCGTCAGTTTTCATTTTCATTCTCTCGACCAAAAACTAAAAGAAAAACAGAAATGGCCGAAGCCCTGGAAATCGAATTAGGGAAATCAACAAATCGACCAACTTCTCACATCAAATAAAATGGATTTGTGAGGGAAAGGGTTTCCAGAGGGAAGCGACAACAGATCAGGGGAGATCAAATCCTAAATCGAGGAACTACGGAGAGAAATCGAGATCTGGAGGCTAATCGGGTTTAAGGTGAGTGTATTTTTCCTCCTTTAAGCAATAATACCTTTTATAGGCAGTCACTTTACCTATATATCGCTGTAGTACTGTCATGAGCTAGTATGCGTGATATTGTTTGATTGCATGATTTTGTTTGACTGATTTTCCCAGGTCTAACCCTAGAGGGCTGGAAACGACGTGAGGTTTTAATTTATTTTCAGTATAGTTTTATTAGAAAGTGATCTTGTATAGTAGGTACAAACTGAAGACGAAAATTTTATGGCGTTGATTATTAGAACGAATATTGGGGGTTGTGCGAATTATTTGGAAGCAGATAGTAGAAATTAGACGGGGATAGTTATGTAGGTATTTAGAAGAAATTTGAGGATGTTGACCATAAGGTATTTATGTCTCTATTAGATATCTAACTGAAATGTATCAGATCATTCTTCAGTTGTTTTTTAATCCTCTATGTTTATTCAGAATATGTCTGGCCTATCGGCTCTCAACCTTAATGCTGCAGAAGGTACATTACATTTTGATACCAAACAATGAAACTTCAAGAATTAAAATTTTAACATGCATCAAAAATAGCAACTATTTGTGTCGAAAACTTTCTGTAACCCTTTATGAATGGTAAAGTCATCCTTATGCTTCAACAGTTGCTAGCGTCAATGTATTTTCTTTCTTTACAGAACGTGGTAGCTGTAACTATCTACTAAGTGTCTCCCTCTTTACCTTGGCTTATATAAATGATATACTTTACCCTGATTAGTTGGATATACAACAATTTCTTAATGGTGATACTGATGAATTATATTGTTTTAGTTCACGATAAGGATGAAACAAATGGATATTGTTGAAATTTAACTCGTGTCCAAAAGTAAAGTCCCTTTTGACAAAGAAAATATAAAATATTTCTGTTGTTCTGAAGAGGTGATGGTTTTACAGTTAATCAGGTTGCATGATATCATTGGTATATCAGTTGATATCTACAGATATATTATTATGCTATTAAGTGCGATATATCAGATAATTTTATCAATTATCCATAACAATGGAAGAGGCTAATACATAATCATTCTCATTCTTACTGTTTTTTATATGATAGTATAGTAAATGTATTGAATTTATTACTGAACCCACACTCAATACCTGTTTTGTTGAGATCATATCCTCTTTCATTCTCATTTATGACCTTGATCCTCATTATATTCCTAAGCAAATCACTGATTTTTGACCCAGTTAGTCATAACTACAATTATTATAGAATACTATTATTTCCTGCCCAAAAAATGATTCCAAGATATGCTCCAGTTGTGTAAAATTCTGCAAGCTGTATACCATATAATTTTGTAAGTGATGTATGAATTAAATTTGATAATAATTTTGATATATCAGATGGAAGGCATCCTTCTTCATATTTTTTTAAAAGGGGTCAACTAGCCTGTTCCAACTATTGTAGCAAACAAGGGAGAAGAGGTTTATGTGCATAGAAACAGTCAGCTACCATATCTTCTTCTGCAGCTTTGATGGCTTTAGAAGAAAGGTGAAGACGAGGGAAAGCATACATTGATCCTTCTACTCCCTTGCATGTTACAGCTTCTAATCTGTTAAATGCATGCTCCAATTCCTGGTTGAGGTATAATATAAGAAAAATTAATATACAAATTTTGGCATCTTTTTTCTACTTTGAAATAGCTTATGGAGGATAAATAACAACATTGCTAGTCCTAACAAAAAAAATCCCCTTGCTGAGATTTCTGTATCATTTTTTTTTCAGTCCAAAACTTCAGAGTGCAGAAGTGATATTTGGGCATAAAACTAACTTGTACTCATAATATACAAGGAAGTCGTAAGAAAGCACTTGCTTAAAGATCAGGTCTAGTAGCAGTGGACACCATCATATTTAAATTGGATCCAAATCAAGGTTCAAAATCTTTTTCAGTCTCGGTTTCAACCTTTTTTAATTCTACAAATTTCAATTTAGTACATAATTCGAGAATTTCTTATGTACATGCAGTTCAGTTCATAATGAAGAATATGTATATTTATATGTAGTATGGGATGGGTTTGAACAATGTTTTGGTTTTTCATTAGGAATAACTTTTGTATTCCTTTCATTAGAGGTTGCTAAGACACTTGGTGTATTTGTGGAAACATGAGCATGCTCGAATTTTGGATTTCTTTTCTTCTTTAGCTATCAGGTACACATGAGTATACTTCTAGTATACTTGTGCTTGTACCAAGTTGCTTTATAACGGTCAAGTATGTAATAATGTACAAAATGTTGTCTAAAACTTATTGTTTGTAATACTGAATATTTGAGTATTTTAATAAATTAGTTTGCAAATAACTGTAATATCGGATTTGCTTATGGAGTATTGCTATATTTAGTGTATTGTTCTTTTCAGTAGCAAAAAATGTTTATTTTTTTTAAAACCCAAATGTCAATCACAACGATGCATAACAGTTGTATTAGATTTTATTACAACGGTGCATAACCGTTGTAATAAAGTTTATTACAACAGTTGAAAAAAGTTGTAAAATATACATATTACAACGGTGTTGCAACAGTGCAAAAAAGTTGTAAAAGATATTAGTATATTACAACTTCTTAATACACGACGGTTTGCCCACCGTTGTAAAATGTATATTACAACGGTGTTCCACCGTTGTAATAGGGTCATTTTGTTGTAGTGTATAATTCTCTTGTGTGTATACAAACATCAAACTTTAATAACTTCTTCATACGGTGTCCGTTTTACGCAAACCAAGTATCTATTTTGACTAGAATCCCGAGACAAATGCAATGGCACAGTCCGTTTCATTTAATTCTGAATATTCAATTAATTATTCTTTAATTTATCATCTTTAGTGTTGTTAAAATATGGGGTGTTACGTTCTCCCCTACTCAACGGGTTTCGTCCCCGAAATCTCTAAGTTAAGAAGAATGTATATCCTACCATCCACATCCATATACTCATCTACCAATCATAGGCATCCATTGTCCTTAAAAGATTTCTAATGCTTATATGAACATATGCAAAGGTGTGTGTATATGTCCCAATACTAATGCGAAGATCAGTAGTCTACTGATTTAGTCGACCTCCTTAATGCAATGTTTGTTAGTGCCATGAATCCAATATATATGCAAATAATCCTATTATAACGTGTAAGTTCTATATGTCTAAACAATCATCCATCCAAATGCAACATCCATATGGTGATACATCCATTTCCATCCATAAAAAGAAGAAAAATGCACACACATCCATATGCAGTATGAGAATTTTGAGCCGATCTAGTGCCTAATGTGCATGTATATGCATCCACGAATAACCACTAGCAAACATTTGCATCCACTTGCATCTATCAAACATAACATGTTTCAAACACATATTTACATCCATGAAATTCCTACCTAAAGTTCGAAGATTCGATCAGTAGGATACACTTAAATGATAGAATCAAGCATGAATAAAAGCTTTGGAAAGGAAGTTAAGAACATACCCTCGAAAAGAAAAGGATATGAAGCACGAATCTTGTCTTCAGTCTTTCAAGTTGCATCCTCTAGCTTATCTCCTCACTGAACTTTCATCAACTTGAATTCTCTATTGCGTAGCTTCTTAACTTTTGATCCAAGGATACATGTAGGAACTCGCCTGACTGTCGCCTCTCGTTCCACCTCTACTTCAATATACTCGGCTCACCTACTTCTGCTGTATCATGCAAACACTTCCGCAAATGAGAAACGTGGAAAATATCATGAACGCCGGATAGTCTCTCTGATAGCTTTACACTATAGGCCATTTGGCCAATCCTTTCTGCTATGGGAAATGACCCTACAAATCTTGGTGCCAATTTTCCTACAGATACAAAGCGAACCACATTCCTTTGTAGGACTTCTGTCTATCTTGAGCGGTCTTCATTCGCCTTCTAATAAGATCAATAATCTTCTCAGACGTTTCCCTAACCATATCTGGTCCAAGTAGTAGTCTTTCTGTAGATTCCCACCAACAATTTGGCGATCTACAGGGTCATCCGTACAATGCTTAGAAGGGTGCCATGCCAATGCTAGCTTGATAACTGTTGTTGTAGGCAAACTCTACTAAAGGAAGATGCTCTTCCCAAGTCCCTCCGAAGTCTAGGATACACAGCCTTAAAAGATCCTTAAGAACTCTGTTCACCCTTTCTGTCTGTCCATCGATCTGAGGATGATAAGCGGTGCTCAAACACAACCGTGTACCTAATGCTTCTTGCAAGCTCCTCCAAAATCCACTAGTGAAAACGGGGTCACGATCACTTATGATACTGGAAGGTATTCCATGAAGACGGACTATCTCACGAACGTAAACTGCTGCCAATCATGTCGCCATCCTCTTACTCTTAACTGGAATGAAATGAGCGCTCTTAGTAAGTCTGTCCACTACAACCCAAATACCGGTGTTGCTTTTCTTCGATCTAGGCAAACCATCTATGAAATCCATAGAGACGCTCTCCCATTTCCACTATGGAACCTCCAAAGGATGAAGTAAACCACTGGGCTTCTTTTTCTCATCTTTAACATGCTGGCAAATTAAACATTGAGAAACAAACTCCGCCACATCTTTCTTCATCCCAACTAAAAAGAAAACCCTCTTCATATCTTTATGCATCTTATCACCGCCTAGATGAATAGTCATCTTAGAATGATGGGCTTCTTCTATGACTGTCTTCAACAAACTCCCAGTTTGGGGAACACAAAGCCTCCCATCTTGTCGCAACCACCCTTTATCGTCTATGGAATATCCACTGAGGTGACTAGAAGCCTCCCCTTTACTGAGCCTATCCAAGATATCTAAAATCTATGGATCCTCTCGCTGTGAAGCTCCTATCGGATCCATAAGAGTAGGTCGCATCTCTAGTGATGCAAATAAGCTAGGTAAAAACTAGGTGGAGGGTCTAAAGCCAAAAGTCGATATAAACTCCAAGCTTTTCCTCTTCACAAACAGAGGACTTAAGGCCATCCTCTGCCTACTTTGTGCGTCCGCCACTACGTTACCCTTGCCAGGGGTATAAGCAATCTCTAAGTCACAAGATGTTAGGAACTCCATCCACCTTTACTGCCTCAAATTAAGATCCTTTTGCAAGAACAAGTACTTTAGAGATTTATGATCGGTGTACAACTCGAACTTCTCTCCAAGCAAATAATGAAGTCACGTCTTAAGCGTGAATACTATGGCAGCTACCTCTAAGTCATGGTTTGGGTAGTTCTTCTCATGAACTCTCAGTTGTCTACCTCCATAACATACTACCCTTCCCTCTTGCTTCAGAACTGCACCAAGCTCTGTACCACATGCGTTAATGTATACTGTAAATACTTTATTCCCATCGGGCAAGTTTAAGACTGGGGTTGTTCTCAGAGCCCTCTTCAATCATTGGAAAGAAACATCACAATCTATATCCCATGAAAACGTCAAATTCTTCTTCGTCGGCCTTGTGAGTGGGGCTATATCTTTGCAAAGTCCTTAATGAACTTCTTATAGTAGCCTGCCAATCGAAGAAAGCTTCTCACCTCTGTTGCATTCTTTGGGATTTTCCAATCTCGAACTGCAACTACCTTTGTGGGATCTATTGCTATCCCTTCTTTAGAGACCACATGCCCCAGAAATCTCACCTCTTTTCTCCAAAAATGGCATTTGGAGAACTTTGCCTTAAGCTGGTGTGCACGGAGAGTTCTCAAAATCTCCCTTATATGTAAGGCATGCTCTTCCTCGCTCTTTGAGAAGACTAAGATATCATCAACAAAGACCACAAAAAATTTATTTAGAAACTCCCAATACACTCTACTCATCTGATCAACAAAATAGGTGGGTGCATTCGTCAATCCAAAAGGCATAATAAGCCATTCAAAGAAACCGTCTAGAGTCCTAAAAGCGGACATGCTTATACTGTCCTCAGCCACCCTAAATTGATGAAACCCCGTAGCCAAGTCTAACTGAGAGAATACTGATGCACCAACAAGCTTGTCAAACAAATCGTCTATCCTCGGGAGTGGGTGCCTGTTCTTCTTGGTGAGTTTATTCAACTCACTATAATCTACACATAAGCGAAGCGAACCATCCTCCTTAGTTGCGAATACCACCGAAGCACCCCATTCAGATATGCTTCGCCTAATAAACGCTTTCTCAAGTAGCTCCCTACTTGCTTGCTAAGCTCCCTCCTTTCTCTTGGAGCCATATGGCACACATGCAATGCAACTGGCTTTGCATTGTCCACCAAATATATGCGGAAATTGATCTCGTGTCTCACAGGTAAGCCCTGTACCTCATCGAAAACATTAGGATACTCACGGACTACTGGTACAGATTGTAGATCATTGATAGATGCATCAAGAGACTCTAGGAAACTAAGAATGACAGACCCCTTAGGGTCACAAGAAATCTCGAGGGTCCTCCCATGGTAAGTCAAAAGTCTAACGACCCTCCTCTCACAATCCAGAATGGCACCATACATGGTTAGCCAATCCATCCCTTGAATCAAACCATAGCCCATAAAATCGAGCACATATGCATCACACTCAAACTCGACGCCTAACACCGATATTCTCAAACCTTGACAAATCATGGACAAATGAGCCGAACCACCAATGGGATTTAGACAACAACGGGATCCACTACCATACTAGTATTTAGGTGCAGAGACTCAACTACGGAATTAGATAAAAATGAATGCGAAGCACCAGAATCAAAAAGAGTTCTAATAGGATGATTGGAAAGAGAAATCAAACCTTCCACGGAAACTTTCCTACCTCTATCTGGAGCACTGGTCATGAAAGCATGCATCTGCCCTCCAGAAGCTCCTGCCCTTTGACCTTGTCCCTGTTTCTTTGGGCATTCCTTAGCAAAATGTCCGACCTCTCCACAACTGAAGCAAGTATTCTTCCTTCTTTTGTAGTCCTTGATCAAATGACCCTCTCGTCTACAATTATGGCTCTTCCTCTTATCCTTTGCCTTGTCATTCTTTCCTCCTTTCTTTTGTTGTTGTTGTTGTTGTTGTTATTGTTGTCCCTTCTTGGGCCATACCTTCTTGTTTTGTGTTTCCTTAACCTTAACTTCTTTCTTGTCGCTTTTGTCTTCCTTATGCATCTAGGCCATATCAACGAACCTTTCAAACGTTGTTACTATTGGAATATGGGACATAGCTAACCCGTGGAGGGGTTCATTCAGTCCTCTAGCAAACCGCAAAGCTTTCTTATGCGGAGTATCCACTAGCTCTAACCCAAACCTCGCTAGTTGGTTGAATTTGTTAACATATTCTTTAACAGTCATGCCTCCTTGCTTGAGTGCCATAAATCTTTCCATTTGCATGCTTTTCTCATCTTGAGAAAGAAACTTCATATCAAACCTTTGCCTAAAATCATCCCAAGCCTCCACTAGATGCCCTTCTTGTGTTACTTTCCACCAGTATGAAGCTTCATCTTTCATTAGCCAGGTGGCTAACTAAATCTTCCTACGATCATCCACTTCAAAAATTCCAAACAGATCCTCCATTTTTTTAAGCCGATTCCTCGCCTCTACGAACGTCTCGGTTCCACGGAATGGCTTTCCTGCTACAGCACAGAAATCTTTGTAGATCTTAGAGAAGTTATCTTTACGTAGAAGAGGAGGAGGAACGAGGGGAGCAGCTGGGGGAGGAACGTCATCTTGACCATAGGCAAGCGCTGTGGCCTCTAAATACCTCCGGAACCAGCCTGGTATCATAATTCCCTCAGGAATATTAGGTTCCCCAGACTTGCTGAAAAGAAAAGGAAAGGGATTCATACAAAGGACTGAAAGATATTACATATGGCTTTAGGGAATACGTTTTTCAAAACAGGCTTTTCTTTTGAAATTTCTTCCTTTTAAAACCTTTTTGAAAATAATTTTCAAAAACTTTATCCAATCTGGTAACCTTCAACTTTGATACCAAGTGTGATACCCCACGTCCATTAATGTCACTCATTAAGAGAATGCATTAAGTTTCGTGAAGCGTTATAGGTAAACAGAAATAGAAACATTACAAGACAGATATAAAATAGCAGCTGAATTAAAAGCTATATTTATCATGAAGCATCATGGTTCAAAACATGGTTACATCATATGCCTGAAATGCATAAAAACCAATACATCATTGAAATTTATGTCTTGTACTTATAATATCAGAGTATAATAATAAAAGAAGCATAATTCCCCAAAAACATAGCGATAGTAGAAAAAATAAGAACTCGAGCAATACATCTAAGCATCTCCAAGAAGAATCATGATCAAGCTTGAGTATTCCCACACCGAGAACATTGGGGGAGGGGGGAGGGGTGAAGGAAGAGAAAGAAGGGGAAACAAAATGGTTCAGACATAAATTCTGGCGAGTCCAATTACTTTTAGCATATAAATAAGTAAAAGTATTATGATAGGCATATAAAGTGGATAAGAGAGATAACATCATAAAAGAAAGGTATGACAAGGTAAACCGGATAAATATGATAAAGTATATTGCGCTTCTCTAATGATTCCTCTGCTCTACACCAACACTAGTGTCTTATTAACAAGATGATCCTCAACTAGTTTAAGATGGTAGACTTATGTGTACTTCCAGTGAGAGGTTTTCACCCCATACAATCAACAGGTAGCCCAATATACCGAAGTTACCCCAAAGGGTATTAACGGGCTCGTCAACATACCGGAGTCTAAATGTACCCTAATTACTACCCTAATCGATCGGGTCCCTACTCCGTAGATACATTGTGTTAGCCCCACAGTAGGGTGTATCACTCCCTAAAGTGGCAACCCTTCGTTTTCCAGATGTGCACAACCATATCTACTGGTGTCAGGGCGTCTTATCCTCCTCTGTCCGGACCATGCATGCACATGACCCGATCGGTATGCACCCCTACACTATCCCCCACTTTTGGATCTCTTACAATCAGCCCAGTAAGCGTGCCCCGACTCTGACCTAGTTCGGAGTACTTGTTTGATACCTATATATGGGTTACTGACTGAAACGGGTCCCACACACAAGATGATACAAGCTTCCCCCTACGCTTGCATCCCCACTAGTTTTTTCATAGGTTATGCTATACCTGTAACACCCCAAAATTTTAAGGACGCTTAAGATGATGAATTAAAGAAAAATCAATGTGAAATACACTGTTAACAATGAATTAAGAAATCTTAACTTAGTAATCAAAATTAAGTAAAATAGACTGCACCATTGTGTCCGTCTCGGAATTCTGGTCAAGATAGACACCTGGTTTGCGTGTCGGACACCGTATGAAGAAGTTATTAAGGTTTGAACTTTGTATGCATATAAGGAAGATATATATATACATATAAATTCAAAAATATTAAAAATCAGCAAAACCAGAAATCCGGCACGCAAATCGAGGAAGGGCCGACATTTTAAAATCGAGCTGAGACCCTGCTAGTCGATCTAGGGGTCGACTTAGGCTCATGGGGGTCGACTTAGGGGTCGACACCCATGAAGGGGGGTTGACCCACCTGAAGAGGGGTCGACCTACCAATGGCTTTGGAAACTTCTTTTCTGAAACTGGACGATTTTGGAGCTAGATTCATGAACACTAGGCTATATAAATGACCCTAGACCTAGATTTTATTTATCTAAAATACTGACGGTGAAGCTCTGCTTCAATGAAAACTAAATTGGCCTTTCTTCTTCTAAATCAATTCAAAGAACATTATACATATTCATAGATTGCTACAACAAATTCAGCGATGGCTACAACAACTTATTCAACATGTTCTTCGCAGTAAATTGGATCCATTTCCTTAGATCTATTAACTGTGAGTTCATGTTATTTTTAGATCTGAATATTTAAATAGTAATCTTGATATGTATATAAAAATTGGATCTTAAATCGGTGCTTAACCAGTTCTATTATGACATAATTATCAGATCTGCTTTTATATGTTCATATCGCTACCATGTTAAATCTTGTCATAATATGCCTATTCAGTTTATGCCTATTTCAATCAATTTATTATTTATTCATTATTATGCCTATTCTTGATTCTCTTCTCTCCCTCTTTTTCCCTTTTTATATAGCCATGATACCTTCGAGCCTAGGCCTAACGCTGAAAAATGCGAACATGCGAAATTGGAAACGATAGGGAAAGACATAATTTGAGGCATAATTGATATTGGAAAATATGGATATAAATTTGGGCATAAATTTGGAAATATATGAATATGGGTTTGGGGGCATATGTCTTGTTGGATAATATGAATTTAGGCACGCATTGGAATAAATGTATATATGGAACTAGGCATAAAATGGGACATGTCTAAATATTGATTTGGGACATAAGTGGGAACATATGTGAATATGAATTTTTAGGCATAAATTGGAGAATATGTGGGTTTGGGTTTGTGCATAATATATATATATATATGCCTTGATTTATGACATAGGCAAAAGGAGCATATGGTGCATAACTAAAATATGAATTGAAAAGGGTCATAAAAGTCTATAATTTGAATAATGAATTGGGTATATAATTAAATATGGGGAAAAAGAGAAATAATCACCTATAATGACATAGGTAGATTTGGATAAAAATGGAATGTCTAGTAATTACAATTAGGAATAGTAAATGCATTTATGACACGAGGTTAGGTTGCATTAGTGGTGGAAGTCTGCCCGGACCCGACCGGCATATCTAACAGCCACAATGTTGAACCTAATGTAAGCGGTATAAGTCTGCAAATATGAATCGGGCTAAGACACGAGGTTAAACCCAACTTTGGAATAAGACTGCCCGCACCCGACCGACATATCCAGCATCCACACGTTGTAGGCCTAATGTGGGAGGTCTAGCCCATTATAACCATAATTGGACATGGTAATGAATTGGACTACTTAACCTAATTTAATCCATAAGGATTGTATGATTATGAACTTAAGTTAGGGTTAAGTAAAATTGGATGGGTAGTGGGTGGGTTAAGTAAAATAGAGGGGATGGGTAATATTTACATATAGGCCCATGAACTTAACCCAATAAGGTTATGTAATTAAAGACACCTAGTGGTATACATAACCGGTGGAAAATATAATAAAGTTATGTAATTAAAGACACCCTTGTAGGGTAAGCATAACTTGTAGAAATGATAGAATTAGATATGCATGATAATCTGCTAAGTAAACAACGATAAGTTGTATTGACGGTGTAAACTGAATTTATGATTAAATGAGAAAGAATAAGGAAAACTTGTAAAATAAATAAGTTATATTTAATCATAAAGGGTAAGTGAATTGCTAATTAGGAAACATGTGAATTGAGATATACCTAATAACATATTAAGGAGGATGTTATTGTAGTGATGCAACCAAGCAAGAATATAAGATAGATTGTGGATTACAAACCTTCGGCCACAATCTAGAAAATAACCTGTTATTGGTTATTAATAAACTTAAATGGATTAAGTTATATGACTGAAATTAATAAGCAAGAGAAACTTGGTAATTTGAATAGAATTCAATATGAACGGAAATAACCAAGTTAAATAGGAACCGGGTGAGGTAAGGCAAACGCGTAAAAGAATGTTTAGACATAGGGTCTAACAACATATTAAAGAAAGGCACTTGGACCAGTCCGTACGTTTGAGGATGAATAACCCAACGGGGTAGATCATCGAGGTGTTATAAGACATGAGGGGAACGCACATTCATATGATTGTTATGACGGCTCCAAAGGACTGGAAGGGGAAGCACGTGGCTTCCTAAAGTACGTAAGGTGATCCTAGTAGTCCTCTGTGCGGTGATAGATGTCTTAGGCTGTACTCGCAGATGTTGGATCTGCGTGTAACTACTAGGTGGGTGGGCCTTGACTGCAGATGTAGCTATGCAGTCAGAATACTATGATGAGGTGACAATAGGGTGATTCGACGGTTGCCTCATGAGGAGGTAGAGAGGGTCACGACCAACAAGAATAGTTGACCGTTGGATATTCGTCATCGACAGCCAGCGGGATGCGAAAAGACTAGAGCTAAACCCAAGATATCATTTCACCTTTTGTTATCGAGGTACGGGGTTGAGGGTAGACGCCACATGGATGTTTAGAGTGGTAGTTATTAGGGGCGGTCGCTTAGCTCTGTAGTCTTTACTAGTTGAGAGAGGGGCCGAGGTGGGGCCATAGCTACCATGAAAAACAGACCCGAGGAATATATGTATTTGAAGGCACTTAAAGGCGGCCTGTACAGATATGGAAAAGCTCCCGACCGAGTTCCGTCTTTCTTGTTTAGCCCTACCATGGAACTCGGTGCATATTAGAGGATGTGCGATTGAAGCATCGAGCTACAATTATAGTACATACGTGGGACAGTCTAGATACATGCATGTCTGCTCCGGGTGGTGTATCTTAGACTAGAGGGCATTATTCCGATAAGGAATCTGATTCGATCGATGGTGGCAGTCCATACACTTACGTGGAGTAGTAATGGTAGATATATGCGGAACGTAACATTTTATATAGAGATCCGTACGTCACTCTGGCGTAGGATGAGGGACTGCATTCAATACGGTGGAGACAGTGAGAGTGGGGTACCACGGGGTGTAACTCAATATTGAGAGATAGCTACATATGTTGTATGTAACAACCCGCGTTCTGACAGACTGATTTTTTTTTTCTCAAAAATCCAATCCATCGGAACCCGAGTTGGTTTGCTCTGATATCCTGCAGAAAAGATAGAGACATAAAACATGTCAAAGTTCGGAAAACATCTCACAACGGAAGGAATAAAATATAATGTAATTAAAACATAGCTTTACCTTAATAATAATACTGCTAATCAGTATCCAAAGCCATACGGTCTCTGTCATGAACCTAACCTACGAATGTTATGAGGAGGGGGTCAGAAAATAAGTTCTCTGTGAATGAATTTATAATAAACTTCTGGATAATCCTCCATATACCGTTATATTATATTTTTCTTAGTTTATTAGTTTATATGTGATATTAGCACTCTAGGCTTACACACACGTCGCACCCATCTACTCACCAGTAGATCAACTTAATATAGTGTATATGTAGCTACCTCCTACTCGCACAGTCTCTTCCGTAAGTATGCAGTCCCCTTACTCAATGTTCGTACGAATTCCCGTATGTGTGTGTGTATACACACACACACACACACACACACACACATATATATATATATATATATATATATATATATCAACGCTACGTTTTCATAGAATCCTCTGTATTACGTAAGCGTTAGGACTGCTACCCTAGATCCTACTAGGTTCTTACGCAATGCCCTCTAATCTATGATACACCACCCAGAGCGACATGAGTGTACCTAGACCTTCCCACGTACATATCGTCAATCATTTTAGATATCTGCCGTTTGCAAATGCTAAGGTCTGCTTTTACAGTGGCTATCGTCCCACTAGACCACTCCCTCAACTAACAAATGAAAGGCACCCAAGGAAATAAAGAATGAGAACTTAACCCTGGCCCCCTATGACCTTCAGACCTATATGCCAACTTCACCTATAACAAGATAGCAAAGTATATGGTCTTTTGGAGTTCTCCGCCTTTCCGCTTTACGTACTGATTGAAGATGGTAGGTAGGCGACAAGTTGCTATCACAGGGCACTAATGGTCTCGCCGAATCACGCTGGTCCATCTTAGTCTTTTGATTGCCCCTTATTATTGCAATCAAGGCATACTCAATGGTTCACCCATGCAGACCTAACCTCTATGAGCACAGGTGGATCATCTGCCACTCACAGGGGAACACCAAGAGTATCCTATGTCCCCTGAAGCCATGTGCTTCTTAACCCAGTCCGTTGGAGCCTTCTGCATGATCATATGGACGTTCACTCCTCCTCGTATCTTACGGCATTGTGATGATCTATCGTGTTTGGTTATTCATCCCTATCGTATGGACTGGCTCAAGCGCCTCATTCCTATGTGGTATTAGACCTATGTCTAATTATGCGCTTGCTGTTCTTTTTAACTTGATTTTCCTTATCCATATCGTCATTCAATTCTAATTACCAAGTTTCACTTGCTTATTAATGTTTCATATATGACTCATTACTTGTAAGTTTCATTAATAAGCTATGTACCCCATTATCCATCTTAACTTATTTCTCAAATAAGTTTTTCCTCATATCCTCGTATTCAGTTATACTTTCATCTGTTGATGTCGTCACAATCAATCGTTGTTCGCTTAGTTTTCTTAACTAAGGCTTATTGCTTAGTTACCTTAACTAAGGCTTATTACTTAGTTCTCTTTATCATTATTTACTTAGTCCTCTTAACTAAGGTTTTCTACTCATAACTCATGTTATGTTTATCAATAGATTACTCATTATCGCTTGTAGTTTATATTCAACTTATTTTGTAATATAAGTTGTCCCATTCTCTAGTCGTATTACCATCTTCCCTTGTCCCTAGGACAAGTCTACCTATTATATGACTTTATATTTCCTCTATGTCTTCATAATAGGTTCCTATCATTCCCCATTATTGCGTTGGTTAAGTTTGTCCATATACCCAAGTTGACTTAACCCTATCCTTTTATTCAATAAAACCCACTTAACCCCTTTTTATTATTACGCTCATACGTCCACTCGTGTATTATCTTGGTTAAGTATTACATTTGATTGTTATAAAAACAGATTTATATGTTTACACACTAGACCTCCTACATTAGACGAACCTTTTGCGGATGCTGGATATGCCGGGTGGTTCCGGGCAGACTTCTACCGCAATTGCAGTCTAACCTCGTGTCTAGGCTTATGTAAATATGTCAATAACCTCTCACATTAGACATGTTACTTGCGGTTGCTGGTTATGCCGGGCGGTTCCGGGCAGGCTTCCACCGCGAGTTCATTCTAACCTCGGGTTTTTGGCATATTCATCTTTTAAACGGATTGTACACGTACAATTCATGCCCAAATTATGTTTAACATATTAATTACCCAAATTTATGAAAATATTCATGTCTCTAATTTCAGATTTATAAGTTAGGTTCCATAATTACCTAAGATAAGTTTTACCCCAACCTGTATTATTCTAATTAGGTTTCTTGTTTACCCATTCCTTTATCAAATTAGGATTTTTGACTTTAAATCCGTTTTCCAAATCCCCAATTCAAGTTTATATTTTAAAACCCCAAACCCGTAATATTAGATTCTCAATGGATCGTCTCTTCCCAAATCCCATTCCATATCCAATGATTTCAATTAAGTTCACACATATTCCTGTCAATGTCTTTAGATCGGAATTCATAACTATGTGCTATTTAGCATAGATTCTCGTTCCCAAGTTATATTCAAAGATCCATTATGAATTATGTTCCAAAATTCCCAATTACAGATTATACCTCAATCATTTTCAAATATTATTCCCAATTACATTAATATTACTCGCAACGAGACTTGAACAAGGCACGAAAGTAGCCTAGGCTTAAAAATAAAAAGGAATTGGGATGAGGAAGAAGAATAGGATGAATACACAACAAGCATTATAATTATTACAACATGAATCTTTAAATTAAATCTTTAACTGGGGAATGATGAACGATATTCATACTATTATACAGGAAGTGTATTGAAAATCCACTCACCTTGATTGGATTAGAAGAAGAGGATTAGGCTGATAGTCATTGTTTTACTTGAAGAAGAAGAAGGAGAGCAGAGCTCCAACGCCGTCTTAGAAGATATAGGGGTTAGGGTCATGTTTAAGGGTTATTTATAGGTGTATAGGAGAGACAAGGACCCTCAGATTGAATTAAAGCACATTAGATCCGTCAGAAACTAAAGAAAACGTTCTTCCAGATCCGCCCGAGGGTGTCAATACCCCTATGGGGGGGGTCGACACCCCTGTCGACACCCCCTAGTGGGGGTCAACATCTATGTCGACACCCCCTGGGGGGTGTCCATCCCTTTGAGCGGAATTTTCCCGCTCATCCCAAATCTAGTCCGTTTGAACATTTTTGAATTTCTGGGGCGGCTATATGCATATGCATATGCATATATATATATATATATATATATATATATATATATATACTCCCGTGCATATACAAACTTCTACGGCTTATAACCTCTTCATGTGTTATCCGTTTTACGCAAACTTGATGTCCATCTGAACCAAAATTTCGGGACGGACGCAATGGTGCTGTCTATTTTTCTTAGTTCCTGATATATAAATTAAGTATCTTTATTTTTTAACTTTAACGCATGTATTGGTTAAACTATACGTCACCACCATTTGTATTACTATATATATCATTTTAATTATACTGAAAATGCGGGGTGTTATATTCTCACCGTTAAGAAATTTCGTCCCCGAAATTTGATAAGGGTAAAATCTAATATACATCCATTATGTGTGCATGCAATTTCTCAAACATAGTGCACATGTGCATAGTGCAATACATCAAAATAATACATGTATGCCTAGGTGGTACCTCCTATATGTATGCAGATTTTCAAAGATCCTTTTTTTTTAAAATATGATGCTCACATCCTAAATATACTTGCAATTCTATATGAATGCAATATTTTTGAAAAATCAAATATATTTTTATCCAAATTTTTCCATACTCTTATAAAATAAGAGTGTAGTTCACCCAATGTTTTACCCAAAATCCTATCAACCATCATTAAATTTCAAAATTTTGGAAAAATAAACCTCCAAATTTTGATTTCTTATGTTCTTTAACAGAAAAGTTCACATTTTCCAGTTTCTTTTGCTAATTTTTAACCCGGGATTTTTTTTTATCATTTTTCCTTTCTTTCTTTGTTTATTGCTTTCGTCGTTTTATCGTTCTTATTTAGTCGCAATGGTTTTAAGTATGAAAAATTCATACAGCAGAAGAAAACAAAATTACAAATTCTACTACACCAAAACAAGTTTTTTTGTACATCATTACTACAACTAGATAAATAAAAGCAAGATAGTCAGGCACTACATCATGAGACCTCTAATATCATGCTACCATAATGATCATATAATGGATGTCAGGACTCTATCCAAACAAACCGCGGATGAGGGCCTCTAGCCCATCAATCTTATCCTCAACCCTATCTACATGCTCCTCCGGTCGTTTAGACCCGTCCTTAACCTCTAACTATAAATCCTGCATCCCAGCTTCTATCTGATCAAAACGCTGCTGGGAGGTGCTCATTTACTATAGGATTTGCTGCTGTGTCTGGCCAAACTCAACCTGTGTCCTAAGCATTTCTTGTTGTTCCCTCAAAATATCCTGATGCTCGTTAGACCGCTTAACCTGCTGCCTAGAGAATGCCCCCAGTCTTGCTCCCTAGAAGCCCAACTATCCCATCCAGCTGTACCCCACCCCGAAGCTTGGGAAGTCCAAGCAACTCCCCAAGCCTGCTCCGCCTGCTGGTATGGATCTGATCTTCCCGGCTGTGCATACTGGGGTTCCTCCCCACGTGCGAACTTATAACCCTGCGTATACCCCCATCTTGTGCTTCCTCCTCCTCTTCCTCTTCACCTTCTCTCTCGCGTTCCATGGGCTGAGGGTCTAATTCTACTAATTCCTGTAGCTCAATGTGCTTCCTAACCAGTGCACCCAAATCTATGATGTGGGAGGGGTGAGAGGAAGGTGATATGTAACTCTCTCTAAGCACAGGAACGTGAAACCGAGTAAACACAACCGTCCATAGATTTCTAAAAGCAATATTGGTCTGCCTCGCCTCTCTAGTAGCATCATAATACTGTAAAATGGTGCGGGCCCAGTTTACTTAAATTCCCGCAAAAATGGCATATGTAGCAGCAACAAGATTGTATTGTAAAATACGTATGACTAATCTAGCTATAGGGTGCAAATGAGCCATATCCAGTCCCGTTGATACTCATCCAGAAAATCCTATGCCAAACAGCCATATCAGTTGGTTCTATGTCACTTAAACTGTATCCCGCCCCATGAATACCAAGCAAGTCTCCAAATTGTACTTCATTAAATCTAATAATGGTCCCCTTAACATCGGACTCATAAGTAACCATACCAATATCTTCCCTAACTATCAAATTAGCATCAAAAAGACGAACCTTTTGTAGCCTCTTTGCTTTACCGTGTCGACATCCAAAATCGCGGTCAAACCCGCCCCCGTAAACAATGTTTCCAAAGGGGTTCCAACAAAATCCACAAACTTGACCGGTCGCCCTAGTAAAAGATTCAACATTGCGGTCCTTACTTATGCTTCGACTACTTCCCTTTGATTGTTGCACCATGCGATCTCTTGAGGTGTTAGATGGGGAAAAGAGGCACTAAGATCCTTGGCGATTTTAGCTCAAATTGAGAGGGGATTTGGGTAGATCCGGTAGAGGACATCTCTAGCTTCGATTTGATAGCAATCTCTCGTGAAACGGTGGTGTTTTAAGGTGGTGGAGGGCTTGGAAAGGGGTGGTGGAATTGGGTTTTTCGGATGGAAGGGGGGTGCTGGAAGATGGAATGGGGAACGAAGGCTTTCTGCCTTCATTTATATATTTTTTCTCGATCTGGACGGGGGTGTCGACACCCAAGTCTACCCTATGAAGGGGTGTGGACCTCGGTGTCGACCACCTATATATATATATTCGTCTAGCAATCATTCTTCTTTCTTCTTGATGATCCATCTCCTTTTTCTGTGTCACATTCTAAATTTTGACGTGTTTACTAGGGATCGTTTTTTCCTACCTCATATATGTTACAATTCCATAACTAAAATATAGCTATCTCTCGCGTGATAAGCAATTTGCAATGTCCATTATTTCGTACATTTTTATTTCCTCTTAAAAATTTCCTTGTTCTCCATTTTAGTGTACAAAGGAATTATCCCATTTTTCTCAAAGAAAATCTTTTGCCAGTGAGTTCCTTGACTAAACTAAGTATATATATATATATATATTTATATTTCTAAAAATACAAATATATTCACTCACTATCTATATAGGAATCCTAAACCTATGCTCTGATACTAGATGTAACAACCTGCATTCCGACAGACTGATTTTTTTTCTTTCAAAAATCCAATCCATCGAAACCTTAGTTGGTTTGCTCTGGTACCCTGCAGAAAAGACAAGGACATAAAACATTTCAAAGTTCGGAAAACATCTCACAGCAGAAGGAATAAAATATAATTTAATTAAAACATAGCATTACCTTAATAGTAATATTGCTAATCAGTATCCAAAGCCATACAGTCTCTGTCATGAACCTAACCTGCGAATGTTATGAGGAGGGGGTCAGAAAATAAGTTCTCAGTGAATGAATTTATAATAAACTTCTGGATAATCCTCCATATACCGTTCTATTATATTTTTGTTAGTTTATTAGGTTGTTTGTGATATTAGCACTTTAAGCTTACACACACGTCGCACCCATCTACTCACTGTAGATCAACTTAATATAGTGTATATGTAGCTACCCCCTACTCGCACAGTCTCTTCCGTAAGTACGCAGTCCCCTTACTCAATGTTCGTACGAAATCCCATATGTGTGTATATATATATATCAACGCTATGTTTTCGTAGAATCCTCTGTATTACGTAAGCGTAAGGACTGCTACCCTAGATCCCACTAGGTTCTTACGTAATGCCCTCTAGTCTATGATACACCACCCAGAACAACATGAGTGTACCTAGACCTTCCCACATACGTATCGTCAATCGTTCTCGATGTCTATTGCACATGTTCTCTATATGTGCACCCGAGTCCCGTGGCAGGGCAAATCAAAAAACATGGAAATCGGTCGGGAGCTCTTAGATATCCGCCAATTGCAGATGCTAAGGTCTGCTTTTACAGTGGCTATGGTCCCACTAGACCCCTCCCTCAACTAATAAATGGAAGGCACCCAAGAAAATCAAGAATGAGAACTTAACCCTAGCCCCCATATGCCCTTCAAACCTATAGGCCAACCTCAACCATAACTAAATAGCAAAGTATATGGTCTTTTGGACTTCTCCGCCTTTCGGCTTTACATACTGACTGAAGATGGTAGGTAGACGACGAGTTGCTATCACAGGGCACAAGCTGGTCTCGCCGAATCACGCTGGTCCATCTTAGTCTTTTGATTGCCCCTTATTATTGCAATCAAGGCATACTCAATGGTTCACCCACGCAAACCTAAACTCTGTGAGCACAGGTGGATCATCTTCCACTCACAGAGGAACACCAAGAGTATCCTACGTCCTCCGAAGCCACATGCTTCTTAACCCAGTCCGTTGGAGCCTTCTGCATGATCAGATGGATGTTCGCTCCTCCTTGTATCTTATAGCATTGTGATGATCCACCGCGTTTGGTTATTCATCCCCTATCGTATGGACTGGCTCAAGCGCCTCATTCCTATGTGTTATTAGACCTATGTCTAATTATGCGCTTGTTGTTCTTTTTAACTTGATTTTCCTTATCCATATCGTTCCGTCGATTCTAATTACCAAGTTTCTCTTACTTATTACTGTTTCATATATGACTCATTACTTGTAAGTTTCATTAATAAGCTTTGTACCCCATTATCCATCTTAACTTATTTCTCAAATAAGTTTTTCCTCATATCCTCGTATTCAGTTATACTTTCATCTGTTGATGTCATCACAATCCATTATTGTTTGCTTAATTTTCTTAACTAAGGCTTATTGCTTAGTTTCCTTAACTAAGGCGTATTACTTAGTTCTCTTTACCGTTATTTACTTAGTCCTCTTAAATAAGGTTTTCTACTCATAACCCATGTTATGTTTATCAACAGATTACTCATTATCGCTTGTAGTTTATATTCAACTTATTTTGTAATATAAGTTGTCCCATTCTCTAGTCTTATTATCATCTTCCCTTGTCCTTAGGACAAGTCTACCTATTATATGACTTTATATTTCCTCTATGTGTTCATAATAAGTTGTTATCATTCCCCATTATTGCGTTGGTTAAGTTTGTCCATATACCCAAGTTGACTTAACCCTATCCTTTTATTTAATCAACCCCACTTAACCCCTTTTTCTTATTACGCTCATACGCCCACTCGTGTATTATCTTGGTTAAGTATTACATTTGATTCTTATAAAAACAGATTTATATGTTTACACACTAGACCTCCCACATCAGACTAACCATTTGCGGATGCTGGATATGCTGGGTGGTTCCGGGCAGACTTCTACTTCAATTGCAGTCTAACCTCATATCTAGACGTTATGTAAATATGTCAATAACCTCTCACATTAAACATGTTACTTGCGGTTGCTGGTTATGCCGGGCGGTTCCGGGCAGGCTTCCACCGCGAGTTCATTCTAACCTCAGGTTTTTGGCATGTTCATCTTTAAACGGATTGTACACTTACAATTCATGCCCAAATTATGTTTAACATATCAACTACCCAAATTTATGAAAATATTCATGTCTCTAATTTCCGGTTTATAAGTTAGGTTCCATAATTATCTAAGATAAGTTTTACCCCAACCTGTATAATTCTAATTAGGTTTCTAATTTACCCATTCCTTTATCAAATTAAGATATTTGACTTTAAATCTGTTTTCCAAATCCTCAATTCAAGTTTATATTTTACAACCCCAAACCCATAATATTAGATTCGCAATGAATCACCTCTTCCCAAATCCCATTCCATATCTAATGATTTCAATTAAGTTCACACATATTCCTGTCAATGTCTATAGATCGGAATTCATAATTATGTGCTATTTAGCATAGATTCTCGTTCCCAAGTTATATTCAAAGATCCATTATGAATTATGTTCCAAAATTCCCAATTATAGATTATACCTCAACCATTTCCCAATATTATTCCCAATTACATTAATAATTCTTGCAATGAGACTTGAACAAGGCTCGAAAGTAGCCTAGGCTTAAAAATAAAAAGGAATTGGGATGAGAAAGAAGAATAGAATGAATATACAACAAGCATTATAATTATTATAACATGAATCTTTAAATTAAATCTTTAACTGGGGAATGATGAACGATATTCATACTATTATACAAGAAGTGTATTGTAAATCCGCTCACCTTGATTGGATTAGAAAAAGAAGAGGATTAGGATGATAGTCATTGTTTTACTTGAAGAATAAGGAGGAGAGCAGAGCTCCGACGTCGTCTTAGAAGATATAGGGGTTAGGGTTATGTTTAAGGGTTATTTATAGGTGCATAGGAGAGACAAGGACCCTCAGATTGAATTAAAGCACATCAGATCCATCAGAAACTAAAGAAAACGTTCTTCCAAATCTGGCCGAGGGTGTCGACACCCCCTAGTGGGGGTCGACACTTATGTCGACACCCCCTGGGTTGTGTCGTCCCCTTTGAGCGGGAATTTTCCCGCTCATCCCAAATCTGGTCAGTTTGAACGTTTTTGAATTACTGGGGCGGCTATATGTGTGTGTGTGTATATATATATATTCCCGTGCGTATACAAACTTCTACGGCTTATAACTTCTTCATGCGTTATCTGTTTTACGCAAACTTGATGTCCATCTGAACCACAATTTCGAGATGGACGCAATGGTGCTGTCTGTTTTTCTTAGTTCCTGATATATAAATTAAGTATCTTTATTTTCTTATCTTTAACGCATGTATTGGTTAAACTATATGTCACCACAATTTGTATAACTATATATATCATTTTAATTATACTGAAAATGCGGGGTGTTGCATTGTATTAGGTGAATCCATGAGAAAGTAAATGGGTACGATGCGCCTATAAGTCTTGAGTGCTATTAACACAAGTAACCTAATAATCAAGAAAATGTAATGGAACGGTATTAGTAGGGATCATTCTACTTCTGATATACTAGTATCTGCGCGGTGCTGAGAAATGTATTTAAGAAGCGCAATATATCATGTTCATCTTATCTTGCTCAGTTCACACTTGTTATTGTTACTATTATCTTGTTCTTCTAGTTTTATATATACCTGCCATGATACTTTTATTTATTTATATTTAAAAGTAACTGGACTCGCCATACTTTATGTCTGACCCTTTTTGTTTCCTCTTCTCTATCTTCCATTCCCCCTCCCCCCAGGTTATCAAGGTGGAAGTGTTTAAAGTTGATCTTGATTCTTTCAGCTTAGGTTGGATTTTAGATATAGATGTACTGCTTTGACTTCTTATCAACTCTCTTATGGCTTCACAGGGAAATATGGTTTTAAGCTTTTGTACTCTGATATTTTTGGCAAGAAAGATTATTCATGTAATTAGTTACTTATGACGTAAACTCAGTATTTGGGACCATGATGTTTTGATTTAAATAAAGTTTTTTTAAAGTTTTTAATTCCGCTGCTATTTTACATGTCTGTCTTGTGCTATTATGTTCTTATTTACCCATAACGCTTCATGGAACTTAATGCATTCCCTTAGTGAGTGACATTAACGGACGTGGGGTGTCACGTTTGGTATCAGAGCATATGGTTATAAGATCGGTTAAAGTATTTTGAAAATGGTTTTCAAAAAGGTCTCAAAAACAAAGTATTTTAAAATAAAAAGTCTGTTTTTGAAAAGCATATTTCCCAAAGCCATAAATATCTATCGATTCTCCGCTTGATTACTTTTCCCTTTTGTTCAGGGAACCGTTTCTTCTCGAAAGGGTATCCCTATTTTGCCATGGTTCCGTAGGCATGTAAAAACTATGGTACATGTCGACGGGAAATAAGTGCCCAACCTCCATCCTTAGCCGCAGTGGTTTCACCTGCGGCTTATTTTCTCTCAAGCCTCGTAAGGATTTCCATGCGATAGAGGTAGCTTTCAAGAGACATGTTAGCATGTTGCACAAGGATGGTAAAAAGGAGAATAAGGGAGTTAGGGCTAAGGAGCACAACCCAAAGAAGAAAAGAGGAAATACCATAATTTCGGAAAGGTGGGTCATCTGGAAAGGATTGCAGAAAGAGAAAAGGCGTTTTATTACCACTTTGGTAAGGCAGGACACCTCATTAAGGAGTGCCCGAAGAGACAAAGACAAGGCCAGAGGGAAGGAACTTCTAGGGGGCAAGCTATCGTTCTCATAGCTGGTGGACAAGATAGGGGTAGGAAAGTTTCCATCGAAGGATTGATTTCTATTCCTGATCATCCTATTAGGATTCTTTTCTTGGCGCTTCGCATTCTTTTTTATCTGATCCTTTAGTTGAGTCTCTACACCTAGATACTAGTATGGTTTTGGATCCCGTAATTGCCTCAAACCTCAGTAGAGGTACGACTCATTTATTGATGATTTGTCGGGGTTTGAGAATCTCTGTGTTAGGTGTCGGGTTTGATTGCGACGCATATGTTCTTGATTTCATAAGATACGATTTGATTCTAGGATGGATGGGTTAACCATATATGGGGCCATTCTAGATTATGAGAGGAGGGTCATTAGACTTCTGACTTTCCATAGAAAGACTCTCGAGATTTCTTATGACCCTAAAAGGGTCTGTCATGCATAGTCTCCTAGAACCTCTTGATATATCTATCGATGATTTGCGACATGTGACTCCTAAAAGAAAAGAGGGAACTTGATAAGCAAGTAGGGGAGCTACTTGAGAAGAAGTTTGATAGGTGAATCATATCGGGATGGGAAACCTACTGAAGACAGTCCTTGAGGAAGCCCATCATTCTAAGATGACTATTCATCCAAGCGGTGACAAAATGTATAGAGTTCGAGGTAGTGAAGTCAAACTTGCGAGAGGAAGTGGAAGTATAGAAGGAAGCAATGATAAGACAAGTTCTAACTTACATACTTGGATCGGTGGTTAAGAGATTGTGCAACAAAGAAGTGAAGCTAGTAAGAGTGAAATGGGGAAAGGGCCGCGAGAACGCTACTTGGGAGGCTGAAGACAGATTCCCGCTTTATATCCTTTCCTTTTCGAGAATATGTCCTTAACTTCTTTTTCCAAGCTACGAATTAATACTTGTATCTATCGTTTGAATATCTCCTATCGATCAAATCTTTAGGTAGAAAACTAATGAATGTAAACATGTGTTTGAGACATGTTATGTTTGATGGATGCAAGTGGTTGCTAGTGATTGCTCGTGGATGCATATACACACAATAGGCACTAGATCGGCTCAATCACTTACATATCGCATATTGATGTGTGTACATTTTTAAATTTTTATGGATTATCGTTACATTGATGTTGCATTTGGATGGATGATTGTGCACACATATAGAACTTACATGGATTAGGATGATTTGCATACATTTTGGTTGCATGGCACAAACATACATTACTTTACAGAGGTCAACTGAATCAGCAGACCGCCTGATATTTCGTATTAGTTTACGGACATATACATAAACTATTGCATATGTTCATATAAGCATTAGAAATTCCTTAAGGACAATGGATGCCTGTGATTGCTAGATGGATATATGATTGTTGGATGTTAGGATATATGTTCTTCTTAACTTAGAGATATCGGGGATGAAATCCTTTGAGTAGGGGAGAATGTAACACCCCAAAATTTTAACGATGCTTAAGATGATGAATTAAAGAATAATCAATGTGAAATAAATTGTTAACAATGAATTAAGAAAAACTTAATTTAATATTCAGAATTAAGTAAAACGGACTGCGCCATTGCGTCCGTCTCAAAATTCTGGTCAAGATAGACACCTGGTTTGCATAAATCGGACACTATATGAAGAAGTTATTAAGGTTTGAAGTTTGTATGCATATAAGGAAGATATATATACATATAAATTCAAAAATATTCAAAAATCGCCAAAACTAGAAATTTGGCGCGCAAATCGATGAAGCGCCGATATTTTGAAGTCGACCCAAGACTCTGCTGGGTCGACCTAGGGGTCGATTCAGGCTCATGGGGGTCGACCTAGGGGTCGACACCCATGAAGGGGGGTCGACCTAGGGGTCGACACCCATGAAGGGGGGTCGACCTAGGGGTCGACCCACCTGAAGGGGGGACGACCTACCCGTGGCTCTGGAAACTTCTTTTCTGAATCTGGACGATTTTGGAGCTAGATTCATGAACCCTAGGCTATATAAAGGACCCTAGACCTAGGATTTATTTATCTAAATACTGACGGCGAAGCTCTGCTGCAATGAAAATTAAAATGGCCTTTCTTCTTTTAAACCAATTCAAAGAAGATTATATATATTTGAAGATTGCTACAACAAATTCAACGTGGCTACAACAACTTATTCAACATGTTCTTCGCAGTAAATTGGATCCGTTTCCTTAGATCTATTCACTGTGAGTTCATTTTATTTTTAGATCTGAATATTTAAATAGTAATCTTGATATGTATATAAAAATTGGATCTTGAATCGGTGCCTAATCAGTTCTATTATGACATAATTATCAAATCTACTATTATATGTTCATATCGCCACCATGTTAAATCTTGTCATAGTATGCCTATTCAGTTTATTCCTATTTCTACCAGTTTATTATTGATTCATTATTATGCATATTCTTGATTCTCTTCTCTCCCTCTTTTTCTCCTTTTATTTTTATATAGCCAGGCTACCTTCGAGCCTAGGCCTAACGCTGAAAAATGCGAACGTGCGAAATTTGGAACGATAGGGAAAGACATAATTTGGGGCATAATTGATATTGGAAAATATGGATCTAAATTTGGAAATATACGAATATGGGTTTGGAGGCATATGTCTTGTTGGATAATATGAATTTAGGCACGCATTGGAATAAATGTATACATGGAATTAGGTATAAAATGGGACATGTCTAAATATTGATTTGGGACATAAATGGGAACATATGCGAATATGAATTTTAGGCATAAATTGGATAATATGTAGGTTTGGTTTTGTGCATAATACATATATATATATATATGCCTTGATTTATGACATAGGAAAAAGGAGCGTATGGTGCATAATTAAAAGATGAATTGAAAAGGGGCATAAAAGTCTATAATTTGAATAATGAATTGGGCATATAATTAAATATGGGGAAAAAGAGAAATAATCACCTATAATGACATAGGTAGATTTGGATAAAAATGGAATGTCTAGTAATTACAATTAGGAATAATAAATGCACTTATGACACGAGGTTAGGTTGCATTAGTAGTGGAAGTATGCCCGGACCCGACCGGCATATCCAGCAGCCACTAATGTTGAACCTAATGCGAGAGTCTATGTGTGCAAATACGAATCGGGCTAAGACACGAGGTTAGGCCCAAATGTGGAATAAGACTACCCGAACTCGACCGGCATATCCAGCGTTCACACGTTGTAGGCTTAATGTGGGAGGTCTAGCGCATTATAACCATAATTGGACATGATAATGAATTGGACTACTTAACCTAATTTAATCCATAAGGATTGTATGATTATGAACTTAAATTAGGGTTAAGTAAAATTGGATGGGTAGTGGGTGGGTTAAGTAAAACAAAGGGGATGGGTAATATTTACATATAGGCCCACGAACTTAACCCAATAAGGTTATGTAATTAAAGATACCTAGTGGTATATATAACAGGTGGAAAATATAATAAAGTTATGTAATTAAAGACACCCTTGTAGGGTAAGCATAACTTGTAGAAATGATAGAACTAGATATGCGTAATAATATGCTACGTAAACAACGATAAGTTGTAGTGATGATGTAAACTGAATTTATGATTAAATGAGAAAGAATGAGGAAAACTTGTAAAATAAATAAGTTATATTTAATCATAAAGGGTAAGTGACATGTTAATTAGGAAACATGTGAATTGAGATATACTTAATAACGTATTAAGGAGAACATGTTACTGTAATGATGTAACCAAGCAAGAATATAAGATAGATTATGGATTACAGACCTTGGGCCATAATCTAGAAAATAACATGTTGTGGGATTATTAATAAACTTAAATGGATTAAGTTATATGACTGAAATTAATAAGCAAGAGAAACTTGGTAATTTGAATAAGAATTCAATATGAACGGAAATAACCAAGTTAAATGGGAACCGGGTGAGGTAAGGTAAGCATGTAAAAGAATGTTTAGACATAGGGTCTAACAACATAATAAAAAAAGGCGCTTGGACCAGTCCATACGTTTGAGGGTGAATAACCCAACCGGGTAGATCATTGAGGTGTTATAAGGCACGAGGGGAGCGCACATTCATCTGATTGTTATGACGGCTCCAAAGGACTGGAAGGGGACGCGACTTCCTTAAGTACGTAAGGTTCTCCTAGTAGTCCTATGTACGGTGACAGATGTCTTAAGCTGTACTCGCAGAGGTTAGGTCTGCGCGTAACTACTAGGTGGGAGGGCCTTGACTGTAGATGTAGCTATAGAGTCAGGATGTTGTGACGAGGTGACACCAGGTTGATTCGATGGTTGCCTCACGAGGAGGTTGAGAGGGTCACGACCAACAAGGATAGTAGACCGTCGGATATCCGTCATCGACAGCCAGCGGGATGCGAAAGGACTAGAGCTAAACCCAAGATATCATTTCACCTTTCATTATCGAGGTACGGGGTTGAGGGTAGACGCCACATGGATGTTTAGATTGGTTGTTATTAGGGGCGGTCGCTTAGCTCTATAGTCTTTACTAGTTGAGGGAGGGGCCGAGGTGGGCCCATAGCCACCATGAAAAACAGACCCGACGAATATCTGTATTTGAAGGAACTTAAAGGCGGCCTGTACAGATATGGAAAAGCTCCCAACCGAGTTCCATGTTTCTTATTTAGCCTTGCCACAGAACTCGGTGCACATTAAAGGACGTGCGATTGAGGCATCGAGCTACAACTACAGTACATACGTGGGACAGTCTAGATACATGCATATCTGCTCTGGGTGGTGTATCGTAGACTAGAGGGAATTATTCCGATAAGGAATCTGATTCGATTGATGGTGGCAGTCCATACGCTTACGTAGCGTAGTAATGGTAGATATATGCGGAACGTAACATTTTATATAGAGATCTGTACGTCACTCCGGCGTAGGATGAGGGACTGCATTCATTACGGTGGAGACCGTGCGAGTAGGGTACCACGGGGTGTATCTCAATACTTAGAGATAGCTACATATATTGTATTAGGTGAATCCATGGGAAAGTAAATGGGTGCGATGCGCGTATAAGTCTTGAGTGCTATTAACCCAAGTAACCTAATAATCAAGAAAATATAATGGAACGGTATTAGTAGGGATCATTCTAATTCTGATATACTAGTATTTGCGCAGTGCTGAGAAATGTATTTAAGAAGCGCAATATATCTTGTTTATCTTATCTTGCTCAGTTTACACTTGTTATTGTTACTGTTATCTTGATCTTCTAGTTTTATATATACCAGCCATGATACTTTTATTTATTTATATTTAAAAGTAACTGGACTCGCCAGACTTTATGTCTGACCCTTTTTGTTTCCTCTTCTCCATCTTCCATTCCCCCCACCAGGTTCTCAGGGTGGAAATGCTTAGAGTTGATTTGGATTCTTTTAGCTTACCTTGGATTTTGGATATAGATGTACTGCTTTGACTTCTTGTAAACTCTCTTATGGCTTCATAGGGAAATATGGTTTTATGCTTTTGTGTAACAACCCGTATTTTTGAATAACATGTTATAATGTAAATCAAGGCTAAATTAAATTGTAAAATCTGAATCAAGGTAAACGGGCTATGCCATTGCGTTCGCCTCAGAAAAATACGCGAAATAGAGTCTGAGTTTTCGAAAAATGGAGTCCGTATGACCAAGTTATGGCCCAATGAAGTTTTCAGAAAATTCCAAGCCCGAAAACAGTTCAAATTCGAATTCAGATTCGAATTAAAACCAAGGCAGAATGGGCGGGAATTTTCCCGCCCCAGGCAGGGTCGACACTTGTGTCGACCCCCACAATAGGTCGACACCCATGTCGACGCAGGGGTCGACACCCATGTCGACCCAGGGGTCGACACCCCCGGTCGAACCAGTTTTTCTGGTGCACCATTTGTGACATGTTAAGTCTTACTCTAGAAGTTTCTGATGGGATTTGACAGACCTGATGTGTTTTAGGGTTAATCCTAA
Organism: Allium sativum; assembly: GCA_030737875.1. Classification (NCBI taxonomy): domain Eukaryota; kingdom Viridiplantae; phylum Streptophyta; class Magnoliopsida; order Asparagales; family Amaryllidaceae; genus Allium; species Allium sativum. Next base: position 934,509,820 of record CM060920.1, on the reverse strand, counting down.
GGTCTAAACTAACCTAATCACCTATAAAAAGACCCCCAGACCTAGCCTAAACCCTCATTAATCATTCCTACAACTAAACTATGCCAAAATGTTTCTTAATCTTGGCCTCCACCTTCTTCATGAGAACATGAGTGCCTCAAATCAATCTATGTCATAAAGGAGCCATCTTTCTTAAGTAAAAGAGCCATCTTTCTTTGTCATTGGAGTTATTACTTCTTGTTTCAAGGCGTTTAAGTGGAGCTTATTATTTTCTTTGCGGATTATGCTTGTGGCTTCGTCTCAATCTTTATATATATTGATCTAGATCGCATAACCACTCATTGTAAGCCCTATACTACTCTTAGATTCTAACTATGAAGTTAAATGTGACATGTTGCAAGTTTGAGTTTGGGCCTAAGTATGATTTGTGCTTTGATTCTATCATGTTATGCATAGATTTATCCTATGCATGTTTGTAAAGATCTCACCTTGACTTTGTGCATAGAAAGCTATGACCTTTGATTTGAAATGTTGCATTATGCAACATGAGAACTCTCACAACCTATATGATAACTTACATATAATGTTGTATGCGAACTTCTAGTCATCATCCTATGTCATTCATGATCATGTTTCACCTATTTGCTTAAGTTGATATTATGCATGTTTTGAGGCCTATGATGTAATATGCAAGCTTATGAACACGCTTATGCCTCATATGCCACCATGTTTAACTTGTGGCCAACCTTATTACCTTATGCCCTTTTTGTCATGTTTTGCCAAGTTCCCCCTTTTGATCTATGTTAGGTTATGCGAAACGTATATGCGATGGGAATGCGTTGGGTTTGGGTAATATCAATGATATGAAACATGATTTTGAAATATGACAAGAACATTGACTTGTGATTATGTTGTAAACATAATAATTGACATGACACTTAGAAAATATGAGTGTGGCCAACTCGAGGTTGGGTCGAGTTTGTAGCATAAATCTACCCGGAACCGACCGGCTTAACTAGTGGCTACAAGCAATAGGACCCAATGTGAGTAGTTGGTCATGTCGCACTTGAAACCCGAGGTTAGACCAAGTTGTGGTGTAAAGCTACCCGGACCCGCCCGGCTTAACTAGTAACCACAACAAGGTCTAATGTGAGAGGTTGGGTGCATTAAATTAATTAATGCCACATGGTAGGGTTAAGTCATGGACCACTTGAATACTTAACCAATTAAACATGATGGGTTGACGCGGTTAAGTCATGAACCTTGGGTACACTTAACCAACTTGATACTTGATTTGGTAGGGTTAACCACATTTAACCCGCTAGAAACCCTAGTTACGTGGTCCTTTTCACCAGTAACCCTCTTGATTGTATCATGATACCCTGGGGACTAGGCTAGGGTGGGGCACGATTACTGGGCTGATATGTAAGCGACCAAAACGACGGCTGAGTAGGTGCGCAGGTGTAGGTTCAGGCGGACCATGGTCGTGCACACGGTCCGGAGTTGAAAAAGCAGACACGGGCACCCGTAGGTTTAGACTGTGCGTGCTTGATTTGTGTCCGTGGTTGGCACCCTAGGGCTTGATACACCCTAGGGTGGACCTAGCACAGTTTGACTGCACTTCGTGATTAGGCCGTATGACACCGATACACGACGAGTTAGGCTTATAGGGAGCCGATCGACTAGACCGGGTAGTTGGACCTCGATTTAGGTCATCTCATGATGTGGGCCAGCTTTGGGCCAAGGGATCATTTCTTGATTATACTTGACATGGATTGGAATACTAGTACACACCTGGTGCAACTTAACCTTGTATATGCGATGCCACACTTGATCTATCTTGTTAACTTTTCACCATGCCAGTTATCACCCTACATCTCATCTCTGTTTTACATGTTCAGTTAACTTTATTAGTTTTTATACTAATAGTAGATAGGACTTACCAGTCATTTTGACTGACCCATTTTCTTTTGCCTCTTTTCTTCCGTTCCCCCCCCCCCCCCCCAGGTTTACAGGGTGGGAACACTGGTACCTAGCTTGGATCTTTAGCAGCTTTTCTGGATAGCTCACGTATGGTTTGAGCACGCTATGGCCTTATGCTACTTTGGGGATAGTTACTTTATGTTTCTTTTTCAGTTTTCATTTTATGATCTAGACTTTGTTTCATGGGAAAATAATGACCAAGTACTTTGATGTAACTTGACTATGGTTTTGAAATGCTAGTTTTATCCGCTGCTTTACTACTCTGTTTTAATTATATGTTCTGTCTTGTGATATCTGCATGCATGTTTACCTTGTTTAAAGCCCCTCCAAAGCCAGTGTACTTGCAAGAGTTACCCTGGCGGAGGTGGGGTGTTACATTTGGTATCAGAGCATAAGGTTTACAAGATTTGAGCAAAAGTGTTTTTAAAAAACTTACCTTTTGAAAAACTATTTTCAAAACCAATTAAATATTTTCCAAGAAAAGTCTAGTTATTTTAAAAGGCTATTCCCCAAAAGCCATTAGCACTATCCTTCGTTTCCTCGTTCTGAATCTATCTTTTTCTTTTTCAGTATGGCCGATCTTAACCTTCCCGAGGGGGTGACCATTCCCGGATGGTTCCGGAGGTACTTGGAAGCTAGGGCCAACGATGCGGGCCCAACAAACACCCCCACCGTAACTGAGGTTCCCCCTCCTCCTCCTCCTCCTCCCCCTCCTCAGCATCCACAAGCAGATTTCGCAAAGGTTTGCAAAGACTTTAAGGCGATGGGTGGTAAGAATTTCATTGGGACGGAGACTTTTGTGGAGGCACGAAATTGGTTGAAAAAAACTGAGGATCTTTTCGCTATCTTTGATGTGGAAGACCATAAAAAGGTTTTATTGGCAGCATGGCTATTAAAAGAAGAAGCTGCTTATTGGTGGGAGGTCACCAATGCTACTAGACCTATAGAGACTTGGGCCGACTTTAGGACGAGGTTTGGGCTTAAGTTTCTATCATCAGTTGAGGCGAATCTGCAATTAGAGAAGTTTATATCTTTGAAGCAAGGGGACATGACAGTGAGGGAGTATGTGAATAAGTTTAACCAGCTTGCTCGATTCGGTTTGGACATGGTTAATACTCCCCAGAAGAAAGCTTTACGCTTTGCACGAGGGTTGAATGAGCCATTACAAGGTTTAGCCCTGTCTCATATACCCATGGGAGCCACTTTTGAAGGTCTAGTGGACATGGCATTGCTTCAAGGAGACGATAAGAATGGCAAGAAAGAAGTCAAGCCTAATGAGACTCAAGCCAAGAAGACAGACTCCAAGTAGGGAGGAAACTAGAGCAATCAGAACAACAAGAACAACAAGAACAACAAGGGCAACAAGGCCAAGGCAAAGGACCCAAGAAAATGCAACTTCTGTGGGATTGTTGGGCACATAGCTAAAGACTGTAGGAAGAAGAAGAGGAAGTTGGGTGAATGCTTTCATTGTGGAGAGACTGGATACTTTAGCAAGGATTGCCCCCAAGAAGCAAGGGCAGAATCAACGTGCAGGACCTTCTAGAGGGCAAGTGCATGCTCTCAACACTGCTCCAGCTCAGGACCGAGGTAGTATTTCTGTAGAAAGTCTTGTTTATATTTCTGATTATCCTGTTCGCACCTTATTTGATTATGGCGCATCGCATAGTTTTATTTCTTCTGATCTTGTTGAAAGTTTGCACCTAAGTACTAGTCTAGTTGAGGATCCCGTCAGTGTTTCGAATCCAATTAGGGGTTCCGCCCATTTATCTATGATTTGTGTGGATTTGAAGATTTCCATCTTGACTGTAGAATTCACGTGTAATGCTTATGTTCTCGGGTTCATGGGATACAGGTTGATTTTGGGCATGGATTGGTTGTCCAGTTATGGAGCCATCCTCGATTGTGAGCATAGGGTGGTGAGGCTCATGACTCGCCTCGGTAATACCCTAGAAATTTCTTGTAACCCTAGAGGTCCCATCATGTTATGTTATCTTGAATCTCTCGACTCGTCCATCGATGATTTGCAATCTGTAAGGGTGGTCCGAGACTATCCTGATGTCTTTGAAGAAGTTAAGGGGTTACCCCCTAAACGAGAGATAGATTTCTGCATTTATCTAGTCAATAATGCCAAGCCAGTATCATTGCTCATTAGGCAAATGGCCCCACGAGAAAGAAGGGAGCTCAGTAAGCAAATTAAGGAGTTACTTGAGAAGAATTTTATTAGGCGAAGCATTTCTGAATGGGGTGCTCCTGTGGTATTCGCTACTAAGGCGGATGGTTCGCTTCGTCTATGTGTTGATTATCGAGAGTTGAACAAGCTGACAAAGAAGAATAGGCACCCGTTACCGAGGATTGATGATCTCTTTGACCAGCTTGTTGGTGCTTCTGTTTTCTCTCAGCTTGATCTAGCCACCGGATTCCATCAGCTTAGAGTAGCTGAGGATAGTATTGATAAGACTGCGTTTAGGACTCCGGATGGATTCTTTGAATGGCTTGTCATGCCATTCGGTTTGACTAATGCACCCGCCTACTTCGTAGATTTGATGAGTAGGATGTTCAGGGAGTTCCTTAACAAGTTTGTGGTTGTCTTCGTGGATGATATTCTGATCTTCTCAAAGGAAGAGGAAGAACATGCTAGACATCTCAAGGAAGTGATGGATACGCTCAGAGCTCTTCAGTTGAAAGCCAAGTTCTCCAAATGCCATTTTTGGAGAAAGGAAGTTCGATTTCTTGGACATATAGTTTCTAAGAAAGGCATAGAAGTGGATCCCGCGAAAGTGGTTGCAGTTCAAGACTGGATGACTCCTAGGAATGCAACCGAAGTAAGAAGCTTTCTCGGTCTGGCGGGCTACTATAGGAAGTTCAACAGGGACTTCGCTAAGATTTCGGCCCCTCTTACTAAGTTGACGAAGAAGAACTTAGTCTTTGCATGGGATATAGAGTGTGAACTTTCTTTTCAAAGGCTTAAGAGAGCCCTCACCACAGCTCCAGTTTTGGCATTACCCGATGGCGGTAAGATGTTTACCGTGTACACCGATGCATGTGGCACGGGGTTAGGTGCTGTTCTGATGTAGGAAGGAAGAGTGATATGCTATGGGGGTAGGCAACTTAAAGTTCATGAGAAGAACTATCCCGTACATGATTTGGAATTGGCGGCGATTGTCTTTGCACTTAAGTCGTGGCGCCATTATCTTCTAGGAGAAAGGTTCGAGTTATATACTGATCACAAGTCGCTCAAGTATCTCTTCTCGCAAAAAGATTTGAATCTCAGGCAGCAAAGATGGATGGAATTCTTGGCATCGTATGACTTCGATATAGCTTATACCCCTGGCAAGGGTAATGTTGTGGCTGATGCGCTAAGTAGAAAAGGTTGACTTTGAGTCCCTTGTTTGTCGAGATGAAGAGCCTAGAGTTCTTGGCAACTTTTGATTTCTTACCTGTCGATGAGGCATTGGCTGGTTTATTAGCATCTCTTGAGCTTAGACCTACACTTCTGGATCAGGTAGGGACTTCGCAGAAGGAAGACCCACAGATAGTCGAGATTATGAATAAGCTGATTCGAGGAGAGACGTCAAGTCACCTCGCTAGATATACCATTGATGACAAGGGTTGGCTAAGGCGTGATGGAAGGCTATGCGTTCCACAAGTAGGAGACTTGGTGCATAAAGTTCTCGAAGAAGCACATCACTCAAAGATGACTATACATCCTGGAGGAGATAAGATGTATAGAGATATGAAGCGCATTTTCTTTTGGGCTGGAATGAAGAAAGATGTGGCAGAGTATGTTTCAAAGTGCATGGTGTGCCAACAAGTGAAAGCCGAGTCAATGAAACCCGGTGGGCTATTACATTCATTGGAGGTCCCGCAATGGAAGTGGGAGAGTATTTTTATGGATTTTGTGGATGGATTGCCTAAGTCAAGGAGAGGGAACACGAGCATATGGGTCATAGTAGACAGACTTACGATGAGTGCTCACTTCATTCCAGTAAAGAGCAAGAGGACCGCATCATGGCTAGCATCTATTTATCTTTGAGAGATAGTGCGGTTGCATGGAGTTCCTTCTAGCATAGTTAGCGATCGCGACCCAATTTTCACTAGCCAGTTCTGGAATAGTTTGCAAGAAGCGATGGGTACGCGATTGAATCTGAGTACAGCCTATCACCCCCAGACGGATGGCCAAACCGAAAGGGTGAATAGAGTTCTAGACGATCTTTTGAGGCTTTGTGTTCTTGACTTTGGTTGTACTTGGGAAGACCACCTTCCTCTTGTAGAGTTCGCTTATAATAATATCTATCAAGCCAGCATAGGGATGGCACCATTTGAAGCTCTGTATGGGAGGCCGTGTAGGTCAGCATCTTGTTGATGGGAGACAACGGATAGGCTTATACATGGGCCCGATATGATACGGGACACATCCGAGAAAGTTGAAATGGTGAGAAGACGGATGAAAGCAACCCAAGATAGACAGAAATCCTATGCTGACAAGCGAAGGGCAGATTTGGAATTCGAAAGTGGGAGACATGGTTTTCGTGAAGGTTTCTCCTTTGCGTAATGTGGTTCGTTTTGGAGCAGTTGGGAAGCTGGCACCAAGGTTCGTAGGACCCTTCCCTATCATAGAGAGAATTGGAAAGATGGCCTATAAGGTGGAATTGCCCGAGAAGCTAGCCGGAGTGCATAATGTCTTTCATGTCTCGCATCTCTGAAAGTGCCTACATGAGTCCGCTGAGGTGGTTGAACCAATCATTCTTGAAGACGTGGAGGTAGAGAAAGAGGCAACCTTGAGGAGAGCTCCGATTCGTATCTTGGGAACAGAAATCAAGAAATTAAGGAATCGAGAAGTCAAATTGGTAAAAGTTCAGTGGAGTGAAGCCGATGAAGATGCAACTTGGGAAACCGAGGAGAAGATGCGTGGGCTTTATCCATTCCTTTTTGAGGGTACATTCTCAATCTCCTTTCCTAATTAGCAAAGCTTTCTTTTGCTATCCATGTTTACCTTGTTTATCTTGTTTATCTTGTTATCTCGTAACCGTGTCATGAGAACCTTAAGTAGAAACCCTTTGGATGAAACATGTATTTGAAACATGTTATGCTTAATGTTTGGAAGTGGCTGCAAGTGTTTGCAAGTGGATACTCGTGGATGCATGATACACATTAGGCACTAAGATCGGCTCACACACTTTCATATTGCATATGCATGAGTGATGATGTTTATTCATGGATGAAACTTGTTATGCTATCACATGGATGTTGCATATGGATGAATGTTATGTGCACTCATGTAGAGATTATAAATTATGTTAGGATTTTGCATACATATGGACTCATTTCACTAACATACTTTGCATTAAGGGGGTTTACTGGATCAGTAACCGCCTGATTTTCGCATTAGATAAGTACATATACACACACCGTTGCATATAATCATACAACATTTAGAATTTGTTAAGGACATTGACTGCACGTGGATGATGTTTTGAGTAGATGGATGATGGATGGTAGGATACGTTCTTCCTAACTTGGAGATTTCGGGGACGAAATCCTTTAAGGAGGGGAGAATGTAACAACCCGTATTTTTGAATAACATGTTGTAATGTAAATCAAGGAAGAATTAAATTGTAAAATCTGAATCAAGAGAAACGGGCTGTGCCATTGCGTTTGTCTTGGAAAAATACGCGAAATAGAGTCCGAGTTTTTGAAAAACGGAGTCCGTATGACCAAGTTATGGCCCAATGAAGTTTTCAGAAAATTCCAAGCCCGAAAACAGTTCAAATTCGAATTCAGATTCGAATTACAACCAAGGCAGAATGGGCGGGAATTTTCCCGCCCCAGGCAGGGTCGACACAGGGGTCGACACCTGTGTCGACCCCCCCAATGGGTCGACACCCATGTCGACCCAGGGGTCGACACCCCCAGGTCGAACCAGTTTTTCTGGTGCACCATTTGTGACATGTTCAGTCTTGCTCTAGAAGTTTCTGACGGGATTTGACGGACCTGATGTGTTTTAGGGTTAATCCTAAGGTCTAAACTAACCTAATCATCTATAAAAAGACCCCTAGACCTAGCCTAAACCCTCATTAATCATTCCTACAACTAAACTATGCCAAAATGTTTCTTAATCTTGGCCTCCACCTTCTTCATGAGAACATGAGTGCCTCAAATCAATCTATGTCATAAAGGAGCCATCTTTCTTAAGTAAAAGAGCCATCTTTCTTTGTCATTGGAGTTATTACTTCTTGTTTCAAGGCGTTTAAGTGGAGCTTATTATTTTCTTTGCGGATTATGCTTGTGGCTTCGTCTCAATCTTTATATATATTGATCTAGATCGCATAACCGCTCATTGTAAGCCCTATACTACTATTAGATTCTAACTATGAAGTTAAATGTGACATGTTGCAAGTTTGAGTTTGGGCCTAAGTATGATTTGTTCTTTGATTCTATCATGTTATGCATAGATTTATCCTATGCATGTTTGTAAAGATCTCACCTTGACTTTGTGCATAGAAAGCTATGACCTTTGATTTGAAATGTTGCATTATGCAACATGAGAACTCTCACAACCTATATGATAACTTACATATAATGTTGTATGCGAACTTCTAGTCATCATCCTATGTCATTCATGATCATGTTTCACCTATTTGCTTAAGTTGATATTATGCATGTTTTGAGGCCTATGATGTAATATGCAAGCTTATGAACACGTTTATGCCTCATATGCCACCATGTTTAACTTGTGGCCAACCTTATTACCTTATGCCCTTTTTGTCATGTTTTACCAAGTTCCCCCTTTTGATCTATGTTAGGTTATGCGAAACGTATATGCGATGGGAATGCGTTGGGTTTGGGTAATATCAATGATATGAAACATGATTTTGAAATATGACAAGAACATTGACTTGTGATTATGTTGTAAACATAATAATTGACATGACACTTAGAAAATATGAGTGTGGCCAACTCGAGGTTGGGTTGAATTTGTAGCATAAATCTACCCGGAACCGACCGGCTTAACTAGTGGCTACAAGCAATAGGACCCAATGTGAGTAGTTGGTCATGTCGCACTTGAAACCCGAGGTTAGACCAAGTTGTGGTGTAAAACTACCCGGACCCGCCCGGCTTAACTAGTAACCACAACAAGGTCTAATGTGAGAGGTTGGGTGCATTAAATTAATTAATGCCACATGGTAGGGTTAAGTCATGGACCACTTGAATACTTAACCAATTAAACATGATGGGTTGACGTGGTTAAGTCATGAACCTTGGGTACACTTAACCAACTTGATACTTGATTTGGTAGGGTTAACCACATTTAACCCGCTAGAAACCCTAGTTACGTGGTCCTTTTTACCAGTAACCCTGTTGATTGTATCATGGTACCCCAGGGACTAGGCTAGGGTGGGGCACGATTACTGGGCTGACATGTAAGCGACCAAAACGACGGCTGAGTAGGTGCGCCGGTGTAGGTTCAGGCGGACCATGGTCGTGCACACGGTCCGGAGTTGAAAAAGCAGACACGAGCACCCGTAGGTTTAGACTGTGTGTGCTTGATTTGTGTCCGTGGTTGGCACCCTAGGGCTTGATACACCCTAGGGTGGACCTAGCACAGTTTGACTACACTTCGTGATTAGGCCGTATGACACCAATACACGACGAGTTAGGCTTATAAAGAGCCGATCGACTAGACCGGGTAGTTGGACCTCGATTTAGGTCATCTCATGATGTGGGCCAGCTTTGGGCCAAGGGATCATTTCTTGTTTATACTTGACATGGATTGGAATACTAGTACACACCTGGTGCAACTTAACCTTGTATATGCGATGCCACACTTGATCTATCTTGTTAACTTTTCACCATGCCAGTTATCACCCTACATCTCATCTCTGTTTTACATGTTCAGTTAACTTTATTAGTTTTTATACTAATAGTAGATAGGACTTACCAGTCTTTTTGACTGACCCATTTTCTTTCGCCTCTTTTCTTCCGTTCTCCCCCCAGGTTTACAGGGTGGGAACACTGGTACCTAGCTTGGATCTTTAGCAGCTTTTCTGGATAACTCACGTATGGTTTGAGCACACTATGGCCTTATGCTACTTTGGGGATAGTTACTTTATGTTTCTTTTTCAGTTTTCATTTTATGTTCTAGACTTTGTTTCATGGAAAAATAATGACCAAGTACTTTGATGTAACTTGACTATGGTTTTGAAATGCTAGTTTTATCCGCTGCTTTACTACTCTGTTTTAATTATATGTTCTGTCTTGTGATATCTGCATGCATGTTTACCTTGTTTAACGCCCCTCCAAAGCCAGTGTACTCTCAAGAGTTACCCTGGCGGAGGTGGGGTGTTACATTTTGTACTCTGATATTTTTGGCAAGACAGATTATTCATGTAGTTAGTTACTTATGATGTAAACTCAGTATTTGGGACCATGATGTTTTGATTTAAATAAAGTTTTTAATTCTGCTGCTATTTTACATGTCTGTCATGTGCTATTATGTTCCTATTTACCTATAATGCTTCATGGAACTTAATGCATTCCCTTAGTGAGTGACACTAACAGACGTGGGGTGTCACAGTACCAGAGTAAAAGATTGCACAACCCCACCAGGTTAAGTTTTGTGGGTGTATATATAAATATTAACCACCTACCCACTGTTTCAAAAAAGTTTACTTAACCCCTACTCAAGTTATATGTTTATACAATCCCTATGGATTCAACTAGGTTAAGTATTCCAATTCATTACCATATTCATTTATGGTTACAATATGCTAGACCTCCCACATTAATCCTACCACTTGTGGATACTGGATATGCCGGGCGGTTCCGGGCAGACCTCTTCCACAAGTCGGACTTAACCTCGTGTCTTAGCATGTCTCATGTTTATGCAATTAGACTCCTCACATTATATTCACCACTTATGGTCGCTGGATATGCCGGGCGGTTCCGGGCAGACTTCCACGATAAGTGTAATCTAACCTCGTGTCAAGCACGGTTACAGTTTCTAATTACTGTAATTCTAAGCATTTTCATTAATCAATTATTCCTATGTCGTTATAGGTTTTCATTCCCCTTTCCCAAGTCATGTTCATAATGAACCATATGCCCCAAATTTATATTCATATTTTCATTCAAGTTATGCCCAAATTTCCAGTTACAAGTTATTCCCCAATTTTACCGTTTCCTCCTCGTTCCCAACACGTTCGCATATTTCAGCGGCATGCCTAGGCTCGAAGATAGCCTGGGTATAAAAATAAAAGTGAAAATATGAAGGGAAGAGGACAGAAATGATCCTACTAATGAGATCGACATATAATGGCAGAAATAGACATAAACGTATAATGGCATATTGACAAGATTAGCATATAGGAACAAATCTGATGAACATGTGACAATAGAACTGATTCTAACATAATAAGGACATCATAACAGTCATGATAAGATCTAAACAATGAATTAGATAGCCAACTAACCACAAATCTGATTTAGCCACAAACATAATAGGAGCAAGCATGATGTGATATAAACAGTGAATTAGATCTATAGAGAAAGCCAGATCCGACATGAAAAATAGGTATAGGTTCAGATCTAGTTCATTGTCGTGTCTGAATAACTTATATAAACATGTTATAATAGATTTGATATGATTCAAATAGTCATAGGCATAAATATAAGTTATAGTCGTGTCAACATTTACTATTAATTATTTAAATCTAAAATTAACTTAGACTCATAGTGTTTGGTTCTAGAAAAATAGAGAAGGGATTGCTGGTGCTGAATCACAGATCTCTAAAATTGAATGACTTGATTGCTGAAGAAATAACTTGATTTGATCTGGGCAGAGGCAACATCTAGTTCTCCATTATTTTTGGTGTGGAGAAACCAGAAAATGAAGCCATATATATGGCCGCAACCCCAAACTCTAATATGCCCAAATCTACCGCTGGGGTCGACCCCCCTTATGGGGTCGACGCCCCTGAGCGGGAAAATTTCTGCATCCCCAAATTTTGAGATTTTAAAACAATTTGAATTGATTTTTGATGGTTATACGTATATATAATTCTCTTGTGTGTATACAAACTTCAAACCTTAATAACTTCTTCATACGGTGTCCGTTTTATGCAAACCAAGTGTCTATTTTGACCAGAATTCCGAGACGAATGCAATGGCGCAGTCATTTCACTTAATTCTGAATATTCAATTTATTATTCTTTAATTTATCATCTTTGGTGTTGTTAAAATACGGGGTGTTACATCCCCTCTATTTGAGAAGATTACCCCCAAACAATTTCGAATGAGGATGCATGCCAATCGAATAAGCCTATTGGCAAAGTTTCAAGTTAATCGAATCAACTTATCTAAGACCGGTCAATGGACTGAAGAAGAAACCATGTGCTATGAGATGATGGATCACCAAAGCTAGTCAAACGAAGTCTGATCCATACCGAATTCAGCAAGAGGGCTCATAAGGTCTTAGGAAATCAAGTTCTAAAGTTTGCATTTCGAAATTGCCCAAGTCAATGGACCGACACCCATCTATTGGTCATGGATCGACACCAGTCCATTAGCCATGGACCGGTACTGGTCCATAAGATATGATCATATGAATACTAAATTTTGTAGAGAGCATAATGAAGACCTAAGAGTGCCAAAAATGAAGATAAAGCGAATAATGAGCTCAAGACCATGGATCGGTACCGGTCCATAGGTCATGGACTAATACCGGTCCATGATGTTTAGTCGTTAGTAATAAAAATTTGGGTGTGGCTACTTTATGTTATGTCAGGCCTACGTGTAGTTGGGCTTGGTCCAATACCTCATGGAACTCTATATATACTCTACTTATTACTATTGAAAAAGGGATCTCAACCTTTGCCTGCCAGAACTCTACCAAATTCTATCCTTAACCACTTCCCAATTCCGAAGATGGCAAGCCTTTATCACCTAAACTAGTTATCAAGATTTATTTCGATAACTAGTAGTACTTGTGATTCTTGTCTACTTTTACTATGTAGATCATGTATTATAATCAATGTTTATTGTAATCTGGCATAACAAAGATAATAATAAAGATATTCAAAGTGGTTGTAGGCCTATCAATGGCTGAACCACAATAAAAATTGCGTCTCTCCATTTACTTTCTGTTTCTTAGTACCTTTTTCATTTACTTTTATATATTTTGTCCCGTTTTCCCTATAAAGGAGTTGTGCTTTCACTAAAATCTAGTGTAAGTGCCATTTTTAGCATTAACAAATATCATATTATTGTACACATAAATATAAATCTATTAAAATCATATTAATGTATAAAATAACTCTAAAACCATTAAAAGTGTAAAACATAAATTCTAAAAAACTTAATTATTGTAAATATAATAACTTGTAAACATGAGATTAAAATTAATTTGACAACTATTTTGAAGGGTATTGAAAAATTATAAAAATTTCATGCTATAAACCATATTAATAATCTAGCGGCATCTCATATCATGGAAATGGCAACTAGGGTTATATTCCTACCTCGTCTTTCTTCTCGCTCACTATCTTCTCCTACCGCCTCTCCTTCAATTTCCTTACATCCGCAGCTTTCTCCAAGCCCATGATTTGGCTACGTGCAACCCCTTAAAACCCAATTGGCTTTTTTATCTTTAGATCTAAATCACAATCCTCCATATTCACCCTTAAACTTTATCTCTGATGAACCAATTGAATTCAGATCTAGCGTGTAGATAAGGGCAAAATTGTTTCTTTACACAGTCGAACTCCCAACCAGTCCTGCCTCAAAGAAAGATTGTCTATAACCGACGAGGTGCTATTGGGTATATTTCTGGCTTTGTATAAATATTCTAGTTTTGTGCCCTCTGTTTGTTTTGAGTGATGTTGTGCTTGTGTCTCCCATTGTTTTCTAGGTGGGAGTGTTTTTTTATTCTTGGACCTACTTATTTTTGTTGGTGTTTTGGGGTGGTCAGTGAGGTTATATGCTTCCTGCTGATGCTCTTCCCTCATCAACAATTTGGTAGTTGTGTTATAGGTTGGCTGTGTTTAAGGTTGCAGAGCTTTCTACTAATGATCCTGCACTGACCGTGGAATGTTATTACGGCATGTTTATGGCTAGCAAGTGAGATGTTTGCTTTGGTTGGCTGCACAACTGGAAGCGACTGCTTCGGCAGCTCAGAAGGGTACGGTATTTAGGCATTGTGTTTTGTTTTGCATGATGTATGAAGTTATTCTACATGATGATGGTGTTTTACTGTCCGTTTTAGTGCTGGTATGTAATATCTATGGTGGGTTTTGCTACATGTAATGGCTCTTGCCATAGGTTATTTTTTTGCGTAATCCTCACATTGCATGGTGATTGAAATTTTGATATGTGTACGATGTTTGGTCAGTATCACTCCCTACGTGGAGCATGTTCTATCTCACTCGGTTTAGTAGTCTAAACACTTATTTTAGCACTTATTATGTAAGCTAGGATAGTTGCAGTGGACATCCCACTCTAAAAACCAAATTAGTAGTTAGGCATTCGGTCTAACTCTTGTACTATTATATATTTATTATTTGTTATAATAAAAACTGTTATGGATCACTATAAAAAAGGTCGGCTCTACCAAAAGAAAAAATTATTTTGAAAATAGAAATATTTCTAAAAGCCAAGATATTTGAAAATCATTAAAGATCGAGAAATAGATTTCAAAATAATTTTTGAAGAGATAATGATCAAAGAAGTGGTGATATAGCTTTGAAAAAATAATCCAATACTATTAACTTATCTTAATACCTTGCATCTCAAACTCATGAGTTGTTAAGTCTTGAATCTCATATCGACCTCTTGAATCTACTCTTGATATTATATGGTCTTGTTAATCAATACTCGTTTAATATCTTGCACTTTACACTATATATAACTTGATAAAACATTAGTATATATATTTCATATAATATCATATGGTTGTTGTCATCAAAACCAGTGCTTAAGTTACCAACAATTTTCCTTCTTTGATGATGATAACCATGCATATGAAATATGGTATATCTTGATATAATTATGTATTCCCTTAATTTATCCCTCATTTAATTTTATACATTTCTCCCCTTGGTCATCAGCAAAAGTTAAACTATAACTCCCCTTTAATAAGATAACACATCATTTATAGTGGTTTAGAATTATATATAAAAATGAATGATAACACAGTTCAATTTTATTGACTAAAATCAATGAATTACTAATTCAAACCAAACAATATAATATATTCAGTTCAGTCCATTCAAACATAAGTGTATTGCTTAATAAGGTAATAAACACATCATTGTAGTGATTTAGAATTATATAAAAACATGAAATTATAGCACAATTCAATTTTATTGATTGAAATCAAAGAACTGTTAATATAAACCAATCAATCCAGTATATCATGTTCAGTCCATTTAAACATAATTCTTTTGTTAGTAACATGGATGGTAGTTTTGATGAAAACAACCTCACGTAATGATATAAAATATATTTACATATATACTAATAATTATATAGATATCCATTATATATAGTATAGGGTATTAAAAATGTATTGATTATGAAGTCTGTGCGATATCAAGAAAGAAGATCCAGATTGATGTTGATAGGAAGATTCAAGAGTTAGAGAACGAAGATTCATGAGTATTGAAGAGTTCAAGAATTTGAGATGATTTAGATTTATTATTGAGTCTTCAATTGAATTTTAAAATTCTAATTGCAATAACATGATATCTCCTTGTTTAGTTTACAATTTTTTTTAAAGTATTCTCATTTTAAAATATTTTCAAAGTGTTTTAGAAAACGATTTAAGTTTTAATATTTTTACTTTGAAATATTTTTATATTCTTTTTATAATATAGATTTTGATTTCAAATATTTTGGTTCCTACTCTTATATTCTAATCTTAATATTATACTTGTATATTTATTTAAATATTTAAACTTCGGTTTTGCATTTATATTTTATATTATGTTATAATCTAAATTTTGTATTTCAATTATACTTATACTTTTATATTTATAGTCAGGCGTTGGTTTTAAAATTAATAATTAACTTCATATTATAGTTTGATACTATAGTTTTGATAATGATATTTTAAAGTTTGATATATTAATACATATTACTTTTGAATATATATATATATATGTTTATCTATTATACTTGAGTATAAATTCTTTAAAATTATTTTTGAAATTTTATATTGTACTTGAGTTTAAATTCTTTAAATTATTTTTGATAAGATTTCTTAAGCTTTATTATGTTTAAAATATACATTTTCTATGTTTAAATAGTTTCACAAAATTTCAAATCATTATATATAGCTTTATGTTCTCAAAACATCTTATAAGCAAATTACATTTTGAAAACACCGTATGTATGTCACTATGCTGTTAAAGCCCCACAAATTCCCCATTATAGCTCATAACACTTTTCAATCGCCTATGTTGTTTTAATTTATAGTTGATGAACAATAGATCCGCTTTATGCCCCGCTATTTCCTGCAACATGCGCTAAATCGAGGCTTTTTAGCACTCGCTTTAGCAATATTAATATACAAAGCTTGATTTTACTAGTTTCCTTTTAAAATTAATCAATAAAGTTAATTTAAAGAGCTAAATCTAAGGCATATGTCTAATATATGGTAGAAATCAGTTATAGTCATCAAATCTAATGCACGTAACTATGGTACTCCTCAATTTTGTTATATAGCATTAATTGTTATTAGTTTCTTCTGTACAAATGATGTGAGAACGATATTTAATTAATTTTAAAATATTTGATTTTACATTTAATGAACCTATTTGCACCTCCACCATATCATCGTATTTTATCCCTACTACACCTTTTTACATCTCCATCAATGCAGAAATGCTAAGCGCTTTAACCGCACAGGGATACCGACATTGTGGTATTGGTTATGTCGACATAGTTAACGATTTTTTCAATTTCAAATTTTATTTGAAGTGTTTTTCACTACAAACTTTCACGAACAATCACCTCTCTTTACCTTTAGGTATAGTCTTCTTCCTATAACAAATATAAAATAGAAAAAACTTATTTTCTTCATTTCTTTCTTTCTCTTCTTTCTCATTTTATAAGAAATCTTTAACTATAGTCTACCAAAATTCAGATCAAATCAAGTCAATTCTACTCTGATTTGACTCGGTACTGAACTCTCATTGTCCTCCCAAGATCAGAGTGTAATTTTGAGTTATAGGAGCAATCATAATCAATGTCGAAAGATCCACGTCTACATAATTCGTAAAACCAATATCAAATATTTTATAAGGGTATTATTTGTCGATCCTAAACTAAATTGAGTTTGATTGTGCTCGGAAATTAAGAGTGACTTGTTTTTCCGGAAAGCTAGTTGGTTGTGTCATAGGTCTGAGATTATGGAGGGTCTCTTCTATAACATTGAAATTAATAAATGTAATTAAACTGATAGTGATTAATGGCCGTATAGAGTACGAGATTGGATGTATGGTAACATCAATCCGGCATAAAATTCGGTTTGTTCTTTCCTTTTTACTTTACTATATTAACTTTACTTGCTATTTTTTTCTATGCTTAATTCTGTGATCATTAAATAAATACTCATAAGAATAATCTAAAAAGGTTCATAAACTTAAGTAAACACTATTTACCTTCCTCTAATGTTAATATGGCCTTAAAATCCTATTCCATGTCACTTTAACTGGTATTAGAAGATTGGTTTTCAAAAGTTTTATCATCCGATTTTTTATTTTTTTGAAATGGCTACAATACTGGTAATGTTAACACCATCACTAGTTCATTTAGAGAAGGATAATCTACTACTGGACTTTCACTTTTTAATGGAAATAATAACACATATTGGGCATCTAGGATGAAATTTATAATCAACTAGATTAGACATGTAATACAAACTAAGTATAGTGAACCCGAAACTAATTATGCAAAGTGGGTGCTGATCAAAAGGCAGTTGCATAAAATAATTATAAGGCAACAGATATATTATTCTGTTCATTAAATAGAAATGAGTTTAATAGAGTATCCATATGTTAGTCTATGTATGAGATTGGGAGAACTTTGCAAGTTACACGTTAAGGCATTAGTAAAGTTAAGCAAACTATGATATACATGTTAACTATTCAGTTTTGGTTATTTAAAATGAGTCCAAATGAAGCAGTATCTGACATGTATAATATATTTTAAGATATAGTACATTCATTTGTTGTAATGACCCGGGTAATTCAACGCTCGAATTTCAATAATAACAAATAATCTTGTATTTATTTACTAAAAACTAAGTATTGAAAACCCGGATAGTTAATACAGAGAAATTAGAGGCTGAGAAATAGAAAGAAAAAATATTAGAATAGAAGAATAAGAAGAAGACCGATACTATAGAATCAAAGTAGAATAAAATCTCATAGCAGAATAGACAAAATGTAATATATCAAAGTCCTTTACACAAAGAGGAAGCTATATATATACGATTTACAACATCAGAGTACACACTAGATAAATATAGCACACACAACGTAATATAAATTAATACCAAGAAATACAAAATTACGTCTTGACTCCAGCTCCTCTCCTGAAGCTCCAAATAAAACCTAACCTGGAAAATATATTCAGTCTAGACTACTTTTAGTGATAAATTCATAACACAAACAACTTGCTTACCTTTAGAAAATTCTTTGAAAGAATGAAACTCTCGTAAGACACGAACATACATAAACATGGCACGTGTTTTTACCTTACGATAAACAAATCACTTTTTATATCAAAATCTGGTGGTATTATAATAATGTCTATCAATTCACAAATAAATAGGTATATAACCAGAAAGCTTGCATCTCCCTTTTTAAAATAGTTGGTATACATCTAAAAATGTACAACTTGTATTGGAATTTAGATTTACAACTTGACAAGGTGTAGGACCGCATCTGATCAGTGTTCTCTAGAGAGGAAATAGTGGGGTTCAACAAAAACATCTAATAATCTGACCACACATGACTAGCCACTCATTCAACTAGAGTGTACCAAATATATTTGGGATCAACAAATGGTTCCCGTAAGTATGTATAAGCGACATAATAAGAAATAGATGAATTTTCTCTAGATGGTGACAATACATCCTAATGGGTATGACCATATATAGCCATGCTGCCGGCTCTATTTCTATCGTTTCCCGATTGATGAGGCTTGAGATCATGATTACCTTTCAAAGATTATCACATTGAATTTGAATGTCACATTGTTAGATCGATCAAATTACAGATTGATTCGCACAAATCTACTCTGGGTGTTAAGCTAAAATAAGTTTCCTTCTTCGCTACCAACCTTAGTATATTTGAATAATCAACGTACGCGATTCTTAGGAAATACTTCGTTAGACATTCATCCATACAAGTAGTTTATTCCGTTATTAACTAAGTTAAGTTGTTAACTTCGTTATTACATAAAAATAGAATAATTAGTCTATTTTATAAGGTTATTAAAATAAAAATTAACTTCATTAATAACTATCAACTCGATACTTATCTTTAAACATAGTTAATTAAAAGATTTATTAACTCTTAAGAACATTTATTAAGTTTAATGACTATATTGTCAAAATCATTTTAATCAGATTAATTTGAATCAAATTAATCTGATAACTAATTACAATTGAAAATAGTTGACTTAGTCAACCTAAAAACATCAGTCAACTTGTCAACTAATTTCCACTAATCCTTTTTCTTAAATTAATTAATAATATATGTAATTTAATAAAATCTCGCCCAATTGTTTTCTTAAAAACAGTTGTCTTAATTTATTAACCCTTAGGTTAATTTCTAGCTAACTACATATAAATTTATTTAAAACATAAGAATTTGCAATATAAAATATTTAATTACTTTTATAAAAGCCAGACAAAAATATTGATTTATTTAAACAATATCTGTTTTTATATAACTTATAAAAATAAGTTAAACTTTGGCGATTCGGCTAACGACAAATCAATAGTTTCAAAAAGGTAGTTTTAGGTCATCCGCTGCCAATTACTTAGTCAATACTGTCTATTGATTAAAACACAACAATTTGCTGAATTTCAATTCAAAAATAAGCATCCAAATAGGGTTTAACGTAACTGGAGTGAAATAGTTCATACATGAATAATGTGAAATCAATTAACAACAAAAATATTTGAGGAATCCAGTTGGATCCCTCCAACTTGTTTTTCCCTACATCACAGTTCATAATATCATTTAATAGATGCATATGAAATAGAATTTTAATTTAATGCATTTAAATGATGTAAATATAAATAATATCAATAAAAAAATTATATATAACATCCAATCATCCAATTTATACTACCAAAGATAAATTATGGTTATAAGAATTTAATCACATCAAGGATTCTAGAAGGTGTGAGAGTTAACTCAGAATTTCATTTTGATTGACGGTTCTGATTGATCTATACAATTTCAAACTAAAATTATATTCATTCCAAACCCATTCGACTGTGTAGGCTCGTCGATACGGTCCCAAAGGATCTTGTTTCAACGAATTTTTTAACGAACGAAGGGGTTATGCATTTTATAAGTTTACGATTATATTTAAACTTCTCTAACAATTAATTAAATATTTAATTACCTATTAAACTATTAATCACATCATAACTTCCTTAATCCAGTTATTAATGGCTAAACCTTTTCTTCCTAGGAAGAGAACCCGATTACAAGACTTCAAACAATTTTTCCAACATCACCTTTCCATTGCCGTCGCTAGGAGCGACCGAGCTCCGCCCAACTCTGGCCAGCGACAACCCCTCTTTCTACCGCCACTAGTCCCTTTCTCCACAACGTCACCAAATCGCCAAATTTCGAACCTAAAACATCTTCATTCAACAATGAACTGTGGCCATCACGAGCCACCGGAATCGACCCCCTCACCTCGCCAGAATCGTCGTGACCCCCTCTTCCTTCGCTGACCTGCCCGACCCCCATCTCCATGTCCAATCTCTAGAAATTATTGATATATGTTTTTCTTTTATGATGCCATGACTTCGTCTTCTGACTATCAGATTTGATCGCACACCCACCATTCGAAAGCCCTCACCTTCCTCATCCTCTTCCCTTTAGGTGCCATCGCCTGATATCGACCCCATCGTCTTGAAATCATCAAAGGAAGAAATGGTACAACCCACGTTCGAACCCGTCTCTTGGCCTCCTCTAGCTATCATGCCACCCTAGATCACCACTAGTAAAAAGCCATCGACTTGTCCTACAAATTCCATGTTGATCGCCTCGCCAAATTCTCAATGGTTAGAGAGTTTTGATTGATTTGAGCAAAAAGGATGGTTTTGGGTTTTATAGAGGAAGCTAGTCGAATTCTTGATAGAAGAGGGACATGAAGGCTGATGGTTTCAAAGACGATAAGATGTGGGTGCAGAGATTTTTTTCGAAGTGACTAAGGATAATTTTGAATTGAAAAGACTAATTTTTTTAACGTATAACATTTGATGTTTATAATTCGTATGATCCCATATGAACTTCGATCACGACGAAAATGGACGTCCTGCCATAGTTTGACATTTCAGATCTATTAAAACTTGTTTCACAGAAATCCGAGTTCATTTGCAAAAATAACATTATTTTGAATATTAAATCATTATTGATTCACATTTATTTTTCGCATGCTCAAATAACAACCCCGATTGGCTCGAAACATGAAATCTTACAATAACTTAATATTTTGCACACGATGGAACTGGTTTTGTGAACTTCCGAGATCGTTTGAAAAATTCCCTTTTTAGTTTAATAACGTAAATCAATACGTGTTTATATCGCGCACGATCTTATATTTACTCTAGTTGACTTGGAATTGCAAATCCTACTATGTTTAAATATTACAGATTTTATAAAAGGTTTTATTGAAATCCGAATTCGTTTGAAAATTGGCTATTCTTAAGTTCCATATTAAATTGATAAAATATAAATTGATTGTAAAATAATCAAATCTATAGATAATAAACTATTGTTATCTTGTATATTCAAATAGAATTTACATAGCTTCAACTAACTTATCTCGATTTTAAATTCAAGTTAAATCGATATTCGATTAATCAAAATCCTCTTATTTGACTAATAAATCATTATGGTTTATAAACGATTTGATAGCAACTTTCTAAAAATTTGATTTTCCATAACATAAAATATACAATATAAAATCTCCGTATTTCTCTTTTATTAGAAAATTATAATCTAATAGATCCGAACGATTCTTGTTTCAAAGAATGTCGATTTATATTAGATCTTGTACATTCATTTAAAGTTCAGAATGTGAAACTACCAGTTACTGCAATGCTGCAGGCTCGTTTTTTTACTAAATTATAAATTATACATTCAAACTTCGTTTAGTAAACGAATCTCTTATTATAATTTTCAAATCTGAACTTGATTGGTCTTAATAAATTATCACATTCATACTATATCTCAAATAATATTCATCGTCAAATATTTTGGAGTTAAAATTCTTATTTTATTATTCAAATTAAGTTAAATACTCAATATTATATTATTCGAGTGTTTTAAATTTACAAATCAACATTTAAAATCAATTTAAATGTTATTGTAGTAGGTATAATTTCTTTAAATAAGACAGAATTATATAATTTTTAAATTCACTTACTTCTGTTTCAGATCAAAGACTCTAGTGATTAAAGAGACTAATGATATTAGTACTCTAAAAATTAAAGAGTTAATTGGCGATTTAATGTCTTTAAGTGTGAATATGGAGCAAGAGAGAAATAAAAGAAACCAGTAGCCTTCAATGCAATAACAAATGAATCCAATTCTAAAAACGATGATGAAGTGATTACACTAATGATAAAGAACCTCGGAAAATTTTTAGAATACATAAAGATGAATAATTATAAAAGAAACGATAACAGAAGTCAATAAATTGGAAATGGTAGTCAAACTGATAGCAGATGCTACAACTGTGATAAACCAAGATATATGAAACTACTATGTCCATATTTGGATAAACCAAAGTTTACACCAAACAATGATTCACCTTGGAAAAGAACCTATACTACAACATTAGATGATTTAGATTCAGATGCTTTTTCAAGCAATGGCGATTCAGACACAGAAATGGCTAACATGTACATCACAATGATACACAGTTCAAATAAAAATAGAAACTGAATCTAAAATAGGGACGCGTTTACATTAATTTTTCTTGATCGCTTTGATTTTTTTTGATTTCTTTAACTGCTTTGACTACTTTGATTTTTGATTGTTTTTATTTCTTTGATATTTAGATTATTTTTGGTTAATTTAATTTTATTTAAAAACAGTTTAAAATTTAAAATTAACCTTTAAATAAATAGATATTTTTATAAAATAATAATATTAAAATAGTTTTTAATCTTTGATAAATCTAGAAATAATAAATAGACAATTATATAAATAAATAAATAAAAGTTAAAAACAAAATTGCATAGATATGTCGGTATACAATTCTGGCATATATCGACATATGTGTCAGGTTTTGGAAATCAAAATAAAATTCAGAATTTGAATTTCCCTACTTTTTCACTAACTCCTACATTATTAGGAGGCACCTTTTTGATTAGAGGATGTGACTATTGAATCTCTATTTACATTATCCAAATCTATTCACTCATATCACCTTTTATTTTCAGACTCTTATCTCTACAAGAAATCAATGGCTTCCTCATCAAGCACTCCTTCCACCATGAGACTATCTAAAACTATCATAAACTTTCTTTCAATGATCATGGGGTTATCAAGGTTGATATTAGCTACCTGAACTATGTCAAAGCTCATCCAGGAAGATTGGCTATGTCTAGTGATTTCTTACATATGAAATTGATGTTCTTTTTAATGAAAATTCCGTTCTTTCTTTGATAGGTGCAATTCAATATGATTTTGTTTATTGTCCTTATATTTTCAAAATGTTTCATGCAAATATGAATGATAAATTTTATAAAGAAAATGAAGGAGAAGTTTGGAGTAGCGTTAAAGGAGCGCAAATTGTTTTAGATTGTGAACTGTTAGGATATATTCTTGGATGTAAATCCATCAAATCAGAAATCTCTACTTTTTAAATTAATGAACGAGATAGAGAGATACTCCATCATATTTTGGAAGGGATAACGAATTTGAATTTAAAAATCAAAGTTTTCGTCCAAAGTGCAAAGCTTCTTTTATAATAAACTATTACTCCAAGATCATGATTTTCAATAACTCGGCTTTAAAGTTTGTAAAGCTCTTTTCGCTATTTATGACCATTGTGAAAAAAATTTGACATAAGTTATTCTTAATGAATTGTATCTTACAAATATTTCTAGCCATGAAAATACTTTCTTTCATGAAGCTTATCTTACTTGGGTTTTACCTACTGTAACGACCTGTAAAATCTGAACCAATTTAAAATTTTTAAATTGGCTATTTTAGTGGATTTTAAATGTTTAAAATAAATATTTTAAATAATAACGATGAAAAGTAAGTTTGAATCGACATTTGAAAATAAATATAATTACTTTGAATTATAAACGAGGCATGAAATGGCGCGGTAGTTTCAAAATTTGAATTCAAACTTTGACCGACTGTACCGGGTGCAAAACAAAACGGATTTGAGTGAAACCAAAAATATTTAAATCTGTTAGTGAATACCTTTCTAAAGAACCTGAAAAATTGAAGTTTCATAGCGGGATGCAAAAGTTATGGCCAAATGAATTTTCAGAAAGGTCGCAATGAAATTTAGATAGCCCGTGAAAATGGCCATTTTGCAAACGACCTCGGAATTCGACGAAACCACTTTTGTTGGATCCGGGATGTGAAGTTATTGTTAGGTTTCAAATTTCATAATTTTTGAAGCTAGTATGTGAGCGTGGCAAAGGAAAACGTGTTTTGGTCAATTACAGTTAAATTGGATCGACCAGAAATGGGCCATTTTTCAAACGGTCTCAAAATCCGACGAAACTAATTTTGTTGGGACCGTATCGTCAAAACATAGCTAGATTTATTTTTCGGGAATTTTTAGAATCAGTTTGTGGCCCTGGGAAATTGAAATGTACGTTCAAATTAAATATTGAATGTTTTATATTTTGATTTGAAGGAAAACTGACTGAAACAGTCGAATGGGCCTATGAAACATATCCTATTGTGTTCGAAATGGTGGTAAAACGCTAGGGACGACAGTCGTTGGGTTTGAATTGGTGTTAGTATGTGAAGAGGGGTATTTTGGAATTTTGAAAATATATAAAAAAAATAAAAAAAATCTGATTGGCCCTCACTTTATTCTCTCTCCCCGCTCCTCTCAGAAACCCGATGAGGAAAAACTCTCCCACCTTCTCTCCTACGTTCCGGCGCCTCCCTTCACCGTTAAACCTCGCCCCGCCCAATTTCTGAAGCTCTAAATCCCCTCTTCCAATCCATACCCTCCACGCCTCGTCAAGTGGCGTCAGCATCGAGGACGGAGCTCGGGAAGTCGCGCCGTTCAGAACGCTGGATCTCCTCCCTCAGGCGATCGATCCAGGCGGGACCACCTTGCGCATGTGCGCCACCCCTAGCTCCTCGACGTTGTGCAAGTCAATTATCCCATAACCACACGGATTGACCACAAGTCCAAGACCTAGTTTTGAACGTGAGTTGAAAGGTACTGCCTTTAATTATTTAAACTGAAAATAATGTTTAAAAGCGTTGCAAACTATGATTTTAGTCTAAAAATCGTATCTTTTTCGTTTCCAGTCGAAATACAGTGAAACAAGAGACAGTGGACTCGTGTGGGCGTCTTCTACATTCTAGAAGAGACCGCATATTTTTCTGAGCCTTCTGCTATTTTTGGTGGAGTGGAACCCAATGTGAGATTTCTAAATTATAAACGATATGGAAAACAACGATGTATAAATTATATAGTCGATGTATGAGTTATATAAGCGTTGTACGCCTCTTGTATAAGCGTTATATAAGTTGTACGTTCGATGTATAAGTTATATATGCATTGTAAAAATTATATATGTGTTGAAATATAAGTGAAATGCTATATATATTGGTTGTGATTGGTGTGAGAAATGGTTGATAGCGAATGGTTGATTGAAATTGTTTGTGGTTGAAATTGATTGATTGTGGTTGAAAAATACCCGTTTGTGGTTGAGAAATATTTGGTTGAAACCACATAGGATTAGTTTGTGGAAATGAAAAAAATATACATGCCGCCTGCGTGCGAACTAGATGCATGATTCCCCATTGTCAAAAGCTGCGAGGCTTTAAGGTAGAGCGAGGAGCCGTACTAGGGACGGTCCTGGTTTTAACTACCCTGCCGTTATGCTGTCGAAATTTTGAATAATATTCATGTGTTTGAATTATTTTCCTGTGTTGAAATTATATTCGTCTGTTGAATAGAAAACCTTCATGTGTTGAATCGAAATTCATTCGTTGAATTGAAATTCATGTGTTGAATGGTATTCGTGTTTTGAATAAATTGTTTTAAATATAAAAATCACCTTTTTATCTATATATACAAACTATAGAAAACCTTCATGTGTTGAATCGATATTCATTCGTTGAATTGAAATTCATGTGTTGAATGGTATTCGTGTTTTAAATATAAAAATCACCTTTTTTATCTATATATACAAACTATAGAAAACCTTCATGTGTTGAATCGATATTCATTCGTTGAATTGAAATTCATGTGTTGAATGGTATTCGTGTTTTAAATATAAAAATCACCTTTTTATCTATATATACAAACTATAGAAAACCTTCATGTGTTGAATCGAGATTCATTCGTTGAATTGAAGTTCATGTGTTGAATGGTATTTGTGTTTTAAATATAAAAATCACCTTTTTATCTATATATATAAACTATAGAAAACCTTCATGTGTTGAATCGAAATTCATTCGTTGAATTGAAATTCATGTGTTGAATGGTATTCATATTTTGAAGAAATTGTTTTATAATAAAAATCCTATTTTTAACATCAATATAAACTATATAAAATAATCTTGTTTTGAAATAAATTGTTTTATAATAAAAATCATATTTTTATTACCTATATGAACTATATAAAATAATCGTATTTTGAAATGAATTATTTTACAATAAAAATCACATTTCTACTGTACACAAGAGTTGTTAAAAATAGTGAAGTGTCGAAGTGAATGAATGTTGGATAAAAATATTATTTTTATCAAATGTATGAAAAGAATATAGTTTTTAAATCAAAGAATCGATATATATATATATATATAAATAGAATTGAAATATATCAAATAGCGAAGCTGCAGTTCGTGTTTTGAAACTGTGATTGCAAACGATTAGTGTGGGAAATCCGACCATCAGATTTTCCCGAAACCGAAACCGTTGGGTTCGCTTTGGAAATATCTTTCCAATGACACCAACTTGGTGAAAATCCAACGGTTGGATTGTCTGGAATGTTTAATTCAAATCTGAAGAAAAACAGCGCCAGAATCGATTATATATATATATATATGTATGTAATTATATTAAATCGAATAACGACGTTGCAGTTCGTATTTTGAAATCGAAACTTCAAACGATTATACCGGGAGATCCGACCGTCAGATTTTCCCAAAACTGGAACCGTTGGATTCGTTTTGAAAAGATCTTTCTAATGATATAAATTTAGTGATGATCCAACGGTTAGATTTTCAGATATGTGTAAATCAAATCTGAAGAAAAACAGCGCAACGGCCGCGTTATGGCCCGAAGCGTCGTTTTGAATAAATTGGCTATTTTAAAATAAATAAAAATAAAGATAAATCGTTATAAAATATTATAAACGATATGGATGTGAAATTTAGAAATTAACTGAAGGTTGGCTAAGTCGAATGGTTTCCTGGACTTTGATCCGATGTTGGTTTCGGCCTTCGGGGTTAATATTTGGGAAATCGTTCTCTTACTGATTGACGATTAGTGACTAATGAATTGAAATGATGCGTATGTAGTGTTTGTGTAGCACGTGTTTATTATATATGCGAGTTGCTCAGAAAGACCGGGTTTATCCCATTCTGAATATCCGAATCGACGATAAGAATTCGAAGATGAAGACGGTGGTTGAAGACCGGAAATCTTCACCTCGTTTGGATGGTAACTGATGTCCTGATTGGGAGGCATCCCGAAATATGGATAATGAGTGGTGATCGTCCAGACGTACGTGGAGATCGATGGGTTTGCAAGGTATATAGTGCCTCCGGTTTCGTTCAGACCCAGAACGGACCTGTAAATGGATTTTGTGTCTGACATTGGAATTTGTTCTGTGTGATTGATAGCCATCAGTTGCATGGTGTGAATTACCTGTGTGACATGGTAAGATGCAGTGATCAGGGCTTCTATTGAAAAGCAAAGTCTTGTGATTGATGATCAAAGCACCGCCTGTGTGGCGTAGCTTTGTGTATAACGTGAATTCGCAAGCCTCACACCCCGGTATGAACCAGAAACGGGAGAAGGACCTCAGGGAGGGCATGCGTTTCTTCCTAGCTAGGAGTTGTGTCAGTGTTTTTACACGGTCTGACATTTTACTTATGTGGATGATGGATAGCGAGGCGCCTCGGAAATATCGGTCGATCCGGGACCGTTGGAGTCATTCGTTGGCTCATTTACGCCCCATAGGGCGGGGAAACGTAGTGTTCAAGAATTTTAATCCATATTGGTGGACCGACCCTGTCGCTCCAAGGGGCAGTTGCGGCTGTTCCTGAGGCTCGGGCTAGGCAGTCTCGAATTCGGTAAGGACTATCTTTTGCCTTGGTTCATGGCGAAAATCCAATTTCCAAATACGTGACTGTGCGGTTTTGGTTGTATATACATATGGCGACATGATATATGGTACCCATGCCGTCTATGATTGATAGTTACGATGTGAAATTGTTTTTGAAACATATAAACAATAGTAATAATATCAAATGCTTTTGTTTTATTCGTATCAAGCATATTTTGGCCATTATAAGGTAAAACTCTATCCTCCGGTTTGCGTTGCATTGTGTGATGGGAACTGAGTCTTATAATGGCTTCATTTTTATAAAAAGCATTGCGATATTTAAAAGAATGATTTGTTTTAAAGTACTGGCAATCCAATGGAGTAAACCCGTTCCACGAAAGTGGCGTGGTCCTGTGATTGGCCTTATTTTAAATGTGTTGAGTAGATTTCTCATACCAGTCCCATGACCGACTCGTAGTTTGTTTCACTTTCAAACCCGGGTGCCCCTTTTTCTACACGGGCAGCCTTGTATTCAGGTTTTAGCTGGCTTTCTCTGGATAGCTGGAGCTGAAGATGGATTCTATTATTTATCTCTTTTTATGTTGTTCAGCTCCTATTGTACATTATGTTTGTTTTCCGCTACAGACATTTATGTATAGCTGAACTGTATTTGTACTAAGTATGATCCTGTATACTGTGTAACTCTGATGATTACGTTTATCCAGTTTATTATTTGTACATTATCTGGTGTATTTATTTATTTCTGTTCTGCTAATATCTGTTTATGTGTTATATTCCAATGATTACCCTTACCACCGTCAGTACGGGGTTTGGGGTTGTCGTTACATTTGGTATCAGAGCTTTGGTTAAGCTTAGTTCTGGAATATAACATATTAATGAACTCGTCAGAAATAGAACCAATAGTGTTCTAGGATGGATAACTCATTACAGAAAGGATCATTAATGTCCTAGTATGAGTAGCAGAATGAAATACACCCCTGGAGACACATTTACATTTGAAGTATATGTCTCTATGTTTAAAATATCTTTTCTGTGACCTGACACTTGATCTGCTATTTGTAGAAGTACTAGAAAATGAGTGCCAGAAACAGAAGAAGTAATACTGACCCAGATATAGAAGCTCTATTTATGAAATATAGAAATCTGGGTGGAAAACCGTTCTCGTGCGGGGAATCTATTATGAAAACCCAAGCTTGGATTCGTTTGGCTGAGAAAATCTTTGAAGGATTAAAGCTGAGGGATGACCAAAAAAGATTACTGGCCTCCCGGGCACTCAAAGACGAAGCTTTGTTTTGGTGGGATTTGGTTATTAAGGATAATCCAGAAGGTGATATCACCTGGGATAGATTCAAAGTGATTTTCCTGGAAAGATTTACTCCTCCGGAAGCAAATGAGCGGCTATGTGATGAATTTTCTTATTTGGTACAAGGAGATATGACCATTCCAGAATATCACAAGAAATTCAATGAACTTTCTCACTTCGCCCCTCATCTAATTCAGAATCCAAAGAGGAAGAATTTGAGATTTATCAATGGGCTTCAAAGAAAATATCAGAACAGTGTAATGAGAAATGTGAAGCTTCCTTTTTCTGAAATGATATACATGGCTTACCAGTACGAAGATCTAGACAAGAAAGGCATGTTACGCTACGAAGAGGAGGTCAGCTCTAGCAATAAAGTTGAGTCTGGAACTGATCGTCCTGAGGACAGTACGATGTCTGAGGTCAGTAAGAAGCCCAAAGTAAATCGAAAAAGGGTCAGACCTGAGAAAGAATCAGTAGTGACCGCCATATGCCTAAACTGCAATAAAAAAGGTCATATATACAGGAAATGTAAGTCCTTGAAAATGCAGAGGAAGGAGGGATCTAAATCAAAGAATATGGTTAAAGAAAATAGAAAATGCAATCTTTGCCATCAGGTGGGTCACGTAAAGCAAGACTGCCTATTGTTCATAAAACCTGAAGCAGTACATGTAAATGAAGTGGCAGAAGTGCCTACATCTTCGTCTGCTCAGGAGAGGGCTGATGTTTTAGAAGGCACGCTTAATGTCAAAAACATTCCAGTTAAAGTGTTGTTTGATACAGGCGCGTCGCGAAGCTTTATTGCAAAGAATGCAATTAAGAAATTGGATTTGAATTTGAAGAAGCTCAAAGAACCAATGACTGTCCAAAATCCGGTTGGGGGTTCCTTCGATCCTAGTTGGGTTTGTGCAGTACCTGTCTCTTTTTCCTGCTATAAATTCCCTATTATCTCTATCGTCATGAATTTTACTGAATTCGATCTTATTCTGGGATTGGATTGGCTAACCAAATATAAAGCAGAGGTTAGATGCGCCGAGAGAGTTGTTAAGGCAAAGGCCCAATCAGGGAAATATATAACCATACCATGCGAAGGTCCGAATTCCAATAGAAAAGAATTTTGGTCGGCTCTAAATGTTTCTCCTGCCCAAATTGAAAATACCCCAGTAGTCACAGAGAATATTCTCGACCTCGTAAAAGATATTCCTATCATCAAGAATTATGCTGATGTGTTCGAAGAAGTTGTTCTCTTACCTCCGTAGAGAGAAATAGATTTCAAGACCGCTTTGATTTCGATTGCAAGGCCGGTAGTTCACGCTATTCGAAGAATGTCCTTGAAAGAGAAAGAGGAATTAGACAATCAGACACGACATCTCGTATGGAAGGGTATGATCAGGCCTAGTTTCTCTGATTGGGGTGCAGCAGTGGTGTTTGTCCCAAAATCTGACGGTACTCTACGGCTATGTGTGGATTATCGTGATTTGAACAAGCAGACAATAAAGAACAAATATCCATTTCCGCGAATCAATGATTTATTGGATCGTCTGAATGGAGCACAAGTATTCTCAAGGATGGACCTAGCTACAGGCTTCCATCAGCTTCGAATTGCCGAAGAGTGTGTTCCAATGACAACATTCAGAGGTCCAGACTTATTCTATGAGTAGTTAGTAATGTCGTTCGGCTTATGTAACGCTCCAGCTTACTTCGTCGATTTGATGAATAGAGTGTTCAGAGGAGTCCTGAATAAGTTTGTTCAGGTTTTTATCGATGATATTCTAATCTTCTCTAAATCAAAAGCCGAACATGAAAAGCATTTGGAACAAGTTTTAGAAATTCTGAGAAGGAATGTATTGAAAGCAAAACTATCAAAATGTGTATTCTGGCAAGATGAAGTGAAATTTCTAGACCACGTCGTATAGAAAGAAGGAATTGCTGTGGATCCAAGTAAAATCACAGCTATTCAAAACTGGAAACAGCCTAGTACTCCTACAGAGGTTCGCAGTTTTCTTGGATTGGCTAGTTTTCTTGGCTGAATTCTCATATAACAACATCTACCAGGCAAGCCTGACAATGTCGCCATTCGAAGCATTGTATGGTAGACCGTGCCGATCCCCTTCTTATTGGGTCGAACCCGGTAATAGACGTGTTAGGGCCTGATATGATCCGAGAAGTTGCCGACAAAGTCGATTTCGTTAAGAAACGATTACTCGCCACTCAAAGCCGACAAAAGAGCTATGCCGATAGGAGAAGAAGAGATATATCATTTGCTGTTGGCGACTATGTATATTTAAAAGTATCGCCGATGAGAGGAGTTATCCGGTTAGGTAAAACTGGGAAGTTGGCGCCCAAATTCATTGGTCCATTTCCTATTCTTGAACGGATTGGAACTCTCGCTTATAGGGTTCAATTGCCTGATTGGTTGCCTGGAGTGCATGATGTATTTCACATATCTCAACTTCGAAAGCACGTTCATGATCCAGACTTGATCATGGAAGAAGCAGCTCAACAAGATATTGAAATTACCCCAGAATTGGCTGTGAGAAGAGAGCCGCTAAAGATCATCGGCAAAGAAACCAAAGAGCTGAGGAACAAGAAGGTTCACTTAGTCAAAGTGCAATGGAGTGGAGATCCACGAGATTGTATTTGGGAAACTGAGGAGAGCATTCAGAAAGCCTATCCTAAGTGTCGAGTAGATATCTCTGATTGACTCCGGTGCAAGGTACATTTACCATACTTTGCATTACCAATTAGTTCTCTACTTTGTTGTTATTTTCTTTCCATGGATGTGCACTTTTAATTCTATAGTCTGAATGATTTTAAAAGAGTATAGAAGTTGATTAGTATATTTTTGAAAAGTTAAAAACAATTTGATTGTTGTTTGTGTTGTGTGATAGTAGATTTGATTAATTAAATTATTAAAACGATAGTTAATTTAATCAATAAAAGAATAATTATAGAATTTATTCATTTAAATCACACATTGAACTGATTAGAAAATAGATAGAAATATATACTTGTGCATTATATATGTTTGAACAGGTAATTGGATAGCTGTTGAGTAAAAAATTTATTTGCATGCCCGACAAATATGTAAACCTTAATGAGTTGGATGCGAAATATTATTATATCAACTCCTGTGAATGTCATTGGATGCGGAGTGCTGGTTGTTCTGTGTGTAATCATAAACGTCGCCATAGGATAGTAACAATTAATTTTGAACTACATTACATGGCATACTTCTTGAAGATAGGCATACTTCATCATATACCACATAAGCATTTGGAGCTTGTGTGACGAGGTGGAAGATTTACCATACGAGCGAGAGGCTTGAATGGCGATGACTATATATATTACAGGTTGAACTGATGACTGATATGACCATATAAAATTTGTAACGATAAATTGCCAGGTTAATAAAAACCCCACACGGGTCTGGAGTTGACAATAATCACGTCTCTCTAGTCATTAGATACGACACATGGATTATTTATTTCCCACACGGGATGAGGTGACGAGGATTTATCCTCTGGAGCAATTAAAATACACACTCCCTCAGGCTTTGACAGGGTGATGAAAATTTATTCTCTGGAGTTATTATCTATACACGCTCCCCTGTAAACACCAGAATATATCACTATAAATATGTGTATGCTTTATAGGATTTATTGGGTACCTAATACGGCCCAATAAATTTCCAAACCTCTCCCCGTACAATGGAGGTTATGGTGAAATTTTTCGAAAATTCGGGGTGTTAGCCAAATTTTTGAAGAATTTGAAAATTCTCAGAAACTGAAAAGTTGGAGAATGGAAGCCAGATTGAACGTAGAGTTGATTAATCAAACCACTTTCGACTTTGTTCCTTTTCGGGGATGAAAAGTTTTAAGTGGGGGAGAATGTAACGACCCGGAAAATCTGAACCAATTTAAAAAATTTAAATTGGCTATTTTAGTGGATTTTAAATATTTAAAATAAAAATTTTAAATAATAACGATGAAAAGTAAGTTTGAGTCGACATTTGAAAATAAATATAATTACTTTGAATTATAAACGAGGCCTGAAATGGCGCGGTAGTTTCAAAATTTGAATTCAAACTTGACTGACTGTACCGGGTGCAAAACAAAACGGATTTGAGTGAAACCAAAAATATTTAAATCTGTTAGTGAATACCTTTCTAAAGAACCTGAAAAATTGAAGTTTCATAGCGGGATGCAAAAGTTATGGCAAAATGAATTTTCAGAAAGGTCGCTATGGAATTTAGATAGCCCGTGAAAATGGCCATTTTGCAAACGACCTCGGAATTCGACGAAACCACTTTTGTTGGATCTGAGATGTGAAGTTATTTCTATGTTTCAAAATTCATAATTTTTGATGCTAGTATGTGAGCGTGGCAAAGGAAAACGTGTTTTGATCAATTATAGTTAAATTAGATCGACCAGAAATGGGCCATTTTTCAAACGGTCTCAGAATTCAACGAAACTAGTTTTGTTGGGACCGTATCGTCAAAACATAACTAGATTTATTTTTTGGGATTTTTTAGAATCAGTTTGTGGCCCTGGCAAATTGAAATGTATGTTCAAATTAAATATTGAATGTTTTATATTTTAATTTGAAGGAAAACTGACTGAAATAGTCGAATGGGCCTACGAAACATATCCCATTGTGTTCGAAATGGGGGTAAAACGCTAGGGACGACAGTCGTTGGGTTTGAATTGGTGTTAGTATGTGAAGAGGGGTATTTTGGAATTTTGAAAATATGTAAATAAAATAAAAAAATCTGATTGGCCCTCACTTTATTCTCTCTCCCCGCTCCTCTCAGAAACCCGATGACAGAAAAACTCTCCCACCTTCTCTCCTCCGTTCCGGCGCCTCCCTTCACCGTTACACCTCGCTCCGCCCAATTTCTGAAGCTCTAACTCCCCTCTTCCAATCCATACCCTCCACGCCTCGTCAAGTGGCGTCAGCATCGAGGACGGAGCTCGGGAAGTCGCGCCGTTTAGAACGCCGGATCTCCTCCCTGAGGCGATCGATCCAGGTGGGACCACCTTGCGCATGTGCGCTACCCCTAGCTCCTCGACGCTATGCAAGTCGATTATCCCATAGCCACACGGATTGACCACAAGTCCAAGACCTAGTTTTGAACGTGAGTTGAAAGGTACTGCCTTTAATTATTTAAACTGAAAATAACGTTTAAAAGCGTTGCAAACTATGATTTTAGTCTAAAAATCGTATCTTTTTCGTTTCCAGTCGAAATACAGTGAAACAAGAGACAGTGGACTCGTGTGGACGTCTTCTACATTCTAGAAGAGACCGCATATTTTTCTAAGCCTTCTGCTATTTTTGGTGGAGTGGAACCCAATGTGAGATTTCTAAATTATAAACGAAATGGAAAACGACGATGTATAAATTATATAGTCGATGTATGAGTTATATAAGTGTTGTACACCTCTTGTGTAAGCGTTGTATAAGTTGTACATTCGATGTATAAGTTATATATGCATTGTAAAAATTATATATGTGTTGAAATAGAAGTGAAATGCTATATATATATATATATATATATATATATATATATACTCCCCTCGTCCACAAACCATGGACGATATTTATTGGTTGTGATTGGTGTGAAAAATGGTTGATAGCGAATGGTTGATTGAAATTGTTTGTGGTTGAAATTGATTGATTGTGGTTGAAAAATACCTGTTTGTGGTTGAGAAATATTTGGTTGAAACCACATAGGATTAGTTTGTGGAAATGAAAAAAATATACATGCCGCCTGCGTGCGAACTAGTTGCATGATTCCCCATTGTCAAAAGCTGAGAGGCTTTAAGGTAGAGCGAGGAGCCGTACTAGGGACGGTCCTGGTTTTAACTACCTCGCCGTTATGCTGCCGAAATTTTGAATAATATTCATGTGTTAGAATTATTTTCCTGTGTTGAAATTATATTCGTCTGTTGAATAGAAAACCTTCATGTGTTGAATCGAAATTCATTCGTTGAATTGAAATTCATGTGTTGAATGGTATTCGTGTTTTGAATAAATTGTTTTAAATATAAAAATCACCTTTTTATCTATATATACAAAATATAGAAAACCTTCATGTGGTGAATCGATATTCATTCGTTGAATTGAAATTCATGCGTTGAATGGTATTCGTGTTTTAAATATAAAAATCACCTTTTTATCTATATATACAAACTATAGAAAACCTTCATGTGTTGAATCGATATTCATTCGTTGAATTGAAATTCATGTGTTGAATGGTATTCGTGTTTTAAATATAAAAATCACCTTTTTATCTATATATACAAACTATAGAAAACCTTCATGTGTTGAATCGAAATTCATTCGTTGAATTGAAGTTCATGTATTGAATGGTATTCGTGTTTTAAATTTAAAAATCACCTTTTTATCTATATATATATAAACTATAGAAAACCTTCATGTGTTGAATCGAAATTCATTCATTGAATTGAAATTCATGTGTTGAATGGTATTCATATTTTGAAGAAATTGTTTTATAATAAAAATCCTATTTTTATCATCAATACGAACTATATAAAATAATCTTGTTTTGAAATAAATTGTTTTATAATAAAAATCATATTTTTATTACCTATATGAACTATATAAAATAATCGTATTTTGAAATGAATTGTTTTATAATAAAAATCACATTTCTACTGTACACAAGAGTTGTTAAAAATAGTGAAGTGTCGAAGTGAATAAATGTTGGATAAAAATATCATTTTTATCAAATGTATGAAAAGAATATAGTTTTGAAATCGAAGAATCGATATATATATATATATATATATATATATATATATAAATAGAATTGAAATATATCGAATAGCGAAGCTGCAGTTCGTGTTTTGAAACTGTGATTTCAAACGATTAGTGCGGGAGATCCGACCATCGGATTTTCCCGAAACCGTTGGGTTCGCTTTGGAAATATCTTTCCAACGACACCAACTTTGTGAAAATCCAATGGTTGGATTGTTTGGAATGTTTAATGCAAATCTGAAGTAAAACATCGCTAGAATCGATTATATATATATATATATATATAATTATATTAAATCGAATAACGACGCTGCAGTTCGTATTTTGAAATCGAAACTTCAAACGATTATACAGGGAGATCCGACCGTCGGATTTTCCCAAAACTGGAACCGTTGGATTCGTTTTGAAAAGATCTTTCTAATGATATAAATTTAGTGATGATCCAATGGTTAGATTTTCAGATATGTGTAAATCAAATCTGAAGAAAAATAGCGCCACGGCCGCGTTATGGCCCGAAGCGTCGTTTTGAATAAACTGGCTATTTTAAAATAAATAAAAATAGCGATAAATCATTATAAAATATTATAAACGATATGGATGTGAAATTTAGAAACTAACTGAAGGTTGGCTAAGTCGAATGGTTTCCTGGATTTTGATCTGATGTTAGTTTCGACCTTCGGGGTTAATATTTGGGAAATCGTTCTCTTACTGATTGACGGTTAGTGACTAATGAACTGAAATGATGCGTATGTAGTGTTTGTGTAGCACGTGTTTATTATATAGACGAGTTGCTCAGAAAGACCGAGTTTATCCAATTCTGAATAACTGAATCGACGATAAGAAATCGAAGATGAAGACGGTGGTTGAAGACCGGAAATCTTCACCTCGTTTGGATGGTAACTGATGTCCTGATTGGGAGGCATCCCGAAATATGGATAATGAGTGGTGATCGTCCATACGTATGTGGAGATCGATGGGTTTGCGAGGTATATAGTGCCTCCGGTTTCGTTCAGACCCAGAACGGACTTGTAAATGGATTGTGTGTCTGACATTGGAATTTGTTCTGTGTGATTGATAGCCATCAGTTGCATGGTGTGAATTGCCTATGTGATATGCTAAGATGCAGTGATCAGGGCTTCTGTTGAAAAGCAAAGTCTTGTGATTGATGATCAAAGCACCGCCTGTGTGTCGTAGCTTTGTGTATAACGTGAATTCGCAAGCCTCACACCCCGGTATGAACCAGAAACGGGAGAAGGACCTCAGGGAGGGCATGCGTTTCTTCCTAGCTAGGAGTTGTGTTAGTGTTTTTACACGGCCTAACATTTTACTTATGTGGATGATGGATAGCGAGGCGCCTCGGAAATATCGGTCGATCCGGGACCGATGGAGTCATTCGTTGGCTCATTTACGCCCCATAGGGCGGGGAAACGTAGTGTTCAGGAATTTTAATCCACATCGGTGGACTGACCCTGTCGCTCCAAGGGGCAGTTGCGGCTGTTCCTGAGGCTTGGGCTAGGCAGTCTCGAATTGGTAAGGACTATCTTTTGCCTTGGTTCATGGCGGAAATCCAATTTCCAAATACGTGACTGTGCGGTTTTGGTTGTATATACATATGGCGACATGATATATGGCCATGCCGTCTATGATTGATAGTTATGATGTGAAATTGTTTTTGAAACATATAAACACCAGTAATAATATCAAATGCTTTTATTTTATTCGTATCGAGCATATTTTGGCCATTATAAGGTAAAACTCTATCCTCCGGTTTGCGTTGCATTGTGTGATGGGAACTGAGTCTTATAATGGCTTCATTTTTATAAAAAGCATTGCGATATTTAAAAGAATGATTTGTTTTAAAGCACTGGCAATCCAATGGAGTAAACCCGTTCCACGAAAGTGGCGTGGTCCTGTGATTGGCCTTATTTTAAATGTGTTGAGTAGATTTCTCATACCAGTCCCATGACTGACTCGTAGTTTGTTTCACTTTCAAACTCGGGTGCCCCTTTTTCTACACGGGCAGCATTGTATTCAGGTTTTAGCTGGCTTTCTCTGGATAGCTGGAGCTGAAGATGGATTTTATTATTTATCTCTTTTTATGTTGTTCAGCTCCTATTGTACATTATGTTTGTTTTCCGTTGTGGACATTTATGTATAGCTGAACTGTATTTGTACTAAGTATGATCCTGTATACTGTGTAACTCTGATGATTACGTTTATCCGGTGTATTATTTGTACATTATTTGGTGTATTTATTTATTTCTGTTCTGCTAATATCTGTTTATGTGTTATATTCCAAAGATTACCCTTGCCACCGTCAGTACGGGGTTTGGGGTTGTCTTTACACCTACTTTGGTGTTGACTTCAAAAGAATGGAACTTATTCCTAGAAGTTTTTTCAATTAGGCCAACATTCAACTTATACAAATGCTCTTGACTTTTGACCCTTATGAAACTCTTTCTAGAATGAACAAAGGCTTTCTCATGAGGAATAAATGTAAGAAGTGGACAAAAAAGGAGAAGTGATGGAAATCAAAGAAGAAGGAGAAGAAGAAGAGGAAACTTTATTGGAGAGCGTTGACCTTCCGGCTCATCCTATAAACAAGGATCCTCTTAAGAAGCTCGTTAACAATCAAAAGACACTTAAGAGACCCATGAGTAAACAACACGGTCAAAATTCAAGCCAAATGGGTAAATTCTTTGGGAAGATTAGTCGGAAACTTGGTTTATCATCATCATCATCCTCTACCTTCTGACTTATTAACTTTGTATTTTAAATGAATGTAATATTTATTTCTTTTACTTTATTTTTAAGCAACGTATTACTTAAATCTCTAGTGTTTTTGTAATCAATATTTAAAATTAATGAAAATCTTCATTTTCTATGTCAATTTATGGTAATTTTTTCTGGAAATTCCTAAATCATTGAAAATTAACTCAAAAACATCAAAATCAAGTAGGGTACGCCGACATACTCCTAACCTACATGTCGATATTTAATGGAAAATTTAAAAAAAAAAATTAAATTCAAGTAACAAACCCATGTCTATTCATTTCAAATGACTTTCTACTCTTATAAATATTAGGGCTGTCAATTTTCTACATGACCTGAAACCCGACCCGAAACCAGCATGGAGATTAGCAGGTAAATCTGACCCATTTAGTTGGCAGGTCATTTTCGGGTCAATCCGAATTTGACCTATTTATAAACGTGTGAGTTTAGGGTTGACCCGCTTACTCGATTTTAACCCGCCAAACCCGATTATATGTTGTATCTCTTCCATACTGTTAGACTTTTGTGTATGCTGTTAGTGTCAGTATTTTATGTATGCGGTAATTAGTATGCTCGTATATTCTTGTATAAACTGTTATATTTTACTAATTTATTCTTGTATTTTGTTAGTTATATTTGACTTCATACTTTTAGTCCTTTTATGTATGCAGTATGCTCATATATTCTTATGTTTTGAAAATGATTTTTGGATATGGTGATTTCATGCTTTATATATGTGCTACTGTTGGTGATTTTGTAACTTATTGCCTGTTGGTGATTTTTTAACTTGCTGCCTATTGGTGATTAAATAATAGTTCTGCCAGTTGGTGATTTTTTTTGCTAGTTAGTCGGAAATATTTGCCAATGGGTTAAATAGGTATACTTGACCAGTCACGACATGACCCATTTAGTTAAATGGGTTACACGAGTCGGATCAGGTAAATTCGTTCATAAACAGATCGGGTTTAGGTTGAGAAAAAATGACCCATTTAATAAACAGGTTGACCCAACCTATTTATAAATCAACCCAAACCCGACTTGACCCAGCCCGGATCCGACCCGGTATGACCCATTAACAACCCTAATAAATATCTCTTTTAGAATAGGAACAAAAAATTACAACATTATCATCTTTTTCTCTTTGCTCCTTACAACCTTAAATCAAAATAGTGGATACTCCCATCTGTGGTTTATTCGAAAAGCTCGAGCAAACACTTGGATCTTTCAAGAATATACTTTCTTCTATTCTTTGAAACCATAGGCACCTAAAGTTAAGTCAAATAAAGATGATCAAGAATAAGAGGTACATTGTGAAGCGATTCGATGGACGATATCATCCTTATCAAAGACGAACCAATAACCAATACCGAGTGTGCCACGATCAAAGGAAATGTTAAATGAGATGCTATATGGAATTTCCTATCATTGGAAAAAAATGGTTAGTTGAAGTGGCTCATAACATTTAAATTTGATTGTTTAAGTTTTAGTTTGGATTGAAATAATTGTTTAAAACTTATGATTGAATTGAATTTTTTAGGTTTTGATTTGTTTGCTTATTTGAACTTATCATTGGTAACACATATAGATTGGATTGCAATGCCTATTTGAAATTTGTATGCTCCTATTTTTAAGATGCTTCTTTCTTAGCGTATCTCTAAAATTAGTTAGTGCTCTAGTCAGTATTCAATTTGGTAATAATATCAAGTGAGTAGTTAAGTGAAAAATTAAAGTCAATACTTAAGGCAATCAATATTTGAGTTAGATGGTAGCTTTGGCGAATGAAATCAGTAGTTCTTGTTGATGACAAAGGAGGAGAAATATAAAATGTGCACAAATCAATGGGGAGTTCAGGAATTCTATGGGAGTTAAGTTATATTTTATAAAAATGTTGCCATCATCAAAAAGAGGGAGATTTTTAGTACCATGGATGGTAGTTTTGATGATTACAATCTCAAGTAATGATATAAAATATATCTACACATGTACTATTAAATATCTAGGTATATACTATATATAGTACAAATATAAGATAGGTATTGACAATAAAAACTGTACAATATTAAGATGGAAAATCCAGATTGATGCTAATAATAAGATTCAAGAGTCATAGAACGAAGAATCTTGAGTGTTAAAAAGTACAAGAATTCAGGATGACCCAAATATATTATCGTGCCCTAGATTAAATGTCAAAACTCTAGTTGTACTCACCTGATCCTTCTCTATTTATTTTACAAAATATTTTAAAAGTATTCCAACTTTTAGATATTTTCAAAATGATTTTTCTAAGTGTTTTCAAAAAGAAATTCAAGTTTCAATATTTTTATTTTGAAATACTTTTATGTGCTTATTATAATATTTATTTGATTTCAAATATTTTCATTTCTGCACTTATAATTTGATTTTAATATTTTACTCTTATCTTTATTTTTAATATTTGTACTTTGGTTTTACATTTATATTTTAGTTTATATTATAATTTAAACTTTATGTTTTGATTATATTTATATATTAATTTCAATTATACTTAGACTTCTGTTTTAAAATTAATAGTTATAATTTGATACAGTTGTTTTGGTATTTATATTTTAAAGTTTAATATATTTATTATATATTATTTTTGAATATATATATATAACACTTGAGTTTAAATTCTTTAAAATTAATTTTGATATGATTTCTTAATCTTTATTTTGTTATAATTAAACATTTACTATGTTTATATAGTTTTTTTGGAAATGCCGACAGGGTTGAGTGGGCCCCTACCACTTTTATTAATATACATGTTTATGTAGTTTTACCAAGTTTCAAATCATTATATATAGCTTTATATTTTTTTTAAATATCTTAAGAAAATTATTTTTCAAAAATGCTACACATATGTTGACACAGTGACATAGGGTATGTCAACACTATTGGATCTTATATTTTGACAAGTGATAAAACAATTGTTTGGAATCTAGATGATGAAGAAACAATTAACTATTCATGAATCTGCGAACATGAATCTGCGAATGTGAACTACGATGACAAGACTCGAAGATCGATCGACAAGTATGAAATATATATTTGATTTTAGGGTCCAAGTCAATATTTAATATGTTAAAATCTATCCTTATGTAGTTCACATATACAAAATCGACAAGTATATTTTTTAACAAATCGTTTAAGTCAAGACCTAAAGTTATGAAATTACACAAGCCAGTCAACTGAATCCCCCTTCTCACTCGATTGAACCTATAAACATGCATGTAGTAGTAATACATATAGGCCAGATTATTAAATAATCAAGGAAAATAAACTAAAGCACAATTCAGTCGACAAGCATGAATATTCAGTCAATTTACATGTCATTTTTTAACTAGTTCCTTTTTGTTTCAATAAAATCGACTATAACTTAATATCCAATCAACTGAATATGTTCTAATTGTTACATTTTCAAATTTTCCGTAGAGACCATCCCTTCGTAGAATAAAAATCTCTTCCAGTAAGGGTTGCAATAATTTCTATTCATCTGGACTTTTAACTAGGATTTACAACTTTATATTATCTATATATACATACTCAATTCAAGATCAAATCATGAATTCTTATTCTATTCTATACATTCTTGAATTTATGAGTTCTTTGCTTTCATTGCTTGTATTTTAAACAATTACACATTCAATTTTCTATTTCTAAACCAATTTATATCTTCCTTATCTTCATATATACACAAATATACATATTCTACTTGAGAAGATGAATATAATAAGGGTGTACTGCATTCAAAAACCAGTATTACAATAAGAACACATGAAGTCGAGACAAACAACTTTTATTGTATTTGAAGTCTTGTAACGTATCTCAAGCAAGGTATAAGTGAGCCTATAGCCCATCAAATCAGGTAGGTGAGTTTATACCCGCAAATTAAGTGGTGACTGTAAACCTGTTGCTCCAAGTGAAGAAGGGTGTTATCAGTGAAAATCGAAAAGGGTATACTAGAAGTAGGACGGGTTCTAACAAGTATAAAACTCTCTAGTGTCGTTAATAATTTACGATGTCCATCAAAAGGAGATGATTTGAATGAAATTGCAATCGACATGGAAAATCGTGGTTGTGTGAGTCACTTGTTTCTTAATGATGATATGAAAGAGCTAAAAGCGATTGAACTTCGACCAAAGTCTAGGATTATAAGTCGAGCTCTTACACACACCATAAATCCTAGAATCAGTAGCCATGAGAAGATTTATAAATGTGACTTTCAAACACTTTATGAAATTTGGGGAGGTAAAGATGTCAATTGGTCCAAAATTATTTTAGATGAATTTCGAACATTTAATTAATGTTTGAAGGCAATTCACTATGGTGCTTAGGTAATGAGGATAATCATTTGAAATCCTAATTTTGGATTCTAACTTCAAAAGCATTGGGTCCTTTAACATTAGGAAAGAAAGTCTTATAAACCTTCCTAAAACACTTCAAACTCATAAAATTATGACATTTGACCATTGGAAACAAATCCAAGCCATCGAGAAAGATCAACCGTCCTTCAGTCAATAAACCACTCAATTTGAAGCTAGTTCATCCTCCCTACCTCCATTACACACTAGTGAGATTGAATAAATAGGA
This sequence comes from Allium sativum, assembly GCA_030737875.1. NCBI lineage: Eukaryota > Viridiplantae > Streptophyta > Magnoliopsida > Asparagales > Amaryllidaceae > Allium > Allium sativum. Next base: position 934,465,637 of record CM060920.1, on the reverse strand, counting down.
CCCGATATAGAAGCACACAAAGCTTACATCATTATTGCTAAAGATAAAAAAATTGGACATGTGATTAGCTCGAGTGGAGGCAACCGTCACAATAATGGATTCAAAAATTCGATTGCACTAAGGTTCGTTGAAATACATATGGGATGTCTTGTCTTGTAGTCCTTCACTTACCATGGCAATTCATGTTCCAATGTTTCTAGGAAAATGACCTCTAACACATTTTACTTGGTCCACTTCTGGAAACATTAAAAAAGGAGACGAAGAGGAAACAGAGAGGGTGAAAGGTGGTGGTTTCAACTATCAGATGGACATGGAAATGGAGAAAGTGAGGGTGTTGATGAAAGGGGTAAAGAAGGCAATAATGATGGTAAAGAGGAGAGGTAAGTAATGGTTTTTTAAATCTCTTATATTTTATTTAAATACATTAATGAACTTTTCCTTTAGTAATTTAAAAATAACTTTAATTTAATATTTATTGTGCTTGGTGTTCTCCTAATGTTGTTGTGGTTTGTTGTTTAATAACTTATTGAAATATCTTATGTTTATGTAATGTTATACATTTTCATGATGTACTATATGTTATAACCATTTAAATAGTTTACAAGAATTAATTCATATGCTTTTGTCGTCGTATATGTCTCCTTTTTGTTGATGATAAAGGGGGAGAATAATATTGCTCTAAAAATCTTTGTTGGAATAAAAGATGCAAGCAAAGATTCAGGGAGAGAAACTAAAAGATAAACTCAAATGATAAAGTAGCACATATTCAAGGGGAGTTGTAGAATTTTGAAGCAATATTGTCAAGATTCATTTATCTCATTCATGAAATTTTCATCATAAAAAAGAAGCAGAATGTTAGATCTTGTATTTTGATAAGTTATCAAATGATCATCTAGAATAAAGACGATGAATAAACAATAAACTATTCATGATTCTACGATAATTATTATACCCCAGAATTAGATAACATTATTCATAAATTTAATTGGTCAAATTAAATGAGAGTAAAATGTTTAAGAAGGAAATAAGATTTTTGTTTAATAAACTAACTAGTAGTTGGCCTTAGAAATAGATCAGCTAAAATATGCAAAAGGAAGGGCCTATGAGAAGGTCAAAGTAGCAAACTTTCGACTCTTATATATATATATCATATCCTACCACCTTTTTTTCACTCTCATTCATTTTCGAAAAGCTTAAAGAAACTAAGGAGGCTAGCCATTAAGGCTAGGAAAGAAAAAGAGGAAAAGAGGGCTAGAATTTAGAGCCTAGAAACCACATTAACAAATTTCATAACCTATATTAACCAGGATGAATAATATTCTTACCCTTATGTTTCAGTTATTAGGTTATATCCAGAAATGTTTCCGTAACTTCCCAGATTTTTAAACCATTTATTTGAACATTTAAAATTAGTTTTAAATGGTGATTTTATGTTTAATACCTAAAAGTCAATGGTTTTGGATATTTTATTAATATAAATAATATATTAATTCCGAAATAGTCGGATTTAGTTGATTTTTCAATATTGTATGAATTGGCAATATAAATAGAATACGATTAAGTTGGTTTTGAATTATATTAACGAATTCGTATATTAAATGACGTTTGAATGTATTATTTATAATTTAATTATAAAACGAGTTGCTGTCACATGGTAGTTTGTAATATAACGTTTCGAACTTTAATTGGACGTACACGATCCAATTTAAGTCGGATTTTTTTGAAATAAGAAATGCCCAGATCTATTAGATAATATCTTTCTAATGGAAGAGACAAATAAAGATTCATATTAAAGATTTTGTTTTATGTCCAAATCAAATTTATAAAAGGTCGCTATGGAATTCATTTATAAACCATAATGTTTATTTATACAAAATAAAAGGGATTTTTATTATATTTAATATCGATTTGACTTGAAACTCAAGCCGAAGTAAATTATATTGAAAATAAATGAAATTCTGCCCAAATATATCCGATAATACTTTATTATTATTATATTGAGGCATTTTAAAATTAGTCTTTTTAATTTAAATTGGACCCTTAAAAAAGGGACTTTATTCAAACGACCTCCAATTTCAACGAAATGAATTTTATTAAATCTGCAATGGCTAATTGTTGTTAGGTTCAAAGTTTCGCGCCCATTGGAGTTATTTTGTGAGCATAGCAAAATTAAATACTAATAAATCAACCATTTGGACTCGAACGAGCACGTTTGAGCAAAAAGACTCGGCATTCGATGAAAAAAGTTTCATTGGGACCGTAATGTCGAATTATACTATGATGTCCATTTTCATCACAAAAGGTGTCCGTATGTGAGCGTACTAATTAATAAACAATGAATGGGATTGGCGATAGGTATTAACGTAATATTATAATCAATTAAAACATTATTAAAACTAGTTTCTTCACCTATATATGCCTAACACTATAACGAACTGGGATTTTCGACTCTAAAAATCAACACAAAACACCATGTCGACTATTCGAATCTCGAAAATACCAGATCATTAATAGAAAGAAGTTAGAGTGTAAGAAACAGAAAGAAATTTAGAATAGAAGAAGAAGAACATAAATACAACATCAGAGTAAACACAAATCTCACAGCAAAACAAATAAATATATTATACAACATAAATTTGAAATAAAACAAATATATGTATACAATACCATTATCGGAGTACAACACTTAAAGCACATTGGAAAAAAACAATAGTTATATAATCCTGAAGCATCCTGCTCTAGCTCTCCAAGTACATTTGTAGAATCCCAACTACTTGACTGCCGTACAAATTTGGGCACCCAAGAGTTTAGGGTAAAACAAGACAAAATAAACTCTGTGTAACGACCCTGAAAATATGTACCAATTTAAAAAAATTTAATTTGGCTATTTCAGTGAATTTTGAATATTTAAAATAAATTATTTATAATAATAACGACCAAAAGTCTATTTGAATCGATGTTGGAAAATAAATATATTTATAAAACAAGGCCTGAAATGGCGCGGCAGTTTGAAAATTTGAATTCGAACTTTGACTGACTGTACCGGATGCAAAATAAAACATATTTTAGCGAAACCAAAAATATTTAAATCTTTTTATAAATATCTTTCTAAAGAATCTGAAAAATCAAAATTTCATAGCAGGAATCAAAAGTTATGGCCAAATGAATTTTTAGAAAGGTTGCTATGGAGTTAATATAGCCCTTGAAAATAGACATTTTGCAAAGGACTTCCATTTTCAAAAAACCACTTTTGTTGGATCCGGGATGTCAAATTATTACTAGGTATCAAATTCCATAATTTTTGGAGTTAATATGTGAGTGTGGAAAATGAAAATGTGTTTGGTTAATTTCAGTCAATTTGGATCAACCAGAAAATGGCTATTTTTCAAACTATCTCCAAATGCGACGAAATCAGTTTTGTTAGGACCGTATCATCAAAAAGTAGCTAGATTTATTTTTCTGGAATTTTTGGGAGCCGTATGTGGCCCCGGCAAATTGAAATGTACGTTTAAATCAAATATTGAATGTTTTATATTTTGATTTGAAGAATAACCGACTGAAACAGTTGAATGGGCCTACGAAACATATTCCATTGTGTCTGGAACGGGGGTATTTAGCGAGGGGCGACAGTCGTTGGGTTGAAATTGGAGTTCGTTTGGAAAAGCAGATATTTTTGGAATTATAAATAGCACGGACCAATTAGAAGTTTTATAAAAAAAAATATTTTCTGTCTCTCCCCCCTCGCGATATACGGCGGAACCGTGTTCTCCCCTTCCCGATCAAATTCAGGTGAATCCAAACCGAATTAGCCCTTACCCCAGTTGAACTTTTTGAAGAGCACCTCGTAATCTTCAAATCCATACCCACCAGACCTCGTATTGTTGCGCCATCGAGAAGATTCACCTCCCCGAAGTTCGAACCTTTGAACCGCCGCCGCCCCTACCCTGGTGCACTAAAGTGGACCCCACAACCACGCGTGGAGGTGCCTCTCCTCCCTCTTCGACGTGGCATTGGCCGATCCTCCTGTAGCGCAGTGGATTGGAAGATAAATGCAAACCTAGTTTCGAACCTCTTCTAAAAGGTAACGTCTGAAAATAAATTTAACTTTTTGTAGCACTTTGCAGAGAGAATTTTCGAAGGTTTCAAGCTGAGAGATGATCAGAAAAGATTACTGGCATCTTGGGCACTCAAAGACGAAGCTTTAATCTGGTGGGAAGCCGTTATTAAAGATAATCCAAAAGGTAATATTACCTGGGATAGATTCAAAGAAATTTTCAATGAAAGATTTATTCCTCCAGAAGCAACTGAGAAGTTAAGTGATGAATTCTACTATCTGATTTAAGGAGATATGACCATTCCGGAATATCATAAGAAATCCAATGAACTTTCTCGTTTTGCCCCGCATCTAATTCAAGATCTTAAGAGGAACAAGAAGGTTCACTTAGTCTAAGTTCAATGGAATGGAGATCCGCAAGACCATACTTAGGAAACTGAGGAGAGCATTAGGAAAGCCTATCCTAATTGCAGGGTGGATATCTCTGATTAGCTCTGATACCGCGATGGGACGACCCCAAACCCCATTCCATGGTGGCAAGGGTAATCTTTGGAATATAACACATAAACAAATAACAGCAGAACATAAATATATAAATACACCAGATAATGTACAACAGAATACACTGGATAAACATAATCAACAGAGTTACACAGTATACAGGATCATACTTAGTACAAAATACCATTCAGCTTTACATAAAATGTCTAGAGCGGAATCAAAGCATAATATGTACAACAGGAGCTGAACAACATAAAAAGAAAGAAGTGATAAAATCCATCTTCAGCTCCATAGCTATCCAGAAAGAGCCTGCTAAAACCTGAATACAAGGCTGCCCATGTAGAAATAAGGGCACCCGAGTTTGCAAGTGAAACAAAATACGAGTCAATCATGTGACTGGTATGAGAAATCTACTTAACTTATATTTTAATAAGGCCAATCACAGGACCACGCCGCTAACACGGAACGGGTTTACTCCATTAGATTGCCAGCGCTTGAAACAAGTACATTATTTAGACATCTCAATGCTTTTTATAAAAATGAAGCCATTATATGACTCAATTCCCATCACACAATGCAACGCAAACCGGAGGATAAAGTTTTTACCTTATAATGGCCAAAATATGCTTGATACAAATAAAACAAAAGCATTTGATATTATTACTAGTGTTTATAGGTTTCAAAAAAACAATTTCAGTCATAAGTGTCAAACATAGACGGCAAAAATGCCCCATACGACTATGTCGCCATATATCGGTATACAATCAAAACCGCATGATGTCGTATTTAGAAATTGGATTTCCGTCATGAACCAAGGCAAGGGATCGCCCTTACCGCTTCGAGACGCTCTAGCCCGCCCCTCAGGCAAGCGCGCAGGCAAGTCTTGGATCATCAAGGTCAGTCCACACGGAGTGGATTAAAATGCCTGAACACTGCGTTTCCCCGCTCTATGGGGCGTCAACTGGTCATATCTCGCCCAAACCATCGGCCCCGGAGCGACCGATATAACCGAGGCGCCTCGCTATCCATCATCCACATAAGTAAAATGCCCGGGCGTGTAAAACCCAAAACACCACTCCTAGCTAGAAAGAAACGCAGGTCCTCCCTGAAGTCCTCTCCCGTTTCTGGTCCATACCGAGGTGTAAGGCTGGCAAATCAATGCTAAACACGAAGCTAACTATTTAAATCCATGCTTTGATCATCAACCACAAGTCTCTGCTTTTCAACAAAAACCTTTATCACAGCATCTCAGCATGCCACGTTGTCAATCTACAACGTCAGACACACATCCATTTACAAGTCCGTTCTGGGTCTGAACGTAATCGGAGGCACCTTATTCCTCTCTCATATGTCCAATACAGGAGAGAGGCCCTTGCACATCCGAACAATCAACAAGTTCTTCCAGACGACCACCACTCTAAATCCGTCAGGGCAGCAACTCCCATCAAAGGAATCAGTAGCCATACATTCGATGTGAAGATCATCGGTCTTGCACCATCTTCATATCTTCGACTTCTAACCGTCGATCAATTATTTGAAATGAGAATTAACTCGGCCTTTTCAAATAATTCTCGTATATTTAGAATTTCAAATCAATTCATTTTCATGGTTAAATTATTTGACATCCATAATTTAGTTCATTAATGTAATTTTCACGTCAAACACGTTCAACCATCAAATATCCAATAAACTAGGTGAATTTGGTTTATTTCCACTCCATATTGTTTATAATATTTTATAACGATTTATTGCCATTGTTATTCATTTAAAAATAGCCAATTTATATAAACGACGCTTCAGGCCATAACGCGGCCATGGCGTTGTTTTTCTTTAGATTTGATTTACACATATTTGAAAATCTAAACGTTGGATCTTTGCAAATTTTATACCATTGGAAAGATCTTTTCAAAGCGGACCCATCGGTTCCAGTTTTGGGAAAATCCGACGGTCGGATCTCCCGGTACAATCGTTTGAAGTTACGATTTTAAACTATGAACTACAACGTCGTTATTCGATTTATTTTAATTATGTATATATATATATATATAAATATAATCCACTCTGGCACTGTTTTCATTCAGATTTGAATTAAACATTCCATACAATTTAACCGTTGGATCTTTGCACAATTGGTATTGTTGGAAAGAGCGAACCCAGCGATTTCGGTTTCGGGAAAATCCGACGGTCGGATCTCGCTGTACAATCGTTTGAAATCAAGGTTTCAAAATATGAACTACAGCTTCGTTATTCGATTTATTTTAATTATATATATAATCCATTCTTCGATTTCCAAACTATATTCATTTCATATATTTGATAAAAATAATATTTTTATCCAACAAATAATTATTTCAACACATGACTATTTTTAACACTCCCTATATATTATAAAAATGCGATTTTTATTGTTAAAACAATTTATTTCTATAATGAAGATTTTTAGCGATTCATATATATAATAAAAATGTGATTCTTATTGTTAAAACAATTTATTTCAAACATGAATATTTTATATATTTCGCACATACAATAAAAATGTTATTTTTATCGTGCAAACCATTTTATTTCATACATTCAATAAAAATGTTATTTTTATCGTTCAACCCATTTTATTTCATATATTCCATAAAAATGTTATTTTTTTATCATTCAAACAATTTCTATTTCAAAAATAAATATTTCTCCAACACATGAATATATTTCAACACATGAATAATAATCAAACACAAGAATATTTCAGAAAATTTCGGTAGCATAACGGCAGGGTAGTTAAAACTGGCAACGTCGCGAGTATGGCTCCTCGCTCTACCTTAAAGCCTCGCAGCTTTTGACAATGGGGTTTTCAATATCTAGTTCGTACGCAGACGAATTTTCCCATAAACCAATCCTATTAGGATTTCAACCATAATCAATCATATCAACCATTCTCATTTATTAACCAAATTTCCCATCAACCAAATCCAAACAATCACAACCAATATATATCGTCCATGGTCTGCGGACGAGGGGAGTGTGTATATATATATATATAGATATACGTATAAAAATATATTTCGATTTCATTTCAATTCCATTTAACGCACATATGATTTTTACAACGCATATATAACTTATACATCGCACATACAACTAATACAACACTTATACATGAGGTGTACGACGCTTATATAACTCATACATCGATCGTATAATTTATACATCGCCATTCCATATCGTTTATAATTCAAAAATCTCACATTGGGTTCCACTCCTCCAACAATTATAGGAGGCTCAGAAAAATATCCGGTCTCTTCTAGAATGTAGAGGACGTCCACACGAGTCCAGTGTCTCTTGTTTCACTGAATTTCGACAACATGGAAAAAAGATATGATTTTTATTGAAAAATAATAATTCTGAGCGCTTTAAAGCGCTATAAACAGTTAAATTTATTTTCAGCCGTTACCTTTCAGAAGAGTTTGAAACTAGGTTTGCATTTATCTTCCAATCCGTTGTGCTACAAGAGGATCGGCCAATGCCACGTCGAAGAGGGAGGAGAGGCGCCTCCGCGCGTGGTGGTGGGGTCCACTTCGGTGCACCCGTGTAGGGTCGGCGGCGGTTCAATGATTCGAACTTCGGGGAGGTGAATCTTCTCGATGGCGCAACAATACGAGGTTTAGTGGGTATGGATTTGAAGCTTTCGAGGTCCTCTTCAAAAAGTTTCAAAACGTACTTTATAAATCGTTTTAAATTCGTTTTCAAAACGATTTCAACTTTATATTCAATTTCAAATCAAAATTGAATATTCCATATCATCGATATATAAATGATAGTATTTTCAAAGCATTAGATTTTGAAATCAATTCCTTTTCGATATTCATTATAAAAATGAATAAAATCGATATAACTATCGTTCACGTCAAAATGGCGTTAATCTAATCAACACGGCTTTATATATTTAAATATATTCGTGTCCATCCCAAATCGGACATCAGATTCAGAATTTGATATTTTACTGAATATTATTTGAAAATAATCGTTATTTTAAATAATTGTTATTTTAAAATATTCATTCTTTCTGAATTGGAATCAGACACAGTCAATTACCATATAATGTGATTTATATGGATTTCATACACACATGTATACAACAATAATCAAACATAATTAACCATCATCCAGAGTGCATTCTACACTGTATAAGCATCAAATATAAATATTTAACGCTTACCACAGCCTGTCAATCAATCGATTGACATACAACTAATTATTGGGACTAGTGCATGTCATATATCATCCCAATACCCATGTGGGTTTTCAATCAACAAATAATGAATTTTATTTGTGCAGTTGGGAGATGTGTAAAATTTATCGTCCCAATCAATATCAGTCAAATCAGTGTACATAAACAAATCTTCCGATTTGTTTATGAATATTTATTTTATTTATATACACGTTAAAAAATATATTTTTAACTATAAAATATTTTATTCCATTCCACATCACACAATCAATTTTCACAACACATCAATCAAACAAACAAGTCATCCATGGTCTGTGGACGATGGATGTCGGGTGCTGCTAAGCACCGTCTGTATCCTAGTATATATTTTAACTAGAAAATAAAATAAAAGTGAGAAGTTCTCATCTATGGGATCCACTCCGCCATTCATTATTTTCTGAACGGTCTGGATTTTGATTCGTTTCCAATCGGTCCCATCGCAATCCTTTTCACGCTGTTCATAATAAAAATCACATTTTTATTTTAACACTATATGGATAAAAATTACATTTTTATCACTTTGCTATATTTATAAAAATCATATTTTTATAGCGCCAAAAATCGAATTTTTATATAACTAAAAATCAATTCTTTTCTCTACTACATATATAAAAATCGAATCTTTATATTATGAAAAATCATATTTTCTTGCCACTTCATATACAAAAATCATATCTTTATATCGCTATACATACAATAAAAATCGCATTTTTATTTTGATACCTATAAAAATCATCTCTTTTCATTATTAAAAATCAAATCTTTTTCATTATTAAAAATCCAGTCTTTTTACTTTATAAAAATTCGACCTTTTCACTTTATAAAAATTCGATCTTTTCACTTTATAAAAATTGTATCTAATCCTTATAGTTTTAAAAAATCTAATCTTTTCTAAATAAAAATATAATCTTTTCGTCGTTTCATACACATAAAAGATTACCCTTTTTAAATCGCTATCTTCACGATAAAAACCATATTTTTAATCGACTAAAAATTATATTTTCAAACCAAAGATATTTATATTTTCAGAATCATGTATATTTATATTTTTAAAATCAATCATATTTATATTTTCCTAAAATCAATGTTATTCATATTTTAAAATCACCACCTAGGGTTCATCCTTGCTCGCCGTTCAAGATGCCAGAAGGCGATCTGAAGGCGCCACGCTGGAGGGCTTAAGGTGCGCCACCACCCCCATGAGTTGCATTGAGATCGGTGTTCCACCCAGCGTGGAAATCGAGCACGAAGTCCACCACTTCCTGGCGTGATTCCTCCTTGATTTCTACACGAGGGTTGCTCCAGTGGGTATGGATGTGAAGAGGGAAGGGAGTACTTTGATTTTTGTTTCAGGAGGAGGGTTTAATTCTTCTTGGATTTGGCGCAAATCGAGGAGGAAAAATGAAGATTTTTCCACCATTGGGAGTTTAAGAGCGGTAGCGGGATTGACCATGAAGAGTGATTATAAGGGTTTGACCAAATTTGACCCGCTATATATATAATTATATTTTTAATTTATTTTCCTAAAATGTTTATTTATCATTACCAACTCGAAATCAAACCCAACGACTATCGTCCCTAGCTAATTACCCCCATTACGAACACAATGGGAAATGTCCCGCAAGCCAATTTGACCGTTACGATCAGTTTCCGCTAAATTTGAAATATAAATCATTATATTTTAAATTCAAATGCACATTTTAATTTACCAGGGCCACATATTAATTCTAAAAATTCCAGAAAAATAAATCTAGCTATGTTTTCATGATACGGTTCTAACAAAACTAATTTCATCAAATATGAAGACCACTTGAAAAATGGCCACTTTCTGGTCGATCCAAATTGACTGAAACTGACAAAACACGTTTTACTTCGCCTCGCTCACATATTGACTTAAAAATTATGAAAATTGGAATCTAGAAATAACATGACATCCTGGATCCAAAAAAAGTGGTTTCGTTGAAAACGGAGGTCGTTTGTAAAATTTCCATTTTAAAGGGCTACATTTTCCATAGCGACTATTCCGAATTTTCAACTAGGCATAACTTTTTATTCCCACTATGAAATTTCAATCTTTCGGATTCGTTGGAAAGATATTTTCAATGAGATTCTAATATTGTTGGTTTCGCTAAAATCCAATATAATTTGAATTTTGTACATTCATTTGAAATTTGAAATCGAATTTTCAAACTACCGCGCCATTTCCAATTCCTTTTATATTTAAAAATAAATATTTTATATTCTAACGTCGATTCAAATAAATATATCCATTCTAATTCTATTCAAAATAAATTTCTCGTCGTTATTATTGAAAATAATTCATTTTAAATATTCAAAATTCATTAAAAGGGCCAAAATAAAATTTTTAAATTGTCTCAAATTTTCAAGGTTGTTACAATCTCCCCCACTTAAAATCTTTTCATCCTCGAAAAGGAACGGAGCTGAAAGTTGTTTTACTAATCAACTCAACTTTCATTATTTTCATTATGGCTTAAGTTCTTCGACTTCTCAGTTTCTAAGAACTTGTCAAATTTTTCAAAAATTTGGCTAACACCCTAAATTTTCGAAAAATTTCATCATAACCTCCCTTGTACGAGATCACCGGGAAAATCCCCAAACCACTACCCAAGCCCTCTCATCTGAAAAAGAAAAAGAAAAAGCCAAGCGGTTAGCACATCGGCTCATAAAATCATCCAAAACCAATAAATTAGTAAACATGTACCTATTTGTCGGGCATACAATTTTATTCCTATGCTCTAACCTCCTTGCAATGACCTGTTCACACACATATATGTATATGCATGCATTTCTATCAATTTTCAAGTCAGTTCAACATTTGATACAATTTGGCTTAATGGTTCCAAATTTTAATTAATCAAAACAATAATCAAACAACACAATCAGCAATCAATTAGTTGATTAACATTTCAAATTCATAACTTTGATATACATACAGAAAATTATGTTTTTGATGCAAATAATCCTATCTAGTTTTGGTTCTCACACCAGCCAATTGGAAACATATAGAAATCCCACTTTCGAAACACGAACATAAATTATGGTGATGTACGTACTATAGCGATCATCAGAACCATCTCCGGGCGACTAAAGGGTGATTCTATATCTACCCTGTATAATAAAACTTTGAATACCCATGGATCAGACGTATATGCAAAATCTTTATATACTTGATTGTCCAAATCAATATAATAATAATATTCAAATACGTATAACAGATTTTAAATTTTCAAAAAAAAAATTTTCATCTTTATTTTTAAAAAATAATCCTCTTCACATTCGTTCTAGAATACTACTGATCCCATCTCTAATGAGTCATTCTCATTGGATATTACTAATCCAATCTCTGATGAATTCTTTCGTTTGGTTCTAACATGTCTTGTTCTCCGAGCTCTGTAAACAAAAGCTCTGATACCAAAATGAGATGACCCGAACCTCCCCGTGAAGGAAAGAACGGATTGAATTGAGAACATGACGAATCAGAACAAAAACAAAAGAACATTTCATTGCTTATTACAAAAATTTCATCAAAATACAAGAATTTACAGAGTACGAATAAATATTACACATTTAACAAATATCAGAGATTTATAAGTTAGAATGCAGCGGAAAAATAATACAAAACACAACTGAAAAGAATATACGGAAACAGAGCTTTTCGAATATCATTCCAGCTGAAAATCAGGATCCTATGAATATAAATCTGCAAAACCAAAACTACTAGCTACCCGTGCGGAAAATAGGGGCACCTAGAGTTTATGTTAAAACAATAAACTCTAGGTGGAACAACCCACAAATTCTGAACCAATTTAAAATTTTATTTTAGAAATTTTAATGGATTTTTAATATTTAAAATGGTTTATTCTAATTAATAACAACTAAAAATTTACTTTAATTGAAGTTAAAATAAATAAATTTAATTTAAATATAAAAGGAGTTAGAAATGGCGGGGCAGTTTGAAAATTTAATTTTAAACTTTAATTGAATTTACATGATTCAAAATAAATCGGATTTCAATAAAACCAAAAATATTTAAATCTGTTTACCATATCTTTCTAACGAATGTAAGAAAATGAAATTTCACTTTAAAAATAAATAGCTATGGCCAGTTTAAAATTTAGAAAAGTCGCTATAGAATTTATATATATTTTAATATAATATATGGCCCTTAAAGATAGCCGTTTTACAAACGACCTCCGTTTTTGACGAAACCAATTTTGTTGGAACCAGAATGTCAAATTATTGCTATGTTTCAATTTTCGTAATTTTTCGAATTAATATGTGAGCATGGCAAACGAAAATGTGTTTTGTCAATTTCGGCCAAATTTAATCGACTTGAAAATAGCTATTTTTCCAACGGTCTCGAATTCGATAAAATTAATTTTGTTAGGATCGTATCGTCGAAACAAAGCCATTTTTCTGGAATTTTCTTAGTCCGTATGTGGCCCCGGTGAATTTAAATATAAGATCGAATTAATTTAATAAAGGATTTTAATATTAAATTAAATAAAACAGGCCACATATAGTCGTTTGGGATGACGAGACCTAGCCCATTAGATCCGAAACGGGGGCCATTGGGCAGGGTCAACTCTGGTTGGAATGAAATCGAATTGGTTTAAGATTCATGGATTTGATTGTAAAATTACATTTAAATATTATATATAATATTAATGAAACCCTAACACTATTCATCATCTTGTAGCCACCGCCTTCATACAAAATCCATGGCCACCGTGCTCCCATTTTCATCCCTTAATATCCATCGATCCCCTCACCGAAACCTCTCCCTCAAGTTCAAGTTATTGTAGAGATTTTCCTACTCTACAATTCCATAAGGTTGGATCATCATCAAGTGGCACACAACCCGAGATCCAGAGCCCCAAACCCGGAGGTTTGTAGCCATACCACACCCCCCATAGCTCGATCGAGCTCGGCCATTTTGGGTCCCTCCTGTGCGCCTCACCTCCCCTTTCGTCGTGTCGGTATCCGATTAATCACTGGTGCCTCTGTGTGCATGCAAACCCGAACCCTAGAACGGAACCATCGTGGAAAACCCACGACCTTGTTACTATAAAGAGGAAGAAGGGTGATTTCCTATTAAAATTTATTTATTTAATTTAAATGTTAACGATCTTAATTAAAGCATATCTAATTCATACGATATCGAAAATGAACGATTTCAGATTCTGTGCGGTCGTAGAGATGAGATCTACGCTGCTGTTCTGACTAGATCCAATTCCGAGCAGTTCAAATTTTGACCAAATTTGCAACCCTACGGTGAGATTTTTTTATATAATTAATTTATTTATTTAATTTAATTGCTATGGTCTGATTGTATGTGTATGACTGAGATTTGCTGTGTGATGGTAGTGTGAATGATTTATCTGTTTGTTGGTGATGTACAGATTTGTATGTGTTAAATAAAAATTAATCATTTTTGCTTTATTATTGATTTGGATTAGAATTTCCATTTCATAAAAATAAATCATATTACTTACATTTTAGTTGTAATAAAAATGATAGAATTAAGGGTTGCATCTTTATTTGTCAAATTAGATGTAAGTAAAGGAACAAAATAAAAAGTTACATTTTGATTTACATTTTAGCTATAATAAAAATGATAGGACTAAAAGTAATATTTTTATTCCCATTTTGAGACAATAAAAAGAATAGAATTTAATGTACATTTTTATTGCCACTTTCGAGATGTTAAAAAGAGTAGAATTACAGGTACATTTTTAATGTCACTTTATGCAATGCAAAAAGGATTACATTTCTTATGTAATATAAAGATTACATTTTTTTTACAATGTAATAAGGATATCATTTTTATGCAATATAAAAAGATTACATTTCGTTGTAAATGAGTCAACATTAGAATTCACATTTTTATTGTAAATGAATCATTAGAAAAGATTCATTGTTTTTGATAAAAATATGTTAACATGAGAACCTACATTTTTATTTAAAATGATTCATTATTGCATTAAAATGTTTGATTATAAAAAGGTGCACTTTTTTTATTGTAAAAAGAGATTATATGAAAACATTCATGTGTTGAAAATATAATATAGCAATGCCTTGAAATATATGTTTGTGATGTTGAAATGTTACACTTCCATTTACAAGTTTTCCGACTTATTTATGTGATTGGGACGATAATTTTTCACACATCGCCCGAGTGCACAAATAATCTATTATTGTTTGTTGGTTGAAACCCCACACGGTGTTGGGACGACATTTGATATACACTAGCCCCAATATTTAATTAATTGTCAATCGATGGATTGACAGTCTATGTTGAGCATTATTTATTTATTTATTTAAATGCTCACATAGTTATAAATCTCACTTTGGATGTGAATGTATTGTTTGATGATTGTTTATCATTATCGTTGGATATATGCAATGTATGAAAGCCATATAACTGTAATTATATGGTAATTGATTGAGTCGCATTCCGATTCAGAATTATTTTAATGAAAAAGGTCATTTTAATGTAAAAATACATTTTTATGTAGAAGAAAGAAAAGATCATTTTAATGTAAAAATACATTTTAATGTAAAAGAAAAAGGAACATTTTAGAAATGGAACACCTTAGAACAAAGAATATTTTAATATAAAGAATATTTTAATATAATGAATATTTTAAAATAAAGAATATTTTTAAAATAAATTTAGGAAAGAATAAAGTATGATTTTTATGTCCATCTTAGAATGTGTAATAACCCGAAAATCCGAGCCAATTTAAAAATTTTATTTTGGCAATTTCGATGAATTTTGAATATTTAAAATGAATTATTTTAAATAATAATGACGAGAAATTTATTTTGAATAGAATTAGAATATATGTTTATATAGATCGCCGTTAGAATATAAATATTTTATTTTAATTATAAAAGGAATTGAAAATGGCGCGGTAGTTCGAAAATTCGATTTCGAATTTCAAATGAATGTACAGGATTCAAAATAAACCGGATTTTAGCGAAACCAATAATATTAGAATCTACTTGAGAATATCTTTCCAACGAATCTGAAAAATTGAAATTTCATAGCGGGGATTAAAAGTTATGCCTAATTGAAAATTCAGAATAGTCGCCGTGGAATTTTGGCCCTTAAAAAAGGGAAATTATGCAAACGACCTTCGTTTTTGACGAAACCACTTTTGTTGGATCCGGGATGTCAAATTATTGCTAGATTCCAATTTGCATAATTTTCTGAATCAATATGTGAGCGTGGCGAAGTTAAACATATTTCAACAGTTTTAGTCAATTTCGATCGACCAGAAAATGGCCATTTTTCAAACGGTCTCAGAATTTGACGAAATTAATTTTGTTAGGACCATATCGTCAATACGAAGCTAGAAATAAATTTTCGGGAATTTTTGGAGACTGTATGTGGCCCCGGTAAATTGAAATGTGCGTTTAAATTAAATATATAAAGTTTTATATTTTAAATTCAATGGAAACTGATCATAGTGGCCGAATTGGCTTATGATACATATCCCATTGTGTTCGGAACGGGGGTAATTAGTTAGGGGCGATAGGCGGTGCGTCTCGTTTTGAGATCGAGATTTATGGTTACTTTTTAGAGGATAAATTAAATAAATAAAAAAATAATAAAAAAATCCCTTCCCCCTTTTTCTCCTTACGTTGGTTAACATCCCCCCTTACCGTTGATTCTCAAATCGATTAAGAAGGAAAGCAAAAAAAAAAGACCCGACGGAAAACCGCGATGCCTCTTGCCCTGCCGCCACCGCCGTGCCATCCCATGCCGCCACCCCAACTCGACCACTCCCACTCCTCCTTCTCGCCTGGACGTAGCGCCCCCCCTCTGGACCCCCTCCTCCCTCTCAAAACTGCCCCTCCATTGAACCTTGACCCAAAACTCCTCCAGCTGAGCGGATCCGTGAACCTGCCACCCCCCCGACCCAATCCCGACGCTAAGCCCCCCTCCTCTGAAGAAAACTGAAAATGTGAGTTTTTATTTTATTTACATTTATTTATTTTCAGTTTTATTATATATGACCATGTTATAAAAATATGATTTTCATAATGTGAGAAAACTTTGATTTTTTTTTAAATGAGAAAACTTTGATTTTTAAACGAGTAAAGCTTTGATTTTTAAACGAGTAAAGCTTTGATTTTTAAAACATGAAAAGTAAGATTTTTGACACAGAAAAGATATGGTTTTTAAACACATAAAGGAATGATTTTATATAAACAAAGTTATGATTTTTATGCTAAACAAGTTACCATTTTCAGAAATATGAAGTTATGATTTTTAGAATTATAAAAATATAATCTTTATCGATATGAAGTCATTAGAAAAATATAAACTTTATTTTATATGAAGCGATAGAAAAATATAAACTTCATTTTATATGTAGCAATAGAAAAATATAATTTTTATATAGTATAGATAATAAAAATATGATTTTTATATTATGAAAAGAATAAAAATATGATTTTATTTATGTAGCGAAATGAAAATCTGTTTTTTATCATATATATAGTGAAGTAAAAATGTGATTTTTATTGTGAACAGCGTGAAATGGTTGAGTTGAAATGTCGGGCAAATCCGAACCGTTCAAAAATATAGAATGGTGGAGTGGATCCCAAAGGTAAGAACTTCTCACTTTGAATTTATTTTCTAGTTGAAATATATAATAGGATGCAGACGGTGCTTAGTAGCACCCGACACCCGTTGTCCACAGACCATGGAGGACTTGTTTGTTTATTGGTATATTGTGAAAATTGATTGTGTGATGTGGAATGGAATAAAATATTTTATAATGGAAAATATTTTATAGTTAAAAATATAATTTTTAACATGTATATAAAATAAATAGTAATAAACAAATCAGATGATTTGTTTATATACACTGATTTGACTGATATTGATTGGGACGATAAATTTTACACATTGCCCAACTACACGAATAAAAATCCGTGTTTATTGATTTGAAACCCCACACGGGTGGTGGGATGATATTTGACGTACACTAATCCCAAATGTTTAGTAGTATGTCGACCGATTGGTTGACAGACTGTGTAAGCATTAATTATTTATATTTAATGCTTACGCAGTTGTGTGGTACACTTTGGATGATGGTTGATTATTTATCGTTGCTATTATATACATGTGTTGTATAGAATCCATATAAATAATATTATATGGTAATTGAGTGGGTCTCATTCCAATTTAGAAAATAAAAGAATATTCATGTGTTGAATAAAATATAAATTCATGTGTTGAATAGAAAGAATATTCATGTGTTGAATAAAATATAAATTCATGTGTTGAATAGAAAGAATATTCATGTTTTGAATAAAATATAAATTCATGTGTTAAATAGAAAGAAAATTCATGTGTTGAATAGAATAAATATTCATGTGTTGAATAAAATATAAATTCATGTGTTGAATAGAAAGAATATTCATATGTTGAATAAAATATAAATTCATGTGTTGAATAGAAAGAAAATTCATGTGTTGAATAGAATAAATATTCATGTGTTGAATAAAAATATATATTCATGTGTTGAAGAAAATATTCATTTGTTGAATAGAATAACGAAGTTATTGAAATATATAAAGCCATGTTAGTTAGATATGCGCCATTTTGATGCAAACGATATTTATATCGATTATATTCGTTTTTATAATGATTACAGAAAAGGAAGTGATTTCAAAATATAATGTTTTGAAAATATTATCATTTGTATATCGATGATATAGAATATTCAATTTTGATTAGAAATCGAATATGAAGTTGAAATCGTTTTGAAAATGAATTTTAAACGATTTATAAAATACGTTTTGAAGGGAAATGGACGAAATATATAATATATATATTATATATAATGGCCTGAATAGAACGCGCCGCGGAGCGGCAGTTCGCGAATTTCGACCATTGACTTCGAATGGACATTACGGGAGATCCGACCGTCGGATTCTCCTAAAACCGGAACCGTTGGGTTCGTATCGAAAAGATCTTTCTAAGAAAATTAGAGATTTGAAATCTAACGGTTGGATTTGGAATTATGTCCAAATCAAATTTGGAAAAGGTCGCTATAAGTGCAGTTCGATGGCCGTTGATGGAAATCGATTGTACGGGCCTTGATAAAATTATTAAAAATAGCAATAATTTTTCTAAAATCATAAGAAATGATTTGGAAAGAATTAGGATGAAAAACTCCATACTTGAAAAGATAAAAATCGATTTTTATCGAAATGAACTAGTTTTGAACTAGAATTATAATTCAATTATTTTTAAAAATAAATGAATTGGATTTGAAATGGTTTTAAAAAATAACCAGAATTTCCAATATATAAATTGGAAATGGATTTGAATCAAAATTGTCTTCGGAATATTTTGATGTGGGATTTCGTGATTATACAGATATGGTTATGGAAATTTGAAAGATATATTTATATCGTTGTTTCCAATACAATATTTGTTGGTTATAGAATTTGATATTGAATATAAGCCGATATATTTTCTATTCAGAGCCTTGTATTTAATATCAAATGGGATTTGGGTTGTCGTGAACGGTACCTTTAATAATACTATTCTTAGACCCAAAGGGGTTAAGGAAATCAGAAGCTAATTGAAGATTAGTTAAGTTGAATGGTTTCTTGGGTATTGATCTGGTGTTGGTTTTGGCCTTCAGGGTTAATACTTAAGGAATTGTTCACTTGCTAATTTAGGGTGTAAGGCTGATAGAATGGAATGTGATTTTGGGTTTATAGTGAACCGTGTTTTAAAAGATATCGATTCTTTAACCCAGTTAAAGACAGGATATGATTTCCCAAGTTAAACAATCATTGATATTGATTTTTGGGAAGATTAAAACTAAGTGGAGTTTTAATGAATCTTTAATTAGATTGAAATGGTCGAGAATGGAGTATCACCAGTTTTGCTCCAGGCGATAGTTAAATCTTTAATTAGATTTGAACGTGAAATGGTAATTGAATTTACCGATAACATCGTGGTGTTAGATATGAAGTATGACCAGTTTTACTTCATGGGATGAATAGGTTGGGATTGGGAAATAAAATAAATGATTACTTCGATGTGGTTCGCTAATCTTGACTAGTTTGAATTGATATTCAAAGAAGATTAAATAATAAATTTAAAGAATTTATCTATGATAAAATTAATGGGAACCTTTCCCAAAGTATAAGAATAATTGAATAAAAGAATATTCTGAATTGGAATGAGGCATATGTTGTGTTTGTGTAACACTTGTTTATTATATACGCGAGTTATTCAGAAAGACCGGGTTTATCCCATTCTGAATAACTGATTCGACGATGTGTCGAGGATGAAGACGGTGGTCGAAGACCGGAGGTCTTCACATCGTTTGGGTGATTACTGATGATCTTGATTAGGCTGTACACCCAAGAGGAGGGAATCAGTTGGTGATCGTCCAGACGTACTTGGAGATCGATGGTTATGCGAGGTACAAGGTGCCTTCGGTTTCGTTCAAACCCAGAACGAACTTGTAAATGGACTGTGTGTTTGACATTGGATTTTATTCTGTGTGATTGATCTCTATTAAATATATATCTGTTTGGCGGAGGAGAATTAATTCTCTTGCTTAACGCCCTTCTCTGAGACGTACGAGCTCAGGGGTTATATATTGATGGATATCAATCGCATGGAGTGAATTGCCTGTGTGGCATGCCTAAGTGGCAATTGATCAAGGCTTCTGTTGAAAAGCAAAGTCTTGTGGTTGATGATCAAAGCACCGTCTGTGTGTCATAGCTTTGTGTAACGTTGATTCGCGAGCCTCACACCCCGGTTGTGAACCAGAAACGGGAGAGGACATCAGGAAGGGCATGCGTTTCCTTCTAGCTAGAAGTGGCGTCAGTGGTTTGACATGCCCTGACGAGTTTGACTTATGTGGTTGTTGCTGTTGCGAGGCGCCTCGGATAGATCGGTAACTGTGTGGAGCCGATGGAGTCATTGGACTCATTGACACCCCATAGGTTGGGGAAACGCAGTGTTCAGGCATTTTAATTCACATCGGTGGACCGGCCCTGACGATCCAAAGGTCGCTCGAGCTCTGACCTGAGGGGAGGGCTAGAGCATCTCGAATCGGTAGAGAACTATCTTTTACCTCGGTTCACAGATGGAAATCCAACTTCTAATACGTGACTTTGCGGTTTCGATTGTATACCTATATATGGCGACATAGTGGGATGGGGCACTTATGCCGTCTATGATTGATACTTATGATTGAAATTGTTTTGACACTATACACTTATAGTAATAGTAAAACATGAAATTTAGCGTATCAAGCATTCTTTGGCTATTATAAGGTAAAACCCTATCCTCCGGCTTGTGTTGCATTGTGTGATGGGACCTGGGTCTTATAATAGCTTCATTGTTCTTTATTTAGCATTGCGTTGTTGTTTTATGCACTAGTGTTCTTGGGAGGAAACCCGTTCCGTGTTATACGGCGTGGTCCCTTGATTAACCTAATTTTAAAATAAAGTTTTAAATAACTATTTTAGTTCTCACACCAGTCACATGACTGACCTAGAGTTTATTGTTTTAACTAAACTATTGGCGCCCTTATTTTGATACGGGCAGCTAGTAGTTTTGGTTTTGCAGATTTATATTCATAGGATCCTGGTTTACAGATGGAATGATATCCGGAAAGCTCTGTATCCGTGTATTACTTTCAGTTGCGTTTTGTATTATTTTCCGCTGCTATGTAATGTGATTTAACTCTCTGATATTTTCTGATGTATAATATTTATTCATACTCTGTATATTCTTGTATTCTGATGGTATTGTTGTAATTAACATTGAAATGTTCTTCTGTTTGCGTCCCAATGTGTCTTGTCCTCAATTCAATCTGGGCTTTCCTTACCGGGGAAGTTCAGGTCGTTTCAGAATGGACACACGAATATAAAATATGAAGCCGTGTTATGTAGGGACGTTATTTTTAACCCTAAAGGGTTTATCGATCGATTTATTCCATCTTTAAAATAAATATAAAAAGAAGTTATTTATAAATCTAATATTTTGAAAATGTAAATAATCTAATATGAAAAAATATAGAATATTCAATGTTGCTTTAAAATTGAAAATGTAGATAAAATCATTTTAAAAATGAATATTTTAATATTTTATAAAATACGTTTTAATAAAAATCGATGAAATATATAGAATATATATATATATATATATATATATATATATATATATATATAATGGCCTGAATATAGCGCACCGCACAGCGACCGTTCGCGAATTTCGACCATTAACTTCAAATTGATGTAACGGGAGATCTAACCGTCGGATTCTCCTAAAACCGGAACTGTTGGATTCGTATCGAAAAGATCTTTCCAATGAATATAAGAGTTTTGAAATCTAATGGTTAGATTTGGAGTTATGTCCAAATCAATTTCAGAAAAGGTCGCTATGGATGCAGTTCGATGACCGTTTATGGAAATCGACTGTAAATGCCTTAATAAAATTATTTAAAATATAGGAAAATTATGTAAAATCATAATAAATGATTTAAAAATATTTTAAGATGAAAAATTCCAATTTTGTAAAGGTAAAATATATTTTTATCAAAATGAACTAGTTATTAACTAGAAAGATAATCCAATGTTTTAAAATAAATAAATTGGATTTTGGGTTATCGTGAATAGTGCCTTAAATAACACTATTCTTAAAACCCATGTAAAAGGAATAAATCTTTAAATTAAGATTAATAGAGTTTTCAAATTATATTTAGTAATTGGAATAATGTGAAATGTGAATTGGGTTTATCATGAACTGTGTTTTGAAATGACATTTGTTCTTTAACCCAATTAACAGTGAAAATATAATTCGGAATTTATAAATCTTGTATTAAGATTTAATTGAAAATCTTCCAAAATAAAGTTTTCCAATTTATTACATTAAATTGGAATTGAATGGAATTTGGTTCGGTGATAATCGAGATGAGATTCTATAAAAGAAGGTTGTTACTATATATGTAATTTAAAAGGCTTTGCCGTTATTCCATTTATATTATTGGTCTGATACAGAAATTTATATCGATTACATATATTGATTCGATTTCTGCGAAAATTACATATTTAGTGGAAGATGATTTTGGGTTTATCGTGAACTGTGTTTTAAATGATATCAGTTCTTTAACCTAGTTAAAGATAAGGTTAATTTCTTAAATTTGAATAATCTTTTAGTAATGATTTTGAGATGTAAAAGGTAACTTTAAAGGGTTTATCTTTGATAAAATTAATGGGGATTTTTCCCTAATATTATAAATATTTTATTAAAAGAACATTCTGAATTGGAATGAGGCATTGGATATGTTTTTATAGAACTTGATTTTAAATTATGCGAGTTATTCAGAAAGACTGGGTTTAACCCATTCTGAATAATGAATACGTCGACTAACAGTCGAAGAAATTGAAGGCGGGGTAAGACCGACGATCTTCACATCGAATGGATGAGTTGCTACTGATGCCCATGATTGGAGTAACTACCTTGAAGGGGCTACAATGGTAGCCGTCCGGACGTACTTGTTGATTGTTCGGATATGCGAGGAATAAGGTTTCTCCGGTTTCGTTCAAACCCAGAACGGACTTGTAAATGGATGGTATGTCTGACGTTGTATTCCTTTACACTGTATTCATTGATTTCTGCTAATATATATCTGTTTGGTAGCGGAGAATTTATTCTCTTACTTAATACCCTTCTCTGAGACGTATGAGCTCAGAGGTTATATATTGGCAGAAATCAATGGTAGGGATTGACAATGTGGCATACTAAGATGCATGGATCAAGGCTTTTGTTGAAAAGCAGAGCCTTGTGGATGATGATCAAAGCATAGCCTATTTAGGCATAGCTTTGTGTATTACGTTACCTCGCGAGCCTTACACCCCAGTAGAGTCAAAAACGGGATAAGGGAACGCAGGAAGTGCACACGTTCCTTTTTAGCTAGAAGTGGTGTTTGGGTTTTTACATGGCCCGACATTTTTACTTATGTGGTTGATGGAATGAGGCGCCTCGGATTTTTATTAGTCGCCAATGGCTAATTTATTGGTCCAATAGGATCGGGAAGCGTGTGTTCAGGAATTGCCAATCCACTAAAGTATTTGTGGACCGGCCCTGCAGGATCCAAGGGTTCGCCAGCGTCCGAATCCTAAGACATTGCTAGAGTGTCTTGAATCGGTAAGTAGATCGTTCTTAGCCTTGACTCAAGATGGAAACCCAACTTCCAATACGACCTCATGCGGTTTTGATTGCATGACTAGTATGGCGACATAGTAGGATGGGGTACTATGCCGTATATGATTGATACATTATGATTGAAATTGTTTTTAAAACATATACACTAATAATAATATCAAATCCATTTTATCGTATCAAGCATCTTTTGACCATTATAAGGTAAAACTCTATCCTCTGGTTTGCGTTGCATTGTGTGATGGGACTTGAGTCGTATAATGGATTCATCTTTCTAAAAAGCATTGCGTTGTTTAACGATTTACTTTATTTATGCACTGGCAATCCAATGGAGTAAACCCGTTCCACAATAGCGGCGTGGTCTTGTGATTAGCCTTATTATTAAATAAGTTAAATAAGATTTCTCGTACCAGTCCCATGACTGACCTGTAGTTTGTTTCACTTGCAAACTCGGGTGCCCTCTTTTCCACATGGGCAGTCGAGTAGCTTATTTTGCAAATATATTGAGCAGGATTCTGGATCAAAGCTTAAAGCCGTGTCCCGAATGTTGATAGACTTCCGCTGTATCAGTTTAGTTATTTCCGCTGCTTTGTATTAATTATTGTAAATAATCTTCCGCTGTATTATTATTTATTAATGTACTCTGATATATTCTGTACTCTGATGTTATATTATCATGATGTAATAAAAGTCTTCTGTTATCTGTTCTAATGTATTGTATTCCCAAAGTTAAAGTATTCGAAGATTTTCGGCTTTTGATTCAGACCTGTGTGGTTTATGGTCGATCCAAAGGGTGGGGATTTTTGGGTCTTTATATTTGGTATCAGAGCCAGGTTAGCTCAAATCTTTGGGGTACAACTCGTTAGAACTGAACAAAAGACTCATCAGAGGTAGGAATAGTAATATCCTATAAAAGAATGGCTCGTTAGAGATCGGATAAGTAGTATCCTAGAATGAGTCCGAAGAGTGTTATTTTTAAATGAAAACAAATTTAGTTTTGAAAATTTTATCTTAAATTACATACTTGAGATATTATTATATTTTAATTTGGACAATCGAGTATATAGAGATTTTAATATACGTTTGATCCACGTGTATACGAAGTCTCAAATATACTGGTAGATATAGAATCATACTCTAGTCGCCCGAAGATGATTCTGATGATGAGGCATCATCATCAGTGTTTATGTTCGAGTTTCGGAGTGGATATCTATATATTTCCAATCGACTGGTATGAGAACCAAAACTAGATAGGGTTTATTGCTGTAATTTGCACTAAAAATATGATTTTTGACTATATATAAAAAGTTATATACTTAAAAAGTTAATCACTTGCTGGTTGTGATGTTTGATAATTAGTTTAACTAACGTTGGTATGATAATTAACTTAAGCAATATGAAAGAATGGTAAATTTAGCTAAATCTAATTTAATATTGAACTAAATTGATAAGAAATGAAAATTGTGTTGATTAATTAAATAACTTTTAGCTACGTTCCTTTTCGAGGATGAAAATATTTTAAGTGGGGGAGATTGTAACAACCCGCAAATTCTGAACCAATTTAAAAATTTTATTTTAGAAATTTTAATGGATTTTTAATATTTAAAATGGTTAATTCTAATTAATAATGAGTAAAAATTTATTTTAGTCGAAGTTAAAATGAATAAATTTAATTTAAATTTAAAAGAGTTAGAAATGACGCGGCAGTTTGAAAATTTAATTTTAAACTTTAACTGAATGTATAGGATTCAAAATAAATCTGATTTCAGTAAAATCAAAAATATTTAAATCTGTTTAACCATATCTTCCTAACGAATGTAAGAAACTGAAATTTCTTTTAAAATAAATATAGTTTAAAATTTAGAAAAGTCGCTATAGAATTTATATATATATATTAATATAATATATGGCCCTTAAAAATAGTCATTTTACAAACGACCTCCGTTTTTGACAAAACCACTTTTGTTAGAACTGGAATGTCAAATTATTGCTAGGTTTCGATTTTCGTAATTTTTCGAATTAATATGTGAGCGTGGCAAACGAAAATGTGTTTTGTCAATTTCGGCCAAATTTAATCGACTTGAAAATAGCCATTTTTCCAACGGTGTCGGAATTCGACGAAATTAAGTTTATTAGGACCGTATCGTCGAAACAAAGCCAGAAATAATTTTTCTGGAATTTTTTGAGTCCGTATGTGGCCCTAGTGAATTTAAATCTACGATCGAATTAATTTAATAAAGGATTTTAATATTAAATTAAATAAAATAGGCCACAGACAGTCGTTTGGGCTGACGAGACCTAGCCCATTAGATCCGGAACGGGGGCTATTGGATGGGGTCAACTCTGGTTGGACTGAAATCAGATTGGTTTAAGATTTATGGATTTTATTGTAAAATTACATTTAAATATTATATATAATACTAATGAAACCCTAACAGTATTCATCATCTTGTAGTTGCCGCCTTCATACAAAATCCATGGCCACCGTGCTCCCTTTTTCATCTCTTAATATCCATCGATCCCCTCACCAAAACTTCTCCCTCCAGTTCAAGTTATTATAGAGATTTTCCTACTGTACAATTCCATAAGTAGGATCATCATCAAGTGGCACGCAGCCCGAGATCCAAAGCCCCAAACCCGGAGGTTTGTAGCCGCGCCGCACCCCCCATAGCTTGATCGAGCTCGGCCATTTTGGGTCCCCCATGTGCGCCTCACCTCCCCCTTTGTCGTGCCGGTGTCCGATCGCTCTCTGGTGCCTCTGTGTGCGTGCAAACCCGAACCCTAGAACGGAACCATCGTGGCAAACCCACGACCTTGTTACTGTAAAGAGGAAGAAGGGTGATTTCTTATTAAAATTTATTTATTTATTTAATTTAAATGTTAACGATCTTAATTAAAGCATATCTAATTCATACGATATCGAAAATGAACGATTTCGAATTCTGTGCGATCGTAGAGACGAGATCTATGCTGCTGTTCTAACTAGATCCAATTCCAAGCAATTCAAATTTTGACCAAATTTGCAACCCGACGGTGATATTTTTTATATAATTTATTTATTTATTTATTTATTTAATTTAATTGCTATGTAATGATTGTATGTGAATGACTGAGATTTGCTATGTGATGATATTGTGAATGATTTATCTGTTTGTTGGTGATGTATAAACACAGATTTGTATGTGTTAAACAAAAATTAATCATTTTTGCTTTATTATTGATTTGGATTAGAATTTCTATTTCAATAAAAATAAATCATATTTCTTTATTATTGATTTGGATTAGAATTTCCATTTCAACAAAAATAAATCATTTTGTTATAGTGCTGAACCGAAATAGAATTATCAAATCAACATTTAAAACATTATTTTGATTATTGTTGTTGAATTGAATTAGATCGTCAATTCAACATAAAATCATTATTTGGATTATTTTGATAGAATTTTCAATTCAATATGAAACATTATTTTACCAATTTTATTGAATTGAAATAGTATTATTTATTCAAAATAAAATATTATTTTGTCATTTAATATAATTGTCAATACAATTGGAAATATATCATTTTGAAATTTATAATTGTGTTGAATTAAAAAGTTATTCTTTTATTTGCATTCTTGGATGCAAATAAACAAAGAAACAAAAAGTTATTCTTTTAATTGCATTCTTTGATGCAAATAAACATTGAATTAAAAAGTTATTCTTTTATTTGCATTCCTTGATGGAAATAAACGATGAATTAAAAAGTTATTCTTTTATTTGCATTCCTAGATGCAAATATACGATGAATTAAAAAGTTGCTCCTTTATTTGCATTCTTTGATGCAAATATACATTGAAATAAAAAGTTATACTTTCATTTGCATTTTTGATGCAGGTAAAATGTTGAAATTGGAAGTTAAATTTTTATTTGCATTTATTGATGCAAATAAGACATAGTTTTAAAAAAGGTTATATTTTATTTGTAATTTAGATACTAATTAAAAACATGATTTGTAAAGTTACATTTTTGTTTTGTTTGCAATTTTAGATGCAAACAAAACATTAGAATTAAAGTTGCATTCTTGTTTGAAATTTTAGATGCAAACAAAACATTAAAATAAAAATCTACATTTTTATTTACATTTTAGTTGAAATAAAAATGATAGAATTAAAGGTTGCATCTTTATTTTTCAAATTAGATGTAAGTAAAGGAATAAAATAAAAAGTTACATTTTTATTTACATTTAGCCGTAATAAAAATGGTAGGACTAAAAGTTATATTTTTATTGTCATTTTGAGACAATAAAAAGAATAGAATTTAATGTACATTTTTATTACCACTTTCGAGACGATAAAAAGAGTAGAATTATGGGTACATTTTTAATGTCACTTTATGTAATGCAAAAATGATTACATTTCTTATGTAATATAAAGATTACATTTTTTTACAATGTAATAAGGATATCATTTTATGCAATATAAAATGATTACATTTCATTGTAAATGAGTCAACATTAGAATTCACATTTTTAATGTAAATGAATCATTATAAAAGATTCATTGTTTTTGAAAAAATATGTTAACATGAGAACCTGCATTTTTATTGAAAATGATTCATTGTTGCATTAAAATGTTGAATTATTAAAAGGTGCACATTTTTTATTGTAAAAAGAGATTATATGAAAACATTCATGTGTTGAAAATATAATATAGCGATGCTTTGAAATATATGTTTGTGATGTTGAAATGTTACACTTCCATTTACAAGTTGTCCGACTTGTTTATGTGATTCGGACGATAATTTTTCACACATCGATAGAGTGCACAAAAAATCTATTATTGTTTGTTGGTTGAAACCCACATGGGTGTTGGGACGACATTTGATATACACTAGCCCCAATATTTAATTAATTGTCAATCGATGGATTGACAGTCTGTGTTGAGCATTACTTATTTATTTATTTTAATGCTCACATAGTTATAAATCTAACTTTGGATGTGAATGTATTGTTCGATGATTGTTTATCATTATTGTTGGATATATGCAATGTATGAAAGCCATATAACTGTAATTATATGGTAATTGATTGAGTCGCATTCTAATTCAGAATTATTTTAATGAAAAAGGTCATTTTAATGTAAAAATACATTTTTACGTAGAAGAAAGAAAAGATCATTTTAATGTAAAAGAAAAAGGAACATTTTAGAAAAGGAACACCTTAGAACAAAGAATATTTTAATATAAAGAATATTTTAATATAATGAATATTTTAAAATAAAGAATATTTTTAAAATAAATTTAGGAAAGAATAAAGTATGATTTTTATGTCCTTCTTAGAATGGAGGCAAGAATATAAAATACGAAGCCGTGTTATGTAGGGTCGCTTTTTTTAACCCTAACGGGTTTATCGATCGATTTATTCCATCTTTAAAATAAATATAAAAAGAAGTGATTTATAAATCTAATATTTTGAAAATGTAAATATTTTAATATGATAAAAATATAGAATATTCAATGTTACTTTAAAAGTTGAAAATGAAGATAAAATCATTTTAAAAATGAATTTTTTTTAATATTTTATAAAATACGTTTTAATAGAAATCGACGATATATATATATACACACACACACACACACACACACACACATATATAATGGCCTGAATAGAACGCATCGCACAGCGACCGTTCACGAATTTCGACCATTAACTTCAAATTGATGTAACGGAAGATCCGATCGTCGGATTCTCCTAAAGCCGGAATCGTTGGATTCGTATCGAAAAGAGCTTTCCAATGAATATAAGAGTTTTTAAATCTAACAATTAGATTTGGAGTTATGTCCAAATCAATTTCATAAAAGTTCGCTATGGATGCAATTCGATGACCGTTAAAGGAAATCGACTGTAAATGCCTTAATAAAATTATTTAAAATATAGGAAAATTATGTAAAATCATAATAATTGATTTAAAAAGATTTTAATATGAAAAACTCCAATTTTGTAAAGGTAAAATAAATTTTTGTCAAAATGAACTAGTTAGTAACTAGAAAGATAATCCAATGTTTTAAAATAAATAAATTTGATTTTGGGTTATCGTGAATGGTGCCTTAAATAACACTATTCTTAAAACCCCGTGTAAAAGGAATAAATCTTTAAATTAAGATTAATAGAGTTTTCAAATTATATTTAGTAATTGGAATAAAGTGAAATGTGAATTGGGTTTATCGTGAACTATGTTTTGAAACGACATTTGTTCTTCAACCCAATTAACAGTGAAAATATAATTCGCAATTTATAAATCTTTTATTAAGATTTAATTGGAAATCTTCCAAAATAAAGTTTTCCAATTTATTACATTAAATTGGAACTAAATGGAATTTGGTTCGGTGATAATCGAGATGAGCTTCTGTAAAAGAAGGTTGTTACTATATATGGAATTTAAAAGGCTTTGCCGTTATTCCATTTATATTTGTAACAACCTGTATTTTGGCCATCAAATATTTAATTTAATTTAATTTATTTATTTTAAATATTATACTTGGAGTATTAATGGATTTTAATATTTAATTCGTTATTGAAATGAAGTTTGAACGTTAATTTGTTTATAATATAAAATGAGCTCGAAATCGCATGGTAGTTCGTAATATGGAGATTTGAACTTCAACTGAGAATATAGGATCCGATGTAAGTCCGATTTTTATGAAACAGGAAACGTTAGAACCGTATTGATTATGATTTTCATATGAAAGAGAAAAATCCAGATTTCGTTTTATAATTTGTTAGTTATGGCCAAATCAAAATTTGAGATAGTCGCTATGGAAATCGTTATTAAAATATAGGCCGTTAAAATAGCCATTTGGCAAACGGACTCAGATTTCGACGAAATCAGTTTCATTAGAACCATATCGTTAAATTATTGTACGGTGTTGAATGACGTGGCAAATCGACGTCGTATGTGACCACGGCAGCCAAAAACGCCCATTCAATTTTTATAGCGCGTAATTAATTTAATAAAGGGTTATTTGGTTATAACTTGAACAGACGATCGAATTAAGCCGCGAAACCAATTCCGTTTAGTCCGTATCGTCGATTATAGTCAGGATAGGTATATAGTTTGTTATTTTTGGAGACCGTGTAATTTGGTGTTCGGAATGTC
The DNA here is from genome assembly GCA_030737875.1 of Allium sativum. NCBI lineage: Eukaryota > Viridiplantae > Streptophyta > Magnoliopsida > Asparagales > Amaryllidaceae > Allium > Allium sativum. The sequence goes on along the minus strand of CM060920.1, from coordinate 934,434,447 downwards.
ATTGCGGTGCGCGAAAAAATAGACTACCGGGGAAACAGTCTCAGAATGCGACGAAACTGGTGCCGTTGGGTTCGTATTGAAGAATTATTATAGGATTGCAAAGTTTTAAGTTGATTTGATTTATCTAGTCATCGTGGAAAAATTAAATGAGTGTTTATTTCTGGTTTTATAAAGGATTTTTTTTTTCAAACGACCTCGGATTTCGACGAAACTTGTCCCATTGGATCCGGAATACCTTTTTACACCAAGATTAGTTTTTTCATCAGAAAACAAAGGTCGTATAAAATGTTTTTCTCTTGAAAAGCTGGCGGCAGGAGTTCATTATGTTATAATATATTTAAACCATTCCCATCTTGTATATATAAAGAAGACATTGCACACCCATACTAACTGAAGCACACGCAGCAACTTAATTACTAAGAAATGAAACCAAATTCAAGCACACTACAAATCTATGTATCACTACACTATGCATTTTCTTTTCACATTTATTAAACTTGCTGACAAAGTTTGGAAAAAGTCTGTCCTACTCGTCCTTAACATACACATCTAAGCTATTTTACTGCATACCTATAACACCCTAAAACTTGGCACCCATGTTTGTTTCATTTATAAATAATTATCGCTGTTCTCTCTCTTCTAACCATACTCTCCTCAGACAAATTAAGAATGGCGATCTCTATTCAAATCGAAGTCCAGATCTAAAATAAAACCAAAACCGCTATTTCTTTTTCTTTTTACTCTTCTTCCTTTTTGAATTCCAAACTCAGCACTAGTGCACAGTTTTCGTTTTACCGCCACTCTGTCCACAACGTAACATCTGTCACCGGAAAAGAATAGGAAAACTGAAGTGGGAGGAAACGGAGGAGGGATTGTTGTGCTTAAGTGGGAACTGGGAAGGGGTAAGTTGCTTGCGAAGGGGCATGAACGAAAGGCTGGGAGCTACATGTAGTAGCACGTTGGAGGGAACAAGAAGGAAGGGTAAACGAGTGGGCTGTTTGACTAGGCTTTCGTTGGAAAAAAGAAGAAGAGAGAAACGAAAGTTGGGGAAACAGGAAATTGGAAGGGTGTGCATGCCGGCGTTACATGGTGGGGCAAATGCAAGTAGCAGATGGGGTTCCAGGAAGAAAGAACTGAAAATGGAACTGAGAGCAATGAGAATGAATGGGAAATCTATGGATCTGGATTCTTTTGGATAGTGATTATCGGACCCAACTGTCCTAAAATGGATAAAAATGGACAAGAAATTGAGGTCTGCCAGATTATATGCTAGACTAACAGAACATTTAACCGATAAATGATTTTGAGACCATGCTAATCGCTTTGAACATATCGTTTTCTAGGATATCGATTTTATTCAAGTAACGCTTATATTTTATTAATTCAACATTATAAACGTTAATTATTTTATAATTAAGAAGTTAGTTTAAAATCTGTTTAGTGGAAGATTAATTAGTGTTTACTCTAAGTTAAGCTACTAAAATAATAAAGTAGTATATTATATATATATACACAGTGCATGCTGGGAATTTAGAAATAAAATATTATTTAAATTTTAATAATATTAATTTTCAAGTGAATAACGCGCATAATTTTTATCGTGCTCATATGTGCGCAGAATCGGATCAAACTAGAAGCATTGCAAGGGACTGAGTGAAATAACTGAAATCAAACCATTTCAGCGAATCATATCAAGGTGAGTTAAACTCACTCAGTATTTTTCCCATTTATATTTTATATAAATTGGGTTTTTATTTTGTGTGCTCTATTTGATAATGGTTGACTGTTTTCTAGTATTATATTTATTTGTTGATACGACTGATGAAAATAAACCGTCGTTTAATTTCAGTGAAATACCAAATCGTTATTCTAACGATTGGTTCCAATAAAGGTAACTTACCATGTTGGTCACGTTTATAAAATAAACGGGTTTAATGGTTTGAATTGTTTGATCTATTTGAATTGAATGATCTGGTTTGTGATAACCGTTTTGAATACAGGGAAGAACAGGTTGGAGGGATCCAACCGGATTCCTCAAATATATATATATATATATATATATATTTGTTTTTTTCTTTCTTTCATATTATCATATATGAACTGTCATGATGGGATAATTGATTTTATTAGTGATCATTGACTCGAAAGTCAACCTTGTTGTGTTTTAACCAATGGGCTATATTGGTTGAGTAACCGGCTGTAAATGGCCTAAAAGTAAATTGTTCTGTTTATACTGATTCACCATCAGGTGGATCGATAGAACTGAAGTTATAAAATTTATTTTATAACTAAAAATAGATTTTGAAATATATATTTTAAATAAAAAATTATTTAAAAGGAAATAAATATTTATGTTTATAATTAAGTAAATTGATTTTATAAAGTCAAAACTGATGTTAATCAGATTTGAAATGTGAGAATAAGGAAGTTAACGTAACGGTTAAATTTGGATAATTGTGTTATTGAGAAACATTTTAATGGAATTATTTAAATTAATTAATTATATTATTAATTAATTTAAAGGGAAAAACGAATTGGAATCGGTTAATAAGATAATCGGGTTTTGAGTGAATAAATCGACTCTTTCATTGGATTGATTTCTAAATTAGTATGTTTTGAATAGAAAATAGTTTCATGAATATTGTTTAGATTATAATAAGATTTTAAAAAGGGATTTACTGTTTATTTTAGTTAATAAAGAAATTAACTGCTAATGTAGTTAATGGTTGAAATAAATTATTATTGTAATTAATAATAATTTAGAAAATTACCTTTTAATGGGAATTTATTTAAAGTAATCTAAGTTAAAATGGAATCCAATTGAATGACGAAAGAAGTTTACGAACGGGTTTTATTTTAAACCTGAATTTTATAATGAAATGATAAAGAGAATTTTAAGCGAACAGGGCAGCTTAAAATAAATGTTAATTAATTGTTTGCATTAAGTAAAAGGAAATTCAGATGAAAGAGGTTGATGATAAACAAGAGTTATATAAAGGATATTTGAGGTGTATTATCGTTAATTCTAAATTAACGATATTTAAAAATGTGATTGACTAAAAGTGGAAGATTGAAATAGGATTTTCAAAGCAGAAATGTTGAATGTATTTGGAAAAGGGAATGTTTAACAAGAAATTACTTAATCACCAAATTAAGTAAAAATGGCTGTATTTGAAAAGGGGGATTTTAAAAATAAGAAAAGAATTAAAAAACCATGATGTAAGTTAAATGGTTAAATGGTTAAATGGGATTTGGGTTGATATTAAAGTACATGTTGGTTTTTGAATTATAGCTTGTATCTACCTTAAGATATGAACGGTGTTGATCAAGGTCTGAGAGGTAATTAAAATACCCCAACTTGAACGACAGCGGGAGTATCTGGAGGTGATATTAGTTGCAATGGTAATAGAGGTTAGTGGAACTTATTTTTTTTCATTTGAGAAATAATAACACAACATTTTTGGTGAAAATTTGGAATATATATATATACTAAGGGTTCCAAAGTAAAAGGGAATCGCGGAAGGTTACAACGACGTTTTCGAACTAGAGGGAAATGTAAAGTTGAATTCTATTCTATAATAATAAGCATGGATCGCTATTCCAAGTAATGAAATAAACGATATTTTGTAATGTTGTTTTACGTGTGATAAGTTAAATCGATTTCCAATATTGAGTAATAATGTAACTAATGTTTGAAAGTGAAAATAGGAAATTGTATATAAAGGTGAATTTGTTTTAAGGAAAATCTTATGTTAAATAAGAAGCGAGAAAACTATATTTTCAATATCAAAATATTTTAAGAGTTTAAATTTAAATTATTTTAATTAAAAGGCCAAGGGGTGCTGAATACTAAACTGGTAAACTCATTGGATTGTCATGATTGGAAACACTGATTATTTTGATAGTTAAATCACCGACTATCAAACATGTCCAATACGATGGTTGGTACGGAAAGACCGGGATCGAATTCATTTTTGAAAACCATTCCAACCAACGAATACGTGGAGATATCAAGAGATGATCGAGATGGAGCATTGAAGACTGTAGATCTTCATAAACGGAAGGACTACTAATAATCTTTGGTTTAGCAGCCAGAGATAAACTGTGGTTCTGTCATGGTTGGAATCTACGGGTTGCAAGGATTTCTAGCTACTGATCCCTGGGGTGATTCCTATATGAGATGCAGTAGGAGAGTGCCTTCGGTTCATCCTGTTCCTGGATTACTTGTATGGACGGATGTCTAACATAGCATTTCCAAAAGGATCGCGTACGTTGATTTCTTCAAACGTGCCATAGTTGGTTAGCTCCTAACTAGAGTATTTTTGTTGACATCAATTTGCGATATCTAGGGGATTTGACGATGTGGCATTCAAAGTGAATGGAGATCAGATGTTTCAAAGTAAATTCTGGCCTCAAGCCTCACAACCGGTGAATGACAAAAAAATCGGGCAGGTAGCATGGCTATGTGGGTCGCTCCCGTTAGGGTGTATAATCACCTATCTAGAGAAAATCTTATTTGCTTCTTTAATCTATTTCGATGCTGTCCCTTTTTAGGAAACGGTGGGTCGCACCCAACCGTTGGTGATATACATTCGATACACTCAAGAGAAATGAGTGGTCGGTCATGTGCGGGCCGGGTTGCAAGATGTTTTTGTTGAACCCAGCGTATTCGCCTCTAGAGATACACTATCGGTAGGTGGTCCCATACCTTGTCATAGTCAGAATCCAATCTCCAATAAGCGCCCGTGGTTTTGTTTATATACTATATATGTAGAGCGTGAGATGCAAGCGTTCTACTAGATTCTATTTACTTGTATTTAGACATTATTATAATATCAGACAAGATATTGGTTTCAAAACTGTTTTGGGTTATCGTAAGGTAAAAACTGTCTGTATTTATATGTGGATTTGGTCTTTTGATTATCCTTTTCTTCGAAAGATTTTAACTTTAAAATCAGGTTGTGTGATACCATTAATACTGTGCGAGTTTTACTCACTCTTGTTCACCAGACCGACCGGGTGTTTTGTAAATGCTCGGGTTAGCCCGGCGTGTACAGGTTCAGGTTATCGAATGCTGTGAAGTCCAGAAACGAGCTGGAGATGTTCAGACGTATGATATTATATAGCTACTATTCCGCTGTGTGTTATATATGGGAACAGGTTATTATAACTGTCCCGTTGTGTGCTGTACTCTGATATTGTAAGTATTTTTAAAGCTCTCAATAAAGATTTATTTATGTATTATATTTTGTTCCGCTGCGATGTGAGATTCTGTGTCGTGTTGGTTCTTCTCCTTCTTCTATTCTAACTTTCTTTCTCTCTTATCTCACCCTTTAATTTCTTTCTATAAACTATCTAGTGTTTTCGGTGTTTGTAAAGTCAGCATGAGTTACGGCAAAGGTATTTATGTCGATTTTCGAGGTCGAAAATCCCTGGGTCGTTACAGTGGTATCAGAGCTATTGGTTTAGTGATAACCTTGGCTCTGTGGAGTAACTCGATAGAGATGGGGTTAGTAATACCCTAGATTGAGTGTTTTATATATATGAGGGCGCGTATTTGTATTTTGATATAAAATTAATTTTGAATTTCTTTTTTTTGCCCAATTTATTGTATGAAAAAGTAATGATTTTATCAATTTATTATAATAGGGGAAATCGATTGGTTTGTTAATGTTGATTTGAATGATATGTTTGGATTGTGTTGTTGATTGCTTGAATATAAATCTGAAAATGATAAACTTGGTTGGAAACCAATATGAAATGAATAATTTGGATAAATCAATCCAGATTAATAAACCTGAGTGGATAATTAAAAAAATAAATGAAGTGATTATAAATAATTATAATCTCATGTGTATTAGATTGTGTGTAGAACTGGTTGGATCGTGTGATATGGATATTTGAAACTAACTGATGTTGTTTTAGGGACTAATGAAATTTATTTGAGTTGAGAACATGTGCAGAAGTGCCAATTCAGCTTTAAAATCCATCCAAGTGAAAATTATTGAGTTAATTGAATCCAGTTTGAATAAAGCTGCATAATAACTAAGTAAGCTCGAATATAAAATATTGCTTACCGCATAATAACGCTCGCAAAAAGGTACGTCTATGCAGAATATGAAATTTTGGGTTTTGAGTTTGGTTTTTGATTTTTTCCAACCTTGTTGGTCGATGGATATATATTTCTTGAACCTACGATATTGTAGATGTCCTCCGTACAGGGGAGACTCTGCCAAAAGTTTTCCAAAATTTAAGGTGTTAGAAATTTTTTGAAATTTTTGGAAAATTCATTTATTTGGAGTAAATTATTTTTAAAACCAGTTAGATTTATTTTGGAAATAAAAAGGAGTTTTGACTAAATATTTTTATAAAGGTAATGGATTTGTAACGTTCTTTCTTACCTTAGCAATTTCGAGGACAAAATTATTTTAAGAGGGGAAGAATGTAACGACCCGTATTTTGGCCATCAAATATTTAATTTAATTTATTTATTTTAAATATTATACTTGGAGTATTAATGGATTTTAATATTTAATTCGTTATTAAAATGAAGTTTGAACGTTAATTTATTTGTAATATAAAACGAGCTCGAAATCGCGCGGCAGTTCGTAATATGGAGATTTGAACTTCAATTGAGAATACAGGATCCGATATTAGTCGGATTTCTATGAAACAGGAAACGTTAGAACCGTATTGATTATGATTTTCATATGAAAGAGAAAAATCCAGATTTCGTTTTATAATTTATTAGTTATGGCCAAATCAAAATTTGAAATAGTCGTTATGGAAATCATTATTAACATTTAAGCCGTTAAAATAGCCATTTTGCAAACGGACTCAGATTTCGACGAAATCAGTTTCATTAGAACCATATTGTTAAATTATTGTACGGTGTTGAATGGCATGGAAAACCGACGTCGTATGTGACCAGGACAGCCAAAAACGCCTGTTTAATTTCTATAGCGCGTACTTAATTTAATAAAGGGTTATTTGGTTATAACTTGAATAGACGATCGAATTAGGCTGCGAAACCAATTCCGTTGAGTTCGTATCATCGATTATAGTCAGGATTGGTATATTGTTTGTTATTTTTGGAGACCGTGTAATTTGGTGTTCGAAATGACATTGTGGTGCGCGAAAAAATAGCTTACTGGGGAAACAGTCTCAGAATGCGATGAAACTGGTTCCGTTGGGTTCGTATTGAAGAATTATTATAGGATTGCAAAGTTTCAAGTTGATTTGATTTATCTAGTGATCATGGAAAAATTAAATGCGTGTTTATTTCAGGTTTCATAAAGGAATTTTTTTCAAACGACCTCGGATTTCGACGAAACTTGTCCCATTGGATCCGGAATACCTTTTAGATCAAGGTTAGCTTTTTTATCAGAAAACAAAGGTCGTATAAAATGTTTTTCTCTTGAAAAACTGGCGGCAGGAGTTCGTTATATTATAATATAAATAAACCATTCTCATCTTGTATACATAAAGAAGACATTGCACACCCATACTAACTGAAGCACACGCAGCAACTTAATTACTAAGAAATGAAAACAAATTCAAGCACACTAAAATCTACATATCCCTACCCTATGCATTTTCTTTTCACATTTATTAAACTTGCCGACAAAGTTTGGAAAAAGTCTGTCCTGCTCGTCCTTAACATACACAGCTAAGCTATTTTACTGCATACCTATAACACCCTAAAACTTGGCACCCACGTTTGTTTCATTTATAAATAATTATCGCTGTTCTCTCTCTTCTAACCATACTCTCCTAAGATAAATTAAGAATGGCGATCTCCATTCAAATCTAAGTCCAGATCTAAAATAAAACCAAAACTGCTATTTCTTTTTCTTTTTTACTCTTCTTCCTTTTTGACTTCCAAACTCAGCACTAGTGCACAGTTTTCGTTTTATCACCACTCTGTCCACAACGTAACATCCGTCACCCGAAAAGAATAGGAAAACTGAAGTGGGAGGAAACGGAGGAGGGATCATTATGCTTGAGTGGGAACTGGGAAGGGGTAAGTTGCTTGCGAAGGGGCATGAACGAAAGGCTGGGAGCTACATGCAGTAGCACGTTGGAGGGCATAAGAAGGAAAGGTAGGCGAGTGGGCTGTTTGACTGGGCTTTCGTTGGAAAAAAGGAGAAGAGAGAAACGGAAGTTGGGGAAACATGAAATGGGAAGGGTGTGCATGCCGGCGTTACATGGTGGGGCAAACACAAGTAGCAGATGGGGTTCCAGGGAGAAAGAATAGAAAATGGAACTGAGAGCAACGAGAATGAATGGGAAATCTATAGATCTGGATTCTTTTGGATAGTGATTATCGGACCCAACTGTCCTGAATCGGATACAAATGGACAAGATATTGAGGCCTGTCGGATTATATGCTAGACTAACAAAACATTTAACCGATAAATGATTTTGAGACCATGCTAATCGCTTTGAACATTGTAACAACCCGTATTTTGAATAACATGATATAACATAAATCAAGGCAGAATTAAATGATAAAATCTGAATCCAGGGAAATGGGCTGTGTCATTGCGTTCGTCTCGGAAAATACACGAAATAGAGTCAGAGTTTTCGAAAATCGGAGTCCGTATGACCAAGTTATGGCCCGTCAAAGTTTTCAGAAAATTTCAAGTTCAAAAACAGTTCAAATTTGAATTCAGAATTCAAATTCAGCTAAGCAGGACAGACGGGAAAATTCCCGCCACCCCCAAGTCGACTGGGGAGTCGACTTGGAAGTCGACACACCCCAGGTGGTGTCGACTGCCCAGTCGACACCCCTGTCGACTTGGGTGGTCGGCCAGTTTGGCCTGGGTGCACCTGACTTGTTCCTCAAGACATGCTTTAGGGCCGGTGACGGATTTTAATGGCTCAGATCTGAATTAGGGTTAATCATATGGCCTAAACTAACCTAATCTTCTATAAAAAGACCCTAAGACCTAGCCTAAACCATCATAAATCAATCCTACAACTAGGTTATGCCAAAATGTTTAATCATGGCCTCCACCCTCTTGTCATAGTCTCCATCTTCATTCATATGAGAGTTTCTAAGCTTGTTTGAGAGTTTCTAAGTTTGATTCAAGGCCAAAGTTCAATCTTTCTTCATCAAAGCAAGGATCTTCTTCTTATTTTTCAAGGGTTTTGATTGAAGCTTATTATTTGGGGATTTCTAGTGGCTTCGTCTCAATCTTGTTTTATTTTATAGTCTTCATAGCATTGTAAGCCCCATTCTACTCTTAGATTTAAACTATGAAGTTAAATATGACATGTTGCAAGTTTGAGTTTGGGCCAAAGTATGATTTGTGCTTTAAATCTATCATGTTATGCATATATTTATCCTATGTATGTTTGTTAAGCTATCACCTTGACTTTGTGGATTGAAAGCTATGAGCTTTGTTTGGAAATGTTGCATAATGCGACATAGAAACTCTCATAACCCTTATGTTAACTTGCATATGATGTTATATGCGAATCACTAGTTATCATCCTATGCCATCTATGACCATGTATCACCTACTTGCTAAGTTTGATGTCATGCATGTTTTGAGGTTTATAATGAAATATGCAAGTTTAATGAACAAATTTTGCCTCATATGCCACCATGTTCAACTTGTGGCCAAATCCTATCACCTTATGCCCATCTTTGTCATGCTTCTAAGTTCTCTCTTTTAATCCATTTTGTGTTGTGACGAAACGTACATGCGATGGGAATGCGTATGGGTAGTTAGGTAACTTTAATGACATAAAAACATGGTTTTGAAATATGACATGTGACTATGCTTGAAAAACATGAACATGGACATGACATGTAGAAAACATGAAAGTGGCCAACTCGAGGTTGGGTTGAGTTTGTAGCATAAATCTACCCGGAACCTACCGGCCTAACTAGTAGCTACAAACAATAGGACCCAATGTGAGTAGTTGGTCATGTCGCGCTTAAAACCCGAGGTTAGATTAAGTTGTGGTGTAAAGCTACCCGGACCCGCCCGGCTTAACTAGTAACCACAACAAGGTCTAATGTGAGAGGTTGGGTGCATTAAATTAATTAATGCCACATGATAGGGTTAAGTCATGGACCACTTGAATACTTAACCAATTAAACACGATGGGTTGATAGGGTTAAGTCATGAACCTTGGGTACACTTAACCAACTTGATACTTGATTGGATAGGGTTAACTACGCTTAACCCGTTAGAAACCCTAGTTACGTGGTCCTTTTCGCCAGTAACCCTCTTGGTTGTATCATGATACCCTAGGGACTAGGCTAGGGTGGGGCATGATTACTGGGCTGACATGTAAGCAACCAAAACGATGGCTGAGTTGGTGCACCGGTGTAGGTTCAGGCGGACTATGGTCGTGCACATAGTCCAGAGTTGAAAAAGCTGGCACGGGCACCAGTAGGTTTAGACTGTGTGTGCTTGATTCGTGTCAGTGGTTGGTACCCTGGGACTTGATACACCCTAGGGTGGACCTAGCACAGTTTGACTACATTCGTGATTGGGCCGTATGACACCGACACTTGACGAGTTAGGCTTGTAGGGAGCCGATCGACTAGACCGAGTAGTTGGACCTTGATTTAGGTCATCTCATGATGTTGGGCCAACTTTGGACCAAGGGAACATTTCTTGTTTATACTTGACAGAAATTAGAATACTAGTACACTTGGTGCAACTTAACCTTGTATATGCGATGCCACACTTGATCTATCTTGTTAACTTTTCACCATGCCAGTTATCATCCTATGTTTCACCTCTGTTTTACATGTCCAGTTAACTTTATTAGTTTTTATACTAATAGTAGGTAGGACTTACCAGTCTTTTTGACTGACCCGTTTTCTTTCGCATCTTTTCTTTCGTTTCCCCCTGGTTCTCAGGGTGGGAATCCTAGCACCTAGCTTGGATCTTTAGCTTGCTTACTGGATAGCTCATGTACGGTTTGGACTTGAGCTCGCTATGGCTTTATCACTTCTACTATGGGGAATAGTTTACTTTATGTTATTTCCAGTTTTCAGTTTATGTTTCTAGACTTGTAGTAGTTGGAAAATAATGACTCAGTACTTTGATGTAACTTGACTATGGTTTTGAAATAGTAGTTTTATCCGCTGCTTTACTTACTCTGTTTTACTTATATGTTCCGTCTTGTGATATCTTTATGCATGTTTACCTTGTCCAACACCCCTCCAAAGCCAGTGTACTTACAAGAGTGACCCTGGCAGAGGTGGGGTGTTACATTTGGTATCGGAGCCTAAGGTTTACAAGATTTGAGCAAAAGTTTTTTTTTATAAAAAACGTACCTTTTGAAAAACTATTTTCAAACCAATTTAGTATTTTCCAAGAAAAGTCTAGTTTATTTTAAAAGGCTATTCCCCAAAAGCCATTAGCACTATCCTTTGTTTCCTCGTTCTAAATCTATCTTTTCCTTTTTCAGCATGGCCGATCTTAACCTTCCCGAGGGAGTAACCATTCCCGGATGGTTCCGGAGGTACTTGGAAGATAGGGCCAACGATGCGGGCCCAGCAAACACTCCCACCGTAACTGAGGTTCCTCCTCCTCCTCCTCTTCCTCAGTGTCCACAAGCAGATTTCGCAAAGATTTGCAAAGATTTTAAGGCGATGGGTGGCAAGAATTTCATTGGGACGGAGACTTTTGTTGAGGCAAGAAATTGGTAAAAAGAGACTGAAGACCTCTTTGCCATCTTTGATGTGGAAGATCGTAGAAAAGTTCTGTTGGCGGTATGGCTATTGAAAGAGGAAGCTGCTTATTGGTGGGAAGTCACCAACGCTACTAGGCCTATAGAGACTTGGGCCAACTTTAGGATGAGGTTTGGGCTTAAGTTTCTATCATCTACTGAGGAGAATCTGCAAATGGAGAAGTTTATATCTTTGAAGCAAGGGGACATGACAGTGAGGGAGTATGTGAATAAATTCAACCAGTTTGCTCGATTCGGTTTGGACATGGTTAACACACCCCAGAAGAAGGCTCTACGCTTTGCACGAGGATTAAATGAGCCATTACATGGTCTAGCCATGTCTCATATACCCATGGGGGCCACTTTTGAGAGCCTAGTAGATATGGCATTGCTTCAGGGAGATGATAAGAATGGCAAGAAGGAAGTCAAGCCTAATGAGACTCAAACCAAGAAGACAGACTCCAAGTGGGGAGGAAATCAGAGCAATACGGGCAATCAGAGCAACAAGAACAACAAGAACAAGGGTAACAAGGCCAACAACAACAAGGCTAAGGACCCAAGAAAGTGCAACTACTATGGGATTGTTGGGCACATAGCCAAAGATTGCAGGAAGAAGAAGAGGAAGTTGGAAGAATGCTTTCATTGCGGAGAGACTGGACACTTCAGTAAGGATTGCCCAAAGAAGCAAGGGCAGGGGCAAGGACAGGCTCAGCGAGCAGGATCTTCTGGAGGGCAGATGCATGCTCTCAACACTGCTCTAGTTCCGGACCGAGGTAGTATTTCCGTAGAAAGTCTTGTTTATATTTCTGGTTTTCCTGTTCGAACTTTATTTGATTCTGGCGCATCGCATACCTTTATCTCTTCTGACATTGTTGAAAGTTTGCACCTAAGTACTAGTCTAGTTGAGGATCCCGTTAGTGTTTCAAATCCAATTGGGGGTTCCGCCCATCTATCTATGATTTGTATGGATTTGAGGATTTCTATCTTGACCGTAGAATTCACATGTAATGCTTATGTTCTCGGGTTCATAGGATATGGGTTGATTTTGGGCATGGATTGGTTGTCCAATTATGGAGCCATTCTCGATTGTGAGCATAGGGTAGTGAGGCTCATGACTCGCCTCGGTAATACCCTAGAAATTTCTTGTAACCCTATGGATCCCGTCATGTTATGTTATCTTAAATCCCTTGACTCGTCCATCGATGATCTGCAATCTGTAAGGGTGGTCCGAGAATATCCTGATGTCTTTGAAGAGGTTAAGGGGTTACCCCCTAAACGAGAGATAGATTTCCGCATTTATCTTGTTGATAATGCCAAGCCAGTTTCATTGCCCGTTAGGCACATGGCCCCGCGAGAAAGAAGAGAGCTCAGTAAGCAAATCAAGGAGTTGCTTGAGAAGAATTTTAATAGGCGAAGCATTTCTGAATGGGGTGCTCATGTGGTATTCGCTACTAAGGCGGATGGTTCACTTCGTCTATATGTTGATTATCGAGAGTTGAACAAGATGACAAAGAAGAATAGGCACCCGCTACCGAGAATTGATGATCTTTTAGACCAGCTTGTCGGTGCTTCTGTTTTCTCTCAACTCGATCTAGCCACCGGATTCCATCAACTTAGAGTGGCTGAGGATAGTATTGACAAGACTGCGTTTAGGACTCTAGATGGATTCTTTGAATGGCTTGTCATGCCATTCGGTTTGACTAATGCACCCACCTACTTCGTAGATTTGATGAGCAGGGTGTTCATGGAGTTCCTTAACAAGTTTGTGGTTGTCTTCGTGGATGATATTCTGATCTTCTCAAAGGACGAGGACGAACATGCTAGACATATTAAGGAAGTGATGGATACGCTTAGAGCTCATCAGTTGAAAGCCAAGTTCTCCAAATGCCATTTTTGGAGAAGGGAAGTTCGGTTTCTTGGACATATAGTTTCTAAGCAAGGCATAACTGTGGATCCCGCGAAAGTGGTTGCGGTTCAAGACTGGAAGACTCCTAAGAATGCAACCGAAGTAAGAAGCTTTCTCGGTCTGGCAGGCTACTATAGGAAGTTCATTAAGGACTTCGCTAAGATTTCAGCCCCTCTTACTAAGTTGACGAAGAAGAACTTAGTCTTTGCATGGGACTTAGAGTGTGAGCTTGCTTTTCAAAGGCTCAAGAGGACCATTACCACAGCTCCAGTTTTGGCATTACCCGATGGCGGTAAGATGTTTACCGTGTACACTGATGCATGTGGCACGGGATTAGGTGTTGTTCTGATGCAAGAAGGAAGAGTGATATGTTATGGGGGTAGGCAACTTAAAGTTCATGAGAAGAACTATCCCACTCAGGATTTGGAGTTGGCGGCGATCGTCTTTGCACTCAAATCCTGGCGCCACTATCTTCTAGGCGAAAGGTTTGAGTTATATACTGATCACAAGTCGCTCAAGTACCTCTTCTCGTAGAAAGATCTGAATCTAAGGCAGCAAAGGTGGATGGAATTCTTGGCATCATATGACTTCGAGATAGCTTATACCCCTGGCAAGGGTAATGTTGTGGCAGATGCGCTAAGCAGAAGAAGGTTGACTTTGAGTCCCTTGTTTGTTGAGATGAAGAGCCTAGAGTTCTTGGCAACCTTTGATTTTGCACCTGCTGTTGGGTCGATGACTGGTTCGTTAGCATCCCTTGAGCTTAGACCTATACTTCTTGATCAAATTGGGGCTTCACAGAGGGAAGACCCGCAGATAGTCGAGATCATGGACAAGTTGATCCGTGGTGAGACGTCTAGTCACCTTGCTAGATATACTATTGATGACAAGGGTTGGCTAAGGCGTGATGGGAGACTATGCATTCCACAAGTGGGAGACTTGGTGCATTAAGTTCTCGAAGAAACGCATAACTCGAAGATGACTATACATCCTGGAGGAGATAAGATGTATAGGGATATGAAGCGCATTTTCTTTTGGGCTGGAATGAAGAAGGATGTGGCAGAGTATGTTTCAAAGTGCATGGTGTGCCAACAAGTGAAAGCTGAGTCGAAGAAACCCGGTGGGCTATTACATCCATTGGAGGTCCCGCAATGGAAGTGGGAAAGTATCTCTATGGATTTTGTGGATGGATTGCCTAGGTCAAGGAAAGGGAATACGAGCATATGGGTCATAGTTGATAGACTTACGAAGAGTGCTCACTTTATTCCGGTGAAGAGCAAGAGGACCGCATCATGGCTAGCATCTGTTTATCTTCGAGAGATAGTACGATTGCATGGAGTTCCTTCCAACATAATTAGCGATCGTGACCCGATCTTCACTAACCAGTTCTGGAGTAGTTTGCAAGAAGCTATGGGTACTCAATTGAATCTAAGTACAGCCTATCACCCCCAGACGGATGGCCAAACCGAAAGGGTGAATAGAGTGCTAGAAGATCTTTTGAGGCTTTGTGTTCTTGACTTTGGTGGTACTTGGGAAGACCACCTTCCACTTGTAGAGTTTGCTTATAATAATAGCTATCAAGCTAGCATAGGGATGGCACCATTTGAAGCTTTGTATGGGAGGCCGTGTAGGTCACCATCTTATTGGTGGGAGACAACGGATAGGCTTATACTTGGGCCCGATATGATACGGGACACATCCGAGAAAGTTTAATTGGTGAGAAGACGGATGAAAACGGCCCAAGACAGACAGAAATCCTATGCTGACAAGCGAAGGACAGATCTGTAATTCGAAGTTGGAGATATGGTTTTCGTGAAGGTTTCTCCTTTGCGTAATGTGGTTCGTTTTGGAGCAGTTGGGAAGCTGGCACCAAGGTTCGTAGGACCCTTCCCTATCATAGAGAGGATTGGGAAGATGGCTTATAAGGTGGAATTGCCCGAGAAGCTGACCGGAGTGCATAATGTCTTTCATGTCTCGCATCTCCGAAAGTGCCTACATGAGTCCGCTGAGGTGGTTGAACCTAGCATTCTTGAAGACGTGGAGGTAGAGAAAGAGGCAACTTTGAGGAGAGCTCCGATTCGTATCTTGGGAACGGAGATCAAGAAGCTAAGGAATCGAGAAGTCAAATTGGTGAAGGTTCAGTGGAGTGAAGCCGAAGAGGATGCAACTTGGGAAACCGAGGAGAAGATGCGTCGGCTTTATCCATTTCTTTTTGAGGGTACATTCTCGATCTCTTTTCCTTTTTAGCATATCTTTCCTTTTGCTATCCATGTTTATCTTGTTTATCTTGTAACTTCGTTAATCTTGTCATGAGAACCTTAGGTAGAAACCCTTTGGATGAAACATGTATTTGAAACATGTTATGTTTGATGTTTGCAAGTGGTTGCATGTGTTTACTCGTGGATGCATGATACACATTAGGCACTAAGATCGGCTCACACACTTACATGTTGCATATGCATGAGTGCTTATACTTATTCATGGATGAAACTTGTTATTCTATCACGTGGATGTTGCATATGGATGAATGTTATGTGCACTCATGTAGATATTATGAATCATGTTAGGAATTTGCATACATATGGACTCATTACACTAACATACATATGCATTAAGGAGGTTTACTGAAGCAGTAACCGCCTGATTTTCGCATTAGATAAGTACATATACACACACCTTTGCATATGATCATACAGCATTTGGAATTTGTTAAGGACAATGGTTACTTGTGGATGATGTTGTGAGTAGATGGATGATGGATGGTAGGATACGTTCTTCCTAACTTAGAGATTTCGGGGATGAAATCCTTTAAGGAGGGGAGAATGTAACAACCCGTATTTTGAATAACATGATATAACATAAATCAAGGCAGAATTAAATGATAAAATTTGAATCAAGGGAAACGGGATGTGCCATTGCGATCGTCTCAGAAAAATACGCGAAATAGAGTCCGAGTTTTCGAAAATCGGAGTCCGTATGACCAAGTTATGGCCCGTCAAAGTGTTCAGAAAATTTCAAGTTCAAAAATAGTTCAAATTTGAATTCAGAATTCAAATTCAGCCAAGCAGGACAGGCGGGAAAATTCCCGCCACCCCCAAGTCGACTTGGGAGTCGACACACCCCAGGTGGTGTCGACTGCCCAGTCGACACCCCTGTCGACTTGGGTGGTCGGCCAATTTGGCCTGGGTGCACCTGACTTGTTCCTCAAGACATGCTTTAGGGCCGGTGACGGATTTTAATGGCTCAGATCTGAATTAGGGTTAATCCTATGGCCTAAACTAACCTAATCTTCTATAAAAAGACCCTAAGACCTAGCCTAAACCATCATAAATCAATCCTACAACTAGGTTATGCCAAAATGTTTAATCATGGCCTCCACCCTCTTGTCATAGTCTCCATCTTCATTCATATGAGAGTTTCTAAGCTTGTTTGAGAGTTTCTAAGTTTGATTCAAGGCCAAAGTTCAATCTTTCTTCATCAAAGCAAGGATCTTCTTCTTATTTTTCAAGGGTTTTGATTGAAGCTTATTATTTGGGGATTTCTAGTGGCTTCGTCTCAATCTTGTTTTATTTTATAGTCTTCATAGCATTGTAAGCCCCATTCTACTCTTAGATTTAAACTATGAAGTTAAATATGACATGTTGCAAGTTTGAGTTTGGGCCTAAGTATGATTTGTGCTTAAAATCTATCATGTTATGCATAGATTTATCCTATGTATGTTTGTTAAGCTATCACCTTGACTTTGTGGATTGAAAGCTATGAGCTTTGTTTGGAAATGTTGCATAATGCGACATAGAAACTCTCATAACCCTTATGTTAACTTGCATATGATGTTATATGCGAATCACTAGTTATCATCCTATGCCATCTATGACCATGTATCACCTACTTGCTAAGTTTGATGTCATGCATGTTTTGAGGTTTATAATGTAATATGCAAGTTTAATGAACAAATTTTGCCTCATATGCCACCATGTTTAACTTGTGGCCAAATCCTATCACCTTATGCCCATCTTTGTCATGCTTCTAAGTTCTCTCTTTTAATCCATTTTGTGTTGTGACGAAACGTACATGCGATGGGAATGCGTATGGGTAGTTAGGTAACTTTAATGACATAAAAACATGGTTTTGAAATATGACATGTGACTATGCTTGAAAAACATGAACATGGACATGACATGTAGAAAACATGAAAGTGGCCAACTCGAGGTTGGGTTGAGTTTGTAGCATAAATCTACCCGGAACCGACCGGCCTAACTAGTAGCTACAAACAATAGGACCCAATGTGAGTAGTTGGTCATGTCGCGCTTAAAACCCGAGGTTAGACTAAGTTGTGGTGTAAAGCTACCCAGACCCGCCCGGCTTAACTAGTAACCACAACAAGGTCTAATGTGAGAGGTTGGGTGCATTAAATTAATTAATGCCACATGATAGGGTTAAGTCATCGACCACTTGAATACTTAACCAATTAAACACGATGGGTTGATAGGGTTAAGTCATGAACCTTGGGTACACTTAACCAACTTGATACTTGATTGGATAGGGTTAACCACGCTTAACCCGTTAGAAACCCTAGTTACGTGGTTCTTTTCACCAGTAACCCTCTTGGTTGTATCATGATACCCTAGGGACTAGGCTAGGGTGGGGCACGATTACTGGGCTGACATGTAAGCGACCAAAACGATGGCTGAGTTGGTGCGCCGATGTAGGTTCAGGCGGATTATGGTCGTGCACATAGTCCGGAGTTGATAAAGCAAGCACGGGCACCATTAGGTTTAGACTGTGCGTGCTTGATTCGTGTCAGTGGTTGGCACCTGGGACTTGATACACCCTTGGGTGGACCTAGCACAGTTTGACTACATTCGTGATTGGGACGTATGACACCGACACTTGACTAGTTAGGCTTGTAGGGAGCCGATCGACTAGACCGAGTAGTTGGACCTTGATTTAGGTCATCTCATGATGTTGGGCCAACTTTGGGCCAAGGGAACATTTCTTGTTTATACTTGACAGGAATTAGAATACTAGTACACTTGGTGCAACTTAACCTTGTATATGCGATGCCACACTTGATCTATCTTGTTAACTTTTCACCATGCCAGTTATCATCCTATGTTTCACCTCTGTTTTACATGTCCAGTTAACTTTATTAGTTTTTATACTAACAGTAGGTAGGACTTACCAGTCTTTTTGACTGACCCGTTTTCTTTCGCCTCTTTTCTTCCGTTTCCCCCCAGGTTCTCAGGGTGGGAATACTAGCACCTAGCTTGGATCTTTAGCTTGCTTACTGGATAGCTCATGTACGGTTTGGACTTGAGCTCGCTATGGCTTTATACTTCTACTATGGGGAATAGTTTACTTTATGTTATTTCCAGTTTTCAGTTTATGTTTCTAGACTTGTAGTAGTTGGAAAATAATGACTCAGTACTTTGATGTAACTTGACTATGGTTTTGAAATAGTGGTTTTATCCGCTGCTTTACTTACTCTGTTTTACTTATATGTTCTGTCTTGTGATATCTTTATGCATGTTTACCTTGTCCAACACCCCTTTAAAGCCAGTGTACTTGCAAGAGTGACCCTGGCGGAGGTGGGGTGTTACAAACATAGCGTTTTCTAGGATATCGATTTTATTCAAGTAACGCTTATATTTTATTAATTCAAAAGTATAAACCGTTAATTATTTTATAATTAAGAAGTTAGTTTAAAATCTGTCTAGTGGAAGATTAATTAGTGTTTACTCTAAGTTAAGCAATTAAAATAATAAAGTTATGTATATACACAGTGCGTGCTGGGAATTTAGAAATAAAATATTATTTAAGTTTTAATAATATTAATTTTTAAGTGAATAACACGTATAATTTATATCGTGCTCATATGTGCGCAGAATCGGATCAAACTAGAAGCATTGGCAGGGTCGGAGTGAAATATATGAAATCGAACCATTTCAACGAATCATATCAAGGTGACTTAAACTCACTCAGTATTTTTCCCATTTATATTTTATATAAATTAGGTTTTTATTTTGTGTGCTTTGTTTGATAATGGTTGACTGTTTGCTAGTATTATATTTATTTGTTGATACGACTGATGAAATTAAACCGTCGTTTAATTTCAGTGAAATACCAAATCGTTATTCTAACGATTGGTTCCAATAAAGGTAACTTACCTTGTTGGTCACGTTTATAAAATAAATGGGTTTAATGGTTTGAATTGTTTGATCTGTTTGAATTGTTTGATCTGTTTGAATTGAATGATCTGGTTTGTGATATCCGTTTTGAATACAGGGAAGAACAGGTTGGACGGTTCCAATCAGATTCCTCAAATATTTTTTTCTTTCTTTCATATTATCATATATGAACTGTCATGATGGGATAATTGATTTTAGTAGTGATCATTGACTTGAAAGTCAACCTATGTTGAGTTTTAACCAATGGGCTATATTGGTTGGGTAATCGGCTGTAAATGGCCTAAAAGTAAATTGTTTTGTTAATATTGATTCACCATCAGGTGGATCGATAGAACTGAAGTTATAAAATTAATTTTATAACTAAAAATAGATTTTGAAATATATATTTTAAATAAAAACTTATTTTAAAGGAAATAAATATTCATGTTTATAATTAAGTAAATTGATTTTATAAAGTCAAAACTGATGTTAATCAGATTTGTAAAGGTAAGAATAAGGAAGTTAACGTAATGGTTAAATTTGGATAATTGTGTTGTTGAGAAATAATTTAATGGAATTATTTAAATTAATTAATTATATTATTAATTAATTTAAAGGGAAAAACGAATTGGAATCGGTTAATAAGATAATCGGGTTTTGAGTGAATAAATCGACTCTTTAATTGGATTGATTTCTAAATTAGTATGTTTTGAATAGAAAAAAGTTTCATGAATATTGTTTAGATTATAATAAGATTTTAAAAAGGGATTTACTGTTTATTTTAGTTAATAAAGAAATTAACTACTAATGTAGTTAATGGTTGAAATAAATTATTATTGTAATTAATAATAATTTAGAAAATTACTTTTTAATGGGAATTTATTTAAAGTAATCTAAGTTAAAATGGAATCCAATTGAATGACGAAAGAAGTTTATGAACTGGTTTTATTTTAAACCTGAATTTTATAATGAAATGATAAAGAGAATTTTAAGCGAACAGGGCAACTTAAAATAAATGTTACTTAATTGTTTGCATTAAGTAAAAGGAAATTCAGATGAAAGAGGTTGATGATAAACGAGAGTTATATAAAGGAGATTTGAGGTGTATTATCGTTAATTCTAAATTAACGATATTTAAAATGTGATTGACTAAAAGTGGAAGATTGAAATAGGATTTTCAAAGCAGAAATGTTGAATGTATTTGGAAAAGGGGATGTTTAACAAGAAATTACTTAATCACCAAATTAAGTAAAAATGGCTGTATTTGAAAAAGGGGATTTTCAAAATAAGAAAAGAATTAAAAAACCATGATGTAAGTTAAATGGTTAAATGGGATTTGGGTTGATATTAAAGTACATATTGGTTTTTGAATTACAACTTGTGTCTACCTTAAGATATGAACGGTGTTGATCAAGGTCTGAGAGGTAATTAAAATACCCCAACTTGAACGGCAGCGGGAGTATCTGAAGGTAATATTAGTTGTAATGGTAAGAGAGGTTAGTGAAACTTATTTTTTTTTCATTTGAGAAATAAAAACGCAACATTTTTGGTGAAAATTTGGAATATATATACTAAGGGTTCCAAAGTAAAAGGGAATCGCGGAAGGTTACAACGATGTTTTCGAACTAGAAGGAAATGTAAAGTTGAATTCTATTCTATAATAGTAAGCATGGATCGCTATTCCAAGTAATGAAATAAACGATACTTTGTAATGTTGTTTTACGTGTGATAAGTTAAATCAATTTCCAATATTGAGTAATAATGTAACTAATGTTTGAAAGTGAAAATAGGAAATTGGATATAAAGGTGAATTTGTTTTAAAGGAAATCTTATGTTAAATAAGAAGTGAGAAAACTATATTTTCAATATCGAAATATTTTAAGAGTTTAAATTTACAATTATTTTAATTAAAAGGCCAAGGGGTGATTAATACTGAACCAGTGAACTCATTGGATTGTCACGATTGAAAACACTGACTATTTTGATAGTTAAATCACCGACTATCAAACATGTCCAATAGATGGTTGGTACGGAAAGACCGGGATCGAATTCATATTCGAAAACCATTCCAACCAACGAATACGTGGAGATATGAAGAGATGATCGAGATGGAGCATTAAAGACCGTAGATCTTCATAAACGGAAGGACTACTAATTATCTCTGGTTTAGCGGCCAGAGATAAACTATGGTTCTGTCATGGTTGAAATCAACGGGTTACAAGGACTTTTCGCTACTGATCCCTGGGGTGATTCCTATATGAGATGCTGTAAGAGAGTGCCTTCGGTTCATCATGTTCCTGGATGACTTGTGTGGACGGATTTCTGACATAGTATTTCCAAAAGGACCGCGTACGTTGATTTCTTCAAACGTGCCATAGTTGGTTAGCTCCCAACTAGAGTATTTTTGCGGACATCAATTAGCGATATCTAGTGGATTTGACGATGTGGCATTCAAAGTGAATGGCGATCAGATGTTTCAAAGTAAATTCTGGCCTCAAGCCTCACAATCGGTAAATGACAAAAGAATCGGGTAGGTAGCATGGCTATGTGGGTCGCTCCCATTAGGGTGTATAATCACCTATCTAGAGAAAATCTTATTTGCTTCTTTAATCTATTTCGATGCTGTCCCTTTTCAGGAAACGGTGGGTTGCACGTAACCGTTGGTGATATACATTCGATACACTCAAGAGATATGAGTGGTCGATCATGTGTGGGCCGGGTTGCAAGACGTTCTTGTTGAACCCAGTGTATTCGCCTCTAGAGATACACTATCGGTAGGTGGTCCCATACCTTGTCATAGTCGGAATCCAATCTCCAATAAGCGCCCGTGGTTTTGTTTATATACTATATATGTAGAGCATGAGATGCAAGCGTTCTACTAGATTCTATTTACTTGTATTTAGACATTATTATAATATCAGACAAGATATTGGTTTCAAAACTGTTTTGGGTTATCGTAAGGTAAAAACCGTCCGTAGTTATATGTGGATTTGGTCTAACAATTATCCTTTTCTTTGAAAGATTTTAACTTTAAAATCAGGTTGTGTGATACCATTAATACTGTGCGAGTTTTACTCACACTGGTTCACCAGGCTGACCGGTGTTTTGTAAATGCTCGGGTTAGCCCGGTGTGTACAGGTTATCGATTGCTGTGAAGTCCAGAGATGAGCTGGAGATGTTCAGACGTATGATATTATATAGCTACTATTCCGCTGTGTGTTGTATATGGGAACAGTTTATTATAAGTATTCCGTTGTGTGCTGTACTCTGATATTGTAAGTATTTTTAAAGCTCTCAATAAAGATTTATTTATGTATTATATTTTGTTCCACTGCGATGTGAGATTCTGTGTTGTGTTGGTTCTTCTCCTTCTTCTATTCTAACTTTCTTTCTCTCTTATCTCACCCTCTAATTTCTTTCTATAAACTATCCAGTATTTTCGGTGTTTGGAAGGTCGGCATGAGTTACGACAAAGGTATTTTTGTTGATTTTCGGGGTCGAAATTCCTTGGATCATTACAATATTATTGGTCTGATACAGAAATTTATATTGATTATATATATTGATTCAATTTCTGTGAAAATTCCATATTTAATGGAAGATGATTTTGGGTTTATCATGAACTGTGTTTTAAATGACATCGGTTCTTTAACCCAGTTAAAGATAAGATTAATTTCTTAAATTTGAATAATCTTTAAGTAATGATTTAGAGATGTGAAAGGTAACTTTAAAGGATTTATCTTTGATAAAATTAATGGGGATTCTGCCCTTATATTGTAAATATTTTATTAAAAGAACATTCTGAATTGGAATGAGGCGTTGGATGTGTTTTTGTAGCACTTGATTTTAAATTACGCGAGTTATTCAGAAAGACTGGGTTTAACCCATTCTAAATAATGAATACGTCAACTAACAGTCGAAGAAATTGAAGACAGGGAAAGACCGATGATCTTCACGTTGAATGGATGAGTTGCTACTGATGCCCATGATTGGAGTAGCTACCTTGAAGCGGCTACAGTGGTAGCCATCCAGACGTACTTGTTGATTGTTCGGATATGCGAGGAATAAGGTTCCTCCGGTTTCGTTCAGACCCAGAATGGACTTGTAAATGGAAGATATGTCCGATGTTGTATTACTTTACACTGTATTCGCTGATTTCTGCTAATATATATCTGTTTGGTAGCAGAGAATTTATTCTCTTGCTTAATACCCTTCTCTGAGACGTATGAGCTCAGAGGTTATATATTAGCAGAAATCAATGGTAAGGATTGACAATGTGGCATACTAAGATGCATGGATCAAGGCTTTTGTTGAAAAGCAAAGCCTTGTGGATGATGATCAAAGCATAGCCTATTTAGGCATAGCTTTGTGTATTACGTTACCTCGCGAGCCTCACACCCCGATAGAGTCAAAAACATGACAGGGGAACGCTGGGAGTGCACACGTTTCTTTCTAGCTAGAAGTGGTGTTTGGGTTTTTACACGGCCCGACATTTTTACTTATGTGGTTGATGGAATGAGGCGCCTCAGATTTTTATTGGTCGCCAATGGCCAATTTATAGGTCCAATAGGATCGGGAAGCGTGTGTTCAGGAATTGCCAATCCACTAAAGTATTTGTGGACCGACCCTGCAGGATCCAAGGGTTCGCCAGCGTCCGAATCCTGAGACATTGCTAGAGTGTCTCGAATCGGTAAGTAGATCGTTCTTAGCCTTGACTCAAGATGGAAACCCAACTTCCAATACGACCTCATGCGGTTTTGATTGCATAACTAGTATGGCGACATAGTAGGATGAGGTACTATGCCGTATATGATTGATACATTATGATTGAAATTGTTTTTAAAACATATATACACTAATAATAATATCAAATCCATTTTATCGTATCAAGCATCTTTTTACCATTATAAGGTAAAACCCTATCCTCTGGTTTGCGTTGCATTGTGTGATGGGACTTGAGTCTTATAATGGTTTCATCTTTCTAAAAACATTGTGTTGTTTAATGATTTACTTTATTTATACACTAGCAATCCAATGGAGTAAACCCGTTCCGCAATAGCGGCGTGGTCCTGTGATTAGCCTTATTATTAAATAAAATAAATAAGATTTCTCGTACCAGTCCCATGACTGACCTGTAGTTTGTTTCACTTGCAAACTCGGGTGCCCTCTTTTCCACACGGGCAGTCAAGTAGCTTATTTTGCAGATATATTAAGCATTATTCTAGATCGAAGCTTAAAGCTGTGTCCAGAGTGTTGATAGACTTATGTTGTATCAGTATAGTTATTTCCGCTGCTTTGTATTACTTATTTTAAATAATCTTCTGATGTATTATTATTTATTAATGTACTCTGATATATTCTGTACTCTGATGTTATATTATCATGATGAAATAAATGTCTTCTGTTATATGTTCTATGTATTCCCAAAGTTAAAGTATTCGAAGAATCCCGGCTTTTGATTCAAACCTGTTGGTTTATGGTCAATTCAAAGGGTGGGGATTTTCGGGTCTTTACACCAGGTCTGTCATGTGACTGGTGTGAGAACTAAAACAACTGTTAATCTTTATTTTAAAGTTAGGTAAATCCAGGGACCACGCCGTATAACATTGAATGGGTTTCCTCCCAAGAATACCAGTGCATAAAACAACAGCACAATGCTAAATAAAGAACAATGAATCTATTATAAGACTCAGGTCCCATCACACAATGCAACGCAAGCCGGAGGATAGAGTTTTTACCTCATAATAGCCAAGAATTCTTGGTACGTAAAATTTCATGTTTTATTATTACTATAAGTGATAGTGTCAAACAATTTCAATCATAAGTATCAATCATAGACGACATAAGTGCCCCATACTACTATGTCGCCATCTATAGGTTTACAATTAAAACCGCAAAATGTCGTATTGGAAGTTGGATTTCCATCTGTGAACCAAGGCAAGGGATCGTCCTTGCCGCTTCAAGACAATCTAGCCTAACATGTCTCAGGCAAGCGTGCAGACAAGCCTTTGGATCGTTAGGGCCGGTCCCCTTGATGTGGATTAAAATGCCTGAACACTGCGTTTCCCCACCCTATGGGGTGTAAACTGGTCATATCTTACCAAACCATCGGCCTCAGAATGACCGATATAACCTAGGCGCCTCGCTATCCATCATCCACATAAGTAAAATGCCAGGGCTAGTAAAACGCTGACACCACTCCTAGCTAGAAAGAAACACATGTCCTCTTTGAAGCTCTCTCCCGTTTCTGGTTCACACCGGGGTGTGAGGCTCGCGAATTAATGCTACACAAAGCTACGCTATATGAAAGCCGTTCTTTGATCATCCACCCCAAGACTCTGCTTTTCAACAAAAGCCTTGATCATTTGCATCTCATCATGCCACATAGGCAATTCACGCTATGCAACTGATGTCTATTAATCACACAGAATGAAATCCAATGTCAGACACACATCCATTTACAAGTTCGTTCTGGGTCTGAACGAAACTGGAGGCACCTTATTCCTCCCCCATATGTCCAATACAAGGGAGAGGTCCTCGCATATCCGATCGATCTCCAAGTATGTATGGACGATCACCACTTATTACCTTGCCTTGGGTGTACAACCCAATCAAGACATCAGTAATAATCCAAATGATGTGAAGACCTCCGGTCTTCAACCACCGTCTTCATCCTCGACATATCGTCGAATCAGTTATTCAGAATGGGATAAACCCGGTCTTGCTGAATAACTTGCATATATAATAAATAAGTGCTATAAAAACACAACATACGCCTCATTCCAATCCAGAATATTCCTTTATTTAAATATTCTTATACTTTGGGAAAGGTTCCCTTTAATTTTATCAAACATAAATTCTTTAAATTTATTCTTTATTCTTCTTTTGGATATCATTTCAATCTAATTAAAGATGCATTAAAACTCCACTTGGTTTTAATCTTCCCAAAAATCAACATTAACGATTGTTTAACTTGGGAAATCATATCCTGTCTTTAACTGGGTTAAAGAACCAATGTCCTTTAAAACACGGTTCACGATAAACCCAAAATCACATTCCATTCCATCATCCTTTAACCGTAAATTAGCAAGTGAACAATTCCCTGAGCATTAACCCCGAAGGCCGAAACCAACATCAGATCAATACCCCGGAAACCATTCAGCTTAACTAATCTCCAGTTAGTTTCTGATTTTCTTAACTCCGTTGGGTCTAAGAACAGTATTATTAAAGATACTATTTACGAAAACCCCAAAATCACATTCCATTAACAATGGAATCTTCATGGAAAACAAATCGATATATATAATCGATTTAAACTTCCATGTCCAACCGATAATATAAATGGAATAACAACAAGGCCTTTGAAATTCCATATATAATAACTGTCTTCCTCTATAGAAGCTTACTTCGTGTAACGACACGGATTTTTGCCCGACCCCAGTCGATCGCAAGATCGATCAAGACCGTTCAAATTCCGCATACGTTAACTTTGGGCATACAACACATCAGGACAACAACACAGACTTTTATAACATCAATAATAAATGTTACATCAGAGTATAGAATATATCAGAGTACATCGGGAAAAAATTACAGCGGAAGATAAATTACAATAGATTAATACATTGCAGCGGAACTAATCTCAGCGGAAGGCCATCAATATTCTGGACCCAGCTTCAGGCTTCAATCCAGGATCCTGCTTAACTATATCTACAAAAAGCTACTCGACTGCCCGTGTGAAAAGAGGGCACCCGAATTTGCAAAGTGAAACAAACTACAGGTCAGTCGTGGGACTGGTGTGAGAAATCTTAACTCAACTTATCTAATAAGAAGGCTAATCACAGGACCACGCCGCTAATGCGGAACGGGTTTACACCAATGGATTGCCAGTGCATAAATAAAGTAAATCGTCAAATAACGTAATGCTTTTTAGAAAAATGAAACCATTATAAGACCCAGGTCCCATCAGACAATGCAACGCAAACCGGAGGATAGGGCTTTACCTTATATTGGTTAAAAGATGCTTGATATGTAAAAACGATACTATTATTAGTGTGTGTATATATATATATTTAAAACATTTCAAATATAATATCAATCCTATACGGCATAGCTACCATCTACTATGTCGCCATACTAGTTATACAATCAAAACCGCAAGGGGCGTATTGGAAATTGGGTTTCCATCATGAGTCAAGGCTAGGGAGGAGCTCCTGACCGATTCGAGACACTCTAGCTATGTCTCAGGATTCGGACGCTGGCGAACCCTTGGATCCTGCAGGGCTGGTCAAAAATACTTTAGTGGATTAGTTATGCCTGAACACACGCTTCCCGATCCTATTGGACCTACAAATCGGCCGTGGGCGACCGATAAGAATAAACCGAGGCCTCGCAAAAATTCCATCAACCACATAAGCAAATGTCAACCAGTTTAAGCACTGACACCACTTCTAGCTAGAAAGAAACGTGTGCACTCCCTGCGTTCCCTTCTACCGTTTTAGACTCAACTGGTGTGTGAGGCTCGCGAAGTCACGATATACACAAAGCTATACCTAAAGAGACTGTGCTTTGATCATCAACCATAAGGCCAGCTTTTCAACAAAGCCTTGATCATTTGCATCTTAGCATGTCACATTGTCACACCCTACCATATTATTGATCACCTACCAATATATATATATATATATATATATATATATAACCTCTAAGCTCATACGTCTTAGAGAAGGGTGATAAGTAAAGAATAAATTCTGTACCACCAAACAGAAATATATAATCAATAACGTTCAACAAATACAGTAGAAAGGAATACAATGTCAGACACACAATCCATTTACAAGTTCGCTCTGGGTCTGAGCGAAACAACGTGTCCGTCGATCTCCAAATGCGTGTGGACGATCATTACCAAATACCTTACCTTGGAAGGCCAATCCCAATTCAAGATACCAGTCATCATCATCCCAACGATGTGAAAACCTTCGGTCTTCAACCACCGCCTTCATCTTCGACTCTTGATCGTCGTGATAATTATTCAGAATGGGTTAAACCCGGTCTTTCTGAATAACTCGCGTATTTTGTGATTAAAAAGCAAATATTGGAAGATCACACATTACGCCACATTCCAACTCCAAGTATTCTTTTAATAAGATATTCATATTAGAAGATTCTCATTAATTTTATCAAAGATAAACTCTGGAAATAAAATCTTAAATCTTTCTTAAAAGATTTATTAGAACTCCAGTTTTGATTTGATATCAAAGATCATTATTACAAGATCATTTATTTTAAGGAATGAATCTTGTCTTAAACAGGTTAAAGAACTAGTGTCCTTTCAACACAGTTCACAATAAACCTACAATCTATTTCCAAAATATGGAATTCCACAGAAATCAAATCAATACATAATCTATATAGATTTCTGTATTGGACTAATAATATATATGGAATAACGGCAAACCGTCTTAAATTCCATATATAATATCGGTCTTCTTTTACAGAAGCCCATTTCGATTATTACCAATCGAATTTCCACTAAATTCCTATTTAATATATTAAATTGGAAAAAACTTGATTTTTTTGAAAATGCCTTTTTAAATCTATAAAATAGATTTATAAATTCCAAATAATAATTTCAACGTAAATTGGATTAAAGGACAAATGTCATTTAAAACACCGTCCACGATAAATCCACCTCACATCTCAATTTATTTAGGATTGCAAATTCTAATAATCTTAAAAAAAATCATATTTTAAAATAATCATTAAAAATATTCTTTATATAAAAGATTCTAAATGGGAAGTTTTCTTTATATTACAAATTTTTATCTTTTACAAATATTCTTTGTTTTAACATATACTTGATTAACAATATTTTTATGAAAATATATACTTTATATAAAAAGGATTTATAATGTAAAAATATTCTTATTTAAAAGAACACCTGAATCGAAATGCGAATCAATCATTTACCATATAATTTGGATTATATGGATTTCACACTCATCTTATATATGATAATAACAGTATAATCATCAAATCATCCATCTACATCCAAAGTGTAACTTCCACTGTGTAAGCGTTAAAATTAAATAATAACGCTCATCGCAGCCTGTCGATCCAACGATCAACATACAACTGAATATTGGGATTAGTGTATGTAAATTTTCATCCCAACACCCATGTGGGGTTTCAACCAACAAAAAAATAATAAACTAATTTGTACACTTGGGCGATGTGTGAAAATTATCGTCCCAATCACATAAACACGTCGGGTAACTTGTGAATGGAAGTGTAATACACAATATATAATCATGACAAGAAAATGTCTCCTTTATATTATATGTAATTCTATTGCAATGATTGAATAAGAATAATAACGTCATCTCTATTGACAATTTCTATTCCGCTAGTTTAAACCCTAAATAAAAATGGTTATTTTGTTTTGGCAATTCTAATGAGACAAAAATGATAGTTTTTGTTTCGAAAAAAATAAATATTTTGATTTAACTAACCTATCTTGACAAGTATGTGTCTTGCCAAACATAAGATATATATATATATATATATATATATATATATCTATATATAAATTGCTTTAACTAATTCATTTTGACAAAAATGAATATTTCTGACAAAATGTCTATTTTGTTTAACTAATCTCCTTAATGAAATATGAACTTCATTTAAGAATGTATATTTTAATGTACAATCTTTCTATTGCCTCAAATTTAAAAATAGAAATTAATATTTTCAATCCTACCTTCTTATCTGCATATAAAATGTAAATAGAGATACAATTTCTAAAATTATATTTTTATTTGCATCAAAAGACAAATAAAAATGTAATCTTTTGAAACTATGCGTTCGTTCACATTTGAGTTACAAATAGAGTTGTAACTTTGTAATATATGTTTTATTTGCATCAAGCGATGCAAACAAAAGAACATCTTCATTTTTGTGTATACTTGTATTGGAGAATGCAAATAGAATAATAATCTTTAAAGATGACTAAAAATGTTTATTCCTATTTCATGGAAAAGTGATAACAAAACAAAATTGAATATCTTTATCTTAACAACTCTATAGTGAAAAAACAAATAATTGGTTTCAACAAATGTAAATTGACAAAAGTAAATAATTGGTTTTAACTAGTGTGAATTGACAAAAGTGAATATTTGTTTTAACTAGTATAAATTGACTAAAATGAATAATTGTTTTTAACCAATATAAATTAACAAAAATGAATAATTGGTTTTAACTAATATAAATTTACAATAGTGATTAATTTGTGTTTCAATTCTAATAAAATATTCCAGTGCTATATTTTGTTTCATTCTTTTAATTTAGACAAAAATGTGGATTTTTGTCTATTTTACTTTAATGATAAAAATATGAATGTTTAGTTATTCATTCTTTACAAAATCTTAAATAAACATTTTCAATTCATTCTTTTTGAAGTGACAAAAAGAACTCCCTTTATTTCATATAAGACATTTGACAAATTGGCTCTTTTCACTTCATATAGAATTGCAATAAAAATGCACTTCTAAAAACTATTCTTTCTATTGTCCTTTAAATGAAAATAAAATGAACCATTATTTTTCCATTTCTGCTACACTTAGAATGTAACTAAAATGTAACTTTTAAAATCCTTTATTTATATCTAAAAATGTGAATAAAAAGGTATTTCTTAATTTGAAAGTAAAATGAAAGATTTAATTCATGTCTTATTTGCATTGGAGGGTGCAAATAAAAATGCCACTTTCAAACAATATTTTATACATATCAAAATTATAAATCAAAAATGCAACTTTCATTTTGATGGTTTGTTTGCATTTAGAATTGCAAACAAAGATGAAACCTTAATTTTAATGTTCATTTACAACAAGGAATGCAAATAAATAAATAAGTGTAATCTTTGTTTCTAGCTTATTTGAAACAAGGAATGCAATTAAAGAAACAAATTCTATTTTTAATGTATATTTTCATTAGTGATTACAAATAAAAGAACAACTTTGTTTTCAATATATATACGTGCATTTGTGAATGCAAATAAAAGAACAATCCTTATTTTCAAAGTACATTTGCATTAGTGAATGCAAAGTAAATACAACTTCCATTTGTAAAGTTTATTTGCAGTAATTGATGCAAATCAAAGAAAAAATTTCATTTTTAAAGTTTATTTCATTTCAAAGCATAATTTATTTCAAAAATATATTTTATTTCAAGGTATATTCTATTACAAAGTATATTTGCATTTGTGAACGCAAATAAAAGAAACAACATTTGTTTCCAAGGTATATTTGCATTTGTGAATGCAAACAAAAGAATAGTTTTGTTTTCAAAGTATATTTGCATTAGTGAATGCAAATAAGAGAACAGAATTTTTTTTCAACGTATATTTTTAAAAAATTCTATTCAATGTGTAAAAATGTGTATATTTGTATTGGTGAATGTAGATAAAAAGATAGACTTTAGTTTCATTGAATATTTGCATTTATAAATGCAAGTAAAAGAATAATCCTTAATTTCAATGCATATTTGCATTGATAAACGCAAATAAAGGAATAAAATTTATTTTCAATATATGTATCTGCATTGGTGAGTGCAAATGAAAGAATAATTTGTTTCAATATATATTTGCATTGGTAAATGCAAATAAAGAACAATTTCTATTTTCTATATATATTTGCATTGATGAATGTAAATAAAAGAATAAATTTTATTTTTAAAATTTATTAGCATCAGTGAATTCAAATAAAAGAATGAATTATATTTTAAAATATATTTGCAAACAAAAATGTAACTTCTGAAAATAATTTCTTATTTACATATAAAATGTAAACAAAATTGTGATTTCCAAAATATGTATTTTTATTTATATAAAAATGTAAACAAAGAGGTGGTTTCCAAATATAACCTATAATTTACACATGCCATGTAAATAAAGTTTTGTTTTACTAATATGTTTTTAATATCAACAATAAAATTTAATATTTTATTGTTATACTAATCTTAGAACATCTTACGTTTAATGTGGCAATAAAAAGAAGAATTTTTACTGTAATTCATAAATCGTGTTCTAAATGTAAACAAATAAAAATAGGATTTTATTTGTTAGCCAAATTCTGTTGTAATGGAAACAAATAAAAATATATTCTATTTGTTGTTCATATTCTATTGTAAATAAACAAATAAAAATAATATTTTATTTGTCGTTCAAATCCTGTTCTAAAATAAACAAATAACAACAAGTTTTATTTGTTGTTTAAATTCTATTGTAAGGTAAACAAATAAAAATAAGGTTTTATTTGTTGTTTATATTCTGTTGTAGCGTAAACAATGAAATTATATTTTAGTTCTTGACCAATTTTGCTGTTATATAAACAAATAAAAATAATATTTTATTCGTCGTTCAATTTCTATTTTAAAATCAACAAACAAAAATAAGTTTTTATTTGTCGATCAGATTCTATTATTCATCTCAGAATAATAAAAATAATATTTTAATAATTTAAAATAAATTAGAGCAACTAGATCTGAATAAAATATGATTTAAATCTAAATTTAAATTTAATTTTCTAATCGCAAATAAAATTCAACAATATATGAGATTTCAATGCAGACCTAGCATAACATGACCAACAAACATACCACAAGCAATAATCAACAATTTATACAACACAGAACATTTCAGATCTGAATTTATATTACAAACAATTATTTTAAAGCAAGAAAAATAATTTAATAATTAATTAAATAATAAAAATTAGGATTCTCACATTGATTTGGCTGAAAATTCAACTGTCTCTATTTCAGCTCTGGTGTGCGCCATCGCGAAGATCTCGGAAAGACGATTCTAACGCCTCGAAAAACATCGAATTTCGTCACTGTTCGAAGAAGTTACGGTATTTTAAAGATTTGATAATAATTAAATTAAATAATAAATTAAAATCCTTAATTACATTCATTAGCCATATAATCCTTTCTTCCTCCTATCATTACTGGAACCCATCGTCGCTTGCCTTGAACGCCTCGCGCACGACAACCGAGGCCATCGGCCATTCATCCGTCGCCACCAGTCGAAAGCTCCGCCCACCGTACACCATCGCCAAGCCCCAGGGCGAAATCGATGGGCCCCAGCACCACCAAATCATCTCCAACCGTGCCACCTTTGTGGCTAGAATTCGACCAATCCGTGACTAGGTTTTAGATCTTGACCGTATGGATTTATAGCTCTCGGAAATCTCTTCGAATTGATATATATTTTGTTGATTATCGTGGAGCGGATTGGAAGAAATTAACGTTTGAATTCGTGAGATTTTCGGCCATTCAGGGAATAGGACGGCGGCCGACCATTTTTAGGGTTTAATTTTAATTTTTTTAATATTAAAATTCTCGTAAAACGTGTTTTAAAGCCAGAATCCGGACTTTCTCCAAATCAGGCCTGCTTACTATCGATCTTAACGTTTTGAGGCCTTCTGAATGCAATGCGACATGTTTCGTGGCCCAATTCCGAAATCTGTAGAAAATTTATTTAAATTTACATTAAAAATTAATTAATTAAATATTTACCGTACCTTTATGCTGGGGCCACATACGACCTCTAAAAATTCCAAAAAAAATATTTTTAGCTTTCTTATGACGATACGGTTCTAACAAGACTAATTTTGTCGAATTCTGAGACTGTTTGAAAAATGGTCATTTTCAAGTCGATTAAATTTAATTGAAATAGTCAAAACACATTTTCTTTTGCCACGCTCACATATTAATTCGAAAAATTCTGAAAATTGAAACCTAGCTATAATTTGACATTCCGGTTCCAACAAAAATGGTTTCATCGAAAACGGAGATCGTTTGAAAATTGACTATTTTCAAGTGCTATATATTTAATATTAAAAATACATTTTTAAACAAATAAATTCCGAAACTCAAAATTGTAACACCCCACCTCCGTTAAGGTCACTCACAAGGGAATGCCTTAACTTTGGTGGAGCATTTTAGTAAACAGAACAGAAACTTACAAGACAGATAAAACAGTACTTGAAAAATTTATAACTTTATTTCAACAGAAGCTTGGTTACATCCTTTCAAATCACAATATCAGAGTTCAAGTACAAAATATCAGTCTTGTACAAAGCCTTCAGAATGCATAGTTTAAAATCATAATCCCCATAGAACGGAAGCTATACAGAGCCAAGCCATACTTTAAGCACTTCAAGCAAAGAGAAATCCGGATCAAGCTAAAGTATTCCCTCCTTGGATAACCTGGGGGGGAACGGAAGAAAGGAGGCGAAACAACAAGGGTCAGACAAAAAGTCTGGCAAGTCCAGTGACTTTCAGCATATGAACAAATAATAATAATATGATATGAACATAAAACTGGATGTGAGATAACTGTAACAGGTGTAGCAGATATAACAGAAGAACAGAATGACATAAACTATTGCTTCACACTTCTCTGCACTAATACTAGTATAACAGAACTAGGTGTCGCCCTAATGTCTAAATTGAAGCAGGAACGGGTACAGAATAATTTAACAGAAACAGAATGCTAATAATGGGACTTTACTACCCGATCAGAAACAGACAGAAGCAGAAACAGATTAATCCTTATGGAAACAGAATGTAGAACTAGGTGTACACTAGTAATGGGCCTTTACCAAACGATCAGACGGTACCACACAGAAACAGACAGGTGTTACCACCCAACAGAAATAGACGGTACCAACAGAAACAGACAGAACTATGTGTACCCTAAAACCCTACCCCAAGCGATCGGCTCCCTAATACATAAATATCCTGTGTCGGCCCCACAGTAGGGTGTATCACTCCCTAAAGTGACAACCAATTGGCACAGACCTATTTACAGATGTCACGGCGTCTTACATCCTTAGAGGCAGACCGAGATCCATGCACGCACATGACCCGGTTGGAACGCACCATCAACACCCCTCGCCATTATCAGAATGAACCGCTTATAATTAGTTCAGTAAGCGTGCCCGGACCCTACTTACTGTTGGGTCAAAGTTTTGATACCAGAAAGGGTTACTGACTAATATGGGTCCCAAACAACAGATGACACAAGTGATTCCCCTCCTAACCTTGTGTCCCCAGACTAACAGATTTCAGCTTAACTTGTCTACAAGTTTCAGAAATACAAAATTTAAATTAACTAGTTCACAGATCAGACAATCAAGTTAACAGGTTTTCAGACTAACGGATCAGATGTTCGGATTAACAGGCTTACAGATTAACTGGTTACAGATTAAAAGACTTACAGATTAACTGGTTACAGATTATCTAACTTTGTATTGGGCATACGGATTCACGAAACGGGTTCATTAAATTCATTAGTCCAGTTGGTTTAACCCTATCCACCCAACACATTTTAGACATCATATTTATCTCAGATTTTATCTCATATTTATCTCAGATTTGCATTAATTAAATATTAATGCACAGACCTCTCACATTAGGTCGGTAGCTTGTGGCCGCTGGATATGCCGGGCGGTTTCGGGCAGACTTCTGCAACAAGCCAGACCTAACCTCGTGTCTTGCGCATGTTATGACTAACTTCTCACATTAGAACCTATTGTTTGCAGCCACTGGATGTGCCGGGCGATTCCGGGCAGGTTTACGCCGCAAACTCATTCTAACCTCGAGTTAGCCATATTTATCTTTGCGGCCAATTAATTAATAGTTTAGCATTTATGCCTATGCCTAATATACATGTCAATTATTCATAACTATAGTCAATTCAAATTACGCCAATAACAGACTAATTATATCAAAACAACAGATATAGTAGGTAACAGATTTAACATATAACAGATTTTTCAGATTAGGCGACTTAACGGATTTAGCAGATTAAGCAACTTAGCAGATTTTAGCACATAACAGATTAGGCATCTCAACAGACAAATTTAACAGATTAGGCATTTCAATCTAAATAGCAGTCTAGGCCATATAACAGAACTAGCAGTTTAGGCAACTTAGCAAATTAGCAGATTTAATATTTCTAAAGGTTCTATTTACATGCCTTGCCTAATCATAAATTAGGCCTAAATTCATATGCCTACATAATTGTCATGATTCACAATATGAACATATATTCCATGTTTGCATAAATTTACATAGCGCAGAATATGGACATAATTTACCATATAACATATGTTCCATTTTTTGTTAAACTAGCATTTTACAGCAGATTCACATGTAAATTATACCAAATATAATCATTAATTACAATGTATGCCATATATCCAAAAATTCCTATTTAGGTGTAATCACAATAATAGATATCCTAATTAATGTAAATCTTTACACCTAACTTTCCATATCCTTCTTCTTTTCAAGTCATGAATCATAATGCAAAATATACCCAACAATCTAAATCTTTAAATTATATCTTCTAAAAATCATATCTTGACTTTTATATGCATTTTGTCCAAAGTCTCCAATCATATGTAAACATACAATGGTTCCTCTTTTCTTATGCATAGATCTAAATCTAGTTTACAACATATGCTCATTTTTCTAATTAATTACAGATCTAAATAACATATGTTCATTTCTCTAATTAGTTACAGATCTAAATTACAACATACTCTATGCATGCAATATATAAATTACATGTTCATAGTCAAATTTATGCATCCAATCCCAAGTCACATGTCCAATATATTTTATGCTTCAGATCTAAAGTCATACGTTCAATTCAGTCTTGTCAAATTTCGCATCATTCATTAATTGTCCCAAATTTTTCTTTAATACGTTAATCTCTTTATGAGATTGGGCACAGGCTCGTGGTAGCCTGGCTATAGAAACAGAAAAGAAGAAAGGAATACAGAACAGTCACAGAAAACAGATCTAACAGAAGAGAATATATATACAACCTCAAACTCAGATTTAAAAGCATATCAAAATTATAATTAACGTTTATAGCGGAGAATAACTGTACTTGCCTTGGTTGGATTCTAAAAGAAAAAGGTGTTGTAGCTGTTCTCTTTTAGTCCTAATCAGAATTGGAGGAAGAAGAAGACAAGTCCTAGCTTAGGTTTCAACAGAGTAGAGACGTCATTGATTTTTTTTTTAGAGAGAATGAGAGCAATGGAGGCTAGAGAATTGTATATGAGATTTAGGTTTAGGTTAGGGATGTATATATATGTGTAGGAAGTTATTTAGGACCATTAGATTAACCCTGAATCATGAGAACCATTCAAATGCAAAATTTGCATTTGAGCGAATCGGCCCACGGGATTACAGCCAAACACCCTGGATTAACCCCTCGTCGACCCAGCAGAGCTCGGGTCGACCTCAAAAATGGGCCGGCTCGGTTATTCCCCCTTCCAATTCGCTGTTTTGAACCTTTTTTGCATGTTTATTTATTTAATTTTTATATATATCTATATATATTTCTCTCATATGCATATAAACTTCAAGGCTTAATAACTTCTTCATAATTAATCATTTTTTTATATTCTCAGAAAATACGGGGTGTTACATTCTCCCCTCCTTAAAGGATTTCGTCCCCGAAATCTTCAAGTTAAGAAGAATGTATCCTAACATCCAACATCCATCTACTCAACCATTCAATCACAGGCATCCATTGTCCTTAAAAGGTTTCTAATGTCGTATGAACATATGCAAAGTGTGTGTATATGTTTCTTATCTAATGCAAAATCAGGCGGTCTACTGATCCAGTTGACCTCCTTAATGCGAATCATGTTAGTGTCATGAGTCCAAATATGTATGCAAGAAATCCTATTTGATACACATCATTTCTATATGAGTGCATAACCATTCATCCAAATGCAACATCCATGTGCTGAGTCAATCATTTTGCATCCACAAAAATTGAAAATGCTCACACATCCATATGCAGTATGAGAGTGTTTTCGAGCCGATCTAGTGCCTAGTGTGTGTATATGCATCCACGAGCAACCACTAGCAACCACTTGCATCCACTTGCAACCATCAAACATAACATGTCTCAAACACATGTTTACACCCATTAGTTTCTACCTAAAGTTCGAAGATTCGATCGATAAGATAAAGTCGACTGATGGAGCGAGTACAGATAAAACAAAAACTTGATTCCTATCAGACATTGGTTGAGAAAATAATTCCACTAAGTGTCAACCCCGAAGACCGAAATCAACATCAGATTGACACCCAGAGGGTTACCCTCTTTAGACAATGTAAAAACTGGAAATCTTATCAGAAGTATTCAGATATTTACAGACTACTGGTACAGATCAGGTTCCCTAATGATTCTTAGGAAGCTAAGCATGATAAAATCATATCCCACAAAAATTCAGAATGTATGTGTCATACTTGACGTCTAACACAAATATCCCTCAAACCCCAATCTCAAACAGATGAGCCATAACCCTTATGGGTCTGAGCCTACAGCGGAATTTAGAAACAATACTAGTATTAAAGTGCAGAGTATCGATTACAGAATCAAAATACCAGAATCAGAAAGAGTTTTAACTCAACAATCAGATAAAGAAATTCAACCTCCTACATAAAGTTTTCCTAATCCTATCTTATCCACTAGCCTCGAGAGTGTTCGCCTTCCCTCCAGCAGTTGGTCCTGCCCTCTGCCCTTGTCCTCGTTTCTTCGGGCAGTCCCTAGTGAAGTGTCCCATCTCACCACAGTTGAAGCAAGTTCCCTTCTTTGGATCCACTTTTTTATCGTGTGTCCTATCCATGTCTCCCATGTACGTTCTCCATTCGTGACCTTCCACCAAAATGAAGCTTCATCCTTCATTAACCAAGCAGCTGGTTGAACCTTTCTCCCATCATCTATCTCAAAGGTACCAACAAGTCCTCCACTTCGTTCAGCCAACTTCTAGTCTCGACAACGTCTCAGTCCCATAAAGCGGTTTTCCGCCCATCGCACGGAAGTCCTTACATATCTTAGAAAAAGCATCTATACGCGGAGGAAGAGATTCAAAAAGGGAAAGAGGAAGGAACTCGAAACAAAGAATCGAAAGAAAGATATATGGCTTTTTGGGATTATGTTTTTTTTTCAAAATAAACTTTACTTTTGAAAATACTTCCTTTTTAAAACATAGTTTTCAAAAACTTTTTATCAAATCTGGTAACCTTTAGCTCTGATACCAAGTGTAACACCCCACCTCCGTCAAGGTCACTCACAAGGGAATGCCTTAACTTTGGTGGAGCATTTTAGTAAACAGAACAGAAACTTACAAGATAGATAAAACAGTACTTGAAAAATTTATAACTTTATTTCAATAGAAGCTTGGTTACATCCTTTCAAATCAAAATATCAGAGTTCAAGTACAAAATATCAGTCTTGTACAAAGCCTTCAGAATGCATAGTTTAAAATCATAATCCCCATAGAACGGAAGCTATACAGAGCCAAGCCATACTTTAAGCACTTCAAGCAAAGAGAAATCCGGATCAAGCTAAAGTATTCCCTCCTTGGATAACCTGGGGGGGAACGGAAGAAAGGAGGCAAAACAACAAGGGTCAGACAAAAAGTCTGGCAAGTCCAGTGACTTTCAGCATATGAACATATAATAATAATATGATATGAACATAAAACTGGATGTGAGATAACTGTAACAGGTGTAGCAGATATAACAGAAGAACAGAATGACATAAACTATTGCTTCACACTTCTCTGCACTAATACTAGTATAACAGAACTAGGTGTCACCCTAATGTCTAAATTGAAGCAGGAACGGGTACAGAATAATTTAACAGAAACAGAATGCTAATAATGGGCCTTTACTACCCGATCAGAAACAGACAGAAGCAGAAACAGATTAATCCTTATGGAAACAGAATGTAGAACTAGGTGTACACTAGTAATGGGCCTTTACCACCCGATCAGACGGTACCACACAGAAACAGACAGGTGTTACCACCCAACAGAAACAGACGGTACCAACAGAAACAGACAGAACTAAGTGTACCCTAAAACCCTACCCCAAACGATCGGCTCCCTAATACATAAATATCCTGTGTCGGCCCCACAGTAGGGTGTATCACTCCCTAAAGTGACAACCAATTGGCACAGACCTATTTACAGATGTCACGGCGTCTTACATCCTCAGAGGCAGACCGGGATCCATGCACGCACATGACCCGGTTGGAACGCACCATCAACACCCCTCGCCATTATCAGAATGAACCGCTTATAATTAGTTCAGTAAGCGTGCCCGGACCCTACTTACTGTTGGGTCAAAGTTTTGATACTAGAAAGGGTTACTGACTAATATGGGTCCCAAACAACAGATGACACAAGTGATTCCCCTCCTAACCTTGTGTCCCCAGACTAACAGATTTCAGCTTAACTTGTCTACAAGTTTCAGAAATACAAAATTTAGATTAACTAGTTCACAGATCAGACAATCAAGTTAACAGGTTTTCAGACTAATGGATCAGATGTTCGGATTAACAGGCTTACAGATTAACTGGTTACAGATTAAAAGACTTACAGATTAACTGGTTACAGATTGTCTAACTTTGTATTGGGCCTACGGATTCACGAAACGGGTTCATTAAATTCATTAGTCCAGTTGGTTTAACCCTATCCACCCAACACATTTTAGACATCATATTTATCTCAGATTTTATTTCATATTTTATCTCAGACTTGCATTAATTAAATATTAATGCACAGACCTCTCACATTAGGTCGGTAGCTTGTGGCCGCTGGATATGCCAGGCGGTTCCGGGCAGACTTCTGCAACAAGCCAGACCTAACCTCGTGTCTTGCGCATGTTATGACTAACTTCTCACATTAGAACCTATTGTTTGCAGCCACTGGATGTGCCGGGCGGTTCCGGGCAGGTTTACGCCGCAAACTCATTCTAACCTCGAGTTAGCCATATTTATATTTGCGGCCAATTAATTAATAGTTTAGCATTTATGCCTATGCCTAATATACATGTCAATTATTCATAAGTATAGTCAATTCAAATTACGCCAATAACAGACTAATTATATCAAAACAACAGATATAGTAGGTAACAGATTTAACATATAACAGATTTTTCAGATTAGGCGACTTAACGGATTTAGCAGATTAAGCAACTTAGCAGATTTTAGCACATAACAGATTAGGCATCTCAACAGACAAATTTAACAGATTAGGCATTTCAATCTAAATAGCAGTCTAGGCCATATAACAGAACTAGCAGTTTAGGCAACATAGCAAATTAGCAGATTTAGCAGATTTAATATTTCTAAAGGTTCTATTTACATGCCTTGCCTAATCATAAATTAGGCCAAATTCATATGCCTACATAATTGTTATGATTCACAATATGAACATATATTCCATGTTTGCATAAATTTACATAGCGCAGAATATGGACATAATTTACCATATAACATATGTTCCAATTTTTGTTAAACTAGCATTTTACAGCAGATTCACATGTAAATTATACCAAATATAATCATTAATTACAATGTATGCCATATATCCAAAAATTCCTATTTAGGTGTAATCACAATAATAGATATCCCAATTAATGTAAATCTTTACACCTAACTTTCCATATCCTTCTTCTTTTCAAGTCATGAATCATAATGCAAAATATACCCAACAATCTAAATCTTTATATTATATCTTCTAAAAATCAAATCTTGACTTTTATGTGCATTTTGTCCAAAGTCTCCAATCATATGTAAACATACAATGGTTCCTCTTTTCTTTTATCACAGAATATGCATAGTTCTAAATCTAGTTTACAACATATGCTCATTTTTCTAATCAATTACAGATCTAAATAACATATGTTCATTTCTCTAATTAGTTACAGATCTAAATTACAACATACTCTATGCATGCAATATATAAATTACATGTTCATAGTCAAATTTATGCATCCAATCCCAAGTCACATGTCCAATATATTTTATGCTTCAGATCTAAAGTCATACGTTCAATTCAGTCTTGTCAAATTTCGCATCATTCATTAATTGTCCCAAATTTTGCGTTCATACGCTAATCTCTTTATGAGATTGGGCACAGGCTCGTGGTAGCCTGGCTATAGAAACAGAAAAGAAGAAAGGAATACAGAACAGTCACAGAAAACAGATCTAACAGAAGAGAATATATATACAACCTCAAACTCAGATTTAAAAGCATATCAAAATTATAATTAATGTTTATAGTGGAGAATAACTGTACTTACCTTGGTTGGATTCTAAAAGAAAAAGGTGTTGTAGCTGTTCTCTTTTAGTCCTAATCAGAATTGGAGGAAGAAAAAGCACAAGTCCTAGCTTAGGTTTCAGCAGAGTAGAGACGCCATTGATTTTTTTATTTTTTTAGAGAGAATGAGAGCAATGGAGGCTAGAGAATTGTATATGAGATTTAGGTTTAGGTTAGGGATGTATATATAGGTGTAGGAAGTTATTTAGGACCATTAGATTAACCCTGAATCATGAGAACCATTCAAATGCAAAATCTGCATTTGAGCGAATCGGCCCACGGGATGACAGCCAAACACCCTGGATTAACCCCTAGTCGACCCAGCAGAGCTCGGGTCGACCTCAAAAATGGGCCGGTTCGGTTATTCCCCCTTCTAATTCGCTGTTTTGAACCTTTTTTGCATGTTTATTTATTTAATTTTTATATATATCTATATATATTTCTCTTATATGCATATAAACTTCAAGGCTTAATAACTTCTTCATAATTAACCATTTTTTTTATATTCTCAGAAAATACGGGGTGTTACAAAAATATACAAGTGTTTATACTTTTTAAATGCAGAAACATTATTCCAGACTCAATGGAAGTGGTTTCAAGTCCAATTTCCTTCATATGTGAAAAGTAGCCCTTCGGACCATATATATTACATATATAAATTCTACAATGACCTTTCCAAAAATTGAATTGGCCATAACTTTTGATTTT
This sequence comes from Allium sativum, assembly GCA_030737875.1. NCBI lineage: Eukaryota > Viridiplantae > Streptophyta > Magnoliopsida > Asparagales > Amaryllidaceae > Allium > Allium sativum. The sequence continues at coordinate 934,390,768 of CM060920.1, read as the reverse complement.
TAAAACGAAATTTCAATTTTTCAGATTCATTAGAAAGATATGATTAAACAGATTTAAATATTTCTAGTTTCACTCAATTCTGATTTATTTTGAATCCTGTACATTTAGTTAAAGTTCAAAATTAAAATTTTAAAACTACCATGCCATTTCTAACTCCATTTATATTTAAATTAAATTTATTCGTTTTAACTTCGATTAAAATAAATTCTAGGCATTATTATTTATATAAATTATATTATATCCTCAAAATTCATTAAAATTTTCTAAAATAAATTTTTTAAATTGTTTCAGAATTTGCTGGTTGTTATAATCTCCCCCACTTAAAATCTTTTCGTCCTCGAAAAGGAAATGAGCTAAAAGTTGTTAATTTAACTAATTTAATTCTCATTCTTTTTTAGTTTAATCATTTTATTAGTTGAATTAATGTTCACACAACACAATCATCAATCAATTAGTTGATTAAATTTTCAAAAATATATAACTTTTATATGTTCAAAATCATATTTTCTAAAATCGAATTATATATATATATATAATAACAAGTACGTTAATTATAAATTTTCCACTCTGACTCATTCTAGGGCATTGCTAACCCCATCACTAATGAGTATTCTCATTCTAGGATACTGTTGATCCTATCTCTAATGAGTATTCTTATTGGATATTACTAATCCCACCTCTGATGAGTTTTTTGTTTATTTCTAATGAGTTGTACCCCAAAGATTTGAGCTAACCTGAGCTCTGATACCAAGTGTAACGACACGGATTTTTGCCCGACCCCAATCGATCGCAAGATCTATCAAGACCGTTCAAATTCCGTATACTTTAACTTTGGGCATACAACACATCAGGACAACAACACAGACTTTTATAACATCAATAATAAATGTTACATCAGAGTATAGAATATATCAGAGTACATCAAAATAAAATTACAGCTGAAGATAAATTACAATAGATTAATACATTGCAGCGGAACTAATCTCAGCGGAAGGCCATCAATATTCTGGACCCAGCTTCAGGCTTCAATCCAGGATCCTGCTTAACTATATCTGCAAAAAGCTACTCGACATCCCGTGTGAAAAGAGGGCACCCGAATTTGCAAAGCGAAACAAACTACAGGTCAGTCGTGGGACTGGTGTGAGAAATCTTAACTTAACTTATCTAATAAGAAGGCTAATCAAAGGACCACGCCGCTAACGCGGAACGGGTTTACACCATTGGATTGCCAGTGCATAAATAAAGTAAATCGTCAAATAACGTAATGCTTTTCAGAAAAATGAAACCATTATAAGACCCAGGTCCCATCACACAATGCAACGTAAACCGGAGGATAGGGTTTTACCTTATAATGGTCAAAAGATGCTTGATACGTAAAAACGATATAATTATTAGTGTGTATATATATTTAAAACATTTCAAATATAATATCAATCCTAGACGGCATAGCTACCATCTACTATGTCGCCATACTAGTTATACAATCAAAACCGCAAGGGGCGTATTGGAAATTGGGTTTCCATCATGAGTCAAGGCTAGGGAGGAGCTCCTGACCGATTCGAGACACTCTAGCAATGTCTCAGGATTCGGACGCTGGCGAACCCTTGGATCCTGCAGGTCCGGTCCACAAATACTTTAGTGGATTAGTTATGCCTGAACACACGCTTCCCGATCCTATTGGACCTACAAATCAGCTGTGGGCGATCGATAAGAATAAACCGAGGCCTCGCAAAAATTCCATCAACCACATAAGCAAATGTCAGTCAGTTTAAGCACTGACACCACTTCTAGCTAGAAAGAAACGTGTGCACTCCCTGCGTTCCCTTCTCCCGTTTTATACTCAACTGGTGTGTGAGGCTCGCGAAGTCACGATATACACAAAGCTATGCCTAAAGAGACTGTGCTTTGATCATCAACCACAAGGCCTGCTTTTCAACAAAGCCTTGATCATTTGCATCTTAGCATGTCACATTGTCAGACCCTACCATATTATTGATCATCTACCAATATATATATATATATATATATATATATATATATATATATATATATATATATATATATATAACCTCTAAGCTCATACGTCTTAGAGAAGGGTGATAAGTAAAGAATAAATTCTTTACCACTAAACAAAAATATTTAATCAATAACGTTCAACAAATACAGTAGAAAGGAATACAATGTCAGACACACAATCCATTTACAAGTCCGCTCTAGGTCTGAGCGAAACAACGTGTCCGTCGATCTCCAAATGCGTTCGGACGATCATTACCAAATACCTTGCCTTGGAAGGCCAATCCCAATTCAAGATACTAGTCATCATCATCCCAACGATGTGAAAACCTTCGGTCTTCAACCACCGCCTTCATCTTCGACTCTTGATCGTCGTGATGATTATTTAGAATAGGTTAAACCCGATCTTTCTGAATAACTCGCATATTTTGTGATTAGAAAGTAAATATTGGAAGATCACACATTACGCCACATTCCAACTCCGAGTATTCTTTTAATAAGATATTCATATTAGAAGATTCTCATTAATTTTATCAAAGATAAACTCTGAAAATAAAATCTTAAATCTTTCTTAAAAGATTTATTAGAACTCCAGTTTTGATTTGATATCAAAAATCATTATTACAAGATCATTTATTTTAAGGAATAAATCTTGTCTTAAAGAGGTTAAAGAACTAGTGTCCTTTCAACACAGTTCACAATAAACCTACAATCTATTTCCAAAATATGGAATTCCATAGAAATCAAATCAATACATAATCGATATAGATTTCTGTACTGGACTAATAATATAAATGGAATAACGGCAAAGTCTTTAAAATTTCATATATAATATCGGTCTTCTTTTACATAAGCCCATTTCGATTATTACCAATCGAATTTCCACTAAATTCCTATTTAATATGTTAAATTGGAAAAAACTTGATTTTTTTGAAAATGCCTTTTTAAATCTATAAAATAGATTTATAAATTCCAAATAATAATTTCAATGTAAATTGGATTAAAGGACAAATGTCGTTTAAAACACCGTCCACGATAAATCCACCTCACATCTCAATTTATTTATGATTGCAAATTCTAATAATCTTAAAAAAATCGTATTTCAAAATAATCATTAAAAATATTCTTTATATAAAAGATTCTAAATGGGAAGTTTTCTTTATATTACAAATCTTTATCTTTTACAAATATTCTTTCTTTTAACATATACTTGATTAACACTATTTTTTATGAAAATATATACTTCATGTAAAAAAGGATTTATAATGTAAAAATATTCTTATTTAAAAGAACACCTGAATCGAAATGCGACTCAATCATTTACCATATAATTTGGATTATATGGATTTCACACACATCATATATATGATAATAACAGTATAATCATCAAATCATCCATCTACATCCAAAGTGTAATTTCCACTGTGTAAGCGTTAAAATTAAATAATAACGCTCATCGCAGCCTGTCGATCCAACGATCAACATACAACTGAATAATGGGATTAGTGTATGTAAATTTTCATCCCAACACCCGTGTGGGGTTTCAACCAACAAACAAATAATAAACTAATTTGTGCACTTGGGCGATGTGTGAAAATTATCGTCCCAATCACATAAACATGTCGGGTAACTTGTGAAAGGAAGTGTAATACACAATATATAATCATGACAAGAAAATGTCTCCTTTATATTATATGTAATTCTATTGCAATGAACGAATAAGAATAATAACTTCGTCTCTATTGACAATTTCTATTCCGCTAGTTTAAACCCTAAACAAAAATGGTTATTTTGTTTTGGCAATTCTAATGAGACAAAAATGATAGTTTTTGTTTCGAAAAAAAATAAATATTTTGATTTAACTAACCTATCTTGGCAAGTATATGTCTTGCCAAACATAAGATATATATATCTATATATAAATTGCTTTAACTAATTCATTTTGACAAAATGAATATTTCTGACAAAATGTCTATTTTGGTTTTACTAATCTCCTTAATGAAATATGAACTTCATTTAAGAATGTATATTTTAATGTACAATCTTTCTATTGCCTCTAATTTAAAAATAGAAATTAACATTTTCAATCCTACCTTCTTATCTGCATATAAAATGTAAATAGAGATACAATTTCTAAAACTATATTTTTATTTGCATCAAAAGACAAATAAAAATGTAATCTTTTGAAACTATGTGTTCGTTCACATTTGAGTTACAAATAGAGTTGTAACTTTTTAATATATGTTTTATTTGCATCAAGAGATGCAAACAAAAGAACATCTTCATTTTTATGTATACTTGTATTGGAGAACGCAAATAGAATAATAATCTTTAAAGATGACTAAAAATGTCTATTCCTATTTCATGGAAAAGTGATAACAAAACAAAATTGAATATCTTTATCTTAACAACTCTATAGTGACAAAACAAATAATTGGTTTCAACAAATGTAAATTGACAAAAGTAAATAATTGGTTTCAACTAGTGTGAATTGACAAAAGCGAATATTTGTTTTGACTAGTATAAATTGACTAAAATGAATAATTGTTTTTAACTAATATAAATTAACAAAAATGAATAATTGGTTTTAACTAATATAAATTTACATTAGTGATTAATTTGTGTTTCAATTCTAATAAAATATTCCAGTGCTATATTTTGTTTCATTCTTTTAATTTAGACAAAAAGTGGGTTTTTGTCTATTTTACTTTAATGACAAAAATATGAATGTTTAGTTATTCATTCTTTACAAAATCTTAAATAAACATTTTCAATTCATTCTTTTTGAAGTGACAAAAAGAACTCCCTTTATTTCGTATAAGACATTTGACAAATTGGCTCTTTTCACTTCATATAGAATTGCAATAAAAATGCACTTCTAAAAACTATTCTTTCTATTGTCCTTTAAATGAAAATAAAATGAACCATTATTTTTCCATTTCTGCTACACTTAGAATGTAACTAAAATGTAACTTTTAAAATCCTTTATTTATATCTAAAAATGTGAACAAAAAGGTATTTCTTAATTTGAAAGTAAAATGAAAGATTTAATTCATGTCTTATTTGCATTGGAGGGTGCAAATAAAAATGCCACTTTCAAACAATATTTTATACATATCAAAATTATAAATCAAAAATGCAACTTTCATTTTGATGGTTTGTTTGCATTTACAATTGCAAACAAAGATGAAACCTTAATTTTAATGTTCATTTACAACAAGGAATGCAAATAAATAAATAAATAAGTGTAATCTTTGTTTCTAGGTTATTTGAAACAAGGAATGCAATTAAAGAAGCAAATTCTATTTTTAATGTATATTTTCATTAGTGATTACAAATAAAAGAACAACTTTGTTATCAATATATATATGTGCATTTGTGAATGCAAATAAAAGAACAATCCTTATTTTCAAAGTACATTTGCATTAGTGAATGCAAAGTAAATACTAAAGTTTATTTGCAGTAATTGATGCAAATCAAAGAACAAATTTCATTTTTAAAGTTTATTTCATTTCAAAGCTTAATTTATTTCAAAAATATATTTTATTTCAAGGTATATTCTAGTACAAAGTATATTTGCATTTGTGAACGCAAATAAAAGAAACAACATTTATTTCCAAGGTATATTTGCATTTGTGAATGCAAACAAAAGAATAGTTTTGTTTTCAAAGTATATTTGCATTAGTGAATGGAAATAAGAGAACAAAATTTGTTTTCAAAGTATATTTTTAACAAATTCTATTCAATGTGTAAAAATGTGTATATTTGTATTGGTGAATGTAGATAAAAAGATAGACTTTAGTTTCATTGTATATTTGCATTTATAAATGCAAGTAAAAGAATAAACCTTAATTTCAATGCATATTTGCATTGATAACTGCAAATAAAGGAATAAACTTTATTTTCAATATATGTGTTTGCATTGGTGAGTGAAAATGAAAGAATAATTTGTTTCAATATATATTTGCATTGGTAAATGCAAATAAAGAACACTTTCTATTTTCTATATATATTTGCATTGGTGAATGTAAATAAAAGAATAAATTTTATTTTTAAAATTTATTAGCATCCGTGAATTCAAATAAAAGAATGAATAATATTTTAAAATATATTTGCAAACAAAAATGTAACTTCTGAAAATAATTTCTTATTTACATATAAAATGTAAACAAAATTGTGATTTCCAAAATATGTATTTATATTTACATAAAAATGTAAACAAAGAGGTGGTTTCCAAATATAACCTATAATTTACACATGCCATGTAAATAAAGTTTTATTTTACTAATATGTTTTTAATATCAACAATAAAATTTAATATTTTATTGTTATACTAATCCTAGAACATCTTACGTTTAATGTGACAGTAAAAAGAAGAATTTTTACTGTAATTCATAAATCATGTTGTAAATGTAAACAAATAAAAATAGGATTTTATTTGTTAGCCAAATTTTGTTGTAATGGAAACAAATAAAAATATATTCTATTTGTTGTTCATATTCTACTGTAAATAAACAAATAAAAATAATATTTTATTTGTCGTTCAAATCTGTTCTAAAATAAACAAATAACAACAAGGTTTATTTGTTGTTTAAATTCTATTGTAAGGTAAACAAATAAAAATAAGGTTTTATTTGTTGTTTATATTCTGTTGTAGCGTAAACAAATAAAATTATATTTTAGTTGTTTACCAATTCTGCTGTTATATAAACAAATAAAAATAATATTTTATTCGTCGTTCAATTTCTATTTTAAAATCAACAAACAAAAATAAGTTTTTATTTGTCGATCAGATTCTATTGTTCATCTCAGAAAAATAAAAATAATATTTTAATAATTTAAAATAAATTAGAGCAACTAGATCTGAATAAAATATGATTTAAATCTAAATTTAGATTTAATTTTCTAATCGCAAATAAAATTCAACAATATATTAGATTTTAATGCGGACCTTGCATAACATGACCAACAAACATACCACAAGCCATAATCAACAATTTATACAACACAGAACATTTCAGATCTGAATTTATATTACAAACAATTATTTTAAAGCAAGAAAAATAATTTAATAATTAATTAAATAATAAAAATTAGGATTCTCACATTGATTTGGCTGAAAATTCAACTGTCTCTGTTTCAGCTCTGGTGTGCGCCATCGCGAAGATCTCGGAAAGACGATCCTAACGCCTCGAAAATCATCGAATTTCGTCACTGTTCGAAGAAGTTATGGTATTTTAAAGATTTGATAATAATTAAATAAAATAATAAATTAAAATCCTTAATTACATTCATTAGCCGTATAATCCTTTCTTCCTCCTTCTATCGTTACTGGAACCAATCGTCGCTTGCCTTGAACGCCTCGCGCACGACAACCGAGGCCATCGGCCATTCATCCGCCGCCACCAGTCGAAAGCTCCGCCCGCCGTACACCATCGCCGAGCCCCAGGGCGAACTCGGTGGGCCCCAGCACCACCAAATCGTCTCCAACCGCGCCGCCTTTGTAGCCAGAATTCGGCCAATCCGTGACTTGGTTTCAGATCTTCAACGTATGGATTTATAGCTCTCGGAAATCTCTTTGAATTGATATATAGTTTGTTGATTATCGTGGAGCGGATTGGAAGAAATTAACGTTTGAATTCGGGAGATTTTCGGACATTCAGGGAATAGGACGGCGGCCGGCCATTTTTAGGGTTTAATTTTAATTTTTTTAATATTAAAATTCTCGTAAAACGTGTTTTAACTCCAGAATCCGGATTGTCTCAAAATCAGGCCCGCTTACTGTCGATCTTAACGTTTTGAGGCCTTCTTAACGCAATGGGACATGTTTCGGGGCCCAATTCCGAAATCTATAGAAAATTTATTTAAATTTACATTAAAAATTAATTAATTAAATATTTACCGTACCTTTAAATATGCCGGGGCCACATGCGACCTCTAAAAATTCCGAAAAAATATATTTTTAGCTTTCTTATGACGATAAGGTTCTAACAAGACTAATTTTGTCGAATTCTGAGACTGTTTGAAAAATGGTCATTTTCAAGTTGGTTAAATTTAACTGAAATAGCCAAAACACATTTTCTTTTGCCACGCTCACATATTAATTCGAAAAATTCTGAAAATTGAAACCGAGCTATAATTTGACATTCCGGTTCCAACAAAAGTGGTTTCGTCGAAAACGGAGGTCGTTTGAAAATTGACTATTTTCAAATGCTATATATTTAATATTAAAAATACATTTTTAGACAAATAAATTCCGAAACTCAAAATATATAAGTGTTTATACTTTTTAAATGCAAAAACGTTATTCCAGACTCAATGGAATTGGTTTCGAGTCCAATTTCCTTCATATGTGAAAAGTAGCCCTTCGGGCCATATATATTACATATATAAATTCTACAGCGACCTTTCTAAAAATTGAATTAGCCATAACTTTTGATTTTTAAAACGAAATTTCAATTTTTCAGATTCTGAGAAAGATATGATTAAACAGATTTAAATATTTCTGGTTTCACTCAATTCTGATTTATTTTGAATCCTGTACATTCAATTAAAGTTCAAAATTAAAATTTTAAAACTACTGCGCCATTTCTAACTCCATTTATATTTAAATTAAATTTATTCGTTTTAACTTCGATTAAAATAAATTCTAGCCATTATTATTTATATAAATTATATTATATCCTCAAAATTCATTAAAATTTTCTAAAATAAAATTTTCAAATTGTTTCAGAATTTGCGGGTTGTTACACTTCGATTATTGCCAAATCGAATTCCATTCAATTCCAATTTAATATTTTAAATTGGAAAACTTTACTTTGGAAAATCTCCTTTAAATCTTAACAAAAGATTAATAAATTCCAAATCTCATTTCACTGTAAATTGGGTTAAAGAACGAATATCGCTAAAACAAAACTCATAACAAACCCAATTCACATTCCATTAGTCTATAACCGTAAATTAGTAAGAGAACAATTCCCTAAGTGCTAACCCTAAAGGTCGAAACCAACATCAGATTAATACCCAGGAAAACATTCAATTTAACTAATCTCCAGTCAGTTTCTAATTTTCTTAACTCCATTGGGTTTAAGAATGGTATTATTAAAGATACCATTCACGAAAATCCCAAAATCCAATTTGATATTAAATACAAGGCTCTGAATAGAAAATATATCAGCTTATATTCATATCAAATTCTGAAATCAACAAATATCGTATTGGAATAGCGATATATCTATATCTTCCAGATTCTTCCATAATATCCGTATAATCACGGAATCCAATATCGAAATAATTTGAAGATAATTTCGATTCAAATCCATTCCAATTCATATATTGGAAATACCGGTTATTTTTTAAACCATTTCAAATCCAATTTATTTATTTAAAAAATAATTGGATTATAATTCTAGTTCAAAACTAGTTCATTTCGATAAAAAAATATTTTTATCTTTTCAAATATGGAATTTTCATCCCAATTCTTTCCAAATCATTTATTTTGATTTTACACAAATTATTGATATTTTTAATAATTTTATCAAGGCTCGTACAGTCGATTTCCATAAACGGCCATGGAACTGCACTTACAACAACCTTTTCCAAATTTGATTTGGACATAATTCCAAATCCAACTGTTAGATTTCAAAACTCTAATATTCGTTAGAAAGCTCTTTTCGATATGAACCTAAAGGTTCTGGTTTTAGGAGAATCCGACGGTCGGATCTCCCGTAATGTCCGTTCAAAGTCAATGGTCGAAATTCGCGAACTGCCGCGGTGCGGCGTGTTCTATTCAGGCCATTAAATTATATATATAATATATATTTCATTGATTTCCTTTTAAAACGTATTTTATAAATCGTTTTAAATTCGTTTTCAAAACGATTTCAACTTCATATTCAATTTCAAATCAAAATTGAATATTCCATACCATCGATAAATAAATGATAGTATTTTTAAAGCATTAGATTTTGAAATCAATTCCTTTTCGATATTCATTATAAAAATGAATAAAATCGATATAACTATCGTTCACGTCAAAATGGCGTTAATCTAATCAACACGGCTTTATATATTTAAATATTTTCGTGTCAATCCCAAATCGGATATCAAAATCAGAATTTGATCTTTTACTGAATAGTATTTGAAAATATTCATTATTTTAAATAATCGTTGTTTTAAAATATTCATTCTTTTTGAACTGGAATCAGACACAGTCAATTACCATATAATGTGATTTATATGGATTTCATACACACATGTATACAACAATAATCAAACACAGTCAAACATCATCCAGAGTGCATTCTACACTGTATAAGCATCAAATATAAATATTTAACGCTTACCACAGCCTATCAATCAATCGATCAACATACATCTAATTATTGTGTAACAACTCGGAATTCTGAGCCAATTTAAAAATTTTATTTTGGCAATTTTGAATATTTAAAATGATATATTTTAAATAATAACGACGAGAAATTTATTTTGAATAAAATTAGAACGTATATAGTTATATAGAGCGCCGTTAGAATATAAATATTTTATTTTAATTATAAAAGGAATTGAAAATGGCGTGGTAGTTCAAAAATTCGATTTCAAATTTCAAATGAACGTACAGGATTCAAAATAAACCGGATTTTAGCAAAACCAAAAATATTATAATCTATTTGAAAATATCTTTCTAATGAATATGAAAAATTGAAATTTCATAGCGGGAATAAAAAGTTATGTCCAGTTGAAAATTCAAAATAGTCGCTATGGAATTTTGGCCCTTAAAAATGGAAATTTTGCAAACGACCTCGGTTTTCGACGAAACCACTTTTATTGGATCCATAATGTCAAATTATTGCTAGATTCCAAAATTCGTAATTTTTGAAAGCAATATGTGAGCGTGGCGAAGTTAAACGTGTTTTTACAGTTTTAGTCAATTTCGATCGACTAGAAAATGGCCATTTTTCAAACGGTCTCAGAATTCGATGAAATTAGTTTTGTTAAGATCGTGTCGTCAATACGAAGCTAGAAATATATTTTTTGGAATTTTTAGAGTCAGTGTGTGGCCCCGGTAATTTAAAATGTGCGTTTGAATTTAAAATATAAGGGTTTAGTTTTTAAATTTAACGGAAACTGATCGTAACAGCCAAATTGGGTTACGAAACATATCGAATTGGGTTCGGAATAGGGTTATTACGCTAGGGACGACAGTCGTTGGGCTTGATTTGAGGTTCGAATTAAAAATTAACTTTAAGGAGGAAAATTAAAATAAAATTAATATATATATTTACTTCTTTGGTCAACCCCCCTCATACCCTTCTCTTCCCAGATCGATACAATGCAAATAAAAAAACCCATTGCGCGATTCCCCAGTAGACCGCCGATTGTCGAGCGTCGCCCCCCTGTCAGAGCCGCCGATGTAACGACCGGGAATTTCGCTCATTCCGAATCAGTCGCTAAACCGACCCAGACCGTTCGAAACCCCTGATTGTTTTGAGAACACGACAAATCAAAACGCAAACAGAAGAACATTTCATTGTTTATTACAACAATTCCATCAGAAATCAAGAATATACGGAGTATGAATCAATATTACACATCATAAAATATCAGAGATTACAATACATTACATAGCAGCGGAAAAATAATACAATACACCACTAGAAGTAATACACGGATACAGAGCTTTCCGAGTATCGTTCTAGCTGTAAATCACGATCCTGTTAATACAAATCTGCAAAACCAAAACTACTAGTTGCCCATGTCAAAATAAGGGCACCCAGAGTTTAGGTTAAACAATAAACTCCAGGTCAGTCATGGGACTGGTGTGAGAACTAAAACAGTTATTAATCTTTATTTTAAAGTTAAGTAAATCAAGGGACCACGCCATATAACACGGAATGGGTTTCCTCTGAAGAATACCAGTGCATAAGACAACAACGCAATGCTAAATAAAGAAAAATGAAGCTATTATAAGACTCAGGTCCCATCACACAATGCAACGCAAGCCGAAGGATAAGGTTTTTACCTTATAATAGCCGAAGAATGTTTGATACGCTAAATTTCATGTTTTATTATTACTATAAGTTTATAGTGTCAAAACAATTTCAAATCATAAGTATCAATCATAGACGGCTTAAGCGCCCCATCCCACCTGAGTCTGGGTCCTGAGACATGGGCTAGAGCATCTCGAATCGGTAGAGGACAACCTTTTGCCTCGGTTCATAAGCGCCCGATCCCACCTGAGTCTGGGTCCTGAGACATGGGCTAGAGCGTCTCGAATCGGTAGAGGACAATCTTTTGCCTCGGTTCACAGATGGAAATCCAACTTCCAATACGTGACTTTGCGGTTTTGATTGTAGAACCTATATATGGCGACATAGTGGGATGGGGCGCTTATGCCGTCTATGATTGATACTTATGATTTGAAATTGTTTTGACACTATACACTTATAGTAATAATAAAACATGAAATTTAGCATGTCAAGCATTCTTTGGCTATTATAAGGTAAAAACCTTATCCTCCTGCTTGCGTTGCATTGTGTGATGGGACCTGGGTCTTATAATAGCTTCATTTTTCTTTATTTAGCATTGCGCTGTTGTTTTATGCATTGGTATTCTTAGGAGGAAACCCGTTCCGTGTTATATGGCGTGGTGCCTTGATTTACTTAACTTTAAAATAAAGATTAATAACTGTTTTAGTTCTCACACCAGTCCCATGACTGACCTGGAGTTTATTGTTTTAACCTAAACTCTGGGTGCCATTATTTTGACACGGGCAGCTAGTAGTTTTGGTTTTGCAGATTTATATTCATAGGATCCTGATTTACAGCGGGAACGATACTCGGAAAGCTCTGTATCCGTGTATTACTTCTAGTTGGGTATTATATTATTTTTTCGCTGTTATGTAATGTATAGTAATCTCTGATATTTTATGATGTGTAATATTGATTCATACTCTGTATATTCTTGTATTCTGATGGAATTGTTGTAATAAACAATGAAATGTTCTTCTGTTTGCGTTTTGATTTGTCGTGTTCTCAAAACAATCAGGGGTTTCGAACGGTCTGGGTCGGTTTAGCGACTGATTCAGATCGAGCGAAATTCCCAGTTGTTACAGCCGACCTCCGGTGGAAGCCTTCCCCCACGCTAGCGCCCACCGCTCCTTCTCTCTATCACGAAGGCCTAACCGAACCCGAACCCCACTTAAAATTCCGCCACCTACCTCGTACAGCCCACCGCCGATGGTGCTCATCCGCCGCCGACTGCAGGCCGCCACGCCTCCGATCATCTTCCGCATCCCCCCATTTTGACAGTTTTGGTGAGTTTTTAATTTACAAAACTTAGTTTAAATCAGTTTTAGATTCAGTTTTTAGTTTAAAATCAATTTTGTTTAAATTTTGAGTTTATTTAAAGTAGTTCTTATATGAATAACATATTATTCTAAATCAGTTTTATAAATATGAATCATCATTTTAAAATATGATTTGTATTGTGTAGTTAGCGGTATATAAAAATTTGATCTTTCTTATATGAACAATAACAAAAAGATTTAATTTTTCTTATTTAAACATTAGCATAAAGATATGTTTTTTCGACTAAATGTAAAAGATATGATTTTTATAATTGAAAAAGATTTGATTTTTGAAATTACGAAGATTAGATTTTTATATATGAAAACATAGAGAATAAAAATATGATTTTTATTAACATAGAGAATAAAAATATGATTTTTTATTAATGTAAAGGAATAAAAATATGATTTTTATTAATGTAGAGTAATAAAAATATAATTTTTATTAAGGTAGAGTAGTAAAAATATGATTTTTATATACTAGAGAAAATAGAAAGACGATTTTTATGTATGTTATAACGAAATAAAAATTCAATTTTTATATGAGTAGCGGATTAAAAATAGAATTTTTAGATAATAGAGAATATAAAAATCTGATTTTTATTATATATATAGTGAAATAAAAATGTGATTTTTAATATGAACAGCGTAGAGAAGACTGCGTTGGCATGTCAGGCAAATCCCGTTTGTTCTGAAATTCAGAAATAGAATTGGCAGAGTGGATCCCAAATGTGAGAACTCCTCACTTTTATTTTGATTTCTAGTTGAAATATATACTAGGATGCAGACGGTGCTTTGTAGCACCCGACATCCGTCGTCCACAGACCATAGATGATTTGTTTGTTTGATTGTTGTGTTGTGAAATTTGATTGTGTGATGTGAAATGAAATAAAATATTTTATAGTGGAAAATATTTTATAGTTAAAAATATGATTTTTAACGTGTATATAAAATAAATAGTAATAAACAAATCGGACGATTTGTTTATGTACACTGATTTGACTGATATTGATTGGGACGATAAATTTTACACATCGCCCAACTGCACAAATAAAAATATGTGTTTGTTGATTTGGAACCTCACACGGGTATTGGGATGATATTTGACGTACACTAATCCCAATTGTTTAGTTGTATGTCAATCGATGGGTTGACAGACTGTGTAAGCGTTAATTATTGATATTTAATGCTTATGCAGTTGTGTGGTGCACTCTGGATGACGGTTGATTATTTATCGTTGCTATTATATACATGCATAGTATGGAATCCATATAATTAACATTATATGGTAATTGATTGGGACTCATTCTAATTTGGAAAATAAAGAATATTATAAAAGAAAATATTCGTGTGTTGAATAAAATAAATATTCATGTGTTGAATAAAAATATATATTCATTTGTTGAATAGAATAAATATTCATGTGTAGAATAAAATAAAAATATAAATTCATGTGTTGAATAGAATAAATATTCATGTGTTGAATAGAATAAATATTCATGTGTTGAATAAAAATATATATTCAGGTGTTGAATAAAATATATATTCATGTGTTGAATAAAAATATATATTCATGTGCTGAAGAAAATATTCATTTGTTGAATAGAATAACGAAGTTATTGAAATATATAAAGCCATGTTGGTTAGATATGCGCCATTTTGTCGCGAATGATATTTATATCGATTATATTCATTTTTATAATGATTATAGAAAAGGAAGTGATTTCAAAATATAACGTTTTGAAAATATTATCATTTACATATCGATGATATGGAATATTCAATTTTGATTAGAAATTCAATATGAAGTCGAAATCGTTTTGAAAGCGAATTTAAAACGATTTATAAAATACGTTTATAAAATACATAACGACGAGAAATTTATTTTGAATAAAATTAGAACGTATATAGTTATATAGAGCGTTGTTAGAATATAAATATTTTATTTTAATTATAAAAGGAATTGAAAATGGCGCGGTAGTTTAAAAATTCGATTTCAAATTTCAAATGAATGTAAAGGACTCAAAATAAACCGGATTTTAGTGAAACCAAAAATATTATAATCAATTTGAAAATATCTTTCCAACGAATCCGAAAAATTGAAATTTCATAGCGGGAATAAAAAGTTATGTCCAGTTGAAAATTCAGAATAGTCGTTATGGAATTCTGGCCCTTAAAAATGGAAATTTTGCAAACGACCTCGGTTTTTGACGAAACCACTTTTGTTGGATCCGTGATGTCAAATTATTGCTAGATTCCAAAATTCGTAATTTTTGAAAGCAATATGTGAGCGTGGCGAAGTTAAACGTGTTTTTACAGTTTTAGTCAATTTCGATCGACCAGAAAATGGCCATTTTTTCAAACGGTCTCGGAATTCGACGAAATTAGTTTTGTTAAGACCGTGTCGTCAGTACGAAGCTAGAAATAATTTTTCTGGAATTTTTAGACTCAGTATGTGGCCCGGGTAATTTATAATGTGCGTTTGAATTTAAAGTATAAGGATTTATATTTTAAATTTAACGGAAACTGATCGTAACAGCCGAATTGGGTTACGAAACATATCCCATTGGGTTCGGAATAGGGGTATTACGCTTGGAACGACAGTCGTTGGGCTCGATTTGAGATTCAAATTAAAAATTAACTTTAAGGAGGAAAATTAAATTAAAATAAATATATATATTTACTTCGTTGGTCAACCCCCCCTAATGCCCTTCTCTTCCCAGATCGATACAAAGCAAATAAAAAAAACAATCGTGCGATTCCCCAGTAGACCGCCGATTGTCGAGCGCCCCCCCCCCCCCCCCCGCGTCAGAGCCGCCGACCTCCGGTGGAAGCCCTCCCCCACGCTAGCGCCCACCGCTCCTTCTCTCCGTCACGAAGCCCTAACCGTGTTGAGTCATAGATTTCAATGATTATTTTGGTTAATGACAAGAAGAAGCTTCATGATCGACAAAAAGAAGAATTGATGTTTTTTCATAGGTTAGAAGTTGGTTATTTAGAGTTATAAATGTTAAAATCTATCCTCAAATAATCATACTTCTCATTGCTTTTAAAAATATTCATGAAAACTCTTTTCTGTAGATAGTTGACAAAAACATGTCAACAGGTTATTTTTAACTTGTGAACAGGATTTCAAATGAAACCTGTCTACCTGTAAAAATTAACCTGTCAACAGCTTTTTAAAGGTAACGGTCAAAAACCTGTCTACTGTACATTTTACATGTCAACAGTTTTTTGAATAACAAAGCATATCTTTGAAGAGTCATCTTCTTTAATGAAAGGTTGCATCCATTTCTCTTCATCAGGAATCATCTTTTTTGGTTGCAACTTTTCACTAATGATTGTAACTTTTCAATCACTATAAATACATCGTGATTCATTCATCCAAATCACCGAATTTCACTCTCTATTCTTTGATCTATTTTGCATTCTATTTGGTATTCAAAAAGCACTCGTATTCAATATTCTATCGTTTGAATCTCCAAGCTTATTTAATATTCTTGTGATTCAATACGATAATCTACTTCCAAATTGTAATAACCCGGAAAATGTGAACCAGTTTAAAATTCTTAAATCAGGTTATTAACAAGAAATTTGAATGATTGAAATGGCATATTTCAATAAAATATAGAATTGGGTATAATATTGCAGTTCGAAATTTTGAATACAAACTTGGTCTGATTGTACCGAGTGGAAATTATAACGGATTTTGACGAAACTGAAAATATTTAAATCTGTTTATCAATACCTTTCTAACGAATCTGAAAAATCGAAGTTTCATAACGGAAATCAAAAGTTATGGCCAGATGAATTTTCAGAAAGGTCGCTATATAGTATATATAGCCCTTGAAAATAGAGATTTTGCATACGACCTCGGAATTCGACGAAACCACTTTTGTTGGGTCCGGGATGTCAAATTATTGCTAAGTTTCAAATTTCATAATTTTTGAAGCTAGTATGTGAGCGGGGCAAAAGATAACGTGTTTGGTCAAATTCTGTTAAAATGGGTCGACCTAAAAATGGCCGTTTTGCAAACGAGCTCAGAATTCGACGAAACTGGTTTTGTTGGGACCATATCGTCAAAACAAAGCTAGATTTATTTTTCTGGAATTTTTCGATTCAGTTTGTGGCCCTGGCAAATTGAAATGTACGTTTAAATTAAATATCAAATGTTTTATATTTTAATTTGAAAAATAACTGACTGTAACAGTCGAAATGGCCAACGAAACATATCCCATTATGTCCGGAATGGGGGTATTTAGCTAGGGGCGACAGTCGTTGGGTTTGATTTCGAGGTCGTTTGTGGAAGGGGGTATTTTTGGAATTAAATAAATTAAAAATTAAAATAAAAAGGGCATCGGCCAATCACAATTCATCTCCTTCCTCGAAACCCCTGTCGCGACGCGGAAATGAACCCGAAACTTCTCTCTTAAAATTCTCCGCAACCAGACAATGAAATCAAGCAAACTCAGATCCATTTTGAAGAGCGTTCAGAGATCTTCAAATCCATAGTAATTTCACGAATTATCGTTGAGTGTTGAGGGAGTTATAGCGTCGGGAAACCCCGAACTTCGCGCCGCCGCCGTGCCCTCTAGGAAGCGTCGATCTGACCATCTCAGGTGGCATTGGGAAGCTCTTTCCTTCCTCTTCGACGCAGCGCTGGCCGTTCGTCCTAAAGCTTCGTGGTTTTGCCGAAAAGATCAACCCTAGTTTTCGAAATCGAAAAGGGTATACAGCTGAAACTATTTTCCACTGATTTTTACACTTTAAAGCATTGCAAACTTGTAAAAATTGTATCTTTTTGCTATGTTAACGAAATTCGATGAAACAGGAGAAACCGTGACCGCAAGGAGGCTCTCTACAATCTAGAAGAAGCCGCGGATTTTTCTGACCTTCCTACAATTTTTAGCACTGCAATAACCAATGTGAGGAATCTAAACTATTTGTGTGAATGAAATCGTGTTGTATAAATTATATAAGCTAAGTGTAAATTATATACGCATTGTATACCTCATGTACATGTGTTGTATAAGTTATATTAGCGATGTATAAATTATACAAGCGTTGAATGAAACATATATACTTTGAATTGTGATGAAATGCAAGTGAATTATTATATATATATATATATATATATATATATATATATATATATATATACTCCCCTCGTCCACAGACCATGGACGATATTTATTGCTTGTGATTGACGTGATATTATATGGTTTGACGAATGGTTGGAAATAATTGTTTGTGGTTGATATTGTGGTTGAAAAATACCTTTGTGGTTGAAAAATATCCTCTTGTGGTTGAAACAAAATAGAATAGGATTGTGGAATTGAAAATAAAACATGCCGCCTGCGTGCGAACTAGATGCATGATCCCCATTGTCAAAAACCGCGAGGTTTTAAGGTAGAGAGAGGAGCCGTACTAGGGACGGTCCCGGTTTTTACTACCCTGCCGTTATGCTGCCAAAATTTTCTGAAATATTTATGTGTTAGAATAATTTTCATTCATTGAAATTATTTACATATACTATAGAGAATATTCATGTGTTGAGTTGCAATTCTTTCGTTGAGTTGAAATTCATGTGTTGAATATTATTTGAGTTTAAACAAATGGCTTTAGCAATAAAAATCACAATTTTATATATATATATATATATACAAACGATATATAATATTCATGTGTTGAGTTGCAATTCATTCGTTGAGTTGAAATTCATGTGTTGAATATTATTTGAGTTTAAACAAATGGCTTTAGCAATAAAAATCACATTTTTATATATATACAAACGATATAGAATATTCATGTGTTGAGTTGCAATTCATTCGTTGAGTTGAAATTCATGTGTTGAATATTATTTGAATTTAAACAAATGGCTTTAGCAATAAAAATCACATTTTTATATATATACAAACGATATAGAATATTGATGTGTTGAATTGCAATTTGTTCGTCGAGTTGAAATTCATGTGTTGAATGTTATCGTATTTTAAAAATAAAATGAATAGACAATAAAAACTATA
The DNA here is from genome assembly GCA_030737875.1 of Allium sativum. Classification (NCBI taxonomy): domain Eukaryota; kingdom Viridiplantae; phylum Streptophyta; class Magnoliopsida; order Asparagales; family Amaryllidaceae; genus Allium; species Allium sativum. The sequence goes on along the minus strand of CM060920.1, from coordinate 934,371,382 downwards.
TTTTTATTGTGAATAGGAAGAGTTAAAAATACACATGTGTCGAATAAATATTTTTGATGATAAAAATATTCCTTTTATCATGTATACGCTTAGTTAAAAATACACATGTGTCGAATAAATATTTTTGATGATAAAAATATTCCTTTTATCATGTATACGCTTAGTTAAAAATACACATGTGTCGAATAAATATTTTTGATGATAAAAATATTCCTTTTATCATGTATACGCTTAGTTAAAAATACACACGTGTTGAAATAAATAATAGTTTGCTAGAAATATTATTATTAGTTTTGTTCTGCATATATATACATGTGTTGAACAGGAAAAATGGATTAGCTGTAGAGTAAAGAAATTATTTGCGTGCCCGACAAATAGGTAAACCTTGATGAGTTGGCTGCGCAATTTTATTTATATATCAACTCCTGTGAATGCCATTGGATGCGGAGTGTTGGTTATTCTGTGTGACATAATAAATAACGCCATAGGATAGTAACAATTAATTTTGAACTACACTACATGGCATACTTCTTGATGATAGGCATGCTTCATCATATTCCACATAAGCAATTGGAGCTTGTGTGACGAGGAGGAAGATTTACCATATAAGCAAGAGGCTTGTATGGCGATAACTATGTACTACAGGTTGAACTGATGACTGATATGGACTATATAAATTATAACGATAAATTGCCAGATTAATAAAAATCCCACACGGGTCTGGAGTTGACAATAATCACGTCGCTCTAGTTATTAGATACGGCACATGGACTTTTTATTTCCACACGGAAACGGGGTGACGGGAATTTATTCTCTGGAGTGATTATCAGTACATGCTCCCCCGTAAACACCAAAATATATCACTAAAAATATGTGAATGCTTTTTAGGATTTATTGGGTACCTAATACGGCCCAATAAATTTCCAAACCCCTCCCCGTACAAAGGAGGTTATGGCGAAATTTTTCGAAATATTAAGGCGTTAGTGAAATATTTGAAGTGAAAACGAAATTGAAAATAATAGAATGAACTATATTTATATATATAAATATAAATATAATAAAAAGGAATAGAGGCCGTGCAGTTCATGTTTCGGAATCATAATTTGAAATGATTAGTATGAGAAATCCGACCATCGGATTTTCCCGAAACCGCAATCGCGGAGTTCGCCTTGGAAATATCTTTCTAACGGCACCAACCTTGTAAAAATCCAATGGTTGGATTGTCCAGAATGTTTAATTCAAATCTGAAGAAAAACAGCGCCATAATCGTTTATATTTATATATAAATATAAATATAATTAAATTTAATCGAATAACGACGCTATAGTTCGAATTTTGAAACCGTAACTTCAAACAACTAGTGTGGGAGATCCGACCGTCGGATTTTCACGAAACTGGAACCGTTGGGTTCGCTTTGGGAATATCTTCCCACTGATATAGACTTTGTAGAAATCCAACGGTTAGATTTTCCGATATATGTCAAACAAATTAAGGGAAAAACAGGGCCAGTGCCACGGCACGACCTGAAACGTCGTTTAATTAAATATGGCCATCTTTAAATAAATAAAAATGGCGAAAAATCGTTATCAAATATTATAAGCAATATTGATTGAGAATAAACCAAATGGGCTTGAATTGTTTGATATTTGATGGTTGTATGTGTATGACATGAAAATAACACTAAATAACCGAAAGATGGACGTCGAATAATATAACCATAAAATGAATCGATTTAAATTCTAATGACGTGAATTATTTGAAAAGGCCGAGCTAACCCTCATTTCAAATAATTTATCGAGCGATTCGAATTGGAAAATGCAAAGACGATTCAAGACCGACGATCTTCGTATCGGTTGGATGGGCGCTACTGAGGTTCCTGACCGGAGTAGCTACCGGAAGGGGATGGAAGTAGTAGCCGTCTGGACGTATGTGTTTATTGGACGGATATACGAGGAATTTGACGCCTCCGGTTTCGTTCAGACCCAGAACGGACTTATAAATGGACTATGTGTCTGACAGTGGTTTTATTCTATATTGATTGATCTCTGTTAAATATATATCTGTTTGGCGGCGGAGAATTTATTCTTTTGCTTAACGCCCTTCTCTGAGACGTACGAGCTCAGGGGTTATATATCGATAGAAATCAATCGTATGGAGTGGACTGCCTATGTGGCATGCCAAGATGCTATGATCAAGGCTTCTGTTGCAAAGCAAAGTCTTGTGAATGATGATCAAAGCAAGGTCTACATAGCCTAGCTTTGTGTATTTCGTAGATTCGCGAACCTCACACCCTGGTATGAGTTAAAAACGGGATACAGACTGCAGGGAGAGCACGACGTTTCTTTCTAGCTATGGTGGTGTCAGTGACTTACCAGCCCTGACATATATATCTATTTTTCACCTTTGTGGTTGTTGGAATGCGAGGCGCCTCGATTATAGGTCCGTAAGGACCGGGAAACGTGTGTTCAGGCATAATTAATCCTCTAACGTAAGTGAGGACCGGCCCTGAAGATCCAGGATACCCAGTGTGCGTAGTCCTGAGGCATTTGCTAGAGTGTCTCGAAGCGGAGAGGAGCTTGCCCCTTGCCTCGACTCATGACGGAAATCCAATTTCCAATACGAGATAACGGATTCGATTGTAACTTATATATGGCGACATAGTGGCATGGGACGCTCATGTCGCCTATGATTGATATTTATGATGCTATTCGTTTTTGAAACATATATGCACTAGTAATAATATCAGATGATTTTGCTTTATACGTATCAAGCACATTTGGCTATTATAAGGTAAAACTCTATCCTCCGGCTTGCGTTGCATTGTGTGATGGGACCTGAGTCTTATAATGGCTTCATTCTTTCTAAAAGCATTGCGTTGTTTTAAAAGAATTTACTTTATTTTAAATGCACTAGCAATCACTGGAGTAAACCCGTTCCGCGAAAGTGGCGTGGTCCTATGATTTGCTATTTACTGTTGTTTAACTGTTAAATAGATTCCTCATACCAGTCCCCATGACTGACTCGTCGTTTGTTTCACTTTGCAAACGCGGGTGCCCTTATTTTCACACGGGCAGCCTAGTACACAGGTGATAGGTGGTTTTTGGTTCTGCACTGCTGCATAGAGTGCACTTTTGGCTCATGGTGAGGCTGACTTCATAGAGATGACTTTGATATTTTCCGCCATTACTGTATTTATATTATGATTCCGCCACTGGCGATGCAGACTGATTTACTTTCCGTATTTCTCACTATATGTATATGTATTCCGCCTTCGGCGATGTAGACTGATACCCTTATTATGGCTCACTGCATGTATGTATTCCGCCTCTGGCGATGATGACTGATCACTTTCCTTTCATTTACTAAGTTATATCCCACGTTATGCTATTCTGATATTCCTACATGTTGTGATTCCGCTGTCATATCCATGTAAAATTATTTTATTTATTGTTTCTGCTATTATCTGAACTCTGCTATGATGATTAATGTGTTATTTCCTAATGATTATCCTTAATACTGCCCCTCGGATTTTGGGATCGTCACAGTTGGTATCAGAGCTTTGGTTAACCTTAGTTCCGGGATCTAACACATTAAACACCTCGTTAGAATAGAATCAGTAGTGTTCTAATGCGAGTAGCTCATTAGAGATAGGATTAGCAATGTCCTAGAATGAGCTAAGCAGATTAGCAAAACAATTTGATCAGTACATCACCATTATTTTTCCTTGTATTCCCTTGCTTTATCATTTATGAAAATTATCAAATCTGTGAGCTTGACTCTTTTCTTGCTTATACAGTACTCTTAGATGGCTACACGTGGAGCAGCAGCTAGAGGAGGCCGTGGAGGCCGAGGAGATGCAGCAGGAGGACGGGGGAATATCCCCGTAGTAGTGGAAGGCCCTATTATTCCGTCACCAGCACCAGAAGACTTTGAGCTTGACAAAGTAGCAAATAGGTACAGAAATCTTGGGGGAAAACCTTTTACTGGCACTGGCACAGTGACCGAAGCTATAGCTTGGCTGAAAACCTGTGAGAAAATCTTCGAAGGCATGGGTATGGGAACTAATAACAAAGCCCGACTTGGCATTTGGCTCCTTCAGGAAGAAGCAGAGCTGTGGTGGGATGCCATTACCTCTGAGGATGCAGCTGGTACTATCCGGACTTGGGAGCAGTTCAAGACTTTGTTCAATGAGAAGTTTGTACCGGAACAGGCTCTAGAGAGGATGAGAGAGTAGTTTGCTAATCTCCAGCAAGGAGACCTCTCTATTCAGGGTTATCTAAATAAGTTCACCCAGTTATCGCGCTATGCTCCAGAGCTGATTTTGACCAACAAAGCAAAGAATAAGAGGTTCATATTTGGGCTGAAGCGCAAGTATCACGATAGAGCTATGAGCAACATCAAACTCTCCTTTACAGAACTAGTAGAGATGGCTTGCAACTACGAAGACATGGATGAGAGACATGCTAGCCAAGACCGTGCTAAAAGCCAAGCTGGAAATAAGCGCAAGGCTTCAACCAATCAACCCGAATCTAGCATTACCGCGGCCGTTGCTCAGAAACCTGCAAAGATCCCGAAAGGAAATTGCTACAATTGCGGGAAGCCAGGTCACTTTTCTAATGTATGCAAAGCCCCAAGGAAGCCAAAGGCAAATGACTCAGCCGAATGCTACAACTGCCACAAGAAGGGGCACTATAGCAAGACTTATCCTTTGAAGAAGAGCGCACAAGTGGCTCATGTCTATGACGGGAAGACCCCGCCAGCTACCACCGATGGATCAGGTAAACCCGACGTCTTGGGAGGTATCCTTACCATTAAAAATATTCCTGTTTCTGTACTGTTTGATACTGGTGCATCACGTAGCTTCATTTCTGGTAACCTTGTTCCCAAGTTAAAATTGAAACAAAGATTTCTAAAAGAACCAATTAAAGTTCAAAACCCGATAGGAGGTTCTGTTAGTCTCAGTTTATACTGCAGAGTGCCTATCTCTTATTCATGTTACAAGTTTCCCATTCACTTAATTGTTATGGATTTATCGGAATTCGATGTTATTCTCGGTTTGGAATGGTTAACAAAATATAAGGCCAAAGTTAGATGCGCAGAAAGAATCGTGAAAGTTAAAACAAAACTTGGGCATATCACTATACCATGTCAGGGCTCAGAAATTAATAGAACCGAATTTTGGTCTTCTTTAGAAGTTACTCCCCCTTCAATAGAAAAGATACCGGTCATGAAAAACTACGCGGATGTGTTTGAAGAAGTAGAAAACTTACCACCGCAAAGAGAAATTGAATTTAGAATAGATTTAACTCCTAACGCCCGACCAGTAGTACATCCAATAAGAAGAATGGCCCCGAAAGAAAAAGAAGAGCTAAGTAGTCAAACCCGAGAATTACTTTGGAAAGGTCTGATCAGACCAAGCTTTTCAGCGTGGGGAGTCGCAGTAGTATTTGTCCCGAAATCAGACGGTACTCTAAGACTTTGTGTTGATTACCGAGATCTCAATAAGCAAACACTGAAGAACAAATATCCTTTGCCCCGAATAGATGATCTGTTAGATCAATTAAATGGAGCAATAGTATTCTCCAGAATGGACCTAGCTACAGGTTTCCACCAATTGCGTATAACGGAAGACTGTGTTCCTTTGCCAGCCTTCAGGGGTCCCGATTTATTCTACGAATGGTTAGTAATGCCGTTCGGCTTGTGTAACGCTCCGGCATACTTCGTTGATCTAATGAACAGAGTGTTCCGTGGTGTATTGAATAAATTTGTTTTAGTCTTCATCGATGACATTTTAATTTACTCTAAGTCGGAAGACGAACATGCAAAACATTTAGATCAAGTGTTGAAAATTCTAAGGAGAAATGTCTTGAAAGCTAAATTTTCTAAGTGTGTCTTTTGGCAGAATGAAGTTAAATTCCTAGGCCACGTCGTATCAAAGGAAGGGATTGCTGTAGATCCAAGCAAAATTACAGCGATCCAGAACTGGAAACAACCTACTACTCCCACGGAAGTTCGAAGTTTCCTTGGATTAGCTAGTTACTATTGGAAATTCATTCAGGATTTTTCAAAGATATCAGGAGTTTTGACAAAGCTTACAAAGAAGCATGAGAAATTCAAATGGACTCCCGAATGTGAAGAAGCTTTCCAGGAGCTGAAACTGAAGTTGACAATTGCTCCAGTATTGACAATTATAGAAGGCAACCAAGACTTGGCTGCATGGACAGACGCTTCTATTAGAGGGCTAGGCGCAATGTTAATGCAAAAAGGCCAAGTGATTGCTTATGCCAGCCGTCAACTAAAGCCGCATGAAAGAAACTATGCAACTCATGATCTTGAGTTATTATCCATCGTGTTCGCTTTCAGAATCTGGAGGCATTATTTGCTGGGCGAGAAGTTCGAACTATTTACCGATCATCAATCCTTGAAATATCTTTTCACTCAGAAAGATCTAAACTTGAGACAACAGCGTTGGTTAGAATTCCTTGCAGCATACGATTTTGAAATTCTATACACTCCGGGGAAAGCCAATGTTGTAGCCGATGCTCTCAGCAGAAAGAATGAAATCATTGCCAGTTTTATCATTACTTCTTCCTTACAAGATAAGATTACTATTCTTCAGAAGGACGATGAATTCATTAAAAGGATTAGCCAGCGGATCCAAGAAGGAAAACCCTCAGATTTTAGCCTTGATAGCCAAGGAGTCCTAAGATTAAAAGGGCGAATTTGTGTACCTAGGATCCCAGAGCTTAGAAGAGAAATACTTGATGAGTGCCACAAGTCCAAGTTAAGTATCCACCCTGGTGTGAGCAAAATGTATAACGATATCAAACGCACATTCTGGTGGAAGGCGATGAAAAGAGATATTTCAATATATGTTAGCAGATGCTCCACTTGTCAGCTAGTTAAGAGTGATCAGCAGAAATTGGTGGGATTATTACAACCATTAGAAATTCCAGGATGGAAGTGGGAACAAATCTCGATGGATTTTATCGATGGCCTGCCGCGAACTAGAAAAGGAAACGACAGTATATGGGTAATCGTAGATAGCTTCACGAAGACTGCCCATTTCATACCTGTCCGATCCAACAGAACGGCTCAAAGTCTGGCATAGATTTACTTCAAAGAAATAGTTAAACTACATGGAGTGCCGCTCAATATAGTCAGCGATAGAGATCCCCTGTTTACTAGCAAATTCTGGGAAGCATTCCAGGAAGAATTGGGAACCAAATTAAATCTAAGCACCGCTTATCACCCTCAGACAGACGGCCAAACTGAGCGGGTGAATAGAATTTTAGAGGATCTATTGCGGGCTTGTGTTATTGATTTTGGAGGCTCATGGGAAGATCACTTACATCTAGCCGAGTTCTCTTACAACAATAGCTATCAAACAAGTTTGGGAATGTCTCCATTTGAAGCATTATACGGTAGACCGTGCAGATCTCCTGCATGTTGGGTAGAACCTGGCAACAGACTTGTGTTAGGGCCCGATATGATTCAAGAAGCATCGGATAAAGTCGATTTCATTAAGAAGAGATTGAAAACCGCACAGAGCCGACAGAAAAGTTATGCTGATGCGAGAAGAAGGGATATATTGTTTGCCGTTGGCGATTATGTATATTTAAGAGTTTCTCCAATGCGAGGAGTGATCAGATTTGGCAAGACTGGGAAATTGGCACCGAGATTTATTGGTCCCTTTCCTATACTTGAACGGATTGGAACTCTTGCATATAGGGTTTCATTACCTGATTGGTTGCCTGGTGTACATGATGTGTTCCACGTATCTCAACTCAGAAAACATGTTCATGATCCCGATCTTGTTGTGGAAGAAGCAGCGCAACATGATATTGACATAACTCCAGAATTAGCACTCAAGAGAGAGCCATTGAAGATAGTTGGCAAAGAAACCAGGGAGCTAAGGAGGAAAAAGATTCAGCTAGTCAAAGTGCAGTGGAGTAGTGATCCTAGAGACTGTACTTGGGAGACTGAGGAAAGCATTAAACAAGCCTATCCCAAATGCAGAGTGGACATCTCTGACTAACTCCGGTGCAAGGTACCTTTACAATACTTTGCATTTACATTTTATTTCCTGCTTAGTGGTCATTTCCTTTTCGAGGACGAAAAGTTTTAAGTGGGGGAGATTGTAATAACCCGGAAAATGTGAACCAGTTTAAAATTCTTAAATCAGGTTATTAACAAGAAATTTGAATGATTGAAATGGCATATTTCAATAAAATATAGAATTGGGTATAATATTGCAGTTTGAAATTTTGAATACAAACTTGGTCTGATTGTACCGAGTGGAAATTATAACGGATTTTGACGAAACTGAAAATATTTAAATCTGTTTATCAATACCTTTCTAACGAATCTGAAAAATCGAAGTTTCATAACGGAAATCAAAAGTTATGGCCAGATGAATTTTCAGAAAGGTCGTTATATAGTATATATAGCCCTTGAAAATAGAGATTTTGCATACGACCTCGGAATTCGACGAAACCACTTTTGTTGGGTCCGGGATGTCAAATTATTGCTAAGTTTCAAATTTCATAATTTTTGAAGCTAGTATGTGAGCGGGGCAAAAGATAACGTGTTTGGTCAAATTCTGTTAAAATGGGTCGACCTAAAAATGGCCGTTTTGCAAACGAGCTCAGAATTCAACGAAACTGGTTTTTTTGGGACCATATCGTCAAAACAAAGCTAGATTTATTTTTCTGGAATTTTTCGATTCAGTTTGTGGCCCTGGCAAATTGAAATGTACGTTTAAATTAAATATCGAATGTTTTATATTTTAATTTGAAAAATAACTGACTGTAACAGTCGAAATGGCCAACGAAACATATCCCATTGTGTCCGGAATGGGGGTATTTAGCTAGGGGCGACAGTCGTTGGGTTTGATTTCGAGGTCGTTTGTGGAAGGGGGTATTTTTGGAATTAAATAAATTAAAAATTAAAATAAAAAGGGCATCAGCCAATCACAATTCATCTCCTTCCTCGAAACCCCTATCGCGACGTGGAAATGAACCCGAAACTTCTCTCTTAAAATTCTCCGCAACCACACAATGAAATCAAGCAAACTCAGATCCATTTTGAAGAGCGTTCAGAGATCTTCAAATCCATAGTAATTTCACGAATTATCGTTGAGTGTTGAGGGAGTTATAGCGTCGGGAAACCCCGAACTTCGCGCCGCCGCCGTGCCCTCTAGGAAGCGTCGATCTGACCATCTCAGGTGGCATTGGGAAGCTCTTTCCTTCCTCTTCGACGCAGCGCTGGCCGTTCGTCCTAAAGCTTCGTGGTTTTGCCGAAAAGATCAACCCTAGTTTTCGAAATCGAAAAGGGTATACGGCTGAAACTATTTTCCACTGATTTTTACACTTTAAAGCGTTGCAAACTTGTAAAAATCGTATCTTTTTGCTATGTTAACGAAATTCGATGAAACAGGAGACACCGTGACCGCAAGGAGGCTCTCTACATTCGAGAAGAAGCCGCGGATTTTTCTGACCTTCCTACGATTTTTAGTACTGCAATAACCAATGTGAGGAATCTAAACTATTTGTGTGAATAAAATCTGTTGTATAAATTATATAAGCTAAGTGTAAATTATATACGCATTGTATACCTCATGTACATGTGTTGTATAAGTTATATTAGCGATGTATAAATTATACAAGCGTTGAATGAAACATATATGCTTTGAATTGTGATGAAATGCAAGTGAATTATTATATTATATTATATATATATATACTCCCCTCGTCCACAGACCATGGACGATATTTATTGCTTGTGATTGACGTGATATTATATGGTTTGACGAATGGTTGGAAATAATTGTTTGTGGTTGATATTGTGGTTGAAAAATACCTTTGTGGTTGAAAAATATCCTCTTGTGGTTGAAACAAAATAGAATAGGATTGTGGAATTGAAAATAAAACATGCCGCCTGCGTGCGAACTAGATGCATGATCCCCATTGTCAAAAACCGCGAGGTTTTAAGGTAGAGCGAGTAGCCGTACTAGGGACGGTCCCGGTTTTAACTACCCTGCCGTTATGCTGCCAAAATTTTCTGAAATATTTATGTGTTAGAATAATTTTCATTCATTGAAATTATTTACATATGCTATAGAGAATATTCATGTGTTGAGTTGTAATTCATTCGTTGAGTTGAAATTCATGTGTTGAATATTATTTGAGTTTAAACAAATGGCTTTAGCAATAAAAATCGCATTTTTATATATATACAAACGATATAGAATATTCATGTGTTGAGTTGCAATTCATTCGTTGAGTTGAAATTCATGTGTTGAATATTATTTGAGTTTAAACAAATGGCTTTAGCAATAAAAATCACATTTTTATATATATACAAACGATATAGAATATTCATGTGTTGAGTTGCAATTCATTCGTTGAGTTGAAATTCATGTGTTGAATATTATTTGAATTTAAACAAATGGCTTTAGCAATAAAAATCACATTTATATATATATATACAAACGATATAGAATATTGATGTGTTGAATTGCAATTTGTTCGTCGAGTTGAAATTCATGTGTTGAATGTTATCGTATTTTAAAAATAAAATGAATAGTTAATAAAAACTATATTTTTATTGTGAATAGGAAGAGTTAAAAATACACATGTGTCGAATAAATATTTTTGATGATAAAAATATTCCTTTTATCATGTATACGCTTAGTTAAAAATACACATGTGTCGAATAAATATTTTTGATGATAAAAATATTCCTTTTATCATGTATACGCTTAGTTAAAAATACACATGTGTCGAATAAATATTTTTGATGATAAAAATATTCCTTTTATCATGTATACGCTTAGTTAAAAATACACACGTGTTGAAATAAATAATAGTTTGCTAGAAATATTATTATTAGTTTTGTTCTGCATATATATACATGTGTTGAACAGGAAAAATGGATTAGCTGTAGAGTAAAGAAATTATTTGCGTGCCCGACAAATAGGTAAACCTTGATGAGTTGGCTGCGCAATTTTATTTATATATCAACTCCTGTGAATGCCATTGGATGCGGAGTGCTGGTTATTCTGTGTGACATAATAAATAACGCCATAGGATAGTAACAATTAATTTTGAACTACACTACATGGCATACTTCTTGATGATAGGCATACTTCATCATATTCCACATAAGCAATTGGAGCTTGTGTGACGAGGAGGAAGATTTACCATATAAGCAAGAGGCTTGTATGGCGATAACTATGTACTACAGGTTGAACTGATGACTGATATGGACTATATAAATTATAACGATAAATTGCCAGATTAATAAAAATCCCACACGGGTCTAGAGTTGACAATAATCACGTCGCTCTAGTTATTAGATATGGCACATGGACTATTTATTTCCACACGGAAACGGGGTGACGGGAATTTATTCTCTGGAGTGATTATCAGTACATGCTCCCCCGTAAACACCAAAATATATCACTAAAAATATGTGAATGCTTTTTAGGATTTATTGGGTACCTAATACGGCCCAATAAATTTCCAAACCCCTCCCCGTACAAAGGAGGTTATGGCGAAATTTTTTGAAATATTAAGGCGTTAGTGAAATATTTGAAGTGAAAACGAAATTGAAAATAATAGAATGAACTATATATATATAAATATAAATATAATAAAAAGGAATAGAGGCCGTGCAGTTCGTGTTTCGGAATCATAATTTGAAATGATTAGTACGAGAAATCCGACCATCGGATTTTCCCGAAACCGCAATCGCGGAGTTCGCCTTGGAAATATCTTTCTAACGGCACCAACCTTGTAAAAATCCAATGGTTGGATTGTCCGGAATGTTTAATTCAAATCTGAAGAAAAACAGCGCCAGAATCGTTTATATTTATATATAAATATAAATATAATTAAATTTAATCGAATAACGACGCTGCAGTTCGAATTTTGAAACCGTAACTTCAAACGACTAGTGTGGGAGATCCGACCGTCGGATTTTCACGAAACTGGAACCGTTGGGTTCGCTTTGGGAATATCTTCCCACTGATATAGACTTTGTAGAAATCCAACGGTTAGATTTTCTGATATGTGTAAAACAAATAAAGGGAAAAACAGCGCCAGTGCCACGGCACGACCTGAAACGTCGTTTAATTAAATATGGCCATTTTTAAATAAATAAAAATAGCGAAAAATCGTTATAAAATATTATAAGCAATATTGATTGAGAATAAACCAAATGGGCTTGAATTGTTTGATATTTGATGGTTGTATGTGTATGACATGAAAATAACACTAAAGAACCGAAAGATGGATGTCGAATAATATAACCATAAAATGAATCGATTTAAATTCTAATGACGTGAATTATTTGAAAAGGCCGAGCTAACCCTCATTTCAAATAATTTATCGAGCGATTCGAATTGGAAAATGCAAAGACGATTCAAGACCGACGATCTTCGTATCGGTTGGATGGGCGCTACTGAGGTTCCCGACCGGAGTAGCTACCGGAAGGGGATGGAAGTAGTAGCCGTCTGGACGTATGTGTTGATTGGACGGATATACGAGGAATTTGACGCCTCCGGTTTCGTTCAAACCCAGAACGGACTTGTAAATGGACTGTGTGTCTGACAGTGGATTTTATTCTATATTGATTGATCTCTGTTAAATATATATCTGTTTGGCGGCGGAGAATTTATTCTTTTGCTTAACGCCCTTCTCTGAGACGTACGAGCTCAGGGGTTATATATCGATAGAAATCAATCGTATGGAGTGGACTGCCTATGTGGCATGCCAAGATGTTATGATCAAGGCTTCTATTGCAAAGCAAAGTCTTGTGAATGATGAACAAAGCAAGGTCTACGTAGCCTAGCTTTGTGTATTTCGTAGATTCGCGAACCTCACACCCCGGTATGAGTTAAAAACGGGATACGGACTGCAGGGAGAGCATAACGTTTCTTTCTAGCTATGGTGGTGTCAGTGACTTACCAGCCCTGACATATATATCTATTTTCACCTTTGTGGTTGTTGGAATGCGAGGCGCCTCGATTATAGGTCTGTAAGGACCGGGAAACGTGTGTTTAGGCATAATTAATCCTCTAACGTAAGTGAGGACCGGCCCTGAAGATCCAGGATACCCAGTGTGCATAGTCCTGAGGCATTTGCTAGAGTGTCTCGAAGCGGAGAGGAGCTTGCCCCTTGCCTCGACTCATGACGGAAATCCAATTTCCAATACGAGATAACGGATTCGATTGTAACTTATATATGGCGACATAGTGGCATGGGACGCTCATGTCGCCTATGATTGATATTTATGGTGTTATTCGTTTTTGAAACATATATGCACTAGTAATAATATCAGATGATTTTGCTTTATACGTATCAAGCACATTTGGCTATTATAAGGTAAAACTCTATCCTCCGGCTTGCGTTGCATTGTGTGATGGGACCTGAGTCTTATAATGGCTTCATTCTTTCTAAAAGCATTGCGTTGTTTTAAAAGAATTTACTTTGTTTTAAATGCACTAGCAATCACTGGAGTAAACCCGTTCCGCGAAAGTGGCGTGGTCCTATGATTTTCTATTTACTGTTGTTTAACTGTTAAATAGATTCCTCATACCAGTCCCCATGACAGACTCGTCGTTTCTTTCACTTTACAAACGCGGGTGCCCTTATTTTCACACGGGCAGCCTAGTACACAGGTGATAGGTGGTTTTTGGTTCTGCACTGCTGCATAGAGTGCACTTTTGGCTCATGGCGAGGCTGACTTCATAGAGATGACTTTGATATTTTCCGCCATTACTGTATTTATATTATGATTCCGCCACTGGCGATGCAGACTGATTTACTTTCCGTATTTCTCACTATATGTATATGTATTCCGCCTTTGGCGATGTAGACTGATACCTTATTATGGCTCACTGCATGTATGTATTCCGCCTCTGGCGATGATGACTGATCGCTTTCCTTTCATTTACTAAGTTATATCCCACGTTATGCTATTCTGATATTCCTACATGTTGTGATTCTGCTATCATATCCATGTAAAATTATTTTATTTATTGTTTCTGCTATTATCTGTACTCTGCTATGATGATTAATGTGTTATTTCCTAATGATTATCCTTAATACCGCCCCTCAGATTTTGGGATCGTCACACAAATCTTCACAAACATCAAATCATATTTGAGGACAAGATTGTAGGAAGGGTGTACTCAATTATTGACTAATCAGTGTTAAAACAAGAACACATTCAGAAGTCAAACTCTTGTAATTGTTGAAGTCCTGTGTGGGTAAGCTTGTAGCCCGTGGAATCAAGTGGGTAAGCTTGTAGCCCGTGGAATCAAGTGGGTAAGCTTGTAGCCCGTGAAATCAAGTGGGTAAGCTTGTGGCCCGTAAATCAAGTAGTGTTGTATACCTGTTTCTCTGGGAGAAGTGAGGTTGTTAGTGAAAATCCAGAGAGAGGTCTGGGACTGGACGTTGGATGGTGCTCCGAACCAGTATAAAAATCCCTGGTGTGATTTTTCCTTTTTTACTGCATTTATTATATTTGTTTATCTGCGATTAGCTATTACTTTATACTTGAATATTGTTTGTCATATTACACGATCCTTGTGTGTATTATACTCGGCAAGTATACGCAAACACTTTCATTTGGTATCAAATCACGGTCGTCTTATAACCGTAACACAGTTATTTGATATATTCTTGTAATATGGCAAATAACCCAAGTTCTAGCACTTAAAACACCACTTACACCGAAGGTCAATCAACACAAAGACCTCCATTCTTCAATGGCCTTAATTATAGCTATCGGGCAACACGTATGTCATTTTACATGCAGTCAAATAGCTATGATGCCCGGAATGCTACACAAAAAGAAATAGTGATTCCAACAACTGAATATTCAGAATGGACACAAGCTGAGAAAACTGCAGCAACTGTAAATGCAAAAGCAATGAATATGCTGTTTTGTGCATTATATCAAAATGAATATAACCGTGTTAGTATCTGTACCACTACATATCAAATTTGGCAATCGCTAAAAACCACTCATGAAGGTACTAACAAGGTTAAACAAGCAAAAATAGCTATGTTGAAAAGTCAATTTCAAAATTTCAAAATGAAGCCAAGTGAAACAATCAATGAGATGTACTCACGGTTTCAAACCATTCATCATGCACTTATTGGGTTAGGGCAAAAATATTCTGATTTTGATGTAGTTTCAACAGTCCTACATTCTCTGACTAATGAATGGGAAGGAAAAATATTAGCAATAGAAGAAGCTAATGATCTTTCCACCATGAAGCCAGATGAACTGATAGGAAATCTTATGTCCTATGAAGCTAACCTGCAGGCTAGAAAAGAACAAAAAGAAGAAAACAAAAATGTAGCATTTCATGCCAAAAAGGATGAAGACATCTCAGATTCCGAAGATGAAGATCTAGCATTCATTGTAAAAGGATTCAATAAATTCTTAAAGCAACGAAAGGCTAGTCGTTACAACAACAAAAAATTTGAATCAAATAAACCATCTTCATCAAATGTAGAATGCTTCAACTGTCACAAGAAGGGACATATGCAAAAGGATTGTCTGGAGCAAAAGAAGAAGACAAAAAATAAAAAATTCAAACACAAGAAGGACAAGTCAAAGAAACGAGCATTCTCAGTAACATGGGATGATTCAGACTCATCTTCGTCTGATAGTGAAAGTGACTCAGACGATGAACAAGAAAATGTATGTTTTATGGCAAAAGAAGATGAGGTACAAATTCCTTGATATAAGTGCTGAATTGATATATAAATTCAAAGATATGAAACGACAATGCAAACAAGCTCAAGCAGACTTACGTAGAGCAGAGTTGGAGCGTGATATGCTAAAAGACGAGAAGAAAATATTAGAGGAGGAACTTGAAAAATTTCAAGAGTCATCATCTAATATTAATTCTCAATTAACTCTTTTGAGTCAAGAAATTGAAACTCAAAAAGAGAAAAATGATGCTCTTACTACTGAAAATCATGAGCTTAAGGATAAAGTCAAAATTCTAGACCTAGAAAAAGCTTGCTTACAAAGTAAGTTAGATGACATTACTCAAAATGTTTCTAACTTCAACAAAGGTCGAGAAAATTTGACAAAGATTATTGAAAATTCATAGTCTACTACAAATAAACATGGTTTGGGGTATAAGAAACAAGATACAAAGAAACATCTTAGTAATAAAAGAAAGCAAAAGGTGCAAGAAACTAAAGCTAAGAAAAATCTTAGTTTGTTATATTCCAAACCAAAATCAGTTGTAAAATTTCAAAAGAAAAATATCAAGAATATTAAAATATGGGTTCCTAAAATAAATAAAAATTTAATTAGGAATAGGTACATTCAAATTTTTTTGAATACTGTGCATCATAATTCCAGTTATTTATATAAAGGGGATACCGGACCCGTATGGGTTTGGACTCCTAAGACCTAACTCTTAGGACCCTATAAAAAGTGGGTACCATGATCTTAATTCTATTTTTTGCAGGTCCCACTTAAGAAAAGAGGAAAGTGGATACTGGACAGTGGTTGCTCGAAGCATATGACTGGAGACAAGAGCTTATTAACAAATATCACTTATTCAAATGGTGGCTCTATCACTTTTGGAGATAATTCAAAAGGCTATATCATCGGCAAAGGCGATGTGAGCAATTACGGTACATCTAACTTACCTCTTATTACTAATATCAAGCTAGTTAAAAACTTGAAACATAATTTACTAAGTATTAGTCAACTGTGCGACAAAGGTTTTATCATTTCTTTTTCAGATAATAAATGTAGTATTTTAGATAAAGATCGAAATCTAGTTTTTGAAGGTTATAGAGACAAAAATATCTATATTCTGAATATGAACATCAATCATAATTCAGATATGTGTCTTGTAGCAAATGATAATGATCCATGGCTATGGCACAAACGTTTCTGTTACATAAACTTCAGAACTATTGACAAGCCAGCCAAAAATGATCTAGTTAAAGAACTACCCAAAATGAGCTTTACGGTTAATAATATTTGTGATGCATGTCAACTAGGAAAATTGACTAAATCATCTTTCAAATCCAAAAAAGTCACATCAACATTACAACCACTTGAGTTATTACATATGGATTTATTCGGACCAACATAGGTTCAGTCAATAAATCATAATCGGTATTGTTTGTAATTGTTGATGATTATTCTCGTTATACATGGGTAATTTTCTTGAAAAATAAAAGTGACACGTTTAATCATTTCAAATCATTCGTCAAAAAAAATTCAAAAATCAAAAGGACTTAAGGTTAAGAATATAAGAAGTGATCATGGCGGAGAGTTCGAAAATAATGAATTTGAACATTTTTGTACAAAGAAAGGTATCAATCATAATTTTTCGTTTCCTCGAACTCCACAACAAAATGGAGTAGTAGAACGGAAAAATCGGACTTTACAAGAATGTGCAAGAACATTATTAAATGGATCCACTTTACCAAAACATTTTTGGGTAGAAGCTATTGCAACTGCGTGTTATGTTTTGAATCGTGTATCTATTCGACCTCTCACGAAAAATACATCTTATGAGCTATTTAATCAGAAAAAGCCAAATATCTCATATTTCAAAGTTTTTGGTTCTAAATGTTTTGTTTTAAATACGAAAGACCATCTGGGAAAATTTGATCCAAAATCCGATAAAGGTACATTTGTCGGATATTCGGAACGAAGCAAGGCCTATCGTATATTCAATAAGAGAACTAAAACTATTGAAGAATCACTTCATGTATCTTTTGACGAATTCTATAAGCCATCTCATAATATATTAGCTGACGAAGAAAGTATAGTCACTAATAATCCTACCATCACAAATAATGACTCTGACTCAGAAATTATTGAAGATATTCCTCAACCTGCTGTGGCACCTTCTCCACCTAGAATTAGATCTCCTCCAAGAATTCTAAGAGATCATCCAGTTCAAAATGTTATTCGAGAAGTAACCTCACAGATTAGGACAAGGAGTCAACTTAATCAAATGGGTCATGTTGCGTTTATTTCGAATATCGAACCGAAAAATCCTAAGGAAGCTGCAACCGACGACTACTGGATCATTTCCATGCAAGAAGAGCTAAATTAGTTCGAGCGCAATGATGTATGGGAACTTGTTCCAAGGCCAACTGACCAATCGGTTATAGGAACTAAATGGGTTTATAAGAATAAGGCTGATGAACAAGGGAATATCACTAGAAATAAAGCACGGTTAGTAGCACAAGGTTATAATCAAGAAGAAGGTATCGATTATGAAGAAACATTTGCACCTGTCGCAAGACTAGAGGCTATTAGAATTTTATTATCTTTTGCTTGTTATCACAATTTTAAATTATGTCAGATGGATGTCAAGAGTGCATTCTTAAACGGGTTTATAAAAGAAAGAGTGTATGTTGAACAACCTCCTTTATTTAAACATGAAAAATATCTGGATCATGTATTTAAACTTAAAAAGGCTTTGTACGGCTTAAAACAAGCACCACGTGCTTGGTATGAACGTTTACGAAGTTAACTTATTGATTCGGGCTTTCATATATGTGACGGCCCGCCTCGCACCATCCTGCATTTCCTCCAAAAGTGCGCTGTACACATGCCCGACTAGCACAAGACGGTCGTCAGAAGAAAGGAAAGAAGGGAACGAACTAATCAAAGAACCTGTAGAATGCCTCACAGCGCATGGGATAAAATATAATAATAACATACTTGACATAAAACAGGCGAGACAGTGCATAAGCTGATAACTAAAACCAACATCAATCTCAAAGCAGCGGAAATCCAAATACAGCTTATTACAATTTTCCAAATTTACTGTCTCTAAACAAAAGAAAGCTAAAGTAGAAGATGCACCACCAATGCCCAAGCAGTGATCTTCAACAACACAGGGAGAATATTATATATATATTACGTGGAAGCCTCCTGCTCGTCTCCGGATCATCTACCCGTGCATCACCAGCTAACCTGTCTCTAGTCTGCTCGTGTGAGCACCCAGAGTAATAAGAAGAGACATAAAACTCTGGGTCAGACATAAAGCCTGGTATGAGCGATAAGCATCTAAACAGAATAATAACAGGTATACTAAGCCATACCTGAACCTGGACCTGCAACCAAAGAGTTAGTACCACATACCGTACAATACTCCAAGGTGCCATAATAATTAGTGTAAGAATACGGGGGTGGGGTGTGCATGTCAAAATGATAGCAACAAATCATCCATAGCAACCATCCTCACACCTCTCACTCAGTGCCTGAAGCGTACGACGTCTACCACTTTGGAACACTAGACAAACTGAGGCAACGACGAATCCCGACTTGTAGAAACCCTGCTGTGACCAAGCCAAACACTTGGAGTCATGACCACACATTTCAATGACCCACTTCATTGGTCATAGCCCTTGGTTCTACCAATGCCATAATGGCCCTGAATCCGCCTTCGTACCTCCTACCATAGTGGTCCAAAGCTATAGGTGTCGATAACTCCTTAGCACGCGTCCCGCAGCAAAGCCCAATCATGAAGTGAACTCGTTGATTCCCATCTGAATCTTAAGCTCTAACTTCTCATTTGGACTTCCTTTGCATCTCGGGTTTGGTCGAATTGGAGTGGGTCTTCAGAAGAGTTGTCGCGCATTAACAGTCCTGGAATTCTGTTCGGTTCGGTAGTCATCACCATCATCGGTTCGGGTCGGTAGTCATCTTCTTCATCGGTTCGGGTCGGTAGTCATCTTCTTCATCGGTTCGGGTCGGTACTCCACTTCGGGTCGGTTGTCTCTGTTTGAGTTCGGTGGTTGCTCCCTTCTGAGTTCTCATACCCGATCCTGTCCTTCTCCAATTGCCGATCCGCTCCGCCCCCTTAGCGTACTCCGATCCAATCCTCTTCGATCCGATCCGCTCCCTAGTTCCGATCCGATCCCCCTTGGCCACTCCAACTCTAAGCAATGGCCTTCCTTCCTGCCAAACTTCTTCCAGTGGCAAGTCCTCATCCAGTTCGGATTCCCTTGGTCAGTTCCCTAGTCCGATCCGACCCCTTTTCTCCGATCCGAACCGGTTCGGAGCCTGCACACTTCTGCAACTTTCCAGCGAGCTTTCTATGCCATTCGACGACGTTTTCGAGCAATTTAACTATTCTAATCAATCATAAAACATACCACAGAGTCATAGCAACATGTAATAGCAACCACAAACAACAACCAACAATTCAAATGAATCAAAATGGATCAAAAGTAGCTAAAACTTCATATTTTCCCTTAAGCACTCTTAATCATGTTTAGGCATACAATTAACAAAACACATCGAAATTATCTCAAATTTCTAACAGAGCCTTAAAACATTATTTTAGAATTTTAAGGATTTTTCCAGAATTTATTTACGTATAAATTCGCTAATCTTCACTAATTACCCTTAATCACCGTAATTAGTGCAAAAACTATGCAAATCACTCACCTTGGCCACAAATGAAATTCTCAGAACTGAAACTCCTCTGATTTGGGGCGAATACTGATGTCTAACAGCGGCTCTAACCTTGCTTTGGTGCTTTTTCTCCTTAATTTGGTGTTGCTAAGCCTAATCTTCAATTAGAGAGTGATTTGGGGTGTTTTATATGTAGGAAGCCATTACTAAGGTCTCAAGGAGGTTTGTGGCGGCTCAAAACTGAAATGAAAGTGATAACTTAACCCTAATCAGACCTCCTATACCTCTAAACCCGAAATTCCCCTTGGGCCTAGCTGCTAATCACCCGGTTAAGCCCAATTAAGCTGTCTTTCACCATCTGAAACTTGTTTCAGCCATATCTCCCAAACGGTGAGCCCGTTTGGCTAATGTGACCACTCTACGGAAAGAGAAACCATCATCCGGAGCCAATGGAAGTGGTTTCAGGTCAAAACTCCTATCCAGTCAAAAGTTATGGCCAAAACAGTGCCAACTAGGGGTAAAATTGTCATTTAAAAATCGGGAAAAATCATGAACATGGGAAATGACCCCAATAGTCGTCTCCCAAAGTTACACGACCATACGACTTCGTACGTGAGAGAAATAAATATCCTACGATCCTATGATGCGTAGAATGCGGGTCGTTACACTCTCCCCCCCTTAAGAAATTTCGTCCCCGAAATTCCTTAACCCAAAACATACAAAGGATCCCGCATGCCTAACAACCACATATAACAACAATCAAACATGCAAAACAAGCAAACAAGCCTATCCTAGCATGCGGAAAAACTAAATCGAAGTCAAAATCTTACCAGACAAAGAGTTCTGGATGCTTCTTCCTTACGTCCTCCTCTGTTTCCCAAGTACAATCACTCTCGTCCTCGCTCCACTGTACCTTGACTAGCTTCACCGCCTTCCTTCGAAGTTGCTTCATGTCGTACTCGACAATACGGGCCGGCTTGCGGTTCCCAACCGCCTCGGGTTCTACTTCGAAGTCCTCTAACTGATCAGGTGAAATAGTCATATCTGAGTCGTGAACGAACTTCCTTAGTTGGGAAACATGAAATACGTTATGAACTCCCGCCATCTTCTCTGGTAAGTCAATTCTATATGCCAAATTCCCGACTAGTTCAAGAACAGGGAATGGGCCAACAAATCTTGGTGCCAACTTGCCTCTCCTGCCAAATCGTATTATGCTCTTCAGCGGAGAAATCTTGACAAACACCAAGTCGCCAACGGAGAACTTTAAGTCTCTTCTTCTCTTATCAGCATAACTTTTCTGCCTATCTTGGGCTGCCTTCATTCGTTGTTGAATGATCTTGATCTTACCTGAAGTTTCCCTCACCACATCTGGTCCAAGCATAAACTTCTCGCCAGTCTCTATCCAACATGATGGTGAGTTGCACGGTCTTCCGTACAAAGCTTCAAACGGAGCCATACCGATACTGGATTGGTAGCTATTATTATATGCAAACTCTACTAGATGCAAATGGTCATCCCATGATCCACCAAAATCCAATATACATGCTCTCAAGAGATCTTCCAAAATACGATTCACCCTTTCCGTCTGACCGTCGGTCTGAGGATGATATGCGGTACTGAGATGTAACTCTGACCCTAGAGCCTCTTGTAAGCTCTTCCAAAACCCACTAGTGAATAACGGGTCTCGGTCGCTCACAATGCTTTTAGGTACTCCATGAAATCTCACTACCCACTTCATATATAATTCTGCTAACTTAGCTGCCGTTCTGGTCGATTTGACTGGTATAAACTTTGCACTTTTAGTCAGTCGATCTACAATTACCCAAATGCTGTCATATCCCGATCTAGTCCTTGGTAAACCATCGATGAAATCCATCGAGACTTGCTCCCATTTCCATTCGGGAATTTCTAAGGGCTGTAACAACCCACTAGGCTTCTTTTGCTCTGCTTTAACTAGCTGGCAATTCATGCATTTGGATATAAACTTCCCAACGTCTCTTTTCATTCCTTCCCAGTAGTAAGTCTGCTTCATATCTCGATACATCTTGTTACCACCGGGGTGTATAGTTAGCTTTGAGTGATGACATTCTCTAAGCACTTCATCCCTCAATCCATTGACATTGGGTACAACAAGCTTTCCATTCTTTCTAAGCCATCTTTCTCGATCAAGCCCATACTTGTTCATCTCCTCATCGATACCCATCTCTAACTTGGAGATGATTTCCAATAGGTTAGGATCGTCCCTCTGACTAGAGCCGATTCGTTCAATCAAAGTGGGTCTGATCGTCAAACTTGCTAACATTTCTGGATCCAATTCGCACTTTGGTCTGAAATCAAACCCCGCGATAAACTCCAGTTGCTTCCATTCAAGGAACATAGCCCCTAAGCTGGCATGTCTTCTACTCAATGCATCAGCCACCGCATTGCCCTTTCCTGGTGTGTATGCGATGTCAAAATCATAGGAAGCTAAGAACTCTAACCATCTCTGCTGACGGAGATTTAAATCCTTCTGGGAGAATAAATACTTTAACGACTTATGATCTGTAAACAGCTCAAATCTTTCTCCCAAGAGATAGTGTCTCCACATCCTTAACGCGAACACGATCGCTGCCAATTCTAAATCATGGGTAGGGTATCTTTTCTCGTGCGGTTTCAATTGCCGACTTGCGTAAGCTACAACCCTACCGCCTTGCATTAATACAGCACCCAGTTCGGTACCACAGGCATCCGTGTATACCGTCATCTCTTCATCCCCCTTAGGAATGACTAACACTGGTGCGCTTGTCAACTTGTCCTTTAGGCTTTTAAATGCATTCTCGCACCTTTCATCCCAAATAAAAGCTTGATTCTTCTTGGTCAACTGGGTCAATGGTGCTGCTATCTTGGAGAAACCTTGGATAAACTTACGATAATATCCAGCTAATCCCAAGAAACTTCTTACATCTGTTGCATTCTTGGGCGTAGGCCAATCCTGTACCGTAGCCACCTTTGCTGGGTCCACGGCAATACCACTCTCTGATACAACATGGCCCAAGAACCTCACTTCCCTCTTCCAGAAGTGACACTTAGAAAACTTTGCTTTCAATTGGTGTTTTCTCAACACCTCCATCGCTACTCTTAAATGTTCCTTGTGTTCCTCCTCTGTCCTCGAATAGACCAAAATATCATCAACGAACACAAGGACAGACTTATTCAGCTGATCTCTGAATACCCTATTCATAAGGTCCACAAAATATGCCGGGGCATTAGTCAGTCCAAATGGCATAACCAACCATTCATAAAACCCAGACGGCGTTCGAAATGCCGTTTTAGCTATACTCTCAGCTTCCACTCTAAGCTGATGAAAACCTGTCGCGAGATCCAACTGAGAAAATACTCTCGCGCCACTCAACTGATCAAACAAATCATCTATCCGCGGTAGAGGATACTTATTCTTCCTCGTCACTTTATTCAACTCGCGGTAGTCTACACACAAACGAAGGGAACCATCCGCCTTGGTAGCAAACACAACTGGTGCTCCCCATTCAGAAACACTCCTTCTGATAAATCCCTTCTTCAAAAGATCGCTGACTTGCACCTCGAGCTCGCGCTGCTCCCTTGGTGCCATACGACGAAGTGGCATCACTATAGGTCTAGCATCCTTTACCAAATCAATACGAAACTCAATCTCTCGGTGTGGTGGAAGTCCGGTCACTTCTTCGAAAACATCCGGATACTGGCCAACCACGGGCAAACCTGACAACTCACTATGCGGAATGTCGAGAGAGTTTAGAAAACTAGCCAATACCCCCTTACTGGGTAGACCACCAAACACTATCCTCCGCCCATCATCCGCTCTAGCTGTCACCAACAAGCCCTCACAGTCTACCACCACCCTGTATCTTTGGAGCCAATCTACTCCCAAAATAATGCCAAACCCAGTAAAGCCCAAAACAAAGCAATCACAAACAAACATGCATCCATGACTCGATAAGACCACATTGCGACAAATCATGCTAAGGCTAGTCGAACCACCAATCGGGTTCGTCACTACTAAAGGTCTATCGACAAGCTCGGGCTCCAATCCCAACCTATCTACCAGGTCACTAGATATGAAAGAACTGGAAGCTCCGGTATCAAACAAAACTCTAACAGGAACATCATAAACAGAAAGCATACCTTGAATGACGACACTCTTTCCCTTCTCCGCCGCTGTTGGGGCATTCGACGAAGAGGGAATAGCATTAAGGGCGTAGGCTTTCACTATTTGCTTTTCTTTAGGGGGCTGTGGACACTTGTCCTTGTGATGTCCCATTTGGCCACAGTTGAAGCACTTCCTATCCGCTGGCTTGGCCCGACAATTACTAGCATAATGGCCCTTCTTACCACAGCTGAAGCACTCCACATCTTGCTTATTCCTTTTCTTCTGGCCATCTTTAGCTTGGCTCTGCTTTCTCTTATTCTGGGAACCACCCTTCCCTCCACCACTTGCTTGTGGTTTTGGCTCTTCTGCAGATGCAACCTCAATCTTCGACTTAGGGTAGAGACTTTCTGATCTTAATGCTTTCCCCACAATCGATTCAAACGTCTCATCGATGTGATTAATAAGTTTTTCCCCCAAGTACTGATCCAAACCAGTTATGAATTTCTCATTCTTTTTCTCGGCAGTATCAATAAGAGATAACCCATATTTTGACAAAGTGTCAAATTCGGCAATATACTCGGAGACGGCTCTGCCATTCTGCTTGAGCTCCAAGAATTTCTTAAACAACATTGACTTCTGAGCAGCTGGAATGAACTTCTCACTAAAGCGAGCTTTAAACTGCTCCCAAGTAATCTGATCTTCGGGAGTAGCTGCCTTTATAGCATTCCACCAATTCATTGCCCGCCCTTGCAGCTGACGGGACGCTAGCTTTCTCTTCATCGCATCCTCGATACCCAAATCCTCGAAGATACGTTCGCAACTATCCAACCAATCTTGAACATCCGTAGCCGACTCCGTTCCGTGGAACGGCTTCCCACCAAGGCTAGTATAATCCTTATTCAGCTTGGCGAAGTCGACTCTTGGCGCCTGCACTATTGGACCACCACCATTTCCACCATTGGGAGCTGCCCTCTGTACATCTCTAAGCATCTCTCTCATGAGGTCAGTAAACATCGTCCTCATGTCAACAGCAATCCCATTATTAGCTCCCCTACCAGCACCTCTAGTATCTCGGCTCATCGTCAATCTGAAAAAGGAAACGATTAACGACTCCATAGTGGTGCTAGTGCAGTACGACTTCATCCTTATACTACTAATAGTATATATATAGCTTTTAAAAACCAAAGTAATCACAAATACGCTCTCTCGTATACGTATAATATCTCTCCCTGATAACTTCCCTAGGTTAACTACGCAACCTGGCTCTGATACCAAGTGTGACGGCCCGCCTCGCACCATCCTGCATTTCCTCCAAAAGTGCGCTGTACACATGCCCGACTAGCACAAGACGGTCGTCAGAAGAAAGGAAAGAAGGGAACGAACTAATCAAAGAACCTGTAGAATGCCTCACAGCGCATGGGATAAAATATAATAATAACATACTTGACATAAAACAGGCGAGACAGTGCATAAGATGATAACTAAAACCAACATCAATCTCAAAGCAGCGGAAATCCAAATACAGCTTATTACAATTTTCCAAATTTACTGTCTCTAAACAAAAGAAAGCTAAAGTAGAAGATGCACCACCAATGCCCAAGCAGTGATCTTCAACAACACAGGGAGAATATTATATATATATATATATTACGTGGAAGCCTCCTGCTCGTCTCCGGATCATCTACCCATGCATCACCAGCTAACCTGTCTCTAGTCTGCTCGTGTGAGCACCCAGAGTAATAAGAAGAGACATAAAACTCTGGGTCAGACATAAAGCCTGGTATGAGCGATAAGCATCTAAACAGAATAATAACAGGTATACTAAGCCATACCTGAACCTGGACCTGCAACCAAAGAGTTAGTACCACATACCGTACAATACTCCAAGGTGCCATAATAATTAGTGTAAGAATACGGGGGTGGGGTGTGCATGTCAAAATGATAGCAACAAATCATCCATAGCAACCATCCTCACACCTCTCACTCAGTGCCTGAAGCGTACGACGTCTACCACTTTGGAACACTAGACAAACTGAGGCAACGACGAATCCCGACTTGTAGAAACCCTGCTGTGACCAAGCCAAACACTTGGAGTCATGACCACACATTTCAATGACCCACTTCATTGGTCATAGCCCTTGGTTCTACCAATGCCATAATGGCCCTGAATCCGCCTTCGTACCTCCTACCATAGTGGTCCAAAGCTATAGGTGTCGATAACTCCTTAGCACGCGTCCCGCAGCAAAGCCCAATCATGAAGTGAACTCGTTGATTCCCATCTGAATCTTAAGCTCTAACTTCTCATTTGGACTTCCTTTGCATCTCGGGTTTGGTCGAATTGGAGTGGGTCTTCAGAAGAGTTGTCGCGCATTAACAGTCCTAGAATTCTGTTCGGTTCGGTAGTCATCACCATCATCGGTTCGGGTCGGTAGTCATCTTCTTCATCGGTTCGGGTCGGTAGTCATCTTCTTCATCGGTTCGGGTCGGTACTCCACTTCGGGTCGGTTGTCTCTGTTTGAGTTCGGTGGTTGCTCCCTTCTGAGTTCTCATACCCGATCCTGTCCTTCTCCAATTGCCGATCCGCTCCGCCCCCTTAGCGTACTCCGATCCAATCCTCTCCAATCCGATCCACTCCCTAGTTTCGATCCGATCCGCTCCCTAGTTCCGATCCGACCCCCCTTGGCCACTCCAACTCTAAGCAATGGCCTTCCTTCCTGCCAAACTTCTTCCAGTGGCAAGTCCTCATCCAGTTCGGATTCCCTTGGTCAGTTCCCTAGTCCGATCCGACCCCTTTTCTCCGATCCGAACCGGTTCGGAGCCTGCACACTTCTGCAACTTTCCAGCGAGCTTTCTATGCCATTCGACGACGTTTTCGAGCAATTTAACTATTCTAATCAATCATAAAACATACCACAGAGTCATAGCAACATGTAATAGCAACCACAAACAACAACCAACAATTCAAATGAATCAAAATGGATCAAAAGTAGCTAAAACTTCATATTTTCCCTTAAGCACTCTTAATCATGTTTAGGCATACAATTAACAAAACACATCGAAATTATCTCAAATTTCTAACAGAGCCTTAAAACATTATTTTAGAATTTTAAGGATTTTTCCAGAATTTATTTACGTATAAATTCGCTAATCTTCACTAATTACCCTTAATCACCGTAATTAGTGCAAAAACTATGCAAATCACTCACCTTGGCCACAAATGAAATTCTCAGAACTGAAACTCCTCTGATTTGGGGCGAATACTGATGTCTAACAGCGGCTCTAACCTTGCTTTGGTGCTTTTTCTCCTTAATTTGGTGTTGTTAAGCCTAATCTTCAATTAGAGAGTGATTTGGGGTGTTTTATATGTAGGAAGCCATTACTAAGGTCTCAAGGAGGTTTGTGGCGGCTCAAAACTGAAATGAAAGTGATAACTTAACCCTAATCAGACCTCCTATACCTCTAAATCCGAAATTCCCCTTGGGCCTAGCTGCTAATCACCCGGTTAAGCCCAATTAAGCTGTCTTTCACCATCTGAAACTTGTTTCAGCCATATCTCCCAAACGGTGAGCCCGTTTGGCTAATATGACCACTCTACGGAAAGAGAAACCATCATCCGGAGCCAATGGAAGTGGTTTCAGGTCAAAACTCCTATCCAGTCAAAAGTTATGGCCAAAACAGTGCCAACTAGGGGTAAAATGGTCATTTAAAAATCGGGAAAAATCATGAACATGGGAAATGACCCCAATAGTCGTCTCCCAAAGTTACACGACCATACGACTTCGTACGTGAGAGAAATAAATATCCTACGATCCTATGATGCGTAGAATGCGGGTCGTTACAATATAGGGAAGGTTGATCAAACATTATTTATTAAACATTCGCAAAAAGACATATTGGTTATTCAAATATATGTGGATGATATAATCTTTGGATCAACAAATGAAAAACTTTGTAAAGAATTTGCAGATGTTATGACCAAAGAATTTGAAATGTCACATATGGGAGAATTATAGTACTTTCTTGGTCTTCAAATTAAACAACTTCCGAATGGTATTTTCATAAATCAAGAAAAGTATTTTGGAAATCTTGTTAAAAGATTTGGACTTGAAAATACTTCCGGAAAAACTACTCCTATGAGTACATCTACTCATCTTGAAAACGATGAGAATGGAAAAAGTGTAGACCAAAAGACATATCGTAGTATGATAGGTTCTCTTTTATATTTAACGGCTAGTCGTCCTGACATTATGATGAATGTTTGTTTATGTGCACGATTTCAAGCCAATCCTAAAGAATCACACTTACGAGCAGTGAAACGTATAATTCGTTATCTTAATAATACCAAAGATTTTGGTCTTTTCTATCCAAAAGATTGTTCATTTGAGTTAGTATCATATAGTGATGCTGATTTCGGAGGATCTCGAATGGATAGAAAAAGCACAAGTGGTACATGCCATTTTATTGGAAAATCACTTGTCTCTTGGTTTAGTAAGAAACAAAATTGTGTTTCACTTTTGACGTGTGAAGCGGAGTATATATCAGCGGCTCTTGCATGTACACAAATTTTATATATATGCAACAAACACTTAAAGTCTTTGGAATAAATTTATCAAATTCAATCATATATTGGGATAACACAAGTGTGATAAACTTATCCAAAAACCCGGTTAACCACTCTCGGACTAAACATATCAATTTTCAACATCATTTTCTGAGAGAAAATATTGTAAAAGGAAATATAAATCTCGAATATGTAAGAACGGAGAATCAACTAGCTGATATATTTACCAAGCCTCTACTCGAATCAAGTTTCATAAAATTACGTAGAGAGCTAGGCTTATTATCTAGAAAGGAACTTGAAAATTAAACTGTATATTTTAAACGTTGCAGAGTTCTTTTCTATCTAATACAAATAGTTATTACTTAACTATTTTCTCTCCTAAAATAAAGTGTTTTTTTGTGGTGAGATTAATATGGACCTCTTCTAAAAATAGAAGTAGTCTTATATATACCTCTTCATTGAGTGCTTTCTGAATTCATCCTCTCAATCTTCATTCATATTGTAATGGCTCATATTTACGACGAATGCGCTCGAAGATCACACATCACCATAACTAGCTCCGAATCAGACGAGCACTACTCCCCGAAGACACTGGAACATCCTCCTGGTTTCCATCAAATCTCACGTACACCTGGCACCACACCTAACTCAAAACGTTGCAATAAAGCGTTATTTTGTTCTCCACGTACACGAGAGAAAATAGATGAGATAAACCATTATCAAAAGCATCAAGTTGATCTCCAGAGGGAGATGTATTACGAGCAGAAGTTAACAGCTTCTCGGCTCACGTATCTCGAACAAATAGCTTCATTCTTCTGTAGCTCTAATAAGCACAACGTTCATGAGCCCACACATATGCCATCGTCACTAAGAACACCAAATACATGGGATAGGAATTTCAGTAAAAATGAAGGTGCAAACGATAAATATTCTCCTTGGGAACCTCGGAAATAAAACCATATCATATCTAAGGAGATCATTTATATTGCTTTGTTATTTCCATTTCTTCATGTATAATTGTTTTTTTTATATAATACTCTCCTTGGGAACCTAGAAAATAAAATTATGACTAAGGAGATCATTTATATATTTTGTTGTATTTAAACTTCATTCTTCATATTTTATAATATTTTATAATCATGAGTTTTGATGGAGTTTGAAAATATTCATGAGAAACCAGAAAAACAAAACTTAGGTAAAGTTGTCGATCACCAAATTTCTGCCTATCGACCGGTATCCTTAACTTTCGAACCCGAAAGTTTTTCTGTCGACCGGTCCATTTATCCCTGTCGACCGGTTACACATATTTTTTAAAAACCTTTTGAACCCGAAACATTTTCCGTCGACCAGTCATTTATATCCTGTCGACCGATTATCCTTATGTTTTTGTTTTTGGACCCGAGAAAATACTTGTCGACCGGTATTTTTTGAGCTGTCGACTGGTTTCGCAGAAAAAAAAAATTTTAAAGAAAACAAAACACATAACAACACGGCGGTTCTCAAACATCTCTTCATTTCTAACTCCTTCAAAACTCACCTCAAATACCTTTCATCCCTAATTTTTCCTACTTTCAATTTCTTTCAAATTTAAATGGCTCCAAAGCAAAAGAAATCAAAAACATCTTCTTACTCTTCAACTCTACAACCTATCGATTCACACATTAAACACTGGTTAATGGATCCAATCGCTGTTAAGAGGTGGAACAAGATGAAGGATTACACTATTCACCAAGGATCATTCCTCAAGTTCTTCGATTTCTTTCTCTATGATGTTGAAATACTTGCAAAGAGAGCAGGTATTGATTCTCTTCTTAACTTCGACAAGAACAACGTTGAACTCAATCACATCATGATTAAATTGTTCTACGCTAATCTCAACTTGGAGAAATTCAAACCGGAGAATTCATCAAATTGTTTATGGTCCGTTGTGTGTGGAAAGCATGTTTTTATTTCAAAAGAAAAAATGGCAGAAGTTCTTGAATCATAAAATAATGGTATTAAATTCTCTAGTGATTTCTGCCTTATTCATATTAGAGATAAAGTCAGTCACTTGTTTATCGAAGATCACAAGCCAAATACAAAAGGAATTAATTTACGACCCACAGCTAGAATTCTTCACCATTGTCTCACATATTCTCTTTTACCAAGGACTGGAAATTTCGATGCAATTTATAAAGAGAATTTTAAAGCCTTATATGCCATTTATGGAGAAATAAACATAAATTGGATAGAGATGATCTTC
Source organism: Allium sativum (assembly GCA_030737875.1). Lineage (NCBI taxonomy): Eukaryota > Viridiplantae > Streptophyta > Magnoliopsida > Asparagales > Amaryllidaceae > Allium > Allium sativum. The sequence goes on along the minus strand of CM060920.1, from coordinate 934,340,023 downwards.
GACAAAATCTCAATGGCAAATAATCATTCAAGACCGCATCTCTTTTACAACGAATATATAATGCATCTCTTACTTGATTTTGGTATTCAATTTCCTCAATCCACGGTTTCAAGGCCTAAGTGTGTTGATAAAGCATTGAAAAAGAGAATGAAACTTCCAGAGCCTTACTTAAACATCATTCCTTTTGAACAATATACACACCAAGGCCCTCCTGAACCTTCTACCTCACAAACCTCTAGATCAAAACCAGAGGAAGTTAGGATTCCTCCACCTACATCATCTACTAAAGATTCTCTTGAACAAATTGCAAGGAATCAATTTCTTCTTGAAGTACGACTTAAGCGGATGGATTACAAGATCGATCGTTTAGATACTAAGCTCGATAAACGTTTTAATAAACTTAAGTCTTTCTTCAGCATTCTTTTGGATGCAATTTCTTGTGGCGCATCATCCTCCACAACACATGCTCAAGACCCGGGAAAACGTCCAAGGCCTCCTACATTCACATGGACATCTTCAGAGGAGAGTACTAGCTTTGGAGCAAGTACTGAACTTGGACAGGGTCGTGGCACATCCTACATTGATGAAGGTAAAAATGAAGAAAAAGAAGAACAAGTTGGAGATGATGAGAAAGAAGAAGGAGATAAGGAGGAGGAATCGTCAGACGAAGAAGGAAACAAAACCAATTCCGATTTACCATCTCAGTAGTTCCGTCTATCTTTTTATGTTTTTATGTTTTTTTAATCTTCAAACACTTTTATCAACACTTGTATGTGATTTGTGCTGTGTTTTTATTTGGTGTGTATGCTATGAAACTTCGTTTTCATATGGTATGGTTGATATGGTCTGTAATATTTGATACACTCTGGATATAATGCTATTTCATCTTCATATTGATGTTATATACCCTTTTTGTCGATGACAAAGGGGGAGAAAATGTTACTAACATTTCTTCTTGCAGAAATTTAGTTATATATTTCAGGGGGAGCAAATATACAGGGGGAGATAGCAATGGAGATTAAAATATCAAGCTATGTTGTCATCAATCAAAAAGGGGAAGAATGTTGAGTCATAGATTTCAATGATTATTTTGATTAATGACAAGAAGAAGCTTCATGATCGATAAAAAGAAGAATCGATGACAAAAAAAGAATTGATGTTTTTTCATAGGTTAGAAGTTGGTTATTTAGAGTTATAAATGCTAAAATCTATCCTCAAATAATCATACTTCTCATTGCTTTTAAAAATATTCATGAAAACTCTTTTCTGTAGCAAGTTGACAAAAACATGTCAACAAGTTATTTTTAACTTGTCAACAGGATTTCAAATGAAACCTGTCTACCTGTAAAAATTAACCTGTCAACAACTTTTTAAAGGTAACGGTCAAAAACCCGTTTACCTGTACATTTTACCTGTCAACAGCTTTTTGAATAACAAAGAATATTTTTGAAGAGTCATCTTCTTTCATGAAAGGTTGCATCCATTTCTCTTCATCAGGAATCATCTCTTTTGATTGCAACTTTTCACTAATGATTGTAACTTTTCAATCACTATAAATACATCGCGATTCATTCATCCAAATTACCGAATTTCAATCTCTATTCTCTGATCTATTTTGCATTCTATTTGGCATTCAAAAAGCACTCTATTCAATATTCTATCGTTTGAATCTCCAGGTTATTTAATATTCTTGTGATTCAATACGATAATCTACTTCCAAATCTTCACAAACATCAAATCATATTTGAGGACAAGATTATAGGAAGGGTGTACTCAATTATTGACTAATCAGTGTTGAAACAAGAACACATTCAGAAGTCAAACTCTTGTAATTGTTGAAGTCCTGTGTGGGTAAGCTTGTAGCCCGTGGAATCAAGTGGGTAAGCTTGTAGCCCGTGAAATCAAGTGGGTAAGCTTGTGGCCTGTAAATCAAGTAGTGTTGTATACCTGTTCCTCCGGGTGAAGTGAGGTTGTTAGTGAAAATCCAGAGAGAGGTCTGGGACTGGACGTAGGATGGTGCTCCGAACCAGTATAAAAATCCCTAGTGTGATTTTTCCTTTTTTACTGCATTTAATATATTTGCTTATCTGTGATTAGCTATTACTTTATACTTGAATATTGTTTGTCATATTACACGATCCTTGTGTGTATTATACTCGTCAAGTACACGCATACACTTTCAAACCGAACCCGAACCCCACTTAAAATTCCGCCGCCCACCTCGTACAGCCCACCGCCGATGGTGCTCCTCCGCCGCTGACCGTAGGCCGCTACGCCTCTGATCATCTTTCGCAGCCCCCCCCCCCCATTTTGACAGATTTTGGTGAGTTTTTAATTTACAAAACTTAGTTTAAATCAGTTTTAGATTCAACTTTTAGTTTAAAATCAGTTTTGTTTAAACTCTGAGTTTATTTAAAGCAGTTCTTATATGAATAACATATTATTTTAAATCAATTTTATAAATATGAATCATCATTTTAAATATGATTTGTATTGTGTAGTTAGCGGTATATAAAAATTTGATTTTTCTTATATGAACAATAACAAAAAGATTTGATTTTTCTTATTTAAACATTAGCATAAAGATATGTTTTTTCGACTAAATATAAAAGATATGATTTTTATAAATGAAAAAGATTTGATTTTTGAAATTACAAATATTAGATTTTTATATATGAAAACATAGAGAATAAAAATATGATTTTTATTAACATAGAGAATAAAAATATTATTTTTATTAATGTAAAGGAATAAAAATATGATTTTTATTAATGTAGAGTAATAAAAATATAATTTGTATTAAGGTAGAGTAGTAAAAATATGATTTTTATATAGTAGAGAATATAAAAAGGCGATTTTTATATATGTTATAACGAAATAAAAATTCGATTTCTGTATGAGTAGCGGATTAAAAATAGAATTTTTAGATAATAGAGAATATAAAAAATCTAATTTTTATTATATATATAGTGAAATAAAAACGTGATTTTTAATATGAACAACGTAGAGAAGACTGCGTTGGCATGTCAGGCAAATCCCGATTGTTCTGAAATTCAGAAATAAAATGGGCGGAGTGGATCCAAAGGTGAGAACTCCTCACCTTTATTTTGATTTCTAGTTGAAATATATACTAAGATGTAGAGGGTGCTTAGTAGCACCCGACACCCGTCGTCCACAGACCATGGATGACTTGTTTGTTTGATTTTTGTGTTGTGAAATTTGATTGTGTGATGTGGAATGAAATAAAATATTTTATAGTGGAAAATATTTTATAGGTAAAAATATGATTTTTAAAGTGTATATAAAATAAATAGTAATAAACAAATCGGATGACTTGTTTATATACACTGATTTGACTGATATTGATTTGGACGATAAATATTTACACATTGCCCATCTGCACAAATAAAAATATGTGTTTGTTGATTTGAAACCCCACACGGGTATTGGGATGATATTTGACGTACACTAATCCCGATTGTTTAGTTGTATGTCAATCGATGGGTTGACAGACTGTGTAAGCGTTAATTATTGATATTTAATGCTTACGCAGTTGTGTGGTGCACTCTAGATGATGGTTGATTATTTATCGTTGCTATTATATACATGTGTTGTATGGAATCCATATAATTAACATTATATGGTAATTGATTGGGCCTCATTCTAATTTGGAAAATAAAGAATATTATAAAAGAAAATATTCATGTGTTGAATAAAATAAATATTCATGTGTTGAATAAAAATATACATTCATGTGTTGAATAAAATAAATATTCATGTGTTGAATAAAATAAAAATATTCATGTGTTGAATAAAATAAAAATATTCATGTGTTGAATAAAATATTAATTCGTGTGTTGAATAGAATAAATATTCATGTGTTGAATTGAATAAATATTCATGTGTTGAATAAAAATATATATTCAGGTGTATAAAATATTCATGTGTCAATTATATTCGTTTTTATAATGATTATAGAAAAGGAAGTGATTTCAAAATATAACATTTTGAAAATATTATCATTTATATATCGATGATATGGAATATTCAAATTTGATTAGAAATTGAATATGAAGTCGAAAACATTTTTAAAACGAATTTAAAACGATTTATAAAATACGTTTTAAAAGGAAATCGACGAAGTATATATTATATATACAACATAATGGCCTAAAGAGAACGCATCGCGCCGCGGCAGTTCGCGAATTTCGACCATTGACTTCGAATGGATATTACGGGAGATCCGATCGTCTGATTCTCCTAAAAGCGGAACCGTTGGGTTCGTATCGAAAAAAACTTTCTAAGAATATTAGAAATTAGAAATCTAATGGTTGGATTTGGAATTATGTCCAAATCAAATTTGGAAAAGGTCGTTGTAAGTGCAGTTCGATGGCCGTTGATGGAATTCGATAGTACGGGCCTTGATAAAATTATTAAAAATATCAATAATTGGTGTAAAATCATAAGAAATGATTTGGAAAGAATTGGGATGAAAAACTCCATATTTGAAAAGATAAAAATAGATTTTTATCGAAAGGAACTAGTTTTGAACTAGAATTACAATCCATTTATTTTTAAAATGAATAAAGTGGATTTGAAAGGGTTTTAAAAGTAACCAAAATTTCCATTAATTGAATTGGAATGGATTTGAATCGAAATAGTCTTTGGAATATTTCGATGTTGGATTTTGTGATTATACTTATATTGTTATGGAAATTTGAAAGATATATTTATATCGTTATTTCCAATACGATATTTGTTGGTTGTTGAATTGGATATTGAATATAAGCCGATATATTTTCTATTCAGAGCCTTGTATTTAATATCAAATAGGTTTTGGGTTTGTCGTGAATGGTGTCTTCATCAACACTGTTCTTAAACCCAGTTGATATAAAGATTAAATCTTTTTATTTAGATTTAATGAAGTGTACCAATTAAATTGTATTTAATTAGAATTGATTTTTGGGTTTATCGTGAACGGTGTTTTAAATAACACTTGTTCTTTAACCCGATAATTAATGGAATGTGATTTTGGGTTTATAGTGAACCGTGTTTTAAATGACATTGGTTCTTTAACCCAGTTAAAGACAGGATATGATTTCCCAAGTTAAATAATCATTGATAGTGATTATTGGGAAGATTAAAAACAAGTGGAGTTTTAATGAATCTTTAATTAATTGAAATAATCGAGAATGGAGTATCACCAGTTTTGCTCCAGGCAATAGTTAAATCTTTAATTAGATTTGAACGTGAAATGGTAATTGAATTTACCGATAACACCGTGGTGTTAGATATGAAGCATTACCAGTTTTACTTCATGGGATGAATAGGTTGGAATTGGGAAATAAAATAAATGATTACTTCGGTGTGGTTCGCTAATCCCGACTAATTTGAATTGATATTCAAAGGAAGATTAAAGAATAAATTTAAAGAATTTATCTTTGATAAAATTAATGGGAACCTTTTCCAAAGTATAAGAATATTTGAATAAAAGAATATTCTGAATTGGAATGAAGCGTATGTTGTGTTTGTGTAACACATGTTTATTATATACGCGAGTTATTCAGAAAGACCGGGTTTATCCCATTCTGAATAACCGATTCGACGATGTGTCGAGGATGAAGACGATGGTCGAAGACCGGAGGTCTTCACATCGTTTGGGTGATTACTGATGATCTTGATTGGGCTGTACACCCAAGAGGAGAGAATCAGTTGGTGATCGTCTAGACGTACTTGGAGATCGATGGACATGCAAGGTACAAGGTGCCTCCGGTTTCGTTCAGACCTAGAACGAACTTGTATGGACTGTGTGTATGACATTGGATTTTTCTCTTTGTTGATTGATCTCTATTAAATATACATTTGCCTGGTGAAGGGGAATTCATTCCCTTACTTCACCCTTCTCTGAGACGTACAGGATCAGAGGTTGTATATCGACAGACATCAGTCGCATGGTGTGAATTACCTGTGTTGCATGCCTAAGTGGCAGTTGATCAAGGCTTCTGTTGAAAAGCAAAGTCTTGTGGTTGATGAACAAAGCACCGCCTGTGTGGCATAGCTTTGTGTAACGTTGATTCGCGAGCCTCACACCACGGTTGTGAACCAGAAATCGGAGAGGACATCAGGGAGGACATGCGTTTCCTTCTAGCTAGGGTGGTTTCAGTGACGTACCAGCCCTGACATTTATACTATTTTCACCTGTGTTGTTGGATTGCGAGGCGCCTCGGATAGATCGGTGACTATGTGGAGCCGATGGAGTCATTTGGCTCATTTACGCCCCAAAGGGCGGGGAAACGCAGTGTTCAGGCATTTTAATCCACATTGGTGGACCGGCCCTGACGATCCAAGGGACGATGCGTTCTGTTCCCGAGACTCGGGATAGACAGTCTCGAATTGGTTGAGGACGATCCCTTGCCTCAGTTCATAGATGGAAACCCAACTTCCAATACGTGACTTTGCGGTTTTTGATTGTAGAGTCTAGTATGGCGACATAGTGGTATAGGGCACTTATGCCGTCTATGATTGATACTTATGATTGAAATTGTTTTGATACTATAGACTTATAGTAATAATAAAAGATGAAATTTAGCGTATCAAGCATTCTTTGGCTATTATAAGGTAAAACCCTATCCTCCAGCTTGGTCTTCCTTGTGTGATGGGACCTGGGTCTTATAATAAATTCATTTTTCTTTATTTAGCATTGCGCTGTTTATTTTATGCACTGGTATTCTTGGGAGGAAACCTGTTCCGTGTCATACGGCGTGGTCCCTTGATTTACCTAACTTTAAAATAAAGATTAATAACTGTTTTAGTTCTAACACCAGTCACATGACTGACCTGGAGTTTATTGTTTTAACCTAAACTCTGGGTGCTCTTATTTTGACATGGGCAGCTAGTAGTTTTGGTTTTGTAGATTTATATTCACAGGAACCTGGTTTATAGCTGGAATGATATCCGGAAAGCTCTATATCCATATATCTCTTTCAGTTGTGTTTTGTATTATTTTTCAGCTGTGATGTATTTAAATGTAATTTAAATCTCTGATATTTATTGAATGTATTATATTCACTCATACTCTGTACATTCTTGTATTCTTATGGAATTGTTGTAATAAGCAATGAAATGTTCTTCTGTTTGCGTTCCGATGTGGCTTGTTCTCACTTCAATCCGGTCTTTCCTTACCGGGGAAGTTTGGGTCGTCTCATATTGGGACTAGTGTATGTCATATATCATCCCAATACCCGTATGGGGTTTCAATCAACAAATAATGAATTTTATTTGTGCAGTTGGGCGATGTGTAAAATTTATCGTCCCAATCAATATCAGTCAAATCAGTGTACATAAACAAATCGTCCGATTTGTTTATGAATATTTATTTTATTCATATACACGTTAAAAATTATATTTTTAGATATAAAATATTTTATTCCATTCCGCATCACACAACCAATTTTCACAACACATCAATCAAACAAACAAGTCATCCATGGTCTATAGACGACGGGTGTCAGGTGCTGCTAAGCACCGTCTGCATCCTAGTATATATTTTAACTAGAAAATAAAATAAAAGTGAGAAGTTCCCACTTATGCGATCCACTCCGCTATTCTTTATTTTCTGAATGGTCTGGATTTTGATTCGTTTCCAATCGGTCCCATCGCAATCCTTTTCACGCTGTTCATAATAAAAATCACATTTTTATTTTAATGCTATATGGATAAAAATCACATTTTTATCACTTTGCTATATTTATAAAAATCAAGTTTTTATAGCGACAAAAATCGAAATTTTATATTACTAAAAAATCAAATCTTTTCTCTACTACATATATAAAAATCGAATTTTTATATTATTAAAAATCATATTTTTCTCGCCACTTCATATAAAAATCATATCTTTATATCGCTATACATACAATAAAAATCGCATTTTTATTTTGATACCTATATAAAAATCATCTCTTTTCATTATTAAAAATCAAATATTTTTCATTATTAAAATCCAATCTTTTTACTTTATAAAAAATCGATCTTTTCACTTTATAAAAATTCGATCTTTTCACTTTATAAAAATTGTATCTAATCCTTATAGTTTTAAATTTTTTAATCTTTTCTAAATAAAAATATAATCTTTTCGTCGTTTCATACACATAAAAGATCACCCTTTTAAATCGCTATCTTCACGATAAAAGCATTTTTTTTAATCGACTAAAAATTATATTTTCAAATCAAAGATATTTATATTTTCAGAATCATGTATATTTATATTTTTAAAATCAATCCTATTTATATTTTCCTAAAGTCAATTTTATTCATATTTTAAAATCATGATTTTTATGTTTTGAAAACAATGGTGTATATTTAAATATAAAAAAACATATTTAAATTTAAAAACAATGCTTATCATATTCTTTAGAAACAATTTTATAACTTTAAAACAATGAATTTGTATTCTTCTTTGAAAATCAGAATTTTAAACATGTTTAAATAATAATAACAAGTCACTGCCGTTTGCTCACCACTTAGGGTTCATCCTTGCTTGCCGTTCAAGATGTTGGAGGACGATCTAATGGCGCCACACTGGAGTGCTTGAGGTGCGCCGCCACCCCCATGAGTTGCGTTGAGATTGGTGCTCCACCCAGCTCGAATATCGAGCGCGAAGTTCGCCACTTCCTGGCGTGATTCCTCCCTGATTTGTACACGAGGGTTGCTCTAGTAGGTATGATGTGAAGAGGGAAGGGAAGGCTTTGATATTTGCTTCAGGAGGAGGGTCTAATTCTTCTTGGATTTGGCACAAATCGAGGAGGAAAAATGAAGCTTTTTCCGCCATTGGGAGTTGAATAGCGGTTGCAGGTTTGACCACGAAGAGTGATTATAAGGGTTTGACCAAATTTGACCCGCTATATATATAATTATATTTTTAATTTTAATTTCCTAAAATGTTTGTTTATCGTTACCAACCCGAAATCAAACCCAATGATTTTCGTACCTAGCTAATTACCCCCATTGCGAACACAATGGGATATGTCCCGCAAGCCAATTTGACCGTTACGATCAGTTTTTGCTAAATTTAAAATATAAATCATTATATTTTAAATTCGAACGCACATTTCAATTTACCGGGGCCACATACTGATTCTAAAAATTCTAGAAAAATAAATCTAGCTATGTTTTGACGTACAGTCCTAACAAAACTAATTTCGTCAAATTTGAAGACTGTTTGAAAAATGGCCATTTTCTGGTCGATCCAAATTGACTAAAACTGACAAAACACGTTTTACTTCGCCACGCTCACATATTAACTTCAAAAATTATGAAAATTGGAATCTAGTAATAACTTGACATTCCGGATCCAGCAAAAGTGGTTTCATCGAAAACGGAGGTCGTTTGCAAAATTTCCATTTTAAAGGGCTATATTTTCCATAGCTACTATTCCGAATTTTCAACTGGGCATAACTTTTTATTCCCACTATGAAATTTCAATCTTTCGGATTTGTTGGAAAGATATTTTCAGTTAGATTCTAATATTTTTGGTTTTGCTAAAATCCGGTTTATTTTGAATCATGTACATTTGTTTGAAATTTGAAATCGAATTTTCAAACTATCGCGCCATTTCCAATTCCTTTTGTATTTAAAAATAAATATTTTATATTCTAACGTCGATTCAAATAAATATTTCTGTTCTAATTCTATTAAAAATAAATTTCTCATCGTTATTATTTAAAATAATTCATTTTAATTATTCAAAATTCATTAAAAGGGCCAAAATAAAAAAAAAATTGGCTCAGGTTTTCCGAGTTGTCACAGTACTGAACAATGCACATAATCTCACATCGCAGCGGAATAAAATATAATATATCATAACTTTTGAAATATAAAATTTTAACTGTATAACATACAATTTTCAGAGTACAACACTAACAACACAACAGAAATAACAATACTATATAACGTTGAAGCCTCCTGATCCAAGCTCCTTCAGATAAATCTATAAAATCCCGAACTACTTGACTGCCCATACAAATTTGGGCACCTAAGAGTTTAGGGAAAAACATAGAAACTAAACTCTGGGTCAGTAATGGGACTGATGTGAGTAAGCAATTTAAATTAGTTGAGAAAATAAACGATATTTGATAAGACCACGGCGTATAACACGGAACGGGTTTTTCCCTTATGAGAATCCAAAACACTTGATTTAATTTTCAAACTCCTTTTGGAAGAAACGATAATCTTTATACCAAAACTCTTTTGGTTTTATAATAGTGTCTATCAACCATAACTAAAAAATCATCTAGCAGAACACTTGCATCTCACGCTCTACGTATATAATATACAATCAAAACCACGAGCAATTATTGGGTAATGAATTTCCAACTATAACAAGGTATGGAACCACCTTCCGATAGTGTATATCTAGAGAGGAATACACTGGTTTCAACAAGATCATATTGTAACCCGAAAAAACATGACCGATCACTCATTTCACTTGAGTTTATTGAATGTATATCACCAACGTTTGGGATCAATAACTATTTGGGACAACATCAAATAGAATAAAGAATGAAATGAATTTCTCTATATAGGTGATAATACACCCTAATTGGGAGCTACCCACTTAGTTATGTCGCCTGCTTGATTTTTGTCATTTCCCAATTGTTAAGGCCTGAGGCTACGCTTACTTACTTTTCATTGATAGCAGAATCACTTTGAATGCCACATTGTCAATTTCGTTAACCATTAATTGATTTGCACAAATATAATCTGGATATTATGCTATGAGAATAAATTTTCCGCCACCATATATATTTATACAGGCCAACATATGCGATCATTGGAAATACTTTGTTAGACAATTGTCCATACAACTTTGTTCTGGGACTGAACGAAACTAATGGCACAATTTCCATTAATCCATCTTAGGCAATTTCTACCTAGGATTAATAGAAAAAGCCCTTGCACTTTACTCTGTCTTCGATTATCTTCATATAATCTGATTTGCAACGGTACTGCCAATACAGAGTGGTTCTCGGATAATAATCCAACCGGTCTGTCCATATTGACAACGATATTGGCCAATACTTCGATAGTCAGTTATTTAACTATCGAAGAAAAACAAACAAACATTCATACGTAACATCAAACAATCACTGGGCCCCTTAAATTAACATTTCATTAATTAAATCACTTCTCCATTTATTAACTCAATATTTCAACAATCATCTTGGCCTCTTACATTATTTGGAAAACATTTTTCATTTCTCGCCTTCTTTTATTTTATATACTTAGAAAATATCTTATATTAAAAATAGGAAAACATTCCAAGTACTTCTCCCTTTTATGACCATTCATTTCTATACTTAGGAAATATTTAGTATTATATTTCCAAAATTTCACTTATCTTGTTAAAACGAATGTTGTGTAAAACATTATATAACAACCCAAAATACTGCATCCAACTAAATCTTATTCAAAACAATTATCTTGAGCCTGAATCTTGCTATTTATTGCTTAATAATGAAATCAATCAAGTTGGTGTATAAATACCTCTCAGACTTTGATTGAATAACATTGTTATGGATAAGACTACTTATCTCGAATAATTAACATCATATAAACCAAATACTCATTTTTAAAACATATATACTTTTTTCTTTCTGTTTTTACCAGATTTAATTATAGATTTCCTATTTGTTTATAATACTCTATTTTAAGTTCGTTTCCTTATCGAATTCTATATATATTGATATACTGATTTCTAGTTGTCAAATTTTCTTAAAAATATTTTGACTCCTTAAATTTCTGGAAAATTTCGCCAGCACCTCCTTTGTACCGGTCAATAGCTCAAACCTCAACTCGCCTCTCTTGGCCCTTTCCATTCAAAAAGAAAATCAAAAAGCCAAGCGGCTTGCCGATTCGGCTCATAAAAACTCATATGGAATTTAAACGTGTAACTTTTTGTCGGGCACACAAATTATAATCTTCATACACTTCATTCCATACATGTCTAACCTGTATACGTCCATTTCCAATTTATTCTAACTCAATTCAATCATTTTTAACTCAATTCGCTAATTTATTCTTTAATTAGCTCTTTGGCCCATTTCACTTTTTATTTGAACATAACACGTTCGGATATATTTTTAATTTACTTAAAAACCCAATCTGATTCCATTTCGACTCAAGTTTCATATTCGATTTTGAATATAAATTCATAAACCCCATTCACTTATCCAATGCCCAATTTCGATTCAAAACATGATTAACTAATTATTCTTCAAAATAGTTAATTTTATTCAATAATTAAAAATATGATTTTTGTTTCAAAAATTATTTCACTTAGTCCACTTGAGGTCATATTTATTTTATATCTCAAGTCTGGATTTTTTTAATGGACATTCGGATTTTATTTACTTAAAATCCTTTCATTTATTTAAATAAACAGTTATGGTTTTATAATGGTTATGGCATTGTTTTTATGAAAAAATAATTTTTTTCTGAAAGATAAGCGCAAAATTTTATTTCTCTATATGAAATAATTAAAATATGAACTATTCCAATAAACAAAATACAAAAAATAACAACAGCCTCATGAAGATATCAATATACACCACTCAAAATAACAAGCCTAATAGGAACTAAAAACTCCATGAATCACTGAATTCCCTGAAACACTGCATAAATCCACCTGATCAGTTCTGACGAAATCTATAAGATGAAATCCAAATTTTTCTCTTCCATTAGAAAACTATTATTCAAACGATCCTATAGATTCTTGTTTCAAAGAATTCCGGCTTAAATTGAGTTCTATATACCCAGTTGAAGTTCAAAACGCCAAATTACGAACTACTGCACTGCGACGAGTTCGTTTTAATTTTATTTGTTTAAATAAACATTTAAACTTGTTTACAAATAAATTTCAACTCCATTCTAGTATATTTTAATATATTTTCAGCCCATTTACCAAATCCAACTTAATATTCTCGATTATCCCTATCCATTGATTTTTTTTATAACTTAGTTATAAATTTATTTATAACTTAATCTCATATTATAAATTCCAATTCCTTTATAAATAAATTATTTATAAAATTCGATATAATTGATTTTTAATTACAAATCCGTTGGATTTTTCTCAGTTCAGTTTATATTCTGAATTCCAGAATAAAATTAATCGTTCTATTTCAACTCGTTTTCTAATTCACTTTTAAATTCATACTTGAATTTAAATGTCTAAATTATCTAATGATAATTTATTTTACTAGATTTATGAACATCGTTTATAAATCCAACTTCCTTGTTCTATATATTAAAACAAGTTTCATTTCAAAATCTATTTGAAACTCAATTCCTGTTATATTCCGATTTCCAAAATAAAAACCGTCATTCCCTTTTTTAAATGATTTCAAATTCTATTTTTAAATTCATACTTGAATTTAAAATTCCGAATTATCTCATGATAATTAATTCACTACATTTATAAACATCGTTTATAAATTTACTTGTTTATGTATATTAAAAACAAGTTCCATACAAATCTATTTAAAACCCGTATCTTTCTTTAGAATATTTTATTATTTTAACTTGTATACAAATATGGAATCTATTTTCATAATTTATTTCAATTTCTGTCTAATACGATTTAAATATCCTATTTGGGAATAATTTATTTTGTAAATCTGACATAGTCGAATTCAAACATAAATCCTATGGATTTATTCAATTTAATTTCCATTCCGAACATCAGAATAAATTTCATCGTTTACTATTAAAAATGAATTTTCAATTCTCACTTTAAATTCACATTTGAATTTAAATATTCATATTGTCCAATAATAATTTATTTCCCTTCATTTATAAACACTGTTTATAAATTCATTTCAATTCCCCACATTACCGAATTAAAATTATTTCATTTAATTTATAAACACCGTTTATAAATGTATTACTTGATTTTATTTCTAGTCCATTCGAAATTAAATTTTTTTTAGAAAAATAGATTTTCCATTTTAAATCTCAAAGCCCCTTTTTATAATATTTTTAAAATCAAAATTTAGGGCCATTGATATTCAACCAATCAAAAACACACAATTATAAACCACAGGTTTTCTAACACATCATATATGATAATATATATGAAAAAACAAATAATAATATTTTGAGGAATCCAATTAGATTCCTCCAACCTGTTATTCCTGCACCACAAACGTTTGCCAACATAAATAATACCCATCCTGCTTTAAGGCAGGATATCGTGGTATAGAAGATCATCAACTATCATATTGTGGGGCACATAAGGTCATCCGCTAATGATACTACAGGCATCTGCTAATGGTACCGTGGGAAATATCCAATCACCAATATATATATATATAATAACCGCAACCACCAAGCCTAAATAACTACTATATATAATAACCACAAAAATATTTAAACGTATCCAAACAACCAATAATTATTTTTAATGATAAAAATAATTATAAATAATAAATTCTAAGTGAGATTTACTCACCGTGATTTTAAATTTTGATTCATTCTAATTCCAGCTGATTCCAAAAACCTCAACATGAATTCCATTATGAAGCCAAATCTATATGGGTCCAACACACTTCATGATGTTTCGAACGGATCTAAAATAAATAAGATATCACATTTTTATTTTCACAAATCAAATTATACTAATTTACTAACTACAACATTTCAATTAAATTACATTAACTAAATTTTAGTCAGCTGCTAATACTCCTCCTTCCACAGCTGTATTTTCAATATGATTCTAACGCAATTGATTTTGTCAAGATCAGACTCCGGAAATACAATTGTTATAAATTTATATTGGAATTAAAATAATTAAACATCATAAATACTTAGTTAATTACTTAGTTACCTTAAATCCCCATTTTCCAAAACCTTCTTTCTCGATAGAATTCAAACTTATGAGCTATAGATAGCCCAATATCCACTTCCTTGCAATTCGAATTCCCACCGTTCTTCTTCCTTTCATCCACTAACCCAACATCCACATCGCTAAACTCTTCCTTGTCAGCTCTTTTACATGTTCATCTACCCGACTCTAAGTTCGAACACTCCTTGCAAAACTCGACCTGTAGCAGTGAAGCCACAATAGCGAATGTCGCCCCTCCAACAAAGTTCGAACCCCTTGAAAGTGGTGCCAATCGACATCACTGTTGTTCCCCCATAGTACTTTGTGACCTCTATCTTCCCTCCTATAGTTCATCACGCTTCATGTATTCCCCAAAACGTACAGACTCGATACCCCCAAATCAGCATTCGAACCCTGACCTTGCCTTCGAGATGACCCGCGGACCCTTCTTTCTTACATTGCGTCACCACCCAAAATCACAACTGTCACCACTGCGTGAGCTCTGATTCCTATGTGATGCTTCCACTAATGATCGAAGCTTATTCGATTTGATCCCCTCTTGTTTCTCGGCGTTTGATTTTGAGTTTCCATTGAAGGAATAAAAGACTTGTGATTTTAATTTGTGGAAAGGGAAACCACAACTTCAATTTTATTTCCATTTGATTTTAGTAATTCTACACATTCGGATTTTCCGAGAAACAAAAAATGAGGGGATGTAATGAGGTAGAGATTATATAGAAGATGTATACTTAAGTACTAAGGAATAGGTCTGCCAAAGGGTACTTTTTTAGGTTAGGTACACATAATTTAATGCGATTTGATTTTGTATTTATTTTGATTCGACTTTGATCTTATCCATTTAAATCTTATAGTTATTTCGCGGTTCCGAACTCCAATTAAGATGCAACAACTTACATTTCTATGGTTTAACTCTATTCTGAACACACTGGAACAGGTTTTAAGGCCTCATTCTATTGTCTGGAAAAGATATTAATTTAAATCGATATAGATTAAATTTAAAATAATTTATTCTTGATAATAAATTGTTATTATTGCCGTTTTTATTTAAATAGAATTTCGATTAATCATTTGAATTAATTTGACTCCGTATTAAATTTTGAATTGAATTATTTCAGGTTCTCGTATTACAATAATTATTTATATTCGAAATAAATCATATTTCGATTATTAAATCGATAACTTAATATAAATATCCATTTATCTTATCATTTTACATTTAATATATTTAAAATAATATTAAATGTTTTAAAATAATTTGACCAAAAATCCGAGTTGTTACACACACCGAAGGCACTATTCTGTAAACTCATCTCAGTCTATTTCTACCTAGGATTTGCCAAAATAGCCCTCGCATAAACTCCATCTTCATTTATCTTCATCGTATTTGATTTTCAATGCTAATGCCCATACAGAGTGGTTTTTAGATTATAAATATGATTCTAGTCTCTCCGTATTGAAGACAGAAAAATGGTCAAAACTTTGATAGTCGGTTATTTAACTATCAAAGGAAAACATCCATACACATAATGATCTTGTTTCCAAATGGAAATTTTATTGATCAATCATCAATCAACATTTTCCCCTTTAAATTAATTTATCATTAATTTATTCATTTTTCCGTTTCCCGTTTCCGTATTTTCATAAATTCTTATATTCTAAATTTAGAAAATATACGTTATTAACATTGTAAAAAAATTCCATTTCTTATTCACGCATCACTATCTTCCTACATTTATCAGTCTCTAACTGTAAACTAGTAAGAGAACAACTCCCTACGTATTAACCCTGAAGGCCGACACCAACATCAGATCAATACTCAGAAAGCTATTCAACTTAACAAATTTCCAGTCAATTTCTAATTTCTTTAATCCGATTTCTTAATTTCTTATCAAATCATTTCTTACGCAACTCTCGTATTCGGTTTACAAATCCACCTCTTTTACGGAAAATATTAATTATAACGATATCATTATAATCCATGTTTCTAAAATATTTAACTATAAAATATATCTTTGATTCGTTACTTTAAATAAGTAAATAATAATTAATTATTAATTAAATTATTAGTTTCAACACAAATATTAATTATCTTGTCAATTTCTGAATTATATAGTATACAAATTCAAAAAATAAATCATTCGACATAATCTAAGTCTAATCATAAACCCTTATGGATTTATTCAATTCTACTTACATTTCGAACATCCAAACAAATTCCATCGCTTTCCTTTGAAAATAATTCGCCATTTTACATTTTAGTTCATTCTTAAATTTACAATTGAGTTCCTATTCTCCAAACCCAATTCCCTTTTAAATTGTCTCCTTCGCAAAAATATATTGGCTTTAATCTATCACTCACATCAAATGTGAATAATATTTCCTTTCTACAATCAAAACAATTTGATTCCTCAATTAAAATATTGTCTCCAAT
Source organism: Allium sativum (assembly GCA_030737875.1). Taxonomy (NCBI): domain Eukaryota; kingdom Viridiplantae; phylum Streptophyta; class Magnoliopsida; order Asparagales; family Amaryllidaceae; genus Allium; species Allium sativum. Next base: position 934,322,693 of record CM060920.1, on the reverse strand, counting down.
CCGAATTCTATTTATACTTCCAATTAGAGTTATTCATAAAAATATTATTTTTATTTCAATCGTTTATACTCTAGTTTATAAATTCCTTTACAACTTCTCAATTCAAATCCAATTGGAAACATTGGTTTTAAAATCGATTATAAATCTTGTATTTACATTTCAAGTATGTAGTTAATCAATCCCTAAATTTCAACCTCTCACTTATTCCTAAATCTCTATTTAGTTAAAATTCTATTGATTTTATATCCATCGTTTAGGTTTAGTTTTCACTTTAACTTTTCCTTTTTATATTCCAAATAATATTCATGGTATTTTAAATACAAAAACAAAAAGGGCCAGTATTATTTTAGCATCCAAACATGACATAATCAATCACAGATTATACATCACATCATATATCACGATATATGAAAAACAGTAATATAAATGTTGAGGAATCCAGTTGGATCCCTCCAACCTGTTTTCACGCATCCACATATGTTAAACAACATAAATAACATCAATTTCATTTCAATGTGAAATATTCTGATAAACAAAACCAATATTTAATAATGATATATATATGTATAAAACTCTATCTATAATTTCAAACAATTAATTAGAAATTCATCCAAACAATCATCACACAATAATCAATCATCATTTATCAATACTAAATTACGTTTATAAAATAATAAACTAGACAGAGTTGTGAGTTTTACTCACATTGGACGTTTATCGTTAAATAACGATAAACTGTCATCGATTTGATTCAGGCGTTCTATTTTCTCTGAAATTGTAACACCCTGAATTTTATGTGAATATTAAAACTAACAATGCTAAGAATACTTGATTATTAAAGTGAGAATTAAGGGAAATGGGTTACGCCATTGCGTTCGTCTCGAAATTCTGCATGGAATAAAGTCTAGGTTTTCGTAAATCGGACTTCGTATGAGGAAGTTACGGCCCTTGGTAGTTTCAGCAATTTTATATAAATTAAAACAGTTCATAATAATAAATTCGAAATTCGAAATTCAAACAGGGGAGCGGACTGGACGGGAATTCTCACGCCCAAGGGCTTGGTCGACCAGGGGGTCGACCTACCCCCCGTGCAGATATGAAACGTGATGATTTCTGACTCTTTGCTGAGTCATTAGGGCTGATGTGGCTGTTCCAGATAACTCTATCTAGTCTAGATGGTTGGATTTGCTCTAATGATGATCCAAAGGCTTAGATTGATTCAAACTTCTATAAAAGAGTGCCAAGACTTCAAACCCTAAATCAAAACAAAATTTGTCCCATGGCCACCATGCTGCTGCTAGGATAGTTCTCCTTCCTAAAGCTTAGGGTTTAGCAAGTCAGAATTCTAATTCAAAAGACGAACAAATCATTCTCTTCTCTAACCTATCTTTGTGAGTACTATTTCTTTCACAATATAATTAATAAATTAATTATGATGGGTTGTAATTGGATTATGAGAACATGTCTGTTGAATCATGTGATGTTGTTTAACTTTGTTATCTTATGTTGGTAAATCTATTTCATATTTAACTTGATTCATTTTACGCATGTTTGGGATGTTAAATCATATGTTAATTCATATGTGAATTTTATGCAAGATTGGGATGTTAAATCATATGTTAATTCTTACGTAAATCTTATGCAAGTTTGGGATGTTAAATCATATGTTAATTCATATGTGAATCGTATGCAAGTTTGGGATGTTAAATCATATGCAATTCATTTGTGAATTTTATGCAAGTTTAGGATATTAAATCATAGGCTAGTTTGAATATGAATCTTATGCAAGTCTATATGTGAATTGTACACAAGTTTATATGTGAATCAAGTATATACATATGCTAGTTTATATGCAAAAACATGTAATAAATCCATATGCAAGTTGTAGAAATCCATATACAAGTTTAGGTGAAAAACTATATCCACATTTTTTGGTGAAAATTGTATTCACATATGCAAGTTAAGTGAGACCCATTATTTATATAAGCAAGTTCACAATTTCATGTTTATTTCTATATTTAGGTCCATGGTAGTTTATGCAAATATATGATTCTATATGACCATTGTCTATGCAAATTATTGGCTATGCAATTTTATGTTATAATTCCTATTTGCAAGTTAGATCTAATTTTATGTGTTATACAAGTTGTGATGTTTTTTTTATTAGTTAGACCATTTGTGAGTCTAACATATTTCATATTTGAACGTACGAATAGCGTAGGGACAACGGGAAAATATTAAATATGTAAATTGTGAATTGGCATAAAATGGCTTTAAAAGCATATAATTAAATTGAGACATTAATTGGAATAATTTATATACCTAAAAAAAGTATGGACATAATTTACGTGACAATTATGGACATAGATTAATTTGGAAGTTATTGACAATTTGAAATAGGGATATTAATTCAAATTGGGGTTGAATAAATTAAGTGCATAATAAATGCTTGAGACACGAGGTTAGACTCGTTTGTGATATAAGACTTCCCGGAACCGCCCGGCACATCCAACAACTGCAAACAGTAGTCTAATGTGAGAGGTCAAAGGCATAAATTAAATGAGTAATAAATGTCTAAGACACGAGGTTAGACTCATTTGTCGTATAAGACTGCCCGGACCCGCCCAGCACATCCAGTAATCGCAAATAGCAGTCTAATGTGAAAGATTGTAGGCATAATTAAAAGATGCTTAGACACGAGGTTAAGTCTGGCTTGTGGTGGAAGTCTGCCCGGAACCACCCGACATATCCAGCGGCCACAAGCAATCAACTTAATGTGAGAGGTCTGTGCATTAATAAATAATTAATGCTGATCATAGACGAATATGAATGACAAACAGAAGTTTGGTTGAGTTGAGTAATTCTCTGAGTACCATACTGATGTTGATTTCGGTCTTCGTGGTTGATGCTTAGGGAGTTATTCTCTTAACCAATGTATCTGTGAACTAAGATGTACTTAATTTTAAATTAAGTAAAACATGTTATATGATATATATATATATATGATACATAACATGATAAGTGGATAAGGTTAAGACCAGCTTAACCAATAATATATAAGTGGATAGGCTTAAGACCAGCTTAACCAATAATCTGATAAGTAGGTAGGGTTAAGACCAGCTTAACCAATAATATATATTAATTTGATAAGTGGTTAGGGTTAAGTAGAGCTTAACCAATAATATATATATTAATCTGATAAGTGGATAGGGTTAAGGCAAACTTAACCAATAATACATATTGATCTGATAAGTGGATGGGGTTAAGACCAACTTAGGCAATACTGTATAAATGGATAGGGTTAAGACCAGCTTAACCAATAATATATAAGTGGATAGGGTTAAAACCAGCTTAACCAAATATATATATATATATATATATATATATATTGATCTGATAAGCGGATAGGGTTAAGACAAGCTTAACCAATAACACATGTTGATTTGATAAGTGCGTAACATGGGTGACATGTGGGATATAATCATTAACACTTAACCAAGATAAACATGTGGTGGGACATGGGGGTTAAGTGGATGACACGGGAGACATGTGAAATATGATTAGAGACACTTAACCAAATTGAAACATGTAAGAAGACATTAATAAGAAAGGGTTAAGAGGGAAGTCCTAGTAGGGACCAAGCATAGGTGGAAAGCTTGTGTCAAGTTTGGGGACCCTTTTCAACCAATAACCCATTTAGTATCTAAGTGAGCTCGATCTAGATCAAGGACGGGACACGCTTACTGGGTCTGATTGTAAGAGGTCAAAACGGGTTAGCGGTAGCAACGCAAGTCCAACGGGGTCATATGCGTCCGTGGGCCCGGGCTGGTAGGTAAGACGTTGTTGCTTCATATAGGTATAAGCCGTGCATCTTTAGCGGTATCGGGTTGCCACTTTGGGAAGTGATACACTCCACTGTGGGACCAACACGGGTATCTACGAATTAGGGAGCCGATCGAAGGGGGAAGGGAGTGGGTATGACTAGCGGAGATAGGAGCAAGCGGCACCTATGAAGACAGCTAGGAGCCCAACTACCATATTATGAATAAATGTTGTTATTAAAATGGGGAGGGTAGCGGGTAAAACTAGTGGAGATAGGAGCAGGCGGCACCTATGAAGACAACTAGGGGTACACGAAACTACCATTATGATTATTATGTTCAGAAGTCAGGATCAACTTTTAGGGGGACTAGTAATGGTGTAGTATAGTAATTATCCTATAGTGATTAGGAGCGAGATTAACGCCAGAATATTCCTCTTGTTTGTTTGGTCTTGCCCACTTGTTTCACAGTCATTCCTTGTTTTACCAGTTTATTCCTTATCCTAATTACTTTAATAATTGTATCGTTAAAGTTATGGTACTCGCCAGACTTTATGTCTGACCCCCTTTGTTTTCACCTCTTTTCTTCCTTTCCCCCCAGGTTCTCAGGGTGGGACTAGTGCTAGTGGAGCTTGATTCGGATCTTTCTCTCTCTTTGGAAGTGCTTGGATTGCTGAAAGTAAAGTTCAGCTCATCTCTTTATGTCTACTTATGTTGGGTTATGCTTTTTACTTTATGTATTCAGAAAACAATTTGTCAAGATGGTTACTAAGTGTACTTGGTTTTTCTGTTGGTTTATGATGTTGTTTTAATCAAACTATTTCTCCGCTGCAATAAAATTTGTTTTGAGATTTTTCAAGTACCAATATATGTATCTGTCTTATTATATTCTATTCTATTCACTAATAATACTCCATGAAAGTTAATGCATTCCCTTTGAGAGTGACAGTAATGGACATGGTGCGTTACACGTGGTATCTAAGCTGAAGGTTACAAGAACAGATAAGAGATTTTGAAAAACTATTTTTCAAAAGCGTTTTATAAAGAAATACTTTCAAAAGTATGTTTTAAGGAGATTATTTTCAAGGGAAAAGTTTGTTTTAAAAACATAACCCCTAAGAGGCATATATCTTTCCGTCGATTCTCCATTTTGAATCTCTTCCTCTTTCTTTTTTTTTGAATTTCTTCCTCCATGTATAGACGTTTTTTCGAAGATATGTAAGAACTTCCGTACGATGGGAGGAAAACCACTTCATGGGACTGGGACGTTTGTTAAAGCTAGAAGGAAGCAGAGGACTTGTTGGTACCTTTAAGATGGACGATGGGAGGAAGGTTCAATTAGCCACTTGCTTAATGAAGGACGAAACCTCATTTTGGTAGGAGGTCATGAATAGAGAATGTGCAGGAGAGACATGGATATTACACACGATTAGAAAGCAGATCCACAGAAAGGCGGTAAGGATATCAAGGGCCCAAGAGAAAAGGAAGGGCCACACTTGTGAAATACATGACTACTTAAATAAAGACGTTATAAAGAAGGAGAAGACTAGTTGTTATCATTACGGAGAAACAGGACATCTTATTAGGATCGTCCAAAGAAGCAACAGGCAAAGGTCAAAGTACAGGATCTTCTGGAGGGCAGACACGTTCCCTCACGGCTGGCATACCTGATAGAGGTAGAAATATCTTGGTTGGAAGTTTGGTTTTTCTTTTTGATCATCCTGTTCGAACCTTGTTTGAATTCTGGCGCTTCACACTCGTTTGTATCTTCTTTGTCAGTTGAAAACACTGCACCTAAGTACTAGTCTAGTTACGGATCCCATAGTAATCTTAAATCCTATTGGTGGTTTGGCTCATCTTTCGATGATTTGTCGGGATTTGAGAGTGTCTATCTTGGGTGCTGAAATTGAATGCAACGCCTTCGTTCTTGGCTTCTTAGGGTATGGCTTGATTCTAGGCATGGATTGGCTAGTCGGATACGGTGCCATCCTAGACTGTGAAAGAAGGGTAGTTAGATTGTTGACTCGTTGTGGAAAGCCCCTTGATATTTCTTGTGACCCTAGAGGTCCGGTGATGCTTAGCTACCTAGAATCTCTTGATGCGTCCAACGATGATATGGAATTTGTTCGTGTGGTTCGTGAATATGGTGACGTCTTCGATGAAGTTCGGGGTTTACCCCCGAGGCGCAAGATAGACTTTCGTATATACCTAGTAGATAATGCAAAGCTAGTTGCATTACCAGTACGCCACATGGCTCCGAGAGAGATAGAGAGAGAGAGAGAGAGAGAGAGAGACAACAACTCAGTAAGCAAGTGAGAGAGTTGCTTGAGAAGGGTTTCATAAGAAGGAGCATTTCAGAATGGGGATAGCTGTGGATCCCGCAAAGGTGGTGGCAATCCAAGATTGGAAGATTCCTAAGAACGCAACAGAAGTAAGAAGCTTTTTAGGATTGGCGGGCTATTATAGGAAGTTCATTAAGGACTTCGCGAAGATATCATCCCCACTTACTCAGAAGAACTTGACTTTTGCTTGGGATGTTGACTGTGACGATGCTTTCCAACGTTTGAAGTGGGTTTTGATGACAGCTCCAGTTTTAGTTTTGCCAGATGGAAGTAAGCCATTCACAGTGTATACCGGTGCTTGCGGGACATGGCTTGGAGCAGTTTTCAGTGCAAGAGGAAAAGGTGATATGCAAAAGATGGCAAGTACGAGTATTGCTTATCATCCACAGACGGATGGACGGACAGAGAGGGGTGAATAGAATCCTTGAAGATCTTTTGAGGTTATGTATCCTAGATTTTGGAGGGACATGAGAAGAGGCAATGAGCTTAGTGGTGTTCACGATGTGTTTCATGTGTCACATTTGCAGAAGTGTTTACAAGATACCGCAGAAGTAGTGGAGCCGAACGTACTTAGAGAAGTGGAAGTAGAGTGAGATGCCACGATTAGACGAGCTCCTACATGCATCCTTGGGTCGGAGGTATTAAAGCTACCCAACAAAGAGGTCAAGTTGGTCAAAGTGCAATGGGGAAATGATTAAAGAGACACGACTTGAGAAACAAAAGAGAAGATGCGTACGCGGTATGTTTTTAACTTCTCCTTTTATATTGTTTTTTTATGCTTGTCCTATCGTTTAGTATGCCTTCGCGATTGTATCTTCAATCTTTAGTTAGGAAAAACCCTATGGTTGTAAACATGTGTTTGAGACATGTTATGTTCGGTGGATGCAAATGGATGCAAGTGGTTGCTAGTGGTTTCCCGTGGATGCACGTACACACATATTAGGCATTAGATCGGCTCAGTCATTGTCATATTGCATATAAATATGTGTGCATATTTAAATTAATGGATGTATAATGGTTGTGTTATTATATGGATCCTGCATTTAGATGAATGGTCCTGAACGCATGTAGAAATAATATGTATCATTAGGATTCTTTTGCATACATAATGGATGCATGTCACTATCATGATTTGCATTAAGGAGGTCAACTGAATCAGTGGACCGCCTGATTTTGCATTAGATAAGGAACATATACACACTCTTTTTGCATATGTTCATATGGCATTAGAAATCTTGTAAGGACAATGGACGTCTGTATTTGATGGTTGAGTAGATGGATGATTGGATGTTAGGATATACATTCTCCTTTACTTGAAGATTTCGGGGTAAAATCCTTTAAGGAGAGGAGAATGTAACACCCTGAATTTTCTGTGAATATTAAAACTAACAATCCTAAAAAATACTTGATTATTAAAGTGAGAATTAAGGGAAATGGGTTAGGCCGTTGCATTCGTCTTGAAATTCTTCTTGGAATAGAGTCCAAGTTTTCGTAAATCAGACTTCGTATGAGGAAATTATGGCCCTCAGAAGTTTCAGCAATTTTATATAAATTACAATAGTTCAGAAAAATAAATTCGAAATTCAAAATTCAAACATGGGAGAAGGCTGGGCAGGAATTCTCCCGCCTAAGGGCCAGGTCGACCTGGGGGTCGACCTACCCATATAGGTCGACCAGGGGGTCGGCCTACACCCCCCTTCAGGCAGATCTGAAATGTGGCGATTTCTGACTCTCTGCTGAGTCATTAGGGCTGATGTGGCTGCTTTAGATCACTATATCTAGTCTGGATGGTTGGATTTTCTCCTATGATGATCCAACGGCTTAGATTGATTCAAACTTCTATAAAAGAGTGCCTAGACTCAAACCCTTAATCAAAACAAAATTTGTCTCATGGCTACCATGCTACTGCTAGGATAGTTCTCCTTCCTAAAGTTTAGGATTTAGCAAGTCAGAATTCTAATTCAAAAGACGAACAAATCATTCTCTTCTCTAACCTATCTTTGTGAGTACTATTTCTTTCACAATATAATTAATAAATTAATTATGATGGGTTGTAACTGGATTATGAGAACATCTCTGCTGAATCACGTGATGTTGTTTAACTTTGTTATCTTATGTTGGTAGATCTATTTCATATTTAACTTGATTCATTTTATGCAAGTTTGGGATGTTAAATCATATGTTAATTCATATGTGAATTTTATGCAAGTTTGGGATGTTAAATAATATGTTAATTCATACGTGAATCTTATGCAAGTTTGGGATGTTAAATCATATGTAAATTCATATGTGAATCGTATGCAAATTTGGGATGTTAAATCATATGTTAATTCGTGTGTGAATTTTATGCAAGTTTAGGATGTTAAATCGTATGCTAGTTTGAATATGAATCTTATGCAAGTCTATATGTGAATTGTACACAAGTTTATATGTGAATCAAATATATACATATGCTAGTTTATATGCAAAAACATGTGATAAATTCATATGCAAGTTGTAGAAATCCATATGCAAGTTTAGGTGAAAAACTATATTCACATTTTTGGGTGAAAATTATATTCACATATGCAAGTTAAGTGAGACCCATAATTTATGTATGCAAGTTCTCAATTTCATGTTTAGATCTATATTTAGATCCATGGTAGTTCATGCAAATATATGATTCTATATGACCATTGTTTATGCAAATTATTGGCTATGCAATTTTATGTTATAATTCCTATTTGCAAGTTAGATCTATTTTTATATGTTATGCAAGTTGTGATGTTTTTTTTATAAGTTAGACTATTTGCGAGTCTAACATATTTCATATTTGAACGTACGAATAGCGTAGGGACACGGGAAAATATTAATTATGTAAATTGTGAATTGGCATAAAATGGCTTTAAAATCATATAATTAAATTGAGGCATTAATTGGTATAATTTATATACCTAAAAAAAGTATGGACATAATTTAGGCAACAATTATGGACATAGATTAATTTGGAAGTTATTGACAATTTGAAATAGGGATATTAATTCAAAATTTGAAATAGGGATATTAATTCAAATTGGGGTTGAATAAATTAAGTGCATAATAAATGCCTGAGACACAAGGTTAGACTCGTTGGTGGTATAAGACTGCCTGGAACCGCCTAGCACATCCAACAACCACAAACGGTAGTCTAATGTGAGAGGTCAAAGACATAAATTAAATGAGTAATAAATATCTAAGACACAGGGTTAGAATCGTTTGTGGTATAAGACTGCCCGGACCCGCCTGGCACATCCAGCAACCGCGAACGACAGTCTAATGTCAGAGGTCGTAGGCGTAATTAAAAGATGCTTAGACACGAGGTTAAGTCTGGCTTATGGTGGAAGTCTGCTCGGAACCGCCCGACATATCCAGCAGCCACAAGTAATCGACTTAATGTGAGAGGTCTTTGCATTAATAATTAATTAATGCTGATCATAGACGAATATGAATGACAAACAAAAGTTTGGTTGAGTTGAGTAATTCTCTGAGTACCAATCTGATGTTGATTTCGGTCTTCGGGGTTGATACTTAGGGAGTTATTCTCTTAACCAATGTATCTCTAAACTAAGATGTACTTAATTATAAATTAAGTAAAACATGTTATATGATACATATATATATATATATATATATATATATATATATATATTATACATAACATGATAAGTGGACAGGGTTAAGACCAGCTTAACCGATAATATATAAGTGGATAGGGTTAAGGCAAACTTAACCAATAATACATATTAATCTGATAAGTGGATGGGGTTAAGACCACCTTAGCCAATAATGTATAAATGGATAGGGTTAAGACCAGCTTAACCAATAATATATAAGTGGATAGGATTAAGACCAGCTTAACCACATATATATATATATATATATATATATATTCATCTGATAAACGGATAGGGTTAAGACAAGCTTAACCAATAACACATGTTGATTTGATAAGTGGGTAACATGGATGACATGTGGTATATAATCATTAACACTTAACCAAGATAAACATGTGGTGGGACATGGGGGTTAAGTGGATGACATGGGAGACATGTGAAATACGATTAGAGACACTTAACCCAATTGAAACATGTAAGACAACATGAATAAGTAGGGTTTAAGTGGGAATTCTAGTGGGGACCAAGCATAGGTGGAAAGCTTGTGTCAAGTGTGGGGACCCTTTTCAACCAATAACCCGTTTAGTATCTAAGTGGGCTCGATCTAGATCAAGGACGGGACACGCTTACTAGGTTTGATTGTAAGAGGTCAAAACAGGTTAGCGGTGGCAACGCAAGTCCAACGGGGTCATGTGCGTGCGTGGGCCCGGGCTGGTAGGTAAGACGTTGTTGCATCGTGTAGGTATAAGCCGTGCATCTTTAGTGGTATCGGGTTGCCACTTTGGGAAGTGATACACCCCACTGTTGGACTAGCACGGGTATCTGCGAGTTAGGGAGTCGATCAAATGGGGAAGGGAGTGGTTACGACTAGCGGAGATAGGAGCAGGCGACACCTATGAAGATAGCTAGGAGTCCAACTACCATATTATGAATAAATATTGTAATTAGAATGGGGAGGGTAGTGGGTACAACTAGTGGAGATAGGAGCAGGCGGCACCTATGAAGACAGCTAGGGGTACACGAAACTACCATTATGATTATTATGTTCAGAAGGTGGGATCAACTTTTAGAAGGACTAGTAATGGTGCAGTATAGTAATTATCCTATAGTGATTAGGAGCGAGATTAACGCCAGAATATTCCTCTTGTTTGTTTGGTCTTGCCCACTTGTTTCACAGTCATTCCTTGTTTTACCAGTTTATGCCTTATCCTAATTACTTTAATAATTCTATCGTTAAAGTTATGGTACTCCCCAGACTTTATGTCTGACCCCCTTTATTTTCGTCTCTTTTCTTCCTTCCTTCCCCCTCCCCAAGGTTCTCAGGGTGGGACTAGTGCTAGTGGAGCTTGATTCGGATCTATCTCTCTCTTTGGAAGTGCTTGGATTACTGAAAGTAAAGTTTAGCTCATCTCTTTTTGGCTACTTATGTTGGGGTTATGCTTTTTTACTTTATGCACTCAGAAAATAATTTGTCAAGATGGTTACTAAGTGTACTTGGTTTTTCTGTTGGTTTATGATGTTGTTGTAATCAAACTATTTCTTTGCTGCAATAAAAGTTGTTTTGAGATTTTCAAGTACTAATATATGTATCTATCTTGTTATATTCTATTCTATTCACCAATAATACTCCATGAAAGTTAATGCATTCCCTTTGAGAGTGACATTAATGGACATGGGGTGTTACAGAAATTCTCATGAGCTCCGAGTCATTACAAACTTCACAGGCTTGTAGTATTTTTCGATATGATCCTATCGGCCCTTGTTTCGTCAATTTCTGATAAAGTACAAGATAATTACACATTTTAAATTTTTTGAATAAAAATATTTAACTATTAAAATTTAAAACTAATTACCATTTTTAAACTTTAAAATAAGGCTGTCTGCAAATCCTTCTTCTTCCCCAGTAATGCTCCAACCCGACTCCAGATATTTCAAAAAACATGCCAACCTCTTGTCTTATGTTCTCCCACTCCTTGTCATTGAAATTGAACTAAAATTACCATAAAGTTTCATTAATCCCATCTTATAATCTAACCAACCCAAACAAACTCCTTCTTCTCCTTACAGTACACGATCAACAATATCCCCCATTGTCGCACCTTCCCCCTCCTACAACCCTTACTTCACTTTACTAACATCCAACCTGAGATTACTGACATGCTCCTCATCAATTTCTCTCTCTACACCTCATCATCTTGAAGCACTTGGCTCCTCTCGAAAATCGCGGCCTTACCAGGATAGCATGCATGTATAGAAAACATGCAACATAAATTTTCTTTGATTTCACTCAAACTTCGGGAATAGGTTCTAATCTCCTTAATTAACCCAAAAACAAATCTCGTTACAACCAATGTTGCTTCAATTTAATACAAGCTATAACCCTAGCTTTCGCTGAGTGAAGCCAGCACTTTACATATATAGATCGAACTACTTAATACCTATACTAGTTTGAACAGCATCCCTACACAAGTTCGGATATACATATTTTGCAAATTGCGGATTTTTCTTCGAATTTCTCCAGAATTTCAAATTCACAGTTTTTAGGTTGAGGAAGAAATGAGTGGCGGCACTGTGTTTAACCAGAGAAAAATAATGGTAAGGTTAGAAGGAGTTAGGGTGTATTTGTAATATAAATTTAATATTTTAATATTCGATTATTTAATTCGTTGATAGTTATCGCTATTTGCCTTAGTCGTTTAAAAATTCTTATGATCACATGATATATACAAATTCGATGAAAATGGACATATATCTATGGTTCGACATTACGGACTCAACAAAACTTGTTTCATCGAATTCCGAGTCCGTTTGCTCACATAATGATATTTTAAAGCCAAAATATTGATTGATTAACATTTAAATCCCGTACGGTCATAAAACAACTCCAATTGGTGCGAAATTTGAAGCCTAGCAATAATTTATTATTCCGGATCAACAAAATTAATTATGTTGAAAATGGAGGTCGTTTGTAAAATGGCTATTTTCTAAGGTCTAAATAAACCAACAAAATATTAATATATTTACAACATTTAATTTAATATAAATAAATTAATATTATCGTATATATTTACATAGAATAATATCTAACTCGAAAATAAACATATTTGGATTTATAACTCGATATTTCAAAATTCCAGCTTATATTGATATTCAGTTTATATTAAAAAATCCTTTTATTATATAAATAAATTATTATAAATTATAAATGAATTCCATAGGGACTTTCTAAAAATTTGATTTCGACATAACTTACAATTTATAATATGAAATCTCGAATTTTCACTTCCATTAGAAAAATATCATTCAAAAGATTCGAACGTTTCTTGTTTCAACGGATTCTGTATATTCAGTTGAAGTTCAAAACTCAATATTATGAACTATCGCGACATTAAGGGTTTGTTCCAAATTATATTATAAATTATATGTTCTAAAGTCGTTTATTAAATAGATTCATTACTATAATTCGAATCTAAACTTAATCAAGTCTCTTGTACTATCCAATTCACACAATATTGTCAATTCAACTTAATTCCGACTATTTCAGAATTTAATATATTATTCTATTATTTATATTAATTAAATATTCACTATTATTTAATCCAAACCATTTAAATCTCTAAATCATTATTCAAATAATTAAATAAATTAATTATTATATCGCTAAAAATCCGGGACGTTACAAACACCCTCAAACCCTAATCCCCAAATAGAATTTCGTCAGCCTATTTTTTACATATAAGTCCACTTCACATATAAATTATTTCTTTAATTCTGTGAGGAATTGGTTAGGGTGATCAAAAGAGAAGTTGTAAAGAAGGTCGAAGGGAAGGTGGTGTCAAAATTTGGTAGGATAATGATGCCTTAGGTGGCGGGAATCTAAGAAAAACAAAGAAACTTGTTTTGTTTTTCGTGAAATTGACGATGCTAGAGATGATTTCAGGTGATGGAATCTAAAGCAAAGTTGTCCAGGGGAGTCAGGGCTACAATTCTTCTTTTGGTCGGTCGGTCTGAAATTGACCGTGGTGGTCGGCGTTGGGAGTTGATCAGAGTAGTTCATTTTTGGGCTGCTTTTAGAAGTGACGATTGGAAATTCATCGATTTCGGCGATTGGGTAAGTCGAGGCTCGAAGATGTCTGAGGGGCGAAGGTCGGCATGGACATGGTGGTAAGTTTGGTGGTGGTCCGAGACGTTGGGAATTGCAAAAGAGTGGGAGTTCAGTCGAGGGTTGATTCCGATCAATTGGCGGCGCTGGAAGGTCTACCGTTCACGGCGGTGGAGCTTCTCGGTGAGGTGGTTCTGATGGCTGGTAAATCGTAGGTCCAGGGGGTCAGTAGTGGCGCCGACATTGGCTTGATGATGTCGAGCTTTAGGTATCGTGGTATCAAAGAAGACGAATGGGAAAGGATCAGGATTTTTTCACCTGAAGGAGAGAAAACGCATGGAGGATTAAACTACTTAATCAAATCATTAAGATAAACTAATTTGTTTATTGATTTATAAGTTAATAAAGTTAATTATGTATATACGTTTAAAATTGTAACTAGCGTAATTCGTTCATATGTTATCAGAACTTTGCGAAATTGGATCCGTTGGAATCACATAAATGAGGCCTACATGTATGTGCTAATTTGGTTAGCGCTGGAGTTGCTTGGAATTTCGTTTTGTTTTAAACGCCTGTTTAAAATTTTATGAAATGATGCGATAACCGTCAATCAAAACAAATTGTGAGTCGACTCTCATGCTTTCTGGAATTCTATGATGCGTGAAATTCATATAACTATAACTTATCGATGATTGGATGTTATGGATGGCTATTGGTTGTTTATCATTTGATTGGTTGACGTTATTATATTTCATCGTTTAAAATCATTAGATTAATGAAAAATTATTTCATTTATTAATAAATGATATTATGATCTGTGATGTAGTGAAGTACAGGTTGGAGGGATCCACTCGGATTCCTCAAATAATTATATGTTATTTGTTTGGCGTATTATTCATATATATGAATTGTTTATCCCCAGTGACATCATAACCTTTTTGGATGATGATTTTAGATTGGATATTGATCGTTGAATACAAATTCAACAATTGTTGTGTTGTAATTAATAGATGGTATTGATTAAGTGATTGGCAGTGAATGACCTAAAATTCATTGCTTTTAGACGTCGTTTTACCATTAGGCGAATTGACTTTATTTTAATAAGTTATAAAATTTATTTTTATAGCTGAATCGAATTTTCAAGTTTATTTTATATAAGTTATTTTAAATAAAAAATTTATAAATATTTTTGTAATTGTATTTTACAAAAGAGATTATTAAACGATTTATTTTTACAATAAGTAAGGAAGACAGAAATTAACTAAAGGGTTAATAATCTTAGGTAATTGTTTTCAAGGAAAACTATTAAGCTAGTTTATATTAAAATAATTATATTCTTAATTAATTTAGTAAGAAGAATTAAAGTGTAACTGTTAGCGGTTAACTATGCTTTAAGTTGACTTAATCAACTTTTCAATTGCAAGTATTATTTAATAGATATAGTTTTTATCAAATAATTGTTTAAACTTAATGAGTGATTAGAAGCTAATTAATATTTTGTGTTTAAGGTGATTATCGAATTGTTTAAAAATAATAATCATTCTATTTTAGTTAATAATAAATAAATAAAAACTACTTTTGTTTAGTTGGCTATTATTTAAGATAACAAAGTCGCTGTCTTTTTAATTGAAATTTGTTTATAAGGTAATCGAATACAATAAGATTTAATTAAAGTCAGTAAAATGTTCTTTATAGAAATTTATAACCAAGTTCACTACAAAGTTAATAAATGGAAATGGGAAGCTAATGCGATTAAATTAAACAAAAATTTTAAGTAAATAAATAACATTTCCAAACAAGAATTTTTGCAAAGGGACCAATGTATAAATCCAAATTTGACAAAAAAAATTGTACTCAAAAGCTTGCATTTGTTAAGTTTTCTTAATGATACTAAAAGAAATCCACAAATATGAAATACGGTTTATAAAACCATATGCTAACAAAATAGTAAATAGAATTAATATGGTATTAATGTTATCGAGGTTTGAGTTATAAACTTCTATCTATCTTGAGATAAGAACGTTGTCGATCAAGGTCTTAGTGGTAAATAAAAACCTCGACTTACACGATTTCGCTATTATCGAAAAATGGTATTGGTTTGTAATAGTAAAAGATGTAAAAGGTGATTTAGTAAATATATATAAATATTTCTGGATTAAAGGACATATAAAAGGGGTTTAAAGAATATTTTAATCATAAGGAAATACAAATATCTTTATGAGATATAGCGATATAAGAAGGGGATTTTGAGATACGCATATTATAAAAAATATGGTTACGGTTTCGACAAGTTGATTTTTACTTAAAGGAGATGTATTGATTAATATATTCAAGAAACGGAACAAAAGGGATTTGTTGAGATAAAATCGATTTTTAATCGAGTAGTTTTTGATGAACGATTTTAATAAAAAGGGACTAAGCTGCTAGTGTACTTAACCATATTGTTGGATTTGATAGTTAAAGAATTGACTATCGAATCAATATTCCTTATGGACTTTTAACGAGTTTTTTCAAAGAGACTGGGATGGGGACTAGACCCAAAACCACTTTGATCCAACAGTGCGTTCGCGACTAACGTATAAAGATGGAGTATTGAAAACTGCGGATCTTCATTAGCGGAAGAACTACTTGTTAAATATCTTTGGGTTGGTCGCTGGAGTTATTGTGACTTGTGATTCTGTCGTGATTGAAATCTTTGGATTGCAAGGACTTGTCTCTACTGATCCTTAGGGTGATTCCTATAAAGGGTGTGGTAGGAGGGTACCTTGGGTTCATCTTATTCCAGGATGACTTGTATGGACGAGTGTCTAACAGAGTATTTCCTAAGAGTCAAGTACATTGATTTTACAAATATACCAAGTTTGGTGGTGGAGAAGTTCTCTTAGCTTAACACCCAGAGTATATTTGTGGATGCCAATTAGTCATTTGATAGATCTGACGATGTGTCATTCAAAGTAAATGAGATGTTCTTTGAGAAATAAATTGTGACCTTAAGCCTCATCAACCAGGAAATGACAAAAATCGGGCAGACAACATGGCTAAATGGGTCATTCCCAATTAGGGTATATTGTCACCATCCAGTTAAAGTTCATATTTGTTCTTCTTTTGTTTTTTGTATCTTCACGGAATTATGGTGGGCCCATAAAACTATAGGGTGACAATATATTCGGTAAACTCAAGATGAATGAGTTGCAGGTCATGTGTGGCCTGGTTGCAAGATCTTCTTGCTGAACCCTGGTGTATCTCTTTCTAGAGGTACACTTTCGGAAGGTGGTCCCTATTAGGAAATGCAGAATGCAGATCTTAAGGCAAGACTAACACTACGGGAGCGGGGTGAGTAGTGTTTATAAGAAATTTATGAAAATCTAAAACTTATATGATCTACTGTATGAATTAAACACACTAGAGATGATCATAGACAAGGAATCAAACAAAAACACAGAAATAAACAAAAATAAAAAGCTGAAAAGGAAAGAACACACCGGATTTAATACTGGCTCAGATTACACCTACATCCAATCCCATGCAATGCTAGATTGCGCAGAGTTTTATTACTATACCAATATCCAAGTACAATCCCCTTGATTTCCCGGCTACAAGGTTAACACCGCTCCAACCATTCTTGAACTCACGGCTACAAGATTAACACCACTTCAAACACTCTTGATTTCACGGCTACAAGATTACTATTGCTCCCTTTCCTTGATTTCATGGCTATAAGGAATACACGCCTTCCCAAGTACTTCCCAAATGATTACAACAGCCCTATAACTCTTCAATAGCACTTCAATTCAGAGAGTAATAAGTAGAGAGTGAGAAAAGAAGAAGTTTTATGTAATTAGAATAAAAATCGGCAAAGTAGAAGTGTAGAAATTAATAAAATAAGAAATATTAATGGTGGGATGAAGAGAAGTGAAGATGGAGAAGAAGAATGGTTAAAACATTCGAATTCAACCCCTATTTATAAGATTTGAAAGGTTGTAATGCTTCCGGAATGTTACAGATAGTGAAAAGACACTTCCTTTGAAAATTGAAATTCTGACAGTTAGATGTCGACATAAGCATATGAAACACCCCACGTCCGTTAATGTCACTCACTAAGGGAATGCGTTAAATTTCGTGAAGCGCTATAGGTAAACAGACCCAGAATAATTACAAGACAGATATAAACAAGGCAGAAGCAAAAAAGTTTAAACTTTTATTTATAACATAAGTCATAATACCGTGGTCCACAATTTCATATGTCACAAAAACCATTACAATAAAAAATACTTCTGTCTTGCACCATCAGAGTACATAAGTAAATAAAAAGCATCATTTCCCCAATAAAAAGAGTTAAGCCATAGTAGAGACAAGGACTTGAGCCATACTTCAGAAGTAGCTCCTAGCAAGATGATATCTGATTCCTGATTAAGTCTGAGTGTTTCCTCCCTGAGAACCTGGGTGGGGGGAGTCTTGTGCTGGCCCCACAGTAGGAGGTATCACTTCCTAAAGTGGCAACCCATGGTGTGCACAACCATATCTACTAGTGTCACGGTCGTCTTAGCCCCACTGCCCGACCCATGCACGCACATATCCCCGGTCGGTTTGCTCCGCCCACGCCATCCGCCTCGTTTGGATCTCTTACAATCAATCGGTAAGCGTGCCCCTTTCTCCGCCTAGTACAGAGGTCCTTACTTGATACCAACTCCGAGTTACTGACTGGAATGGGTCCCATACAATATGATAAAAGCTCTCTGCCTTTTCTTGCATCCCCCACTAGGTTTTCTACTGACTATGTATATCCTTAGGTGTCTTTAATTACATAGCCCTATACTAGTTATGCTTACCCTAAAGGGTGTCATTAATTACATAACTTCATTTCATTATCTTCTAGTTATGTATACCACTAGGTCTCTTTAATTACATAACCCTATTACATTATCTACTGGTTATGTATACCACTAGATTTCTTTAATTACATAACCTTATATGGTTAAGTACGTGGGCCTATATATACATATTACCCATCCCCTCTAATTTACTTAACCCACCACTACCCATCCAATTTTATTTAACCCAAACTTAAGTCCATAGTCATATTAAATTAGGTTAAGTAGTCCATTTCATTACCATGTCCAATTATGGTTATAATGGGCTAGACCTCCCACATTAGGCCTACAACGTGTGGGTGCTGGATATGTCGGTCGGGTCCGGGCAGTCTTATTCCATAGTTGGGCCTAACCTCGTGTCTTAGCCCGATTCGTATTTGCATACTTAGGCCTCCCACATTAGGTTCAACATTAGTGGTTGCTGGATATGCCGGTCGGGTCCGGGCAGACTCCACCACTAATGTAACCTAACCTCGTGTTATAAGTACAATTTACAATTCCTAATTGTAAATTACTAAACATTCCATATTAATCCAAATCTACCTATGTTATTATAGGTAACCATTTCTATGTTTTCCCCATTTGAATTACATGTCCCATTTCCTATTAAACATTACATAAATCATGCCAATTATAATCCATTTTTCCCTGTTTTCTCTCTAACATATTCGTACGTATTTTGGCGGCATCTAGGCTATAAAGTAGCCTAGCTATACAATAAAAAGGGAACATGACAAGGGTGATAGTTTCAGCACGTTTTGGCATAAACATGAACATAAATTGCCATAATAACAAAGTGAATGGACATGTGATTAACATCATAATAAAGTGGACATCTAACTAGTAACTTGTGGCAATCACGATGATGTTTAAGCAAGCATAATGAGATCTATATTTAACATTAGGTGTCCAATTATGTAGATCTAACATAGTTAGGGTGACATAGCAACATGTTTAGATCAAAAGGTTGATTCACATGTCAAGTTTACAACATATATCAATGTATCACAATATGACAGGTTAAAGGTGATTAACATAAAGGTCTAGATCCAAGTAATGTCTTAATTATCCAAATTAATAGATGTACATCCATCATAACATGGTTACAAGGCAAGATTGGTATAAACATCATAATCGAATCACCACAATTATATTAGATCTAGGAAATTAGATATGTCATGACATAGGATAGAATTTCATATTAACACAGAATCATACTTTACAACATATCCAATTCATTGTCTATCAAAGCATACTTTTATTTATCTAAACCTAAAAGTAATCTAGAAACTCATAGCGTTAGGTTCAGAGAATTTAGGAAGAACGGATCTAGAATTTCTGAATTGGATTTGTAGAGTATGTTGTTGTAGAAACAGTTCAGTTCGCACTCCAGCAGATGACTTCCAATGAAGAGAATATGAGAAATATGACACATATATATAGCTGCCAGACCCCCTGAAACCGAGTTCTAACTCAGCCCTAGGGGTGTCGACACCCCTGTGGGTGGGTCGACCCCTAGGTCGACACCCCTCTGGGGGGTCGACCCCCTAGAGCGGGAATTTTTCCGCTTAGAGGAATTTTTCAAATTTGAATCCTACGGATAGGATTCTGACTCATCTGTGACTCATATGTATATATAAAATATTTCTGTGCGTATACAAACTTAAAATCTTCATAACTTCTTCATACAGTGTCCGTTTTACGCAAACGAAATGTCTATCTTGACCATAATTTCGAGACGGACGCAATGGTGCAATCCGTTTCCTCTAATTCTGAACAGTAAATTAATTATTACTTAATTTGTTCTCTTTAATGTTGTTTAAAAATTCAGGATGTTACATTCTCCCCTACTCAAAGGATTTCGTCCCCGAAATCTCTAAGTTGAGAAGAGTGCATATCCTACCATCCATTATCCATCTACTCATCCACCAATCACTGGCATCCATTGTCCTTAAAGATATCTAATGCTTATATGAATATATGCAAAGGTGTGTGTATATGTCCCAACACTAATGCGAAGATCAGGCGGTCTACTGATTCAGTTGACCTCCTTAATGGAATATATGTTAGTGCCATGAATCCAATATGTATGCAGATAAACCTATTGTACCATATAAGTTCTATATGTGTGCACACCTATTCGTACAAATGCGACATCCATATGCCAGTTAATCCATTTTCATCCATAAAAGAAAAGAAAATGCATGCATATCCATATGCAATATGAAAGTGATTGAGCTGATCTTAGTGACTAATGTGTGTGTATATGCATCCATAGGCAACCACTAGCAAACACTTGCATCCACTTGCATCAATCAAACTTAAAATGTTTCTAACACATGTTTACAACCATAGGATTCCTATCCAAAGGTCGAAAATACTATGGATAAGATATATTCTATTGACAGAAACAAGTACTGATAAAACTTATGAAAGGAGTTAAGAACATACCCTCGAAAAGAAAAGGGTATGAAGCACGAATCTTGTCCTCAGTCTCCCAATTCTCATCTTCTAGGTTATCTCCCCATTGAACCTTTAGCAACATGATTTCCTTATTATGAAGCTTCTTAACCTCTGACCCAAGAAAACGGGTGGGGACTCGTCGGACTGTCGCCTCCAGCTCCACTTCGACTTCTTCCAACATGCTTGGCTCAACAACTACCGCGGTGTCATGTAGGTGCTTCCGTAGATTAGAGACATGAAAAACGTCATGAACACCAAATAAATTTTCTGGGAGCTTTACTCTCTAGGCCATCTGGTTAATCCTCTCGGTTATGGGAAATGGTCCCACAAGCCTAGGTGCCAACTTCCCTACTGATCCGAAGAAAACCACTTTCCTCAGAGGTGATACTTTGATAAAAACTAAGTCTCCCACTTAGAATTCGATGTCAGTTCTTTTCTTGTCTGCATAGGATTTCTGCCTATCTTGAGCTGTCTTCATCCGCCATCGAATAAAGTCAATCTTTCCGGACGTTTCCCTAACTATATCTGGTCCAAGTAATAATCTTTCTACAGATTCCCACCAACAAGTTGGCGATCTACAGGGTCGTCCGTACAATACTTTGAAGGGTGCCTTACCGATGCTAGCCTGATAGCTGTTATTATAGGCAAACTCTACTAAAGGAAGATGTTCTTCCCAAGTCCCTCCGAAGTCAAGGATACCCAGCCTTAAAAGATCTTCTAGAATATTGTTCACCCTCTCCGTCTGCCCATCGGTCTATGGACGATAAGCGGTGCTCAAACACAACTGTGTACCCAATGCTTCATGCAAGTTCCTCCAAAATTCGCTGGTAAAGATGGGGTCACGATCACTCACAATGTTGGAAGGAACTCTGTGGAGATGAACTATCTCACCAACTTACATTGCTGCCAACCATGGTGCCGTCTTTTTACTTTTAACTGGAATAAAGTGAGCGCTCTTAGTGAGTCTATCCACTATCACCCAAATACTAGTATTACCTTTCTTCGATCTAGGCAAACCATCTATGAAATCCATAGAGATGCTCTCCCATTTCCATTGCGGAACCTCCAACGGATGAAGTAATCCACCGGCTTCTTTTGCTCAGCTTTGACTTGCTGGCAAACTAAACGTTGAGAAACATATTCGGCCATGTCCTTCTTCATCCCAGCCCAAAAGAAAACCCTCATCATGTCTCTGTACATTTTGTCTTCGCTTGGATGAATGGTCATCTTAGAATGGTGGTCTTCTTCTAGGACTGCCTTTATCAAGCTTCTAGTTTAAGGAACACAAAGCCTTCCATCTCGTCACAACCACCCCTTTTCATCTATGACATACCTACTGAGGTGGCTAGAAGTCTCCCCTCTTCTGAGCTTATCCATGATGTCTAGAATCTGTGGGTCACCTTGTTGAGAAGCTCCTATCTGATCCACAAGAGTCGGTCGTATCTCCAAGGATGCAAATAAATCAGGCAAAACTTCGATGGAGGGCCTATTATCAAAATCTGATATCAACTCCAAGTTCTTTCTTTCCACAAACAGAGGGCTTAGGGCCACTCTCTTCCTACTATTGTCTTGTATCCCCCACTAGGTTTTCTACTGACTACGTATACCCTTAGGTGTCTTTAATTACATAGCCATATACTAGTTATGCTTACCCTAAAGGGTGTCTTAAATTACATAACTTCATTACATTATCTACCAGTTATGTATACCACTAGGTGTTTTTAATTACATAACTTCATTACATTATCTACCAGTTATGTATACCACTAGGTGTCTTTAACTACATAACCCTTTTACATTATCTACTGGTTATATATAACACTAGGTGTCTTTAATTACATAACCTTATATGGTTAAGTACGTGGGCCTATGTATACATATTACCCATCCCCTCTAATTTACTTAACCCACCACTAACCATCCAATTTTACTTAACCCGAACTTAAGTCCATAATCATATTAAATTAGGTTAAGTAGTCCATTTCATTACCATGCCCAATTATGGTAATAGTGGGCTAGACCTCCCACATTAGGCCTACAACGTGTGGATGATGGATATGTCGTTCGAGTCCGGGCAGTCTTATTCCACAGTTGTGCCTAACCTCGTGTCTTAACCCGATTCGTATTTGCGTACTTAGAACTCCCACATTAGGTTCAATATTAGTAGCTGTTGGATATGCCGGTCGGGTCCGGGCAGACTTCCACCACTATAACCTAACCTCATGTCATAAGTACAATTTACAATTCCAAATTGTAAATTACTAAACATTCCAAATTAATCCAAATCTACCTATGTCATTATAGGTAACTATTTCTATATTTTTCCCATTTGAATTACATGTCCCATTTCCTATTAAACATTACATAAATCATGCCAATTATAATCCATTTTTCCCCGTTTTCTGTCTAACATATTCGTACGTTTTTTGGCGGCATCTAGGCTATAAAGTAGCCTAGCTATACAATAAAAAGGGAACATGACAAGGGTGATAATTTCAACATGTTTTGGCATAAAAATGAACATAAACTGGCATAATTTCAAAGTGAATGGACATGTGATTAACATCATAATAAAGTGGACATCTAACTGGTTGCTTGTGGCAATCACTATGATGTTTAAGCAAACATAATGAGATCAAGATTTAACATTAGGTGTCCAATTACCTAGATCTAGCATAGTTAGGGTGACATAGAAACATGTTTAGATCAAAAGGTAGATTCACATGTCAAGTTTACAACATATATCAATGTATCACAATATGACAGATGAAAGGTGATTTACATAAAGGTCTAGATCCAAGTAATGTCTCAATTTTCCAAATTAATAGATGTACATCCATCATAACATGGTTACAAGTCAAGATCCATATAAACATCATAATTGAATCACCATAATTATATTAGATCTAGGAAATTAGATTTGTCATGACATAGGATAGAATTTCATATTAACACAAAATCATACTTTACAACATATCCAATTCATTGTATTTCAAAGCATACTTATATTTATCTAAACCTAAAAGTAATCTAGAAACTCATAGCGTTAGGTTCAGAGAATTTAGGAAGAACAGGTCTAGAATTTCTGAATTGGATTAGTAGAGTATGTTGTTGTAGAAACGGTTCAGTTCACACTCCAGCAACATATGGCCTCCATGACTCCCAATGAAGAGAATATGAGAAATATGACACATATATATAGCCGCCAGACCCCCTGAAATCGAGTGCCAACTCAGCCCTAGGGGTGTAGACACCCTTATGGGTGGGTGGGGGGTCGACCCCCTAGAGCGGGAATTTTGCCGCTTAGAGGAATTTTTCGAATTTGAATCCTCTGGATAGGATTCTAACTCATCTCCGACTCACCTCTGACTCATGTATATATATAAAATATTTCTATGCATATACAAACTTAAAATCTTCATAACTTCTTCATACGGTGTCTGTTTTATGCAAACCAAATGTCTATCTTGACCAGAATTTCAAGATGGACGCAATGGTATAGTCTGTTTCCTCTAATTCTGAACATTAAATTAATTATTATTTAATTTGTTCTCTTTAATGTCGTTTAAAAATTCGGGGTGTTACAGCATATATGTGTCTCGACATATGTACTTAAAATTTTTGAATTTTAAACATTTTCAAGTGTTTGAATATTTATACTATTCTGGAAACTCTTTAATAAAAACTTAGTGATATAAATGAGTATTCTAAAGTATAAAACCATATGAAAACATAAATATATATTATATAAACATACTTATAAAATTCTAAGGTTTAAAACTATATAAATATAAAACTATAAAAGTATATAAATATATATAAACTTATATAAACTTTGAAACTTATATTTGAAATCAAAAGTAAGACAAAAAACTATTTGAAATTAGAATTTGAATTTTAAAAACCAAAAATTTGAAAACCAGAATTTGAAAAATAGAATTTGAACCTGGAGTGCAATTCAGAGTCCTACATATAAATTAGACTCTATTACTATATTTGTCTTAAACTCCTGATAACTTGATTACTTATGAGTCTTCTCTGAATTCTGAATATCTTGAAACTCTAAAAACAATATAGTCTTCGGTATTTAAGTCCTATATGCAAATCTTGCATATATGTACATATATAGTCTAGATAGAGATGTTAGTATATATTTTATAATTTATGATACTTGATATAAGGTTGTCATCACCAAAACTCCATTCTCCAACAATCTCCCCCTTTATGATGATGACAACCTTGATTTATAAAATATCCATACTTGTTAATCTGATTCCTTGATTACTCCCCTTTCACCATGAATTTCTTAACCCTCCTCTTAAACTATGCCTATCATAACTATATTCTATTTTATAATTTCTCCCCCTTTGTCATTATCAAAAAGTACCCTATACAAGACTATACTATACCTATAGTAGACTACACTAAACTAAACTAAGTTACTCCCCCTAAATCTATGCTTTAAATGATCCTAATAACTATATAATACTCGCTGAATTTAATAACCTTATATATCCCTCTAAATCTATGATCCTAAACTTAAAATATTATAACTCCCCCTAAAATTATGACTATACTAGTCTAATAATATAAGGATAATAAACTAAGCAAACCAATCAATACTTATAATCAATTTAAACAAGTGTAACACCCCACACCCGCTACGGACACTCACTAAGGGAATGCCATAGCATCGGTGGAGTATTTTAAGTGAATATAGAACAGAAAAATTACAACAAGACAGATATAAATAATACTTGAAAATTTAAAACATCATTTCATTTCAGCAGAAGATAAACATGTCTGGTTACAATACCAAAACCAACTAAACAAGAGTCAAGTACTAAATATCCATCCTGATAAAAACATAAGTACATAATCCCACTACATAACTAATAGCCATAATAGAAAAGATAACCGAGCTTTACATCAACGGTCCAAGCTCCAAAAGATAGATAAAGCAATCTGATCAAAGCCCACTAGTGCTAGGCCCACTCTGAGAACCTGAGGGTTGGGAAAAAGATAAAAACAACGGGGTCAGACATAAGTCTGAGCGAGTCCTATAACTTTAACAATACAATCATTAAAGTAATTAGGGTATGATATAAACTTGGTACGGTAACGACTGGGGATTAATGACTACACTCAGCAGCCAACTAGACATAGGAAGAACGAAGATAACGGTAAAGAAGCATCTACCCACCCAAGGGTAATTACTACACTGCACCACACCAGTCATTCCTACTTAAAGGTTGATCCCACTCATGGACTTAGAAAATATAACTAGTAGTTTCGTGTACCCCTAGCTGACCACATAGGTGCCGTCTGCCCCTATCTCCACTAGGTGTACCCACTACTCCCCAAGTGATCGACTCCCTAACGTAGATACCCGTGCTGGCCCCACAGTGGGGTGTATCACTCCCCAAAGTGGCAACCCGATACGACCAATGGTGCACGGCTTATACCTACACGATGCAACAACGTCTTACCTATCAGCCTGGGTCCACACACGCATATGAAACCCGTTGGACTTGCTTTGCCACTGCTAACCCGTTTTTGGCCTCTTATAGTCAAGCCCAGTATGCGTGTCCCGTCCTCGACTTGGGTCGAGCCCACAAAGATACGTTTTGGGTTACTGGTTGAAATGGGCCCCCATAAGCTACCCACCTAAGCTTGTCCCTTTTTCTAGTGCATCCCACTTAACCCTTTAATCATGTTTAATTACATGTTTCCACTTGGTTAAGTATTCTAATCGTATTTTCTATTGCCACCCAAGGCAACCCACTAGATTTCCACATGCCACCCAAGGCACTTACTTGATTTCCACATGCCACCCAAGGCACCCACTTAACCCCTCATGCCCCACTACATGCTTATCTGGTTAAGTGTTTCTTAATTGATTAAGACTGTAACCTTTGCAAAGACCTCTCACATTAGACTATCTTTTATGGCAGCTGGATTTGCCGGTCGGGTCCGGGCAGCCTTACGCCATAACTGAGTCTAACCTCGTGTCTTTACACTTCTCACGTATTTAGTTTATGCCTAAGACCTCTCACATTGGGCCAATCATTTGTAGCCGCTGGATTTGCCGGTCGGGTCCGGGCAGTCTTATGCTACAAAAGGGTCCTACCTCGTGTCTTAGTCGATTAATTACACCTAATTAATCACCCCCATATTTTGAATTAATTTTCCCTAATTAATTCTAATTTAATGATGTACATAATTGACTCAATTATGTCCATCCACTTATGGTATGCAACATCATACCAATTTCACCACAATCTTGTTAACATGAATATTAACCCCATCGTTCCCCACGTGATACGCTAACATGACATACTTAAAAGGGAAGATTCATCACAAATACAATGGGTTCTACTTAGCGTAACATTAGCATCAACATGGGTTTTAAAGGTGTCAACTTGCATATATGACCATGGCATCAAACCCAACTAGCATAAATAATCAACCCAAACTTGCATGAATCACATATTTCATAAAGAGGGTAACTTGCATAAATGTTCATGTCATAGACCTATCATAAAGGGATAAACTTGCATACATGTCATAGGTCTAAAAAGGGATGAACTTGCATATGTTACTCATATCATAAAAAGGGGTAAACATGCATATGTATGCATGACATACAAAGTGGTAAACTTGCATATGTATGCATATCATACAAAGGTGTAAACTTGCACATGTTACTTGCATATAATCAAACACCAAACTTGCATAACATGTCATATATGGACTTGCATATAATCAAACACCAAACTTGCATAACATGTCATATATGAACTTGCATATAATCAAACACCAAACTTGCATAACATGGTGTCATAATGGATCAATGTTTATCATAGTGATTTGCATAACTAGCAATATGAACATACAACATAAAACTTGCATAACTAGCATCATGAACATATAGCATAAAACTTGCATAACTAGCATCATGAACACATAACATATGATAACATAACTTGCATTGATCCACATTCATAACCATAACCTCATTATATCCTATCATAATTAGTTTAGCAATTGCTTTCTAAAGGTATAGAAACTCACAACTTGTTGATTAACACTCCTATGAAGAAGATTAAGTTGCTAGAGTTGATTAGAAGTTGATTTGAAAAGCTATCTTCCTCTTTAATTTGTTGGTGGCTCCTTCTAGTTGCAATTTGACGGCATGACGACGTTGTATCCAATTTTAGTATGAATTAGGGTAGTCTTACGGTGTATTTATAGATTAGTTAAGTGTTTTAGGCCATTAGATTAACCCTAAATCAGTTTAGAGCCGTCATATTTCATCACTAGCCACCAAAACACAGCCCAGATCCCAAATCAGTGCACCCAGGTCACCTGGGCTCGACCAGGGAGGTCGACTCCCAGGTCGACACTAGGGTCGACACCCATGTCGACCTGGTGGGCAGGTCGACCCCCAGGTCGACTCCCAGGTCGACCTGGTCTGGGCGGGAATTTTCCCGCCTAGGCCATATTCTGCATTTTTGAAATCTGTTTCGTTTTCTGATTTTTCGTGAAACTTCTAAAGGCCATATCTCAGTCATACGGACTCCAATTCACGAAATTTCGGACTCTATTTCGCGTATTTTTCCGAGATGAACGCAACCGCGAAACCCGTTTCCCTTAATTCTCACGTCTGAGATTAATTATTCTTTAATTTATGAACATCACTGTTGTTAGAAATACGGGGTGTTACATTCTCCCCTACTTAAAGGATTTCGTCCCCGAAATCTCTAAGTCAAGAAGAACGTATCCTACCAACCAAACAACCATCTACTAAACCATCAAACATGAGCATCCATTGTCCTTAAAGTTTCTAATGCTGTATGAACATATGCAAGAAGTGTGTGTATATGTTCCCTATCTAATGCAAAATCAGGCGGTCTACTGATTCAGTTGACCTCCTTAATGCAAACCATAATAGTGCCATGCATTCAATATGTATGCGAAAGAACCCTATCGACACATATTATTTCTACATGTGTGCACAACCATACACCAAAATGCATCATCCATATGATAACACAACCATTATACATCCATTAATATAGCTACCTACACACAATTATATGCAATATGCAATATGAAGTGACTGAGCCGATCTAGTGTCTAAAGTGTGTGCATATGCATCCACGAGCAACCACTAGCAAACACTTGCATCCACACGCATCCATCAATCATAACATGTCTCAAACACATGTTTCAACCATAGGTTTACCCTATCTAAAGGTCAAAGGTACTAACGAGAGGACATACTAAAGATAAGATAAGTACTAGACAAACGATAAAGGAGAAGTTAAAAGTCATACCCTAAAAAAGAAATGGGTACAGTGAACGCATCTTCGCTTCTGTCTCCCAAGTAGCGTTGCTTTCATCATCTCCCCATTGCACTTTGACTAGTTGAACCTCTCTGTTTCTCAACCTCCTAACCTCTGACCCAAGGATGCGAGTAGGAGCTCGTCGAATCGTCGCATCATGCTCTACCTCCACTTCTCTAAGCAAGCTCGGCCTTACCACCTCTGCAGTCTCATGCAGGCACTTCCTCAATTGTGACACGTGGAATACGTCATGTACACCACTAAGTCTCTCGGGCAAATCCACTCTATATGCCATCTGTCCAATCCTTTCCTTAATAGTAAACGGTCCTACAAACCTTGGTGCTAACTTCCCAACGGACCCAAAGCGAACAACACTCCGTAATGGAGACACTTTAACAAAGACCATGTCCCCAACATCAAACTCAAGATCCGTACTCCTCTTATCTGCGTAGGATTTCTGTCTGTCCTGCGCCGCTTTCATCCTTCTTCTAATCAAATCAATCTTTTTCGAAGTCTCTCTAACCATATCAGGCCCAAGCAAGATCTTATCCGTAGATTCCCACCAACATGTAGGTGACCGACAAGGCCTTCCATAAAGAGCTTCGAAAGGAGCCATACCAATACTAGACTGAAAGCTGTTATTATACGCGAACTCCACCAATGGAAGATGCTCTTCCCATGTACCTCCAAAATCTAAGATACATAGTCTCAAAAGGTCTTCTAGAACACGATTCACCCTCTCGGTCTGGCCGTCTGTCTGAGGATGATATGCGGTGCTCAAACACAACTGAGTCCCTATTACGTCTTGCAAACTCTTCCAAAACTCGCTAGTGAAGATAGGATCTCGATCACTCACTATGCTAGAAGGTACACCATGCAACCGAACTATCTCTTGAAGGTAAATTGAAGCTAGCCATGGAGCAGTCCTCTTACTCTTCACGGGTATGAAATGGGCACTCTTAGTAAGTCCGTCTACCACAACCCAAATTCTCGTATTACCCTTCCTCGATCTCGGTAACCCATCAATAAAATCCATCGAGACGCTATCCCACTTCCATTGCGGAACCTCCAATGGGTGAAGCAACCCACCGGGTTTCTTTTGCTCCGCTTTCACTTGTTGGCACACCAAGCATCTAGCGACATACTCGGCCACATCTTTCTTCATACCGGCCCAAAAGAAAACTCGCTTCATGTCTTGGTACATCTTGTCCCCACCTGGATGAATGGTCATCTTTGAACGATGTGCATCTTCAAGTATAGCCTTCCTTAAACCCTCATCTTGCGGTACACAAAGTCGACCGTCTCCACGCAACCACCCCTTATCATCTAGGGTGTACCTACTCAAATGGCTGGACGACTCACCTCTTATGAGCTTCTCTACTAACTCAACCAACTGTGGGTCGTCCCGTTGTGCTTCACCAATCCGTCCGAAAAGAGTAGGTCTGACTTCTAAGGATGCTAGCAAACCAGGTACAAAGTCAACGGAAGGTCTGAAGTCAAACATCGAGATAAATTCCAAGCTTCGTCGTTCCATGAACAATGGACTCAAAGACAACCTTTTTCTGCTTAAGGCGTCCGCCACCACGTTACCCTTGCCAGGGGTATACGCTATCTCGAAATCATAGGATGCTAAGAACTCCATCCACCTTTGTTGCCTTAAGTTCAAATCCTTTTGAGAAAATAAGTACTTCAATGATTTGTGGTCAGTGAACAATTCGAACCTCTCGCCAAGAAGATTATGGCGCCAAGACTTAAGTGCAAAAACAATAGCAGCCAACTCTAGATCATGGGTAGGGTAATTTTTCTCATGCACTCTCAACTGCCTTCCCTCATAGGTTATTACCCTTCCCTCTTGCATTAAGACTGCGCCTAGTCCTGTCCCATAAGCATCAGTATAAAAAACAAATGGCTTACTCCCATCTGGCAACACTAAGACTGGAGCTGTGGTTAAGGCTCTCTTTAACCGTTGGAATGCATCATCACAATCTACGTCCCATGTGAAGACTAGGTTCTTCTTTGTCAAGCGAGTTAATGGGGCTGATATCTTCGCAAAGTCCTTGATAAACTTCCTATAGTAGCCAGCCAACCCCAAGAAACTCCTCACCTCGGTAGCATTCTTCGGATCCTTCCAATCTTGGATGGACACTACCTTCGCGGGATCCACAGCTATCCCTTCTTTGGAGACCACGTGCCCTAAGAACCGCACCTCCTTCCTCCAAAAGTGACATTTAGAGAATTTAGCCTTAAGGCTATGCGCTCGAAGACTCTCTAACACTTCCCTAAGATGTAGGGCATGCTCTTCTTCACTCTTAGAAAAGACTAAGATGTCATCCACAAAGACCACCACGAACTTATTAAGGTACTCCCTGAACACCCTACTCATCAAATCAACAAAGTATGCAGGGGCGTTCGTCAAACCATAGGGCATCACAAGCCACTCATAAAAACCATCCGGAGTCCTAAAGGCAGTCTTCTTTATGCTATCCTCAGCCACTCTCAACTGATGAAACCCCGTGGCTAAGTCCAACTGCGAAAACACTGAGGCGCCAACCAACTGATCAAAGAGATCATCAATCCTCGGCAATGGGTGTCTATTCTTCTTTGTAAGTTTGTTGAGTTCTCTATAGTCTACACAAAGCCTAAGAGACCCATCCGCCTTCGTGGCAAAAACCACTGGAGCACCCCACTCTGATATACTTCGTCTTATGAACCCCTTCTGAAGCAACTCCCCTAATTGCTTATGGAGTTCCCTCCTCTCACGAGGAGCCATGTGGCGCACTGGCAAAGATACTGGTTTAGCATTGTCTACTAGATATATTCGGAAGTCTATCTCCCGCTTCGGAGGTAAGCCCTTCACCTCCTCAAACACATCCGAGTATTCCCGGACCACTCTAACAGATCGCAAACTCTCGACCAAAGCGTCAAGCTATTCAAGATAATTTAGCATAACAGAATTCATGGGATTACAAAAGATCTCGAGAGTGTTCCCCAAGCAGGTCATGAGCCTAGCAAATCTCCTTTCGCAATCAAGAACGGCACCATTACTGGATAACCAGTCCATGCCCAAAATCAACCCATAGCCCATGAAGCCCAAAACAAAAGCATCACATCTAAACTCAAAGCTAAGTATAGAAATCCTCAAACCCAAACATATCATGGACAAATAAGTGGAGCCCCCAATTGGGTTTGAGACAACCAAGGGATTATCTACTAGACTGGTGTCTAAGTGTAGTGACTCAACTAATGATGATGAGATAAACGAATGCGATGCGCCAGAGTCAAATGAAGTACGGACAGGATGATCAAACAGAAAAACCAGACTTTCAACGGAAATAGTTCTACCTCTTTCCTAAATCGGTGGAACTGCGAGAGCCTGAACTTGCCCCCTTGCCTGACCTGGTGCCATAAGAGCTTGCACCTGTCCTCCTGAGGTAGATCCCGTCCTCTGCCCCTTCTTTGGGCAGTCTTTCACTAGATGCCCTGCTTCACCATAGTGGAAGCAGCCAGTCTTCTTCTTCTTCCGACAATCTTTGCTTAGGTGGCCTG
Source organism: Allium sativum (assembly GCA_030737875.1). Classification (NCBI taxonomy): domain Eukaryota; kingdom Viridiplantae; phylum Streptophyta; class Magnoliopsida; order Asparagales; family Amaryllidaceae; genus Allium; species Allium sativum. The sequence goes on along the minus strand of CM060920.1, from coordinate 934,289,569 downwards.
GTGTCCCGCAATTGAAGCACTTCTTCTTTCCCTTGCCACCATTGCCTTTCCCACCCTTGTTTTGCTGTTGCTGTTGAGGTCTCTTCTGATCTCCTTTCTTCTCGGGTGCCTTATTAGCATTGGGACCCTTCTCTTCCTCATGCATAAGTGCCATGTATACTAGCTTCTCAAAGGTGGCCCCCATAGGGATGTGAGTCATGGCCAATCCATGCATCGGTTCATTCAAGCCTTTAACGAACCTCAAAGCCTTCTTCTCCGGTGTATTCACCATGTCTATGCCAAACCTTGCCAACTGATTAAACTTGTTGACATATTCCTTCACTGATAGGTTTCCTTGCTTTAGAGTCAAGAACATTTCCATATATAGATTCTCTTCCGCCCTTGAGAGAAACTTTGCCACAAACCTTTGTCTGAAATCCGCCCAAGAGTCAACTAGGCGTTCTCCATTAGTGACCTCCCACCAGAACGAGGCCTCTCCCTTCATTAACCAAGCAGCTAACTTGACTTTCTTTCCTTCTTCCATCTCAAAGATATCTATCAATTCTTCCACCTCCTTAAGCCAATCCCTAGCTTCCACAAAAGTTTCTGATCCTTGAAAAGGTTTCCCTCCCTTATCCTTAAATTCCTTGCAATTCTTAGCAAAAGTATCCGCGCGAGGAGGAGGAGGAAGATCGGGTGCAACTGGTGGTGGAGGAACATTTACTGGACCCGCAGTGGCGGCCCTAGCCTCCATCAACCTCCTATACCATACTGGTATCGCTACACCCTCCGGAAAGTTAAGATCTTCAGCCGTGCTGAAACGAAAAAGGAAAGATTCAAAACGAAAAATTCGAAAGATAAAGATATGGCCATTGGGGATTATGCTTTTCTTTCAAAAACTTTTCTCTTAAAAGACATGTTTTTGAAAATACTCCATCAAAAATGTTCTTAGAAAAATAGTTTTTCTAAAAAAATTATCTGTTCTGGTAACCTTAAGCTCTGATACCACGTGTAACACCCCACACCCGCTACGGACACTCACTAAGGGAATGCCATAGCATCGGTGGAGTATGTTAAGTGAATATAGAACAGAAAAATTACAACAAGACAGATATAAATAATACTTGAAAATTTAAAACATCATTTCATTTCAGCAGAAGATAAACATGTCTGGTTACAATACCAAAACCAACTAAACAAGAGTCAAGTACTAAATATCCATCCTGATAAAAACATAAGTACATAATCCCACTACATAACTAATAGCCATAATAGAAAAGATAACCGAGCTTTACATCAACGGTCCAAGCTCCAAAAGATAGATAAAGCAATCTGATCAAAGCACACTAGTGCTAGGCCCACTCTGAGAACCTGAGGGTTGGGAAAAAGATAAAAACAACGGGGTCAGACATAAGTCTGAGCGAGTCCTATAACTTTAACAATACAATCATTAAAGTAATTAGGGTATGATATAAACTTGGTACGGTAACGACTGGGGATTAATGACTACACTCAGCAGCCAACTAGACATAGGAAGAACGAAGATAACGGTAAAGACGCATCTACCCACCCAAGGGTAATTACTACACTGCACCACACCAGTCATTCCTACGCATCTACCCACATAGTTTCGTGTACCCCTAGCTGACCACATAGGTGTCGTCTGCCCCTATCTCCACTAGGTGTACCCACTACTCCCCAAGCGATCGGCTCCCTAACGTAGATACCCGTGCTGGCCCTACAGTGGGGTGTATCACTACCCAAAGTGGCAACCCGATACGACCAATGGTACACGGCTTATACCTACACGATGCAACAACGTCTTACCTACCAGCCCGGGTCCACACACGCATATGAAACCCGTTGGTCTTGCGTTGCCACCGCTAACCCGTTTTTGGCCTCTTATAGTCAAGCCCAGTATGCGTGTCCCGTCCTCGACTTGGGTCGAGCCCACAAAGATACGTTTTGGGTTACTGGTTGAAATGGGGCCCCACAAGCTACCCACCTAAGCTTGTCCCTTTTTCTAGTGCATCCCACTTAACCCTTTAATCATGTTTAATTACATGTTTCCACTTGGTTAAGTATTCTAATCGTATTTTCTATTGCCACCCAAGGCAACCCACTAGATTTCCACATGCCACCCAAGGCACTTACTTGATTTCCACATTCCACCCAAGGCACCCACTTAACCCCTCATGCCCCACTACATGCTTGTCTGGTAAAGTGTTTCTTAATTGATTAAGACCGTAACCTTTGCAAAGACCTCTCACATTAGACTATCTTTTATGGCACCTGGATTTGCCGGTCGGGTCCGGGCAACCTTACGCCATAACCGAGTCTAACCTCGTGTCTTTACACTTGTCACGTATTTAGTTAATGCCTAAGACCTCTCACATTGGGCCAATCATTTGTAGCCGCTGGATTTGCCGGTCGGGTCCGGGCAGTCTTATGCTACAAAAGGGTCCAACCTCGTGTCTTAGTTGATTAATTACACCTAATTAATCACCCCCATATTTTGAATTAATTTTCCCTAATTAATTCTAATTTAATGATGTACATAATTGACTCAATTATGTCCATCCACTTATGGTATGCAACATCATTCCAATTTCACCACAATCTTGTTAACATGAATATTAACCCCATCGTTCCCCACGTGATACGCTAACATGACATACTTAAAAGGGAAGATTCATCACAAATACAATGGGTTCTACTTAGCATAACATTAGCATCAACATGGGTTTTAAAGGTGTCAACTTGCATATATGACCATGGCATCAAACCCAACTAGCATAAATAATCAACCCAAACTTGCATGAATCACATATGTCATAAAGAAGGTAACTTGCATAGATGTTCATGTCATAGACCTATCATAAAGGGATAAACTTGCATACATGTCATAGGTCTAAAAAGGGATGAACTTGCATATGTTACTCATATCATAAAAAGGGGTAAACATGCATATGTATGCATGACATACAAAGGGGTAAACTTGCATATGTATGCATATCATACAAAGGTGTAAACTTGCACATGTTACTTGCATATAATCAAACACCAAACTTGCATAACATGTCATATATGAACTTGCATATAATCAAACACCAAACTTGCATAACATGTCATATATGAACTTGCATATAATCAAACACCAAACTTGCATAACATGGTGTCATAATGGATCAATGTTTATCATAGTGATTTGCATAACTAGCATCATAAACATATAGCATAAAACTTGCATAACTAGCATCATGAACATATAGCATAAAACTTGCATAACTAGCATCATGAACATATAGCATAAAACTTGCATAACTAGCATCATGAACACATAACATATGATAACATAACTTGCATTGATCCACATTCTTAACCATAACCTCAGTATTTCCTATCATAATTAGTTTAGCAATTGCTTGCTAAAGGCATAGAAACTCACAACTTGTTGATTAGCACTCCTATGAAGAAGATTAAGTTGCCAGAGTTGATTTGAAAAAGCTATCTTCCTCTTTAATTTGTTGGTGGCTCCTTCTAGTTGCAATTTGACGGCATGACGACGTTGTTTCCAATTTTAGTATGAATTAGGGTAGTCTTAGGGTGTATTTATAGATTAGTTAAGTGTTTTAGGCCATTAGATTAACATTAAATCAGTTTAGAGCCGTCAGATTTCGTCACTAGCCACCAAAACACAGCCCAGATCCCAAATCAGTGCACCCAGGTCACCTGGGCTCGACCAGGGAGGTCGACCCCCAGGTCGACACTAGGGTCGACTCCCATGTCGACCTGGTGGGCAGGTCGACCCCCAGGTCGACCTGGTCTGGGCGGGAATTTTCCCGCCTAGCCCATATTCTGCATTTTTGAAATCTGTTTCGTTTTCTGATTTTTCGTGAAACTTCTAAAGGCCATATCTCAGTCATACAGACTCCGATTCACGAAATTTCGGACTCTATTTCGCGTATTTTTCCGAGACGAACGCAACCGCGAAACCCATTTCCCTTAATTCTCAAGTCTGAGATTAATTATTCATTAATTTATGAACATCACTGTTGTTAGAAATACGGGGTGTTACAACAAGCAAGTCAAACAAACAAGCAATTCAAACAAACAAGAAATTCAAACAACGAAACAATTCAAATAATCTATCTAAACAATCTGAATCAAATCAACCAATGCAAAAAAATATCAAAAACAAACTTTGAAACTTCAACTAATCCTATAAACTATAAAGCTCTCCCTTAATTTAATACTAGAGAAATGTGAAAAAGATAGTTATATTACTTAATACCCACATATGTATAAGTATATTTCAAGCCCTTTAACAAACACATATCAAATCCAACCAGGTTAAAAAAGTTAAACAATTCAGTCAAGCCAAAAAAGTCAAAAAAATCAAAGTAAATATGTTATATGTTTAATTAATAACCGTATTTATTTCTACTTGGATAAAAACTTCTCATATTATATACTTGATTTTTATAGGGTAAAAAGTTAACACGCAATGCAGTGTGGGTAGTATATTGGTTAAAATGCAATATAAACTATATGTCATATGTGTAACACCCCGCATTTTTAATTAAAGATAATAAATTGGGGATAATTTAATTTAATATTAGGAATTATGTAAAATGGACTATGCCATTGCGTTCGTCTCAGAATTATGGTTCAGATAGACTCAGAGTTTGCATAAAACGAATAACGTATGAAGAAGTTATGAACGGTAGAAGTTTGGCGAAGCGAGTAGGAAGCGAGCCAGTGTAACTGGCGCACTTGTCAAGTGCGCAAAGGTTAATTGACACTGTCGCACTTGTGAAGTGCGCGAGTGTAAGTTTCTGGCATCCGGACCCATAGGGGTCGACCCGCACCCCCGTGGGGTTGACCCTAGGGTCGACCCCCCCTCAGACCCGGGCTGATTCTTTGACGAATATGGACTACATTCTAGACCATATTCATGTTGACACAGCGCAGCGTGTGGACGAACACCTATAAATAGGCTAGCAGAGCCTAGCCTAAATCTCACATTTTCTGAAAGGCTGCCTAAGCTCTGCCATTCTTCTTCCTCCTCAAATCTCTTCATAAAAAAAATAGGATAATTATTTTTAGGAAATTCTGAATCAAGATTTGGAGAAAAAGAATGTATATCTACAAACAGGAGTGTAGAATTCTATTCGAAGTAAGCTAAATTCTTGGATCTGGTCAATTTAAATTGCTTCTCTTTCTTCCCTTTTTCTTTTAGTTGAGAATTATGGATCCATGGTTATTTAGGTTCTAAATTTAGTTAGCTGAACTATGAAATGCTAGGTCTAGACCAGATTCATGAATTGGAAAGCAATTAGGTGAGTGGATTTCAGTTATACCTTTTTGATAATGGTATGTTTATCATTTGACATTCCCTGTTAATATGCATAGTAAATTTGCTGAAATGTAAACCTGTTGAAATGTTAATACGTTGAAATGTTTTTATGTTGAAACGTTAATATGTTGAAATGCGGAAATGTATAAACTTGTTAAAATATGTGGAAACGATTACTGTCGTATACATATATATATATTAATAACTTGTTAATCGGATGCTTTAAGTTAAGTTACATTGAAATTAGGATAATTACATGTCAATATGTGACATTTTATGTACTGGAACCCTTAACCATAAGAATTGGGATAATTACATGTTAATTTATTAGATTGGAATAATTACATGGTTAAATGATTACATGTTAAAATAGAACTGATTACATGTTAGGAAGAACATGCGACAAGATAATTATAAAATGGACTTAATATGATATTAAGTGTAACTAGTAAAAATAGATTAAAGTAAAATTTGGAAGAATGAATATGTCTAAACTTACAGTAAATTGGAAATTAAAATCCCACTTAGACACGAGGTCAAATTCTACTTGTGGTAGAAGTCTGCCCGGACCGGCCCGGCAAATCCAACATCCATAAGTTGTTAATTTAATGTGAGCGGTCTAGTGCGTAAACACACGTATAACGGTGTTAAGACAAGAGGTTAAGACCAACTTGTGGTAGAAGTCTTCCCGGAACCGCCCGGCAAACCAGCATCCACAAGTGGTCAACTTAATGTGAGAGGTTTGGTGCATAAACACATATTTAAATATATGTATATAGAAGGATAGAAATAAAAGGCACTAATTGTGATTAATGGAAATGAATGAAAGCTACAACGGTAAAAGAAGTGGATTGAACTGGGAGTGATAATAATATATTATGGATAAACTTGAAGGGGAAAAAAGGAAAGATAATAGGTAGGCTTGCCTAGGGACAAGTGGAAATTATAACTTAGGTTATAATAAATGATAAAAAAAATGAGATAACTTATGTAATGAGATAAGTTGTACTTAATTGTAAATTAAATAATTTGTAAATTGGGAAACCTGACACCTGTTGTTTGTAATAACTAGAGAAAAAGGGGAAACTCATAAAATGCAATAAGTTGTACTTCATTGTAAATTAAGTTATTTGTAAACTTGAGAATCTGAAATCTACTTATAAGAATAACATGTTAAAAACTTATTAGTAAACCTTAGTTAAGAGAATTAAGTTAATAAGTAAACAACGACAAGTTGCAGTGACAGTGTAAGATGGAATTATGATTAAATAAGAAAGAACAAGGTGAATATATGGGATGAAATAAGTTATATTTAATCATAAATAATAAGTGACATGGAAAACAGAAAACAGGTGAATTAAGATGAAGTATACTTAATTACATATTAAGTAGAACATGTTATTGTAATCAGTGAGTACACCTTAATTGCCACGATAGTGGGCAATCAGAAGACTGTAGGGTGGCATAGGTGATTCGACAATCCAGTTGCCTTGTGATTTGTCTGGGTTACAACCATTTTTCCGAGTTACAGGTGGTTCTAACCATCTGTTGATCGTAAGACGTCGGATACTAACCATCCACACCCACCATGTTATGTCATACATCATGCGGAAAAACAGAGAGCTTAACCAAAGGACCATAGACCCTTTGCTATTAAGCCTATGGGTGAGGGATAAGCCAATTAGGATTTATTGTTTGCTGTTTTCTCCGGGGCTAGGTCACTAGCTCTCAATTATGTTTGTCTTTCACTAGTTGAGGGTGGCTTCGGGTGGGGCCAAAGCCCCTGAAAATGCAGACCTTAGCATCTGTGTATACAGATATCTGAAAAGCTCCCGACCGAGTTCCACGTTTCTAATACAAGCCTGTTGCGGGACTCGGTGCACAGTATACATGTACGGATACATGCATACCACTTTCAGATGGTGTATCATAATGGTTACGGAGTTGAGCATGATTGACGATACGTACGTGAAAAAGTCTTGATACATGCATGTCAGCTCTGGGTGGTGTATCGTAGATTCTAGGGAACTACTCTATGGTGTAATCTGATTTGATCGAAGGTGGCAGTCCATACGCTTACGTAGCATGGAGATGGCAGATCTATGTGTTCCATGTTTCTAATACAAACCTGTTACGGGACTCGGTGAACAGTATACATGTGCGGATACATGCATACCACTTTCAGATGGTGTATCATAAAGGTTACGGAGTTGAGCATGATTGACGATACGTACGTGAAAAAGTCTAGATACATGCATGTCCGCTCTGGGTGGTGTATCGTAGACTCTAGGGAACTACTCTATGGTGTAATCTGATTCGTTCGAAGGTGGCAGTCCATACGCTTACATAGCATGGAGATGGCAGATCTATGTGGAACGTAGTGTTGTTATATAGAGATCTATATGTCACTCCGGCATAGGAAGAGGGATTGCGTATATTTTTGTGGTGTTACGGTGGAGACCGTGCGAGTGGGTACCATGGGGTGTACCTTAATACTGGGGGTAGCTACATATATATTGTATTAGGTTAATCCACTAGGAAGTAGATGGGTACAACGTGTGTGTGAGCCTAGAGTGTTGTTAACCCAAGTAACCTAATAAATAATAATATGTAACTGACTGGTATATGTAGGGTTATCCAAAATGTGTAGTTTAAATCCAATCACTAGAACTTGTGTTTTGACCCACTCCTCATAACGTACTCGCAAGTTAGATTCGTGGTAGAGATATGATAGCTTTGGATACCGGTTAGGCAGTATTATTATCCGGGTAAGGCTATATTTTGATTATATTATATTTTATCCATTCTGCTGTGAGATGTTTTCTGAGCTCTGATATATTTTATGTCTCTGTCTTTTCTGCAGGATACCAGAAAAACCAGCATGAGTTTTGATGGATTAGAATTTTGAAAATAAATTCAGTCTATCGGAATTTGGGTTGTTACATCTGGTATCAGAGCCTAAATTTAGGATTCATGTGTAGATAGTGAGTGAACGTATTTGTATTTTAAAAATATAAATACAATATATATATACCTAGATCCGTAGAGGAACCCGCTACATAGAGAAAGCGTAATATGGTAAAAGATGGGATATCTCTTTTGTACACTAAAATAATGAACATGG